>OY776298.1:0-2712191 GCA_963675345.1 Trididemnum clinides
TCGTAACTTTGGAATTCGTGGTAAACCTCTGGATTTATTAACCAGCTACTTAAAAAATAGATATCAATATACTAATGTACGTAAATTTATGTCTTCATATACCAAAGTATCATGTGGGGTACCCCAGGGATCTTGCCTTGGGCCGCTACTTTTTTTGTTATACATTAATGACATTTCGTTGATTTCCAATTTTGACACCACATTATTTGCCGATGACACCTGCTTGATGATGACTGATAACAATCTGAAAAACCTGGAACACAAAGTTCAAATAGAACTCAAAAAAGTTAACTCCTGGCTCTGTCAAAATAAGCTATCCCTAAATTTTTCAAAAACTAACTACATGTTAATAAACAAGTAACCCCTTAAAACTTGTCATTGTAATTTTAAAATAGCTCTTAACGGTATTACTATTAATAGAGCGCATACTGTTAAATACCTTGGGTTATTCATTGACGATAATCTCAAATGGACGTCGCAAATAAATTATTTGTCTACGCAGCTTGCCAGATGCACAGGACTCTTTTACAGATTGCGCAATTTTGTTTCAAGAGAAACCCTTTGCATGCTATACTATAGTCTTGTATACAGCAGAATTCAATATGGAATTACTGCATGGGCAACAGCAAATAAAACTTCACAAGAAATAATTCGAGTAAGGCTTAATAAAATTTTGAGAATAATATTGTTTCGAAACTTATATACGCCAACTTCACAAATGTATAAAGAACTTCAAGTATTAAAAGTAGAAGACATATATCAACTTGAGTTAGCTAAATTTATGTATCAACTCCATCATAGTCAATTACCTAAAAACTTTTACCATTTTTTTCGTAAGTTAAATACTATTCATCAACATGAAACGAGATTAATTAATTCGACTACTTACTACCGCCCCCGAATAAATAAATTATTTAGCCAAAAACTATTTTCTCGGAGGTTCAAAGCTGTGGGGTAACCTTGAATCCGAATTAAAGAGCATGCACTGGGTTTCTTTTAAAAAAGCGTATAAACTAAAATTATTAAATGAATATTAACGCTTGCAAAAGCTTTTGATTGTGTAAAAAATATTTATGGTTATTGTTTGTTCCGTTTCCTTTTTTTATTTTTATTTTTTTTTTATCATTTGATAAAAACTTGAACTCAACTCTTTTTTTTTACATAATGTACTCAAATTATAAGTGTCACCTAATACATCTCGCTTATATCTCAATCTGCTGAGATCAGGGAGTATCTCGACTCGATAACCGAAAGGTTCCTCGATGCTCCCTGGCTTTTGCTACAAGTGATTTTTTTTTGTGTGTGTATTATCAATCTGATTATTGTGTCGGTGCGCAAATCAAATAAATTCTGTTTGCAGATTTTGTTGCATGCTTGTTTGTGAAACAATCTTTGATACACTTGGGTGGCTGCTTACTAAATTAAGCTTTGAGCTCTTTTGCAGTCTCCCCAAATAGGCCTACTAATAATTGAACAGCATTGCCATATTGACGTGCGCCAAAACCAACATGAAAATAACGTGATTGGCTGTCAGAAATAAAGTTTATTTGCATTTTTTGTACTAAGATATATAGTTGTGCAGGTACTGCAAACATAGGCTTAATGCATTTTTTAGCTAAAGCATTGTAACTAAGCAGGGAGATTGCCATTGTCCCTTTCTTATGAGCACCAAAATGCAGAGCCACACAGGTGTTGAACTTGTGGCCTTTCAATCAAAGGCAAGGTTCTTTGCACCACGCTATCGTTGTCAACAAATGGAACAGGGTACATAAGCAGCAGAGTCATACCAGTGCAGCTAAACTAGTACCTATTAAAAATAGTTTTGTTTCATGCCATTCTGTTGCTACATAACTTGTGTTAACTGTACGTTCATAAGATTAAGTGTATACCAATATCGGTAACACAGCAGCATGGTCATGAAATGCTTTCAGTATTGAATAGAGCAATATAGGCAGAAAACATAAGATTAGAGTCTGGGTTGTATGTTTCATGGTGTATCTCATTCCCTACAAACAGCGGCTTAAATGAAGTCATTTTTGAGCATTTTAAGTGTTTGGCTGCAAATCTACTGCATAGTCTTTCGACCCCTAGGCTGTCACATTACATATTAACCCTATTTATTGATTAACAGAAGTGCACAATAGGCTACCACTTCTAGCACCTTTAATTTATGAAATAGCTCTCACCACATCTCACATCATCTACAGTAAACTTATTACTGACTATAAGCTCATTTCAAGTAAGCCAAACAACAAATGCAGTTATGCAGTTGCTTTTTTCCACACTAAACATACAACCGTTTTCCTATTTCAACACTACCAATCTCGCCTTGCAAACAGTTTGATGGCAACTTCACCTTTGACCTTTCCGTTATGCTTGAGGAAACGCTAGTGTGCAAAGGGTCTATTTAAAGATGGTAAATAAAAGAACATGTATTTACAAAAAGTACGCTTGTAAAATTATTTAGCGACTGATTAAAACAAAGCACTTCGTCTGTTGAATTCGGTATGTACTATAAACTGTGTAAAAAAGAAAAAGGTGAGAATAGAATGATGTCATTTTAAAGCATGTGTTTTGGTGCGTAAAAAGAAAAAAAGTGCGAATGGAATGATTTAATGAATGTAACGCATAGCTGGAAAAAAATGTTGGAAAAAGAAAAAAAGGTATGGTAGTTGAACGTAATTTTTCCGCTTCGGCTTATTGGACGGTAATATGTAAAAACCCTCATTTTTTGAGCTAAAAGTCGACCTCGGCTTATTCGCCGAGTCGGCTTATTGGGCGGTATATACGATATTACAGCATGTTCAAGTTTCTGTTTCCTCATGACGTGCCAAAAAACTGCAGTTGTCTATTCATCACATTCTTCAAAAGTTCTCTTTTCTGTCCTGTTTGTTGTAATATTTCTTCGTTTGTCTTTCGGGTGACGTATGATATTCTTTGCATTCTGCGCAAGCACCACATTTCAAATGCGTTGATCACTCTTCTTAGTTCCGTGTTCAGGGTCCAAGTTTCACAGCCATATTGTAAAATGGGATGTACATAGCCCTTTATGATACAACTAAATGATATGTTCCCCTTTATGATACAACTAAAGCAGAAGATATTTTGAATGCATTTATTAGTTATTTTACTAAACATCACGTTGACTTGAGCAAGTCATTCTGTGTGATAACCGATGGTGCTGCTGCAATGGTTGGCAACAAGAAAGGATTTGTAAAACTTCTTGAAAATCATGTAGGACGCAAACTGTTAAATTTTCATGGTATCATACATCAGGAGAGCTTGTGTGCAAAGACTTCATCTCTGAATTTAGGTGCTGTGATGACAACTGTTGTTAAGATAGTCAACTATCTTATTTCACATTCTTCACTGATTCACAGGCAATTCTTCTTGAAGAAATTGATTGTGAATATGGAGACCTTTTGTTACACAACAATGTTCGCTGACTAAGTCGAGGTAAAATGCTAACTAGATTTGCATGTTGTCTGGAAGCTATCAAGATGTTTCTTGATGAAAAATAAAAACACGTTCCTGAATTGGAAGATGAAAATTGGTTATTGAAGTTAATGTTTTTGACTGACATAAACACACATTTAAATGAGCTAAATCTGAAATTACAAGGGCGGTGCCAAACAGTACTTAATCTTTTTAGCTACTGGAAAGCATTTATAATGAAACTGGATATTTTTACTCGTGATATCAACGTTAAAGCATTCAAGTACCTCCCAAATTTGAAAAATCATTCCGATCAATTTGGAGTAAATGTAGATGAGCTTCAGTAGTACCTTGAAGCACTGTGTAGCAGTGACAATGCTATATAGGAAGTTTCGAAATTAATAGTAGATTTACGCACTGTCTTTATCTCATCAAACGATAATTATTCCAAAACCTAATTTATTAAGAGTGGTGAGAATGAATCCAATTAATTTGACCAATTAATCCAAAGTAATTAATTTGACGATCAAAGGACAAGCGGTAATCAAACTATGACTCAACTTAGTCAATACGGGTTGCAATTAGCAGTTACACAAATATAGTGTTAGAGCGTCCGCTTCGCAGTCGGTAGACTAGGGGTTCATTCCCCTTGTTGAGTCATACCAAAAGACTTTAAAAAATGGTATTCACAGCTTCCCTGCTTGGCGCTCGGCATTTAGGGGAGGTTGTGGAGAACAAGCCGGCAAGTTCGCTTGTTGTGTCCTTGGGCAAGGCACTTAACGGGACGCCCCACCTTCATGTGGAAGACAGGTGGCCTAGACACCTCAACAATGGCAACTCCCAAGCGAGTGCGGACGTCTCGTCCAAAAATAGCGATACAATTCGCTTTCTCGTGAATGGAGGATAAATATGAACAAATACAAAAAAAATACAGTTTAGCACTCCCCTCCTTGGCCATTGTTAACCACTCTATAGCGACGCATAGTGTCGCTAGATTGTTGTCATGACGCTGTTACATGTGCGTCTCTCTTTTTGTTTGTTCGAGATTACTGAAGCTGGATGTACATAGCTTGATAAGTAATAAACTGTATATACTTCTCATCGTGTTGAAGTAAGGAGAGGACAGCAGATAAAACATGGTGTCAGACAGGGCATTCGAATAAGACTGTCCAAAAGCACAGAACGGTGGTCTTAATAGCAAAAGCATCGTGAATTGCCTATAAGCCTAATCTATATTTGTAAAAAGTTGCCCAATAAGCAGATAAGTGTAATCCATCTCGAATACGAAATGGGGTCGTTGGAACCACCCAAACCGATAAATTTTAATACAAAGAACCTTGCTTATAGCTGGAGAAGGTGGGAAAGAGTATTCCGTACATACTATGAGGCAGCAGAATTGCATAAAAAAAAGGGGTCAACCCAAGTTGCCATATTACTTCACTGTGCTGGAGAAGGTGCTGCTGATCGATTTGACAAGTTTCAATTTACAGAAGTAGGTCAGGACAAAAAAGACAATATCGAAACTGTCTTGAGCAAATTTAGATCTTTATGTGAGCCAAAAAAGAACATCCTCTATGATACCCATCTGTTCTTACAAAGAAGACAGCTCCCTGGAGAATCCTTTGAATGTTTCATAAATTCATTGAGAACTGAAGCAAAAAAATGCGATCTCGGAGAATTAGAAGACCGTTTCATATGTATGCAAGTAGTTTTTGGACATCAGGATCACTTAGTCAGAGACAAGCTTTTACTTGATCCTAGAATCACACTGGAAAAAGCAATTGACTTATGCCAGGATGCTGAAGCGAGTAAAATTTGAAAACGCACCATAGACTCTTCTTGCGTAGTAAACACTGTAGCCTCAGCTCCTAAACCAATGCATAGATCCAATAGGCTGCATAATTCCAGACAGCCAATTGATTGTCAATATTGTGGTCAACAACATGCTCGTAGGCAATGTCCTGCATATGGAAAAGTTTGCAAAAAATGTGGCAAACGAAATCATTTTGCAAACGTTTGTCGATCATCTGAGCCAAAGAAAATGCGTCAAGTTGAAACCGACTTTGATTACCAAGGTGATAAACAATTTCTCAAGATTGGCTCCCTTTCCTCATCTACTTTGAAGTCAAGAATATCTGAACACTTGATTGTTGAAGACAATGACTCTGTGAAATATAGAATTGCTTTTACTCTTGATACCGGTGCAGAGGTAAATGTTTTACCGAAAACGTTTTTTGATAAAATGCGTTTAAAACTTAGTCAAGCTAATGTTACTTTAACTGGTTTTGGACAAAATATGGTCCAACCCAGTGGTAAAGTTGAGTTGAAATGCTTTGATAAAACTGAAATGTGTCATAATCTAACTTTTTATGTGTGTGATGCTATTAATCATGCTATTCTTGGAGAACGTGCTTGTTTTGATTTAAATCTTCTTAAAAGAGTAAATTCATGCAGTGATACCAGATTTAATTCACCCCTACTCTTTTCAAACATTTGTAATGACTATGCTGACTTGTTTACTGGTTATGGGTTGTATGAAAAAGAATATCATATTGCGATTAAGCCAAATGTTGAAGGTGTTATACAACCACCTCACAAAGTGCCCTATGCGCTGCAACCTAAATTTAAAAAATATTTGCAAACCTTGACCGACAATTGTATAATTGCTGATGTAGACGAACCTACTGACTGGGTTCATAACATTGTCGTGGTAGAAAAAAAGAACGGCCAATTGCGTATTTGCCTTGATCCTAAGCCCCTTAATGCTGTAATTTTACGTGAGCACTACAGTATTCCTACCCCTGGTGATGTTCAATCACACCTCAGTGGCAACACTTTGTTCACTGTAATTGACATGAAAGATGCGTATTGGCACGTGAAACTCACACCCGAGTCATCATCATTAACTTCATTTCATACTCCATGGGGACGCAAGCGTTTTTTACGAATGCCTTTTGGTATATCATCTGCCAGTGAAATTATGCAAAAGCAGAATGAAGAGACGTTTGGAGATATTAATGGCGTCCACGTTATCGCTGATGATCTAATTATTGCAGCTCGAGATGAACAAGAACATGACAGAATCCTTCGAACTGTTCTGCAAAGAGCTCGTGAGAAAGGAGTAAAATTTAACAAAAAAAAGATTCAATTCAAGATATCCACAGTCACATACATGGGTAACGTTGTAACCGCGAATGGACTGCAACCAGATGAACAAAAAATTGTAGCTATAGTTGACATGCCTCCACCAACAGATGTATCTTCTCTTCAACGACTGTTAGGTATGTCCAGATACCTCTCACAATACATACTCAATGAGTCTACTATTACTGCTCCTCTCAGAGAAATGCTGAAGAAAAATGCTGATTGGAAGTGGACCAAGTCGCATGATACAGCGCTGCAGCAGCTCAAAACCGCTCTAACCCATGCTCCCACTCTATCTTTTTATGACGTTCACAAGCCAGTGACAATTCAATGCGATGCTTCTCAGTCTGGCTTGGGAGCATGTATTCTGCAACAAGGAAAACCGATTGCGTATGCATCCAGAACTTTGAGCAAAGCCGAACTTAATTACGCTTAGATCGAAAAAGAAATGTTGTCAATTGTCTTTGCGGTTAGAAAATTCCACCAATACATTTATGGCAAAGAGCACGTGGTGATTGAGAATGACCACAAGCCACTGGAGACAATCATGAAGAAGACAATGGACAAAATTCCTCCCAGATTGCAGAGAATGATGTTGAATCTGCAACCGTATGATTTGCATGTTCACTATGTTCCTGGTAAATTTATGTATTTAGCTGACACGCTATCCCGAGCGTATCTGCCTATTCAAAATGCTGATCATGAAGACCAAGAAATTGATTATGTTGTTCATTCCATAATTAAACACTTGCCGATTACCACTTCAAAACTAGACGAATTTCGAGAAGCCACTGCCCGTGATTCGAGACTACAGACAGTCGTGAAATACTGTAAAAATGGATGGCCGAGAGCCCAAAGAAATGTTCCGGCCAATGTCAGAAAATACTGGCATATTCGCGATACGCTTCACTTTTCTGAAGGCATTATTTTCACCAATTCTCGTATTGTCGTTCCTTTTGAATTGCAAGCTGAAATGCTTACGCTTATTCATGAAAGTCATTTTGGCATTGAAAAGTGTAAAGCTCGTGCGCGTGAATTGCTGTATTGTTTATGCATGTCACACGACATTGAATCGCTAGTAAGTGCATGTAATGTTTGCTCTAAGTTTCAAAATGAGCATCAACGAGAACCGTTAATTTCACATAAAATACCGAATGCTCGCTTTTATAAAGTTGGTGTTGACATTATGACTTTTAAAAATGTCGACTATTTAGTTGTTGTTGATTATTTTTCTAAATTTCCTGAAATGATTGTTTTGCCTGACAAAACGGCAAAAACTGTCGTTGAACATTTAAAATGTATTTTTGCTCGATTTCGTATTCCTAATGAGGTAATATCCGATAACATGCCATTTCAAAGCCAAGAATTTTTGACGTTCTCTCACAAATGGGGTTTTAAAACCACCACGTCTAGTCCTAATTACCCTCAAAGTAATGGCCAAGTTGAACGTACTATTCAAACGCTAAAACGTATTCTCAAAAAAGCTGACTATGAAAACAAAGATCCCTATTGGTCATTGCTTGAGTTTCGAAATACTCCTGTATCTGGTTTACCGTACTCTCCTGCTCAAATATTAATGAGTAAGCGATTGCGCAGCAAATTGCCTTGTGCTCGTAAGTTGCTTGAACCTTGTGTTGTTGATATTACTGATTCTCTTAGCGCTGAACAGTATCGCCAACAATATTATTACAATCGAGGCACTAAGCCCTTATCACCTTTCAAAAAAGGGGAGAAAGTGTATTGCAAACAGCGTAATCGCAGAGATCAAGCCGTTATTGTAGATCATGATGCTAACCCTCGTTCATATGTAGTTCAAAGCCAACATGGTCTAGTTCGACGAAACAGACATTATCTATTTAAAGCTAACCCTACTGCTAATTTTGACAGTAATACTCAATATGTTGATGATGCTGATCACTATACTAATGCTGTGTGTAATAACTCCCGAAATTTTGTTCGTGCAACTACGCCTCACATTAGAACATCGTTTTTTGGTCGTCGTATTACCCATCCTCGAAAACTTGACGATTACGTTTGATTCAAACATGCCTCATGCCTGCTTTGTTAAAAGGGGGGATGTAACATATGGATTTAGCACTCCCCTCCTTAGCCATTGTTAACCACTCTATAGCGACGCATAGTGTCGCTAGATTGTTGTCATGACGCTGTTACATGTGCGTCTCTCTTTTTGTTTGTTCGAGATTACTGAAGCTGGATGTACATAGCTTGATAAGTAATAAACTGTATATACTTCTCATCGTGTTGAAGTAAGGAGAGAACAGCAGATAAAACAATAGTCACGGATCAATATATCTAAAAACGAACGTCCAAGTTAAATGGTTTCTTATGTTACAATAAAAAATACTATTTCCTAACTCTTAAGACTCCCAGATAATGCAAATTTACAAGCAACTGCTACTACACACAAATTAAGTCAATCAAAATTTAGCACTTCCTAATTGTGAACCAACGCCAGCCTGAAGCGACAATTCGCGCAGGTTAGCGTGACACTGTAACCAACACAATACCAAACGATCCGGGTTCAAATCTGGAGCGGAAAATCAAAATAATATCAGAAAATAAAAAGAACTTTAGAAATTAGACTAGAAACGAACACAAAACTGTCAAAGTTTTACACTCCACCACCCGAAAAACAAACAAAAACTAGGCCTAGACACAAAGATACACAGTTTATATCACAGAGTGAGAAAGTCATCATTTAGCATCGGTCGATTTATCGTCTGTTAGTTCTTGATTGGGAATTAAGAGACACAGTTTGTGAATTGGTCTTCAAATTCGGTTGCCTTTAACGCTGACAACGACCTTTCGAACTATCTCTTGTTCGTCGGGTTCTATAGCACATATTTTGCCAATATTCCACTGAGAACGGGGAGCATTGTCAGTAATAACAAGCACGATATCACCAACATTGAAATTGGGTTTTTCATTAAGCCATTTTTGCCGGGATATTATTGTTCGTAAATATTCTTTGGACCATCGGCTCCGAAATCGGTCCGCTAAAAACTGGACATGGCGTCAACGTCGTTTGCTGTAACAATCTTTGCCATCAGTGATGGTAGGGGGCAGGTTTCCTGTCGGATTCAGTTTCAACAAATGGTTGGGAGTCAAGGGTTCGGCTCCCTCGGGATCAATAGTAACTGGCGTTAATGGTCTTGAATTTAGAATAGCTTCTGCTTCTAACAGAAAAGTATGCAATTGATCATCGTTGAGCGTGCGATCAGCTGTCAACGAAGTCAGGATTCGCCTTACGGATCTGATCATTCTTTCCCACGCTCCACCCATATGGCTGGCCGTGGGAGGGTTAAATGTCCACTGAATTTCATTTTGTAAGAGAAAATCATGAATTTGGTGCTGATTCCATTGCTGTATTGATTTACGCAAAATACGCTCAGCTCCAACCAGATTCGTGCCGTTATCGAGTCATACCAAAAGACTTCAAAAAATGGTATCTATAGCTTCCCTGTTTGGCGCTCGGCATTTAGGGGAGGTTGTGGAGAACAAGCCGGCAAGTTCGCTTGTTGTGTCCTTGGGCAAGGCACTTAACAGGACGCCCCACCTTTATGTGGAAGACAGGTGACCCAGAAATGGCAATTCCCAAGCGAGTGCGGACTTACCGTCCAAAGTATAGCGATACAATTCGCTTTCTCGTGAATGGATGATAAAAATGGCAAATAATAATAATAATAATAAAATAATATGCACTACAGGACCTCTTCTTGACAGGAATCGACGTAAAGCATTTATAAATGCGTCCGACGACAAATCTACGGAAACTTCTAAATGAACGGCTCTTGTAGTGTGGCACGTGAATAAGCATCCGTACCGCTTTACATTACTCCTTTTCTGGCGAATCATCAACGCCCCGAAGTAATCGACGCCAGTATACGCAAATGGATGCGAGTTCATTTGTAATCGAGCGGGAGGCAACTCAGCCATAATTTGTTCACCAGGCTTTGCATTTCTTCGACGGCAATACATGCAATTAGCCAATACTCTCTTCACGACGGAAGTTGGTTTCACGACCCAAAACTGTTGAAATAGAGAATTTTAGGTTGTACTTATTCCGGAATGACCTGAAAATACATGAAAATGATTAATTATAATATCAGTGAGATGAGAAACATGTGGCAAGATGATTGGATGACGGGCGTCATAGTCAATTGAGGCTTTTTCCAGTCGTCCACCAACTCGAAGTATTCCCTGGATAACAATAGGATTTAACTTCTTCAAAGCAGCAGGAACGGATGATGCATATACGTTTAACCCCTCAGGTACCCTGGAAATAAAATGCCCAAAGGCTTGTTGTTGCTCGTAAATAATCAAATATCTTTCAGAAGCTTGTAGCTCCGAAACCGTAAGATGTCCTTTGGAGACCTTTGCTATGGATATGTGCAATGAAACATAACATTTAAACCTAATTAACCAAGCAGCGGCCTTTTTTAATCTGATCCATGAAGAATAATGAGCAATGAGTTTATCCACCGCTAAAAGTTCATTTTTGACTAAACAAGCGTTCACATGCTTTTTATTAAAACATTTAATCTCATCAGCTGACAGTTCACCTTTTTTACAACAAACAAGCCAACAACTAGGATTATTTTTCAAAAACTGGGGACCTTCAAACCATTCATGGTTCTTGGCTAATACATCAGGTCTTGAACCCCTTGACAAAATCTCCGCGGGATTTAGCTTTGTAGGCACATGGTTCCAATTGTCAATACATGACTGTTTTGTTATCAGCAAAAGTTTTCGGGAAACAAACAACGGGAATCGTTTTCTTTCATTAGCCAGGCTCTGTAGCACTATCAAAGAATCTGACCAAAACATCGATGGTTTTGAAGGTATTTTCAATTCTCTTCTCAAAGTACAATCTATGTTCAGAGCCAGCACGGCAGCCAAAAGCTCTAAACGAGGGAGAAAGACTTTAGGAGAAAGACGCGATTTGCTCATCACCAATGAGCATTATATGGCACCATTTTTATCAACAGTTCTAAGATAGCAAAACGCACCATACGTTTCCTTCGACGCGTCAACAAAATAATGAATTCGGTATGTTTGCCCACAATCAGGAGGAAGTAAACCAAACCATCGAGGTATAGAGACTGTTTGAAGATGACAGAGACTTTCCATCCATTTCTCCCAACAAATTACATCAACTTGGGGCAAAGGTTCGTCCCAATCTAAATCTTTTTGACATAAGCTTCGATAGATCAATTTGGCTTCAACAATCACCGGTGTCACAAAACCAAGCGGATCAAACATTAAATTCATAGTGGCCAGCATTCCACGTCTAGTGCGCGGTCTCCAAGGCATACATATTGTAAAGTAAAATACATCAGTTTCTGTATTCCAATAAACACCAAGCACTCGTTCGCTTCTTTTTCCATCCGAGGTCTGAATCATCAACGATTTTGAGCGATCGTCTTTAGGGAGTGATCTATTAATTGTTTCAGAATTAGACATCCATTTAATGAGCCGGAATCCAGCCTTTTCTAAAAGAAATTTAATGTCATTTATCAGCTTCTGGCCAGATTTTCCGTCATGAACACTAGACAAAAAATCGTCAACATAAAAGTTGTCTTGTACTGCCGATACTACATCGCTCGAGTCAATAATAGAATGGAAATTAATTGCTGCCTGGCGAAGAGAAAACGTGGCGCAACACGGTGATGAAGTTGCACCGAACAGGTGCACGGTCATACGATGTGGAGTGGGTTCCTACACAATCATTAGACACGGAATCTCTCAAGCTCAGACGGGGATTCTCGATTTTGCTCGGTTTAAAAAGAAAATACTCGGTTTAAAAAGACAGACAAAAGGAAAATCATTTATAGTGCCGGTGGATGTGAAACGGAAATTGATTTTGTGCTTGTGGGGGAAAAATACAGAAAGTATATCAGGGATGTAAAGGTGATTCCATGGGAACTTCAGTACAGGATGGTGGTCGTAGATCTAGATAAAAAGGTTCTAAAAAAAGTTGTGAGAAAGGAACGGATCGCAAGAAGAAAGATTTGGAAGTTAAATGAAAACCAAACAAGAGTGAGATTTGAAAAAAGAACTAGTGAGCACAGATGCGTCTGATTTGTGGAAAACTTTTAGGGATGGTGTTATAAAGGCATGTGACGAACTGTGTAGGAAGAAGAAGTCTAGGGGAGATCAAGGAGACATGTGGTGGTGGAATGAAGAGGTCAAGGATACCATAACAAGAAAGAAGGCGGCATTTGAAGAGCTGTGCAGATTGCCATTAGAACAAAATAAAACTCAATACAAACGTATAAGAAAACAAACGAGAAAAATTTTGGTTAGAGCTATGAGAATGGAAGCTAATCCGGAATCGAATAATTTATATCAGAATTCTAATAGTGCTTTCTACTTACTTAGAAGAATAAAAAAGGAAGGGAAGGGTGTGGAAGGAGGAAGGTGCTTGAGAGGAGGAGACGGACGATTGGGTTTTATTGAAGAAGATAAGGCAAAAATTTGGAAGGAACACATGGAAAAGATCATGAATGAAGAGAACGAATGGGACCGCATGGTGAAAACTGATTTGGTAGAAGGACCAGTGGAAAAAGTGGTTCGTAATGAAATTGTGGAAGCAATTCAACGTATGAAATCAGAAAAGCAACTGGAACATCTGAAGTAAGTGTGGAGATGATAGTTGCAAGTGGTAAAATCGGGGTTAAAGTGATGATGGAACTATGCCAGCGTGTATTGGATGGTAGAGGAATGCCTGATGAGTGGAAAACAAGTGTGATTGTAGCTATCTTTAAAGGAAAAGGTGATGTGATGAGCTGTGGATCTCACAGAGGAGTGAAACTGCTAGAACATGCCATGAAAATTGTTGAAAGGGTACTAGAGAGGCAAATACAAACACTAATCAATTTGAATGAAATGCAGTTAGGATTTATGCCAGAAAAAGAAACAGTGGATGCGATATTTGTGAGAAGAATGCAGGAGGAATATCAAAAAAAAGGACAAGAAGTTGTATATGTGTTTTGTTGATATGGAAAAAGCTTTTGATAGAGTGCCAAAAAAAGTGATGGAGTGGGCCATGAGAAAGAAGGGTTTATCAGAAGTAATAGTTCGGGAAGTTATGAGCCTGTATGATGGTGCAAAGACAAGAGTGAGGGTGGGATCTGCATATTCAGAGGAATTCGAAGTGAAAGTTGGTGTACATCAAGGATCTGTGCTGTCGCCACTATTGTTTGCAATGGTAGTGGACGTTATTACAGAAAATGCAAGAAGGGGTGTGGTTAATGAATTGCTCTATGCAGTTGCCCTTGTTATCATGAGCGAAGACATGAAAGACTTGACGGAAAGGTTTTGAAATTGGAAGAATGCACTGGAAAGTAAAGGTTTGAAGGTCAACACCAGAAAAACAAAATTGATGGTAAGCGGGTTAGAAGACGAACTGTACAAAAGCAAGATAGATTCATGTGGAGTTTGTGGGAGATAGTCATGGCCGATTCAGAGTTGTGTACAAAATGTGGAAGCTGGGTTCATGGCAAATGTGCAAAAATAAAGAGAGCTACCGCCAGGTTGGCAATGCATTTTGTTTGCTCGAAATGTAAAGGAATAATGGAAGGGACGATGGATTCGAAAGAGAAATTGTGCGATAAAGTGGAGACAGTAAATGGATTTTGTTATTTGGGAAGCAGACTAAATGCTAGTGGTGGTTGTGAAGCGGCAGTTACAGCAAGAGTAAGAATCGGTTGGGTAAGATTCAGGGAATGTGGAGAATTGTTGCTTGAAAATAGGTTTCCTCTAAAGATGAAAGGTAAAGTCTATCGTTGTTGTGTAAGATCAGCAATACTGTATGGAAGTGAGACATGGTGTCTAAAAGAAAATGAAAAAGCAATTTTGAGAAGAACGGAGAGAGCTATGGTGAGAGCCATGTGCGGTCAGAAAGTTGAAGACAGGAAGACGACTGAAGAACAGATGGATATGTTGGGGTTGACGGAAACTATAGACCAGTTAGCAACAGCAAATGGAGTTAGATGGTATGGACATATGCTGAGGAGGGATGACGATAGTGTTTTGAGGGTTGCTCTGAATCTTGAAGTGAGTGGCAAGAGAAAGCGAGGACGACCGAAGAAGACTTGGAAGAAGCAAGTGGAAGAGGAGACAGAGAAGATTGGTTTGAAGAAGGAGGATGCCCTGACACGAGACAAGTGGAGGGACGGAGTGCGAGCAATTGCAGAAGGAATGGGGTAAATCTGGCCATCTTTGTTAAAAGGACAACACCGGATAAAAATTGAATCACCACTATGTCATTAATAATCTTTCACAACAGACCACTGTAGAGATGTGATCACTCAATTTCTGAGGCAGGTATGCTGGAGTAATTTGGCATGTGATGTAATTTGGATGTTGATGTGTGTCATGCCTTAAATAATTTGAACAAACACGTTGATGTCAACCTAGCCTTTCAAAATTCTGAACAAAAATTTACACCTCCAGCTAGTCTAGTTTTGCTTGACCACACAGAGTGAGCATGAATGACATAACTCAAGGTGATACCCAACAGCTTTTATTGTGCTAGCACTCAGTGATACTTTTATCATGAGTTATGACTATTAACAAGAAATCGATTTAGATCAAATCAATTTGCACATCAAGCCTTCAACACTATGAAATTAGTATCTTCTACTGCTATGGAGCACAACAAACTACCCCATTTATGGGAAAATTCAGCAGTTAAGGTCAGCAGAAATGTTTAATTTAAGCATCCATATTTCTGTATCAAAAAATTGCAAAATCATGCAGGGTTGCAACAAGTTCAATAAATATGAGAACGTTCAAAAACAACGATTAGATTAAAATTACATTTGCAAAAACAGTAGACACCGACATGATGGTGTAGTGGTTGGAGTATCCGCTTCGCAATCGGAAAGCCTGGGGTTCATTCCCCAAGTCGAGTCATACCAAATGACTTCAAAAAATAGTATTCACAGCTTTCATGCTTGGCGCTGAACATGTGGGCATAGTGTGGAGAACAAGCTGGCAAGCTTGCTTGTTGTGTCCTTGGGCAAGGCACTTAGCGGGATGCCTCCGTCTTTACACGGTGGACAGATGGCATATGCGTACTTCGCCAGGTTACAATTGTGAAGTGGCTAACCCAGCATTTGGCTAGATTTTATGCCGGATGCCCTTCCTGTCGCAACCCTCCTCATTTATCTGGGCTTGGGACCGGCACCAAGGCTGCTCTGATTTGAACAACCTTAGAGGCTGGGTTTTAGTGTAGAATCTTTTTACATTTTAATAATTCGTATGTAAACCCGCTAGGTGTCGCCGTCACCCTTTCGTGAGATATTTGGATCGAGTTTGTTTTAGTCTCTTTTGCGTAATGGCGGTGTAGAGGTAGGAGGCTAAACTTTCTCGAATCGCTGGGATCTTGCAATTTCGTTCATATTTGGTAAGTGGTTAGGTATAATTGTTTTGTGATTTCGTTCTGGTAGCTACCGTTTTTGACCGCATGTGTTGCCGCTATATTGGAAGAGAGTTTCAATTATCATTTTAGAAGGCGTGTCGTTGTATGACCACGTGGTGCTAGTCGTCGAAGCTATCAGCACAAAACATAAAGAATTGCCTTTTCTGTTGATTGCTAGTACAGCAATTAGAGATCAACCTCACCCGCTCTAGCTAGGTAGGCCGCCAAGGGCAGTAACATTCACTAATCATTGAACTAAAGAATATAGCAACCTAGGGCAAAATGTTGTTGATAGCAAAAAGCCACCCCCAAATTTAACAAATTAGAAAGGCAATGTGGTGAATTACTTTCTGCAAAGCAGTAGATTAATAAATTCAATTAGTACGGTATTTTACTCGACTAGATGAAAAAAGGAAATCAAATAGATTAGTGTCACGAATAAGGAAATTTGCCTTGTCAGAATAGTTTTCGCATATGCGTATAGTATTGTATTATTTTGTTCGCTCGTTTACTGATTGAAAAAAAAGACCTTTTTTCCTCGCAATTGGATTTGCTGTGAGTACACCTTTATTACGTCACAATTGTTATTACAACATAGTAAAATTCCAGATTGATCTAGCGATTCTAGCTTCTTCGAAGAATTTTGATAACTGATTACATAATTATAATGCTTGTTTTTCGCATGATTTCGTTCTAGCGTTTTCTGGATTGTTTTTTCGATTTTTATATAAGGCAACGAGATTTTTTTGAGTAGTAGAGAGCAGAAAACGTTGTAGTGGGGAGAGAGAGATTGATTGACAGAGTAAAGAAGGAATATTGTTTTTTGTGATAATTTAATTTGGATTCTGTGGAGGTTGCGAGTATTAAGCAGTTTTTGGTGAAATTGGTTTTAGGCGGTTTTCTGATTGTGTAGTAAAGTGATTAATTCTGAGATCATTGGGCGAAGAAGCTTGAAGTCATGAAGTATTATTTCTGCAAATACATTATTCTGTTATTAAAGTGGTTTAAGGTGTTTTTAGTGGAAGCCAATCTTTTCCAAGTTTTATTAAGTTGCAATCAGGCATAATTATCCGAGCGATTATCATACGTCACCTCAATTTTAAAAGAAATTTAAGATTGAGATAGAACCAAAAAGTTCTATATTATTATTAAAACGCGACATTGAGTCATACAATAGCTGTACGTTTACATCAAATTCCTTTATTCCCTCTTTTTCAAATTCATTCTTAAAGCCAATTACTGAAGAGTTAGCATCAAGTAAATCAAAAAACTTCAAAAAGCATCAAGTCTAACTGCCCTGTTAAATATATCATATTAGCTGCATGTATAATTACTCTTCCTGTAAATAAATTATAGGTTGCAATCCCTTTATTTCAACTTTTACTTTCCCTAAATGCTTTTATTGCTGTTACTTGATTGTTAGAGATAATTTTGTACATTTTGTTGTTGCCTGATGATGTGGCTACTGACTCTGATAATCTATGGCAGGATTTGCTCAACTTTTCAATTCAACGCATTTGAAAAAACTTGCAGATAAACAAAACATTGACTTATGGTCTTTTAGCTTTATGCTTGTCAAGTAACTATACATTAAATTACATTTTTGATGTCTTTCTCTTTTGTTTATGCAGATATTAATTATTTATGCAAATATTTTATTTGTTGATGAATTATATTAATGAGTTGAATTGATAAACATCATCTTGGTGAATCATGGCTTATAAATTATCTTGATGGAGCAAGCTCTTTGACAAATGACTAGTGAAGATGTTGACAATGAGCAACTTATTTCTACACTCAATGGTAGTAGTTCCCATGTATTTGCGACAGAACCTAATATGACAACACCTAACCTAAGCCCAATAACAGTGATAGTTTGGAAAACTTTTACAGCATGAAAAAACTGAGCTAATGCTTTGTGACAACACAAGCTCAATAGAAGGACAGCAAGTAAAGCAGTGCACTGATGAAACATTACACTTTTTTGCTACTGATAGTGATGTTACCAGCACAAATGAGCGTAGCATTTTATTCCACTTGGGACTGGTGTATGATGATTTTGCATACAAAAATTTATTTCAAGCAATGATGAAGAAAAAACACCTTTAAATTAAAAAGAAAAGCTATCTGCTTGGGTTATTACCTTCAATGTATCAAATACATCATTTGCAAGTTTACTTGACATTTTAAGAGATGAACACCCAGATCTTCCTAAGGATCCTCGAACCTTATGCTCAATTCCCAAAAGCATTGAGCTTAAATCTGCTGCTAGCGGTGAGTATTTTCATCTTGGTTTAAAGAAAGGTATTATTTCCTAAGCTGATTCTAATAAGTCAGCATCAACCTGAAGAGTTTCGAAGACTAGAACAACTCAGCCTGCAATTCAATGTAGATGGACTGCCAAAGTGTTCCTGGTGAATTCTGGCCAATAGTGTGTTTCATAAAAAAAGTTTCTTTAAAGCTTTAATTATCGTCCATTTCATTGTACTCTTTTACAAAGAATAAGTGAAAACTCCAACGTTTTCATCTAGCTCTCTTCAGGAGTTATCGCTAGAATGAAGCCTGGTGTTGATGGCGAGGTATTTATAGCGAGTGAAGCTGGTGAAAATGTCGCAACGTTCTATTTGGTAGACAACCAGACGTTTCGTCGAGTCCGAATCAATGACGTAATTTTAGAGTGTAGACGAATTCTTTCTGGCGACAAAGCTCTGGTTGAAGTATTTTGATGAAAGTTGCTTCCAAGGTAGATAAATGAAAAAGAGTTCTTCCATTAGCCAAAATAGAAAATTGGTTGTCATCATAGTGAGAGACGCATTTTTCATTGTTGAGGAGGTGTTGTCCAATTGCCGAAGTACTGGTATGGTTGGATTGAAATAAGTCACGATTTGCTAAAGCTTGATTTCTTATTGCTTTCGGTATGTGCTGTTTTATTCTATCCTGCAGTCTTTGAGATCTGCGCCCGAAAATCACAGCGGCACATGTATTGATAAACGACCATACTTTGGATTAGAGCGTCCGCCTCGTAGTCGGTAGACCTGGGGTTCATTCCTAAGTCGAGTCATACCAAAAGACTTTAAAAAATGGTATTCACAGCTTCCCTGCTTGGCGCTCAGCATATAAAAGAGATAGTGTAGAGAACAAGCCGGCAAGCTTGCTTGTTGTGTCCTTGGGCAAGGCACTTAACGGGACGCCTCCACCTTTATGTGGCAGACAGGTGGCCATCCCGTACTTCACCGGATTACAATTGTGAAGTTGCCAACCCAGTGAGTCACACGACGTTTGGGTACCTACCAGTGGCAGTCCGCCTTGTTGGTGGTTGTGTTACCAGTCACTCAAGACTGGTTTGAAATGGGCTGCCATCTTTCCCCTAGCCTAAGTTCAATGAGGTTGACGGCATGAACCTGAATTTCCGTTCATGCCGTACCTCCATCCAGAGGAAGAGGAGGGGTAATCACAACAACAACCATACTTTGGTGCTTGGTAGGCACGACATCTTTGCGGACCGTTGGAAGCATTTTTCTTGTGGAAAACACTACACGAAGTTTTACTGCACCAAAACATGAGCTGACAGCAGTTTTGCATTGATTTTCAAATTTTGTGGAGATATTACCAATTCATGGTAGTTTACCTTTTCTAAAACAACTCAAGAGCTTACTACAGACTCGGATCAGACTTTTCTGTGTTCGTTTGATATCTCCAGTCTTTTCACCAACATTCCATTGAGAGAAACTATCCAAATTTGTGCGGAATTCTTATATAAAAGCGATTTGACTCCTCCAATTATGGATAAAGACGTCTTTATTGAACTTATGAACATTGCAACTACTTCTGTTGAATTTACTTTTAATAACAAAATGTATAAGCAGATTGATGGTGTTGCTATGGGCAGTCCTCTTGGTCCAGCCCTAGCGAATATCTTCGTTGGACATCAAGAAGAAAAATTATTTATCGACAACAATCAACCTTTAATTTGTTTCAGATATGTGGATGACACCTTTGCCATGTTTGAGGATGAGTTCAATTGCAATCGGTTCTTAAAGCAACTCAATTCACTGCATCAATCCCTCACTTTCACTCATGAGAAAGAAGTCAGTGGCAAATTACCTTTTTTGGATGTGCTTGTGAAAAAAAGTAACACAAAATTTTTAACTTCCGTTTACCGAAAACCTTTATTTTCCGACCAGTACAATGCTGGGATTCGTTTGGACCCAAAAGCAGAAAAAACAATCTTATTGGAACTCTTGTACACGGAGCCTTGGCAATTTGTTCGCCTTCAAAATCACCCTAGAAAATAGATTTCATTTGATCGATTCTCTACTCCAATGGTTATCCAGAAAATGTAATTAATTCGAGAATAAAAAGAAAGATTGAAGAGTTTAAATTACCGCCAAAGGAAGGACCGGAACAATGTCCAGTTTACCTTAAACTACCATGGATTGGCAATATCTCCACAAAATTTGAAAATCAATGCAAAACTGCTGTCAGCTCATGTTTTGGTGCAGTAAAACTTCGTGTAGTGTTTTCCACAAGAAAGATGCTTCCAACGGTCCGCAAAGATGTCGTGCCTACAAAGCAACAAAGTATGGTCGTTTATCAATACGTTTGCCGCTGTGATTTTCGGCCGCAGATCTCAAAGACTGCAGGATAGAATAAAACAGCACATACCGAAAGCAATAAGAAATCAAGCTTTAGCAAATCGTGACTTATTTCAATCCAACCATACCAGTACTTCGGCAATTGGACAACACCTCCTCAACAATGAAAAATGCGTCTCTCACTATGATGACAACCAATTTTCTATTTTGGCTAATGGAAGAACTCTTTTTCATTTATCTACCTTGGAAGCAACTTTCATCAAAATACTTCAACCAGAGCTTTGTCGCCAGAAAGAATTCGTCTACACTCTAAAATTACGTCATTGATTCGGACTCGACGAAACGTCTGGTTGTCTACCAAATAGAACGTTGCGACATTTTCACCAGCTTCACTCGCTATAAATACCTCGCCATCAACACCAGGCTTCATTCTAGCGATAACTCCTGAAGAGAGCTAGACGAAAACGTTGGAGTTTTCACTTATTCTTTGTAAAAGAGTACAATGAAATGGTCGATAACTAAAGCTTTATTGAAATTTTGTACCACCTCTCATGTTTTTAAAAATTTTCTGGTAAAATACCATTTGCAGTTGGTATATACTATGGAAAACAAAAGCCAACAAATGCTGACGAGTACTTTACAGCATTTATTTCATAGAACAAATCAGCTTTCTGATCTAATTATTTTCTCATTTGCGCTATAAGCACATAGCATTAATCTAATAACTGTTTTTAGTTTTGCAACAAACAAATCTTCCTGTGCAAAAAGCCGGAGTGGGCAATATATCTTGAGCAAGATGGTAAGTTTTTTGAGAAAAGCACACTGTTTATCAAACATTGTGCAATAGTATTAGTTCAAACATGAAATATATTAGATCCATTTGAAGTGTCAGTCAAATCAAGCTCACACAGACGAAAACGTTTTTTTAATATTTTGATGCTATTTGAACAAGAACAAACTGAAGGTGGCTTCTTGAAGGCCGAAAATGATTTTGTTAATATTTTTAATAATTTTGACTAATTTGATGAGTGATGTCAATGGGTATCAAATACATTATTTGCAGTACGCCGCATTTGTATTGGACTGTTAGAAATACGGCAAGAAGTATGGGTAAATCGAATTTTTCTGGAGAAAATCGTCAATGCATTAAGCACAAAAGAATTTTCTTATTTAATTTATAAATTGGATCAAAACTTTGCATCTTTTCCATTAAATTTATTGGAAGGTTTTGATGAACTAGAAAGTAAACTTGAGGATCCAAGCGATCAGGAACAATTGGTATGATTATATATTTAATATAAGTCTACTTGCAGCATGCACTTTTTTATCATAGCAGCAGACTCCAAGATTTTTTCCGCTAGACAGCCAACATTTACAAAAAATCAAAGGTTGAACTAGAGTTTAAAAAGTTTTATCAGGAGCCCTAGATTTTTAAAGGTTTTCACAGAATTCATCTGCAGACCCTCCTTGTGATCTTTCTCTGTAGCTCTTGTGGCCGTGGCTGCCAGGAAAGTGTAATCTGGAGACATCAGAAATATATTTTTGTTCTTGTTGCATAATGAATTGTTGCTGTAGAAAGCTTTATGACTGTTTGTCCTTCGAGTCTTAATCTTTGACTAAAAGAACTTCATACCTAAAAGGCAGTAGGAACGAAGATTACTTTTCCAATCAGTTGAAACAATTGCTGGGATGATGTTATGAGGTGACTAAATCTGTTTAGTTCAGACATTAGGTTAGGGATGTAACCATCTGCATTAGCCATTCCACGCAAGATGTTTTCTCAAACAAAGTTTTTCATTCACCAAAAATCAGTCTTCTGAAAGAATTCCGATACGGTTTTTTACGTCGAGCATTACTCTTGCTACAGCTTCCTTCTGCTCATGACCAAATCCGTTAAGAATTTTGTTCAATATTTTATTTTTGATTTTTGAAGGCAAAATGCTGCAAAGATATGTTTTTCTACAACTTGTTAAAGAAAGAATGAACCATTTTCTCGAATAAACAGTTTTAGGTTATTGTTTTATAGACAAAATATCTTCAAAGATACAAAGAAGAAAAAGTTCAACCAAAGGTGAAGAATGTCCTGTCAACGTTGATGACGAATAGATTGATGGCACAATTTAATTGGATGGGGCAGAGGGGAAAAAGACCAATTTTGTCTTGCAAGATAATGAAAGTCATTTTCAGTGAGATAATTTATACTTTATAGTTACGTTATAGTTTTGATATGTTAGTTATATAAATAAATATTAAGTTAATCAATTTTAATGTCTGTACCTGCAGCAAAATGCCGTTATTTTTTCATTATGACGTGATTTTTATGCAGTACTTAGAAAAATGGTTGAAATTTTGCCCAGGTCTCGAAAATAGGATGAGCTTCAGAGTTGAAGCTTGAATCAAAGTGACCGTAAGGGTTTTGTTTTATTTGCCATATTTATCCTCCATTCACGAGAAAGCGAATTGTATTGCTATACTTTGGACGGTAAGTCCGCACTCGCTTGGGAGTTGCCTTTTTCGAGGTTTATGGGCCACCTGTCTTCCACATGAAGGTGGGGCGTCCCGTTAAGTGCCTTGCCCAAGGACACAACAAGCGAACTTGCCGGCTTGTTCTCCACAACCTCCCCTAAATGCCGAGCGCCAAGCAGGGAAGCTGTGAATACCATTTTTTAAAGTCTTTTGGTATGACTCGACAAGGGGAATGAACCCCAGGTCTACCGACTGCGAAGCGGACGCTCTAACCACTACGCCATCGGTTGATCTCGTATCTGCTTTTGAAACGTTGTACATGGCCTACTACAACAGAAAACAAAAGCATTTAGATAAAACAGTTCTGTGCCAATTTTGCATGAAGAATGGCAAAATTGCATAATTTCCGTAACACAATATTCTAAAAGTTCGTTTTAGTTGCATAGCTATTGTGCTGTGCTATTTTTCCCAACAGTTGACGCTGTTTTACTGCCAGTTGTAACATTCCAACAACTTCTTGTAACATTGGACATTGGGCAGCAATGGATTATAATAATAACAATCTAAGAAACATCGCCTCCATACGAAGAAGAAGAAGAAGATAACAATCGAAACTCATGTTACCAAATTACTACTACCTAAACTTGAATATTTTAGTATACTCTAACCTTATATTGTGAGCATCATCACCTTCTTAATTCTATCGACTGTAAAAGAATAGTAATACTACCCACATTTTAATATGTTACAACATAATAGGCCAATTTCTAACACAACGGTTGGCAGTTGTTAAATTCACAATTTATAGAACAGTGCTATTTTTATATGTAACACCACTTGGCAGAGCAATTAGTGCTTGAAACATGACAACCACATTATTATAATCAAGTATAGTATGTGCATTGCAGATATCATCTCTTAATGTAAAATAGGATTATCATCTATTTAAATGATTATGTTGTTGTGTCGTATGTTAACGCTTGGCTCCTCTCAACACTGCTTTCTCATCAAAAATACAGGTACGCGAAGTGAAGGTAAAATTTTACTCTTTTAATTCTGCAAGTAACAAACTACTAACATTCACGCAAACGTAAGAACTAGGGCTGTAGGACGAACTACTTATTGATGAACTGTTACTCTCAGGTAACACATTAAAACCTTTGTGTTGAGGTGAGCTAAGCTACGTGTCTTGTAAGTTAATAATGTACATGTGTTTCGTAGATTTTTTTTTTTTTTTTTCTTTCTTTCGACCAGTTACTTAATGAAAGGGTTTCCGGACCCGGTGAGGTTTCATTTCCAGGGTGGTTTTTCTTTCCTCACCATGCTCAGATAAGCTAAAAAACAGCCTTATAGGCCGGTTGCGCCACCCATTGACCACCTACGTAACCGTGTCTCGCACTGGTCATCTTTCTGATCCTTACTATTTCGAATGTTCTTACTTCTTATTTACAAAATAATATGATCTACAGCTGTAAAAACTCCTGCGTTTTTGTTTTGTTCTATTTGTTTTTTTTTTTTTTTTTCAATTCAATTAAACTGTTCTTTAATTGCTTGAATTTAGGGTTTAGCGGCCATGCAACTATTGCTCTAGTTTTATGGATCCACTGTTTTCATTTGCATGTTTTAACGTCTGACGTTGTGTCGCTTCTTCCTTTTCTTGACTCCATTTCTCTCATTATTATTGTTGTTCAGTGTCGTGTGTAATGGTGGTGGTCATGAATAAAAAAGATACAGAAAAAAAAAGATACAGATACAGTAAATACTGCTGATTGAAATTTTGCTTCTTCCACAATCAAATTACCAAGTTTTGCTAAATGTCGTCAAAAAGCATTCTAACCATCCCGGGCTCTCTCATTTTTTCAGCTCTGCCATCACAGTTGCTTTTTTATGGCGACATTCCTGAATTGTCATCATGCTAAATCAAAGAAACTGAGGCTACAGGACTAACAAACATGGAAGGGTTTAGGATGGTTGAAATAGTGTTTTTTGATTATTTTAATGAATTTCACCACGTTATTGGGGGAGGAATTTTACTTATGGGAGTCCTAGCATATTCTGCCTCTCAATGGCAATGCATGTAGCCCACCATGAATGCTAAGCGATTGAAATGAAACGTCAAAACTAGTAAAAGTACCCGTTATTGTATTAAAGTGAAACTGACCATAAAACAGTTTTCTTCTAAATAGGTTACGGCAAAGCAATTTACAATATATTCGGAAAAGAGAAAGATTAAATAATTTTAATACTCTAGCTTATTCCATTCTCAAAATATGGCACAAATTACAACGAATCTGCTAAGTTTTGCTTAAGAATGACGACCTAGCAACAAACAATGTCATTTTCATTCAGAGGTAAAAAATAAATCCACTATTGTATAATGTTTGTTTTGTTATTTTGCTGCTAAAATGCACATAGTTTGGGTTGCCTACAAACGTGATTGTAGTTGATGAAGACATTGGTCTGACAAAACGCTTCAAACGGATTGCCTTCATTGTTGGCAGCATACTGGAATTTTTCAAAAGTGTACATGGGTGACCCAGTTTTTGAAGTGGCTGCCCCATTTTTGGAAATAAGCGACCACTTTTTTAAATAACCAACAGCTTCAAAATAAGCGATAAACATGGCACGTAAATACTTAATTGGTAAAATTTTTTTTGTTTTTCATTTCTTTACAAATGATTGGGGTGTAAACATTTTTGGTTGGTGGAATAAGGTATACATCTACCCTAGATGCTCTCATTGCTATCAAGACGTTTAATGGCAAAATAATACTGCTAACTTGCGTCTTTTCTTACTAACTGTCTGAAACTTTTAGGTGTTGTTAAGAAGAACAAATGTACCAATGATGCAACAATCAGACAAATCATGGTGGCGGAGCAGAATTATTTTTGATATGCTGATAAGCGTACAAAGTGTCGTGTACAAAAGAAGAAACAAATGGATGGAAATAACTAAAATTTTTTTGTGGATTGGATGCTTTTCTTTTTGTGTTTAATAAAATTTTGGTAGCTTATTATTTTTGTTAGTTTGCTGCGAAGGTTAAAGTAGCCCCATTGTACGATAACGTGGTGAACTTGTTATTTAAAAATCACGTGATTAATGCAAAGGACACATAGCAAACTTGTGTTTGTTACGGGAAAACACGTGATTGTTAACAACTTAGGCCACAAGTTTGTGGCAAAGCTGATAACTTAAGTGATGGCAATCACGTAGCTAATTAGTGGCAAAGACTTGTGGTCCGTACGTGCAAGATCACAAGAATATCACGTGATTATAACATGATTTGCCACGTGTCCAACACAAGGTTCTCGTGAATTCGCCTCAAGGTTTTCATGTGTTTTTCACGTGAAAATGTTTGCAGAAATGTTTGTAATTGCCTGTTTCAGTGTATCTCTTAGGAAACACCAACTTTTTTTGATATTTACAGGTAGTTTTGATTGCCTTTTACAGCTGTGAAAAGTAGTTTGATAGTTATTTGGCGAATTCAATATATTTGAACACTAAACAAACGTAAAACTAAGCTTTTACAGCTGGCTTGATTTAATGGTAAGTGTTTCTGATTTGGCAACAAAAAACCTGAAGAGCGAAATTCACAAAATGCCATTAGTATTCGTCTGGAAGGCATCGGGAATTATAGTGCTACTTTGCTCCAGCAAAATCTGGCTCGGAACAGGTGGACAGTGGCAGACAGACACTAAATGAGCACCTCAAAGTCCCGCCACAGACACGTAAACAAACGTAGATTTTAAGTGGCTTATGGCTGATATCTTTGGGCGTATTCAACGAAGACGTTGGTCCGGCAGTTCAAGTAGTGACAGTGATGAAGGTAAAATTTCGGAAAAGCCTGTTCCATTTCTTCCGCAAAATACCACTCTTGATAACCCTACTTTTAAGTCTGGTGGGAAAAGCATGCCCGTTGATTGAAATATGCAACTTGTAGGATTGTCCGAAAATTCAGCAACTCAAAATTCCTAGTTTATGAAAACAAAAGTGAATACACCTCAACCAGCCAAATGCCAGAATGTTTGCGAGAGATTGATAACGGAGCAATTCATAATTTTCTATTAGAAAGCAATCACCCTTCGATATCACAAAGGGAGGTTTCAAATAATAAATACGTAATATTAGGTAATTTTTAATTTTTTCCATATTAACAATAGTTATTATTGGATGTAGGCAGTGCACCTTTTTTGGATCCGCTCTTCTGCTCACTTTCCGGCCAGAACCGGCTGAATCTTAGATTTCGGTACATCTCTATACAAGTAATTTGTAGTTAGGCCACAAGCAAACTTCCGTGAAAATTGTCTTAAACATTACGGAATTCATGAAAATTTTGCAGATTGGTCCAAGTTGTTTGTGGTGGGCAATGAGTTGATAAAAAAGCTCATCAGAAATGTTGTGAAACTAAACCAAAATGTACAGCTTTTTACATCAGTTCTTCCCTCGTCGTTAAAAAAGTCACTTGATCACAATGATGATGCGGGACTACCTGAGGGGATGACACTTGCTGCGTCGACGTTGGATGCTGTGGATAATTTAAAAAAACAGCTGCATGCCATTAGCGTGCAAGAAAAATTAGTAAATGGTAAAACGGAGTTGAAATTAGCCTTCATAATATAACAAAATATAAAGACATATGTGGAAGGATGAGAGTCCAGAAGTTTGAAAAATGATTGCCAAGAGGGCCACACCAAACTAGGTTCGTATCAGTTAAATAGTGATGAAGTTTTAGTGCATTGCGCCGCATAAATGAATTCGCTTGAAACCTTGTTCTTTGAATACGTAATTACTGTCAAGTGTATAGCTTGTTACTTGAACTGTATTTATTGCTAAATGATTGATGTTTTGTTTTTGTTTTATTTGTTTTATTTGCCATATTTATCCTCCATTCACGAGAAAGCGAATTGTATTGCTTTACTTTGGACGGTAAGTCCGCACTCGCTTGGGAGTTGCCTTTTTCGAGGTTTTTATGGGCCACCTGTCTTCCACATGAAGGTGGGGCGTCCCGTTAAGTGCCTTGCCCAAGGACACAACAAGCGAACTTGCCGGCTTGTTCTCCACAACCTCCCCGAAATGCCAAGCGCCAAGCAGGGAAGCTGCGGATACCATTTTTTAAAGTCTTTTGGTATGACTCGACAAGGGGAATGAACCCCAGGTCTACCGACTACAAAGCATGTATTGCAGGTTAATCATCTACGAGATATTGGTGGGCGCACGCTTGATGAATTTGTTCGAAGAACGATGATTAAATTGATGACAAACGACGTGGCCCTTCAATACAACATGCATGGTCGAAATTATAAAAAAGCGTTTTCCAATTCGATTTTGTTTGACATCCTTTATGGTGAGTTACGATTTTTATCCTTCATACTAATTGCAGTCTCAAGATGCTTCAGAATTGATGGTCATTTTATGGTAAAATAACTCAAGATTGAATCGTTGTTATTCCAACAAGCACTTGCTATCATGTTTCTAGCTGCCTTTCTGTGATTTAACCCTATTTGGCCCGGGGGGGGGGGGGGGGGGGGTCGATTCGACCCACAGCAAATTAAAACTGTTGTAACTTAGCGACCGCTTGAGATAAATGTTTGAAATTTTTTGACTTTTCCTAAAATTTATCTGGCTTTTGGTTGGTTATGAACTGACAAAGATATTCTTTGTAGTTTTGACTTAAACATAGCAATTTCGAAACCCACTCGGGCAAATTTCTTCATCGATTGCTTTTGTATAATAAAGAAAAAAAGGAGAAAGAGCGCACGCGCAAAACCGTGACGAGCTACGTAAACCACAGAACTTGTTTGAAGTGAAGCACTGACTGTAAAACTGTACCGTTTCTCAGAAATCTTTCTTCTCAAAACCTTTTCGCTGTGAATAGCAACTCTTAATTTGACAAGCCAAAAACATCAAAGTGTTTTCAGATACACGGCTATTTTGTAACTTTTAGTTAAATAAATAATACCTTCTTGACGCTAGACCATAACCTACCGATAAAGTAATGCCAGAAAAATTTCGTAATTTTGATACTTGACAAATGCAACAAAGCAAAAAGAATTGTTTTCAAGCGCAAAGCCAGAAAATAAATTTGGCGGCGTGATAATATAGTTTGCGCTTTTCATAATGATTTGTAATGTTGTTACCAATTAAAATTGGGGATTGGTTGGTGGGAGAGCAACGAGCGCACTTGCAATTTTTATTGGATGGAAAGGATTTAATGGTAGACTAAAGGGACGCAAGGGCGACAGTTAGCAAAATTTAATTTAGGAGTTTAATAAAACTTGATTTCCGTTGCTTTACGAGTAAGCTGTTAGTAATTAATTGAATACCGAATTTTTATCAGCAAATACAAATCCAAAACGCAAGAAGCCAATCGTGAATCACAAAATTTAATTTTTTTAAGGGGAGAAGGAACTGTGAAATATCTCCTGAGTTTGTGACCAACACCAAAATATTTTTCTGTTGACCGCGTGACAAAAGCAATGTGTTTGTATTCTACATCTACACACTTCCAAAAGCAAATGAAGATTTTTTTTCCGTGTTCTTTTATCCACTTTTATAAAGACGCCTCTGGTAAAAGCATTACGTTTCCTGCTGCATGGCCGAGCAGAAAGGCATTTGCATTGAAGTTGACGTTTAAAGTTCAAACTACAGCTTGCGTCAACTGTCACAACATTATAAGATTGAATGCTGACTCAAATATCGTCTTGTCATTTCCATTCTTTTAAACCAGAGATGGGCAAACTTTTTAGTTGGAGGGTAGCATTGACCATTCAAGAATTCGCCGAGGGCCAATGCGTAAAATCTGGTAATAGCTGTATGCAATGCAAGAGCTTGCAATAGCTTAAAATCTTGCAATAACTTCTTGCAAAGACGTATTACAGGGCTTTGATAATGATGGCGTCCAAAAACAAAGATCATCACTCTTGATTTGGACGGAAAATGCGTCAGTTCAAACTAAGAATTGCGTAGCGGCTCTTTCAATGGTGGCTTCTATCTTTTTTGGCTCTTCAATACGGCAAGTGCGGCCAGCCCTTTCTTATTGAATTGAATTCATGGAAGTTTGTATAAGTTTGGAGGGCCGCACAAAATGCTCTGGCGGGTTATTATGGGGGAGTATTGGTGTTATTATGGGGGAGAGGATAAAAGATAGGCTACGTAGGTCTATTGTTGTAGCACAAACTTGATAATAAAACAAATTAAAGTTTACAATCGTTTGATATAACAGGCTTTTTGTAGCAAATCCAAAACTTAAGTTTGCTGGAGGACTTTTTTCATATGATTCGTCACATTCACACGCAGACTTGGACAACAAAATATGCGTAATTCTAGTTGGCTGATTCGGTGAATTGCAGCCAAAAGTCGCTAATTCTAATCTAATTTGAAAAATTGCTAATTGCAATTCTAATCTCATTTCGAGAAAGTTCCTGACCGAAGAGTCGGGTGTGAAAAATAAAAAGACCTTTTATGTTAGGGATCAGAACCACCTTCGAAAGTATTGGCACTAATTGGAATGATTTACATGCGAGGCTTACTAGGACAAGCACATCAAAGCACTAATGCAATGTTCCATGAAATATTTGGCAATCCAGTTTTTAGTGCAGCTAAGTCAAGGAATAGATTTAAATTTTTGATTGCCCACATATTACTTGATGATCATACAACGCGTCCTACTCCTTAGCAATACGATAGATTTGCAGCTTTTCTTAAAATTTTTGAAGAATTTAACAAAAACTGTGGGAAATTTCTAGTTCCTAATGATTATTTGTCGCTGGATGATACTTTTTATCCTACAGGAACATAAATCAGTTTCAAACAATTTAATCCGAGCAAACCAGCCAAGTATGGAATGCTGTATAAATCAATCAATGCTTTTCGCTATCCATTTGCCTTTTCAACTGTTGTGTATTCTGATAAGCCAAAAGCAGAGCCGACATCTTACTACACTCCTGGAACGACCCAAACAGTAAAATATCTAATTCAAAATTTGGAATGCCACACAAATTTAGTGGCAAGAAACATATTATATGACAGATTGTATACTTCAATACCAATGGCGCTGTGGCTGCTTGACCGCGGAAAAACTTCTGTTGGAACTTTACAATCAAATAGAAAAACAATTCCAGCCGAAATTAGAGAAATCAAAGACCGAGAAACAAACTCATACGAGATTTATTGGGAAAAGAATAACGTCATATTAAATCTGCACTCGTATGTGGTAAAAGCAAAAAGTGAACAGTGCCACCGCTACTTGCAACTACAAAAGATGACAACAAAAGCAAGCCCGCTATTTACAAACTATACGACTTTTCAAAAGGCGAAACAGACATCATTGATCAAAAAAATGGGGTTCTACAGTTGTACATCGAAATCAAAGCGCTGGACTATGAATGCATTTTGATACGTTTTGAACACATGTTGAGTGAACGCCAGCACGATATATGCAATGAACAACGATCAGCAGCCTCGAAACATAAAATCTGTAGATTTCGGATTTAATCTAGCTATGTCTTTGATTCACCCACATATAGCACAACCAACTTTAATTGGTATAAAGTCTTCTGTGGTTCGCAAAATTGAGATAGTGCTGGGGAATAAAAATATCCTCCAAAATGTAAAAACGTTAAGTGGCTTTTTCCTCATCAAAGTCAAAAACGAAGGCGATACGATGCATGCATCAGTAAGACTAAAGGAAAACAATCAAAAGAAAAGAAAAACAAAATTTGTAAGCAATTGAGCCAGGGCCAAAAATGCACAAAGTCTTTGTGCAATAAGCGTCTTATTCGCATTTGAGATTTCTCCTTGCAAGATTAAAATGTTGTTAGGCTTACACTTACGGATAAAATTGCACTGCCGTAGTTGTTTTTGAAGCATACAAGCGTATTGCTGCTTTTGATGGTGATATATGTATTGTTAATATTACCCGTAAATTTAATGTAGTGTTCCCGTATTTTCATATTAGACGATAAATTATAAGCAGAAACAGCATGACTGCCTACTAGCTAATCCAGAAATAGCCTATTTTGTTTCACATTTGTAATGTATTCTGTTAATTGCAAGAGATTTTTTAATTAATAGCTCTAAATTCAGTAACGCCTCAAAGCACAAGTTACGATAATAAAGCTCAAATTGGTGACATTATAATTGATCCCAGTGGGATATAAAATTGTAAGGACCGTATAAATATCATATAACGCCTCCAGAGGGAAACAAAACTGCCGTATTGGTGTTATCATAGTGAGGGGGATAAAAGATAGGCTACATAGACATATCGTTGTAGGACAAACTTGCTATTAAAAAGAATCAAAGTTTACAATCATTCGATGTCACAGGTTTTTGTAGCAAATCCAAAACTTAAGTTTGCTTGAGCACTTTTTTATGCAACTCGTTACATACGCAGACTTGGACAACTGATTAATTCTAGCTGGTTGATTCGGTAAATTACAGCAAAAAGTCGCTAATTCTGATTTGAAAAAAACTAAAAGTCTCTTATTGTAGTGTAATATAAAAAATCCCTAATTTCAATTCTAATCTAATTTGAGAAAAGATCCTGACCGTAGAGTCGAATCTGAAAAAGGACAAGAACTTTTTTTATTATTTGCGAAAAGTTTGGCCGAAAATCAAAATCGAAATTAGGTGATCTCCAAAAAGAAAAACGGTCTTCACAATGATTTGATGGCCAAAATGAAAAAGTCTTAGAATTGTCGCAAATACAAAGTGGTTTTGCGAAGATGTTTAAATGGCATCAAAATTCGCTTGGTAATTAAAATTTCAAACTAATTCCAGAAAAACTGGAAAGCTCTAATTCTAATTCCGATTCCACTTAATTTGTGATAATCAGAAAAGCTCTGATTTTATTCTACCCTAATTTGAGAAAAACATTAATGCTCTATATCTAAGTTTAATTTAATTTGAAAATGCTAAAAAAAATTTAATCGTGTAAGTCTGCATACAAAGATGGGAGGGGCTTACAAAAACGTCGTATTGCGTCGCATAAGGGAGAGGAAAGAATAAAAGAGCCATATGAGATTTATGTCTTGATCAATAAAAATATTTATGCTTGATGAGCAAGCATAGCTTGCATCTTTTGTCTAAATGAAAAAAGTAATAATTTCATAAAGCTATGAAATTTTTGTCGTTGAAATGCTATTTCACACCCTGTTTCACATTTACAAACAGTCAATTCAAATTACAAAAATCTAGCTGGAGATATGGCGTATGGCGAGTAGTCCAACATAAGAAATGTTATACAAACATCACGGCTGGTAACTTTCCCGTAAAAAGCAAAATGGAAAATTGATGACAAGTTGTTGAACTTTTTACCTGGTAGCTGACATTGATAAACTTCGCTTAGGCGATCGCAAAAGCACAACGTCGAAGAGTAAACACTACGAAAAAAGAAAATTCGCCGGCCGTTTCTTTATTTTAAATTCAGTCGAAAATCGAAAATTTAATGCTGTGCATTTAATTTGCAATAACTTGTACGCTATGAATCTGATCATAACCAAAAGTATATAATTAGATTGAAAAATTAATTCTGCATCTATCTGAGCAAAAATGGAATCGCTATTGTGAGCAGTTTAAAAGTTATTAGCTGCCAAAGTGTTGGGTCGAATCGACCCCCCTCCCCCCCCCCCCGGACATAGAAAGCAAAAAAAATCCCGGCATTAATAGGGTTAAAACAATGTTGAACCAACCAAAAAGTCCTAAAGCACGTTTAGACTATTGTTTGTTTGTTAAAATAAGCACTGGTGAAAGGCTAATGCACAGTATGCCATAGCAGTTTGCTGTGCAGTGGCTTCATGTAAAATCGGTGAAGTTAGCTGAGGTGAAATATATGATCTCATTCAAATTATAGCGCTGCAAGTAAGAGGTCCTGACTGCGTTAAGAAGTAGCAATATGACCCTCTCATGTACAGCTTTGTTTTGTTATGTGACTCGCTTCTACAAAAAAATAGTATTCTGATTATCTTTATGACTAACTTCACCCTCGTATTTGATATGATAGTTTAGGAATTTCGCAGCTTTGTTGAGTTGGTATAGCAAGTGCATCATTTCCTTTTTTTAAATATTATATATTAGGCTATAATGAGTCCATCGTTCTAAGGACAAGCTTATCTTCATACATCTCTGATGTGACTATGGTTGTGCATCATTCGTTTTGCAATCTGTAGCAGTAAATTTGCTTCAGATCCTGTATGGATGTGTATACTGTATAGCGTTCTTGATATTTTGGCTCACAATGTTCTTATCAAATTTTGCTGTTTTTGCACATTCCCCTTATATTTCACCTGTAGTTTTAAAAATATTTAGTGTGGTTGAGATCACTCAATCGTGCATCTTGGTGAAATGAAATAAAACTTTTTGGTTGAAGTTGCAAGTTAAGTGATATAATCGTTTTCAGGCCAAGAATGGTGAAAGTTTTTTAGCTGACCACTTAACTCTTGGATTGCAGGTGCTGCAAAAAAGAATAGATTTACAAATACGACCAGCAAGAAAGAGCTCGATGAATCCCTTGGAAAGTGGTTTGTCGGCACCCGGGATAGAGGAGGAAACCGGTTAAGAAGAGCTAAGAAAGAGCTTCAAAAAAGCAACAGGAGCTTCATCAGTAGTAACTACTGTATTACAAAGACTTGACATTTTTGCTTACTTTCCGCATTTGCATGTCATTAATTATTAACATTGTGGTGGTCGATAAGCTCATTTAACTGGAATCACTAAAAACAAGCTTGACTGCCCACCCACAATCACAACAAAAATCGACTAGGATGCCTACTTTAGCATCATTAAAAACAAACTGGGCTGCTTATGTATCATCGCTAGAGTTGAACTGGGTCGCCCACCTAGTTTCACGGTATTAAACTAGGCTGCCCACCAACCGTCGCTAAAGATAAACTGGGTTGCCCTCCTGGCTTTGCGATATTAAACTAGGCTGCTCATCTGGGTGCAAGTTAATGCCTTGGAGCCTTGGATCCTTGGATCTCACTTGGATCCCAGCTGTCAATACAAGCTGGGTTGTGACCTCCTGGTAAACGATCCATGCATTTATAGCTGCCAAGTCCAATGTGTTTTGAAACGAATGAATAAGCCATATTCTGGTGGAAGTTCCAAACGTGTATTTCCTTTCCATTTGATCCACAATATCAACACCATATTTTGTGTCTTTGTAAGCTTTGACACTTTCTGGTGTCTTTTTGGCATTATCAGCAATGGTAATGTTTTGGTGGAGGATGCTGAGAATAGCCACATTTTTCTTGGTTTTACCTTGATAAACAGTCATTGCTACATCACCAGATTTATATAGTGTGATGGAGTAAAGTGGCTCTTTCACGCGCTATACCACTGTAGGTACTTCGTTGCGGATTCTGTTAGCTGTTCCCAGTTAGCTGGTTTTGTATTTTTGCAACTCTGTGGCCAACTTCATTAAAGTAAAATAATTGTCTGTTGTCACTGTTCCTTCCTTTGTTGAGGTACGGTTTCAATAAGTGCATGACGACGTGGTCGGAGAACTCTTGAGCAAGTCTCGTCTCTGCCAATGTATGAAAACTCGTTTACCACATACTTACAATCTTTGTTTATAGCCAGTCAATATTTCTGTTAGTACTTGTCAGGCTTTGATGCCATAAACTGCTTAAATGGACATCTACATTTGCTGGGGAAAAGCTGTTTATCCACAGTGATGAAAGCCCCAGGTGTGTAAGATGAAATACAATTGTCGATGTACCTGTTTCACACCACCGAAAATAGAGCAAATCTATCTGTTTTCAATCTTTGAGAACGATCCAACTTTGTGTCAAAGCGGAGAAAACGTAAAATTTTGTTGAAGCGGTTGCTTGATAATGCTTTTTGGCACAAAGGCACGGCCCAGTTTTCAATCCACAGAATATGATTTGAACCTGTTATCCCTCGTGTGTACATGACAGCAATGAGTGCTGGCAATTGATTGTTTGTTAGACAAAATTCTTAGTTTCCGGTTTGTCTATGAGGTTCAATGACGGTGCACTTATGGATGTGTTCAAGTATAAACTTGTCAATAAATAAAAGCCAGGCACTCGCAAGACCTCCAGCCTGTATGTTTCTACACACGTAACTCGAAAGGCAAGGACATTCCTTCAAAATATTATGACTTGTATGTCTGCCTATGGACTGCTCACCGATTTGTACCTTCTATTTAGTGCCATCCTTTGCAGTCAACACTGCACCATCTTTCTCATCAGATTCCAAATCACTTTGCAAACTGCTTGTGTTTGGATCTTGGTTGCCCAACGCAAAAAACAAATGCAACTTAAAAAACACAAAAATAGGTACATCACAACTCCATCTGCATTATATACTGGCTGCATTCATATTCTCATCTTCACTAGAAGAGCTAGATTCATCTGCATCAAGACTGCAGCTTTCATCCCCATATTCAGACACATCCTCAGGAATATCAGTTAGCACAGACAAAACTTCTCTAGCTGTGAGACCTTGTCTTGTAGACATACTCAAATATTGACTGCTTCAACTTTCAAACTAAAGCGCAGCTACGATCAGACTTAGAACCACCCACCGCAATTCTAAACAAAGGTAAAAAAGCTGGGCAGCAAATTTTTGTTTATCTCCTTTCCTTAGAGTCTATGTTTTGGGGTCGCTGATGCCGATTTTGATGTTAGTTTTTGCAGAGTGTCAACCGTTTTGAAAATATTTGCAAAAGATTGAAGTTTGTAATTTACCAAATCACAATACAACTTTAGCACTAAGTGACATTTATATTACTTTTCAATCTTGTGTTATTTCATTTGTGACATTTTGTAAAATATTGTTATTTGTGTACTGCATTCCGTCGTCTCGATTGAGAGTTGAACCCGGGCCGATGGCGCCTGATTGAGTTTTTGTTGTTCAACGCTGTTTCTCAGCTCTTTATTGAACTGTATTGCACAAGAACAAATTGCTCCAAACGTGATTCAATTGTTGAAGGTTGTTATTTAGTTCTGGTTTATATTGCATAGCAACCAAGTTTGACACCAAATTAAAGTACAATTGAACAGTTTTTTCTTTACGGAGATAAATTGTTATGCTAATTAGTTAATTGTAAGTTTGGGTAGACAAATTGGTGATGAAGTGATAAAAGATCCGGGTAACTGTTCAACCCAAAATATTTGGTAACCGCTTGCGCTGTCTTTCGTCATTGAACCTAGTTATTGGTCGTTAAGCCGCACAAATTTCCGTTGTAATCAAATCATCCACAACATACGTCAGACTTTCCATTATTGTTTGCTTAGCAAGTCGACAGTGGCAGAAACGCAAAAAGAAATTTTGAAACAAATCGATAGATCCAAGCGCGTTGCTGAAAAAGCTAATAGGTTGTGAAAGCTGGTTCAAATCTAGACCTGCCCATCATTTAAACCAGCTGATATGTCTTACAAAAGTTACAAAATAGTTGTTGAAATTTACAAAAAATTTGTTGAGATTAACAGTACTGTAGAGGTTAAGAATTTCAAATCAGTCGGCTGCACCGGCTTTACATAACTGCAAAGGAACTTGCTTTAACATTTAGATGATATGTAGCTGAAGCATATCATTTTGTTGCAAAAGATTAAACAAGTCCAACTATATTCCACACCGTTTTTATAGGGTGTCATCAATGTTATACTTGGAGAAGGATGATTTTTAAATATTTAGAGTTTTTACTTTTAAAAGAACCCGTTTGAAAGTTTCGATAGATAATGCTCAGGAATCATGTCTTTAAAATAAAATCACACAATGTACGACAGAACTTATTTTTCCTAGTAATTGTGCAATTGTATGAAACACGCATAATAAATTTGTGAATGTTCCCAAGCTTCACGTGACGGGATGCAGCCGGTGCGCTGTACCAGGGCCTGCAAGAGTCTATGGGGCCCGTGATTATCAAAGTTCAAAACTGAAATGAGCAATAATGCATAAATTTTTATTGTTGCTTTGAATCTGAAAGAAATTCCCATGTGCACTATCATGAACAATTTTCACAAGAATGTTGTGGAGAAGGCATTTATACAGGAAATCAAAGCTCCAATGTCTAACCTGATCTCAAACATGCAAACGTTTTCAGAATCACTATGACGAAACAATGGAGAAAAGTAGTACAACTTCCGAGTGTAGCCATTTGGCTTGGTAGTAGTGGGGTAGGTGAAACAAAGTAATGAGATCGAGGAATCACGGGAGCGTATCGAATCTTGGTATATAGGATAATGACTGACGCAACTAGACAAGCAACGATGCCATTTACAACATACCGTATGTATAACACGCTGAAATTTTGTATAAAACATTCTCCAAACCTATAGTATACTCGATGGTGATGCAAAAAACTTCTCTTGCACTAAATGTGACACAAACATAATAGATATTAAACGAAAACGGCTCAACTCTCAGCAATTTCGCTCATCACTTCCGTCGCTACAATGGCGGTATCCGTCGCACCGCCTCCTCAACGTAATGCACTGGCCACTATTGCACCGAAACCATCCGTCAGTACAAATGTTTGATGCTGAAAGATATAATATCATCAATTATCAATGGTTTTGTGCTTATTCTTATAGAATAAATCCAATTGAAATGGTCTTGGTCGTTGAATTTACATGTATTTATCATCATGCTGTAATGCAAACATTGCTGAGTTTTGTAAAAATATATTTAGCGTTTATACACAGACTGAGCCACCGCAACAACTTGACCTCTCAGGCACACTAAATGCCGGCCACATATACACAGATCGATGAATTTCGTTTGAGTGCCTTTCCCAAAAAACGGGCACTGGCACAGCAATTGAAATTCACGATTATTTTTCTACAGTTCCGTATGTGCTGAGTGCCAAGCAAAATAGCTGTCAGTGTTTACATTGTGAAAGTATTTACTATGATCTAGCGATCATCAATTGATGATTAGCCTTTTGCCCCTGTCAGATGATCGTATGATGATCTTCATCAAAGATTTACGAAATCAGTTTACTTGAAACCTGATTTGTGATGTTATTTTTTAACATTTATTAAAATTATAGCTTACTAGCCGGTTTCGCCGGCGTTGCCCGGCAGGGCACCCATCAATAACGTCAGGATTAAGTATTTCAGTTCAACTGGCTGCATTGGCTTCACCATTGTGCTGATGTGTGAACAGTAACAAACACTTAATGATTTTTGTGCACTTCCACAATTGCTCTACACGTAATCGTGATCATCTTATTCAAGACTGGCAATACTCACAAATAAAGTATGTTGCCACAAACTCTCATTTAATTTTTGTAAAAGTATAAGCGAGAGGGATTGAAACACAATCAAAAACGATGGTGTCGGTCAAATAATGGATGCTTTCACAATCACGGAAATGCACCATTTAGTGATAAGCCTATTTTGTGATTTGGTGTGGCCGCTTTATCTATTTACATTGGCGGAATTAAGTTCTGTCGCTGTGCTATTTGCCTTGTTTTATAAACATTAAATTGGTACTAATTGGGATATCGCTCCATGCCCTAATCCGAATCGTAGCATGACTGCTCTCAAATATCAGAGACCGTACAAAGTCTCTATCATTTCACAAATTCTCACCGTTGCTTTAAGTAAATATACGAGAATAAAAACAAAGTTGGGAATGGGCGTCGTAATGGCATTTGTTTTACGATAACCCGAATCAGTTATTTGGTGGTGTGCATATTTTACGACTTAGTGAACATCTTATCGTGAAAATAATGAACAGCATAGAAACAAAGTAATCATTAGCATAAATGATGTATCTAGTACTGATCTTCGTGCTGCTAGCTGTTCGACACACGTCAAACGGATTGGACAACAATAAATCAAATATTAGAACAGCCAGCTACTACTTTTGAGTAATTGCATGTCTATAAGGGCTACCTAAAGCCTCTGGCTGGGTGCATGTTACTTGGTCCAAACATGCAAAGCCAACTAATCTGAAATGAAGCGCTTACAGTTAAACTGTTATAGTAGCAGCTCTATTATAACTTAGATGATATGTAGCTGAAGCATATCATTTTGTTGCAAAAGATTAAACAAGTCCAACTATATTCCACACCGTTTTTATAGGGTGTCATCAATGTTATGCTTGGAGAAGGATGATTTTTAAATATTTAGAGTTTTTACTTTTAAAAGAACCCATTTGAAAGTTTCGATAGATAATGCTCAGGAATCATGTCTTTAAAATAAAATCACACAATGTACGACAGAACTTATTTTTCCTAGTAATTGCCCAATTGTGTGAAACACACACACCAAAATTGTGAATGTTTTCAGGCCCCATGAAATGTGATGCAGCTGGTGCATCGCACCAGTGCCCATAAGAGTCTATGGGGCCCATGATTATCAAAGTTCAAAACTGAAATGAGCAATAATGCATAAATTTTTTATTGTTGCTTTAACTCTTTCGCTACGTAACTTTTCTCCATTGCTGTACGGAATTAATTTGGCAAAAAATCACAAAAAAATAAATTTCAAGATATTCATGTCATATTGGCATGGATTATCGTTCTATCAATATAACATCACAAAAAACGGTCAAGCAAGCAAATAACAATCATTTTTGTTCAAAATTAGTTAGTTTATATACATCCATATCGGCATTTTGGCAAATATTCACAATTTTTTGCATTTTTGTAGATTTTACGCACTACAATATTGATGCAGTAAGCAATCAAATCCTAGAACCACAAATCACAATAAAACAAGTCAATATTGTTTATGACGTATCTTTTTTTCATTGGTGGTCAAACCAATTTCTTCATTTTCTGCATTTGGTCATGGTATGATATTTCAAAAAACAGTCTTTGGGACACAGTTGTGGTTTTTCTGGGCAACTAGAACACACATAGCTTGTACGTTTTCTTTTGTTCTGAACTGCGAAACTACACACTCTGCATTCTCTTTGTTTTTCAACAGCAGTGACAAGATGTTTGGTGTCTTTCAATCTTGTCAGCACAGGTGTATCGGCTGGACGTCCAGCTCGTTTTCTTTTGAGAATAGGCTCTTTGCTGGATTCGGCTGCTTCATTAGTGATAGCCTGGATCAGCGCTTCTTTGAACTGCAGTAATGTCAAACGCTTTTCTCCTGATCCCTGATGGAGTTGTAGAGGACGAAAGCATTATATTGAGCAACTTCCAGGATCCACCAAAATAGCTTTTCCACCATTTGTAAGACTTTTGATCAAAGTTGCAGTAATATCCAATTGCTTGGTCAGCACGATCACAACCGTTGATATTGTCATTGTAATCTGCAATCAGCTTTGGCATAGTTACAGTATGTCCAAATCTCCTCTGTTTTTGAACAGTTTCGTTATTGTGGAAAGTAGAGAGAGCTACAACTGGCTTGGATGCCTTTTCATCCCTCCAGGCAACGACAATATGTGGACCAGCACCTTGTTCATCACGAAAAAATTTTCGCTGTAAATGCTTCATTTTCATCTTCTTGACTTCCTTTGGCAGCCCCTTTCTGTTGGTGTTCAGAGTTCCTGTAAAATACATATTCTTTTCTTCTGCCAAGTACTTTGACACATCCAAACTTGTGTAGTATCTATCAGAAAAGACATGGTGTCCATCATCTAGAACGGAGAGAAGGTCATGGAAGACTTTTTTGGCTTGGCTAGCCTTTTCATCTTGAAGAGTGTACACTTTCTGGGAGCCAAAGTAAGGCAGCAAGTTGTAAACGTAAGCAGTTGAGCTGTCGCACAGACCGAAGATTTTCAAATGAAACTTACTTGGCTTTCTGGGATTGTATTGAATATAATTCACACGCCCTTTGAATCCTACAACCATTTCATCAATGGACACATTGCGGAAAGGATAAAAACGTCCTGGAAATTTTGAACAAGCTTCTTCAAAAATGGCAAAATTTTTTGCGTCTTTTCTGCAGACACAGGTGCAGCATGAAGCATGCTATGATACAAAAGTTCAAACCGTTCTCGTGCAAATACGGAATTGAACCATGGTGTATGGTATTGTTCTTTTACTGACCAGTATTTCTTGACAGATGGTCGCTTATCTATTCCCATTTGAATTGTAACAGCCAAAAACTTCATCATTTCTGCAGCACTAGTGTCTGTCCATTTAGCAAAAAGAGATCTCCTTCTTGAAGGCATGTTCATTTGTTTCTTTCTGCCTCCGTACTCGTTCACCATGCTGACCAATTCATCAACCACGTTTTCATCCCATACCAATTGAAAAAAATCATATGGTGTTAGGGTGCCATTTGGATCAATTCCAACAGCCTCCCATTTATCATTACAGACGCCTATTTGAATCCCACTGTTTTTGGCAAAATTGAAAGCATAAACGTTGGTGTCACTATCGGCTTCTGAAATTTGTTTCCAACTATCCAGGAAAGGATTTTGCGTTGGCCTTCCAGGAGCAGTAGCTTGATTGTCACTAGCAGAATCAGTAGAGCTAATATCAGCAGTGGAGCCACCTTGAGTAACAGAAGCAGCGCTGGACACAGCAACCTGACTTGATGTTTGGTTGGAATTGCTATCACTCTCAGAAATAAGATCAGCAACTGAAAAATCTTGAATTTTAGATGCACCAGCAGCAACCTGTACTGGTGTTTCGCTATGACTATTTAGGATATCACTATCAACGTCACTTACGTTAGTATCATAATCCGAATTTTCATCACCAAACAGTTCTACATCACTATCAGGTTGGTCTTCACACATCAAAGCAGAAATCAAAGTTTGTGCTTCTAAGGCTGACATGCGTGATTGCAATCTCCTGGCTTCCATACTACACTAGCTAGTTACAGCACTACAGTACTTATTTTCACATTCGACTTTAGCCTACACCTATAAAAATAAGAGTACAGAACACTGGAAGTAGCAGTCGCTAACACAAATGCGGAAAAAAGGACTCACTCTCTTTTTGGTGAAAGAAAAAAGCGATTACCCAGACGCCAGTAGCGTGGCTGAACGTACAAGCGTCAGCAAAAGCCTCGCCACTGAAGTGGCGCAACGTACAATTTCCACAAAAGTTGCGCCACTGTAGTGGCGAAACGAAGCGAAAGAGTTAAATCTGAAAGAAATTCCCATGTGCACTATCATGAACAAATTTCACAGGAATGTTGTGGAGAAGGCATTTATACAGGAAATCAAAGCTCCAATGTCTAACCTGATCTCAAACATGCAAACGTTTACAGAATCACTATGACGAAACAATGGAGAAAAGTAGTACAACTCCCGAGTGTAGCCATTTGTCTTAGTAGTAGTGGGGTAGGATAAACAAAGTAATGAGATCGAGGAATCACGGGAGCGTATCGAATCTTGGTATATAGGATAATGACTGACACAACTAGACAAGCAACGATGCCATTTACAACATACCGTATATATAACATGCTGAAATATTGTATAAAACATTCTCCAAACCTATAGTATACTCGATGGTGATGCAAAAAACTTCTCTTGCACTAAATGTGACACAAACATAATAGATATTAAACGAAAACGGCTCAACTCTCAGCAATTTCGCTCATCACTTCCGTCGCTACAATCGCGGTATCCGTCGCACCGCCTCCTCAACTTAATGCACTGACCACTATTGCACCGAAACCATCCGTCAGGACAAATGTTTGATGCTGAAAGATATAATATCATCAATTATCAATGGTTTTGTGCTTATTCTTATAGAATAAATCCAATTGAAATGGTCTTGGTCGTTGAATTTACATGTATTTATCATCATGCTGTAATGCAAACATTGCTGAGTTTTGTAAAAATATATTTAGCGTTTATACACAGACTGAGCCACCGCAACAACTTGACCTCTCAGGCACACTAAATGTTCGCCACATTAACACAGATCGATGAATTTCGTTTGAGTGCCTTTCCCAAAAACTGGCACTGGCACAGCAATTGAAATTCACGATTATTTTTCTACAGTTCCATATGTGCTGAGCGCCAAGCAAAATAGCTGTCAGTGTTTACATTGTGAAAGTATTTACTATGATCTAGCAATCATCATTTGATGATTAGCCTTTTGCCCCTGCCAGATGATCATATGATGATCTTCATCAAAGATTTACGAAATCAGTTTACTTAAAACCTGATTTGTGATGTTATTTTTTAACATTTATTAAAATTATAGCTTACTAGCCGGTTTCGTCGGCATCGCCTGGCAGGGCACCCATCAATAACGTCAGGATTAAGTATTTCGGTTCAACTGGCTGCACCAGCGTCACCATTGTGCTGATGTGTGAACAGTAACAAACACTTAATCGTGATCATCTTATTCAAGATTGGCAATACTCACAAATAAAGTATGTTGCCACAAACTCTCATTTAATTTTTGTAAAAGTATAAGCGAGAGGGATTGAAACACAATCAAAAACAATGGTGTTGGTCAAATAATGGATGCTTTCACAATCACGGAAATGGACTATTTAGTGATAAGCCTATTTTGTGATTTGGTGTGGCCGCTTTATCTATTTACATTGGCAGAATTAAGTTCTGTCGCTATACTCTTTGCCTTGTTTTATAAACATTAAATTGGCAATAATTGGGATATCGCTCCATGCCCTAATCCGAATCGTAGTATGACTGCTCTCAAATATCAGAGGCCGTACAAAGTCTCTATCATTTCACAAATTCTCACCGTTGCTTTAAGTAAGTATACGAGAATAAAAACAAAGTTGGGAATGGGCGTCGTAATGGCATTTGTTTTGTGATAACCCGAATCAGTTATTTGGTGGTGTGCATATTTTATGACTTAGTGAACCTCTTATCGTGAAAATAATGAACAGCATAGAAACAAAGTAATCATTCGCATAAACGATGTCCCTGGTCCTGATCTTCGTGTTGCTAGCTGTTCAGCACACGTCAAACGGATTGGACAACAATAAATCAAATATTAGAACAGCCAGCTACTACTTTTGAGTAATTGCATGTCTATAAGTGCTACCTAAAGCCTCTGGCTGGGTGCATGTTACTTGGTCCTAACATGCAAAGCGAACTAATCTAAAATGAAACGCTTACAGTTAAACTGTTATAGTAGCAGCTCTATTATAACTTAGATGATATGTAGCTGAAGCATATCATTTTGTTGCAAAAGATTAAACAAGTCCAACTATATTCCACACCGTTTTTATAGGGTGTCATCAATGTTATGCTTGGAGAAGGATGATTTTTAAATATTTAGAGTTTTTACTTTTAAAAGAACCCGTTTGAAAGTTTCGATAGATAATGCTCAGGAATCATGTCTTTAAAATAAAATCACACAATGTACGACAGAACTTATTTTTCCTAGTAATTGCCCAATTGTGTGAAACACACACACCAAAATTGTGAATGTTTTCAGGCCCCATGAGATGTGATGCAGCTGGTGCGTCACACCAGGGCCCGTAAGAGTCTATGGGGCCCGTGATTATCAAAGTTCAAAACTGAAATGAGCAATAATGCATAAATTTTTTATTGTTGCTTTGAATCTGAAAGAAATTCCCATGTGCACTATCATGAACAAATTTCACAGGAATGTTGTGGAGAAGGCATTTATACAGGAAATCAAAGCTCCAATGTCTAACCTGATCTCAAACATGCAAACGTTTTCAGAATCACTATGATGAAACAATGGAGAAAAGTAGTACAACTCCCAAATGTAGGTATTTGTCTTGGTAGTAGTGGGGTAGAATAAACAAAGTAATGAGATCGAGGAATCACGGGAGCGTATCGAATCTTGGTATATAGGATAATGACTGACGCAACTAGACAAGCAACGACGCCATTTACAACATACCGTATATATAACATGCTGAAATTTTGTATAAAACATTCTCCAAACCTATAGTATACTCGATGGTGATGCAAAAAACTTCTCTTGCACTAAATGTGACACAAACATAATAGATATTAAACGAAAACGGCTCAACTCTCAGCAATTTCGCTCATCACTTCCGTCGCTACAATCGCGGTATCCGTCGCACCGCCTCCTCAACGTAATGCACTGGCCACTATTGCACTGAAACCATCCGTCAGTACAAATGTTTGATGCTGAAAGATATAATATCATCAATTATCAATGGTTTTGTGCTTATTCTTATAGAATAAATCCAATTGAAATGGTCTTGGTCCTTGAATACACATGCATTTATCATCATGCTGTAATGCAAACATTGCTGAGTTTTGTAAAAATATATTTAGCGTTTATAGACAGACTGAGCCACCGCAACAACTTGACCTCTCGAGCACACTAAATGTTCGCCACGTATACGCAGATCGATGAATTTCGTTTGAGTGCCTTTTCCAAAGGCGGGCACTGCCACAGCAATTGAAGTTCACAGTTATTTTTCTACAGTTCCGTATGTGCTGAGCGCCAAGCAAAATAGCTGTCAGTGTTTACATTGTGAAAGTATTTACTATGATCTAGCGATCATCAATTGATGATTAGCCTTTTGCCCCCGCCAGATGATCGTATGATGATCTCCATCAAAGATTTACGAAATCAGTTTACTTAAAACTTGATTTGTGATGTTATTTTTTAACATTTATTAAAATTATAGCTTACTAGCCGGTTTCGTCGGCGTCACCTGGCAGGGCACCCATCAATAACGTCAGGATTAAGTATTTCGGTTCAACTGGCTGCACCGGCATCACCATCGTGCTCTTGTGTGAACAGTAACCAACACTTAATGATTTTTGTGCACTTCCACAATTGCTCTGCACATAATCGTGATCATCTTATTCAAGACTGGCAATACTCACAAATAAAGTATGTTGCCACAAACTCTCATTTAATTTTTGTAAAAGTATAAGCGAGATGGATTGAAACACAGTCAAAAACGGTGGTGTCGGTCAAACAATGGATGCTTTCACAATCACGGAAATGCACCATTTAGTGATAAGCCTATTTTGTGATGTGGTGTGGCAGCTTTATCTACACCCTTGTGCAAATTAATTGCATCAAACAACAAAACAAAGTAAAATTGAAAATTTTATTCACAACAACAGGTTTTTACACAATACATCAATTTTAATACATGATATGGGCACCATTGTTCTTTAGGACTTGTTGTACTTTGTTTGGCATAGAATCAACCAACGTTTGACATTTTTTTTTGATTTCTGGGTCCCAATACCATAATCAGATTATTGCCTCTATAAGCCTGGTTTTGGTTGTACAGTCTTCACTGTGAAGTCGAAGTTTAATTGTCGACCACAAATTCTCAATTGGATTGAGATCTGGGGAGTTTCCTGGCCAATCCAACACTGTAACTTTCATTTTCTTCATGTAATCCATCACTTTTTTTGCCTTATGACATGGCGCCGAGTCCTGTTGATACACCCTAGATCCATCCGGAAAAACATTTGCAAGATCAGCAGCCACTTTTTTTTCCACAACTTTTATGTACTTCTCTGCATTCATCATTCCCTCAATGGGCAGCAATGATCCAACTCCATAGCAACTGAAACTACCCCAAAACATCTTTTTGGGAGGATGTTTCACAGATTGATTCATGTGGCATTTACGGATGGGCTTTCCAATCGACCGACGAACATGCTGACTGCGCTTGCCTTGAACCAGAAAATGGCTTTCATTGTTAAAAAGCACTTTTCTCCAATCGGTTGCAATCCAGTTTCGGTATTTTTTTGCCCAGTCAAGCCTTTTCTTTTTCATGTTAGCGGTTAAAAGTTGCTTTTTTACTGGTCGTCTTCCCATTCGCCCACATTCAATCAGTCGACGACGTACCGTACTTGAACTAACATTCACTCCAGATGACAATAAATCCTTCCTCAGCATATAACTCGTCCTTCTTGGATCCTTCTTACTCTCTCGCAATATCCTGATATTGTATCTTGTTGAAGTCTTTGTCTTCCTACCACACATTTCCTTCCTCTTGGGTGACAATGTGCCGGCTAATGGGTTGGGCTTGCTTTAATATTCGTGAAACTGTGGACTGGTTTGCACCCACGATGCTGGCTATTTCACGTTGGTTTTTCAGCGTAAGCTCGTGCAGGCTCAGTATTTTTGTTCACTTACGTGGAGTAGTATCCACTACGACTTTTCTGTAACTTATGAGACAATATATAGCAGAAAAAAAATGGCATAACAGCTGCAGTCTAACCAAATTACATTAGTTAATCCATTTGTTTATTTGCCAATTAATTTAGGATCAAGTTAATGAAATATTGCATCACCTTCAAAGTAATGGGTGAAAAAAGCAAAATCAATTGCTAACACTGAATTGTGATTATGTCGTCACAAACAATCCTTATCATTTAATAAAAGACAAGTCTATGCCAAAAAATGCAGTTTTTGGCGTAAAAGCAGGTTTGATGCCATTATTTTGCACCAGGGTGTATTTACATTGGCAGAATTAAGTTCTGTCGCTGTGCTCTTTGCCTTGTTTTATAAACATTAAATTGGTACTAATTGGGATATCGCTCCATGCCCTAATCCGGATCGTAGTATGACTGCTCTCAAATATCATAGACCGTACAAAGTCTCTATCATTTCACAAATTCTCACCGTTGCTTTAAGTAAGTGTACGAGAATAAAAACAAGGTTGGGAATGGGCGTCGTAATGGCATTTGTTTTACGATAACTCGAATCAGTTATCTGGTGGTGTGCATATTTTATGACTTAGTGAACCTCTTATCGTGAAAATAATGAACAGCATAGAAACAAAGTAATCATTCGCATAAACGATGTCCCTGGTCCTGATCTTCGTGTTGCTAGCTGTTCGGCACAAGTCAAACGGATTGGACAACAATAAATCAAATATTAGAACAGCCAGCTACTACTTTTGAGTAATTGCATGTCTATAAGTGCTACCTAAAGCCTCTGGCTGGGTGCATGTTACTTGGTCCTAACATGCAAAGCGAACTAATCTGAAATGAAACGCTTACAGTTAAACTGTTATAGTAACAGCTCTATTATAACTTAGATGATATGTAGCTGAAGCATATCATTTTGTTGCAAAAGATTAAACAAGTCCAACTATATTCCACACCGTTTTTATAGGGTGTCATCAATGTTATGCTTGGAGAAAAATATACTTTCAATATTTAGAGTTTTTACTTTTAAAAGAACCCGTTTGAAAGTTTCGATAGATAATGCTCAGGAATCATGTCTTTAAAATAAAATCACACAATGTACGACAGAACTTATTTTTCCTAGTAACTGCACAATTGTGTGAAACACACACACCAAATTTGTGAATGTTCTCAGGCCCCACGAGATGCGGATGCAGCTGGTGCATCGCACCAGTGCCCGTAAGAGTCTATGGGGCCAGTGATTATCAAAGTCAAAACTGAAATGAGCAATAATGCATAAATTTTTTATTGTTGCTTTGAATCTGAAAGAAATTCCCATGTGCACTATCATGAACAAATTTCACAAGAATGTTGTGGAGAAGGCATTTATACAGGAAATCAAAGCTCCAATGTCTAACCTGATCTCAAACATGCAAACGTTTTCAGAATCACTATGATAAAGCAATGGGGAAAAGTAGTACAACTCCCGAGTGTAGCCATTTGGCTTGGTAGTGTTGCAGCCACTGCAACTTCGATGCATACATGCGCAGCTATTGCGACAATGAGATTAGCTACTAAGAGTCGTATGAGCATGAAGGTGTTATAAACCACAAACCGAAAGTTAGCAACAACAATGTTAATATATAAACCGAAAAAAAATCTACGAAAGTAGCTTTCATGGTAGAAGTGACTAGTCGTCGTATGGAGTGCACTCTTTTGACATCTAACTACAGCCAGATGCTTGCCGTTGCGCTACAGTAGTAGTGGGGTAGGTGAAACAAAGAAATGAGATCGAGGAATCATGGGAGCGTATCGAATCTTGATATGTTGAAAATAGGATAATGACTGACGCAACTAGACAAGCAACGATGCCATTTACAACATACCGTATATATAACACGCTGAAATTTTGTATAAAACATTCTCCAAACCAATAGTATACTCGATGGTGATGCAAAAAACTTCTCTTGCACTAAATGTGACACAAACATAATAGATATTAGACGAAAACGGCTCAACTTTTAGCAATTTCGCTCATCACTTCCGTCGCTACAATGGCGGACTTCGTCGCATTGCCTCCTCAACGTAATGCACTGGCCACTATTGCACCGAAACCATCCGTCAGGACAAATGTTTGATGCTGAAAGATATAATATCATCAATTATCAATGGTTTTGTGCTTATTCTTATAGAATAAATCCAATTGAAATGGTCTTGGTCCTTGAATACACATGCATTTATCATCATGCTGTAATGCAAACATTGCTGAGTTTTGTAAAAATATATTTAGCGTTTATAGACAGACTGAGCCACCGCAACAACTTGACCTCTCGAGCACACTAAGTGTTGGCCATGTATACACAGATCGATAAATTTCGTTTGAGTGCCTTTCCCAAAGGCGGGCACTGGCACAGCAAATGAAATTCACGATTATTTTTCTACAGTTCCGTATGTGCTGAGTGCCAAGCAAAATAGCTGTCAGTGTTTACTTTGTGAAAGTATTTACTATGATCTAGCGATCATCAGTTGATGATTAGCTTTTCGCCCCTGCCAGATGATCGTATGATGATCATCATCAAAGATTTACAAAATCAGTTTACTTAAAACTTGATTTGTGATGTTATTTTTTAACATTTATTAAAATTATAGCTTACTAGCCGATTTCGTCGGCGTCGTCTAACAAAGCACCCATCAATAACGTCAGGATTAAGTATTTCGGTTCAACTGGCTGCACCGGCGTCACCATTGGGCTTTTGTGTGAACAGTAACCAACACTTAATGATTTTTGTGCACTTCCACAATTGCTCTACACGTAATCGTGATCATCTTATTCAAGACTGGCAATACTCACAAATAAAGTATGTTGCCACAAACTCTCATTTAATTTTTGTAAAAGTATAAATGAGATGGATTGAAACACAATCAAAAACGATGGTGTCGGTCAAATAATGGATGCTTTCACAATTACAGAAATGCACCATTTAGTGATAAGCCTATTTTGTGATTTGGTGTGGCAGCTTTATCTATTTGCAATGGCAGAATTAAGTTCTGTCGCTGTGCTATTTGCCTTGTTTTATAAACATTAAATTGGTACTAATTGGGATATCGCTCCATGCCCTAATCCGGATCGTAGTGTAACTGCTCTCAAATATCAGAGACCGTACAAAGTCTCTATCATTTCACAAATTCTCACCGTTGCTTTAAGTAAGTGTACGAGAATAAAAACAAAGTTGGGAATGGGCGTTGTAATGGCATTTGTTTTACGATAACCCGAATCAGTTATTTGGTGGTGTGCATATTTTACGACTTAGTGAACATCTTATCATGAAAATAATGAACAGCATAGAAACAAAGTAATCATTCGCATAAACGATGTCCCTGGTCCTGATCTTCGTGTTGCTAGCTGTTCGGCACACGTCAAACAATAAATCAAATATTAGAACAGCCAGCTACTACTTTTGAGTAATTGCATGTCTATAAGTGCTACCTAAAGCCTCTGGCTGGGTGCATGTTACTTGGTCTTGGCGTGCAATCCAACCAATCTGAAATGAAGTGCTTACAGTTAAACTATTATAATAGCAGCTCTCCATCGGTAATGTCGAGATTAAGAATTTCAAATCAGTCGGCTGCACCGGCTTTACATAACTGCAAAGGAACTTGCTTCAACATTTAGATGATATGTAGCTGAAGCATATCATTTTGTTGCAAAAGATTAAACAAGTCCAACTATATTCCACACCGTTTTTATAGGGTGTCATCAATGTTATGCTTGGAGAAGGATGATTTTTAAATATTTAGAATTTTTATTTTCAAAAGAACCCATTTGAAAGTTTCGATAGATAATGCTCAGGAATCATGTCTTTAAAATAAAATCACACAATGTACGACAGAACTTATTTTTCCTAGTAATTGCACAATTGTGTGAAACACACACACCAAAATTGTGAATGTTTTCAGGCCCTATGACATGGGATGCAGCCGGTGCGTCACACCAGTGCCCGTAAGAGTCTATGGGGCCAGTGATTATCAAAGTTCAAAACTGAAATGAGCATTAATGCATAAATTTTTTATTGTTGCTTTGAATCTGAAAGAAATTCCCATGTGCACTATCATGAACAAATTTCACAAGAATGTTGTGGAGAAGGCATTTATACAGGAAATCAAAGCTCCAATGTCTAACCTGATCTCAAACATGCAAACGTTTTCAGAATCACTATGACGAAACAATGGAGAAAAGTAGTACAACTCCCGAGTGTAGCCATTTGGTTTGGTAGTAGTGGGGTAGGTGAAACAAAGTAATGAGATCGAGGAATCACGGGAGCGTATTGAATCTTGGTATATAGGATAATGACTGATGCAACTAGACAAGCAACGATGCCATTTACAACATACCGTATATATAACATGCTGAAATATTGTATAAAACATTCTCCAAACCTATAGTATACTCGATGGTGATGCGACAAACTTCCCTTGCACTAAATGTGACACAAACATAATAGATATTAGACGAAAACGGCTCAACTCACCGCAATTTCGCTCATCACTGCCGTCGCTACAATGGCGGTATCCATCGCACTGCCTCCTCATTGTAATGCACTGGCCACTATTGCACTGAAACCATCCGTCAGGACAAATGTTTGATGCTGAAAGATATAATATCATCAATTATCAATGGTTTTGTGCTTATTCTTATAGAATAAATCTAATTGAAATGGTCTTGGTCGTTGAATTCACATGCATTTATCATCATGCTGTAATGCAAACATTGCTGAGTTTTGTAAAAATATATTTAGCGTTTATAGACAGACTGAGCCACCGTGACAACTTGACCTCTCGAGCACACTAAGTGTTGGCCACGTATACACAGATCGATGAATTTCGTTTGAGTGCTTTTCCCAAAGACGGGCACTAGCACAGCAATTGAAGTTCAGCACAGCAATTGAAGTTCAGTTAGTCTTCTCTGTTCAATTAAAACCAAACATAAGTTGTACAAATCGATTTGTAAAACATATGACGAAACAAAATACAAAAACTATAAAACGTATCGTAATGTTTTAAATCGAACGATTGAAAAAGCGAAACAAAAATACTATAATGAATTGATAATTGAGAACAAAAGTAATAGCGGTAAAATCTGGAAAATAGTGAATGAATTAGTAAACTTAAAACCTTCACAACAAGTTGACATTAACCAACTCAACACAAAAACAGGTGAGGTGATAACTAATCCTGCTACTATTTCTGAAAATCTCAATGCATACTTTGCCAACATAGGGAAAAAAATGGCTGAAACCATTCCCGAAGTTGACATGGATACGAATGCAACAGCGCCGACAGGCATAATCAATTCTTTTTTCTTAACTCCAACGTATCCAAACGAAATAAATAATATTATCGACTCGTTTAAAGACTCAAAAGCAACCAGGTATACAGACGCCGAAACTAAATTTATAAAAATTAGTAAATCAGTAATATCTCCTTTTCTTTGCAAATTGATAAACGATTGCTTTAGTAAAGGCGTCTACCCAAACTGCTTGAAAATTGCTGAAGTTATTCCAATTTTTAAAAAGGGTGATCGTAAGGAAGCTTCTAATTATCGTCCCATATCAATTTTATCACAATTTGATAAAATTTTAGAAAAATTAATTTACTCCCGCATCATTAATTTTATTGAAAAAAATGAACTGCTCTGTGAAAATCAGTTTGGCTTTCGGAAAAATTCTTCAACTATATTCGCAATCAACTCAATATATGACAAGTTTATAAACAATATTGATCAAAATTTATATACATGCTGTTTGTTTTTGGATTTATCAAAGGCTTTTGATACGGTTGATCATGACATTCTTTTAGATAAATTGTATCGTAACTTTGGAATTCGTGGTAAACCTCTGGATTTATTAACCAGCTACTTAAAAAATAGATATCAATATACTAATGTACGTAAATTTATGTCTTCATATACTAAAGTATCATGTGGGGTACCCCAGGGATCTTGCCTTGGGCCGCTACTTTTTTTGTTATACATTAATGACATTTCGTTGATTTCCAATTTTGACACCACATTGTTTGCCGATGACACCTGCTTGATGATGGCTGATAACAATCTAAAAAACCTGGAACACAAAGTTCAAATAGAACTCAAAAAAGTTAACTCCTGGCTCTGTCAAAATAAGCTATCCCTAAATTTTTCAAAAACTAACTACATGATAATAAACAAGCAACCCCTTAAAACTTGTCATTGTAATTTTAAAGTAGCTCTTAACGGTATTACTATTAATAGAGTGCATACTGTTAAATACCTTGGGTTATTCATTGACGACAATCTCAAATGGACGTCGCAAATAAATTATTTGTCTACGCAGCTTGCCAGATGTACAGGACTCTTTTACAGATTGCGCAATTTTGTTTCAAGAGAAACCCTTTGCATGCTATACTATAGTCTTGTATACAGCAGAATTCAATATGGAATTACTGCGTGGGCAACAGCAAATAAAACTTCACAAGAAATAATTCGAGTAAGGCTTAATAAAATTTTGAGAATAATATTGTTTCGAAACTTATATACGCCAACTTCACAAATGTATAAAGAACTTCAAGTATTAAAAGTAGAAGACATATATCAACTTGAGTTAGCTAAATTTATGTATCAACTCCATCATAGTCAATTACCTAAAAACTTTTACCATTCTTTTCGTAAGATAAATACTATTCATCAACATGAAACGAGATTAATTAATTCGACTACTTACTACTGCCCCCGAATAAATAAATTATTTAGCCAAAAACTATTTTCTCACAGAGGTTCAAAGCTGTGGGGTAACCTTGAATCCGAATTAAAAAGCATGCACTGGGTTTCTTTTAAAAAAGCGTATAAACTAAAGTTAATAAATGAATATTAACGCTTGCAAAAGCTTTTGATTGTGTAAAGAATATTTATGGTTATTGTTTGTTCCGTTTCCTTTTTTTTTTCTATTTTTATTATTTTTTATCATTTGATAAAAACTTGAACTCAACTCTTTTTTTTTACATAATGTACTCAAATTATAAGCGTCACTTAATACATCTCGCTTATATCTCAATCTGCTGAGATCAGGGAGTATCTCGACTCGATAACCGAAAGGTTCCTCGATGCTCCCTGGCTTTTGCTACTAATGATTTTTTTTTGTGTGTATTATCAATCTGATTATTGTGTCGGTGCGCAAAGCAAATCAAATAAATTCTCTCTCTCTCTCTCTCTCACGGTTATTTTTCTACAGTTCCGTATGTGCTGAGCGCCAAGCAAAATAGCTGTCAGTGTTTACTTTGTGAAAGTATTTACTATGGCGTATTTACCATAACGTAAGTATTTACCACGACATGATGGCGTAGTGGTTAGAGGGTCCGCTTTGCAGTCGATAGACCTGTGATTCATTCCTCTTGTCGACTCATACCAAAAGACTTTAAAAAATGGTATCCTCATCGTCCCTGCTTGGCATTCGGTATTTGGGGAGGTTGTGGAGAACAAGCCGGCAAGTTCGCTTGCTGTGTTTTTTGGCAAAGCACCTAACGGCATGCCCCACTATTATGTGGCAGACAGGTGGCCCATCAACCTCAAAATAGGCAACTCCCAAGCGAGTGCAGACTTCCCGTCCAAAATATAGTGATATAATTTGATTACTCGTGAATGGAGGATAAATAGTGCAAATAAAACAAAAACAAACAAATCTAGCAATCATCATTTGATGATTAGCCTTTTGCCCCCGCTAGATGATCGTATGATGATCTTCATCAAAGATTTACGAAATCAGTTTACTTAAAACTTGATTTGTGATGTTATTTTTTAACATTTATTAAAATTATAGCTTACTAGCCGGTTTCGCCGGCGTCGCCCAGCAAAGCACCCATCAATAACGTCAAGATTAAGTGTTTTGGTTCAACTGGCTGCACCGGCGTCACCATTGTGCTGATGTGTGAACAGTAACCAACACTTAATGATTTTTGTGCACTTCCACAATTGCTCTACACGTAATCGTGATCATCTTATTCAAGACTGGCAATACTCACAAATAAAGTATGTTGCCACAAACTCTCATTTAATTTTTGTAAAAATATACGCGAGAGGGATTGAAACACAATCAAAAACGATGGTGTCGGTCAAATAATGGATGCTTTCACAATCACCGAAATGCACCATTTAGTGATAAGCCTATTTTGTGATTTGGTGTGGCCGCTTTATCTATTTACATTGGCGGAATTAAGTTCTGTCGCTGTGCTATTTGCCTTGTTTTATAAACATTAAATTGGTACTAATTGGGATATCGCTCCATGCCCTAATCCGAATCGTAGTATGACTGCTCTCAAATATCATAGACCGTACAAAGTCTCTATCATTTCACAAATTCTCACCGTTGCTTTAAGTAAATATACGAGAATAAAAACAAAGTTGGGAATGGGCGTTGTAATGGCATTTGTTTTACCATAACACAAATCAGTTATTTGGTGGTGTGCATATTTTACGACTTAGTGAACATCTTATTGTTAAAATAATGAACAGCATAGAAACAAAGTAATCATTCGCATAAACGATGTCCCTGGTCCTGATCTTCGTGTTGCTAGCTGTTCGGCACACGTCAAACAATAAATCAAATATTAGAACAGCCAGCTACTACTTTTGAGTAATTGCATGTCTATAAGGGCTACCTAAAACCTCTGGCTGGGTGCATGTTACTTGGTCTTGGCGTGCAAACCAGCCAATCTGAAATGAAGCGCTTACGGTTAAACTATTATAGTAGCAGCTCTCCATCAGTAATGTCGAGATTAAGAATTTCAAATCAGTCGGCTGCACTGGTTTTACATAACTGCAAAGGAACTTGCTTCAACATTTAGATGATATGTAGCTGAAGCATATGATTTTGTTGCAAAAGATTAAACAAGTCCAACTATGAGCATAAAAATGGGATTTATTCGCAATTCTTAGTAAAAAGAATAAAGACAAAATGCTGGTAAACATTTTATCAAAACGTTTTGCTTTTACACTAAAAGCATCATCAGTTAAATAAATGGTCACCTAAGGCTAGGTTAAACAGATACTGCATTGATAGCTAACCGCTATACAACTAAATTTAGTAAGGTTAAGAATTATGACATCACAAATTGATAAAGCAAACAATTGCCATCAATTAGCAAGGCAAGGCTAACTTAAAAAGCGCACTGCAGATATACTTTCTATAACTATTACGTATTAAACAAATAAATTGGTTGTGATGCTCCATCCAAGTTAATTTGCGGTTGAATTTTTTGAATAAGTAAGGTTTCTTTGATTCTTAGCTTTCTGCAGTTGTTGCTATGACCAAGTATTTCGGGAGAATCGAAATTCATCTTGTGGTTAGGATTGCGCACAAGGTGCTTTGCTACATCTGATTCTTGATTTAGTTTTCCATTTGGTACATGTTCTTGAATTCGTGTGGCTAGATTACGGTGAGTTTGGCCAATGTATGATTGTCCACACGAGCAATTTAGTTTATACACAACTCCTGCATTGTGTAATAGGTCTTGACGATCTTTAAATTTGAAGCATTTGCCAATATTGTGAGTGTCGTGTACCAATCTGAATCGAAATTTTGTAGAAAGATTTTTGATTAAATACTGCCGAATTTCTTTTTCAATTTGCAACGATATATTGCCAAGGTAAGGTAATCGCAGAAAAAGGGGAATTTCTTTGCTTTCTGACGTTTTTAGACTTTCACAGTTGCTACTTGTATCATATTTCTGCATGACTGGTGATTTATGTCGCTTGTTCAAGAATAAACGTATTTGTTTGGATAGCCAGAGAGGATAGCCATTTCGTTGTAATATAGAAGATATGCCTTGAAAGTCCTCATGGATTATACTATACGAATTACATATGCTATATGCTCTGTGTAGCAAAGTTTTAACTAGATTCAATTTATAACGGGAGGGAACAAAACTTTGCCAACTAATGTAAAGACCAGTGTTTGTAGGTTTTCGGTAAGTGCTTAGCTTCAATATTCCTTCGGAATTGTCTATCCAAACATATAAAAAAGGCATTTGATGGTTTTCAGCAGCTTCGTAGGTAAATTGTATATTGGGATGAATCATATTGAGTTGTTGGTGGAACTTTAAAATATCTTTTTGACTTGAAAACAATGCAAAGCAGTCGTCTACGTATCTATAAAATAGAGTCGGTTGTGGTCGAATCTGTTTTGTTTGGTCAATGATCCAATTCATGCACAAATCAGCCAAAAGCGGAGCTAAGGGAGACCCCATAGCTACACCGTTTGTCTGTTTGTAGTATTGCTTGTTGAATTGAAAGGCAGTAGTTTTGGTGGTCCAGGTTAATAACTTTTTAAATTGAGCTTTTGTGAGCCCGTGAAAAAGAGTCATTTCTTTATTCCAGTAGATTTTTTGTAAAACAATATCAATAACTAAATCCAGTGGAATGTTGGTAAATAGGCTAATTACATCAAATGAAACCATGTGGCTTGAACTGAAGTTGAATTTTGATAATCGGGATACAAAATCGAAAGTGTCTTTGATGCAAGATGGATGTTCGCGCAGTGGTGTGAGTATTTCATTAACCATACTGCGCAATCGTAAGTGTAACTACCATTTGATGCTAAGATAGGCCGACATGGGTATCCTTCTTTGTGCAGTTTTGGCAAACCATAAAGTGTAGGAGTAAGAGCTGAGATGGGTCTAATTCGATCGTAAACTTCTTTTTTGAGAAATTGCTTCCGTTTTAGATTATAGAGAAATCGTTAAAATTTGGACAAGTTGGAAATATTGTCATCAACAGATACCTTCGGAAATTGCGCTTTGTTGGATATAATTTTATTCATTTTGTTTGTATAGTCATAGCAACAACCGCAAAAAGCTACGAATCAATGAAACCTTACTTATTCAAAAAATTCAACCGCAAATTAACTTGGAGGGAGCATCACAACCAATTTATTTGTTTAAAACAAAATAGTTATAGAAAGTATATCTGCAGTGCGCTTTTTAAGTTAGCCTTGCCTTGCTAATTGATGGCAGTTGTTTGCTTTATCAATTTGTGATGTCATAATTCTTAACCTTACTAAATTTAGTTGTATAGCGGTTAGCTATCAATGCAGTATCTGTTTAACCTAGCCTTAGGTGACCATTTATTTAACTGATGATGCTTTTAGTGTAAAAGCGAAACGTTTTGATAAAATGTTTACCAGCATTTTGGCTTTATTCTTTTTACTAAGAAGTCCAGCTATATTCCACACCGTTTTTATAGGGTGTCATCAATGTTATGCTTGGAGAAGGATGATTTTTAAATATTTAGAGTTTTCATTTTCAAAAGAACCCGTTTGAAAGTTTCGATAGATAATGCTCAGGAATCATGTCTTTAAAATAAAATCACACAATGTACGACAGAACTTATTTTTCCTAGTAATTGCACAATTGTGTAAAACACACACACAAAAATTGTGAATGTTCCCAGGCCCCACGAGATGCGGGTGCACCCGATGCGCTGCACCAGAGCTCGTAAGAGTCTATGGGGCCCGTGATTATCAAAGTTCAAAACTGAAATGAGCATTAATGCATAAATTTTTTATTGTTGCTTTGAATCTGAAAGAAATTCCCATGTGCACAATATCATGAACAAATTTCACAGGAATGTTGTGGAGAAGGCATTTATACAGGAAATCAAAGCTCCAATGTCTAACCTGATCTCAAACATGCAAACGTTTTCAGAATCACTATGATGAAACAATGGAGAAAAGTAGTACAACTCCCGAGTGTAGCTGTTTGTCTTAGTAGTAGTAGGGTAGGATAAACAAAGTAATGAGATCGAGGAATCACGGGAGCGTATCGAATCTTGGTATATAGGATAATGACTGACACAACTAGACAAGCAACGATGCCATTTACAACATACCGTATATATAACACGCTGAAATTTTGTATAAAACATTCTCCAAACCTATAGTATACTCGATGGTGATGCGACAAACTTCCCTTGCACTAAATGTGACACAAACATAATTGATATAATCCTTTCACTACCAAAAGTTTTTTTTAAGAGATTGGGTTTATTTCATTTTAGTCCCTTGCAAAACAGACAGACATATAAAAAAAATTGATTATATTTTTTATAACATCTAAATTAATATTTATAGTGCCTAATTATACCACTGGGATACAAAGCCGTTAAATTTAAATCAGTTTTTATCCCAATGATAACTTCAAAAAAGTTTTTGGGACTTATTGTCACAATCGTGAAAAAAAGGTTAAACGAAAACGGCTGCACTCACTGCAATTTCGCTCATCACTTCCGTCACTACACTCACGGTATCCGTCGCACCGCTTCCTCAATGTAATGCACTGGCCACTATTGCACCGAAACCATCCTTCAGGACAAGTGTTTGATGCTGAAAGATATAATATCATCAATTATCAATGGTTTTGTGCTTATTCTTATAGAATAAATCCAATTGAAATGGTCTTGGTCATTGAATTTACACGCATTTATCATCATGCTGTAATGCAAACATTGCTGAGTTTTGTAAAAATATATTTAGCGTTTATAGACAGACTGAGCCACCGTGACGATTTGATCTCTCGGGCACACTAAGTGTTGGCCACATATACACAGATCGATGAATTTCGTTTGAGTGCCTTTCCCAAAGGCGGGAACGGCCACAGCAATTGAAGTTCACGGCTATTTTTCTACAGTTCCGTATGTGCTGAGTGCCAAGCAAAATAGCTGTCAGTGTTTACTTTGTGAAAGTATTTACTATGATCTAGCGATCATCAATTGATGATTAGCCTTTCGCCCCTGCCAGAAGATCGTATGATGATCTCCATCAAAGATTTACGAAATCAGTTTACTTAAAACTTGATTTGTGATGTTATTTTTTAACATTTATTAAAATTATAGCTTACTAGCCGGTTTCGTCGGCGTCGTCTGGCAAAGCACCCATCAATAACGTCATGATTAAGTGTTTTGGTTCAACTGGCTGCACCGGCGTCACCATTGGGCTCTTGTGTGAACAGTAACCAACACTTAATGATTTTTGTGCACTTCCACAATTGTTTTACGCGTAATTGTGATCATCTTATTCAAGACTGGCAATACTCACAAATAAAGTATGTTGCCACAAACTCTCATTTAATTTTTGTAAAAATATACGCGAGAGGGATTGAAACACAATCAAAAACGATGGTGTCGGTCAAATAATGGATGCTTTCACAATCACAGAAATTCACCAATTAGTGATAAGCCTATTTTGTGATTTGGTGTGGCCGCTTTATCTATTTACATTGGCGGAATTAAGTTCTGTCGCTGTGCTCTTTGCCTTGTTTTATAAACATTAAATTGGTACTAATTGGGATATCGCTCCATGCCCTAATCCAGATCGTAGTATAGCTGCTCTCAAATATCATAGACCGTACAAAGTCTCTATCATTTCACAAGTTCTCACCGTTGCGTTAAGTAAGTATACGAGAATAAAAACAAAGTTGGGAATGGGCGTTGTAATGGCATTTGTTTTACCATAACACAAATCAGTTATCTGGTGGTGTGCATATTTTACGACTTAGTGAACATGTTGACATGAAAATAATGAACAGCATAGAAACAAAGTAATCATTCGCATAAACGATGTCCCTGGTCCTGATCTTCGTGTTGCTAGCTGTTTGGCACACGTCGAACATATTGGACAACAATAAATCAAATATTAGAACAGCCAGCTACTACTTTTGAGTAATTGCATGTCTATAAGTGCTACCTAAAGCCTCTGGCTGGGTGCATGTTACTTGGTCCTGGCGTGCAAACCAACCAATCTGAAATGAAGCGCTTACAGTTAAACTATTGTAATAGCAGCTCTCCATCAGTAATGTCGAGAATAAGAATTTCAAATCATTCGGCTGCACCGGCTTTACATAACTGCAAAGGAACTTGCTTCAACATTTAGATGATATGTAGCTGAAGCATATCATTTTGTTGCAAAAGATTAAACAAGTCCAACTATATTCCACACCGTTTTTATAGGGTGTCATCAATGTTATGCTTGGAGAAGGATGATTTTTAAATATTTAGAGTTTTCATTTTCAAAAGAACCCATTTGAAAGTTTCGATAGATAATGCTCAGGAATCATGTCTTTAAAATAAAATCACACAATGTACGACAGAACTTATTTTTCCTAGTAATTGCACAATTGTGTAAAACACACACACAAAAATTTGTGAATGTTCTCAGGCCCCACGAGATGCGGGTGCAGCCGGTGCACTGCACCAGGGCCTGTAAGAGTCTATGGGGCCCGTGATTATCAAAGTTCAAAACTGAAATGAGCATTAATGCATAAATTTTTTATTGTTGCTTTGAATCTGAAAGAAATTCCCATGTGCACAATATCATGAACAAATTTCACAAGAATGTTGTGGAGAAGGCATTTATACAGGAAATCAAAGCTCCAATGTCTAACCTGATCTCAAACATGCAAACGTTTTCAGAATCACTATGATGAAACAATGGAGAAAAGTAGTACAACTCCCGAGTGTAGCTGTTTGTCTTAGTAGTAGTAGGGTAGGATAAACAAAGTAATGAGATCGAGGAATCACGGGAGCGTATCGAATCTTGGTATATAGGATAATGACTGACACAACTAGACAAGCAACGATGCCATTTACAACATACCGTATATATAACACGCTGAAATTTTGTATAAAACATTCTCCAAACCTATAGTATACTCGATGGTGATGCGACAAACTTCCCTTGCACTAAATGTGACACAAACATAACTGATATAATCCTTTCACTACCAAAAGTTTTTTTTAAGAGATTGGGTTTATTTCATTTTAGTCGCTTGCAAAACAGACAGACATATAAAAAAAATTGATTATATTTTTTATAACATATAAATTAATATTTATAGTGCCTAATTATACCACTGGGATACAAAGCCGTTAAATTTAAATCAGTTTTTATCCCAATGATAACTTCAAAAAAGTTTTTGGGACTTATTGTCACAATCGTGAGGAAAAGGTTAAACGAAAACGGCTGCACTCACTGCAATTTCGCTCATCACTTCCATCACTACACTCACGGTATCCGTCGCACCGCTTCCTCAATGTAATGCACTGGCCACTATTGCACCGAAACCATCCTTCAGGACAAGTGTTTGATGCTGAAAGATATAATATCATCAATTATCAATGGTTTTGTGCTTATTCTTATAGAATAAATCCAATTGAAATGGTCTTGGTCATTGAATTTACACGCATTTATCATCATGCTGTAATGCAAACATTGCTGAGTTTTGTAAAAATATATTTAGCGTTTATAGACAGACTGAGCCACCGTGACGATTTGATCTCTCGGGCACACTAAGTGTTGGCCACATATACACAGATCGATGAATTTCGTTTGAGTGCTTTTCCCAAAGGCGGGAACGGCCACAGCAATTGAAATTCACGGCTATTTTTCTACAGTTCCGTATGTGCTGAGTGCCAAGCAAAATAGCTGTCAGTGTTTACTTTGTGAAAGTATTTACTATGATCTAGCGATCATCATTTGATGATTAGCCTTTCGCCCCTGCCAGAAGATCGTATGATGATCTCCATCAAAGATTTACGAAATCAGTTTACTTAAAACTTGATTTGTGATGTTATTTTTTAACATTTATTAAAATTATAGCTTACTAGCGGGTTTCGTCGGCGTCGTCTGGCAGGGCACCCATCAATAACGTCATGATTAAGTGTTTTGGTTCAACTGGCTGCACCGGCGTCACCATTGGGCTCTTGTGTGAACAGTAACCAACACTTAATGATTTTTGTGCACTTCCACAATTGCTCTACATGTAGTCGTGATCATCTTATTCAAGACTGGCAATACTCACAAATAAAGTATGTTGCCACAAACTCTCATTTAATTTTTGTAAAAGTATACGCGAGAGGGATTGAAACACAATCAAAAACGATGGTGTCGGTCAAATAATGGATGCTTTCACAATCACAGAAATTCACCAATTAGTGATAAGCCTATTTTGTGATTTGGTGTGGCCGCTTTATCTATTTACATTGGCGAAATTAAGTTCTGTCGCTGTGCTATTTGCCTTGTTTTATAAACATTAAATTGGTACTAATTGGGATATCGCTCCATGCCCTAATCCGGATCGTAGCATGGCTGCTCTCAAATATCATAGATCGTACAAAGTCTCTATCATTTCAAAAATTCTCACCGTTGCGTTAAGTAAGTATACGAGAATAAAAACAAAGTTGGGAATGGGCGTTGTAATGGCATTTGTTTTACCATAACACAAATCAGTTATCTGGTGGTGTGCATATTTTACGACTTAGTGATCATTTTATCGTGAAAATAATGAACAGCATAGAAACAAAGTAATCATTAGCATAAACGATGTCCCTGGTCCTGATCTTCGTGTTGCTAGCTGTTCGGCACACGTCAAACATATTGGACAACAATAAATCAAATATTAGAAAAACCAGCTACTACTTTTGAGTAATTGCATGTCTATAAGTGCTACCTAAAGCCTCTGGCTGGGTGCATGTTACTTGGTCCTGGCGTGCAAACCAACCAATCTGAAATGAAGCGCTTACAGTTAAACTATTGTAATAGCAGCTCTCCATCAGTAATGTCGAGATTAAGAATTTCAAATCAGTCGGCTGCACCGGCTTTACATAACTGCAAAGGAACTTGCTTCAACATTTAGATGATATGTAGCTGAAGCATATCATTTTGTTGCAAAAGATTAAACAAGTCCAACTATATTCCACACCGTTTTTATAGGGTGTCATCAATGTTATACTTGGAGAAGGATGATTTTTAAATATTTAGAGTTTTCATTTTCAAAAGAACCCGTTTGAAAGTTTCGATAGATAATGCTCAGGAATCATGTCTTTAAAATAAAATCACACAATGTACGACAGAACTTATTTTTCCTAGTAATTGCACAATTGTGTGAAACACACACACACCAAATTTGTGAATGTTTTTAGGCCCTATGACATGGGATGCAGCCGGTGCGCTGCACCACGGCCCATAATAGTCTATGGGGCCCGTGAATATCAAAGTTCAAAACTGAAATGAGCATTAATGCATAAATTTTTTATTGTTGCTTTGAAACTGAAAGAAATTCCCATGTGCACAATATCATGAACAAATTTCACAAGAATGTTGTGGAGAAGGCATTTATACAGGAAATCAAAGCTCCAATGTCTAACCTGATCTCAAACATGCAAACGTTTTCAGAATCACTATGATGAAACAATGGAGAAAAGTAGTACAACTCCCGAGTGTAGCCATTTGGCTTGGTAGTAGTAGGGTAGGATAAACAAAGTAATGAGATCGAGGAATCACGGGAGCATATCGAATCTTGGTATATAGGATAATGACTGACACAACTAGACAAGCAACGATGCCATTTACAACATACCGTATATATAATACGCTGAAATTTTGTATAAAACATTCTCCAAACCTATAGTATACTCGATGGTGATGCAAAAAACTTCCCTTGCACTAAATGTGACACAAACATAATAGATATTAAACGAAAACGGCTCAACTCACCGCAATTTTGCTCATCACTGCCGTCGCTACAATGGCGGTCTTTGTCGCACTGCCAACTCGACCTAATGCACTGGCCACTATTGCACCGAAACCATCCGTCAGGACAAGTGTTTGATGCTGAAAGATATAATATCATCAATTATCAATGGTTTTGTGCTTATTCTTATAGAATAAATCTAATTGAAATGGTCTTGGTCGTTGAATTTACACGCATTTATCATCATGCTGTAATGCAAACATTGCTGAGTTTTGTAAAAATATATTTAGCATTTATAGACAGACTGAGCCACCGTGACGATTTGATCTCTCGGGCACACTAAGTGTCGGCGACGTATACACAGATCGATGAATTTCGTTTGAGTGCCTTTCCCAAAGACGGGCACTAGCACAGCAATTGAAATTCACAGTTATTTTTCTACAGTTCCGTATGTGCTGAGCACCAAGCAAAATAGCTGTCAGTGTTTACATTGTGAAAGTATTTACTATGGCGTATTTACCATGACGTGATGGCGTAGTGGTTAGAGGGTCCGCTTCGCAGTCGATAGATTTCTGATTCATTCCCCTTGTCGACTCATACCAAAAGACTTTAAAAAATGGCATACGCGTCTTCCCTGCTTGGCACCTGGCACTTGGGGAGGTTGTAGAGAGCAAGTTCGCTTGCTGTGTCCTTTGGCAAAGCACCTAACGGCATGCCCCACTATTATGTGGCAGACAGGTGGCCCATCAACCTCAAAAAAGGCAACTCCCAAGCGAGTGCAGACTTCCCGTCCAAAATATAGTGATATAATTCGATTACTCGTGAATGGAGGATAAATAGTGCAAATAAAACAAAAACAAACAAATCTAGCAATCATCATTTGATGATTAGCCTTTCGCCCCCGCCAGATGATCGTATGATGATCTTCATCAAAGATTTACGAAATCAGTTTACTTGAAACTTGATTTGTGATGTTATTTTTTAACATTTATTAAAATTATAGCTTACTAGCCGGTTTCGCCGGCGTCGCCCAGCAAAGCACCCATCAATAATGTCATGATTAAGTATTTCAGTTCAACTGGCTGCACCGGCGTCACCATTGTGCTGATGTGTGAACAGTAACCAACACTTAATGATTTTTGTGCACTTCCACAATTCCTCTACACGTAATTGTGATCATCTTATTCAAGACTGGCAATACTCACAAATAAAGTATGTTGCCACAAACTCTCATTTAATTTTTGTAAAAGTATAAATGAGATGGATTGAAACACAATCAAAAACGATGGTGTCGGTCAAATAATGGATGCTTTCACAATCACAGAAATTCACCAATTAGTGATAAGCCTATTTTGTGATTTGGTGTGGCCGCTTTATCTATTTACATTGGCGGAATTAAGTTCTGTCGCTGTGCTATTTGCCTTGTTTTATAAACATTAAATTGGTACTAATTGGGATATCGCTCCATGCCCTAATCCGGATCGTAGCATGACTGCTCTCAAATATCATAGACCGTACAAAGTCTCTATCATTTCACAAGTTCTCACCGTTGCGTTAAGTAAGTGTACGAGAATAAAAACAAAGTTGGGAATGGGCATCGTAATGGCATTTGTTTTATGATAACCCGAATCAGTTATTTGGTGGTGTGCATATTTTACGACTTAGTGATCATTTTATCGTGAAAATAATGAACAGCATAGAAACAAAGTAATCATTCGCATAAACGATGTCCCTGGTCCTGATCTTCGTGTTGCTAGCTGTTCAGCACAAGTCAAACGAATTCGATTAAAATAAATCAAATATTAGAACAGCCAGCTACTACTTTTGAGTAATTGCATGTCTATAAGTGCTACCTAAAGCCTCTGGCTGGGTGCATGTTACTTGGTCTTGGCGTGCAATCCAACCAATCTAAAATGAAGCGCTTACGGTTAAACTATTATAATAGCAGCTCTCCATCAGTAATGTCGAGAATAAGAATTTCAAATCACTCGGCTGCACCGGCTTTACATAACTGCAAAGGAACTTGCTTCAACATTTAGATGATATGTAGCTGAAGCATATCATTTTGTTGCAAAAGATTAAACAAGTCCAACTATATTCCACACCGTTTTTATAGGGTGTCATCAATGTTATGCTTGGAGAAGGATGATTTTTAAATATTTAGAGTTTTCATTTTCAAAAGAACCCGTTTGAAAGTTTCGATAGATAATGCTCAGGAATCATGTCTTTAAAATAAAATCACACAATGTACGACAGAACTTATTTTTCCTAGTAATTGCACGATTGTGTGAAACACACACACCAAATTTGTGAATGTTCCCAGGCCCTACGAGATGCGGGTGCACCCGATGCGCTGCACCATGGCCTGTAATAGTCTATGGGGCCCGTGATTATCAAAGTTCAAAACTGAAATGAGCATTAATGCATAAATTTTTTATTGTTGCTTTGAATCTGAAAGAAATTCCCATGTGCACAATATCATGAACAAATTTCACAGGAATGTTGTGGAGAAGGCATTTATACAGGAAATCAAAGCTCCAATGTCTAACCTGATCTCAAACATGCAAACGTTTACAGAATCACTATGACGAAACAATGGAGAAAAGTAGTACAACTCCCGAGTGTAGCCATTTGGCTTGGTAGTAGTAGGGTAGGATAAACAAAGTAATGAGATCGAGGAATCACGGGAACGTATCGAAACTTAATTTATAGGATAATGACTTACACAACTAGACAAGCAACGATGCCATTTACAACATACCGTATATATAACACGCTGAAATTTTGTATAAAACATTCTCCAAACCTATAGTATACTCGATGGTGATGCGACAAACTTCTCTTGCACAAATGTGACACAAACATAACTGATATAATCCTTTCACTACCAAAAGTTTTTTTTAAGAGATTGGGTTTATTTCATTTTAGTCGCTTGCAAAACAGACAGACATATAAAAAAATTGATTATATTTTTTATAACATCTAAATTAATATTTATAGTGCCTAATTATACCACTGGGATACAAAGCCGTTAAATTTAAATCAGTTTTTATCCCAATGACAACTTCAAAAAAGTTTTTGGGACTTACTGTCACAATCGTGAGGAAAGGGTTAAATGAAAACGGCTGCACTCACTGCAATTTCGCTCATCACTTTTGTCGCTACAATCGCGGTATCCGTCGCACCGCTTCCTCAATGTAATGCACTGGCCACTATTGCACCGAAACCATCCTTCAGGACAAGTGTTTGATGCTGAAAGATATAATATCATCAATTATCAATGGTTTTGTGCTTATTCTTATAGAATAAATCCAATTGAAATGGTCTTGGTCATTGAATTTACACGCATTTATCATCATGCTGTAATGCAAACATTGCTGAGTTTTGTAAAAATATATTTAGCGTTTATAGACAGACTGAGCCACCGTGACGATTTGATCTCTCGGGCACACTAAGTGTTGGCCACATATACACAGATCGATGAATTTCGTTTGAGTGCCTTTCCCAAACACGGGCACGGCCACAGCAATTGAAGTTCACGGCTATTTTTCTACAGTTCTGTATGTCTGAGTGCCAAGCAAAATAGCTGTCAGTGTTTACATTGTGAAAGTATTTACTATGATCTAGCGATCATCAATTGATGATTAGCCTTTCGCCCCTGCCAGATGATCGTATGATGATCTCCATCAAAGATTTATGAAATCAGTTTACTTAAAACTTGATTTGTGATGTTATTTTTTAACATTTATTAAAATTATAGCTTACTAGCCGGTTTCGTCGGCGTCGTCTGGCAGGGCACCCATCAATAACGTCATGATTAAGTGTTTTGGTTCAACTGGCTGCACCGGCGTCACCATTGGGCTCTTGTGTGAACAGTAAGCAACACTTAATGATTTTTGTGCACTTCCACAATTGTTTTACGCGTAATCGTGATCATCTTATTCAAGACTGGCAATACTCACAAATAAAGCATGTTGCCACAAACTCTCATTTAATTTTTGTAAAAGTATACGCGAGAGGGATTGAAACACAATCAAAAACGATGGTGTCGGTCAAATAATGGATGCTTTCACAATCACAGAAATTCACCAATTAGTGATAAGCCTATTTTGTGATTTGGTGTGGCCGCTTTATCTATTTACATTGGCGGAATTAAGTTCTGTCGCTGTGCTATTTGCCTTGTTTTATAAACATTAAATTGGTACTAATTGGGATATCGCTCCATGCCCTAATCCGAATCGTAGCATGGCTGCTCTCAAATTTCATAGATCGTACAAAGTCTCTATCATTTCAAAAATTCTCACCGTTGCGTTAAGTAAATATACGAGAATAAAAACAAAGTTGGGAATGGGCGTTGTAATGGCATTTGCTTCACCATAACACAAATCAGTTATTTGGTGGTGTGCATATTTTACGACTTAGTGATCATTTTATCGTGAAAATAATGAACAGCATAGAAACAAAGTAATCATTCGCATAAATGATGTCCCTGGTCCTGATCTTCGTGTTGCTAGCTGTTCAGCACACGTCGAACATATTGGACAACAATAAATCAAATATTAGAACAGCCAGCTACTACTTTTGAGTAATTGCATGTCTATAAGTGCTACCTAAAGCCTCTGGCTGGGTGCAGGTTACTTGGTCCTGGCGTGCAAACCAACCAATCTGAAATGGAGCGCTTACGGTTAAACTATTGTAATAGCAGCTCTCCATCAGTAATGTCGAGATTAAGAATTTCAAATCACTCGGCTGCACCGGCTTTACATAACTGCAAAGGAACTTGCTTCAACATTTAGATGATATGTAGCTGAAGCATATCATTTTGTTGCAAAAGATTAAACAAGTCCAACTATATTCCACATCGTTTTTATAGGGTGTCATCAATGTTATACTTGGAGAAGGATGATTTTTAAATATTTAGAGTTTTCATTTTTAAAAGAACCTGTTTGAAAGTTTCGATAGATAATGCTCAGGAATCATGTCTTTAAAATAAAATCACACAATGTACGACAGAACTTATTTTTCCTAGTAATTGCACGATTGTGTGAAACACACACACACCAAAATTGTGAATGTTCTCAGGCCCTATGACATGGGATGCAGCTGGTGCGCTGCACCACGGCCCGTAATAGTCTATGGGGCCCGTGATTATCAAAGTTCAAAACTGAAATGAGCATTAATGCATAAATTTTTTATTGTTGCTTTGAATCTGAAAGAAATTCCCATGTGCACTATCATGAACAAATTTCACAAGAATCTTGTGGAGAAGGCATTTATACAGGAAATCAAAGCTCCAATGTCTAACCTGATCTCAAACATGCAAACGTTTACAGAATCACTATGATGAAACAATGGAGAAAAGTAGTACAACTCCCGAGTGTAGCCATTTGGCTTGGTAGTAGTAGGGTAGGATAAACAAAGTAATGAGATCGAGGAATCACGGGAGCATATCGAATCTTGGTATATAGGATAATGACTGACACAACTAAACAAGCAACAATGCCATTTACAACATACCGTATATATAACACGCTGAAATTTTGTATAAAACATTCTCCAAACCTATAGTATACTCGATGGTGATGCAAAAAACTTCCCTTGCACTAAATGTGACACAAACATAATAGATATTAAACGAAAACGGTTCAACTCACAGCAATTTCGCTCATCACTGCCGTCGCTACAATCGCGGTCTTTGTCGCACCGCCCACTCGACCTAATGCACTGGCCACTATTGCACCGAAACCATCCGTCAGGACAAGTGTTTGATGCTGAAAGATATAATATCATCAATTATCAATGGTTTTGTGCTTATTCTTATAGAATAAATCTAATTGAAATGGTCTTGGTCGTTGAATTTACACGCATTTATCATTATGCTGTAATGCAAACATTGCTGAGTTTTGTAAAAATATATTTAGCGTTTATAGACAGACTGAGCCACCGTGACAACTTGATCTTTCGGGCACACTAAGTGTCGGCGACGTATACACAGATCGATGAATTTCGTTTGAGTGCCTTTCCCAAAGACGGGCACTAGCACAGCAATTGAAATTCACAGTTATTTTTCTACAGTTCCGTATGTGCTGAGTGCCAAGCAAAATAGCTGTCAGTGTTTACATTGTGAAAGTATTTACTATGGCGTATTTACCATGACGTGATGGCGTAGTGGTTAGAGGGTCCGCTTCGCAGTCGATAGATTTCTGATTCATTCCCCTTGTCGACTCATACCAAAAGACTTTAAAAAATGGCATACGCGTCTTCCCTGCTTGGCACCTGGCACTTGGGGAGGTTGTAGAGAGCAAGTTCGCTTGCTGTGTCCTTTGGCAAAGCACCTAACGGCATGCCCCACTATTATGTGGCAGACAGGTGGCCCATCAACCTCAAAATAGGCAACTCCCAAGCGAGTGCAGACTTCTTGTCCAAAATATAGTGATATAATTCGATTACTCGTGAATGGAGGATAAATAGTGCAAATAAAACAAAAACAAACAAATCTAGCAATCATCATTTGATGATTAGCCTTTTGCCCCCGCTAGATGATCGTATGATGATCTTCATCAAAGATTTACGAAATCAGTTTACTTAAAACTTGATTTGTGATGTTATTTTTTAACATTTATTAAAATTATAGCTTACTAGCCGGTTTCGCCGGCGTCGCCCAGCAAAGCACCCATCAATAACGTCAAGATTAAGTGTTTTGGTTCAACTGGCTGCACCGGCGTCACCATTGTGCTGATGTGTGAACAGTAACCAACACTTAATGATTTTTGTGCACTTCCACAATTCCTCTACACGTAATCGTGATCATCTTATTCAAGACTGGCAATACTCACAAATAAAGTATGTTGCCACAAACTCTCATTTAATTTTTGTAAAAATATACGCGAGAGGGATTGAAACACAATCAAAAACGATGGTGTCGGTCAAATAATGGATGCTTTCACAATCACCGAAATGCACCATTTAGTGATAAGCCTATTTTGTGATTTGGTGTGGCCGCTTTATCTATTTACATTGGCGGAATTAAGTTCTGTCGCTGTGCTATTTGCCTTGTTTTATAAACATTAAATTGGTACTAATTGGGATATCGCTCCATGCCCTAATCCGAATCGTAGTATGACTGCTCTCAAATATCATAGACCGTACAAAGTCTCTATCATTTCACAAATTCTCACCGTTGCTTTAAGTAAATATACGAGAATAAAAACAAAGTTGGGAATGGGCGTTGTAATGGCATTTGTTTTACCATAACACAAATCAGTTATTTGGTGGTGTGCATATTTTACGACTTAGTGAACATCTTATTGTTAAAATAATGAACAGCATAGAAACAAAGTAATCATTCGCATAAACGATGTCCCTGGTCCTGATCTTCGTGTTGCTAGCTGTTCGGCACACGTCAAACAATAAATCAAATATTAGAACAGCCAGCTACTACTTTTGAGTAATTGCATGTCTATAAGGGCTACCTAAAACCTCTGGCTGGGTGCATGTTACTTGGTCTTGGCGTGCAAACCAGCCAATCTGAAATGAAGCGCTTACGGTTAAACTATTATAGTAGCAGCTCTCCATCAGTAATGTCGAGATTAAGAATTTCAAATCAGTCGGCTGCACTGGTTTTACATAACTGCAAAGGAACTTGCTTCAACATTTAGATGATATGTAGCTGAAGCATATGATTTTGTTGCAAAAGATTAAACAAGTCCAACTATGAGCATAAAAATGGGATTTATTCGCAATTCTTAGTAAAAAGAATAAAGACAAAATGCTGGTAAACATTTTATCAAAACGTTTTGCTTTTACACTAAAAGCATCATCAGTTAAATAAATGGTCACCTAAGGCTAGGTTAAACAGATACTGCATTGATAGCTAACCGCTATACAACTAAATTTAGTAAGGTTAAGAATTATGACATCACAAATTGATAAAGCAAACAATTGCCATCAATTAGCAAGGCAAGGCTAACTTAAAAAGCGCACTGCAGATATACTTTCTATAACTATTACGTATTAAACAAATAAATTGGTTGTGATGCTCCATCCAAGTTAATTTGCGGTTGAATTTTTTGAATAAGTAAGGTTTCTTTGATTCTTAGCTTTCTGCAGTTGTTGCTATGACCAAGTATTTCGGGAGAATCGAAATTCATCTTGTGGTTAGGATTGCGCACAAGGTGCTTTGCTACATCTGATTCTTGATTTAGTTTTCCATTTGGTACATGTTCTTGAATTCGTGTGGCTAGATTACGGTGAGTTTGGCCAATGTATGATTGTCCACACGAGCAATTTAGTTTATACACAACTCCTGCATTGTGTAATAGGTCTTGACGATCTTTAAATTTGAAGCATTTGCCAATATTGTGAGTGTCGTGTACCAATCTGAATCGAAATTTTGTAGAAAGATTTTTGATTAAATACTGCCGAATTTCTTTTTCAATTTGCAACGATATATTGCCAAGGTAAGGTAATCGCAGAAAAAGGGGAATTTCTTTGCTTTCTGACGTTTTTAGACTTTCACAGTTGCTACTTGTATCATATTTCTGCATGACTGGTGATTTATGTCGCTTGTTCAAGAATAAACGTATTTGTTTGGATAGCCAGAGAGGATAGCCATTTCGTTGTAATATAGAAGATATGCCTTGAAAGTCCTCATGGATTATACTATACGAATTACATATGCTATATGCTCTGTGTAGCAAAGTTTTAACTAGATTCAATTTATAACGGGAGGGAACAAAACTTTGCCAACTAATGTAAAGACCAGTGTTTGTAGGTTTTCGGTAAGTGCTTAGCTTCAATATTCCTTCGGAATTGTCTATCCAAACATATAAAAAAGGCATTTGATGGTTTTCAGCAGCTTCGTAGGTAAATTGTATATTGGGATGAATCATATTGAGTTGTTGGTGGAACTTTAAAATATCTTTTTGACTTGAAAACAATGCAAAGCAGTCGTCTACGTATCTATAAAATAGAGTCGGTTGTGGTCGAATCTGTTTTGTTTGGTCAATGATCCAATTCATGCACAAATCAGCCAAAAGCGGAGCTAAGGGAGACCCCATAGCTACACCGTTTGTCTGTTTGTAGTATTGCTTGTTGAATTGAAAGGCAGTAGTTTTGGTGGTCCAGGTTAATAACTTTTTAAATTGAGCTTTTGTGAGCCCGTGAAAAAGAGTCATTTCTTTATTCCAGTAGATTTTTTGTAAAACAATATCAATAACTAAATCCAGTGGAATGTTGGTAAATAGGCTAATTACATCAAATGAAACCATGTGGCTTGAACTGAAGTTGAATTTTGATAATCGGGATACAAAATCGAAAGTGTCTTTGATGCAAGATGGATGTTCGCGCAGTGGTGTGAGTATTTCATTAACCATACTGCGCAATCGTAAGTGTAACTACCATTTGATGCTAAGATAGGCCGACATGGGTATCCTTCTTTGTGCAGTTTTGGCAAACCATAAAGTGTAGGAGTAAGAGCTGAGATGGGTCTAATTCGATCGTAAACTTCTTTTTTGAGAAATTGCTTCCGTTTTAGATTATAGAGAAATCGTTAAAATTTGGACAAGTTGGAAATATTGTCATCAACAGATACCTTCGGAAATTGCGCTTTGTTGGATATAATTTTATTCATTTTGTTTGTATAGTCATAGCAACAACCGCAAAAAGCTACGAATCAATGAAACCTTACTTATTCAAAAAATTCAACCGCAAATTAACTTGGAGGGAGCATCACAACCAATTTATTTGTTTAAAACAAAATAGTTATAGAAAGTATATCTGCAGTGCGCTTTTTAAGTTAGCCTTGCCTTGCTAATTGATGGCAGTTGTTTGCTTTATCAATTTGTGATGTCATAATTCTTAACCTTACTAAATTTAGTTGTATAGCGGTTAGCTATCAATGCAGTATCTGTTTAACCTAGCCTTAGGTGACCATTTATTTAACTGATGATGCTTTTAGTGTAAAAGCGAAACGTTTTGATAAAATGTTTACCAGCATTTTGGCTTTATTCTTTTTACTAAGAAGTCCAGCTATATTCCACACCGTTTTTATAGGGTGTCATCAATGTTATGCTTGGAGAAGGATGATTTTTAAATATTTAGAGTTTTCATTTTCAAAAGAACCCGTTTGAAAGTTTCGATAGATAATGCTCAGGAATCATGTCTTTAAAATAAAATCACACAATGTACGACAGAACTTATTTTTCCTAGTAATTGCACAATTGTGTAAAACACACACACAAAAATTGTGAATGTTCCCAGGCCCCACGAGATGCGGGTGCACCCGATGCGCTGCACCAGAGCTCGTAAGAGTCTATGGGGCCCGTGATTATCAAAGTTCAAAACTGAAATGAGCATTAATGCATAAATTTTTTATTGTTGCTTTGAATCTGAAAGAAATTCCCATGTGCACAATATCATGAACAAATTTCACAGGAATGTTGTGGAGAAGGCATTTATACAGGAAATCAAAGCTCCAATGTCTAACCTGATCTCAAACATGCAAACGTTTTCAGAATCACTATGATGAAACAATGGAGAAAAGTAGTACAACTCCCGAGTGTAGCTGTTTGTCTTAGTAGTAGTAGGGTAGGATAAACAAAGTAATGAGATCGAGGAATCACGGGAGCGTATCGAATCTTGGTATATAGGATAATGACTGACACAACTAGACAAGCAACGATGCCATTTACAACATACCGTATATATAACACGCTGAAATTTTGTATAAAACATTCTCCAAACCTATAGTATACTCGATGGTGATGCGACAAACTTCCCTTGCACTAAATGTGACACAAACATAATTGATATAATCCTTTCACTACCAAAAGTTTTTTTTAAGAGATTGGGTTTATTTCATTTTAGTCCCTTGCAAAACAGACAGACATATAAAAAAAATTGATTATATTTTTTATAACATCTAAATTAATATTTATAGTGCCTAATTATACCACTGGGATACAAAGCCGTTAAATTTAAATCAGTTTTTATCCCAATGATAACTTCAAAAAAGTTTTTGGGACTTATTGTCACAATCGTGAAAAAAAGGTTAAACGAAAACGGCTGCACTCACTGCAATTTCGCTCATCACTTCCGTCACTACACTCACGGTATCCGTCGCACCGCTTCCTCAATGTAATGCACTGGCCACTATTGCACCGAAACCATCCTTCAGGACAAGTGTTTGATGCTGAAAGATATAATATCATCAATTATCAATGGTTTTGTGCTTATTCTTATAGAATAAATCCAATTGAAATGGTCTTGGTCATTGAATTTACACGCATTTATCATCATGCTGTAATGCAAACATTGCTGAGTTTTGTAAAAATATATTTAGCGTTTATAGACAGACTGAGCCACCGTGACGATTTGATCTCTCGGGCACACTAAGTGTTGGCCACATATACACAGATCGATGAATTTCGTTTGAGTGCCTTTCCCAAAGGCGGGAACGGCCACAGCAATTGAAGTTCACGGCTATTTTTCTACAGTTCCGTATGTGCTGAGTGCCAAGCAAAATAGCTGTCAGTGTTTACTTTGTGAAAGTATTTACTATGATCTAGCGATCATCAATTGATGATTAGCCTTTCGCCCCTGCCAGAAGATCGTATGATGATCTCCATCAAAGATTTACGAAATCAGTTTACTTAAAACTTGATTTGTGATGTTATTTTTTAACATTTATTAAAATTATAGCTTACTAGCGGGTTTCGTCGGCGTCGTCTGGCAAAGCACCCATCAATAACGTCATGATTAAGTGTTTTGGTTCAACTGGCTGCACCGGCGTCACCATTGGGCTCTTGTGTGAACAGTAACCAACACTTAATGATTTTTGTGCACTTCCACAATTGCTCTACATGTAGTCGTGATCATCTTATTCAAGACTGGCAATACTCACAAATAAAGTATGTTGCCACAAACTCTCATTTAATTTTTGTAAAAGTATACGCGAGAGGGATTGAAACACAATCAAAAACGATGGTGTCGGTCAAATAATGGATGCTTTCACAATCACAGAAATTCACCAATTAGTGATAAGCCTATTTTGTGATTTGGTGTGGCCGCTTTATCTATTTACATTGGCGAAATTAAGTTCTGTCGCTGTGCTATTTGCCTTGTTTTATAAACATTAAATTGGTACTAATTGGGATATCGCTCCATGCCCTAATCCGGATCGTAGCATGGCTGCTCTCAAATATCATAGATCGTACAAAGTCTCTATCATTTCAAAAATTCTCACCGTTGCGTTAAGTAAGTATACGAGAATAAAAACAAAGTTGGGAATGGGCGTTGTAATGGCATTTGTTTTACCATAACACAAATCAGTTATCTGGTGGTGTGCATATTTTACGACTTAGTGATCATTTTATCGTGAAAATAATGAACAGCATAGAAACAAAGTAATCATTAGCATAAACGATGTCCCTGGTCCTGATCTTCGTGTTGCTAGCTGTTCGGCACACGTCAAACATATTGGACAACAATAAATCAAATATTAGAAAAACCAGCTACTACTTTTGAGTAATTGCATGTCTATAAGTGCTACCTAAAACCTCTGGCTGGGTGCATGTTACTTGGTCCTGGCGTGCAAACCAACCAATCTGAAATGAAGCGCTTACAGTTAAACTATTGTAATAGCAGCTCTCCATCAGTAATGTCGAGATTAAGAATTTCAAATCAGTCGGCTGCACCGGCTTTACATAACTGCAAAGGAACTTGCTTCAACATTTAGATGATATGTAGCTGAAGCATATCATTTTGTTGCAAAAGATTAAACAAGTCCAACTATATTCCACACCGTTTTTATAGGGTGTCATCAATGTTATACTTGGAGAAGGATGATTTTTAAATATTTAGAGTTTTCATTTTCAAAAGAACCCGTTTGAAAGTTTCGATAGATAATGCTCAGGAATCATGTCTTTAAAATAAAATCACACAATGTACGACAGAACTTATTTTTCCTAGTAATTGCACAATTGTGTGAAACACACACACACCAAATTTGTGAATGTTTTTAGGCCCTATGACATGGGATGCAGCCGGTGCGCTGCACCACGGCCCATAATAGTCTATGGGGCCCGTGAATATCAAAGTTCAAAACTGAAATGAGCATTAATGCATAAATTTTTTATTGTTGCTTTGAAACTGAAAGAAATTCCCATGTGCACAATATCATGAACAAATTTCACAAGAATCTTGTGGAGAAGGCATTTATACAGGAAATCAAAGCTCCAATGTCTAACCTGATCTCAAACATGCAAACGTTTTCAGAATCACTATGATGAAACAATGGAGAAAAGTAGTACAACTCCCGAGTGTAGCCATTTGGCTTGGTAGTAGTAGGGTAGGATAAACAAAGTAATGAGATCGAGGAATCACGGGAGCATATCGAATCTTGGTATATAGGATAATGACTGACACAACTAGACAAGCAACGATGCCATTTACAACATACCGTATATATAATACGCTGAAATTTTGTATAAAACATTCTCCAAACCTATAGTATACTCGATGGTGATGCAAAAAACTTCCCTTGCACTAAATGTGACACAAACATAATAGATATTAAACGAAAACGGCTCAACTCACCGCAATTTTGCTCATCACTGCCGTCGCTACAATGGCGGTCTTTGTCGCACTGCCAACTCGACCTAATGCACTGGCCACTATTGCACCGAAACCATCCGTCAGGACAAGTGTTTGATGCTGAAAGATATAATATCATCAATTATCAATGGTTTTGTGCTTATTCTTATAGAATAAATCTAATTGAAATGGTCTTGGTCGTTGAATTTACACGCATTTATCATCATGCTGTAATGCAAACATTGCTGAGTTTTGTAAAAATATATTTAGCGTTTATAGACAGACTGAGCCACCGTGACGATTTGATCTCTCGGGCACACTAAGTGTCGGCGACGTATACACAGATCGATGAATTTCGTTTGAGTGCTTTTCCCAAAGACGGGCACTAGCACAGCAATTGAAATTCACAGTTATTTTTCTACAGTTCCGTATGTGCTGAGCACCAAGCAAAATAGCTGTCAGTGTTTACATTGTGAAAGTATTTACTATGGCGTATTTACCATGACGTGATGGCGTAGTGGTTAGAGGGTCCGCTTCGCAGTCGATAGATTTCTGATTCATTCCCCTTGTCGACTCATACCAAAAGACTTTAAAAAATGGCATACGCGTCTTCCCTGCTTGGCACCTGGCACTTGGGGAGGTTGTAGAGAGCAAGTTCGCTTGCTGTGTCCTTTGGCAAAGCACCTAACGGCATGCCCCACTATTATGTGGCAGACAGGTGGCCCATCAACCTCAAAAAAGGCAACTCCCAAGCGAGTGCAGACTTCCCGTCCAAAAAATAGTGATATAATTCGATTACTCGTGAATGGAGGATAAATAGTGCAAATAAAACAAAAACAAACAAATCTAGCAATCATCATTTGATGATTAGCCTTTCGCCCCCGCCAGATGATCGTATGATGATCTTCATCAAAGATTTACGAAATCAGTTTACTTGAAACTTGATTTGTGATGTTATTTTTTAACATTTATTAAAATTATAGCTTACTAGCCGGTTTCGCCGGCGTCGCCCAGCAAAGTACCCATCAATAATGTCATGATTAAGTATTTCAGTTCAACTGGCTGCACCGGCGTCACCATTGTGCTGATGTGTGAACAGTAACCAACACTTAATGATTTTTGTGCACTTCCACAATTCCTCTACACGTAATTGTGATCATCTTATTCAAGACTGGCAATACTCACAAATAAAGTATGTTGCCACAAACTCTCATTTAATTTTTGTAAAAGTATAAATGAGATGGATTGAAACACAATCAAAAACGATGGTGTCGGTCAAATAATGGATGCTTTCACAATCACAGAAATTCACCAATTAGTGATAAGCCTATTTTGTGATTTGGTGTGGCCGCTTTATCTATTTACATTGGCGGAATTAAGTTCTGTCGCTGTGCTATTTGCCTTGTTTTATAAACATTAAATTGGTACTAATTGGGATATCGCTCCATGCCCTAATCCGGATCGTAGCATGGCTGCTCTCAAATATCATAGACCGTACAAAGTCTCTATCATTTCACAAGTTCTCACCGTTGCGTTAAGTAAGTGTACGAGAATAAAAACAAAGTTGGGAATGGGCATCGTAATGGCATTTGTTTTATGATAACCCGAATCAGTTATTTGGTGGTGTGCATATTTTACGACTTAGTGATCATTTTATCGTGAAAATAATGAACAGCATAGAAACAAAGTAATCATTCGCATAAACGATGTCCCTGGTCCTGATCTTCGTGTTGCTAGCTGTTCAGCACAAGTCAAACGAATTCGATTAAAATAAATCAAATATTAGAACAGCCAGCTACTACTTTTGAGTAATTGCATGTCTATAAGTGCTACCTAAAGCCTCTGGCTGGGTGCATGTTACTTGGTCTTGGCGTGCAATCCAACCAATCTAAAATGAAGCGCTTACGGTTAAACTATTATAATAGCAGCTCTCCATCAGTAATGTCGAGAATAAGAATTTCAAATCACTCGGCTGCACCGGCTTTACATAACTGCAAAGGAACTTGCTTCAACATTTAGATGATATGTAGCTGAAGCATATCATTTTGTTGCAAAAGATTAAACAAGTCCAACTATATTCCACACCGTTTTTATAGGGTGTCATCAATGTTATGCTTGGAGAAGGATGATTTTTAAATATTTAGAGTTTTCATTTTCAAAAGAACCCGTTTGAAAGTTTCGATAGATAATGCTCAGGAATCATGTCTTTAAAATAAAATCACACAATGTACGACAGAACTTATTTTTCCTAGTAATTGCACGATTGTGTGAAACACACACACCAAATTTGTGAATGTTCCCAGGCCCTACGAGATGCGGGTGCACCCGATGCGCTGCACCATGGCCTGTAATAGTCTATGGGGCCCGTGATTATCAAAGTTCAAAACTGAAATGAGCATTAATGCATAAATTTTTTATTGTTGCTTTGAATCTGAAAGAAATTCCCATGTGCACAATATCATGAACAAATTTCACAGGAATGTTGTGGAGAAGGCATTTATACAGGAAATCAAAGCTCCAATGTCTAACCTGATCTCAAACATGCAAACGTTTACAGAATCACTATGACGAAACAATGGAGAAAAGTAGTACAACTCCCGAGTGTAGCCATTTGGCTTGGTAGTAGTAGGGTAGGATAAACAAAGTAATGAGATCGAGGAATCACGGGAACGTATCGAAACTTAATTTATAGGATAATGACTTACACAACTAGACAAGCAACGATGCCATTTACAACATACCGTATATATAACACGCTGAAATTTTGTATAAAACATTCTCCAAACCTATAGTATACTCGATGGTGATGCGACAAACTTCTCTTGCACAAATGTGACACAAACATAACTGATATAATCCTTTCACTACCAAAAGTTTTTTTTAAGAGATTGGGTTTATTTCATTTTAGTCGCTTGCAAAACAGACAGACATATAAAAAAATTGATTATATTTTTTATAACATCTAAATTAATATTTATAGTGCCTAATTATACCACTGGGATACAAAGCCGTTAAATTTAAATCAGTTTTTATCCCAATGACAACTTCAAAAAAGTTTTTGGAACTTACTGTCACAATCGTGAGGAAAGGGTTAAATGAAAACGGCTGCACTCACTGCAATTTCGCTCATCACTTTTGTCGCTACAATCGCGGTATCCGTCGCACCGCTTCCTCAATGTAATGCACTGGCCACTATTGCACCGAAACCATCCTTCAGGACAAGTGTTTGATGCTGAAAGATATAATATCATCAATTATCAATGGTTTTGTGCTTATTCTTATAGAATAAATCCAATTGAAATGGTCTTGGTCATTGAATTTACACGCATTTATCATCATGCTGTAATGCAAACATTGCTGAGTTTTGTAAAAATATATTTAGCGTTTATAGACAGACTGAGCCACCGTGACGATTTGATCTCTCGGGCACACTAAGTGTTGGCCACATATACACAGATCGATGAATTTCGTTTGAGTGCCTTTCCCAAACACGGGCACGGCCACAGCAATTGAAGTTCACGGCTATTTTTCTACAGTTCTGTATGTGCTGAGTGCCAAGCAAAATAGCTGTCAGTGTTTACATTGTGAAAGTATTTACTATGATCTAGCGATCATCAATTGATGATTAGCCTTTCGCCCCTGCCAGATGATCGTATGATGATCTCCATCAAAGATTTATGAAATCAGTTTACTTAAAACTTGATTTGTGATGTTATTTTTTAACATTTATTAAAATTATAGCTTACTAGCGGGTTTCGTCGGCGTCGTCTGGCAGGGCACCCATCAATAACGTCATGATTAAGTGTTTTGGTTCAACTGGCTGCACCGGCGTCACCATTGGGCTCTTGTGTGAACAGTAAGCAACACTTAATGATTTTTGTGCACTTCCACAATTGTTTTACGCGTAATCGTGATCATCTTATTCAAGACTGGCAATACTCACAAATAAAGCATGTTGCCACAAACTCTCATTTAATTTTTGTAAAAGTATACGCGAGAGGGATTGAAACACAATCAAAAACGATGGTGTCGGTCAAATAATGGATGCTTTCACAATCACAGAAATTCACCAATTAGTGATAAGCCTATTTTGTGATTTGGTGTGGCCGCTTTATCTATTTACATTGGCGGAATTAAGTTCTGTCGCTGTGCTATTTGCCTTGTTTTATAAACATTAAATTGGTACTAATTGGGATATCGCTCCATGCCCTAATCCGAATCGTAGCATGGCTGCTCTCAAATTTCATAGATCGTACAAAGTCTCTATCATTTCAAAAATTCTCACCGTTGCGTTAAGTAAATATACGAGAATAAAAACAAAGTTGGGAATGGGCGTTGTAATGGCATTTGCTTCACCATAACACAAATCAGTTATTTGGTGGTGTGCATATTTTACGACTTAGTGATCATTTTATCGTGAAAATAATGAACAGCATAGAAACAAAGTAATCATTCGCATAAATGATGTCCCTGGTCCTGATCTTCGTGTTGCTAGCTGTTCAGCACACGTCGAACATATTGGACAACAATAAATCAAATATTAGAACAGCCAGCTACTACTTTTGAGTAATTGCATGTCTATAAGTGCTACCTAAAGCCTCTGGCTGGGTGCAGGTTACTTGGTCCTGGCGTGCAAACCAACCAATCTGAAATGAAGCGCTTACGGTTAAACTATTGTAATAGCAGCTCTCCATCAGTAATGTCGAGATTAAGAATTTCAAATCACTCGGCTGCACCGGCTTTACATAACTGCAAAGGAACTTGCTTCAACATTTAGATGATATGTAGCTGAAGCATATCATTTTGTTGCAAAAGATTAAACAAGTCCAACTATATTCCACATCGTTTTTATAGGGTGTCATCAATGTTATACTTGGAGAAGGATGATTTTTAAATATTTAGAGTTTTCATTTTTAAAAGAACCTGTTTGAAAGTTTCGATAGATAATGCTCAGGAATCATGTCTTTAAAATAAAATCACACAATGTACGACAGAACTTATTTTTCCTAGTAATTGCACGATTGTGTGAAACACACACACACCAAAATTGTGAATGTTCTCAGGCCCTATGACATGGGATGCAGCTGGTGCGCTGCACCACGGCCCGTAATAGTCTATGGGGCCCGTGATTATCAAAGTTCAAAACTGAAATGAGCATTAATGCATAAATTTTTTATTGTTGCTTTGAATCTGAAAGAAATTCCCATGTGCACTATCATGAACAAATTTCACAAGAATCTTGTGGAGAAGGCATTTATACAGGAAATCAAAGCTCCAATGTCTAACCTGATCTCAAACATGCAAACGTTTACAGAATCACTATGATGAAACAATGGAGAAAAGTAGTACAACTCCCGAGTGTAGCCATTTGGCTTGGTAGTAGTAGGGTAGGATAAACAAAGTAATGAGATCGAGGAATCACGGGAGCATATCGAATCTTGGTATATAGGATAATGACTGACACAACTAAACAAGCAACGATGCCATTTACAACATACCGTATATATAACACGCTGAAATTTTGTATAAAACATTCTCCAAACCTATAGTATACTCGATGGTGATGCAAAAAACTTCCCTTGCACTAAATGTGACACAAACATAATAGATATTAAACGAAAACGGTTCAACTCACAGCAATTTCGCTCATCACTGCCGTCGCTACAATCGCGGTCTTTGTCGCACCGCCCACTCGACCTAATGCACTGGCCACTATTGCACCGAAACCATCCGTCAGGACAAGTGTTTGATGCTGAAAGATATAATATCATCAATTATCATAGTTTTGTGCTTATTCTTATAGAATAAATCTAATTGAAATGGTCTTGGTCGTTGAATTTACACGCATTTATCATTATGCTGTAATGCAAACATTGCTGAGTTTTGTAAAAATATATTTAGCGTTTATAGACAGACTGAGCCACCGTGACAACTTGATCTTTCGGGCACACTAAGTGTCGGCGACGTATACACAGATCGATGAATTTCGTTTGAGTGCCTTTCCCAAAGACGGGCACTAGCACAGCAATTGAAATTCACAGTTATTTTTCTACAGTTCCGTATGTGCTGAGTGCCAAGCAAAATAGCTGTCAGTGTTTACATTGTGAAAGTATTTACTATGGCGTATTTACCATGACGTGATGGCGTAGTGGTTAGAGGGTCCGCTTCGCAGTCGATAGATTTCTGATTCATTCCCCTTGTCGACTCATACCAAAAGACTTTAAAAAATGGCATACGCGTCTTCCCTGCTTGGCACCTGGCACTTGGGGAGGTTGTAGAGAGCAAGTTCGCTTGCTGTGTCCTTTGGCAAAGCACCTAACGGCATGCCCCACTATTATGTGGCAGACAGGTGGCCCATCAACCTCAAAATAGGCAACTCCCAAGCGAGTGCAGACTTCTTGTCCAAAATATAGTGATATAATTCGATTACTCGTGAATGGAGGATAAATAGTGCAAATAAAACAAAAACAAACAAATCTAGCAATCATCATTTGATGATTAGCCTTTTGCCCCCGCTAGATGATCGTATGATGATCTTCATCAAAGATTTACGAAATCAGTTTACTTAAAACTTGATTTGTGATGTTATTTTTTAACATTTATTAAAATTATAGCTTACTAGCCGGTTTCGCCGGCGTCGCCCAGCAAAGCACCCATCAATAACGTCAAGATTAAGTGTTTTGGTTCAACTGGCTGCACCGGCGTCACCATTGTGCTGATGTGTGAACAGTAACCAACACTTAATGATTTTTGTGCACTTCCACAATTGCTCTACACGTAATCGTGATCATCTTATTCAAGACTGGCAATACTCACAAATAAAGTATGTTGCCACAAACTCTCATTTAATTTTTGTAAAAATATACGCGAGAGGGATTGAAACACAATCAAAAACGATGGTGTCGGTCAAATAATGGATGCTTTCACAATCACCGAAATGCACCATTTAGTGATAAGCCTATTTTGTGATTTGGTGTGGCCGCTTTATCTATTTACATTGGCGGAATTAAGTTCTGTCGCTGTGCTATTTGCCTTGTTTTATAAACATTAAATTGGTACTAATTGGGATATCGCTCCATGCCCTAATCCGGATCGTAGTATGGCTGCTCTCAAATATCATAGACCGTACAAAGTCTCTATCATTTCACAAATTCTCACCGTTGCGTTAAGTAAGTATACGAGAATAAAAACAAAGTTGGGAATGGGCGTTGTAATGGCATTTGTTTTACCATAACACAAATCAGTTATTTGGTGGTGTGCATATTTTACGACTTAGTGATCATTTTATCGTGAAAATAATGAACAGCATAGAAACAAAGTAATCATTCGCATAAACGATGTCCCTGGTACTGATCTTCGTGTTGCTAGCTGTTCAGCACAAGTCAAACGGATTGCACAACAATAAATCAAATATTAGAACAGCCAGCTACTACTTTTGAGTAATTGCATGTCTATAAGTGCTACCTAAAGCCTCTGGCTGGGTGCATGTTACTTGGTCCTGGCGTGCAAACCAACCAATCTGAAATGAAGCGCTTACAGTTAAACTATTGTAATAGCAGCTCTCCATCAGTAATGTCGAGGTGAAGAATTTCAAATCATTCGGCTGCACCGGCTTTACGTAACTGCAAAGGAACTTGCTTCAACATTTAGATGATATGTAGCTGAAGCATATCATTTTGTTGCAAAAGATTAAACAAGTCCAACTATATTCCACACCGTTTTTATAGGGTGTCATCAATGTTATGCTTGGAGAAGGATGATTTTTAAATATTTGGAATTTTCATTTTTAAAAGAACCCGTTTGAAAGTTTCGATAGATAATGCTCAGGAATCATGTCTTTAAAATAAAATCACACAATGTATGACAGAACTTATTTTTCCTAGTAATTGCACGATTGTGTGAAACACACACACCAAAATTGTGAATGTTCTCAGGCCTTACGACATGGGATGCAGCCGGTGCGCCACACCAGGGCCCGTAATAGTCTATGGGGCTCGTGATTATCAAAGTTCAAAACTGAAATGAGCATTAATGCATAAATTTTTTATTGTTGCTTTGAATCTGAAAGAAATTCCCATGTGCACTATCACAAACAAATTTCACAAGAATCTTGTGGAGAAGGCATTTATACAGGAAATCAAAGCTCCAATGTCTAACCTGATCTCAAACATGCAAACGTTTTCAGAATCACTATGACGAAACAATGGAGAAAAGTAGTACAACTCCCGAGTGTAGCCGTTTGGTTTGGTAGTAGTAGGGTAGGATAAACAAAGTAATGAGATCGAGGAATCACGGGAGCGTATTGAATCTTGGTATATAGGATAATGACTGACACAACTAGACAAGCAACGATGCCATTTACAACATACCGTATATATAACACGCTGAAATTTTGTATAAAACATTCTCCAAACCTATAGTATACTCGATGGTGATGCAACAAACTTCTCTTGCACTAAATGTGACACAAACATAATAGATATTAAACGAAAACGGCTCAACTCACAGCAATTTTGCTCATCACTGCCGTCGCTACAATCGCGGTCTTTGTCGCACCGCCAACTCGATCTAATGCACTGGCCACTATTGCACCGAAACCATCCTTCACGACAAGTGTTTGATGCTGAAAGATATAATATCATCAATTATCAATGGTTTTGTGCTTATTCTTATAGAATAAATCCAATTGAAATGGTCTTGGTCGTTGAATTTACACGCATTTATCATCATGCTGTAATGCAAATATTGCTGAGTTTTGTAAAAATATATTTAGCGTTTATAGACAGACTGAGCCACCACGACAACTTGATCTCTCGGGCACACTAAGTGTCGGCCATGTATACACAGATCGATGAATTTCGTTTGAGTGCTTTTCCCAAAGACTGGCACTGGCACAGCAATTGAAATTCACAGTTATTTTTCTACAGTTCCGTATGTGCTGAGTGCCAAGCAAAATAGCTGTCAGTGTTTACTTTGTGAAAGTATTTACTATGATCTAGCGATCATCAATTGATGATTAGCCTTTCGCCCCTGCCAGATGATGGCATGATGATCATCATCAAAGATTTACGAAATCAGTTTACTTAAAACTTGATTTGTGATGTTATTTTTTAACATTTATTAAAATTATAGCTTACTAGCCGGTTTCGTCGGCGTCACCTGGCAGGGCACCCAACAAAGACCTCAGGATTAAGTATTTCAGTTCAACTGGCTGCACCGGCGTCACCATCGTGCTGTTGTGTGAACAGTAACCAACACTTAATGATTTTTGTGCACTTCCACAATTGCTCTACATGTAACCGTGATCATCTTATTCAAGACTGGCAATACTCACAAATAAAGTATGTTGCCACAAACTCTCATTTAATTTTTGTAAAAGTATAAGCGAGAGGGATTGAAACACAATCAAAAACAATGGTGTCCGTCAAATAATGGATGCTTTCACAATCACCGAAATGCACCATTTAGTGATAAGCCTATTTTGTGATTTGGTGTGGCCGCTTTATCTATTTACATTGGCGGAATTAAGTTCTGTCGCTGTGCTATTTGCCTTGTTTTATAAACATTAAATTGGCAATAATTGGGATATCGCTCCATGCCCTAATCCGGATCGTAGTATGACTGCTCTCAAATATCAGGGGCTGTACAAAGTCTCTATCATTTCACAAATTCTCACCGTTGCGTTAAGTAAGTGTAGGAGAAACAAAAAGAAATTTGTAAATGGGCGTCGTAATGGCATTTGTTTTACGATAACTCGAATCAGTTATTTGGTGGTGTGCATATTTTACGACTTAGTGAACATCTTATCGTGAAATAATGAACAGCATAGAAATCATTAGCATAAACGATGTCCCTGGTCCTGATCTTCGTGTTGCTAGCTGTTCGGCACACGTCGAACATATTGGACAACAATAAATCAAATATTAGAACAGCCAGCTACTACTTTTGACTAATTGCATGTCTATAAGTGCTACCTAAAACCTCTGGCTGGGTGCATGTTACTTGGTCTTGGCGTGCAAACCAACCAATCTGAAATGAAGCGCTTACGGTTAAACTATTATAATAGCAGCTCTCCATCAGTAATGTCGAGGTGAAGAATTTCAAATCAGTCGGCTCCACCGGCTTTACGTAACTGCAAAGGAACTTGCTTCAACATTTAGATGATATGTAGCTGAAGCATATCATTTTGTTGCAAAAGATTAAACAAGTCCAACTATATTCCACACCGTTTTTATAGGGTGTCATCAATGTTATGCTTGGAGAAGGATGATTTTTAAATATTTAGAATTTTCATTTTCAAAAGAACCCGTTTGAAAGTTTCGATAGATAATGCTCAGGAATCATGTCTTTAAAATAAAATCACACAATGTATGACAGAACTTATTTTTCCTAGTAATTGCACAATTGTGTGAAACACACACACAAAAATTGTGAATGTTCTCAGGCCCTACGACATGGGATGCCGCCGGTGCGTCGCACCAGGGCCCGTAATAGTCTATGGGGCCCGTGAATATCAAAGCTCAAAACTGAAATGAGCATTAATGCATAAATTTTTTATTGTTGCTTTGAATCTGAAAGAAATTCCCATGTGCACTATCATGAACAATTTTCACAAGAATCTTGTGGAGAAGGCATTTATACAGGAAATCAAAGCTCCAATGTCTAACCTGATCTCAAACATGCAAACGTTTTCAGAATCACTATGATGAAACAATGGAGAAAAGTAGTACAACTCCCGAGTGTAGCCATTTGGTTTGGTAGTAGTGGGGTAGGATAAACAAAGTAATGAGATCGAGGAATCACGGGAGCGTATTGAATCTTGGTATATAGGATAATGACTGACACAACTAGACAAGCAACAATGCCATTTACAACATACCGTATATATAACACGCTGAAATTTTGTATAAAACATTCTCCAAACCTATAGTATACTCGATGGTGATGTAAGAAAGTTCTCTTGCACTAAATGTGACACAAACATAATAGATATTAAACGAAAACGGCTCAACTCACAGCAATTTTGCTCATCACTGCCGTCACTACAATCGCGGTCTCCGTCGCATTGGTCACTCAGCAAAATGCACTGGCCACTATTGCACCGAAACCATCGTTCACGACAAGTGTTTGATGCTGAAAGATATAATATCATCAATTATCAATGGTTTTGTGCTTATTCTTATAGAATAAATCCAATTGAAATGGTCTTGGTTGTTGAATTTACACGCATTTATCATCATGCTGTAATGCAAACATTGCTGAGTTTTGTAAAAATATATTTAGCGTTTATAGACAGACTGAGCCACCGTGACGATTTGATCTCTCGGGCACATTAATGTTGGCCACATATACACAGATCGATGAATTTCGTTTGAGTGCCTTTCCCAAAGGCGGGCACTGGCACAGCAATTCAAGTTCACAGTTATTTTTCTACAGTTCTGTATGTGCTGAGTGCCAAGCAAAATAGCTGTCAGTGTTTACTTTGTGAAAGTATTTACTATGATCTAGCGATCATCAGCTGATGATTTGCCTTTTGCTCCCGCCAGATGATCGTATGATGATCTTCATCAAAGATTTACGAAATCAGTTTACTTAAAACTTGATTTGTGATGTTATTTTTTAACATTTATTAAAATTATTGCTTACTAGCCGGTTTCGTCGGCGTCCCCTTGCAGGGCACCCATCAATAACGTCAGGATTAAGTATTTCAGTTCAACTGGCTGCACCGGCGTCACCATTGTGCTGATGTGTGAACAGTAACCAACACTTAACCTATTTTGGACCATTGTTCTTGTAGAGGAACAAAATATTCGGAAGCTTGAAAAACCAGTCAGTTGTTTTGTATCGACGTATTTTTTTGATAGAGATCTAGTTTAATGACCTGACAAACATTAATCAAAAAAAGTTTTTCTTTAACTTGTTTAATTTTGTTGCAAATGCCCATCGAAAAACAGCCTCTTTTTTCAAGTCGGAATGACTTTGGTTTGCGTAAAAATGCTGACTCAGCACAAAAGTGTGAAAAAATTTTATTTGCACTTTATGTAACTAGAAAGCCTTCAAAAGGTAATGGTTGATCTGTTTGTGCGCGAATTTGTCTCTGAAGTAATCACTTTTACGTTTACTTTTTGTGTTCCTTTACAGGAAGAATGATCCAAAACGCTATCACCAGCTAATATTTTGCAAAATAATTCCGCTGTTTTATCTTCTCTGTGAGCACTTTCTATTGCCGAAAACACTCCAAATGACATGAAGCAACAACAAAAATACCATAAAAAGACCCAATTTTATCACTTATGGAAATCCAAGAGGCAGGTAGGATGTAAGCAAACACTACATTCTTGACATTTTTTACACTGTTTTATTGCGGTTTGAGCAGCGTTCTTGAGTTTCCACATTTACAGGGTTGTGCAGACCAACACTGGTGTTTATTAATCTTCTTCCATAAGGGTCTGAGGATGCAAAACTAGTAGCTTTCAACAAGCCACCTACAATGACCACATAAATTCAAGAAAATCTAAACGCGTGGAAGTTCCCATGGTGACATGGAGCTCTCCATGCAACCCCTTCAGCATCTCTATACAGTCAACAAACAGCAACCAATACTACTTCTTTGCTTGAATTGTTGGTCTATATTGGCTTATAAACTTATCAAGCAGATCGACGCCTCCCATGCCTTAATTGTATCGGTAGAAGCAGAATGGTTGAAGACAACTGATCTTTTTCATTTTACGCTGGCAGTACTGTTTCACCATTTTGGTTGGCTCTATGTTGCTGAAATTTGAACCAATCTAAACAACCTTGTTGTCCTCCCATTGCACTATGCACACGTAATCTTCCGAGGATGGTCAAAGAAGCCACGCTCCTCTTTTTCAACACTTTTTGATGGTCGCAGTGGGCACTTGATTGTACGGCCTTCCCTTATAGTCCCAAGAGCCTTGAAATTCTTTTCGTGCAAATCTCACAGTAAATGATAAGATGTAAAAAGAATGTCAAAATAAACACAATGACAAGCAGGGTTTTCAACTATCAAAAGAAGAGCAAACACAACTTGTGGTCCAAGAGGCTTGCTGCTGTTTTTAGTATCACACGCTCCGGTATAAGGCTCAAATTTGTAAGGGTAGCCATCACTTGATGCCAAAACCCAGTTTTGTTGCCCAATCTGATCGGCTCGCCACAAATGAACATCATGCAGTGTAAGATGAATGACCTCATCTCGTTGAGACGCATATTGCTCCGTTTCGCAACCAATTAGACTACAGATTTCCTCATTGAATAATAATCAAAAAAGTGCAACTGGCTCAAGCAGGGCAAGATGAGGATGGCTGCCAGCTAAGTGCATAACATTTGCTTCTGATATTTCCTTCAGGCTGCTTTTCTTCTTCCAGAGCACTACTTCTGCATTCTTTCTCTTTTTCTTTGATGGTAATTTGTTTTTTTTACTTTGAACTGCTGATACGTCGGAAGCGACTTCACATTCATCATTATTATGTACCTCTAAAGTTCCTGCAACATCGTTTGGTAGCAAATCATTTTTATGGCACCCATCTACATCATCTTCTTCTACATCAGTAGCATAAGCATCACCGTGCACTGGTGGCAAAATAACAATATCTTTCTCTTCACTTCCTGTTGATCCTAAAACGTCGTCAACTGCTTTCTGCAGTGTTAAATATTTTCTGTGTAACTGGTTACTGGTCATCTTTAACAAAGAAATAATTCACTATCAATTTGAGGAAACTCTTCCGAAAAATATAAATTTTGCGCAGGGTTTTCAGAAAAAAATAAACACTGGTAGTCAGGAACGAAAGTTTCATATCAAATGTGTTCTGTAACTTTTCTTTGAAAAAAGCAATGTTTGTTTTATTTTGTCAGACAGGATTGTGCATTGCTGCGCAGATGTCCTGCTAATAGTTTCGTACGGTAAACCGATAAATGCAAGCCACCTCCAGTCTTACCAATATCCAATCTTACCACAAGAGCTGCATTAAATCTGTAGCAGCTTTGCACCTGTATTGGACCATTGCACCTGTATTGGACCAAACCGATAAATGCAAGCCACCTCCAGTCTTACCAATATCCAGTCTTACCACAAGAGCTGCATTAAAGATGCAGCAGCTTTGCACCTGTGATGGACCATTATTTTGTCAGACAGGATTGTGCATTGCTGCGCAGATGTCCTGCTAATAGTTTCGTACGGTAAACGGATAAATGCAAGCCACCTCCAGTCTTACCAATATCCAGTCTTACCACAAGAGCTGCATTAAATCTGCAGCAGCTTTGCACCTGTATTGGACCATTGTTCCTCTAGAGAAAAATCGCGTTGCTAGGCAACCAAAAACGGGTGGCAAAATTTTTTTACATTTTCCTCTTAATTAGATCAACAGTAACAAAATACTAAAAATTTACAAGAAAGTGACTTGTATTTCTGGTAGTGGTCATTAATGGGTTAATGATTTTTGTGCACTTCCACAATTCCTCTACATGTAATCGTGATCATCTTATTCAAGACTGGCAATACTCACAAATAAAGTATGTTGCCACAAACTCTCATTTAATTTTTGTAAAAGTATAAGCGAGAGGGATTGAAACACAATCAAAAACGATGGTGTTGGTCAAATAATGGATGCTTTCACAATCACAGAAATGCACCATTTAGTGATAAGCCTATTTTGTGATTTGGTGTGGCCGCTTTATCTATTTACATTGGCGGAATTAAGTTCTGTCGCTGTGCTATTTGCCTTGTTTTATAAACATTAAATTGGTACTAATTGGGAAATCGCTCCATGCCCTAATCCGAATCGTAGTATGACTGCTCTCAAATATCATAGACCGTACAAAGTCTCTATCATTTCACAAATTCTCACCGTTGCGTTAAGTAAGTGTACGAGAATAAAAACAAAGTTGGGAATGGGCGTCGTAATGGCATTTGTTTTACGATAACCCGAATCAGTTATTTGGTGGTGTGCATATTTTACGACTTAGTGAACATCTTATCGTGAAATAATGAACAGCATAGAAACAAAGAAATCATTCGCATAAACGATGTCCCTGGTCCTGATCTTCGTGTTGCTAGCTGTTCGGCACACGTCGAACATATTGGACAACAATAAATCAAATATTAGAACAGCCAGCTACTACTTTTGAGTAATTGCATGTCTATAAGTGCTAGCTAAAACCTCTGGCTGGGTGCATGTTACTTGGTCCTGGCGTGCAAACCAACCAATCTGAAATGAAGCGCTTACGGTTAAACTATTATAATAGCAGCTCTCCATCAGTAATGTCGAGGTGAAGAGTTTCAAATCAGTCGGCTGCACCGGCTTTACATAACTGCAAAGGAACTTGCTTCAACATTTACAGGGTGGGCCAATAAAATGTTACCACTTTTTAATCATACCCAAGTTTTCAAATGTGAATTTATTCAAAATTTTTATTCAAAGATTTGTGATAGGAAACATTAAACCAACATTTAATATCAATAAATTTGTAAAATCTGAACTCTGTAGGGAAAGAAATAAAGATCTGTGTTCAGTATGCGTCTGAGCATGGTCCTTGAGAGGGCAGTCTCCCTCTGACAAACATCTGGTTGATTTTCTTGGTGATTCCTCCAGACGCTGTCTCACGATCTCTGTGTTAATGGCTGTTCTCGCAGACCTTGGCCTGCCACTATGTCCTTTATTCGCTTTGGTCGCATATCCTGTCTTCCTGATTTTTCGAAGAAGATGTCTGATTGTGAGTATACATGGAGGATTTCTTTCCGGAACGTCAATGACGAATCGTCACTGAGTCTGGGTTTCCAATTTTAATTCAAAATATGCTTCCACGATCTTTACTCTCTCCTTCACAGTATATTGTTTTCGATCCATTGGTATGAGAATTCAATGTTTTGTTGTTAGTATTTTTGAGAATAAAAAAAATCTATATTGGAAATAGCAAGGATTCAAATAGTGGTAACATTTTATTGGCCCACCCTGTAGATGATATGTAGCTGAAGCATATCATTTTGTTGCAAAAGATTAAACAAGTCCAACTATATTCCACACCGTTTTTATAGGGTGTCATCAATGTTATACTTGGAAAAAGATATATTTTAAATATTTAGAGTTTGTACTTTCAAAAGAACTTGTTTGAAAGTTTCGATAGATAATGCTCAGGAATCATGTCTTTAAAATAAAATCACACAATGTACAACAGAACTTATTTTTCCTAGTAATTGCACAATTGTGTGAAACACACACACAAAAATTGTGAATGTTCTCAGGCCCCACGAAATGGGATGCAGCCGGTGCATTGCACGAGGGCTCGTAAGACTCTATGGGGCCCGTGATTATCAAAGTTCAAAACTGAAATGAGCAATAATGCATAAATTTTTTATTGTTGCTTTGAATCTGAAAGAAATTCCCATGTGCACTGTCACGAACAAATTTCACAAGAATGTTGTGGAGAAGGCATTTATACAGGAAATCAAAGCTCCAATGTCTAACCTGATCTCAAACATGCAAATGTTTTCAGAATCACTTCATCTTCTTTTTTTGGAAGGGCTCCACACTTTTAAATGCTGGCAGTGATGGCACTTAGCCAGCATCGTGTGTCGACATCCAAAACCGTCAGTCCATGTATTCCTGTGTGTGCCCGATGTACGGGGCATGTCAGAATGATGTGTTCTGCGGTTTGTTCTGCAGCGCCACACTCGCAATTCGATGTAGGAGCAAGGCCCCATTTGTGCATGGACGACTGAAAACACCCAACACCAGCCAACAAGCGCTTGAGCCTGACCCATGATGATCAGGGCAGGCCCATCCCCATTGGCCTAGTGCTTGTCCTAGGAATGAAAGCACGGATTTCAGATGAACACTCCAAGTATTCCGTGCTCCATTTATAGTCAGTCCATTAAGCTGCACGAATATCCAATTCATTTAGATCTTGCAGTAACTTCCGGGCAGTGGGCACAAAGGGGCATCTAGACTTTAGTCTCTTTCTGTAGCCGTGTGTGGACCCAGCCAATAATTCATAGAGAATACGGCCAAGGCCCAGGCTGCCACGATATGCCAGAGAGAGCGTTGCCCCTAATCAGCGAAGCTCAGCCGGCTGGATACCTGCGAGGACGGGTAAATAATCTGTTGGAGTTGGACGCAGGCATCCAGTGACAATGCGCAATGCATCATTAAGAACACTATCGATGAGGCGAGTGTGTGCACTGCGACACCAAACTGGTGCACAGTACTCCACAGTGGAGTACACCAGAGATAGGGTGGCTGTACGCAGTGTTTTAGCTCCAGCGCCCCAACCTTAGCCTGCATGTCGTCTCATCAGTGCAAAGTGCATTGTTAGTTTTTTGCGCAATGCCTCATGATGGTGACGAAACGTGGATGATCTGTCCAGTTTAACTCCAAGATAGGTAGGGACTGGATAGAATGGCAAGTGTTTGCCATTGTTGTAAACATTAAGCTCACGTTTGGCCTCTCTGTTATTCAGGTGAAAGGCCGATGTCACCGTTTTAGTGTGGCTGAGCTGTAGCCTCCAAGTCTGGAGATATATTGAGATTGTAGTCATGTCTTGGCTTAAGAATCCCTCCAGATCCTTCCAGTAATCAGAAGAGTATAACAGTGCCAGATAATCGGCAAAAGCATACCCTCTGGAGACTGTTAAAGGAAAATCGTACACATAGATATTGAAAAGAAGGGATGTTCAGAATCACTATGATGAAACAATGGAGAAAAGTAGTACAACTCCCGAGTGTAGCCATTTGGTTTGGTAGTAAGAGGGTAGGATAAACAAAGTAATGAGATCGAGGAATCACGGGAGCGTATCGAATCTTGGTATTTAGGATAATGACTGACGCAACTAGACAAGAAACGACGCCATTTACAACATACCGTATATATAACATGCTGAAATATTGTATAAAACATTCTCCAAACCTATAGTATACTCGATGGTGATGCAAAAAATAGATAATAGATATTAAACGAAAACGGCTCAACTCACCGCAATTTCGCTCATCACTGCCGTCGCTACACTGGCGATATCCGTCGCACTGGTCACTCGGCCTAATGCACTGGCCACTATTGCACCGAAACCATCCGACAGGACAAATGTTTGATGCTTAAAAATATAATATCATCAATTATCAATGGTTTTGTGCTTATTCTTATAGAATAAATCCAATTGAAATGGTCTTGGTCGTTGAATTTACACGCATTTATCATCATGCTGTAATGCAAACATTGCTGAGTTTTGTAAAAATATATTTAGCGTTTATAGGCTAACTGAGCCACCACGACGCCTTGATCTCTCAGGCACACTAAGTGTCGGCCACGTATACTCAGATTGATGAATTTCATTTAAGTGCTTTTCCCAAAGACTGGCACTGGCACAGCAAATGAAGTTCACGGTCATTTTTCTACAGTTCTGTATGTGCTGAGTGCCAAGCAAAATAGCTGTCAGTGTTTACATTGTGAAAGTATTTACTATGATCTAGCGATCATCAATTGATGATTAGCCTTTTTCACCCGCCAGATGATAGCATGATGATCATCATCAAAGATTTACGAAATCAGTTTACTTGAAACTTGATTTGTGATGTTATTTTTTAACATTTATTAAAATTATAGCTTACTAGCCGGTTTCGTCGGCGTCGTCTGGCAGGGCACCCATCAATAACGTCAGGATTAAGTATTTCAGTTCAACTGGCTGCACCGGCGTCACCATTGGGCTCTTGTGTGAACAGTAAGCAACACTTAATGATTTTTGTGCACTTCCACAATTGCTCTACATGTAACCGTGATCATCTTATTCAAGATTGGCAATACTCACAAATAAAGTATGTTGCCACAAACTCTCATTTATATTTTGTAAAAGTATAAGCAGGAGGGATTGAAACACAATCAAAAACGATGGTGTCGGTCAAATAATGGATGCTTTCACAATCACCGAAATGCACCATTTAGTGATAAGCCTATTTTGTGATTTGGTGTGGCCGCTTTATCTAATTACATTGGCAGAACTAAGTTCTGTCGCTGTGCTATTTGCCTTGTTTTATAAACATTAAATTGGCAATAATTGGGATATCGCTCTATGCCCTAATCCGGATCGTAGTATGACTGCTCTCAAATATCAGGGGCCGTACAAAGTCTCTATCATTTCACAAATTCTCATCGTTGCTTTAAGTAAGTGTACAAGAAACAAAAAGAAATTTGTAAATGGGCGTCGTAATGGCATTTGTTTTACGATAACCCGAATCAGTTATTTGGTGGTGTGCATATTTTACGACTTAGTGAACATCTTATCGTGAAAATAATGAACAGCATAGAAATCATTCGCATAAACGATGTCCCTGGTCCTGATCTTCGTGTTGCTAGCTGTTCGGCACACGTCGAACATATTGGACAACAATAAATCAAATATTAGAACAGCCAGCTACTACTTTTGAGTAATTGCATGTCTATAAGTGCTACCTAAAGCCTCTGGCTGGGTGCATGTTACTTGGTCCTGGCGTGCAAACCAACCAATCTGAAATGAAGCGCTTGTGGTTAAACTATTATAATAGCAGCTCTCCATCAGTAATGTCGAGATTAAGAATTTCAAATCAGTCGGCTGCACTGGCTTTACATAATTGCAAAGGAACTTGGTTCAACATTTAGATGATATGTAGCTGAAGCATATCATTTTGTTGCAAAAGATTAAACAAGTCCAACTATATTCCACACCGTTTTTATAGGGTGTCATCAATGTTATGCTTGGAAAAAGATATATTTTAAATATTTAGAGTTTGTACTTTCAAAAGAACCCGTTTGAAAGTTTCGATAGATAATGCTCAAGAATCATGTCTTTAAAATAAAACCACACAATGTACGACAGAACTTATTTTTCCTAGTAATTGCACAATTGTGTGAAACACACACACCAAAATTATGAATGTTTGCAGTCGGTGCGTCGCACCATGACCCATAAGAGTCTATTGGGCCCATGAATATCAAAGCTCAAAACTGAAATGAGCAATAATGCATAAATTTTTTATTGTTGCTTTGAATCTGAAAGAAATTCCCATGTGCACTATCATGAACAATTTTCACAAGAATCTTGTGGAGAAGGCATTTATACAGGAAATCAAAGCTCCAATGTCTAACCTGATCTCAAACATGCAAACGTTTTCATAATCACTATGATGAAACAATGGAGAAAAGTAGTACAACTCCCGAGTGTAGCCGTTTGGTTTGGTAGTAGTGGGGTAGGATAAACAAAGAAATGAAATCGAGAAATCATGGGAGCATATCGAATCTTGGTATGTTGAAAATAGGATAATGACTGACACAACTAGACAAGCAACGATGCCATTTACAACATACCGTATATACAGGGTCAGGCAAAATGATCTGAGATATTTGTAGGTTTAATAAAAGCCAAATAAAATGAAGAAACAAATAAGTTTTTTTTTCGAGAAGTGCATCTAATGCCATTTTGTTTCATTAGGTTTTAAAAATTAAGCCAGTCAAGTGGGATCTATTATTGTCCACACACTGCTGAATGTGTTCATGAAAATAGTCTATAACTTGGTGGGTCATTTCATGTGGAATGGCAGTAATTTCTTGACAAATTGCATTCTTAAGTTCTTTAATAGAGCAAGGGCAATTAATGTACACCTTTGACTTGAGGTATCCCCAGAGGAAAAAATCGCATGGATTTAAATCAAGTGACTGGAAGGAGCAACTGAAGTCACCACACAATGAGATCAAATGATCAGGGAACATCTGCTTCAAAATCCCCATTGCACGTTGAAAAGTGTGGGCTGTTGCCCCATCCTGTTGAAACCAAGCATTGTCCATATTGTGGAGCATATTCAATTTTGCTCTGGGAAATGTCTTCAGCATCTGACAATATCGACCAGAGTTCACAGTCACTGTAACGTCTTCTTTGAAGAAGTATTGATTTCTTATACCGAATTCTGCCACTGCACACCATACAGTAACCTGAGGACATAGCAAAGAGCGTTCATGCAACTTCCGAGGGCTGTTCTCTAATCTGAAGTCTTGCTTATTCACTGTGCCACACAGGTGAAAATGTGCCTCGTCACTGAACAACACAGATGTTTCCTGGGGGACATGTTGTTGACTTTCCAAACACAATGCTCTGCGAGTTTCAATGTCCCTTTGGCAGAGTTCTTTTGACAACATCATTTTGTATTGGATGCATTTTCAGATACTTGTGAACAATTCTTCACAAACTTCTTTTGGAAAGCCTAAGAGCCTACACGCATTTAAATGCTGAACGATTATATGAAACAAATAGGCATTATATGTAATTTACAAAACCTGAAAACACAATTTTGTATCTTTATTTTATTTGGCTTTTCTTAAACCTACAAATCTATAACATCATTTTGCAGGACCCTGAACAACACGCTGAAATTCTATATAAAACGCTCTCCAAACCTATAGTATACTCGATGGTGATGCAACAAACTTCTCTTGCACAAATGTGACACAAACATAATAGATATTAAACGAAAACGGCTCTACTCACCGCAATTTCGCTCATCCTCTCCGTCGCTACAATCGCGGTATCCATCGCACCGCCCACGCAACGTATGGCACTGGCCACTATTGCACCGAAACCATCCGACAGGACAAGTGTTTGATGCTGAAAGATATAATATCATCAATTATCAATGGTTTTGTGCTTATTCTTATAGAATAAATCCAATTGAAATGGTCTTGGTCATTGAATTTACACGCATTTATCATCATGCTGTAATGCAAACATTGCTGAGTTTTGTAAAAATATATTTAGCGTTTATAGACAGACTGAGCCACCGTGACGATTTGATCTCTCAGGCACACTAAGTGTCGGCCACCTATACACAGATCGATGAATTTCGTTTGAGTGCTTTTCCCAAAGGCGGGCACTGGCACAGCAAATGAAATTTACAGTTATTTTTCTACAGTTCCGTATGTGCTGAGCACCAAGCAAAATAGCTGTCAGTGTTTACATTGTGAAAGTATTTACTATGATCAAACAATCATCAATTGATGATTAGCCTTTTGCCCCTGCCAGATGATCGTATGATGATCATCATCAAAGATTTACGAAATCAGTTTATATGAAACTTGATTTGTGATGTTATTTTTTAACATTTATTAAAATTATAGCTTACTAGCCGGTTTCGTCGGCGTCGTCTGGCAGGGCACCCATCAACAATGTCATGATTAAGTGTTTCGGTTCAACTGGCTGCACCGGCGTCACCATTGTGCTGATGTGTGAACAGTAACCAACACTTAATGATTTTTGTGCACTTCCACAATTCCTCTACACGTAATCGTGATCATCTTATTCAAGATTGGCAATACTCACAAATAAAGCATGTTGCCACAAACTCTCATTTATTTTTTTTGGAGATATAAGCGAGAGGGATTGAAACACAATCAAAAAACGATGGTGTCGGTCAAATAATGGATGCTTTCACAATCACGGAAATGCACCATTTAGTGATAAGCCTATTTTGTGATTTGGTGTGGCCGCTTTATCTATTTACATTGGCGGAATTAAGTTCTGTCGCTGTGCTATTTGCCTTGTTTTATAAACATTAAATTGGTACTAATTGGGATATCGCTCCAAGCCCTAATCCGGATCGTAGTATGACTGCTCTCAAATATCAGAGACCGTACAAAGTCTCTATCATTTCACAAATTCTCACCGTTGCGTTAAGTAAGTGTAAGAGGAACAAAAAGAAATTTGTGAACGGGCGTCGTAATGGCATTTGTTTTACCATAACACAAATCAGTTATTTGGTGGTGTGCATATTTTACGACTTAGTGAACATCTTATCGTGAAAATAATGAACAGCATAGAAACAAAGTAATCATTCGCATAAACGATGTCCCTGGTCCTGATCTTCGTGTTGCTAGCTGTTCAGCACACGTCAAACATATTGGACAACAATAAATCAAATATTAGAACAGCCAGCTACTACTTTTGAGTAATTGCATGTCTATAAGTGCTACCTAAAGCCTCTGGCTGGGTGCATGTTACTTGGTCTTGGCGTGCAAACCAACCAATCTGAAATGGAGCACTTATGGTTAAACTATTATAATAGCAGCTCTCCATCACTAATGTCGAGATTAAGAATTTCAAATCATTCGGCTGCACTGGCTTTACATAACTGCAAAGGAACTTGCTTCAACATTTAGATGATATGTAGCTGAAGCATATCATTTTGTTGCAAAAGATTAAACAAGTCCAACTATATTCCACACCGTTTTTATAGGGTGTCATCAATGTTATACTTGGAGAAGGATGATTTTTAAATATTTAGAGTTTTCATTTTCAAAAGAACCCGTTTGAAAGTTTCGATAGATAATGCTCAGGAATCATGTCTTTAAAATAAAATCACACAATGTATGACAGAACTTATTTTTCCTAGTAATTGCACAATTGTGTGAAACACACACACCAAAATTGTGAATGTTCTCAGGCCCTACGACATTGGATGCAGTCGGTGCGTCGCGCCAGGACTTGTAATAGTCTATGGGGCCCATGAATATCAAAGCTCAAAACTGAAATGAGCAATAATGCATAAATTTTTTATTGTTGCTTTGAATCTGAAAGAAATTCCCATGTGCACTATCACAAACAAATTTCACAAGAATCTTGTGGAGAAGGCATTTATACAGGAAATCAAAGCTCCAATGTCTAACCTGATCTCAAACATGCAAACGTTTTCATAATCACTATGATGAAGCAATGGAGAAAAGTAGTACAACTCCCGAGTGTAGCCATTTGGTTTGGTAGTAGTGGGGTAGGATAAACAAAGAAATGAGATCGAGGAATCACGGGAGCGTATTGAATCTTGGTATTTAGGATAATGACTGATGCAACTAGACAAGCAACGATGCCATTTACAACATACCGTATATATAACACGCTGAAATATTGTATAAAACATTCTCCAAACCTATAGTATACTCGATAGTGATGCAAAAAACTTCTCTTGCACTAAATGTGACACAAACATAATAGATATTAAACGAAAACGGCTCTACTCACCGCAATTTTGCTCATCACTGCCGTCGCTACAATGGCGGTTTCCGTCGCACCGACCACTCAACCAAATGCACTGGCCACTATTGCACCGAAACCATCCAACACGACAAGATGCTGAAAGATATAATATCATCAATTATCAATGGTTTTGTGCTTATTCTTATCGAATAAATCTAATTGAAATGGTCTTGGTCGTTGAATTTACACGCATTTATCATCATGCTGTAATGCAAACATTGCTGAGTTTTGTAAAAATATATTTAGCGTTTATAGACAGACTGAGCCACCGTGACAACTTGATCTCTCGGGCACACTAAGTGTCGGCCACGTATACTCAGATCGATGAATTTCATTTGAGTGCCTTTCCCAAAGGCGGGCACTGGCACAGCAATTGAAGTTCACAGTTATTTTTCTACAGTTCCGTATGTGCTGAGCACCAAGCAAAATAGCTGTCAGTGTTTACATTGTGAAAGTATTTACTATGATCTAGCGATCATCATTTGATGATTAGCCTTTTGCCCCCGCCAGATGATCGTATGATGATCATCATCAAAGATTTACGAAATCAGTTTATATGAAACTTGATTTGTGATGTTATTTTTTAACATTTATTAAAATTATTGCTTACTAGCCGGTTTCGTCGGCGTTGCTTGGCAGGGCATTCATTAATATTGTCAGGATTAAGTATTTCAGTTCAACTGGCTGCACCGGCGTCACCATCGTGCTGTTGTGTGAACAGTAAGCAACACTTAATGATTTTTGTGCACTTCCACAATTGCTCTACACGTAATCGTGATCATCTTATTCAAGACTGGCACTACTCACAAATAAAGTATGTTGCCACAAACTCTCAATAATTTTTTTAACTCTTTCACTCCCGCAATCATCGATTGATGATCTCGTGTTTTCAGTGTTTCCCTCATATTTTTTTTGAATTGAGTTACAAAAGTAGTTTTTTAAAAAATCGATTTGTGACTGTTTTTTCATCCAATTTTTATAAAATTTTCAAAAGATCACGCTTATTTCTTCATGCATTGAAAGATGTATAATTTGTGCCCTAACTCTTGGATTTTTATACCCAAAAAGGGTTAAAAAGACCAACAACCCAGTTGCAATCGACAAAATCGGCCAAATTCTCAGCATGTGCGAACTACACTAAAATCAAATTAAGATTACATTTTTACCACATAACCAAACCCTTTTTTTCATTAACACAGTCTAAAAACTACTTCTTTGGGGCATCATTTGACAAAGATTCAAGCAATATTAATAAATTTTTTATTTTAATTTCCAAATCTTTTAGGGGTCTCAAAACCTCCCAAACAAATTTGAATGATAAATAGATAAAAGTAAATTTAGTGCGTAAAAAATATGATATGTTGCTAAATACCGATTACATTTGAAGGCTTAGAAAATTTGCTTTCCAGCAATATATAACCTTAAATAGTTTAGAATAAGTGGTATATGATATTTACTGATCAAAAATGAGTACTGTGCATCATATCAGTTCAAAACCCCCCAAAATTTTTTGACTTACCTTCACTAAATTATAGTTTGTAAAAAAACTACACCCTTTAAAAAAATAAAATAAATTGCAAATGTTTCACCAAAAAAGTGGTCATTTTGTATCAAATTTTCAAAGAGAAGGGAAGCGAAATACAAGTTTAAAAGCTAGCAGAAGTTTGCCTTCTCTAAATCAAAGTTTGCTGTATCCCCCTTGTTTCTCAAGAAATGGGAAAGATGTAAACAAGCGGCTGTTTCATTTTCAGTGACAGCATATTCTATTTAAAGTTAATATTTTTTCAATCTTTAAGAAATTCCCTGTTCAAAAATACATAATGTTACATGGTTTAGGCTAACCTGTAGCAGATAATAACTGATCATATTTTAGGTACCGAAATTAAGTACCAAAATTTGGTATCGGTCGGTACCAGTCAAAAAAAAGATCATGTGTCTCAGAAAACTGCAAATGTTAGAAAACCTAAGCTTTTAGGTAAGTTTTGATTGATGTACATTGAAAGCTTATTTCCTTAGCATCCTTTTGCGACATTTTCTAAAAAAATTGGTGGAAAATAAAATCTGTAATGATCTTTGAGGTGAAAGTATCTCTTTATATTTCAAGACAACTACCCCCCAGTTGGGGGGGTTCATTTGCATAAACTTTGCATATTCAAAAAAATTTTTTTTTCTATTTGAAATCATCAGAAAATGAAAATTTCAACGATATATCACACTTAATGTAGAAGTAGACAGCTGAGTAATGATTTACAAACAAACTTGAGGTACATAATTATGATTGATTGTGACAGTTTTTCGCGCTGCCATCTTACGAACATTTTTTTTCGCTTTTCACGCGGGAGTAAAAGAGTTTAATGTATAAGCGAGAGGGATTGAAACACAATCAAAAACAATGGTGTCGGTCAAATAATGGATGCTTTCACAATCACGGAAATGCACCATTTAGTGATAAGCCTATTTTGTGATTTGGTGTGGCCGCTTTATCTAATTACATTGGCGGAATTAAGTTCTGTCGCTGTGCTATTTGCCTTGTTTTATAAACATTAAATTGGTACTAATTGAGATATCGCTCCATGCCCTAATCCGGATCGTAGTATGACTGCTCTCAAATATCATAGACCGTACAAAGTCTCTATCATTTCACAAATTCTCACCGTTGCTTTAAGTAAGTGTACGAGAATAAAAACAAAGTTGGGAATGGGCGTTGTAATGGCATTTGTTTTACGATAACCCGAATCAGTTATCTGGTGGTGTGCATATTTTACGACTTAGTGAACATCTTATCGTGAAAATAATGAACAGCATAGAAACAAAGTAATCATTAGCATAAATGATGTATCTAGTATTGATCTTCGTGCTGCTAGCTGTTCGGCACACGTCGAACATATTGGACAACAATAAATCAAATATTAGAACAGCCAGCTACTACTTTTGAGTAATTGCATGTCTATAAGTGCTACCTAAAGCCTCTGACTGGGTGCATGTTACTTGGTCCTGGCGTGCAAACCAACTAATCTGAAATGAAGTGCTTACGGTTAAACTATTATAATAGCAGCTCTCCATCAGTAATGTCGAGGTGAAGAGTTTCAAATCAGTCGACTGCACCGGCTTTACATAATTGCAAAGGAACTTGGTTCAACATTTAGATGATATGTAGCTGAAGCATATCATTTTGTTGCAAAAGATTAAACAAGTCCAACTATATTCCACATCGTTTTTATAGGGTGTCATCAATGTTATGCTTGGAAAAAGATATATTTTAAATATTTGTAGTTTGTACTTTCAAAAGAACCCGTTTGAAAGTTTCGATAGATAATGCTCAGGAATCATGTCTTTAAAATAAAATCACACAATGTACGACAGAACTTATTTTTCCTAGTAATTGCACAATTGTGTGAAACACACACACAAAAATTGTGAATGTTCTCAGGCCCTACAACATGGGATGCAGTCGGTGCGCTGCACCAGGGCCCGTAATAGTCAATGGGGCCCATGAATATCAAAGTTCAAAACTGAAATGAGCATTAATGCATAAATTTTTTATTGTTGCTTTGAATCTGAAAGAAATTCCCATGTGCACTATCACAAACAAATTTCACAAGAATCTTGTGGAGAAGGCATTTATACAGGAAATCAAAGCTCCAATGTCTAACCTGATCTCAAACATGCAAACGTTTTCAGAATCACTATGATGAAGCAATGGAGAAAAGTAGTACAACTCCCGAGTGTAGCCATTTGGCTTGGTGGTAGTAGGGTAGGATAAACAAAGTAATGAGATCGAGGAATCACGGGAGCATATCGAATCTTGGTATTTAGGATAATGACTGACGCAACTAGACAAGCAACGATGCCATTTACAACATACCGTATATACAACATGCTGAAATATTGTATAAAACATTCTCCAAACCTATAGTATACTCGATAGTGATGTAAGAAAGTTCTCTTGCACTAAATGTGACACAAACATAATAGATATTAAACGAAAACGGCTCAACTCACCGCAATTTTGCTCATCACTGCCGTCGCTACAATCGCGGTTTCCGTCGCACTGCCTCCTCCACATGATGCACTGGCCACTATTGCACCGAAACCATCCAACAGGACAAGTGCTTAATGCTGAAAGATATAATATCATCAATTATCAATGGTTTTGTGCTTATTCTTATAGAATAAATCCAATTGAAATGGTCTTGGTCATTGAATTCACATGCATTTATCATCATGCTGTAATGCAAACATTGCTGAGTTTTGTAAAAATATATTTAGCGTTTATAGACAGACTGAGCCATCGTGACAACTTGATCTCTCAGGCACACTAAGTGTCGGCCACGTATACACAGATCGATGAATTTCGTTTGAGTGCCTTTCCCAAAGGCGGGCACTGGCACAGAAAATGAAGTTCACGGTTGTAGCGTGTCGCGCTTCGCTCTTCATCAAGCTGCCATGCCAAACATCTTTTTGTCCTTTTTTTTATTTTTTAGTTAGTTTGCTTTCGGCTGTTGTGTGTGGTTCTAGTTTTTATTATGTGCATTCGTGTGTTATTATTGTATGCATCTAAAGTCACACACACATATTTTTTATTTTTTTTTATTAGGGATAGATAATGTTTATTTTTGTCTTCTCTTGGTAGCTCGGTGATCGGCTTGCCTTTCCCGCCATTAGGTTGTTTATCCGTTATTTTTTGTTAATGTGACGTGTGCAGTGTCCTGTTTACATAGACGTGTGCAGCGACCTAATTCCTGGTGTCGCGTGCAGATTTTGTTACCGACCATGTGGTCGGAGATATTGTGCTCTCTTTCATCGTTGAATTTCGTGACGGACGGACGTAATTCGATTGTTGCCACAACCGCGTAAATTGGTGGAAAAAAGTTTTGCTGTCGTACCTTCCGCCTTGTGACTGCCATAGTTCCCAGCAATTGGGATTCAGTCAGCACGTTATTGCTCGAAGGAACATATTTCCTACATTGGTGACCCCGACGTGATTGCAAGAAGAAAGAAGGAAAACAGCATAAGGGAGGAAGAAGAAGCTAAATCTTTCACCAAATTTGAAGAAGAAAATTGACTGATCTTTTGTGAATTTTAAAGTTAAGTGTTTGTCTGTTTTTTGCTTTTTTTTCTCAACATAATTTTTAATCTAACCCATTTCAAGTATGATGAGCCAGAAGTCCGATTTTTGTGAGCCTCATCCCGCTGTCGCTATGTGTCATATTACAATTAACCTCCCCAAGTTTTGGGAAAATGACGTCAGTCTGTGGTTTCTTATGGTAGAGAACATTTTTTTCATGAGGAAGATTGATTCCGAGTGTCAGAGGCACGAGCTTTTATTGAGCTCTTTAGATCTGCGACATTTACAGCGTGTCGAGCATGTGCTACTTGACTTGGACCCTGTGTTCCCGTACTCCTATTTAAAGGTGGCACTTATCAAGATTTTTGGCCAACCCAAGGAGCACCAATTAGACCAGTTGCTGCATGCTTGTGAGTTAGACGACCGCAAGCCTACTGAGTTGCTTGCCGAGATGCGTAAGCTGTTAGGGGCTGAGGGCTCCCCTGTTCTGTTAAAAAAATTATTTATGGATAGATTGCCCTCAAACGTCAGACGACTTCTCGTAGCTGGCCCCATGGACAACTTGGATGACATAGCACGTCGTGCCGATCGTGTAATTCCAGAGGACCGATCGTCGACCTCTGACCCCCGTTTTGTGTCCGCTACGAATAAACTTCTTGCTGACAAGGTTGATCGACTAGCCGAATTGTTTAACTCATTTTTGCAGCAACAACTAGCCCCGCAAACCGTAACGTTACAAACTAATTCTTTTGCCCCCAAACCTATGACATCCACAATTTAAGATAATAATTTTCGACGCCCTTCATTTTTACGTTCTAGGTTTAGCAGCACCCCTTACCGAGTTCTTCATAGGGATCGTTTTTTGCCCGCTCCTTGCCAGCCGTTGCTAGATTTATGTTATTACCACTCAAGGTTTGGCGGCAATGCTTTCCACTGCATATCACCTTGTGCTTGGAGGGGCTCTGTTGCTCGCCGCCCAGAAAAAACTGATGCTACTGTTCCAAAAAAAACAGTAGTGCATTCAGGCTCTGTAGTAGGGGGTCTGGATGCTATAGATCGCAAGGCCCTAAGGACGGGAATGTTAATTGTACGCGATCCTAAAACCCACATTGAATTTATGGTGGACAGTGGTAGCCGCCGTTCTGTGATCCCATGCCATAGGCCTGCCACTCACCCGAGTGTAACTGGATTTATGTCATGCCTAAACGGGTCTGAAGTACCCACTTTTGAGAGCGTAGAATTGGAGTTAACCTTAAACTTAGGTCGTTCATTCACTTGGACTTTTGTCAAGGCCGACGTCTTGTTCGCTACATTAGGACTTGATTTTCTGACCCATTTTGGTCTTTTGGTCGACGCCCGCCGAGGCAGGTTAGTGCTACCAGACGAGAACCCTGTTAAGCCGCCTTACATTTTTGGAGACACGCGTTCCAGCGAGGCTGTCGCTGGCATGTCCCCTGAGATTGACTGTCCTTCGCCACTTGTTTGCATCGATAGTGAGGTCACGCCCATTCAGGACCCCATGGAGTTGTTCGATCGATGCTCTGAGGTTTTCGATTTGGAGAATTTTAAGAAACCTGCGCGGCATAAGACCAAGATGGTTTTATTAATACCCGGGGACCTCCTACCTGTCAAAGAGTGCGACGCCTGTCGCCGGAGAAGTTGGAAATCCTACGAGTGGAGCTGCAGGATTTGAATGTCATTGAGCCGGCTAATTCCCCATACGGGAGCCCTGTTCATCTTGTCCCTAAGAAGGACGGTTCTTACAGAGTCACGGGTGACTTTCGGCTCTTAAATAAACAAACCGTGCCAGATAGGTACGCATTGCCGCTACTTACCGATTTTGTGGATTTTATGTCTGGTAGCAAGCACTTTTCGAGTTTGGACTTGTACAAATCTTACCATCAGATCGAAATTGCCGAAACAAGATATTTCTAAGACTGCCATGGTGACGCCTCTGGGTAGCTTTTGTTTTCGTAAAATGCCCATGGGATTGTGCAATGCTGGCGCCTCGTTTCAGCGCTTCGTTAATGAAGTTTTAAGGGGACTCCCCTTTGTATTTGTGTATATTGACGATGTTTTAATTTTTTCCAAGTCACGAGAAGAACATATGAGGCACCTTACCCTTGTTTTTGATAGATTAAAGTATTTTGGTCTCATTTTAAATAAGGACAAGTGCATTTTTGACGTGGAAGAAATTGTGTTTCTCGATCACAAGGTAAACCGAGAGGGAGTGGCGCCCCTTGAATCCAAGGTAACCGCCATTCAAAACTTCCCGAGGCCCAGTAACATGAAACAGTTGCGTAGATTTTTGGGCATGTTAAATTATTACCGGAGATTTATCCCTGCGGCTGCAGCCACCTTGCAACCTTTGAACAGAATGCTATCCCCGCGTAAGTACGGCCGACAAACCTTACGTTGGAACGAGGAGGCAGAACAAGCTTTTTCTGCCATTAAAACTAAGCTCGCCAGTGCGTTACTCGCTTTTCCGGTGTTAGGTGCAGAGACACAAGTAGTGGTAGACGCCTCGACATCTGCAGTTGGCGGGGTCCTGCAGCAAGTTATTGATGGTCATGCTAAACCATTGGCCTTCTTTTCTAAGGCTCTTAATTCTGCTCAAGTTAACTATTCTGTGTTCGACCGGGAATTGCTTGCCATGTACTTGTCATTGCGACATTTTAGGTACTTTTTGGAGGGTCGCGCTTTTACTCTTTTTACCGATCACAAGCCATTAGTCAGTGCTGTGACATCTCCCATGAAACAAGCTACTGCCCGGAAGCTGCGCCAGCTTTCTTATGTAGCCCAACTGACCGCTGATGTGAGATATATTTCCGGTGAAAATAATGTGGTCGCCGATTGTTTGAGCCGACCACCGGATTTAAATGCCTTGTGCAACGAAGTCCAAGCTGTGGATTTCACCGCTATGAGTCGTGCGCAGCAGACCGATGATTCAATTATCACTCTATTGAGAACAGATCATTCTTTGAAGATTGTGAAGGAGTCTGTGCCTGGCTGTGACCAGCCCCTGCTCGGGGACTTTTCGCAAGGAGTTTTTAGACCGCTAGTCCCTGTTGGCTTCCGAAAAAAGGTTTTTGATTCGTTGCATGCTTTGTCACATCCCGGAGTCCGGGCTAGCCAGAAGCTTGTTGGCCAGAGGTTTGTTTGGTTCGGAATGAGGTCTGACATCAAAACTTTTGTTCAGACGTGTATTAAATGCCAACAAGCGAAGGTTATAAGACACAATCGAGCACCATTGCATTCATTTAAGGCCCCTAATAAAAGATTTTCACACATTCATGTTGACATCGTTGGCCCCTTACCGGTTTCCCATGGTTACTCTTACCTTTTGTCCATCATCTGCCGTTTCACCAGACACGTAGAGTTAATCCCCTTGCGTGACGTAACTGCGACGGAGTGTGCTAACGCGTTCCTTTTACACTGGGTTGGACGTTTTGGCTGTCCCACTCAGATGACTACCGATAGAGGTCGGCAATTTACTTCTTACCTATGGAAGGAAATGTGTGAGTTCCTGGGGACGAAGCTGTCACATACCACAGCATACCACCCCGCTGCCAATGGGATGGTTGAACGCGTCCATCGTACGGTTAAAACAGCTCTTAAGTGCAACGATAATCCTACCGCTTGGTATGAAAATCTCGGGCTCGTTTTACTTGGTATCCACTCTAGGGTCAAGGAGGATATTGGCTGCAGCTCTTCTGAGCTCACCCTTGGCACCACACTGCGCTTGCCAGGACAATTTTTTTCACACAGTGACGAATCTGTTTCGCACACAGCATATCGTCGAAGACTTCTAACTTTTATGAAATCACTCAAACCTTCCCTGCCTCGAGAGCCATGTCGTCGTAGTTCCTATTTGGAGAAGGCTCTACGCACTTGCACGCATGTCTTTGTGCGAGACGATGGTTCTGCTACGTCATTGCAACCAGCGTACTCAGGACCTTTCCCCGTTCTTGATAAGGAAAACAAATACTTTATTTTAGATCTTGGAGACCGGACTGATTCGGTCTCAATCGATAGACTTAAGGCTGCACACATGTATATGCCCCAACACCTGAACTGTCAGGAAGACTACGAAGTCCACGACGAGTCAGCTGCCATTGAAATCCCTTCCATCGCTACTAACGTCGGCTTTTCTGCACACCCTGACGAGGAGCCGGCACCCGAATTTCGTTCGCGCCGAGGTAGAACCATAAGGCTCCCGGTCCGTTACAGGAGATCACTAGACGATTAAGTTTGGCCTTACCCCTTTTTTGGTTTAGCCTTGCAGCTATGTTTCATGCTTCATTTCTTGTGGGGATCTTATTGTTTTCATTATTAGGCCTAGTTAGGACTTTAAAGTTCGCCTGATCGCTGCCACGTCTCGCTAACTTGTGTTGTATTGTTGCGTGTTTATATTTTATTTTCTAGCTTCTCATACACTGATCCTGTGCTGCTGCTCTCTGATCCTTTTTACCTTTTGGACGTCTGGAAGACAAGCCCGAGATCGACAACGATATCTTCCTCTGTCCTTTCGCACGTCTCCGCTGGCTGCGCGTGCTTGAGGGGGGGAGTTGTGTAGCGTGTCGCGCTTCGCTCTTCATCAAGCTGCCATGCCAAACATCTTTTTGTCCTTTTTTTTATTTTTTTGTTAGTTTGCTTTCGGCTGTTGTGTGTGATTCTAGTTTTTATTATGTGCATTCGTGTGTTATTATTGTATGCGTCTAAAGTCACACACACATATTTTTTATTTTTTTTTATTAGGGATAGATAATGTTTATTTTTGTCTTCTCTTGGTAGCTCGGTGATCGGCTTGCCTTTCCCGCCATTAGGTTGTTTATCCTTTATTTTTTGTTAATGTGACGTGTGCAGTGTCCTGTTTTCATAGACGTGTGCAGCGACCTAATTCCTGGTGTCGCGTGCAGATTTTGTTACCGACCATGTGGTCGGAGATATTGTGCTCTCTTTCATCGTTGGGTTTCGTGACGGACGGACGTAATTCGATTGTTACCACAACCGCGTAAATTGGTGGAAAAAAGTTTTGCTGTCGTGCCTTCCGCCTTGTGACTGCCATAGTTCCCAGCAATTGGGATTCAGTCAGCACGTTATTGCTCTAAGGAACTTATTTCCTACACGGTTATTTTTCTACAGTTCTGTATGTGCTGAGCGCCAAGCAAAATAGCTGTCAGTGTTTACTTTGTGAAAGTATTTACTATGATCTTGCGATCATCAATTGATGATTAGCCTTTTGCCCCTGCCAGATGATCGTATGATGATCTTCATCAAAGATTTACGAAATCAGTTTACTTGAAACTTGATTTGTGATGTTATTTTTTAACATTTATTAAAATTATAGCTTACTAGCCTGTTTCGCCGGCGTCGCCTGGCAGGGCACCCATCAATAACGTCAGGATTAACATTTTTCTATCCAATGGTTGCATTTAGGGACAAAAAGTCCCAAGTCGTTGTTATCCTATGTCCCTTATTTGGGAACATTGATGTATTTCCTTCTTTTCTAATCCTCTGACGCTTCAAAAAAGACATATGCGTATCAGAAAAAGAAATTTACTTGTGGTGTTACTTTAGGGAAATACCCAGGAAAAAAAGTAAACTATCTATTTCAAGCTGATCTAAACAGGTTATATATGTATTTAGAGTAGCATTGCACTTACATAACTTACTCTATAGATAGTTCTGTTGTAGTACTGGTAATATTTATGGCAAGTAACAGGTCCAGGTTTGGAGTTGTAACTTCTGACCCTTTTACATGTATCTCCCAAATTGAAGGTGATGATGTTAGCAGTGATGATGATAGTGTGGATGTACTTGATTTGGAAGATTCTGATACATCAAGTTTGTCATCTTATGCTGAAAGTGATGAAGAAGAAAATGATAATGCCTCAACTAGCAATTCAGGCTGGACCAGGTTGCAACAACCTTCTCGTAATTTTGTAAATTTTCCGTTTACTGTGTCACAACCTGGATTTCAGTTGCCAGATGAGTTTACCTAGCACTGTTCTTGGATATTTTCAATTGTTTTTTGGTGATGACTGTTCCGCCAATCGCCATGTGGCCTTTACAGCAATTCGACTTCATACAGCGTAGTCTCTTGAGAACGTGACGCAAAGACTTCATAAGCAATTTTTTACAAAATTGATTGATATTGTGGTAAATTAAGTGATCTCGTGTTGTTTTGTTAGGAGTTTAAGTAATATAGCTTCAAATTAGACCCCTACAGCGAACCGAACAATTAGCCCCTACTGAGAAGTAATAGACGTTATAACCGGGCTTACTACGGACTACCGGTACTTCTAAAAGCCTTCCTTTGTTGTATTGTCTTTCTTTGGTCTTTTCCCTGTGGTTAAATAAGGCCACATGTTTGACTCATATATAGAACAGGTGCATCTGCTCGTATATATATAGTGACCACGTGTATTTTCGCTATTCTTGTCAAAACGTCAACGTGGCGAAACGAGTAGTAAATTTTCGTTTCGGCCTGATTACTGATTATGCTTCGGATTTCTGTTTGGGCCTGAGTGTTGGTCCCCCTGTGTAATTGTTATTAAGGCTGTGTGGTAGCCTTTATCGCCGTGAATTTTCGTCCTGTGCACGCTGGGAGGAGCTGCGCATATTTGTGAATAAAACACTGCAAGAAAGCTTCAACCGTTTCCTGTTTTTGTTTGGCGAAGCAGAAAGGATCCGTAGAGCTAATATCACTAGTTCTACAAAGCAACTCTACTGGTTTAGTGCTAATCAACGACGGTACGCTTGGCGCGGGAATCAAAGAGTTGAAACCTGGTGCTGCCGCACCATAAAATCGAAACGTAGACTGCTCGATCGAAGATTGAAGTTGTATCAACCATAAAATCGAAACGTAGACTGCTCGATCGAAGATTGAAGTTGTATCAACCATAAAATCGAAACGTAGACTGCTCGATCGAAGATTGAAGTTGTATCAACCAGCAAGAGATCAAGGCATCTTCTACATTTTTGAAATTTGTGAAGTGAAGTGAACGTACGCTAGAAGACGCCAGAAGGGGCGAAGCTACACCCCTACAACGAAGGTATTGATATTTGTTGTATTTGTATAATCTCAGACTGCTCGAGACGGCTTAACGCGTGTTTAGCCAAAAAATTTAAATTGTTTCTTTGCTGCCCCCTAAATTGAAAGTATTTGGCTTTCTGTGCATTTCACGTTTGTTAGATATATTCCGTGTTTTGAAGTGAATTTTTTTGTGAGTGATGTCGCTAGTAAGTGGCGGGCTAAAGCATGCCGCAGCGGTTGGAGGTGCATCGGGGTGTGTGACCGAGGGATCGGTTCTCCCGGGCTTGACTAGGGCATCTGGGGAGCAGCATCAGTTACCCGGTGGTAGCGTCGCTTCCACTGAGGGAGGCAAATTTGAACGTGAGGTGCGTTGTCAAAAAAGGTATCTGATTACCCGCATTGGGGAACTTGGTCAAGAGCTTTCATTGTGTACCAATAGGCGAGAAGTTTTGCTTTGCTGGGATAAGCTCGAAAATTTGGGCGAAGACGTGAGCAAATTTCATCAATTGTTAAATGATAATGGAGACACTGCTGCGTCTGCTGATGTGCAGGACAAGGTGGGGCTCACGTTTGAAAGTTTAAAGCTAAAATGTCGGGATAAGATGAACCAAATATTAGAGCAGCCCCATTCCGAGGTGCAGCCAGAGGATAGCGTGTCCAATGTAGGCACGGCCCTTTCTAGAAGTTCTGCTAATGCTTTGATTCAAATCGATTTGGAACTCCAGCGAGAGGAACTTCAAATCGAGGCTAAAAAGGCTCAAGCACAAATGCAAGCCAAGCAAGCCGAATTTGAACTGAGGGATGCTAAACTCAGGGCGGAACAGCGCAGGCAAGAAATTTTGGCTACGAGCAGTTTTAGAGAGGGCTCCCGGATCAGCCACAAAAGTAGACTTTCCAGTAGGAAGTCCTACTCAGGCACGGGACCCGATGTGGCCGCCATTCTTGGACGTAACAAGAAGGTGGACAATCAGGTTGTAGCCCCTCGAACTGGAGAGACTGATTTGGGTCTCGGGGCCGCTGGTGACGCGTCACACTTAGTTAAGCCCTTGCGTGGGATTGCCTGTGGGGAAACCGCGTTGTCTGAACCTTGGGGCTCTAATGCCATTTTAAAGGATTTTTCTAACCCAGCTGCTCAAACAGAAAATTGTGTAGTGCCTTCAGCTGCGACTAACCCTTTTACACAAAAGCACCCTCCTGTTCTTGGACGAGATGGTTTGTCTGCTAGTGGAGCCGGTAAATGTTCGGGGCCGCCCCGAGTGAAGGTGCCACCAGGATTCGAGTGTGGCTTCGTTCAGGATTCAAGGCCGAGTGAAGTATTACCACCACGTAGGGCCGATTGTCATGTATCTGAACGTGTGCGGGATATGAATGATGTTGTTGTGAGTCGGTTTCCGCAGCGTGGTGACGTCAGAGAGTGCGCTTTAAGCCGATATCCACCACCGGAGAAAAATCGTCAAACCACGGCAGAATTACATGACGGCTATCAAAACGAATTGACTAGGAATGCTAGCAATGGCAGAAATATCGGTTTCTCGCCTTCATCTGGTAATTCGAGCGCAGATCAGCAAAATTGCTTTTTTGAATATCAGAATTGTAAAACCTTTATGGATAAAGCGGCGTTGATTGGCTATGATGGCGCTAACATGCCCTTCATATTCTTTAAAAATCGTATTTATGCGTTAATGGATAGTTGTCCCCTTTGAGGGGGTTCGTCTCACTCTGCTTCAAGCAGCTTGTGTTAGAACAGCTGCACAAACAATCGCTAATTTGACATCTGACACGCCTGGCTTGTCGGAAAAAGACAGAATAGAAATGTCTTTAGAAAGATTGTCACAGCGATTTGGTGTCCGTGGCGGGTTTCTCTCGGAACCTGAAATTAGGAAGTATCGCTATGGTAATAAATTGGTCTCTTCGTCCGCGAATATTATGAAAGAGTTTAAAGATCAATTAGATCAATGTCTTCTGTATGCTAGAGCATATAATCAGGGTGAAAAATTAGAAGGTAGTTTTGTTTTGGATTTGGCTAAAAGGCTTCCCTTTGAAGCTAAGCAAAGGTATTTAGAATTTCTTCTCGATAAATGCGGTAGCACAAGTGAGCCCACTTATCAAAGTTTGGTCGATTTTGTAAAACGTGAAGAATTGTGCAAATCCACTGATTTTGGAATAATGTTGTTGGGTGAGCCACAGAGCCATCAAGAAAACAAAAAATTTGATAAAAATAAAGCCACGTGCAGAGTAAGGCAGACCACGGCGAAATCAAACGAGTCGCACCCCTTGACAAAATCATCGGATAGTGCTCCTGTTTACCGCGCAGGTGACAGCCGGAGCCCGACAGGTGGTGGCACAAGAAATGCACCGTTGTGCATTTATTGTTCTTTAAATGGTAAGGATCAATACCACTGGTTGTCAAACTGTAGAGACTTTTTGCAGTTAAATCCCAAAGACCGCAGGGATGTCGTGATGAAATCTGGGAAGTGCTTGAATTGCTTGCGCGATCATTTTGTGAAAGATTGCACGCGTGATAATAATTGCCGTAGGTGCGGTAATGCTTGTGATAAAAAGCACTATTTTCTCCTACACGATTACTTTGTTGATTCCGGGCATAGGCTGCCTGAAACAAGTGCTGAACCCGCAGTAACTGTGCGCAGTGTCAAAATTGAGAGCGTGAAAGCGGCGTATAATCGTGTGACTGCCGCACGCGCGATGAACCCCGCGACTGGCCACTCAAAGTTAGTGTACTGCCAACATGATCCGGGGTCTCAGCTGACATTTATCGCCAGTAGCTTGGTAGAGGATCTAGGACTAGAGCCGTTTGACACCGCGTCCTTTAAGTTGGATACTCTGGTTGGCGACAAAAATACTTTGGCTAATTTGGTTAAGTTTAATATTCAGTCTATAGATACTGAAGAGCTGTTTGGTGACGTGACTGCGGCCGTTATCCCCCCTTGGGTAGATGACGTTGAAACCTTGCCGCATAAGCAGGATTTGAGCAATTTGCAACATTTTGACGGTGTAAAACTTGTTACTCTCGACAATTGTGATACTGTCGACATTATTATCGGCAATGACAATGCATTTTTAATGTGTGCGAAGGAAGAGCGCATGGGAGAAAGTCGAGGTGAGCCTCATGCTATATTCACCCCCCTGGGTTGGATGGCTTCTGGAGGAAGATCGCTCTTATATGCCAGGGCCACTAAGGTTCTTAGAGTGCAAACTTGTGTGGCTAATGACGATCTGTCGCAGTGTAAGCTTGACCTGGAAGCCCGTGATAGGGAAATTGCTGCATTGAAGGGTCAGCTTAGGGACTTGGTTGTGCAGAACGAAGCTTTGGATTTATCTCGTACTGACGAAATTGCCAAAGGTTTGGTAGAACCAAATGTTAAGCTGTGCGATGATCATTTTGAAATTCCACTGCCATTGAAAGCTGATATTGAGCTGCCCAATAATTTAGCGCTTGCTAGAGACAGAGCTATCGCTTTGAGAAAAAAGGCTTTAAAGCAACACGATCTCTGCGAATTTCTTGTGGAAACTATGCAAAATTTGAAATCTAATGGCTACATTGAAAAGGCTAATGAGTCTGTTTATGATAGTAAGCATGAGTGGTATTTGCCATATTTTGTGACGTCGCAGGCCAAGAAACGCATTGTTTATGACGGAAAGTCCAAATACAAAGGGGTCTGCGTTAATGACGTCATTATGACCGGTCCTGACTTGTTAAACCCGCTTGTTCACGTGTTGGCTAGGTTCCGCAAAGGTAAATACGCTTTGATGGCTGACATCACAAAATGCTTTTTTCAAATTAAATTGCCTGTTGCACAAAGGGATTTATGTCGCTTATTGTGGTTTGAAAACGATGATGTCCATAAGGGTAAGTTAGTTCCTTTTCGTTTTTGCGTGCATCCTTGGGGTATAAAAAGTAGCCCGTATATTGCTTGCTTAGCCATTAAAAAGATGGTGGAACAAAACCCTAGCAAAGCCAGTGATTTGACGCTTGGTACTGTGTCAAAAAACATGTATGTTGATGATTTTATTTTTTCTGCGGATAGCTTTGATGATGCGCAACTAATTGCCAATGAGGCGATTGCTTTGTTTCGTAGCCGCGGGTTCGAATTGGTAAAATGGAGTGCAAACAAAGAATCTGTGAATGTGTTGGTAGGAATGGATAGCGAATTGCTGGCGCCATCCATTCGCGAAGTAGATTTGGAGACGAATAGTGTCGTTATGCCGTCAGCTAAAACTTTAGGCTGTGTGTGGGTAACGGAGTCTGACGAACTGCGCATCCAGTGCTCGCTAAAGCCTCTGACAAAGTATACTCGTAGAAGCATGCTTAGCCAACTTGGACAAAACTTTGATCCTTTAGGATTTGGCTCGCCGTTTTTTCTGAAAGCGCGTCTGATCTTGCAACAGTTAGCTATAGAGAAGTTTGACTGGGACGAAGAGGTGCCCGAAAGTGTCGTGAAAGAGTGGGAAGCGTGGCTTCACTCGTTAGAAATGTTAAAAGATTTTTCGCTGCCAAGATGGTACTTTTTGAATGCTGATTTGAGCAGCCCTGATGACAACGTTGAGTTCCAGTTGCATGGATTTAGTGACGCTTCGAATCTAGCATTTTCTTCTGTCATCTACTTACGCAGATTAGTGAATGGTATACCAGCCGTGTCGTTCGTTTTTGGTAAATGTAACATTGTCTTGGCTAATCAGTCTTCGTGGCCCATTGCTAGGAAGGAGCTCGTCGCAGCTTTGAACACAGCGAAGCTATTGAAACAAGCCTCTGACGCATTGGAAATACCTAATTGCAATAATTTTTTTTGGTGCGATTCCCGTACGGTGCTACAATGGCTTAAGAACCCTGACTTACGTTTGAATAAGTTCATTACGCGAAGAGTAAACCACATCTTGATGTTGTCTAGTGAGACTGAATGGCGCTTTTGTCCTAGTAAGTTGAATGCGGCTGACGTGGGTTCGCGACCGGATCTCATGCGTAAAGCAGAAGCACGTGATTTGTGGATAAATGGCCCGTCACTGTTGCAACAATATGCAGCAGAGCCATTGGTAGAGAATGTAGTTCAAGTTGGAGCGCATAGAATAAATTTGTCAGAGCGTAGTCGTATCGACGGCATTGATAAACTGATTGAGAAAGCACCTAATTTATACACTCTGCAAAAAAGAGTAGCTTATTTGATTGCCTTCGTCGATTGGTTCCAATGCTGTAAAGTAAGAAAAAATAAATTTATAAAGCCGGTGCTCGATGCTGCTTACTTAGAAACGGCTCTACTGATCATAGTGAAGTTGGTTCAGAACAAGGTGTATGGCAATGTGATTTGTTCGATGCAGGGTAAATCTGCTGATGCACTTGACGAAGTGATCAAACAGTGTAATGTTACCGCTTCGCCAAGCCAGAAAGATTGCTTGAAAGAGTTGCGATCGCTAAAGAAGTATAGGCCTTGTGTAGACGAGGAGGGAAGGCTACGTATAGAAGGACGCTTAAGCAAATCCCCAGATATATCATGGGAAGCAAAGCACCCCCTCCTCCTTCCGTCTAAACACCCCCTGACTAGGTTAGTGGTATTGTTCTATCACTACCGAGACTGCCATTGTGGTGTGCAACATACGCTGATGTCTACACGACGGAAGTTTTGGATTGCGAATGGTAATGCTGCTGTAAGACGATATGTGCGTGATTGTGGTGTGTGTGCTATTGAAAGGGCAACGCCCATTAGACAACTCATGTCTGACTTACCGCTGGCACGCCTTACAGCTCATAAAAAGCCCTTTTTCTATTCCGGGGTGGATTACCTTGGCCCTCTAAATTATGCAGAGGGAAGAAGCAACAAGAAGGCATGGGGGCTCCTGTTTACATGCATGGCGTCTCGGGCTATTCATGTTGAGTTGGTAACATCTTTGTCGCTGGATGATTTTTTACTGGCCTTTACTCGATTTACAGACCTGCGTGGACAGGTCAATACGATCTACTCAGATAATGCAAGCACGTTCCAGGCCGGGTCAAAAAAGCTTCCGGACTTGATTGAAACCAAGGACTTTCACATTTCCCTTAGAAGAAAAGGTATAAATTGGGAATTTATACCTCCGTATGCTCCAGCGCAAGGTGGTGCTTGGGAGGCAATGGTGAAACAGTTCAAGATTGTTCTTTCTCACATTTTGGACACCGCGGTGCATAAGCCAAAGTTTGTTGAGTTGTTGACGTACGTTGGGAGTGCAGTTAGGATTGTAAATGAAAGGCCCTTGGTACCACTAAGTGACGATCCTAGGGATTTTACTGCTATTACTCCAGCTTCACTTTTAACCCCTTACTTGGACCCACATGTAGCAGTTGGACAACCGCATGACCGAGACATGCTTAGAAGAGATTATCGCTTTAATTTATCTCTCTCACAGCAATTCTGGGAAAAGTGGATAGCCTTCTATTTACCTTGGCTGCAGGGGCGGAAAAAGTGGCTGAAGGTATCTGAAAATTTGAAACCTGGGCAACTGGTGGTTATGGGCTCGTTAGAGGACATATCCAAACGTGGAAGGTACAAGCTTGGGAGGATAGAGGAGGTGATTCCTCAAATTAGAAATGGGAAACCCATAGTGAGACGGGCCAAGGTGGCCGTAACTAAAAAGAATGAAACAACGGGGGAGGTCATAATTGAGTATGTGTTACGGGATGTCTCTCGTTTAGCTCCCGTGGAGAATGCGTAACCAGTAGCATACCTTGAGCGCGTCCAAACGACAGCTGTGGCTAGCTTCCCCGCTAATACAAAAATGTGTAGTAAATTGATCGCAATTAAGTGTTGTGTTTGTATAATCAACCATGTTTCTTTTTCTTGTGCTTTTTTTTTTGGATTTGCTTGCATGCTTAAAGTTTGTGTTGCTGTTATGTATCATGTTCGTATTTGCTCTAGCAAAATGTATTAGGCAACACAGATACCTGTCTTAACTAAAAATCGATTGGCTTTACTTGTTGTTGTAATTATGACATTGCTGCGTCATAATTAGGGGCCGCTATGTTCCGCCAATCGCCATGTGGCCTTTACAGCAATTCGACTTCATACAGCGTAGTCTCTTGAGAACGTGACGCAAAGACTTCATAAGCAATTTTTTACAAAATTGATTGATATTGTGGTAAATTAAGTGATCTCGTGTTGTTTTGTTAGGAGTTTAAGTAATATAGCTTCAAATTAGACCCCTACAGCGAACCGAACAATTAGCCCCTACTGAGAAGTAATAGACGTTATAACCGGGCTTACTACGGACTACCGGTACTTCTAAAAGCCTTCCTTTGTTGTATTGTCTTTCTTTGGTCTTTTCCCTGTGGTTAAATAAGGCCACATGTTTGACTCATATATAGAACAGGTGCATCTGCTCGTATATATATAGTGACCACGTGTATTTTCGCTATTCTTGTCAAAACGTCAACGTGGCGAAACGAGTAGTAAATTTTCGTTTCGGCCTGATTACTGATTATGCTTCGGATTTCTGTTTGGGCCTGAGTGTTGGTCCCCCTGTGTAATTGTTATTAAGGCTGTGTGGTAGCCTTTATCGCCGTGAATTTTCGTCCTGTGCACGCTGGGAGGAGCTGCGCATATTTGTGAATAAAACACTGCAAGAAAGCTTCAACCGTTTCCTGTTTTTGTTTGGCGAAGCAGAAAGGATCCGTAGAGCTAATATCACTAGTTCTACAAAGCAACTCTACTGGTTTAGTGCTAATCAACGACGGTACGCTTGGCGCGGGAATCAAAGAGTTGAAACCTGGTGCTGCCGCACCAATGACTTGATGCAAGAAATTGTAACGGACACTAAAGCATATTTCGGATGGACTGTTGCTGAAAAAGTGCTCCGTAAACATTCAATCTGGACAGATTGGAAAGATTTGACAGTCCAAGAGTTCAAAGCATATCTCGGTGTTATTGCTAATATGGCACTCAATGACAAGCCCTCAATTTTTTGTTACTTTTCAGCAGATTGGTTGGACAGCATGAATTTTTTCCAGATGTGTTTTCACGACATAGATTTCTCCAACTTCATTGGATGTTACATGTTGGAAAAGTTGATTGCCAGGGGCCAGTACAAAATAGATTCATGAAAATTGGCAACATGGTGAAACACATGCAAGAAAAATGTTTGCAACTTTTCATACCGGACAGAAATATAGCCATTGATGAAACCACAATTGCTTTCAAAGGTAGAGTGAGTTTTAAAATGTATAACCCCCAAAAACCAACTAAATGGGGCTTACGAGTTTATGCATTGGCCGACAGTACTACAGGATATGTGTCTGTGTTCGAACCATATTATGGCTCACAAACCACCCAGTCATTGATCAAACCTGAACTGCCATTTTCGTCCAGAATTGTGATCCATTTGTGTCAACAGCTGATTGAGGCAGCAAATGGTGGAGGATATCACTTGTTTACAAACCGGTTTTATACCAGATACCAGTTGGCACTTGAACTATTGCAACTAAAGGTTCATCTAACGGGTACTGTGCAAAAAAGCCGAAAAGATCTTCCCTCACAAGCCAAGAAGAAAATGAAACTGAAAAAGCATGAAGTGGTTGCATTCACCAATGATAACAAAGTGATCTTTTTAGCTTGGCAAGATAAGAGACAAGTCTTGATGCTCAGTACATACCATGATGCAACTACACAAAACAGTGAACAGAACAACAACATCTGTTGAAAAACCAACTTGTATCATTGACTACACATCAAAAATGGGAGCCGTAGATCGTGCTGACCATTTGTGCACCAGCTACAATTTCAGCAAAAAAACTTTGAAATGGTGGCGTAAAATGTTTTTCTGGCTACTGGAGATAGCTATGGTGAATAGCTACATATTGTGCAATAAGGTTCAGTCAAGAAAGGGCAGCAAAAAGTTCACTCGTCAACAGTATCGAAAAGCACTGATTATGCAAATTGTTGATGATGTACGACGAATGGAACAAAAACGAGGAAGGCCCAGTTCTCTAGATACTACTGAGCGGCTCAATAACAAACAACATTTCATTGGTCAAAATCCGCAAAAACCAAAAGACATTGCTGTTTGCAGTAACAGAAAGATAAAAGGTGGAAGAAGTAAAACTTCATACTTCTGCAAAACATGTTCCCGCAAGCCAAGCCTCCATCCAGTTGACTGTTTTGAAAAATATCACACTATGGTTCATTACAAACGGTGAAAAATTAGTCCTGTTGGCCGGCTTATCAATAAATTTCTGTGTGCTGTGTAATTTCATCAAGCATAAACGAAACTTCTGCATTATACGCATGAATTGTTAACATTCGAAAAAAGTCGGATTTTTAAGCGATACGCAGCATTTAAAATTAGAAAAGGTAAAAATTAAGTATTTCGGTTCAACTGGCTACTCCGGCGTCACCATTGGGCTCTTGTGTGAACAGTAACCAACACTTAATGATTTTTGTGCACTTCCACAATTGCTCTACACGTAATCGTGATCATCTTATTCAAGACTGGCAATACTCACAAATAAAGTATGTTGCCACAAACTCTCATTTATTTTTTTTGAAGATATAAGCGAGAGGGATTGAAACACAGTCAAAAACGGTGGTGTCGGTCAAATAATGGATGCTTTCACAATCACGGAAATGCACTATTTCGTGATAAGCCTATTTTGTGATTTGGTGTGGCCGCTTTATCTATTTACATTGCAGAAGTTCTGTCGCTGTGCTATTTGCCTTGTTTTATAAACATTAAATTGGTACTAATTGGGATATTGCTCCATGCCCTAATCCGAATCGTAGTATGACTGCTCTCAAATATCAGAGGCCATACAAAGTCTCTATCATTTCACAAATTCTCACCGTTGTGTTAAGTAAATATACGAGAATAAAAACAAAGTTGGGAATGGGCGTTGTAATGGCATTTGCTTCACCATAACACAAATCAGTTATTTGGTGGTGTGCATATTTTACGACTTAGTGAACATCTTATTGTGAAAATAATGAACAGCATAGAAACAAAGTAATCATTCGCATAAACGATGTGTCTAGTCCTGATCTTCGTGTTGCTAGCTGTTCGGCACACGTCAAACGGATTGGACAACAATAAATCAAATATTAGAACAGCCAGCTACTACTTTTGAGTAATTGCATGTCTATAAGTGCTACCTAAAGCCTCTGGCTGGGTGCATGTTACTTGGTCCTGGCGTGCAAACCAACTAATCTGAAATGAAGCACTTACGGTTAAACTATTGTAATAGCAGCTCTCCATCAGTAATGTCGAGATTAAGAGTTTCAAATCAGTCGGCTGCACTGGCTTTACATAACTGCAAAGGAACTTGCTTCAACATTTAGATGATATGTAGCTGAAGCATATCATTTTGTTGCAAGAGATTAAACAAGTCCAACTATATTCCACACCGTTTTTATAGGGTGTCATCAATGTTATGCTTGGAGAAGGATGATTTTTAATATTTAGAGTTTTCACTTTCAAAAAAACCCGTTTGAAAGTTTCGATAGATAATGCTCAGGAATCATGTCTTTAAAATAAAATCACACAATGTACGACAGAACTTATTTTTTCATGTAACTACACAATTGTGTGAAACACACACACCAAAATTGTGAATGTTTTCAGGCCCTACGAGATGGGATGCAGTCGGTGCGCTGCACCAGGGCCCGTAATAGTCTATGGGGCCCGTAATATTCTATGGGGCCCATGAATATCAAAGTTCAAAACTGAAATGAGCAATAATGCATAAATTTTTATTGTTGCTTTGAATCTGAAAGAAATTCCCATGTGCACTATCATGAACAATTTTCACAAGAATCTTGTGGAGAAGGCATTTATACAGGAAATCAAAGCTCCAATGTCTAACCTGATCTCAAACATGCAAACGTTTTCAGAATCACTATGACGAAACAATGGAGAAAAGTAGTACAACTCCCGAGTGTAGCCATTTGGTTTGGTAGTAGTAGGGTAGGATAAACAAAGTAATGAGATCGAGGAATCACGGGAGCGTATCGAATCTTGGTATATAGGATAATGACTGACGCAACTAGACAAGCAACGACGCCATTTACAACATACCGTATATATAACATGCTGAAATATTGTATAAAACATTCTCCAAACCTATAGTATACTCGATGGTGATGCAACAAACTTCTCTTACACTAAATGTGACACAAACATAACTGATATAAACGAAAACGGCTCAACTCACCGCAATTTTGCTCATCACTTCCGTCGCTACACTGGCGGTATCCGTCGCATTGGTCACGCAACGTAATGCACTGGCCACTATTGCACCGAAACCATTCGACAGGACAAGTGTTTAATGCTGAAAGATATAATATCATCAATTATCAATGGTTTTGTGCTTATTCTTATAGAATAAATCTAATTGAAATGGTCTTGGTCGTTGAATTTACACGCATTTATCATCATGTTGTAATGCAAACATTGCTGAGATTTGTAAAAATCAATTTAGCGTTTATAGACAGACTGAGCCACCGCGACAACTTGATCTCTCAGGCACACTAAGTGTTGGCCACGTATACACAGATCGATGAATTTCGTTTGAGTGCTTTTCCCAAAGACGGGCACTGGCACAGCAAATGAAGTTCACGGTTATTTTTCTACAGTTCCGTATGTGCTGAGCGCCAAGCAAAATAGCTGTCTGTGTTTATTTTGTGAAAGTATTTACTATGATCAAACAATCATCAATTGATGATTAGCCTTTTGCCCCCGCCAGATGATCATATGATGATCATCATCAAAGATTTACGAAATCAGTTTACTTGAAACTTGATTTGTGATGTTATTTTTTAACATTTATTAAAATTATAGCTTACTAGCCGGTTTCGCCGGCGTCGCCTGGCAGGGCACCCATTAATAACGTCAGGATTAAGTATTTCGGTTCAACTGGCTGCACCGGTGTCACCATTGTGCTGATGTGTGAACAGTAAGCAACACTTAATGATTTTTGTGCACTTCCACAATTGCTCTACATGTAATCGTGATCATCTTATTCAAGACTGGCAATACTCACAAATAAAGTATGTTGCCACAAACTCTCATTTATTTTTTTTGAAGATATAAGCGAGAGGGATTGAAACACAATCAAAAACGATGGTGTCGGTCAAATAATGGATGCTTTCACAATCACGGAAATGCACCATTTAGTGATAAGCCTATTTTGTGATTTGGTGTGGCCGCTTTATCTATTTACAATGGCGGAATTAAGTTCTGTCGCTGTGCTATTTGCTTTGTTTTATAAACATTAAATTGGTACTAATTGGGATATCGCTCCATGCCCTAATCCGAATCGTAGCATGACTGCTCTCAAATATCAGAGGCCATACAAAGTCTCTATCATTTCACAAATTCTCACCGTTGTGTTAAGTAAATATACGAGAATAAAAACAAAGTTGGGAATGGGCGTTGTAATGGCATTTGTTTTACGATAACCCGAATCAGTTATTTGGTGGTGTGCATATTTTACGATTTAGTGAACATCTTATTGTGAAAATAATGAACAGCATAGAAGCAAAGTAATCATTAGCATAAACGATGTGTCTGGTCCTGATCTTCGTGTTGCTAGCTGTTCGGCACACGTCAAATGGATTGGACAACAATAAATCAAATATTAGAACAGCCAGCTACTACTTTTGAGTAATTGCATATCTATAAGTGCTACATAAAAACCTCTGGCTGGGTGCATGTTACTTGGTCCTGGCGTGCAAACCAACTAATCTGAAATGAAGTGCTTACGGTTAAACTATTGTAATAGCAGCTCTCCATCAGTAATGTCGAGATTAAGAATTTCAAATCATTCGGCTGCACTGGCTTTACATAACTGCAAAGGAACTTGCTTCAACATTTAGATGATATGTAGTTGAAGCATATCATTTTGTTGCAAAAGATTAAACAAGTCCAACTATATTCCACACTGTTTTTATAGGGTGTCATCAATGTTATGCTTGGAGAAGGATATATTTTAAATATTTAGAGTTTTCACTTTCAAAAGAACCCGTTTGAAAGTTTCGATAGATAATGCTCAGGAATCATGTCTTTAAAATAAAATCACACAATGTACGACAGAACTTATTTTTCCTAGTAATTGCACAATTGTGTGAAACACACACACCAAAATTGTGAAGGTTTTCAGGCCCCATCAGATGGGATGCAGTCGGTGCGTCGCACCAGGGCCCATGAGAGTCTATGGGGCCCGTGAATATCAAAGTTCAAAACTGAAATGAGCAATAATGCATAAATTTTTATTGTTACTTTGAATCTGAAAGAAATTCCCATGTGCACTATCACAAACAATTTTCACAAGAATCTTGTGGAGAAGGCATTTATACAGGAAATCAAAGCTCCGATGTCTAACCTGATCTCAAACATGCAAACGTTTTCAGAATCACTATGACAAAACAATGGAGAAAAAGTAGTACAACTCCCGAGTGTAGCCATTTGGTTTGGTGGTAGTAGGGTAGGATAAACAAAGAAATGAGATCAAGGAATCACGGGAGCGTATTGAATCTTTGTATGTTGAAAATACGATAATGACTGATGCAACTAGACAAACAAGGACTCCATTTACAACATACCGTATATATAACACGATGAAATTTTGTATAAAACATTCTCCAAACCTATAGTATACTCGATAGTGATGCAACAAACTTCTCTTACACTAAATGTGACACAAACATAATAGATATTAGACGAAAACGGTTCAACTCACAGCAATTTCGCTCATCACTTCCGTCTCTACACTGGTGGTTTCCATCGCATCGCCCACTAAACCAAATGCACTGGCCACTATTGCACCGAAACCATCCTTCACGACAAGATGCTGAAAGATATAATATCGTCAATTATCAATGGTTTTGTGCTAGAATAAATCTAATTGAAATGGTCTTGGTCCTTGAATTTACATGCGTTTATCATCATGCTGTAATGCAAACATTGCTGAGTTTTGTAAAAATATATTTAGCGTTTATAGACAGACTGAGCCACCGCGACAACTTGATCTCTCGGGCACGCTATTTGTTGGCCACGTATACACAGATCGATGAATTTCGTTTGAGTGCCTTTCCCAAAGACGGGCACTGGCACAGCAATTGAAATTCACGGTTATTTTTCTACAGTTCCGTATGTGCTGAGCGCCAAGCAAAATAGCTGTCAGTGTTTACTTTGTGAAAGTATTTACTATGATCTAGCGATCATCAATTGATGATTAGCTTTTCGCTCTTGCCAGATGATGGTATGATGATCATCATCAAAAATTTATGAAATCAGTTTACTTAAAACTTGATTTGTGATGTTATTTTTTAACATTTATTAAAATTATTGCTTACTAGCCGGTTTCGTCGGCGTCGCCTGGCAGGGCACCCATCAATAACGTCAGGATTAAGTATTTCGGTTTAATTGGCTGCACCAGCGTCACCATTGGGCTCTTGTGTGAACAGTAACAAACACTTAATGATTTTTGTGCACTTCCACAATTGCTCTACACGTAATCGTGATCATCTTATTCAAGACTGGCAATACTCACAAATAAAGTATGTTGCCACAAACTCTCATTTAATTTTTGTGAAAGTATAAGCGAGAGGGATTGAAACACAGTCAAAAACAATGGTGTCGGTCAAATAATGGATGCTTTCACAATCACGGAAATGCACCATTTAGTGGCAAGCCTATTTTGTGATTTGGTGTGGCCGCTTTATCTATTTACAATGGCAGAATTAAGTTCTGTCGCTGTGCTATTTGCTTTGTTTTATAAACATTAAATTGGTACTAATTGGGATATCGCTCCATGCCCTAATCCGAATCGTAGTATGACTGCTCTCAAATATCATAGACCGTACAAAGTCTCTATCATTTCACAAATTCTCACCGTTGCTTTAAGTAAGTGTACGAGAATAAAAACAAAGTTGGGAATGGGCGTCGTAATGGCATTTGTTTTACGATAACCCGAATCAGTTATTTGGTGGTGTGCATATTTTACGACTTAGTGAACATCTTATCGTGAAAATAATGAACAGCATAGAAACAAAGTAATCATTCGCATAAACGATGTGTCTAGTCCTGATCTTCGTGTTGCTAGCTGTTCGGCACACGTCGAATGGATTGAACAACAATAAATCAAATATTAGAACAGCCAGCTACTACTTTTGAGTAATTGCATGTCTATAAGTGCTACCTAAAGCCTCTGGCTGGGTGCATGTTACTTGGTCCTGGCGTGCAAACCAACTAATCTGAAATGAAGCACTTACGGTTAAACGGTTATGATATCAGCTCTCCATCAGTAATGTCGAGGTGAAGAGTTTCAAATCAGTCGGCTGCACTGGCTTTACATAACTGCAAAGGAACTTGCTTCAACATTTAGATGATATGTAGCTGAAGCATATCATTTTGTTGCAAAAGATTAAACAAGTCCAACTATATTCCACACCGTTTTTATAGGGTGTCATCAATGTTATGCTTGGAGAAGGATGATTTTTAAATATTTAGAGTTTTCACTTTCAAAAGAACCCGTTTGAAAGTTTCGATAGATAATGCTCAGGAATCATGTCTTTAAAGTAAAAACCAAACAATGTACGGCGGAATTTATTTTTCCTAGTAATTGCACAATTGTGTGAAACACACACACCAAAATTGTGAATGTTCTCAGGCCCTACGAGATGCGGGTGCAGTCGGTGCGTCGCACCAGGGCCCGTAATAGTCTATGGGGCCCATGAATATCAAAGTTCAAAACTGAAATGAGCAATAATGCATAAATTTTTTATTGTTGCTTTGAATCTGAAAGAAATTCCCATGTGCACTATCATGAACAATTTTCACAAGAATCTTGTGGAGAAGGCATTTATACAGGAAATCAAAGCTCCGATGTCTAACCTGATCTCAAACATGCAAACGTTTTCAGAATCACTATGACGAAACAATGGAGAAAAGTAGTACAACTCCCGAGTGTAGCCATTTGGTTTGGTAGTAGTAGGGTAGGATAAACAAAGTAATGAGATCGAGGAATCACGGGAGCGTATCGAATCTTGGTATATAGGATAATGACTGACGCAACTAGACAAGCAACGACGCCATTTACAACATACCGTATATATAACATGCTGAAATTTTGTATAAAACATTCTCCAAACCTATAGTATACTCGATGGTGATGCAACAAACTTCTCTTGCACTAAATGTGACACAAACATAATAGATATTAAACGAAAACGGCTCAACTCACCGCAATTTTGCTCATCACTGCCGTCGCTACAATGGCGGACTCCGTTGCATTGGTCACTAAACCAAATGCACTGGCCACTATTGCACCGAAACCATCCGTCAGGACAAGTGTTTAATGCTGAAAGATATAATATCATCAATTATCAGTGGTTTTGTGCTTGTTCTTATAGAATAAATCTAATTGAAATGGTCTTGGTCCTTGAATTTACACGCATTTATCATTATGCTGTAATGCAAACATTGCTGAGTTTTGTAAAAATATATTTAGCGTTTATAGACAGACTGAGCCATCGTGACAACTTGATCTCTCAGGCACACTAAGTGTTGGCCACGTATACACAGATCGATGAATTTCGTTTGAGTGCTTTTCCCAAAGACGGGCACTGGCACAGCAAATGAAGTTCACGGTTATTTTTCTACAGTTCCGTGTGTGCTGAGCACCAAGCAAAATAGCTGTCAGTGTTTACTTTGTGAAAGTATTTACTATGATCTAGCGATCATCAATTGATGATTAGCCTTTTGCTCCCGCCAGATGATCGTATGATGATCATCATCAAAGATTTACGAAATCAGTTTACTTGAAACTTGATTTGTGATGTTATTTTTTAACATTTATTAAAATTATAGCTTACTAGCTGGTTTCGTTGACGTTGCCTCGCAGGGCACCCATCAATAACGTCAGGATTAAGTATTTCGGTTCAATTGGCTTCACCGGCATCACCATTGGGCTCTTGTGTGAACAGTAACAAACACTTAATGATTTTTGTGCACTTCCACAATTGCTCTACACGTAATCGTGATCATCTTATTCAAGACTGGCAATACTCACAAATAAAGTATGTTGCCACAAACTCTCATTTATTTTTTTTGAAGATATAAGCGAGAGGGATTGAAACACAGTCAAAACGATGGTGTCGGTCAAATAATGGATGCTTTCACAATCACGGAAATGCACCATTTAGTGATAAGCCTATTTTGTGATTTGGTGTGGCCGCTTTATCTATTTACATTGGCGGAATTAAGTTCTGTCGCTGTGCTATTTGCTTTGTTTTATAAACATTAAATTGGCAATAATTGAGATATCGCTCCATGCCCTAATCCTGATTGTATATAACTGGTCTCAAATATCAGAGACCGTACAAAGTCTCTATCATTTCACAAATTCTCACCATTACTTTAAGTAAGTGTACGAGAATAAAAACAAAGTTGGGAATGGGCGTTGTAATGGCATTTGTTTTACGATAACCCGAATCAGTTATTTGGTGGTGTGCATATTTTACGACTTAGTGAACATCTTATCATGAAAATAATGAACAGCATAGAAACAAAGTAATCATTCGCATAAACGATGTGTCTGGTCCTGATCTTCGTGTTGCTAGCTGTTCGGCACACGTCAAATGGATTGGACAACAATAAATCAAATATTAGAACAGCCAGCTACTACTTTTGAGTAATTGCATGTCTATAAGTGCTACCTAAAGCCTCTGGCTGGGTGCATGTTACTTGGTCCTGGCGTGCAAACCAACTAATCTGAAATGAAGCACTTACGGTTAAACTATTATAATAGCAGCTCTCCATCAGTAATGTCGAGATTAAGAATTTCAAATCAGTCGGCTGCACTGGCTTTACATAACTGCAAAGGAACTTGCTTCAACATTTAGATGATATGTAGCTGAAGCATATCATTTTGTTGCAAGAGATTAAACAAGTCCAACTATATTCCACACCGTTTTTATAGGGTGTCATCAATGTTATGCTTGGAGAAGGATGATTTTTAAATATTTAGAGTTTGTACTTTCAAAAAAACTCGTTTGAAAGTTTCGATAGATAATGCTCAGGAATCATGTCTTTAAGATGTTAACTGCCACATGAAGCGCCGGTGGTACATTGAGGTTGTTCCCTCACTGCTTCATGTACCACCAGTGGTACATGGAGGTTTTGCACTCACAGCAACATGTGCCAACGGTGGTACACAACTTATGTTTCCTCAACGCCATTTTTTAACTGGTGACCAAAATTTTTATTCACTCAATCATAAAAGTTGAGAAAGAACAAAACACACAACAAAATCTTTCCGGTGCTGCTGTTACTGAATTGACTGCAGCACCACAATAAAGTTATGACGGTAAGGGTAAACTTCTTATATTTGGCGTGGCGGTTAATGTGGTAAAATAAAAATCACACAATGTACGACAGAACTTATTTTTCCTAGTAATTGCACAATTGTGTGAAACACACACACCAAAATTGTGAATGTTCCCAGGCCCTACGACATGGCATGCAGTCGGTGCGTCGCACCAGGACTTGTAATAGTCTATGTGGCCCATGAATATCAAAGTTCAAAACTGAAATGAGCAATAATGCATAAATTTTTATTGTTGCTTTGAATCTGAAAGAAATTCCCATGTGCACTATCATGAACAATTTTCACAAGAATCTTGTGGAGAAGGCATTTATACAGGAAATCAAAGCTCCAATGTCTAACCTGATCTCAAACATGCAAACGTTTTCAGAATCACTATGACGAAACAATGGAGAAAAGTAGTACAACTCCCGAGTGTAGCCATTTGGCTTGGTAGTAGTAGGGTAGGATAAACAAAGAAATGAGATCGAGGAATCACGGGAGCGTATCGAATCTTGGTATTTAGGATAATGACTGACGCAACTAGACAAGCAACGATGCCGTTTACAACATACCGTATATATAACATGCTGAAATTTTGTATAAAACATTCTCCAAACCTATAGTATACTCGATGGTGATGCAACAAACTTCTCTTGCACTAAATGTGACACAAACATAATAGATATTAAACGAAAACGGCTCAACTCACCGCAATTTCGCTCATCACTTCCGTCGCTACAATCGCGGTATCCGTCGCATCGCCCATTAAACCAAATGCACTGGCCACTATTGCACCGAAACCATTCAACAGGACAAGTGTTTGATTCTTAAAAGAATAATATCATCAATTATCAATGGTTTTGTGCTTATTCTTATAGAATAAATCTAATTGAAATGGTCTTGGTCGTTGAATTCACATGTATTTATCATCATGCTGTAATGCAAACATTGCTGAGTTTTGTAAAAATATATTTAGCGTTTATAGACAGACTGAGCCATTGTGACAACTTGATCTCTCAGGCACACTAAATGTTGGCCACAAATACACAAATCGATGAATTTCGTTTGAGTGCCTTTCCCAAAGACGGGCACTGGCACAGCAAATGAAGTTCACGGTTATTTTTCTACAGTTCCGTATGTGCTGAGCACCAAGCAAAATAGCTGTCAGTGTTTACTTTGTGAAAGTATTTACTATGATCTTGCGATCATCATTTGATGATTAGCTTTTGCTCCCGCCAGATGATGGTATGATGATCTTCATCAAAGATTTACGAAATCAGTTTACTTGAAACTTGATTTGTGATGTTATTTTTTAACATTTATTAAAATTAAAGCTTACTAGCTGGTTTCGTCGGCATCGCTTGGCAGGGCACCCAACAATAACGTCAAGATTAAGTATTTCGGTTCAACTGGCTTCATTGACATCACCATTGGGCTCTTGTGTGAACAGTAACAAACACTTAATGATTTTTGTGCACTTCCACAATTGCTCTACATGCAACCGTGATCATCTTATTCAAGACTGGCAATACTCACAAATAAAGTATGTTGCCACAAACTCTCATTTAATTTTTGTGAAAGTATAAGCGAGAGGGATTGAAACACAGTCAAAAACAATAGTGTCGGTCAAATAATGGATGCTTTCACAATCACAGAAATGCACCATTTAGTGATAAGCCTATTTTGTGATTTGGTGTGGCCGCTTTATCTATTTACAATGGCGGAATTAAGTTCTGTCGCTGTGCTATTTGCTTTGTTTTATAAACATTAAATTGGTACTAATTGGGATATCGCTCCATGCCCTAATCCGAATCGTAGTATGACTGCTCTCAAATATCAGAGGCCATACAAAATCTCTATCATTTCACAAATTCTCATCGTTGCTTTAAGTAAGTGTACGAGAATAAAAACAAAGTTGGGAATGGGCGTCGTAATGGCATTTGTTTTACAATAACCCGAATCAGTTATTTGGTGGTGTGCATATTTTACGACTTAGTGAACCTCTTATCGTGAAAATAATGAACAGCATAAAAACAAAGTAATCATTCGCATAAACGATGTGTCTAGTCCTGATCTTCGTGTTGCTAGCTGTTTGGCACACTTCCAACGGATTGGACAACAATAAATCAAATATTAGAACAGCCAGCTACTACTTTTGAGTAATTGCATGTCTATAAGTGCTACCTAAAGCCTCTGGCTGGGTGCATGTTACTTGGTCCTGGCGTGCAAACCAACTGATATGAAATGAAGCACTTACGGTTGAACTATTATAATAGCAGCTCTCCATCAGTAATGTCGAGGTGAAGAGTTTCAAATCAGTCGGCTGCACTGGCTTTACACATTTTTTGTTGCAAAAGATTAAACAAGTCCAACTATATTCCACACCGTTTTTATAGGGTGTCATCAATGTTATGCTTGGAGAAGGATGATTTTTAAATATTTAGAGTTTTCACTTTCAAAAGAACCCGTTTGAAAGTTTCGATAGATAATGCTCAGGAATCATGTCTTTAAAATAAAATCACACAATGTACGACAGAACTTATTTTTCCTAGTAATTGCACAATTGTGTGAAACACACACACCAAAATTGTGAATGTTCTCAGGCCCTACGAGATGGGATGCCGCAGGTGCATCGCACCAGGGCCCGTAATAGTCTATGGGGCCCATGAATATCAAAGTTCAAAACTGAAATGAGCAATAATGCATAAATTTTTATTGTTGCTTTGAATCTGAAAGAAATTCCCATGTGCACACCATCACAAACAAATTTCACAAGAATCTTGTGGAGAAGGCATTTATACAGGAAATCAAAGCTCCAATGTCTAACCTGATCTCAAACATGCAAACGTTTTCAGAATCACTATGACAAAACAATGGAGAAAAAGTAGTACAACTCCCGAGTGTAGCCGTTTGGCTTGGTAGTAGTAGGGTAGGATAAACAAAGAAATGAGATCGAGGAATCACGGGAGCGTATCGAATCTTGGTATATAGGATAATGACTGACGCAACTAGACAAGCAACGACGCCATTTACAACATACCGTATATATAACATGCTGAAATTTTGTATAAAACATTCTCCAAACCTATAGTATACTCGATGGTGATGCAACAAACTTCTCTTGCACTAAATGTGACACAAACATAATAGATATTAAACGAAAACGGCTCAACTCACCGCAATTTTGCTCATCACTGCCGTCGCTACACTCACGAATTCCATCACATTGGTCACTCAACGTAATGCACTGGCCACTATTGCACCGAAACGTTCTTCTACCGCAAGATGCTGAAAGATATAATATCATCAATTATCAGTGGTTTTGTGCTTATTCTTATAGAATAAATCTAATTGAAATGGTCTTGGTCGTTGAATTTACACGCATTTATCATCATGCTGTAATGCAAACATTGCTGAGTTTTGTAAAAATATATTTAGCGTTTATAGACAGACTGAGCCACCGTGACAACTTGATCTCTCAGGCACACTAAATGTTGGCCACGTATACACAGATCGATGAATTTCGTTTGAGTGCTTTTCCCAAAGACGGGCACTGGCACAACAAATGAAGTTCACAGTTATTTTTCTACAGTTCCGTATGTGCTGAGCACCAAGCAAAATAGCTGTCAGTGTTTACTTTGTGAAAGTATTTACTATGATCTAGCGATCATCATTTGATGATTAGCCTTTTTCACCCGCCAAATGATTGTATAATGATCATCATCAAAGATTTACGAAATCGGTTTTATGAAACTTGATTTGTGATGTTATTTTTTAACATTTATTAAAATTAAGCTTATAGCTTACTAGCAGGTTTCGTTGACGTTGCCTCGCAGGGCACCCATCAATAACGTCAGGATTAAGTATTTCGGTTCAATTGGCTGCACCGGCATCACCATTGGGCTCTTGTGTGAACAGTAACAAACACTTAATGATTTTTGTGCACTTCCACAATTGCTCTACATGTAACCGTGATCATCTTATTCAAGACTGGCAATACTTACAAATAAAGGATGTTGCTACAAACTCTCATTTATTTTTTTTGAAGATATAAGCGAGAGGGATTGAAACACAGTCAAAAACGGTGGTGTCGGTCAAATAATGGATGCTTTCACAATCACGGAAATGCACCATTTAGTGATAAGCCTATTTTGTGATTTGGTGTGGCCGCTTTATCTATTTACATTGGCGGAATTAAGTTCTGTCACTGTGCTATTTGCTTTGTTTTATAAACATTAAATTGGTACTAATTGGGATATCGCTCCATGCCCTAATCCGAATCGTAGTATGACTGCTCTCAAATATCAGAGGCCATACAAAGTCTCTATCATTTCACAAATTCTCACCGTTGTGTTAAGTAAATATTCGAGAATAAAAACAAAGTTGGGAATGGGCGTTGTAATGGCATTTGCTTCACCATAACACAAATCAGCTATTTGGTGGTGTGCATATTTTACGACTTAGTGAACCTCTTATCGTGAAAATAATGAACAGCATAGAAACAAAGTAATCATTAGCATAAACGATGTGTCTGGTCCTGATCTTCGTGTTGCTAGCTGTTCGGCACACGTCAAATGGATTGGACAACAATAAATCAAATATTAGAACAGCCAGCTACTACTTTTGAGTAATTGCATGTCTATAAGTGCTACCTAAAGCCTCTGGCTGGGTGCATGTTACTTGGTCCTGGCGTGCAAACCAACTAATCTGAAATGAAGCACTTACGGTTAAACTATTATAATAGCAGCTCTCCATCAGTAATGTCGAGATTAAGAATTTCAAATCAGTCGGCTGCACTGGCTTTACATAACTGCAAAGGAACTTGCTTCAACATTTAGATGATATGTAGCTGAAGCATATCATTTTGTTGCAAGAGATTAAACAAGTCCAACTATATTCCACACCGTTTTTATAGGGTGTCATCAATGTTATGCTTGGAGAAGGATGATTTTTAAATATTTAGAGTTTTCACTTTCAAAAGAACCCGTTTGAAAGTTTCGATAGATAATGCTCAGGAATCATGTCTTTAAAGTAAAAACCAAACAATGTACGGCGGAATTTATTTTTCCTAGTAATTGCACGATTGTGTGAAACACACACACCAAAATTGTGAATGTTCTCAGGCCCCACAAGATACGGGTGCAGCCAGTGTGCTGCACCAGGGCCTGTAATATTCTATGGGGTTCGTAATAGTCTATGGGGTCCATGAATATCAAAGTTCAAAACTGAAATGAGCAATAATGCATAAATTTTTATTGTTGCTTTGAATCTGAAAGAAATTCCCATGTGCACACCATCACAAACAAATTTCACAAGAATCTTGTGGAGAAGACATTTATACAGGAAATCAAAGCTCCAATGTCTAACCTGATCTCAAACATGCAAACGTTTTCAGAATCACTATGACGAAACAATGGAGAAAAGTAGTACAACTCCCGAGTGTAGCCATTTGGTTTGGTAGTAGTGGGGTAGGATAAACAAAGTAATGAGATCGAGGAATCACGGGAGCGTATCGAATCTTGGTATATAGGATAATGACTGACGCAACTAGACAAGCAACGACGCCATTTACAACATACCGTATATATAACATGCTGAAATTTTGTATAAAACATTCTCCAAACCTATAGTATACTCGATGGTGATGCAACAAACTTCTCTTGCTCTAAATGTGACACAACCATAATAGATATTAAACGAAAACGGCTCAACTCACCGCAATTTCGCTCATCACTGCCGTCGCTACACTGGCGGTTTCCGTCGCATCGCCCACTCGATCTAATGCACTGGCCACTATTGCACCGAAACCATCCGACATGACAGGTGTATAATGCTGAAAGATATAATATCATCAATTATCAATGGTTTTGTGCTTATTCTTATAGAATAAATCTAATTGAAATGGTCTTGGTTTTTGAATTCACATGCATTTATCATCATGCTGTAATGCAAACATTGCTGAGTTTTGTAAAAATATATTTAGCGTTTATAGACAGACTGAGCCATTGCAACAACTTGATCTCTCGGGCACGCTATTTGTTGGCCACGTATACACAGATCGATGAATTTCGTTTGAGTGCTTTTCCCAAAGACGGGCACTGGCACAGCAAATGAAGTTCACGGTTATTTTTCTACAGTTCCGTATGTGCTGAGCGCCAAGCAAAATAGCTGTCAGTGTTTACTTTGTGAAAGTATTTACTATGATCTAGCGATCATCATTTGATGATTAGCCTTTTGCTCCCGCCAGATGATCGTATGATAATCTTCATCAAAGATTTATGAAATCAGTTTACTTGAAACTTGATTTGTGATGTTATTTTTTAACATTTATTAAAATTATTGCTTACTAGCCGGTTTCGTCGGCGTCACCTGGCAGGGCACCCAACAATAACGTCAGGATTAAGTATTTCGGTTTAATTGGCTGCACCGGCGTCACCATTGGGCTCTTGTGTGAACAGTAACAAACACTTAATGATTTTTGTGCACTTCCACAATTGCTCTACACGTAACCGTGATCATCTTATTCAAGACTGGCAATACTCACAAATAAAGTATGTTGCCACAAACTCTCATTTAATTTTTGTGAAAGTATAAGCGAGAGGGATTGAAACACAGTCAAAAACAATGGTGTCGGTCAAATAATGGATGCTTTCACAATCACGGAAATGCACCATTTAGTGATAAGCCTATTTTGTGATTTGGTGTGGCCGCTTTATCTATTTACAATGGCGGAATTAAGTACTGTCGCTGTGCTATTTGCTTTGTTTTATAAACATTAAATTGGTACTAATTGGGATATCGCTCCATGCCCTAATCCGAATCGTAGTATAACTGCTCTCAAATATCAGAGACCGTACAAAGTCTCTATCATTTCACAAATTCTCACCGTTGCTTTAAATAAGTGTACGAGAATAAAAACAAAGTTGGGAATGGGCGTCGTAATGGCATTTGTTTTACGATAACCCGAATCAGTTATTTGGTGGTGTGCATATTTTACGACTTAGTGAACCTCTTATCGTGAAAATAATGAACAGCATAGACACAAAGTAATCATTCGCATAAACGATGTGTCTAGTCCTGATCTTCGTGTTGCTAGCTGTTCGGCACACGTCGAATGGATTGAACAACAATAAATCAAATATTAGAACAGCCAGCTACTACTTTTGAGTAATTGCATGTCTATAAGTGCTACCTAAAACCTCTGGCTGGGTGCATGTTACTTGGTCCTGGCGTGCAAACCAACTAATCTGAAATGAAGTGCTTACGGTTAAACTATTATAATAGCAGCTCTCCATCAGTAATGTCGAGATTAAGAATTTCAAATCAGTCGGCTGCACTGGCTTTACATAACTGCAAAGGAACTTGCTTCAACATTTAGATGATATGTAGTTGAAGCATATCATTTTGTTGCAAAAGATTAAACAAGTCCAACTATATTCCACACTGTTTTTATAGGGTGTCATCAATGTTATGCTTGGAGAAGGATGATTTTTAAATATTTAGAGTTTGTACTTTCAAAAGAACCCGTTTGAAAGTTTCGATAGATAATGCTCAGGAATCATGTCTTTAAAGTAAAAACCACACAATGTACGACAGAACTTATTTTTCCTAGTAATTGCACAATTGTGTGAAACACACACACCAAATATTGTGAATGTTCTCAGGCCCCACAAGATGGGGGTGCAGCCGGTGCGCTGCACCAGGGCCCGTAATATTCTATGGGACCCGTGAATATCAAAGTTCAAAACTGAAATGAGCAATAATGCATAAATTTTTATTGTTGCTTTGAATCTGAAAGAAATTCTCATGTGCCTTATCACGAACAAATTTCACAAGAATCTTGTGGAGAAGGCATTTATACAGGAAATCAAAGCTCCAATGTCTAGCTTATGGGTGGGGAAACTATGGCTCGTGGGCGACAAGCGGCCCTTAAGAGCATTCTCTGCGGCCCGCAAACACTTTTTGAAATTTCGTCTTGTATTAATTAAAATGACAAGATTCATGAGATGGCGCAAAAGCGAGGGTATCGCAGAAAAAAATGGTCATCGTTTTTGCTTTAGACGGAAAGCAATATTTGTTTCCCACTGACGCATTTTCTTAAATTCGAAGTTATGTGTAATCTAAAATGCAACCAAAATGAAATGATTTTTTTCTGTAAAAAGAAAGTAATAGGTTTGTGTTCTGAGTGGTTTTCAACAAACTGAAGATTAATGAAAGTGTTTTGCGTAACAAATTAATGACGCCTGATGTTACATTAAACAACAAGCTTTCACGCATATAAGTTTGTTTTAAATTCTATTTGTTCCTGATTCCGGGGTGTAAAATTGGCGGTGGAAGGGATAAATCTGGGATGCGACGTAGTAATTTATGGTCCGCGCAAGGAATTTGTGACACAATGCGAATACCTGTTCTCCAAATTAATGTTTTCAAAAAATTCTTTTCCAAAAGAAAAAAAATTTTAAGTTGCGACTAAATGAAATTAGTGACAATCGCGATGATGAAGACATATATTTTCAAGAAAAGTTCTTCAAGTAGCTATGAAGTAAAAAATGCGAGAAAATCTTTATTAACCCATATGTGCGCCCATGATCTCCATTTGGGAATCGCTTGCATTTTGGTCTTGTTTTCACTCCCAGAAATCAAAATGAACTTGGATTTCATGGTAATTTATAGAAGGACAAGTGATTTATATTGTGTGTTAAAAATTTGCTCTGATGTCATTTCTAAATAGTTTATTTCAATAGCTAAACTAAAAAATACCCAAATTTGTCAGTATTGCAATAATAGGTATTTTAAAATTTTGTTTTCAACACTAATTTCAGTCACAAACATCTGGATATTTTACAGAATTGCTGTTTATATACTTCTCAACAAGATATAGTCAAAACTTTTTGCATTTATTTTCAATACATGAAATGATTAGAATTGTAATATCGATCCACAATTGGGGTCGTGGGCACTGGGATGTACTTTCCACAACAAAAGAAATAAATTCTTTTGCTAAAGGCGTCAATAACAGCGAATTGGTGACACGCTTTCTTCCATTGTTATGACTGACCTGAATATTTTAGTGCATTTACTACTTCTGCAGTACAAAACTTCTTATGACTGACGCAGATATTTGTGTGTAGTTGTTGCTTTTGCATTACAAAACTGAAACAAGTTCAGCCATTGTTGTATAAGAATACTTGCAGTTTTAGAAAACAATGAAACCAGAAAAGGGGTTACTGCTTGTCGAATTAGACGATATTTTTGATCAATAACTGGCAACTAGTTAACAATTGAGAATGTAGAATTCACTTTGGCAGATACGTTACGCAGCATAGCTTTATTGTAGAATCATAGATAAACATCATATTCGTCTTTCTAAGTAATATCTTTGAGCAAGGCTGCAAATTTGACTGCACTAGTAGAAAATCTTAGTTTTTATGATTAAAATTTTACAGACTGTTTAACAAGAGTTTGCTTTGAATGCTGCATATTAGAGAAATTTTATACTAAATACTGTCATGTGATGATCATTAAATAGTTTTTCAGACTTGCAGAAGTAGAGAATACAGTTAATGACCCCAATTTTCTCAGCGGTTTATAGAAAGCGAATCTCCAATGCATATTGTTAGACTTCTTCCTGACACTGTTGACGGTGAAACTGATAAGGAAGATATTGATGAAACAATTTAGATGGTAATTGTCCAAAAGACGTTTTGCAATTCGCTCTGTAGAGATACATGCGGCTGCGACAGATAAAAATATCTCCACCATCATATTGGATTAGCAGACCAACACGAAGACAACTCCTGCTAAGCATCAAAAAGTTGATTTTCTTTACCAGAATAAAAGCTACTCCTGACTTCAAAATGCAGAAAGCATATGAAGAAACAAGTTCAGAAAATTTTTCCAAAATTAAAGATCGCTTGAAGGGTGAATTACCGGTTTAAATTTTTGAAATGCTATTTGACGAAGATATTATGAAGTACGTAGTTGTGCAATCCACGACATATGCTAGTCAAAAGAATCGCCGCACTTCAATTTTCAGTTGAGTGTTTACAAAAGTTTATTGGCATATTATTGTTAATTAGTTACCATTCACTTCCAAAAGGGAGGATGTATTAGTCAGAAGAAGAAGACCTCCAGGTAAACTATGTGCGACAATGATGGCAAGAAATCTCTACCTTGATATTAAAAGGAATTTGCACTTCAATGACAATTCGCTCTTGCACACATAAGATACCTAAAGCGTTCATTTAAAATTACCTCTTTGCTTAAAAAACTCAACGAAAAATATTCACGATTTGGAATATTTTGCAATGAGTTGAGCATCGATGAGCAGATGGTGCGCAACTATGGCAGACATTTATAAAAGGAAAACTTATAAGATTTGGATATAAACAATGAAATATGAGTTGCTCAAAAACAGGCCACTGTTTCAATATTGATCTCTACGAAGGAAAACAAAAGATTTTTCTGCAAGAGAACTTGGAGGTTCTGTGATACTCAAAAACATGGGGCTAGTTGATATACCTTCCAACCACTCATTTTACTTTGAAAACTTTTTTACAAATTTTGAGCTCCTAAAAATTCTTGCTGAGCAAAAAGTTTGCGCATCCATAGCAGTTGACTGAACCGCGTGGACAAGTGTCCTTTAAAGTCGGAGAAAGAATTCAAAAACAGGATCGAGGATTTTATGACCACAGATTTGAGGCTGAAAATTGCATCTCTGTTGTGGTATGAAAAGATAGCAGCAACGAAACTGTTATCTAGCCACTCGTGAACATTGCCTTTGCAAAAAGTAGAACAATGGAGTAAAAAAGACAAAAAACATGTAAAATTTCTTAACCTCATTGTGTTGCTGATTATAACGCATATATGGGAAAAGTGGATAAACTGGATTGGCTAGTGAACAAATGTAAGGTAAAAATCCGCGGAAAGAAGTGGTATTTTCGACTTTTTACAAATATGATCCATGTCACTGTGGTCAATGCGCATGTACTTTTTTGTTTAGTAAATGAACCCATTCCACCTTCGGATTTCAGAAAGCTAATAGTAAGAATTTATTTGAGAAAGTCATCCATTTCTGATTCAAAAAAGGCTGGTAGACCATTACTAAACAAAAGTGCCAATAAGTGCGTACTGAGTGAAGTCAGAAAAGACGAAACTGGTGATTACTTACAAAGAATTGATGGCGGAAAGCAGAGAAAATATGCCATCTGCAAAATAAACGCAAGAAACGAATGCGGAAAATGCAACGTTGGTCTGCACTTTGAAAGCATGGCAACGTGACATAAGTGATAATTAAAGTGCATTGTTGATAAAAATGACTTAAAACAATTAAATGAAACTGATTTTTGGATCACAAAAACGTAAATTGTTATAAGTTTTTTTTTTATTGCAATTGTGAAAATATATCATTTTTCACGCTATTGTACTCAGCAATGCCCATGATCCCCACTTAAAAAGAAGCGTATTACTTAAGAAAGGCAATTACTTTTAAAAAATTTGCTTAAATTATGGGTTTTCACATTCAACCCAATGCAACAAGTAAAAACATTGAAAAAAATTTGGACGTTGATGGGTTAAAACCATTAATCCCCAAAAATATATATGCAGTGCTGTTCATAATTCAGGAGCCACCCTGCGAAATTTGTCGATATTCTTGTTCCAAGCCATATTTATTCATTTATATGAATTTTGTATCTACATGTTATATATTTTCGTGAAGGGTATGTTGCAGGTAATTTAATAACAGCAATAATTTTTTTCTGAAATTTTTTGAAAGCCAAGATACATCTCATAATGTGACGTCATACCGAAAGCTGATTTTGTCATTACTAACAAAACACCATAACAATATTATTGTGAATAGCAATAAATGGATAACGATAATTTTTTTGGCGATAAAATACGTTAAAGTCATTTGACACTTAGTTCGTGATTTTTTAGTGATTCCATCACGCTGCTCTATTTATGACGTCATAATTTATACCATATTTTGATTTTGCCAAAAACTTTTTAAAAAATGCATTCTGTTGTAAAGCTGGGATATGTAACAGCCTTGTCAAATTATTAGCACTCTTTATAAAGATCAGGGGTCCTAGAAAAGGGCCGTTTGAATTGAGAAGAATTGGATTAATATTTTATTGGCCATCCCTGGTTATCGATGACTAGTTTGCAGCGGCGAGGAAGTGAATCAACAAGCTTTTTGAGTTCTTCGGGTGTAATTACTCGAAACCAAACAGCAATAACCGGTTCGATAAGCTCTCTTCTACGTAGTCTTAGGTTTGTTTTTACCGACAATACAGCTAACTCGGTTCCACAAATTTTCAATTTGGTTTAAATCAGGAGATTGGGCTGGCCAGTCCATTCGTTCAACTTTGTGGTTTCCATACCAATGTTGCACTTTCTTAACACGATAGCATGGTGCATTATTGTCCTGGAATATCCAATCATCGTCGGAAAACAAAGAGCGTGCACTGGGTAGCATTTGGTTTTCCAGCACATCAATATACGCTCGTATTTTGTTCCGTTCATTATTCCAGAGACTTGTTTGAGCCTGCCAATACCACTTGCAGCCATGCAACCCCATACTATCATCGAATGCGGATGCTTGATGGTCGGTGAGATGCAATATGGTCGGTACTCTTCCTCAGGTCTTCTTCTCACAAAATTATTTCCAGCATGGTTATTTAGGGTAAATGTTGACTGATCGCTAAAGAGGACTTTCCTCCACTTCTCAACAGGCCATTTAACGTGAAAACGTGCCCACTCTAAACGATGTTTTCTCTGCTTTTCTATCAACAGCGGCTTCTTTCTAGCTTTGCACCCTCAAAGGCCATTTTCTAGCAACCTTCTCCTAACTGTTAGAGCAGACAATTCGACTCCACTGCTCTCCTTCAACTCCCTGGACAACACTTTCAAAGTCAGTTTTCTGTTTCTCAATGAAATCCTATTCAGAGTTCTATCACACCTGGTTACTGACTTTCGCTTTCTTCTTGATCGAGGCTGACATCTCGAATCTCCTGTCTCCATCCACCGCTTTAGCACTCCTTGCACTCCTGTTCGAGATACACCTGTCTTATTTGAGATGAATCTCTGTGATTTTCCTTCATTTTGAAGAAAAATGATAACTCCTCTTGTTTCTGCACTAATCTGTTGGAAGCCCATAATAATTGACTAAAATATAATGCTAAACCTACTTAAAATACCAAAAAAATAATCTCCTATTATGACGTCACGAGTACCAAATCGTGGTGTGATCATGGTGTGACCAGAGACATGACCAATTCTTCTCAATTCAAACGGCCCTTTTCTAGGACCCCTGATCTTTATAAAGAGTGCTAATAATTTGACAAGGCTGTTACATATCCCAGCTTTACAACAGAATGCATTTTTTAAAAAGTTTTTGGCAAAATCAAAGTATGGTATAAATTATGACGTCATAAATAGAGCAGCGTGATGGAATCACTAAAAAATCACGAACTAAGTGTCAAATGACTTTAACGTATTTTATCGCCAAAAAAATTATCGTTATTCATTTATTGCTATTCACAATAATATTGTTATGATGTTTTGTTAGTAATGACAAAATCAGCTTTCGGTATGACGTCACATTATGAGATGTATCTTGGCTTTCAAAAAATTTCAGAAAAAAATTATTGCTGTTATTAAATTACCTGCAACATACCCTTCACGAAAATATATAACATGTAGATACAAAATTCATATAAATGAATAAATATGGCTTGGAACAAGAATATCGACAAATTTCGCAGGGTGGCTCCTGAATTATGAACAGCACTGTGTAGTGTGACCTGCCAAAACCTTTTTACAAAATAGTCCAGTTCGCATAAAATACGGGCATGTAGATGTGGCCCATAGCACTAAATGTGTTTGACAACCTGTTCTACAAAGTTCCACGAGTAATGCGAAAGAAGGATTTGAGTGCCAGAATATATTTTACCAGTTTTGCTTAATTATTTCGAAATTTAGTGTAATTTGTTGAGTAAAATTATTAAGGTGCGTAAAAGATTCTTAGTGAAAAATCATGTTTAGCGTCGGCCGTATGCCTAACGCTTTTCTGAGTGAGATGACCATGTCACTGTCAATGAAATAATTTGAAGTAGACATTCAAAAACAATAAATGCTTATTCGGAAATGATTTGAAATTATAAAAAAGCTCTGTCTGTTTTCATATAAAGCATTTTGTCATACTGCAAGTTCGGAAGACAAATTTGATATATCTAAGATATTTTAAGCTAAAACTACAAATTATAATAGCATTTGTTGGCTGCGAAATTGAGTGTTTAAAATCGTAGCACATGATAACTGTCCAACACCAAATTTGTGTTGTTATTTAAAACCATACATCTGGCAAAATATTGCCAGGTTTGCCAAACTATTATCAGGGGCGTATTCAGGGGGGGCACCTGGGACCGCGGCCCCCCGCTCACGCTGAATCAGTGTATAATAAATTTTTTTGTGAAAAACTTATAAATTTTTTATAGCTTACGATTTGCCATTAACTTCAATATTTTGTGAGATTTATGTACTCAAATTTATGAGCATGATGTAACTAACGAAAACATTTCTATTTTGTTAGAATAGAAATGAATGAAAAAACCAGTCACGGTTGCAAGTTCTACAGTGTTGGTGCCGATTTACCGAAGTTAATATAAAAACTTAGCGTACAACCCAGCAGGGTTAAGATGGAATAATTTGGTGATAGTTCAAGCTAGTTGTTCAAAAAAAGACTTTAAACAAGTAGTTTATCACAGGAACTTTAGCAGAAGGTGCAGAGGGCCTCAGCTGCTGTATAACCGAGCGTTAGCTTAGGCTAGAAGCTACAGCTTAGCTGCTAGCAATCAAATGTATAGCCAGTGAGCCGGTTTACTAAGCTACTAGACCAGTATTTAGCCTAGGATACCGGTATCAGATTGGTGAGGTAGCAAACTGAAATAAGTTTCCTACAAAATAAAAAAATATTTTTCTTTGCAAGTTTTAAGCCCAAGAAACAGGTTGTTTACATGCTTAAGGGGATTGCAGAATTTTTAAAAGAAGCGTTAAGGCATATTTAAAACCTAATCTGCCTCGAAGTGCATACGGAAAATATTTTTGTTCTTGAGTAAATAAAGATAGTGATAAGGTTATAGCCAGTTGCCATTTGATGAGCCGCTTGGCGAAATAGCTGCAGTGGTTTCATTATTTTATCCTGACGTCTTGTGTTTTTAATTATATACTTATAGCTCTAACCTTGGTCGTTATCGAGCACTGTGGCGGCAACGTCAGACTTACTCTAGGCCTACATAACAGTAAGGTTGTACAGGGTGCCCGAAAAGTTACTGTGCAGTATGGGTACAAAAAAATGTAATGTATTTACAGTAAAGTTTATTAGAAAACTTTTAGTCAATGCAATTTTTATTTATTGGTGGCTATATTTGTTTACAATACTGGAGTTTGTTTGTAATGTATACAAATTGTTTACGATGTAAAATGCAACTTTTTTCGTGGGGCCTGTTGAGATACAGTGCTTCCTCAATTTTCCGGTCTAGTTGGGATAATACTTTCAGAAATCCGAACGGATAAGCAAAAAAACCGGATAACTGAATTCTTAACGTTTAAGTCAAGGGAACAAAAACACAACGCATTCATGGTTTAAAAAATGATAGAAGTTCAACATTACAATATCCTAAGAAATTTCCCGCTCAACTATCATTTGCAACACTAGATCTACTAAAATAGGAATCAATTTTAGATTGTTTGCGGGAAGATTCGCATTTTTCAGCAGCAAACTCGCGAAGTCGTACCAATGTGGAAGTGTTTGAAACTGTTGCTTCCAGCTGAATACGGAGCCACGTTAGGCAACGGTCAAACATTTACTTTGCCTCTACACGAGAAAAAGAGCATTTGTGCTTTTTGCGTTGAATGCTGTGTATTCTTGTTTGCATCCTTTTCTTCATCACATTCGTTCCCTTCTGCTATTGAAACAAAATAAACTACTCCCTGCTCATCCAAATATTCATAACCTGGCCCATCAGCATGAAACCAGCCATCAATTCAATGTTTAGCTCGGAAAATTGTTCTACGAAATCGTCATTCAGCCCTCTCTTTGAACTAATTGCGCTTTCTTCCACAGAAAATTTGCCGACGATACAGCATTTTAGCTTTTTTTAGTGGGATTTAGAGTAAAGTTTTCCGGAAACTATTCCTGCAACATCTAGTTAAAAGCAATCTAATTTTGAAATGTTGTAGCAAAATAGAGCAACGGGATAATTAAATGCCGGTTAAACGAGGTACGGATAATCGAGGAAGTACTGTAATCGTCTTACAAACTTCTTTGGTTTCTTTAATATTATTTTTTGGATCTCTCTAGCTTTCTCATTTGTGGTTGAAGGCCTACCAGTTCAAGAAGCGTCTTTTACATCGCCAGTTTGGCGAAATTTCTTTATCAAACGTCCCACAGAATTACTGTGAGGCGCCTCTGCATCTGGAAATTGCTTAACCCTTTGACGGATACTGGGTCATATATGACCCACAATTGTTAATTGTTATGGCATTATGATGTAATAACCACTTTTGTAAAATCCATTATTCTCCCATTGTTACCAACAATCATGGAATTGTTTCAAATTTTATCAATTAAAATCTTATGATCCTTAAAGGGTTAAAAAATCTTTTTTGCCCAGTATTTATGCATTTTCCACCATTACGGAACACATGCTCAACTAACAATGCTTGCTGCTTAATTGCCAGTAACAATGTATAAGGGTATTGATTTGGATATATAATAAATGACTAGTTGTTGTTATAATGACTAACTTGTTTTTATATTAGCACCTAAATATTGCCTCACAAAACCAGCCATTGTTAAAAATATTTTCTACTGCACAGTAACTTTTCGGACACCCTAAGGACGGGGTTGAAGTCATGCGATTTTGGCTGTGCCTCCACAACCCTGTTTCGTACACAAGTTACATAAAACATCATAATTCATGAACAAACTTCAACCTGAAGATATTGTGCTTTAGCAGCCTATAGTTAACTAAACTAAAAGCACAAGCGTATGGAAAGGTCACCAAAATGTAAAATTATAGGTGTTGCTTAGCAGTTTTAGTTCATATTTTTGTTCATAATTGAATAAAACAGTATTTTAATAAGCTTAACGTATCGTATTCGTGTAATGTAGGACCATAGAATTCTTTCGCACAAGAATAATGTGCTTTTAAGTTAAATAGTAATGTTAGTGACCACTCTACTGTAGTAACAAAAGGGTATGAGCCTAAAAGAATTTTGTGTAATTGCTCTCGCTGCCGTGCTATGGCAAAACAACAGTCTACTATGTTAATACTTTTTAATAAAACTGACGGAGCAAGTGCCTGATTCTTTGCGTCCTAATTCGTTGCATTCTTTTCAGAATGCTCGTCAAGTAGGCCTTTTCCTGCTGCCTGCGGCCTTTTCCTGCTGTAGGCCAGTCTCTCATTTCCAATACCATACCTCGAAAGTGCTAGACATGTAGCACATCTTTGAATTCCTCTTTCATGTATTTGTCGGGAGTTAACATAAAACGCCACTGCACAGATTTATTAAGCTAGTGCTGGTTGCACCAGTTGATTTTTTCAGCGGGAAGGAACTATATGGGTGTAATTGATTGCTTGTGTGTATGTGTTTTGTTTTGACGTTTTTTGTAATATGGACTATTGGAGTCCGAGATAAATAAAGTGTAGCGTTAAACTGCAGCACTGAGCAAACGCAGAAAACTACTGAAGGCCTAGATACACCTATATAAAAAAATTAAAGTATTAAATGGTGAAATGTGGCAAAACGCACAGGTTGGTAGGCGAAGCCCTGCATAGGATGATACAAGCGAAAAAGCTTGTCCCACCAAAAGTTTTAACTGTCTAGGTTTGAAATTGCGCCCCCCCCCCCCGTTTAGAAATTTCTGGATACGCCCTTGATTATGGTTCAATTTTAATTATTTTTTGGCCATGAAGCGAATAAGATTTCACGAGACAAATCACAAATAACATCGCCGTAAACGCAGTGAGTTAGAAAAGCTGACCCGTTTTATGTAAGAGAGTTTTACATATTCGGTTTTGTTTCCATTTACGGAAGTAGCCATACTCTTTACATGTTCCTCGTAATGGTATAAACAGCATTGCGCCAGTGGAAGATCCAGGGTGGATGTGAGGGATGCATCCCCACCAGCCATGAAATGATGTTTTAGTATAGTAAAAAAATGTAAAGTATTAATAAATTTCTATTGGTTTAAAATCAGATAATAGGTTTTTACTTCTGACATCAATTCAAGGCGGATCTAGCTTTCATACTCGTAGAAAGTGCAGCCACTAAACAGCTATTTAAATTTACGTTTTTGTTTACTTTTAAAATTCTTTCAAAATTAAAGATGGTTTCAAGGCAGTTAGTTGGTATGCATCCCAGCAAAGACACATTAAAAGTTTCTATACATCCCCTTTCTTTTGACAATTTTTTTGAACATTTAGAAGCAACAAATAACTGCCGGCGGCCTCCCTCCTCCCAATCCTGCTTTTGGGTTTTATCATCTCTTACATTTGATAATTTTGCAAATATTCTTGTGTACATACATTTCCGAACCCCTATAAACAGCTTTACAAATTGGTTATATGTTTTTACTGATTTGATTAGCTTTCAAATCGTAAAGTCCACATGTTTGCATGTAGTCCCTCTTTCTACCTCTTTATTAAACAATAATTTTTCTCACATTTACCTACTAACTGACGGCAACTGCAGATGCATCCACCTCTCACTAAAAACTATAAGTATAGCGGGTGATGCAGGGCAAAGCGAGTCAAAATGTAGCCTAATTTCTCATCAATCAATATTAACTTCTTTGAAATACATTAAGCTAATAAACTCTACAGTATACATTTTGTTTGTTCATAGCATTGAGTATAAGCTGACAAAAATTTATTCTTTATCGATTGGTGTCTTTAAGCCGGTTTAATTGTACAGTAATTGCAGATTTCTGGATGACACTTTTGAACAAATTACATGAATTAAAGAAGTAAGTTAGCGCATTTCCTGTGTTTTCGTGATTAGTCACCAAAAATTGTATTTAAATATAGCAGGCATTTCTCTTTTGTCGAGTGTAACGATATTACAACCAGATCAATTCGTTCTTTTGACAAATTTATTCTTCAAAATAAGCGTTTCGCTCCCTTTAGTTAACGGGGAGCTTCTTCAGAATATGGTAAATGTCACTAGTGTAACATACAAACTGTACAACATAAAAATATAAAGACAACCTTTATTACTAAACACTAAAAATTATTGACCCACAGGGCAGGCAATCACTTAAAAGCGGAAATATTGTTACATCACAGATACAGGAGTGGGCAAACGTAAGATGTGTTATAATAAAACTATAAACAGAAGGAAAATTTGCACTATCAGCATATTGCAGCATTATGGTGGGTTTGGCTCTAACAAATAATGTCTTATGTACATAGCAAAACTGCAGACAGTGACACTGTTTCGACCTATCAGGTCTCTTCAGTGCAGTTGGTGACCGACAAGAAGCTAGAGGCTTTTAATAAAGCATAGCTTAGACCGCCACACTTGCGGGATCTATACTAGATCCACTTGGTGGTTATGTATTTCACAACACTTTTTACGTTTGCCCGCTCCTGCATCTGTGATGTAACAATGTTCTGATTGTTATGCGATTGCCTGCCTTGTTGGTCAATAATTTTTAGTGTTTAGTAATACAGTTTGTCTTTATATTTTTATGTTGTATAGTTTATATATTACACTACTAACATCTACCGATTTCTGAAGAAGCTCCCCGGTAACTAAGGGGAGCGAAACGTAAATTTTGAAGAATAAATTTGTCAAAAGAACGACTTGATCTGGTTGTAAAAATTGAACTATCGTATTTTTTCTTAACAGCTTTACAGCCCAGATACCGAGGTTACTTATATCACTAAATCAAAATTTTTTTGGCAGCAAAGCTAAAAAATTCAAACCAGCAAAACACGATTCAACTTTCAATTTCGTGAACTTTGGTAGTTATGCAGGTCAAAGTTCACGCAAAGAAGCTTACACACATGTGCTTCAATAGTGTGACATTCTGTACTTTGATTGTGCTAAATATTATAGAAGCTTAAACCAAATGACTAAATGGGCAGAAAAAGCTTTTAAAGCACATTATTTTTCTACTTCCGATTTACCGTTTTCTTGTCCTAAGTTTTGCAGGCTCGAACGTGATGATACAGTGTATGTTCATCACTTGTTCATAGTTTATAGTGTATGTTCATCATTACCCGCTGGCTTTCAAACCAGACTTTTATGTTGGAACAAAGTAGCACTTAAAGTTGTGAATGCCCTTCTTAGCGAACACTAATTGCTATTTTTGATGCTGTAGAATTTTGAACTTCAGATCTTTTGCTCCGAAGCCCGAAACAACTCAGTCATACCACTACTTCGCGGCGGCTGATATATTTTTATGCAATGCGCAAAAAAATTCATTCCATAATCAAAAATTTCTGAATCCGTTACAGCCTACGCCAATTCTCTGTGTCGATTGAATTTTTCTTTTTTATTCTAATTTTTTTTATTTCTATTCCACTTGTATTTTCTGCGTCATCTTAGGTCGCACTCGCTTTCTTCTTGCAAATGCTTAAAAATTCGACGCTCTTCTTCACAGATCATTGCTATTCTTCATCAAAATGTTCCCACAACTTTGCACTTTGTTTACTCTGGCGAGTCTATTTAAAGTTTTAAAAGTTCTAAACCCAATACACCCATAAGTTTTAGCTATTCTTTTTCTCAATTAATTTAAATCCACGCATTGCTCTTGCCATTGCTATTTCTCAAATCTTCTGAAAAATTGCTATTTTGTCTTCCCTCAGACACCATGTTTCATTTTGGTAAAACATCGCCGACCTCACAAAACTCCCATAGATTATTTTTTAAGTTTAACGAAAGCTTTCTTCCAGAAAGCAACTTTCACATTCCCAAAACTTAATTCGATATTTTTTTGTTTTCACTGTAAGCAAAAATAAAATAAATATCTAATTGCAAATGGAATATTAAAGCGAAATGTTTATGGTGTGCATTTAGCTATTTGCTTTGATTTAGATTGATAGAGCGTGTAAGCAACATGCATTTTCCCTAAGCCTGTATGCTCGCTCTTATACTCTGTGAGATGCTCTGCTGCACATTTCTGCTTATTTTTTCATCGCTTTTCTCTCAGTGATTTGTCTACTATCTCAGTCTGCTTCCTACAGTCCCACTTCACTGCGTTTCTGCCAAATGATTTGAGTATCAGACCTACTGCAGACAACCTTTCTAAATCACACCGATCCCCCTACCCTGGGGCACTCTAATTTCTTAAAAGGTTTTATTTTTGGCGGAAATGTTTTTGTAGGCGGAAAATATTGCGATAATATGATTAAGAAGAGATTGACGTTGTTTGCAAAGTAGTTTACTAACATGTCAAGCTTCAGGCGTCCGGGTGCAGGCTTGTTAGATTCTGTAGTAATATTCTGAATCAGGAATGTTTATCCTGCTGCTCGCGGACCAATTGTGGCGGCAAAATCCTAGAGTTTTCAAATTAATTATGGCCCTTGAGACAAACTCAGTTATGAACAGTTTTAAGCCTGGTAGAAATTTTTGAATCCAAGCAACTGAAAACTTTTTGATTTATTTGATCCTCAATCATATTAGTTTGCTATTTAATTGTAAATACTATTCTGCAAGCATATCCCGCTACGTCATTAAATAAGAGAACCGAACTGATGGGAAAATGCCGCCACACCAATAAGTTTAAATAAAAAAATTTTTCGAAGCACCTACACTGTTTTCGATCCCGTCCTTCTCTAGAGCTTCGAGTTTAGCAATCTACCTTCGCCAAAAGTCTTATCTCCCAGCACCATCGGCGGCTTAATTGACATCTGTCCTAACTTCTGAGACGTGTTGCATTAGTTGCTGCATTTCCAAATGTATTGCACTTATTGGTTTACTTTTACATTTTTATGCCGGTTTTTATAGCGTTTTATAGCGTTTTTTATATGTATTTTGCAGACGCACCACCTGACGAGCCACTTAACGAAACAGACTGTTGTAGTTTTAAATGTCTATTCTGTAGCTGTGCAAATAGAATTATGTATATTACGACTCCGGCAAGCTTGCTGTCGAGCACTGTAAAGCTAAGTGACTATTTTGTATGTAATTGTAAATACTATGTAGACAGTGGATGAATATTGCAAGTCCGGCTTACAATCATAGCCAGTAGTAATGAAGACAAACACATTAAGTTCCCCAAAAATCTGAAACTCTAGCGCTCACGGTACTGATAATTTTTAAGTACGGCAAAATAGCAAGCATTTTTTTTGTATAAGAGTATTGTTTTTGGATTTCCCTTTTTATAAAAACTGGAAATGTTTTTCTCCCATGTATAAAATTAGATATACACCCTTGTGCAAATTAATCTGTACACTTGCAAAAAAGAGTCAATTTTTGAAAGTTTTCGTTTTATTTTAAAAATAACGAAAGTACAAGCTGTTTCTGAAATAATCAATAGTTAATATGTCCACCTTTATTCTCTAGCACTGATTTCACTCGTTTTTTCATAGATAAAACCAAGGTTTTGCAAATTTTTTTGATTTCTTCATCATGGAACCAAACATGAATTACAGCCTCAATTAGCTTGATTTTAGTGGTGCAATCCATATTCCTCAGGCGATTTTTAACAATCGACCCCAAGTGTTTTATGGGATTTAAGTCTGGCGAGTTCCCTAGCCAATCCAGTACTGTTATTTTTATTTTTTTTAAGCAATTTGTTATGATTTTAGCCTTGTGGCAGGGTGCAGAGTCTTGCTGAAAAATGGCCTGTGGGTGGAGTTTAGACAAATCTGTGCAAACTTTTCTTTCGATGTTTGGCAAATAAGCTTTGCTGTTCATCATACCCTCGACCGGCACAAGCGATCCAGGTCTATTAATAGAAAAGCAGCCCCAGAACATTTTTTTGTCTGGGTGCTTTACTGTTTGCACAAAATGTTCTTCACGCAGCTTCTCGTTGGGAGAACAGCGAATGAATTTAGGATTGAATCCCTAAACAAAAAAATGACTTTCGTCTGAAAAGAGGACACGGCTCCAATCATCTTCAGACCAGTCTTTGTGTTTTTTTGCCCAATTGAATCGTTTCTGTTTCATCGCGGCGGTAAACAGTTGCTTCTTTTTTGGTCTTCTCGCTTTCCTTCCTTTCTCCAGCAATCGTCGTCGAACGGTAGATGAAGACACATGCACACCACTGTCATCCATATCCCTCTTCAATTCTTTACTGGTTTTCCGTGGATTCAATTTGCTTTTGCGAAAAAGAGTCAAATCATAGCGTTTGGTAGTTTTTCTTTTTCTTTCACACCTTCCTTTTCGTTGAACCTCAACATTTCCAGTTTCTCTTTTTTATTTAAGGATGCTGCTGACGGACCTTAAACTGACGCCCACAGTTTCAGCAATTTTTCTTTGAGAGATTGTGGTGTGCTCACGAAGTGTAATGATCATAGCTCGTTTTCTTGGAGTAATATCCATGATACACCCACTCTAAGCAACAGTTTCAGCAAGATATTTTATTTCTGATAAAGAATAGTATATACAATCTGTAAAAAAGGTCAATGCTTATGTGAAATTAAAGAAAATTCTACACTTTTTGTGCATTGAAAAATCATCTAAACTTTTTATAATTTTACGGTTTACCTTTTCAAATGCATTTGTCACCTTTAAGGAATAGTATCACCTCAATTACAACTGATTTGTGGCAAAAAATATGCATTGTGACTAAACAAAATGCTTTGTTCAAAGAAATACTGAATTTTTTAATTGATTTGAGGAGTGTTCAGATTAATTTGCACAAGGGTGTAAGTAACAGTAAAAACCATTTTAAGCAATTTGAAATGCTGTCTGTAAATCCATGCAACATGGATTACATTTTCATAATTTGCTCAAACTTTTTCCATAAGACCTCAAAAAGTTTTTAAAAGTTTGTCTTCCTCTCTTATTCTTAGTGAATACTCTATTGAATTCTGGCCGGTTCTTGATCTCATCTGGTTAGGTGTATTAGCTGTCAGTTAGAACACTTTAGCTTATTTTGATGCTAGCCGGCTCTGCCGACGCAGTGCCCACATCAGGAATGTTAGGGTTCGCAATATCGGTTCAGAAGGCTGCACCAGCTTTCCTCAACGGATAGTTGCCAGTAGAATAACGAAACTTTGGTGCTTTTCTGTTGTAGCTAATTCTTGTTTCAAAATCAAAAGTATCTTTTTGTTGAAAAAGATTCGAGTAAAATAACGTGATGTGGTTACACCTAGCCGGTGCATTTCCTTAACCCATTAAAGCCCACTGGCAACAATTGTTGCCAATATGTTTGTTTCCAAATAAGTGAACATAACTTATGATATAGGCTGCAATTTGGTTTTTTTTTGTTTCAGATTTACGATTTAATATACCTGTGTTGTGAATATGATTTTTTTTTATCATTTTGATTTTGAAACTTTAATTTATTCTGTTGCAAAAGTCATAGTATCTTTGATGCGATTTCAACTCAGAGATGCCTTTTCAAAAACCGTAAGTATTGATATCATATAGAGTGCAATAGAAACAAAAATCACGTTATATTGTTACAAAACTATCATTCTGTAGTATAGTGTTGCAACCAGTCCAATAAAAGTTACATGCTCATTAGTATATCTCTGTAAAAGTCTCTGGCAACAAATGTTGCCACTGGGATGTAGCAATATCAAAGTATTATAGATTAGATTTACTGTTGCTTATTCTTTTTTATTCTTTTCCTTTTTTTTAGGCTGAACACAAATGAGATCTTATCTCTGCTTCAAGAAGATGAATCAGACTTAGACTTGTCTGATGACGAAAGCAAGCCTAATCCTACAATTGATATTGCCATACAACCCCCAGAACCAGAAGGCTTTATAGCAGATGAAGATTCAGACAAGTCGGACGATGAGGTTGCTGGAGATTTTGTTCATCTGCCTCGAAGAATTTTGGCTGCTACAGCTGAAATTGGTTCTTCAGCTGCAGAAAATGTTCCCGCCTCTTCGTCATCAGGAGAACCCATCCGTAAAAAAATGAAAAAATCAAGGAAGCAATGGGTCAAAAATTTTCCCAAGTCAGAACTCCCTGAGAAACCACCTCGTGTCTTTGGCCCAAATATTCGTGAGTATCTGCATTCTTGCTGTAGAACACCAGCAGAGGCCTTTTCTCTGTTTTTTCTGAGGCATTTCTGGATGAAATTATTGAACAAAGCCATATCTATGCCAAACAAAGAGGCAGTGACATTTCTATAACGAAAAGCGAATTTTATTGCTTTCTAGGCGTTCTCCTGGTTTCTGGTTACCACCCTGTACCATATAGAAGACTTTATTGGTCAAAGGAGGATGATGTCCACAATCTGCTTGTTTCTGAGAACATCAGAAGGAACACGTTTGACAAGATACTTCAGTTTTTGCATTTTGCAGATAACACCAAGATCAACCAGGACAGGTACTACAAAATTCGCCCACTTTTTTCCCATTTGAATAGGTGCTTCAAAATTCTTTCCTTGAGCGACAATCTAAGCATAGACGAAACCATGATCAAGTATTATGGAAGGCATGGCACAAAACAGTTTGTTAGGGGAAAGCCGATTAGGTTCGGTTACAAGCTTTTTTCTTTGGCATCCCCGTCTGGATATTTATACCATGCAGAACCATATTGCGGAAGAGACACTAAACTTTCCGAAACCTCGCTTGGTCTTGGGGAAATGTTGTGATGGGCTTAGTGAACGAGTGTCATGTTTCTGAAGGTTATCACTTATTTTTCGACAACTGGTTCACTTCCTTTGAGTTACTGGATATGCTCAAGGAACATAAAATAGGTGCCACTGGAACAATCAGAGCTGACAGATGCAAGAATGCTCCCCTGCCCTCCAAAAAAGACATGGAGAAATCTGGTCGTGGAACCTATTCTCAAGTGTCTGATGGAAACCATGTCCTTACCAAATGGTATGACAATTCAGTAGTTTCTATTCTTTCCAACAGCATCTTCACTGACACCACATGTTCTGCCAGCCGATACTCTCGGACCGATCGCAAAATTGTTCAAGTGCCCATGCCAAAAGTCATTCAGTGCTACAACCAATCAATGGGGGATGTTGATCTTTTTGACGAGTTTGTCGACAACTACCGTACCAAAATTAGAAGTAAAAAGTGGTGGTGGCCCTTTTTTTCATGGTGCCTTGATGCATCTATTGTCAATGCCTGGCTGCTGCAGAAGAAAGTCATGGAAAGTACGATGCCACTCTTGGATTTTCGCAGGTCCGTCGCACAGCAGCTGCTGAAGCAGCATGGAACTGGATCAAGATTTGGAGAAGGAAGACCATCTCATAGTCGACCACAAGCTACAAGAGCCATCCGATATGATTGTCAGTGCCACTGGCCAGTTCCCCTACCAACGCGATTTTCACGATGCCGACAATGTGGAAGACGGTGTTCGGTCAAGTGCATCAAATGCGATGCACCTCTGCATGTAGAATGCTTCCAGATTTACCATCAAGAGTGACACGAAAAAAAGTCCAGAAAGTTCTCTGAATCAAGTCTTGTTTGTTAAATATTCTCGAAACAGAATAAATATTACTCTAGATCTAATTGTTCTTTTATTCAGCCATTGCGATATCCCAACAGCCCAATGGCAACTAATGTTGCCGCTACATTTTTCCACTGTAACTCGCTGAAATATACCGAGTCATGTAAAATAAACTCAAAAATGGTCATAAATACTCAGTACCAACATAATTAATCAGATTTGGTCATAATAAAAAAATTGGGCTGTAATGGGTTAAAGTTTTTTGCCCCGAGAAAAAACTTTTTTGGTTTATTTGATTAGGTGCACAGAAACATAAATTTAATGCTGTGAGAGTGATTGATATGTATTTATAGGAATAACCCATTTATTTTTAGATAGCAAAAATATTTTGCTGAAAATATCTGACTGCTCAATATTGTTTAGTTAAAAATCAGATCATAAACAAGTCACCATCTCGGTTACCTTAATACAATGGAAAGAGTCTATGGGTCCTGAAAATTTAATGCGCAAATATTCAAGACGATTAGATTACAAAAGAAAGCTGACCCCGACGGTTCCGCAAACTCGGATGTCAGATGGGATGCGCTGAAATGTTATTTAAGAGGCCATACTATTGGATATTGCTCTAAAAAGTGTAAGCAAATGGTGTCTCGTCAAGCAGCATTAAAGGCCCTGGCTAAATATGAAGAAAAAAAAGCTGCAAAACTTGCAGAAACTTTCAAAGTGGGAGCGTATCAGCAATAATTGTGCACTTGAGATGAATCATGAAAACTTGGTACAGAATCATTTCAGTGATGTAATTAACACAACCCAAGCAAAAAAGGAAGAACACTGTAAAAAAGACTAAATACTTTTTAAATCCCGAAGAAATAATGAAAAAAACATTACCAAGCTTTAAAAAGATGAAATGTATGTCGCTAACAAATTTCAAATTTTATAGCAATTAAAGGTTATTACATTGATACCCAAGTAAGGGAAAAATTGTTTATTATCTGAAAACTATCTTCCTATCATCTAATTGAATCGTGATTACACAATTATCTCAAAATATTTAAACAATTGTATCCAACAGCTTTTGGAGGAATCAATTGGACCAGAACAGCACGGGTATGTTGGCCTCAACATGCTAGCATTATTTGATTTCATAGACCGCATGTAGAACAAAAAATTACTGTGGTAGTGGTTTTGTTGGATATATCAAAAGCTTTTGACTTCTTGCAATGGAAATACATATTTGAAATTCTAAGCAATTACGGATTTGATGACTATTTTTTAAAATGATTTAAATTTTTCTACGAAATCACAAAATGCTGCGTCATAAACAATATCTATTTATCTCCTTTTTCTAATGTTTCTGTGTCCGCCAAGGAAACCCTTTATCACCGACCATTTTTCTTATATGTAAGCAGCGTTTTGCTAAATCCAAATATCGGATGAAAACTTTAGAGGTGTAATAATTGTAAATATTGTACAAAAGGTATACGTATTTACGGTTGACACCTTACTATTTAAAATAGTTTTTACAATCAATTCAAAATGGCGTTTGCAATATTAGATAAATTCGCCTTCTTTTCAGAGTGTTGAAATATTTTATCTGAATTGCAAGCCATTCTTGTTCGCAGTGAACGACGAGAAAGTGCAAAACTGTTTCACAATATGGTATTCACGTCGCCTACCGGCTGCTTCAACTATTTGGGTATCTGAATTCCAGTCAAAATCAAACTGAAAATAATACATTTTTGTTTCAACAAAACTTTGAAACTGCTACATCTGACTCAAAAAAGGTATGCCAATATTTGGTCATCCAAAGTTCTTAGTTTAATTGGTAAAATTACAATAATCAATAGCTCGATTCTGCCACAATTCATTTTAAAGTAGCCGATATACTCAGTATTATCCCGAAACAATTTTTGAAACAATTTGACGATGTGCTCTACAAGTTCATTTGGGGATTCGATTACAAAAGAATCGCTCGTAAAAGTTTGTATTCAATATTACAACCTAGTTCACTGCATTGCATTTTACTGTAAAAGCACTTGTTTTGCTTTAACAGATAATTTATCGTTTCAATGGAAACCAATCCTGCATCATCATTTGGACCAAAGCTTTTACTGCTCCCTTAAAGTATATTCATTTGCAAACTAATTTCTTTGCGTTCTCTTGCAATATGCAATCAAATGCTTAAAAAACTTTTTACAATGCATTTGACAATGTACTGTAGATGCTTTTTGTAGATTTCATTTCATTTTACATTAATGATGTAAAATCTTTGATATTATATTTGTTTTTTTCTTTGTTGTATTCCATACGCTGATTAACTGACAAAGGACATAATAGTTTTTAGATGTTTCTTGCCTCAAAAACGATTGTCATTCAAATTTCTGTTTCCTTTTTTTTCAACTTGTTTACTAATTTTGTTTGATAGAGGCGAAAAATGAACTTTACTTACTTACTTATGGTTAAATAATACAATCTATCGACCAGGTTTTTGTCTGAAAGAGGCAGATAATTCTTGCCATATTTTACAAGAAAAATTGCCAATTTCTTTGACTTTGATACACTTGACTATATGTCTTAGAATTTAAAATTAGTCCGACACACAATACTGCTGTACAAAGGTACTCTAGCTTGCCAATGCATTAATAATAAACAGGTTTTTTTATCATAAGGCTAATACTGCAATGTATCAATGCAGTTCAACAGGCAGCACATCAGTTGTTTGCTTTCAAAACGACAGTGGATAAAACGAATCGCAGCTACAGCCTGATATCGTTTTCTCTATGACAGGGCTACTTAAAGGCAGGGACAGGGACCTTAAGTTCCAGGATTAGTACAGTAAGAGCAGTCACGGATTGCGAAAAAGCCCATGTCCATTTTACCAAACTTTGTTGAATTGTTCTCAGTACTAAGTTGTTTTCAAACAAAACAGCAAAAATGTTCGCGCCTTCGGCGCAACTACACATTCTTAGCGTTGACTAACGGCATCTTTAAAAATATTAACAAACAACACGATCAGCATGAAAACAGGAGAAAATCTATTTTCCTGTGCTGAAGGCCTGTTATCCATGTCACTCTCGTCTGCAAAATTCGCCGTTGCAATTAAACTGAGCAAGTGTGGTAAAGGTCAAAGCCTAGAAAAAATCCCGGCCAAGTATTCTGAAGCACTGTTGCCCCAAATGTGTTACATAGCTTCAAAATTCTACACAGCCTGCGTGGCCTATCAAACAATCCCCACAATATGACGACTGGCCACAGTTTTCTCGGTACCAAAATCTGGCAAAGAAGTTGATGACTGAAAGAGCTTCCAGCTCATATCACTGCTGAGCTTTCTTGAAATTTTTTCGAGCGGTTACTGTTGAGGCGTCTAGAACCTGTTTTTGACCCCCAACTTCCTGACAAACAAGCTGACTTCATGCATAGTTAAAGCATAAACGATCAAGTGTTTATACTAACATATGACATTGAACACCGCTTTGAAGAAAACAATAAATCAGGCATTGTATTGGCAGATCTTACTACCGCGCACGATAGCCAACTGTATGGTAAGAAGGCCAAATACCCTACCGAAGACTTTGATCCGCTGTTACTTCTAGAGATCAAGTTTTAAGAACTGGCTAAAAATAAAAAATGTGTTTTTTCACAAAATTAGCAAAATAAAGTACCACAAGTTTCTTTTGTATTTGATTTTGATGATTAGTGTAGAGCAGTGATTCTTAAAGTGCGTTCCGCGGAACCTTTGAATTCCACGAAGCAATGTCAAGGGCTCCGTAAAGCTACATTCGTAAAGAATTCCGAACATAGCTGCCAATCTTACAAATATATCCCCAGATTGCTTGTTGAAAGGCGGTCGATCTCCGAAAAAAAAAAAGGTCTTCATGATATTAACTTTGTCAAATGAAACATTTCTTTCATTGCATTAAGTATGAATTTAAATAAGTGTTCCGTTATGTTACCTATATTCTCAAAGGCTTCCGTCACAAAAAAGTTTGAGAAACACTGGTGAAGAGTGTGTAGACTAAGAAAGAGTTCAAGTATTTTCTTTATTTATTGATAATGATAGTCTCATTTTTGTCATTGCAAGTCAAAAATTTTAGTGGACCTCTGGAAATACCAAACTTATCCAACTGGACCTTTGTTAACATTAGTTAAGTAGCTTGAGACAAAATGAGGATTTTAAAGCGTTTAAGTAAAACGAAAAAGCTTGCTCAAAAAAGTTAATCTTTTATTGCATTGGCAACTCATCATAATTAGTTGTAGAATTATTTTTATTGAAAGCACTTATCTCCAGAAAAAGCTTTTTAACTTGTTTCTACGGTCAGTACTTTTTGAAAAAATAAAGAAAACAAAATTCGTTTCCCACCGTCAAAAAAAGCCAAATTAAAAAAAATATCTCTATTTATGACATAATCATAATGTCAACAACTGTAGCGTAAACCTTTCATATTTTAAATTAAATATTAACAAATCAAATCGGAAACACTTTACCTTTGAACCCGGAAATCCTTTGTTTGAAAAAACGTGCATGAGCGATTGTATTTGTACTCGGACGAGTTGGAAATAGCCAGATTGTACCTTGGTTTGAAATTAGCTTATTTTATTTCACTGTTTAAGACGCTTAAGTTTATCAATTTGTTAAATAGAATTAGCCAGGTAGTTAATCAAGATGCTTGTTTTATTTTAAAGGTAAAGTGATCAAGGTATTTAACCGTTGCCGTTGCCACAAACTCTCTTTGGCCTATCTTGATTAAATACATAGTGTTTAAAACGCCTAAATATATATCGCTGCTTGAAAGACTTTCGTGTGGTTAAAGTGTTGAGAGCGTCTGTCAAAAAACCGGGTGACGGTTCAAATCCTAGCCAAACGCAAATAGAATTGAAGATTCAAAATCTTTTACAACAACCTTTTATGATACTTATTCCGGAGCAGTGGTTAATCGTACCAACTTTTGTTTATGCTTAGTAGTTAATTACTAGCGTTTTAGATAAACTAAGTAGTCTTGGAGGAGCTAAAGCGCACGTATGTATGTAAGCACGCGCAGACAGACCTCTGCATTATGTATTAGGTTTGACATCATCATGACGTCTCAAGCTCTTTCAGGACATTCAACCAGGCGAGGTGATTAATCATGCACAGTTTGAGGTTTTTAAGCCCACTAGTTTTGGAGGAGTACACACAGACAAAAAAAAAGAAAACTCTTTGCTTTTTATTCAAGATATTTCCAGCCCGCCATTTTGGTGTGGGGTAAACTCAACTTTAACATTGAACTCATGCCAACAACAACAACGCGAAAAACAATTTATTAAAATCAAATAATTCTTTAAAGTTAGCCTATATGCTTACCGATACATGAAGCGGTTGAACCAATCCATTCCGATTTTTTGTAACATAGATATCCTTGATGATCTTCCGGGGAAATTGCATAACCGTCATTACACTTCAACTTACAAAGCGATCCTAATTTATTCCCTCTCGTGCAAGTCATTTTTCCATTTTCAGTTTCCTTCATTGTAGGACAAAACAAAGCTAAAATAAAAAAATTAGAAACAAAGAAGAAAAATTTTGTTAACTTGTAGATAATTATCGTAATTTTCTGGCAACGCATTTGTAATGGAAACCAGCAAAGATTAACCCCACCCCCACTTCAACCACCTTGCAGTTATATGTACCAAGCAATATGGGATTTTGGGATCCCATATTGCTAAAGAAAGTTTTTGAGATATTGTTACCTGCCCGCTCCTCTACCTCTAAAGTAAATCTCTTCTACTCAAGATACTCTAAGCTACATCATTTAAACTATAATATACAGTATAGATTAGGTCACTGCAGCCTAACTGTTTTCAATTACGTAACCTGTAAAGTTAACCCTTTGAACCCTGATCTCCTGGGCCTAAAAATACCCTGCACCTGAGCTCCTGAGCAAAATTTTAGAATTTTCAACCCCCCACATATAAAGGCCATTCATAACAAAAATATACAACGTACATCACACCAATGAGAACATAAACATTACAGAGAGGTCCAATCTTTATCCAACCTTTGTCCAATCTTTACAGAGAGGTCCACCAGCTGTAGGCCTAGATCTATTCCTACCAGTGCCGCGCCCAACTTGGGCCGTGCTAGGTCTAGGTGCAGGACTACTTAGATCTAGATCTACATCAAGCCCTTCATCTTCATTGCTTGATTCAGAGTTGACATCAGAATCTACTGACTCTAGAATAGATCACTTCCAGGGTAATTATCAGCTAAATCCTGCTCATCTTTGTCGGAATCATACACAAGACCTAAAGCCTGTTGTAAAGAAAATAGGCGTGACCTCTTACCAGATTCGCCAGAAATTGAGGGTTGAGAGAATGATCGTTTCATTGTCAATTTTACATAGAAAAAATACACTCAAGCATTGAACATGGGCGCAGACATCTTTGAATGACGTCGGTATCCCATAATATACAGGGTGTCCCAGAAGTCGCGCACCATCCAGGTTTTTACAGAAAACGCTTTTATTGATTACAGTCATAACAGATGCTCAAACTGTGCACCTACAGCAATGAAACAAGCATCAAATCTCTCTATCAAACTGTCTTTCACTCTCTTGAGCGTTTTATTGCTGATTTTCGGGCACTCAAGTAGTTATTGCATCCTTGTTATTGTTGTCATTTAGCACTCAGTTGCTATTGTTATTCTTAACGGTTGCTCTCGCTCAGGGCCATTGGGTTGGATTCTTGAGCTACAGATTGGTGTGTCGTCCCAGCTCTTCCAAACATAAAAATGAATTTAACTCTTTCTTGTACTTTTAGTTTCTTCCGTGTAATTAAATCAAATATGAAAACGCAGATTAGAATTGTGCGCGACTTCTGGGACACCCTGTATATAAGTCAACCTCATTGGTTGGATAAAAAAAGCGATTGCAACATGTTTTTATGACGCACTCTCAGCGCGACGTGGAGCGTGCACTCGGTATATAAGCAAAGAAGGCTTGCGACGTACAGGTCGCACTCGGGGCTGTCGAGTTAAGATCAAAATATGGTCGCCTGTCTCTTAGTTAATAATTTATTGTTTGTTAGTTAGTTTTAAAGATCATTATTCTGTTGTCACGTAAAGGCTTTGCAGTTATGCACAAACAAGTTAGATTAAAACTTGCTTTATAATTGCCAGTTGGCCTGCAGCTTTTGCATTGCATAATTATCACAAGCAACAGATAAACTTGACCTCAAGTATCCTTTCCAAATGGTCTCGGCAACTTGTCAAACATTCGTCATGCATTATTTATAAGGTACTTTAACGGATATTGGCAATTCACTGTTGGAATTTGTGATTCCATGGTATTAAAGGTATTGACGAATAACGCACAAAAATTATGAATACCAAATAGCGAATTTAGAGGTAGTTTATATTGTTTTCGGTAAAATAAAGAATGTGTTCAATTTCAGACAGCAAGTTTTCTCTTCATACATCACAATCAACAACAATTGATATTTGATTGAAATACTTCAATCGCTTTCGTGGCGACCAACGAAATATCAGGAATTTTAATGAACCTGCAATTGCGCAGTTGGAGAGGTGGGTATTATGCCATATCCCACCTTTTCTTGATATTGGCAACAAAACAAATAATCAGCTGAGCCTGGATTTACAAGTAATTTATTAAAGGTTTTTATCTATATATATTTTAAAATGTGCAGTTTTGGAAAAATTTAGAATGATTTCTAAAAAAGAAAAAAATGGGGTCGTTACTAGGTTTATAGTTAATGTGCTTCCTTGCAAATATTCTTGGTGCGCTGGAGTGAACCTATGATGCTGTTGCGGTAACTTCATTGAAGTTCGACGCTCGAAAGTGACCTAAAAAGTGTCACCCCAATAGCAATATATTGTTCAACCAATGATTACCACGATTATTATCATTACTACATTACTATCATCCCACTGTGTTGTTATATTTACCCTCTCTAATTTGAAACGCAGGTACTGCATGAAGGAAAAATTTGTAATCACAGCACAAGCCTGATCTAGATTTAATCAAACTACGAACAAGAGTACAATGCTCGCAAAGTGGAACATCTTTAACCCTAATCCTACCAAGTGGGGTCCGACCGGACCCCAGCAGTGTATTAATGTATCCCCAAAACCAATTAGTGCTTCGAAAAGTTAGGGATGCTAGGAATTTGTTAGAGTATCTAAGCTCTTTCCAACCCACGTTTTGGTTTTTGATTGCTAGCAGCTATACAGCATTTAGATATATTTTCGCTTTGGGGTCCGATTGGACCTCAGCTAATAGTGTGCATTTTAGCGTTTATATCTGCTTCATATCTTATTTTGTTTTATCAGATTAGAGTAAATAATGGCTAATAGAGATAGACGTGCACAATATGTTGCTTCAGAAGTACTTAAAAGTATTATTCAAATAAAAGATGACTCAGAATTTGAAGATTCTGACGTTTCAAGTGAAGAGGGAGACTACATATCTGAATGTTCTGATTTTAGATAAAATCAAGATACACTAGATCAGCTGAGCTACTTTATTATAAGAAAAATCGATTTCGCCCTATACAGGCATTTTAAATTTCTATGTAAAACGAAAAAACAAAAACCAGTGTGAGATAGTCAGTTCTGTTTTCTTATTTTATAATTACGGTAAGTTGGTTTATGCATTTTGTTTTTTCGTTTTACATAGAAATTTAAAATGCCTGCTTAGGGCGAAATCGATTTTTCTTATAATAAAGTAGCTCAGCTGATCTAGTGTACCTTGATTTTATCTATTGTATGATTATCAACCTGGATCGCTTCGAGCAAGTTACTTCACGGGTAGATTCCTGGTAGTATATTTACTTTTGCTGTTCTGATTTTAGTGACACTGAATCATTGAAACAATCTTCTTCAGATGAAGATGAAATCAGCAAACGCTCTACCCGTGATGATGATAATCAACTTAGTGGAGGAAGAGGCCTGGGCGAACGTGAAAGTCATATGCAAGACCACGGTCAAGGCGGGGTGGTGCAACCAGATGCAAGTGCAACTGAGCAAACTCATACCATATTTGTCGGTAAAAATGGAACAATTTGGCAAAAGCAACCACCAGTTACTGCAAGACGTCGAACCCAAGACATTATTAGACAGGTCCCAGGCATAACATCTGCCGTCAGTTGCACTTCAACTAAGCAGGCATTCAGTTCTTTTATTACGGAAGTAATGATTGATCTTGTTGTAGTAAATACAAATCGAGAAGCTTATTGTAAAACAGATGAATGGAACAAAGAACACCCTGGTGCTGAGAGAACTTGGATACCTGTTGATGACACTAAAATGACAGCTTTCATCGGACTCAATTTATTGGCAGGCCTGCATAAATCTAATCATGAGCCCATTTCATCACGATGGTCGGAAAAGGAAGGCAAACCAGTTTACATTGCTACTATGTCTAGAAATAGGTTCACAGACATTTTAAAATATATAAGATTTGATAATCGAGCAACTTGTGCAGAGAGGCGTGCAACGGACAAGCTGGCAGCTTTTCGTGATTTTTTGACGTTATTTCAAGCACAATTTCAAAAGTACTATATTCCAGGGACTGATCTTTGCGTCGATGAACAACCAGTGGCTTTTCGTGGAAGATGTCTTTTCCGTCAATACATCCCTTCCAAATCAGCAAAATATGGAATAAAAATATGGTGGTGCTGTGATGCAGAAAAAAGCTATCCTCTCAAAGACGAAGTTTATCTGGGAAAGCAACCTGATCAACCGCGGGAAGTTGGTCAGGGTGCACGCGTTGTCAAAGAACTGGTAGCGCCATGGCATAGAAGTAGAAGGAATGTTACAGCTGATAGCTTTTTTAGTTCGATACCTCTTGCTGAAGACCTTCTTGAAAATGGCTTAACTTATGTGGGTACAATTCGATCTAACAAAGCAGAGATACCTACCGTAATGAAGCCAAACAGCAGCAGAGAAGTTTACAGCTCCATGTTTGGATTCAAGGACCAAGTAACCTTGGTTTTTTATGTGCCAAAGAAAAACAAGGCTGTCAAGGCACTGTCAACAATGCATCATGACACTGTTGTTGAAGGGGAAGAATATAAGCCTGAAATTATAATGCACTACAATGCTACGAAAAGTGGGGTTGACAACCTTGACCACTTGTGCACACTGTATACATGTAGAAGAAAGGAAAATCGTTGGCCTGTTGTACTGTTTGGAAATTGCATTGATGTCGGTGCTGTAGCTGCTTTCGTAATTTGGATGGCAAAATATCCTGAGTGGAAGTCATCTGAGGGAAAAAGGAGAAGAAGAATCTTTTTACTTGAACTTGGTCAAGAACTAGTAATACCACATATCAAGCGCAGGGCTGCAACTTTAGGACTACGAGCTTCTATTCGAGTGGCTATGAATATGATTGGGATTAATTCTGCAGCAGCACAGGAAGCTCAAATGCAAGCGCCAATTGGCAAAAAAAGAAGATGCAGCTTTTGTCCACGTGTTGCTGATAAAAAAGTTCGACGTGTTTGCGAATCCTGCAAGAAATATGTATGCCTTACTCATAGCAAACAACAACTAGTCTGTGTTGAATGTCAGCAAAAGTGACACCATCAAAAGAATAATTTTGTAAAAGTGTCTAATTATGCTAAAACAATTTAACTTGATTGAGGTCTTGGAGAAAGTGCGTGTTTGTAGAAAACATTGTGTTGTCACTCTTGCATTAGTTTCGAAAACACATTTTCTCGGAAATTTTGTTTAGTACAGCTCTGATTCAGACTAACGCAAGCTTATTTTGATGTTCTGTGAAGTCTATGAATTTGTTTCGTTAGAAATACAAACATTTGTAACAAAAGAAGTTTAGTTTTGTAATGACAATCGCGACATTTCCACTGGGGTCCGTTTGGACCCCACTTGGTAAGATTAAGGTGTAAAAAGTGTTGGTAGGATGAGGGTTGATAGGCATTCAAAATTTGCCACAAAAATTAATATGGCCGCAAACTCCGCAGATGTACTCTTAAGAAAAACCAACAGAAGAGTAAAAATGACGCCTAGACTTTACCATCGCCTATCACAACATTCCACTACATCCGTTCTGGTAGAATATGGCAATGATTAGGTGGCCTTGTCAGCCACCAGCAAGCCTGAAATAGACGTGAACAGCCCTCGTAATCTTCGCATGCGAATCCAAGCCATGATGATTGATGATTGTAGGCAACACCAATACACGGGACTAGGTGAATTATTCGATGCACTTAGTCTTTGGGCAGCTAAAAAATTTAAAATTTCAGATATATTTTGAAGTAGAGTTCCATTATTTTGATTTTTCCTAATTTGTAAGCTTCGTGCGCAATGGATTGCTTTCAATTACCTCAAAGGAAATTGTTAACGTACAGTAGGCCTACAATATCTGAAAAAATTAAATAATTCAAGTAAAACCACGGATACACACGTTGTTTTCTGTGAGGAAAGGGAACTAAAAACGTTTTCGTTTCGAAACAAAAGTAAATACTTATCATCTTGTTTAAGATTACCTTTTTGAAGTATTTTCAAACTTCTGGGATGCTTTAAGAATATTCTTAGGGTGGAGCTCATTCTCGGCTCCCCCTTATTTTTACGCCTACAGATAAAAAATATATTTTTTGTGATACTGTGCAATTATATTGTAGACAATGCTACTTTTGAAGATGATGTTTATTCTAATTATAACATTAGTAAAAAAAAAACTATTTTGCAAAAGGCAAAAAATGTCAAATTAATTTTGGGATATATCAAGGTCGCTGAAACCAAATATGCATGAGGTTTTTGAATTAGCTCTAGTATCTGAGATGTCGCAAAATTATTTATTTTTGCTTTCGCACTTATTTACAAACTGTCTATTATCTTACGGGCTACTGTAAACTTCATATAGATATAGCCGATTACAATTGCAAGCGTATATTAGCTAGTAAAGTAGATAACGGTAAGAGAATGAATATTGAAGTAGGTCTTGCTTTATACGAGGGTCAGTCAAAAATTATCCGCACTTATAATTTTTTTATTTGTTTGAACAAACACAAGAGTAAAACAAATACGTCACTTCTTCCCATAATTTCCACTTTTCTTGATGCACTTCTTCCAGCGATCTACAAGCTTGTAAGTTCCATTTGAAAAGAAATTTTTGGCTGGTCATTCAACCATTTGTGCACCGCTTTAGGCTATGCTTCCGACAATCTCGCAACGCATCTTTGAGCGAACTGAAGAGATTGTGGTCGGAAGGTGCAAGACCTGGGCTGTATGCAAAGTGCTGCAGCACTTTAAAGCCCAATTGGCTAATGGTTTCAAAAGTTTTGTAGCCGCATGTGGGCGTGCATTCAACAATACTTCGCATATCCCTAGACGTCTTTGCTTGTGGTCTACCGTGAGCTCTCTTGGCAGCCACCTTGCAGGCACTCTCCGGAAACCAAGATAATCGTGAATAATTTGATGGAAAGATCCATGACTATCAGTAAAGAGTGCTCTAACTCATCAACATTGATGCGCCGGTCGGCGAGTAATCATTTGTTGAGCTTGTTCGCTATTGTCGTTGGTGATGCACCTTCTTCTCCTTGTGAATGCTTGACGCTTATCCGGCCACCTTAAAACTTCTCGATCCACTCATGCTTACTTCTTTTTGGTAAGGCACTATCTCTATGCTGTGCTCAGAACCTCCAGTGAATTTTACTTCCTAAAACGCCTTGTGCTCCAAAAATTGGATCACTGCAAGATGTTCTTCGGTGGTACATTGCACTAGTGGAGCCGACACTTTTGTCGACTGAAAACAACACGAGTAAAAATTGATCCAACAAGTTGATCAGCTGATTGCGATCAAATGACACAACAGATGGCGCGTGCAAGAAAAATTGCGCCAAATTTAAACAAAAGTGTATGCTGCAGTATTCGTCGTATGAGCTATTCGTTCTAAGCATTATGCAGGAAGACGTATATGCACTGCGTTAGCGCTCATGCTCTGTTTGCGAGTCGTCAGCTAGACTGGGCCACCACGGCTTGGTCCTACCATCTGCCTGTCACATGAAGATGGAGGCATCCCGTTAAGTGTCTTGGCCAAGAACACAACAAGCAAGCTTGCTGACTTGTTCTCCACACTATCCCTATTTTGCTGAGCGCCAGGCAGGGAACAGGTCTATCGACTGCAAAGCGGACGCTCTAACACTGCTTCATCGAGTCGGTTTACACTGTGGTGAAAAGTGCGGATAATATTTGACTGACCCTCGTAGTTGCATTACGAAACAGTCATATGTAAACTCTGTATACCACAAAAATAGCTGACATTGTAAAACAGTTTATTAGACCTCATGTCGGTTTGCTGCAATTTATGAGGTTTACAGTGTATGTTTGCATTTCATGCAGGATAGCAAAATGGCGCATTAACTGGCATTTTCTATTACTTTTGGCATAACCTTTCACAAACAAAATGTAAGCACGTTTGTTTAGTTGACAGCTATTAAATCTTTGTATTAAACTTTCAACCAGTTAAAATTTTTGTTTGAAATACTTTTTTTGGCTATGACAATCACATTTACCAGAACCATCAACAAATAACAGCAACAGCAAATGAATGAATCAACATTGACAGTAACAAATAACGCTTGCAATCATCAATGTTTCTTGGAGTGTTTCCCGGAAGCATACTTTGTGCACATAAAGCAAACGATACCAGTTCCCTTGTCCTTATTTCTCTTGCCAAGACCACATTTCTGTCGTCTTAATTTGGGAGCTTTGTAAACATTTTTTGCTTTTTCGCTGATGCAATAGAAATTAAAATTCTTCGACAGGCGTCAGGTCGGACGTTAACGCAAGTTGCTTAATAGCTTAGCAGTTTCTTTCTTCTATTCGCCCTAAATGATACTAAACAGTACAGAGTCTTTAAATAAGCCACTGGTGAAGTGTTAAATTTGCATGGCCCGTGCACTTTTTGATTAGATTTCGCTTGACTTTACTTTAAAAAACCAACGCTCTTAAGCTATCAAAAATAATTAATTTTAAGCTGCCTCCTTAAGCTGGAAAAAAATCATTTTCAATTACTGATGAGGCGGTAAACACACTTTCTTTTCTGTAAAGGTATTACAACCAAGGATTTAGAGTTTGAAGCTTTATTTACAATTCCTTTACTTTTACATAAAAAATCAAAATTATTATTTTTTACCTTTTTTTCGCATACATATTTACATGGTTTTGAAACTTATTTCTTGATTTCTGTTGAATACTCAGTCGAACCTTATTATTTTTAAATTTTCTGTTCGCAATGTGGCACTGGGGAGGTGTTTGAATTGTAATTTGTAGCGTGGCTTTTATTAGATTCTTCCCTCGCACTGTCTGCAAGTAGCTGTAAAATGGTTTGATTGTCAGTAAATTGTCGACCCTCATTTTGATAATTAATTATTAAATGTTTTATGTTTAGAAATTTGGCTAAAATGTTTTTATCATATGTCAACATGTGTATATATTTTTCTCTACTCTGTGTAATTGTTGGCTTGTTCATTCTATATTGTTGGCCTGTCCATTCTATATTGTTGGCTTGTCCATTCTATATTGTTGGCTTGTTCATTCTGTATTGTTGGCTTGTTCATTCTATATTTCGATTTGTAAATTTCCAAAAGAATAAAGCTGATTCAATATAAACTGGTTTCAGTTGCGAAGACAATGGAAACTCCCAATTTTCCGAAAACAAATGGATTCGTCTGAATATTGACCATTTTTTTGTTTTAATCCTTTCCTTTTTTATTTCTTCTTTCAAAAATTTTAGGATCAAATTTCCTTTCAAATGGAAGCCCTAGAAGCTCGGTCAATATTGGTCAGTATGTTGCCACAGCCAGGACGTGACAAAGCAAGGCTTGTTGCAATTACTTAACCACTTTAATGAAATAGCTCAGAATAGCGGACAGCGTGAAACATGGAGCTGTCTCTAAAATAGAGTAGAAATAATATTACTATAGGTCAGCATCTAATTTTTGCATGAAATTACAAAATATTCTATTTCTAAATTTATTTGACCACAAGAAAATAATATGAAATTACGGTCCGAGATTTCACTTGAAGCAACAGCAAACTGGCCACGTTAGAAAACACTGTGGTTATAGCCGCTGTTTGATTATTGTGGCGGCTATAGGATTCTGTTGCGACTTGTGGTGGCCTCACACGGATTTTGTTGTTCTGTTTTTTATTTGTCCGAACTTGTACCGTTTTCTAAAACAAATGTACGATTTTCAGCGCAATTAATTTCGATACAATATTACGAAGTATTTAACGTGATATTCACTTACCAGCAATTCCGGCAGTCACTACGATTAATTATTGATTCGACAAATTTGCAATAAGATTAGTGATAATAATTATTGATCTGAATAAACAAACAAAACCAAGGTAAATAAATCATCATTGGATCCAAGGCTGCAACTATGCACTGCTTGAAATTAAATGCTGCTCAACTCAGTAAACTAAAAGCTATTTTGAACAAAGGGCACCAAAGCGAATTGTAAAGGCAGTGCTGATTTCGTAATAGAAAAAGGAAAGACGCGTTTTGTTTGCAGGCATTAACTATGTAAAATTTTGAGGTAAGATTAAGTGACCATGGTTCAAATCCCAAGTGTATCAAATTCAAAGGTTTAGAAAAAGTTTGTTTGGCGCTTACAGTGGTTAGGTCAAGAACATTGACCTCTGGTGAAACCAAATACGCTCCCATTGAGGTAGAACTACAAGCAATAGTCAATTCAATACGAAGGGCGAACATCTCAACGACTACAGAATCGCATCAAGAAGCATGTTCCACAATGGTTAAGACAGCAGTTGACCAGTCCACGCCAATCTCAACCACACAAATTGTGCAAACGAACCGACACCAAGCCGGATTGTAATTCCGCCATGGGTCAGCATCTTTTAGATAATGATCAATGTGCATTAAATATGATAACAAGCGGTTTTCAATCCTCGCCGCAGCACGCAGCGCTTTCCATCTTAATCTCTTAGAGGCTGCTTGTATCAAGTACCGACACCCGGCTTTATGCAGACAGAAAGAATTTGTTTACACTCTCAAACTCTTTCGATAATCGTGGCGTTACTACAGTATTTGGCTTCCTGCTACGCTTTCTTTAACTTTCGCCATTGCGAAATCTTTCTTTGGCGCACTTTACAATACTAGCGCTATCATTAACTTGTCTTGATTGACTAACGTCCAAATTATTCACATAAAACACTTATCGCTCTAGATCTTTTGACGCGATACCGCCAGTGATGAGAGCGTCACGAAAAGCTTATGGGTCAAACAGGTTTTTTCAAAGCTATATTAAAATGATAATTTTTTTTCATTTGTCAAGTTCAACACAAACTGGCAGAAGTTGTGTAATGCAATCGAAAGTTATTCGTGACCTTTGACCCCGCGCCGCAAGATTTGGATCGAAAGTTTTTCCTATGCTACTATATAATCGTTTTTAGGGCATCTTGATGAACTGTTTTGCCCATCTGAGTTAACGTTTAGCTTCCATTATTTGTTAACACGTCGCGTATCGCTACATGAGGTATTCTGTTCGACCAGTGTAACTCTAGGAATTGTTGCAGGCTTGAGATACGAAACTGTTTGAGCATTTCGATGTATCTGAGTAGTTCACCTGAGACTTGCAACCATACGAAAAGATAGAGACGGAAAAAGTATTTTAAACAGCTACCTAAGTTTCAATGCTGATATTTTTGCTGAGCACAGAGCACGAATGCTTAGTCGACCATACGCTGCACACTCTAGACAAATACGACATTGGGAGTGGCCAGTAAAGGCAAAAGTTAATTGAGAAAACAGTCTTGGTGCGTAAATTCGTTTACATTAGCAATTTTTGCTGGCACGTGAATTCGTTTACAAAATGGAAGAAGCACGATTCCAGTGGTGGAAGCATACGAGTGTTGGAGGATTTTAATGGTGGAAGCATATGAGTGTTGGAGGATTTTAATGGTGGAAGCATATGAGTGTTGGAGGATTTTAATGGTGGAAGCATGTGAGTGTTGGAGGATTTTGATGGTGGAAGCATGTGAGTGTTGGAGGATTTCTATTTTCTTGGTACTAACGCCTAGATCGGCATGTCTGTCAGCATTTACTTTGATCCAACAGTCTTTGAAAAACATCAGAACTCTACACAAAAAAGAATACCGAAGAAAAGTATAAATTTTCCCGAGCCAAACAGAGCTGCAGTTTAAGGACGAAGTGGCACAGGTGGCTATGGAGCCGCAGGTTGTCGACCCCTGTGTGAGCTTAAACCTCAGGAAATACCTTCACGATTTGAAACCGCTGATTCTTACCAAAGTTCTTTGAGTGCTATAAAATGATCAAAAGCGATCGTGAATAGTGTGTGATCTAAGATCAAAAATTTTGTCCAAACGCACACAGGAATTTGCAGCTGACAACATCATTTGGCTCTATTTTTTTTGTTTAGAAGAAAAAGAACATTAGACTTATGAGTCGCTCACATTTTAACTACTTTTAATTATTAGCAAACATTGTATTGAAAGCATAAGACCTCAATCAAAAACTGTAGTCAAATCAACTCACAAGAAAAAGAAGTAATTGCTAGAACAACTAACCTAACTTTAAAAAGTAGTAATTGCTAGAACAACTAACCTAACTTTAAAAAGTTTTTTCAAAAGAAAAAAATCATTAATCTAAATTAAGATCATCTATTTTCAGAGTTTTCTGAAAATAGTATTAATCCTTAACATTCGTTAGGTTTTCCAGGGGGGCAACATTTTTTATAGAGACGCCATTGCGTGCACCATACAATTCAGGCCTGCACAACATACGGCCCGCGAATGCGTTTTGTGCGGCCCGCAAAAGCATTTCCGCAAATGCGTTTCGTGCGGCATGCGAAAGCATTTCAAAGTCAGTCAACAGCTGAACTCCATCTTTTCTGTGTTCCACATGCTGTGTGAGATAGAGAGCATTTTGATTAAATCTTATTCCTCAATTATTACGTGACAGTTACTGGTCTTATGATGCCTTAATCAATGTTTGTTAGAAGTTCTTGTAGCTCAATAGCTCATGATCTTAATCTAGATGAGCCAGAGAAGAGCATCAAGAATAGAAAATTTTAGAATTCTGTTCTAGGGCCATTGCGCAGGCAAAAAAACGATCAGATAGAAGTAGCCTGCTAACCGAAGTTCATTTATCCATAGAGAGTGGTTCACTTGCTTCTTTTTACAGTTATCGTTTTAGTGTTGTCTACGTGCTGGCTTTACGTAATGTGCCTGAGACTGAACTTTGTTTTTCAATGATTAACCATGTCTGAAGGGGAAAAAAAGAAAATAGACATCGAGCACAGAGCGCTTAACTCTGAGTGAACGAACAAGTACTTGTTTGTAACGAACGAAGACAAAATAATCTGTCTTGTGTGTCGAGAAACGGTAGCCGTTCCCAAGGAATATAATTTGAGACGTCATTTGAAAACTCAGCATCCTACTATCGCTGAATTAGATCGTAATGAAAAGAGCCTTAAAGGAGTCAGCCTCATGAAAACCTTGGCAAGAAACAGCAATTTTTCAAAGTATTCGACAACGAAAGTGCAAAAGCTACAAATGTTCGCTTCCAAATTTAGAGGAAAATTGCTGCTTCTGGGAAGTGTATTACAGATGGAGAGTTTGTGAAAAAGTGCTTGCTGTATCAAAGCTTTGTCCAGAAAAGGTGCGGATGCTCCAAAACATCAGTCTCTCACCCATATCTGTACAAAGAAGGATGACTGACATAGCTGCTAACTCAGCGATTTAGTTAAAGCAGAAAGTAAAAGAATTCCGTTTTTATTCATTGGTTATGGATGAAAGTATCGATTGTTGCGATAAAGCCCAGCTTGTCATATATATTCCGGCATTGACAAGGACTTTAATATTAGTTAAGAACTTGCTGCCATGCAATCAATGAAGGGCCGACTACTGGGAAAAACATTTGTACTGAATTAATGAATTGTGTAAACAAGAAGTTGGCATACAGCTTTACAAACTTAGTGGTCCTTTGATCCAGCGGTGCTCCAGTTATGTGTGGAATACATACTGGAAAAGTTTCTTTAATTAAGGAAGTCATTGAAAGACGTATAATCAGAAACCACTGCGTTATTCACCAGCAGGCTTTGTGTGGTAAGATTTTAAAGTTTGACCACGTAATGTCGGTAGTAGTTACGGTTGTAAATCACCTTTGTGCTCGCGCTTTAAAACATAGAACATCTGGAGCATTTCTGAAAGAGATGAATGCCGAATATAAAGACCTAGTATACCATACAGAGGAAGTTTTACAGATCCTTAAAAATGAACCACAAAAGTTCGAAAAGCTTGAAAGTAAATCCTGGAATCATAATTTATTTTTCCTTTGTGATATCACTTCTCATCTGAACGATCTCAACACGCAGCTTCAGGGAAAAGACCTGCTAATATTTCAGTTGGTAGGAGCAGTAAAAGCTTTCAAAATGAAACTACAACTTTTCAGAGGTCAGTTGTTGAAAGATAAAATTATCCACTTTCCTACCTGTGCACAATATATTCCCCAGTGCCAACATCTTGAGCTAGGAAGTAAATTTGCACATCAAATGGAGATACTGATGCAAGAGTCTGACCGACGACTCACTTTGTTTCAGGAAAAAAATCTCCAATTTAAATTGGTTGAAGACTGATTTTCTATGGATTCAGAAGACGTGCCCATATAATTGCAACTGGAGGTTATCGAACTGCAAGCCTAAACACCGAGAAAGCAGTCTGCTAGACTTCTTCATTCAGCTTTAAATTGTATTTTCAGAAAATATATTTTGATTATGTTAAACAGCCATCTCCAATGCCTTGTGGAAACATAAAAAGAAGAAAGTAAAACTCTGTAGAAAAAAAAAGCGATCAAATGCAGAAGCGCGGTTCACAGTGCAGAAAAGCGGTTAAATTTTTTTCTTCCAAAAAATCTTTTACCCACGTTTCTCCGTGTTACTTAAAAAGTACTTTTTGAATAAACAAAGAAAACAAATTTGCAGTCAAGCTTTATTTGTGACTTCGTCTTACTCCTTAAAATAGGAGTTTTTGAAGCTTGCCTTAATACCAGATATTTGATATTCAACTTTGGAAGTGTTGACTGTTTCTTTTAAATTAAGAAATGTATTAAATTACGTTGCAATTGAAAAGTGATGAGAGGTTAGATTTACGTGAATCTGGATTTAAGAGTACTGCTGCTTAGAAACTTTAAGAATTACTTCTTTAAAGAGGTACGATTTTTATAATGTTATTGATTGGATGCTGCTTTTCTTTTGAGCAAAAAGTCATTTCTGTCCGTCAAGAGATTTGAACCTTAACACTAGAACCGCCGAAGCGGTCAAAATGACCGTTTCACATTTTCAAAATATGGTATTTGCACTTCTACTTAGCGGATCGTATTGAAACTTCTTGACTTTTCCTAAGTAATGCTTTTGTCTAATCTGTAGTAATTAGAAGTTAATACATTAATCCGTTTATTCGCTAGAGTCCAGTTTACCATGAACAGCCAAAAGCGGTCAATTTGACTGTCAATGGAAAATCATTACATAGCTCTTTTGTGACTGTAGCAAGGCGAGAAAACGTGTCAGTATCACTGTGGGATACCTTCTAATTTGCAAAACTGTCTGTAGTTTTGTCCTTTTGGTATCCAACGGTATCACAGGTCACACTTTAGATTAGCTAACAACAACAAAGAGAAGTCGCTCAAAACCAATGACAAAAAAGGCACTAACTACCAGTGAAAATGACTGAAGCAAACCAGTTGAAGACCCAGTATCAATAGCCATTACGTGTTGTTTACATCTGCATCTATTCCAGTTTATAGCAAGCTTCAAAGATTATGCCAGGTCAGCGACCACAAAGGATTAGCAGAGCGCAAGCTTTAGCTTTGCTGACTTCAATAGCAGAAGAAGACTCAGGAGAAAGTGATGCTTCTGATTGGGAAGAAGATCAACATCACGCTAATGACTGAGAGCTATCAACCACTGATGAAGAGTTGAGTAGTGAAAATGAGAATGAAGATGTTCCAGATCCTTCTCCAAGCAATGCTTCTCTTTCTGCAGCGTCTCACAACGGTCAGTCTTCAGCTAGTTTGATTCTAACCGTGGAAACAGTAGTAGAAGAGACAGCAAAAGGTGGAACTAAATGGTCGTTTATAAGTTTGGGTTCTGAAAGCAGAGGAAGAAGAGCTGCACGTAATGTGATCACTGAAGAAGCGGGTTTATCCAGGCGAAGCCGGCAACTGTCAGACTTACATTTAGGTGCCTTTTTGTTACTCATGGACAGTTATATGATTTCTCTTGTACAAAACTGTACAAATGTAGAAGCTCGAAGAGTGCTTAGCAATAAAGACTGGAACGTTTCACGATCTGAACTACTCGCTTTTATTGCTTTGCTTTATGTGCGCGGAGCTTATGGAGGGAGAAATATTCCTTTGGAAAGCTACTGGAACAAGCAGTGGGGAGTGTCATTTTTTTCAGAGACAATGGCAAGAAACCGTTTTCGAGAAATTTTGCGATTTTTGCGCTTTGATATGCGCAGCACCAGGTCAATACGTTTACAAGCTGACAAGTTTGCGTTAGTTTCGGATTTGTGGAATAGATTTGTCGACAACTGTATATCTTCCTACAAACCTGGGCCAAACATCACTATAGATGAACAGCTTTTTCCTACAAAAGCTCGTTGCAGGTTTACTCAGTATATGCCTAACAAACCTGATAAGTTTGGTATCAAGTTTTGGTTGGCTGTTGACGTAGACACAAAATATATTTTGAATGCCATTCCCTACTTGGGTAAAGAGGAATCACGTGCTCCATCACAACGGCTTTCTGATTGGGTAGTCATGAACCTTATCCAACCTTACTTGGGAAAAGGAAGAAATGTTACGACGGACAACTTTTTTACTTCGTACAGCCTGGCAAAGCAACTGCTGCAATTAAAGACAAGCATAGTGGGAACTGTAAATAAAGTTAGAAGAGAGCTCCCTCCATCAGCGAAGAAACAAGCAACAAGATATTCAACTGTGCTCTTGAAAACAGATGATGTTGCCACGCTAACCATCTATCAATGCAAGCCAACGAAAAACGTTTGTGTTCTTAGCTCACTCCACATGTCTGTTGATGTCGATTCCTCCGAAAAACATTGAATTTTGAAACATTGAAGCCAGAAACGATTGAATTTTACAGCAAAACCAAATGTGGAGTAGATGTAGCAGATCAAATGGCTCGCCAGTACTCAGTAAAAGCTGGTATGCGCCGGTGGCCGGTTACGGTGTTTTATTATATCTTGGATTTAGCTTGCATCAACGCATTTGTTTTATATAAGAAGAAAACGGGAGATTCTATTTCAAGAAGAGATTTCATCTTCAAACTTGCTTGTGAGCTAAGAGAAGACTACATCGCTGAAAGAAGCAGCAGAAGAATTGCACCTGCACAAGGCTTGAGTACTGCTGGCAAGAAATCCCTAAAACGGAAGCAGTGTCAAGTTGCTGTGAACTGCAAACAAAACAAAACCTCGAATTGCTGTCACAAATGTAACAGCACCGTGTGTGGTAACTGCACAGCAAACAGTTTCGTTGAATGCGTCATTTGTGCTATGGAAATGCAGTGAAACCAATAAATATTATGTGTAATTTATTAACTGAGTAAATATTTGAAGCAAAAATTGGTAAGGATATCGTTTTTGAACGGTTAACTATTGCAAATGCAATGTTAGTCACTATCTTGATCCAGAACATGAACAATACAAATTAGTTTATACAAAATAATCGACCGTAAGACTAGCGGTCAAAATGACCGCTTTTGGCTGTTCGCGACAACCCAAAACCTTGGCGGTTCTAGTGTTAAAAGATGACTGCTAATATGACATCATCGTGTCGTCACTATTCCCTTTATGACACCTATATCGAGTTAGTGATCAATCGTTCCAAATGTCTTGTTTCTACGCCAAGTAATTTTGGAGAAGCTAAAGTGTAACATACGTACTTACGCACGCAGTTTCAGACAAAGCACTAGTTTATAACATAAATTCTTCATAGACATCTAATTGAAAACTCTTTTCCTACCCTGTTCATCCTACCTCTGCATGTTGGAAACTTCTCCACCGACCAAGCTGCTTCACCACACTGTATTTTTGTTTTTTCCTTTTTTTCGCCCTTTTGTTTGCAAATGAAGTCTTTGGAGCCAACTCTGCCATAATTTTGTCTACAAACAATCCTGCACAAACAAATACAGCAATCTCAAGTTGAAAGTTAAATAATTGTATTTTATTCGGTCCTAAATTTAAATAAAACAACTTTCGTTCAGACCTACTTCGGCGGTGCTGCTACCAAGATTCATGTTTGCTGTTTCAGAGAAGAAGATGGGATAGATACCGGCAAAGCAAATTTCATCCATTTTTACACAAATAACGTTAAAATTTTACATAAGTAACAGGTTGTTCGGAAAGTCAATGTGCGCTCTTACATTTATTACCATACAGTAAGCCTATATCGCATTTACATTACATTTATTACTGTAAGATATTTTACGTGGCTCCTGGCTAGCCCAATATCCTACATAGGATGGTATACGAAATGCGCCAGTTTATCCTAAACAGCACGACCAGTTTTATTTGTGTCACTCTCAAGTAAATAAGCGTTTAAGCAAATGGATAGAAGCGGTTTCAACCGTTTACTTTTGAGCCAGGATTTCCTTTGACGTTACTGCTAACCGTGCAAATATGAACTAAAACTGACATTCTTGCATGAAATTGATTACACAAAGGGTAATTAGACATAGTAAGGCATACTGATAACATCTATTGGGGCAAATCTCCCTAAATTTTTGTTAAAAATTCATATGCTTAACTGAGTATAAAGTAAAGTGCTTCTCTACAATTCTCTTGCATAATTATTATTATTTAAATTTTATCATCTTACTGTTAAAGCTTAATGCCATTGCTATTTGCTACTTCAATCATTCTACTCTGCTATATTTTGCATCTAAATTAAATGTGAGGTTTGGCTATTTGTTTGTACCTGCTTGATTATTCTAATAAATCTGTCGCAATATCGACGCCATTCTACATGATCAATCGGATTTTTTTGCATTTGAATCAAATTTGATTCCATCATCAAGAGTGCTTTTGATGCCGCGATTCAGTTTGAGCTTCTCGCTAAGACTTTCCTTTCAAATCGAGTGACTGGGACAGTAGCAGTCACAATTAGAATAGATGCTAAACATGGCTTCTGTTAGCACCATGACACAATCAGACCCTTTTCAATTTGCAAATCTTAAATAAGAATTGCAAATCTTAAATCTTAAATAAAAAATCCTAAAATGTGAAATAAAAAAAAGAGAAAAGTAAAATTGTGCGATGACTTTCCGAAATATATTACGTATTCAAAGGCAAAAAAATGGGATATATAAAAAAGCTCCATTATCTGTTTAAAATGTCTTAAATTTCAAATAAGGTATAGTAGAGTATTCATTCTCGAAGCTTTTCGTCTGACACTTTTCAAGAGAATCCGTCAGTCAGAAAAGTGTCAGACGAAGAGCTTCGAGAATGAATACTCTACTTTCTGCAATTTTCAAATTTTGTACCACCAATCAACTCTTCAAATAAGGTATAATTCTCATCAACAATTCTTAAATCAAATATTGTGATTTTATTCTAATTGCAATACCAAAAATATATATGGCGTATTTCCATCTAAATGTATTTTGATCAACCATCAAAGTAAGAAAAAATTATTCACTATTGTAGTCTAGTGCAAAGGTAGGCAATCATTGGTGCCGGTTCGGGAGACATTTGTTACCGGGCTTTACATCGTTTAAATGACACTGGTGGAGGTGATTTTTGTTTTATAAATAACTATGATTTACTACCATCACTCATAAATGAGATCATCTCGCTGTAAACAAACAAGCCCAGGGTTCCCACTGACCCAGCGTTAAGATCAGTTGTGATAAATTATATATATTTTTTGATGTATATATTTTCCATCTTTTGATGACCGACTGGGAAAAGTAATGCCTTCATAAACCGGTCCTTAGCGCGCAAAAAGTTGCGGACCCCTGATATAAGGCTCAAGATTTTCACGTACAAAATTCTTTTTATTTTCAAAAATTGTATGTAAAGCTAATGTTCTATATGCACCTATGTTATTTGTTATCTCGTCTGTCCGGCCAAAGTTTGGTAACAGGTGGGGTATACTATAGTTCAATCTATGATTTTAAAATTACATAACTTTAAATTCTGATGAAATCTGTTTTTTCCATTTTGTTACATCATGCTGTGATACACATAGAGAAAAAATATTTTTTGGTTGCAATCACTACTGATAGTACTAGAGCAGTGGTTTTCAACGTTTTTTACGCATTTCTCTCCTACTGTCTCAGATACAGTCAATTTCTACCTACCGTAAATCACAAAAAGGTAGAAAAATAAATAGAAATCTTATAAAAATCAAAATTTTTCAAACAAGTCAACCAAACAAATTTAGAAACATATCTTTATTCAATTTTGTGAGAACTTTGATCTTCAAAGTTATTAACAGAAAAATTCGAGGAAAAAAGCATTTCAGCTTTTTTCAGAAACACCCACGGTCATTAAGGTTAAAAGTTTTTCTTTCTTGGATGAATGCCCGTCACGTAAGAAGTGCACTTAACTACTGCAAATATGCAGTTGTAAACGCTAAAATTGTTTTTTTACCACCACAACTTTTTCGAAGTAGTTGCATTCACTTAACCATCCAAACTCATCAGCTGGTTTTTGGATGCATTAATTGGTTTCATACTGTCATTCTTATTTAAGTGCTGAAACATTCTATAATTTATATTTTTAATGAGGGAGCGCCGTTTTTTGAGAGTTTGCAAAGATTATGGTTTTCTTCTCAATAAGCAATTTCAAAATCGCCGCTAAGTTTTGATTTTATGCAAACTACTTTTTGTTTTATAAAGATTTCAAAACATCAAAATACTGTAACATACCATATACGAGTATAATACGAGGTGTTGTTGATAAAATGGTAGTTGCGGTGTGCAGTAAATATGCTTCGTGTTCATACATCATTTACAGTAGCATTAAAAGGGGAATCAAGGGCTACGGACCGTGGTCTGGAATTGATTTAAGTGGCCGAATTTCTTTAAGCTTCTTATGTTTTTGCTGTTGTTCACTTCCGAAGAAAAGGCACAAAATTTGCTTTCAGAAAATTGATCTTCAAAAAAAGGTCTTCAACTCAAATGAAGGCGTTAATGCTATTTTACAAAAAGGTATTCAACTCAGAAGAAGAACTGCATTCCCATTTCCAAGTAAATTTCATTTTTTCTCTACTGGTTTCATCCTCAAAAGTTTGATACTGAGTTAGGATCAGCCTCTCAACGCTCCTGGTTAAATACAGGGTGTTTCACAATTATTGAAACAAAGCGATTGGGCACAAATTCAGGATTTTAAATGATACCACAATGATGATTACATTTATTGAAAGGTGAAAGGATAACATTTTATAATCTGAAACTGTTTATCTTCAAATCAGAAATAATATGTCAAGAAGATTCTTAGAGTACATGCTCTAGATGTCCACCGTTCTGTCGAAGGCATTCTTGAATGCGGCGTGCAAAGTTGTTGATAACACGCTCACATTCCTCCTGTGTAATGGTCTGAATTTTCTCGGTAATGGCTGCTTTTAAAGCTGCAATAGTGAATGGGTTATCCTGGTAAATGTTGTCCTTGAGGAACCCCCACAAGAAGAAATCTGGAGGATTCAGGTCAGGTGAGTGAGGTGCCCATTCCACTTCAGCTTTGCGGCTGATGAGACGCTTCCTAAACTTTTCACGGAGCCAAGCCATGGTAACATTAGCAGTGTGAGGAGGGGCACCATCTTGCTGGAACCACTGTTCTTTCTCATCAAGGTCCTCATGCTTATCGAGCTCTCCCCAGAACTGCTCAAGCACTGGAACGTAGCGCTCTTTTGTCACGGTTACTGCAATACCGTGATCATCTTCAAAGAAAAATGGTCCGATGATACCATGCTTGGAAATGGCAACCCATGCTGTGCATTTTTTTGAATGCAAAGGGCGTCCAACGACTCTGTGAGGGTTCTCACTTCCCCAAAACACCCAGTTTTTAGAGTTAACGTGACCATTCAAGAGGAAGTGGGCTTCATCTGAAAACCAGACATCATCCAAGAATTTCTCGTTATTGTCGATCGTTTCCGAAAACCACTGGCACATCGCTACCCTTTTTTCCTTATCATTCCCGGTTAGTTCATGCTTTACGTGGATCCGGTATGGATAAAGTTTTAGCTCCTTAACCAGCATGCGCCTTACAGAAGAGACAGAAATGCCAAGTTCTTGGCTCCTTCGACGGAGAGATTTGCTCGGACTCCGACCGACTGACTCTTGAACCCTGCTGACATTGTCGGGGGTGCGGATTGTTATTGGAGGCCCTGAGGGCGATGAGCCCGCTACCCTACGATCTCCACAAGTGCCATGAGCTTCAAACTTCTTGACCAACTTGAAAATCTAACTCCTGTTTGGAAATTGGTTGAAGCTGAACTTCCTTCTGAACCTTGCTTGAACAATCTTGAAAGACTTCGTTTCGTAATATGTCTTTACACAAAAGATCTTCTGCTCCATCGACCAAGGCATAATTAGACTATTTTTTGTTTAACGTATAAAAATGTTAACTATTTCGCTATGACAATCTGAAAACAGAAAAAGAATAAGGTCATTGGTAAAGGTTTTAGAAGCTGCCGCTTTGTTTCAATAATTGTGAAACACCCTGTTAACTGCGGGATTACGCCACTGTGTTAGCAACACGTGGATGCATCAAAGATACTGACGTTGCATGGATGCATCAAAGATACTGATGTTGCAACACTGTTGCTTGATGAAAAAATTTTATAAAGCTGTAAGTTTTGATATTTGCTACAATTTGATTTATAACGAACAATCAAAGAAATTTTTTGTTTACATGTCTCAATAAATTCAGCAACAGGCGCAATGGCGTAGTGGTTAGAGCGTCCACTTTGCAGTTGGTAGACCAGGGATTTATCTCGCAAGTCAAGTCTTACCAAAAGACTTAAAAAATTATAATCACAGCTTTCCTGCTTAGCGCTGAGCATAAAAGGGATAGTGGGGAGAAAAAGCCAGCAAGCTTGTTTGCTCTGTCCTTGGGACTTAACGGGATGCGTCCATCTTTATGTGGTAGATAGGTGGCGAGGCCAAGCAGTCTACATGTCGTGGAAGCCCAGTCTGAATGAAGACTAGCAAAAAGAGCTAAAGAAAAGCTCAAAATATGAGATGCCTCTTCAAAAATAAAAGATCTTGCCCATACGAAGAAGGAGAATAAATTCAGCAACGATTTCCGAAAACACTGCAGTCGAGATGTGAATCATAAAATAATAACTTAAAAATCTTATTTTTCGCCCCAAAACCTCCCTTGAATAAATATACTTTCAGGATTTTCAATTCTTCCTCTATTGAGTCAATTGATTCCCACAAAAGAAACAATGGTGATAGAGGTCATACTTGAAAGAACTGTTATGCAAAGAAGCCTAGGTTTGCGCCGCGCATCACGCGTCCAAATGCAGGGTGGCGATTTTTTCTTCTTTTTCTGGAGATCATTCTTCATAATATTAAAATTACTAAATTTTCCATCCCTGTGGTTGGTAAAGACCATTTTTTTGATCGTATTTTTAAAGACGATATCACGCATGTGCGGCCTTCTACCGCCGACAAACCTTAACGTGGGGCACCGAAGTTTACACACCCCTTCGCTCCACCAGTAAATACAAAAACAACACGAGTGAAAAGAGCCGCAGTCAAGGATGGAAAGAGCCGCAGATTGGCCATCCCCACTCTAGAGCAGAGGTCCCCAAACTACGGCCTGCCAAGGCGTTTAATCCGACCAGCGGAGCCCTTTTTATCATTGCAAAACAAATGCATGGTGCAGTGCTTCTCAGAGTGAGCCACTTGAATTTATATGCATTAATCGATTGAATTTATTAAAATTCATTATAGGTGACAGCGAGAATGATGATGATCTTTTTGTTTTGGAGATAAACACTTTTTCTAGTAACATAACACAAGCTCCGATGGTACTAACCGTTACTAAATGGGAATATTAACTTAATCTTAGCCCCCGGGACCTTTAAAAATTCAGCAATGTGGCCCTCCGTGGGAATAGTTTGGAGGCTCCTGCTCCAGAGGTTTTGTAATCGATGGAGCTGATATCTGATTGACTGGCGAGAAATTGTGAAAACTGTTGATAGGTAATTGAGACTTATTTGCACGAAATTAGAAATTTAACAACAATAAAGCTTAAGAAATTGGTGGTTTAGCTGAAATAGAATTACTTCTGGGGAGTGTGACAGAGGTGGGATCAGCTGCCACAAATTGGGAAAGCAAACATGGAATGGAAGTTTGTTAGTTTGGATGCAGACTCGGAAACGTTTGTGTAACCACAAACTAACCTTGGGGGAGAACGAAAAAATGTTTAGGCTTGTCCCTTAATTTTGCTTGACGACCTTTTTTCGGAGACCGATGTTCTTTTACCGTTATACTTAAAAATACTTCTTACCATCGGGTTCGTTCAAGACCAAAAATTTTGGAGAGGCATGACCCCTAGGACTTTTAACAAGTATTATGCGTCTAAACTCGGTAATATATCTCAATATTTTTTCATCACTAATTTTTTCTGTTGCAAATGAAATCAATATTCAAAATCTTAATTTAGTTGATGTAGTGTTTTAGACACATCAACGGCTTCCATACGGCATTTATACAGGTTTGCTTTTATCATGAAACTCTGCGTCTTAAGAAATAATGAAGTTCTTATATTTGACTTACATTCTTATCTTGTCTTGTTTTCAGAAAAATGCAATTAATTGGATCTAAACTGTTCTCATCTCATAACAAATGATAAAAAATTGGAATTTGTCCAGCCAGTTTGGCTGGCTGCAATAAAAATCTTAGGTAACTATTTTGAGACTTCTAACATCAGAGTCCTTAATTAAATAAGACTATTATTGATCGTCACAGCTTATTTTACAGAACTTGAAAAATCTTGAAATACCTTTAAAGAGGTAGAAAAAATATCATTTTTAAAAATTTTTTGTTTCTTGTTCCAGGTCGATAGTACCCTGGATATAGTTTTTGAATTTACGACTGTTACAGTACCGCCTGTATTTGTTGGTTTGGCGGGTGTTAGTTTCGAATCCTTGCTTTAAAATCTCAGTTTGCATTGTCGTACCGGTTTAGATCAAGTGCTTTCGGCTCAGTCGCATTGCGAGCAATCAGCGTTCTGTGCCTTTGGTAATGGTTTGCGGTGCACTGAGCACTACAGGATGAAATTTGTTAAAATTGAAAAGCATTTTTTTTGGATTTATCTTGGCTGAAGAATGGACGAATATTTTCTGTAATCAAGTTTGAAGTTAAATTTGGTTAATTTTCAGTTCTTTTTGGCTGTCTCGGAATTTGTTGCTTTATTAAATACAGTTCGATTTTGACCTAAATACTCTTCCAGCGGCAAAGGTCCAAGCGCTCCTCTTGGACAAGATTTGTAAATTGAGAAAGTTGTTAAAAAGAAAGACAACGACAAAACCTAAAACGTTTGTTGAGACTTTGTTGCGTAAGCCTATACCACTATTTGCATCTTTATACATAAGAGCAGCTGAGCAGATGAAATAGTTTTGCAATAAAACAGCAATGCTAATCAAGAGAAATCGGGAGCATTGGACAGCAGTTTTTTGTTTGAAACTAGAGGAGCCATGCCTTTCATTTAGACAGCCTTCTGTTTGCACTAAAACATCGAAATACGTGTTAGACAAGGGACTGCTAATTGACTTTTACGCTTTTTTCGTATTTTTGTTATCGCTTGTTTAACTCAATGGTTGACAAGTTATTGTTTTTAATAAACATTTTTACAATGCTTAAATATTTATTACTGAGTTTGAGAGTTAAATTGAAATAATTATTGCTGCTTTCGGAAACAACGTTTTTTTACAAAGAAACTTCTTATTTTGGAATAAATCTTTGGTGAAGTCAGTCCCGTAGCACTCCAACTTCGGCCCCCCCCCAAAGTAAGCGCAAGAGCCCCTGTGCACAGGTCATATCACTTTAGAGGTGTAAAATTGAAAAGCTGCATTAAGAAAATACACCACAATTTGTACATAAGTAAACAGGCTAATGTCAGAATAAAGCATGCCGATACCGAAGGTGCAAGTCATAAAAAATTCGGCACCGATGCCAGAGTTCAGTAGGACATTTATGCAGACACTGCGAAACGAAAGCAATAACACTGAAAAACATGAAAAAGTTATAAAAACACAGTATCATTTAAATAGTCTGGAGCGAACCTTTTTGTTCGCAAATGCTGTTATGACATTGTCATAATCAAGAGATCGGGCGCAGTCATTTTCGATTGACAACATGGCTAATGAAGATAGTCTACTGTCTGTCATAGACGTTCTATTAAAAGTTTTGATCAGTTTCAATTTGCTGAAGCTTCTTTCGGCGCTGGCAACAGTCACGGGGCAAGTTAGTAAGATTCGAAGTGCGATGTACACATTCGAATACAACTCAAATAAATGAGTCTTTAGAAGATAGTTCAGAAAGTCTTGAGCCGTATTGAGATTGCGTTTTTTTTGTAAAATTAAAACAAACCGCTATAGCTCAGCGCTCATTTCATCAGAATCAATGTCACCGAACTTTTTTTGGAACTCTTTACAGCAAGTAAGAAGAGCATTTTCTTGTTGCACAAGCAAAAGTTTGTCTCGTGTGTACAAAAACGAAAAGGCGGAAGAAACCTCACGTAACAAATTAAAGCGCTCCTTTATTGACATAATAGCCTGGTCTACTAATGGATAGAAAAAGTTGCTTTTAAATTTCAGTTCAGGAGTAGCTCGTTGTTCCCCTTCACCTTGGTAATCAAACAATCTTCTTTTCTTTTCACTTCTTGACGGAGGAAAAGAAGGATCAATATCCAATTCCTGTGCTATTTCAACAGCAGATGTTGCGGCACTGTCATAACCCGTTGTGCGATAGTTTTGCAAAAACTTTTCAGTTGCCTGGATTTCCGTTTCCATTGTATGAAGGGAGACTCCATACGATTGAAGAATCTTGCTTGCTTTATTGACTTGGAATAGGATATCATACCAAATAAACACCGACAAAAGAAAACTCCATTTTGATAAATGAGCTATCAACGATTTTGTTTCTGAGGCAGCTCTTCCATCTTTTCTTTCTATGGAAATGGCTTCCAAGTCTTTCAGTGCCAGCAACACCTCTTTTAAATTGTATCGAAGAGGTTTGATGCATTTAATTCTGCTTTCCCAACGAGTATCAGATTGTGACTTTATGGACAGCTCCACATGTTTCTTCAAAATTTCCCAACGCTGAGCATAGGAAGAAAACAGCACATACAACCTTGTAAGTACTCCAAAAAATGTCAATGCTTTCGTCGATCAATTAGCACTGTCAACAACAACTAAGTTAAGGGTATGGTTTGCACAGGGCACGTAAACAGCTTTGGGATTGATGTCTAGCATTCTTGCTTGGACCCCAGAATGTTTTCCTTTCATGTTGGCACCATTATCATATGACTGACCTCGACAATCAGACAATTCGAGTTGCAGTTCGGTCGCTTTTTCTAAGAAAGCGTCCAACAAGCCTTTCCCAGTACTGTCACTTATTCTCAAGTAGCCAAAAAATGTTTCTTTAACAACAGCAGCTTCTTCATTACATAGTACATAACGGAGAATGACAGACATTTGTTCATGATGTGACATATCTGGAGTGCAGTCCAAAATTATAGAAAAATATTTTGCCAATTTCAATTGCTGTAAATTTTCTTTTTCAACTTCTGTCGCTAGCAATTCAATTAGTTCATTTTGTATGGTAGGACTCAAATAGTGATCTTTAGTGTTTTTATTCTTGATTCTGTCTTGAAGCTCTTTTAGGATCGGATCTCTTCTTGCCAAAAGATCAAATATACCCAAAAAATTTCCATTGTGAGGAGAGCCTAAGACTTCTTCAGATCCTCTAAAAGCAAGATTCCTTTCCGATAGAAACAAGACAATGTCGATAAGTCTCTCTAAAACATTTCTCCAAAAACGTCTTTCATTGAAAAAAATATTCATCTCGCGTTTGTCGATAGTGGATGAATTTCTTATCCCTTCAGCTAGTAACATCCATTGACTGCAGTATTCTTGGTGGGAAATGCCGTTTTCATGGTCTTTCAGTTTTTTCGAAAAACCCTCCCATGTATTTATACCACTACAAAAGGGACTTAGTGTTTTTCCAAATAGCTTACAACAAAAGCAAAAAACTTGATCTGATTCCCCAGAATAAACTAGTCACGACCGGGTCATCAGGGATAGGGGTAAATTGAGATTCAGATATTTTTGATATTGAAGGTTGCGTATTGGCAGGTAAATCACAACTTACATTTTCTGGAAATTCACAATCACTTTGATGCTGATTGTCATAGTCTTCTTTTTCTTGTACACTATAGTTTTCTTCATCCCTCTCGGTACTAGTGCCAGGTCTACTCTGCTCAGTAATCTTGAAAAAATCTGTCATCTTGGGCAATTTCGCTACAGCATCTCGAGCAGTGGCTGCTTCTTTTCTCTTTTGAGCACCACTTTTTGAACGTTTCATTCTATACAATGTCAATAAAATACTTTATCTGCACTCTGCAGTGTATATATATATTGTCCCGGTATTTATAGCCAAACAGAATTCCAGACCATTCTATGATTGTTGCGTAACAACGGCATTGTTACGTCAATCGAATATTCAAGATTCTACCAGAAAATCAATCGAAATATTCTAGATTCTGCGAGATAAAATGACGTTGCATTCACTTATGATGTCACAAGCCAATTTCTTCCTACAGTTTAAATCGGTTGTAAACAAGTCTGCTAAACTGAAAATAGTCACGTAGCCAAAAAGCAATTTCAGACTAACTTGGGCCCCCAAAGTTGGCCTGGGCCCCCCCCAATTGGGGGGTTTGGGGGGCGGCTGCTACGGCTCTGGGTGAAGTTATTTGTTGATGGGAAGCTATCATTAATTCAATTGCTCTTAAAGAGTTAGTTTGCTAAAGTATTGCACAGTAGAAGCTTTTGACTTAAAATCTAGTCGCTTGCATATTTTGAAACAAATTTTGGATAAGGGCAGAGAATTTTGTAAAGTTAAGAAACCTTTTTTAAAGATTAACTATTGGAAAGAGAAAATTTTGCTCAATTTAGTTTTTAACAGACTTAAATAGCTTTTTGCCCATTATGACCTGCTAACAGACAAAAAACTTTCTTGTCGTATGTTTTGCTTCTGTCACATTGTTTGGGAAGACCATCGCTATTTATCTCCTTCTCCCCCTTCCCCTAAATGCACCATTGGTACTTTCATTTCAGTTTTATGCATCTAGAAGCGTTGAATAAAGACAACGAAGTGATTCAAAACTCAAAATTGGTGAAAGAGTCTCATACCTTTCGTTTCTAAAAAATTATGTTTTCGCTGTTAAAGTTGATGCTAATTTAAGCAGTTAGTTTTTTGAGGTTTCTTGGTCAACTTAGGAAAAAAGTAATTTTTAATACTTTCATTGATATTTGGTAGGCATAAACCTACTGTTACAGATAAGCAAAATAGAAAGCAACTTCATAGTTGTACAGAAAGTTTAGCAAATTAAAATTAGCAAAGCCTGGCTTGTAGTTCGTAGATGTAGCACAGATTAAGCAAATGCTTAACCATTGTGTTGATCTTGTAAATTTTTTTTACTAAAATAATCTGAAATTTTGATAAATAGGACCACAGCTCATCCGTTATTACAAATTTACTTCGTGGTTCAATCAACCTCTTTATCTCAGACGTAAACTTCCTAACTTAGCGTCAGCACTAACCTTGACAGCTTATTTTTCCAAGATATAAATCAAGTAACTTTTCCTCTGATGTGAGTTTTAAAACCCTTTTTTCTTTTCAAACCATGATATCAAATACAGGACAGGTTTTTGATTATATTAGACAGGTTTTGTTGCGTTTTTTAACGCTCTTCAAGGGTGGACTCTACAAACTGCCCAAAAATATACTGTAGTTGACCTATTGATATTCTAACCTTATGGAAAGCAACGTTGTAAGGCTAAATCAGAAACACCTAAAATACTGATACTATCCCAGACAATATATCTTACTTGCAATCACTGCCATGTTTGAGTGAGTTTGTGCACTCATATTTTCCACTATTTGGATCCAACGTTGGTAATGGCGGACACTCCACTGCTTGACACGAGTGCTTAGTGCTTTGCGTAGAGGCTTGTGTGCTGCCTACCTCACCTAAAATAATCATATTTGCTAACATATAAACGAGGAATCATAAATGAGAGAGGGATTTATAATAATTCAGCAGTCAAACATGAACAATGATGGAGCACCAGACCGGTTTCGCAATCATTGGGGCTCTTCAGTGGCGCGATCGTCCAGCTAGGTGGTCGAGTGGTACTTAACACAGGTAGAAGGTCTACATTTCGAAGGTTGGGCTCCCTGCTGGTCGCATACGCGCCACTGAAGAGCCCAAATGATGGCGAAAACGGTCTGGTGCTTCCTCATTGTTCGTGTTTGACTACTTAACATATAAACTTGTGATGCGTTTAGCTTTGTTTACTGTCAAGTGCTCAGCAAGGAAAATGATTCAAGGACTCTTAAGTTTTTCAGAAATTTTAATATTCCCTCTAAATGAAAAAGTTAAACCCAAATGATAGTTTAAATCACGTATTTCAAGTAAATTTTGCGTATTTTGCGTTTGAAGTGACGTAAAATAGCGTTGACTTCAAATTTTACAATCTCTTTTATCCCTCTACGAGCAAATAACTATGCCTAATTTACCTTGGCTGAGCCTGGCAACCAATATCAACACCCGCAGTTGCTGTACGAATTGCCTTGCCGTAGCAATCATAGCAGATGTCTTGTTCCACTTAACAATAAATATTCAGTTTTAATCAGATCTACACAGAAAAAATTAAAAATGTTTATTCCGATTGTTTTTTTTTTACTAATTCTTGGGTAGGTAACGTATGAAATCAACAATAAATTTTGAGAAAGTACAGTAGAACAATACATAACATCTAGAATTAAATTTTGAGCACTTTTATACACTCTTCATAAAAGAGTATTAGGTCAATGGGGCCGTATAATGCCAAGTGAGCCTACTCCACATAATGTTTTACTGACTGGAAGTCACTGGCTTTGTAAATCCAGCTCATTGTTTTAACAAAGCTTTGAAAAAAAGTAGCAATATCAAAAATACATGACGCAGTGTCTTCATTAAACACATATGTACTCTTTTTAACAGCAATCTTCCCTCTTCTGCATGAATGCTAAGCCTTACACTACTTGTAGGCCTATTAAGTTTCCGTCCAGTTATTGCCTGCAGCCAATTTGTTGACCTGAGACGACAAAATTCCACCTTTCAATTGGACTCTCAAATCATGGAGTGCAACCCTTGCCTTAAAAGTTTTAATCTGGAGCTCCCGCATTACATAAAACGTATTGTAATTCCTTGTTGTTGTTGTTACCGGACCCGTTCCTAGGGATGGGAGCATGGCGGAAAACCATGGAGCCCTAAAGCTGGGCAATTCCCCAGATCCTAGATCAGAGGACGTTGAGAGACAGAGAGGGACCAAAGAGAGAGGGGCACAAAGAGTCTGTTGCTGGAAAGTGCAGAATGGGATGAGAGGTGTCCTGGGCGGATGTTCGTAGGTGCTGCATAATGGATTCTCGATTCTGCCAATTCTTGTGAGATAAAAGCTCAACAGTGGACTGTGTACGTTGCAGCAAAGACGAGAGAGACCGCAGCGAGCGTGACGAGGGAGCACAAATTCCTCGGTGGAAATTGAGGAAACCTGGGTGTCAATGAATTTAGATGAGACAGTACGCCTCCAGTCCGAGAAAAAACAAGAGTGGATACAAGAGATAAGAGGAGATACACTACAAGGCGTTGCAGAGCGCACAGATAACGCTCCCAGTCTCGCAAACTCATCGGCCGCATTGTTCCCCAGGAGAAATTAGTGTCCGGGGACCCATCGTAGCCTGATAGTAAAGGAGACGGTTTCTTCCAAATCTTTGAGGTAAGGACGTAAGTTTTTCCAGAGAGTTTGAGGTAAAAGGAAAGATGGAGGAGAAGACAGAGTGGTAAAGAAAGAGCGAGAGTCGGAGAGCAGGAGAAGAGAAGAAAAATGGCAAACTAGTTGGTGTTGCCAATACCAGTAAAGAAGTAGCAGAATGGCGCAGGCTTCAGTAGAAAAACTTGAACATACTGAGCCGACCAAAAAGGAAAAGGTGACTCCAGTGCCACAAAGTTAGCAGTTAGCAAGGACGCCAAAGCCGCCTTTGCCAAAAGGAAAAAGAGCAGAGCCATTTGTTTAGATCACCAGATTTTGAGGTAGGAGAGAGTTGAGGTAAGCAAGAGTCACATCTTGACGAGAGAAGGGAGATCGAAGCGGGAGCATGCAGAGGAAAAGGTGGACTCCACAGTGCACGATGGCAGGTTCCAACGAGTATAGGGAGAACAAGCAAAAAAATCTTTCCAGGGGAAGCGGAAAAAAAATAAACCGGTGAGTGGATCCAAAATTCTATTGTATGATCAGGAGAATCTTGGTTTCAATCCAAGTCTAGCCAAAACTGAAATGGAAAAAAAGAATAGTGTAGGATAATCTATTTGGCGTCAATTGCGGCGGATCTGGGGGCGGTACTGGTGGCCGTGCATGTCTCTAACCCTAACTCTAACTCTAATCTAATCCTAATCTAATTTTAGCGCTAACCCTAAGCCTAATCTTAACTCCAAACCTAATTCTAATCTTAATCCTAATCCCAGCCTTATGTAAGGGAGCTAATCATAGTTCTATGTATGGGAGCTAACCCTACATCTAAGGACACTAATTTTATTTGTAGGAGGTCGGAGGGAGCTAACCCTAAGTCTAAGGACACTAATTTTATTTGAAGGAGGTCGAAGGAAGCTAATCCTAAATCTGAGGGAGCTAATTTTAGTTCTAATCCCAACACGGTGTGGATGTCATTAAATTTATTAGGCTGTGGAATATTACAAAGAGTTTGTTGGGGGGCGATTCTTGCCACCATGCAATAGTATTTGACTTACTCTATATGAAGCTATTGCACAACAATTACGTAATGTTTATACTGTTGTTTGCTGGGTATGGTCAATCCTTATCTCTTAATGGTCGCATAACACTTATCCAACATGAGGTTATATAATATTGCACAATGGTTTCATAATTCCTGTACAATTGCTTGCTGGGGTGTGACACAATGACGTTGAAGCAAAGCGGTGGGAAAAGTCAGCAAAATGCAACGTCGCTTTCAGGACTATTCAAAGCATACAGTTTTGAGGAAAATACCAAAAACTGTGTTTACCATTTTGCAGTTAAGATCGTTTAAAGTCTGTTGCACATTTGTTTCCAAAAAATGTTCACAGATATTTACAGCAAAAAGATTTATCAACATAGCTGTTTAAAAGCTGTAAAATTTCTGCATTACGTAATTACAATTCCAGCGTTTTAGGCAGACACACTAGCTTCAACCATTGTTCAATTCAAGAAGTTTATTTATCAAACACTGCACGAAACTAAAAATTTGCATGAACTACGACAGACCTTCCACCAAGTGAATCTAGTATAGATCCCGCAAGTGTGGCAGTCTAAGCTATGCTTTATTAAAAGCCTCTAGCTTCTTGTCGGTCACCAACTGCACTGAAGAGACCTGATAGGTCGAAATAGTGTCACTGTCTGCAGTTTTGCTAAGTGCATCGCTGGCCTCTTGCATTACTATACATGTAATTTGTTGCAGTGACCTGACGATAAGACGGCAAAAAGACCATCAGATCATCAGAATCAACTGTTGCGCCTTTCAAGGGACAAAAAAATATATAAACTTTAGCAACAACAAACCGAAAAAAAACAGTGAAAAGTATAATTTTTAAATCGAATTATCGAACACAAACATTTTTTCTTTATTCACGTCATGAGTCCAAACATCGTCTCATAACGAGTCGAAACTAATTGATCGGCACTATGCAATGCCAATGTGCCAATGCCCTATAAACACGACTGCAGACAAATAACAAGAATTAGCTACAAAGTCAAAACCTAAAAAGTAAAGTCTTTTTTATGTACTTAAAAAAGTCTTGAGTTCGATTCTATATGACAGTGTTTTTATGTAGTGCTCAAAGGCTCGAGTAAGCAATAATGTTGCTGTAAAGACTTATTATGCAAAGGCTTCTGTGATCAAGTCTGTTGTTGCGTAGACTTGTTACTCAATGTAACAGATCATACATCTCTGGGTATCAGTTAACCCTTTGAGGATCATAAGATTCTAATTTATAAAATATGAGACCATTCCTTAATTGTTAGGTAACAACAAAATTACAATGAATTTCAGAAAAATAGTTATTGCGTCATAATGATATAACAATTAATAATCATGTAACATATGTGCTGCATTATCCCTCAAAAAGTTAAGAGTCAAAAAGTTACATAATCAAATTTAATTTGCTAAGAAAGAGACATCATTTACCAACATTGCTTAGATCTTATGTCAAAAATTAGGAATTAGGCGAAATCATTTCTCTTGACTAGTTGCATAAATAATTTAACCTCTTTATTGTAAAACTATCAATTTTTGTGGGTTTGCAGAAAAACGACAGACCAATAAAATTTGTTGTTTTAAGCCAATACAGGAACTTTTTGTCAGCGAAATGGGTGGAAATTCAAGTTTACCTTTTGTCAGGAAATATTTGTACAAATCATTTCAATAACCATCCACTACAGTGGACCTAGTATTTGGTCCCACAAGTGTGACGGTCTAAGCTATGCTTTATTAAAAGCCTCTAGCTTCTTATTGGTCACCAACTGCACTGAAGAGACCTGATAGGTCGAAACAGTGTCACTGTCTGCAGTTTGCTAAGTGCATCCCTGGCCTCTTTCATTTCAATAAGTTTTAAAACTTTGCTTGAAATAATTCACCGAGCATTGAATTTACAATCCTGAATAAGATTTATTACGTAATTAGATAACTATCATTATTTTTGAATTTTAAAATTTTACTTTTCTCATTCTTCGTAACACACCTACATCATGACAGATGATCTCTAATAAACATTAAAGATAATTTAAGACAAAGGTTTTTTATCACATTATTCCGTTGGTTCTCTTCATTCTTTTGTACTTTTTCACTTTTAATTTCATCTACCATTATCGTTCCTCCTGTTAAACGTCTTTTATTCTTTTCTCAAACTCTGTTCTTAACACACAACCGTGTCTTAAAATGTGTATCAGCCATTTTTTTATCCTTTTCCTAATATTGGTTAATAATGTCGGTGTTTTATTCACAAAATTTAGAACTTTCTGCGTTTTTCAACTTTTCTGTCCACTTTCTCTCTCAACTGTTAGATTGTGGCCTTGCAGAAATTCTTATAGTCAACCTCTTTGGTCATCGTCAGATACAAAATTTCACTGAACAATTTGCGTTATAGTAAAGATGAAACGTCACGAATTACCATGCTTAAAACGGCATTACGCAAGCGCTAATCACGCAATAGACAAGTAAAAATGTAAAAAGAGGATAAATCGTCCGGTTGAATTACGAAGAATTACGGAAGATAGTAACATTGATTGACGTCATAAGAGGGTAGTTTTTTAAAGGATAACCTGCCTGAAACTGAGACGTCGTAAATTAAATTGTGTAAGACATTGTTATCAAATGACCGACAAGCACGGAGTAGATCATGTTATCACCAATTTGAACTTATTCGCTGACGACTCACTTTCATTCCATCACTCACTTTGCAGTTATCAGTGCTGCTTCTAATTCAAACATCACAATCTAACCGCAGATTTGAAATCTTTACCGCTTATTTTAGCCAATATCTTTTTAATTGCGTATTTCTGCAATAATCTTTTTCTCCACCCACACTGTCCTGCTTGAATCTTCTTCTTGTCATCTCCACAATTATCATTTTCTGGAATGATTGGTTTCAAACACTTGAACTTATCCGTTTTTCTAAATCTGATGTCATGTAATCTTATTGCCGTTCTATAGTTCTATGCGTTAACACACAGGTATAACACTTTGTGGCCACTAAAACTCATTAGATGCAGATTGTTAGAAATTATTTAGGTCAAAATGTTCAAAAACTCATCAAAACACGACAAGTTTTTGTATATAAAATTATCAAGTCACAACTTTTAACGATTTTAGTCTCCATGTAACACTTTAGGTGCGACATATGTTTCAGGAAAGAGTATCTTTTATAATCTTTCGGTAGCTCACCAGAAGATTACAAAAGAAGGAAAAAGTTTCTCTTTTTTACGCTTTAGACTTCCTTCATGTAGAACCAAGTGAATATATTGGCAAACAGCGACTTCCTGCACCTAACTGACGAGATAATATTTTTCACGTATTTTTTCTACGTGGTTAAGCATCGAACATAAGGATTTTAAAAACGTAGATTTACGTGAATCCGCATTCAAAATGTTAAATAATATGAGCTTACAGTTTCATTTCTCTACTCTCACGTAAGTGCTTTTACTCAGCCCCAAATTTGCATTTGTTATTAATTTTATAAGTGAAAAACCAAAGATCATAGTGTATGAAATATTCTATCAACCTTTTTGCAACCAAAATCAAAACTAACAACCACACTCACAGTTTTTTAGAGCGTTTGCTATCAACCATAGATAGAATGTGTCATACTTATTAACTCTTGCAAAGCTTCAACTTTAACTAAACATCTAATTTTTAACTCTTGTTTAATGTTAACTAAAAGCACCGCAAATATAAAAGAAGTATAATTGCCAACACTTGCAAAGCTTTACAATTTTTAAAACATATATTTTACAATTTTTAAAAATATATATGTGTTTATAAAGCAAAAAATATTTTGTCTGTAAACCAATTCAAGCTATGACACTAAGTCTCAATCCCATTACCACTTATACGCATTCACAAAACAAAAAGAACTTCAATTTAATTGGTAATTTATACAAATTCACCTATAACAAATTTTTACGGCATAGCCCTACAACTAAAAACTCACAATAGTTCGTTGTTAACAGCTCGTATACACGTTATCAAACAAAAATTTTCAATTTAATTGATCTCGTCTTATAAAAGTTTTAACTAACAATCTTTTCATCGTGCTTTAAGACAACTTCAATGTCGTTGAGATGTTCGCCCTTTTTGTCATATATGAATACAAGCGCCACTGTGATAGTCGGTACGTAGGGCGAACATCTCAACGACTACAGGATCGCATCAAGCAACATGTTCCGCAATATTTAAGACAGCAATTGACTCGTCCACGCCGATCTCAACCACACAGATCGTGCAAACGAACCGACACCAAACTGGATTGTGACTCCGCCATTGGTCAGCATCTTTTAGATAATGATCGATGCGCATTAAACTATGATGATAAGCGATTTTCAATCCTCGCCGCAGCGCGCAGCTCTTTCCATCTTAATCTTTTAGAGGCTGCTTATATCAAGACCCGACGCCCGGTGTTATGCAGACAGAAAGAGTTTGTTTACACTCTCAAACTCTTTCGATAATCGTGGCATTTGGCCCCCTGCTGCGCCTTCTCTAACTTTCGCAATTGCGAAATCTTTCTTTCGCGCGCTTTGCAATACAAACGCTATCATTGGCTTGTTTTGATTACGTAACATCCAAATTATTCACATAAAACACTTATTCACTCTAGATCTTCCCTTTTGACGCGATACCGCCACTGATGAGAGCGTCACGAAAAGCTTATGGCTCAAACAGCTTTTTTCAAAGCTATATTAAAAAAATTTTCAATTTAATTGATCTCGTTTTATAAAAGTTTTGCTAATCATCTTTCATCATGCATTAAGACAACTTCAATACTGGTGTATTGGCAACCATGAACTACAAATCAAAAATTAATCAATCAAAAAATTTAAGCCTACGAACTTATCTCATTTCTATGCGTTCTCTTAGTAACCGTTTCTAAGCGCTGTAACCACAAGCTTTAACTCTGTTTGAAGCAAACCAAGTCTGATGGAACTTAGTATCTAGCAATACTTTCAGCTCTCTTTTTCAGCAAACTAGGACATGAATTACCGATATGACCTGCATAAATATAAAAATTTGGTACGTGCTTGCTAATTTTTGTTAAATGTTTTAAAGTTCTACCTAAAGTTTTTCTAGACGTTGCGCTTTTAGCGTTTTATTCTAGTTGAGTTTGAAACAAAAACTGTTAATTATTTGAAAAATAATATTTTTTTTAGCTGTGCAATCATCTGACATTTACTATTACCTTTGGACCAGGGGTGCACAATACGTCGATCGCGATCTATCAGTTGATCGCAAAGGTAGCGTTGGTAGATTGCATGACATTAAAAAAAATAGACGTCAGCCATCCTGCCACTTGATTTTTATCATCCATCCTGTCACTTGATTGATTTACAGCCAGATGACTACTGATTTTTTGTGACATTTTTATTAACGCGCATGCTCAAACAACAGCACTAAGTGCAGCAAAACTAGCTGGTCAACGAGTTTCCTCCAGTTTAAAGTCCTTCCTTTTTTTCTTTTAAACTAAAGAAAGCTTATGGTCATCAAAAATGAGTGGGGGAGCTGGACCAAGTAAGAAGACAAAAACGTATCACTTTCATACGGGATGGGAGGTAAACTTTTTTCACGATGGCATTTTCGAAGTACATATACCTCATCTGCCACTGTATACCATCGCGATACCAAAGAAGGGTAATGTGAAGCGGCATTTTCGGACGGTTCATGGAAAATACAACACTGACTTCCCGCTGAAAAGCGAGCTGAGAAAGAAAAAAGTGAAGGAACTAAAATCCCACACAGCTTTCATTTTTCACACAACAAATTTCAAAAGCGAAAGCGCCATTCAAGCATTGTTCCGGGTGAGTCACGTCATCGTTTAAAACAAGAAGTCCTTCCGAGACAGAGAGATGGTAAAAGAGGCATTTATTGAAGCTGCTAACTCAATGTTCCGAGACTTTAAAAATAAAGCAGAAATATCATCTTCAATCAAAGCTCTGCAGCTGTCAAAAAGTACACTTACACGGCGCTGTGAAGCCATGGGTAAGGATTTAATCTAGCAAATGTGGAAGGACATCGAAGATTGTGAGTGTTTCTCACTGCAGTTGGACGAATCTACGGCATGAGCAACACAGCCCAGATGTGCAATTTTATTCGTATGGTGTTTAATGATATCACTGCGAAAGAGGAGCTATTAACAGTACTTCTTATGAAAGAATATACGCGAGGAGATAACATATTTTAGTCGTTTAAAAACTTTGAGAAAACTCTGCTCCCTGTGTACAAATTGGTGTCCATCACCACGGATGGAGCACCAGCAATGGTTGGCCACGTGAATGGATGTGCAGACTGGACGATGCTTTCCCAGACTTCTTGAATTACCATTGCATAATCCAACACCAAGAGCTATGCGCTAAAATGCTCAACATAGAAGAGATCATTGATGTGACAACACAGATTGCCTGTTCTATTCGAGCCAGACCTCTTCAAAGACAATTATTCTGTGCACATCTGAAGACGGTTGACTGCGACCACTTTGAGTTGTTGCTACATACTGACGTGAAATGGCTTAGTCGAGGGAAATTTCTGCAAAGATTTTGAGAGCTCTGTCTCAAAATCAAGAAGTTTTTTTTGTAACTTGACATGCAGAATGCAAGAAAATAAATGACGGCCAGTGGCTGTTAGACTTGGCATTTTTAGCTGATCTAACAAATATGTTGAATGACTTTAGTCTAGAGCTGCAAGGAAAAGAAAAAAGAGTGATCAATATAATCAGCTCTATTAATGCTTTCAAACGAAAGATGCAACAACTCTTCTCAAAACTCTAGTGTCATGATTTAGTAAATTTCTAGAACTTGAAGTCAGAGCTGGGGACGCAAGGAAAAGCCTGAATGCAACCTGACAATGCACGCTAGATGGAGCACATTGACAATTGTCAGAGTTTGACAAACGCTTTCAAGATTTTTCTTTGCTGGAGCCAGTCGCTATCTTCATACGCTATCCTTTTCGGTAAAGATGCTAAGTTTGATTCACTGGCATCAAAAATTGTTACACTACTTCACACCTAAACTCTTCTGGAGTAGAAGATAAGATTTTGAGTCTACAAGTCGTCATTGAGCAGAAGTCCAGAGCCCATGGATCGTTCTGAAACTTACTCACAGAGGTAAAGTACCCCAGCATGAGGAAATGTGCTACCTCCTTGACTGCATTGTTTTGCTCCACTTATTTATGTGAGTCAGCCTTTTCCCGTATGATGTTCATTAAGTCCAAACACCGTTCTACCATGACGGATGAACATTTGGAAGTGTTCTTGAGGCTGGCTGTTAGCAGCTACAGCCCGGACTATGCGTTCCTGTCTGATTCAATTCAGTGCAAGTCATCAAATTAAATTCAGGTAATTACAAAAACATGTTCATAGTTAACTATGTTGTATTGTGCAGTATTGGCTCATGTGGTTGAGCAAGGTACATCAACATTCATTGTACATACAGTATTAAGAATTTTCAATATATTTGAAAATAAATACATGTTTTGCATTTTTGTAGTGGGTAGATCATTTTGACTTGGCCATTTTATAAGTAGCTCGCATGCTGAAAAAGTGTGAGCACTCCTGCTCTATACCTAGTCTCATAACTGATAATATAAACGCACCAGGTATTTTCCTAACTTTACCTTGATTTCTTTACTCGCAAATGCTACACATAAACAAAATCTGAACTCACCACTTCTTATTTTCAAAAATTTTATAAACTTCGAAATCTTTTACAAAGTAAACATCATACTTGTATTTTTATGGCTGCTATTACTTACACGTTATTGAACAAATGTTTTAGCGTTATTTATACATACATCAGATATTTCATATTTCATCTAAGCACCAACAAACACTAAACTCGTGATTTCTGACATGACTATATCTAACTTTAAACATAAACAGATCTAATCTTTCTAGCTAATAAAGGCAATTGCACCAAATTTTAGTTCTGTTACATTTCACTGGGTAATCAATTTACAATTTCATCATCTTGATAAACCTTTACATAACAAAAATATTGCAAATAAACTCCTTAAACGCTTTTATCTGCTTGCCCTCAACAAAGATTGAACTCACAACTTTTGTCAGTTTGATGTGATTATGCAACAAAACTTTACATATGTACACTTTACATTCAAGAAGCGTTTAAAAAACTGAAGTTAATTTTTGTTTTCAGACATTTAATTTTGAACTCAGTTATATGCAATCAATATACAAAATTTTTAAGTTTATCAGTAAATCTAAAAATTTTTTACATTTTTCACCAAACATCAAAATTACATCTTTTATAAAGTATCTTTCCATATTACGGTCTTTTTGCTTTTGCAATTGACGTCAAGTGGATTATTCGATACTATTACTAAAGAAGTTGAGAGACGAAGACCCTGCTCATAAGATGGTAGAGCAAAATGAATCATGATGATTCGTAGGGGAGGCAGAGACGCCTTAGAGAGGAAAAGAGGAATAAGGGAGAACGAGAGGCAGCCGGTGATGGAGTGACTAGCCTTTTGGTGAAGGCGTTCCAAATTGGTAATGCTAATAGCGCTAACAAAAGGAAACCATCCGGGTGAAACATATGTGATAAGGGATTGAAGAAAAGCTTTATATGAAGAAGGAAGGACTCCTTAGAGGGGCCCCATGAGGAAGCAAAATACAGCGTGAAGACTTGAGACGAGGAAAAACTTAGCCTTCAGCGAAGAAACATGTTTAGAAAAGAAAAGAGTGCGATCGGAGATGATTCCAAAGAAAAGTTGAAGTGGGGTTGAAGGGGAGGGAGTGTTGAATAAAAAAAGGTGGGGCAGAAGGTTAGCTTTTGGAGAAAATTTTTCTACGGGGGCGTTCCCTTGCTAACCTCCAACCTCAGTTTTCTGACGTGAGTGATCCACCCAAGCAATTAAGCTCACAACCCCACCATTTACAGTCAGCCTGCAAGTAATAGTCGTCTTTTACGACATGCTACGTAAACAACTTCACTATTCTTTAAAACGGTAAAGCACGGTGAAACCGGAGAATTACAGAAGGACAATTTGCCCTGATCAAAATTTTTGCAAGAAAAAGAGTGCAGTATTACATTGGTCAAGTAATCGATATTTTTGAACATGGGGATGTGACGTTCAAATTTTTAAAGCGTTCATGTCACTCTAAATCAGTAAGTGATTGCCCCTCCTTTTTTCTGAGGACAATGACAAATCAGCATTCACTCAAAATTTAAAAAACATTGTATTCAAAATACCTGTTCCTTTAAACGGTAGAGAAACTAAACGCTATTAGAAGAAATTGTCTTCACTGTTCACTAGTTGGACTACAGTCCACAATAGGTTGATTGGCTTTGAAAGAACAGACTTTTTTGAATACTGTATATAATATACCGATGTACATTCCAACTAATCCTGTATCGTGTTCCACCAAGTCCTGGTTGCGGGGTTAGTTGAAACACGTGACGTTTGCTTGAAATATTACAATGTGAGCATAAACTTGTAACAATTTCTGATCATTAGTGCTCCTTTTAAACAAAAAAAAATGAGAATTAGCAAAAAAATGTCCGAATGATTCGCAATGAAACTTCACAACTGCGAAAAGATTTTTGCTTTTTTTTGCAACTTTTTTCCCTTAAAACTTTTATAATTTTTTCAGCAAAATTTTCATTCCATTGTGTTGTTTCTAATGCGAGGGAAATGCGAAAAATATTTCTAATTTTTCATGCCTTCTTAAAGTGATGAAATTTTTTTTCTTTTGCTTCTGCCAACGGTGGCATTGCAAAGAGTCAAATTAAAAGACATCGCTTAAAAAACAATGTTTGAAAAAAATTTTTAGTGTTGAACTGTTAGGAAAGTCAACGTAGTTGGTTTTCAGAGCGCAGCATGATTAATTTTATTCTAATGCTTTGAATGATGTAAATTACTTCATCCATTTATCTTAAGCTTTGCTTTTGATATTTTATTTTTGTTATAATAAAAACGTTTTAATCACAAGTGTTTTTACAGGAAGTAATGAATAGTTTCAAGCCAAACTAGGAGCATGTTTCATCGTAATTCTATCTTCAATCTTCGTGAACCAGACTAAATAGCGGAATGGAGTGGACAGAAATGAAATGAGAGATGATCAGTTTGACGAAATGAGAAAATAAATTTCCGCAAAACGTATTTCAATAAATTTTTATTGCACAACACATGACCTGTAATTTCGATCGGCCTTTTGATTTAGAATTTAGTGCAGTGTTTCTCAAAAGGTGTGCCCCGAGAGATGCTCAGGTGTGCTCCACGAAATTCTAGATAGATATATTGTGAACATGTCCATAAACAATTGATTTATAGTACGGTACATTATATCCACATTTCAATGTTAAAAATTTCTTTACGACAGGCTGTTATTATTATGCTAAGATCGGGAGATGTCCAGCAAGAAATAGACAGCCATTCGAAATAAGTTTTGGCGGATGAGCCATCTGAATTGCAGCGGTGCCAGATTTAACCTATAGTAGCCTAAACACAAGGGAGATATAATAAAAATTGGACTACTTTTAGGTTACATTCTGGCAACTCTGAATTCTGTAAAAGGGCTTGAAAAATTATGAAATTTGCAATATTTATTCTTGTTTAGCGCTGAACCGGCACTATGTGGCACCAGCGCTTTCGTTGTGGCAATCCGCCACTCACGTGGATACCTTTAACGTCATAAGATGTTGTCCTGCTGTAATTTCTCTTAAGCATGCCATTATTTCGAGTAATAGTTTAGCTAACAGTGACAAACAGTGCTTGATAAACAGCTTCATAATTAATGCATTGTATTGTGTTTCAGATTTTTATTTCAACATTTTCCTCTTAAGTTCAAATAAATATTTAGTAATCTACCCATACAAATGGATAAATTTCTAAAACAAAAACGTGAACATGATGATTCCGGCAGTCATAAACACAATGAAAGTAGTTCAAATAAGAGAGTTAAAACCTGGTCTATTCGTGAATACAATGAAAGTTATGTAGCATTTGGTTTTTATTGACTGGAAATATTGATGAACCTTTGCCGCTATGTGTAGTATGTGGATATAAAATGGCAAATGAATCATTGGTTCCGAGTAAATTGACTAAACATTTTAAAACTAGGCACTCTCATTTGCAAGGTAAATCTGTCAATTACTTTAAAAGATTGTTAGAACAACAGACGAAAGTAGGAAACTCTTTCAAAAGCAGAGTGACTATTTATGAAAAAGCTTAGATTGTGTCTTACGAAGTTTCTGAGTTGATAGCACAAAATATGAAAGCTCATACTTTAGGAGAGTTACTCATTCTGCTTGTGTGTAAGAAGATTGTAAAAAGAACGTTGGGAAATCAAGCAGCAAAAGAAATAAGCAAGGTTCCTCTTTCAAATGGCACTACTTACAGACGTATTCTAGAAATGTCAACGAACATCGAAAAAACTGTTTGTAGTAATAAACTTCAGTTTTCAGATTTTGCATTACAAGTAGATAAGTCAACAGACAATGCTAATAAAGCGCAGCTATTAGCATTTATTCGTTTCATTGATGAAGATCAAATTGTAAATCAATTTCTTTTTTGCAAAGAATTAAGTGCAACTACAAAGGGTGAAGATGTTTTTAACATTTTAAATGATTACTGGTCCAAAAGACATATATCATGGACATTATGTGTCGGTATTTGTACAGATGGAGCTCCATCAATGATAGGCTGCATGAAGGGCCTAACGTCCTTTGTAAAAAAACAAAATGAAAATGCTATTGTAACTCACTACTTTCTTCATAGAGAAGCATTAATGGCTAAAAGATTAGGAGATAAACTAAGATAAGTGCTGAATCAAGCTGTTGAGCTTTTTAAAACAAGACCAGTAAAGTTACGTTTATTTGAGCAGTTAAGTAGCAATATGGACTCACAACGTAGGCGTCTGCTTCTGCACACTGAGGTCAGGTGGCTTTCTAAGGGGAAAGTACATATGAGCTTCGACAAGAGCTACGTAAGTTTTTTGAAGAAATGAAGCAAAACCACTTTTGTGAGCTCCTTTGATGTGAGTCTTGGATTAGCAAATTAGCATATTAGGCTGATATATTTCAGCACCTCAATATTCTGAATGTTACCACGCAAGGAAGTGAAGAAAATATTTTGACATCTATTGATAAAATGAAAGCTTTTCAAAAAACCACTTATCTGGAAGAGAAAGGCTTCCGAAGGTGATTTGGAAATGTTTCCTTTGATAAGTAAAGCTTCCGCAAATGATACTTTGCCCTTGATAATTGAGCATTTAACAAATTTGAAAGCTAACTTAAAATATTATTTTCCATCACTTAACACTGAAGAATATAATTGGATTCGAAATCCATTCATAGAAATTTCAGATGATGCTTGAATTAGTTTAACACTAGCAGAAGAGGAACAACTAGCATTTATATACACCGATGGTAGCTTGAAGATTGAATATAAGGAGTCTAGCCTTGAAAAATTCTGGATTTTAATGAGAGAAGAATACCAGTCAATAACCAAAAAAGCTTTAGACATTTTACTGCAATTTTCAACGTAATATCTATGTGAATTAGGATTTTCTACTCTCACCAATATCAAGTGCAAAAAAAGAACAAATGTGCAATCCATTGACAAGGAAACGAGAGTTTGTTTATCCTACATACGCCCCAACATTGAAATTGCTAAAGCACATCAGGCTCATATTTCTCATTAGCACGAAACAGATAATGAATAAAGGAACATACACATCTCCTTGATGCAGTTTTTTTCTGTGCCTTTTTTTTACATTTTGCAATACATTTCGTAAGATTTTGTGTGTAGTGTGCCCACAACTTTTTGAAAAACTTCAAGTCCCACGACTTCAAAAAGTTTGAGAAACACTGATCTAGTGGCTTCTTTTATCGATCGAATTACAGTGAATAAGGGCAATGAATACGCAAGTAGGCCCAAAAGCCAATTGAATAATTAAAATAAAGCATGCAGGAACAGTTAAAACTTCAAAATGTAACGAAATACTTTGCCTCGCTTATCTAGTAAAAGACAATAAAAAAGAACGGGCATTATTCTTGTAAACGAATTTGACATTAACTACAACCACATACTTTACGGCAATCTTTACAGCAACTAACAAGCTTGAAAGTTTGCTCAATTCTCTGCGTTAGACACAAAAACAAAAAAGTCACGGCTATATCAAGTTTGCAAAGATTTTATCAGTAAATGCTAACTGGGTGACAACCAAAACGATTTCAAAATGCCTGATCAGTATTTAAAGAGATGGAAATGGAGTAATGTTATAATATGTTTGCTAGCAATTTATTTAATCATGGCCTGCCGAACACGAAAATCTACAAGTTTTAATCCCTTTAAAATTTTCCAACATCGGTCGGAAATCTAAACAGATTTGATATGATGTCAAAGTCATGTTGCATAACAATCTTTAACCGCTTGAAATATTCAAACAAAAACTGCGGGACATTTAAATCTGCATTTCTAATTGCCTCGAAAACTGTCCACGATCCACCGGATATCTAGACAGAGTCGATGTGATATTAATGCCTCGTTGCATAAACAGCTTTTAACTACGGTAAATATTCTGAAAAAACCGCCGGACATGTACTGTATATTTGCAATTCAAATGCCACCACTACTTGCCAGAATCCGCCAGATATCTAAATGTAGTCGACGCGATATTAACGTCGCCTTCCAAAGCCTGTTTCTAACCTCCGTTAAATATTCAGAAAAACACCGCCGGGCATGTAAATCGTAAAGTTTTCAATGCCTCCAATACTTCCCAAAGCCTGCCGGACAATTAAACATACTCCACTTGATGTTAATGTCTTGTTTCACAGCAAGTTTTTTTTTAACTCATGCAAGGTTTCAGATTAAAAGACAATATCTATTTTATTAAATAGCCTACCCCGCGCAGCTGATGAAAAACTTTTTAACTCCTTTAACCCTTTCAAGACTGAATTTTTAAGCAGATCATACTTTAACGTAATTACTTGTCGCTATATTTAGCTGTACGATATCTGTCTTTTTCCTCAATTGGCTGTCACACGTTTCGGCAGAAATAAACACATAAAGCCTCTATACACTTTTTTACTCCGAAGCACTGCAGAGAAAGAAAACAATGAACTCAAAAAGCGCGCGAAAATACAGTAGCAGAATTATTACATCATGACAGGCCACAATACAATGCGAAATTACATTCTTTTATGCATGCTGTACTTTATGTCAATGAAATGAATGGGTTACATTGAACTAAATTTATTAGCGGTCAAAATTGAGAGGGGACACAAGTGTCCCATGAGTATCTTAAGTTGGGACGTATGTATTCCAGCAGTCCTGAAATGAAAGGAGCATAAAACTACAAACAACAAATATATCAGCCACAACAAACTCAAATCAATGCGTGTGGACAACATAGAACTACAGTCGTAACGTACGAAGAATTTCAAAATTGTAAAAAATATTCTTCATTTTTATTCAGTATTTGTCATAAAACCTGGTGAGACAAATAAGTCCCATTACTACAAAATAACTGCTTGTTTTTGTATACTTATCATTATTACGACAAACAAACAGCATACTTATCTGTTACTAGGCTTGCTAAACTCAGCTGATTACCCACTTTCAATCTCTCACACGAGATTTGTAACAAAACGGTCTAAAACTTACACAACGGAAGTATAGCATGGTAGCCGCTTCACAAACTTCGAATGAAACTGCTAAGAAAATGATAACGCATATCACGTAACAATTACGCAACGATTACGCATATCACGTAATCCGTTTCACCGCCAAAACAACCAGTAGTAAAAGGACAAAATTATCCTGCCTTTGTGACACTACAGTCCTATCAGTTATATTGCCCCTAATGGCGGGACGTTTGTCCTAGTGGTTTCGAAAGGGTTAAAACTTCGCAAAATCCGCCAAACTTCGCGCCTAAATTCACTTGATGTTAATGTTTATTCATTTTTAATCCTGAGGTCATAGACTGTTGCGTCGAGTAACTGGTAAGCCCTGCCAGTGTTGCAGGCATAGCGAATTTCTGCCACAACTTTTACTTTATTTGTCTAGTCGCCACAACAAATACGTAGCATTTAAGTTACGTCACAACTGTGGTAATCTTGTTAAAGTACCTTTTTCAAAGGCACATCAATGCAAAAGTTCATACAGGCACTGAACCCGAAATCTCATAATTAAGAACCAGCGCTTTATCATCATGAACCAGCAGTTCAACACCAAAGTTTCCAACTTGGATGGCGATCTCCGATTCGTCTATCAAACCACAGGAGTAAAATGTTCCATAATTCTGTAATTACCATTTTTGTATAGTTATGTCACGCCGCGCGTTAGTTGTCTCAATCACGGTTAAGCCATGGACTTCTAAATAGTAACACCTGGACTGGAAACGCCGCTAAAACTGCTAGCGCGAGCGACCAAGATGAGGCCAGTATCACGCGGCGTGATTGCTGCCTTGGTTAGTTGAAAAAAGAAAGTTTCGAATGAGTGTTGTTCATTTGATTAAAAAGTTGCATCACAATGTACAGACAGAGACCAATAGACAAAGTGTAGTTCGTAGATATTATGAATGTATTGATGCTGGGTAATGTTTTCGTGGTGGCACTCAAGTAAAATAGATGATTAGTGATTAAAGAATGGCATGATAGCGCATTGACACCTGTAGATAAAGCAGAGTACTTACATGTTAAAACTGTATTGATGTTGGGAATGTGTTTGTGCTGGCGCTAAAGTGAAACAGATTACTATAATTTGTACTATATTGTTTACTGACAGGCTATAGCAGCCTCAGTAGCCCTACTGTACTGCAGAAGGTTACGGTACACAATCATACATAGTGGCAGGTAAATAAGGTTGGTTTATGCCAGGCGAGTCAAATTAGTGACTGCTGTCATACAGTTACTATTCTACGAAAGCATAAGTCTATTTGGAAAATACACCAATAGATTGAAGATTAAAGATTTGAGCGATTATGCTGTAGAGTTTATTTGCTTATGAGCTCCATTAGGTGTAAATGCACTGCAGGTTTAAAAATTCTGAAATGTACTCTTACAAGATTGGGTGCAATTGCAGTCGCACTAAGATGCTGCTAGCAAAAAGCCAAGCCAACATTTTGCTGATTTGGTTAGTTGGGTAGCTTTCTGCTGCTGCATGTAAAAAGCCTAATGGATTTATGGCAAGGCTAAATGTACCTGGGTCAAATTATGCATAGTGTTGTAAAGCAAATTTGATCTCTGTAGTTTACTAAGGCTCTAATGTGGAATGAGCTGAGCGTTTTCAATTGGAAACACTGCTTACATTCAGTGCTTAATTTGTTGAGGTAAGGGGGGGGGGGGGGGGGTTAGGTTGAATTTAAACTTTAACTCTAAACCCCACCCTAAATCTAACCGCAACTCTTTTTCTAAGTATATCGTTTTGGTGTGAAGTCGTATAAATTGCGATTTTAATGGTGTTTTCAATTAGAAGCGTACAGCTTATTATAAATTACATCCATTCACTACTTAAAATTTGATAACTTGAGATCTAGTTCTCTGACTTCCCTGTTTTAAATTGCAGTGTAGATACTTTGCTGACTTGAGTCGTATACAGTCAACTTCGGATATAAGAGATTCAGATATATGGGATTTTCGCTTATAAGGGACTACGCAAAAGATCCCTAATGATTTTCAATATAAGCTAATAAGTCGGTTATAAGAGAATTCGGTTATAAGAGACTGATTAAACTGGTCCCGGAGGATCTCTTATATCCAAAGTTGACTGTATATGCAATTACCTCATAGTTAATAGAGCCTCAGATATAGATCTCTGATTGTTGGCTGTTTTAATTTGCAGTGTAGATATTTTGCTGACTTGACTCTGCATTTACATCACACCTCCTTTTTAATATTATTAGTTGGTAGTTTAGTTATTATTTCTGGTATTAGTATAAAACCTATTTGATATGGTCAACAAGTGTGCTATTACCTGCAGATCAGGATATACTGGTGAAAACAAAGACCCTGATGTTACTTTTCATTCGTTTCCCCCACATGATAAACAGCTGCTTCAAGGTTGGCTTAAACGTATTGCAAGAAAAGATTTTACGCCAACTAAGTATTCAAGGTTGTGTTCACTTCACTTCAAACCTGAAGATTTTATAAAAGAATCAAATGATCAAGAAATAGGTGGAGAAAAAATCGATCAAATGCCTTGCTAGTGAAGAAATGTCTTAAAGGCAATGTTTTACCTTCAATTTTTAAGGATGTTCCTTCATACTATGCATGTGGAGATGCACCGCCTAGATCTGGTCTGTCTTTGGCATCATCACGACGTGAAAATGATGCATCAAGATTGGAAATGTAGTTGGAGCAATTTTTGAAAGATGATAAAATTGAAAATTTAGCTGGGCTTATCGCAAAAATAGCTGATGGCATGCAGTCGCATGGCTTTGTCTTACACCAGACAAAGTCAGAAGCCAATTTGATTCTGTTTTCTGAAGACCACCCGCTATCTTTTCAGTCAACAATATCTATCAGCACAGATCTTGAAATTAGGATTTATCATAATGAACAATTAGTGCCATGGACAATCCATCACTGGATTGTCAAAGTACTTGATGAATGAGTGTGGATTCAAGTGTGTATTGCTTGGACATACCCATTCGGATACCATCGAGGGACGATTTTGCCACATCCGTCAGTTAAGCGGGGCCAATTATTTTATATCGATGAGACAGCAATATGAAAGTGATCGAAAACTTCGAACTCTTTCCATGTTGAAGTATTCACAAATTTCCCTCAAAGAAATTGAAGATGCAGCAAAAGCAAGAGAAGAAACGATTGCCATTCAAGAAGTCATTTTCAGAGCAGAATCTCTTTTTGCTGATATGTCTTTCAATATCATGCCAACCGAAAATGATGTCTCTGTGACTTTACGTGACAGGTTATTGCTGTAGATCAGTGGTTCCCAAACTTTTTTGTCTGCCGGCACAAAAAATTGATTGAACAAATTTCGCGGCACATCAGCCACGCAGATCTATTCCAATTGACGTCAAGTGGAATCACAGGCGACAGCGGGAATGGTGATGACCTTTTTTTTTGGAGATCGCCACTTCTCTGAGCAAAAATCTTTGGAAATCGCTTGATTCAGCCCGAAATGATGCTGATCTCCCAAAAAAAGTCATTATCTCTCTGGCCGTAATCTGCAATGCCACCCGCGACTTACAGCAGTTGTTGACCATTACTTTATGGCAGCATTTTTTCGATTTTGGCAGAAAATTTCTATCAACATAAAGCACTTTAAGAAGACTCGCGGCACACCTGCAAATCGTCCACGACGCACCAGTGCGCCGTGGGCACACAGTTTGGGAGACACTGCTGTAGATCACTAGCAAAAAGCAATAGATGTGACTCTTGTAAAGAAATTACCATTGCTAGTGTTGAGTACTTGGCACCTGAAGCAGAACCAAACGTTCCAGTAAATGCCATAAACTTTTTTAACGATATCAATCGTGGTGGACTCTCCCAACCCAACAAAAGAAATGTTTGATGATGGCATGCTTTGCTGGGGGGCATTTGCCGAACTCTCTGTTGAAAAGCTTAAAAAACGGCTTTTGGGTAGCGTTGACCAGCGAAGTGTATTTAAAGAAATTGTAAATAATGCGTTTTTTGAAAGCGGGGTAGTATCTCCTTGGTCTGTTCCAGCAATGTGCAGCAAAGGATATAACTTGTTAGAGGGCATATCTGCACGTTTTTATAACTGCATGGCTAAAAATCTCATGCGTAGTATGCGCGCAGAGGAGTCAAGCAGAGTTTCCCGAAAAAATTAATAAGATAACTGGAAAAAATTAAGGTGCTAGGTCTTGCATTTTAAGCAAGTTCGATGTAGTTGTACAATTTCGATAGTTTTGAAATGTGTTCATTTTAAACACTTAAGCTGGGTTTATGTCATAGTTAGTTCAAAGGTATTTTTGTAGCTTTATTTTGCTTAATGGTTCATAATTTATTTGCTGCTATATTTGCGATTTTTTGTGTTGCCCGAATTTGTTATTGTCAAAGCAATACAAAATTTTCTGCCTAACTGCTTCCATTTCTTGTTTGCATAAAGAAAACAGATAAATCTATCGCTAGCCTATATGAATAGACCAGTCTAGGATTTGAACATGGTTGCTGCACAGAATTAAATTTCAAGTAATAAAACTGCCCAATGTTCAAAAGACAACAACCTTTTAAAAATTTACGCTTCATGTAAATAAGCGAGTTAATTTTACGTCGGCCTCATGTTGGTCACGTCAAATTTGTTGTATTCAGTCCAGATTCTACTATTTAGAAGTCCATGGTTAAGCGCTGTAACTACAATACAATTCGGTCTCTCTTCGCGCGTGGCAGCTTCGGTATGGAAAATAACGTATTGGTAAAACTTACATTCGATTTATTTATGATGTCAATTCTTAACTGCAAATTTGTATATCAGAAGCAAAAAGTAAGTGTGTAGCGGATTAGTTGGTCTTTGATTGCTTCTGGTCAGAGATCACTATTGCCAGAGAAGCATTTGCGCTACATGCATATAAAAGTTCTCTCATCTCCCCGTCCAGTTCGGTCGAATTGATTTCTTCACAGCAAAGTGGCTTGCGAACCATCCAAAAAGAATTATCGCTATCCAAAAATAACTTAATGTCTTATGTGAAAACAGTTTCAATTCACTAACACCTTCCTATTCTACTACTTCTTCCTTTTTGCCGTCACACGTTAGCTGAAACATAGAATGATGCAGTCTACTGTGACATCACAATACTTACAACGACATGATATGTAGCATGGTCTTTGACCTAATGCTACATATGTTCCCCCCGTATGCTAAAAACAAAAACAAACGTATGTACAAAATTACAATACAAAACATGTTATACTATGTGAAAATACGAACGATAACAGTAAGCAATGTGAAAAGTTCAAGCAGCGCAAGATGCAAGGAGGAAAAGAAAGAAAAGAGAAAGAAGGAGTCAAAAGGAAAGAAAGTCAAGTAAAGAGAAGACAATGCCGAATTAAACATAAAGCAACTCTACTGGTTCAGTGCTAATCAACGACGGTACGCTTGGCGCGGGAATCAAAGAGTTGAAACCTGGTGCTGCCGCACCAACCACATATATTCTTTTCTATAAAACAATGGCATTCAAAACAAGGTCAAGTTTCAAAAGTTTAAGGTTGGGTGTTACACCATCTCGTAATCTCTAAAGCGCTTTGGGGCATAAATAGGTCGCCCTTTGGAAGTATGTTTGTTTCTGGTGCTATTGTTTTGTAGGTTGTCGTGTAGTGTGTGTTGTTTTGCGTGTGTTTTAGGTGGTCTTCGCGAACAAGTGTCATCAAGATCATCAAACATTTCAGACCGGAGTGAGAGCGAACGAAGACTTTCTTCGTCAAGATTTGCCGTGTGTGTGGGCACGCATTCTCATACTTCTCATTGAGTGACGTCATGCTAAAAATAGCGGGCTTGACTCTGTCGATGGATACTCTATCTTGATGAGTTCCATATGCTAGCACGAAAAACTTGTGACATCGCTCTAAAATGAGGTATTGACCTCGATATGCTGGTTGCAATGAATTGCGTCGCACATCATCTTTCACAAACACATGAGTGACCTGGGTTTTGAATAAAGCCGAATCAAGATGTGATGATCTATTTGTTTTTCTAGGAGGATGATAGCAAAAAGATGCCCCTTGCTGTGCCAATGACTTCAAAATTGTCTGACAGGCAAAGTTTCATCTTCCCTTTCCCGAGCAACAAAGAATTCTCCGGGCAAAGCTTAGCTGAAGTCAAGCCATCAAATTTTAGGCAAAAATTCAGTAATCATTGGTTCAAAATCAATGTTACGACCACGTTGAACTTCAGCTATGGCAATCTATTCGAACGCACATCTGTCGCTGCAGACCGCAGATGAATTTTGATGTACGATTTTCTGTAAAAGTTTGCCTACGACTTCAAGTTGTTTATTTAAGCTCATCCGTGCATTCCAGCAGGCCCAATAACTTTTATTTATCCACCACTCAACACAAATTCATAATTGTTTTAACCCCTCCGCGTCGCTTATCATCATATGATGATGGCGAAGAGAACGCCGCTCATCCTCATATGATGATTTGCCAGCTACGGCGAAATGCGTGTATTTAAAGCTCGCTTGAGAGAGATCTTCCTTTCCTTTTTGACATCTCTCTTCAATACACGCATTTCGCCGTAGCCGGCAAATCATCATATGTGGATGAGCGGCGTTCTCTTCGCCATCATCATATGATGATAAGCGACGCGGAGGGGTTAAATCGACATTAAAAACATTGGGCTAATTTTAATATTGTCTGGCAGTTGGCGACTTTTGCGGGTTCTTCATAAAAGATGAGAATTTGTACTCGACAGTTAGCCAAAAACATACAGTATAACTGTTCTGTTTCTGAGGTCGCTCCTAATTTTCACATGTATCGTGCTATTTACATCACAAGTGAATGCGAGCATGAAGAAAACCCAATCGCACATCGGCAATTACATGGCGTCAGAATGGTATGAGAACAATTATATACGCAACGGCGTATATAGAAAAAATTATGAAGAAAATTTTTGGTGAAGTTGAAGACTTTTTATGTATTTGGAGATCAATTTCTAAAATCAAGAATCTTGCTTAATTTGGTCTTCAAGCAGCCGTGACGATAAATTTTTCACCCATATTGACCTCCAATCTGACATAAACACCTTTTTCTTTCACAGTTTTTGCTTCTGCCAGACCGTTTGGGGGATATCGCTTTTTATCGCCTACTTACGTGACTGTATGTACGTAATATCTCAATAACTTTTTCCAGCAACCCACAAGGTTCAAATATAATTAACCGCAGTCTAGTGTTTGACAAGCTATGAGATTTTACATGTTTGAGGCACCTAGCAGTATTCCTGAGGAGCATAATGAAGCCAAAGTTCTCTTGTTGGTTGCTAGAAATGGTTTCTGAGAGTAAGGTTGGCAGCTACCTAAGTTTATTCTTACTGCTTCACGTGTTGAACTATCAGCACGTGATGAAATAAAATGACTTCCAAATAAGGTTTACCGTTTGACTTCAAACTACAAATGACTTTCTAGGCAGTTGATTAAAAGACAATGGATTTTATACTTCAAGTGTGTTACAAGCAGTGGCGGCTCGTACCTATGGGCTGCAGGGCTGCAGGCCCACCACCCGTTTTTACGATCTATTTTTTTCAAAATTTTTAAAATGTCAAAATGTCATAGTTCATACTTTATTTACCAATGCACCAGTTTATATCAGTGAAAAGACGAATTTTCTTAAATTATCAACACTAAGCTAAGTTAGCGTGCGACGTAGCGCTTCCATATGACAATAACGTAATCGTGCGTATTAGGGGCTGCAGCTGCAGCGCCCGAGACTGCAATTTTGTCTAGAGATCTACCGTAAATTCCGGCGTATAAGTCGAAAATTTGACACCAGATTTCAAGTTTAACAATCTATCCTCGACTTATACGGCGGTGACGTTTTTTATTTAGTTTTTCATTTCAAAATCAAGATTTTTTGGCAAAACTTATAGACCTCGACTAATACGCCACGTCGACTTATAGGCCGGAATTTACGGTAATTGCTTAATTAATGTATTTAAGTTTTAATTTCTATATAACGTAGCAAAATTTTTTTGCCGTTGCAAATATTGTAAACATGACTAACCCAAATTTTTCTGTATAAGTGATTATCTCTAACTTTTGAACACCGCTTGTTAAGCTGCAAAATATAGCAGCAGGAAGGGCAAAATCAGTAGCGTCCAGACGCATGACGTATATGCGTTGCTTTCACGGTCGCTTGATTCTTGTTGCTTTTCTTATGGCGTAACAATTCCCGCTAAGCTTGCTAATGCTGTGGCTTTAAAACAGGGCTGATTGCCATAGTTGGTGCTTGTAGGTAAGCGAATTCAAATGTTGCTAGTCAGTTGTGTCATTTAATAAATTAGACAAAATGAATAGGGTGTAAGAAAACTTGTCTAAGGGGAGGAAGTTGCTTAACATGTTTTTTCTCTTCTACTGGTCAAAAAAAGTCGTCTTTAGTAAAACTTTCGCTTTGTCATTTAAATATCAGACTACCGCAATGAGTACATATTGTTGATGTCCAGAGATACCAAAAGAAATGTAACAATTATCGAATCGACGGGCTATTAGTTCAAATGTGAAAATTCATACGACTTACACTTGTTCATATGCTTCACACTAGTCCTTGTCTTGATGATATAAGCGAGACAAAGCTTTATTGGTTCTATTTGCTTTGTAGATCTCGAAATACTTTTAGCGAATTCGAGTTACTACGCTGCACAATAAATTTGTCTACCGCAGTTTGTTACTACAATTTTTGTGTGGAATGAGAGCAGAGCAGTGTAGCACCGTGTCATAATTTAAGTCCATTGGTTTTTCTGGCCTGTCCCTTAATCAAAATCTTTCAATAAAAGAGACTGGAAGAGCAACTCCAAATATATTCATTCAGCAAAAATGTAACAGCAGAAAAAGATCCATACTCGTACATTTAACGTTCTCTTTACGACAAAACTCCGTGGCTTTGCGGGTGCGATGCTGCTAAAGCTTTGTTTTGCTATCCTTGCCCACTGTTCAGAGGAGACACAACTTGTACACGCAATGGCGTCAGAGACATCAGGCATCTAACTGAAAAAATTACAAAACACGAAAAATCTATAAAGCATATGAGCAACACTGTAGATTTTACCATGATTGAAAACGTAAACATTGCCGAAAAAATAGACAGTGGATACAGATTGTTCATAGTAAGACATAACGAACGAGTGACGAAGAAGAGGAGAGGCACTGTCCAAAATCCTTGATTGTTTAAAATTCTGCGGAAAGTTTGAGTGGCTTTCAAGAGGTCACGACGAAAGCGCGGAATCTGAAAACCCGGGGGTTTTCTGGCACTAGTCAATTTTTCCTGCTCATTGGACTCAAGCTTGGATGCGCATTTGAGATCAACTACTGTATTCAAAGGCATTTCAAAAACAATTCAAAATGAGTTACTGGATAGCAGTCTACAAGTACGCAAAGATCAAATCCGAGATGAGGTTAAAAATTCCGAGTATTTAGCGATTATAAGTGACGAATCCACCGATGTTTTTGGTAAAATCCAGAAGGTCGTTTTTCTGCGATACCTTGTTAATGTAAAACCTGTTGAACGCTTTTGGGGATTTTTTAATCCGACTGACCAGACAGCAAAAAGCCTTGTCAACGTTATTTTGGAGGAAATTTGACCATTAATTAGTGATCGTCCGCAATGCTTGATCGCTCAAAGCTACGATGTGGCGGCTACAATGAGTGGTTCTCTTGGAGGTGTGCAGGTGCTCGTCAAAGAAATATACAATAACGCGTACCTTGTTCACTGTTACGGCCATCAGTTGAATTTAATCTTACAGCGAGCTACATCGCAGAGCACCCGAGTGCGAATTTTCTTTAGTAGTTTATAGGGAATATCGTCATATTTTTCCCGATCTTCGCAAAGAATATCTGCACTAAGACGAGTTTGTGACAGAAGAATTCCAACACCGTCGGCAACGAGATGGAATTTTAAAAGCAGAACTGTTGCAACTGTCGATGAGAATCGACACAAAATTATTGAATGTTGCGATGAATTGGAAATTTCTTTATCGAAAGAAACTTGCACTGAGGCGGTTGGGATCAAACAAACTTTACAACACCAGAGTTTCAATTTTGACTGCAATTCCTGGCGAAAATAATGCTTCACGTCGACATTCTTTTTGGGCAACTATAGTCAAAAGAAATAACCTCGAGCTTTGCACATACCACAGTAAGTTTGTTTGTTTAAAAATGTTCAAAAAATAAGGAATGAAATTAAAGAACCAGATTATGCTCAAGGTGAATCTCGACTGCACATCAACAAGCGCACAGCTGATGCACGCGAATCATGCGACGTTATTACTGCGCAATGCAGGGAGCGGCTTTCTTTTACATATCACTTTGCAGTAGTTCAGCTCTTTGCTAGGTCAAAGTTCCAAGTTATCAGAACACCTGTCCCACCGCTATGTTGACAGAAACGATTAGAACATATCCCTTTCTTGACAGTAAGCGTTTACGCAACGAGCTTTCTGCTTTATACGTGAGAAAAGAAATGTGGCATCAAACCTTCTAGATTGTCACAAGTTTATTTTGTAACAAAATCTCCAATGTACATTTCCTAACATCATGAAATTGCTCCAGATTTTAATTATAACCCTGAAATGACTGCTTCTTTTCTCTTTTGAGCACCACTTTTTGAACGTTTCATTCTATACAATGTCAATAAAATACTTTATCTGCACTCTGCAGTGTATATATATTGTCCCGGTATTTATAGCCAAACAGAATTCCAGACCATTCTATGATTGTTGCGTAACAACGGCATTGTTACGTCAATCGAATATTCAAGATTCTACCAGAAAATCAATCGAAATATTCTAGATTCTGCGAGATAAAATGACGTTGCATTCACTTATGATGTCACAAGCCAATTTCTTCCTACAGTTTAAATCGGTTGTAAACAAGTCTGCTAAACTGAAAATAGTCACGTAGCCAAAAAGCAATTTCAGACTAACTTGGGCCCCCAAAGATGGCCTGGGCTCCCCCCAATTGGGGGGTTTGGGGGGCGGCTGCTACGTCTCTGCGGATGATTGACAAGCAATAATTCATCATAAGCAATGCGAACATATATAAATGCACTATCAGCAACCAATCATATATAAATGCGCTAAGGCATATAGGCTAACTGCAATCAGTTGAATAAAATACCACTTCCACGACCGGTTTCGTTCCTATTGGAACACGTCAGGTGGACTCAGGTATTGAATTCATGTGTTCGTCGGTTCAATACCTGAGTCCACCTGACGAGTTCTAATAGGAACGAAACCGGTCGTGGAAGTGGTATTTTATTCAACTGATTGCAGTTAGCCTATATGCCTTAATATCAATTAATTAAAAGTTATATCTTAAACAGGCTAACACCAGCTCCTATAATTCGTATTACAACGTAATAACGGCACTGGCTTAGCTGGAAATAAAAAGCATATATCGCATCAAGCTCACTATAGTGAGCGTGCACCTTATATAAGCTTAAAATTAACAGCATCAGTTGAAAGGACCGTTGGCGGAGTGGCATAAACCGCATGACGCAATTCATGTGTTCGTCGGTTCAATACCTGAGTGCACCTGACGAGACCTAATAGGAACGAATCCGGTCGTGGAAGTGGTATTTTATTCAACTGATTGCAGTTAGCCTATATGCCTTAATATCAATTAATTTAATAGTAGTGTTATTGATAAATTTGCGAGTCAAAAGAGTAGACGAACTGACTTTGTGTATAAATAAGATAAGCTTTGAGTTTTTTTTGTTTTATTGCCCAGTTATTTTTTACGCGTTATTTATTGTCGGTACTACTTCAGCGTTTTCATTGGAATAGGCTCCGCATTTTGCTTTGAATAATTGGAGTATTGCTACCAAAAATTTTTCATATCGCATAGCAAAAAATCTACTCAAATACAAGCAAGCCCTTTGCTTAGATTATTCATACGAAGAATAGATAAAGGCTAGGTTACCTTATAATAAAATAAGTAATATCTTTGTTTGTAAAATCTTCGGTTAGCTCTAAATAGTAACTACAAACTTAATGAATACAAACTAGGCCAGAGCAGGCCGAAAATGCAAGTTTTCCAAAACGGCGCCGTAGTCAAAGCTGAGTCACACACTACTTGTTCCTAGTAATAGTAATTGGCATTATAAGCAGTGGGCATCGCTAAAAGCGTAGCTTATTATCTGTAATATCAATGACTAATAAATTCTAGAAATCAAATAATGCCCGGCTGCATACAACTAATACAGCGCAGTTTCCGAAAATTTGCTCATTTATAGCTAAACAACGGCAAACAAACTACCTAAAAGAGTGCACAAAAATTAAAAAATGACTGGCAGCCCCACCAGCAAATTCAACCAGGAGCCGCCGCTGGTTACAAGTATTCTAGCATGAGAAATTCTGGTGAAACAAATTTTACGACACCAACTCAGCAAAAACGAAAGCAAAGGTGCAAAGACGAAACGATGGTCAGAATTAAATAGATATACCGGTAGTATAATATAGTAAAACTCACGACATGTGACGCGAAACGCCGGTGATATTAAAGAGCTTAGTAGTCAGTACAGACGCAGGGCATAGTACAGGCATAGTGGGCATAGTGCAGGATAGCATGAACTATGCCTAGTAATATCATGATTACATTACTGGTAATCATTTGAATGCCGGAAATGGTTCACTCATGTTTATTGTGGTTGTGAACCAAGGCCGACAAATTGATACCTGGCTTTATTCAACTAATAAAGCACTTATCACAGTTAATAAACGTATAAAATAGCTGTAAAATAAAACGTTATAAGGAAACCAAAATATAGCTCATCAAACTAAAGATTCGTAAATGCAATTAATTAGCTGACTGTCATTGTACTACAGCCATGATTACTGCAGCAAGCTAATTGCTTGCACAACGCAGATAATGCAACTGATTGCAAGGCTCGAAGGCACAAGCAACTACGCATTAGCAAATTAGGCACGCGAATAGTTGCAGTACCAACATTTACTACAATTGTCACATTAATATTACTTTATTATCTTTTTTGTTGTTGATTTAAGTTCTAAAATTTATTTATTTACCTTGAGGAAATGGCAACTGAAATAGCCACTGCCTTATCTTAAAATTGCCGGTATTTTTACCTAAACACTGTATAATCCCATCAAGCTTATGGAAAAAATAAATAGAACTAATGGATGACTTGTAACAGTGCAATGTGACTTGTTTTTAGTTTTACAAGTAATCCTTCTGATTTACAGTTTTTACACGCATTAATTGGTTCTCAGTGCCTTTTGTTTAGCTCCAAATAGTTTGATTTGTAGAAAATGGGTTGTAGAAAATATGCTTTTGGATGCAATGCCATTATGACACCTCAGTTATCACATCATGACACTTATTTGGGGGCAACGATGGAGTAATTCGAACTCACAGACAAAACTGTGCTTTTGTTATATTTGTTGTTTAGCAGATACGTTTTTATTGTTAACTTGTGGTACTATTTTGCAGATTCTGATGATTTGGAGATAGTTATAAAAGTTAGTACAGTATACATGCAAATCACAGTGTGCATATGCGATTGTAGTTGAATACGAAAGTATTTCTAGGTCATTTGGTGTAGCTTTAGCAAGCATCTGTTTGTAGCAGTCATTGTTACGTCCAAGGCTGTGAACTCGAAAGAACTCGATCTTTTTGCCGAACTCGAACTCGAAAATATTTAAAGCGAGTTCGAGTTCATTTTCATTTGTACAATATCATTAAACTGAATTTAAAAAGAATCAAATTATTGGAAATTAAGGATCTTATGAAGAAAGTAGGCTTAAGCCAGAATTTTTCTAAAATTGTCTAAGCCCAACTTAAGTCATCGATTTCGCATGCAGAAAGAAGTTTTGGCTTTAAGCATGGCTTACTAATTGTTTAAGTCAGCTTCTTATAAGTCACTATTGTAGATGGCTTAAATCGCGACTAATGTATGCAATGAGGCAAAACCCTTGTTAGAGCATTGCTGTTGCTAAACTTGGGTAATGGGTTTCAAGTAGCTTAACCCTTTGAACCCTGCAGGCTGGAAAACCAGCCTTACTGAGAAGCCTTGTAGACCCGAAAGGTCGGTTAACTGGCCTTTGGGCCTACCATCATTACCCTGTAAGCAGGTGTACCAGCCAGCAAATTATTAAAGTTGGGCTCACATAACTAGCACTTTTGGTTTATTTAATCTAGTAATAGAATAGTTTTGTTTATCGCCGGCATTCAAAGGATTCAAAAGAGAAACCAGGGCTCAAAGGGGGTAAATCAGTTACAGTAAATCTTTTTGCAAACAACAACATCCATTTGTATCGCACCACAATAACGTACAGCGTGTTACCTGCCAACATGACACCACAAAATATATTACATTTAACGGCAACCTCATAGTCCCTTCATAATCTGGGCTTTCAATAACGGTAACGTCATAATGCATTAAGCCGGGGTTTCAAAAGTGTCGTTTGAGTTTAGTTTCTGCTTACCACCGTCGTCGTCGTCGTCGTCGTCGTTTGGTCAGGCACCCAAACTCAATCCAGGCCAGCACAAATCAGGGCATTGGCCTAGGGTCTATTCTTTTACCACCCTTGTCTGCTGCGCTGTCCAGATTAGATGCTAGCAGTGGTGGTGTTAAGCCAACATCGAGTTGCATCATGTAAAACCTGCAGACCTCGTGTTCCTCTTGGTACATGATGTATGAGACATGAAGATATAACGTGATGTGCAGTTTGCTTAGTGACACCACATTCGCAATTTGGTGATGAAGCGAGATCCCATTTGTACATGGACGAGTGAAAACGTCCTACACGAGTCCGCAGGAGATTGAGTCTTACCAAAGATGTTCTAAGCAGACTCATTTCAAGTGGCCTTGAACTGACCCTGGGAATGAAAGCCAAGACCCTTGAAGTACTCTCCAAGTAGTCCGCGTTTCATTTATGTTTCGTCCACTGCTTCACGCGGATGTCCAGTTTGGAAAAACTAGTTTCCATGCAGCAGGTACAAATGGGTGTCTTGATCTAAGTCTCCCCAGGTGCACATTCTGCTGCCCAACCGACTGTCCGTGCAGAACATGGTCGGGATCATGGATAGCACGATTCGCCAAGGAGAGTGTCGCTCCTTATCGGCAGAGCTCAGCTGGCTAGATGCCTGCGAGAGCAGGCAAGTCTTCTGTTGGTGTGGGACGCAAGCATCCATTGGCAATGCGCAAAGCATCATTGAGTATGCTGTCAATGAGGCAGGTATGCGTACTACGACACCAAACTGGTGCGTAGTACTTAGCGCGAGATGCGCAATGTCTTGGCACCTGCACCCCATTCGGATCCCGCAAGTCGCCTCAACAACGCGAATCGGGTGGAGAGTTTCTTGCGCAAAGCCTCGAAGTGGTGACGGAAAGTGAGCGACCTATTCAGCTTTACCCCAAGATACGTTGGGACTGGACAGGGTGGCAATAGGTTGCCATTGTCGTAACTTTAAGCTCACGTTTGGCCTCTCTGTTGTTTAGGTGAAAGGCCGCCGTCACCGTTTTTGTATTGCTGAGCTTTAGCCTCCAGGTCTGGAGATAAGCTGAAAGTGTAGTCATGTCTTGGAAAAGAGTGTCCTCCACAGCCTTCCATCTCGAGAAGCATACAGCAATGCTAAGTCATCAGCATATGCATACTTCTGATAAGTCATGGAAGGCAGATCGTATGTGTAGATGTTGAAAAGGAGGAGTGCCAAGACCGATCCCTGAGGGAGGCCGTTTCACAAACGTCTTAACCTGCTTTAATTGCTGTTACCAGTAGTGAGCGTGACACTTCTATTCTGGACAAGTTTCGAGATCATCTGGACCATGTGCTTATTCGGTAGAAGTCTAAGCAACTTGCAGGTGAGACCACGGTGCCAGATAGTGTCGTAAGCAGCTATTAGATCGACAAACACGGCACCAGCCTTCTTCTTGGTCTCAAACGAATTCTCGATGTTTTGAGTAGGCAAAACAGTCTAATCCACGGTTGACCTTCCCCGTCGGAACCCAGCCTGCTCCCTAGGGAGAAGTGGGTCAACAATCGGTTCAACACGAGGGTGTATAAGCCTCTCAAGAGTCTTGTAGGGAACACAAACCAAGGAGATAGGGCGATAGCTTTTCGGGTCCTTAACAGGCTTCTTGGGTTTAGGGATCGCCACTATCAGTGTTCTTCTCCAGACTTTTGGAATTTTGAGGTGGCACAGGCAGGAAGAAAGGAAGCCACACAACTAGGACTTCAGTGCAGCTCCAGCATGGGTTATTAACTCCTGGAAAATAGAATCTGGGCCTGGAGCTTTTCCTGGTTTAAGGTGTTTGAGGGTAGCAGCAAACTCCTGAGAAGTAAAACTTTCAGAGATGTTCACTGGACTTGTTGGAGTGGCCCTTCAAAGATCTGACACGTCTTGCGAGATGAGTCAAGATGACTCACAATCAATACCCTCGTATCTCCCGTTTCTAATCAGCTGGGACGCAATAGCGTTAGCTGAGACGGCGCAGTGACGAGGGGAGCGCCGTAATCTACCAGTTGGTTTGTTCTAATGGCATTGCAGAAGCCCTGGCTGGCCAGATCCACATCCGATGTCTCTGGTGGCAACAAACTCTTGGCAAGTTTGTTGGTTAATGCATTGTAGCGGCTCGAGTTGGCCTTGCGGAAGTTCCATTGCTCAACAGGCTTGCTCGGAACAAGCAGAGCAAGTCTTGGCGGAACAATAAGCGAGGGTCGATGTTGTGACCTAGGTAACGTCTCTAAGATGCGTCTGTTAGGTACACGGCTATCTGGAACAACACTGACAAATGCCAGATCAGGGTTGGTGCCAGTGTTCCAGCGGCCAGAGTGAAAGATGGCCACGTCTTTTGGGTCGTGGAGAGGGACAAGGCCGTTAAGGCTTGACCAAGCAATAAGGCACTCTCCATCGGCACTGCTGGTTCTATAACCCCAGTTGACATGAGGACAATTAAAATCGCCTGAGGGAACACTGGGAGATCAGACGCTTGCAGTCGCGTAGATAAAAGTTTGTAGACATTTAGAATTCTATAACCATCAACGTCCACACGCAACCACTCAGTCTCCGATGTAACTGGAGACTGACCAACAAGGGTCCATTTTAGCCGGTCATGGACAAACGTGGCAAGGCAATGCTTCCTGCTTAAAGAAGACCCAGCTAGTGGAAAGCCTGGTATTGTTAGCTTATCTGCACAAGTGCAGTGGGACTTCTGAAGTAGAATGACGAGTGCCTGATACTGCACGACGAGATGATGAAGTACATTCATCTTGCTTGCAGCGAGGCCTTTGATGTTTGGCTTCAAGACTGCTGGCCTTCGGAACTTGTTGGCGGTGTGCCCTGACAGGTGCACATCGCCCCGCCCTGAAAAGGGCGTTTGCTGAGTAGTAGGCCCTGGCTGAACATCGAGGTGAGGGGTTACCCTTCCAGGTTGGCAAGTTCGGTTTCTGTCTGACATTTCTGAAAGAAGTGCTAACGACCAAGGCTGCAAGAAAGCGCCTGCCAACTGGGCCTGCATACCACCAAGCTTCCCTTTGTAATCCTTTGACGGATACTGGGTCATATATGACCCACGACTGTAAATTGTTATGAGATTATGATGTAATAACCACTTTTGTAAAATCCATTATTTTTCCATTGTCACCAACAATTACAGAATTGTTTCAAATTTTATCAATTAGAATCTTATGATCCTTAAAAGGGTAAGCGCGACTTGCGCGAGCTCGGCTTAGGCTTAAGCTCGACCTAAACTAAGTCTGCTTTCTGCATAAAACCCTAAATGCTTTATGAAAACATTAAGGTCACTGAAAAGATCGCTATAATTAGATTTTGCAGTATTGCAATGTAAACAGTCACAATAAAGAATGGGTGACCAAATTGAAAGTCAACTTTTCTTCGTAAACAATGAGTCGCAAACACAGCCCTTGATCGAAAGCGCATAATGAGGAACCTACAATGATTCAATTGTAAATTATTTTTCAATTCTCGCTTTCAATGCAAATTGACAATACACATATTACCTGGTTATGACAACGACATTTGCTTATTAAAACAGATGTTTGAACATAAGTTTGAACGCGCAATTTTACTGCAAACATGCTTAAGCTGAGTCAATCACTTTATTTTCTAAACTCGAAAGAACGTGATAAATTTTGACAGGACTCGAACTCGAACTTGAACTCGCAAAAATGAAAATGTCGAACTCAAACTTGAACTCGATACAAAAATCGACTGAGTTCGCAACCCTGTTACGTCACATCAAAGCCTGTATTTAACCGCCTCGCCGCCACATTTTGTTCTCTTTTCGCTACGTAACTTTCGTGTAAGCCAGTTGCTACTGTTTGTATGAGAATTGTTGACCAGCAATAAAACCAGATAAAGAACCACGTGGTGAGGATCGACAGCACGCAGCCCATAAGAAGCGCAACATATTAATTGGCCATTTGATGCACTTAAATAAGTTTTAGCAGTGACAGCAAAACTTTTGACATCTGAGATCAACTTAAAAAAATACTCAATTGCACCCAGCCAGCGCAGTAAACTATGGAGTCACATTCAAAAATCTTTTTTTTAGTTGCTGACTGATAAAGCTGTTGTTTAGTAGAGCTTAATCTTTATTAAAATGCCAAACACATTATTTTTCAAATTTTTCTTTTACACTAAAAGCAAAAAAGAAATTAGAAAAGACCTAATGCCCTTCATTTGGTCAGCCGAACCCAGTTTAAGAATTACTGATCTAATTGGAAGTGTGCCAAATAGCAATAGTCAGTAACAGTTCCCCTTTCCCGATTAGAATCATTACTTAAACTCTTCCTATAACCAGATCATTTACAACGTTGATGACAGACCTCGTTGGCGACAAATTCTTATCAACTATGGCCTTACAATTATTGCTATGTGATCATTACTGCTAGCATCTGACAGTTGACAATGTAGCAATGCACCATTCTATACAGCTTGTATCTTTTGGTTGATTAGTAACAGTGTAGGCCTACACTTCGCCTATCCATCTTGCACTTTTGTCTTTCGTTGTTACAATTTTTAAACTACTTTCTCTGCAGGTGCACTATGCTCCATTGCTTCAATTTTTTTCCACTGAAGCTTGTGCTTTTCTCCGAACTTCACATTTTCAATAAATGCTTCAGTTCTCTATTCGTATCGGTTGTTGGGAACAGGAACTTATTTTGTTCATTGCGATCCCTTTGTATAAATTAATTAATTTTATTTTATTTTATTTTGTTGTCACTATAGGTCATTCGCGAGTGACCTATAGCCAGGGTTGCCATATCGTGCTTATTTCTAAGATTTGTGCTTATTTTCAAGAGCAATGTCTTACAAAATATGAATGCGCTTATTTCTAAGAAATGTGCTTATTATCGATTGCCGTGCTTATTTTCTAGAGTATAGATTAATAAATCTAGGTTTTGCATAATTTGTTTGTTGATTAAGCTTTTTTTTGCATATAGAATTCTTTATTACTTGGCTACCACACGTAACAATCGTCTACTACCACGTAATGCAGGAAATGTTCTGTAGTTTCTCCAATTTTGTGCAATTGCTATGAATTTACTCAAGCGTTCTTTTTGTTATTGTTACGTAAGTTTTTGTTAGCGAGAAGAGTAGGCTTTGTTGGCGAGAGTAGAGTAGTAGGCAGGTAGGCTCATGATAGTGAAAATTACAAAGAGTAGAAAGATTAAGATTAGAAGGGAATAGTTAGAGTAGATAGGCTTGTGTGAATAATATTGTAAGCAAGCTTAGTAGTTTAAAGAAATTTTGATAAATATGTTAAGGCATCTGTAATTATCATAGAAAGTGGTAATTTCAGTCGTCTCAGGTTTACAATCAACAACTTTTGTGTAGGACCTGATATCATATAAGCGTGACGGCATTTATTAAAGTTAATTCGTATAATTTTTAGACATAATTTAGAAAAATGAGTAAGCGTAAGCATGTATTTCGTGATGATTATGAAAAAAAATTTGCTGATGTAAAGCAAACCCGAAAAGGCAAGAGCTATGCTCACTGCTGCTATTGCGATAGTAAAATCAACTTTGAGGCCATGGGAAAAACAGCTATTAGTGCACACAATGCTACCACAAGACACAAAAATAATGCTAGGAGTATTACATCAAACCAATCAATGAAGAACTTTTTTACGAGCATAACTTCACCAAATAACCTGGATTACAAGGCGGTAGCAGCAGAGGGTGCTTGGGCATTTCATACTGCCAAGCATCAGCAGTCATTTCTTTCTAATGATTGCACTACCCATCTCATAAAGGCGATTTTCAGTGATTCTAACATAGCGAAAAAATTCACAAGTGCCAGAAAAAAAACAGCATCCATTATCACTGGTGTGAGTAGTATATAACTGCATTTTTAACCCCTTTTTTGCGGAGCGCTACGTCATTTCCGAAGGTGCAAGTACGTCATTTCCGAACGTGCAAGTACGTCATTTCCGAACGTGCAAGTACGTCATTTCCGAACGTGTTGATACATGAACTTGAAGTACATTGTAACAGCTTGTAAATACAAGACAACGTGTAACAACTTGAAAACAAATGGTAACCTTGCCAATACAACTTGAAAACAAATGTCAATACAACTTGACAACATGTGAACCTTGTCATGTTGATACATGAACTTGAAGCACATTTTACCGGTAGCATTGTTTTGATTTAACAATTGAAAATGTTTTATTTGTTTTGTTTGAATTCTTTTTTGGAATTCTTATTTGTTTGAGTTCTTTTTAGGAATGGTTTTATTTGTTTTTGGAAATGGTTTTATTTCTTTTTGGAAATGATTTCATTTATTTTTGAAAATGTCCTAATTGGTTGTACCCTCGCTTCAGAATACCTCCACTTCAAAAGTTCTCCAATTGATTTCACTTTTCAACTCGTTTACGATTTTTTGTCTTATTGTAAGCGCAACTGCTGTAAAACGGAAACATTAACTTTTGGTCGTGACTGAAGCCTTTGATACTAAATCATCAACAGCTTCCTTTCGAGCGTAAGCATTAATCGCACATAATCGTTCACTTCTTGAAATTGTTTATAAAATCATATAGCCTCTGGTCGATTTCTCCTTTTGATTCCCTAGAATATTGTTTCTTTACTCTTCTAGATGTGTTTATTGGGGGGTATTTTCCTTTACTCGTGATATTTCTGCAGTTGGTTGGAATTAATTTACATATATTTCAGTAGAACTAGGTAGGTTGATTGTGAGGAAAAATTGTTTATTTTGAGGATGGAAAGTGGCATGTCAGAACGTTAGCCAAGACTTTCACGAGATCACATTTAAAACTTTTGTGTGTTGGTCACAGCAATTAGTAATGAGGTCACTGAGAAAGACAGCTGTAAGTTTATGTTAGATGCTACTTTGAGAGTTTGTTCGCTTCCAACAGAGCATTAGATTTGATAAAGCTGGTAGAAAAACGTTTAGCAGTTGGTTTTGTAAGCTCGAATTTTACATTTTTAATTTATGGGTTATACTTAATACAGTGGCATTGAAGTTGTTTGATAATAGATAGTAAGAGAGTTTGTAATGAATCAACTTGGTCTAACCTGCAATTGCAAACGCGTGTAGCAGTGATTACGTATAACAAGTGTATAATGGATATCAGTTAATGTAGTTTTGCGAGGATTTAGGTAAAATTCTTGATTAATCTATGTGGGAGACAATACGCTGTGAGTTGAAAGTTGTGAATTACAAATAATGGTTTCAAATAGACCAAAACTTAGTGCAAGAGTTTACTTGTACGAAACAAAGTCTTTGATCAGCTAAGACGACTTGTCACAATGCATAAGTATGTTTGTTCAAGTACTTACAAACTAACGGAGAAGTTGAGAATTTTTGTTAAAGCAATGAGTATTAGATTGGTGATAGCACACAGTCAGATTGGTTTTGAAGCTTTCTGTTGGTGGTTTTTAGCAAACAACGAAAAGTTAAAGAATTGGATCAATAATTTCTATTTGCAGTAGAGGGTGAACACTCACTTTAATAAGAACAAAGAATAATTTTTGTGTTTTGTTTTAATGATGTTCTACAAAAATGCTAAAAGTTGTGCTTATTTCTATGTAGGTGAGCTAAGTAGACTGTGAAAACCATGAATTTTCTGTTAAAAGTTATGCTTATTTCTATGAAAGTGAGCTAAGTAGACTGTGAAAACCATGAATTTTACGCTAATGTCCTATGAATAATGTCAAAAGTTGTGCTTATTTCTATGTAGCTGAGCTAAGTAGACTGTGAAAACTATAAATTTTATGTTAATGTCCTACGAATAATGTTAAAAGTTGTGCTTATTTCTATGTAGCTGAGCTAAGTAAAATGTGAAAAATATGGATTTTATGTTAATGTCCTACAAATAATGTTAAGAAATTTGCTTATTTCTAAGCTAACTAGACTTTGAAAGGTGGGAAAAATTTCGTGTTAATAAGTTTAAAAGTTGCTAAATTTCGGAAAAAATCTTAAAACAGTGTGATGATAGGATACAATTTTGGTTTCTAGTTGTATGAAAAATGAATGTAAATTTGAGGTGAATGTTTTATGATTTGCGCACAATTAAAGACAAATCTTTTCAGTTTTACAATGTAAACAGTAGTGATTTAAGTGAGGTATGGTGTTTAAAAGAAAATGAAAACGCAATTTTAAAGAGAACGGAGAGAGTTATGGTGAGAGCCATGTGTGGTCAGAAAATTATTGACAAAAAGACTGAAGAACAGATGAATATGCTGGGGTTAATAGTAAACCATTTTTGAGTTTCTGCTTCGACTTGTGATTGGTTAAAGGTTTGCTGACGTGATGTTTATGCTTCCGTTTGCACCAGATTTTTGTTGATAGTAAGCTTAGCTGATTTCCTGACTTTGAAAAATATGAATTTTATGTTGGTGGTTTTAGAATTTGATAGTTTTTACTCAAAACAGTGTTATAATAAGATACAATTTTGTTTTCTAGTTGTCATATGAAAAGATATTGTAAATTAGATGCGTGCTGAATGTTTACAAGTAAAAGTTTAACAATTATTGCAGTAGTCTCCAAAACAATCTGCACACAATAAAGGTTCAATCTTCTCGGTTTAATAATATTTAGTAGTGATTAAAACTGTTGAATTGAAACAAACTTCACTGTTTCTACAGAATGTACGTTCTTCGGAAATGACGTACTGCACGTTCGGAAATGACGTAGCGCTCCGCAAAGCGCTCCGCAAAAAGGGGTTAAAAATGCAGTTATATACTACTAGTGTGCGTGCTCCATTTGCCCAGAAATCATGATTATCAGAACTTGGAGAAAACCCATTTTCAATATCGATAGATGCTTTTAATCACAACGAAGTAAAACTTTTTCCCTTGGTTGTCAGATTTTTCAGCGTCAAGGTTGGAGTGCGAGTGCGAATTCTCGATCTGCGGTCAGTGCCATGTGAAACATCACAACAGACAATGAACTTCTTTTGAGGAAAATGGGCTCAAGCTTGAAAATATAACTTCTTTTTGTGCTGACAATGCACGAGTAAACTTTGGGGGTTGGCAACAAAAAGAAAAAAGCAACGTTTTCAATCGCCTGCAAGAAAATACCAGTGCACGTTTAATCCCAATTGGTTGTTCTGCACATATTTTACATAATACAGCTGAAAAGGGAGCCAAAAGACTTACTGTAGACATTGAAACAATAGTTTTAAAAATCTGCTGTCACTTCAAGAGTCAAACTAGTAGAGTACAAAATCTTAAACAATTTTGCGCACAGCTTGAAGCTCAGTACACTGCACTTCCCACTCACACGCCAACACGTTGGACTACATTAGGTAATGTGCTCAAAAAGATGATAGAATTTTTGGAACCACTAACGCAACACTTTCTCTCCTTACGGCAGGGGTGGCCAACCTTTCACCTACCATGCGTCAACTTTTTATTATACGGTTTCAGGCGCGCCACAATCTCCATAAATCCTTGCGCAAGTATTTCCCTCCCATGTCGCGTTTGTTTACAAAAAAAAGATTTGTTCGCGGTTGTAAGCTGCGTGTTATTACCACAAGGTTACAATGCGCCACTTCTAATCATGCAATGCGCCACAGCTTGGCCACCCCTGCCCTACGGTGTCCACTACGGATTCTTGAGAATTTTTTCAGTTCAAAAGAGTCGCTTGTTATCGTGTCGTTTCTTCATAGTGATTTGTCGGTTTTTAAAAAGCCGCTATTACTGTTACAGAGCACTAGTGCATTATTTCCGAAATTGGCTGACATCTTTAGATCATTCAAGACGGCCATTTTTCAGCGTCGTAATTCAGAATTTTATGGAGCAAAAACAGATGAATTATTAAAAGGAATCGACAGTGACTGTGCTGAGGTGCTAAAATCAAGCTTCAAAGAATTTTATGAAGTGACTCTGGAATACATTGACAAATGGTATCGACCAGATAAGCATCCACCCAACGTCGCCTGGACACTGCTGAGAAATCTGTCGGTTACATATGAAGAAGTAAAAGAAATGGCGAAGAAGGTCGATCCCGAGGTAGCGATGGCACATGAGCTGTTTGACAAAGTTTCGTCTCTCAATGATATGCTTGAAAATATTCCGGATGAGACATTCAATGAAGATAGCCCAGAGACGAAATGGATGAAACTTTTTTCTGAAAATGATTCTCTACCACTTTTATACAAATTAGTTGCTATTGTTTTCTCTATTCCGGTCAGCAACGCATTCGTGGAATGAGTATTTTCTCTCGTCTCATCGCAATGGAGAAAGGAAAGAAATCGTCCAAGTGAAAAAAACTGTCAAATCACTGTTACAAGTTCGAGTAAATTTAGACTTCAGTTGCTCCGAGATGCACGAAGTCATTTTCAAAGATCAAAAACTGCTTAAGCAAACTCTTAGTGGGGAAAAATATTTATGATTTGGCTTTTAAATCAATAAATAGATCTTGCTTGTATAGAAATACTCAATTTCCGTTAATTCTAGTATTTAAATTTTTTTCAATTTGTTAATCGCTAGGAAAAATTTATACCAGGTGATATTAATATGATTTTTGCGATACAAAATTGTTAAGGAGTGGTAATGTATTACGTCATCCACAGCAGCGTGCTTATTTTTTGGTGTAGGCAGATGGTAACTCTGCCTATAGCGTACGCCTTGTTTGTTCAGTTCTTTTGGATTGCGTGGCGCGAAGGTAGGAAGCAAAATTCTTCTAAAATTGCTTGGCTAGAACTCTTTGAATTGGTAAGTGTAATGACATTATATTCTTTCATTTTGATGTGACTGTTTGATTTAGTTTAGTGAATTTTGGGTCAGTTGAATTATTATTATATTGGTTTGACATTGTAGTGATTCTTGTGGTTTAGTTGTTTTGTTAGCGGGAGATAGCAAAGTGGTTCTGAGCTAGCCGATCTAAGATCTATTTCCGACTTTAGCTTCTGAGCAATCCAAAAGTAAGTATTACATCGGTCATCACGTGATCCAGGACACCTTGTAGCGACCACCAGTTTGGTTAACTGACGATCTTACTCAAAACTGTCAATCTTAGCTGCTGCTTCTCCTTGGTCAAATTGTTAAACGAAAGAATGGATCCATTTATTAACGAATGGAACAAAACATATCAAACTGAATGAAACTAAGCAAAACCGAAGCAACTGAACTGAACTGTATCGAATTGAAAATGAATAACGTAAAAGCGAAGTCAAAAGATTTAAAGAATTCCAAAAAATGCTTAAAGCAAAATCAGAAACTTAAAATGTGCCCTAACTAACTAAACTACGCAAACAAAGAAATCAACCAAAAGCGCTGAAAAGATCAGGTGATACAAGGCAACTTAGATCAAAAACACTGTAAACATAAAAACCGGGTTCGAAACCGCTACAACCTTCTATCGTATTCTGTTCTGTCCAGCTATGCATTCTTTTCCATCATGCTTTTATGGTATATTTATTTCTATGTACAATCTCTGGCTAAGGTTGTGGAGGTTTACTTGACGCATAAAGCTGCATGGCTTCTTTCCATGCCTCCCATTCTCAAAGAGTCATATAACAATAATACTAAAAGTGCTCAAATTATACGATACATGCATAGAACCTTGCGGTGAATACTCTTGAAGTAACGTGGATCTAATTGATATGAGATCACCTGTCTTGCCTGTAAGCTATGGAGTAAATTTTTTCACATTTGAAATGCGATTACCGGTAACTGATTTTTTTTGCATTTCTTTCTGTGTTGTCAATCCCTTCGATTTTTCAAGTTGTGCCACTCAATATGCATTTATATTGAGGTCACTCCTGCTGCCTATGGACTTATATGAAAAGCTAAAAAGATTATTACTAGCAATTTAAATCGAAGGCCTCTTAATCGCTTGTCAGATGATCAAGGCTTGCTTTTTGAGCTATGCCTTATCGAGCAATTCTACTGATAAACTGTCATCATAATTTCAGTTGGCAACTAACTTTCAATTTATGGTGTACGAGTGTGTAGTATATGACTTCATAGCATAATCAGTACCATTCATTTTAGTAATTGAAAATTATAAGCTGGATCTTGATAAAAGGTTGCCGTTTTGCGTATGATCATATTTGCATTGAAATTTTGAAACGTAATGGAAGTCTCGTTGTGGTGTGCTCTATGAAACAATATTTTGCATCAAAGCAACAGAAAAAATCAAGCATCATGAAATAGGCTGTTTATATATTATTTAATGTAAATTTGTTTTTAGAAATCGATCTCCAAAACTAATTTTTTTTAAGAAAAAGGCCAAGAAGGATACGAGTAGCCAGCTACATTACAAATCACAGTTGTTAATAAAGCTAACTCTTCTCATGCGTTTATTCATGAACTTTGATGAAGTCAGTTGTTACAATCTGTGGTAGAAAACTACCGTATGTTATAGCCTGCGCTGGAAGCAGTAACTGAATCGGCCTAGATAACGATATGCATATTCCCTCCCTACTCAGTGTGCGCTGGAAATGTGACCTGACGGGCTAGGTTAGTGCGAGGCTGCCCCTGCTCCAAGTGGGTTCATTTAAGATGCTCACTACTCTCCCTCTCCAATTTCAGAACTCTTTGCAGCCCTCACTCCTGGAGCTGCCCCCCTGCTGCGTCCCTGCTGGTAACACTGTGACTTCCACCGTTACACCACATTGTAACACTGCGACTTCCTCCTTGATCTCCTCCAGCCTGTATACTTCCACTGTTCAATCCGGCCCCCATCTGCTAATGCAGCACTCCCGCCTACCCTCGCCTTCAAATCTTTTATCCCCCTCCTACCCATTCTGTCTCTGCTCCCTCACCACCGCCTCTTGCTCCTAGCTGTCCTTCCACGCCTCCTGCTTCCTCCCCCCTCTGACTCCCTCAGGGTTCTTCAATGGAATGCTGGCGATTTCTATGCCAGGAGATCTGAACTGCTACATTTTCTTTCGTCCCATCCCTTTACCTTATTTGTATCTAGGAATCTCATCTTTCTATTTCTGGATTTCAGGATTCTCTACTCTGCGATCTGATTGCATGCACTACCGGTCTGGCATTCTCTTTAGTGATGCCACGCACGCTAGCGGTGGCGTCAACATTTATGTCAGGCAGGACTTAGCTTTCTCTGAACTTTCTACCTCCTCTCTTTCTCTCTCTTCGCTTGACCCCCTGCTCTGATTATGTAGGGGTCTACATCTCTCTAAACAACTCCTCCTCGCTCTCATTTCTTAATGTTTGCACTCTCCCTATTCACTTTTCTCAGACGGATGGCAGAATCGACTCTCTTTCTTATCCATTCTTCCTTCCTCCACAAGTCTCTTCATTCTGGGAAACGTCAACTGCCATTATCCCTCTTGGACTCAAAAGGTACTTCCGACCTCTGTGGGGAGGAAGTATTCCATTGGGTCATCTCCTCTGACCTCCTCTCTCTTAATGACCATGGCATACCTACTCTTCTCCATCGATCCTACCCTGACATCTCCTATGCTTCCTTCTCTCTAACCCTGTCCTGCTCCTGGAAGTTGCTTCAGGAGCTAGGTTCTGATTCCCTTCAAATAAATTCTTCTATCTGTTCCTCTCTCTCCAGTCTTTCGCCCCAAATAGCGTCCATCTTTCTTCAATTTTTGGAAGGCTCGCTTGGGTGACGATGCTTCTCACTGTCCTTCTGCAGAGGAATACTCATCTCTTTCCCTTTCCTCTGCTTCTGCTCTCTTTTTCCTCTGCTTCTGCTCTCTTCACTTCTCTGGCACTAAATGCGGCCAAATCTTCCATTCCTTTCGGCCGCATCAAACACTACTCTAAAGCCTGGTAGTCCGCTGAAGTGAAAGAGGGGGTTAGTGAAAGATGCAAGAATGCTCGCTGCCGCTCACAGAAGTCATGAAGATCACCAGGCTCACATCTCCGCTTCCCGATGAGCTTTGTCTGTCATCGCCTAGGCTAAAGCTGAGGCATGGCAGGCGACTTGCTCTTCTCTCTCGCCCAAATCTAATCGAATCGAACGACAATCCACTTTACATAAACAAAAATTCCAATCACCCTCCTTCGATAAAGAAACAAATCCCATCTATGGTGAATGACCGCCTTATCCAATTCTCATCATCTGAGAATGAGTTTGATAGAGCAGCCCCGATGTACAATAAAGCTCTCCATGAAAGTGGATATGAAATTTATTTGAAATACCGGAAAGAAGCAAAAGCAACAAAGACAATTAGCAACAGACGAAGATGAAACATAGTTTGGTTCAACCCTCCATATAGTGAAAACGTTGAAACAAATATTGGCCATAAATTCCTGAACCTAATTACAAAGCATTTCCCTAAACATCACCGGCTTCACAAGATATGCAACAAAAACAATATTAAAATTAGCTATAGCTGTATGCCAAATATGTCCGCGGTCATCTTGCGCCATAACAAAAAGCTTCTTTCCGCCTTACCAAAGACCGATGGACCTCCCACTGCCGATCCAAAATGTAATTGCAGAATAAAAACAGCTTGCCCACTTGACGCCAAATGCAAACAGAAATCAATTGTACATAAAGCAGAAATATCCTCTAACATTACCACCAAATTATGATATGGATCCTGCTCTACTGATTTCAAAGCGAGATTTAGCAATCACAAACATTCATTTATCCACCGTAACAAAAAGAAACGCAACCGAGCTATCAAAAGAAGTTTGGCGAGCAAAGGATAATGGCATTGAGCCGTCTATAAAATAGTCCATTGTTTCTACAGCACCATCATACAAATGCGGAGGGAGCAGATGTAACCTGTGCCTTGCCGAAAAACTTGCCATCTTAAGCGGCGACAGAAAAATAATGCTCAATATACGATCTGAAATAGTGAACACATGCCGCCACAGAAAAAAATTTAAATTAAAAAGTATCAAATTGGACGGTTCGTTGTAATTTGCGTGTTTTGCTCTATTACTTATGCCGTTTTTCTTTACCCTTTCTTTTCCGTCTATTTTCCCAACTTACCGTTTACCATATTAAGTATATACCTGCTCCAATTGTTACGTCACTATTACTCTCATACCAACCTCCACAGTTTTTAGTTACCCAGATGAGTTTACTGTTCGCAGGAGAACCAGTCGATTATTCTTTAGTATGGTTTCTGCTGGCTACCATACTATTTCTGATTACGCCCCACAAACAACCGTAAGTAATACTGCATTCTCTGTTTGTTTTGGGTTCATTTTTCGTTTTTTTGCAGAAATACCTGAGGAGCCTTAACGGCGAAACAGGCTGTAGTATTTTTGCTAATAAAGATATACAGGGTGTATCACAAAGATATTCACCCCCCCTACAGCCAAACTGGTAATAGGTATGACCAAACTATATAGCACATTGTGAAGCTTATGTTGTTAGAAATTAATGTACATTTTCATTTTTTTCCAGATACTTAATAATTATGGCTTTTGCTGATAATGAAAAAATTAGGTATGTTGATAGAATTTTAAGTATTGGTCTCAGAATCGCTAGAATCGCAGTGGCCAGGTTCATCACCAGATTTAAATGCAACTGAAAACTTGGGAGCTATTCTGAAAAAACATGTTGAAGATAGAATTTTAAAGATTCCTAGCATGGAAAGAAATTCAGTGGAAACCTTAAAGACTATTATTTCAGAAGAACTAATTAAAATAAAAGAGGAACCTGAAATCTTTGCTAATCTTCTTAAATCGTATCCTGCAAGATTAGATGCTGTTAGAAAAAACCATGGTGGTCATACTGATTACTAGTTAGGATTGATTTAATGTACGGAATAAATTTCTATTTTAATATAATTTATAACAATATTTTTGTTTTTTTCCTAGTCCTTTTGGATTGAGCTCTAGGGGGGGTGAATATCTTTGTGATACACCCTGTATATTAATTTGCTCTAACTGTTTTTGTTATTGAGCACTCTTAAATATTTTACCGAGTTTATTATATATTATATTCATTTATAATTCCAAATCTCTATACTCTCTTTTTCGCTCTGTCGCTGGTCCTTCTTTCTCATCTTCCTCCTCCCCTAATTTCCCCAACTGATCCTCTTTCAGGGAGTCGGCTTCGTCTACGCCGATTACCTGAAATCTCACTTTTCTGTCTTCCAGCCAAAGACTCTGCGTAGCAGAGCCAGAGGCTACCTTTCTGAGCTCCGCCCAGCCACATGCCTTGAAGAGTCTCACTCGTCTTTTTGCTCTCTTTTCTCCCTCGCTGAGTTTCTTGCAACTGCCTCCAACCTATCCTTGTGGCAACCACTAGCCCAGAAAAAGTTGCATATCCCATGCTATAGCATGCTCCTCGCTCTGGCATGGATTTCTTTCTTCAAATTTTCAATGCTTCCTGGACTTTGCTTTCCTTTTGTTCCATCTGGAAGACATTTGCTATTGTTCCCATCCACAAGATTGGAAAGCCTCTCGACTCTCGTGCTTTCTTTCGGCCTATCTCTCTCACCTCCTGCGTATCAAAGGTGTTTGAACGCATCATACTATCCCGTTTACTCTTCTTTGTGGAATCTAATTCCATTCTTTCTCCCCGCCAGGCCGGTTTTGCCCTGGACGGTCCACTCCAGATCAAATTCCTTATCTTTCTCAGTTTATTTCGGATGGGTTTAACAAACCCAGGCCGGGCCCTCGGACGATCCTCTCTACTATTGATTTCTCTAAAGCTTTTGACTCTGTCTGGCATCCCGCCCTTTTCCATAAACTTATTTCGGCTGGCCTCACTTCTTGCTTTGCTCGTTGGACTCAATCTTTCCTTTCTGATAGACCCGCTTACGTGGTTTATCAAAATCACAAAAGTCGCTCCTTTCGAGTCCTTTGAGATGTTCCGCAAGCATCCCTTCTTGGCTCTGTACTTTTCTCTGTTTTCATCAATGATCTTCCTGCTTCTCTGCCCTCTTCCGTCAGCTGCTCTCTTTACGCTGACGATCTGGCCATTTGGTCCCCCCCTCGGTCCCCACTGCGGTGGAGGCCACACAAGAAGCTCTGTTTTGATTGGAGCTCTGGTCTGAGTACTGATGTCTTCCTCCCAATCCGAGCAAATGTGAGGCCTCCTTCTTCTCGGTGGATCCCAACCAAGCCAACCTCCATCCCAATCTCCTCTTACTCAACTTCCATCTCCGTTTCAATTCCACTCCAACTTTTCTTGGTGTCACCTTCAACCGCACTCTTTCCTTTTCTAAACATGCATCTTCGCTGAAGGCCAAGTTTTTTCCTCGTCACAAGGTCTTACGCTGTATCCCTGCTTACTCATGAGGCCCCTCTAAGGAGTCCCTCTCTGTTCTGTATAAAGCTTTTCTTCGGCCCCTTCTCACATACGCTTCACCCAAATGGTTTCCATTTTTAAGCGCTACCAATATCACCAAATTGGAACGCTTCCACCGGGTGGCTAGTCGCGACATCACCGGCTGCCTCTCGTTCTCCCCTCTCTCACTTCAACTCCCCGAGGCTTCTCTACCTCTCCTACGAGTCACTCTGACTCATTTCGCTTTGTCATTTTATGAGCGGGCTCTCCATCCCCCAACCTCCTTTTCCACTTCAGGTTTGGCCAGACTTGGAGTGAAACCAAGACTCTGCAGATTGTCCTGGAGAGCTTTTGCGTCCACTCACCCGCTCATACTTCCTTCTACTTTTTTTAGGGAAGCTCTCCTTGCTTACCCTTTGTCTTCTCCTTGAAACCTGCCTTTCTTTACCATGGAGTCCACTCTCTCCTCCTTGAAACCTCCATTCTTTTACTGTGGAGTCCACCCTCTCTTCCCCATGCTCTCGCTCTGATCTCCCCCTTTCTCGCCAAAGTGCGGTTCTCGCTCATCTTTACTTTCTCCCTCCTCACGATCTGGTGCTCTGGACTGACGGCTCTGTTCTTTTTTCTTTCGCCAAAGGCGGCTCCGGGGTACTTGCCAACTGCTCTCTCTGTGGCACCGAGGCAACTCTTTCCTTTTTAGCAGGCTCAGTATGCTCGAGTTTCTCTGCTGAGGCGTGCGCCATTCTGCATGCTCTTTGCTAGTCTCGGCAGCACCAACAAGTCTGCCACTTTTTATCTCTTCTCCTCCTATTTGACTCTCGTTCTATCACCACCATCCTACCGGCGCGATGGTGTAGTGGTTAGAGCTTCCGCTTCGCAGTCGGTGACCCGGGGTTCAATTCCCTTGTCGAGTCATACCAAAAGATTTTTTAAAAAATGGTATTCACAGCTTCCCTGCTGGGCGCTCAGCAAAACAGGTATAGTGTGGAGAACAATCCGGCAAGCTCACTTGTTGTGTCCTTGGGCAAGGCACTTAACGGGATGCCTCCGTTTTTGTGTGGCAGGCAGATGGTGGGGCCAAGCAGTTTACCCGTCGTTGTGGCCCAGTCTGACGAAAGGTATGCAAACTGAGCATGAGCTCATACGAATGAATGAATGACCACCATCCTGTCGTCTTCTCCATCTTTTCTTCTATCTTAATCTCTCTGGCAGGAACTGTCTTTTCTCTCTTCCTGTTTTATCAGGCTGCAATGGGCCCCGGACACTCGTTTCCCTCGGGAAACGACGCGGCTGATGAGCTGGCCAGACGAGGAGCGCTACTTGCGCCCTCTGCAAACTGTTGTGGCCTCTCTCCTCTTATCTCTTGTATCCACTCTTGTCTTTTCTCGAACTGGAGGCGTACTTTCTCATCTAAATTTTTCGACACACAGGTTCCCTCAATTTTCACCGAAAAACTCGTGCTCCCTCGTCACGCTCGCTGTGTTCTCTCTCGTCTACGCTGCAACGGACACAGCCTTCTTTTAAGTTCTTATCTCTTTAGGATAAGCAGAATCGAGATACCTTCCTGCAGCGCCTGCGGACACTCGTTTCAAGACATCTCTCATCTCATTTTGCACTGTCCCGCTACGGACTCTTTGTGCCGCCCACTCTTTGGCGACTCTGTCTCTTTACAACCTCTGGTTCAGGTCTCGGAGAGTTTCCCGGCTTCTGGGGCTCCATGGTTTTCTGCCATACCCCCATCCCTCGGAAATGGTCGGATAACAACAATAACAACATATGCGTAGTCATACAGAGGTGATTTCAATTCATCAAAACGATAATTTACCGTATCAGGAGAAGTAATATTTGAATCTATCCCAAGATCTTATATAAGTTCTAGTGTGTTCAACACCATGCTGGCATTGGGATTCAAACCCAAGCTTACATCAACTAGTTCAACGACGGGCATTTGCTTATAGGTGTAGAGCAGTGTTTCCCAAACTTTTTTGTCGGCCGGCACAGGAAATCAGTTGAACAAATTTCGCGGCACACCAGCCTTAGAATCTATTCCAATTGATGTCGAGTAGCATCGCAGGCGACAAGGAGAATGGTAATGAACTTTTTTTAATTTTTTTTGAAGATCACCACTTTTCTGAGCCACGGCCTCCGGAAATCGCGTGATGCACCCCCAAATGGTACTGATTTTCAAAAAAAGGTAATTACTTCCCTTGTCGTGACCTGTGATGGCCACGTTTTCTCAATTCTGGCAGAAAATTTGTAACAACAAAAGGCATTTGGAAAGGACTCGCGGCACACTGTTTGGGAAACACTGGTGTAGAGCGACTTAATTATGAGTTGGAGTTTACGGAGAGGATTAATTTACAAATTACGATTTTTTTGATGAATAAGCTGATGTCACACGTGCACTGTCCAACGCAAAACTTTTTGCTGCTAAGTCGGTTGATTGAGGTGTCATGATAACAGGCAGGCATATAATGCCTTTCATCAGAATATGTGATGTGACAGGAAAAACTAAATCAGCTCGAAACTTTATTCATACATAAATACGTTAAGACATCTCTGATCAAATCTCTGATCAATATCTTTCAAATATGATCAAAATGATCAAAATCAAAATGATCAAATGATCAAAATGATCAAAATATGATCAAAATCAACTAAACTTTCATCAGAATAAGAATTTAATTTTTTATGTGTGATACCGCATCCTAAGCCCATAATTTAAGCCTATATTTAAGCTGTTTCTCCTTGTAAAAAAGGTGGCAAGAAGAAGTCCAAAAAAACGCAGTCACTTGTCACATTTGTAAGAAACAAGTATGTTGGACTATGTTGATAATTGTGTTTGCAGTTCATAAAAGCGTGTAGCATTTTGGCTTGGTACGATAATAATATTTCATGGTGGAATTGTGTAATATTTTGACCAAAGTAACAACTACCTAACCAGGTCTGAATGCAAGTTGTTCTGTAAATGTCTATAGCAATACAGATATGTCAATGTGAAAAATTTTGGGCGTATTTTGAGAAAGGCTGTTTTTTTGGCCAGTGCGAGTTAAAATGACTCTTGATTACATGATATTCGATTTTTGTACGTTTTCGTCCGTTTTGATACGTTTTCCTTCTGCACGCAGTTTTTAACTTCTTCCATTTGATTTTTATGGTCAGATTTAAGTTTTTGGAATTGATGTTTAACTTTTTTATGCTTTTTTATTTGAGTGATCCATTTTGACTTTTCTGTTCCATTCTTGTTTTACATTCCATTTTATTCTTCTATATTATTCTATTCTGTTACCTGTTGTTATTATTCTTTTCTATGATCTATTCTTCTATTTATATTCTACTCTATTTTTCCATTTTGAGTTTTATCAATTCAAATTATTTAGATTTGATAAGATTTTTTATGTTTTGCTATTTGAACAGTCACGCAAAAATGTTTAAATGGTTGTATATGTGTACTTTTTCATCTGCACATCCAGTTTGGTCCCGAAATGCTTGCCTAAAGCGATTAACAAATATTGTGTAAATTCACTTGCACAAGCTTTTGACAAGTACTCTGCGTACAAAACAGGATGTGCGGATGGAAAGGCATACGTGTGTAAATCCATTTGAACAGTCAAGCAAACGAACATTTTCATACAAAAACGAAAGCAAAAGAAAGACGTACAAACCGGATGAAAACGTACAAAAAATGGATACTCTGAATAGCTAACTTTACAGTTAACACAAAAAATGTGATTCAGGTAATAATTCTTATTGGCCAGCACCTACTGAAAAAGCACAAAGTTTTGGATTGTTGTGTACGCAAAGAATTTTACTCAAAAAGTAGAGTTTACACTCAAGCGGGGAATTTTTGGTTCAATCGGGACGAATGTCCAAGTGTGATTTTTTAGGGACGCAATTGGATCAACATTTACAGCGTTCTCATCAGTTTTAATTGAGAGTTAAATGTTTTGTTGCTTTTATGGCCTAACCCAGGAGTTTCCACAGCAAGGTTTGTGAATTTCGCGAAGCAGTTTAGACCTTGATACACTTAGAATTTGTGCTGCATGACATGTGCTTTTCGTGATAATTTTTAAGTAAGACTCCATAGGCTTATTTATGTTATGATCAATTCCGTTGTAAATATTATATTCAGTTTATTTTAGGTTTAGTAGTTTGCATGTAATTTTGTAAGGTTCTGTGAGTCATCATAAAATTTTCAACATATCCGCCATACAAAAGGTTTGAAAGGTTTGGTAACCGTAGATTAAGCTAATTTATAGGGTTGAAATGACTCTTTGAATATATCGCAGAAGTAAATGCGAAAATAGTTGTTACTTGAGCCTGTTACTGTATATTAAATAATCAATAGCGACAAGGATTTTTCCCTTGCGGCAATGGTTCTCAACTTTTTGTACTCAGGAACCCTTTTAAGAAATCATCAGTTTTGCGGATTCCTACCTAAATTTTGCTTGGAAGTTTATTGACATTTTGTGCTACAGATACTCAATTAATAGTTGCAAAGTCAAATATAGTATACTTTAATATCTCGACCAGAATGTCAAACTGTCTGCCAACGAGCCAAATCCGTTCTGCTATGCCCTGTTTTAATTTTGTGGCAAGCGTCATGATAGTTACGTGCATGCTGCAAACTAGCGCCTACCAAGCGGTGGGTTACCAAATCTCTTCTAGGTGGGCCACAAAGCATATTAAAATTGATTTAAAAAATTGTAAAAATTTGATATTTAGTATATAATTAAAAAGGTGTTTATCTTAAATTTGAAATAAAAATCTGTTTATACAAACTTTGAACCTCCAAAGAGTGCCGGATTAACCATTGGGCAAACCGGGCGCATGCCAGGGGCCTCGCGTTTTTGCAGCCTCAAGCTTGATTGAGAAAAATTACTTTTTCTTAAACATGACGTGATTTGTACTTTATTTTGATGGATAGATGAGAGGTGGTACAAAATTTCAATAAAGCTTGTCATCGACCATTTTATTGTACTCTTTTACAAAGAATAAGTGAAAACTCTAACGTTTTTGTCTAGCTCTCTTCAGGAATTATCGCTAGAATGAAGCCTGGTATTGATGGCGAGGTATTTATAGCGAAAGCAGCTGGTGAAAAATTTCATTCGATCGATTCTCTGCTCCAATGGTTATCCAGAAAATGTAATTAATTCGAGAATAAAAAGAAAGATTGAAGAGTTTAAATTACCGCCAAAGGAAGGACCGGAAAAATGTCCAGCCTACCTTAAACTACCATGGATTGGGAATATCTCCACAAAATTTGAAAATCAATGCAAAACTGCTGTCAGCTCTTTGTTTTGGTGCAGTAAAACTTTGTGTAGTGTTTTCCACAAGAAAGATGTTTCCAACGGTCCGCAAAGATGTCGTGCCTACCAAGCAACAAAGTATGGTCGTTTATCAATACGTGTGCCACTGTGATTGTCGGTACGTAGGCCGCACATCCCAAAGACTGCAGGATAGAATAAAACAGCACATATCAAAAGTAATATGAAATCAAGCTCAACCAAATCGTGATTTATTTCAATCCAACCATACCAGTACTTCGGCAATTGGACAACACCTCCTCAACAATGAAAAATGCGCCTCTCACTATGATGACAACCAATTTTCTATTTTGGCTGAAGGAAGAACACTTTTTCATTTATCTACCTTGGAAGCAACTTTCATCAAAATACTTCAACCAGAGCTTTGTCGCCAGAAAGAATTCGTCTACACTCTAAAATTACGTCATTGATTCGGACTCGACGAAACGTCTGGTTGTCTACCAAATAGAACGTTGCGACATTTTCACCAGCTTCACTCGCTATAAATACCTCGCCATCAACACCAGGTTTCATTCTAGCGATAATTCCTGAAGAGAGCTAGACGAAAACGTTAGAGTTTTCACTTATTCTTTGTAAAAGAGTATAATGAAATGGTCGATGACTAAAGCTTTATTTTGATGGATGTTTACTAAATTGAGGTATTTGCATAAGTTGACTAATCAACGCTTTGAAAAACGTAATTCCTTCAAAAAGATCTTTATGTTGTTGAATGTGGCTTCGCAATGATTATCTGCCCGGGATCTCGCTCTCAATTAATTCGGCCCAACCTCCTTCAATTTTTGGAATAAAATTCTGTTCGTTTAACTTTGAAAATGGTGACCTCCGAAAAAAAGAGTCTTCACATTCGTTTTTGATAAATCATCAAAACTTTATGGTTCCATCACTACACACTGGTTCGTAAGAAAATCAAAGGCAATAGAAGTGGGTCGCCAACAAAAAAAGATTGGGAAGCACTGCTGTAGACGTAGTGAATAACAAGCACTTTTACTGAGTTACGTTTCACCATTATGATGTCATAAACCGGCTTTTAGATCATTAGGCACAAAACCACAAGAATGCCTAAACTCAAAAACTTAGTTTGGCCGAGCATTATATTAGTAATCACAACTTAATCAACAATTGATCATACAGTATAATTAAAGAGAGGAAAAAATAAATAACAAAGATCCAAGTATGTAAATGTGACCTTCAGCATAGGTCGAGACAGCCTGAGAGATCTAGGGGGAGCTCATTTTTAAGCTATAGTTGCAGGGATGGATAGAACATTTTGGTTTTGGTAATCTACTTAAAGACCCTTTTTTTTGGAGATCAACAATTTCAAATAAGTTGTTACAAAATGCGGAAAATTTAGTGGAACAAGGGCTGCATCCCGCAGCTTTGAGGCATATTTGCTTATTGCCAGCATCATTAAATTGGTTTGATTTTGGAGTTAAGCTTTTATTGTCACGAGAGCTGTAAAACTCTGCCTTGCAAAAATTGGTCGTTACTAATAGCATCAAATCAATCAAAGCATTCATTGCTTCAATTGCGAGAGATGGATACCGTTACCACAAATTTCAAGTTGTGGCAATATTCGTCACTGTTGTAAAAAAATATTTCATATTTAAGCTATTACTGATATCTACAATACTTTGGTGTCATAGCAGATACCCTAGTAGGACGTACAACGTACGTTCAAAAAGTCTAATTGTCCTGATTTTTCCAATTCTTTAGTGAACTTTATTGAAGTAGATATTGTATTTAAGTAATCATGAAAGGGATCTACCTCAGTTTTTTCCATAATAGCATACACCTCATCAACATAACGTAACCATAAAGACGGAGGATTCAAATACGTGTTCAAAGCTAATTGCTCAATATCTTCCATAACCATGTTTGCTATTATTGATAACAAAGGAGAGCCCATTGGACAACCAAAAATCTGTTTACGTCATTGTACACAAAAAAGCGATGATTGTAAACAAATATTTAATGCTTCCATGAGTTTTGGCACTGCAAGGCTTGTTCTTTCTCCCAAAGTGCATTGATTCATTCAGTGCATCAGTGCATTCATGATTACTTAAATACAATATCTACTTCAATAAAGTTCACTAAGGAATTGGAAAAATCAGGACAATTAGCCTTTTTGGACTTTAACGTACAACAACTGGAAGATGGATCCCTTGCAACAGGCGTATACTGGAAACCAACACACACGGACAGGTGTCTTCAGTATTCGTCTCATCACCCGGTTAATCAAAAGATTAGTGTGGCTCGTACATTACTCTCCAGAGCCAACAGTATCACATCCAATAAGGAAAAAAAGATTGAAGAGTTTCATCAAATAACAAAAGCCTTAAAAAATAACGGATTTCCCAGTAACAAATGTAGTTTCAAGAATTACATGCAAAATCATAATATCAGAAAAACTGAAGCGGTTTACTTCGATTCTTTACGTGCAAGGTGTCTCCGAACCTATTAGCCGAATTTTGACTCAAGTTGGTATCGGAGTGGCCTTAAAACCACACCACACGTTGTCTTTGTTATTTCGCAAACCTAAAGATGCTATTAATTTTGAACAAAAGCGTGATTTGGTGTATCAAATTTCTTGCCGGGATTGCAATGCTGTGTATGTAGGTGAAACAGGACGTAGTGTTAAAACCAGAAAACGGGAACATGCTGATGCGGTCAAGACTTTTAACACTAAAAAGTCAGCGCTGAGTCAACATGTTATGGATTTCGATCATAGAATAGATTGGGATAATGTCAAAATACTGAAGTCAGAATCACATGCATACAGACCTCGCGTTGCGGAAAGCTTTTTGATAAATCAAAAGGCTTGTTCATTCATGTAATGTCGTTAATTGCAATGATGGTGCAAATTTTCCGGCTGTTTATAGTGTGTTTGTCTCTAATAAATAATGTCTTATGTATCTCACAACACTTTTTGCTTGCCCACTCCTGTATCTGTGATGTAACAATGTTTTCGTTATTACGTGATTGCCTGCCCTGTTGGTAAATAATTTTTAGTGTTTAGTAATAAAGGTTGTCTTTATATTTTTATGTTGTATAGTTTATATGTTACACTACTAACATCTACCGATTTCTGAAGAAGCTCCCCCGTAACTAAGGGAGCGAAACGTTAAATTTGAAGAATAAATTGTCGAAAGAACGAATTGATCTGGTTGAAATATTGAAACAATAATGGCATCAATTTGTAACATGGATTAAGAGGGAATTTTTTTGTTTGAAAAGAGCTTAATAGGCGCTCGTTGCAATAGGTCATATGACTTAGAAGAGGCATGCTATGGCCGAATTAAAGCAAACAGCGCAGGAAAAAATCTTGATGTCACAAATATTAATACAAAAGCGGGGCCACCAAATCGTCAAATAGGCCTACCACTAAACAGCTCATTTCTTTATCGGTTAAAACGACCACCATTTGGGCGACGCCATCAATTTTGACTATGTTTAAACCCCCCCTTACACTTTTAAAAATTACGAATCATTCTTTTTTTTAATATTTCCAGTCTTGATTAATGGACCAACATGATTACCGTTATATATACAGGAACTATGGTTTATTTTTACTAAAACATTTCCTTGTTGCTTTCACAAATGTTTTTACGGTGAAGCTTGCGCAGCCGCATTAATTGATACGTTTTAAATCGGCACGGGTAATAGCATGCCCTGTCGGGCTAAAATACTGGGAGAAGCATGCTTACCATTTCTATTTTGGTTGATTACAGCTTCGTAGAGCTACCAGAATCAAACCTGAAAATTAGGGAAAAGCAAGAACTTATTTAACTTCTATGAGCATACCTAAGCAAGGTGAAACAAATATAAATCATAATGCGTAGCCAGCAGGGATTTAGAAAGTTTGAGAGGTAAAATGAAAATTAACAACGTCGCTGTATCAAATCGCACCACATGAATGATATTGTGCAGGGGTGGCCAACCCGCGGCTCGCGAGCCGCATGCAGCTTTTTTTCATATGCTCTGTTTGTTCTATCAGCAGCCTAGTTCTTCTATCAGCAACCTGGTTCTAGTCAAAATCTACCAGTAGCCTTGCTAGTTCTGTAGTATTTTTTGTACATGTGGACAGGCTAATTGCGTATGCGTTTTTTTAGCTTTAAGTATATTTGAGAAATAACTTAGTATATTTTAGTAATAATGACGGAGAAAACAGGCACAGCAAAACGAAAATATGAGAATGAACACAGGACTATTTTAACAGAGTGGGGGAGCTTATATTTTTTTGTTGAACGTAATAGCAAGCAATTCTGCCTTATATGCCAGGCGTCATTGGCGCATTTCAAAGCTTCAAATCTTTAGCGCCACTTCAGGTCACTCCATGCTAACATCAACCGTGAATTTCCGGAAGGGACTGAACTTCGCAATCACAAGTTGATCACTTTAAAAAGTCAAGCAGAAAAGCAGATACAGGTTTTCCAAAAATTCACGAAGCACTCACAGACTGTAACGCTTGCATCGTATCTAGTGGCTTGGCACATTGCACGGGCCAAAAAGCCATACAATGAAGGGGGGTTCGTTAAAAAATGCCTCTGCGACATGGTTGAAAGTCTTCTGAAAACAACAAACTTAAAAGAATGTTATCAGATGTTCCACTGTCCCGCCACACTGTTGAACGCAGAATATCTGATATTAACATAGTTATTGAATCACAGTTGCATTCTGACTTCCAAGCTTGCGAGTATTTTAGTGTCGCATTAGATGAGAGTTGTGACATACAAAACAAGCCCCAATTGGCAATATTTGCACGATTTATTTCAACGGATTGTTTGATCAAAGAATAGCCCCTTGATATTGTGCCATTAAAGGACAGAACCCACGGCATAGATGTGAAAGAAGCAATGATGGCTGCAATCGAGAAAGCCAATCTGCCCATAGCAAAACTAACTGCAATAACCACAGATTGAGCGCCAGCCATGATCGGATCTGTGAACTGACTTGTGGGGCTGTGCAAAGCTTACTAAACATTTGCTGAGTTTTGGAGTTTTCACTGAGTCATTCACAGGGAGCAACTCGTGTCTAAATTATTGAAGTTGGACAACGTCATGAAGGCTGTGATGGAAAACGTCAACTACATTCCAACACATGCGCTTCACCACCGACCATTCAAGAATTTCATCGCTGTGCTAGACCAAGGGCTTCCAGGTGACCTGCGGCTGCACTGCAGCGTAAGGTGGCTGTCAAAAAGCCAAGTACTCTCTCTCTTTTAGATGCTGTGAAACTGTTCATGAAAGAGAAGAACAAAAACTATCCTGAGCTCTCGGACCTCGAGTGGATTATGGATCTAGCTTTTTTAGTCGACATTCTGTGTCACTTGAGCAGATTGAACCTGAACCTGCAGGGTAAATTGAAATTGCTGCCTGACCTAGTTCAAAGTGTGTCTGCTTTTGTCAACAAACTGAAGCTGTTAAAGAAGCATATTGAAAGCGGAGATTTGACGCATTTTCCCACCCTGCTAAAAGCCAGCGGGCAAGTCACCATCACCACTCTGACTAAGCAAAGAGTGAGATATGCAACACTTCTTAAAACCCTGAAAGAAAGCTTTGTGTTGCGGTTCCGTGATCTACAAATGAAAAGGCCGCTGATTACGTTCCTTGTCGACCCAATTAATTTTGAGACAGACTATTTGAAAGCCCCTCTAGTTTCAGATGAGGCTACGTCTGAATTGAAGATGATCGATCGTTGAGAGGAGAACAAACCAAAACCTGCTCAAGGAAAGGGACCACTGAGTTTTGGAAAGGTGTGCCAATGGAAAACTACCTCAGTATCAAACGGGCTGCACTTAAGGTACTCTCAATGTTTGGGTCAACACAAGTCTGCGAGTCTGTGTTATAATCACGTGAAATCAAAGCACCGACCTGTACTGAATGACACCGTGTGAAAGATTGCTTCGAGTGGCAACAACGCAATACAAGCTCGATTTGAAGAAGATTGTTAAAGAAAAGGAATGCCAGAATTCCCACTTACTAAGTAATCTGCATGATAATAAATAGCTTGTAAATTTTTGTCCTTATCATGTTGGTGTGTGACATTTACAATAAATCGAGCTTAGTAAAGGTATGTGCTAATGTGTGTATGAGGTGGGGTAATGTTCATGCAATTATTATATCTTGTGTATAATGTAGCTCATTGCAGAAACACGGTAAGAAATGTGGCTCTTGGTTTCTGAATGGTTGGCCACCCCTGGTATAGTGGAACCTCGCCATTTGTACACAATCCGTTCCAGAACTCTGTTCGAATTGTGAGTTGTACGAATGGCGAATCAATTTTTTCCATAAAAAAACAATGTAAATTGGATTAATCTGTTCTAGACTGACAGATAATTACCTATGTAATCCCTAATAATACGTACTCAAGCACATATTTAAATACACAAATGTAAATAACAAAGAATATCAATAATATAGCACAAAATTACACGAAGCTTGTATGAAAGCTGAAAGATGCTGGACGTACAGAAAGCAGTCAGCAGGAGACTGATGAAAACAAACATTCGGAGTGGCGGACTGGTAGGGTGCAAATCAGCTGACAGCAACGTTCTAAAACGTTTGAAGTACACTTGCAAACGTTTTAGAACGTTGCTGTAATTTATCTTCTTTTGCTCTGTAAATCACGGTATGGGTCCGAATCGCGGAGCAGCGTACGAATGACGAGTCAAAAGTTGTGTGAACACGTTGGACGAATAGCGAGTTGTATGAATAGAGAGGCGTACGAATGGCGAGGTTCCACTGTATTTTGCTTTATAATAGCGTTATAGAGCTACCGGGATCAAACCAAACATTTGGGAAAAACCAAGGACTCTTTTCAAATCCCAGGGCACATCGAGCAGGCAAAGAAGAACATCTTGCAAAATGTGTAGCCAGCGAGGACTTGAAAAAGTTTAAAGGCAAACCAAAAGAAAACAGCGTCAATGTGTGAAATCGCACCACATGAAAGACATTTTTGCTATTTTGATTGCAAATACCGTAATATCAAAAATGTGTCCCCTACTTCTAAACTGCGGGAAACACAAGGCTCCCTTGGGTTCGTGTTGGTAATGAACAGAGCACATAGACCTAAGGCATAGCCAAGATCTTGAAATGGGATATTCTATTAGGAAAAGGAGCACAAAAAGTCGTGAAAATCTTATGTGCAGAAAAACACATAAACTTTTGGTAACTCTTCACACAAGAGCCTGATACTCTCAATCCCGACATTACTGATGGGGGCTCTTCGGAAGACGCCGTCGTATATACTACAAAGCAAGGATTTTTTCTCATGCTGATGCGCTGCGTGTTAAAATATTTATGTCTATACTCTACAGCATTGTAATGAAACCCCAAGTTTAAGAAAAAAACCAGCATAAATCATAACCATTACAAGTTGAAAAACTGCATTTAAAGAGAACATTTGTTTAAAAACAACTCTGCCTGATATGCCCATATGAAATATGGTGAATGATTTTGGGGAAGCCATAGCCGCTTTTGTCGCTAAGCTGGAAACAAGACCAATAGCGCTGCAATTGAACTTAATAACACTAATATAAATGGAAAAGGGGCAGTACCACATCGAAAAATAGGCTTACTACTCAATAGTATATTTCTTTAATTGTGAAGCAACCACCATTTCGCCGCTACCATCAGTTTTGATTGTGTTTCAATCTCTTCTCCCTCAAGTATTAACGATAATTTGTGGCGAGATTCTTTGTGAGCATTACCAGTCATGCTTAAAAGAATATGATGATCACAATTTCGTGTACAGGAATTGTGAAAGCGCATAAAATTCATTAACTTTTCGCTGCTACTCACACAAAAGCCCGAAGGGTAAAGCCGGCGCAGCCGGCACCCTGACATTACTGATGGAGGGCCTCTGCCGGCGACGTCGGCCAAGCCGGCCAGTATAAAATAAATTCATTTCCTTCAATGGATAAATCGATTTGATTAGTCGTAAATGCATATGTCACTCAACCGTATCACTCTTTAAAGCAATGTACTGCGAATACCGCTTTTTCGACATATATGGTCATTGGACCATCACGTGATCGGTTTGCGATAGATTGGTTTGATATGAGCGGCAGGCGCGACGTAGTTAAGAATTTTGAAACATGTGGTGTGCTGCAAATTAAACAACAAAACAATCAGCCTGTGAGTTCTTTTTAGAGCAACGAGACATTACCGGTAATCAATGGAAACGTGTAATGGTATAGGCTACGGCATATTACTGTATAGATTTTACTGTAAAAACCAAAAAGTAACTGGAGGGAGCCTGTTAAGTTATTTTGGCCCAAAATTTTTATTTATAACACTATTATGGACCTTTTAAGCGAGAACTTAAGTGAGGGGCCCTTTAGCGCGACAAATCAGGTGATGGGGCCCTGAGCATTTTCCCAGTTTGCTCATAAGTAAGTCCACTACTGCAGTATATGTTGCATAAAGTCATTTTTAATTGGAAATCGTATTCACTCATGAATACCAAAAAAACAATTTTCAAACTGTGGCGATGCTTTAAGGTAAATATCTACTAAATTTTTGGAATGGTTGTTTCATTTGTAACATGGTGTTCACCACCGACGCAATGGTGTGGTGGTTGGAGCGTCTGCGTCGCAGTCGGTAGAACTGGGTTCATTTCCCTTGTCGAGTGATATCAAAAGATTTAAAAAATTGGTATCCACAGCTTCCCTGTTTAGGGGAGGTTGTGGAGAACAAGCTGACAAGTTCGCTTGCTGTGTCCTTGGGCAAGACACTTAATGGGACACCCCCACTTGTATGTGGAAGACAGGTGGCCCAAACACCTCGGAAATGGAAGCTCCCAAGCGAGTGCGGACATCTTGTCCAAAATAAAGCGATACAATTCGCTTTCTCGTGAATACAGGATACACATTCACAATGCAATACAAACATACAATTGCGTAATGTCTAATCATATCAGAGGAAGACATAGCCGCTTTTGTCGCTATGCCGGAAACAAAGAACTTAATATCAGAAATATATATATATAAGAAAGGGGCCGCAATAAATTGTAAAATAAGTTTACCACTAAACAGTTTATTTTTGTTGTTATAAAAGCAATTACGATTTGGCCGCTACCATCATTTTTGAATGTGTTTCTATCTTTCCCCTCTCACACTATTTGAAGGTAGGCCTAGTAGTGATAGTTTAACAGTTATGATTAAGAGAATGTGATGATCACAATTTCGTGTACAGGAATTGTGGAAGTGCATAAAATTCATTAACTTTTCGCTGCTGCTCACAAGAGAGCCCGATGCGTGCTGCTGTCGCATCCGGTTTGAACCGAAATACTAAACCCCATTGTTACCAATGAGGGCCCTGCAAGGCGACGCCGGCCAAGCCGGCATGTGAAGTATACTTTTATAAATCAAACATAAAAAACTCTATTTACTACATAACCAACCACTCACATATAACAACACACACAGTTGCCGATGTACATCTATACACATTATTCGAAACTGCGTAAGTTGTTTTTGTGAGTTGTTATTCAATTTTTGTTTATTTTGACTTAGATAGCATCCGTCTTTTTTGACAGGATTGATTATTTGGATTTATTATAAAATATGATAAGGGCTTTTCATTTCAGTATTGTTGAATAAAAACCCTTCCCATTTGGAATTGAAGCCAGGTCTTCCGCGTGACTTGTGCTTGCCATTATACAAATGAGAACTGAATTAATTAGTTTATTAGTAAAAAGAATATAGTCAAAATGCTGGCAAACATTTTATTAAAACGTTTCGCTTTTATTAAAACGTTTTCTTTTAACTTTTAAACAAAATTTAATAAAAATTAAGCGAAACGTTTTAATAAAATGTTTGCCATTTTGGCTTCATTCATCTTACTAAGAATTACGCAAAAATCCCATTTTTGTGCTCCTAGTCCGTTTGTTTTTCTGTTTTTATAAATAACATAAAGTCAATGTTTAAAATAAAACTTTGCTGGCGGAGTAGTAAACAGCCTACCTCCAAAAATCAATTGGCTACAAAATTTTTCATTATTGACAAACCAGTATATCAATAGAGCAGGCAATTTTTACCGACAGTGATACAATTCAATTCAATTCCGCAGCCGATTCTGTAACACCACGTGTATCCTGTATTCACGAGAAAGCGAATTGTATCGCTTTATTTTGGACAAGATGTCCGCACTCGCTTGGGAGCTTCCATTTCCGAGGTGTTTGGGCCACCTGTCTCCCACATACAAGTGGGGGTGTCCCATTAAGTGTCTTGCCCAAGGACACAGCAAGCGAACTTGCCGGCCATGTTCTCCACAACCTCCCCTAAACAGGGAAGCTGTGGATATCAATTTTTTAAATCTTTTGATATCACTCGACAAGGGAAATGAACCCAAGTTCTGCCGACTGCGATGCAGACGCTCCAACCACCACACCATCGCGTCGGTAGTGTTCTTAGTGTAGTGGTTAGAACGCTCTAGCCAATAAAACTGAAGTTTTTTTCCATGAATTGGAAAAAAGGATTGTTTGGAATGAGTAATTAGGACTGATCTGTGCCAATTGACACTTCACAACATGAACATCATCTTACAAATGAAACAACCATTCCAAAAATTTAGTAGATATTTGCCTTAAAGCATCGCCACAGATTGAAAATTGTTTTTTTGGTATCTATGAGTGAATACGATTTCCAATTAAAAATGACTTTATGCAACATATACTGCAGTAGTGGACTCACTTATGAGCAAACTGGGAAAATGCCCAGGGCCCCATTACCTGATTTGTCGCGCTAAAGGGCCCCTCACTTAAGTTCTCGCTTAAAAGGTCCATAATAGTGTTATAAATAAAAATTTTGGGCCAAAATAACTTAACAGGCTCCCTCCAGTTACTTTTTGGTTTTTACAGTAAAATCTATACAGTAATATGCCGTAGCCTATACCATTACACGTTTCCATTGATTACCGGTAATGTCTCGTTGCTCTAAAAAGAACTCACAGGCTGATTGTTTTGTTGTTTAATTTGCAGCACACCACATGTTTCAAAATTCTTAACTACGTCGCGCCTGCCGCTCATATCAAACCAATCTATCGCAAACCGATCACGTGATAGTCCAATGACCATATATGTCGAAAAAGCGGTATTCGCAGTACATTGCTTTAAAGAGTGATACGGTTGAGTGACATATGCATTTACGACTAATCAAATCGATTTATCCATTGAAGGAAATGAATTTATTTTATACTGGCCGGCTTGGCCGACGTCGCCGGCAGAGGCCCTCCATCAGTAATGTCAGGGTGCCGGCTGCGCCGGCTTTACCCTTCGGGCTTTTGTGTGAGTAGCAGCGAAAAGTTAATGAATTTTATGCGCTTTCACAATTCCTGTACACGAAATTGTGATCATCACATTCTCTTAATCATAACTGTTAAACTATCACTACTAGGCCTACCTTCAAATAGTGTGAGAGGGGAAAGATAGAAACACATTCAAAAATGATGGTAGCGGCCAAATCGTAATTGCTTTTATAACAACAAAAATAAACTGTTTAGTGGTAAACTTATTTTACAATTTATAGGGGCCCCTTTCTTATATATATATATTTCTGATATTAAGTTCTTTGTTTCCGGCATAGCGACAAAAGCGGCTATGTCTTCCTCTGATATAATTAGACATTACGCAATTGTATGTTTGTATTGCATTGTGAATGTGTATCCTGTATTCACGAGAAAGCGAATTGTATCGCTTTATTTTGGACAAGATGTCCGCACTCGCTTGGGAGTTTCCATTTCCGAGGTGTTTGGGCCACCTGTCTTCCACATACAAGTGGGGGTGTCCCATTAAGTGTCTTGCCCAAGGACACAGCAAGCGAACTTGTCAGCTTGTTCTCCACAACCTCCCCTAAACAGGGAAGCTGTGGATACCAATTTTTTAAATCTTTTGATATCACTCGACAAGGGAAATGAACCCAGTTCTACCGACTGCGACGCAGACGCTCCAACCACCACACCATCGCGTCGGTGGTGAACACCATGTTACAAATGAAACAACCATTCCAAAAATTTAGTAGATATTTACCTTAAAGCATCGCCACAGTTTGAAAATTGTTTTTTTGGTATTCATGAGTGAATACGATTTCCAATTAAAAATGACTTTATGCAACATATACTGCAGTAGTGGACTTACTTATGAGCAAACTGGGAAAATGCCCAGGGCCCCATCACCTGATTTGTCGCGCTAAAGGGCCCCTCACTTAAGTTCTCGCTTAAAAGGTCCATAATAGTGTTATAAATAAAAATTTTGGGCCAAAATAACTTAACAGGCTCCCTCCAGTTACTTTTTGGTTTTTACAGTAAAATCTATACAGTAATATGCCGTAGCCTATACCATTACACGTTTCCATTGATTACCGGTAATGTCTCGTTGCTCTAAAAAGAACTCACAGGCTGATTGTTTTGTTGTTTAATTTGCAGCACACCACATGTTTCAAAATTCTTAACTACGTCGCGCCTGCCGCTCATATCAAACCAATCTATCGCAAACCGATCACGTGATGGTCCAATGACCAAATATGTCGAAAAAGCGGTATTCGCAGTACATTGCTTTAACCCTATTAAGGCCGGGCTTTTTTTTGCTTTCTATGTCCGGGGGGGGGGGGGTCGATTTGACACAACACTTTGGCAGCTAATAACTTTTGAACCGCTCACAATAGCGATTCCGTTTTTGCTCAGATAGATGCAGAATTAATTTTTCAATCTAATTGTATACTTTTGTTTATGATTAAATTAATAGCGTACAAGTTATTGCAAATTAAATGCACAGCATTAAATTTTTGATTTTCGACTGAATTTAAAATAAAGAAACGGCCGGCGAATTTTCTTTTTTCGTAGTGTTTACTCTTTGACGTTATGGTTGTGCGATCGCCTAAGCGAAATTTATCAATGTCAGTTACCAGGTAAAAAGTTCAACAACTTGTCATCAATTTTCCATTTTGCTTTTTACGGGAAAGTTACCGGCCGTGATGTTTGTATAACATTTCTTATGTTGGACTACTCGCCATACGCCATATCTCCAGCTAGATTTTTGTAATTTGAATTGACTCTTTGTAAATGTGAAACAGGGTGTGAAATAGCATTTCAACGACAAAAATTTTATAGCTTTATGAAATTATTACTTTTTTCATTTAGACAAAAGATGCAAGCTACGCTTGCTCATCAAGCATAAATATTTTTATTGATCAAGACATAAATCTCATTCAAATTAAGGAATGCTCACGAATCATATGGCTCTTTTATTCTTTCCTCTCCCTTATGCGACGCAATACGACGTTTTTGTAAGCCCTTCCCATCCTTGTATGCAGACTTAGACGATTAAATTTTTTTTAGCATTTTCAAATTAAATTAAACTTAGATATGGAGCATTAATGTTTTTCTCAAATTAGAGTAGAATAAAATGAGAGCTTTTCTGATTATCACAAATTAAGTGGAATCGAAATTAGAGCTTTCCAGTTTTTCTGGAATTAGTTTGAAATTTTAATTACCAAGCGAATTTTGATGCCATTTAAACATCTTCGCAAAACCACTTTGTATTTGCGACAATTCTAAGACTTTTTCATTTTTGCCATCAAATCATTGTGAAGACCTTTTTTCTTTTTGGAGATCACCTAATTTCAATTTTGATTTTCGGCCAAACTTTTCGCAAATAATAAAAAAAGTTCTTGTCCTTTTCCAGATTCGACTCTACGGTCAGGAACTTTTCTAAGATTAGATTAGAATTGAAATTAGGGATTTTTTATATTACACTAGAATAAGAGACTTTTAGTTTTTTTCAAATCAGAATTAGCGACTTTTTGCCGTAATTTACCGAATTAACCAGCTGGAATTAATCAGTTGTCCAAGTCTACGTATGTAACGAGTTGCATAAAAAAGTGCTCAAGCAAACTTAAGTTTTGGATTTGCTACAAAAACCTGTGACATCGAATGATTGTAAACTTTGATTCTTTTTAGTAGCAAGTTTGTCCTACAACGATATGTCTATGTAGCCTATCTTTTATCCCTCTCACTATGATAACACCAATACGGCAGTTTTGTTTCCCTCTGGAGGTGTTATATGATATTTATACGGTCCTTACAATTTTATATCCCACTGGGATCAATTATATTGTCACCAATTTGAGCTTTATCATCGTAACTTGTGCTTTGAGGCGTTACTGAATTTAGAGCTATTAATTAAAAAATCTCTTGCAATTAACAGAATACATTACAAATGTGAAACAAAATAGGCTATTTCTGGATTAGCTAGTAGGCAGTCATGCAGTTTCTGCTTATAATTTATCGTCTAATATGAAAATACGGGAACACTACATTAAATTTACGGGTAATATCAACAATACATATAATACGCTTGTATGCTTCAAAAACAACTACGGCAGTGCAATTTTATCCGTAAGTGTAAGCCTAACAACATTTTAATCTTGCAAGGAGAAATCTCAAATGCGAATAATACGCTTATTGCACAAAGGCTTTGCGCATTTTTGGCCCTGGCTCAATTGCTTACAAATTTTGTTTTTCTTTTCTTTTGATCGTTTTCCTTTAGTCTTACTGATACATGCATCGTATCGCCTTCGTTTTTGACTTTGATGAGGAAAAAAGCCACTTAACGTTTTTACATTTTGGAGGATAATTTTTTCCCCAGCACTATCTCAATTTTGCGAACCACAGAAGACTTTATACCAATTAAAGTTGGTTGTGCTATATGTGGGTGAATCAAAGACATAGCTAGATTAAATCCGAAATCTACAGATTTTATGTTTCGAGGCTGCTGATCGTTGTTCATTGCATATATCGTGCTGGCGTTCACTCGACATGTGTTCAAAACGTATCAAAATGCATTCATAGTCCAGCTCTTTGATTTCGATGTACAACTGTAGAACCCCATTTTTTTGGTCAATGATGTCTGTTTCGCCTTTTGAAAAGTCGTATAGTTTGTAAATAGCGGGCTTGCTTTTGTTGTCATCTTTTGTATGTAGTTGCAAGTAGCGGTGGCACTGTTCACTTTTTGCTTTTACCACATACGAGTGCAGATTTAATATGACGTTATTCTTTTCCCAATAAATCTCGTATGAGTTTGTTTCTCGGTCTTTGATTTCTCTAATTTCGGCTGGAATTGTTTTTCTATTTGATTGTAAAGTTCCTACAGAAGTTTTTCCGCGGTCAAGCAGCCACAGCGCCATTGGTATTGAAGTATACAATCTGTCATATAATATGCTTCTTGCCACTAAATTTGTGTGGCATTCCAAATTTTGAATTAGATATTTTACTGTTTGGGTCGTTCCAGGAGTGTAGTAAGATGTCGGCTCTGCTTTTGGCTTATCAGAATACACAACAGTTGAAAAGGCAAATGGATAGCGAAAAGCATTGATTGATTTATACAGCATTCCATACTTGGCTGGTTTGCTCGGATTAAATTGTTTGAAACTGATTTGTGTTCCTGTAGGATAAAAAGTATCATCCAGCGACAAATAATCATTAGGAACTAGAAATTTCCCACAGTTTTTGTTAAATTCTTCAAAAATTTTAAGAAAAGCTGCAAATCTATCGTATTGCTAAGGAGTAGGACGCGTTGTATGATCATCAAGTAATATGTGGGCAATCAAAAATTTAAATCTATTCCTTGACTTAGCTGCACTAAAAACTGGATTGCCAAATATTTTATGGAACATCGCATTAGTGCTTTGATGTGCTTGTCCTAGTAAGCCTCGCATGTAAATCATTTCAATTAGTGCCAATACTTTCGAAGGTGGTTCTGATCCCTAACATAAAAGGTCTTTTTATTTTTCACACCCGACTCTTCGGTCAGGAACTTTCTCGAAATAAGATTAGAATTGCAATTAGGAATTTTTCAAATTAGATTAGAATTAGCGACTTTTGGCTGCAATTCACCGAATCAGCCAACTAGAATTACGCATATTTTGTTGTCCAAGTCTGCGTGTGAATGTGACGAATCATATGAAAAAAGTCCTCCAGCAAACTTAAGTTTTGGATTTGCTACAAAAAGCCTGTTATATCAAACGATTGTAAACTTTAATTTGTTTTATTAACAAGTTTGTGCTACAACAATAGACCTACGTAGCCTATTTTTTATCCTCTCCCCCATAATAACACCAATACTCCCCCATAATAACCCGCTAGAGCATTTTGTGCAGCCCTCCAAACTTATACAAACTTCCATGAATTCAATTCAATAAGAAAGGGTTGGCCGCACTTGCCGTATTGAAGAGCCAAAAACGATAGGAGCCACCATTGAAAGAGCCGCTACGCAATTCTTAGTTTGAACTGACGCATTTTCCGTCCAAATCAAGAGTGATGATCTTCGTTTTTGGACGCCATCATTATCAAAGCCCTGAAATACGTCTTTGCATGAAGTTATTGCAAGATTTTAAGCTAATGCAAGCTCTTGCATTGCATACAGCTATTACCAGATTTTACGCATTGGCCCTCGGCGAATTCTTGAATGGTCGATGCGGCCCACGGCTAACTCTTGAATGGTCAATGCTACCCTCCAACTAAAAAGTTTGCCCATCTCTGGTTTAGAAGAATGGAAATGACAAGACGATATTTGAGTCAGCATTCAATCTTATAATGTTGTGACAGTTGACGCAAGCTGTAGTTTGAACTTTAAACGTCAACTTCAATGCAAATGCCTTTCTGCTCGGCCATGCAGCAGGAAACGTAATGCTTTTACCAGAGGTGTCTTTATAAAAGTAGATAAAAGAACACGGAAAAAAATCTTCATTTGCTTTTGGAAGTGTGTAGATGTAGAATACAAACACATTGCTTTTGTCACGCGGTCAACAGAAAAATATTTTGGTGTTGGTCACAAACTCAGGAGATGTTTCACAGTTCCTTCTCCCCTTAAAAAAAATTTAATTTTGTGATTCACGATTGGCTTCTTGCGTTTTGGATTTGTATTTGGTGATAAAAATTCGGTATTCAATTAATTACTAACAGCTTACTCGTAAAGCAACGGAAATCAAGTTTTATAAAACTCCTAAATTAAATTTTGCTAACTGTCGCCCCTGCGTCCCACTGCATATTTTCCATCCAATAGAAATTGCAAGTGCGCTCGTTGCTCTCCCACCAACCAATCCCCAATTTTAATTGGTAACAACATTACAAATCATTATGAAATGCGCAAACTATATTATCACGCCGCCAAATTTATTTTCTGGCTTTGCGCTTGAAAACAATTCTTTTTGCTTTGTTGCATTTGTCAAGTATCAAAATTACGAAATTTTTCTTGCATTACTTTATCGGTAGGTTATGGTCTAGCGTCAAGAAGGTATTATTTATTTAAATAAAAGTTACAAAATAGCCGTGTATCTGAAAACACTTTGATGTTTTTGGCTTGTCAAATTAAGAGTTGCTATTCACAGCGAAAAGGTTTTGAGAAGAAAGATTTCTGAGAAACGGTACAGTTTTAAGTCAGTGCTTCACTTCAAACAAGTTCTGTGGTTTACGTAGCTCGTCACGGTTTTGCGTGTGCGCTCTTTCTCCTTTTTTTCTTTATTATACAAAAGCAATCGATGAAGAAATTTGCCCGAGTGGGTTTCGAAATTGCTATGTTTAAGTCAAAACTACAAAAAATATCTTTGTCAGTTTATAACTAACCAAAAGCCAGATAAATTTTAGGGAAAGTCAAAAAATTTCAAACATTTATCTCAAGCGGTCGCTAAGTTACAACAGTTTTAATTTGCTGTGGGTCGAATCGACCCCCCCCCCCCCCCCCCCGGGCCAAATAGGGTTAAAGAGTGATACGGTTGAGTGACGTATGCATTTACGGCTAAATCAAATCGATTTGTACATTTAATCAAATCCATTTGATTTATTCATAAATGTTGTCCTAAAACATTTGTAATGAGCGGTGAAGAAATGGCGCCAATAATATTAGCTAATCGGCCGAGCTCAATCAATAAAAAGCTTTTTAAAAGTTGATTGAATAAAAAGAGCATATATTCTCACGTTTGTTATTTGCTTAAATCAAAAAATCGAATTACTACAATTCAATCGAAAATCTAAGTTTAAACGATCAAAAGGAAAATGGAGTTACAGCTAGTCATTTCGATTTTAATAGTTAAATGATATTTACACAGCGATTACGGCAGAAACTAACGTTATCGATGTCAAATATTTTTACTTTTGTGGTTTGTAAGATTTTTCAACAAACCATGTGACATCAAAAACATTATAGAACACTATGGTTAGGGTTAGCTAGGGTTAGAGAACAGTCAAAGCTAAAATATTGAAACCACTAGAAATTTTAACGTGCAATAAAAGCAATACCTTACCGTTTTTTGTACAACTTGTTTGTGATCTATCTTTTTGAAAAATATTGAAGGTTGAAAACGATATAGGGGAGTAACTGTCAACTGTTGGTAAGCTTAAAATAGCTGTAAAATTGGAAAGCAAATGCTAAAACATTAAAATCAATCAAATTTTTACATCGAGGGTTAGAGCTCATTTTTAAGCTATAGCACGTAATTTTTCTGTGATCGATTTTTGAAATAAAACTCTAACAAATACAAAATTTTGGAGTGTAGCAGTCAATCAATTCGCTTAGAAAATGAAATAGAAGTGAAATTTGAAAGCTAAAGATTTGAAACCTCGTGAAAGTTTGAACTATGATTGTGTGACTGTAGTCAGTTTTGAAACTTGCTAATGCCGTCGGTAAGTTGGCATGCTTTGATGCAATTAGCAAAAGTTGAGATAATAGCAAAATATAATTTATGTTGCTAAAAAAACAAAATTTTAAGAGAAGTTGTAAGCTGAAATTGCAAAAACTGTAACAAAAATATGCTGTGGGCTACTATTTTTTTACATAAATTGATGTCTATTTTACTGCTTTTTGTGACACACTAAAAGTCTTATTTTGATAAAATAATTATTAAAGGCAGCTTTGTAAATAAGCTAAAGATGTGCATAAACAAGGCTGAAAAAAAAAAGTTAAAGCATAAATTTTGAAAACAACACCAAAACTAAAAGTATTCATAACTTTGTACAACAGATTATTTTTTTAGCAAGCAGATGTTGCTAGACCCCTTGGCAATGTTTTTACCAAGTTTTATAAAAATTCACCCAACAACTACGAAAATAATAAATTTTTACAAAATATTTTTCAAGCAGTGAATAAGCACAAAGTTGTAAAATACGACTCGACTCAAAAGATGAAACTAAAAATCTATTTTTTCTTTTTTCAATCCTAAATAATTTTTCATCTTTATATTATTATATAGCCAATGTATTTTTTGTTTCGTTTTTCGTTAACCTCATTAAATTTTTCGTTGTAGCGATTTTTCAAAAAAACGTCGAAAGCACAGTCATTTTGCTTCAAATCCGCGCTAGCATTTTAAGGCCTCTAATAATTTCGAAAAGTTTGCTCGTTGATATGTTGGGGATGGAACTGGGACACCTAATTATCACAAAAAATTTCTCAAAGAATTACTCTGATTCCCAAAAAATTAATCGAAATTCACCAATCACGTTGCAAATCCAAGTTATAATTTACAGCCGCAACATAGATTTCATTCTGGATGATCAAAAATCTTCATAGAAGTCTAGAAATGCTGCTTGAAATGGTTGTAGAAAAATTACTGTATAGCTTAACAAAAATACAATATTCCGATTAAAGTCACTTAAACGATATTCCAAATAGCGCCTCAAAAGTGCGCTTTGGTCATTGCCAAACATCGATTTTTGTTTGTTCCACTTGGTTCTGTGAGCTCGCCACCAGGTTGAGCGTTTGGTTTCGGTTTGTCCAACATGGTTAGCATTGCAAAAAGTACAGACGAATCCGGTTAATTGCATAGTCAATTTGCCAAGCTCTTTTATGCGATTAGGCGGGTTATGCATTTCTACGAAATTAGAATAAACTTACAAATAAGGCGCTGTAGAAAACAAAGCATTGTTTAATCATACACATCAACGTTCCAATCACTTAAAATACTGCGCAATAGTAGTTTGCTCTCTTGTAATTGCTTTTCTAAACGAAAAAATGTGTCCAAGTTTGCGCCTTCACATTGCAAACGTCGCCGAATTGTATCAAGAGCGTTTAACACGTCTGTATTTTTTGGCGGGGTTATGAGAAGTAAATTGGCAGCTCTTACCGGCAATTGCGAAATACGCGTGCAAATTTGTGCTCGCACAATGTAAAAAAAATCTGCTGCAAGATCAAAGAATTCTGCAATGCTGCAAGATTAAATTTTGCAAACATAAGAGATGCCGCCTGAAATTGATCAAAGAAATCTTGCAGCATTTTTACCCTGCATTACGTGCTCTCACTGCGCTCTTAGTTGGCGTTTGCCTTTCCAGAATGCCAAAACTTATTGCCGAAGACGGATATCTGTCATTTGATTTTGCTACTAACACTTTGGTTATATCAACAAGCAGCTTCTATTTCTGTGCAGTTAAACGGATTATGCATTAATCAGATACGCGATTAACCGGACTATCTTCTTAGAAAAAGATAGGCTATGGTTTGGGATTTACAATTCTTGTGTAATAAAACACATCGATTTTCCGATATGCGATTAACCGGATTCTTATGTGCCTTTGGCAGCATTCATAGCATAGTTTCGACAGGTTAACTTTTGTTTCCGTTTGATGGTTTCATTGTCTGTTTTGACAATAGAAGTTGGTATGACCATTCAATTTCGCTGTTGGCCGTGATTATCGCACAGTGCACAGTGGCCGTATGATCTTGATAGAGGATCCTTTATCGTTAGACTTTTCGATGTTTACCGACAATAATCTAAAATTGTAGCTGAAGTGATGCCAAGCAAAGCTTTTTTTAAATTCATTAGGCCCACCCGCCACTATCATTAAAATACAAACTGAATTGCAAGCTCACAGGTGGAAACAATGGAATTCTGTAAGCACCAGCTGGCAAACTCACAGAACCTAGTGGAACAAACAAAAATCGATGTTTGGCAATGACCAAAGCGCACTTTTAAAGCACTATTTGGACTATTGTTTCAGTAACTTTAATCGGAATATTGTATTTTGGTTAAGCTATAGAGTAGTTTTTCTACAACCATTTCAAGCAGCATTTCTAGACTTCTGTGATGTCTCAGAATGATGACCCACTATGAAACCTTTGATTAACATTCAGCCATGATTGAGCCAACAATTCGATAATTAATTTTTAACTAAGTTATCTATGGTTTGACTAAACGTTTACATCGCCTAGTTTTTGTTACATTAAGAACATACCATGTTTACATATGCTGTTGTTATGTCAACTGCTCTTGATATCTACAGGCTTAGACAGATTTAAAATTTTTTCTTTATCCTTGTATGTATTTACATCCATTCTCTATTAAATAACATTATTTTAGCGACCCGATTTACTGCTACTATGAAGGTTTTGCTTTACGTATTGTAGAAATATTTAACTTGTATTATGCCGGCCACGCAGAGTTTTTTTACGTAATTCTTTTTATGCTGTTACCAGTAGCTGATGAAATATAATTTCCGGTATTAAAGTTAAAGCTCAATAATTGCCTGCATTTAATTAATTGTTTAAAAGACGTCTCAATAGAGAAACGATAATAAGGAAAACTATATACTTCTTAATAAACAATGGAGCAAACTAAACTGCCTCAAACATGTAGCACAAAATGGTCGATTGGTGAGTCATGATTCTGTGTGCGCAGGGATGATATGACGGCTGCGAACAGAAGCGCCCTTGTAAAAATAACAGATTTCTAAAGTCATTTCCATTAATTTTGTGAACTATCAAAAATTCTGAAATTTTTTGAAGTAAGATTATACTAGAATAACCTTTGCATCTTTGTTGGGATAAAGAGGTTTTTCTTTGGGATATTTCTTTGCATCGAACGGTAATTTGTCGCTTCTTTCGAGATGGTGACTACTTTTGGTGGTGTACTTGTAATGTATGCTTCTAAATAGTCTCCAAAAAAGTGTCTCTATGTTCAAGTGAAAATTCCTATCGAAAAAATTTCCTCTTCCCCTTATGTCCGAGATTTTTCAACACCCCGGTGTGTAAAATTGTGGTATCACGTTGCCAAAGAACTAAGTTAAGAAAATGCACAAATAATCCTGAAAACACATGTTGTGTTAAACGCAGAAAAATTGAAATCTTGTAAATTCTAAAATTTCCTCCCCTAAAAGTGCAAAGTTTTTTCCCTGGAAAAGAATTCCTCCCCGGTTGGAAACAATTGATCTAGGTAATCAAACGTTTCACAAGTTTGGTAGAAAGAGACTTTAAAAATCCTGATGTAATCAATATTGCTACTAGCAAAACACTATTAATCATACTCTAGCCAAATAAATATATTTTTCAAAAACAAATAACTTTGGTATCACATTTCACCCTTTTCAGGATCTATACATACCTTTCTTGACACGAAAAAGCGTTTCAATCTCTTGCAGGCAACCATTTTCCTCGTCAAACTTTTTGCTAGTAAAATTATTAAGACTGGGGTTTTGCAGTTCTGTTTTGTCTATATTTGTGTTTTCTTGTAATAAAGTTTACAGCGCTGCAATTATGTGCGTATAGATACTGATGTGGGCAAAATGAACGCCCAATACGTTTGATTTTGACAAACATATTTGTTTTGTTAAATAAGATCAACGTTTTATTTCTAGGAGCAATAAGTGAACGTTTTATGCGTAGTGGCAACATTTGTTGTCAATAACACAGTGTAGATATTTTTGTATGTATGGGTGCTGTAAACAAACGTAATTGTAATGACTTGAATCAAGTTTCTGCTCTTGAAAAAAATGGCAACACTTTGTAGAATCTTGTTGAAGGTAAACTAAAGACCAGCATCTTAGTCAGGTTCTCAAAAAAAAAGACAAATTAACTAATAAAGATTTCGATGAATCTGATGATGAACTTATAGGAAGCTTTTTTCATTTACCTAGAAGAATATAGAAGTCAGAGGGTCATGTATGCCTAAGTGCTGAAAATACTCATAATAATCAAGTAGGTGAAAGTGATGCAAATACTGATTTGTTTACCCAAAAATGAAGAGAAAACAAACAAGCGCATTTTTTAAGAGCAATCCAGCAACTTTCGATGAAAAATAGCACACCAAAAATTAAGCTGGTTGTTCTGCAAGAAAGTTCTAGTGCGGAGAAGCGTGATTTGATTTACGGACTTCAAGGCAAAATAAAAAACAAAAAAGAGATTGTAAGTAAACTGTAAAACAGAAAAAATAAGAAGCAAAATGAAAGCTTATGGTATTGACAGAGATGCTATATCTTCCATAAACCTAAACACATTAAATGAACATGCGCTACATTTCAGATTACTAAAAACCAACTATCTATAGTGAAAGTTTTCTAGTCAGAGAAAACTATTAAAAGCACATTTGTTCGAAAAAATGCGACATCAAATTGAACTCCAAAAGGACGATTCCACAAAAAACGACTCTCTTCAGTAAAAATTTACAAAAATGTTTCAAAAGTTTAGGTTAAATTAAAACAATGAAACTCTTTACACTGTAAAATATTGGCAGACTCTCAGTTTTGGTTATGGCAAGAAACTCACTTCGCTTCGACGTAGTCAATCTTTGGCAGAATCGCTTCCTTTACTTTATTCAAAATGTCAACAAAGCGTAGGTAATGTTTAGCTAGGTGAATAAAATGTGAGGTTTTTTCTACATAGTCAAAATTATGATGGGGGCATATGCATATCCCCGATTTCTTTATCCTGATGCCTCTACTGTTTCTTTACATGAGTATGAGGCTCAACTGTAGTTAAGAAAAAGGGAGCGCCAGTCTTGCCCACAAAAATAAAGTATGATATTGAGCGGTAGACTTGTTTCACGACTCGATGTGTTTTTATCAAATTTTTGACCTAAAATCACGGTAGCTTCTCTTCACAAGCGTAAACAGTGGTTCAAAGAGGCCTTGCCAACTATTGAATGTATATAAAGTGCAGGCACACACATATCGACCGGCAACATTGAAGCAACTTACCTTCATAACAAATGCTCAGGCCTTTTTTTTCACCTAGTAAATCTTCGTGACCAGAAAATTTTTCCGCTTCGTCGTCAGGGCATTCAAGTGAATTTTTAACGTTTGGCTTGTTTTCGTGGGTATAGGTATAGTATTCCCCTAGAAAGTACAGTTAACCTTGACCTAGTTTCTTTGTTCGGCTCAAGACAAGGGTTCTAGACTTGAGAACGCTTCAAAGTATCCCGTCAGGGCCATTTGATAGTTTGCTAATAAGTAGATGATTAATGGTAGACATTCAAATCAATATTGTACATTGTTTCAAGTTTCTCGAAAAAGCTCACTTTTGTTTTTCACTACAGCTAAAGCAATCGTGCCATATATTGAACCAAAATAAAACTCTAATTTGGCATACACTATTGTGCGATTTCTTGCTGTCTTTGAAACAAAAATTGTTTGAATTGATCATTCAAGCCAATTATAAACATGCAGTGATAAGTTATAAGCAATCAAAAGCAAAACACACCAAGTGAAACGCTAGAGCTTGTGCAAAATACGCATCTTTAAAATGCTGTTCGACTAAAAGCATTTCGCAAAGCAATCGTGCGATTACAGCACAAAAGCATCAGCAAGTTTTTTCACAGCAACAATTATTAGTTACAAGACAGCAATTTTTAATCTGGAATAAATTTTACCAGTCAAGGGTGTGATATTCTCTACGCTATTTCAACGACAGTCCAATTGAATAACCGTTCTTTAGAGATCAATATTTTGAGACCGATTAAAAAAGATTTTTATCTCATATTTTTTTGTTTGAGACCGATATGCGAAGCTTAAGTAAATGTGCTTTGAGGGTAGATCAAGCAGATTGAATAGACAAAAGAATAAAAAGCAAAAGAAGCTGAAGAACCACTGAAGAATACCACCCCTAAACCTCGGTTTCATCAGGAGACAAAAGACCACATGATAACTTAATTGGTCTAACATCAAACAAACGTACAGTATTTTGTGGGTGTAAGGTTGTGTTGTTTTCGTCGGCATCTTAATAAAATTACAACTGTTGGTTTAAACAAGTAGATGTTAGTAGAAAACCAAATGATTTCAAATTTTGTGTTCCGTCTGGCTCCTTAAAATTGACTAGATGTTTTAGTAGTAAAGTTCCGTTCTACATCATTTGATACATTTTTTTGTGTTTAAAACGCTGGCTAGACAATTTACCTTTAAGCCAATTTTGAAACATCTGTGTTTTAAGGGATTTAGAAGTCGTTTGGTACACTCTGAAAAATTCTAACGTAGGTACTCTCCTGGCATCTCTTTTGCTCCTTCCTTTCCGCCCTTTCTTGCTCCCGGGAGGTGCTTCAGGATATGGGTAGTGATCACCTACCAATTCTTCTATCTGTCCCTCTCTCTCCAGTATTTCAGCCCAACAAACGTCCCCGATCCTTCAATTTTCAAAAAGCTGGTTGGGATGACTTTGCATTTTACTTTGACTCTCATGCCCGTGCTTCACTGGGGATAGAATAGTGAGGCTGTTCACCCCAGTATGTCGTAAGAGGCGACATTTTTCGTATCAGTCTGTGTTAACTAAGGTTGGGGACCCCCTCGTGTCTAAAAACTGTGGCTGGAGGTAAGCAAGGGCATGCTCTTCGTAAAAAACAAAGCTACAAAAATTATCTCATAAACGAGTTTGTTAAAGAATTGGCCCCCAGTCACTGGCAGCTCTTACATGGGCAGGGGGTGCAAAGAATCTCTGAATTACAAAAATTTGAGGTAAGATTTGGAAGTTGGAATGTTAAAAGTTTTTGTGGAAGAGGTACGGAAGTGTGTGAACAATAAAGAAAGATAGAAGTGGATATGTGCTGTCTACAGGAAGTAAGATAGAGAGAGCAAGGAGCTCGATTTCTTGGTCGCAGAGGTAGGAGATATAATCTGTGGTGGTCTGGAAATGATGATGGAATAGGAGAAGTTGGAATTTTAGTGAAAGAAGAACTTTGCGAAAAGATTGTAGAAGTCCGGAGAAAAAGTGACAGAGTGATGGCAATAATGCTGGTTTTGGAGGAGGAAGTTATAAGAGTTATATGTGCATATACTCCCCAGGTTGGAAAATCAGAGTGCAAGAAAGGTCAATTTTGTAAAGACTTAGCAAGTGAGTGGGATTTGCAAAGCCCTGGTGAAGTGGTTCTTAGTCTGGGGGATTTCAACAAACATATTGGGAGACGGATTGATGGTTTTGAGGGTGTGCATGGTGGGTATGGAATTGGCAAAAAAATGTTGAGGAAAGAAAACTACTCAAGTCTCGTGATGACAAGAAGTCGTGCATAGCAATTAGATGATTTGAAAAGAAGGAGCAGAGAAAAGTAACACACAGTATGGGTGGAAACGAAACTGCGATTGACTTTGTGTTGGTTAGTAAAAACAATAGAAAGTATTTAAAAGACGTGAAAGCCATCCCCTGGGAATTGCAACATCGGCTGGTGGTAACAGATATAGACAAAAGAAAATTGAAGAAAGTAGTGAAGCACGAACAAACTATTAGAAGGAGGGTTTGGAAGTTGAAGGAAAACAACATGAAAAGATTTCAAGAATAAGTAAAAGAATTGGTTGATGTTGATGCACCAAATATATGAAATACTTTTAAAAATAATATGCTTCAAGCTTGTGATGAAGTATGTGGAAAAAAGAAAGGTAGAAAAAACCATAAGGATACATGGTGGTGGAATGAAAAGATGAAGGAAGAAATACAACAAAAGAAAGTGGCTTATAAAAAGATGTGCAAAAATCAATCAGAAGAAAACAAGGCTAAATATAAGAATATCAAAAATCGAACAAAGAAAGTGGTTGCTAATTCTATGAGGAAAGAAGCTGAAAAAAAGTTAACAAAAATGAACAAAAAACTAAATAACAATTTTACACTGGTGAAGTTCATGAAAAAAGATGGAAAAGATATTGAAGGAGGTAGATGCATGAGAAGAAAAGACGGAAAGTTAGGTTTCAGTGAAAAAGACAGAAAAGAATATGGAAAAATTACATGGAGGAGATTATGAATAAAGAGAATGATTGAGATCACGTGACACCAGCTAGTATGGTAGAGTGACCTATTAAAAATGTTACCCGCGAAGAAATGGCGATAGCAATAAAAGTGATGAAAGCAAGAAAGGCAGCTGGACCCTCTAAACTATGTGCAGAGATTATATCTACTAGTGGAGAAGTAGGGGTTAGTGTGATGGTGGAACTTCGCCAACGCGTGTTAGATGGGAAAGGAATGCCAGATGAATCGCAAACAAGTGTGCTGGTACCAATTTTCAAGGGAAAGGGAGATGTAAGAAACTGCAATACTTACAGAGGAGTAAAGCTGTTAGAGCGTGCCATGAAGATTGTTGAAAGAGTGCTGGAGAGAAGGATTCGATAATTAGTAAATATTGATTCAAAGCAGTTTGGTTTTATGCCTGGAAGAGGAACCACAGACGCATTGTTTGTAGTGCGAAGAATGCAAGAGGAATATAGGGATAAGAAGAAAAAGTTGTACATGTGTTTTGTGGATATTGAGAAAGCATTTGATAGAGTTCCAAGAAAGATGATGGAGTGGGCAATAAAAAGAAAGGTTTACCAGAAGTAGTTGTAAGAGCGGTAATGAGCCTCTACCACTGGGTAAATACAAAAGTTCGAGTGGGATCTGAGTCATCTGAAGAATTCTTGATACAAGTTGGTGTAGATCAAGGACCTGCGTTGTCGCCACTGCTTTTTGCAATTTCAGTGGATGTAATCTCGGAAAATGCAAGAGAAGGATTGATGAATCAGATTTTGTATGCGGATAACTTGGTTTTAATAAGTGAAAGTATAGAGAATTTGAAAGAAAAGTTTTTTAAATGGAAAGAGGCGTTTGAAAGCAAGGAACTAAAGGTGAACCTCAAGAAAACCAAAGCAATAGTGAGCGGTTCGAAAGGTTCTCAAGAGTAAAGTTAATCCATGTGCCAAGTGCGGCAAGAGGGTGATGGCAAATTTGATGATGTGCACAAAGTGTGGTAAATGGGTACACGGTAGATGCGCGAAAATGAAGAGGGTAACATCAACTGTTGCAAAAGGTTTGTTTGTGGACTACGTGTTGATACAATGAAAGGAATTGTGGAACCAGACAAAGAAATATCATTTTTTGACCAGGTTGACTTTCTGAAGAGCTTTTGCTAATTGGGGGACAGGTTGAACGCCAGTGATGGAAGTGAAGCAGCGGTAACAGCAAGAACGAGAATTGTGGATAAAATTTAGAGAATGTGGAGGGTTACTTTATGGGAGAAAGTTTACGTTCAAAATGAAAGGAAGGATTAATCAGAGTTGCGTAAGACCTGCAATGCTGTATGGGAGCGAGACGTGGTTTCTAAGGGAGAATGAGATGGCACTTTTGAGAATAACCGAAAAAGCCATGATCAGAGCAGTGTGTGAAATTAAGATCATGGAGAAAAAAAGGAGCCAGGAACTTACGATTTTGCTAGGTTTAAAGGATACTTTGGATGGACTAGCCAGGGCAAGTGGAGTGCAATGGTATGGGCATGTTTTGAGAAGAGCGTTGAATTTTGAAGTGGCAGGAAGAAGAGGACGTGGGCGACCAAATATGACGTGGAAGAGACAGGTGGAGGAGCATATCCATCAGATTGGACTAAAAAGGAGGATGCCATTGACAGAGCGAAGTGGCGTGATGGTGTTTACGAACTGTCGAGGAGCATGAGGTGAATCTGGCCACCTGCGCTCACGCAGACAATACTGGATTTGAAAAACTGAATTTCTCTCTCTCTCTCTCTCTCTCTCTCTCTCTCTCTCTCTCTCTCTCTCTCACTGTCCTTCTGCAGAGAAATACTCGTCTCTTTTTTCTGCTGCTGTTTTCTTTACTTTGACACTGAATGCGGCCAAATCTTCCATTTCTTTCAACCGCATCAAGCGCCATACTAAATCCTGGTGGTCCGCTAAAGTGGAAGAAGAGGTTAATGAAAGACGTAAGGCTTTTGCTGCTGCTCACAGAAGTGATAAAAATCGCTAGGCTTACATCTCTGCTTCCTGACGTGCTTTGCCTGCCATTGTCAAGGCCAAGGCTGAGGCATGGCAAACGACTTGCTCTTCTCTCTTGCCCTAATCTAACCCAAAATCTGTATACTCTCTTCTTCGCTTTGTTGCTGGCTATTCTTCCTCCTCCCCTAATTTCCCCAACAGTTCTTCTCCCGGGGAATCGGCTTCGGTCTTCGCCGATTACCTGAGATCCCACTTTTCTCCCAGCCAAAGTCCCTGCGTAGCAGAACCAGAGGCTACCTCTCAGAGCTCCCTCGAGCCACATGCCCTGAGGAGTCTCACTCGTCCTTTTGCTCTCCCTTCTATCCGGCTGAATTTCTTGCAGCTGCCTCCAACCTATCCTCATTCATTGCCACTGGTCTAGACAAAGTTGCATATCCCATGCTATAGCATCTTCCTCGCTCTGGCATGGATTTTTTTCTTCACATCTTCAATCTCTCCTGGGTTTTGAATTCCTTTCGTTACATCTGGAAGGCATTTTCTATTGCTACCATTCATAAGTTGGAGAAGTCTCTCGACTCTCTTGCTTCCTTCCAGCCTATCTCTCTCACCTTCTGCGTATCAAAGGTGTTTGAACGCATCATACTATCCCGTCTACTATTCATTCTGGAGACTCATTCCATTCTCTCTCCCCGCCAGGCCGGTTTCCGCTTTGGACGGTCTACTCCAGATCAAATTCTTTATCTTTCTCAGTCCATTTCGGATGGGCTTAACAAACCCAGGTGGGGTTCTCGGATGATTCTCTCTACTATTAATTTCTTGAAAGCTTTTGACTCTGTCTGGTATCCCGCCCTTTTCCATAAATTCATTTCGGCTGGCCTCCCCCCTTGCTTTGCTTGTTGGACTCAATATTTCCTTTCTGATACGCGCGCTTACGTGGTTTATCAAAATCACAAAAGTTGCTTTTTTTCGAGTCCTTTGAGGTGCTCCGAAAGGATCCGTTTTGGCCCTGTTGCACAATGATGTAGTGGTTAGAGCGTCTGCTTCGCAGTCGGTTGACTAGGGGTTCATTCCCCTTGTCGAGTCATACCGAAAGACTTTAAAAAATGGTATCCACGGCTTCCCTGCTTGGCGCTCGGCATTTATGGGAGATTGTGGAGAACAAGCCGGTAAGCTCGCCTGGTGTGACCTTGGGCAAGGCACTTAACGGGACGTCCCCGTCTTTATGTGGAAGACAGGTGGCCCAGGCATCTCGAAAATAGCAGCTCCCATGCGAATGCGGACTTCCAGTCCAAAATATAGCGATACAATTAGCTTTCTCGTAAATGGAGAATAAATATGAACAATAGAAATACAAAAACAAATACATATGTTCTTTTCTCTGTTTTCGTCAATGATCTTCCTGTCTCTTTGCCTTCTTCTATCAGCTGCTCTCTTTACGCTGATGATCTAGCCATGTGGTTCTCCTCCCCCTCGGTTCCCATTGCGGTAGAGACCACACAAGAAGCTATGTTTCGATTGGAGTACTGGTCTAAGTGCTGGTGTCTTCCTCTCAATCCGGGAAAATGTGAGGCCTTCTTCTTCTTAGTGATTCCACACCACGCTAATCTACTGCCCAATCTCCTCTTACTCAACTTCCATCTCTGTTTTAGTCCAACTCCAACTTTTCTTGGTGTCATCTTCGACCGCACTCTTTCCTTTCTAAACATGCATCTTCGCTGAAGGCTAAATTTTTCCTCGTCTCAAGGCCTTACGCTATATCTCTGCTTCCTCTTGGGGCTCCTCTAAAGAGTCTCTCCTTTTTCTGTATAAATCTTTTCTTTGGCTCCTTCTGCCATATGCTTCGCCCGGATGGTTTCCTTTTTCAAGCGTTACCAATATCACCAAATTGGAACGCCTCCACCTAGCGGCTAGTCGCACCATCACCGGCTGCCTCTCATCCTCACCTATCCCACTTCAACTCTACGAGGCTTCTTTATCTCCCATTCGAGTTACCCTGACCCAATTCACTCTGTCATTTTATGAGCTGGCTCTTCGTTTCCTAATCTCCTTTCCTATTTCAGGTTTGGCTAGACTTGGAGTAAAGCCAAGACTCTGCAGATCCTCTTGGAGAGCTTTGCGTCCACTCACCCGCTCATGCTTCCTTTTACTTCCCCGAGAAATCTCGTGCTCACAATCTGGTGCTCTGGACTGACGGCTCTGTTCCTTCTCCTTATGGCAAGGGCGGCTCCGGCGTACTTGCCAATTGCTCTCTCTGTGACACCGATTCCACTCTTTCCTTTTCAGCAGGCCCAGTATGCTCACGTTTTTCTGCTGAAGCCTGCGCCATTCTGCACGCTCTTTGCTAGTCTCGGCAGCACCAACAATTCTGCCACTTCTCATCTCTTCTCCTCGTATTTGACTGTCGTTCTGTCCTCGCCACCCTGTCATCTCCTCCATCGTTCCCTTTACCTCAAACTCTTTGGAAGATCTGGCAGGAACTGTATTTCTCTCTTCCTTTTCTATCAAGCTACAATGGGTCCCTGGACACTCGTTTCTCCCGGGAACCGACGCGGCTGATGAGCTGGCCACACGAGGAGCGCTACTTGCGCTCTCCGCAATCCCTTGTAGTCTCTCTCCTCTTATCTCTCGTATCCACTCTTGTCTTTTCTCGGAATACAGGCGTACTGTCTCATCTAAATTTTTTGACACACAGGTTCCCTCGATTTTCACCGAGGAACTTGTGCTCGCTCGTCCCGCTTGCTGTGTTCTCTCTCGTCTACGCTGCAAAGGACACAGCCTTCTGTTTAGCTCTTATCTCTCTAGAATTGGCAGAATCGAGATACCTTCCTGCAGCGCCTGCGGACATCGTCCCAGGACACTTCTCATCTCATTCTGCACTGTCCCGCTACAGACTCTTTGCATCGTTCGCTCTTTGGCGACACTCTGTCTCTTTACACTCTCTAGTTTAAGTCCTGGGCAGTTGCCCGGCTTCTGGGGGTCCATGGTCATCCGCCATGCCCCCATCCCTTGGAAGGGATCGGGTAACAACAGCACAGGGCCAGAGGCGCGACTGCGCCAGCATTATGGATCCACGGCTAATTAACCTGTATTGTGTAATAGTGTTTGTTGACCGAGTGTATTGTACAATGCAGGGTGCAGCATGATTTTTGCATTTACCAACGTTAACAGATTTACTTGGATTAAAAAATTTTAAACTGAATTTTGTGATTTTCTGTGTCAATAAACCTACAAAATTTGTAGTTTCTTCACATACAATAATTCTTTTCTATATCAATAGAAAAACGATTTGCCTTGATTTTTGATGGCTATTTTCACAATCAACACCAAAACTTGCAAATTTATTGAGAGATCAACGTCAAAGTTAGCATCAGCATTTGCATCATATGCTGTTGACGCTTCATTTCTTTCATTTCATTTTAACATAATTTGGGTGTGCAATTTCTTCAAAACATCAATGTCATGTACCGAGACCAACGACTTTTACAAACACTGTTAGTAGTATGTAACTTCATGTTTAACCCACTTTTTGTGGTGGACTACGTCATTTCCGAACGTGCTGATACGTGAACTTGGAAGTATATTGTTGAAACTTGTAAATACAGGACAACTTGTTACAACTTGTAAATTCATGTAAATTAACAACTTGAAAATACAGGACAACTTGAAAATAAATGTTAATCTTGTCAATACATGACAACTTGAAAACAAATGATAATCTTGTCAATACATGGCAACTTGAAAAGAAATGTTATTACAAAACAGCTTGTAAATACATGTAAATAGAACTTGAAATTAAAAGTTTGATTTGCTATAGGCACCCCTCTTGAGAATACCATCACTACATTTTATATTAACTGTGTTTTGAACATATGGTCCGTAAAATAGTCTTTTGCTCGAGCTAGAAATCTATCACGGAAATATAAACATTTCGGCGTTAAAACCTTTAACCAATCACAAGTCAATTGCTAAATCGCAAAAATAGTTTACTATCAACAAAAGCTGACGCCAGCAGAAGTTAGAATGCTCGGAGCTGATCACGTTTTCAATCTAACATCAACTGACGTCTTGAAAAGTCGCTAGATATAAACAATTTTATTTTAACAACGAGCGAATTATTGTTTTTATCTGCATTACATCACAATTTTCATTGCACAATTTCCAAAAAACTTTCTCGTTTCACCATATGGCGTTGGCTATAAAAACCCAAGCAGAAATCAAAACACACATTCGAAAATGGAGAAAATATGCGAGATTTGCGACAAGACCTTCACGAGAGTGGATAGTGTTAAAAGACACGTTGCAACTGTTCACCAAAACGCCGAGGTGCAGTGCGAGAAATGTTTTAAAAAGTTTAATCGCAAAGATGCGATGGAGAGGCATCATCAAAAATGCTGTGTTTGTCATCTGTGTGGTGTCAACTTCTCAAACTCGCTTGAGCTAGCAAGGCATCACTGCGCAGAGAGAAAGAGAAGTGGTCCAGCGTCAAGACTACAGAAAAAAAGAACTGATTCCAAGTAAGTGAATTAAAGTTTCTCAGTATTGCACTGGGTTTATTGCAAGTTTTATTTAGCATTCCAAACCAATCCAAGCAAGAGGAGAAGAGAAACACTGATCTCGCATCAAGACCACAGAAAAAAAGAAGAACTGACACCAGGTAAGTGAATAAAAATTTCTCATCATTGCGCTGTGTTCGTTGCATGTTTTATGTAGCATTCCAAGCCAATCCGCAGAGGAAGAAGAACCACCAGTGATTGAAAACGAAGAGTTAAGGTAAGGATTTCTAAGGTTTTTCCTTAGACTGTTCAAATGCTTTCTTTCTCAACAGGACTTTTGTTATGGAGAAATGGCCTCAAATTCGGACAAGGAGTGTTATTAGACCTGTACAAGATATATACAATTTCTTTCTCAATTCCAACATAAATGATTTATTTGACCAAATTCATAATACTATCATGAGTAATCAAAACTCACGATTTAAAATTAATTTCAGTTTTGGGTATATTTTGAAAAATATTGAAACTGATGTGCTGTGCTTTTTTCATCCTTCTTATAATAATCATTGTGTTTTGAATACAGCGAAGTTAATTAGCAACAGCGATGAACTGTCACGTTTTTTAGAGACTATCTCAGAAAATGATTTTGAAAATTTCGAAAGACCTGACACAAAATGGCAGTACTTATCTACCACCAATATTACTTTTTATGTCAACAAGCTGAGAAAAACAGTAATTGGTCAATCTGTTATGCTGCCTCATTTTTTTTACATAATCATGGTGTGCATAGTTTAATTGCAGATTTTAAAACAGGTGAATCATATCAAGATCAGTTATGTTTTTTTTGTTGTTTGAGCTTGTTTTCTGGTTTTTGTTTGAATAATTTGGAAACCGACACTCAAACAAAATTTTGTCTTTATTGCCAAAACCAACAAATCGATCCCTCCACCTTTGAAGGGGTTTCTTTGCATGATCTTATTTTTGTTGAGGATCTCTTCGAAATTAATGTGATGGTTTATGAGCTAGTAGAATGTGAAAATGACACAGTTTGCCGACTTATACAAAATTCATGTAAAATTTATTCCAAAACAATGAAGTTAAATCTTTTCGAAAACCATTTTAGTTGCATTTTTCATTTTGAGAAGTACTCTAGCATTTTCCACTGTGTCAAATGTGACGTTTTGTGGTATCATCAAATGAATTATAACCATCATATTAAACACTGCCAAGGGCAAGTGACGTACACGTATAAAGGAGGAATTTTTCGACTTACCCCAACCATTTTCGAAGAATTGGCAGATGTTGGTATTCACGTCCCCAAAAGTGATCGATTTTACCCTTAGTTTTTGGTTTTTCATTTCGAGTGCATCCTTTCAAAGGAGAATCTACCCCCCAATACCTCTCTCCTTCAGTACCAATCTGCGCATATCCCTCTCAGATGCTCTCTTTGTTCAAATATTCCCGGTTTCAGATCCCCAACGTGCTACATTTCTGACGGCAATTCTCTTAATTTGATTCAGAAAGTAGTCGAGTATTTAGAGCAAATGGCATCTGCGGCATTCAATTTATTAAAAACCAAATATCAATATGCGACAACCGCCACTCATTCACGAGTGATATGGCTTTGCAGAGGTTGACAGACCATCCACTACAGTGGACCTAGTATTTGGTCCCACAAGTGTGACGGTCTAAGCTATGCTTTATTAAAAGCCTCTAGCTTCTTATTGGTCACCAACTGCACTAAAGAGACCTGATAGGTCGAAACAGTGTCACTGTCTGCAGTTTGCTAAGTGCATCGCTAGCCTCTTGCATTACTGTAAATATCAATATGTTTTCAATTTTCTGTCTGCCAGCAAAAATGTCAAAAGCGAAAAGCTAAAGTCAAATTTTGAAAAATTCTTGAAAAATCACATTGTTCTCAGTTTTAACTCCGGATGTAATGATCTTAATTTAATCAAAAAACAACTTATTCGAGTGCTTTTACTAAAATTGGATTTTGTGATCAAAAGAAACAACCATGTCATGTGTATTAAGACAGAAATGTTGAGGTTTCTTGACATCAAAAACTATATTGCCCCTGGATTTTCCTATGAAAAATTTATCAAAGCCTATGATGTCAGCCAAACTAAATTTTTCTTAGCCTATGAGTATGTGGACAGTCTTGGAAAGCTAAATCATCCACTTCCAAATCATGAATCTTTCTATAGCAATCTGAAGCAAATCAACATCTCGCTGGAGGATTATCAAGCGGTAGCCAGAAAATGGCAGGAGGAGAATTGAACATCCCTACACGATTTATTGATCTATTATAATAATTTAGATGTAGGCCCTTTTGTCAAGGCTATAGAAAAATGTGTGACGTTTTATCAAAACAAAGGGCTGGATCTTTTTAAGCAAGCTTTTTCCGTGAGCGGAATCACAAAGAGATTTTTATTCTCACAAACTGTTTCTGATTGCTTTTTCTCGTTGATTGATAAGAAAAACACAGATCTTCACCAGCTAATGTTGGATCAGCTTGTGGGTGGGCCAAGTATAGTCTTTAACCCTATTCGGCCCAAGAGATTTGCATCGTGCTAAGTCCAACCTGGGGTAGTTTTTGCCCCGAAAGTTTAGAGCATTATATCTTTTGAACTACACGACGTAGAAAAACGATTAAACCTGCAAACGGAAGATTTTATCTTATTTTGTATTTATGTTTAACATATTTCTGAAATTATTGCTTGTAGAAGAGAAAACAATTATTCTGAAGGCAAGTCAAATTTTGATAGTTGCCATTGTTATTTCTCATTTAAAAGAAACAAATATTTCTCTTTTACTTCTCCATTCCTGACAGCAAGACAAATTAACTACTATAGGCCAGTTGCGCTTGGCTGATCACGTAATGTCAGCGAACGCTTGTAACCTTTGAAGTCCAAGAATAGATCGCCGCTAAACAATTAAAACATATTAGTAGGCATCTGTAACATTTTTTACTGGTATAACAACTACAAAATTTTGAATTTCGACCCGGACAGTATCAATTTTTTAGAATTAAGTTTAATGTCTTTTTCACACGAAAGGGTTTGGTTGTCAAGAAACGGATTTGACGCAATTTATATAACACATTTACATAACACGCGATGGCATTTACAGCCGACGCGATGGCGTAGTGGTTAGAGCGTCCGCTTCGCAGTCGGTAGACCTGGGGTTCATTCCCCTTGTCGAGTCATACCAAAAGACTTTAAAAAGAATGGTATTCACAGCTTCCCTGCTTGGCGCTCGGCATTTAGGGGAGGTTGTGGAGAACAAGCCGGCAAGTTCGCTTGTTGCGTCCTTGGGCAAGACACTTAACGGGACGCCCCACCTTTATGTGGAAGACAGGTGACCCATAAACCTCGAAAAAGGCAACTCCCAAGCGAGTGCGGACTTCCCGTCCAAAGTATAGCGATACAATTCGCTTTCTCGTGAATGGAGGATAAATATGGCAAATAAAACAAATAAAACAAAACACCACAAAAGGCGCAAAAATTCCCTTGCTTATTTGAAGTCAGCAGTTCATGAAACTGCTGTGCTCAGCTATTTCAAAATTCCTTGCGAGTTATTGTTCGCCTGCCTACATTTCCCTCTCCCTCCTTGCTGATATCATTGAGATATGGTTTATGAAAGCGTTTTTATATTACGATGTGTATGACGTAGATTTCACAGCTTCTATTACGATGTGTGTCACACAAGCTTTGCGTAATAATATGGTCGGCTGCACTAAGTTGATGCGAGGATAATCCTTCTGTATAGCGTTTGTTTATATTTAACAAATACAACAAAGTCAAACAAGATTGAGGTTGGAGACAAAATAATTTACTTTGTTTGATGATTAGACGAATACTAACTTTTTTCACTGCGGAAATTATGAGTAAACTATAGTAACTGCTTTATATATGACTTTGTTGGAGGAATTAAACTTCTATGTACATTTTTGCAATTGCAATCCCCTCAACCAAATAACCATTCAATTGCAGACATATTGATAGGAATTACTGTTGCTTTTTTGTCAATGCGAATAGCAAATAATGCTAAAAAAGTTACCGATGCTGTGAACACTTCTAATGAACATACAAAAGTTGTAGCTGACTTATATATTTGTCGAATGCCACGGCTAAAGGCCACGAAGTGCCAGTGCAATAATATAGAACAAGCAGCGATATAACTACAAATTTGAGATTTCCAGTAAGATCGTTAAAAAGAATAGCTACATCATGATTGTTTAAACCAAGCAGACCTCGAAGGTACAAAAGACCAATAAATGCTAAAATTTCTGAAGAGCAAGTGTTCTTGGTGTATGGAACAGACATAATATCACGTCCTCTCAGCAATAATTTTGCACGCAGATTTTTGATTTTTTTTCGTGTTGTGAATAATGTCTGAAAGCATGTCAGGCGTAAAAAAAATTTCCCACGCATTTCTTGGCTCAGAAATGCCTCTATGGGCATTTACAACCCCAATATCTCCACTTACAACATTAGCCGCACTTTGCCGGCCAGATGAAGTGGGAGGTGTATTGGACCATTTGATGTTTTTGCCTCCAGTTTTTCCTTTACCTGCAGTGCTCGCTTCATACACTTTTTTTTCTTTTGGATTTAAGTCCAACAAATCGTAATTATTTTCATTTAGTGCGGCTTCAAGGCTGGTAATGATATTAGTACAAGATGATGGAGGTTGAGATGGCGATAAGCTTTGCAAGAAATTTGCATCCAAAGCATTTTCGTGATCATTGACGGCATCACCTACGTCTTTTTTTGATGAGAATTGATTGGAGTCATTTTCACAGCTTTGTGCTTCATTTTCAAACTGAGCATCAACTTCAGCAACTGCTGGAATGGAAGGAGTGGCAAAATAGTTGTCATCACTTTTCGATTCAGAACATAGCACTTCATCAAAATCTTCTAATTCAGATAGTTCAAATATTAAATCTTCAGCTTCTGCAGCATTAAAACGAGTAGAATTGTTCATGGTGATGCAGTTACTTTATCTTGGCATCAAACTTGTAATTTTTATCTGTCTCAAAATTTAAAAAACAGTGTTTGTTAGTGTGTTACACACAACTTTATAAAAGCAACAGTTTTTTTTATTTGCCAAATGAAATGAGTTTTTTAATATTTTGTAGTCACGTGTGATAGTCTAAATTAAGGAAATATGTTTATGAGTTATAGGCAGTCATCAATACAAGTACGAGGGTGAGTCAAAAATTTCTCAGACATATGCTATAAAATTTTTATTTCGCAACTGATTACACGTATTTTTCTATACAAGCTCCATTATTGTCCATACACTTTTGCAATCTATGCTTCCACTTGTAAATTCCTTCCTTGTAGAATTGTGGGGAATGTCTCTGACACAATGAAATTACTTGCTTTTTTACTTCATCTAAAGAATTAAACCGGTGCCTTTAGGGTGTTCCTTTAGTTTGGTAACCAAAAAAGTCAGGGGGAGATGAATCTAGACTATATGGGGGTGTGGAAGTGTTTTCCTTTTAAAATTATTGTAACAGGGCCCTGACAGCCCCAGAAGAATGTGCAAGGACCTTGTCGTGATGAAACAAAATTTGACTGTGCAGCTTTCTCCTTGACGTTTTTCGGCCATTACTAGCGAAAATTATTAGCTCTTTTGAGATACCATTCATCTTGATATTGCCGTTAGATAGAATGACGAAACGTTTGCAGGTAATTGGGGAAACCATAAAGACATGTTTGAACAAGTAAAACTTTGCGCATTTTGAAATTACGACACTTGTCTAAGAACTTTATGACTCTCCCTTGTAGATAAGAAAATGGTGATAACTGAAGAATTTGATCATTTTTGTCACCCTAGTAATTATTAAGCTAAATGTTCAATTGCTTCAGCTACATAAAATTTTGTCTTTGAATTTGTAGACTAGCACTTAGTAAAGCGGCATTTATCAAAAAGTAATTCTTGATAATGGCCAGAAGTTTACTGTGTAACATGACAAAAATATAATGTAGCTCTAAAACATTGGTTCTCAACCGCTGGGCCACAGCACGTAGGTCGGGTGGGCCACAGACTTTTGCGTTACTTTAAAAATGGGTTTGCAAGTCGAATGAGGTTGAGTAATAGTGGTGCATATGAACCGCCATACGGACCAGCACCCATGAATGGGAGGCTCAATGACCATATTTTCCTTTGTAAATCAACTTCGATCGCGGACTGGCCATCCTCAGCATGGGGAGGCAATGAATCATTTTTTTTTGGAGATCACCTCTGCTGCGATGAGTTCTGATGCTAATCCCAGCAACGTTGTCACCATCACATCACAGACGTAATCAAAGTTGGCCACGGCAAGAAACCAGGTCACAAGGATTCGCGGCTCCTCAAAATGGGCCACGGAACAAAAAAGGTTGAGAACCACTGCTCTATTATAATGTGGCTCTAAAATACTAACAACGTTTTGTCAGAGTCCTTTTGGTATTCATTAGGCAAACCCTTTTTTAAGCGTTTACTTGACGAAAACTGAAGGACTCTGTCAAAACGTTGTTAGCATTAGAGTTGACACCAGCGTCAGCTGTACAATTTCTTTTCTGTATAAGTTACGCCTGGCACCAGTTTAATGTTTACCAAGATAAAAACGCAAAAAACACTTTGTTTTAAAAGTAGTGATCCTACGCCATTTTTATCTTTTATAAATCATTCTACCATAGGTGCAGTATAGTTGGCAAATCACAAATCTTTGGCTTGCTTTTGGACTTGCAAAGCACACTCTTTAGTACGCAAACAAGCTATGCACTCAGCTATTTTGACAACGCAAGATAGATCTTCAAAGCAAACATACGCTATAAGCCAACCCAATTAGATTTTCAAATAAACAGCTTATTGAGGCACTCGCTCATAACTCGCGTTAATAAAGTCAAATAGCTTTACAGTCATTTAGTTTACAATTGATAACAGGTGACGTTTGACATAGATCTTGGCTTTCTTAACTCAATTGTTCGACAATGCGTCTATGAAGAGCGAAGTGAGATAGTTATATACCATTCGCTATCAAACGTCAAAAGCAAAGAACACAAGTGATGATGTAATGATGGGGCAGTTTTCTACGTCATAAATGCGTAGATGCATAAAAACATACTAATTACAAAAAAAAGGATGATGCAAAAACAAGAGTGATAAACTAAAAAGAAATTTGTTGGAAATTTACGCAATGAATAACCCTGTTGCGTAGTGAAATGTCTACTTGACAAATGAGCATAAAAACACGACAGTAACAAATCAAAGGAATGCAGTGTTGTTGTTCAAGGGCAAATGCTGACAAGACATTCTGGATAATAAGTTGCGTAGTGCTATGTCTATTTGACAAATGAGCACAAAAACATGATAGTAACAAATCAAAGCAAAATGGTGTTGTTGTTCAAGGGCAAATACTGACAAGACATTCCGGAGAATAGTGTACAAATAAATAGATAAGATTTCAGTTGCATGTCGCTGCCGGAATTACCGATTTGTAACTTTAGAAACAACAGAAAATGCGTCTGTAAACACATTTTGAATGAACAGTAAACATATTTTGAACAAATAAATTTGCGAGAACGACGATCGAGAGTTTTGTTACTTAAACAATGAACCTTGTCTACCCAGCAAAATGTTTAAAAAAATGACTTGACATCTGCGTAAAATTATCCAAATCAATACTTTTCATGAACAAGCAAACAATGTTTGCAGCTGTCTGCCTTCATTACAATTGGCTCTTAGGGGTTGCCAAAGATTTCAGGCTATTTTCGTATGAATATTGGAAACATGAATTTCTTAATATTTAGTATAATTTGTAATCTAGTTTCAAAATACAGACACAGTAATATTTGTTTTTCGTTGTGCCAATAAATCATCTATTATTTTTAATTCTGGTTACACGTTGAAGTTTAATTTGGACAAGAGATGTCAGGGGTTTGATGAACTTGAGCCGCGTTGGCTATTTATCGCGAAATTTTATTTCATTTGACAAAACGTCAATTCTAAATATCTATGAAACATTGAAAATTGCTTGTGAACTTGTGATTCAAGCTTCTTTCTAAATTTTTTTATTCTTTTCCCATGAAACATTTTAGCAATAATTTTACTTGCAAAATCTCTGCTTTGACAGCAAGCGTAACTGCAAACCTATTGTACAGCATGGCAAACTTGTTGCAGCAAAAAATTTAAGCAACATTACACTTCAAAATATAGCGTAGTGGCTGAATCGTTTGATCATTATTTATTACACAGTTTACACTAAACATACCACTGACTTTGTTTTAGTTTTTTGGGTAGTTTATGGTTTCGTGAAACCAGAATTAGGATAATTGTGAAGAAGCTTTTGTGATAATTAAGCCAAAATTGCGTACTAGCATTTCTGTGATCTAGAGAAAGCTTTGTGAAAAATATTCTCCGCTGTTTTTGACACTTTGAATATTATTGCTTGAATAAGTCTGGGAAAATTAAATGGAGTTACCAATGTAGGTCACAATTTGAAAACTTTTGTTATGCTTTCAAATGACCAAACAGGCTTTTTTCTCATCATTGTGTTTGTTACTGTGGATATTTACACGCAGGCATTTATTTATAGAACCATCGCACAGAACGATTTTTCGAATATTTGACAGTTCGTTACTGGGTGACGTTTCTCCTGAAAACTACAAAAAATAACCATACTTTTATATCTGTCTAGCTGCACGATAGAAACAATCCCATAACAACACGTGTTATGGAATTACAATTATGTATGACAAAGATTTACTCTAAAGTTAGCAATGCGATGGCAAAGTGATATTGCTCATCGCTCATCAACGATCACTTTGCTTGTGATGATACGATTCAAGAACAAATGCGTTGTCTGTTCGCAAAAAATGCGTTTACTCTATTTTCTCAAGTCACAGCCAGGCAATAAGTTACTTTCTCTAGGGAATGTACATGCTATACATGGCAATTGATTCTAAGTAGTTTTTCATGAACTTTGGTTAGCTCTTGTTTACGACTTGCCCGCTTCACTCTCAGGCTGCTATGACGAGCGCAGAGTGAGGTTACTATCTTTTTTATCTTTCAGCTATATGTCTGCATGTTTTAGCAGTCATGTGTATAAATTTGCTAATAACTTTCGATCTACCACCAACAGCCAACTTAAATTTTGTCGAATATAAATTGAATAATTTTTAGGAAAAGTCATGAAATCTTGATACTGTATGGTCATTGTGGACAAAACTGTACTTAAGAGGAAATTGCTCAGGCAATTTTTGCCCCGCTTGGGCCGAATAGGGTTAAAAGGTTAGCAATCAAAAATGAAACTTTCATTAAAATGCACTTATACTCCAACCCAAAAATTTGTAAAATTGTCAAGGGTTTTGATGCAAATGCTCTGTATTTATATGCCCTTTCTCGCTATCTTCCAGTGGGTTTTTTCATGAGATACAAAGAAACCAATAGATATCATCCAGAGACACCCCACAAATTTGGACTAGCCTCATATCAGTGACTAAGTTGGGTTGCTGCGACTGAGGAAAAATTTATTGAACACGGTTTTAATGTGGGTGAGCGTTGTCTGACCTCCAGAAATCTTCCAGTGGATGGTTTTTGCCAACAAACTAATGAGGCCTTTGAATTTTTTGGCTGCTTCTTCCACGAATGCTCCTGCCAACCTCAGGAAAGGATAAACCCACTTAATGGTGAACCCTTTCAAGAACTGCATCGAAACCAAAGAGAAAATAAAGCTACTGGAGGAGTGTGGTTTTCATCTTAAATTTAATTGGGAATTTGTTTTGTTTTGTTTTATTTGTTTTATTTGCCATATTTATCCTCCATTCACGAGAAAGCGAATTGTATTGCTATACTTTGGACGGGAAGTCCGCACTCGCTTGGGAGTTGCCTTTTTCGAGGTTTATGGGCCACCTGTCTTCCACATAAAGATGGAGGCATCCCATTAAGTGCCTTGCCCAAGGACACAACAAGCGAACTTGCCGGCTTGTTCTCCACAACCTCCCCTAAATGCTGAGTGCGAAGCAGGGAAGCTGTGAATACCATTTTTTAAAGTCTTTTGGTATGACTCGACAAGGGAAATGAACCCCAGGTCTACCGACTTTGAAGCGGACGCTCAAACCACTACGCCATCGCAGCGATATGTCAGTGGAAGCGGTTATCTTTAGAGAAAGATATGATCTCCTTCACCCAAACCTTGAAATCTGTCAGACCTAAACACTGTCTATCCTTTTAAAAAATTTTAAAAAGGGTTTAATGTGGTGAGTTGTTTGGTTTTGTATTGGCGGATATATATATACTCCTAAACATCTGAAACCATTCTTTAATGAGTTTCCCCCTATCTTTAAAAATGTTATGGTTGGAAGAGAGGACAAAGAGATTTTCAGAGGAGAACGGGCTTTTAAAAAAACCAAGAAGGATGTTTATTTCTAGTTATTTTGGTGAGAAAATTCTACTGACCACACGTTTAGCGAAATGGTATCTTGATCATGGGTTAGAAATTACCAAAATTTACAAGTTTATTGAATACACCCCTGAGAAAACCTTTGAAAAGTTTGCCTGGGATGTGAGCGAGGTGAGAAGAGGAGAAGACTGCAACAGCTCCAAAACAATTTTGGCAAATACATGGAAGTTGATTGGCAGCAGCGGTTATTCGACGGCTCTGCTGAGAAAAGACAAATTCCGGAATATCTCCTATCACGATCAGTTTACTGTTGATAAAGCTGTAAATTTCCCCCGGTTTGTGAATCTAGATGTAGTCAACAGCAAACTCTATGAAACAAAAAGTCCTAAAAAACACATCACCTTAAATTTACCAATTCAAATGGGGCTTTTTGTTTACTCCTTGGTGAAATTAAAGAAGTTGGAACTTGTCTACGATTGCATCAAAAAATATATTCCAGATGACTGTTTTGAATTTATTGAAATGGATACTGATTCATTATATTTTTCTCTTTGTAGTGATTCTCTGGATGATTTGATTAAACCAGAGCTGAGAGAGGAGTTTTTTGAAAACTACGACTATTTTTTTCCTTGTCTAGCTTGCAAACACCACAAAAAGCAGTTCGTGAAAGCCAGGGTTCAAAATCTAGAATGAGTACAAGCAGACTGCTGTAAGGCTTTTGAATTATTTGATCGCTGCACACCGGGGTTATTCAAACTGGAGTTTTTCAGCGATCGAATGTTGGCTCTGGCACCTAAGACATATTTTTCCAAGAAAGAACCCATTCAGGGGGTTGAAAATGATGCCAATCAGATGACTAAAAAAGCTTGCAAAGGCCTGTCTACCAAATTAAACCAATTTTGCTTTGACACCTATTTAAATGTTCTTAAAATAAAATGCAGCGGGGTAGGGGTAAATAAAGGTTTTGTTTGCAAAAACCATCAAGTATTCACCTACACTCAAAAGAGAGCTGGTTTAACTTTTCTTTACAGTAAGCGCAAAGTCCTGGAAGACGAAATCACTACAATTCCGCTTGATCTATAATTTTTGCCTCACTTGCTTTGTTGTATTGTTTTTGAAATTAATTTTCACCTGCTTCTGTTTTATTGTCAATAAATTGTTAAATTTGTGTCTTATATGTTATTCACTCTGGCTGAAATACAAGTCATTCTTAGTCACGTGTGTCTGTTAATCAAGAACGACCAGTAGTAACCTCTAGTTGTAGTAAAAATACGCGTCTGTTGATAAAGCGAATCAACAAACTGCGACAACCTAATGTGACGCCGCTCTTACTGAATTACTTCATACTTACTAAGCAAGTTAAATCAATGAAGTCATGTGTGATACAGTTTGCCTAATTATTGCTGAGATGCTTTTGACAACTTTTTATTATTTTCTGAATAAAGCACAAACAAACATAAAAAAACGAATACCCCATCAGAGCTGAAATAAAAAAAAGACATCATTAGTCAAGTGTTGAAATAGTTACAACCTAATTATTGCTAAGATATTTTAATCTGAATAAAACAAACACCCATCACAGCTGAAATTAAAAAGATATCATTAGTCAAGTGTTAAAATAGTTACAGCCTAATTATTGCTGAGTTATTTTAATTTTAATAAAACAAACACCATCACAGCTGAAATTAAAAAGATATCATTAGTGAAGGGTTAAAGTAGTTACGACCTAATTGTGGCTGAGATATTTCAATCTGAATAAAACAAACACCCATCACAGCTGAAATAGATATAATTAGTTGAAATTGATACATGAAGAAAAACTTACTATAATATTGATGAAAGTTATATCTACCCACTCGCCGCAACGGATAAAACACCAGAGAAAATGTCTCCGGTAGCCATTGCTGGTTCTAAAATTCCGCCTGCAAATGGGGCATCTGAAAAATAGTTGAATTCTTGCTTTGACTGGGTTTGAAACAGTTTTTAATACTCTCAACCAAGAAACTTTATACAAGTACTTACTTATATAAATTCAGGCAATGAACCACACGGCAGTGCTCCCTCACCACCTGCAAATTGCTAAAAACCCTTGAACAGAGTGTACACTGAAACATTCTGAAAAACAAGACAGTTAGTGAAAATAACAACATACCTCTGCAATCTTAACTCACTTTTTCTTGCTTGATTTTGTGATTTTTTAGAGTGTGAGATTACTTTTTATAGTCTACACATTTTCCGGTAGTTGTCTCTGCAGAAAAAGCGTTGCAGTTTTCCCGTGTAATGAGCACAGCTATTGAAAAAAAACTAGATAGATGCTATAACAGTTCAATATATTTTACCTCACAAAAGCAAATGCAATCCCTGTCAGTGAACCCACAAACTCCTCGTAACAAGTACAGCTGTTGAAAAAAGATTAGGGTTATAAATTCTAAAACATTTGCACTGTCTTCAATACTTCAAAATGTTCCATCTTTTGAAATCCACCACTATTTTGATTTCCGGTCCCACGAATTCCAGCAAAACCTTTTTTGTGAGTAGATTTATTAAAAATCTTGATTATTTGATGAGTCCCCCGCCAGAACGAATTGTTTGGTGGTATAGTATATGGCAAAAAGCTTATGACCAGGTTGAAGCAGATTTTATTCAAAGTATCCCTGATTTCGAATATTTTGATAGAAAACCAGCAATTTTAATAATTGATGATTTGATGGGCGAGAAGACTGAGGCCATGACGAAATTCTTCACTAGAGGCAGTCATCATCTCAATCTAATGATCTTTTATCTTGTGCAAAATCTTTTTTTCCGGGGGATAAGAACAATCGCCCTAAACTCTCAGATTGTAATTCTGTTTAAAAATCCGCACAATAGTGGACAATTATCATTTTTTCTAGGCAGTCTTTCACTAAACACACCAAAGAAATCAAAAAATTTTTTTCTGACACGACCAAACATCCTTACAGATATCTTCTATTCGATTTCTGCTCTAAAACCCTGGATCAGCTTCGAATCCGCACTGGTATGTTCCCAGAAGATCAACAGTTTGTATATGTATTGACATGCCAAGGAGACTAAAAAAGAATTATCCAACTTTGAAATTACTCCACAAAGCAAAACCTAAATTAGTAAAAGCAGTAATTAATAACTCTCCGCTGGATATTATTCATTGTTTAGCGGATTGTTGCCATAATCTTTTAAAAGGTAATATTCGGATAACAAAACATCAGAAAGAAAGACTTGAGAGTTATAAAGGAACTCTTCGAAAGTTGACAAAACCTATCAGTGTCAACCGGAAGTGGAAGTTAATCCAAAGAGGCTGATTCCTTTCAACATTGCTCAGCATAGCTATTCCAGCAATTTCAGGAATTGTGGGTTCTCTTGTGAAGAAATGAAGAAAATGCTTTTAGTAGATCCTAATTCTTACAGAAAACCAGTGCAGAGAGAGATAGCTAAGCTTGACAAAGAAATGAGTCAAATTTTGAAATCTGATCTGGAGGAAAGTGAGAAAATCAAACAATACAATCAAGTTCTTCAAAAATATTTATCATTGAAAGAAAGGACCATGAATCCATGGTTGGTCCAGGAGAAGGAAGCAAAACCTATCCCAACAAAGGATATTTTGAAAGGATTCACCAAGAAAAATCTAATTCAAGCCAAGAAGCTTTTAGAGTCGATTGAGAACAACAGCTCTACTTCATGGAATTCAAGAGGAGAACTAATTTTTAATGAAACTCGTATACCCCAAAGCAATATTAAAAAACTCATAACAGATAAAATCAAAAAAGAGACCAAACCTTGACCCGTCTCCGAGCAGTTTCAATTTCTAGTTTGGGACAGTTTGTGAATCTTTGAAAAAATTTTCTGAATGTAAAGAACACGGTTGTTAGGGACAAGTACGTAAAATTTCGAAGAAATACAACCCTACCATGAAGAAGATTTAAACCAAAAAAACCCTGAACAAATATAATAAAACATGCTACTGATAGATTTTAATTGCAGCTGTCAAAACGTGTTGGAAGAGAAAGCTAGCGAATTTTCTAGTAAAAGGTGAGGTTACCACTAGCTCTTTTTGGAATTGTTGCTTGAGTTGATTCAGTTTAGCTGTTGAATTGGAATTACAAATACAGAGTTATGTCAAGCTTTTAACCTAGGTTTTTGAAACAGTATTAACGGTTGCCTGTTTAGATTCTAGTAGCATACATTTGTTTGAGTTGATTTTAAACAATGTCAAAGAAATATACAGATCTGTTACAGCAGTGATGAATAATATGCTACTCTTCAGCTGTGTTCTCATGTGCACAAAAAGAATCATTGTAGTAAAAGAACTTACCATACTCAACCGAGAAAGCAAATCAATACTGAAGAAAACATAATTCGGTTTTATGTACCTGATCAAGAATGATGAAGTTATCTCTGTTTATGCTTTGAAAAAAATCCTTCAATCACTGCAAATGATACAGAGAAAGTGTTTTGTATAAACTGTAATACTCTCTTAGTACTTTTTTGTGTTTCCATGAGTTGTAATAGTTTGAATTCATTTGTTTTTATTATTGCAAAGTAACTCCATTACAACTAATCTGTGGTGTTCTCTAAGTAATTTTGCTTCATTTCGAAACATGTTTGTAGCCACTCATCTGTTCTGTGAAATATGACTGGTATAGATAAGAGAAAGAGGTTTCACATTGTGTGTTGGATAATTATGGATGTTTTTTAAAAATTTCATCATTGCAAATGTAGCAGAGAAACTGTGTTACCACTAATCTGTGATGCTTTCTTAGCAATTTTTTGTGTTTCCATGAGTTGTAATAGTTTTGAATTGAGTTATCTTTTATCATTGCAAAGTAACTGCATTACAATTAATCTGTGGCGTTCTCTAAGTAATTTTGCTTCATTTCAAAACATGTTTGTAGCCACTCATCTGTTATGTGAAATAATCTTTCAATTTCAAGTTCTATTTACATGTATTTACAAGCTGTTTTGTATTAACATTTCTTTTCAAGTTGTCAAGTATTGATAAGATTAACATTTATTTTTAAGTTGTCCTGTGTTGCCAAGATTAACATTTATTTACAAGTTGTCCTGTATTTTCAAGTTGTTATTTACAAGTTGTAACAAGTTGTCCTGTATTTACAAGTTGTTACAACGTACTTCCAAGTTCATGTATCAGCACGTTTGGAAATGACGCAGCGCTCCACAAAATCCGGGTCAAAATTTATATTACATACTACTACTGTTCTGCATTAGCTGCATACCTGAATCACATTGAGAGCTGCATGTGCACAAATTAACGAGCACCACATGCGCACGACGGTGAGAGCAGTGCAACAGCGCCTGCATCATCAATGCAACGCGGTATTACCAGAATTTTTTGACACCTGCTTCTTCATATGTTCTTTTTTAAATAATTCTTTTGTTCTACTATTTTAAACCGTTTTATACCAGCAGGTGTAATAGGACCACCGGTTAAGTTCCTGATATGTCAAAAAACCTAACGATCTCAAGCCGTCGCATCATGGGCGAGATTGGAAGACGGTTGGATCCAGTAGTGCAAACTATGACAGTTTATTTAGCAATGCAAATCAGCAAACGGACCCACACAATTCTCATATTCGCCTAATGCTATTGCTTAACTCTTGGTCGACTCATGGTTACATTGCATGTGCATTGTGTGTAAACCCAACAAATTTTAACATACAAGACCTATTTACTACTTGCACTAAGGTGGTTGAAGGCACACAGTTCAGTCTTCATGTCACTTCATGCTCCTTTTGAACAGAAAGAAGTCAACCTCAAATATTTCTGAGCGTTTTGTTTGAAAATAACTTGGCCTTATGAGCGCCTACTAAAATATAGTGAATGATTTTGGGGAAGCCATAGCTGCTTTTGTAGCAAGGCAGGAAACAAGACAAACAGCGCAGCCAAAAAAACTTAATACAACTAATATGAATATAAATATCCGGCCAATATAAATAGCAAAGGGGCAGCACCACATCGAAAAATAGGCTTATCACTAAATAGTTTATTTCTGTAATTGTGAAAGCAACCACCGTTTTGCCGCTACCATCAGTTTTGATTGTGTTTCAATCTCGTCTCCCTTAAGTATTAACGATGATTTGTGGCAAGATTCTTTGTGAGCATTACCAGTCATGATTAAGAAAATAGGGTTATCACAATTTCGTGTACAAGAATTGTGAAAGTGCATGAAATTTATTTCACTTCTTGCTACTACTCACACAAGAGCCCGATACGTGAAGCCGGCGCTGCCGGTTGAACCGAAATACTAAACCCCATCACTACTGCCCGGCTAGTAAAGTTATAGATTGGGTGCTAACTTTCGTTTGAGCACAAAACGGTTTTGCTCTGCCATGCAAATTTTATAAAAATTCATTTTGATTATTATGTCATCATGATGTCACTAATAACCTTTATGACACTCACAGCGGGGTTTTTCCAATCTTGCTAAGTTTGATGTTTGTACCTGCAGCAGTTTTGCAGGAGTTAAAGCGTACATACACACGTACAGACAGAATTACAATTTATATATATTCTTTTTTAGTTTTTACAAAAAGTCATGATCCGAACAACGTTAGTAAGACAAAATAAGCGGGACCATCCTTCAAATACGGGTAATAAAGGTGCATTATCAACGTTAGGTCTCATGCCAAGTGTACGATTAAACTTTACTTGGCTTCTGGCTAGCCCAATATCCTACATAGGACTGTATATAAAACAAACTCAAACAATGCAAAACAAAGCACAAGATTTACGTACCACTTACTTTTGAACCAGGATTCCCTTTGACGTCACTGCTAACAGTGCAAGTATGAACTAAATCTGACATCTTTACATGAAACTGATCACACAAAAAATAATTAGGCATAGAAAAACCTTCCAATAATTATACACTAAACATGGTGTTTTAAGGCATTCATGGCAGGACGTGATTACATGACAGCAAGTCCCAGCATGCGTGGAAGAACAGCTCAAAAGACCTGGGTGCGAAGCTCTCAGGAACCAGGCACGACGCGACATACCTCAGCGCAAAAATTAGTTTTTTCAAAGAGTCAACAGAACTTTTGAAATTTTTCGGCAAACCAAGTATGAGCAAAATGCAATTAATCGGTTTAATTAATTAGTTTAATGTGATGCATTCTGTTGCATCAGGGGTTGGTTTTTGCTCTAAGTAGTTCAATTATTTGCTAAATTCATCGAATTAAGAGCAATCATTGAGTTAGTACAAAGTATTCTGTTTTATCAGGATTTTATTTTGTTTATGGTCGTCTAATTTTTTATTAATTTTTTTCTGTCCCAAAGTAGCTTGTTATTTATAATAGTAAAAAATAAAAACCAGCACGAAGCAGTAGCAGAAAAAGAATAGTAGCTGCGGCTGTTATTCAAAAAATGCAATAATTATTAATCAAACGTAAATCTGAAGAAAACAGGGTACACATAACTGCTTGTGTAACTAGTACGTGGATAGGTGATATTATTTATTGTAATGGGGTTGAGTTCATACAACATTTTCAATGTTGATACATCATTTATGCGAAGGTTATTTTTGAACAACTGAGTGTTATCGATAACCTATGTTGTGGTTGCTATATTTTTATAGTGATTATTGGAGACGGACATGTAACGTGGCATAGTTTCCACCATGAGTCTTTTGCGCTAGGAATGATTTGATTGACGCTTTCTAGGTTTAACCACACGTGCGTCTAGCGCACTACACCGACAGCCTCGCGCAGCGGGTGATGCTATGAGCTCTTGTTTATTTATAGTTGAAAGCGAAAGTTAACCGGACCTCGGTCACTTTCTAATCCTATTCAAATAAGGTCTCTGTGCTTGCCCTCAAATCTGGCTTCAAATTAGCATGCAGAAATCCAGTGTATTATAAATCAACAAACTAATATGAAACTAGGCCTAAACAGCGGCTAAATACAGTCCGCTAGCCCGATCCGAGCTAGCAGGTCGACTTCCTAAAAATAAAACACAAATCAACTGAAAAACAATGGCGGCTAACACTAATTCTTGCCTGGCGCGGGTAATACATTATATCCAACGTAATCTACTAGAGAGAGCTAATTACTGACCAAGTCGAAATTACAGCGCGAAAGAATGCTAACGTTACGTGCTATTATATCAAAAAACTACTGTTACTATCTAAGCTACTAAAAGGATACACGGGGTCTAAATCTAAATAAAACCAGAAATCGTGCTTGATCATCAGATCTAACCTAAATAAACGAGGTGAAGACAATGGATATGACGTAATGTATCTAGGTCACAAAAAAGAAAATGAAGAAAAAAGATACCGCACCGAGCGCCGCGGGAAAGGCAAGAGAAGAGAATGCGGCTATCGCTTACAATAGTATATCGCAATGTAGTCTCTTCCATTCAGTTATTACCGGGCTATCAGTTGAGAAAGCCTTGACTGCATTAGTTCTTAAAAATTGTTCGGTTCCCATTGGGAGATCGATCTACCACTGGTTTCCATAGTAAGATTAATTAATTAGTAATATCGTTAGTTGTAGCAGCAAAAATATCGTTTGTTAATTTGATACATACCACCATTTAATTTAAACTTTTATTTAAACACAGAAAATCGCATTGCTAATACAAAAGAAACAAAGTGCGCATTCCCGCAAAACTCAGACCACGGCGAAAAAAATTAAAGTTATACAAGAGGCCACCAATGCACAGAGGCCTTATAGGTTGAAACAGTGTCACTGTTTGCAGTTTGCTTAAATTAAATATTTTTTGAATCATAGATGTAGATCGCATAGATGTAAATTTGAATACAGCGGATTACTATTTATAAAAGAAAGAAATCAAAACGCTTTCAACAAAACTGTGGCTGCTTTTCCAGAACAAACGCACTTGCGTTTTTACTGTCAGCAGAAGGCCCCTGTTGCTTTTTCTATCCACGGCAGGTAGAACTTCACATTGACGTAAAGACTGGGCTGTTGATCGAAGGCCTTGGTGTTGCAGCTCTGCGATCCTAGACTCGTTAAACCATAGAGCCACCATCTTCGTTCAGGCCTTTCCATGGCCGCGTTGAGCCCAACTAGTGGTCAACCAGAATCCCACTGAATAGAAAACAAGCTAAAGCAATAGTTGGCAAAATGGTGGAGCAAATAAAACGTTGGTTTATCAACAAACAGTTGATTACTTCAATACACGCTTAGGTTTTACGTTTTTGTGTGTTTGAGAAAGGCATGTTTCTTTTGTCTGGATGCAACATTTGTAGTAGAATCCGCTGTGCAGGTATTGGGCTGTAGCATCAAATACGAAGAAAATTTCGACCAAATATAGAATTTATCATGTAGTTCTTTATATATTCATCTACACTATAAAGCACAATTCTGCTTATCTGTTTTAACTCCTTAGAAACAAATGGGCACAGAAATATGAATATTAGCACAATTGATCGCCATCTCTTGGTGCAGTGGTTCTTAAGGTTTTTGAGACGCGCTCCTTTTGACAATGTCAACAAAAAGCCCATCCTTACTTCCGTCAAATGGTAAAACCTTTCTTTTGAATTAATTTTTTCGAAGCGGTGATTTTCTCAAATTTGTTTTTCAAAATATCATGAGAAATTTTTTTAGAGATCAATATACCGATTTTATCAAAGCGTTTATTTTCCCAAATTTCCTCTTCAAAACAACATAAAGACCTTGTATTTGAGGATTAACTTTTTTAGAGCGCTCAACTTTTTCAGTTCTCAAACTGGGATAGCCAAAAGACATTTTGGGGATACCAAAACAAGTTTCACGTTTGCTTATTCGTTGCTTCCGTCTAAATTTTACTTGAAGATCTTTTTTGAGAGCTGCTACAAAAGCAATTATTTTGCCCGTTTTTATCACGTAAAGCTATTTATTTTAAGCTGTTCCGTTGTTTACGCTCTTTTTTATCTTGAAGAACTTTTTCTTGATAATAATCAACTTCATAAAATTGAATTTTGCCTATACTGCATCTTTTATGGGGATACGCCACATATTCAGGTTTAACCAACAAGTATTAAGAATCCCTGTCTTTCATATCAATTTTAAATGATAATACGTTGCATCACAACTTGTTGCGCAATAGAACAACTAGTCGTATTGTCAGAGTTTCGATACTGTCCTTATTTTGAAAAACTTCGTCCTAGAAACTAATGTTGTCTTTATTTCTAAATGATTGTGTTTTTTGAATACGTCCCAATTTTGTTTTATTTTTAGCAATATCCAGCTATTTGAATATATTTACCGGAAACATTTTGTCTTATCCTAAATTGAAATTTACAATTAAAATTTACCCAACCAGTTTGGTTGGCTGCCCCAAGATTTTAGGCAAACTATTTTGAAACCTCTGAAAAAGGTATTAAAGTCATCTGCACACATAAATACTTAATTTTGACAAAAAATTTTGATTTACTTTAAAAATATACTAGAAAAAATATTTCTTTCCAGTTGTCCTTAATTTTGTTTCCAAGTTGATGGAAATCCTGCTTATCGTATTCTGCTGCGATTTGGCAAATCCAACCATACCCAACTTAATAAGTTATCTATGGCCTAAGTAATCTAACTTATCTATGATCCAACCATTGCTTTTCAAAATTTTCGAGAAGAACAACTTTTTGCCTTGTAGTATATTTGTAACACAAGAGTAACTAAAAATTGTTGCACTTAAAATCCAAAAAATGCTATATTATGATTATTGTTGCATTATGCGTTTACATCAAGAGTACAATTTTGCCAAATTATTCTCAAAAAATATAAAAAAACGTTCTGATTTGCCAAATAAAAACAACAAAAAAGGAACCCCCTTCCCCAAGCTCACGGAACCCCTATAAATATTTGGCACAACACTAGGGTTCTGCGGAAGCCCGGTTGAAGAACACTGGTGAAGATGGTTGACTTACGTCAGATCTATCCTGCTTTCGTTTACAGTAATCTACTTACATAACATTTATCCTACGTTTACTCATTATAATTGTTTTGCAACACATCTATCCTGCTTTCATGCGTTATAATTGACTAACAACACATCTGTTTCGCTTCTATTTGTGATAATAAACTTACCCCGCACGTATCCTGATTCCTCTCCCCGCCAGCGCAAAGTAGACCAGAAGTGTTGGTTTGCTGAAATTTCAAAACTTCCTGGTCGCAAATCGATTTGTTGTGAATTTTCACGGCAATCTGTTTCAAAGAGCTGTTGTCTGGACCGAAACCTGGATATCAACAACATTGCTCAGTACCTTTTTGAAACAAATTACAAATAGCTCGACAATACTCTGCTATCACCACAGAAAAGTTGCGAACAATTCTAATGCTCACAAACGGAAAATTTTGACAACTGTACAGCCTAATGCAAAGAAAAATTGGTGCTTTTATAGCGTGAGGTCTACCGTCATATTTTACCTACCGAGGTGCATGGTGAGGTTAGGGTTAAGATTAGATTTAACCCTAACCCTAACTCAAACACCAACCCTAGACTTCATGCTATAGTGTGGACGGGAGGTAGACCTCACATTATAGTGTGGTAGACCTCACGCTATAGTAGCACCGAAAAATTTTACTTGCTGCTCAGCCCACTGACAAGCCATAACAATAAAACTTCACGACTGTAGCAATAAACAAATGAGAAGAAGTGACCTAAAACCATTTTCCTTCTAAAAAGCTAGGGATAAAGTGAAATAAATTATATTTTACCCAAAGTTTTCCCCCATCCAGTAGCCCACAGCAATTCGTTTATTACAGGGGGTCTTTGCGGTAGACAAGCTGGTTGAGCAAATTGGTTGAACTGACTGGGGTGATGCAGATGGATGAGCGCAATGTCATTTACAAGTAAGCTATGCGAAGAATGACGTTGGTATCCCGGATGTTGAAAGAGAGATTTGATGTCTAAACAACCACAATGACGTCATAAGTAACTTACCAGTTGATAGCAGTGAGCGGTAAGGCGCGTAGCCGATGCTTTTTGTCATTGCATGATAAATAGATCTGCACTTTTGGCTGGTTTTATAGTACAACCAATTTTAGAATCTGCGACACATATTTTGTGACAAGATTTTTTACTTTAATGCTTTATTCGTTTTCTTCAATGGGCAGTGAATATTGTCATTTTGTATAGAACTACCAAAATTAGCATTAGTTAATGTTCAATTCAACTAAGAGCCACATAGTTGGCGCATTGAAATTACGTCTTGTATTCCATTTACAGCGCAGCAGACATCTCACCTCCATTACGTCCATCAAAAGTCTGAACTTGGCTGCCTGCATTTTCAAGCCAACCGAAATGGCGTCCCACGTAGATTGTATATGACGCTGGATCTAAGCTGATCATATTGAGTGAGTAATTGCTTACAATCTTATTCCGCAACCATCTCTTTCGTTTCGGTTGTGGCATGTGATCTTACTCCACAACTATTGCTAACACAAAACCGAATGCTCACAAATCTTATTCTGCATTCATTGATATGATGCGATCCATTGCTTATGACTATTACAAGACCGCTTCAAAATTAGATTTTTTGCAAAATTTCTGTGCCAAGTTTTGATTCTTTAATCCCAAATTTCATCTTACGATTATCAAACCTAGTCAAGATTATCAACCAAGCCGCACGAATGCAATCAACATTCTACTCAGACTCACCGTAAGCATCATCGTTTTGTGTTATTGGTAATTGTTCATGGCAAGCTGAACGTGAGCAGGCTTTAATAGTGGTATCGTAGAAAGTGCTGTCTTTTATTTTTGCTTAAAAAGTTGGCGGTTGTTAGAATATACTGAAGCATTACCGCACATATCAAACGGTGAAAGTCCAAGCGCTTCTCTAGGGAAATATCAGAAGGAGTTAAAGTAATAATCTTTCCCCATAACAATTGCTTTAGCCGACATGTATGGAAATACTCACAACTCTCACTTTACGATCATCACCTATATCTGAGCCATAGGCAACTATCACTCAGATGGGGTAAGGAAAGTTTCGCTTATCGAGGCAATGCGCGACAGCAAAAAGCCAATGAGAGTAGATGATTGAAGCACTACAATAAAACGTTTGCCCTTCATCTCTCTTGGCCAGCATAGCGGTCCATGGATGCAAAAAAGGGACGGCTCTAAATAATGTTTTCGCAATAAACGGCAAAGCAAATACCTTTTGAATCAAATTGATTATCACTAGGCAACAAATTTTTGTTTATCTCCTTTTTTAGTGCTTCTTTGTTTTTGGGTCGCTGATGCCGATTTTGATGTTAGTTTTTGCATGGTGTCAACGATTTTGAAAATATTTGAAACAGATTGAAGTTTGTAATAATACAACTTTAGCATTAAGTGACATTAGTATTACTTTTCAATCTTGTATTATTTCATTTGTGACATTTTTTTTATTGTTTTCATCACTCTCTAGATGGTGATGCTTATTCCTTAACTTCCAACAACGCATGCTATATCATCAAACTCATCGGAAGATGACCATGCTGATTTTGAGGTTGACACTCAGTGTTCTAGCAAAGATCCTCATTTTCCGAATCAAAATGAATTGGATGATCTAACTAGAGACCTGGGTCTAACAAAGGCAAAAGCAGAGATACTTTCTTCTCGTCTCAAGGAATGGAATTTGCTTGCTTCTTCGTGCAAGATTTTCAAGCCAGGAAAACGACATGTGATTTTTGCAAATTTCCATGCAATGTTCTCTGATTCTGATCATTCTTCACTTCGTTATCGTACTGATATACAGGGCTTGTTTCAAGAGATTGGTATTGCCTACTCAGCTTCGGATTGGCGTTTATTCATTGACAGTTCTAAGCGAAGCTTAGAATATAATATATAATGGTAAAGTATATCCATTCATTCCAATAGCACATTCTGTTCAGATGAAGGAAGATCGTGAATCGGTAAAAATATTCCTGGAATTAATTCAATACAACGATTACAATTGGGACGTATGTGGAGATTTTAAAATGATCGCATTTCTTTAGGGATTGCAAGGAGGTTATACAAAGCATTCTTGTTTTTTTGGTTTGTGGAATAGTAGAGCGGATGAGCAGCATTACTTGGTCAAAAACTGGCCAGCTCGCAAAGATCTCACACCAGGCTCCCACAATGTTCTACACTCATCTCTTATTGAAAGGAGCAAAATTTTACTTCCTACATTGCACATTAAACTCCGACTGGCCAAGCAGTTTGTCAAGGCTTTGAAACCGACAAGCCGTGCCTTTCTCCATACTAGACAGATGTTCCCAAGCATATCTTGGAAATCATCGAAGAGACGACTATGCCATGGTGGTGTCAAATTTGATTGAAAGTTATGAAAAGCTTGGTTGCCGCATGTCCTTGAAGTTGCATTTTTTGCATTCTCACTTGGATTTCTTTCGAGATAACTTGGGGAATGTAAGCAAAAAACGTGGTAAAAGGTTTCACCAAGACATCCAAGTGATGCAAAAGCGCTATCAAGGGAGGTGGAACGAAGTCATGATGGGAGACTATGTATGAAATTTGACGCGGAAATGTAACACCACATACAAGCGAAAAAATTATTCAAACGTCCATTTTTGATTAAAATGTTTTATGGCTTATTTGCAATGTCCTAATAGTGCTATTTTTAAATGCTCCTATGTAATTTTTTTTAATTTTTTGTGTAATATTTCAAATTACAAATTCATTATGTGTATTACACAAATTTTAAATCATAATTTCATAAAATTTTAAATAGCGGCAAAATCATTGACATTACGAAATTTTTGATGCCATTTTTGGAATCAGCGCCCCCAAAAACATAAAAAACATCATAATATTATGATAAACACAATTTATCAAAACTTTGTTGCCCAGTGTTATGCACAAGCTTTAGAGTAAACCAAAAGATCAGTTTTGCTTGGAGTTAGATGCACCGTTCGTATTTCGTACAGCAGCTTTTTGTGGCTGGGAAGCATAATTCATATAGCTTGTTAACAACAAGATAGAATGTATTCCTCTAAAATTGTACCATAGTGCTAGCATGTAATCCATTATAAATACTAAAGCTATAAATTTGATGTGCTGTGGTGCAAACAAGAAACAATTTTTGATGGCATCAAAAGTGACTAAAAATTATGAAATCATTTTTAAGGAAATGTTTAGTGTTGAAAAACTTAAATATACCTCGCTCCACCCACTACACTCCTTGAACGGTGCCGTGGTTTGATGGAGTTTACTGCTTGGCCACATTTGGTAGGAAAACATTTTGTCAGCTGTGGCTTTGGCAAAATTCGACCTGCGCAATAAAATAATTTTTAAATACCGGTTGCATGTGAGTGATTAACTACATCTTACACTTCACAACAATCGCTTACGGGAGGGTGATAGTTTACAAATAGCATTTTACAACTATCGGTTACATGTGAGCGATTATCAACAGCTTTACAACAGGCACTGAGCCTACATACTGTATGAGAAATGAACCTTTTTCCAGCGCACCTGGTTTGGCGAGTTCTTGTTGAGATCTTCAGCCAAACATTTGTCCACGCGTAGTGTTTTCTAATGGAAAACAGTGCTAGGAAAAAGTTTAAATGTGGTAATTCGCTTCCCAAAGTAGTTTATTTGGAATTGCAAAAAAGTTAATCAAGGCAGTTTTGATTGATTTAAAGGCGTTTTTAAACAATATTACACAAATATAAAGTATCATTTTAACCGCTAAAAATATTTGGCTGCACGACATTGTGGGCTACTGGTTTAGGAAAGCTTCACAGACATTCAGTGTCAGCCTACTGCCAATAAACACCAGCATCATTGCAGCTTCGTCACAACTACCAGTTGCTCTGGCTTAGCATCAGTAAGCTACTACTAGTGGGGTGGGGCGTGGGCTGAACAGCTATCTCTTAGTAACTTGTAGTTGATTACCGGTAGCTGCTGGTTCTGAAATTCTAAGCAAAAGTTTTTTGTAATTAAATTTAGATTATTGTTGCTATGAGTTATGTATAGCTGCATCAACTAAAGAATAAATCACGTCTTAGCGTGGGCCTAACCAATCTGAAAGCGATTGTATCAGTTTTTAAAAATAGTTCAACAGATAGGTCTATATTAAAATAGTGCACACGTAAAGTAGACAGTGTAAATATATCATTGACAGATGCCGACAAGTCTGTGAGCACACGGAGACCTTCTGTTTCCTACCATTAGTCAGCTAGGCAGCACGCGTATTTACTATTTTAGACAGTGTAAATATTCACGTTGTGTTCGGGCTTTAGGTTTAAGCGGTTAAAATTTTTCCAAACCTCCAAAATCTTTTAGTTAATTTTGAAACTAGCTAGTCCCATATTTAAGACAGCAATTTATAAACAGGTAACTTGAAACTGAAATCATAATCTTCATTAGTCAGACCCTGAAATTTAAAGAAATTTTTAAGAAATAGCACACCAATTTTTGTTTATTCTTGGCCCATTTACATGTTGCTTTTATAAGATGATTTTAGGTGAGTGGTAAGTGTAATGTTCTTTAAATTTTAAGGATTTGATTAATGCAGACTCGAAGCCAGATTAACCATTAGGGAAACAAGGCACTTGCCTTACGGCCAGCCAATAAACAAAGCTACCAATTAATAAAGCAAAAATGTTTTGACAGTTTTCGAGTGATCATATAAAAGCTTTGTTTAGTTTTTATGTATGTACGTATGGGTTTTACGCAGTAATGGAATTCAAAATTTTCAGAACAGGTTCTCTTGTATCGAACTCAATAACAACACGTTTCCTCATTTCAGACAAACCATTTGCTGCGGTTGTCTAACATCTACAACAAAAAACAAGAACGGGTTCGATGATTATCACGACATTCCAAGAAAAGATTCACACGAAGCCGTGCGAATCCTGTAAATCCCACCACTGGTTTTGTGTACGCGTGATTCGCCCAGTTACTTTCATTTTTGCAAGTTTTCCAAGTGATAACACTTTTTATGAGGAAGTATATTTGAATGTTGAGACTTGTGAAGTAGTCTGATATTGCTTAGAATTATGCTCGGAGAGCCTGGGATAGGAGCACCAACGTTAGGCCTCTAAACTGACCATAGGAAAAATTATTTTAGCTTGGTTCTGCATTTACAAGGAAAAAACATTAGACCATTAGAATTCAGTAGCCTAGCGTAATAGAAGAGTTTTATTAGATCAGACGCTGGGTTGTCCAGTATTCAGTAGTCTACAGCCTTCACCTGTAGACTTAAACCAGAAGGACAAAAATGGATTGAGTACTGTAGCAAGTCTACTGTGGTATGAGTGCTGAAAGGTTAGTAATTAAGACGATAGGCTTAGATTTTATCAGGTGAGGTTTATTAAGCTATGCAAGATACAAGTACGTCATGGGGAAATGTTCTATTCCTGCATATTTCTCCTTCTCTGCCCTCCGTGGCGTTTACCCTGCCCTACGTAGTGCAAATGAAAAAATGCAAACGCTGTGAAAATCCAGTGGATCAAGGTAACTAACCACAACCCTAATATTCCCAAATGTTAACCTAGCAAAAACTTGCTGTTTATAGTACATAGGCTCATTAGGCTGGTGCAAATAACAAAATGAAAACTGAAAAATATCACTCGCTTCAGCTCCCTTTGAGCTATCGAAGTGTTAAAGGTTGAGAATCAGTTTGGTTTTAGCTGAATGCTAACAATCATGAGCGTGTGCTGTGTTAGTGCTGAGATGATCTATCCAGTATTAGGTCAGTCTAGTATTTTTTAAGCTATAGCGATTGCTTCTTTTGTTGTTATAATGATGGGGAGTATAACGATTGTTTTTGTGTGTTGTGTTTGCATTTCATGATGATGTGGAGTATAACGATTGTTTTTGTGTGTTGTGTTTGCATTTCATGATGATGTGGAGTATAACGATTGTTTTTTTGTGTTGTGTTTGCATTTCATGATGATGTGGAGTATAACGATTGTTTTTGTGTGTTGTGTTTGTATTTCATGATGATGTGGAGTATAACGATTGTTTTTGTGTGTCGTGTTTGCATTTCATGATGATGTGGAGTATATCGATTGTTTTTGTGTGTTGTGTTTGCATTTCATGATGATGTGGAGTATAACGATTGTTTTTTTGTGTCGTGTTTGCATTTTATGATGATGTGGAGTATAACGATTGTTTTTTTGTGTCGTGTTTGCATTTCATGATGATACAGAGTTTCCAGTACAAAAAGGAGCTAAGGGCCTTATTGAAATTTTTGGCTTAGAATCTTGAATAAGTCAAAATCTAGCCACACAGACCCTAATGTCTTTATAGAGATACATGTAGTCAAAGTTTTTCGTGCATTGGGATCCATCACAGCACGTGTGAATGTCGCAATAGGCTTGTGTGCAACCTAACGGTAAAATTTATCTTAATGTTATGTTCGTTTTCTATTTGTAGATTCTTATCTTAAATTTAACTTTAAAAAACTTTAAGCCTGAAATGTCAACGCCAAGACGTAAAGGCGGTTGGGAGCAAACAAAAGAATTGAAGCAGAAGAAGCATCATTAAGCTGAAGAGCTCAAAAAGATACATGCACTGGCTTCATTTTTTCCTGTTCTGGAAATGGATGTTAATATTGGAGGTGCTGATGATTTACCATTAATGCCTCTGTTGGACAGAGGTGTTGCGCTACTGATGATCGCTTTCTCTTGGAAGTGCCTGATGTTGGACCTGGACAAGCTGTTTCTGTGGAAGACAGGACTAACATTGCCTTGGTAACCATTCCTAAAGATGTTGGACTATTTGGTGACGTAACAGACCACATACGTGGGATGTGCATCACCCACGGAGCTAGCCATTTCAAAGATCTGGCAGACAGTTATCCTGTAACAAAACGGTTTTATGCTGGAGAAAACTGTTTCTTAAATTCTTGTGCCTTCAAACGTGTTTTACTAAATGGAGAGGTAGTTGGTCGTGACTGGCTTGTATATTCTCCAGTCAAAACCTGTGTTTCTGCTTTTCTTGCATTGTATGTTCCTTTGATTTCGTATAGCTTCCTGGTCCAGGATTTACAGTCTCGAAGAATATGGCTCAGTACTTAAAATCACATGAAATCAGTCCTTATCACATCCAATCAGTTCAGACGTTATGTCAGCGAAATGTTGTTGATGAGCAATTACATCGGGATATGCTGGTGATATGCAACTACTGGAAAATATTCCCCCACGTTTGGTGGCCACAATTACTTTTCCCGGTGAGAGAAGTTTGGTTCTTTGAGGTAATAATGAAGTTGCTGGTTCCAGAGACAACGGTAATTATTTGGGCTATTTAGGAAGTGATTGGGAGATTTGATTCATTTTTACTGCAAAACATAGGCACTTGCGCCAATCGTGGACGTGATCACCCATCATATTTTTCAAAACAACTTGAAAAAAATTAATTGCTACTATAGGTTCACTAGTCGTTAATCTCATTAAGGATGACATTGAGTTGCCATACTTCTCAATTTCGGTGGATGCCACCCCAAATATTACTGATATGGACCAGCTAACCATCTGCCTTTGTTATGTCAATACAATAAACTTCCAACCTGTGAAGCGTTTTTTGACATTTATAAATATTCCTAGTTACACAGGGCAGAGTCTTGCTGATACAGGTCAAACGCGATTATTCGTAAGAAAATCTTGTCTCCTGCAAGAAAACCATTGACAGCAAATATCGATTATGCGAAAACTCAATTATTCGAACGGATTCCGTGACTCCCGAGCATTACGGGTAATTGGGTTTGACCTGTATTTGTTAGAACATGGCATCAATTTTGAAAATTTCCGTTGGCAGACTTGTGATAATTCCAGTAATATGTCTGGCAAATAGATTAGCATCATGGCGTTCTTATACAGGCCATAATATCGTGCATACTGCAGTCGAAACTGGAGGCGAAAAATTTTGCATACTTTATGTGCTTTTTTATAAATCATTTTCAGATTAGAAGCAAGATAGATATTTATTGCAACCGTAGCATAATGTGACATATACACTTGACCTCATAGGCGGTCAATAATGACGTCACAAAAATACAATAAATCTATGTAAATTTCCAAAATTTGGCAAAAATTTAATATAAAACCGTATCGCTTCACATTTGGGATTAAGCTAGCATCAACGGTGTGGTAGTAGACTGCCTCACAACTCTTGAATTTCCCAAGTAGTGATTCTGCTGAGATACCTCTGCCTTGATGGCGTTTGGATATGCTATAAGTACTGGCAATCACAAAACATTTATCATTTCAAAGGTATATTACGATTGTCAACCAGAAAAAATGCAAATGGTTGGATACATCTTCACTTATACTAGACTGCATTTCAGGTAAAAAATCCATTATATCACACATTTGTTCTGTTAATTTGAAAGAGCATTTGTCACAGTAATGACCTGATTCAATTTGATAAAGATCATTGACAGTTTCACTGTTTAACTTTAGAAGCAGCTTTGCTTTAGAAATGCTGAGTTTCTCCAAAATTTGTTGAACAGTTATGAAATATGTGCCACCAGATCCTTGCCGAAGTTTGCTAAATTCTTTTTCCAATGGATCAGTGGAAAAACCACTCAAGATTACATATTCGAATAATTCCTTACGAAGAAGATATTCACTAAATTCAACCAAGCCATTGACAGTTTGCGACAAACAGGCAAGTGTGTCTCTTATTAAAGTTTTCATTCTCCCCCCCCAACCCTCCCCCCCCCAGTGCAGTGCATATTTTGAATAAATGCATTAAAGCTTTTTAGTTTTTGGATGCTAGTACCATAGAAAGAAGTAATTACTGCTTTTAAGTTATCAAGTGCTTTTTGCGTAGTAAATTTTGAATGAACATTTACTATTTTCCAGAATTCCAAAACAAAAGTCAAAAAGTAAATTGTTCCACTGGCATCTTGAATTTCCGGATGCACCTTGAGAGCAGATATAGTCTCATCACAGAACACTCGCAAGCACGTCCCGACCCTTTGCCTTTCGATAGGAGTAGGGCAAACCGCTTCAAATGTGAGTCGTGACATTTTGACAAGCTCTTTGCTTTCATAGTAGTACAGTTTCCTAATGTCAGACCACATGGCTGTATATTTCTGATCATTCAAATAAAATTCTAATTCTTGTGTAGCTTTAGTAATCCCGTTGTTTCTTATGTTTTTAAAAATGTGAACGTAGTAAAACAGAATGAACAAGTTACGAGTATCTTTGGTGAGCCAAGGAAAAATAGTATCAAATTTCTTGAAAAATGCTTGATTTACTCTGTTGCCGTCACAGACATTTGCAATTAATTTCTTTCTAGCTTCTTTTAAATTTTCCAATAAAATATTAGTTTGTTCAAATAAAAAATTAGCATTTAAGTCTTTGACAGGAAGCATTTTACACAAGAACTTTGGACCACCATACATGCAAACAACCATATAACTTAGCACTGTGTTGGCTAGCTTAGTTGAATTGTTGAGAGCTTGACCAAAAACTTACCCCCATGATACTGTAACATGGATTTAATGTAAACTTCGTCAATGAGAACTATGCAAGTTTTTTGCCGATTTGATGCATTAGAAAATACTTTGGAGTAGAAAGCAACATCATCATAACGCTTGGTAGATGAAGTCATTCGTGTTAAAGTTGTGACGCTGGGTAAATCAAAATCTTGGCGCAATCAATTGTATGCAGTTCGAGAAAGAGCAAAATAACCAAACGCACGTACGATTGTAGCATTTGAAAATTTTTTCTCACCAACGCTTTTGACACCCATTGCTGAAACTTGCTTGTGCAAAACAGTCTTTTTTCGTGTTGAAGAATGATTTTTTAAAAATCTTACAGCTTCATCTACCTGTGACCACCGTGTTAATTGAGTTATTCTATTTTGAGATAATGATGAGATGATTCATTTAATACCTGAATGAAATGCTTCGTAGGAAAAATCTTCTTTGATTTTTATCATGAATTTAAAAATCCCAGTTCCTTCTAATAGCTCGTCAAATTGCAAATATATTTCGTTTTTTGATTTGATCACTACAGCTAGGCTTCCAAAATTATGATTCAAAATATTAGATTTAAAATTTTCATAATTTGTTATTTTATCTTCTTCATTAAACGCACTAAGCTCATCAGACTGCTGAGTTCGCACTTCAAAGGAGGTTCTGGCGGTTGTCCTGAGGGCTGGCGTGGATGTCCGCAGCAGGCTGGGTTTTATACAATCAAATACGGAAGGTGGGTGGCGTGGTCTTTCTTTTCCATAGCATTGCACAGATTCGTAACCTTGAGGCCAGTGTCTTTCACATACAACGGTATGTTTCGAATTCGGAATGTTATCACGTGGGATAACTTTTAACCACTTTTCTCTTTCGTCTTTATCTTTTGGAAGGCGAAAAGTTTTTTCTTTTGATGTACTGTCATAATTACTATTACAATTTGTTACACAACTGGTGCGGCAGCACCAGGTTTCAACTCTTTGATTCCCGCGCCAAGCGTATCGTCGTTGATTAGCATTGAACCAGTAGAGTTGCTTTGTAGAACTAGTAATATTAGCTCTACGGATCCTTTCTGCTTCGTCAAACAAAAAACAGGAAGCGGTTGAAGCTTTCTTGCAGTGTTTTATTCACAAATATGCGCAGCTCCTCCCAGCGTGCGCAGAACGAAAATTCACGGCGATAAAGGCTACCACACAGCCTTAATAACAATTAAACAGGGGGACCAACACTCAGGCCCAAACAGAAATCCGAAGCATAATCAGTAATCAGGCCGAAACGAAAATTTACTACTCGTTTCGCCACGTTGACGTTTTGACAAGAATAGCGAAAATACACGTGGTCATTATATATATACGAGCAGATGCACCTGTTCTATATATGAGTCAAACATGTGGCCTTATTTAACCACAGGGCAAAGACCAAAGAAAGACAATACAACAAAGGAAGGCTTTTAGAAGTACCGGTAGTCCGTAGGAAGCCCGGTTATAACGTCTACTACTTCTCAGTAGGGGCTAATTGTTCGGTTCGCTGTAGGGGTCTAATTTGAAGCTATATTACTTAAACTCCTAACAAAACAACACGAGATCACTTAATTTACCACAATATCAATCAATTTTGTAAAAAATTGCTTATGAAGTCTTTGCGTCACGTTCTCAAGAGACTACGCTGTATGAAGTCAAATCGCTGTAAAAGACCACATGGCGATTGGCGGAACAACAACATTTTCTGAAAAAAAATGTAATTTGAGGGTTTTGGAATTTTCAAAATTTTCTGAGACAGTTCTAAGAAACTGATTTGAACCAGCTGAATCCAACAACTGAATCTAGGCTTACCCATCTTTATTCCTAGCCTCCGAATTTACTTAGGATTACGTTGCCTAAACAAAATGTAGCAAAATGTTACTTAAACCATGGCTAATTTACTGAAAAAATGCCTTAAAGTCACAATTTCATAGCAGCAAAACTTGTCCTATTCTTTTAAGTTACATAGCATCCTTAATGTATGCTAATGAAAATGTAGGCCTACAAATGTATACTTTATATGCTCAACATACCGGTAGCATACTTCATACAACTTTTCCATCTCACTATGCCAATAAGCTATCGGTCAATATTAAGTTATGTTTTCAACTAAACACAAAGCACGCTTATAACTTTTATATTAGCTAAAGTTAATGGTCAGTTTAACTTTTGTTTGCAACTGCTGTTCAGACTACATAAAATCAAAGTACCTGCACTTTCATTTACAAGTCAACATCACTAAACTGACTACCGTCGATCAAATCTTGAGTTAATGCACTAGTTTAAAATTAAACAATCGTTATCGACATGCAACGTGCGCGAACCCACACACAAACAAATGCTACTAAAACCTTCTGTTGAGTAACAAAAGAAATATAGTTCGCCTCCAGTTTTCTGTCGCCTGTGCACGATGAAGTGGCCTGTATAAGAACGCCATGATTAGCATCCATCGGATACTCAATGGTCTGCTCGAGCTGATGCTGCAAAAGCAGTTTTCAGAGGGTACCATCAGTTTCGAAGTGCTCTCTGGAAAATCTCAAGCGATGCTACTCAAAATTGCTGCACAATAAATGAAGCAAATGGATTGGTTAAACACTTGGGCACCATTGAAATTGCACGAGAAGTTCGAGTATTATGAGCAGCAGGCAAGTGAACGCTGTGGTATTAGCACATACAAATCTTAAAGCCTGCAAGTGCCCAAGCGTAAGAAGAATATCATTGATGGAGATGCTGCGGAAAGGATGTTGGGTGGGCAAAAGTTTAAAGTCAGTACTTTTTATGTCATCATTGATCAACTGAAAATTGCACTAACAAAATGTACTGAGGCATATTTTATGGTTTTGATTAATGGTGGTATTTCAAGAATTGTTGGTAAATATTTGAAGGACTTGTCTTTTGATTTCCAAGCAGAATTTCATGAATTTATGTGCTGGTATCAAGAGCAGAGACCAGTTGAAACAACAGCAACCGGAAGTGCCCAGGTGATGTTTTAATTCCTTCACACCACTGGAGTTTATCATAGATTTCCAAACACGGAAGTAGCTTTTCAGATTTATGTCTAATGGCTACATATTGCTCAGAGAAACGCTCTTTTTCGCAACTGAAATGAATTTAAGATGTAAAACAATCAATTCTTCTTCTTCTTCTTCTTCTTCTTCTTTCGGCTTCTCCCTATTCGGGGTCGCCACAGCGCGAAAGTATTTTCCACTTCTCCCGGTCAAGATGTAAAACAATCAATGATGGGTCAAAAATGTCTAGTGCGTTGGCACTTCTCAGTATTAAAAGTAATTTACTTCACAAAATTGACTTCAAAAAGTTAATTGAAAAGTTTTCATCGGTAAAAGCGCGAAAAGCTGTAGTTTGGTTACGGTAATGTTTGGTAATTATTGCACAATTAAAAACCTGGCTTTTCTGGATTTTTTTGTAATAAGTTTTCTGTTGTGAAATTTAGCCTTCTTCCTGTTGTTGGTAAGCAAAAAATATCGTTTCCTTCATTTTTGGACCACTCATCAAGATGTGTCTTGGGGCCAGCAGAGTCCTAATCCGGTGCTGTGCAGCCTCTTCAAATTTTCAAAGCCTGGTTAGCTACTTAACGTGTGCAACATTTTATTACAGAGACCTACCTCCAGAATTATCCTTTAAAAACTGAAACGATTGCTGTCAGATTGGTTAGATACCGGTATACTCTAAAACGTGATTTGCTCTTCAATTAATGTAGTTTGGCTCAACTCTCAATAGTATAAACCTTAATTTAACTATCAGTACCAAAAACTCTTGCCGTAATTTTCAGAACCAGCACCCTTTGGTAATCAACATCGGTTGTTTACACGTAGCTCTTCCGCATATGGCATTTTTTCTACCATTTATTTCAAAATCAGTTCTCATACCGTGGCACGAAATTTTGATTTAAACTTGATAAAGAGCAAAATCATCGACTTGGATGTGCTTCAAAACTCTTACAACAAGAGTTTGATTAAAGTTTACTAACTTAAATTGTAACACATCTTGTTCTATTTTTATTTACATCACTTGAATCATGTGATCAAAATTTGCTATTATTTTTTTTCTTTTTATTTCTTTGTAGTTTTGCGTATATTCTACTCTCAAGCTGGCTTCAGGAAGCAGCTTCACTAGCAAATCATTTACTGGTTCCTTGCTGCTTCGCAGTTCATATATCTTGCAACTGTGGCGTCGTGTAATTTTCTGCGTTTGTTTTTCTGACATTTTGTGAAGAAATAACAATCTGCCTGTGCCACAGCACTTATAGCAGCGTACTGGTGCTATGTCACAGCACTTATAGCAGCGTACTGGTGCTATGTCACAGCACTTATAGCAGCGTACTGGTGCTATGTCACAGCACTTATAGCAGCGTACTGGTGCTGTGTCACAGCACTTATAGCAGCGTACTGGTGCTGTGCCATAGCACTTATAGCAGCGTACTGGTGCTATGTCACAGCACTTATAGCAGCTTACTGATGCTAAGTCTCAGCAGCCAGTAGTTATGACGCAGCTGCAACGATGCTGAAATTTATTACCAGCACAGTGAATGTCTGTGAAGCTTTCCTCAATCAGTAGTCAACATTGTCCTGCTGTAAAATATCTTTGGCAGCTTAGATAACCACTTTATATTTGCGGCAACCCTAGAATTACAGCAGCGATTGATTTGACCGCTTTTGATTTTTAATCTATACTATCAAGCGCAATTCTCTTCTTGTGTGTTTAACTCCTCGGAAACTATTGGGGCTGCAAACATCAAATTTATCACGGTTGATTACCTCCCCAAGGTAAGTATCATAAGAGAGTCTCGTTACGTTATGATAACGTCATAATCAAAGATAATTGTATGTTAATTTGCATGTTTTGATGGAAAGAAAACTGTTTTGTTCAAACGAAAGTGATCTCCAACTTACTAACTTAAAAAATTTTATCCCTTTGGATTTAAATGACGTCACAGCTGACGCTAAAGAAAACGTTGCAGTGTTAACACTTGGAACCCTGAATTATCAAAAGGTAGTGTACATGCCATTCTCAAATTATCGACAAATAATGCATTGCAATACAGCACTATATACTACAAGTCATGTATCTTGTATAAAACTTCGTTCTGTAACAGAATTTTGGTGTGAAATAATTAATAAATATGTCCTACCATATTTCTGTGTCTTCTTTTTTACTCATCTCCAGTATGTGGATAAGGATGATCGTAAAACCCGAAAGGCCAACGTTAAGGTGGCTTTGGTCAAAAAAACTTGTTTTTAGTAATGCAATGACAAGTTATAATACTTTTGTACAGCCATGTCGCTAACCTGAATTACCTTAAAGTTTAAGACTCTTTAATTAAATGTAGTAATGTTAAGAAACTTGACGATTTTTTACATTAAATCTTACAGAAATCACAATAATTATCCGCATCTTTAACAAAAATCCTAGTCCATTGATTATCTTAAACCATTATCTAATATATCGTGATAACTTCACTGTGCAGCGGCCGACCATTATAACGTAACCGCTACGTGTGTGTATAAACTGTCTGCTCCCTTTTTCCTTCTTCTGTTGATAGGTTTTTTAATCATTCGAGTTTCTCCCCGATAAAGTATTCGTGTTAATAAAAGTGTGAGAGTTTTATCTCGTGTAAGCGAGGTGCCGTTCAAGAGCAAACAGCAAATAGACGTGGTAGAAAGTCACAGTGTCAGCCGTCAGTAGTATATAATATCATTTTCGACCCCTTTTTTGCGGAGCGCTACGTCATTTCCGAACGTGCGGCTACGTCATTTCCGAACGTGTTGATACATGAACTTGAAGTACATTGTAACAGCTTGTAAATACAACGTGTAACAACTTGTAACAATTTGAAAACAAACGTCAAGACAACTTGAAAACAAATGGTAATACAACTTAAACAAATATATTTGTTTTTAGGAATGGTTTTATCTATTTGAGTTCTTTTTAGGAATGCTTTGAAAATGTTCTTGTTTTAGGAATGATTATATTTGTTTTTGGAAATGATTTTATTTGTTTGATTTGTTTTTGAAAATGTTGTTTCTTGTATTTAGGAATGATTAGGTATATTTGTTTTAGGAATGGTTTTATTTGTTTGAGTTCTTTTTAGGAATGCTTTGAAAATGTTACTTGTTTTTGGAAATGTTTTTTTTTCTTTTTGGAAATGATTTCATTTATTTTTGAAAATGTCCTAATTGGTTGTACCCTCGCTTCAGAATACCCCCACTTCAAAAGTTCTCCAATTGATTTCACTTTTCAACCCGTTTACGATTTTTTGTCTTATTGTAAGCACAACTGCAGTAAAACGGAAACATTAACTTTAGGTCGTGACTGAAGTCTTTGATACTAAATCATAACTACTTCCTTTCAAAGCATAAGCATTAATCGCCCATAATCATTCACATCTTGAAATTCTTGATAACATCATAGAGCCTCTGGTCGATTTCTCCTTTTGATTCCCTAGAATGTTGTTTCTTTACTCTTCTAGATGTGTTTATTGGGGGGTATTTTCCTTACTCGTGATATTTCTGCAGTTGGTTGGAATTAATTTACATCTATTTCAGTAGAACTAGGTAGGTAATGGATTCAGTCTTTCTTCAGTCTTTTTGTCAATAATTTTCTGACCACACATGGCTCTCATCATAGCTCTCTCCACTCTCTTTAAAATTGCGTTTTCCTTTTCTTTTGAACACCATACCTCACTTAAATCACTACTGTTTACATCGTAAAATCAAAACGATTTAGTTTTAATTGTGTGCAAATCATAAACATTCATCTCAAATTTACATTCATTTTTTCATAAAACTAGAAACCAAAATTGTATCCTGTCATCACACTGTTTTAAGATTTTTTCCGAAATTTAGCAACTTTAAAACTTATTAACACGAAATTTTTACTACCTTTCAAAATCTACTTAACTCACCTACATAGAAATAAGCACAACTTTTAACAATATTTCAAGGACATTAACATAAAATTCATAGTTTTTACAGTTTCCTCAACTCACCTACATAGAAATAAGCTAAACATTTAACATTATTCGTAGAACATTAACATAAAATTCATAGTTTTTACAGTTTCCTCAACTCACCTACATAGAAATAAGCACAACTTTTGACAATATTCGTAGAACATTAACATAAAATTCATAGTTTTTACAGTTTCCTCCGCTCACCTACATAGAAATAAGCACAACTTTTGACAATATTCGTAGAACATTAACATAAAATTCATAGTTTTTACAGTTTCCTCAGCTTACCTACATAGAAATAAGCACAACTTTTAACAATATTTCAAGGACATTAACACAAAATTCATAGTTTTCAGCATTTACGTTTATTACAGCTAGTCGTTAGTTTTAGAGGAAAATAACCAACAGTTTTCTAGATTATCAGGTTTGTTGGAGAAAAATCACAGGCAGTGACGTTGTGAGTTTAGTGAAAGAAACACTATCAAATTTGACACAATTTCAATCAAAAACTTGTACCGCTAGCCATTGGTTTTACACTATTCGGATTAAAATTTCAGTAGATTGACCAGACCTTTGAGTGAAATGTAGAATTGCTTCACATATGACAGTAAGGTAGTTGAAGTACAGTAGTGGAAACATTTTGAAAAGATCACAACAAAGAAGCTTGTTTCAATTCAGCAGTTTTTAATCACTACTAAATATTATTAAACCAAGAAGATTGTATTTTTATTGTGTTTGGAGACTACTTCAACAATTGTAAAATTTGACTTGTAAACATTCATCACGCATCCAATTTACAATATCTTTTCATATAACTAGAAAACAAAAATTGTATCCTGTTATAACACTGGTTTGAGTAAAAACTATCAAATTCTTAAGCCACCAACATAAAATTCGTATTTTTCAAAATCAACTAAGCTTACTATCAACAAAAAATCTGATGCAAACGGAAGCATAAACATCACGTCAGCAAACCTTTAACCAATCACAATCGACACAAAACTTCAAAAATGGTTTACTATCAACCCTCTGTTCTTCATTTTTTTTGTCACTAATTTTCTGACCACACATGGCTCTCACCATAACTCTCTCTCTGTTCTCTTTAAAATTGCGTTTTCCTTTTCTTTTGAACACCATACCTCACTTAAATCACTACTGTTTACATCGCAAAACCGAGAAGATTTAGTTTTAATTGTATGCAAATCATAAACATTCACCTCAAATTCACATTCATTGTTCATACAACTAGAAACCAAAATTGTATCGTATCACCAAACTGTTTTAAGATTTTTTCCGAAATTTAGCAACTTTAAAACTTATTAACACGAAATTTTTACTACCTTTCAAAATCTACTTAACTCACCTACATAGAAATAAGCATAACTTTTAACATGATTTGTAGGACATTAACATAAAATTCATATTTTTCACAGTTTACTTAGCTCACCTACGTAGAAATAAGCATAATTTTTAACAATATTTCAAGGACATTAGAAAAACAAAACACAAAAATTATTCTTTATTCTTGTTAAAGTGAGTGTTTTCCATCTCCCGCAAATAGAAATTATTGATCCAATTCTTTAATTTTTTGTTGTTTGCTAAAAACCACAAACAGAAAGCTTCAAAACCAATCTGTGTGCTATCACCAATCTAAAACTCATTACTTTAACAAAAATTCTCAACTTATCCGTTAATTCGTAAGCACTTGAACAAACATACTTATGCATTGTGACAAGTCTTCTTAGCTGATCAAAGACTTTTGTTTCATACAATTAAACTCTTGCACTAAGTTTTGATCTATTTGAAACCATTATTTGTAATTCACAACTTTCAACTCACAGCGTATTGTCTCCCACATAGATAAATCAAGAATTTTACCTAAATCCTCGCAAAACTACATTAACTGATATCCATTATACACTTGTTATACGTGATCACTGCTACACGCGTTTGCAATTGCAGATTAGACCAAGTTGATTCATTACAAACTCTCTTACTATTTTTATCAAACAACTTTAATGCTACTGTATTAAGTATAACCCATAAATTAAAAATGTAAAATCTGAAGCTAAACGTTTTCTACCACCTTTATCAAATCTAATGCTCTGTTAGAAGCGAACAAACTCTCATAGTAGCATCTAACATAAACTTACAGTTGTTTTTCTCAGTGACCTCATTAGTAATTGCTGTAACCAACACACAAAAGTTTTGATTGTGATCTCGTGAAAGTCTTGGCTAACTTTCTGACAAGCCACTTTCCATCCTTAAAATGAACAATTTTTCCTCACAATCAACTGTTTCAATGCTTTTAACACCTCAAAATCTAAACAAATAAAATATTTTCTGAACTTTACCTTCATGTCTTCACCGAGTATTGACTCGCATAAAAAATCTGAACATACATCATGTGATAACCCCAACTTATTCCACATCTCAAATTTGTAGTATGATCTCAAAAAGTTTAGTGAAAAGTTATTTGCTCAGCTGTAAGAACAATATCTGTCAAGGTAAAGTTATTACTCTTAGATTAATGGCCACGAATTGTAAACCAGGAAGTTGTTAAATACACAAAATTGATGTAACCAGGATGTTATGCAACAATATGCTAGAGAAAATGACTGGAGAGATACCAATCTCTACTGCAAACAAATAAAAATCGGCAAACGAAAAGGAGATGAGAAGTAATAAAATGATTTAGGTGTGGATTGGAAACAGGTAGTCTTTGAAATTATGTGTAGTGGCAATGTAATTTTTATTTACTCCTGTGAGTTTGCAGCTGGCACATCGAACCCACCACCTATCTGTAATGTAAAACACAATGAAATAAGCAAACTAGTCTTTCTCTAAACAAACCTGACATGGTGAACACTACACTGTAATCACTTAAACGTTTTTGACAAGGAAATCGAACCCAGGTCTACTACACTCTAATCACTACCATATTTGTGCATTTGATAATTGGGAAAAAGTTAGTTTGATTTTTTAGTTTCATAAAACAACTCTGTGAGAGATTTAAATCTGATAAAAATCGGTGTACTTTCGGTAATATGTAGTGTCAAATATTAGACTTGATACATAAACTTTTAAAATTTTTGAGTTAAATTCAATTTACAGTTATGTACAGAGATGATAAAGTGAGTAGGAAAATTTAAGTTTGAAAACACTATAAGATAGGATTTTTTTGAATTAAATTGATATGCAGCAACAAAAGTATTGTGTGGTGTAGAAAATAATGCAAAAAATGCGTGATTATTGAAAAATATTAGTCCACTCGTTTACTGTTAAACTGGGTTGTGCTAAAATCAGAAAACAATATATTGATCGCACAAAATGTAGCTTAGTGGTCTTTATCTCAAATATTTCACGAGGGCTTCAGATAAAATTATTTTGTTGTCTCAAGGTGTTCAACATTTGGTGAAGATTTTAACAAGTGAATAAGTCTAAAAAACCATAAGAAATGATTAAGTGTCCAACTACATGAACATTTTCAACCAAAGAATACTAGATTTTTTTTTTGTAATTTTGATATGAATTTAAGTGTGTCGGTGTGAGAAGCTGATGTAAATCAGACGACAATTAAATTGCTTGTTGTTGATCTTTGTTGCTCAACGAGGTGTAGAGTAAAAGCAAATTTGTGGAGAAAGTTAGATGAAGAAAAACTGCAACTTAGATAATTCAAAAAGTTATTAAAATGTAAAAGTTCCATAGTTGGTGAGAGTAACTTCAACTAAAGGATATAAGTACATTGTAAATTTATATGAGTTCAAGTGTATTGACGAAAAAATTAAATGTAGTGAAGCAAATAAGAAGTAAATTTTATGAAAAAGTTGGATGATGATTGAATATAACTTAGATATTTTGCATATCAATTATGTATAACAGTGTTAGAAATTTAAACTTGATACTTGGTGATTGTAATAAAAATAGTTTTAAAGTTGCATGTTGCTAAAGAAATTTATATGAATTGCTATACTTTTTATCGTAATCACAACAAATAGTGCTACAAATAGTAATTTTAATCGGAAAGAATAAACCGTATTGTGCAGATTTCTACCTAAACGGGTAATTTTTAAAGTAATTCGATGCAAGTTTGTTAGTATGTGCAGAGTGTATGTCTGTTGACAGTGGTTAGTCTGATTTTTTTCTTGTCGTTAAGCCATGAAAAGTTTTGTAATTACTTTGAAATGGTGCGAATAGCGAGTTCAATCTTGGATGGAGGTTAACAGATAAAACTTTTACAGCGATAAATGGTAAATATTTTGTTGAATAAATCAATATCAAGATGGTGAAATAAGTAAGAGCAAAACAATAAACCAAAAACGAATCGATCAGAACGAGGCTATATAATTTTGATAGGTTGAGGACTAAGAATTATTTACGCTTCAAAGTCATGTATAACAATATCAGAAATTGTGGTTGTGTTTCTTGAAATAAACGATAAGTTTGAAACCTTTGTTGTGCAAATGAATGAGTTTAGAAGTTATCAAATTGCGAGTTTGGTGTTTGTTGATTAAAAACTTGAATGAAATTTGAAAATAGCGGGTCGTGCGTTCAGATTTTTTATGCGAGTCAATACTCGGTGAAGACATGAAGGTAAAGTTCAGAAAATATTTTATTTGTTTAGATTTTGAGGTGTTAAAAGCATTGAAACAGTTGATTGTGAGGAAAAATTGTTCATTTTAAGGATGGAAAGTGGCTTGTCAGAAAGTTAGCCAAGACTTTCACGAGATCACAATCAAAACTTTTGTGTGTTGGTTACAGCAATTACTAATGAGGTCACTGAGAAAAACAACTGTAAGTTTATGTTAGATGCTACTATGAGAGTTTGTTCGCTTCTAACAGAGCATTAGATTTGATAAAGGTGGTAGAAAACGTTTAGCTTCAGATTTTACATTTTTAATTTATGGGTTATACTTAATACAGTAGCATTAAAGTTGTTTGATAAAAATAGTAAGAGAGTTTGTAATGAATCAACTTGGTCTAATCTGCAATTGCAAACGCGTGTAGCAGTGATCACGTATAACAAGTGTATAATGGATATCAGTTAATGTAGTTTTGCGAGGATTTAGGTAAAATTCTTGATTTATCTATGTGGGAGACAATACGCTGTGAGTTGAAAGTTGTGAATTACAAATAATGGTTTCAAATAGATCAAAACTTAGTGCAAGAGTTTAATTGTATGAAACAAAAGTCTTTGATCAGCTAAGAAGACTTGTCACAATGCATAAGTATGTTTGTTCAAGTGCTTACGAATTAACGGATAAGTTGAGAATTTTTGTTAAAGTAATGAGTTTTAGATTGGTGATAGCACACAGATTGGTTTTGAAGCTTTCTGTTTGTGGTTTTTAGCAAACAACAAAAAATTAAAGAATTGGATCAATAATTTCTATTTGCGGGAGATGGAAAACGCTCACTTTAACAAGAATAAAGAATAATTTTTGTGTTTTGTTTTTCTAATGTCCTTGAAATATTGTTAAAAATTATGCTTATTTCTACGTAGGTGAGCTAAGTAAACTGTGAAAAATATGAATTTTATGTTAATGTCCTACAAATCATGTTAAAAGTTATGCTTATTTCTATGTAGGTGAGTTAAGTAGATTTTGAAAGGTAGTAAAAATTTCGTGTTAATAAGTTTTAAAGTTGCTAAATTTCGGAAAAAATCTTAAAACAGTTTGGTGATACGATACAATTTTGGTTTCTAGTTGTATGAACAATGAATGTGAATTTGAGGTGAATGTTTATGATTTGCATACAATTAAAACTAAATCTTCTCGGTTTTGCGATGTAAACAGTAGTGATTTAAGTGAGGTATGGTGTTCAAAAGAAAAGGAAAACGCAATTTTAAAGAGAACAGAGAGAGAGTTATGGTGAGAGCCATGTGTGGTCAGAAAATTAGTGACAAAAAAAATGAAGAACAGAGGGTTGATAGTAAACCATTTTTGAAGTTTTGTGTCGATTGTGATTGGTTAAAGGTTTGCTGACGTGATGTTTATGCTTCCGTTTGCATCAGATTTTTTGTTGATAGTAAGCTTAGTTGATTTTGAAAAATACGAATTTTATGTTGGTGGCTTAAGAATTTGATAGTTTTTACTCAAACCAGTGTTATAACAGGATACAATTTTTGTTTTCTAGTTATATGAAAAGATATTGTAAATTGGATGCGTGATGAATGTTTACAAGTCAAATTTTACAATTGTTGAAGTAGTCTCCAAACACAATAAAAATACAATCTTCTTGGTTTAATAATATTTAGTAGTGATTAAAAACTGCTGAATTGAAACAAGCTTCTTTGTTGTGATCTTTTCAAATGTTTCCACTACTGTACTTCAACTACCTTACTGTCATATGTGAAGCAATTCTACATTTCACTCAAAGGTCTGGTCAATCTACTGAAATTTTAATCCGAATAGTGTAAAACCAATGGCTAGCGGTACAAGTTTTTGATTGAAATTGTGTCAAATTTGATAGTGTTTAGCAAACTGCAGACAGTGACACTGTTTCGACCTATCAGGTCTCTTCAGTGCAGTTGGTGACCAATAAGAAGCTAGAGGCTTTTAATAAAGCATAGCTTAGACCGTCACACTTGTGGGACCAAATACTAGGTCCACTGTAGTGGATGGTCTGTCAAAGACCTTGTGACCACTCGGCCGTGACAGCACTATTGTTCTAGCAGTTGTTAGACGTATTGCACCTGCGACAACCGCCACTCATTCACGAGTGATACGGCTTCGCAGAGGTTGACAGACCATCCACTACAGTGGACCTAGTATTTGGTCCCACAAGTGTGACGGTCTAAGCTATGCTTTATTAAAAGCCTCTAGCTTCTTATTGGTCACCAACTTCACTGAAGAGACCTGATAGGTCGAAACAGTGTCACTGTCTGCAGTTTGCTAAGTGCATCCCTGGCCTCTTGCATTACTATACTTGATAGTGTTTCTTTCACTAAACTCACAACGTCACTGCCTGTGATTTTTCTCCAACAAACCTGATAATCTAGAAAACTGTTGGTTATTTTCCTCTAAAACTAACGACTAGCTGTAATAAACGTAAATGCTGAAAACTATGAATTTTGTGTTAATGTCCTTGAAATATTGTCAAAAGTTGTGCTTATTTCTATGTAGGTAAGCTGAGGAAACTGTAAAAACTATGAATTTTATGTTAATGTCCTTGAAATATTGTTAAAAGTTGTGCTTATTTCTATGTAGGTAAGCTGAGGAAACTGTAAAAACTATGAATTTTATGTTAATGTTCTACGAATAATGTCAAAAGTTGTGCTTATTTCTATGTAGGTGAGCGGAGGAAACTGTAAAAACTATGAATTTTATGTTAATGTTCTACGAATATTGTCAAAAGTTGTGCTTATTTCTATGTAGGTGAGCGGAGGAAACTGTAAAAACTATGAATTTTATGTTAATGTTCTACGAATATTGTCAAAAGTTGTGCTTATTTCTGTGTAGGTGAGTTGAGGAAACTGTAAAAACTATGAATTTTGTGTTAATGTCCTTGAAATATTGTTAAAAGTTGTGCTTATTTCTATGTAGGTGAGTTAAGTAGATTTTGAAAGGTAGTAAAAATTTCGTGTTAATAAGTTTTAAAGTTGCTAAATTTCGGAAAAAATCTTAAAACAGTGTGATGACAGGATACAATTTTGGTTTCTAGTTTTATGAAAAAATGAATGTAAATTTGAGATGAATGTTTATGATTTGCACACAATTAAAACTAAATCGTTTTGATTTTACGATGTAAACAGTAGTGATTTAAGTGAGGTATGGTGTTCAAAAGAAAAGGAAAACGCAATTTTAAAGAGAGTGGAGAGAGCTATGATGAGAGCCATGTGTGGTCAGAAAATTATTGACAAAAAGACTGAAGAAAGACTGAATCCATTACCTACCTAGTTCTACTGAAATAGATGTAAATTAATTCCAACCAACTGCAGAAATATCACGAGTAAGGAAAATACCCCCCAATAAACACATCTAGAAGAGTAAAGAAACAACATTCTAGGGAATCAAAAGGAGAAATCGACCAGAGGCTCTATGATGTTATCAAGAATTTCAAGATGTGAATGATTATGCGCGATTAATGCTTATGCTTTGAAAGGAAGTAGTTATGATTTAGTATCAAAGACTTCAGTCACGACCTAAAGTTAATGTTTCCGTTTTACAGCAGTTGTGCTTACAATAAGACAAAAAATCGTAAACGGGTTGAAAAGTGAAATCAATTGGAGAACTTTTGAAGTGGGGGTATTCTGAAGCGAGGGTACAACCAGTTAGGACATTTTCAAAAATAAATGAAATCATTTCCAAAAAGAAAAAAAAAACATTTCCAAAAACAAGTAACATTTTCGAAGCATTCCTAAAAAGAACTCAAACAAATAAAACCATTCCTAAAAACAAATATACCTAATCATTCCTAAATACAAGAAACAACATTTTCAAAAACAAATCAAACAAATAAAATCATTTCCAAAAACAAATATAATCATTCCTAAAACAAGAACATTTTCAAAGCATTCCTAAAAAGAACTCAAATAGATAAAACCATTCCTAAAAACAAATATATTTGTTTAAGTTGTATTACCATTTGTTTTCAAGTTGTCTTGACGTTTGTTTTCAAATTGTTACAAGTTGTTACACGTTGTATTTACAAGCTGTTACAATGTACTTCAAGTTCATGTATCAACACGTTCGGAAATGACGTAGCCGCACGTTCGGAAATGACGTAGCGCTCCGCAAAAAAGGGGTCGAAAATGATATTATATACTACTGACGGCTGACACTGTGACTTTCTACCACGTCTATTTGCTGTTTGCTCTTGAACGGCACCTCGCTTACACGAGATAAAACTCTCACACTTTTATTAACACGAATACTTTATCGGGGAGAAACTCGAATGATTAAAAAACCTATCAACAGAAGAAGGAAAAAGGGAGCAGACAGTTTATACACACACGTAGCGGTTACGTTATAATGGTCGGCCGCTGCACAGTGAAGTTATCACGATATATTAGATAATGGTTTAAGATAATCAATGGACTAGGATATTTTGTTAAAGATGCGGATAATTATTGTGATTTCTGTAAGATTTAATGTAAAAAATCGTCAAGTTTCTTAACATTACTACATTTAATTAAAGAGTCTTAAACTTTAAGGTAATTCAGGTTAGCGACATGGCTGTACAAAAGTATTATAACTTGTCATTGCATTACTAAAAACAAGTTTTTTTGACCAAAGCCACCTTAACGTTGGCCTTTCGGGTTTTACGATCATCCTTATCCACATACTGGAGATGAGTAAAAAAGAAGACACAGAAATATGGTAGGACATATTTATTAATTATTTCACACCAAAATTCTGTTACAGAACGAAGTTTTATACAAGATACATGACTTGTAGTATATAGTGCTGTATTGCAATGCATTATTTGTCGATAATTTGAGAATGGCATGTACACTACCTTTTGATAATTCAGGGTTCCAAGTGTTAACACTGCAACGTTTTCTTTAGCGTCAGCTGTGACGTCATTTAAATCCAAAGGGATAAAATTTTTTAAGTTAGTAAGTTGGAGATCACTTTCGTTTGAACAAAACAGTTTTCTTTCCATCAAAACATGCAAATTAACATACAATTATCTTTGATTATGACGTTATCATAACGTAACGAGACTCTCTTATGATACTTACCTTGGGGAGGTAATCAACCGTGATAAATTTGATGTTTGCAGCCCCAATAGTTTCCGAGGAGTTAAACACACAAGAAGAGAATTGCGCTTGATAGTATAGATTAAAAATCAAAAGCGGTCAAATCAATCGCTGCTGTAATTCTAGGGTTGCCGCAAATATAAAGTGGTTATCTAAGCTGCCAAAGATATTTTACAGCAGGACAATGTTGACTACTGATTGAGGAAAGCTTCACAGACATTCACTGTGCTGGTAATAAATTTCAGCATCGTTGCAGCTGCGTCATAACTACTGGCTGCTGAGACTTAGCATCAGTAAGCTGCTATAAGTGCTGTGACATAGCACCAGTACGCTGCTATAAGTGCTATGGCACAGCACCAGTACGCTGCTATAAGTGCTGTGACACAGCACCAGTACGCTGCTATAAGTGCTGTGACATAGCACCAGTACGCTGCTATAAGTGCTGTGACATAGCACCAGTACGCTGCTATAAGTGCTGTGACATAGCACCAGTACGCTGCTATAAGTGCTGTGGCACAGGCAGATTGTTATTTCTTCACAAAATGTCAGAAAAACAAACGCAGAAAATTACACGACGCCACAGTTGCAAGATATATGAACTGCGAAGCAGCAAGGAACCAGTAAATGATTTGCTAGTGAAGCTGCTTCCTGAAGCCAGCTTGAGAGTAGAATATACGCAAAACTACAAAGAAATAAAAAGAAAAAAAATAATAGCAAATTTTGATCACATGATTCAAGTGATGTAAATAAAAATAGAACAAGATGTGTTACAATTTAAGTTAGTAAACTTTAATCAAACTCTTGTTGTAAGAGTTTTGAAGCACATCCAAGTCGATGATTTTGCTCTTTATCAAGTTTAAATCAAAATTTCGTGCCACGGTATGAGAACTGATTTTGAAATAAATGGTAGAAAAAATGCCATATGCGGAAGAGCTACGTGTAAACAACCGATGTTGATTACCAAAGGGTGCTGGTTCTGAAAATTACAGCAAGAGTTTTTGGTACTGATAGTTAAATTAAGGTTTATACTATTGAGAGTTGAGCCAAACTACATTAATTGAAGAGCAAATCACGTTTTAGAGTATACCGGTATCTAACCAATCTGACAGCAATCGTTTCAGTTTTTAAAGGATAATTCTGGAGGTAGGTCTCTGTAATAAAATGTTGCACACGTTAAGTAGCTAACCAGGCTTTGAAAATTTGAAGAGGCTGCACAGCACCGGATTAGGACTCTGCTGGCCCCAAGACACATCTTGATGAGTGGCCCAAAAATGAAGGAAACGATATTTTTTGCTTACCAACAACAGGAAGAAGGCTAAATTTCACAACAGAAAACTTATTACAAAAAAATCCAGAAAAGCCAGGTTTTTAATTGTGCAATAATTACCAAACATTACCGTAACCAAACTACAGCTTTTCGCGCTTTTACCGATGAAAACTTTTCAATTAATTTTTTGAAGTCAATTTTGTGAAGTAAATTACTTTTAATACTGAGAAGTGCCAACGTATCAACACATTCGGAAATCACGTTCGGAAATGACGTAGCGCTCCGCAAAGCGCTCCGCAAAAAAGGGGTCGAAAATGATATTATATACTACTGCCGTCAGATCTCTCTCGTCCATCCGCTTCTGTGGCTCCTCCCTACAACCACCGCCCATTGCTACAGTGGTTACTCCAACCAAGAACAATAAAAGCAGCAGCATCACAACAAAGCTAACAAGTAAAAAAACTTAATTTTACAAGACAACAAAGATGGTAACGTACATTATTTATATTTTGCATTTGTTTTCCACCCTAAAGAAGCTAGACCAAGCCATTGGATAAATAAGAAACAGAACTGCATCGCTTTATTACCTAATATTACTCGCGCTATTTTGTTTATCATATGATCTTGACGCTATCATTAGCTTCTCTGGGCGAAATACGTAATAATCAAGAAATAATACCGACACGATGGCGTAGTGGTTAGAGCGTCTGCTTCGGAGTTGGTAGACCTGGGGTTCATTCCCCTTGTCGAGTCATACCTAAAGACTTTAAAAAATGGTATCTATAGCTTCCCTGCTTGGCGCTCAGCATTTATGGGAGGTTGTGGTGAACAAGCCGACAAGTTTGCTTGTTGTGTCCTTGGGCAAGGCACTTAACGGGACGCCCCACCTTTATGTGGAAGACAGATGACCTGGAAATGGCAACTCCCAAGCAAGTGCAGACTTACCGTCCAAAACATAGCGATACATCGCTTTCTCGTGAATGGAGGATAAGTATGGTAAATAAAATAAAATAAAAGATAACGTCATAATTGCGGTTCTAAGAGTCCCACAACTCCGACCAATTACAAGTAGGTTCTTTGTTTTGATTCGTGAACTGCGTATCACAAACGATTTCCAATCACTTCTACCGAAAATTGCAAAAAAACTGTTACGATTAACGATTTGTAAATATTGCTTTTAATTAATGGATATTAAGGCATATAGGCTAACTGCAATCAGTTGAATAAAATACCACTTCCACGACCGGTTTTGTTCCTATTAGAACTCGTCAGGTGGACTCAGGTATTGAACCGACTGTTGCATGATTTGCTTCATGCGGTTTATGCCACTCCGCCATCGGTCCTTTCAACTGATGCTGTTAATTTTAAGCTTATATATGGTGCAATGAGCTTGATGCGATATATGCTTTTAATTCCCAGCCAAGCCAGTGCCCTTATTGCGTTATAATATTCAATTGATTGCAGTTAGCCTATATGCCTTAATATCCATTAATTAAAAGCAATATCTTAAACAGGCTAACACCAGCTCCTATAATTCGTATTACAACGTAATAACGGCACTGGCTTGGCTGGGAATTAAAAGCATATATCGCATCAAGCTCACTATAGTGAGCTTGCACCATATATAAGCTTAAAATTAACAGCATCAGTTGAAAGGACCGATGGCGGAGTGGCATAAACCGCATGAAGCAATTCATGTGATCGTCGGTTCAATACCTGAGTCCACCTGACGAGTTCCAATAGGAACGAAACCTTTCGTGGAAGTGGTATTTTATTCAACTGATTGCAGTTAGCCTATATGCCTTAATATCCATTAATTAAAAGCAATATCTTAAACAGGCTAACACCAGCTCCTATAATTCGTATTATGACTTGTAAATGGTTATGTTACCACCGTTATTATCATTTGTTTAAGCTCAATTTCACTTGTTAGCATTGTCGTAATAACTCTTCTGTACGTTTGTAAACTACGCAGCCCAGCAAACTGACGGTTGCCCCACACTAATTCACCACGCGATTACCACCCGAACGTACAGTCTCCTGTCGCAGTACACCATGAGGGCAACCCCATAACTTCAATCCCACCTACCAGTACACCTATCCACGCCCAACATTCCATTTCCACATCCCTTAACTTTGAGACACGGCAAGGTAGCTTCGCGACACCCCCAGCACACATGGCCTCTCAAATTCACCATGAGCCGTCAACCACCATGCTCCTGTCTCACACGTTGCCAGAGTTTTGGTCGTTTAGTGTCTCCGGGTTTTTCAGCTCGTTAGAAATGATGCTCAGCCATGGAAGGATCACTGAAGAAGCCCCCGAATAGTCTGCCCTTGTTCAAGCCTTGAGCAAGCACGAACGAATACCAAAGTAGCTAATATCCTGCAAAACTTCAATCAGGACAAATCATATACTCAACTAAAAACATTACTTCTCGTACGCCTTTGTAACAAAAGTGAAAATCCACCCTACACCATTTTAAAACACTGCACTAAAGGCGACGACTCTATAGCTGAATTCCTTATTCGGATCAAAGTTGCCCTCGGGACCTCTTCAGTCGTCACCGACTTAATCCGCCATTATCTTGTGGAGGCTGTCGACCCCCAGATAAGGATCAACCTTTATCACTACGAACCAGCTAGCCTTGAGAAGCTGGTTCAACACCCTGACCGCTTTATTGCTCGCTTGAAACAGGGCCATAGGTCACAGCCCACTCCATATCCCGGGAAGGAATCGTCTGCTAACCAAAGTCTCATAAACGAGGTCCTAGAATCACGCTTGGATTTGCTGCAAAGAAGTGTCAGTGAGCTTTCACAAAGCGGAAACCACTCCATAGTTGTGTCACCCAAGTCCCGTCTCATGGCTCCCAACGCCACAGCCGACCTTTTAATCGGAATTCGTCTCCCCAATTACCTCGGCGTGGTCAACCCTGGCTTTGCTATTACCACAGCCGCTTTGGCAACCGCGCTCCAAAATGTGAAGGACCCCCCTGCCCCCGAGGAGCTGCTTCCTCTTCACCTTCACATTTGCACAACATCTTCTCTCCCGCTACCCAATCTTCTAACCACGGTTTATTTTTTATCATTAACAACGTTTCCAAGGCTCGCTTTCCGGTCGATGCCAGCGCCGCCGTTTCCATTTTTTCTTCGGCGAGGGTGGGTCGTCATCGTCTGAAGCCAGCCACAACACACTCCCTCCAAGCACCGGGTAAAGACCTTCTTCCAGTTATTGGCTACTTGCACACTTCAGTTGACCTCGATTTCGCACGCTTGTTCAGCCACGATTTCTGTGTCTGCGATATTAAGCGTGTCATCCTAGGCACGGACTTCTTATCGCGTCACAAACTAATTGTCGATGTAACCCACTGACGACTGACTGAGTCCATAGAGGTAGAGAGATGCTCCCCCTCTTCCGAGTTAGAACCCGATTCTAGCTTCGGGATCCAAATCAACCACAAGACGAATCTAAAAATATTAAACTCACTCCGGAGAACCTTTCCTGAGGTCTTTGACTCTTGTCGCCGCAATAGAGAAGCTAAGCACTTAGTCGTGGCTTCATTAGAAACGTCTACTGAAGAGCCGACATTTCCAGAACACGTCGTCTCAACCCCGAAGAGTTTAGAGCCTTGCGAAATGAGTTAAAATGCCTTTGTGATCAGGGTATTCTCGAAAATAGCCACAGCGCCAGGACATCCCCAATGATAATGGTTCGTAAAAATCAGGTACGTGGAGACTTTGCGCCCACTTTACAAACTTACACAAAATGCTTCAAACACGAAAGTATGCCCTACCTTATATTAGTGGCTTTTCTGCGTTAGCAAATGGGTGCTTCATTTTTTCGAGCATTGACACTTCAAATGCCTGTTACAACATACCGATCAAGCTTGAAGATAAACACAAACTTACCATCACAACCCCTTTGGGCAACTGTTCCTACGACTACCTATCCATGGACATGGCTGCCAGCTCCACTTATTTTCACCAACAAACGAATGAGGCATTGAAGGCGATTCCCCAAGTATTCTGCTACCTAGATGACATAATAGCGATGTCCCGCAATCTTACTGATTACGGGAGGACCTTGAATCAAGTGTTTACTCGACTGCGTGATCACGGCCTGGTGGTCAACCAAAATAAGTATGTTTTCGGCGTTAACAGTTTATCGTTTTTGGGTTTCAAGGTGTAGAGATTTTCTAGTATGATTTTCTAGTAGAGATCTGAACAGAGATTTTCTCCCTTGCCAACAAAAGTTTCAGCCATAAATGATTTCCCTCTGCCCCGCACCAAGTGCCAACTAAAACCGTATCTCGGCATGTATGAGTACCACATCAAATTTTTACCCAACTACGCTAAGTTTCTCCAACCCCTCCATCTTTTTCCGTTTCCACCCCCACTAATCAACTTTTAGCTTGGACCGACGACCTCAAATCCCTCTTCAATAAAAGTAAAGCTGCTCTTGTTTTGTTTTATTTGTCATATTTATCCTCCATTCACGAGAAAGCGAATTGTATCGCTATACTTTGGACGGGAAGTCCGCACTCGCTTGGGAGTTGCCTTTTTCGAGGTTTATTGGCCACCTGTCTTCCACATAAAAGTGGGGCTTCCCGTTAAGTGCCTTGCCCAAGGACACAACAAGCGAACTTGCCGGCTTGTTCTCCACAACCTCCCCTAAATGCCAAGCGCCAAGCAGGGAAGTTGCGGATGCCATTTTTTATAGTCTTTTGGTATGACTCGACAAGGGAAATGAACCCCAGGTCTACCGACTTCGAAGCGCCATGCTCTCGCGGAATCAACTCTTTTGGCTTTTCCTAACCCCTTTCAACCACAGAACTTATTGTCGATGTCTCCGGTTTTTGCATTGGCACCACCTTGCAACAAGTAGACAATGGCCTATGCTAACTCTTAGCGTTTTGGTCGAAAAGCTTAACGGAATCACAAAAATCATAGTCCGCTGTTGAACGAGAGTTGTATGCTTGCTACGCATCCATCAAACACTTTCAGTGCCTACTAGATGCCAAAGAATTTATCCGTAAAACAAATCACTGCCCTTTTGTCGACAATTTTTGAGTAATACTTTAGCAACATCTCCACGCCAGCAACGACACTTTGATTACATTGCACAAATTGCAACATGTGGTGGAGGTTTCGAACGTCACGGACGCTTTGTCCCGTCGACCAAAGCACACTGAGTCTGACATCAATGCTATTTTACTTGAAGAATCCAGCCTAGATTACCTTTGTATCGCTATCTCCCAAATAGGTGACCCTGAGATCGAACGCTTACGCCAGGGTGAATCAATCGATGCCCTCTCATTAAAAGTAACCCCAGTATTTCTTGCTGATCACGGTATCATCCTGCTGTGCGATACGAATCACGACCTCCTGCGCCCCATTATTCCTTCTAACATGCGCTTCGACGTGTTCCACTTGTACCATTCTTGGTCTCACCCTGGCGCCAACACCGGTATCAAACTCATTAGTCATCGTTTTGTCTGTCATGGAATGAGACGAGACATAGGCCAGTGGACTAGAAAATGTCAAGCTTGCGCACACAGTAAAACTCAACGGCACAACATTGCTCCTCTCGTCAACGTCACCCCACCACCCCGTGGTTGCTTCACCAATGTGTATGTAGACATAACCAGACCTTTGGGGAACAGCAAGGGTTACAACGATCTTCTCGTCATAATCGACCATTTCACTCGTTATATGAACGCCGTTTCTCTTTCAAACATTTCAGCTAAGGAATGTGTCAACGCATTCACAAGGCATTGGGTCACTTTGTTTGGTACCCCCCGAGCACATATTTACTGACCGCAGCACTCAATTCACCTCATCCCTCTTGCTGAGCATGAGTAATTATTTGGGTGTGCAACAACACCACGCCACAGTCTATCACCCACAAGCCCAGGGTCAAACCGAACGTCTTAACTGAACATTAAAGAATAGCTTAAGATTCCAAGATAATGCAAATGAGTGGTATGACAACCTACCATGGGCACTGATGGCTCTGTGCAACAGCCCCAAAGAAGACCTAGGCAATTTTATCCCCACTGATTTTGTGCTTGGTCACCCCATACCACTCCTCAGGGAATTCTTCGACTTTAGAAACTACGACGGCCCTGAATTTAATCCTGATGCTTGTGTCAGCAAGTTTGGACATTATTTCGCATTCTTACGTTTCATGCCACCCCGCCAAGCAGATAAAGCTTACCATCTGGACAAGAATTTGTTTTCACCTGGTGCAACCCACGTCTATGTACGAGTGGACTCTCATCGTCCCCCCTTGCAACCTGTATGTCAAAGCCCTTACAACGTCTTTGCTAAATTTTCAAAGTATTTTAAACTCGACATGCGGCAAGGCATAACGTTTCTATTGATCGCATTAAGACCATTCACCTCCCCTGTGTCTCTTCCCCAATCGTTACAACAATCAAAAGTGTAATCGTTCGTCCCTCCGCAAAGCATCGCGACTACAGTTTGTAATGTGGTTGTCTTTTGTTTTTCGGTGTGCACTGTACATATCTTTTGTTTCATATCGCTGCTAGTACAAAACAGACGTCACTGGAGGCAGCGTCAGCTTCCTGCCATGGGTTGGATTCCACCGCCGATTTCGCCGTAGCGCGCGGTGGAACTGCGCCGTGGATTCTGTCTGCATTGCAGCTGATGTGGTACTAGTCTTACCATGTTTTACCCCCACCTTTGCAACTTAATTTAACAATGTGCTGTAGGAAAGACAGTAGCGACTGACCATCATGACGTGACCTCTACGTATATATATAAACTGTCTGCTCTGCGTTTTTCTTTCTTCAGTCGGTCAACTTCTCCAGTCGTTCAAGTTTCTCTCCAAAGTAATCGTATCAATAAAAGTGTGAAAGTTCTATTTTGTGTAAGCGAGGTGCGGTTCAAGAACAAACAGCAAATAGACGTGGTAGACAGCCACAGTATCAGCGGTCAGACCTCCACATTTATCCGCTCCGGTGGCTCCATCCTACAACCACCGTCCATCGCCACATACGCATTATTAGTGCTGGACAAAAAAGGCAATGATGGATCCTGGATCGGTGTCAGTGGTCGAGCCCCATCTAATAACGATTTGGCAGAACTTACGATTTCGTTTGATTGTTGGCGGGAAAGCTTACCAAGCCTACCAGAATCATCACCTTTAAAAAACGACAAAATATACAATAGAATACTATTATTATAGGCGTTAATGTTAATGTGGCTACAACAGAACATAATTATAAAAATCCCTCGATTCAAATCCAGGTCCAAACTGAACAATCGATTGAACGCACGTGGTCAAGCGATTAAGCGGATTAAAACGTTCCACAATTTGTTGATCGGCAGATCTTCAAAATAAATTGTGTTTGAATCCCAAGCGTAGATCTCTTTCTTTACAAAAAGTTTGCAAGATGGACGTGGCTGGAACTACATGGTTGTCCAACAATTCGATTAACTTCTGTAGGATTGATTTGATATCTTCAACATTGAATTAATTACTTCTGATTTTCCAGTTCTCAATTGCAACCTCAAATTATTAAGCTTCAGTTTTCTAGATCACGTCGGGTTCTCACCAAATATATGTAGCGGTTCACTATTCTTTGATTCCGTGCTGAGATAGAAAAAACACGAACTGTTGAAAAAATTTTATTTTTTAAAACTCTTGCCAAATAAAAACTTTAAAACTCGTACATCCAATTTTCACTGACGAAAATCTCCAGTTAAATTTAAAAAATGCAAAACCAAAATTACATCACCGACTAATTTTCCAAAGGGTTGGCAAGAAACTACAAGGTGATTAAATATAAAAGACAAAATAATCCAGAGGCTCCCAAACTGAGGTCCATAACGACTGCTCAGGAGGTCCATGGCTTCGTTCCGGTCTATCAATGAATCAAGGTTTCAACTAGGTAGCAAATATTTCAGAAATCCTTTTCAGCGAAATTTGACAAGTAACCCTAGACTGACGATAAATAGGTGCGAGAGCGACACAACGGCAGCTTGTAATGCAGGTGCTGACCCCTTTTTTTGGTACCGGTACTCGTTTTGTATCGACTGTTGTTGGAAATGAGTCAGTCGACAATAGTTATGTCGCATATAACTTAAGTGGGGCATGAAAAATAGGAGATTGGCAAAAAAGGATCCGCAAAGCAACAGTTTTGCAAAGAAGGGGTCCGCGAAGCAGCGGGTTCCCAAAAAGGGGTCCGTGGAGCACAAAGTTTGGAAACCTCTGAAATGATCAACCAAGTAAATTTAGATGAGGTGATGTTACGCAACTTAAAGGTGTAGCGTGTCGCGCCTCGCACTTCATCGAGCTGCCATGCCAAACATCTTTTTGTCTTTTTTTACATTTTTTTTATTAGTTTGCTTTCAGTGGTTTGGCACCTTGCTCCCACTGATGTGTGTGATTCTAGTTGTTTAATGTAAGAGCTGTGTTTGCTAATTTGCAACTTCGTGCGTCCCCAGTTTGACGCCCAGCTTGCGCACCTTTGCTGTTTTACCCTATGATTTTGCTGATAAAGCAATGTTAACTGACGAAGTATCTACCGTCAGGTTTGTAGCCGCTCGGCTATCTCCGTTTCAAGTATATCGTGCTCCTATAGTCCGCACGCCTGGCGATGTAACCTCACGCCAGGAATCTAGCCTGCATGGCTTTCCGGCAACCTAGCCGTGATATTGCAACGCGTATTGTTTATTGTTATTGTATGCGTCTAGAATCACACACATTTATTTTTCTTTTTTTTTAGGGCTAGATTATGTTTGTTTTTGTCTTCTCTTGGTAGCTCGGTGATCAGCTTGCCTTTCCCGCCATTAGGTTGTTTATCCGTTATTTTTTGTTAATGTGACATGTGCAGTGCCCTGTTTACATAGACGTGTGCAGCGACCTAATTCCTGGTGTCGCGTGCAGATTTTGTTACCGACCATGTGGTCGGAGATATTGTGCTCTCTTTCTTCGTCGATCACCGTGGCGGACGGACGTGTTCTGGTTGTCTGTCATGTTTCTCGTTCGTTGTTGATCGTCGTGGCAGAAGGACGTGATTTTTGATTATCTGCCACAGCTTGCGCGAATTGATGGAATAAAATATTGCTGTAGTGCTTTCTTCCTTGTGACTGCCATATAGTTCCCAGCAATTGGGATTCAGTCAGCACGTTATTGCTCGAAGGAAGTTATTTCCTACAAAGGTAAAGTACAAAATTAACGTATGAATAAATTTAAACAAAGCATCCAATAAAATTAACGAACAAATAATTCTAAAAAAAATTCAAAGGAAATAATTCCGACATGACGTTAAAATTGACCAATGACTAGTGTTGAAAATAAGTTTATCAAAGCAAGAGCGTGCTGACTGAACCCCAATTGCTGGGAACTATGACAGTCACAAAGAAGGAAGCACGACAGTAATGTTTTTATTGCATGGCGTTAAATTCCAATTATTCAGTTGTGTCAGACAATCAGAATCACGTCCGTCCTCTACCACGATCAACAGCGAAAGAGAGTAGAAAGTCTCCGACCGCATGGTCGGCAACAAAATACTGCACACGTCACCAAAAACTCGGTTGCTGTAAACGTCTATACGAACCAGGACACTGTGCACGTCCCATGAATAAAAACAATAGAACAACAAAAAGATGGCAGGAAAGCCAAGACGATCAACGAGCTATCATAAGAAGACAAAAAATAAACATTATCTAGCCCTAATAAAAAAATTAAAATATATATGTGTGTGTGATTTTAGACACATAGAATAACAATACATGAATACACATAGTAAAAACTAGAATCTAGGGCTGCCACTCTAGATGTTTTATAGCTAGATCTAGATATTTTTTGTAAGGCCTAGAGGTATAATTGGGAAACTAGATGATGGCTAGAAAGTCTAGATATTTTTTTAACGTACTAGATATTACCTAGAGGGAAATCTTTAAGTCGAGTAATGTAATAAAGAATAGTGAAGAAGGGAGATTAACTTGTTTTCCTTTACTTTTTTGTTCTAGGTTATGCAATATTGTTAGGCTAATGTTGTATTACTGAGTTTATCTGATATTTTTCAAACATAATGTTGGGCTGAAAACACAGAACAGTCGAGAAATTTTGGGCTGAAGTGGAGGATTTCAAAAATGCTTCTGGAGAGAATCCATTTTTAGATATCATGAATTGTCCTAAGCAAGGATTGATACTATCTCATTCAAATGCAGACGTGGAAGTTTGGAGATGAGAGCGATGTGACATGAGTCCTCAACAGTCTTCATAGACGCATTTTCCGCCCGAAGCGAGGGTGATGACCTTTTTTTTTGGATAACACCATCTCCACGTGCGGTTGTTAAATTTTATAATAAACTTTTCATCCTTATCAATCTAAATGTTTCTAGATGTTTTTTGAGATCAAACTAGATGTTTTTAGTCAAGTAAAAGTGGCAGCCCTACTAGAATCACACACAATGGCAGGAGTAAGGTGCTGAGCTGCCAGAAGCAAAGTAACAAAAAGGCAGTGGCTATTTTGCCGTCGATGGCAATTTGCCCTTGGAATCTATTTTGCCGTAATCATTCACATGTGTTTATATAGTCAAATTTGCTATAATTACACCAGTGATGTAGTGGATAGAGCGCTGGTCTTGAGATACCATGGTTGCGGGTTCGAATCTCAGCTGGCCAGGCTTTAAAAGAAGGCAGTGGCTATTTCGCCGTCGACGGCAATTTGCCCTTGGAATCTATTTTGCTGTGATCATTCACGTGTGTTTATATAGCCAAATTTGCTATTATCGCACCAGTGACTCTGTGGTGTAGTGGATAGAGCGCTGGTCTTGAGATACCAAGGTATCGGGTTCGAATCTCAGCTGGCCAGGGCTTTAAAAGAAAGGCAGTGTACATTGAAGGGGCAGGCCCGGTATGTAAATGTACGGGGCAGTGTACACTGCAAGGGAGTGTGCTGGGTGGGGGATAGAGACCTGGGGGTGCAAAATTTTTTTTTTTGGTTTTTAAAATTGACCAATCAGAGACGACCAAAAGTCACATGTTTAGTACGTCATTAAGATTGACCAATCACAAACAACTCACGGCAAAATAGTCTCTGAGGGTAAATTGCCGTCGACGGCAAAATAGCCACTGCCTTAAAAGAAAGGCAGTGTACACCAAAGGGGCAGGCCCAGTGTGAATGCACGGGGCAGTGTACACTGGAAGGGAGTGCACAGGGTGGGGGATAGAGACCTGGGGGGTGTAAAATTTTTTCAATTGGTTTTTAAAATTGACCAATCAGAAACGACCAAAAGTCACATGTCTAGTACGTCATTAAGATTGACCAATCACAAATAACTCACGGCAAAATAGTCTCTGAGGGTAAATTGCCATCAACGGCAAAATAGCCACTGCCTAACAAAAAATAAAAAAACAGCACAAAAAGATGTTATGGCATGGCAGCTCGATGAAGTGCAGGCGACACACTACACAAGTGTCTGATGGAAAAATAGCCTCCATGGGTAAAATGCTGTTGATGGCAAAATAGTCACTGCCTATAACTTATGTGTGAATAGTTTTGGGTAAAATAGAAACACTGTTGCAACCGCAAAGTACGTGCATTGTTTGTATAAAAATATCTAATGTTTTCATTTGCCAAGGCTACCAATTTGTTGGGGGTGGTTATAAATAGGCATAGTACAGGCATATTGGGCATAGTACAGTGGTAGATATTGTATTGGTACAAAGATAGTAGGGGAGGTGTGCGACCGAAAACCAGTCGCACCAATATAAAGAAGCCTTACCTCTTTTCTTTCAAAAAAATAATTTTATGAGTTGAGATTTAAGCATTGACAAGGTGCTATAAGATTTCACATTAAAAGCTCTAGTTATGATCACTATGCCTGTACTAGTCTACTGTGCTTGTACTCTGCCTACTATGTCTGTATTATGCCTATTTATAACTACTGGTTTGCAGGCTACTTCAACTGCACAGGAACCGTGTGTAGTGTATCAGTGTAAAATGTAAATTATTTTTTGTGATTCTGTAAACTATTTAATTTTAACATGAAGATTCGAAGGCAAAAACAATTGAGAAATTCATTGAGCATCTACAGAAATGTTTATGGGTATGATATATGCCTTGCTACTGGTAGCTAAAGTAACTAAGTATCAGATTTTACACATGGATTAGTTTGTATAGGATGTTGCCAAAGTAGCATAACAAAAGTTTGTCTCATATTAACTAACAGGCCACAAGCTATATAGGTTTAATAACATTTATTCATCAAAGAGGATGTGACAGAACACCAAAATGTGAAATATACGATATACATTGGCATATTCTATAAATATTTGCTACATTCACTGATTGTAACAATTGCTAGGAACTAAAAGATGGCAACATAAGGTTGAGTTCACATACTCACAGTTTGCTCAAATTTCTTCATTAACGCAACAACACAATGTCAATCAGGAAGGCATTCCTCTCCAAATTTCTCTTTGAAACAGTTTTGAACTTCTTAAAAATACTCTTCATCATAACTGTACAATTGCTTAACTAAAAATACTCTTAATGACAAAGGTATTTTGTATGGTAAGGTCACTAATTTACTGTCACTTTCATACTACACATGCTGCAAATATGTTGCCATGCCATTATATCATGATGTCATATATATATAATGACAATCCACTGCAATCGATATGAATACTGTTTTTTAGGTCTGAAGATATATTGTGCAGGAGTAATTGCAAACATTTTTAGCCTCAAATATACAATTATTGTCATAATATATTCCAATAATAAATGGGTATTTTACTTTTGAACCACCCTATATTATTTTTGTTGACTAGTTTGTCATATTTTTATCCTCCAGTCATGCAAAGTCATCAATGCCAAATACAATATGATAGCTAAGCAGTTTCCAATCTTTTTGTAACTATTTCTTGCGTGTTTTTGACAGTTTTTATTTTTCTGTTTTCAAAATAAACTAAAAACAGAAAGCATTATTTTTACATCTTAAACAACTGAACAAAATGAATTACGTTCATAAAGTGCATAAAAAATGGTTAATTGATACACGTGCATTTTTATTGTGCATGTTTGCACTGGACAGGCATGCCAAAGAAAAGAGCAAAAAATGGATTTTGATTTTGTCTTTGAAAATATTGTGAATGGTAAAAACGTTTGCTATAATTTTGACATATAATTGTGATGGGGTCGCTTTTTTATTATTAGGACAAATGCCTTTTGTTTCTTGAGAAATTAACTTGCATGGAGTGGTCATTCGTGAAGAACAGAAGTCCACAAATTTGTAATGAAATTATGCAACTACTGAATCACAAAAATAAAGAACTCTGTGTTATGGAATTACAGTAATACAAATGATTGCTAACTAAAGAAGTATGGAAATTGCAAAAATACAGAAATCTGTAAAAGTTGCAAAAAGCTATGTAACCACCTACTTGAGTAAAATCATTAAATTAGATTGAATGCAACTATGCATCAGTGTTCCCTTTAAGTGCAAAAAGAGAACAAATTTGCAAAAACATATCAAGCCAATTTTTACTGACCAATTTCAATTGTAGCTAATGAATAGTAACCAAAGCAGCTGTCAAACTTTAGTTTAACACAAGACATCATTTTTCAAGGAAACTATAAATCTGAAAATTGGTTAAAATTTATATTTTTTTACGTTTCAACCCTAATTTCAATTGTATTTGTTAAGATAAAAAAGCACCTACCTCTTGGTTTTAGTTTAACACAAAATACACTATTTTTTAACAAAATGGCTTGGTTTTTACAAATTAAAAATAAATAACCCTCTTGCACTTTCCTAAGAAAACTAAAAGTAAGCAAAGAATATCACTTTTAACCAGTTCTAGTTTTTACTTTCCTTGAAAAAAGTTTTTTTTTTAACACTAGAAAGACAAGCGGTCATTTTTGGCTGCTTTTCAATTTTGTTTTTAATATTACAATGTAGGCAGTTGAAATTTGACTCTGGCCACCATGTGAGTTTTTATATATTTTTAGAGATGCCAGGTAGCAAAGGAATTAATTTCACCAAATCTCTAAAATGGAGTCAATGAAGCAATTTACCTAAAAAGGCTAGCAGTCAAAATTGACTGCTGAGTGATTTGCTACAGAAATAGCTAACTGTTTTTTTTACCTAGAAACCAGACAGTTTTAAATGATTTATGATTCGTGAATTTCTATTCTACTTTTTTGTCTCTTATAGTTGTCGTTAGTTTGTCATAATGAGGTCTGCCTAAAACAAACATTTTTTCAATTTTACCAGTAGCTTTTATCAGCTTTTCAAACATTTTTTTTTTATCAGCAGCAGCACGGCAGTTTGGATTGCCTCACTTATTTGTAAGCAAATAGTTGGCAGCATACTTATTTTCATTTGTGGCAGGAAGAAGTAGCTTTTGATTCATGCAATAAATTGTTGTGCAGAAATTTTCAGCCACAAAAATTATTTAAAATATCGCTGTTTAGAGGTTTATTGTCTGTTACAAAGCTAGGGCCACAGCATGATATTTAGATTTATTACCAGATTGTTGTCTTTAGACTAAAAATTTTTACAGCCAGCTATTTGTTGTCATGGCTGAGGCAGAACAATATACTGTGTAAGTAGCAATGAGATTGTTTCGGGTGGATGATCCCCATAACTCCTGTGATGAAGATAAAGATGTCGTGGTGCGAGGGGTAATGTAGGCTTCTCTTACATTCTAATTCATCAGATATCGACAATGATGATGCTAGTAAAAATTCTGATTTATTGGATAGTGAAAGTAATGATGCTAGTGATCTACCAGTTTCAGAAAATGCTGATGAAGGACAACCTTCGAGCAATCAGCAGGACACTTTTTCAAGCAGAGCAGGTTTCACTTGAAAACAAATCAGCAACACTACAAACAGACGTAGAGCTGCAGCTGAAAACGTTTTTTCTGAAAGACCAGAAGCGACATCATATTCTCAAAGAGGCATCCAATTGGGTAGTGCATTTCATTTGTTTGTTGATGAGCCCATGCTTTGTTTTATTCAGAAATTCACGATCAAGCATGTACAAGTCGATAATGAAAACTTTCCAGTGGAGCTTTGCGAGTTGGAAAAATTCATTGGTCTTCAATTAGTACTTGTTGTTTTGGTTGGAACAATTGCCTTGATTGATCAACTGTGGGGTAAGGAGTGGGATCACCCAATTTTCATTAGCTCAATCATTAGAGATCGATACAAGGGAGTTGATGAAGCATTTGAGGTTTGACAATTTTTCCACACGTTGTAAAAGAAGGCAAACCCATAAATTTTGCCTCATTTCAGACACCTGCCACAATTTTGTAGAAAACTGCAAAAAGTGTTTTGTACCAAGCTTTGATCTTATCATAGACAAACAACTGTTTCTGTGCAAAAGGCGGTGCTCTTTATACAGTACATGCCGAATAAGCCCAATAAAGTTGGTAGAAAATTTTGGCTTCTGGTTGACGTCAGTTCAAAACATCTTTGCAATGCTGAGTCTTATCTTGGCGAAGACCCTGCAAGGAACTGAGAAAACAACCTACTTGCAGATATCTGCTTGTGGTTGATGCCACCATTCTTCAAAAAAAGGTACAACGTGATATGGACAATTTTTTTACAAGTATAAATTTCGCAAACAAACTAAAAGCAGAGAAAACGACACTACTTGATTCAATAAGAAAGCAAAGGAAGGAGGTACGGAAAGTTGAGGCGATAATGAAGGACAAGCCATTGCATTCGTCAGAAGTTTTCGTCTCTCTGTCTAATGCCACTTTGACAATATACAAAGCCAAGAAGGCTAAACTGGTACATCTACTGAGTTCAATGCACAAAACAGTCTCCATCGACCTAGCACACAAAAAAATTACCTGAAACTGTCAAGTATTGCTACTTGACAAAAGTTGGGGTAGATGTTTCAGACCAAATGTCACGGTATCATACTTGCAAAAGTGCCTCAAGAAGACGACCAGTGGCCATATTTTTTACGAATATAGACCATGCATGCGTAAATGCATACATCATATGTTGTGAAGTAACAGGCTGGAGCTAGTCAAGAAGGAAATTTTTACTTCAGCTTATAAAAGAGATGTGCTGTAACCCTCCAGCAGAAAGCGCTCCTGCTACTCTTCCTGTGGAGGAGGTGCAAGTTCCAGCCAGGTCTATTGAAAAAGGAAGCAATGTTAGTTGCAGCTATGCAGAAACAAGTCCAGCCTATTTTGCCACTTATGCCACATATTTTGTTGAGGTAAACACACTTTGCGTAAAGTGACTGTTGCCACTTGTCTTTCTTGTGCTATAGAAAGTGCATGACAAGCTATCACTATGATCGCATTTGTTCAAATTATCTGCAATCCCAATTAAGCATTGTTGTTTTGCATTTGTTAGCAACCGTTAAGTAAGAAAGTTTTTGTCATTAAAAAATGTTTTAAGCAGAAAATGTCATTGCGGTCATAATTGACCGCAGCCGTCTTTCTAGGTAAAGAAAAACTGCCGTCTTTCTAGTGTTAATCCAATGTAGCTGGCAGATATGTGCAGTGATAGCCTACCAGTCATGATTGAAGTAAGTCTCACTTACTTTGAGACTTATGCCTGTAATTCACATTTATGCCCGTTAGTGAGAACCTGTAGTTTTTACAGGTTCTCACAAGCATTACTACAAAAACATATATTTTCTCATGTTTTAGAATCCATATATTTTCTCATGTTTGAAGTCTTGAAACATGAGAAAATATATGGATTCTAGGTTAGATCTCTTTAAAAACATAATATGTTAAAATGTAGCCTTTTTTCATATTAATTGCTAGCAAGGTAATATTTATCAGAGTAAAATTCACCTATAACCCCATCTCTAAGAGATTGAAAAAACATCCACTATGTACCTTTCCAAAACTGTCTTTTGATTTAACATTAAGATGTATTATGTAATTAGATTTACCAGTTCAAAGAAAAACCATGGTCAAAACTCGTCAAAAGTTGTGTTTTGCACAAAAAAAGCTTTCTCTAAAGTGTCATTGTGCACATGCGGCTAGAGCAGTTTTTACATCTGCTTGTACACAGTGGCGTTGGGTGAAGTTGGCAGTACCCTGCTAAAATTTTTTACATGGAGGCAGCCACCTTGCAAATGCATTATAACTATGTGGTTGAAAATGAGGAATAGACCTTACTCGTTTTTGTCGTAATACCTGTAAGTGAGAGCCTGTAGTTTTTACATGTAGTTACAAATATTAGCATTTCAATTTTTTTATTGCACTTAAAAGTCGTGTTTATCACACTCGTATATATATATATTTGTGTCCATGAATTTTTATTTTTTCTTTACTTTGATCAAGTTTAGTATACTTTTCACAAAGATAAAAATTCACCTATCAAATATTTGAGACTTCATTTCACACATTCATTGAATGATCGGTTAAAAATTAGGCGCAAAAAATAGCTTGCTATGTTACAATGACCATCATGAAGGGTTCCATATACAAGCTTCAGATGTGTCTCAAACCCTCTACCATTATTTTTGCCAAAACACCCTGCCAGATAATGACGTTTCTCTGTGTTTTTTGTGCTAAACTAAAACCAAGAGCTAGGTCCTTTTTTTATCTTAAGTACAAAATTGAAATTAGTGTTGAAACATACTGTAAAAAAATATAGATTTTAACCAATTTCAGTGTTAAAATTTTCTTGAACTAAAATTTGAGAGCTATTTACTATTATTGGTCGTTAGAGCCATTAGCTACGATTGAAATTGGTCAGCAAATATGGAGAAAAAACTTTTTGATCTTACTATATGTTAATTGCTTGAGATAATTTGTTGTCAAAAATCTAACCGCATGTACAATACTTAGCCTATTCACTACGGTTGCTACTTTAGAGGTTTTTCCTGACAGATAGTGGCAATAAACCCTCCATTGCATTAATAATATGAAGTGGTACACATATTTACCACTACGTCTATCAGTAACGCACCTCATACTACCAACTACGTCTTTCAGTAATGCACATATATATGTACCAATATGTAGTGAATGTGTTAAATCACTGTCACTGGTTGTTGTGTCACAGCCATGTAATGTTTATTTATGTGAGACAGGGGTCTCCAAACTTTTCCCACAGAGGGCCACATTGCTAAATTTTTAAGCTTCAGGGGCCAAAATTAAGCAAATGTTGCTATTAAGTAGTGGTTGATAACATTAGAGCTTATGTTATGTTATCACAAAAAGTGATGATCTCCAAACAAAAGGTCATAAGCTTTCTCGCTGTCTCCTATAATGCTATTGTGATCAATATGAATAAGTTTAAGTGGCCCACTCCAAGAAACTCTACATTATACATTTGTTTTGCGATCATGAAAAGAGCTTTGCAGGCCAGATTAAAAGCCTTGGTGGGCCAGATGCAGCCTGTCAAGGCTTTTAAGTTTGGAGACTCCTGACGTAAGATGTTGCACTGCTCTAACAACCATCAGTTGAAACTTGGATTTCTTTTCACTGTCTGCCACGCAATAAACAGTTGAAGAGTTTACTAGCAAAAAGTTACCAAAAATCTTCAGGCACTTGTGTGCACTGTTGAAGTTTAACTGAACAGTTAAGCTTGTCTTGATCAACTGATCAAATGCAGTCGGCAGATAGCAGTGGATGAAATGTTTATAGAGATGGGCATAAGTGTGGGTGCAGTACCAGCGTTGGTATCTTCTCTGTGGTGTAGCAAAATAGATTGTAGTTGGGATCCACTGATACTTTCTTAAAATTATTGATAGACAAGAATTACTGCATTAATATAGGACCACACGGGTGCCTTCCTAAAATGAGTCGTCACTGGTGATGAAACTTGGTATTTCCAGTACAAGCAAAAATATGAGCCACCGTCAATTCAATTGCACCACTCACATTCTCTGGCTACAAAGAAAGTGATATGCCATGTCTTCTGGGATGCAAAAGGACATTTGAAACAGGGACAACTATCAACTTTATATATTACAAATGTTGACCAAATTGAAGGACTGGATTGCTTGATAAGTGATCAAACACCGTAATGCCAGGCCACAAATGAAGCTAAATTCTGCAAAATGCATAGCCTTTGTATAGCCTCAATTTCGAATCATCAGACTTTCACCTGTTTGGTGGTGCAAAAGGTAAATTACAGAGGCAGCATGTTGTTAACAACGCAGTCACTCTGCTTAGTGAAGAAATGGATTGTCACTGCCCAAACATAGTTTTCCAGTGCAGCATGCTGGCCCTTGTTCATTGTGGGCAAAAATGCATTGAAATTGGTGGTGACTAAGTAGAAAAATATAATATTTGAGCATGTTGGTACTTGTTTTATTGGTGTGACACCGTCTTTGTTTACTGAGTTTGAAGGTAGGAGGTGTTACATTATGAATCACATAGATAAATCCAAATCACCCAATAGCAGTGTTCCCTTTAAACGCAAAAAAAGTGCGAATTTGCGAAATTATGTCCGGCGGATTCGCAGTTAAAATTCAACAGTACATAAAAAAAGTCCGGCGGTTTTTGGTAACTTTTTCATTTTGTTAAAATTTTTGCAATTTTGTTAGGAAAATTTTAACCAACTGTTAAATGCATTGGAGACAGTGAAAAGAAATCCAAGTTAGGACAGATGCTTTTTCAGAGCAGTGCAAACGTCTCACCCAAACATCGCACGGCTGTGACGCAACAGCTAATGACGGCGACTTAAATATCGCGCACGCCTTTGCCTCACTTTTTTGTATAACAAATTATCTCTCCAGCAATTAACCTGAAGTAAAATCAATTTTTTTGTTTACTTTTTCCCAGCCGATTTCAGTCGTAGCTAAAGAGCAGTAATAGCAAAAAGAATACAACTTCTAACCAATTTAGTTTTGAATTCCCTTCAAGTACTTTCCGAACTGAGATTGAAAGTTTGCTTGCAATTGCAAAAACTTGTTGTTTAATTGATTACGATAAAGAAATGTAAGTTGTCTAATTATTTACCGTAATCAAGCAACAGTTGAAGTTCGCAAGTAATTTTTGTTGTGTCATAGTCGCAATAACCTACCTAACATCACATTACTTCATAAAAGTTCTAGTTCTCATGCTCATGTCGGGCGTCGGCAAAGGGTTAATTTTATTTACGCGCATTTTTAACCTCTCATTTCAAAGTGCTTACGAATCATTGTTGCAAAGACTGCAAAGTTTGAGACCAAATTTAACCACAATTAACTTACTGAAGAAAAATAGCCAAGTATTTCGCCACCGTCTTATAACAACCGATAGGCTACCGGTCTCTGAACATTTTGGGGCTGACATAGTCACGCTAATTATGACGTCATCGAAGCGCATTGTCACAGTTTTGACTTTCCTTTCCCTGCAAATTTGTCCGGCGGTTTTCCTACATTTGCTAGGAATTTCGCACTTGTGCCGGCGGTTACGCACTCACTAAAATCTTAGAGGGAACACTGCCCAATAGTAATACAGTATAACACCATCTAATACAGCTAATTTACACATTATTATTCTTAACACTCACAGGATGAATAAATTACTCGGCTTTGAGGCAAATCCAAAGAAATTTACCTGGCAGATCATATGGTTATAACGATTCAATGAGGAACATCAGATTAGATGATTTTGCTAGGCGAGCCATAGGTTGTTGATCATTGGCATAAAGTTTATCAGGTGCACCCAGAAAAATTCAAATTACACTTAACCAAGGCATCCTTGAAGACTCACTGTTGTTTACTCACACAATGAAACATCATGGACATGTCCAACTTTAAATAATGTTAATAATGCACATGTTACATAAGGATTGCAAATAGTTTAGTCAAGGCGGAAGCCAAAATGTTTTGATACTGGTAATAGTTTTGCTGTATTATCCATGGTTGGTGTAATACACATTACACTAAACCATGTTCATGTTTGGTGCATTTAACACAAGAAATAAAAAGTTTGTCCATAATCTAGAGGGATTTCGTATCAGAAAAAGTGAATAGATGTTGACTCAACAATGTTTACTCAATTTTTTGTCAGCTTGGCATGCGTTCATAGTTTTGTAGCTGAAGAATGTGTCCAACTCAAAATTTAAAATTTTTGAATCCAAATTCAAAACAAACAAGTCACAAAACACAATATATTGCACTTGCCTGGAGACTTTGCTGAAACTTTTCTGGGGACGTTTGCTAAAACTTTTTAAGGGGTGTTTGGTGAAACTTTTTCAGGAGCGTGTGCTGAAGCTTTCCAGGGGTGTGTGCTGAAACTTTCCAGGGGCATTTGATAAAACTTCCTGAGGTGTTTGCTGAAAATTTTCTATGGGTGTTTGCTAAAACTTTTTCAGGGAGTCACAATTGCAATTTCTACCCCATTTGCAAAATTATATTCTATATTTAGTTTAGTTATGTCAAAACCAAAATGCCAGGGAGCCAAGTGCCCCGGTTTCCTTCCCTTTTTATAGCGGATGCCCATGGCACTTGCTGTTTAATAAACGCCAAAAGCTGGATGTAACATGTTGTGCCCAATTATATCAATTGGCTGAAAATTGACCTGTAGGAAACTATGCACCCAATCCTCTTCGAATCATGGACATGAGGTGGCTGTTTTAATCGTTGCTGCCTGGATCAGCGCTTCTACTGCCTACCATTTTACTATGGTTGTTGGCTTGCTTTGAATCCCTGCTAATATTAAGTTATTTTTTAAGCTACAAAGAACCTTATACGATTCTGATTGATGGAACATTCTGCCAATCTGCTGTGAAATGCAAAATGGAAATAAAAAATCGCCTTTCTGATTTTCTCGGAAGTTCACTGCAATACTGCACAACCAAGTAAATATACAAGTTTCCATAAAAATAACTTTGCGAGTGCAACTCTTCATAAATGGCGAGAAAACAAATTATGCATCATTGAAACTGGGTTCATGCTAATCAGTTTGTGCAGAAACTATAAAATGATTGTTTCAAAGTTTAACAAACAGCGTTTTCTTGATTCTGTTTTAAGTACGGTATGCATTGTTTAATTATACCAATAGGTGGACAGTTGGTACTTTTAAAAAAGTATGGCTGTATCTGCCCATGACTAGAAAAAGACTGGGTAAAACAGTATCAGCAAAAGCCAAAATACAAGTGCCAGAATAATGTACGAAAAAAATAGTTTTGCAGATTCGAATTAGGGAAACGTTCAGATGTGTCATGCACGGAAAGATTGTTTTACAGCGTCTGAATGCAGTCATTGGGCATTGCACGTGAACGGTCGCTATCGCATTCAGAACTTTTGAAACGAGAGAGACAAACTATTAACCCAGTAAAGATTACTGGGATCTTTCCATAAATAAGCGTACTTTCTAAAAAATTTAGACGAACACTAGTTTTTGAAAGGTCAGCTCAGATACGCAAATTAAACTGGCCTTTTTGGTTTGTTGTCTCGGTCAAGTAAAGAGCATGGCAAAATACCCCATCCTTTAGAATCTCAAGTAGTAGATAAATCAATTAATTATTGGTTAGGGCTTATTTTATATGATTAATAGCATTTGTGGTCAAGGAAAAGTTTGCAAAAAGGCATTGGGCGAGCGCCATTGAGTGGGTGATTCAAGTATACAGTATGTTAGATTGGCGTCAAAGATGGTGTGAGATGTCAAGATTTTGCAGAACATCATCACGTAATTTTGAACGCTCTTTAATCTTTCAAATAATAATTAAATTTTTCATTGTAAAACTCGTTTTATGTATTTATGAGATTGAAAACAATTTTGGGATTTCCGAAACAAAAACAGAGAGAACGGTTGAGCAAAACCACTTGTAATTTCTTTTTGGAAAAATAAGTACGTTAAAATGCTTGTCAGTGGGTATACCTAACTGTAGGTTTCAAAATGTTCTTTTTCATATAAAATAGTCTTTGTACTTTAAACACAAGACAGAATCTGGAGATGAATTTCAAAAGCAATTGCTTGAAAGCATTGCTGGGAATATTAGTTTTTTAACCGTTGAAAGCATCTCTTCTGAATAATTGCATTAAGTTCTTTTTGCAGTCTGCTTTTTGTGAGGTACTATACTTTGTACAAATGATACTAAGAAATCGCCAACTTTGTGCAGGGCATCAGTCTTGCTGCTGCTATGTTCCGTCAAGCTCAACCTTGATCTGGCAGACGCAAGCAAACATTTTATAAAGTTACACTTAAATGCCCATTGAATTGTTGTTGAAGTGAAACAGAATTGTTTCGTTCGTATGTGTTCAAATTATGTGTAACAACTTGTTAGTTACGAATATCAGCATAAATTTGATGCTATAAAAATAGAATCAAATGTTTTGATTTTGTTTAAGTCCGGCCTGCAGCTCTTCTGCCTTTTTTTGGAGAACACTTCTGTAGCAAAGGTATGAACCACGTGAGCGTGCGTTGAAATTTGGTTCTTTGCCACTAATTAAAGGGAAACACCTTTTTTTTAGAGATCACTCTTGATTAATGGGCTTTGTCATACAAATTCACCCCCATACAATCCTTTGCGTCTCTCATTCTCTTTTTTTTATAGACATCAAGCCCAAATGGCTCTTCGATTGTAAAATGCTGCCGACTCCTAGTTTGGGTGATTAAAAAATGCCCCTGATTATTATCCCACTTTTTACTGTCATCAACCTTGTCAAACTTGAGCAGAGTTCTGCTTTTATATTTTAAGTTTTTTTACAATCAAGTAAATTTATTGATAAATACAAGGTACAGAAAAAGAAATCAACGAAAACTGTTGGAAAATGTCATAAAAGCAAGTGAAGAAAATCGGCCCTGAACCAATCAACAGCCGCCTCAACGTGGTGGTGCGGTCCCCGGCCCCTTTGAATTGATCGAAATGCTTGTTAACCATGGCTGGGGGCCCAGTTACTTCAAACTATTTTTTTACTATGCTGCCCTCTGAACGACCACAGAAGGGCAGCTCGCAATCTCTCTGAAATTGATCAACTCTTTTCTCTCTTCTTTTCTTGCCCATTTTCTCCTCCTCCTGATCAGCGGAAACGCTTATCCTAACCCTGGCCCCATCTTTCCTGGTTTAGTGTGCACTAGAAATGTGACCAGGAGAAGTAGGTCGGTGCATTGCTGCACCTGCACCAAATGGGTCCATCTAAGGTGCTCACTACTCTCTAGATTCAAAACTCAAGGCAGCTCTCACAACTGGAGGTGTCCTCCTTGCTGCGTTTCTGCTTTTTTTGGAGGTCCCACTCCGACCAACACTGTGCCTTTTCAGCTTTCTCCAAAAGGTATACCTCCACTGTTCAACCTGGTCCATTTGGCCATCTTCTGCCAATGTAATGCTCCGACCCCACTCTTTTCTTCAAACTTCCTTCCCTCCATCTGCCAACTGCATATCTCCTCGCTCGGCACCTCCCCAATTCCTCATGTTTCTGACTGTTTTCCTATATCTCCTGTTCCCTCTTCCTTCCCTGACTTACTCAGAGTTTTTGGAATGCCAAAGATCTTCGAGCCAGGAGCACTGAGCTCTTTTGCTTTTTCTCGTCTCATTTTGTGGATCTTCTCTGCATTCAGATATCCAACCTTAACTTATCTTCCTCTTTGTGGACCCTTAGATTCTCTGCTCTGCCATCTGATTGCACTCCTGCTCTAACGTTCTTTCTCTCGATGACCTGCACGCTAGCAGTGGCATCAGCATTTTTGTCAGACAGAGTCTATCCTTATCTGAACTCTGCCTCCTCTCTCTTTTTGCTTGGCCCAAACTCTGACTACGCAGTGGTCAACATCTCTCTAAACAACTCCTCCTCACTAACTTTCCTTAATGTTTGTGCTCCTATTTGCTCTTCTTCGACAGATAGTAGAACCAACTCTTTTTCCCTCTCCATTTTCTCCTCCTCCAGGAATTTCTTCATTCTGGTAGATTTCAACTGCCATCACCCTTTCTGGGAATTAAAAAATACTTTGACCCCTGTGTGGAGAAAGTATGTAATTGAGTCATCTCTTCTGACTTCCTTCCTCTCATTAACTCTGACACACCAACTCACCTCCATCACTTTTCTGGCAGTCACTCTTCTTCTAACATCTTGCACCCTCTCTTGCTCCTGGAAGGTGCTTCAGGACTTGGTCTCTGATTACTTACCAATTCAATTAACTGTCCCTCTTTCTCTGCTCTTCCACCTTAACTTATGCCCCCCCTCCTTCAATTTTCAGAAAGTTCGTTTGACTACTTAGCCGTTTACTTTGACTCTCACTGTCCTACAGAGCAGGGTTTCCTAAACTTTTTGCTGGTGGAACCCTTTTTGCAAATCTGCTTTTTTGCGGACCCCAATTATATGTGACCTTATTTTTGTCACCCGACTCACTTACAATAATAATAATTAAAATACGAATACACAAAATGGATGGAGGTGTCCTCCAAAGAAAAGGTCAACACCTTTATTGCTGCCACGATTGTGTCACTCGCGGTCCAATTTGCGTGTCTTGTGTGTTTCTTTTCATAACTTTGCTTGAAGTGAATTTTAAGGACTTTTTGCTAACCGGAACAGACATTCGTTGATTGACTGACCAGGACGAAACCACGGACCTCCTGTGCAGTCATCATGGACCCCCAGGGGTCTGCGGACCCAAGTTTGAGAACCTCTGCTCTAGAGGAATACTTCTCTTTTTCCTCTGCTGTTGCTCTCTTTACTTTTCAGGCACCAAGTGCAGTTGAACCTCTATTCTTTTCGGCCTTGTCAAATGCCATCGTCAAGCCTAGTGGTCTTCTGAACTGGAAGAAGCGGTAAGCGAAAGACGTACGGCTTTTGTTGCCGCTCATTAAAGTGGTAAAGATTGTCAGGTTTTTATTTCTGCCTCCCGACGTGCCTCATCTGTCATCGCCAAGCCTGCAGCATGGCAGGCAACATGCTCGTCTCTCACTCCTACATCTGTGTATTCTCTCCTTTGCTTTGTTGCTGGCTCTTCTTCCTCTTTTCCTAGCTTCTTCAACTGTTCCTCTTTTAGGGAGTCAGCTTTGGTCTTCACCGACCACCGGAGATCACACTTTTCTGTTTCCCAGCTAACACCTTGCATATCAGAGCCAGAAGCTACTTGTTCAAAGCTACGAAGGGCCATGTGATCTGAAGAATGTCATTCCTCTTTCTGCTCTCCTTTTTCTTCCTCTGTATTTCTCATGGGTGCCACAAACCTCTCCTTGTCCATTGCCACTGGCAAAGACAACGTCGCCTTTCCCATGCTATGGCACTTTTCTTGCTCTGACATGGATTTTTATCTACACATTTTCAATCTTTTCTGGTCTTTGCATTTCTTTCCATTTGGAAGACCTATCCTATTATTCCTATTCATAAGATAGGAATGCCTCATGACTCTCCTGCTTCCTTGCGGCCTATCTCTCTCATCTTTTGCATCTCAAATCTTTTTGAATGCATCATACTATTGCGTCTACTCTTCTCCCTGGAATCTAACTCCATTCTCTCTCTGCCAAACCCAGTTCTGGATCTCGAACGATTCTTGCTATGATCGACTTCTCCAAAACTTTTGACCTGGTTTGGCATCCTGCCCTTTTCCACAAACCTATTTTGGCTGGCCTCCCTTCTTGCTCTGCTCGTTGGACTCAATTTTTTTCTCAGTGGACCTCCTCCAAGCTAACCTCCAGTCCCACCTCTTTTTTCATTTTCTGCCTCCGTTTCAATCCCACTCCAACTTTTCTTGGGGTTACGTTCGATTACACTCTTTCCTTTTCTAAACATGTATCTTCGCTGAAGGCCAAGTTTTTCCCTCATCTTAAAGCTTTACGCTGTATCTCTGCTTCCACATGGTGCTCCTTTAAGGAGTCCCTCTCTGTTCTGTATAAAGGTTTTCTTCAGCCTCTTCACTTATGCTTCACCAGGATCGTTTCCTTTGTTAATGTTACCAATAGGCTATCACCAAAATGGAACGCCTTCACCGAGCGGTTAGTCGCTCCATCACCGGCTATCGACCTTCTCTATCCGACTTCTCTGAGGCGTCTCTACCTCTCTTACGAGTCACACTGACTCGTTTGCCTGTCATCTTATGAGCGGGCCCTTTGTCTTCCAATCTCCTTTCCCATTTCATGTTTGACCAGGCTTGGAGTGAAACCAAGACTCTACATATTCTTCTGAAGAGCTTTTGCGTCCACACATCTGCTTATGCTTTCTCCTACTTTTTCTAGGGAGGTTTTCTGTGCTTGCCCTACTTCTTTTCCTTGGAACTTGCCTTTCTTCACTGTGGAATCTACTCTTTTCTCCCCATGTCCTGCTCTGATCCCCCTCTTTGTCGCCAAGGTGCTGTTCTTTCTCACGTTAACTGTAGCAGTGACAATGCTACATAGGAAGTTTCGAAATTAATAGTAGATTTACGCGCTGTCTTTCTCTCATCAAACGATAATTATTCCAAAACCAAATTTATTAACAGTGGTGAGAGTGAATCCAATTGATTTGACCAATTAATCCAAAGTGATTAATTTGACGATCGAAGGACAAGCAATTATCAAACTATGACTCAACTTAGTCAACACGGGATTGCAATTAGCAGTTACACAATACAATCACGGATCAATATATCTAAAAACAAACGTCCAAGTTAAATGGTTTCTTATGTTACAATAAAAAATACTATTTCCTAACTCTTAAGACTCCGATATAATGCAAATATACAAGCAACTGCTACTAAAAACAAATTAAGTCAATCGAAATTTAGCACTTCCCAATTGTGGACCAACGCCAGCCTGAAGCGACAATTATCGCAGGTTAGCGTGACGCTGTAACCAACACAATACCAAACAATCTTGGTTCAAATCTGGAGCGGGAAATCAAAACAATATCAGAAAATAAAAAGAAACACAAAACTGTCAAAGTTTTATACTCCACCACCCGAAAAACAAACAAAAACTAGGCCTAGACACAAAGATACACAATTTATATCACAGAATGCGAAAGTCATCATTTAGCATCAGTCGATTTATCGTCTGTTAGTTCTTGATTGGGAATTAAGAGACACAGTTTGTGAATTGGTCTTCGAATTCGGTTGCCTTTAACGCTGACAACGACCTTTCGAACTATCTCTTGCTCGTCGGGTTCTATAGCACATATTTTGCCAATATTCCACTGAGAACGGGGAGCATTGTCAGTAATAACAAGCACGATGTCACCAACATTGAAATTGGGTTTTTCATTAAGCCATTTTTGCCGGGATATTATTGTTCGTAAATATTCTTTGGACCATCGGCTCCGAAATCGGTCCGCTAAAAACTGGACATGGCGCCAACGTCGTTTGCTGTAACAATCTTTGCCATCAGTGATGGTAGGGGGCAGGTTTCCTGTCGGATTCAGTTTCAACAAATGGTTGGGAGTCAAGGGTTCGGCTCCCTCGGGATCAATAGTAACTGGCGTTAATGGTCTTGAATTTAGAATAGCTTCTGCTTCTAACAGAAAAGTATGCAATTGATCATCGTTGAGCGTGCGATCAGTTGTCAACGAAGTCAGGATTCGTCTTACGGATCTGATCATTCTTTCCCACGCTCCACCCATATGGCTGGCCGTGGGAGGATTAAATGTCCACTGAATTTCATTTTGTAAGAGAAAATCATGAATTTGGTGCTGATTCCATTGCTAGACTGAAACTTTATAGAGTAAAGTTGTGACTGGAATCAGTCAATAGTAGAACTCACACTTTATTAACAAATCGATTTTACTAAATTGATTCACGCAAAATACGCTCAGCTCCAACCCGATTCGTGCCGTTATCGGAGTATATATGCACCACAGGACCTCTTCTTGACAGGAATCGACGTAAAGCATTTATAAATGCGTCCGACGACAAATCTACGGAAACTTCTAAATGAACGGCTCTTGTAGTGAGGCACGTGAATAAGCATCCGTACCGCTTTACATTACTCCTTTTCTGGCGAATCATCAACGGCCCGAAGTAATCGACGCCAGTATACGTAAATGGATGCGAGTTCATTTGTAATCGAGCGGGAGGCAACTCAGCCATAATTTGTTCACCAGGCTTTGCATTTCTTCGACGGCAATACATGCAATTAGCCAATACTCTCTTCACGACGGAAGTTGGTTTCACCACCCAAAACTGTTGAAATAGAGAATTTTAGGTTGTACTTATTCCGGAATGACCTGAAAATACATGAAAATGATTAATTATAATATCGGTGAGATGCGAAACATGTGGCAAGATGATTGGATGGCGGGCGTCATAGTCAATTGAGGCTTTCTCCAGTCGTCCACCAACTCGAAGTATTCCCTGGATAACAATAGGATTTAACTTCTTCAAAGCAGCAGGAACGGATGATGCATATACGTTAAACCCTTCAGGTACCCTCGAAATGAAGTGCCCAAAGGCTTGTTGTTGCTCGTAAATAATCAAATGTCTTTCAGAAGCTTGTAGCTCCGAAACCATAAGATGTCCTTTGGCGACCTTTGCTATGGACCTGTGCAATAAAACATAACATTTAAACCTAATTAACCAAGCAGCGGCCTTTTTTAATCTGATCCATGAAGAATAATGAGCAATGAGTTTATCCACCGCTAAAAGTTCATTTTTTACTAACAAGCGTTCACATGCTTTTTATTAAAACATTTAATCTCATCAGCAGACAGTTCACCTTTTTTACAACAAACAGGCCAACAACTAGGGTTATTGTTCAAAAACTCGGGGCCTTCAAACCATTCATGGTTCTTGGCTAATACATCAGGTCTTGAACCCCTTGACAAAATCTCCGCGGGATTTAGCTTTGTAGGCACATGGTTCCAATTGTCAATACATGAGTGTTTTGTTATCAGCAAAAGTTTTCGGGAAACCAATAATGGGAATCGTTTTCTTTCATTAGCCAGGCTCTTTAGCACTACCAAAGAATCTGACCAAAACATTGACGGTTTTAACGGTATCTTCAATTCTTTTCTCAAAGTACAATCTATGTTTACAGCCAGCACGGTAGCCAAAAGCTCTAAACGAGGGATTGACGTTTCATCTTGAGGAGAGAGACGCGATTTGCTCATCACCAATGAGCATTATATGGCACCATTTTTATCAACAGTTCTAAGATAGCAAACCGCACCATACGCTTCCTTCGACGCGTCAACAAGATAATGAATTCGGTATGTTTGCCCACAATCAGGAGGAAGTAAACCAAACCATCGAGATATAGAGACTGTTTGAAGATGACAGAGACTTTCCATCCATTTCTCCCAACGAATGACATCAACTTGGGGAAAAGGTTCGTCTCAATCTAAATCCTTTTGACATAAGCTTCGATAGATCAATTTGGCTTCAACAATCACCGGTGTCACAAAACCAAACGGGTCAAACATTAAATTCATAGTGGCCAGCATTCCACGTTTAGTGCGCGGTCTCCAAGGCATACATATTGTAAAGTAAAATACATCAGTTTCTGTATTCCAATAAACACCAAGCTCTCGTTCACTTCTTTTTCCATCCGAGGTCTGAATCATCAACGATTTGGGCGATCGTCTTCTGGGAGTGATTTATTAATTGTTTCAGAATTAGACATCCATTTAGTGAGCCGGAATCCAGCCTTTTCTAAAAGAAATTTAATGTCATTTATCAGCTTCTGGCCAGATTTTCCGTCATGAACACTAGACAAAAAATCGTCAACATAAAAGTTTTCTTGTACTGCCGATACTACATCGCTCGAGTCAATAATAGAATGGAAATCAATTGCTGCCTGGCGAAGAGAAAACGTGGTGCAACACGGTGATGAAGTTGCACCGAACAGATGCACGTTTATACGATGTGGAATGGGTTCCTTTGTCAAATCCCCATTAGGCCACCACAGAAACCTTAAGCTATCTTTATCTTTCGGGTCGACTCTGACTTGGTAGAACATGGCCTCAATGTCGGCCACCAGGGAAATAGCATTTTTTTCTGAAACGTAACAGCACAGACATCAAACTGTTTACCAAGTCAGGTCCTTGCATTAATGATTTGTTTAGAGACACTCCTTTGTACTCTGCGGCACAGTCGAATACAATGCGTATCTTGTTCGGTTTGTGTGGGTTAATGACAGCATGGTGAGGGATATACCATGTTTTGCCATGATTAGTCTCAGCCTCACTAACAACTTTTTCTGCATAACCCTTTTCAATCATAGACTGCATCTGATCTATATACTTCTGTTTTAACTCTGGGTTCTTCTGCAGTTTTCTTTTTAGGTGATTCAAACGGATCTTAGCCATAATCTTATTGTCAGGTATTTCTTTCTCATTTCTCCAAGGCAACGGTAACTCATAGTGACCATCAACTAGCTTTATAGACCTCTTTAACAGGCTATAAACTCGACGATTTTCAACAGAAAGTCCTTTATCGCAACAAATGTCTTCTAGTTCCAAATCCATTTCAGGGATCTCCTCGATAGTAGAATCCATAAGCTCTGATTCGATTAATGAAACATTTTTTAAAGTGACGGGTTGAGTGGAGACGAAATATGCATTAGTGCTTCGAAAATCACAATTGGCAAAAGCAGGACCTAGCAAAGACCATCCCAGTGGGGAACATACCGCATCGGGCAATCCATTCTCTACAGCTTGTCTTATGGCATCAACTCTGAAGACTTGAGGTACGTTTGCACCAATTAACAGTTGTACTGAATCAACGGGAATGCTCGGAAACTCTAAATCCCTCAAATAGCTGTATTGCTTTATCAAGGTAGCATCTGGTATGGCATTGGGCTTCACACCGATTTCCTTCACGATAGCTACATCGGGCAATTCAATCCAATCACCTCCATTGAGGTTTTGTACCGAGAGCTTGAGAGATTCCGTGTCTAATGATTGTGTAGCTGTTAAAGTTTGTAGCGCAAGTTGTCGTTTTAACCCAGATGCCTCCAAGTCCTTAGCAAGATTTTGGTCACAAAAACAAGTCGTAGATCCTTGATCTAAGAAAGCATATATTTCTTTAATTTTGTCCAAATACTTTACTCTTGCTGGCATTACATTCAGAAACACTGAAGAGCTAAAACGTTCTTGACATTGAACAGTGGTGGCCTGCACAGAATTACATGACTTGCTACAGGAAGGGGTATCCTTTCTGTCGTCTTGCCTTGGTGGCTTGTGGAGGAGAGTATGATGAAGAGTACCAGAGCAACCTGCTACTGTACACTTCACTTTGGACTTGCACTCACGGGCTATATGCACACCACTCAAACATTTAAAACACATCTTCTGAGGCGGGCAAAGTCATAACGCTCATCAAATGTTCTATCACTAAATTCTTTGCAGCCACCTATTTTGTGATCACCATTACAAAAGTGACACTTCACGGATCCGACTAAATCCTTACTCACGGGATTCTTCTCTGAGACTACATGAGTAGATTCACGACGGGGTTTACTGCTTCTTCCTGGAAACGTTTCTCTTCCGAATATGGAATTAGCTAATCGACTTCTTCCCGTGAGGAATGCTGAAAGATTCGCGAACTTGGCTCTGTGACCTGCTTGACGTTCAATTTTCACAGCATATTCAATCCATGCACGTTTCAATTCCACGGGCAATTTGTTGATAATGTTCATCATTACATGCATAGAATCCAGAGTAGATGCTTCTCCAATATGCTCCAAGGAAACACAACATTTTTCAAGCAATTGTGCCAAGGATTTCAACCTTTCTCGATCATCTTCTGGGACTCTTTGGGCGCTTTTTAAGCGTTCTTCACAACAGCGAGCTATTTCGTGAGGGTGACCGTACTCATCAAAAAGAATATTCCAAGCGGCTTCAAAACTGGCAGACGGTAGCTGGTTTGATAAATGGTTGAATTTGTGTTGTACGTTCGACTCGCAGTTTTGATAGAGCAAGGGAAACAATTCGTAATTGTCCACCTTTCCTAGAACATGAGCTTCGCATTGTCTCACGAAAAGCCAGTAATTCATGGGATCGCCGTCGAACTTTTGTATAACAACTGGTGGTACGGGACGATCTCTTCGTAGCGATCTCAGGGAACGGACTTCTGGACATGGAGGAGATGCAAAATACGACGGACCACATGCTAACGAGCTTTGTGTTGTTGACTGCATGTTGCTGATTGGCAGCGGAGCTTGCGATGTTGAACTTGCTGAAGGTTTCAACCCCTTTGATGAGAAAGAAATTCGCGGTTGAGGAAAGACGGCAGATTTAAGGGGCGTTTCATCGGCTGGCTTAGGTGGTCGAGCTTCCGTGTTTATGTTAATTGGTATCGTAGAAAACGACACCCTGACGGGTTGGTGACTTGTTGGTTTAGTCACTCGGGTTGAGTTTAAAGCATAGTCAACATTTGTGTACGTTACGTGAGTAGAACGTTGTGCCGACCTTTGAGCATTTTGTCGTACACTTTTTGATGAAGTTGCGGGAGCGATTTCGCAAACATTAGAACTCACTGGTCCACACGATTGTAAGACATTCGGGGTCACGGTTGAAACGGCAAGGTCAACTTCATCATTCCAAGCTTCAAGCTCTACTTTGGCCAACTCCAACTCCTGTTCCTTTAAACGAAGTTCGCTTTCTGTTCTCTCTTCAACTTCAAGTAGCTCCATTTCCAACTCTTGTAAAGCACTTTGCTGCGCTTGCTGAGCCTTTCTCTCTTTTTCTAAACTTAGGCTTCCATAATCTCCTGTTTTTTCCTTTCGGCGCGTTCTCTCGCACGTGGCCTGGTCTCATACATCTTAGTAGCTTCTTGTTGCATGGCTGTCGAGGCAACTTTAAGCTTTACTCGACTTTTTAATTTTGCGCTTCTTACAGAACTGCTTGATCTATAAGAGCCATCCGCACTCAAGGTTTTAGTACCTCTAACGTTCATTTGGTATTCATTATGTGATATCCAAGTGATTGCGTGGACATCAAACTCCGATTTTTCTCTCTTAATATCAGCCTTACACCAATTAGTGCCTGGTACAATGTCGCTACTCTGAAGATCCTCACACACATAAAGTAATTGTTCATAAACATTATCAATATCCGGTAAGAGTTTTTCTAATGGGTGTACACCCTCTGGCTTCATCATTAAGCCTTCGGCACGAACATGCATACTTTGTAGTTCTTGTTTTAAGGTGGATAGCCTTTTCGTGACCCATTTAAACAATTAGCAAAAAAATAGGAACGATACAGACTCACCAGATGTAGAATGACGTTGTTGAGTTTGATAACTTTATGTAGCAGCGACAATGCTACATAGGAAGTTTCGAAATTAATAGTAGATTTACGCGCTGTCTTTGTCTCATCAAACGATAATTATTCCAAAACCAAATTTATTAGCAGTGGTGAGAGTGAATCCAATTGATTTGACCAATTAATCCAAAGTGATTAATTTGACGATCGAAGGACAAGCAATTATCAAACTATGACTCAACTTAGTCAACACGGGATTGCAATTAGCAGTTACACAATACAATCACGGATCAATATATCTAAAAACAAACGTCCAAGTTAAATGGTTTCTTATGTTACAATAAAAAATACTATTTCCTAACTCTTAAGACTCCGATATAATGCAAATATACAAGCAACTGCTACTAAACACAAATTAAGTCGATCGAAATTTAGCACTTCCCAATTGTGGACCAACGCCAGCCTGAAGCGACAATTATCGCAGGTTAGCGTGACGCTGTAACCAACACAATACCAAACAATCTTGGTTCAAATCTGGAGCGGGAAATCAAAACAATATCAGAAAATAAAAAGAAACACAAAACTGTCAAAGTTTTACATTAACTCTCTCCTATCTCAAGATCTGGTGATCTGGACAGACGGCTCTATTTCTTTTACTTTTGGCAAAGGCGGCTCTAATGTACTTGCCAACTGCTCACCTAGTGACACTGGGGCCACCCTTTCTTTTTCAGTACGCTCATATCCCCCGACACTGGGGAACGACGCCGCTGATGAGCTATCCAGACGGGGAGCGCTACTCGTGCCCTCTCCAATCCCGTGCAGTCTCTCTCGTATCCACTTTAATCTTTCCTCGGACTGGAGGCGTACCATCTCATTTAAATTCTTCGACACACAATGACACAGGTTTCCTCAGTTTCTACCGAAGAACTTGTGCTCCCTTGTCACACTCGCTGTGTTCTCTCTCGTCTTTGCTGCAACGGACCCACCCTTCTGTTAAGCTCATATCTTTCTTAGAAGTGGCAGAATTAAGAATCCTTCATGCAGCCCCTGCAGTCATTCTTCCCAGGACACCTCTCATTTTTCACTGTCCTGCTAGGACTTTTTGCGCTGCTCGCTGTTTTGACGACTCTCTGTCTTTACGACCTCTGGTCCAGGCCCTGGGGAGTTGCCTGGCCTTTGGGGCTCCATGGTCTTACGCCATGCCCCGATCCCTCGGAAGGAGTTGGGTTACAACAACAAGAAAATCGACCCAAAAACTTGTCGCGGATTTTATTGTGTACACTCGACCCTCGTTTACCCGGACCTTGTCAATCCGGAATTTAAGGTTTTTCCAGGCAGTGGCCGTCAAACAAAAGTCGCTAGACTCTCTCCTCTCCAAACAAAAGTCGCTAAACTCTCTCCTCTCCAAACAAAAGTCGCTAAAGATCGGCGCGAAATCTTTATATTCATGAGTGTTCAGTATTGGTGTTATTATCACCACAATTAATTTTAGATGCATCCTCGCTGAATTGAAGTTGCTTGGTAGGCACGTTTTCGCCGCTAGAATGGTGGCCCAGCGGTTTCGCATTCAGCAGTGTAAACACAAATCTCCAGTGGCTGCTTCCGCATGTGTGATGTCTTTAATACATAATAAGGACGAATTGAAATATTTTGTAGCCACGCAGGTCAGTTGTCTGGTTCTGTTGTAATGTTGACATCAAAATTTTACGTTAAAATAATGACTCTTACCCCGTTTTTATGTACAAGAGCTGTGATGTGGTGGTTAGTAAAATGACACAACGCAAAACTAACTGCTTACAATATTTATTTGTCCTATGCAATTCGATGTACAAAATTCATCGCGGTTGCGAGATGTATTGTTTTATCAGTTACATAATTAAGCTGCCGCGGAAATGTCGCTCGTTGAAACTGAAACACCCTTATTTATATTTTATGAGGGGGTCAATTGTAAAGTACGTGGTAAAGTAAAATTTTGCAGAGTTTAGGACATATCCTACTGCAACGACAAAGCTTTTCCTTTTTAAAGACAAATCATACAGCAACGAAACAATTTTATTCTTTGCCAAGACATACCATACGGCAACGGTAACGATTTTCCTTCCATAAGACAAATCATACAGCAGCGAAAACTGTAGAATAGCGCTATTTCTAAAATAGTGCTTCGTGCTAATTATGTTCAAAAACGTTCGTGGTGATTCGGAAGCGGCGAGATTCGGTTAACAGCGAAACAAAGCTTATGCCAACCTACAAATAACCAGCACATTTACTGTAAACCGAATCTCGCCACTTTCGCATTACCACGAACGGATCCGAACATATTTTGCACGAAGCACTATTTTACAAGTAGCGCTATTTTACACTCGGCACTTAACTGTGTTTTCGTTGCTGTCTGATTTGTTTTAGGAAGGAAAAAATTGTTACGGTGCTGTATGATTTGTTTTTAAACAGTAAAACGCTTTCTTTGGTTTGCAATTTGTCCTAAACTCTGCTAAATTTTAGTTTACCATGTACTTTACAGTTGGCACCCCATGATACTTTTGATTAGGTGCTTGCTTTTCATTTTACAATCAAGTATTATGCAGTAGAATTTGCTCATAACACGCTTCTTGGGCATTAAAGAAATTGACATACATTAATTGCCCTGTACTATCCCAAAATTGGCGTATGATTCAGCAGAGACGAATTATCCAGTCAGGCTTACCCGAGCAAAGAAAAACCACTAAATCAGAAATACTTGCCCAGAAAATACAAAATTTTAAGTAATAGGTGCTATAGACAACACGTAATACCTATCTTCATGGGCGCGATGGCGTAGTGGTTAGAGCGTCCGCTTCGCAGTCGGTAGACCTGGGGTTCATTTCCCAAGTCGAGTTCTACCAAAAGACTTTAAAAGATGGTATTCACAGCTTCCCTGCTTAGCGCTCAGCACATAGGAATAGTGTGGAGAACAAGCCGGCAAGCTTGCTTGTTGTGCCCTTGGGCAAGGCACTTAACGGGATGCCTCCATCTTTATGTGGCAGACAGATGGCGGAGCCAAGCAGTTTACCCGTCGTGGTGGCCAGTCTGACGAAAGACATGCATACCGAGCATGAGCTCATACGTATACACATTCATTAGCAAAAAAGTGATAGGCCTTGTGCAGTTTTGGTATTTAGACGAGTTTATTTATTAATTTTTTTAGTTCTGCAAGTTGCGTTTGTAGCCTTGCGTCGGTTGAGTCTGACAATTTTATATCTTTATGAAGGGGAAACGTCTGCGTTTGTGTGACATTTTACTTTAAAGATTTCTTTGAACTACTGTACTGTGCACTGTAACCACTGCAGGTTTCAGTTAATACCATTTGTAAGATGGTTGTTTCGATTTGTTTTTGGTCCTTTGCGGATTGCTTTGACGTGCAATTAATTAAATCGAATTCCTGTTGGAAAAAACGTACAGTACAGTTGCAAAACAAAAGCAAAAGGCAAGCATTGTTCGTGGCATGTGTTTAAAATCAACAAACACTACACCTGGAAGACAAACATATGGTGCTGTTACTCGCGAAGTGAAGTTGCAGACGAAATTCAATGTAAGGAAAAGCTAGGAATTTTGCGGAAATCAAGCCAAACGTGACTTTATAGGCGAATTAACGTTATAACCGTAGCCGTGATTGACGGATTCTACTGCAAATCGCTGATCAGCCTGACTCGCAAACTATTATGTTATAATTTGGGGGCACGTGTGTGAGAAGAGTAGACGGGGAATTAATTTGCCAACAACTTTGTTAAGCGTCAGTCAAAAATTTCTAAAGATGTCAGTTAAAGAAACGCTGCATTGCAGGATCCTACTTTGACAAAGCGCTTGAGAAGTGAACCTGGAATCCCGTTGTTATACATTCATAGAAGTGTTGTAGTTTTGGAGAAACCGTCTCGTTCAACTGTCGCCAACGTGCAAGCAGTCAACCAGGTTGGATTTGAACAAAGTTGGTCGGTTGATTATTGCCATCAGTGACTGCAAATAGCTGAGGCATCGAGTGTAGGTTTGCTGCTGGTCGTTTTGAGAATGATGGCGCGCAGAAATGATTGCCAAAAAAATCGGGTTGTTTAAAGTCATTAATGTGCAGAGTTGTAGGCTGATCAATTTCGCTCAACCGGATAATTACACGGGCCAGGTGCAGATCCTTTCTAAAGCTTTATTTTATTTATTTTTTGTCGTAAGAACAAACTTAAAAAGCGAAGTTCTTTAATTGAAGGCCCTTTTTATTTTCGGTGATCAATCTGTAGACGCGCGCCTGCAGGTCGCATCGATTGGCTGCATACTCCTGGTTTAACTCATCGCACTGCTGGCAAATAGGTTTTAGCAGTTACTGGTAGCAGTCAAGCCCTTAACAGCCCCCACCCGTGACAGAGTGGTGTATTTTCATCCTCTGGTCACTGCAAAATTTTTTGTCTCACACTAAAGCAGGCCTGTTTTGGAGCAACGTCTTCTTGAGACCTATGATTAATATTTCGTTTATTTCAGGATTCTTTAGAAAAATACAAAGATCGTTTAAAAGCTTTCAAGCGTGACGCTGGATTAGTGGTTGATGAAGGTGATGTTCAAGCTCCTGTCAAAAGCAAGAGAAAGAAAAGAGGAAAGCGCAGAATGAGATGACGTTATAAAGAAACGCATGTTTAGCGTCCAGTGCATGACAACAAGGATGGTGCTTATTTAGCTGATCCACTTGTCCGAAAAAAGTCTTGGGGTCTTTAGTGAAAGCCAGGCTAAAAAACTGCTGCCATTGGTCATTTGCGTCCACATGTCTAACATAGCAGTTGAAAGCCTAAATTTATGTTTTTGAAGTAGAATTTTCAATAACAAACAACAGTTTTCAAATAAGCGGCGTTTCTATTGCTATGCTGGATTACATAGCAAAATAATTTAAGATGCTATTGTTAACTTTACGCGTTAGCCGAGTCATTTTGCAGCACCCTAATTGCTTACCCATTACTATTACAAAAAGTTATTGCGATTTGGTACATTTTGATGAGTACAATCGTTTGAAATAAAATTTAGAGACAATTATTAGTAATCAGACATCTTTGCTGTTATGCTGCTGCAAAAGTGTACCGGTACCACCAAACCAGCAAAAAGCTTGAGCACTATATCACTACATTAACAGTTATTCATTTTTAAAATTGCTTTTACGGTCACCTAATAGTTACTCTACAGCAAAATAACCCGATCGCATTTAAACTACTTGCCAATATGTAGTTACAAGTAGTCTACCTTTCTGAATTAGAACTTCAGTTCGATGAGTAACGACATTTTGTTGGTTAAACTTAGTTTACAAAAATCTTGTTGGTGGTACAAAATTTTAATATAGCTTTGAAAAAAGCTGTTTGAGTCATAAGCATTTCGTGACGCTTTCGTTGGTGGCGGTATCACGGCAAAAGGGAAGATCTAGAGTGAGTAAGTGTTTTATGTGATTAATTTGGACGTTAGGCAATCAAGACAAGCCAATAATAGCGCTAGTATTGCAAAGCGCACCAAAGAAAGAGATTTCGCAATAGCAAAATGTTAAAGAAAGCGCAGCAAGAGGCTAAACAAGAACGCCGCGATTACCGAAAGAGTTCGAGAGTGCAAACAAACTATGTCTGCTTAACACTGGGCGCTGGGTCTTTAATCTTGATATAAGCAGCCTCTAAGAGATTAGGGTGGAAAGAGCTGCGTGCTGTGGCGAGGATTGAAAACCGCTTGTTATCATAGCTTTAATGTACACTGATCATTTTTGAAAAGATGCTGACCAATGGCAAAGCCACAGTCCGTGGTTTGGTGTGGTTTCGTTTGCACGATCGTTGTTATGGCTCAAACAGCTTTTTTCAAAGCATATTAAGCTTGTTGTAAACCTCTAATTCAGTTCTTTCAATGAAAACATTGCAATCGAACATTAAAAAGCAGACTTCTGCTACAGCCTAAGTAATGCTCAGGTTCCTGGACCACCTACTTGACAGAGCCAAAAAGAACCGCAATGTTGCACGCTTTTAGCCCATACGTGTGGTGATGCAGCAAAAAATGCGGGCCAATGGATCGGAGTTTTTTGACATGTGGGTCAGCTGATAATGTGAAAAACCTCAATTTCAGTGCATGTTTGGAAACTGTAATTTTGGCCCTTTGTTGGAAAATTAAATTTGTTTGGAAAATACATTGATTGGTAAGAGTTTAAAATTGTTTGCATGTTTTTTGGGGTAGACCTCAAGTTATGGAATTGTATCACAATAAATGGTCGATGTTGTTGTTAAAGGACCTCTTCCAAGGAATGGGGGCATGGCGGAAGACCATGGAGCCTCAGAAGCCGGGCAACTCCCCAGGTCCAGGACCAGAGGTAGAGAGCCGCAAAAGAGCAAGCGAAGCGAAGGGTCTTAGCTGGACAGTGCAGAATGGAATGAGAGCTGTCCTGGGAAGAATGACCGCAGGCGCTGCATGAAGGATTCTCGATTCTGCCAATTCTAGAGTGATAAGAACTTAACAAAAGGCTGTGTCCGTTGCAGCGTAGACGAGAGAGAACACAGGGAGCACAAGTTCCTCGGTGGAAATCGAGGGAACCTGTGTGTTGAAGAATTTAGATGAGACAGTACGCCTCTAGTCCGAGAAAAGACAAGAGTGGATACGAGAGATAAGAGGAGAGAGACTACCAGGGATTGCAGAAGGCATGAGTAGCGCTCCCCGTCTGGCCAGCTCATCAGCCGCATCGTTTCCCTAGAGAAACGAGTGTCCGGGGACTCATTGTAGCCTGATAGAACAGGAGGAGAGAGAACACAGTTCCTGCCAGAGAGATTGAGGAAAAAGGAAAGATGGAGGAGAGGACAGGGTGGCGTGAGTCAAATAGGAGGAATACAGAAGAGAAGTGGCATAATTGTTGAGGCTACCGAGACCAACAAAGCTTGCAGAATGGCGCAGGCTCCAGCGGAAAAACGTGAGCATACTGGGTCTGTTGAAAAGGAAAGAGTGGCCACAGAGAGAGCAGTTGGCAAGTATACCGGAGCCGCCTTTGCCAAAAGAAGAAACAGAGGTGTTGGTCCAGAGTACCAGATGGTGAGGTGGGAGAGAGTCCAGGTGAGCGAGAGCCGCACCTTGGCGAGAGAGGGAGGTCAGAGCAGGAGCAGGTAGAAAAAAGGGTGGACTCCACCGTGAAAGAAGGCAGGTTCCAAGAAAGGGCTAGCAAAGTGCCCTAGGGGAAGTAGATGGAAGCATGAGCGGGTGAGTAGACGCAAAAGCTCTCCAAGACGATCTGTAAAGTCTTGTTTTCACTTCAGGTCTGGCCAAACCTGAAATGGGAAAAGAGGTTGGGAAACAAAGGGCCCGCTCATAAGATGAAAAAGTGAAATGAGTCATGGTGACTCGTAGGGGAGCTAGAGAAGCTTCGGAGAGAAGTGGGATAGGGGGAACGAGAGGCAGCCGGAGAAAGCGCGGCTAGCCGCTCGGTGGAAACGTTCCAATTTGGTGATATTGGAAACGCTTAGAAAAGGAAACCATCGGGGTGAAACACATGTGAGAAGAAAGCTTTATACAGAAAAGAAAAGCTTCATACAGAAGAGAGAGGGACGCCATGTGGAAGCAGAGATACAGTGTAACAGTAATTTTCGATTCTTCCAGCGCCTTGATGAACCGAAGTCTGTCTGTCTGTATCGTGTCTTCAGATGGTTGATTGCCACATTTTCACGCATTTCTGTGCGGTGTCGTTAAAAATGCTCAAATCGTCACCAGAGCAAGGCGTTTTGAGCAGTGGGCATTGCAGTAGGTTTTCCATCGTCTGGTCTCTGCCACAATTACACGAAGGAGAGCCAGTATGGTATTCCCGTTTGATTAAATTTGCCTTGGTACGGCCTACATCAGATCTAAGCCGATTGAGTGTTTTCCATGTTGGCCAGGGTGCATTGCTTCCTGGAGGAAGACTCTCAGATGGTTGAATTCCCATATCGACAGAGGGTGGCTTGGATTTCAACTTATCGATCCATCGTTCCATGTTTGTCTCTGCTTTGGGATGGACATGGCTCAGAAAAAATCTTGATTTCAACCTTGTCGATGCTGGCTCAGAACCAAATAGTGGGTGCCTTGGGTCAGTAGATTGGCGTAGTCTTTCCGCTCTGCTGGCTGTCTCTCTTCTAATTTCGGGTGGTGCTTTACCAGTAAGTAGATGTAGGTTGCTGGTGTTGGTAGGTTTGAGACAACCTGTGATGTTCCGACAAGCGTTGTTTAGGGCTGGATCTAATTTGCTGGCATGCACGGATTTTGACCATGCATCTTCAGCGATTGTATAGCACAAGGCCAGGGTTGATGTTCTGATGGTATGAGGCGTGCATCCCCATTTTGAGTTGGTCAATTTCGTCAAAATGTTGTTCCTGGTGTTGATTTTGGCCTTAGTGCTTAGAATATGACTTCCATAGCTGAGTGTACGATCGAGGTTGACTCCCAGATAAAAAGGGTTTGGGTGGTATTCCAGCGGTGTTCCGTACCAAGTAATTCTGAGTGGTCGGTTTGCTTCTCTATTTCTGAGATGGAATGCACCCACCTGAGTCTTTGATGCATTTGGTTTCAGATGGTTCTTTGCATAGTACTCAGTCAGCAGAGTAAGAGAGTCTGTTGGATTTTGTTCAACAGCTTCAAAGGAACTTGCTTGGGATGTAATGCATAGATCGTCTGCGCAAATAAAACAAGGTGTTCTTTCGTCCGTGGATTGATTATTGATGTAGATTAGTGATTCCCAAACTTTTTTACTTGTGTACCATTTTGAGTTTTTGTACAGTGTTCGCGTACCACCTAAGTTACATCTGACTACTAGAATATATCAAACTAAAAATAAACAAAAGTAGGCTATATAAAAAAAACTAGCATGTAGCTGTATTAAAGTTAAATGAACGGCAGTCCAGGAAGACATAAATAGACAAAAAAATGAGTAAAAAAACAGCAAATAATATTAATGCGATGGATGTAGTTGTTTTTTCTCCACTAGCTGGTCAATGCGAGGAATAACTTCACTGACAGCGCATCGAAAATCATGTTCAGGCGTTCCAAGGCGATTTCGGCTTTTCGATTTGATGGTCAACAAAGCTGAAAACCCTTGTTCGCACTCATATGTAGATGGAAAAATCAATAGGTGGAAAACAGCAACACGGGCTAGGTTCGGGTACAAAGATGCCACGCTCAACCAGAAATTGATGGGACAGCATTCCTTATGTTTTATTTTTGCTGTCTCATCTGTTTAAATGTCTATTAGTTTTTCTTGTTCTCCGGTCCCCCCAGGCACATCAGCTGGATCAATGAAAAATGGGTTGATGGAGTAAGCACAGCATGCAACATCAGGAAAATAATTCAATAGCTCTGTCTTAAGTTGCGAAAGATGGTCAATAACTTTGTTAGAAATGCCACCATCACGAATTTTCTCCACGGAAGTGAGATTTTTGAACACTGCGTATCTTTGGTTGTTAACATTCTCTACCCAGAGGTCCAGCTTACGAATGAGTGCTCTCGGCTTCAAAATGAACTCTGTTACAGTTAGATTGGGTCCTTGAAACGACAGGTTGAAGTTGTTCAGAACTTCGAAAATGTCCGATAGATATGCAAATCTTATTGAAAAATTTTTGTTCTCCAGGTTGTTTTGAAAATTGTGATTTTTTCGCCTTGAAGAGTTTCAGAAGCCCATCTCGCAGTTCAAACAGCCGCTTCGTTGCATTACCTCTGGATAGCCAGCGCACCTCCGTGTAGTAAAGAAGACAAGTATGGTTGGGATTGAGATCTTCACAAAGTTGTTTAAACAACCGGATATTCAGGGCAGATGTTTTGACAAAATTTATCAGTTTGATCACTTGGTTTAAGCATCATAACATACATGTATTCTGTGGCAGCACTTTCGCGCAAAGGGCGAATCTATGAATGAAACAATGAACAAAAGTCACGTTTGGTGCCACAGCTATCACATGACCTTTGAATCCTGATTTATGTCCCAGCATAGATGGAGCTCCGCCTGTAGTACAGCCATTCAACTTTCCCCAGTCTAATTCATTTAGTTTGAAAAAATTGTCCAAAGCTTGTTGTTGTTGGTTACCCGACCCCTTCCGAGGGATGGGGGCATGGCGGATGACCATGGAGCCCCAGAAGCTGGGCAACTCCCCAGGGTCTGGACCAGAGGTAGTACAGGGACAGAGAGTCGCCAAAGAGTGAGCGGCGCAAAGAGTCCGTAGCTGGACAGTGCAGAATGGAATGAGAGATGTCCTGAGACGGGTGTCCACAGGCGCTGCAAGAAGGGTTCTCAATTCTGCCAATCCTAGAGAGGTAAGAACCTAAAAGAAGGCTGTGTCCGTTGAAGCGAAGACGAGAGAGGACACAGCGAGCATGACAAGGGAGCACAAGTTCCTCAGTGGAAACCGAGGGAACCTGTGTGTCAAAATATTTGGAAGATACAGTACGCCTCCAGTCCGAGAAAAGACGAGAGTGGATACGAGAGATAAGAGGAGAGAGACTACAAGGGATTGCGGAGGGCGCAAGCAGCGCTCCCCGTCTGGCAAGCTCGTCAGCCGTGTCGTTTCCCGGGAGAAACGAGTGTCCGGGGACTCATTGTAGCCTGATAGAACAGGAGAGAGAAGACAGTTCCTGCCAGATCTGCCACAGAGTTTGAGAAAAGATGGAGGAGAGGACAGGATGGCGAGGACAGAACGAGAGTCAGATAGTAGGAGAAAAGAAGAAAAATGGCAGACTTGTTGGTGCTGCTGAGACCAGCAAAGAGCGTGCAGAATGGCGCAGGCTTCAGCGGAAAAACTTGAGCCTACTGGGCTTGCTGAAAAGGAAAGAGTGGCCTCAGTGCCACAGAGAGAGCAGTTGGCAAGTACGCCTGAGCCGCCTTTGCCAAATGGAACAGAGCGGTCTGTCCAGAGTACCAGATCATGAGGGGGGAGAGAGTCAAGATGGGCGAGAGCCGCACCCTGGCGAGAAAGAGGAGGATCAGAGCGCGTCCAAAGCTTCGAAAATATCCTTTCCTTTTGTTGTACCGGAAAGTTCCTTGCTCATCAGTAATTCAGTTTTTACTGCATTGTCTTGTGTATATCGAATGTAGACAAGTAACTGTGCGTTATTTGCACGTCCGTCGACTCATCCAATTGAATAGAAAAACTATACTTTGAATCTTTCCCTTCTGAAATCACTTGGTCAGAAATATCGACTGACATCTCCTTTATACGATTTTTAACCGTGTTGTTGGATATGGAAACACTTTCTAGCTCTGCAGCCGTTTCCTCTCCAATCACATGTTTTACCAGCATTTTTGCCGCTGGCATTATGAGGGACTCTCCAATGGTATGTGCTTTCATGTTTTTAGCTATCAAGAAAGAAATTCATAGGATGCCTTGACAACCCCCTTCTTTCTCTGGTAGATTGTGCCAGTCTTGTCCAAGCGCTGCCGCTTGACACACTCACCGAGTCGCTGAAAGTAGCTCTCATCTCGGTTTTTCTGGTCGGAATGGTTTGTATGAAGATTGGTTTCATAGACGTTAAAGTAAGCTTGGTTTCATAGCAGAATTAGCAAGGGTATTCATGCAAATTACACATTGCGGCAAAGCTTCTCCATTGTGTTCAATAGCTATGAACCAATACTTTATGAAAGCTGGACTGAACTTTCGCTTAGACATATTCAATAGATAAAAAAACTAAATTGAGTTTTCGCACTATTCCTGCTGTTAAAAGAAAGTAGTTCAATATGATTGGAATATCATTAAACATAATACACTGTGCCCTCACTCATTACTACATATATTGTAGAGTCTTTGCAACTGGAGGTATGAAGCTGACCTACCTTACTTTTACAACATAGACATCAGTACTGTTGTTTGCATATAAAACTTCCACATTAAGTGCAATTTTTACTTTACAAAGAATTTTGTCGCTTTCACTACTCGTATAAAAACTTTCTCCAAAATTTTGCTCACTACTACAAGCGAATCACGCTCAAAACATGCAGAGAAATCCGTCCATTTCTGACTCTAGTAATAAATTCCGCTCCAAACAGATCAGAGTCTAATTACGGTATATTATTATATATTGCACAGTAGTTCCACTTCATTGTAAAAATGGCCACAAACTTTTTGTATATTATAACGTCACAGAGGTATTTTGTCTCTGCTAGACCTCCCAGTGTTGCTAGAGCAAATTTTTAAAAAATCCAATTTTAAATGAAAAGGTTCGGAAAAACAACATAAATAATCTTTTAACTGTTTTATATTAACACTAGCAGATTTCCCCATCGTTGATCGGGTAAAATGTAAAGACTGATTAAATTTTTACATTGAATAACCATATTTTAATATTGGTTGAATGAATATAGGCTCGTAGCCCCCCATAGACGATTCTGATCGAAATCAAAATACCGTACTTGGCTTCCCTGGAAAAAGTTATATAAGATTCATATGTTTGTTTGTATCTAAATGTCTCCAGTTTTATTTCTATAGAAGACAGACAGACAAACTTTGAGTTTTATATATATAGATTTATAGCCGGCTTTGCCGGCGTCGCCCGTCAGAGGCCCTCCATCAGTAATGTCCAGGTTTAGTATTTCGATTCAACCGGCCAAGCCGGCTTCACCCATCCAGCAGTTGTGTGAGCAGTAGCGAAAAGTTAATGAATTCTATGCACTTTCACAATTCTTGTACACGGAATTGTGATTATCATATTCTTTTAATCATGACTGGCAATGCTCACAAAGAATCTTGCCACAAATTATGACAATTAATACTTGTGAGGGAGCAGGGATTGTATATACGTAATCAAAACTGATTGTAGCGTCAAAACTGAGCTTGGTTTTCTTGATTCCCCATAAAATAAATTTGTAAGAATTGCCAGTTTTCATTCTCTTCTGGTAAAAGACTTCCAATTCTATGATAAACTTGACCTTGAACTTTGAAAGTTGGCATAAATCCCCCTTGTGTAACAAATTTAGCTCCAAAAGATGTCATTTGAAATGCTGAGTTATACTTTTGAATATGCTGAAGAAAATGTTTTGAGTCAGAAGTGGAGCCGGTAAGAAGATTTTTTAAAGGTTGTGGTGGTTCTTGAAACGTTGCCAATTGAACTTTACCGTTAGAACAGCACACACCAGGAGGTTCATTATCCCATTTTTTAGCTCTGCAATAATTGCAGACCTTAGACATAGAACCAATAGTGATTACTTCTTCAGCTGCATAATCATGTTTTGGATCATAATGAAATGCACCTTATTTCCATTGCCTTGTAGTAAATGGTTGAAACCTCAATTCACGTTGCCTGCTCCTACTTCTCAAAAGTCTTATTTGACGGTTTTCTTGTGATTCCTGCTGTCGAGATATAGCATGTGTCTCAGCATCAATCTGTCTCCTGGTTTGTTGTTGCTCTTGAGATTCCCGCTGCCTGGATATAGCATGCCTATGGGCATCAACTTGTCTTCTGCTTTGCCTCTGTTTCTGATGCTCTTGCTACATGTTTTCTTCGTGGATCTGCATATTTTCCAAATTTAAGTGTCCTCTTAGGTGGATCTGCAATCTCAATGTTTTTTTTGTTGTTGAGATTCCCGCTACCTGGTTATGGCATGCCTATGGGCATCAATTTGTCTTCTGCTTTGCCTCTCGATCAACGACGGGTAACTTCTCTTAAAGTACAGTCTTGCTCATCACTAAAAATTTGAATTTTTATTTGTCACAAATTTTTTTCTGTTTGTGGTACCTAACAAAAACTTTAGACAACTCTAGTATTTTAATATAGGTTGAATAAATATAGGCTCGTAGCCCCCCATAGACGATTCTGATCGAAATCAAAATACCGTACTTGGCTTCCCTGGAAAAAGTTATATAAGATTCATATGTTTGTTTGTATCTAAATGTCTCCAGTTTTATTTCTATAGAGGACAGACAGACAAACTTTGAGTTTTATATATATAGATTACGTAGCACTTTGTTTTTTAGCGCAATGAAATAGTGTATGATATTAGGGGTAAAATATGGCTAAGATATTAGATTTTTTCTGAGCCATGTCCATCCCAAAGCAGAGACAAACATGGAACGATGGATCGATAAGTTGAAATCCAAGCCACCCTCTGTCGATATGGGAATTCAACCATCTGAGAGTCTTCCTCCAGGAAGCAATGCACCCTGGCCAACATGGAAAACACTCAATCGGCTTAGATCTGATGTAGGCCGTACCAAGGCAAATTTAATCAAACGGGAATACCATACTGGCTCTCCTTCGTGTAATTGTGGCAGAGACCAGACGATGGAAAACCTACTGCAATGCCCACTGCTCAAAACGCCTTGCTCTGGTGACGATTTGAGCATTTTTAACGACACCGCACAGATATGCGTGAAAATGTGGCAATCAACCATCTGAAGACACGATACAGACAGACAGACTTCGGTTCATCAAGGCGCTGGAAGAATCGAAAATTACTGTTACACTGTATCTCTGCTTCCACATGGTGTCCCTCTCTCTTCTGTATGAAGCTTTTCTTTTCTGTATAAAGCTTTCTTCTCACATGTGTTTCACCCCGATGGTTTCCTTTTCTAAGCGTTTCCAATATCACCAAATTGGAACGTTTCCACCGAGCGGCTAGCCGCGCTTTCTCCGGCTGCCTCTCGTTCCCCCTATCCCACTTCTCTCCGAAGCTTCTCTAGCTCCCCTACGAGTCACCATGACTCATTTCACTTTTTCATCTTATGAGCGGGCCCTTTGTTTCCCAACCTCTTTTCCCATTTCAGGTTTGGCCAGACCTGAAGTGAAAACAAGACTTTACAGATCGTCTTGGAGAGCTTTTGCGTCTACTCACCCGCTCATGCTTCCATCTACTTCCCCTAGGGCACTTTGCTAGCCCTTTCTTGGAACCTGCCTTCTTTCACGGTGGAGTCCACCCTTTTTTCTACCTGCTCCTGCTCTGACCTCCCTCTCTCGCCAAGGTGCGGCTCTCGCTCACCTGGACTCTCTCCCACCTCACCATCTGGTACTCTGGACCAACACCTCTGTTTCTTCTTTTGGCAAAGGCGGCTCCGGTATACTTGCCAACTGCTCTCTCTGTGGCCACTCTTTCCTTTTCAACAGACCCAGTATGCTCACGTTTTTCCGCTGGAGCCTGCGCCATTCTGCAAGCTTTGTTGGTCTCGGTAGCCCCAACAATTATGCCACTTCTCTTCTGTATTCCTCCTATTTGACTCACGCCACCCTGTCCTCTCCTCCATCTTTCCTTTTTCCTCAATCTCTCTGGCAGGAACTGTGTTCTCTCTCCTCCTGTTCTATCAGGCTACAATGAGTCCCCGGACACTCGTTTCTCTAGGGAAACGATGCGGCTGATGAGCTGGCCAGACGGGGAGCGCTACTCATGCCTTCTGCAATCCCTGGTAGTCTCTCTCCTCTTATCTCTCGTGTCCACTCTTGTCTTTTCTCGGACTAGAGGCGTACTGTCTCATCTAAATTCTTCAACACACAGGTTCCCTCGATTTCCACCGAGGAACTTGTGCTCCCTGTGTTCTCTCTCGTCTACGCTGCAACGGACACAGCCTTTTGTTAAGTTCTTATCACTCTAGAATTGGCAGAATCGAGAATCCTTCATGCAGCGCCTGCGGTCATTCTTCCCAGGACAGCTCTCATTCCATTCTGCACTGTCCAGCTAAGACCCTTCGCTTCGCTTGCTCTTTTGCGGCTCTCTACCTCTGGTCCTGGACCTGGGGAGTTGCCCGGCTTCTGAGGCTCCATGGTCTTCCGCCATGCCCCCATTCCTTGGAAGAGGTCCTTTAACAACAACATCGACCATTTATTGTGATACAATTCCATAACTTGAGGTCTACCCCAAAAAACATGCAAACAATTTTAAACTCTTACCAATCAATGTATTTTCCAAACAAATTTAATTTTCCAACAAAGGGCCAAAATTACAGTTTCCAAACATGCACTGAAATTGAGGTTTTTCACATTATCAGCTGACCCACATGTCAAAAAACTCCGATCCATTGGCCCGCATTTTTTGCTGCATCACCACACGTATGGGCTAAAAGCGTGCAACATTGCGGTTCTTTTTGGCTCTGTCAAGTAGGTGGTCCAGGAACCTGAGCATTACTTAGGCTGTAGCAGAAGTCTGCTTTTTAATGTTCGATTGCAATGTTTTCATTGAAAGAACTGAATTAGAGGTTTACAACAAGCTTAATATGCTTTGAAAAAAGCTGTTTGAGCCATAACAACGATCGTGCAAACGAAACCACACCAAACCACGGACTGTGGCTTTGCCATTGGTCAGCATCTTTTCAAAAATGATCAGTGTACATTAAAGCTATGATAACAAGCGGTTTTCAATCCTCGCCACAGCACGCAGCTCTTTCCACCTTAATCTCTTAGAGGCTGCTTATATCAAGATTAAAGACCCAGCGCCCAGTGTTAAGCAGACATAGTTTGTTTGCACTCTCGAACTCTTTCGGTAATCGCGGCGTTCTTGTTTAGCCTCTTGCTGCGCTTTCTTTAACATTTTGCTATTGCGAAATCTCTTTCTTTGGTGCGCTTTGCAATACTAGCGCTATTATTGGCTTGTCTTGATTGCCTAACGTCCAAATTAATCACATAAAACACTTACTCACTCTAGATCTTCCCTTTTGCCGTGATACCGCCACCAACGAAAGCGTCACGAAATGCTTATGACTCAAACAGCTTTTTTCAAAGCTATATTAAAATTTTGTACCACCAACAAGATTTTTGTAAACTAAGTTTAACCAACAAAATGTCGTTACTCATCGAACTGAAGTTCTAATTCAGAAAGGTAGACTACTTGTAACTACATATTGGCAAGTAGTTTAAATGCGATCGGGTTATTTTGCTGTAGAGTAACTATTAGGTGACCGTAAAAGCAATTTTAAAAATGAATAACTGTTAATGTAGTGATATAGTGCTCAAGCTTTTTGCTGGTTTGGTGGTACCGGTACACTTTTGCAGCAGCATAACAGCAAAGATGTCTGATTACTAATAATTGTCTCTAAATTTTATTTCAAACGATTGTACTCATCAAAATGTACCAAATCGCAATAACTTTTTGTAATAGTAATGGGTAAGCAATTAGGGTGCTGCAAAATGACTCGGCTAACGCGTAAAGTTAACAATAGCATCTTAAATTATTTTGCTATGTAATCCAGCATAGCAATAGAAACGCCGCTTATTTGAAAACTGTTGTTTGTTATTGAAAATTCTACTTCAAAAACATAAATTTAGGCTTTCAACTGCTATGTTAGACATGTGGACGCAAATGACCAATGGCAGCAGTTTTTTAGCCTGGCTTTCACTAAAGACCCCAAGACTTTTTTCGGACAAGTGGATCAGCTAAATAAGCACCATCCTTGTTGTCATGCACTGGACGCTAAACATGCGTTTCTTTATAACGTCATCTCATTCTGCGCTTTCCTCTTTTCTTTCTCTTGCTTTTGACAGGAGCTTGAACATCACCTTCATCAACCACTAATCCAGCGTCACGCTTGAAAGCTTTTAAACGATCTTTGTATTTTTCTAAAGAATCCTGAAATAAACGAAATATTAATCATAGGTCTCAAGAAGACGTTGCTCCAAAACAGGCCTGCTTTAGTGTGAGACAAAAAATTTTGCAGTGACCAGAGGATGAAAATACACCACTCTGTCACGGGTGGGGGCTGTTAAGGGCTTGACTGCTACCAGTAACTGCTAAAACCTATTTGCCAGCAGTGCGATGAGTTAAACCAGGAGTATGCAGCCAATCGATGCGACCTGCAGGCGCGCGTCTACAGATTGATCACCGAAAATAAAAAGGGCCTTCAATTAAAGAACTTCGCTTTTTAAGTTTGTTCTTACGACAAAAAATAAATAAAATAAAGCTTTAGAAAGGATCTGCACCTGGCCCGTGTAATTATCCGGTTGAGCGAAATTGATCAGCCTACAACTCTGCACATTAATGACTTTAAACAACCCGATTTTTTTGGCAATCATTTCTGCGCGCCATCATTCTCAAAACGACCAGCAGCAAACCTACACTCGATGCCTCAGCTATTTGCAGTCACTGATGGCAATAATCAACCGACCAACTTTGTTCAAATCCAACCTGGTTGACTGCTTGCACGTTGGCGACAGTTGAACGAGACGGTTTCTCCAAAACTACAACACTTCTATGAATGTATAACAACGGGATTCCAGGTTCACTTCTCAAGCGCTTTGTCAAAGTAGGATCCTGCAATGCAGCGTTTCTTTAACTGACATCTTTAGAAATTTTTGACTGACGCTTAACAAAGTTGTTGGCAAATTAATTCCCCGTCTACTCTTCTCACACACGTGCCCCCAAATTATAACATAATAGTTTGCGAGTCAGGCTGATCAGCGATTTGCAGTAGAATCCGTCAATCACGGCTACGGTTATAACGTTAATTCGCCTATAAAGTCACGTTTGGCTTGATTTCCGCAAAATTCCTAGCTTTTCCTTACATTGAATTTCGTCTGCAACTTCACTTCGCGAGTAACAGCACCATATGTTTGTCTTCCAGGTGTAGTGTTTGTTGATTTTAAACACATGCCACGAACAATGCTTGCCTTTTGCTTTTGTTTTGCAACTGTACTGTACGTTTTTTCCAACAGGAATTCGATTTAATTAATTGCACGTCAAAGCAATCCGCAAAGGACCAAAAACAAATCGAAACAACCATCTTACAAATGGTATTAACTGAAACCTGCAGTGGTTACAGTGCACAGTACAGTAGTTCAAAGAAATCTTTAAAGTAAAATGTCACACAAACGCAGACGTTTCCCCTTCATAAAGATATAAAATTGTCAGACTCAACCGACGCAAGGCTACAAACGCAACTTGCAGAACTAAAAAAATTAATAAATAAACTCGTCTAAATACCAAAACTGCACAAGGCCTATCACTTTTTTGCTAATGAATGTGTATACGTATGAGCTCATGCTCGGTATGCATGTCTTTCGTCAGACTGGCCACCACGACGGGTAAACTGCTTGGCTCCGCCATCTGTCTGCCACATAAAGATGGAGGCATCCCGTTAAGTGCCTTGCCCAAGGGCACAACAAGCAAGCTTGCCGGCTTGTTCTCCACACTATTCCTATGTGCTGAGCGCTAAGCAGGGAAGCTGTGAATACCATCTTTTAAAGTCTTTTGGTAGAACTCGACTTGGGAAATGAACCCCAGGTCTACCGACTGCGAAGCGGACGCTCTAACCACTACGCCATCGCGCCCATGAAGATAGGTATTACGTGTTGTCTATAGCACCTATTACTTAAAATTTTGTATTTTCTGGGCAAGTATTTCTGATTTAGTGGTTTTTCTTTGCTCGGGTAAGCCTGACTGGATAATTCGTCTCTGCTGAATCATACGCCAATTTTGGGATAGTACAGGGCAATTAATGTATGTCAATTTCTTTAATGCCCAAGAAGCGTGTTATGAGCAAATTCTACTGCATAATACTTGATTGTAAAATGAAAAGCAAGCACCTAATCAAAAGTATCATGGGGTGCCAACTGTAAAGTACATGGTAAACTAAAATTTAGCAGAGTTTAGGACAAATTGCAAACCAAAGAAAGCGTTTTACTGTTTAAAAACAAATCATACAGCACCGTAACAATTTTTTCCTTCCTAAAACAAATCAGACAGCAACGAAAACACAGTTAAGTGCCGAGTGTAAAATAGCGCTACTTGTAAAATAGTGCTTCGTGCAAAATATGTTCGGATCCGTTCGTGGTAATGCGAAAGTGGCGAGATTCGGTTTACAGTAAATGTGCTGGTTATTTGTAGGTTGGCATAAGCTTTGTTTCGCTGTTAACCGAATCTCGCCGCTTCCGAATCACCACGAACGTTTTTGAACATAATTAGCACGAAGCACTATTTTAGAAATAGCGCTATTCTACAGTTTTCGCTGCTGTATGATTTGTCTTATGGAAGGAAAATCGTTACCGTTGCCGTATGGTATGTCTTGGCAAAGAATAAAATTGTTTCGTTGCTGTATGATTTGTCTTTAAAAAAGAAAAGCTTTGTCGTTGCAGTAGGATATGTCCTAAACTCTGCAAAATTTTACTTTACCACGTACTTTACAATTGACCCCCTCATAAAATATAAATAAGGGTGTTTCAGTTTCAACGAGCGACATTTCCGCGGCAGCTTAATTATGTAACTGATAAAACAATACATCTCGCAACCGCGATGAATTTTGTACATCGAATTGCATAGGACAAATAAATATTGTAAGCAGTTAGTTTTGCGTTGTGTCATTTTACTAACCACCACATCACAGCTCTTGTACATAAAAACGGGGTAAGAGTCATTATTTTAACGTAAAATTTTGATGTCAACATTACAACAGAACCAGACAACTGACCTGCGTGGCTACAAAATATTTCAATTCGTCCTTATTATGTATTAAAGACATCACACATGCGGAAGCAGCCACTGGAGATTTGTGTTTACACTGCTGAATGCGAAACCGCTGGGCCACCATTCTAGCGGCGAAAACGTGCCTACCAAGCAACTTCAATTCAGCGAGGATGCATCTAAAATTAATTGTGGTGATAATAACACCAATACTGAACACTCATGAATATAAAGATTTCGCGCCGATCTTTAGCGACTTTTGTTTGGAGAGGAGAGAGTTTAGCGACTTTTGTTTGGAGAGGAGAGAGTCTAGCGACTTTTGTTTGACGGCCACTGCCTGGAAAAACCTTAAATTCCGGATTGACAAGGTCCGGGTAAACGAGGGTCGAGTGTACACAATAAAATCCGCGACAAGTTTTTGGGTCGATTTTCTTGTTGTTGTAACCCAACTCCTTCCGAGGGATCGGGGCATGGCGTAAGACCATGGAGCCCCAAAGGCCAGGCAACTCCCCAGGGCCTGGACCAGAGGTCGTAAAGACAGAGAGTCGTCAAAACAGCGAGCAGCGCAAAAAGTCCTAGCAGGACAGTGAAAAATGAGAGGTGTCCTGGGAAGAATGACTGCAGGGGCTGCATGAAGGATTCTTAATTCTGCCACTTCTAAGAAAGATATGAGCTTAACAGAAGGGTGGGTCCGTTGCAGCAAAGACGAGAGAGAACACAGCGAGTGTGACAAGGGAGCACAAGTTCTTCGGTAGAAACTGAGGAAACCTGTGTCATTGTGTGTCGAAGAATTTAAATGAGATGGTACGCCTCCAGTCCGAGGAAAGATTAAAGTGGATACGAGAGAGACTGCACGGGATTGGAGAGGGCACGAGTAGCGCTCCCCGTCTGGATAGCTCATCAGCGGCGTCGTTCCCCAGTGTCGGGGGATATGAGCGTACTGAAAAAGAAAGGATGGCCCCAGTGTCACTAGGTGAGCAGTTGGCAAGTACATTAGAGCCGCCTTTGCCAAAAGTAAAAGAAATAGAGCCGTCTGTCCAGATCACCAGATCTTGAGATAGGAGAGAGTTAATGTAAAACTTTGACAGTTTTGTGTTTCTTTTTATTTTCTGATATTGTTTTGATTTCCCGCTCCAGATTTGAACCAAGATTGTTTGGTATTGTGTTGGTTACAGCGTCACGCTAACCTGCGATAATTGTCGCTTCAGGCTGGCGTTGGTCCACAATTGGGAAGTGCTAAATTTCGATTGACTTAATTTGTGTTTAGTAGCAGTTGCTTGTATATTTGCATTATATCGGAGTCTTAAGAGTTAGGAAATAGTATTTTTTATTGTAACATAAGAAACCATTTAACTTGGACGTTTGTTTTTAGATATATTGATCCGTGATTGTATTGTGTAACTGCTAATTGCAATCCCGTGTTGACTAAGTTGAGTCATAGTTTGATAATTGCTTGTCCTTCGATCGTCAAATTAATCACTTTGGATTAATTGGTCAAATCAATTGGATTCACTCTCACCACTGCTAATAAATTTGGTTTTGGAATAATTATCGTTTGATGAGACAAAGACAGCGCGTAAATCTACTATTAATTTCGAAACTTCCTATGTAGCATTGTCGCTGCTACATAAAGTTATCAAACTCAACAACGTCATTCTACATCTGGTGAGTCTGTATCGTTCCTATTTTTTTGCTAATTGTTTAAATGGGTCACGAAAAGGCTATCCACCTTAAAACAAGAACTACAAAGTATGCATGTTCGTGCCGAAGGCTTAATGATGAAGCCAGAGGGTGTACACCCATTAGAAAAACTCTTACCGGATATTGATAATGTTTATGAACAATTACTTTATGTGTGTGAGGATCTTCAGAGTAGCGACATTGTACCAGGCACTAATTGGTGTAAGGCTGATATTAAGAGAGAAAAATCGGAGTTTGATGTCCACGCAATCACTTGGATATCACATAATGAATACCAAATGAACGTTAGAGGTACTAAAACCTTGAGTGCGGATGGCTCTTATAGATCAAGCAGTTCTGTAAGAAGCGCAAAATTAAAAAGTCGAGTAAAGCTTAAAGTTGCCTCGACAGCCATGCAACAAGAAGCTACTAAGATGTATGAGACCAGGCCACGTGCGAGAGAACGCGCCGAAAGGAAAAAACAGGAGATTATGGAAGCCTAAGTTTAGAAAAAGAGAGAAAGGCTCAGCAAGCGCAGCAAAGTGCTTTACAAGAGTTGGAAATGGAGCTACTTGAAGTTGAAGAGAGAACAGAAAGCGAACTTCGTTTAAAGGAACAGGAGTTGGAGTTGGCCAAAGTAGAGCTTGAAGCTTGGAATGATGAAGTTGACCTTGCCGTTTCAACCGTGACCCCGAATGTCTTACAATCGTGTGGACCAGTGAGTTCTAATGTTTGCGAAATCGCTCCCGCAACTTCATCAAAAAGTGTACGACAAAATGCTCAAAGGTCGGCACAACGTTCTACTCACGTAACGTACACAAATGTTGACTATGCTTTAAACTCAACCCGAGTGACTAAACCAACAAGTCACCAACCCGTCAGGGTGTCGTTTTCTACGATACCAATTAACATAAACACGGAAGCTCGACCACCTAAGCCAGCCGATGAAACGCCCCTTAAATCTGCCGTCTTTCCTCAACCGCGAATTTCTTTCTCATCAAAGGGGTTGAAACCTTCAGCAAGTTCAACATCGCAAGCTCCGCTGCCAATCAGCAACATGCAGTCAACAACACAAAGCTCGTTAGCATGTGGTCCGTCGTATTTTGCATCTCCTCCATGTTCAGAAGTCCGTTCCCTGAGATCGCTACGAAGAGATCGTCCCGTACCACCAGTTGTTATACAAAAGTTCGACGGCGATCCCATGAATTACTGGCTTTTCGTGAGACAATGCGAAGCTCATGTTCTAGGAAAGGTGGACAATTACGAATTGTTTCCCTTGCTCTATCAAAACTGCGAGTCGAACGTACAACACAAATTCAACCATTTATCAAACCAGCTACCGTCTGCCAGTTTTGAAGCCGCTTGGAATATTCTTTTTGATGAGTACGGTCACCCTCACGAAATAGCTCGCTGTTGTGAAGAACGCTTAAAAAGCGCCCAAAGAGTCCCAGAAGATGATCGAGAAAGGTTGAAATCCTTGGCACAATTGCTTGAAAAATGTTGTGTTTCCTTGGAGCATATTGGAGAAGCATCTACTCTGGATTCTATGCATGTAATGATGAACATTATCAACAAATTGCCCGTGGAATTGAAACGTGCATGGATTGAATATGCTGTGAAAATTGAACGTCAAGCAGGTCACAGAGCCAAGTTCGCGAATCTTTCAGCATTCCTCACGGGAAGAAGTCGATTAGCTAATTCCATATTCGGAAGAGAAACGTTTCCAGGAAGAAGCAGTAAACCCCGTCGTGAATCTACTCATGTAGTCTCAGAGAAGAATCCCGTGAGTAAGGATTTAGTCGGATCCGTGAAGTGTCACTTTTGTAATGGTGATCACAAAATAGGTGGCTGCAAAGAATTTAGTGATAGAACATTTGATGAGCGTTATGACTTTGCCCGCCTCAGAAGATGTGTTTTAAATGTTTGAGTGGTGTGCATATAGCCCGTGAGTGCAAGTCCAAAGTGAAGTGTACAGTAGCAGGTTGCTCTGGTACTCTTCATCATACTCTCCTCCACAAGCCACCAAGGCAAGACGACAGAAAGGATACCCCTTCCTGTAGCAAGTCATGTAATTCTGTGCAGGCCACCACTGTTCAATGTCAAGAACGTTTTAGCTCTTCAGTGTTTCTGAATGTAATGCCAGCAAGAGTAAAGTATTTGGACAAAATTAAAGAAATATATGCTTTCTTAGATCAAGGATCTACGACTTGTTTTTGTGACCAAAATCTTGCTAAGGACTTGGAGGCATCTGGGTTAAAACGACAACTTGCGCTACAAACTTTAACAGCTACACAATCATTAGACACGGAATCTCTCAAGCTCTCGGTACAAAACCTCAATGGAGGTGATTGGATTGAATTGCCCGATGTAGCTATCGTGAAGGAAATCGGTGTGAAGCCCAATGCCATACCAGATGCTACCTTGATAAAGCAATACAGCTATTTGAGGGATTTAGAGTTTCCGAGCATTCCCGTTGATTCAGTACAACTGTTAATTGGTGCAAACGTACCTCAAGTCTTCAGAGTTGATGCCATAAGACAAGCTGTAGAGAATGGATTGCCCGATGCGGTATGTTCCCCACTGGGATGGTCTTTGCTAGGTCCTGCTTTTGCCAATTGTGATTTTCGAAGCACTAATGCATATTTCGTCTCCACTCAACCCGTCACTTTAAAAAATGTTTCATTAATCGAATCAGAGCTTATGGATTCTACTATCGAGGAGATCCCTGAAATGGATTTGGAACTAGAAGACATTTGTTGCGATAAAGGACTTTCTGTTGAAAATCGTCGAGTTTATAGCCTGTTAAAGAGGTCTATAAAGCTAGTTGATGGTCACTATGAGTTACCGTTGCCTTGGAGAAATGAGAAAGAAATACCTGACAATAAGATTATGGCTAAGATCCGTTTGAATCACCTAAAAAGAAAACTGCAGAAGAACCCAGAGTTAAAACAGAAGTATATAGATCAGATGCAGTCTATGATTGAAAAGGGTTATGCAGAAAAAGTTGTTAGTGAGGCTGAGACTAATCATGGCAAAACATGGTATATCCCTCACCATGCTGTCATTAACCCACACAAACCGAACAAGATACGCATTGTATTCGACTGTGCCGCAGAGTACAAAGGAGTGTCTCTAAACAAATCATTAATGCAAGGACCTGACTTGGTAAACAGTTTGATGTCTGTGCTGTTACGTTTCAGAAAAAAATGCTATTTCCCTGGTGGCCGACATTGAGGCCATGTTCTACCAAGTCAGAGTCGACCCGAAAGATAAAGATAGCTTAAGGTTTCTGTGGTGGCCTAATGGGGATTTGACAAAGGAACCCATTCCACATCGTATAAACGTGCATCTGTTCGGTGCAACTTCATCACCGTGTTGCACCACGTTTTCTCTTCGCCAGGCAGCAATTGATTTCCATTCTATTATTGACTCGAGCGATGTAGTATCGGCAGTACAAGAAAACTTTTATGTTGACGATTTTTTGTCTAGTGTTCATGACGGAAAATCTGGCCAGAAGCTGATAAATGACATTAAATTTCTTTTAGAAAAGGCTGGATTCCGGCTCACTAAATGGATGTCTAATTCTGAAACAATTAATAAATCACTCCCAGAAGACGATCGCCCAAATCGTTGATGATTCAGACCTCGGATGGAAAAAGAAGTGAACGAGAGCTTGGTGTTTATTGGAATACAGAAACTGATGTATTTTACTTTACAATATGTATGCCTTGGAGACCGCGCACTAAACGTGGAATGCTGGCCACTATGAATTTAATGTTTGACCCGTTTGGTTTTGTGACACCGGTGATTGTTGAAGCCAAATTGATCTATCGAAGCTTATGTCAAAAGGATTTAGATTGAGACGAACCTTTTCCCCAAGTTGATGTCATTCGTTGGGAGAAATGGATGGAAAGTCTCTGTCATCTTCAAACAGTCTCTATATCTCGATGGTTTGGTTTACTTCCTCCTGATTGTGGGCAAACATACCGAATTCATTATCTTGTTGACGCGTCGAAGGAAGCGTATGGTGCGGTTTGCTATCTTAGAACTGTTGATAAAAATGGTGCCATATAATGCTCATTGGTGATGAGCAAATCGCGTCTCTCTCCTCAAGATGAAACGTCAATCCCTCGTTTAGAGCTTTTGGCTACCGTGCTGGCTGTAAACATAGATTGTACTTTGAGAAAAGAATTGAAGATACCGTTAAAACCGTCAATGTTTTGGTCAGATTCTTTGGTAGTGCTAAAGAGCCTGGCTAATGAAAGAAAACGATTCCCATTATTGGTTTCCCGAAAACTTTTGCTGATAACAAAACACTCATGTATTGACAATTGGAACCATGTGCCTACAAAGCTAAATCCCGCGGAGATTTTGTCAAGGGGTTCAAGACCTGATGTATTAGCCAAGAACCATGAATGGTTTGAAGGCCCCGAGTTTTTGAACAATAACCCTAGTTGTTGGCCTGTTTGTTGTAAAAAAGGTGAACTGTCTGCTGATGAGATTAAATGTTTTAATAAAAAGCATGTGAACGCTTGTTAGTAAAAAATGAACTTTTAGCGGTGGATAAACTCATTGCTCATTATTCTTCATGGATCAGATTAAAAAAGGCCGCTGCTTGGTTAATTAGGTTTAAATGTTATGTTTTATTGCACAGGTCCATAGCAAAGGTCGCCAAAGGACATCTTATGGTTTCGGAGCTACAAGCTTCTGAAAGACATTTGATTATTTACGAGCAACAACAAGCCTTTGGGCACTTCATTTCGAGGGTACCTGAAGGGTTTAACGTATATGCATCATCCGTTCCTGCTGCTTTGAAGAAGTTAAATCCTATTGTTATCCAGGGAATACTTCGAGTTGGTGGACGACTGGAGAAAGCCTCAATTGACTATGACGCCCGCCATCCAATCATCTTGCCACATGTTTCGCATCTCACCGATATTATAATTAATCATTTTCATGTATTTTCAGGTCATTCCGGAATAAGTACAACCTAAAATTCTCTATTTCAACAGTTTTGGGTCGTGAAACCAACTTCCGTCGTGAAGAGAGTATTGGCTAATTGCATGTATTGCCGTCGAAGAAATGCAAAGCCTGGTGAACAAATTATGGCTGAGTTGCCTCCCGCTCGATTACAAATGAACTCGCATCCATTTACGTATACTGGCGTCGATTACTTCGGGCCGTTGATGATTCGCCAGAAAAGGAGTAATGTAAAGCGGTACGGATGCTTATTCACGTGCCTCACTACAAGAGCCGTTCATTTAGAAGTTTCCGTAGATTTGTCGTCGGACGCATTTATAAATGCTTTACGTCGATTCCTGTTAAGAAGAGGTCCTGTGGTGCATATATACTCCGATAACGGCACGAATCGGGTTGGAGCTGAGCGTATTTTGCGTGAATCAATTTAGTAAAATCGATTTGTTAATAAAGTGTGAGTTCTACTATTGACTGATTCCAGTCACAACTTTACTCTATAAAGTTTCAGTCTAGCAATGGAATCAGCACCAAATTCATGATTTTCTCTTACAAAATGAAATTCAGTGGACATTTAATCCTCCCACGGCCAGCCATATGGGTGGAGCGTGGGAAAGAATGATCAGATCCGTAAGGCGAATCCTGACTTCGTTGACAACTGATCGCACGCTCAACGATGATCAATTGCATACTTTTCTGTTAGAAGCAGAAGCTATTCTAAATTCAAGACCATTAACGCCAGTTACTATTGATCCCGAGGGAGCCGAACCCTTGACTCCCAACCATTTGTTGAAACTGAATCCGACAGGAAACCTGCCCCCTACATCACTGATGGCAAAGATTGTTACAGCAAACGACGTTGGCGCCATGTCCAGTTTTTAGCGGACCGATTTCGGAGCCGATGGTCCAAAGAATATTTACGAACAATAATATCCCGGCAAAAATGGCTTAATGAAAAACCCAATTTCAATGTTGGTGACATCGTGCTTGTTATTACTGACAATGCTCCCCGTTCTCAGTGGAATATTGGCAAAATATGTGCTATAGAACCCGACGAGCAAGAGATAGTTCGAAAGGTCGTTGTCAGCGTTAAAGGCAACCGAATTCGAAGACCAATTCACAAACTGTGTCTCTTAATTCCCAATCAAGAACTAACAGACGATAAATCGACTGATGCTAAATGATGACTTTCGCATTCTGTGATATAAATTGTGTATCTTTGTGTCTAGGCCTAGTTTTTGTTTGTTTTTCGGGTGGTGGAGTATAAAACTTTGACAGTTTTGTGTTTCTTTTTATTTTCTGATATTGTTTTGATTTCCCGCTCCAGATTTGAACCAAGATTGTTTGGTATTGTGTTGGTTACAGCGTCACGCTAACCTGCGATAATTGTCGCTTCAGGCTGGCGTTGGTCCACAATTGGGAAGTGCTAAATTTCGATTGACTTAATTTGTTTTTAGTAGCAGTTGCTTGTATATTTGCATTATATCGGAGTCTTAAGAGTTAGGAAATAGTATTTTTTATTGTAACATAAGAAACCATTTAACTTGGACGTTTGTTTTTAGATATATTGATCCGTGATTGTATTGTGTAACTGCTAATTGCAATCCCGTGTTGACTAAGTTGAGTCATAGTTTGATAATTGCTTGTCCTTCGATCGTCAAATTAATCACTTTGGATTAATTGGTCAAATCAATTGGATTCACTCTCACCACTGTTAATAAATTTGGTTTTGGAATAATTATCGTTTGATGAGACAAAGACAGCGCGTAAATCTACTATTAATTTCGAAACTTCCTATGTAGCATTGTCACTGCTACAGTTAACGTGAGAAAGAACAGCACCTTGGCGACAAAGAGGGGGATCAGAGCAGGACATGGGGAGAAAAGAGTAGATTCCACAGTGAAGAAAGGCAAGTTCCAAGGAAAAGAAGTAGGGCAAGCACAGAAAACCTCCCTAGAAAAAGTAGGAGAAAGCATAAGCAGATGTGTGGACGCAAAAGCTCTTCAGAAGAATATGTAGAGTCTTGGTTTCACTCCAAGCCTGGTCAAACATGAAATGGGAAAGGAGATTGGAAGACAAAGGGCCCGCTCATAAGATGACAGGCAAACGAGTCAGTGTGACTCGTAAGAGAGGTAGAGACGCCTCAGAGAAGTCGGATAGAGAAGGTCGATAGCCGGTGATGGAGCGACTAACCGCTCGGTGAAGGCGTTCCATTTTGGTGATAGCCTATTGGTAACATTAACAAAGGAAACGATCCTGGTGAAGCATAAGTGAAGAGGCTGAAGAAAACCTTTATACAGAACAGAGAGGGACTCCTTAAAGGAGCACCATGTGGAAGCAGAGATACAGCGTAAAGCTTTAAGATGAGGGAAAAACTTGGCCTTCAGCGAAGATACATGTTTAGAAAAGGAAAGAGTGTAATCGAACGTAACCCCAAGAAAAGTTGGAGTGGGATTGAAACGGAGGCAGAAAATGAAAAAAGAGGTGGGACTGGAGGTTAGCTTGGAGGAGATCCACTGAGAAGAGGCCTCACATTTGCTCGGATTGAGATGAAGACACCAGTACTCATACCAGCGCTCTAGTTGAATCAAAGCTCCTTGTGTGGCCTCCACCGCAACAGGAACCGAGAGGGAGGAGGACCAAATGGCCAGGTGGTCAGCATAAAGAGAGCAGCTGACGGACGAAAGCAGAGAGACAGAAAGGTCATCGATAAAAAGAAAGAAAAGTACAGGACCAAGAACGGATCCTTGCAGACTAACTCGACGGACTCGAAAGGAGCAACTTTTGCGATTTTGAATAACCATACAAGTGAGTCTATAAAAAAAAATTGAGTCCAACGAGCAGAGCAAGAAGGGAGGCCAGCCGAAATAGGTTTGTGGAAAAGGGCAGGATGCCAAACCAGGTCAAAAGTTTTGGAGAAGTCGATCATAGCAAGAATCGTTCGAGATCCAGAACTGGGTTTGGCAGAGAGAGAATGGAGTTAGATTCCAGGGAGAAGAGTAGACGCAATAGTATGATGCGTTCAAAAAGATTTGAGACGCAAAAGATGAGAGAGATAGGCCGCAAGGAAGCAGGAGAGTCATGAGGCATTCCTATCTTATGGATAGGAATAATAGGATAGGTCTTCCAAATGGAAAGAAATGCAAAGACCAGAAAAGATTGAAAATGTGTAGATAAAAATCCATGTCAGAGCAAGAAAAGTGCCATAGCATGGGAAAGGCGACGTTGTCTTTGCCAGTGGCAATGGACAAGGAGAGGTTTGTGGCACCCATGAGAAATACAGAGGAAGAGAAAGGAGAGCAGAAAGAGGAATGACATTTTTCAGATCACATGGCCCTTCGTAGCTTTGAACAAGTAGCTTCTGGCTCTGATATGCAAGGTGTTAGCTGGGAAACAGAAAAGTGTGATCTCCGGTGGTCGGTGAAGACCAAAGCTGACTCCCTAAAAGAGGAACAGTTGAAGAAGCTAGGAAAAGAGGAAGAAGAGCCAGCAACAAAGCAAAGGAGAGAATACACAGATGTAGGAGTGAGAGACGAGCATGTTGCCTGCCATGCTGCAGGCTTGGCGATGACAGATGAGGCACGTCGGGAGGCAGAAATAAAAACCTGACAATCTTTACCACTTTAATGAGCGGCAACAAAAGCCGTACGTCTTTCGCTTACCGCTTCTTCCACTTCAGAAGACCACTAGGCTTGACGATGGCATTTGACAAGGCCGAAAAGAATAGAGGTTCAACTGCATTTGGTGCCTGAAAAGTAAAGAGAGCAACAGCAGAGGAAAAAGAGAAGTATTCCTCTAGAGCAGAGGTTCTCAAACTTGGGTCCGCAGACCCCTGGGGGTCCATGATGACTGCACAGGAGGTCCGTGGTTTCGTCCTGGTTAGTCAATCAACGAATGTTTGTTCCGGTTAGCAAAAAGTCCTTAAAATTCACTTCAAGCAAAGTTATGAAAAGAAACACACAAGACACGCAAATTGGACCGCGAGTGACACAATCGTGGCAGCAATAAAGGTGTTGACCTTTTCTTTGGAGGACACCTCCATCCATTTTGTGTATTCGTATTTTAATTATTATTATTGTAAGTGAGTCGGGTGACAAAAATAAGGTCACATATAATTGGGGTCCGCAAAAAAGCAGATTTGCAAAAAGGGTTCCACCAGCAAAAAGTTTAGGAAACCCTGCTCTGTAGGACAGTGAGAGTCAAAGTAAACGGCTAAGTAGGCAAACGAACTTTCTGAAAATTGAAGGAGGGGGGGCATAAGTTAAGGTGGAAGAGCAGAGAACGAGGGACAGTTAATTGAATTGGTAAGTAATCAGAGACCAAGTCCTGAAGCACCTTCCAGGAGCAAGAGAGGGTGCAAGATGTTAGAAGAAGAGTGACTGCCAGAAAAGTGATGGAGGTGAGTTGGTGTGTCAGAGTTAATGAGAGGAAGGAAGTCAGAAGAGATGACTCAATTACATACTTTCTCCACACAGGGGTCAAAGTATTTTTTAATTCCCAGAAAGGGTGATGGCAGTTGAAATCTACCAGAATGAAGAAATTCCTGGAGGAGGAGAAAATGGAGAGGGAAAAAGAGTTGGTTCTACTATCTGTCGAAGAAGAGCAAATAGGAGCACAAACATTAAGGAAAGTTAGTGAGGAGGAGTTGTTTAGAGAGATGTTGACCACTGCGTAGTCAGAGTTTGGGCCAAGCAAAAAGAGAGAGGAGGCAGAGTTCAGATAAGGATAGACTCTGTCTGACAAAAATGCTGATGCCACTGCTAGCGTGCAGGTCATCGAGAGAAAGAACGTTAGAGCAGGAGTGCAATCAGATGGCAGAGCAGAGAATCTAAGGGTCCACAAAGAGGAAGATAAGTTAAGGTTGGATATCTGAATGCAGAGAAGATCCACAAAATGAGACGAGAAAAAGCAAAAGAGCTCAGTGCTCCTGGCTCGAAGATCTTTGGCATTCCAAAAACTCTGAGTAAGTCAGGGAAGGAAGAGGGAACAGGAGATATAGGAAAACAGTCAGAAACATGAGGAATTGGGGAGGTGCCGAGCGAGGAGATATGCAGTTGGCAGATGGAGGGAAGGAAGTTTGAAGAAAAGAGTGGGGTCGGAGCATTACATTGGCAGAAGATGGCCAAATGGACCAGGTTGAACAGTGGAGGTATACCTTTTGGAGAAAGCTGAAAAGGCACAGTGTTGGTCGGAGTGGGACCTCCAAAAAAAGCAGAAACGCAGCAAGGAGGACACCTCCAGTTGTGAGAGCTGCCTTGAGTTTTGAATCTAGAGAGTAGTGAGCACCTTAGATGGACCCATTTGGTGCAGGTGCAGCAATGCACCGACCTACTTCTCCTGGTCACATTTCTAGTGCACACTAAACCAGGAAAGATGGGGCCAGGGTTAGGATAAGCGTTTCCGCTGATCAGGAGGAGGAGAAAATGGGCAAGAAAAGAAGAGAGAAAAGAGTTGATCAATTTCAGAGAGATTGCGAGCTGCCCTTCTGTGGTCGTTCAGAGGGCAGCATAGTAAAAAAATAGTTTGAAGTAACTGGGCCCCTTGCCATGGTTAACAAGCATTTCGATCAATTCAAAGGGGCCGGGGACCGCACCACCACGTTGAGGCGGCTGTTGATTGGTTCAGGGCCGATTTTCTTCACTTGCTTTTATGACATTTTCCAACAGTTTTCGTTGATTTCTTTTTCTGTACCTTGTATTTTCAATAAATTTACTTGATTGTAAAAAAACTTAAAATATAAAAGCAGAACTCTGCTCAAGTTTGACAAGGTTGATGACAGTAAAAAGTGGGATAATAATCAGGGGCATTTTTTAATCACCCAAACTAGGAGTCGGCAGCATTTTACAATCGAAGAGCCATTTGGGCTTGATGTCTATAAAAAAAAGAGAATGAGAGACGCAAAGGATTGTATGGGGGTGAATTTGTATGACAAAGCCCATTAATCAAGGGTGATCTCTAAAAAAAAGGTGTTTCCCTTTAATTAGTGGCAAAGAACCAAATTTCAACGCACGCTCACTTGGTTCATACCTTTGCTACAGAAGTGTTCTCCAAAAAAGGCAGAAGAGCTGCAGGCCGGACTTAAACAAAATCAAAACATTTGATTCTATTTTTATAGCATCAAATTTATGCTGATATTCGTAACTAACAAGTTGTTACACATAATTTGAACACATACGAACGAAACAATTCTGTTTCACTTCAACAACAATTCAATGGGCATTTAAGTGTAACTTTATAAAATGTTTGCTTGCGTCTGCCAGATCAAGGTTGAGCTTGACGGAACATAGCAGCAGCAAGACTGATGCCCTGCACAAAGTTGACGATTTCTTAGTATCATTTGTACAAAGTATAGTACCTCACAAAAAGCAGACTGCAAAAAGAACTTAATGCAATTATTCAGAAGAGATGCTTTCAACGGTTAAAAAACTAATATTCCCAGCAATGCTTTCAAGCAATTGCTTTTGAAATTCATCTCCAGATTCTGTCTTGTGTTTAAAGTACAAAGACTATTTTATATGAAAAAGAACATTTTGAAACCTACAGTTAGGTATACCCACTGACAAGCATTTTAACGTACTTATTTTTCTAAAAAGAAATTACAAGTGGTTTTGCTCAACCGTTCTCTCTGTTTTTGTTTCGGAAATCCCAAAATTGTTTTCAATCTCATAAATACATAAAACGAGTTTTACAATGAAAAATTTAATTATTATTTGAAAGATTAAAGAGCGTTCAAAATTACGTGATGATGTTCTGCAAAATCTTGACATCTCACACCATCTTTGACGCCAATCTAACATACTGTATACTTGAATCACCCACTCAATGGCGCTCGCCCAATGCCTTTTTGCAAACTTTTCCTTGACCACAAATGCTATTAATCATATAAAATAAGCCCTAACCAATAATTAATTGATTTATCTACTACTTGAGATTCTAAAGGATGGGGTATTTTGCCATGCTCTTTACTTGACCGAGACAACAAACCAAAAAGGCCAGTTTAATTTGCGTATCTGAGCTGACCTTTCAAAAACTAGTGTTCGTCTAAATTTTTTAGAAAGTACGCTTATTTATGGAAAGATCCCAGTAATCTTTACTGGGTTAATAGTTTGTCTCTCTCGTTTCAAAAGTTCTGAATGCGATAGCGACCGTTCACGTGCAACGCCCAATGACTGCATTCAGACGCTGTAAAACAATCTTTCCGTGCATGACACATCTGAACGTTTCCCTAATTCGAATCTGCAAAACTATTTTTTTCGTACATTATTCTGGCACTTGTATTTTGGCTTTTGCTGATACTGTTTTACCCAGTCTTTTTCTAGTCATGGGCAGATACAGCCATACTTTTTTAAAAGTACCAACTGTCCACCTATTGGTATAATTAAACAATGCATACCGTACTTAAAACAGAATCAAGAAAACGCTGTTTGTTAAACTTTGAAACAATCATTTTATAATTAGTTTCTGCACAAACTGATTAGCATGAACCCAGTTTCAATGATGCATGATTTGTTTTCTCGCCATTTATGAAGAGTTGCACTCGCAAAGTTATTTTTATGGAAACTTGTACATTTACTTGGTTGTGCAGTATTGCAGTGAACTTCCGAGAAAATCAAAAAGACGATTTTTTATTTCCATTTTGAAAGAGCGGCAATATATTCAAATGCAGTAAAGTCTGCAATGGGGACAAATTCATCTTTCATTCATACCTGGGTAAAATAGAAAAATTTGCTCAAAAATGATCACCAACATCATACCGTACCATACAGCAATCTATTACATCATGTCAATAACCCGCGACCGGTTTCGACCTTATTGGGTCTCATCAGGCAGGTGTAAAAAACACTCAATAATAAACATGCTGAAATAAAACAAATTTGCTATTGGGTGCAAAAAAAATGCAATAAAAACAATATGATACAGCAATACCTATATCATGGGGGTCTCATTTAAGGACACACACACATGACATGGACAACAAGTCACATCAGTAAGCCCTAATAGGAGTGTAGGATCATTGTCAAGACTTATCATTCCATAGAATATAGAGGTTGCTAGTTGCTAATTAGCATTTTCAAGCAGATCTCCTATTAAGAGGGATCTGCCTCCAGCATCACACTAAGGTAAAATAGAAAAATTTGCTCAAGTGTATGTGTCCTTAAATGAGACCTCCATTATATAGGTATTGCTGTATCATATTGTTTTTATTGCATTTTTTTTGCACCCAATAGCAAATTTGTTTTATTTCAGCATGTTTATTATTGAGTGTTTTTTACACCTGCCTGATGAGACCCAATAAGGTCGAAACCGGTCGCGGGTTATTGACATGATGTAATAGATTGCTGTATGGTACGGTATGATGTTGGTGATCATTTTTGAGCAAATTTTTCTATTTTACCTTAGTGTGATGCTGGAGGCAGATCCCTCTTGATAGGAGATCTGCTTGAAAATGCTAATTAGCAACTAGCAACCTCTATATTCTATGGAATGATAAGTCTTGACAATGATCCTACACTCCTATTAGGGCTTACCGATGTGACTTGTTGTCCATGTCATGTGTGTGTGTCCTTAAATGAGACCCCCATGATATAGGTATTGCTGTATCATATTGTTTTTATTGCATTTTTTTTGCACCCAATAGCAAATTTGTTTTATTTCAGCATGTTTATTATTGAGTGTTTTTTACGCCTGCCTGATGAGACCCAATAAGGTCGAAACCGGTCGCGGGTTATTGACATGATGTAATAGATTGCTGTATGGTACGGTATGATATTGGTGATCATTTTTGAGCAAATTTTTTTATTTTACCTTAGTGTGATGCTGGAGGCAGATTCCTCGTAATAGGAGATCTGCTTGAAAATGCTAATTAGCAACTAGCAACCTCTATATTCTATTCATTCATAACTGTAAAACCTTTTTTGATTTTATCAAAGATTTTAGTGCGGACTTAATGATCCGGCTATTTGTGCTTCTACTCGACACAAACGATGACGTTGCCATCGCTTGCTCTCACGATAGCAGCAAAAACATCATTTAAAGGTATTGAAGGATAATTTATGACGATCGACTGCAGCAACAATATCTGGTGAGTTGAGAATTCTAGGAACTTTCAGTTCAATAAAATCTGGTGTTGCTTTGTATTTTGACGAAAGCAAATTATCTTCGAAATCCGAGGAACTTGGATTGGTTTTCAGTGACGACGTTTCACTACTAGCACTTGAAAAATGCTGAGAAGTATTTTTTACTTGCAATTTTTGCTAGTTACTTGTTTTAGCACATTAGTCTGTTTTAGTACTATCATTCATGATTTTTGTTAACCTTTTAACTGCTATAGATTGGATATCTCTGTGCTTAGACTGGCAACTGACTCCCAAACTAAAAACTTATAAGTAGCATTCTATGAGCTTAAACTGGCAACTTAACCCCACATTGATTAGTAGCACTTTTCATCGCTAATAACTAGTGTAACTTCTGTGCCACTAAAACTAACGACCATCACAATTTAAGACAGAACAGTTAAAGACCAGTTTATGAAATTTATTTTTGGCTAATTTGTTTCTTTTTTATGTAAATTGTTGTAAACACTTCGAAAATTTATTTTTGTAACAGGTTATCTTTCAAATTTGTCGGATCTCGAAAAGTGTCATTTTTTGTCCAGATCTTTATTTTTTTAATTTTGTTTTTTGCTCCAAGTAATATGCATTTTTTATACTTTAGTGTAATGTGTATCGGTATTCTGCAAATTTTAAGTGGTGATATGTTCACTTTTGATTTAGAAGTAATGATCGATTTTGTGTTTTGGTTCCCCACGTTGCCCCCAAAAACTTTAAAGTGGATTCACACGAACAATACTTAACCGAGAGAGTTCAAATTTTTTGTGGTGTCTTTTGTCATGAATTGGAACAATTCTAGGGTGTGACCTCCAAGTTTTGAAAAAAAAATTTTTTTCAAAACTTGGAGTCACACCCCATATTGGTTCACATCCTAGAAAAAAATTTTTGAACAGCCTTATTGAACACAGGTATTTGTAATGATTTTAATTCGCTGAGTTTGTTTCAAGTTTTTTGTGATTTTTTGAAATTTGTTGCATTTTATTTTTTTTATCACTACCTACAACTGAAAAATGTAAAATCATAATAAATTACAACATAAAATAAGTGATTAAATAGAAAATAATAAATTTCCATAAAACACCAGGAGAGCAGTAAACGAAATTATTGAAACTCCCTGTGCGCCCAGACTTGCGAACAGGGCTGCCAGCAGAATATTCCAAAAAGTAACAAATGCAATGGTCAAAACTAGCAAATTAATTGAAAAGGTAACAAATTTATAGAATAATGTCAATATGCTAATATAAGTAATAAAAAACACATATTACATTGTCAGGTAACGTTCTTATTGAACGTTTTGTTAAAAAGTAACAATTGATTAGGTTAATATGTGATCGCGGGAGATGTATTGGCCTTTTTTTCGGAGACCATCACTTTCAAAAGGGCTTTATTTTCGATGATCAACATGTTTTCTGGCTTGTTTTGCAGGAAAAGTGATGATGAGGAACAGACCCACTTTAATTTTTAACCAAGTGAAAAAGTAACAATTTTGGTAGCGTCGTACTCTAGCAACCCTGACGCGCTCAGGCTTGCGAAACACCCCCATTGTTAGCCTCTGGGAGACCACTTCTTCGATTGACTTAACATTTTGCAATATTTTTTTATCAAATCTCAAATGGTAGGATGTGCGACATAAAATTAGAAAAATACTTTTTGTGTATAAAAATTATTTACTTGAACTGCTCACCCAGTAACAGGCAGCGAGCGCCAGGCTACAGAAGTGGTGGTGGGACTACCGTCTGCGATTTATTTGCTGATTCAGAACAAACTGTCGCCTCCCTATCATAATTTTGATTAGGTTTACGATGTCAGCCTAGATTGCCCTTCTTACCCCACCTCCATTTTCAGGAAGAGGAGGGGTGAACTCACTCTCTTGTTTTCTATAAAGAGAAGCATTCTTTGATGACGTATTGTACCAGGTGATGAGGTGTCGTTGACTGACCCGGACGACATCTTGGACAGTTTCGTTAACCAGCAGAGGGCGCCACAACTTCCCGACACTCCTGACACGTTTGCGCCTCCAGCACGACGACCTCGACATGGGACCTCTATCAGTGCCCCTCAACAAGAGCGACCTCCTTCAGTGAACACGGTTGACACGGAATCGTGGCTCCGACCTGGCACCGGACCTCCCGCCACTGCTACATGAGCGAAATTATTGCGTCATAATTAATCAATCCGTTTAATTAGTAGAGCAGTTGCACTTTTCTATTGAGTGGGTTTGTTTGTTTGCAGTTGCAAATATAATACTCATTTGTTTTTTGTGGATAAATTCACTGTACGCGGCCTGTCTAGCTCCTCCAATGGTTGATTCACGTTGTCTACTTAATGAGTATAATTTGCGCTAGTCAGCAAATATACCATGTCTTAGGTACTTTTTTTTTAATTGCAACTCTTCTCATGATATTTGAAAGCCAAGCTAATCTGGTTGACGTCATTTTTGCAGTTTTTATTTTTTAACCAATCCATATCAAGTAGTGAGAGAGAAAGAGAGAGAGAATTTATTTGATATTGCTTTGCGAACCGACACAATAATCAGATTAATAATACACAAAAAATATCACTTGTAGCAAAAGCCAGGGAGCATCGAAGAACCTTTCGGTTATCGAGTTGAGATGCTCCCTGATCTCAGCAGATTGAGATTCAAGCGAAATCCATTAAGTGACACTGTTATAATTTGAGTACATTATGTAAAAAAGAATTGAGTTCAAGTTTTTATCAAATGATAAAAAATGAAAAAAAGGAAACGGAACAAACAACAATAAATGTTTTTTACACAATCGAAAGGTTTTGCAAGAGTTAATATTCCTTTAATAATTTTAGTTTATATGCTTTTTTAAAAGAAACCCAGTGCATGCTATTTAATTTTGATTTGAGGTTACCCCACTGCTTGGGGTAACCTCGAATTTGTGAGAAATAGTTGAACAATCTCTGTGAGAAAATAGTTTTGGGCTAAATAATTTACTTATTCTGTGGCGGTAGTAAGCAGTCGAATTTATCAATCTCGTTTCATGTTGATGAAAAGTATTTATCTTACGAAAAGAATGATAAAAGTTTTTAGGCAATTGATTATGATGGAGTTGATACATAAATTTAGCCAACTCAAGTTGATATATGTCTTCTACTTTTAACACTTGAAGTTTCTTATACATTTGTGAAGTTGGCGTATATAAGTTTCGAAACAATATTATTCTCAAAATTTTATTAAGCCTTACCCGAATTATTTCTTGTGAAGTTTTATTTGCTGTTGCCCACGCAGTAATTCCACATTGAATTCTGCTGTATACAAGACTATAATAAAGCATGCAAAGGGTTTCTCTTGAAACAAAATTGCGCAATCTGTAAAAGAGTCCTCTGCATCTGGCAAGCTGCGTGGACAAATAATTTATTTGCGACGTCCATTTGAGATTATCGTCAATGAATAACCCAAGGTATTTGACAGTATACGCTCTATTAATAGTAATACCGTTAAGAGCTATTTTAAAGTTACATTGACAAGTTTTAATGGGTTGCTTGTTTATTATCATGTAGTTAGTTTTTGAAAAATTTAGGGATAGCTTGTTTTAACAGAGCCAAAAGTTAACGTTTTTGAGTTCTATTTGAACTTTGTGTTCCAGGTTTTTCAGATTGTTATCAGCCATCATCAAACAGGTGTCATCGGCAAATAATGTGGTGTCAAAATTGGAAATCAACGAAATGTCATTAATCTATAATAAAAAAAAGTAGCGGCCCAAGGCAAGAACCCTGGGGTACCCCGCATGATACTTTGGTATATGAGGACATAAATTTACGTACATTATTATATTGATATCTGTTTTTTAAGTAGCTTGTTAATAAAACCAGTTGTTTACCACGAATTCCAAAGTTACGATACAATTTATCTAAAAGAATGTCATGATCAACCGTATCAAAAGCCTTTGATAAATCCAAAAACAAACAGCATGTATATAAATTTTAATCAATATTGTTTATAAACTTGTCATATATTGAGTTAATTTTAAATATAGTTGAAGAGTTTTTCCGAAAACCAAACTGATGTTCACAGAGCAGATCGTTTTTTTTCAATAAAATTAATGATGCAGGAGTAAATTAATTTTTCAAAAGTTTTATCAAATTGAGATAAAATTGATATGGGACGATAATTAGAAGCTTCCCTACGATCACCCTTTTTAAAAATTGGAATAACTTCGGCAATTTTCAAGCAGTTTGAATAAACGCCTTTACTAAAGCAATCGTTTATCAATTTGCAAAGAAAAGGAGATATTATTGATTTACTAATTTTTATGAATTTAGTTTTGGTGTCTGCATATCTGGTTGCTTTTGAATCTTTAAACGAGTCAATAATATTATTTATTTCGTTCGGGTACGTTGGAGTTAAGAAAAAAGAATTGATCACGTCTGTCGGCACTGTTGCATTTGTATCCGTGTCAATTTCGGGTATATGTAGTTTCAGCCATTTTTTCCCTATGTTGGCAAAGTATGCATTAAGATTTTCAGAAATAGCAGCAGGATTAATTACCACCTCACCTGTTTTTGGTGTTGAGTTGGTTAATGTCAACTTGTTGTGAAGGTTTGAGTTTACTAATTCATTCACTATTTTCCAGATTTTACCGCTATTACTTTTGTTCTCAACTATTAATTCATTGTGGTATTTTTGTTTCGCTTTTTCAATCGTTTGATTTAAAACAATACGATACGTTTTATAGTTTTTGTATTTTGTTTCATCATATGTTTTACAAATCGATTTGTACATCTTATGTTTGGTTTAAATTGAACAGAGAAGACTAGAGGATAACCATGGTTTAGTCTTTAGTTTCCTTTCTTTCCTGGTAGCTAATTTACGCGGAGCGTGTTTATTTACTACACTCGTAAAAGAGTTAATGAATTGTTCGAATTGATTATGGATTGTAGAGTTAAATGAAGATAAAGATGCATTTAGAGTTTGATTTAAGTCTTCGATAAAGTGTTCAGCTTTAAAATTTTTCATATCTCGTTTCCAGACTTGGCATGCGTTATTTTTGAAATGCTTTACAGAAGGAATCAAAGCGAAAACAGGATAGTGATCAGAAATGTCGCTAATTGCTATGCCTGGCATAAGCTGGTTATTTAGGTTGTTAGAATAGATATGGTCCAATAATAACTTTGAATTTTTGCATACTCTTGTTGGTTGATTTATTATACACTTTACCGCGCTGCCAATTAAATCATCCGCATATGTTTTGATGCGATTGTTAGATTTTATTTTAGTTAGGTCAATGCTGAAGTTTCCTAACACGTAGAATTCAGATTTTTTAGAATTAAGTTCATGAAAGATGTTCGTCAAAGTGGGTTGATACAAAACGATGATTTAAAAAAAGTGGCAATCAACCAAATATTCTTATACAGCAATAGGTTAACATTATACTACTGTATTATCGCAAATTGCCAACATATAATTGTGCCCACCAATCACTTCAAAAAGCATCATGTTGCGTTTGTCACACCTTTTCATCGGGGTGAAGCAGTGACTGTCCTTGGAATCACGCTACTTCAGTTGATAATTCTTTGTTGAGAACGCTCAAAAACACCTCTAAGATAGAGTTACACGTTTCAAAGCTTACTGGGAAGTCACCAAGCCTTAAGGTCAGGTCGTTGTTACCCGACCCCTCTCGAAAAATGGGGGCATGTAAAACCATAGAGGCCAGGCAACTCCTCATGGCTTGGACCAGAGGTCGTAGAGAGACAAAGAGTCCGTAGCTGTGCAGAATGAGATGAGAGGTGTCCTGGGACGGATATTTAAAGGCGCTGCATGAAGAATTCTCGATTCTGTCTCTTTTAGTAAGATAAGAGCATAACAGAAGGCTGAGTCCGCTGTAGCGAAAACAAGAGAGGGCATGACGACGGAGCACAAGTTCCTCAATGGAAATCGAGAGAACCAGTGTGTCAAAGAATTTAGATAATACAGTACGCCTTCAGTCTGAGAAAAAGGAAAGAGGCTGAAAGGATTGCAGTGAACAGAAGTAGCGCTGCCTGTCTGGCCAACTCATCAGCCGCGTTGTTCCTCGGAAGAAACAAGTGTGTGAGCGGGCAATCACTTTAGTTCAATAGAACTGGAGGACAGAGAATTTGCGGTAAAATGAAAAAGTGAGGAGAGAAGAAGAGAAGTGAAATACCGGATGGTTGGTGCTGCGGAGAGCTTGCAGCATGGCGCAGGCTTCAGTGGAAGAACTTAAACAAACTGGGCCGAAAAGAAAAACGAACAAAACTATCGGTCCAGATCATGAGATCGTGAGGTGGAAGAAAGAGTCAAGGTGAGCGAGAGCCGCACCTTGGCGAGAAAGAGGGGGTCAAAGGGGTGGCGTGGAAAGGAAAGGGTAGACTTTACAGTGAAGGAAGGCAGATTCCAAGAAAAAGAAAAAGGCAAGCAAAGAAAACCTCCCAAGGAGAAAGCAAGAGCGAGTGAGTGGACGCAAAAGCTCTTCAGAAGGATCTGAAGTCTTGGTTTTCCTCCATGTATGGCCAAATTTGAAATGGGAAAGGAGGTTGGGGGACAAAGAGCCCACTCATAAAATAACAGGGTGAAATGAGTCAGGTGACTTGTAGATGAGAGATAGACACCTCGAGAGGAGAAGTGGGATAGGAGAGGATGAGAGGCAGCCGAAGATGGCGTGACTAGCCGCTCGGTAAAGGCGTTCCAATTTGGTTTAGCTGGTAACTCTAAGCAAAGGAAACCATACGGGTGAAGCATATGTGAGAAGGGGCCGAAGAAAAGCATTATACAGAAGAGACAGGAACTTTTTAGAGGGACCCCATGACGACGCAAAGATACAGCGCATGGCCTTGAAACGGAGAAAGAGCTTGGCTTTGATCGGGGATACATGTTTAGAAAAAGAAAAAGTACGATCGAAGGTGACCCCAAGGGAAGTTGGAGTGGAATTGAAACGGAGGCAGGAAATGAAAAAAGGTGGGGTTGGAGGTTAGCTTGGTGGGAATCCGCTGAGAAGAAAGAGACCTCACATTTGCTCCGATTGAGATGAAGACACCAGTACTCAGAACAGCGCTCCATTTGAATCAGTGCTCCTTGTGTGGCCACCACCACAGTAGGGGCCGAAGGGGGAGGAGGACCAAATGGCCAGATCGTCGGCATAAAGAGAGCAACTGACGGAAGAAGGCAGAGAGACAGGAAGATCATCGATAAAAAAGGAAAAGTACAGGGCTAAGAACCAATCCTTGCGAAACACCTCAAGGAACTCGAAAGGAACGACTTCTGTGATTTTAAATAACAATACAAGCTCGCCTATCACAGAGAAAAGATTGAGTTCAACAAGCAAAGCAAGAAGAGAGGCCAGTCAAAATGAGTTTATGAAAAAGGGCGAGATGCCGGACAGGAGTCGAAAGCTTTGGAGAAGTCGATCATAGCAAGAATCGTTTGAGAGTTCGGATTGGGATTGTTAAACCGATCCAAGATGAACTGAAAAAGAAACAGAATTTGATCTAGAGTAAACTGTCCAGGACGGAAACCGGCCTGTTGGGGAGAGCAAATGGGATTAGACTCCAGAAAGAAGAGTAGACGCGATAGAATGATGCGCTCCAAAAAGCTTTGAGACGCAGGAAGTGAGAGAGATAGGCAGGAAAGAAGAAGGAGAGGCAAGAGAATTTCCCATCTTGTAGATGGGAATAATAGAAGATGCCTTCCAGATTGAAGGAAGAAAAGGAATGCAAAGACCAGGAAAGATTAAAAATGTGTAGGAGAAATTCCATGCCAGAGCGAGGAAGGTGCTTTAGCATGAGATAGGCGACTTTGTCTGGGCCAGTGGCAGTGGAGAAGAAAAGTTTGATTAGAGCGTCCGCTTGGTAGTCGGTAGACCTGGGTTTCATTCCCTAAGACGAGGTGTACCAAAAAAATTTATAAAATGGTATTCACAACTTTCCTGCTTGGCACTCAGCATAAAAAAGAGATAGTGTGGAGAACAAGCCGTCAAGCTTACTTGTTGTGTCCTTGAGCAAGGCAATTAACGGGACGCCTCGGCCTTTATGCGTCAGATAGATGGCCTACTCGTACTTCACCGGGTTACAATTGTGAAGTTGCTTACCCAGCATGTAGCAAGAGACGACTCTTGGGTACCCACCAATGGCAGTCCGCCTTGTTGGTGGTGGGGCTACCAATTACTCATGACTGGTTCGAAATAGGCTGCCATTTTTCCCCTACCTAATTTCAATTAAGTTGACGGCATGAACCTTAATTGCAGTTCGTGCCGTACCTCCATTCTGAGGAAGAGGAGGGGGAATCGCATCAACAGAAGAAGTTTGTGGCAGCCACAAGAATTCCAGCGAGACCAGAATGAAAAATGAAATTCCTTAGGGCACGTTGCTCGGCGGAACTCCATCAATTTTGCTGCACAAATCAACAGTCCACCTCAACCTGATGGTGCGGTCCCCGATCCCGTTTGGGTTGGGTCGAAATGGATGCTGGCTTTTCCCAGGGTCCCAGTTACCTCGGGCACTCCCCTTATTCTATGAGGCCATTGTGATGGAGGTCGTAATTGCTACTCGTCGACGAGGCTGATGGGAGCTTTACGGTCAATTGATGTTACGCCGCCCACCGAGTACGAGATGGAGTAAGAATAGGCGATTGCTCTAGGAACATGGTATGGATGTGTCGTGAATTTATTTTTTCATTTGCGGCAGAAACTAGTTCACTTTATTTTCAGTCAAGAAACGTTTAAAACAACTTTGCTAATGAGAGTCGTAGTAATAATGAGCGAGCAATCTGAACCTTATATATTGCAATAATAAATCATTAAATAACCAACGAATTGAGGCTTGAAATGCAAACTAAGCAATTAAACCATATATACAACTATGCAGCAAACCAACGTCAATTTAGTAGGGGAAAGTAGTCGATGATGGGACCGAAAATTTCGAATCTGTATTGATAAGACCTCCTTGCCGCTTAGTACAATTTTTCTACTGACTGCCGGACCCTTTTTTGTTGGCGTCGATGTAAATGCGTGCGGAGTGAAAACCAAAACAAAAAAAGTTGTTTGAACTCCAGAATCATCGCAGCATCGATATCCTTGAAGTGATTAATTCAAAATCTTGTTCTATCTTTTGAACATTTACCTTCGCCTTCAATAATATTCTACTTAGCTTTTACGATGTTATTCAGCGTTTGTTTGCTCAATCGAAATGTTTTGGCGACTTCGTCTGCTTCTTCGACCGATTCTCTTCAATGTATTTTAGTATTTCCACCTTCTTCTTAACCGCAATAAGTTTCCGTTTTTTCTTTTGCGACACTGACTTGGCGAAATCAAAAATCAATGAGCAAAAATGGATTAACTCGAAAAAATAACACCGTAGGTAAAAGCAAGGCAAAAAGTGAAATTTGGAAGGCTGCCCACAAAAGCCGGTCATGGAATTATTGCAATTCTTGAGTCTTTTATGATCAATCAAAATTGCATTGAAATTTATCCTTGGGAACTTGGAAAGAGTTTATAAGCAAAAACCTCTAGCTTTCGTTTCCCTAATAAGCAAATATTTTAGTAGTAATTTACACAGAAATTCATGAGGATCACTTGGCACAGTCCCTCATAAGCGAAAATTTCTCATATCCGAGGTTGACTGTACAAGATGAGACATACCGATTTCTAAAGCTATGGCAAACAATCGAAGCAGCGTTCTGCTAAAATTAAAGCTTGGATTAAAAAAGAACATTTTATTTCCATATTTTGAAATAAAAAGCCACAGCAATCACAAACATAACTTGAAAATGCATCTATTACTGCGAATTACAGGTTTTAAACTTGAACTTAAAAAAATTTTTTGATGATCAATTTTTGCATGAATTGCAAATGAAATCAGAGCTTGCGCAGCCTCATGCGCCCAATTTTCTTAAACCACTCATTGAAGTCAATCCTCCTCTGATCCTCCATAACTTCCTCCGCATGAACTTCAGTACCATTCTTGGTTCCTTAAATTTTTTTTGTAGACGTTCGTCATTTTCTCTCAATGAACTTGTGGGGGAGAGTTTTTTCCTCTGTTCAGTAAATGGTTCTGAAATTTGCTCTTTTGTTTCTCCAGCTTTAATTTCAAAATCCTCTTGTATGAGGAGCTGGTTAAGTAGTCAGATATTTGAGCTCGTTTTGACTTTATAGCTCACGATTTTTTGCTGTAAATTCTGGCAGGAGATCAATATTCCACAGAAATAAATCTTGTTCTGATTTGTGCTAAAATGAGAGCACAAAATTATTAAGACTATGAGCTCAAGATCTGATAGTTCGAAGCCGACGGACTCATTTCCCCTCGCCAAAATGGCCATAGCTGGCCCCTCCACCAAATAACTGCAGCAAGGTTGTTTATTTTGAGCGACGTTTCCTTCTCGGTCCGTCACGTGAACAAATAATTTTTATCAACTCCAGTGATCGCAACAGTTTAAATATTCCGTGTGTTTACAGGATTTTAGTTTCTTGCAATCGTTAGATCACCACTTTTGAGATCAAATGGCACTTCTGATCTTTTAAAGTTAAGAGCTCAACTTCAAAGTTATTGAGGGTTTGCTTTATGTTACTTTTGTAGCGTTTTTTCTTGTCAACACGTTTCCGCTAACCTTTTGCAAGATCTGGGTACACCAAAGTTGTCTAGAGCGGAACCTCTGCGAAATTGAAAAAAATTGAGTTCATAGAAGAATCGCCCTAAACAATCATAAAGCTTTCTTTTGATTGAATAAAGATGTGTGTCATCCACTCAGTATGAGCGTCATATTCTGCCTAACTTTATTAATTCTCCCCAACAAGCTGCGGGAGTACATGAAAAATTGGAAAATATTTTGTCTTTACCTTGCTAGGAACCACAAGTAGAAAATGTTTTCATGCCCGCAAACAACTAATCTTTTTAGTCTGAGAAATTATCGTGATGTCCATACCAATGTAGGGGTAAAAACTCAGTTTTTAAGTTCAACTGTTTCTTGAAGTTAACTATCGTAGTCGAGTTATGTATCAGCGTATGTTAATTTGATTTCTTTAGTTGTACGCTGTTTAGTTAATTGCACGCATTTTTAAGTTTCGGGTTTCGCTTTAAGGTTTTTGTGCCTTAGTTAAATTAGTTAATTTTGCTTATATTGATTTCAGTCCGAATTTGTTTCTATTCAGTTCAATTTAATTTAGTTCGGATTGCTTCCGTTAATTTGTTTTTGTTCAACTCCGTTAATTAATGGATTCATTCCTTTGACTGGGTTAACTTAAGTTGTCTACATGGAGCATCATGCAGACAACCTACCTTATTAATCATTCATCAAACGTAAGATCACCAGTTAACCAAATTGGTGATAGCTACACCATCATTGATGTAACTGATACCAATGCCAGTACTGTCAATGCCATACCGTCCTTGCCAATGCCGTCACTAATGTAGCCAATGCCAATATTGACGATACCATCTGCAATGGAGCCAGTTCCACCCTCAACTTTTTAGTGCGCTTGTCCTATTACTTGTGTTTTTTTCTAGCGTATGATAAACAAAAAATAGTAGTGGCGGCAGTAACGAGTTACATTCGTAACTTATTACGGATGTTGTTACCAGTTGCTACATAATTACAAATTAGAGTTACATTTGCAAGCTACAAATGTTACATTTGTAAGTTACATTTGTTACATTTGCAGAGAAGAAACGAAGTTACTTCATTGGCAATTTTTAAAAGTTATTCGTTACTATTTTGTGGTGCGCTTTGATATTTTATTCAAATCTCATCGTTTTAAATATTTCTGAAAGCAATGACATGATAGTCGTGCGTAGTTTAAAGATCCTCTGAAACAAATCCCTTTTTGATCTGAGAACTAATTTCCGCGCTAAGAGGAATAACATTAAGCTTGGTTGACGACAAAGATTTGTGAGACTCTTCAACTTCTTCATGTGGCGCCAATTTCACTGCAGGAGGTCGCACTTTTTCATATTGCGACAAAAAGAGAAAAAAGCAACATGGGGTAACAACTGAAGAAAGGGTTTGTTTTTGTTTTGTATAACGGGCAGCACATTTCGTCGCGACGAAAGTTAAAGGTGTAGAAATTCAGAATGAGACATGCTGTACAGTAGCAGCTAGTGATGTAGTTGTCAAGACCGGTCTTGGTATCCAGACCACTTTTTTGGGATCTTTTGTAGAAAGTCCCCGCCACTAATGCAAAAATGTGAGATTTGAGAAAAACACCCCTGCCACGTTTTAAGTACTGCAGATTTTAGGGTTAGGGTTGGAATTAGGATAAAATATTGGCTGACATCGCTGAAATCAGTGCTGAATTCCATCAATAAATAAAAATTCTAACTGGATAAGAGCGGTGGCGGGGTGTTTTTTGGCGGAAGCTTTTTACAAAAGATCCCTTTTTTGAAGTCTTGGTCTCGGATTTTCACTCAAGGTCTTGATGGTGAAGACGTGATATCTTGGTCTTTCTGTTTGGTTTCGGACTCGAAACCAACTTGGCGACGTAAGTTTTTGTTTTGGCCACACTTTTTCGTTTTCCACGATCACAAACAGATTTGTTTCTTTTCGACATTTTGTTGATACCAATCAGGGCAGCGGGCATTTACCATAATTTTGGCAGAACGCCAGCCAAATCTGGTATTCGGCATCAAAAGTAAATAAAGGTCAGCGTGCAAACTTATCGATTCTCTCTTTGCAGATGAGAAAGGGGAAAGAAAAATGAGGAGAAACAAACAACTGTTAGAGAAAGGTGGCAGGAAACATAAAATTGATAGGTTGATAGATAAAACAGATCAATAGGAAAGAGAAAATTGAAAAGAAGTGTTGATACGAAACTGAAAATCGTTACTTGCTCGTAATAGAGTAAACAAGAGATTTCTTGTTTCTAGTCAACTTTTGTTGATGCCAATCAAAGCAGCGGGCGATTATTTTAATTTTGGCAGAACTCTCGACAAATCTCTTCTTCACCATCATAAGTAAATAACAAATTGCGTGCATACTCACTGTTCAGTATATTCAGATCACATACCCGTAGTTCATGGTGCCACGTTTCGACTCCGTATGTAAAAAAATTAGTAATGTAACTTATAAACCGGCTCTGCCGGCATCGCCCGCAAGGCCCCCAACAGTAACAATGGCTGCCCCGGCTTCACCCAATGTGAAAATAGCAATTAAAACTTGATATTTTTTGGCAGAGCCACTTCTTATTTTCAAAGTGGAAAATAAAATTTTTCGAGTGATAAATATTTTTGGGTTGGAGCATAGCTGCTATCTTGTCCCAAGTTTTCTCGAGTCACTGGCAACATCTTACTTGCCCTATTCCGCCTTAGGCATACTTAGGGATTGGACGTGCTTGCAATTGAAACAGAAAATAATTCGACAAACTGTTTTCTATTGATATCATTGAACGCATGGTAGCACAATCTCAAAGTAGTAAAATGGTGTGGACGTAATTGATTTATTTGTACAAATATGAACTATTAAATAGTTTGCCGTACTGCTTACAACTTTCCGCACCTGTTGTTCCATTTTTGAGACGTTCACCTCTAATTGCGTGTATAGTGCTTGGTCACAGTATAAGCCCAGACATAGTAGGTGTAACGTCCAAAAATAACTCAAGCGCCGATTCTACCGAATAAGGGAGACGGCTAAGCCTCAACAGTAAACTACGCTGATCTCAGGATCAATACAGCACAGCAGCAGATAAGACTTAAATGAAAATTTTATTGACACTAATCTTTATATATACAGTAACAGGCCGACATGACCAGCACAAGCTAAACGGCGTTGAAGGCAATGTGTGCGTAACCTATAAAACAACATTGCATTAACATACACAAGCTGGACCGGTTAAGCCAATTCAGCAAGATAGATCAGGTCTAAACATGCACTATTACTAATATAAACTGCGGGGAGCTAACTGTACTTGCGGTGGTGGCAGCAATAACACACCATACTCGTAGGGCGCACTCAAGGACTAACTAGCGAACAATAAAAACCACTAACTTAAAACTTAACTCCAGCCACCGCAACAAGTAAACTGAGACTAATATTAACATGCAATAGTAAGGTGGCCCGCCAGACACTGTACGCAATTAAAAGAGGAAACCAATGTCGCTACGATTAATCGATACAGCGACAACTAAATAAAACGTCTCGAAGAATTATCGTAAAAGAGAAAAACACACAATGGCGGCAAGAACTAATCGGTAACAAACAAAACGTGGTTAATTATCACAAAGGCCGAGAAATAATAGATCTCTCACCGTAACAGTAGGTGCGACCTTCCGAAATTAAAAGTACGATTTTTAGAAAGGAAATTGAGTAAAAATCTAACATCACCCGCTACCCTCGCTTTTTTCAGAAGCCAGAGATATTCTAGCTCAGTCTCACTTCTATTGTGACTGCTGATACCCCACCAACTTGCCATCCATTTTAAACTCGCGCTTCAGTTTGCTTTCACGCACCTCTGCCAAACTGCCTCCAAAAACTCCAACGTTATGTCATGAAACTAGCCGAAGTCCTTCTGAGGATATTCCTTGTTGCACCAAGGACACTGCACAAGCTTGCAACTTTTCATCGGGAAGCCAAGTATCAAAAAAGCAGGTAACTGTGCAATACCTCGGCCTACTTACAAAAAAATGAGGTCCAGCAATGCTGGTATTAAACGTCAGAAAACATCAGGGAACAGTCCTAACTGAATCTCCTTATAAAAACAGCCTTAAAGGTGTGAACAAGTCAGCAGTGTCAGCAGTCAGCACCTCCTAAAAGATTGCTGCATGGCCTACTTAAAATTCACGGGCGTACGGTCTGCCTTGCAGAGAGAAAATTCGTGGAGTAACTTTTCGATGTTTGCGTTTTGATTTTCTCAAGTTTGTCTGAATACGATGGCAGTAATCATAGCTTGACCTATTTCATTTGTTTACTAGCGTTCTCTCACAATAGGACTGTATGTATCTCGACACTCGCGCAAAATATTTGCAGTTTTACAGACTGTGCTTTAGCATGTAAATTTAGCAAATCATTTCAAATGATCAGTTTATGGATAACACAGAAACGTTTCATAATATTAATGCAATCGAGTCTTTAGTTCTAGGCAAAGTGTCGAAGAAAGCAACGTTTCCAAAATTGCAGATGTTTCTTTTTCAGCAGACAAGCTATAGATCGTGCTTATATTGAATTTTAGTAAGCTGCGGTAACTTGTTATCTTACCGGTAAAAACTATGCATATTGTTGAAAAAAATTGCTGTGTTGTCAGATGCAAGAGTAAATATGTAAAATTAACAGAGATCAATACAGATATTGAAATCATTATGAGTCAAGTAGATTGAAACACGTTTAGTTGCAGTGCAATCACTAATTGTTGCTATACAGATTGTGCAAGTATATAACCTGGTTAATTTTCAAAAAATTATACATTTTAAACTTACAAATATGGTAAAGGCATGTTCTGTAGTTTTTTGTAAAGCTGAATAAAAAAAGAAAAGATAAAGTAGACACAATCCTGGAGTATCACCCTACAATGGGTAAAGTTTGTAAACAAAAAAAATTCGAAACCTACAAAAACTAGTTGCATGTATTTCGAACCAAAATATTTCAAGATAGGAATTCCTACAACGCTTCGATGGAGTTTAAGCCTAATTCCTTCAATGTATCTAGTGTAACCCTTTGATCCCTCCAAGCGCCTTGACGAACCGAAGTGCTCCTATCTGAACAAGTCCGGATATGAATTTTAACTTCACTCTTCTCGCCTCCCGGTAATCGATGGCCAAATAATAAGCAATCAATTCATTTGTTTATCACAGATTTAAAAAACAACACACTTTTCGTGGACCATAAAAACAAAAATAGGGGAGCGTTAAGCGCGAGATAGTGATTATGATTTTAAATTCGGGTTATCTTACTTCTACAAATGCAAAGAATCATATTCCCATTTCACATTAAACTTATTAAACCCATTTCGTCCATTAAGCAAACTTAGCAAGGGAGGGATTAATTTCCTGAAAGCTGCCAAAGTTCTCTTAGACAAGCAAAAAATTAGCAAGGATGTTGTCTTACTTGTGGACGAGATGTATCTGCAAAGAGATTTGCAATACTTATGCGGAAACATTATGGAGGAGATGGTGACGAAAATTTGGTTAAAGGCATTCTAACATTCATGATCGTTGGGCTGAAAAAACATTATGTTTGTCGTCAAAGCTGTTTCACAAAAAAAATTTATGAAAAATGGGCTGCACAACATATAGGGAGATGGCATGGAAAGTGTTCATGATATTGGCTTTTCGAGTTCGCGCTGTAATTTCGAACAAGCACCCCGGTAATGTTGCGCGCAGCGCTTTGCAACTGAAGTGACGACTATGGTGTCGAAATTTCTTGTCTTTCCGATTCGGCATTCAATACGAATTTGTTTTTCAGTTCCTTGCATCTTTTGAAAAACGTTAGTAACAACTTGCTGAATTCAAAAGAGTTCATTTTTCCACCATTTGTTTTGACCAGTTTTAGGATGACCTAAACGTTCCTAGAGGAGAAGTTTTATCGAAATTGCTGCATGATGTTTGTGATGAGGACCAAGCATTTCAAGGAAATCTCCTTAAAACACGCCAGTTAACCTACGACTCATTGCATCCTGGGGACCAGCAGAGCGATCCTCTTGCTTTGTCTATATTTGACCAAACAACCTCAACAACTATTAAAAGGTATTTTCCAAAAATCAAAAAGCAGCGTCGCTTTTGAAGTCAGTCAATTCAACCTATGTTGGAGCATAATCAACAACAAACGACATTTTAATTCAAATCACCGAATTGGAAATGCTTCATGTGCAAATGATAAAAAAACTCCACTTTTTAAAAAAGCTTATATCTTAAGCTTCAAAACTGGCAGCATAAACAGTCTTCTATCATGAGAAATTTATATTAACCAAAGTTGCAATGCTTTTTTTGTTACTTTGAAGTGCATAGCTTCTTTTATAGAATTGCTTGTTAAAAACTACTTTTGAGTCCTGACTGCTCGATTTTGATTTGATCCTTGAGAATTAAATTTCTCAAAGTATCGACAAATCTGTGGAGGGAGGTTTTTAGTTTGTTGAGAGTAAGTACATCAGAACGAATTGGGGCCACCAAAAGTCATTTGCGAGAGTCTATAATGTTTTGGACCGAAGACCTACGACCCGAACGCCACATCACTTGAGCTTTTTCACCAAGAACTGTCAAATCTCGTCGATTCTCTTGAGTGCTGCATGTCGGACGCGAAAAGAAGTTTTAGTTGTTGTTGCTGATTACATTGCGAAGAAACTGTTAAAAGAAATCTTGTTGTCTCGAATGCGAGCTTCTTTTTCTGGTGAAGAATGTGAAGCCTATACCAAAGATTTTAATTACCTACTTAAATAGTCACGTCATGGGCGTACTCTTCCTACAGTCGACCTTGCTCACCACGTGGCAAAATCATTTGCCACACTAGAAACTACCCAGGACGCTATTTTCCACTCAGGTGTAGTCGAAAGATTAGCTGCTGAAAGTTCTCTTACCATGAACAGCCCCACAGAACTTTTCAGATGATCAGCATTCCGCGAACATCAAATTTATAAACTGTATTATCTGCAATGTGTTTTTAACAACGCCCAAAGTTATTTGTTAATGAAAAGCGTAAAGATGCTGTACAAAAGCTTAAGCATTGACAGAACCGTAAACCCTCAGCCAAATAAAACATTAGCTAAATGGCCATTAAACAAGTTTCATTTCCCTTTTCTAAAACTATTTTTCATATTTAGTCCAGATAGTGAATCAAAAGATTACGTTTGTCTACTAAAGTACCGTACTGAAAGAATTGCTTTACAATGATTAAAGGTGTGTTATGGATTCGTTTAAACTAATATGTAGCCTTAAGTAATTGGAGTCACATATTGCTGGAAAGCAAATTTCCTAAGCTTTCAAAGGATAGTAATTGTTAGTACTTTGTTGCAACGTTTTTGTTTTAAAACCACCTGTTTTTACTGAGCTTGCCACTTTTTGGGAGGGATACAAAGTTGCACCACAGGTGTTAAAGTTCATTCTTTTTCAGTATAAAAACCAATATTAATTGTACATATCATACACTATCGGAATCGCCGTGAAATAACCTTTAATTTGTTAAAAAAAGTTTAAAAATCAGTTGAGAAACGAGGTCACAAATCAGTTCGTTAGTGAACTGATTTTGCAAAAAGGGTGCAAGTTTTGAAAACATCTTCATGTTATGATCTGCGGTAGCGAAAGATTTGTATTAATCGCATAAGATCTGTTATGACATCTTAAAGCCAGTTTCAATCCTGCAAGCGGAAAAGAGAAGAAAAATGCTTGTAGGGCTCAAAGTGCTTAAATACAAAATTGCTGATAGCATAGTTAAACAAGCTTTAGTTGTTGCAAAATTGTTTTTGTCGAAAGCACCTTATCAATATCTCCTGAAAGAACGTTTAATCGCGTTTGTGCGATCAGTAGCTTTTGAGAAAGAACAAAAACAGATTGTACAATGAAGCGTTGATTGTAACGTCATTTTAGACTTGAAACAAATGAAAGTTTTTGTAATGTGGTAAGTCGGAAGCTGGTTTTCGTTTGAGCAAAAAGCGGTTGTCCTCTGTCAAGTAATGCAAATTTTAAAAATGATTTTTGATTATGATGTCACAAACACCCTTAAGACACTCACCACGGGATGGTGATCAAGTTTGATGCTTGCACCTCTAGCAGTTTCTGGGGAGTTAAAACAGACACAGAATTGCGCTTTATACTATAAATGTATTGTTGTATCAGGTTTGATTCTACTATTTTTAAAATCATTACGATGACCAAGACCCCTCGAATCTTCAATCGTTTGTTTTTACGGGAAAAGCCAGAAGTTGGTGAATAATAACTCTTGTGTTAGCTATATTACAGCTTAAACATTACAAGTATTATGAAATGATACTATAGCATATTGTTATTATTTTGGAATTTGATACATTCGTTTTGCTCTTCTTTTTTTTGGCAGTTAACGCAACTTTTTAATTTACGCTCAGAGAGTAACGCAAAACGCAAACCACTAATTTTTTCTCAGCGAGTCAGACCGTACGGCCGTGCATTTTTAGTAGGCCATGGTTGCTGCCGTTACCAACACAATTTGAAAGAGCATTGAAAAGTGTTTTGGGAGTGTTTTGAGTGCGGTGATTCTGCTGACGAAGACTAAATAATGGGCCCGCAAAGAATGTGCAGACATTCGCAATGACATATTATAGCGATCATTGTGCTGACTATTAAAGTTGTTTGAGCATGTCCACATGTCCGTTCCTTTGCCGTTTTCTACTTTTATGAATAAGCTCAGTCAGATATTTTCTTTGCACGACCAATTTATATGTATCTGCCCGGCTAAGGTCACTGCACGGCCAAAAAATCTTGCTATTATATCACTTGCTGGCAAATTTCAAGCTAACCAGACACTGCTGAATGCTAAGCAGTGACTAAAACTTTTGCATTTTGACTGCTTATAATAGTCCATGTTATAACGCATGTCGTGTAAGCTGAATTGTAGTCGTGAGCAGCCAGCAGAGGGCTTGGCCAACGATCAAGAGGCGTTTCAACCGGCGTGATGGTGTAGTAGTTAGAGCGTCCGCTTTGCAGTCGGTAGGCCTCGGAATAATTTCCCAAGTCGAGTCATACCAAAAACTTTTAAAAATCGTATTCACAGCTTTCCTGCTTGGCGCTTAGCATAAAAAAGGGATAGTGTGGAGAACAAGCTTGCTTGTTGTGTCCTTGGGCAAGGCACTTAACGGGATGCCTCCATCTTTATGTGATAGACAGGTGGCATACCCGTACTTCACCGGGTTACAATTGTGAAGCTGCTCACCCAGTAGGTCGTAAAAGCCAACTCCTTGGTACCCACCAATGGCAATCCGCCTTGTTAGTGGTGGGGCTACCAGTCGTCATTCCTAACTGGTCCAAAATGGGCTGCCATCTTTTCCCTGGCCTAACTCAATTAAATTGACGCTGTGAACCTGCACTGCCGTACCTCCATCCCGAGGAAGAGAAGGGGTAACCACAACAACAACATCACGATGCGTTTAAACTTTCCATAAAATGTTTTGATGTATTTAAAAAACTTGAACCCAAGGCACCGCAGGCTGCATCAAACGGACAAAGCCAGCGATCGATCATTTATGCGAGGGGAGTACCCAAAGCAACTGGGATCCTCGGGAAGGCCAACAACCATTTTGACCCAACCCAAAAGGGGTCGGCGACCGCACCACCATGCTGAGGCGACCGGTTAATTGGTGCAGTTTATTTGGCTCTCACTGTCCTTCTGCAGAGGAATGCTCGTCTCTTTCTCTTTTCTTTGCTGCTGCTCTCTTTACTTCTCTGACACTAAATGCCGCCTAATCTTCCATTCTTTTCGGCGGTAACAAACGCCATTTTCAAGCCTGGTGGTCCGCTTAAGTCAAAAAAAGCGGTTAGTAAAATCATTATCTATCAGTCCACTATCGTCTTCGTCAGCTGAATCTCCATCAGTTAGTAGGCCAGGATCATTTGGTTCTATATAAACAACCGCACGACTATCTTCCTTTTCCAATATATCTAATATCTCATGCATAGTCGGGGTTCTGAAATAAAAATATGAACATGGCATTATTTGAGATGAAAATAAAGCAGGCATTTTTCATGAAATAAATTTTCAATCGTATAAAATCCTGCAGAAGGCAATGGCTTCGGCTTACTTATAACATGTGCAGTCAGGCCTACATCAAGTGGGGATATTTAATTTTTAACTTACAAATATAACTACAAGATCTGTTAGAGGGAGAACAAGCACAAAATTTTTAACCTAGAAAACAGATTTAAACTTTGAACTTTGAAAAATAAATCCTACGAAACTGACATTGGTTTCCAAACTAGATGTAACATAAGCCTATTAGATGTGTCATGGTTTAAGTCATAGCCAAATGCATGCAGTACAACAAATACAGTTTCTATTTCTATTTTGAATTATGCTATGAGTATAAAAAGAACTAAGAACATGCTAAAAAATGAAAGTACAAAAAAAATGTCCCTGCATTAGCCTAGCGTGCCATATATGGCACATCAAATATAAATTGATATGCAGATAAAAAATATATATATATGACAACGGGGGAAATAAGCTAGAAAGGTTATTTTATTACTTACACAATATATCCAACTACAAAAATAATAAATTTATTAGAGAAAAATGCAAAATGTACTTACTTGTTACGAGAAGCCATTGTTTTCAGCAGCACGCAGAAGCACGTGTTTTCAAGATAACAGCACAGCACAGGCTGCCAGCCTTGAGAAGCTATATTCATATAAACTTGTTGTAGCAGGTCTTTTGCGCATAAACAACACACTTATTTTAACTAGTCCCAACCTGTAGAGACATGAAAGGCAATATTAATTGTTACTGTTAGTGTGCCATATATGTACCGCTGGGTTGATATGCAACTTGATTAGCGGTGACTGGGTAGTGTTGATGTTTTGGAATGACAGGATCGTTGTGATGCTATCTGAAGTGATGCTATCTGAATAAGTCCGGATACGAATTTTAACTTCACTTTCTCGACTCCAGGTGATCAATGGCCCAACAATAATCAAGCAATTCATTTATTTATCGAAGATTTGAAATATAACACACGTTTCCTGGGCCAAAAGAACAATTAGAGGGAAGCGTTGAGCGCGAGATAGTGATTATGGTGTTAAATTCGGGTTATCTTACTTCTACAAATACAAAGAATCATATTACTATTTCTATATCTACAAATTCCTACAGACCAGCATTTAGTAAACGTACCGTACTTAATGCCTTATTAAAGCTGATGTGTACCGCAGCATGGCTTTGTAACCAATGCTCTCTTTAATCTGCCACAGTAGAACTCGGGGCCGTTATTTATAATAATCTAGGGGTATTTTCTCCGAATCGGAGAAAGTGACATGAATAATTTGTTTTCTGAGTACGAACTGTTAGTAGTCATAGGAGAAAGCAGCATCCGTGACTTGTTTTCCAGTTACAATTCGATCTTGGTCATAATAAATAAACTAAAAGTGATATCGACCCCTTTCCGTTGTGTTAAGTTATTTTTCACTAGAACTGCAGGCTCACCAAAATGACTCATAACAATACGGCCACATAAACACACGAATGTCAATTAGGCGTTTAGATCTATGCCAGTTATAAATGAATTGTAAACTGGGCCTATTCGCTTGCTTATAATTTAAGATTTGCTCCTTTCTATGATGTTATTTGTCAGTTCACGTAACAGTAACCCTTATGACGAAGGAAGAACTTGGCCATCAGCGAGGATACATGCTTAGAAAAGAAAAGAGTGCAATTGAAGGTGACCCCAAGGGAAGTTGGAGTGGGATTGAAACAGAGGCAGGAGTTGAGTGAGAGAAAGTTGGGCTGGAGGTTAGCTTGGTGGGGATCCGCTGAGAAGAAAGAGACCTCACATTTGCTCCGATTGAGATGAAGACACCAGTACTCAGAACAGCGCTCCATTTGAATCAGTGCTCCTTGTGTGGCCACCACCGCAGTAGGGACCGAGGGGGAGGAGGACCAAATGGCCAGATCGTCAGCACAAAGAGAGCAACTGACGGAAGAAGGCAGAGAGACAGGAAGATCATCGATAAAAAAAGAGAAAAGTACAGGGCTAAAAACCGATCCTTGCAGAACACCTCAAGGGACTCGAAAGGAACAACTTCTGTGATTTTGATAAACCACAGAAGCGCGCCTATTAGAAAGGAAAGATTGAGTTCAACAAGCAAAGCAAGGAGGGAGGCCAGCCAAAATGAGTTTGTGGAAAAGGGCGGGATGCTAGACAGAGTTGAAAGCTTTCGAGAAATCAATAGTAGCAAGGATCGTCTAAGACCCCGGCCTCGGTTTGTTAAACCCATCCGAGATCGATTGAGCAAGGAACAGAATTTGATCTAGTGCAGACCATCCGGGGCGGAAACCGGCCCGGCAGAGAGAGTGAATGAAATTAGATTCCAGAAAGAAGAGTAGACGAGATAGTATCACGCGTTCAAAAAGCTTTGAGACGTAGGAGGTGAGAGAGATAAGCCGGAAGGAAGCAGGAAAGTCAAGAGGCATTCCCATTTTATGGATCAGAGTAATGGAAAATATCTTCCAGATGGAAAGAAAGGAATGCACAATCCAGGAAGGATTGAAAATGTGAAGAAGAAAATCCATGCCAGAGCGAGGAAAGTGCCTTAGCATGGAATAAGCAACTTTGTCAGGGCCAGTGGCAATGGAGGAGGAAAGGTTGGAGGCAACCGCAAGAAATTTAGCGAGTATAAGGGAGAGCAAAAGGACGAGTTAAATTTCTCAGGGAACGTGGCTCGGCGGAGCTCGAAAAAGTAACCTCTCGCTCTGCTACGCAAAACCTATGGCTGGGTGTCAGAAAAGTGGGATCTTAGGTAATTGGCGAAGACCACAGCCAACTCTTTGGCTGAGAAACAGCTGGAGAAGTTAGGAGAGGAGGAAGAAGAGCCATCGACAGAACGAAGGAGAGAATACAAAGATTTAGGGTTAGATTTGAGCGAGATAGAGGAGCAAGTCGCCTGCTATGGCTCAGCCTTGGCTTTGACGATGACAGACGAAGCACATCGAGAAGCGGAGATGTAAGCCTGACGATCTTCATCACTACTGTAAGCGGCAGCGAAAACCTTACGTCTTTTACTAACCGCTTTTTTTGACTTAAGCGGACCACCAGGCTTGAAAATGGCGTTTGTTACCGCCGAAAAGAATGGAAGATTAGGCGGCATTTAGTGTCAGAGAAGTAAAGAGAGCAGCAGCAAAGAAAAGAGAAAGAGACGAGCATTCCTCTGCAGAAGGACAGTGAGAGCCAAATAAACTGCACCAATTAACCGGTCGCCTCAGCATGGTGGTGCGGTCGCCGACCCCTTTTGGGTTGGGTCAAAATGGTTGTTGGCCTTCCCGAGGATCCCAGTTGCTTTGGGTACTCCCCTCGCATAAATGATCGATCGCTGGCTTTGTCCGTTTGATGCAGCCTGCGGTGCCTTGGGTTCAAGTTTTTTAAATACATCAAAACATTTTATGGAAAGTTTAAACGCATCGTGATGTTGTTGTTGTGGTTACCCCTTCTCTTCCTCGGGATGGAGGTACGGCAGTGCAGGTTCACAGCGTCAATTTAATTGAGTTAGGCCAGGGAAAAGATGGCAGCCCATTTTGGACCAGTTAGGAATGACGACTGGTAGCCCCACCACTAACAAGGCGGATTGCCATTGGTGGGTACCAAGGAGTTGGCTTTTACGACCTACTGGGTGAGCAGCTTCACAATTGTAACCCGGTGAAGTACGGGTATGCCACCTGTCTATCACATAAAGATGGAGGCATCCCGTTAAGTGCCTTGCCCAAGGACACAACAAGCAAGCTTGTTCTCCACACTATCCCTTTTTTATGCTAAGCGCCAAGCAGGAAAGCTGTGAATACGATTTTTAAAAGTTTTTGGTATGACTCGACTTGGGAAATTATTCCGAGGCCTACCGACTGCAAAGCGGACGCTCTAACTACTACACCATCACGCCGGTTGAAACGCCTCTTGATCGTTGGCCAAGCCCTCTGCTGGCTGCTCACGACTACAATTCAGCTTACACGACATGCGTTATAACATGGACTATTATAAGCAGTCAAAATGCAAAAGTTTTAGTCACTGCTTAGCATTCAGCAGTGTCTGGTTAGCTTGAAATTTGCCAGCAAGTGATATAATAGCAAGATTTTTTGGCCGTGCAGTGACCTTAGCCGGGCAGATACATATAAATTGGTCGTGCAAAGAAAATATCTGACTGAGCTTATTCATAAAAGTAGAAAACGGCAAAGGAACGGACATGTGGACATGCTCAAACAACTTTAATAGTCAGCACAATGATCGCTATAATATGTCATTGCGAATGTCTGCACATTCTTTGCGGGCCCATTATTTAGTCTTCGTCAGCAGAATCACCGCACTCAAAACACTCCCAAAACACTTTTCAATGCTCTTTCAAATTGTGTTGGTAACGGCAGCAACCATGGCCTACTAAAAATGCACGGCCGTACGGTCTGACTCGCTGAGAAAAAATTAGTGGTTTGCGTTTTGCGTTACTCTCTGAGCGTAAATTAAAAAGTTGCGTTAACTGCCAAAAAAAAGAAGAGCAAAACGAATGTATCAAATTCCAAAATAATAACAATATGCTATAGTATCATTTCATAATACTTGTAATGTTTAAGCTGTAATATAGCTAACACAAGAGTTATTATTCACCAACTTCTGGCTTTTCCCGTAAAAACAAACGATTGAAGATTCGAGGGGTCTTGGTCATCGTAATGATTTTAAAAATAGTAGAATCAAACCTGATACAACAATACATTTATAGTATAAAGCGCAATTCTGTGTCTGTTTTAACTCCCCAGAAACTGCTAGAGGTGCAAGCATCAAACTTGATCACCATCCCGTGGTGAGTGTCTTAAGGGTGTTTGTGACATCATAATCAAAAATCATTTTTAAAATTTGCATTACTTGACAGAGGACAACCGCTTTTTGCTCAAACGAAAACCAGCTTCCGACTTACCACATTACAAAAACTTTCATTTGTTTCAAGTCTAAAATGACGTTACAATCAACGCTTCATTGTACAATCTGTTTTTGTTCTTTCTCAAAAGCTACTGATCGCACAAACGCGATTAAACGTTCTTTCAGGAGATATTGATAAGGTGCTTTCGACAAAAACAATTTTGCAACAACTAAAGCTTGTTTAACTATGCTATCAGCAATTTTGTATTTAAGCACTTTGAGCCCTACAAGCATTTTTCTTCTCTTTTCCGCTTGCAGGATTGAAACTGGCTTTAAGATGTCATAACAGATCTTATGCGATTAATACAAATCTTTCGCTACCGCAGATCATAACATGAAGATGTTTTCAAAACTTGCACCCTTTTTGCAAAATCAGTTCACTAACGAACTGATTTGTGACCTCGTTTCTCAACTGATTTTTAAACTTTTTTTAACAAATTAAAGGTTATTTCACGGCGATTCCGATAGTGTATGATATGTACAATTAATATTGGTTTTTATACTGAAAAAGAATGAACTTTAACACCTGTGGTGCAACTTTGTATCCCTCCCAAAAAGTGGCAAGCTCAGTAAAAACAGGTGGTTTTAAAACAAAAACGTTGCAACAAAGTACTAACAATTACTATCCTTTGAAAGCTTAGGAAATTTGCTTTCCAGCAATATGTGACTCCAATTACTTAAGGCTACATATTAGTTTAAACGAATCCACAATAGAAAATTTGCTCAAAAATAATCACCAGCATCATACGGTACCATACAGCAATCTATTACATCATGTCAATAACCCGCGACCGGTTTCGACCTTATTGGGTCTCATCAGGCGGGTGTAAAAAACACTCAATAATAAACATGCTAAAAAAACAAATTTGCCATTGGGTGCAAAAAAAAGAAAATTGCAATGCAAAACAATATGATATAGCAATACCTATATCATGGGGGTCACATTCAAGGACACACACACATGACATGGACAACAAGTCACATCGGTAAGCCCTAATAGGGGTGCAGGATCATTGTCAAGACTTATCATTAATACATGAGTTGCTAGTTGCTAGCCAGCAATTTTCAAGGTGATCTCCTATCAAGAGGGATCTGCCTCCAGCATCAAAGTACAATAAAAAATTCCCTCTTGATAGGAGATCACCTTGAAAATTGCTGGCTAGCAACTAGCAACTCATGTATTTAAACGAATCCATAACACACCTTTAATCATTGTAAAGCAATTCTTTCAGTACGGTACTTTAGTAGACAAACGTAATCTTTTGATTCACTATCTGGACTAAATATGAAAAATAGTTTTAGAAAAGGGAAATGAAACTTGTTTAATGGCCATTTAGCTAATGTTTTATTTGGCTGAGGGTTTACGGTTCTGTCAATGCTTAAGCTTTTGTACAGCATCTTTACGCTTTTCATTAACAAATAACTTTGGGCGTTGTTAAAAACACATTGCAGATAATACAGTTTATAAATTTGATGTTCGCGGAATGCTGATCATCTGAAAAGTTCTGTGGGGCTGTTCATGGTAAGAGAACTTTCAGCAGCTAATCTTTCGACTACACCTGAGTGGAAAATAGCGTCCTGGGTAGTTTCTAGTGTGGCAAATGATTTTGCCACGTGGTGAGCAAGGTCGACTGTAGGAAGAGTACGCCCATGACGTGACTATTTAAGTAGGTAATTAAAATCTTTGGTATAGGCTTCACATTCTTCACCAGAAAAAGAAGCTCGCATTCGAGACAACAAGATTTCTTTTAACAGTTTCTTCGCAATGTAATCAGCAACAACAACTAAAACTTCTTTTCGCGTCCGACATGCAGCACTCAAGAGAATCGACGAGATTTGACAGTTCTTGGTGAAAAAGCTCAAGTGATGTGGCGTTCGGGTCGTAGGTCTTCGGTCCAAAACATTATAGACTCTCGCAAATGACTTTTGGTGGCCCCAATTCGTTCTGATGTACTTACTCTCAACAAACTAAAAACCTCCCTCCACAGATTTGTCGATACTTTGAGAAATTTAATTCTCAAGGATCAAATCAAAATCGAGCAGTCAGGACTCAAAAGTAGTTTTTAACAAGCAATTCTATAAAAGAAGCTATGCACTTCAAAGTAACAAAAAAAGCATTGCAACTTTGGTTAATATAAATTTCTCATGATAGAAGACTGTTTATGCTGCCAGTTTTGAAGCTTAAGATATAAGCTTTTTTAAAAAGTGGAGTTTTTTTATCATTTGCACATGAAGCATTTCCAATTCGGTGATTTGAATTAAAATGTCGTTTGTTGTTGATTATGCTCCAACATAGGTTGAATTGACTGACTTCAAAAGCGACGCTGCTTTTTGATTTTTGGAAAATACCTTTTAATAGTTGTTGAGGTTGTTTGGTCAAATATAGACAAAGCAAGAGGATCGCTCTGCTGGTCCCCAGGATGCAATGAGTCGTAGGTTAACTGGCGTGTTTTAAGGAGATTTCCTTGAAATGCTTGGTCCTCATCACAAACATCATGCAGCAATTTCGATAAAACTTCTCCTCTAGGAACGTTTAGGTCATCCTAAAACTGGTCAAAACAAATGGTGGAAAAATGAACTCTCTTGAATTCAGCAAGTTGTTACTAACGTTTTTCAAAAGATGCAAGGAACTGAAAAACAAATTCGTATTGAATGCCGAATCGGAAAGACAAGAAATTTCGACACCATAGTCGTCACTTCAGTTGCAAAGCGCTGCGCGCAACATTACCGGGGTGCTTGTTCGAAATTACAGCGCGAACTCGAAAAGCCAATATCATGAACACTTTCCATGCCATCTCCCTATATGTTGTGCAGCCCATTTTTCATAAATTTTTTTTGTGAAACAGCTTTGACGACAAACATAATGTTTTTTCAGCCCAACGATCATGAATGTTAGAATGCCTTTAACCAAATTTTCGTCACCATCTCCTCCATAATGTTTCCGCATAAGTATTGCAAATCTCTTTGCAGATACATCTCGTCCACAAGTAAGACAACATCCTTGCTAATTTTTTGCTTGTCTAAGAGAACTTTGGCAGCTTTCAGGAAATTAATCCCTCCCTTGCTAAGTTTGCTTAATGGACGAAATGGGTTTAATAAGTTTAATGTGAAATGGGAATATGATTCTTTGCATTTGTAGAAGTAAGATAACCCGAATTTAAAATCATAATCACTATCTCGCGCTTAACGCTCCCCTATTTTTGTTTTTATGGTCCACGAAAAGTGTGTTGTTTTTTAAATCTGTGATAAACAAATGAATTGATTGCTTATTATTTGGCCATCGATTACCGGGAGGCGAGAAGAGTGAAGTTAAAATTCATATCCGGACTTGTTCAGATAGGAGCACTTCGGTTCGTCAAGGCGCTTGGAGGGATCAAAGGGTTACACTAGATACATTGAAGGAATTAGGCTTAAACTCCATCGAAGCGTTGTAGGAATTCCTATCTTGAAATATTTTGGTTCGAAATACATGCAACTAGTTTTTGTAGGTTTCGAATTTTTTTTGTTTACAAACTTTACCCATTGTAGGGTGATACTCCAGGATTGTGTCTACTTTATCTTTTCTTTTTTTATTCAGCTTTACAAAAAACTACAGAACATGCCTTTACCATATTTGTAAGTTTAAAATGTATAATTTTTTGAAAATTAACCAGGTTATATACTTGCACAATCTGTATAGCAACAATTAGTGATTGCACTGCAACTAAACGTGTTTCAATCTACTTGACTCATAATGATTTCAATATCTGTATTGATCTCTGTTAATTTTACATATTTACTCTTGCATCTGACAACACAGCAATTTTTTTCAACAATATGCATAGTTTTTACCGGTAAGATAACAAGTTACCGCAGCTTACTAAAATTCAATATAAGCACGATCTATAGCTTGTCTGCTGAAAAAGAAACATCTGCAATTTTGGAAACGTTGCTTTCTTCGACACTTTGCTTAGAACTAAAGACTCGATTGCATTAATATTATGAAACGTTTCTGTGTTATCCATAAACTGATCATTTGAAATGATTTGCTAAATTTACATGCTAAAGCACAGTCTGTAAAACTGCAAATATTTTGCGCGAGTGTCGAGATACATACAGTCCTATTGTGAGAGAACGCTAGTAAACAAATGAAATAGGTCAAGCTATGATTACTGCCATCGTATTCAGACAAACTTGAGAAAATCAAAACGCAAACATCGAAAAGTTACTCCACGAATTTTCTCTCTGCAAGGCAGACCGTACGCCCGTGAATTTTAAGTAGGCCATGCAGCAATCTTTTAGGAGGTGCTGACTGCTGACACTGCTGACTTGTTCACACCTTTAAGGCTGTTTTTATAAGGAGATTCAGTTAGGACTGTTCCCTGATGTTTTCTGACGTTTAATACCAGCATTGCTGGACCTCATTTTTTTGTAAGTAGGCCGAGGTATTGCACAGTTACCTGCTTTTTTGATACTTGGCTTCCCGATGAAAAGTTGCAAGCTTGTGCAGTGTCCTTGGTGCAACAAGGAATATCCTCAGAAGGACTTCGGCTAGTTTCATGACATAACGTTGGAGTTTTTGGAGGCAGTTTGGCAGAGGTGCGTGAAAGCAAACTGAAGCGCGAGTTTAAAATGGATGGCAAGTTGGTGGGGTATCAGCAGTCACAATAGGGGTGAGACTGAGCTAGAATATCTCTGGCTTCTGAAAAAAGCGAGGGTAGCGGATGGTGTTAGATTTTTACTCAATTTCCTTTCTAAAAATCGTACTTTTAATTTCGGAAGGTCGCACCTACTGTTACGGTGAGAGATCTATTATTTCTCGGCCTTTGCGATAATTAACCACGTTTTCAGTGACACTGTTTCGACCTATCAGGTCTCTTCAGTGCAGTTGGTGACCAATAAGAAGCTAGAGGCTTTTAATAAAGCATAGCTTAGACCGTCACACTTGTGGGACCAAATACTAGGTCCACTGTAGTGGATGGTCTGTCAACCTCTGCGAAGCCGTATCACTCGTGAATGAGTGGCGGTTGTCGCAGGTGCACTACGTCTAACAACTGCTAGAACAATAGTGCTGTCACAGCCGAGTGGTCACAAGGTCTTACATGTATAGTAATGCAAGAGGCCAGGGATGCACTTAGCAAACTGCAGACAGTGACACTGTTTCGACCTATCAGGTCTCTTCAGTGCAGTTGGTGACCAATAAGAAGCTAGAGGCTTTTAATAAAGCATAGCTTAGACCGTCACACTTGTGGGACCAAATACTAGGTCCACTGTAGTGGATGGTCTGTCAACCTCTGCAAAGCCGTATCACTCGTGAATGAGTGGCGGTTGTCGCAGGTGCACTACGTCTAACAACTGCTAGAACAATAGTGCTGTCACAGCCGAGTGGTCACAAGGTCTTACATGTATAGTAATGCAAGAGGCCAGGGATGCACTTAGCAAACTGCAGACAGTGACACTGTTTCGACCTATCAGGTCTCTTCAGTGCAGTTGGTGACCAATAAGAAGCTAGAGGCTTTTAATAAAGCATAGCTGCACTGAAGAGACCTGATAGGTCGAAACAGTGTCACTGTCTGCAGTTTGCTAAGTGTATCCCTGGCCTCTTGCATTACTATACATGTAAGACCTTGTGACCACTCGGCTGTGACAGCACTATTGTTCTAGCAGTTGTTAGACGTAGTGCACCTGCGACAACCGCCACTCATTCACGAGTGATACGGCTTCGCAGAGGTTGACAGACCATCCACTACAGTGGACCTAGTATTTGGTCCCACAAGTGTGACGGTCTAAGCTATGCTTTATTAAAAGCCTCTAGCTTCTTATTGGTCACCAACTGCACTGAAGAGACTTGATAGGTCGAAACAGTGTCACTGTCTGCAGTTTGCTAAGTGCATCCCTGGCCTCTTGCATTACTATACATGTAAGACCTTGTGACCACTCGGCTGTGACAGCACTATTGTTCTAGCAGTTGTTAGACGTAGTGCACCTGCGACAACCGCCACTCATTCACGAGTGATACGGCTTCGCAGAGGTTGACAGACCATCCACTACAGTGGACCTAGTATTTGGTCCCACAAGTGTGACGGTCTAAGCTATGCTTTATTAAAAGCCTCTAGCTTCTTATTGGTCACCAACTGCAATGAAGAGACCTGATAGGTCGAAACAGTGTCACTGTCTGCAGTTTGCTAAGTGCATCCCTGGCCTCTTGCATTACTAACCACGTTTTGTTTGTTACCGATTAGTTCTTGCCGCCATTGTGTGTTTTTCTCTTTTACGATAATTCTTCGAGACGCTTTATTTAGTTGTCGCTGTATCGATTAATCGTAGCGACATTGGTTTCCTCTTTTAATTGCGTACAGTGTCTGGCGGGCCACCTTACTATTGCATGTTAATATTAGTCTCAGTTTACTTGTTGCGGTGGCTGGAGCAGGGTTGCCAGGTGGCATCCTAGGATACCAAATAGACCTCAATTTGGTATCCAAGCTGCTTATTTGGTATCCACTTTTCTTATTTGGTATCCTGCAAAAATTTGGTATCCGCTCCCCGCAGATTTGGTATCCCACTACAGATTTGGTATCCTTGGGTGAGCAGTCACTTTTATCGAAAAAATTAATGCTTTGGATTTGTTGTTAAACAAAGATCCTAATGAGTGTCCGATTTGTGTTTTTCGCATTATTAGGCACTGACTACTTTCGCTTTACCAATTGTATGGTACCGGTACCTACCGTGCATATCGGGTTTCCAGTCCAGATCTCTACTATTTATGGTAGGAAATGCAGGAATACCAGCATAGGTCTAATTATAAACACTACTGGTGTGTTGCCAGCAGCACATAGCTACAGAAGCGGTAGTTGCTGATGCAGGCCAATGTCTAATCTGAATTGCAGATTTGTACCGGTATCTATCTATTGAGGTGATTTGTGTGGCCTAGGCCAGTAGAAATATCCTTGTAGTTGTACATTCATTCGGTAACATGATAAAATTTAGGTCATGCCTAAATGGAAAGAATCATACACAAGGAGGTAGGAAGTACCGCATTGAATCCAAAAAGATGTATCCAATAATTGGTGACCCTGTGCTTTCTTTTTCAGGTTTTTTAAGGGTAAAATAAATTGACACTGATGCTCAATTTGTTTAGTATGGCAAAAAGAGACCACAAAAAAATTGGTATCCTGTTCTTTGTTTTGGCATCCAACTGCTGAAAATTTGGTATCCGGCAACAGAAAAAACCTGGCAACCCTGGGCTGGAGTTAAGTTTTAAGTTAGTGGTTTTTATTGTTCGCTAGTTAGTCCTTGAGTGCGCCCTACGAGTATGGTGTGTTATTGCTGCCACCACCGCAAGTACAGTTAGCTCCCCGCTGTTTATATTAGTAATAGTGCATGTTTAGACCTGATCTATCTTGCTGAATTGGCTTAACCGGTCCAGCTTGTGTATGTTAATGCAATGTTGTTTTATAGGTTACGCACACATTGCCTTCAACGCCGTTTAGCTTGTGCTGGTCATGTCGGCCTGTTACTGTATATATAAAGATTAGTGTCAATAAAATTTTCATTTAAGTCTTATCTGCTGCTGTGCTGTATTGATCCTGAGATCAGCGTAGTCTACTGTTGAGGCTAAGCCGTCTCCCTTATTCGGTAGAATCGGCGCTTGAGTTATTTTTGGACGTTACACCTACTATGTCTGGGCTTATACTGTGACCAAGCACTATACGCGCAATTAGAGGTGAACGTCTCAAAAATGGAACAACAGGTGTGGAAAGTTGTAAGCAGTACGGCAAACTATTTAATAGTTCATATTTGTACAAATAAATCAATTACGTCCACACCATTTTACTACTTTGAGATTGTGCTACCATGCGTTCAATGATATCAATAGAAAACAGTTTGTCGAATTATTTTCTGTTTCAATTGCAAGCACGTCCAATCCCTAAGTATGCCTAAGGCGGAATAGGGCAAGTAAGATGTTGCCAGTGACTCGAGAAAACTTGGGACAAGATAGCAGCTATGCTCCAACCCAAAAATATTTATCACTCGAAAAATTTTATTTTCCACTTTGAAAATAAGAAGTGGCTCTGCCAAAAAATATCAAGTTTTAATTGCTATTTTCACATTGGGTGAAGCCGGGGCAGCCATTGTTACTGTTGGGGGCCTTGCGGGCGATGCCGGCAGAGCCGGTTTATAAGTTACATTACTAATTTTTTTACATACGGAGTCGAAACGTGGCACCATGAACTACGGGTATGTGATCTGAATATACTGAACAGTGAGTATGCACGCAATTTGTTATTTACTTATGATGGTGAAGAAGAGATTTGTCGAGAGTTCTGCCAAAATTAAAATAATCGCCCGCTGCTTTGATTGGCATCAACAAAAGTTGACTAGAAACAAGAAATCTCTTGTTTACTCTATTACGAGCAAGTAACGATTTTCAGTTTCGTATCAACACTTCTTTTCAATTTTCTCTTTCCTATTGATCTGTTTTATCTATCAACCTATCAATTTTATGTTTCCTGCCACCTTTCTCTAACAGTTGTTTGTTTCTCCTCATTTTTCTTTCCCCTTTCTCATCTGCAAAGAGAGAATCGACAAGTTTGCACGCTGACCTTTATTTACTTTTGATGCCGAATACCAGATTTGGCTGGCGTTCTGCCAAAATTATGGCAAATGCCCGCTGCCCTGATTGGTATCAACAAAATGTCGAAAAGAAACAAATCTGTTTGTGATCGTGGAAAACGAAAAAGTGTGGCCAAAACAAAAACTTACGTCGCCAAGTTGGTTTCGAGTCCAAAACCAAACAGAAAGACCAAGATATCACGTCTTCACCATCAAGACCTTGAGTGAAAATCCGAGACCAAGACTTCAAAAAAGGGATCTTTTGTAGAAAGCTTCCGCCAAAAAACACCCCGCCACCGCTCTTATCCAGTTAGAATTTTTATTTATTGATGGAATTCAGCACTGATTTCAGCGATGTTAGTCAATATTTTATCCTAATTCCAACCCTAACCCTAAAATCTGCAGTACTTAAAACGTGGCGGGGGTGTTTTTCTCAAATCTCACATTTTTGCATTAGTGGCGGGGACTTTCTACAAAAGATCCCAAACAAGTGGTCTGGATACCAAGACCGGTCTTGACAACTACATCACTAGCTGCTACTGTACAGCATGTCTCATTCTGAATTTCTACACCTTTAACTTTCGTCGCGACGAAATGTGCTGCCCGTTATACAAAACAAAAACAAACCCTTTCTTCAGTTGTTACCCCATGTTGCTTTTTTCTCTTTTTGTCGCAATATGAAAAAGTGCGACCTCCTGCAGTGAAATTGGCGCCACATGAAGAAGTTGAGGAGTCTCACAAATCTCTGTCGTCAACCAAGCTTAATGTTATTCCTCTTAGCGCGGAAATTAGTTCTCAGTGATTTGGTTTACTCGTGCCCTTTTGTTTAATCTTTTTTTTTGCGTGCTTGCCCGTATCCAAAATGAGTAATTAATCCGGTTTGCGTAGTTTGCCTAGCGCATCTCGCACTACAATCTATTTGGATCTCCTTTGTTGCATTAGCAGTAGTAGTTTGTTCTTTGTTAGGGAAGCTGGGCACCTGTTTAGAATTATTTTAGTTTTCGGATAGCATATAGCTTTAGTTAGAGTTTGTATTAATTAACATTTTATATTTGATCTAGACTTGTGTAGCCAGTGTTTATGTTTATAATCTATTGTGTCTCTGGAATCTATTTCGGCTCGCCACTTTTGTAAGTAATTCGTTTATTAATTCGTTTATGAGTACATTATTTGTTATTTTATGTTTTAGGGTTACGACAATACATCTAAACGTAAACCAAGCGAGTGTTGAAACAGAGGCACGCGGTGTTCCCCCAAATCACTCACATCAAAAAGTGATTTATTTAAATTTGTTTCAGAGATCTTTAAACTACGCACGACTATCATGTCATTGCTTTCAGAAATATTTAAAATGATGAGATTTGAATAAAATATCAAAGCGCACCACAAAATAGTAACGAATAAATTTAAAAAATTGCCAATGAAGTAACTTCGTTACAGCTTTTGTTACTTCTCTGCAAATGTAACAAATGTAACATTTGTAGCTTGCAAATGTAACTCTAATTTGTAATCATGTAGCAACTGGTAACAACATCCGTAATAAGTTACGAATGTAACTCGTTACTGCCGCCACTACTATTTTTTGTTTATCATACGCTAGAAAAAAACCACAAGTAATAGGACAAGCGCACTAAAAAGTTGAGGGTGGAACTGGCTCCATTGCAGATGGTATCGTCAATATTGGCATTGGCTACATTAGTGACGGCATTGGCTACATTAGTGACGGCATTGGCTACATTAGTGACGGCATTGGCTACATTAGTGACGGCATTGGCTACATTAGTGACGGCATTGGCTACATTAGTGACGGCATTGGCTACATTAGTGACGGCATTGGCTACATTAGTGACGGCATTGGCTACATTAGTGACGGCATTGGTTACATTAGTGACGGCATTGGCTACATTAGTGACGGCATTGGCAAGGACGGTATGGCATTGACAGTACTGGCATTGGTATCAGTTACATCAATGATGGTGTAGCTATCACCAATTTGGTTAACTGGTGATCTTACGTTTGATGAATGATTAATCAGCTAGGTTGCTTGCATGATGCTCCATGTAGACAACTTAAGTTTACTCAGTCAAAGGAATGAATCCATTAATTAACGGAGTTGAACAAAAACAAATTAACGGAAGCAATCCGAACTAAATTAAATTGAACTGAATAGAAACAAATTCGGACTGAAATCAATATAAGCAAAATTAACTAATTTAACTAAGGCACAAAAACCTTAGAGCAAAACCCGAAACTTAAAAATGCGTATAATTAACTGAACAGCGCAAAACTAAAGAAATCAAATTAAGTTCACAAAGAAACATACGCTGATACATAACTCGACTACGATAGTTAACTTCAAGAAACAGTTGAACTTAAAGACTGAGTTTTTACCCTTACATTGGTATGGACATCACGATAATTTCTCAGACTAAAAAGATTAGTTGTTTGCGGGCATGAAAACATTTTTTATAGGTGGTTCCTAGCAAGGTAAAGACAAAATATTTCCAATTTTTCATGTACTCCCGCAGCTTGTTGGGGAGAATTAATAAAGTTAGGCAGAATATGACGCTCATACTGAGTGGATGACACACATCTTTATTCAATCAAAAGAAAGCTTTATGATTGCTTAAGGTGATTCTTCCATGAACTCAATTTTTTTGAATTCCGCAGAGGTTCCGCTCTAGACAACTTTAGTGTACCCAGATCTTGCAAAAGGTTAGCGGAAACGTGTTGACAAGAAAAAACGCTACAAAAGTAACATAAAGCAAACCCTCAATAACTTTGAAATTGAGCTCTTAACTTTAAAAGATCAGAAGTGCCATTTGATCTCAAAAGTGGTGATCTAACGATTGCAAGAAACTAAAATCCTGCAAACACACGGAATATTTAAACTGTTGCAATCGCTGGAGTTGATAAAAATTATGTGTTCACGTGACGGTCCGAGAAGGAAACGCCGCTCAAAATAAACAACCTTGCTGCAGTTATTTGGTGAAGGGGTCAGCTATGGCCATTTTGGCGAGGGGAAATGAGTCCGTCGGCTTCGAACTATCAGATCTTGAGCTCATAGTCTTAATAATTTTGTGCTCTCATTTTAGCACAAATCAGAACAAGATTTATTTCTGTGGAATATTGATCTCCTGCCAGAATTTACAGCAAAAAATCGTGAGCTATAAAGTCAAAACGAGCTCAAATATCTGACTACTTAACCAGCTCCTCATACAAGAGGATTTTGAAATTAAAGCTGGAGAAACAAAAGAGCAAATTTCAGAACCATTTACTGAACAGAGGAAAAAACTCTCCCCCACAAGTTCATTGAGAGAAAATGACGAACGTCTACAAAAAAAATTTAAGGAACCAAGAATGGTACTGAAGTTCATGCGGAGGAAGTTATGGAGGATCAGAGGCGGATTGACTTCAATGAGTGGTTTAAGAAAATTGGGCGCATGAGGCTGCGCAAGCTCTGATTTCATTTGCAATTCATGCAAAAATTGATCATCAAAAAATTTTTTTAAGTTCAAGTTTAAAACCTGTAATTCGCAGTAATAGATGCATTTTCAAGTTATGTTTGTGATTGCTGTGGCTTTTTATTTCAAAATATGGAAATAAAATGTTCTTTTTTAATCCAAGCTTTAATTTTAGCAGAACGCTGCTTCGATTGTTTGCCATAGCTTTAGAAATCGGTATGTCTCATCTTGTACAGTCAACCTCGGATATGAGAAATTTTCGCTTATGAGGGACTGTGCCAAGTGATCCTCATGAATTTCTGTGTAAATTACTACTAAAATATTTGCTTATTAGGGAAACGAAAGCTAGAGGTTTTTGCTTATAAACTCTTTCCAAGTTCCCAAGGATAAATTTCAATGCAATTTTGATTGATCATAAAAGACTCAAGAATTGCAATAATTCCATGACCGGCTTTTGTGGGCAGCCTTCCAAATTTCACTTTTTGCCTTGCTTTTACCTACGGTGTTATTTTTTCGAGTTAATCCATTTTTGCTCATTGATTTTGGATTTCGAAAAATCAGTGTCGGAAAAGAAAAAACGGAAAGTTATTGCGGTTAAGAAGAAGGTGGAAATACTAGAACACATTGAAGAGAATCGGTCGAAGAAGCAGACGAAGTCGCCAAAACATTTCGATTGAGCAAACAAACGCTGAATAACATCGTAAAAGCTAAGTAGAATATTATTGAAGGCGAAGGTAAATGTTCAAAAGATAGAACAAGATTTTGAATTAATCACTTCAAGGATATCGATGCTGCGATGATTCTGGAGTTCAAACAACTTTTTTTGTTTTGATTTTCACTCCGCACGCATTTACATCGACGCCAACAAAAAAGGGTCCGGCAGTCAGTAGAAAAATTGTACAAAGCAGCAAGGATATCTTATCAATACAGATTCGAAATTTTCGGTCCCATCATCGACTACTTTACCCTACTAAATTGACGTTGGTTTGCTGCATAGTTGTATATATGGTTTAATTGCTTAGTTTGCATTTCAAGCCTCAATTCGTTGGTTATTTAATGATTTATTATTGCAATATATAAGGTTCAGATTGCTCGCTCATTATTACTACGACTCTCATTAGTAAAGTTGTTTTAAACGTTTCTTGACTGAAAATAAAGTGAACTAGTTTCTGCAGCAAATGAAAAAATAAATTCACGACACATCCATACCATGTTCCTAGAGCAATCGCCTATTCTTACTCCATCTCGTACTCGGTGGGCGGCGTAACATCAATTGACCGTAAAGCTCCCATCAACCTCGTCGACGAGTAGCAATTACGACCTCCATCACAATGGCCTCATAGTATAAGGGGGTGCCCGGGGTAACTGGGACCCTCGGAAAAGCCAGCATCCATTTCGACCCAACTCAAACGGGGTCGGGGACCGCACCATCAGGTTGAGGTGGACTGTTGATTTGTGCAGCAAAATTGATGGAGTTCCGCCGAGCAACGTGCCCTAAGGAATTTCATTTTTCATTCTGGTCTCGCTGGAATTCTTGTGGCTGCCACAAACTTCTTCTGTTGATGCGATTCCCCCTCCTCTTCCTCAGAATGGAGGTATGGCACGAACTGCAATTAAGGTTCATGCCGTCAACTTAATTGAAATTAGGTAGGGGAAAAATGGCAGCCTATTTCGAACCAGTCATGAGTAATTGGTAGCCCCACCACCAACAAGGCGGACTGCCATTGGTGGGTACCCAAGAGTCGTCTCTTGCTACATGCTGGGTAAGCAACTTCACAATTGTAACCCGGTGAAGTACGAGTAGGCCATCTATCTGACGCATATAGGCCGAGGCGTCCCGTTAATTGCCTTGCTCAAGGACACAACAAGTAAGCTTGACGGCTTGTTCTCCACACTATCTCTTTTTTATGCTGAGTGCCAAGCAGGAAAGTTGTGAATACCATTTTATAAATTTTTTTGGTACACCTCGTCTTAGGGAATGAAACCCAGGTCTACCGACTACCAAGCGGACGCTCTAATCAAACTTTTCTTCTCCACTGCCACTGGCCCAGACAAAGTCGCCTATCTCATGCTAAAGCACCTTCCTCGCTCTGGCATGGAATTTCTCCTACACATTTTTAATCTTTCCTGGTCTTTGCATTCCTTTTCTTCCTTCAATCTGGAAGGCATCTTCTATTATTCCCATCTACAAGATGGGAAATTCTCTTGCCTCTCCTTCTTCTTTCCTGCCTATCTCTCTCACTTCCTGCGTCTCAAAGCTTTTTGGAGCGCATCATTCTATCGCGTCTACTCTTCTTTCTGGAGTCTAATCCCATTTGCTCTCCCCAACAGGCCGGTTTCCGTCCTGGACAGTTTACTCTAGATCAAATTCTGTTTCTTTTTCAGTTCATCTTGGATCGGTTTAACAATCCCAATCCGAACTCTCAAACGATTCTTGCTATGATCGACTTCTCCAAAGCTTTTGACTCCTGTCCGGTATCCCGCCCTTTTTCATAAACTCATTTTGACTGGCCTCTCTTCTTGCTTTGCTTGTTGGACTCAATCTTTCCTATGTGATAGGCGCGCTGGTATGGTTATTCAAAATCACAGAAGTCGCTCCTTTCGAGTCCGTCGAGGTGTTTTGCAAGGATCAGTTCTTAGCCCTGTACTTTTCTCTTTCTTCATCGATGATCTTCCTGTCTCTCTGCCTTCTTCCGTCAGTTGCTCCCTTTATGCCGACGATCTGGCCATTTGGTCCTCCTCCCCCTTCGGCCCCTACTGCGGTGGTGGCCACACAAGGAGCACTGATTCGAATGAAGCGTTGTTCTGAGTACTAGTGTCTTTCTCTCAATTGGAGCAAATGTGAGGTCTCTTTCTTCTCAGCGGATTCCCACCAAACTAACCTCCAACCCCACCTTTTTTCATTTCCTGCCTCCGTTTCAATTCCACTCCAACTTCCCTTGGGGTCACCTTCGATCGCACCTTTTCCCTTTCTAAACATGTACCCTCGCTGAAGGCCGAGTTCTTCCCTCGTTTCAAGGCCATGCGCTGTATCTTTGCGTCGTCATGGGGTCCCTCTTAAGAAGTTTCTGTCTCTTCTGTATATTGCTTTTCTTCTGTCCCATCTTGCATATACTTCACCCGTATTATTTTCTTTGCTTAGAATTACCAGCTAAACCAAATTGAAACGCCTTTACCGAGCGGCTAGTCACGCCATCTCCGGCTGCCTTTCATCCTCCCCTATCCCACTTCCCCTCTCCGAGGTGTCTATCTCTCATCTACAAGTCGCCATGACTCTTTCACCCTGTTATCTTATGAGTGGGCTCTTCGTCTCCCAACCTCCTTTCCCATTTCAAATTTGGCCATACATGGAGTGAAACCAAGACTTCAGATCCTTCTGAAGAGCTTTTGCGTCCACTCACTCGCTCTTGCTTTCTCCTTGGAAGGTTTTCTTTGCTTGCCTTTCTCTTTTTCTCGGAATCTGCCTTCCTTCACTGTATAGTCTACCCTTTCCTTCCCACGCCACCCCTTTGACCCCCTCTTTCTCGCCAAGGTGCGGCTCTCGCTCACCTTGACTCTTTCTCCCACCTCACGATCTCATGATCTGGACCGATAGTTTCATTCGTTTTTCTTTTCGGCCCAGTTTCTTTTTTGCCCAGTTTGTTTAGGTTCTTCCACTGAAGCCTGCGCCATGCTGCAAGCTCTCCGCAGCACCAACCAGCCGGTATTTCTCTTCTTCTCTCCTCACTTTTTCATTTTACCGCAAATTCTCTGTCCTCCAGTTCTATTGAACTAAAGTGATTGCCCGCTCACACACTTGTTTCTTCCGAGGAACAACGCGGCTGATGAGTTGGCCAGACAGGCAGCGCTACTTCTGTTCACTGCAATCCTTTCAGCCTCTTTCCTTTTTCTCAGACTGGAGGCGTACTGTATTATCTAAATTCTTTGACACACTGGTTCTCTCGATTTCCATTGAGGAACTTGTGCTCCGTCGTCATGTCCTCTCTTGTTTTCGCTACAGCGCATTTCAGCCTTCTGTTATGCTCTTATCTCACTAAAAGAGACAGAATCGAGAATTCTTCATGCAGCGCCTTTAAATATCCGTCCCAGGACACCTCTCATCTCATTCTGCACAGCTACGGACTCTTTGTCTCTCTACGACCTCTGGTCCAGGCCATGGGGAGTTGCCTGGCCTCTATGGTTTTACATGCTCCCATTTTTCGAGAGGGGTCGGGTAACAACAACATGACCTTAAGGCTTGGTGACTTCCCAGTAAGCTTTGAAACGTGTAACTCTATCTTAAAGGTTTTTTTGGGCGTTCTCAACAAAGAATTATCAACTGAAGTAGCGTGATTCCAAGGACAGTTACTGCTTCACCCCGATGACAAGGTGTGACAAACGCAACATGATGCTTTTTGAAGTGATTGGTGGGCACAATTATATATTGGCAATTTGCGATAATACAGTAGTATAATGTTAACCTATTGCTGTATAAGAATATTTGGTTGATTGCCACTTTTTTTAAATCATCGTTTTGTATCAACCCACTTTAACGAACATCTTTCATGAACTTAATTCTATAAAATCTGAATTCTATGTGTTAGGAAACTTCAACATTGACCTAACTAAAATAAAATCTAACAATCGCATCAAAACATATGCGGATGATTTAATTGGCAGCGCGGTAAAGTGTCTAATAAATCAACCAACAAGAGTATGCAAAAATTCAAAGTTATTATTGGACCATATCTATTCTAACAACCTAATTAACCAGCTTATGCCAGGTATAGCAATTAGCGACATTTCTGATCACCCTCCTGTTTTCGCTTTGATTCCTTCTGTAAAGCATTTCAATAATAACGCTCGCCAAGTCTGGAAACGAGATATGAAAAATTTTAAAGCTGAACACTTTATCGAAGACTTAAATCAAACTCTAAATGCATCTTTATCTTCATTTGACTCTACAATCCATAATCAATTCGAACAATTCAGCAAAAGTAAATATACTACCAGGAATCTACCCGTGAAGTAACTTGCTCGAAGCGATCCAGGTTGATAATCATATAATAGATAAAATCAAGGTACACTAGATCAGCTGAGCTACTTTATTATAAGAAATATCGATTTCGCCTTATACAGGCATTTTCAATAAGGCGAAATCGATATTTCTTATAATAAAGTAGCTCAGCTGATCTAGTGTACCTTGATTTTATCTATTATTCGAACAATTCATTAACTCTTTTACGAGTGTGGTAAATAAACACGCTCTGCGTAAATTAGCTACCAGGAAAGAAAGGAAACTAAAGACTAAACCATGGTTATCCTCTAGTCTTCTCTGTTCAATTAAAACCAAACATAAGATGTACAAATTAATTTGTAAAACATATGATAAAACAAAATACAAAAACTATAAAACGTATCGTATTGTTTTAAATCGAACGATTGAAAAAGCGAAACAAAAATACGACAATGAATTAATAGTTGAGAACAAAAGTAATAGCGGTAAAATCTGGAAAATAGTGAATGAATTAGTAAACTTAAACCTTCACAACAAATCGACATCAACCAACTCAACACTAAAACAGGTGAGGTGGTAATTAATCCTGCTGCTATTTCTGAAAACCTCAGTGCATACTTTGCCAACATAGGGAAAAAAATGGCTGAAACCATTCCCAAAGTTGACATGGATACGAATGCAACAGCGCTGACAGGCATGATCAATTCTTTTTTCTTAACTCCAACGTATCCAAACGAAATAAATAATATTATGGACTCGTTTAAAGATCCAAAAGCAACCAGATGTACAGACACCAAAACTAAATTCATAAAAATAAGTAAATCAATAATATCTCCATTTCTTTGCAAACTGATAAACGATTGCTTTAGTAAAGGCGTCTACCCAAACTGCTTGAAAATCGCCGAAGTTATTCCAATTTTTAAAAAGGGTGATCGTAAGGAAGCTTCTAATTATCGTCCCATATCAATCTTTACTCCCGCATCATTAATTTTATTGAAAAAAATGATCTGCTCTGTGAACATCAGTTTGGTTTTCGGAAAAACTCTTCAACTATATTTGCAATCAACTCAATATAGGACAAGTTTATAAACAATATTGATAAAATTTATATACATGCTGTTTGTTTTTGGAATTTATCAAAGGCTTTTAATACAGTTGATCATGACATTCTTTTAGATAAATTGTATCGTAACTTTGGAATTTGTGGTAAACAACTGGTTTTATTAACAAGCTACTTAAAAAGCAGATATCAATATAGGCTATTAATGTACGTAAATTTATGTCCTCATATACCAAAGTATCATGCGGGGTACCCCAGGGTTCTTGCCTTGGGCCGCTACTTTTTTTTATTATACATTAATGACATTTCGTTGATTTCCAATTTTGACGCCACATTATTTGCCGATGACGCCTGTTTGATGATGGCCGATAACAATCTGAAAAACCTGGAACACAAAGTTCAAATAGAACTCAAAAAAGTTAACTCTTGGCTCTGTCAAAATAAGCTATCCCTAAATTTTTCAAAAACTAACTACATGATAATAAACAAGCAACCCATTAAAACTTGTCAATGTAACTTTAAAATAGCTCTTAACGGTATTACTATTAATAGAGCGTATACTGTCAAATACGGTACCTTGGGTTATTCATTGACGATAATCTCAAATCGACGTCGTAAATAAATCATTTGTCCACGCAGCTTGCCAGATGCACAGAACTCATTTACAGATTGCGCAATTTTGTTTCAAGAGAAACCCTTTGCATGCTTTATTATAGTCTTGTATACAGCAGAATTCAATGTGGAATTACTGCGTGGGCAACAGCAAATAAAACTTCACAAGAAATAATTCGGGTAAGGCTTAATAAAATTTTGAGAATAATATTGTTTCGTAACTTATATACGCTAACTTCACAAATGTATAAGAAACTTCAAGTGTTAAAAGTAGAAGCCATATATCAACTTGAGTTAGCTAAATTTATGTATCAACTCCATCATAATCAATTGCCTAAAAACTTTTATCATTCTTTTCATAAGATAAATACTATTCACCAACATGAAATGAGATTGATAAATTCGACTGCTTACTACCGCCCCAGAATAAGTAAATTATTTAACCAAAAACTATTTTCTCACAGAGGTTCAAAGCTGTGGGGTAACCTCGAATCAAAATTAAAGAGCATGCACTGGGTTTCTTTTAAAAAAGCATATAAACTAAAATTATTAAAGGAATATTAACTCTTGCAAAAACTTTCGATTGTGTAAAAAAACATTTATTGTTATTTGCTCTGTTTCCTTTTTCTTTATTTTTTATCATTTGATAAAAATTTGAACTCAATTCTTTTTTATATAATGTACTCAAATTATAACAGTGTCGCTTAATGGATTTTGTTTATATCTCAATCTGCTGAGATCAGGGAGCATCTCGACTCGATAATCGAAAGGTTCCTCGATGCTCCCTGGCTTTTGCTACAAGTGATATTTTTTGTGTATTATTAATCTGATTATTGTGTCGGTTCGCAAAGCAATATCAAATAAATTCTCTATCTCTCTCACTACTTGATATGGATTGGTTAAAAAATAAAAACTGCAAAAATGACTTCAACCAGATTAGCTTGCCTTTCAAATATCATGAGAAGAGTTGCAATTAAAAAAAAAGTACCTAAGACATGGTATATTTGCTGACTAGCGCAAATTATACTCATTAAGTAGACAACGTGAATCAACCATTGGAGGAGCTAGACAGGCCGCGTACAGTGAATTTATCCACAAAAAACAAATGAGTATTATATTTGCAACTGCAAACAAACAAACCCACTCAATAGAAAAGTGCAACTGCTCTACTAATTATACGGATTGATTAATTATGACGCAAAAATTTCGCTCATGTAGCAGTGGCGGGAGGTCCGGTGCCAGGCCGGAGCCACAATTCCGTGTCAACCGTGTTCACTGAAGGAGGTCGCTCTTGTTGAGGGGCACTGATAGAGGTCCCATGTCGAGGTCGTCGTGCTGGAGGCGCAAACGTGTCAGGAGTGTCGGGAAGTTGTGGCGCCCTCTGCTGGTTAACGAAACTGTCCAAGATGTCGTCCGGGTCAGTCAACGACACCTCATCACCTGGTACAATACGTCATCAAAGAATGCTTCTCTTTATAGAAAACAAGAGAGTGAGTTCACCCCTCCTCTTCCTGAAGATGGAGGTGGGGTAAGAAGGGCAACCTAGGCTGACATCGTAAACCTAATCAAAATTATGATAGGGAGGCGACAGTTTATTCTGAATCAGCAAATAAATCGCAAACGGTAGTCCCACCACCTCCTCCGTAGTCTGGCACTCGCTGCCCAAAAGCTGCCTGTTGCTGGGTGAGCAGTTCAAGTGAATAATTTTTATACACAAAAAGTATTTTTCTAATTTTATGTCGCACATCCTACCATTTGAGATTTGATAAAAAAATATTTTGCAAAATGTTAAGTCAATCGAAGAAGTGGTCTCCCACAGCCCAACAATGCGGGGTGTTTCGCAAGTCTGAGCATGTCGGGGTTCCTAGAGTACAACGCTACCAAAATTGTTACTTTTTCACTTGGTTAAAAATTAAAGTGGGTTTCTCCCTCATCGTCACTTTTCCTGCAAAACAAGCCAGAAAGCATGTTGATCATCGAAAATAAAGCCCTTTTGAAAGTGATGATCTCCGAAACAAAAGGTCACTACATCTCCCGCGATCACATATTAACCAAATCAACTGTTACTTTTTAACAAAACGTTCAATAAGAAGTTATTTGACAATGTAATATGTGCTTTTTATTACTTATATAAGCATATTGACATTATTCTATAAATTTGTTACCTTTTCAATTAATTTGCTAGTTTTGACCATTGCATTTGTTACTTTTTGGAATATTCTGCTGGCAGCCCTGTTCGCAAGTCTGGGAACACAGGGAGTTTCAATAATTTCGTTTACTGCTCTCCTGATGATTTATTGAAATTTATTATTTTCTATTTAATAACTTATTTTATGTTGTAATTTATTGTGATTTTACATTTTCCAGTTGTAGGTAGTGATAAAAAAAATAGAATGCAACAAATTTCAAAAAATCACAAAAAACTTGAAACAAACTCAGCGAATTAAAATCATTACAAATACCTGTGTCCAATAACGCTGTTCAAAAATTTTTTTCTAGGATGTGTGTGACCTCCAAGTTTTGAAAAAAAAAGTGAATTTTTTTTCAAAACTTGGAGGTCACACCCTAAATTGGTTTCAATGCATGACGAAAGACACCACAAAAAATTTGAACTCTCTCGGTTAAGTATTGACCGTTAATCCACTTTAAAGTGTTTGGGGACAACGTGGGGGACCAAAACACAAAATCGATCATTACTTCTAAATCAAATGTGACCATGTGACCACTTAGAATTTGCAGAATACCAATACACATTACACTGAAGTATAAAAATTGCATATTACTAGGAGCAAAAAACAAACTTAGAAAATAAAGATCTGGACAAAAACTGACATTTTTCGAGATCTGACAAATATCTTTCGACAAATTTCAAAGATAACTTGTTAAAAAAATAAATTTTCGAAGTGTTTACAACAATTTACATAAAAAAGAAACAAATTAGCCAAAAATAAATTTCATAAACTGGCCTTTGACTGTTCTGTCTTAAATTGTGATGGTTGCTGTTGTTGTTGTTCTTAACCCGACCCCTTCCGAGGGATGGGGGCATGGCGGAAGACCATGGAGCCCCAGGAAACTCTCCAGGGTCTGGACCAGAGGTCGTAAAGAAACACAGAGTCGCCAAAGAGTGAGCGGCGAAAAGAGTCCGTAGCTGGACAGTGCAGAATGAGATGAGAGATGTCCTGAGACGAGTGTTCACAGGCGCTGCAGGAAGGATTCTCGATTCTGCCAATCCTAGAGAGATAAGAACCTAAAAGAAGGCTGTGTCCGTTGCAGCGTAGACGAGAGAGGACACAGCGAGCATGACGAGGGAGCACAAGTTCCTCGGTGGAAATCGAGGGAACCTGTGTGTCAAAAAACTTCGATGAGACAGTACGCCTCCAGTCCGAAATAAGATGAGAGTGGATACGAGAGATAAGAGGAGAGAGACTACAAGGGATTGCGGAGGGCGCAAGTAGCGCACCCCGTCTGGCAAGCTCATCGGCCGTGTCGTTCCCCGGGAGAAACGAGTGTCCGGGCACCCATTGTAGCCTGATAGAACAGGAGAGAGAGAAGACAGTTCCTGCCAGATCTGCCACAGAGTTTGAGATAACAGGAAAGATGGAGGAGAGGACAGGGTGGCGAGGACAGAACGAGAGTCAGATAATAGGAGAAGAGAAGAGAAATGGCAGAATTGTTGGTGCTGCCGAGACCAGCAAAGAGCGTGCAGAATGGCGCAGGCTTCAGCTGAGAAACTTGAGCATACTGAGCCTGCCGAAAAAGAAAGAGTGGCCTCAGTGCCACAGAGAGAGCAGTTGGCAAGAACGCCGGGGCCGCCTTTGCCAAGAGGAAAAGGAACAGAGCCGTCTATCCAAAGCACCAGATCATGAGGGGAGAGAGTCAAGATGGGCGAGAGCCGCAGCTTGGCGAGTGAGAGGGGGATCAGAGCGAGAGCATGGACTGGAAAGGGTGGACTCCACCGTGAACGAGGGCAGATTCCAAGGAAGAAAGGGATGGCAAGCGAGAAGAGCCTCCCTAGAACAAGTAGAAGGAAGCATGAGCGGGTGAGTGAATGCAAGAGCTCTCCAGGACGATCTGCAGAGTCTTGGTTTCACTCCTAGTCTGGCCAAACCTGAAACGGGAAAGGAGGTTGGGAGACGAAGAGCCCGCTCATAAGAAAAAAGAGTGAAATGAGTCAGAGTGACTCGTAGGTAAAAAGCCCCGAAAAGAAGAAGTGGGATAGGGGAGGGCGAGAGGCAGCCGGTGATGGCGCGACTGGCCGCTCGGTGGAGGCGTTATAATTTGGTGAAACTGGTAGCGCTTAGGAAAGGAAACCATCCGGGTGAAGCGTAGGTGGGAAGGGACCGAAGAAAAGATTTGTACAGAACAGAGAGGGACTCCTTAGAGGGGCTCCATGAGGAAGCAGAGATACAGCGTATGGCCTTGAGACGTGGGAATAACTTGGCCTTCAGCGAAGATACATGTTTAGAAAAGGAAAGAGTGCGGTCGATGGTAACCCCAAGAAAAGTTGGAGTGGGATTGGAACGGAGGCGGGAGCCGAGTAAAAGAAGATTGGGTTGGAGGTTAGCCTGGTGGGGATCCGCTGAGAAGAAGGAGGCCTTGGGAGGACGACCAAATGGCCAGATCGTCAGCCTAAAGAGAACAGCTGACGGATGAAGGCAGAGATGCCGGAAGATCATTAATGAAGAGAGAGAAAAGTACAGGGCCGAAAACGGCTCCTTGCGTTCTCGACGGACTCGAAAGAAGCGGCTTTTGTGATTTTGATAAACCACAGAAGCGCGCCTGTCAGAAAGGAAAGATTGAGTCCAGCGAGCAAAGCAAGGAAAGAGGCCAGCCGAAACAAGTTTGTGGAAAAGGGCGGGATGCTAGACAGAGTCAAAAGCTTTAGAGAAATCGATAGTAGACAGGATCGTCCGAGAGCCCGGCCTGGGTTTGTTAAACCCATCCGAGATGGACTGAGAAAGGTACAGAATTTGATCGAGTGTAGACCGTCCAGGGCGGAAACCGGCCTGACGGGGAGAGAGAACGGAATTAGATTCCAGAAAGAAGAGTAGACCGGATAGAATGATGCGTTCAAACAGCTTTGATACGCAGGAGGTGAGAGAGATAGGCCGGAAGGAAGCAGGAGAGTCGAGAGGCTTTCCCATCTTGTGAATGGGAATAATAGAAGATGTCTTCCACATGGAAGGAAAGGAATGCGAAGACCAAGAGAGATTGAAAATGTAAAGAAGAAAAACCATGCCAGAGCGAGGAGGGTGCTTTAGCATGGGATAGGCTACTTTGTCAGGGCCAGTGGCAGTGGATGAGGAAAGGTTGGAGACAGCCGCAAGAAATTCAGCGAGAGTAAAAGGAGAGCAAAAGGACGAGTGAGACTCCATAAGGCACGTGACTCGGCAGAGCTCAGAGAGGTGGCCTCTGGCTCTGCTATGCAGAGCCCCCTGCTACGCAGTTGGGGAAGTTAGGAGAGGAGAAAGACGAGGAAGATGAGCCAGCGATAGAGCGAAGAAGAGATAGCCAGCAATAGAGCGAAGAAGAGAGTGTACAGATTTAGGGTTAGACCTAGGTGAAAGAGAAGAGCAAGTCGTCTGCCATGCCTCAGCCTTGGCCTTGGAGATGACTGAGGCGTGTCGCGAAGCGGAGAGGTAAGCCTGGCGATCTTCATCCCTTCTGTGAGCAGCAGCAAAAGCCTTGCGTCTTTCATTAACCTCTTGTTCCACCTCAGGGAGACCACCAAGCTTTAAAATGGCGTTTGATGCGGCCGAAAGGAATGGAAGGATTTGGCCGCATTCAGTGTCAGAGAGGTAAAGAGAGCAGCAGCAGAGGAAAGAGACGAGTATTCCTCTGCTGAGGGACAGTGAGAGTCAATGTAGGGGACAAAGCCATCCCAGCGAGCTTTCTGAAAATTGAAAGAATGGGGACGCTCGTTGGGGCGAAAGACCGGAGAGAGGGGGATAGATAGAAGAAGTGGTAAGTGGTCAGCACCAAGATCCTGTAGCACCTCCCAGGAGCAAGAAAAAGCAAGAGAAAAGAGAGCAAAGGAGATGTCAGGAGTGGAGCGATGGAGAAGGGTGGGTGTGTCTGGGTCATTGAGGGAGAGGAGGTCAGAGGAGATGACCCAGTCAAATACTTCCTCCCCGCGGGGGTCGGTAGTGACTCTTGAGTCCCAAAGGGGGTGATGGCAGTTGAAGTCCCCCAGAATGAAGAGATTTATGGAGGAGGGAAGAATGGAGGGAGAAAAGGAATCGGATCTGCCATCCGTTGGGGAGGAGCGAATAGGCGGGGCGTACACATTAATAAATAACACCGAGGAGGAGTTGTTTAGAGAGATGTTGATCCCTACATAATCGAAGTAGGCATCAAGGGAAGAAAGAGAGGAGGTAGAAAGTTCAGAAAAGGATAGGCCCTGCCTGACGAAAATGATAACGCCGCCGCCAGCGTGCGCGGCATCAGAAGAGAAAATGTCAGACCGGGAGTGGGTGCGATCAGAGCGCAGAGCAGAGAATCCAGGAATCCGGAAAGAAGAAGAGGAACTAAGATTGGATTCCTGAATGCAGATAAGGTCGACTGGATGGGACGAAAGAAAGTGGAGTAGTTCAGTGTTCATGGCTCGAAGACCTCCAGCATTCCATTGAAGAACCATAGGACAATCAGGGGCAGAGGGAAAAGATATATAATGAGCAAATGGGGGATAAAAAGTTTGGAGACGAGGGTGGGGCGAGAGAGCAGCGTTAGCAGAGGCGGGGCCAAATTGCACAGTGAAGGTATACATCTCGGAGGAGTCCGAAGAGGGAGTCACAGTGATTCGGCAGGGGGAACAGCTCCAAGAGTGAGAGCTGTCAAGAGCTCTGAATTGGGATAAGGAAAGTTGTGAGCACCTTAGATGGACCCATTTGGAGCAAGCGAAGCATTGCACTGACTTGCCCCGCCAGGTCACATTTCCAGTGCACACAGAGCAAGGAAAGATGGGGCCAGGGTTGGGATGAACGTTACCGCTCATCAACAGAAGGAGGAGAATGAGGAGACGAAGAAAAGCAAGAGAGGGGCAGGAGAAAAAAAAATGAGAAAACAGGCGACCGATTTTGAAGATGCTGTGTGCTGCCCTTCTGCGGTCGTTCAGGGGGGCAGCATAGCGAAAAAATGAAGGGGAGTGCCCGGGGTGACTGGGACCCTCGGGAAGACCAACAGCCATTTCGACCCAACCCAAACGGGGCCGGGGACCGCACCACCACGATGAGGCGGCTGTTGATTGGTGCAGTTAGTTTTATTGATGGTCGTTAGTTTTAGTGTGATTGTGATGGTCGTTAGTTTTAGTGGCGCAGTAGTTACACTAGTTATTAACGATGAAAAGTGCTACTAATCAATGTGGGATTAAGTTGCCAGTTTAAGCTCATAGAATGCTACTTATAAGTTTAGTTTGGGAGCCAGTTGCCAGTCTAAGCACAGAGATATCCAATCTATAGCAGTTAAAAGGTTAACAAAAATCATGAATGATAGTACTAAAACAGACTAATGTGCTAAAACAAGTAACTAGCAAAAATTGCAAGTAAAAAATACTTCTCAGCATTTTTCAAGTGCTAGTAGTGAAACGTCGTCACTGAAAACCAATCCAAGTTCCTCGGATTTCGAAGATAATTTGCTTTCGTCAAAATACAAAGCAACACCAGATTTTATTGAACTGGAAGTTCCTAGAATTCTCAACTCACCAGATATTGTTGCTGCAGTCGATCGTCATAAATTATCCTTTAACACTTTCAAATGATATTTTTGCTGCTATCGTGAGAGCAAGCGATGGCAACGTAAATGATTTTGTGTTGAGTATAAGCACAAATAGCCGGACCATTAAGTCCGCACTAAAATCTTTGATAAAATCAAAAAAGGCTTTACAAATATTAATGAAAGATGAATTTGTCTCCATTGCAGACTTTACTGCATTTGAACATATTGCAGCTCTTTCAAGCCATCGCAATGGGATAAAATTGTTGGGAATTACCTCTACAAAAAGGAACTGGCAAAAATCAAGCTGAAGCAATCAAAAAGCATCTTACATGATTGGAAATTAGATAAGCAATGCGTGGCTATGAGTTTTGATACGACAACATCAAACACAGGAAAATTCAATGGCGCATGCACACATTTGGAAGCACTGCTAAACCATTCTTTGCTATGGACTACCTGCCGCCATCATATGCACAAAGTAATTTTGTCACAAGCTTTTAACAGCATCTTTGGGAAATCTAGTAGTCCCCAAATTATGTTTTTTGAGATTTCGAAGAAAAAATGAAGTACTATTAACTTTGTTGTAGACACGACTCATACTGCAAATTCTTCAGTTAAAGCAGATTCTAAAATTTTAGAGAATGCCTTCAAAGCTCTTCATGAAATAAGATACGATTCTACTGTAACTCTTACATTCCTCGAGATGACTATGCAAAGCTGTTGGATCTTGTTCTATATTATTTGAATAAAAATTCATTTGTCACTTATCGGTTTCGGCGCCCTGATGCCCAACATCGAGCACGCTGGATGTCTTCAGCAATATATGCACTAAAGATGTTGCTGCTCCAAACTCAACTTGATGTGAATGCAAAAATTCCCATAGAACTACTTGGTTATTTTGTTGCAAAGCACTGGTTTAAAGCCCCTGAAGGCGCTTATGCTGCTGCTAATGATTTACAGTTGTACAAGCTGCTGGCTCATGAACGAATACCATCATTTAAAGACATATCTGATGCTGCTCTCTTAGCATTAAAAAGACATCTCTGGTATTTAAACGAAGAGCTAATCTAATTTGCTCTGTGTTCTCACCAACTGCAAGACACACCAAACAAAATCTGGCTTCTAAACTATTCGTGTTTGCCAAAAATTTTCAAAGATAAACATTTCTCCACAGAAGCCGGTATTTCAATCAATATCAGAAGATACAAAAATTGAAAACTTGGTTGGTGAAAGATTAATTATCATTTTTCAACGTTTCAACTTTGCGGTTGAAGACGTTCAATTTCTACGATATTCATGCACAAAATGGAACAACATCAAAAATTTTCGAAAATTTAGAAACTTGGTTTCAACGCTGCACGTGACAAACGCCTTAGGAGAAAGAGATTCTTGAGGAGTACAGAAAATTCGGAACAAAGACAAATGATACTACATTGCGTGGAGAAAAGTAGACGTGATCGACCTGATTTTAAGAAGGTCACACTAGCTGGCTATTGTTCATGAAAATAAAACTTCCAACGATATTCAAGTGAATCAAACACTTTGTATTTACATATTGTGAGTGACATTCACCACTTGCACAGTTTAACCCAGGGAAAATCGTTTGATATCGGATACCAACAATCAAGGACCCGATTATGAAATTTATTTTTGGCTAATTTGTTTCTTTGCCATATAAAATGTTCTAAACACTTCGAAAAAATTTTTTTTAACAAGTTGTCTTTGAAATTTGTTGAAAGATGTGTCAGATCTCGAAAAATGTCAGTTTTTGTCCAGATCTTTATTTTCTTAAGTTTGTTTTTTTGCTCCAAGTAATATGCAATTTTTATACTTTAGTGTAATGTGTATCGGTATTCGGCAAATTCTAAGTGGTCACATGGTCACTTTTGATTTAGAAGTAATGATCGATTTTGTGTTTTGGTCCCCCACGTTGTCCCCAAACACTTTAAAGTGGATTAACGGTCAATACTTAACCGAGAGAGTTCAAATTTTTTGTGGTGTCTTTTGTCATGAATTGGAACCAATCTAGAGTGTGACCTCCAAGTTTTGAAAACAAAAGTGAATTATTAGTGTATAGTAATAAAGTGAATTATTATAACAGCATTAGTGTCTAAAATATGGAAAATGTCGTTCAGCAAACCATTACGTTTTGAATTATTTTGTTTCATTATGAAGGGACCTATATTATCTACTGTACAGATAAAAGCTTCAAATTCAGATTTCAAGTTTTGTGTGATGCACAAACTACCTACTTTCCGGGAACAGGGGTTTAAGGTAACAACAAAAGTACTCAACTAGTTTACATTTAAACTTCTACAAGTTTGGAAAAAATCATTGTACTTTCTGCTTATTATTTTGGAAGATTCAAATTCTCAATGCATTTAGGGTAGCATCAACTCCTGGACTTGAGGTAAGCTTTCCTAGCAGACTTAAGTAGCTAAGCTTAATGAGACTTCGCGACGTGACAATCATATGTGCTCCAAGTACACGTGATATGTAAGAATTAAGATATTTCTCTATCAAACCAATATCATGATTAGTCGATTCGTATAGATTCTCCGACAACGGAAAAATGAAGCAGCAGCTATGGTATTTGCTATTCAGCAATACCTTCATCAGAGTGCTCATCATCAGATGGAAAACATTCCGTCAACGAGCAACTACAACATGACATCCCAACACCAAATCGTGGTTGAGTCAATCAATTACTCCCTATGCACAAGAGCTGTATACTGATTGTCCACTCTTTAATGCAGCAGTGGATAAGATCCCGACATTAACTCGTCAGGCAATAATGATTGTCTAGTAACATTGGAATCAATACCGAGCAATCACCGTTATACAACGTCCATTCGACCGGCAGCAGCTCTTTCTTGCATGCCGCTATCACATGCTGGAAATATGTGTAGCTCTAGTGTCAACCACTTTGCATTGAAGAGATCAGAGATTGATCTGTTTCTATCACGTCAGAGATTGTTCCTCTTGAGAGTGATGACGCTGGAGAAGGTTGTTGAAGTGCAGCTGAAAAAGTACGGCTTGAGTTTTGCAGTAATGTTGTTGTTCCTAATCTTCAACAAAACCTCCAGATGTCTGATCTCGTGGGGACTACAGAGTACTTGCAACAATCACTCCTCATCTCCTGCGAGATGTGGGCAAAGCTACAGGATTTTGCGCTGCCGGTGCATATCATCATGCAAGATGGATTGCAAAAAGAATTTATTGCCTTAAAATCTTCGCACTTCGCCATCAGCTCCACATAAGCATGAGGTAGAGTAAAGCTCGCTACGACAGGTTTGTGTTATTTGTTTGAGTGCACCATCTATCCAAGCTTCTGATATGAAGCCACTTTGGTAGCAGCTGCTCTTACAAATTATTTATGTTACAGCTAATAAAGTGTCACAAACAAGTGGAAAGCAAAATTGCCAGGGCTGCAAAATTTAAAATGCAGCTACACTTATGATACCTCAGCGAAGACCTTGCAACATTGCCGTTGTTTAGAGATGACAGCACTGCTAAAGAAAATCAATGCATGAAGGAAGTCATCGTCAATCCCCTGCAGAGGGATCCTATCAGAAAGTGCTCGTTGAGTTCCTTCTAGTAAAATTCCCACGTTTTGTCACCTTGTTGTTGCACACATTGCAATGCGGCAATCACTCAACCTATTTGAATCTCTTCATCTATCACAGGACTTCTTAACAACTCCATAACAAATATGGGCCTGGTGTGAGGACTACATTGCAGTACGAAAGATGGCTCACGCATTAAAGTTATAAACGACTTTGCAGAGCTGGCAACAGACTTCAATGAAGTCCTTACCAAATATCAACATCAACGCCAGCTTTTATCAAGTTATCGAGCACCACTGCAACCTTCTGCCAAGCAGTGCTTCCTAACATTGACTAACAAAGAGTACTCAGCAGCACAGCACCCTGGTTGTCTTTTTTCTTATTTTAATGGATTTTTGATATTTGGTGTATTTGTTAGTTAACAACGCACTATGTGGTACATTCCATATTAATAAAAGTTTGTATTTGAGTCATTGTGAATCACAGGTGTTTAACTATTTCAAAATGAATGTCATTAAATATTTTAAAATTCAAAGTAAATGAAATCGCTCCAAAATATCCATGATCAACATCAAAATCTGCGATCATGTAAAAAGAATTAGTCCCTTAAGATAAAGTTACAATCAATGAAAATATAGAAAAATTCAGTCACTTTCGAGTAACTTGTCAGGCTGTGGAGACCTCTTATTTAGGCTTAATTTATCTAATATTTTTAGTGTGCTATTTTTTCATTAAACCTTCTTTACTAAAAGGGTGTGCGATTTTAAATGTCAAAAAAGATTTTTGGGCGACCCTTACGAGCAGCTTCTCTATACTTACATAGAAAAGCACAAAGTCGTGGCAAAGGCTGTTACAGTGTGGTAACAGGGTGGCCGAGGCAATACTGGCTACCGAAGTGAGATGGTGGCACCATGGATAACCACAGCATGACTGTGGCAACCATGGTGTGGCACGGTAGCCCTATGTACATTCAAAAAAATGTTTGTAACATGTACAACAAACTGGCCTCACTCTGTAGAGCTTTCAATCTCTCAAGCCTGCTTTGGTTTTTGTTGACCATTCTGTCAATATCCAGAGTGGCGAGAGAATTCAATGACTGCGCAGAATATCTATCAGGAGTGGACTGATGGATAATGGTTCTCTCATCCTGTAAAACACATTTCAAGGCTGTTAAAAGATTTTCAGTTTTGGTGACAACCACGGTCTAGTTGCACTGTTGCTCTATAATTATGCATCATAAAAACTAAAGACTATCAATTATTTATCATAAAACCAGAAGACTAACGACCATCCTTCATAAATACGAGAGACTACTCACCAGTCACCACAAAAAACAAAAACCGCATCTTATCTATCATACTGTAGAAACCAGACACATAACCCAGCATAAAAAATTTCTATCATTCACTCATAAACAAAGCCGGCAACTCGACTCACAACTATATCAAGCCAAACGAACAATATCACGAAGCATTCCTTTTACATCCATACTTTTCCTCCATTTTTTTCTGACAGCGAACCTCTTGAAACTCGATGCAATGTGCCCCGCTATAATCTGAACCAAAAAGCTGAAAATCCTTGATTTCTAGTTGACTATTAAATGAGGCTCTGCCGTCGTCCAGATCTACGAGGCTCCCGTTAAAACAATCGTTAATAATGTTTGTGCACTTTGAACAGGCTCCCTTCATAACGTTTGTGCACTCTGGACAGGCTTTCTTCATAACGTTCATGCACTCTGGACAGGCTCCCTTCATAACGTTGCAATGCTCTTCTTGATCACCAGCACCCTGAACCCTTACTTCAATGCCTTCACTACCACTCCCTGATCAGTAACTTCAAAGACACTCTTAAATTTTACTAAACCAGCGACGAACTGACTTCGGATAATTTAGTTTAAATATGTCCGCATAAGGTGTCAATGTCAGCCAGCCAAGTCATCAACCACTGGCCTGCCTCCATGTTCTGTGTATACGAACTCGCGATAAAAATCATAAACAAAACCACAAACCATCCACAATAAAAGCGATAACTACCGACCAGCATCCATCACAAAAACCAAGAACTACCAACTATGCATCATATGAGTGGGAAACTACCAACCATCTATCATAAAAACCAAAGATAACCAACCATGCATGGCAAAAATGAAAAACTACTAACAACACATCATAAAAAAACGAGACCATTAGCTATTATAAAAGTAAATACTACCAAACATCCACAATAAAATGGCAATAAACTAACCAACAATTATAAACACAAGAGACCATCAACCATCTACTACACGAGTCGGCAAACTTTTTCCATTGAGGGCCACATTGATGATATTTTAAGGACCCGTGGGCCAAAGTTAATTCAAATGAAGTCGGAAGTGACAGTAAATCGTGTTATGTTGCCCGAGAAATACGTGATCTCCAAAAAAAGGTCATTAACTCCCTCGCTGTCACCAATTGTGCTGTTCGCGATCAAATTGATTGGATCGAAGTGGCTCTGTCACGAAAACAATGCGCTATACATTTGTTGTGCAATTATGATAAGGGCCCCCGTTTGCCGACTCCTGATCTATTGCATAACCATTTACGCTACCAAGCATCAGAGACAAAAATCAGAGGCCAACAAATATAAATAAAACTAAAAAAGAGACTATCGACCATCCATTACAAAAAATTTGATAAAAGGGTCTGCGCTTATTATGGCCTCCGCTTATTGTAGTCCTCCAGTTTATCGGGAAATTTTTGTGGAACAAAAGCACATTACCATTTGTAAAACATTGTTACCACTAAATTAGAGCAAACCTCCGCTCGTGGTTCCGTGTTGAGCGGAATTTGTTTCGTTAGCGAACAATTCCTATGGGTTCAAATACACTTTCGGTTAGATTGTTTTCGACTGACACAATCACTACTAGTTGCAGTGATGGCTTCTCACTCACGAAGAAATCGAACTTTGGCGGAAAAAACCGAAGTTTTCAATACAGTAAAAAATGGCAAGCCCGGTGAGACCCAAATAAAATTTGCAAAACAATTGGGTTTTGTGCGAAAAACGCTTCAAAAACGGTTGAAGAAGGAAAAAAATCACAGACGGAGTGGAAGGCAGTTCAGCAGGGCTCTACGCCTATTCTTGGGCTAAAGAAGACCTCTGACACTATACTCCTACATAATTTTGAGTTTCGGTTAATGTGGCCCCGCACGTAGCATAGGCCATGGCGTTTGACATGAAGTGGTCATAATAAGTGGAACCCCCCCAGTACTGCCACCCATCCACCACAAAATGAAAGTTAACCAACCAGCAATTCAAACAACGATGGACTGCCAACTGTTTATTATAAAGATCAATGAATAACAACTATACATGACAAAAACCAATGACTACCAACCATAGTGATAAAAAAGTAGGAAGACTTGTAACAGCCCATTATAAAAACGAGATAGAACCAACCGCACAGGGTTGGAAGGAAAGACTTCGAACTATCGACCGCGAATATAGAAATAATCAACAAAGATTTCACAAATCAGGCAGTTTCGCTTGTTTCGGGATTACGGGACTAAACCTTTATCTAGGGATAAGTTTAAACTAAGTATAAATTCTTTGATCACCACATTCGTTAATTGTTGCAGACTCGCAACAATGCTTTTGGCATCAATTAAGTAAAATTTTTTAATTGATTAAATTATCTAAAATAAATCAAATCGACTAAACTAATCTTAATTTTTGATAGTTGAAAATTATCTAGCTTCAACTAATTTTCTGACAATTCATTTTGTGTCTGCAAATGCTGCAACTTTGCTTGTGTCTGCATCTAGAACTAGTTTAGTTCAGTTTCTGTACAGGTTCAGTAAGTACTTGGTTTGAAGTTTTGCACCATTCTTGTCGCTCATAACCTATATACACTACGTTACATCCTTCATTTTAAAACAATCAAGCTACATTTTGATAATAATCTAGATTAATAATTATAATTGAAAGACCCATTTTTTACATTTTGGTCAAAGTTATATCTAGATCTAGACTAAAATAATCTAGCCCGGAAACCCTGGTAAGTAGAGTCACAGACTACAACGTACAGAGTCACTATACTGTGATGTAATTATGTACTACAGCTAAATTAAATTATTTTTATATAGATTGCAAGATTGCCCACGACAAAAAAATACCGGAATATAAAATTTGTTGAAATCATCCATCATAAAAACGAGAGAATACTAACCGTAAAATCTAAAGACAACCAACTATTCATCATAAAACCGAAAACCTAACAGTTATCTTTTCTAAAAATGAAAGACTATCAATCATCCATCATAAAAATGAGAGAATACTGACCATAAAAACTAAAGACAATCAACTATTCATCATATAACCGAAAACCTAACAGATATCTATTCTAAAAATGAAAGACTATCAATCATCCATCATAAAAACGAGAGAATACTGACCATGAAATTAAAAACAACCAACTATTCATCATAAAAAAGAGAAAATGACTACTGATTGTTGGAAAAACTAAGGCTACCAACCATACATCATAAAAATGAGTCTACCAACCATCTGATATATAAAACAAAGTTTCCATCTGTGTTCAGATGAAAACCAGCAACCAACACATCATAATCAAAAACCAACGTAGTTTTCTACGGGTAAAGATGACATCACATAAATGTTTCTTGGCAGATTTACAATCATTTGCAAAAGTATTGGATCACCCTAATATAAATTGTGTTTTTTTACAAAGAAATCCTTTTGGTGAAAAAGTAAATTGCTATCAAACCGTAAAAAAAATGAAGGGAACGAGTGTATCATTTTATTTCATACATAAATACATTCATTTTTAGTACTTTGTGTGTCCTCCACGAGCATCAATGACAGCTTACAATCGACGAGGCATACTGTATATGAGGGATTCACAATATTCTCCGAAAATTTCTGTGATCCACAATTCTTTAATCACTTTAACTAACTCTGAAGAAGATCCTGGCTGCTTTTATGACACTAAATTCTTTATTTTAGTCCATAAATTTTCGATTGGGTTTAAATCGGGGCTATTCCCAGGCCAATCTAGGATCTTGATGTGATTTTCTGTAAAAAAAACAGCTTGACAATTTTTGACCTATGACAAGGTGCACCACCATGCATAAAAATGAGTGATTGATGGACTGTCATATGTGTTGGTAGCTTATCCCTTAACAATTCAGCATATTTAGCGCCATCCATGGTAGTACCAGGCTTCAAGAAATAAATACCAGCCGTACCATTAGCACTCATGGCCCCGCATATCATTTAAGTTGGGGGATGTTTTACTGTGGACTTGGAGTATTTTGCATTAAATCTTTCCCCCACGGGTCGGCGGGCATGATTTTTTCTTCACTGTAAATTGTTGAAAGGTGGATTCGTCTGAGAAAAGCACTTTCTTCCAATCTTGAACACTCCAATCAACATGTTTCTTTGCAAACTCCAACCTCTTCTTTTTCATTTGGGAAGTGAGCTGTGGCTCTTTGTAGGTTTACAAGATTTCAAGCCAAATCCCTTGCTGAGTCGACGTGAAATTGTGCTAATACTAACATTAGTTCCTTTTAGAAACAAACTGGATCTGATTTTCTTACAAGAGCTTGTTGGGGACCGAGTTACCGCGAGTTTCATGAGAGGTATCATCTCGAGAGGTTGTTTTCCTGGCACTTTTCTTTCGATTGCCATGAATTCCTTCAGTTTTAAATTTAGCTATCGCTCTTTGAATAGATGATTTGCTAATGCTTAGCTCTTTACTTATTTGGCGCTGTGATGGTCCATTTTTGTGACAAACAACAATTTGAGCGCGTTCTTCTTCAGCGTGACACGAATTTTTGGTCATTTTTTTGCAACACAAAAATATGGAAAACCCCCAAAAAATATAGATAAATTGCGAGTGAATGCAAAATAAACTTAACGCGTTGCACTTTAGAAAAGAACTGACAATTTTGGAACGTATAAACGTGTTTTGTCATTGTCTATGATGCAATAATTAGCTTAAGTAGCCAAACGCAGTTATTTTTGAAGGGAGGCAGATACTTTTGCAAATGACTGTAGTTTTCTTTATTTTTGTTAAAAAGTACACAGCGTAGCCTAAGAGTAGTTAAACGGTTTAGACAACACACTCAAATATCTTCTGTGACGAGCATTCAACGACAATTTCAAACGCTTTTTCGAGGTTCTCAGCCATGCATCATAAAAACCAGAAAACAGTAACCATACACGAAAACCAGACACTTTCCATGACATTATAAAACTATTAATAATAAACTTTAAATTTAAAAACTATTAACAATGCATCATAAAAACCACACAATGCTAACCCCACAACTCAAAAACCGAAGAACATCAAACAAAACCAAAGAATAATACACAAAATCGAAAGTTATCTATATTGCAAAAACCACAGACTGCCAACCATGCAAGATAAAAACCAATAATTCCATAGCACCTAAAAAATACAGCCGACTAGCAAAAATACCTCACGCCTTCTGATTCTTCTTCGCTCCCGAGCTGATGTCCGCCTGCAAAATTGATTGATAGTCTTCATTTCACTATGTACAACATACACAAAATGTTTAACATTGCAGCACAATCAAGAATTGCAAGTAGACATAAGGGCATAAGCCAGGAAGCAACGAGAAACCCGAAGGTTTTCTGGACGAAGTTTCCTTCTGTTAGTGCAGAAATTCAGCGCAAGTGCAATGTAAAGTTGACACTTGAACATACGGTGAAAATGACCCTACGCAAAAACACAACCCACGCATATGCCCATCACTGGACAGGCAACCGCTATGTGGCTATATGTCAAGTCATAATTGAGAGGCAAACATGCGACGCCTCGAGGCCAAACAAGGGCCATAAAAATATACTTAAGATAATATATTTGAATACATAACAAAAAAATGGCGTTTCCAAAGATGACAAAGCAGAAAGAGCTATTTGACGTTTTTTCGAAATTGTGCTAAAGAGAAGGGAAAAAGCAACCAAAGTTAAAACTCGAAGAAAGAATCACAAACTTTTAGTATCTGTCGATTAACCATTTTTCTGAAAGTTTTATAAAGAAAACCCACTGCGTGCTTTAAAATCGTTTATTTATTTTCTGCCAAATTGTTATGCCGCAAATGATTATTTGGCTTTGAAAGATTGTTTTTGAGACTCTTCGCTGAAAACAAAGCGAATTATATAGTTGTCTTTTATCATAATTATGGATTTCATGAATTTCAATAAACTGTGCTTGAAAGAAAAATGGAAGTTTGTTATTGATCAGTCTGTACATGAATTTTTCCATTTCCAGAGTGTAATTGTCCACAAATTTCAAAAGATTTAGCTTTTTGCGTTTTTCCGTAATGTGGTTATGTTTTGTGCTTTGGGTTATTGTTCGCATGATATTATTTTGTCTGCTCTAATTTTGTGTAAGGATGTATCCGTGGCATTCCCCATACAGTGATACAATATTGCAAATGTTAATATCCTAGGCGGTAGTCCAGCCCAGACGAGTTAAAACAGTCCTCGCTTTTCCCAAAAATTTTTAGCTTTAATACCGGTAGCTCTATAAAGCTATTATCAAACAAAATACCATTAATATCTTCCATGTGATGTAATTTCACACAGTGAGGTTATTTTCTTTTGATTTTCTCGCTTACTTTCTCAAGTCTCTGCTGGCTACGCAATATGTTGCATGTTCGTTTTCCCGGCTTTGGTGTGCTCAGAAGAGTGAAAGCAGTCCTTGCTTTTCCCCAAATTTGTAGCTTTCATCCCGGTAGCTCTATATAGCTATTATCAAACAATATAGAAAAAATGTTTTTCCTAAGTATGGTGCGATTTTACCCCGGCAGGTCATGCCATCACCAGCGCCGATTGAAACGTATCAATTGATGCAGCTGCGTTAACTTCACCGTACAAGCATTTGTGAGAGCAGCAACGTAATGTTGTGGAAAATATAAGCCATAGTTACTGTACCCGTAGTGGTGATCTGTTCCATTCGTACTTTTTAAGTGGGCGGGGGGGGGGGGGGGGTGTGAAACACTGTTAAAATTGATGGCGTTGCCCGAATGGTGGTCGTTTTGACTCATAAAGAAATGAGTTATTTGGTGTCAGGCCTATTTGACGATTTGGTGGGCACCCTGTCGTATTTATACTTGTGGCATTAAGTTCTTTGGCTGCGCTGTTTGCTTTAATTCGGCCATAGCATGAAAAGCAATCCATTGAAAAGACTTAATGAGAGGGTGTGAATAGCCACTAGAAGTCTCCCAAGTTTATCGAGTTCCTGGTAACGTCTTATTTGCCCTGTTTTCACCATAAGCGTTTGATTCCGATAGCTTCATAAAAAAATTATCAACCAATGTAGAAAAAATGTTTCCCCTAAATAAGGTGCGATTTTACCCTGGAAAGTAATGTCATCACCTGTGCCGAGTTAAAAGGCATCAATCAATGCAGCTGCGCCAGCTTCACCCTACAAACATTTGTGGGAGCAGCATCGAAAAGTTGTAGAAAATATAGGCCATAGTTCCTGTACGCGTAATGGTGATTATCTTGATCTATCAATCAAGACAGGTAGTACTCAAAAAGAATGACTTGGCAAACCATCATTCGTACTATTTAAAGCAGTGGGGGGAGGCGAAACATACTCAAAAATGATGGCAGCACTCAAATGGTGGTCGTTTTGACATTTAAAGAAATGAGCTATTCAGTGGTGGGCCTTTTTGACGATTTGATTGGCCTCCTTACGCATTTTCATTTGGAATGCTACATTTTTTGGATGCGCAGTTTGCTTTAACTTACTCAATTTGCTGTAATTTAATTAATTTAATTCTTTAATTTAATCAATTTTCCAAGTCATATAATCTATACCACTAGGCGCATATTAACCCATTATTGCCCAAGTTTTTTTTTTCATAAAATTTTTGCCTGAAGCTGTTATATTTATTTACCTGATTTCAAGAAAAAAGAAAAAAATTGTATCGAACTTTATTTGTTCTTTTTATTGATGAAAATATGTGTGCACCCTAATAAGGTGCAGTAGGCACGAATGGGTACATCAATGTTAACAATGTAATCTGCATCATAAGCATGAAAATATGTGTAAAAACGCAAATTAAAATCAATCACAATTAGTGGTGTCGCAAGCAGGCCCGTAGCCAAGGGGGGGCTAGGGGGGGCGGTGCCCCCCCTAAAATTGGTTCGCCTACCCTGAGCAAATTAAGTGCCGTATTCTCTAAGCTTTGTTACATCCATGATCGCCCCCCCTAATTTGTCATTTGCCCTCCTAGTGCATCGTTTCTGGCTACGGGCCTGGACTCGCAAAGGGAGCGAGCCGCCCCGGGCGACACCATTTTGGGGTGACCCCAGCGCTGATTGACAGGAAACAACACCCGAAAAAGGTGAAGATCTTTTTTTTTTAGAGATCAACTTACTTGCGCCACGAAAATGACTGTTTTTTTGGAGAAAAGTAGAAAATTTGGAGTGACGCCTCGACTTTCCGCGCCGGGTGTCACCACACGTAGCGACGCCACTGATCACAATACGATTATACATAAACACATATGCTTACGGCATTTTGGACGGTTTAAAAAAGTAACTGAATTCCACAAAAAATGTTCAAAAATCAATGTTTTTATCTCCTGTTTACTAAAGATTGGCGTTGCAGTTGAAATTGTAATGTTTTATCAATTGATTCCATGCCACTCTTCGAAGCAGTGGTCGTGCAGACCACATCCACACTTTTTGCAACACTTCTTTGTGTTTTTGCGGCACACTCCACATCGTCTTTGTGTTGGAAGGGCACTCTGATAACGATTTACTCGATCAAGCCGAATTTTTAACATCTTCTGAGTTCTCCCAATACATGCGACGAGGAGGAAGGACATTATAGCAGGACAACAACAACATTGCCAAAAAAAGGCGCATTTCCGCATGCTCCACATGAAAATTATGCTTGCCTCTATCTCTGTGAGCGTACAGATTAGTGATTTCGGTAAGGTAATTTATGACTTCTTCATCGAAGTATAGGTCAAAGATGGCTGTCGGTGACATAAAATTTTCAAAAAAACTTCTAGAAGGAGAATCAGTAAACGTTGTCGGTTGCAAATCTTTTTTTTGCCAGGAAAGGGAGGTTGCTGCAGGTTTGAGCAACAGGAACGTATTTTCTTCCGTTTCGCTGTCTAAATTTGACAAATCATGGTCACTTACATCAGTGCTTGCCGTAACTGCATCTTCATCTGCGCTTGCATCGAATTCTAAGCTGTTTACAACAGAATTACCATAATTAATACGATACTCGGCTGTTGCTGACAATTGAGGCCCAGAAAGATGAGCTGCTGACACATTTTCTTCATCATCGCTATCCTCATCAGAAAGCAATCCTTCATTTGGAGGAGATAAAAAAACGTCAGCTTGCAGAAATTCTTCTTCTTCTAGCATTTCAATAACCTCGTTGACGTTCCAAATCTGTTTACTTGCGCTGAAAGTAAAATAAGCACAATTTTATGGTATGTAGTAGATGTGCACTTTCGTGCCTACTGCACCCTAATGGGGTGCAACACAAAACTTAACGCCAAAGTCAATCGAAAATAATTTTTAGTAAAATTGATGTATTAACCTACTTTAGATGCACTAAATTAACTAGTTATTCAAAAGAAAATCATTACTCATCACTAATATATTAACATTTACTTACCTATTGCAGCCAGACATCATGAAACTTGAATTTTCTCTTCGTAGCTGCTCTAAACTGCCACAATTCAATAATAAGTAAACTTTTTCAAACTGAACTGGCCAGTATGGTTGCTGACCTATTTCTCATTGTACGTAAATAGTGAGAAAACAATTGCGATTGCTTACGTAGACATTAATCCAATTATTCAGCTGCACCTTATCAGGGTGCAGTAGGCACGAATGGGTTAAGCTATTTTCAAGCAAAAACGTTCCCTCTAATTCTAATTTTTTTAATTGATGCTATTATTGGTTTATTTTGATCTTTTCTTAAACTTGGCATTTCATTACATTTAACTTTTAAATGAAGATTAGGTTTCGTACCGCTACAAAGAGCGTATCAATTACAAATATTAGCAATGGGCTTTACCATTTATGTTCGCTATCAAAATAATAGTGGATAATTTTGCTGCCTGCTGCTGTTTTCACTATATATTGGCAAGCACTGTGATGTCATTCACAACTATGACGCAACAGTGCTTTGTAAAAGGATTCAAGACAGAAGAAAAAAGCAAGCTTAAAAAGCGCTTAAATCAATGATCGCTTGTTGCACCTTGATACAGCGTAAGACGTTATAGCAGTGCTTCTCAACTTCTGGGTTTGCGACCCAAACGTGGGTCGCCGAGACGCCTGCTACAGTAGTCCACAGTACGTGTAAAAATTAAATCATTTTCGTTGTGGTTTGATGTTTAGTTTTGTTATCGACTGTTATTGTCTCGTAATCCGTCATGTGCATTCATGTGGAAACGGTTGCCAGGGAAAAGCATGGTGATGATTCACTGGTAGCGACCCTGCTTAAATTTAGTTTGGAGTCAGACAAAATAGCATGTTGCAGTCTCAAGATAAGCCAACGGATTACTGAGAAGTAGGTTATATTGCCTTGACTGAATAACAGATCGGAAGAGTAACAAGAGAATTGTACTATTTTTCTTTTGTACTTAAGCTAAGCTTGAGACGAATCTGGTAGTATCAATGTAGCTTTTGACTTTAGTTTTATATCTTTAGTTTTTGGTTCTAGCAATGATAACTTAGAAAAAATATAAACCTCATTACTTGAATTACGGATTCACATATCTAGTTGACTAAGGTATCGTCAAGCCACAATGGGCAATCTGCAATAAAGTATTAAACAAAGAATCACTCAGACAATAAACTGAAGCGTCATTTGCAAACTAAATACTGTTACGTAATACAAGAGGCCAGCGATGCACTTTGAGCAAACTGCAGACAGTGACACTGTTTCGACCTATCAGGCCTCTTCATTGCAGTTGGTGACCGACAAGAAGCTAGAGGCTTTAAATAAGCACAGCTTAGATCGTCACACTTGTGGGACCTATACTAGGTCCACTGTAGTGAATGGTCTGTCAGTACTCTGCGAAGCGGTGTCACTCGTGATTGAGTGGCGGTTGTCGCAGGTGCACTAAGTCTAACAACTGTCTGCAGTTTGCTTAAAACATAGTAAACTTTAAAATCGAGATTTTTTTGAGAGAAAAGAACTAAACTTGAAAAGACAAAGAGTCGATGCCTTCAGCATTTATTTCATGTGTTCTTTGAAGAATGCAGCACTAACGTCTTGCTTAGCTGCTTGGCACATTGCACGTTCCCAGAAACCTCATTTAGTAGGATTTGATCAAGCCAGCTGCCACTGACATGGGGCGCATAATGTGCGGCATTGACGCTGCCAAGAAGTTTGACATGGTCCTGTTGTGTAAAATGATACGGTTCGGATACACACTGCTTCCATGTCAACGAATGTCAAACAATTGATTTCTTCTCCAAAACAAGGTGAGAAATTTAGCCAGGAAATTGACAAAAGTACGAACATATGTGATGATGCCCAGTTACTTCTTTATGTTCGCTACCGTGGTGAAAAAAAGTTGGAAGAAAACATTTTATTTTGCAAAGCTTTAGCAACAACCCGAGGCCAAGATATTTTTGCTTTGGCCGACACATTTATGAAAGCTTAGCGATTAGAGTGGACTAAATGCTCCAGGGTTTACAGTAATGGAGATCCAGCCATGCTGAGACCTCTCGGAGTATTTACCGCTCGAGCGAAAGAAATTAATCCAATAGCAATGGTCACCCACTGCTTCGTCCATCGAGAAAATTTAGCGTCTCGCAGGATTTCAACAAAGTTGGGCAATGTCATGCAGGATTCAATCCACATCGTTAACTACATAAAGGCCAAGTCTCTGAACTCACGACTGTTTGAAAAACTATGCGTAAATATGAATGGTATATTTGATATACTTTTCTGTTGTGAGATGGTTATCTCGTTGCAAAATTCTGGAGAGATTCGTCTCTGTGCGAAAGGAAAAGGAATTTTAATACAAAAGCATAATTTGGTAGAAAAGTTAGTTGGTCGAAATTGTTTGTCGCATATCTTTCCGATTTTCTCGGCTGAATTAATCTTTTCAAGAATCAAATGTAATCCTGGTCGACGTATCTGAAAAACTGCTGCTTTTAGGGAAAAGTTGAAGCAGAAAGGCATTAAGATTCATTGATACAAGATTTTGATTTGATTATCCCTAAAAAGGCAAAAAATTTGGTGCGCAATTCATTTGACATTGATGTTGATGCATTGCCTGAAAGTTGCCAAAGTATTTCTGAATTTCATGAGGAATTTATTGACGTTTAGTGCGATAGTTAATTGAGAATACTTTTATGAAACCCTTAGTCAATTTTGGATAAAAATCAAGAATATAGAGTGTTGTTCACACGCACGCAGTAATAGCTCTTCTGCCATTTGTTACTCCTGCCAGTGTGAGAGTGGATTTCCCGCGCTTGCTCAAATTAACACGAAGACGAGAAACTGTCTTCAGCCTGAAGATGATACGAGATTGACTCTGAGCAAGGCTGCTGCAAATTTTGACAACATAGTAGTAGTTATTCAGTTTTTATCCGGTGTTTTCCCTTTAGCAGAGATGGCCGGATTTACCCCATTCCTTCTGCAATTTCTCGCACTCCGTCCCTCCACTTATCTCGTCTCAGAGCATCCTCCTTCTTCAAACCAACTTTCTCTCTCTCCTCTTCCACTTGCTTCTTCCAGGTCTTCTTCGGTCGTCCTCGCTTTCTCTTGCCAGTCACTTCAAGATTCAAAGCAACCCTCAAAACACTATCGTCATCCCTCCTCAGTACATGTCCATACCATCTAACTCCATTTGCTGTTGCTAACCGGTCTATCGTTTCCTTCAACCCTAAAATAACCGGTCTATATAACCGGTCATACCCTAAAATAACCGGTCTATCGTTTCCTTCAACCCTAAAACTTAACATAGTAGAAACAATATCAAGTAAGGCTCGCATTAGTTAAATTCGAACTTTTTTGAATATGTTTATGTAAAACTGTCGTGTTTAGTCCACGTTATGATTGCAAAAGTTCTGTGAAAAAAACTGGGTCGCTAAAGCTTCGATTCGGTATTAACCTATTTGGGTCGCTTAAAAAAGATTAAGAAGCATTGTGTTATGAAACCACTTTTAGCAAAAAATAACGTTTGTTGAAACGCAGACGATTAAAAACACATTATGGGCGCGTGTGCACAGACACTACACGTCTCCCGAGTTTATCGCGTGCGGGCAACGTCCTATTTGCCTTGCTATCAACATAGGTGTTCTTAAACTAAACAAACTTTTATCTGTTAAATTCAGCAAGCGTTTGAAAGCATATCAAAGTTGTGGGAGGGCACCAAGATGATTGATATGTATTTTCACGATTAAGCCATTAAATGTTAGGAGCACTACTTACCACTTTTTCGTTACTCTATTTTATTCATCCGTTTGATGAATCGAAGCTCACAGCAAGCAACCAAACCCAATAATGCATAATAAAGTACATCAACCCTGCTCTGGTGCCACGAAAAAAATCACGATGATGGCAGCTTGAAGTCAATACGACTCCATAACTAAAATGCGCTTTCAAAGCAAAATAAACGCTCAATACATGATTAATCAACGTGTAGACAAACCTAACAGCATAGGCTACTCAATATACAGATAGTTTAATTTTGACACTTACTACATGCATCGTGCTATGTTTTTCTCAAATGGTGTTGAGACATTTACGGCAGTTGAATCTATACTTTTTATTCTTTGATCTTGGACAAACGTAGCATCTTTTGCGCCTGATGGACAATGTTGAACAGTTTTTTATATAGTTGGAGATTGCGGCAAAAACTAGTGGCTGCAAACGATTTGTTTCACATTTTGAGGTGTTTGACGTGTCTTTAATCTGCACTTACCTTGAGAAACTATTAACGACACCAGGGAGTCAATATTACCCCAATCAAAAATATGTAAAATTTTAATAAAAGCAAGCAACAAAACCAAATTTTTGTGTGGACACAAGATTTATAGAAACATATAAAAAACAGGAGCCACGAGTGCATCACGAAGTCTTACCGTTAGTAACATATAGCATCTACTATATAAAGCGCAATTCTGTCTCTCTGCTTTAACTCCTCTGAAACTGCTACAGGTACAAGCATCAAACTTGGCACGATTGATCACCACCCCGCGATCAGTGTCAAAAGGGTATTTGTGACGTCATAACCAAAAATATTTTTATCACATTTCAAAAATTTTCATTTTTTGGGGTCTAAAATGACGTCACAATCAACGATTTATTAAACAATCTGTTTTTTGTAGTAATGCAAGAGGCTAGCGATGCACTTAGCAAACTGCACTTGGAAATCTGTTTTTTGTTTTTTTCTCAAAAAGTACTCATCGCAGAAACGTGATTAAACGTTCTTTCTGGAGATATTAATATGCTGCTTTTGATAAAAACAACTTTACAACAATTAATGTTTATTTGATTACGCTACGAGCAATTCTTTATTTAACACGTTAACCGCCACGCCAGATACAAGAGGTTTGCCCCTACCGCCACAACTTTGTTGTGGTGCTGCAGTCAGTTCAGTGACAGCAGCGAAGGGAGGAGGTTGGTGTGTTTTGCTCCTTCTGGACTACATTGTGAGTGAATAAAAATTTTTGGTCACCGGTGAACACAAGATATGTTCTGGAAACACAAGATATGTACCACCGGTGGTACATATCTCGGTGAGTGAAAAACCTCCATGTACCACCGGTGGTACATGCGGCGGTGAGTGAAAAACCTCAATGTACCACCGGTGGTACATGTGGAGATTAACGTGTTAAGCACTTCAAGCCATCTAAGCATTCTTTCTTCTCTATTTCGCTTGCACCCTCAAACTGACTCTATGACGTCATAATATGTCTGGTACGATTTACGCAAATCTTCGCTACCGCAGATCATGATATCTAGATGTTTTCAAAAATTGCAACCTTTTTGCAAAATCAGTTTATTAAAAAACTGATTTGTGACCTCATTTCTCAATCAATTTTCAAACTTTATTCAACAAATTAAAGGTTATTTCAAGGCAAGTCCGATAGTGCATAATATGTACAATTAATATTAGTTTTTATACTGAAAAAACTGAACTTTAAGACCTGTGGTGTAACTTTTCACCTCTTCCGAAAGTAGCGAGTTCAGTAAAAACAGGCGACTTTAATACAAAACCGTTATAATAAAGTACTAACAATTACTATCCTTTGAAAGCTTAAGAAATTTGCTTTCCAGCAATATGTGACTCCAATTACTTGAGGCAAAGGATTAGTTTATAATGGCTGATCAAAACTTGGTTGCCATACACGATGTTTGATTTTTAGTTGTACAATTATCCTACTAGAGCTAACAAACTTGCAATTGCTAAACAAAGTTAATTCTTTGGTACATTTTGACTACTTTTTCTCACAAGCGTGGTTCTTTTACATTGTCTGTCGACGTTTTCAAAAAGATCCATCAAAAAATGAAGTCTCCAAATGTTTATGAAATAGAGTCTACCGGTTAAAAACACACAAAATTGTAGTGCCTACAGTTCACAAAATTGCAATTTTTGGAAAAACTAAGCCCCTTGGTGCATTTTGTCTATTCTTTCTCGATAGCATGGATCTTTGGCATTGTCAATCAAATTATTCAAAAGACTCAGTCTACAAATTTTAATTTGCAACCTACTCCAAGCAAAACATCTGGTGATCACTCAAGGAAAAGACGATGGGGTAAAGATCGTCCTTTCTTGTCGTTTGCAAGAAAATGTAAGTGTCGAGCTACATATGATCTAAATGTTGAACCAAATTCCTTTGCAATTGAGCGAAGCTGCAACAGCAGCCAGCTAATTTGCTGTTCTGAACCTCGACATTATTGATGGGGACCCCGCTACTGTTATAACTGAACTGTGGGTGCTTCATTTTGGGTTAGTTTGCTCTTTGCATGGCGGCGTTTATGCCAGAGGCAAGGAACATGCACGCAGTCAGAGATGTTAGTTCATATTAATTCGCCTACAGTGACGAAAAAGTGGTAAGTGGCAATCCTAAAATAATGGCTTGAAACGCATTGTGAGGTCATAATGTTAAATGACATCACAATGCTTGCCACTATTTAGTGAAATCAGCAGCAGGCAGCAAAATTATCCACTGTCATTTTGATAGAAGTTGCTAGCCCAGCATGTCGTAAAAGACGACTCTTGGGTACCCACCAGTAGCAGTCCGCCTTGTTGGTGGTGGAGCTACCAGTCACTCATGACTGGTTCGAAATGGGCCGCCATCTTTCTCCTAGCCTAATTTCAAATAGGTTGACGACATGAACCTGAATTGCCGTTCATGCCGTACCTCCATCCCGAGGAAAAGGAGGAGTAACCACAAACAAACATCATTTTGATAGCAAACATAAATGGTAAAGCCCATTACTGATATTTGTAATTGCAAGGACAGACTTATGGGTACAAAACACTAATCTTCATTTAAAAGTAGGTCTGGATTAGGGGCAAAATTAAATGTAATATAATCCCAAATTTAAGAAAAGATCAAAATTAAACAGTAATAGCATCAATCTGTAACACTGGATTAAGAGGGAATGTTTCTGTTTGAAAAGAGCTTAATAGGCGCCTATTACAATAGATTGTTTGACTTAAAGGAAAGGCAGGTCCCATTTTATGCTCAGGCCGAATCAAAGCAAACAGCGCAGGCAGAAATCTTAATGTCACCAATATTAATACGAAAGCTGGCCACTAAATCGTCAAACATGCCTACCACCAAACAGCTCATTTCTTTATGAGTCAAAACGATCACCATTCGGGCGACGCCATCAATTCTGACTATGTTTCACCCCCCCCCCCCCCTTTACAGTTTTAAAAATTACGAATTGTAGTTTGTGTCATCGTTCTTTCTTTTTGAATACTTCCAGTCTTGATTAATAGACCAGCATGACCACCATTACATGTACAGGAACTATGGCTTATATTTAGTAAAACACTTCGTTGTGTCTCTAACAAATGTTTTTACGGTTAAGCTGGCGCAGCTGCATTAATTGATACGTTTTAAATCGGCACAGGTGAGTGTATGGCCTGCCGGGGTAAAATCGCACCATACTTCGGAGAAACATGTTTTCTATTTTGCTCGATAATAGCTTTATAGAGTTACCGGAATCAAACCTAAAAATTTGGGAAAAGCAAGAACTTATTTAACTTCTATGAGCATACTTAAGCAAGGAAAAACAAACATAAATCATAATGCGTAGCCAGCAGGGATTTAAGAAAGTTTGAGGCGAAATCAAAATTAACAACCTCACTGTGTTAAATCGCACCACATGGAAGATATTATTGGTATTTTGCTTTACAATAGCTTTATAGAGCTACCGGGGTCAAACCAAACATTTGGGCAAAAGCAAGGACACTTTAAACTCCCCAGGGCACGTCAAGCAGGGAGAAAAGAACATGCTACGTAACGCGTAGCCAACGAGGACTTGACAAAGTTTAAGGGGAAATCAAAAGAAAACAGCGTCACTGTGTGAAATCGCACCACACGAAAGACATTTTTGCCCTTTTGCTTTAGAATAGCTTAATATCACAAATGTGTCCCCTATTTTCAAACTACGGGAAATGCAAGACTACCTTGGGTTCGTGTCAGCAATGAACAGAGCACATAGACCTAAGGCATAGCCAGGATCTTGAAATGAGATATTCTATTAGGAAAAGGAGCACAAAAAGTCGTGAACATCGTGAACATTCTATTTAAACTTGATATTTTTTGAATCTTCAAGAAATTTCATGTTCAAAAATACTTAATGTTACATGGTTTAGGCTAACCTGTAGCAGATAATAACTGATCATATTTTAGATACTACATTTGACTAAGAAAATTTGGTACCGGTTAACAAAAAGGTCATGGGCCTCAGAAAGTAGCAAACTGTAGAAAACCTAGGCTTTTTGGTAAGTTTTGACTGATGTATAGGGCGAGTAAAAGTCATTAAAGTCATATTTTTTTTGGTGGTACAAAAAGCTATGAAACCTATAATAACACAAAAACTACTTTGTTACGGGGTGCATTGAAGCAGTTATAAAGTCATAAAAAGTCATATTTTTTGCATTTGGTCATAAAATATGACCTTTCATTTTTACTTTAAAATGCAAAGATTAACCCCCCGTAACTTTGTCCATGCAGTGTAAACAGGTCCTACAGACATTAATATTTGATAAGTGGGTCTATACACCAAATAAGGAAGGCAATGAAAGTTCTAATGCAGAGTTTCCTGAAGTATTTCATAGCAGTGCTTTCATTCTTAAGTGTAGCCTTATGATTCCGCTCTTTATTTGATGACAATTTTTATTGTAACGTTGTCCAGCCACGTTATTTTGCAATACACAGTAATACAGTACATTATTTTGCAATGCATGGCAAAAGTAGTTTACCTAGAGTCCTAGATACATTTACTGTCTAGACAGCAAATTCCTGACTGAAGGAATTTCACTTTAAATTCACAATGGGAAGTTACGTCTTAGTGTCATTAAGGTGAAGGTATACTCGTATACAATGAGGTTGCACAGAAATACTTTTTTAAAGTGGCGACTAATGGGGGTCGCAGAGCAAAAAAGTTTGAGAAGCCCTGCTCCAGAATGTTGGTACTGGTAGTGACTATTGTCTGACCATTCAATTCCTTAAGTTTGATGCTGACCTAGTTTCTAAAGCCTCTCTAAATTTTATTAAGTATTGTCAAAAGTTAGCTTTAGTGAAACTCATAGCAGGAGTAAGCTGTTCCATCTCTATGTCAGTACTAGCAATAGCAACAAAATAGATGACACTTTGAACAGAATGATAAAACTCAAGTAGATCGAAGTGCTATCTGCTATTTTTGGTTTAGTGAAAGTACTATATATTGTGAAGTGAGCATGTCAAAAATAAATGTTTCCGATGCGAGAAAGGTCCGATCGATTATAAAAGACTTGAAGGAGTTCAAAGTCACTTCAAAAGATAAACTTTACTGCCCGCTATGCTACTGCATAGTTAAGCATGAGAAGCGATTCTTTGTGGAGCAACATGTTGCTACTCTCAAGCACAGAAAAGGCGTTGAAAAGGCAAATAGTGCTGGAACTTCCGATACACGTCAAACATTTATCAGTTCTGGTGAACACCAAGATTTTGCAACAAAACTTGTTCAAGCTTTTGCATCATCTGATATACCGATGGCAAAAGTAAATCATCCAGCTATTCGACAGCTTTTTCGAGATTTGGGGCAAAGCGTACCATATGAAACTCTTTGTCGTCTGAAAGTTAAAGAACTAGATGAAGCAAATGATCAGAAGCTGGCAAAAGACTTGAGTGAGAAGCCGTTGTTTTTTGTTATAGATGAAACTGAATTAACAGGTAAAAACTTTTTGCACATACTTTGTGGTACGCTGGATAAACCGGACTGCTGCTTTTTAGTTAGATGCTCTGTGATTGATGGTTCGGCTAATATCCAAAAGATAATCCATGAACTGGATGATGTCATAAAGAAATTTAAGGTAAGGAGGGAAGACGTCAATTTGTAGATATCTGATGCTGCATCCTACATGTGCCGTGCAGGCAACGTTTTAAAAGAAATATATCCAAACCTCCTGCATGTTACCTGTCTTGCACACTTAATGCATAACTGTGCTTTGAAGATAAAAAGTTTTTACAAGGAAGTAGACGACTTGATTGCTGCTGTAAAAGCAAGCGTTGTGAAGAATAAAACCAGAGCTGCTGATTTTGATGTTTGTGGAAGACCTCCGCAGCCAGTTGTTACTCGTTGGAGGAGTTGGTTGGATGCTGCTAACTACTATGCTGAGAAACTACAACAAGTTCGGAAAATTGTTGATTCATGGAATGGTGAAGGAGTGATTGTGCGAAAGGCCAAAGGTATAGTGAATGAGCAAAAGCTGACCAGTCAGTTGACTGAAATTAGTCAATGCTACAATGGGCTGACAAACCTAATTCTTAAAATGGAAAATTCTACATACACAATACAAAAGGCCTATGAAGATATCAACTCTCTTGGTTTTGGAAGTGACCTTCTGCAGCTGAAAAAGTACATAAAGAAGCGCTTGGAAAAAAATGATGTAAAAATCATTGTGGAGCTAAGTAGGCCAGATATTCCACCAGCATTGTATGCAAAATTGTTGCAATGTCAGCCTACTTCAGCATCTGTGGAGCGGTCGTTTTCCCTTTTGAAATCATTCCTTCGTCCAAACAGAAATTTTGCAGATGCTAACATTGTACACTACATGAAACTATATTTCAATGCTTAGCCTATTGATTAAATGCATAAGACATTTGAACTTGAGTGACACTGATGAGTTGATGATTTTCAAGTGAAATAGACGTGTTAATACATCATTGATCGACCGTGTTTTTCTTCAAAATATACCCAAAACACTTGCATTCGACTTGCTAACAATGAGATTAGCAAAATATGATGCTCTAAAAACAAAGTCATATATTGTCATATATTTCAAAAAATAAAGTCATATTTTTCGATTTTTTAGGTCATAAAAAAATGGCCCTACTGATGTACCTTGAAAGCTTATTTCCTTAGCATCATCTAGCGACCATTTCTAAAGAAATTGATAGAAAAATAAAATCTGCAGTGATCTTTGAGGTAAGGGTACTCTAACTTCGAAGACAACGCAGCACCTGTTGGGGGAGGGCTGATTTCCATAAAATTTGCATATTCAAAAAAAAATTTTTTTGTTTTTATTATATTTGAAATCCTCAAGAAATAGAGATTTCAACGATATATCACACTTGATGTAGAAGTAAACAGATGAGTAATGATTTACAAACAAACTAGGGTATTTTATGATAATTAATTATGATTGATTATGACAAATTATGACAGTTTTTCGCTCTGCCACCTCGCGGACATTTTCTCACCATGCACGCGGGATCGAAAGAGTTAAATTTAGTTTGGAGTCAGACAAAATAGCATGTTGCAGTCTCAAGATAAGCCAACGGATTACTGAGAAGTAGGTTATATTGCCTTGGCTGAATAACAGATCGGAAGAGTAACAAGAGAATTGTACTATTTTTCTTTTGTACTTAAGCTAAGCTTGAGACGAATCTGGTAGTATCAATGTAGCTTTTGACTTTAGTTTTATATCTTTAGTTTTTGGTTCTAGCAATGATAACTTAGAAAAAATATAAACCTCATTACTTGAATTACGGATTCACATATCTAGTTGACTAAGGTATCGTCAAGCCACAATGGGCAATCTGCAATAAAGTATTAAACAAAGAATCACTCAGACAATAAACTGAAGCGTCATTTGCAGACTAAATACAGTTACGTAATACAAGAGGCCAGCGATGCACTTTGAGCAAACTGCAGACAGTGACACTGTTTCGAGCTATCAGGTCTCTTCATTGCAGTTGGTGACCGACAAGAAGCTAGAGGCTTCAAATAAAGCATAGCTTAGATCGTCACACTTGTGGGACCTATACTAGGTCCACTGTAGTGAATGGTCTGTCAGTACTCTGCGAAGCGGTGTCACTCGTGATTGAGTGGCGGTTGTCGCAGGTGCACTAAGTCTAACAACTGTCTGCAGTTTGCTTAAAACATAGTAAACTTTAAAATCGAGATTTTTTTGAGAGAAAAGAACTAAACTTGAAAAGACAAAGAGTCGATGCCTTCAGCATTTATTTCATGTGTTCTTTGAAGAATGCAGCATTAGCGTCTTGCTTAGCTGCTTGGCACATTGCACGTTCCCAGAAACCTCATTTAGTAGGATTTGATCAAGCCAGCTGCCACTGACATGGGGCGCATAATGTGCGGCATTGACGCTGCCAAGAAGTTTGACATGGTCCTGTTGTATAAAATGATGCGGTTCGGATACACACTGCTTCCATGTCAACGAATGTCAAACAATTGATTTCTTCTCCAAAACAAGGTGAGAAATTTAGCCAGGAAATTGACAAAAGTACGAACATATGTGATGATGCCCAGTTACTTCTTTATGTTCGCTACCGTGGTGAAAAAAAGTTAGAGAAGAAAACATTTTATTTTGCAAAGCTTTAGAAACAACAACCCGAGGCCAAGATATTTTTGCTTTGGCCGACACATTTATGAAAGCTTAGCGATTAGAGTGGACTAAATGCTCCAGTGTTTACAGTAATGGAGATCCAGCCATGCTGGGACCTCTCAGAGATTTTACCGTTCGAGCGAAAGAAATTAATCCCATAGTAATGGTCACCCACTGCTTCGTCCATCGAGAAAATTTAGCGTCTCGCAGGATTTCAACATAGCTGGGCAATGTCATGCAGGATGCAATCCACATCGTTAACTACATAAAGGCCAAGTCTCTGAACTCACGACTGTTTGAAAAACTATGCGTAAATATGAATGGTATATTTGATATACTTTTCTGTTGTGAGATGGTTATCTCGTTGCAAAGTTCTGGAGAGATTTGTCTTTGTGCGAAAGGAGGTGAAGGAATTTTAATACAGAAGCATAATTTGGTAGAAAAGTTAGTTGATCGAAATTGTTTGTCGCATATCTTTCTGATTTTCTCGGATGAATCAATCTTTTCAAGAATCAAATGTAATGCTGGTCGACGTATCTGAAAAACTGCCTGCTTTTAGGGAAAAGTTGAAGCTGAGGAAGAGGAAGATAGTATCTCAGAAAACAGCATCATTTTCTGTTTTCAATCAGTTTCTGGAAGACATGAGTTTTGATAAAGTCCATCTTGTTATAGAAAGGCATTTAGATTCATTGATACAAGAATTTGATTTGATTATCCCTAAAAAGGCAAAAAATTTGGTGCGCAATTCATTTGACATTGATGTTGATGCATTGCCTGAAAGCTGCCAAAGTATTTCTGAATTTCATGAGGAATTTAGTGCGATAGTGACGTTTAGTGCGATAGTTAATTGAGAAATACTTTTATGAAACCCTTGGTCAATTTTGGATAAAAATCAAGAATATAGAGTGTTGTTGCCACGCACGCAGTAATAGCTCTTCTGCCATTTGTTACTCCTGCCTGTGCGAGAGTGGATTTCCCGCGCTTGCTCAAATTAAAACGAAGACGAGAAACTGTCTTCAGCCTGAAGATGATACGAGATTGGCTCTGAGCAAGACTGCGGCAAATTTTGACAACATAGTAGAAACAATATCAAGTAAGGCTCGCATTAGTTAAATTCGAACTTTTTTGAATATGTTTATGTAAAACTGTCGTGTTTAGTCCACGTTATGATTGCAAAAGTTCTGTGAAAAAAACTGGGTCGCTAAAGCTTCGATTCGGTATTAACCTATTTGGGTCGCTTAAAAAAGATTAAGAAGCATTGTGTTATGAAACCACTTTTAGCAAAAAATAACGTTTGTTGAAACGCAGACGATTAAAAACACATTATGGGCGCGTGTGCACAGACACTACACGTCTCCCGAGTTTATCGCGTGCGGGCAACGTCCTATTTGCCTTGCTATCAACATAGGTGTTCTTAAACTAAACAAACTTTTATCTGTTAAATTCAGCAAGCGTTTGAAAGCATATCAAAGTTGTGGGAGGGCACCAAGATGATTGATATGTATTTTCACGATTATTATGATATGTATTAAGCGCTACCAATCTTACCAAATTAGAACGCCTCCACCGAGCGGCCAGTCGCGCTATCACCGGCTGCTTCTCGTCCTCCCCTATCCCACTTCTACTCTCCGAGGCTTCTCTACCTCCCCTACGAGTCACCTTGACTCATTTCACCCTTTTTTCTTATGAGCGGGCTCTTCGTCTCCCAACCTCCTTTCCCATGTCAGGTTTGGCCAGATTTGGAGTGAAACCAAGACTTTGCAGATCGTCCTGGAGAGCTTTTGCGTCCACTCACCCACTCATGCTTCCTTCTACTTGTTCCAGGGAGGCTCTTCTTGCTTGCCCCCCCAGTCCTCCTTGGAATCTGCCTTCGTTGACTGACCACCTTGACTCTCTCCCCCCTCATGATCAGGTGCTCTGGACAGATGGCTCTGTTCCTTTTCCTTTTGGCAAGGGCGGCTCCGGCGTTCTTGTCAACTGCTCTCTCTATGGCACTGAGGCCACTCTTTCTTTTTCGGCAGGCTCAGTATGCTCAAGTTTCTCAGCTGAAGCCTGCGCCATTCTGCACGCTCTTTGCTGGTCTCGGCAGCACCAACAAGTCTGCCATTTCTCTTCTCTTCTCCTATTATCTGACTCTCGTTCTGTCCTCGCCACCCTGTCCTCTCCTCCATCTTTCCTGTTATCTCAAACTCTGTGGCAGATCTGGCAGGAACGGTCTTCTCTCTCCTCCTGTTCTATCAGGCTACAGTGGGTCTCCGGACACTCATTTCTACGGGGAAACAACGCGGCTGATGAGCTTGCCAGACGGGGTGCGCTACTTGCGCCCTCCGCTATCCCTTGTAGTCTCTCTCCTTTTATCTCTTGTATCCACTCTCGTCTTATTTCGGACTGGAAGCGTACTGTCTCTTCCAAATTCTTTGACACACAGGTTCCCTCGATTTCCACCGAGGAACTTGTGCTCCCTCGTCATGCTCGTTGTGTCCTCTCTCATCTTCGCTGCAACGGACACAGCCTTCTGTTAAGTTCTTATCTCTCGAGGATTGGCAGAATCGAGAATCCTTCATGCCGCGCCTGTGGACACTCGTCCCACGATAGCTCTCATCTCATTCTGCACTGTCCAGCTACGGACTCTTTGTGCCGCTCACTCTTTGGCGACTCTCTATCTCTTTACGACCTCTGGTCCAAACCCTGGAGAGTTGCCCGGCTTCTGGGGCTTCATGGTCTTCCGCCATGCCCCCATCCCTCGGAAGGGGTCGGGTAAACAACAACAACAACAAACATACTCAAAAATGATGGCAGCACTCAAATGGTGGTCGCTTTGACATTTAAAGAAATGAGCTATTCAGTGGTGGGCCTTTTTGACGATTTGATTGGCCTCCTTACGTATTTTCATTTGCAATACTACATTTTTTGGATGCGCAGTTTGCTTTAACTTGCTTAATTTAATTGCTTTAATTAATTAATTTAATTCTTTAATTTAATTAATTTGTCAAGTCATATAATCTATACCACTAGGCGCATATTAAGCTATTTTCAAGCAAAAACGTTCCCTCTAATTCTAATTTTTTTAATTGATGCTATTATTGGTTTATTTTGATCTTTTCTTAAACTTGGCATTTCATTACATTTAACTTTTAAATGAAGATTAGGTTTCGTACCGCTACAAAGAGCGTATCAATTACAAATATTAGCAATGGGCTTTACCATTTATGTTCGCTATCAAAATAATAGTGGATAATTTTGCTGCCTGCTGCTGTTTTCACTATATATTGGCAAGCACTGTGATGTCATTCACAACTATGACGCAACAGTGCTTTGTAAAAGGATTCAAGACAGAAGAAAAAAGCAAGCTTAAAAAGCGCTTAAATCAATGATCGCTTGTTGCACCTTGATACAGCGTAAGACGTTATAGCAGTGCTTCTCAACTTCTGGGTTTGCGACCCAAACGTGGGTCGCCGAGACGCCTGCTACAGTAGTCCACAGTACGTGTAAAAATTAAATCATTTTCGTTGTGGTTTGATGTTTAGTTTTGTTATCGACTGTTATTGTCTCGTAATCCGTCATGTGCATTCATGTGGAAACGGTTGCCAGGGAAAAGCATAGTGATGATTCACTGGTAGCGACCCTGCTTAAATTTAGTTTGGAGTCAGACAAAATAGCATGTTGCAGTCTCAAGATAAGCCAACGGATTACTGAGAAGTAGGTTATATTGCCTTGGCTGAATAACAGATCGGAAGAGTAACAAGAGAATTGTACTATTTTTCTTTTGTACTTAAGCTAAGCTTGAGACGAATCTGGTAGTATCAATGTAGCTTTTGACTTTAGTTTTATATCTTTAGTTTTTGGTTCTAGCAATGATAACTAAGAAAAAATATAAACCTCATTACTTGAATTACGGATTCACATATCTAGTTGACTAAGGTATCGTCAAGCCACAATGGGCAATCTGTAATAAAGTATTAAACAAAGAATCACTCAGACAATAAACTGAAGCGTCATTTGCAGACTAAATACAGTTACGTAATACAAGAGGCCAGCGATGCACTTTGAGCAAACTGCAGACAGTGACACTGTTTCGAGCTATCAGGTCTCTTCATTGCAGTTGGTGACCGACAAGAAGCTAGAGGCTTCAAATAAAGCACAGCTTAGATCGTCACACTTGTGGGACCTATACTAGGTCCACTGTAGTGAATGGTCTGTCAGTACTCTGCAAAGCGGTGTCACTCGTGATTGAGTGGCGGTTGTCGCAGGTGCACTAAGTCTAACAACTGTCTGCAGTTTGCTTAAAACATAGTAAACTTTAAAATCGAGATTTTTTTGAGAGAAAAGAACTAAACTTGAAAAGACAAAGAGTCGATGCCTTCAGCATTTATTTCATGTGTTCTTTGAAGAAAGCAGCACTAACGTCTTGCTTAGCTGCTTGGCACATTGCACGTTCCCAGAAACCTCATTTAGTAGGATTTGATCAAGCCAGCTGCCACTGACATGGGGCGCATAATGTGCGGCATTGACGCTGCCAAGAAGTTTGACATGGTCCTGTTGTGTAAAATGATACGGTTCGGATACACACTGCTTCCATGTCAACGAATGTCAAACAATTGATTTCTTCTCCAAAACAAGGTGAGAAATTTAGCCAGGAAATTGACAAAAGTACGAACATATGTGATGATGCCCAGTTACTTCTTTATGTTCGCTACCGTGGTGAAAAAAAGTTAGAGAAGAAAACATTTTATTTTGCAAAGCTTTAGAAACAACAACCCGAGGCCAAGATATTTTTGTTTTGGCCGACCCATTTATGAAAGCTTAGCGATTAGAGTGGACTAAATGCTCCAGTGTTTACAGTAATGGAGATCCAGCCATGCTGGGACCTCTCAGAGATTTTACCGTTCGAGCGAAAGAAATTAATCCCATAGTAATGGTCACCCACTGCTTCGTCCATCGAGAAAATTTAGCGTCTCGCAGGATTTCAACAAAGTTGGGCAATGTCATGCAGGATTCAATCCACATCGTTAACTACATAAAGGCCAAGTCTCTGAACTCACGACTGTTTGAAAAACTATGCGTAAATATGAATGGTATATTTGATATACTTCACTGTTGTGAGTAGTTATCTCGTTGCAAAGTTCTGGAGAGATTTGTCTCTGTGCGAAAGGAGGTGAAGGAATTTTAATACAGAAGCATAATTTGGTAGAAAAGTTAGTTGATCGAAATTGTTTGTCGCATATCTTTCTGATTTTCTCGGATGAATCAATCTTTTCAAGAATCAAATGTAATGCTGGTCGACGTATCTGAAAAACTGCCTGCTTTTAGGGAAAAGTTGAAGCTGAGGAAGAGGAAGATAGTATCTCAGAAAACAGCATCATTTTCTGTTTTCAATCAGTTTCTGGAAGACATGAGTTTTGATAAAGTCTATCTTGTTATAGAAAGGCATTTAGATTCATTGATACAAGAATTTGATTTGATTATTATCCAAAAAAGGCAAAAAATTTGGTGCGCAATTCATTTGACATTGATGTTGATGCATTGCCTGAAAGCTGCCAAAGTATTTCTGAATTTCATGAGGAATTTAGTGCGATAGTGACGTTTAGTGCGATAGTTAATTGAGAAATACTTTTATGAAACCCTTGGTCAATTTTGGATAAAAATCAAGAATATAGAGTGTTGTTGCCACGCACGCAGTAATAGCTCTTCTGCCATTTGTTACTCCTGCCTGTGCGAGAGTGGATTTCCCGCGCTTGCTCAAATTAAAACGAAGACGAGAAACTGTCTTCAGCCTGAAGATGATACGAGATTGGCTCTGAGCAAGACTGCGGCAAATTTTGACAACATAGTAGAAACAATATCAAGTAAGGCTCGCATTAGTTAAATTCGAACTTTTTTGAATATGTTTATGTAAAACTGTCGTGTTTAGTCCACGTTATGATTGCAAAAGTTCTGTGAAAAAAACTGGGTCGCTAAAGCTTCGATTCGGTATTAACCTATTTGGGTCGCTTAAAAAAGATTAAGAAGCATTGTGTTATGAAACCACTTTTAGCAAAAAATAACGTTTGTTGAAACGCAGACGATTAAAAACACATTATGGGCGCGTGTGCACAGACACTACACGTCTCCCGAGTTTATCGCGTGCGGGCAACGTCCTATTTGCCTTGCTATCAACATAGGTGTTCTTAAACTAAACAAACTTTTATCTGTTAAATTCAGCAAGCGTTTGAAAGCATATCAAAGTTGTGGGAGGGCACCAAGATGATTGATATGTATTTTCACGATTAAGCCATTAAATGTTAGGAGCACTACTTACCACTTTTTCGTTACTCTATTTTATTCATCCGATTGATGAATCGAAGCTCACAGCAAGCAACCAAACCCAATAATGCATAATAAAGTACTGTATATACCGGCTAATAAGCCGATTTTCTGGACCTAATTTTTTAACCTAATTTTCTGAGGTCGGCTTATTGGGCGAATATAGCTTTGAACCAAAAATACCGAAGGTCAAAATTGGTCGCAAAATGACACCTACGATCTTACAATAGCACGATCTCGCGTCAATTCACAACTAAAGTTAATTAAAGATGGTAAATTAAAGAACATGTATTTACGAAAAGTACGCTTGTAAATAATTATTTAGCGACTGATTAAAACAAAGCACTTCCTCTGTTGAATACGGTATGTACTATAAACTGTGTAAAAAAGAAAAAGGCGCAAATAGAATATTGTCATTTTAAAGCATGTGTATTGGTGTGTAAAAAGAAAAAAAGTGCGAATGGAATGATTTAATGAAATTAACGCATAACTGGAAAAAAATGTTGGAAAAAGAAAAAAAGGTATGGTAGTTGAACGTAATTTTTCCGCTTCGGCTTATTGGACGGTAATATGTAAAAACCCACATTTTCTGAGCTAAAAGTCGACCTCGGCTTATTCGCCGAGTCGGCTTATTGGGCGGTTTATACGGTACATCAATCCTGCTCTGGTGCCACGAAAAAAATCATGATAATGGCAGCTTGGGGTCATATGACTCCATAACTAAAATGCGCTTTCAAAGCAAAATAAACGCTCAATACATGATTAATCAACGCTTATTTGTAGACAAACCTAACAGCATAGGCTACTCAATATACAGATTGTTTAATTTTGACACTTACTACATGCATCGTGCTATGTTTTTCTCAAATGGTGTTGAGACATTTACGGCAGTTGAATCTATACTTTTTATTTTTTGATCTTGGACAAACGTAGCATCTTTTGCGCCTGATGGACAATGTTGAACAGTTTTTTATATAGTTGGAGATTGCGGCAAAAACTAGTGGCTGCAAACGATTTGTTTCACATTTTGAGGTGTTTGAGGTGTCTTTAATCTGCACTTACCTTGAGAAACTATTAACGACACCAGGGAGTCAATATTACCCCAATCAAAAATATGTAAAATTTTAATAAAAGCAAGCAATAAAACCAAATTTTTGTGTGGACACAAGATTTATAAAAACATATAAAAAATAGGAGCCACGAGTGCATCACGAAGTCTTACCGTTAGTAACATACAGTATCTACTACATAAAGCGCAATTCTGTCTGTCTGCTTTAACTCCTCTGAAACTGCTACAGGTACAAGCATCAAACTTGGCACGAATGATCACCACCCCGTGGTGAGTGTCATAAGGGTATTTGTGACGTCATGACGACGTCATAATCAAAAATATTTTTATCACATTTCAAAAACTTTCATTTTTTGGGATCTAAAATGACGTCACAATCAACGATTTATTAAACAATCTGTTTTTTGTAGTAATGCAAGAAGCTAGCAATGCACTTAGCAAACTGCACTTGGAAATCTGTTTTTTGTTTTTTCTCAAAAAGTACTCATTGCAGAAACGCGATTAAACGTTCTTTCTGGAGATATTAATATGCTGCTTTTGATAAAAACAACTTTACAACAGTTAATGTTTATTTGATTATACTACAAGCAATTCTTTATTTAAGCACTCCAAGCCATCTAAGCATTCTTTCTTCTCTATTTCGCTTGCACCCTCAAACTGACTCTATGACGTCATAATATGTCTGGTACGATTTACGCAAATCTTCGCTACCGCAGATCATGATATCTAGATGTTTTCAAAAATTGCAACCTTTTTGCAAAATCAGTTTATTAAAAAACTGATTTGTGACCTCATTTCTCAATCAATTTTCAAACTTTATTCAACAAATTAAAGGTTATTTCAAGGCGAGTCCGATAGTGCATAATATGTACAATTAATATTAGTTTTTATACTGAAAAACTGAACTTTAAGACCTGTGGTGTAACTTTTCACCTCTTCCGAAAGTAGCGAGTTCAGTAAAAACAGGCGACTTTAATACAAAACCGTTATAATAAAGTACTAACAATTACTATCCTTTGAAAGCTTAAGAAATTTGCTTTCCAGCAATATGTGACTCCAATTACTTGAGGCAAAGGATTAGTTTATAATGGCTGATCAAAACTTGGTTGCCATACACGATGTTTGATTTTTAGTTGTACAATTATCCTACTAGAGCTAACAAACTTGCAATTGCTAAACAAAGTTAATTCTTTGGTACATTTTGACTACTTTTTCTCACAAGCGTGGTTCTTTTACATTGTCTGTCGACGTTTTCAAAAAGATCCATCAAAAAATGAAGTCTCCAAATGTTTATGAAATAGAGTCTACCGGTTAAAAACACACAAAATTGTAGTGCCTACAGTTCACAAAATTGCAATTTTTGGAAAAACTAAGCCCCTTGGTGCATTTTGTCTATTCTTTCTCGATAGCATGGATCTTTGGCATTGTCAATCAAATTATTCAAAAGACTCAGTCTACAAATTTTAATTTGCAACCTACTCCAAGCAAAACATCTGGTGATCACTCAAGGAAAAGACGATGGGGTAAAGATCGTCCTTTCTTGTCGTTTGCAAGAAAATGTAAGTGTCGAGCTACATATGATCTAAATGTTGAACCAAATTCCTTTGCAATTGAGCGAAGCTGCAACAGCAGCCAGCTAATTTGCTGTTCTGAACCTCGACATTATTGATGGGGACCCCGCTACTGTTATAACTGAACTGTGGGTGCTTCATTTTGGGTTAGTTTGCTCTTTGCATGGCGGCGTTTATGCCAGAGGCAAGGAACATGCACGCAGTCAGAGATGTTAGTTCATATTAATTCGCCTACAGTGACGTAAAAGTGGTAAGTAGCAATCCTAAAATAATGGCTTGAAACACATTGTGAGGTCATAATGTTAAATGACATCACAATGCTTGCCACTATTTAGTGAAATCAGCAGCAGGCAGCAAAATTATCCACTGTCATTTTGATAGAAGTTGTTAGCCCAGCATGTCGTAAAAGACGACTCTTGGGTACCCACCAGTGGCAGTCTGCCTTGTTGGTGGTGGAGCTACCAGTCACTCATGACTGGTTCGAAATGGGCCGCCATCTTTCTCCTAGCCTAATTTCAAATAGGTTAACAACATGAACTTGAATTGCCGTTCATGCCGTACCTCCATCCCGAGGAAAAGGAGGAGTAACCACAAACAAACATCATTTTGATAGCAAACATAAATGGTAAAGCCCATTACTGATATTTGTAATTGCAAGGACAGACTTATGGGTACAAAACACTAATCTTCATTTAAAAGTAGGTCTGGATTAGGGGCAAAATTAAATGTAATATAATCCCAAATTTAAGAAAAGATCAAAATTAAACAGTAATAGCATCAATCTGTAACACTGGATTAAGAGGGAATGTTTCTGTTTGAAAAGAGCTTAATAGGCGCCTATCACAATAGATTGTTTGACTTAAAGGAAAGGCAGGTCCCATTTTATGCTCAGGCCGAATTAAAGCAAACAGCGCAGGCAGAAATCTTAATGTCACCAATATTAATACGAAAGCTGGCCACTAAATCGTCAAACATGCCTACCACCAAACAGCTCATTTCTTTATGAGTCAAAACGATCACCATTCGGGCGACGCCATCAATTCTGACTATGTTTCACCCCCCCCCCCCCCCCTTTACAGTTTTAAAAATTACGAATTGTAGTTTGTGTCATCGTTCTTTCTTTTTGAATACTTCCAGTCTTGATTAATAGACCAGCATGACCACCATTACATGTACAGGAACTATGGCTTATATTTAGTAGAACATTTCGTTGTGGCTCTAACAAATGTTTTTACGGTTAAGCTGGAGCAGCTGCATTAACTGATACGTTTTAAATCGGCACAGGTGATTGTATGGTCTGCCGGGGTAAAATCGCACCATACTTCGGAGAAACATGTTTTCTATTTTGCTCGATAATAGCTTTATAGAGTTACCGGAATCAAACCTAAAAATTTGGGAAAAGCAAGAACTTATTTAACTTCTATGAGCATACCTAAGTAAGGAAAAACAAACATAAATCATAATGCGTAGCCAGCAGGGATTTAAGAAAGTTTGAGGCGAAATCAAAATTAACAACCTCACTGTGTTAAATCGCACCACATGGAAGATATTATTGGTATTTTGCTTTACAATAGCTTTATAGAGCTACCGGGGTCAAACCAAACATTTGGGCAAAAGCAAGGACACTTTAAACTCCCCAGGGCACGTCAAGCAGGGAGAAAAGAACATGCTACGTAACGCGTAGCCAGCGAGGACTTGACAAAGTTTAAGGGGAAATCAAAAGAAAACAGCGTCACTGTGTGAAATCGCACCACACGAAAGACATTTTTGCCCTTTTGCTTTAGAATAGCTTAATATCACAAATGTGTCCCCTATTTTCAAACTACGGGAAACGCAAGACTACCTTGGGTTCGTGTCAGCAATGAACCGAGCACATAGACCTAAGGCATAGCCAGGATCTTGAAATGAGATATTCTATTAGGAAAAGGAGCACAAAAAGTCGTGAACATCTTATGAGCAGAAAACACATAAACGTTTAGTAACTCTTCATACAAGAAGCTGAGGTAAAGCCGGCTTGGCCGGTTGAACCGACACTCTCAATCCCGACGTTACTGACGGAGTCTCTTCGGGTGATGCGGTCATATATGCTGCCTGTTATGGTATTTATGTCACTTATGTCTATACTCCACATCATTGTAACAAAATCCCAAGTTTAAGAAAAAATCAACATAAAACTATAACCATAACAATTAGTAAAATTGAATATAGAGAGAATAGCCACTTTTGTCAATATGCCGAAAACAAGACCAATAGCGCAGCCAAATTAGGAACATAATACAACAAATATAAATAGGAAAAGGGTAGCACCAATTGGCAAAATAGGCTTACCATTTATTAGTTTTTTTTAATTGTGAAAGCAACCACCATTTTGCCGCTGCAATCAGTTTTAGTTAATTCCTGCTCCCTCACAAATATTAACGATAATTTGTGGCAAGATTCTTTGTGTGCATTGCCAGTCATGATTAAGAGAATTTGATGATCACAATTTCGTGTAGAATTGTGAAACTGCATAAAATTCATTAAATTTTCGCTACTGTTCACACAAGAGCCCAATGGGTAAAGCCGGCTTTGGCAGATTGAACCGAAATACTAAACCAATATATTTGTAACCGAAATACTAAACTGAAATGCTAAACCGAAAAACTAAACAGGATGGCGAGGACAGAACGAGAGTCAGATAAGAGGAGAAGAGATGTGGCAGACTTGTTGATGCTGCCGAGACCAGCAAAGAGCTTGCAGAATAGCGCAGGCTTCAGCGGAAAAACGTGAGCCTACTGGGCTTGCTGAAAAAGAAAGAGTGGCCTCAGTGCCACAGAAAAGCAGTTGGCAAGTACGCCAGAGCCGCCTTTATCAAATGGAAAACGGGTGAAGCATAAGTGAGAAGGGGCCCAAGAAAAGCTTTCTACAAAAGAGAAAAAGGACTCCTTAGAGGGGCCCCGTGAGAAAGCAGAGATACAGCGTATGGCCTTGAGACGTGGGAAGAACTTGGCCTTCAGCCAAGACACGTGTTTAGAAAAGGAAAGAGTGCGGTCGAAGGTGACCTCAAGAAAAGTTGGAGTTGGATTGAAACGGAGGTGGAAATTGAAAAAGAGGTTGGGCTGGAGGTTAGCTTGGTGGGGATCCACTGAAAAGGAGGCCTCACATTTGCTCGGATTGAGAGGAAGACACCAGTGCTCAGATTATCGCTCCAATCAAATCAGAGCTTCTTGTGTGGCCTCCACGGTAGTGGGGACTATGGGCGAGAAGGACCATATGGTCAAATCGTCAGCCTAAAGAGAGCAGCTGACGGATGAAGGCAGAGAGGCAGGAAGGTCATTGATAAAGAGAGAGAAAAATACAGGGCCAAGAACCGATCCTTGAAGAACACCTGACGGACTCGAAAGAAACGACTTTGTGATTTTGATAAACCACGCAAGCGCCTATCAGAAAGGAAAGATTGAGTCCAACGAGCAAAGCAAGGAGAGAGGCCAGCCGAAATAAGTTTGTGGTAAAGGGCAGGATGCCAGACAAAGTCGAAACTTTTAAAGAAATCGATAGTAGACAGAATCGTCCGAGAGCCCGGCCTTGGTTTGTTAAACCCATCTGAAATGGACTGAGAAAGGAACAGAATTTGATCTGGTGTAGACCGTTCAAGGCGGAAACCGGCCTGACGGGGAGAAAGAACGGAATTAGACTCCAGAAAGAAGAGTAGACGGGATAGAATGATGCGTTCAAACAGCTTTGAAACGCAGGGGGTGAAAGAGATAGGCCGGAAGGAAGCAGGAGAATCGAGAGGATTTCCCATCTTATGTATGGGAATAATAGAAGATGTCTTCCAGATGGAAGGAAAGGAATGCGAAGACCAAGAGAGATTGAAAATGTAAAGAAGAAATCCATGCCGGAGCAAGGAAGGTGCTTTAGCAAGTGATAGGCAACTTTGTCTGGGCCAGTGGCAGTGGATGAGGAGAGGCTGGGGGCAGCCGCAAGAAATTCAGCGGGGGAAAAGAAAGAGCAGAACGACCAATGAGACTCCTTAGGGCACGTGGCTCGACGGAGCTCGGAAAGGTAGTCTCTGGCTCTGCTACGCAGAGACTCTGGCTGAGAAACAGAAAAGTGGGATCTCAGGTAAGCGGCGTAGACCGAAGCCAATTCCCTGGGAGAGGAACAGTTGGGGAAGTTAGGAGACAAGGAAGATGAAGAAAAAGAGCAAGCAAAAGAGCGAAGAAGAGAGTATACAGATTTAGGGTTAGATTTGTGCGATAGAGAAGGGCAAGTGGTCTGCCATGCCTCATCCTTGGCGATGACAGACAAAGCGCGTCGGGAAGCGGAGATGTAAGCATGGCGATCTTCATTACTTCTGCGAGCGGCAGCGAAAGCCTTGCGTCTTTCACTAACCGCAACGTCCACCTGAGCAGACCACCAGGCTTGAGAGCGTTTGATGCGACCGAAAGGAATGGAAGATTCGGCCGCATTCAGTGCCATAGAAGTGAAGAGAGTAGCGGCAAAGGAAAGAGAAAGAGACGAGTATTCCTCTGCAGAAGGACAGTGAGAATCAAAGTAAGAAGCAAAGTCATCCAATCGAGCTCACTGTAAATTGAAGGGGGATGCTCGTTGGGGCGAAAGACCAGAGAGAGAGGGACAGATAGAAGAATTGGTAGGTGATTAGAACCCAGGTCCTGAAGCACCTCCCAGGAGCAAAAAAGGGCGAGAGAAGAGGGAGCAAAGGAGATGTCAGGGGAGAAACGACTGCCAGAGAAGCGAAAGAGATGAGTAGGTATGTCAGGGTCATTGAGGGAGAGGAGGTCAAAAGAGATGACCTAGTCGAATACTTCCTTTCCACTGTGGTCCGAAGTACCTTTTCAGTCCTAGAGGGGATGATGACAATTGAAGTCCCCAGAATGAAGAGATTTCTAGAGGAGGGAAGAATAGAGGGAGAAAAGGAGTTCTGCCATCCGATGAAAAAGAGCAAAAAGGGGGAGCGTAAACATTAAGAAAAGAGAGTGAGAGTTGTTTAGAGAGATATTGACCCCTACATAATCCGAGTAGGGGTCAAGCGAAGAAAGAGAGGTAGAAAGTTCAGAGAAGGATAAGCCCAGCCTGACGAAAATGATGACGCCGTCGTTAGAGTGTGTGGCATCACGAAAGAGAATGCAAGACTGGGAGTGGGTGCGATCAAATCGCAGAGTAGAGAATCTAGGGATCCGGAAAGAGGAAGATGAGTTGAGATTAGATTTCTGGATACAGATAAGGTCAGCAGGATGGGACGAAAGAAAATGTAGCAGGTTAGTGCTCCTGGCTCAAAGATCACCAGCATTCCATTGAAGAACCATGAGAGAGTAAGGGGGAGAGGAGGCAGGAGGCGTAGAAGGACAGCCAGTAGCAAGAGGCGGTGGTGAGGGAACAGAGGAAGCAGAGACAGAATGGGTAGAAGGGAGATAAAAGGTTTGAAGGCAAGGGTGGGGCGGGAGCACTGCCTTAGCAGAGGGGAAGTGGAGATATACAGGCCGGAGGAGTCCGAAGGGGAAGTCAGTGTTACAATGAGGTGTAACAGTGGAAGTCACAGTGTTACAAGCAGGGAGGTAGCAGAGGGGCAGCTTCAGGAGTGAGAGCTGCCAAGAGTTCTGAATTTGGAGAGGGAGAGTATTGAGCACCTTAGATGTGCCCATTTGGAGCAAGTAATGCATTGCACTGACTTACCCCGCCAGGTCACATTTCCAGCACACAGTGAGCAAGGAAAGATGGGTCCAGGTTCGGAGTGAATGTTATCGCTCATCAAAAAGAAGAATGAGGAGACAAAGAAAAGCATGAAAAAGACAGGAGAAAGGAGAAGACAGGCGACCGATTTTAGAAAAACTGTGCGCTGCCCTTCTGCGGTTGTCCAGGGGGCAGCATGGCAAAAAATGGTTTCAGGGGAGTTACTGGGACCCTCGGGAAGGCCAACAGTCATTTAGACCCAACCCAAGCAGGGTCGGGGACCGTACCATCACGTTGAGGCGGCTGTTGATTGGTGCAGGGTAAGTTCCTCTCTCCTGGCATATTTGGTGAATATTTTTGAAGCTTAGAACCAGCTGAATTTAAAAAACCAAGGGACAGGAAAGATATCATCAGCTTTACAAACGCATTTGCTGAAAAACTGGGCAACTGGAAACATAAAATGAAAAAAAAACTTTGCATCATCTTACAGTCCCACATGTTTGTCTGAGCAGGATGATGAGGTAAAGAATGAAGTGGCGCATCACCTTTGTAGTCAACACACTGAATTCAAATCCTACTTTCCGGATTTTGGACGAGATAATTTGTCGCTTGTAAGGAATCCATTTCGTGCTCCTATTGAGCAAGTGGATGACGAATTGCAAGATGAATTAATCGAACTCAATAAATGACTTAAGTTGTTGTGATTTAAATAAAGGGTTTTCAGTCACTGAATTCTTGATACAAGTATCTTTATCATATCCACAGATCAGTAAATTCCACCAGCACATATAATCCCACCAGCACATACAATCCCACCAGCACATATAATCCCACCAGTACAACCCACTCGATGTTGAAGACGACATACGCTGCGCACTTTCATTAATTGCGCTTTGGATCGTAAGTACTATGGACAGCATACAACAACAATTTTCTCAGTTGTATAAATAACTTGCTGATTATTTTTTGCGTAACTGTAACTTGTTGTTTTTCGATGCATAAGTTAGTGGGAGGCAGAGGGGATCAAAACTATCCATCGCTCTCTTCTATTATCAGGCCACAATAGTCTTCCGGTCACTTATTTCATTCAGATAATGACACGGCTGATAAGTTGGCCATATAAGATGCGCTGCCTCCGCCATTCCTTGTAATCTCTCTTCTCTTACTTCTCACATCCATTCATCTCCTCTTTTGGACTCAAGATGTATTGTCCTATCATAATTATTCCACGCACTAGTTCTCCCGGTCTCATAAAAAGAACTTGCGTCTCCTTGTCATGCACGCTGTGTGCTCTCTCGTATTGCAGCAATAGACACAGCCTTCTTTTGCATGCTTACCTCTCTAATACTGAGAATACTTCAATCAGGAGGGGTAGTTACAACCTCTGGTACAGTGGGGAAATGTTTGCTGGCACCTAGGGCTTCATGGTCTTCTGCCATGCACCCATCCCGAGAACGGGCTTGGGCAGCAACAACAACAGCAGATTTTGTTGATTTGCGCTCTTGAACTACTGTATAATCATTAGGAATACAGCTATTTCATTACCTCAGCAACCCTTCTCTTGCAATTGTTAAAGTAGTAAATCGTCTTATGGTGAGTGACAAATATTCTACCCAAGATCGCATTACAAGTTTCACCAAATAAGAATTGAAAACCTCCTGACTTAGGATGACGTGAATTAAGCAATTGACCTGATCTCGTCTTCAGGAGGTTGATTTTCTGCATCTTCATCCGGAATGGGAATGTAGGTGGTTTCCGCATCCAGAAGTGATGCGTAGGATTGTGCGGGAGGCTGCAAGGACGAAAAATATTGTTCAATTGGTAGAAGGCAAAATAAGGCAGCAGAATCATACCGGTGGCCCTGAGTCAATCCCCTAGCAATAATGACAATAATATAATGGAAAGCAAAATTTATGAAAAATCATGATGCGGTTCATCAACAGCGGCACCATGATCCAGTGGTTAGAGCGTCTGCTTGGTAGTTGGCAGACCTGGATTTAATTTCCTTGTCGAGTCATACCAAAGACTTAAAAATATTGTACACAAGTCTACTTCTTGGTGCTCAGCAATAAGAGTAATGTGGAGGTGAATTGTGAAAGTAAGTTTACTCAGATATGGTAAAAAAATTGCAATAGGTCTGAATGAATGGCCTGAGCACGTGGCCACTGTTGGTGTCACAACAACAACAAAATAAAAGCGCAATCATTATAAAACTCACCAGCACAAAACGTGCTCAATCATTATAAAACTCACCAGCACAAAACGTGCTCAATCATTATAAAACCCACCAATACAAAACGTGCTCAATCATTATAAAACTCACCAATACAGAACGTGCGCAATCATTATAAAACTCACCAATACAGAACGTGCGCAATCATTATAAAACTCACCAACACAAAACGTGCTCAATCATTATAAAACTCACCAACACAAAACGTGCTCAATCATTATAAAACCCACCAACACAAAACGTGCACAATCATTATAAAACTCACCAATACAGAACGTGCGCAATCATTATAAAACTCACCAATACAGAACGTGCGCAATCATTATAAAACTCACCAACACAAAACGTGCACAATCATTATAAAACTCACCAACACAAAACGTGCTCAATCATCATAAAACCCACCAACACAAAACGTGCACAATCATTATAAAACTCACCAATACAGAACGTGCTCAATCATTATAAAACTCACCAGCACAGAACGTGTACAATCATTATAAACTCACCAACACAGAAAGTGCGCAATCATTATAAAACTCACCAATACAGAACATCCACAATCATTATAAAACTCACCAATACGGAACGTACTCAATCATTATAAAACTCACCAATACAGAACGTGCACAATCATTATAAAACTCACCAATACAAAACGTGCTCAATCATTATAAAACTCACCAATACAGAACGTGCACAATGATTATAAAACTCACCAACACAGAACGTGCTCAATCATCATAAAACTCACCAGCACAAAACGTACGCAATCATTATAAAACTCACCAACACAAAACGTACTCAATCATTATAAAACTCACCAGCACAGAACGTGTGCAATTATTATAAAACTCACCAGCACAGAACGTGTGCAATCATTATAAAACTCACCAGCACAGAACGTGCTCAATCATCATAAAACTCACCAGCACAGAACGTGCTCAATCATTATAAAACTCACCAACACAAAACGTACTCAATCATTATAAAACTCACCAATACAGAACGTGCTCAATCATTATAAAACTCACCAACACAGAACGTGCTCAATCATCATAAAACTCACCAGCACAAAACGTACGCAATCATTATAAAACTCACCAACACAAAACGTACTCAATCATTATAAAACTCACCAGCACAGAACGTGTGCAATTATTATAAAACTCACCAGCACAGAACGTGTGCAATCATTATAAAACTCACCAGCACAGAACGTGCACAATCATCATAAAACTCACCAGCACAGAACGTGCTCAATCATTATAAAACTCACCAACACAAAACGTACTCAATCATTATAAAACTCACCAATACAGAACGTGCACAATCATTATAAAACTCACCAATACAGAACGTGCGCAATCATTATAAAACTCACCAATACAGAACGTGCGCAATCATTATAAAACTCACCAACACAAAACGTGCACAATCATTATAAAACTCACCAATACAAAACGTGCACAATCATTATAAAACTCACCAATACAGAACGTGCGCAATCATTATAAAACTCACCAGCATAGAACGCGCAATCATTATAAAACTCACCAATACAGAACGTGCGCAATCATTATAAAACCCACCAATACAAAACGTGCACAATCATTATATAACTCACCGACAAAAAACGTGCGTTCTCAACAGGGGCTTTCATAGATTTTCGACCGTGCTCTGCTTCTTCTATTCCACTCCTAAATAACAAAGTTTCCAACTTAAACCATTACAAAGTGGATTTGTACTGCTCGCATAGTTAATACAGACGTAGTAATTAAAGGCAAAAGTTGAGTATTTCGATGAAAATAAAGTTACTTACGTAGGCTTCAACCCGCACAAATAGTCAACGAAAGAAAATTTTCAAAATTGTTTCCATTAACATTTTATAATGGGACAAAAACTTCGTGCGAGGATAAGTTATCGTTCAATCTTAGTTTAATACAATCAACGATATGTTCAATCAAGGCTTCTCGGGGTTGAATGATTATGGCCGCCGTATAATATCGCTAACTTTAAAGTTAGCGATAACTCTACCAAGCACTTCATTTGGAATTCTTCGAATCTCCTGCTGAATGTTGTTTTTCAGAACGTCGTCTACGGTTTGGACATAGTTGGAGTACATTCTGTCCTTTAAATACCCATGAAATATAATCAGGTAACTATACAGTCCAATAAAGAAAAAAAAGATCAGATAACTACGCAGTCCAAGGATTGCCTGCACGACAGATTAGCCTGTTTGGAGGAAGAAGCTTGTTGAGGTATTCAAGAGATTTGTTGGAGCAACACGTTGTTGCACCATCCTGCTGATACACTACAGCACTCTCTTGCTTTCGCAGTGCAAGTACAATTTTTTTTTCACGAGCTCAACACAACCCTCTGTATTGACAGTTACAGGGTGTCCACCTGCATCCTCGATCCAATAATGCCATCGCGACCCAAAGCACACCCAAAGTCATTTTCTCCACGCTAAATAGTAGAAGTTGATGCGCAAGAGATTGATTTTAGTCCCAAAACCGCATATTCCACTTCCTCACATTACCACTACAGTGGAAATTTGTGTCGTCACTAAAAAAGTGAAGTCCAAAAACTTGGGAAAATGTTCAGTGTATTGGCCAGTTGATAACCGTACACAACTCTCTGTCTTGTATGCATTATTTGACTTTACAAAGATTGTACCTTATAGAACATTTGCAGATCTTGGTGCATTATGCACAAAAAGAAGCCTCGAAAACCATATGTCTATTGCAGAAATGTACACGATTGTAGTCGTAATCGGTAGTTAGCAATCGATTAATATTTTCGCTTTATCGTAATCGATCAGGAGAAATGTAATTTATACATTGCACATGCACATTGGTGAGACTTGACTGAGATTTAAATCTTGTTTTTCATTAATTACACAAATTGTGTTTGTAACATTTTTTCAATTTTTGCCAAACAACGTAATCGTATGTTTTTTGGGGCACTGATTTCAAAAATGGCATTAAAAATTTCGTAATGTCAATGATTTTGCCTCTATTTAAAATTTTATGAAATTATGATTTAAAGTTTGTGTAATACACATAATGGATTTGTAATTTGAAATATTACACGCAAATTTAAAAAAAAAATCACATATGAGCAATTCAAAATAGCACTGTTAAGGACATTACAAATAAGCCATAAAACATTTTAATCAAAATTGGACGTTCGAATAATTTTTTCGCTTGTATGTAGAGATACATTTCCGCGTCAAATTCCATGCATAGTCTCCCATCATGGCTTTGTTGCACCTCCCTTGATAGCGCTTTTCCATCACTTGGATGTCTTGGTGAAACCCTTCACAATGCTTTTCGCTTACATTCCCCAAGTAATCCCGAAAGAAATCCAAGTGAGAATGCAAAAAATGCAACTTCAAGGACATGCGGCAACCAAGCTTTTCATAACTTTCAATCAAATTTGACACCACCATTGCATAGTCGTCTCTTCGATGATTTCCAAGAAATCCTTCCACAATCATTCTAAAAGCTTGCCAAGCATTTCTCTCCCAATCAGACATTTGTTCCTCCAGCTCTTCAGATGCCAACATTCTTATTTGTGGCCCCACAAATATATCACCTTTAACTATCGCTTCAGATATGCTTGGGAACATCTGTCTAATATGGCGAAAGGCACGGCTTGTCGGTTTCAAAGCCTTGACAAACTGCTTGGCAAGTCCGAGTTTAATATGCAATGGAGGAAGTAAAATTTTGCTCCTTTCAATAAGAGATGAGTGTAGAACATTGTGGGAGCCTGGTGTGAGATCTTTGCGAGCTGGCCAGTTTTTCACCAAGTAATGCTGCTCATCTGCTATACTATTACTATTCTACTATTCCACAAACAAAGAAAACAAGAATGCTTTGTATAACCTCCTTGCAATCCCAAAAGAAATGCGATCATTTTAAAATCTCCACATACGTCCCAATTGTGATCGTTGTGTTGAATTAATTCCGGTAATATTTTTACCGATTCACGATCTTCCTTCATCTGAACAGAATGTGCCATTGGAATGGATGGATACACATTACCATTATGCAGGACTGCTGTCAAGCTTCGCTTAGAACTGTATGCCAATTCGAAGCTGAGTAGGCAATACCAATCTCTTGAAACAAGCTCTGTATATCAGTATAATAACAAAGTGAAGGATGATCAGAATCAGAGGGCATTACATAGAAATTTGCAAAAGGTCACATGTCATTTTCTTGGCTTGGAAATCTTGCACGAAGGAGCAAGCAAATTCCATGAGGATCTTTGCTGAAACACTGAGAGTCAACTTCAAAATCAGCATCGTCATATTTTGATGAGGCTGATGATATAGCATGCGTTGTTGGAGGTTGAGGACTAGGCAGTTCTGGGCCATAGTTGACAGGCGCAATAGATAAAGAAATACTTGGATAAACAATCTTTTTCCTGTCCTTTGTCTTTTTGTATTTGGAAACCATGCAGAAATGACAGTCATCATGATGATTGGTAGGTTCTTTCCAGATTCGGAGAATGGCAAATGGTATACATTTACGACTTCCGCGCATTCATCCTTCTAATGTAGATCTGCAACTTCCACAGCAAAAATGTGGGGCCCAAGATTTATCTTGGCCGCATCTTTATGCCAAAATATGTCTCATAGGTCATGAAGAATTTGGTTTCTGGTACAACTTTGTGCTTCTTTTTCTGCGGACTGATGTATTAGCTACAAACAGCAGAAACAGTCAGAAAAAATTTTGCGAGATCTTTTAACACTCATATTTACTGAAGTATTGAAAATATTAATAGCATTAAATTTAACCTGCAAAAACCAATAAAATATAGCGTATTTCTAAAATAAGCAACTCCACTGCAGTAGGCCTAACTCGCAATTTGTCTAACTGCTAAACTAAGTACAGTATTGGTAGTAGATTGAACAATCTACCTCCCATGAACCAACTCTAAACTGCTGACACTGAATCAGCTCATACATGTGCATTGAAAACCCGCCAATTGTGTCCAATCACGAGATAGTAAATGACAATTGGCTAATTTACTTCTCTAGCACCATCTAGAAAGTGATGAAAACAATAAAAAAATGTCACAAATGAAATAACACAAGATTGAAAAGTAATAAAAATGTCACTAAATGCTAAAGTTGTATTATTATTTGGTAAATTAAAACTTCAATCTGTTGCAAATATTTTCAAAACCGTTGACACTATGCAAAAACTAACATAAAAATCGGCATCAGCGACCCCAAAAACATAAAGAAACACTAAAAAAAGGAGATGCCAGTAAATAAAAATTCGTTGCCTAGTGAATCGTAATCGATCTAAAAGAATGTAATGTACACCTCTCAGGGCTATTGCAACATCTTGTTGACTTTCTAAGTAATTCCTCCAAACACCATCTCACAAGCTCAACATGATTTTCCGTTCTAGCAGATTTGGGTTTGCCGCTATGACCGAAGTGATTATCCTCAACACTTCCTGTAACTCTAAATATGTCAAGATAGATTGTCGGTCCACCAGAAGCTTTTCTCTCTGAAAATTCTCTACGAAACTGCCCTTGCTACGGACAATTAATTTAGTAGCAAAATAAATTTCCGCTATATTGATTCTTTCTTTGATGGAATATCCAACTAGTGGATCCATTTACGCTATCATTAAACTGTGTACATTAAATTTGCCTAAAATTTTGATCACGAGCTATGACATAACGGAAACACAGAAATCCAGAATTAAAAATCTGAAAATACTGGCAAATTTAATGTACACAGTTTTTTGACCACCCTGTATTATAAAGTATGAGATACACAACGTAAAATGCTAAAAGCTGGTCAGTTGGTCACATTTTTGCAAACGTCAGCGCTGGCGCAGTGTGAACTAGTGCAGATAATTGACTTGTCGTAGCTGCGCCACAGTAAATTCAACTTATGAGTGATTGATTTTGAAAGACTCAGTTGTACTAGATTTAGCGTGTTTGATTTTTTTGCAATTGCTGATTTTATATGTGCTTGGGTCGCGTGTGTTGGGATTTTCGCCATTGATGAAAATTTGTAATTATTTCGCGATTATACCATCACTTTAAGATTCCAGCGGCCGTTTTAAAACTGGGCGAAAGGTTAGTCTGGGATTTGGCCTATTTCAAAACCGGAACATTAAAGAAAAATGGGACTTGAATCAAAAATAACGGAGTACTTGATTCCAACCTGGTAAGATCGAAACCCACACCCATACCAACCTCCCCACAGGAACCCACAACAATACCAATCTTCCCAAATCGTTTTTAATGTCATGATTCGTAAGATCTTAAAATATCTGACTTGGCTTACAAAACAGTCTAAGCTCCTCGTAAAAAAGGTGCTTGCTTCAAATGTATACAAGAACTGTTACCAAAATTGAGTGCCAAAAAAGTAAAAGTATTTATCATACCCAATGCTAACACCGAATGCATAAGAGATGCTCAAATATTAAAGATTGATGAGTAGAATGAATTACGAGTGTGGCAAATACTAAGTTGATATCAATGACGAAGTGGATGAAAAACACAAACAATTGGTTGCGATGAGGCTAAGATTGATAGAGCTTCGTTATCTGAGAGACATGCTTGGGAAATATGACAGCATCAGCAAGATTGCCACAAGATTACTGGCTGAATCGAGAAAATAAAAAAATAAGCGAGAAGCATGATGTGCTGTCGAAACGGATGTTGGCCTTTGTTGGGCAATGAAGAAAGCGGACGAAAGGCGCGCAGACCACGAAAATCATGATTTGGATGATGTGTGGTGTGTTAAGAGAATGGACGCATGTCAATAACTACCAAAGTCATATTTTTGAGAAAATCTCTTTTGTCGCTCATTATATTGTTCAAAGTGGGAACAGATAAAGTTATTTTCAGCCTTGCCTTTACGCCATTAACCGTGCAAACTACGACTGCTTCTTCGCATTTGCTAATCAGTAGCTTTACATAAATGAAAAACCGTCAGGGTTTTTGTAACACCAAAAATGTAGTCCATATGTTTCACCCATGACACCTTGCAAGAAAGGCCGGGACAACGGCGAAATCATTAAGCTGACTGGAGCTTTGTTGTTGAAAACGATACCCATTATTCACAACCGAATTTTCAATAACTTCTCGTTTTAACACTTTTTTAAAGAGCATGTTTAATATTTAAAATAACGTAAGAAGAAGTTTGGAAGATCGTGGAGCTAATAGAGAGTATGTTATTGTAAGAAAAATGAACGAAAATAAGAGCATGAAGTCTGGTGACATTCAGCACAAACTTATAAACAATTAAATCAACTAAACTATCAAAAAAACTTCGACAGAGATTGCTTCCAGTGTTGACAAAAAATATGTAATAAAGAGCTTCAAGAAAGTATCTTCAGATACTGTAGCCTCTTTCTATCAAGACATTCAAATACTATCAGCATTTTTGATAATATAAAATTTAATACTTTAGTCAAACATCCTTACCGCTTTGGTTTCAATGTAGCCCGACGCTGCGCAGTCAGTAGACACGGGTTCAATTCCCTTGTCAAGTAATACCGAAGACTTTAAAAGCTTTACTCAGAGCTTCTCTGCTAGGCGGTCAACACGAACGAGATAAAGCGGAGAAGAATCCAGCAAGTTTGCTTTTATTGTCCACGTATAATTCACTCAAAGCGGCAAAGAGTCATCTGGTGAGACGATGCAGTCTACACGTGCTGCTGGTTCAGTATCACGAAACAGAGCGTGAGGTCACACGCAAAAAAAGAAAATGTAGCCAATGAACCAAACTGCATTCTTTGTTTCATCTAAAGGGCATAGTTTGCGTGGGCCAGTGGTTGTTTATAGGGCACAGTGTACTTCAGGGTGTAGATCTACCAGAATTTTTGCAAAAGTGTAACAACGTATTGGTGTTTAAAGTCAGGACCTTTTCAATTCAAAGATCAACCTCAGAAAGAAGAAGTTTTCAAGATGAGGAGCGGCTTTTCGAAGATCAAATGTGAAAAATCGGAGCTATTAAAATGACCTTCTGTTTCGAGATCAACCTTAAAAAAGATGACGGTGCTTTTAAAGTGAAGAGCTTTTTTCTTTAATAGGGGGGAGGAAAATCCTTTTCGAAATCAGCAGCAATCGCATAAAATGCTGTTCTAGCTTTAGTTTACGAGTTCATTTGAAGCAAACGTGATTGAGGTGTGCAGGTTTTTTGGAGAGTAAAATCGGGCTCACAGCTACTGAAAAAATTGACAAGCACTAGTCTTGTTCTCGTATCATATTCGGTTGGTTTTCAAGACCAGATGATTTACTTCTACTCAGAATCAAATAATTCATCTACACAAAGTAGTTGTAATTGAAAAGCCAAGCTGGCATATCGAACATTATTTTTTTCATCACGCTTTTCACAAATAATGTACAGGACACCTAACTACTGATACATAAAACACTTTTCAGAGAAATCGGTTGTAAACCAACTCAATACAGTCATACAAAATTTTGGCCAAAATTTGAGAGAATGAACGGCAATTTAATGGTGATTGGCATTTATAAGCTATTATTCTTCCAGTATCGCGAGTAAGCCCGATTCTCGCCTAAGCGCTGACCCATTCTCTTTCAGCACCAACGCAACGCATGTAATATACAAAGCAAGTTGCGAATCATTTCACAGCTTCCATAAAAAACATCGGCTTCATAATATTGAACATGCATTGTTTTTCGAAGACACATCGCTAACTTAGAAACAAAATCAGCTAAAGACATGCTTTCTAACTCTAATCGAATGAATGAGAAAAGTTCAGCACCTTCTATCCTTCTGGTCGATCACAGGACTTCAGAAGCCTCTCGAGTTTTTGCAAAACAATTCGAGAGGCGGCTAGGAAGTGCGTCCAGTAATACTGAGGGCGGCTTTGCTTTGTTACAAAAACTTTACTGATGCAAGCCAGCGCTTTCTGGGCACCAGCGAGTACTTTCTAATTCACCGACCCAAACCTGGTTTTGAATTTTTTAACTGGAAGTTGATGAACAAATGCAAAGCTGTTGGTCAGGAATCACAATTGCTCTTGACAAATGGCATAAAACACTTTAAAGGTAAATTTTCTGGAAACCGCGGTAACAGTTAGCTTACATCTGCCTGAGCGGCACATGAACCAGTAATTAGACATGTTATCTGTAAACTAGGTAAAAATAAATGGTTTGATCCAAGTCCTATTTAAGCTAGATCTCCCATATACTCCTCTAAATTGTTAAACGAATGCTGTGATCAAAAAATAACGTCATAAATGCAAAACAATACATATTGATTGGTGGCCGAAATCTCATCACGTGCAATCCCATGCATTTCTAATCACCAAATAGTGAAAATAAAACAATTTAAACTGTACCTAAACAGTATTTCCTGTTTCAAAGTCAACTTCATCTGTGTAGATCAACCACCAAGCAGTCAAACATAGTCTTAATCGTACTAGTTGCTACAATCACCTAATTGCTTCAATCTTCATCATCTGAGCTTTCATCAAATCTTCTTGCTGCTTCTCGAGCGAGTTCGTGTCTGTTGGTGTCTCGGGATGTTGGATACGGAACATTCGCAGTGACGTTGTATCATCCTGGCTGGAAAATAAACTCCGTGGGTTGAAACTAACCAGCTTCGAATAAGTTCCCACATTCATTTGTGGTTCCTACACGGCACTCTCCCTCGACACGCAACTTCATTCCAGCTGGACAGCGGAGCGACATTAACTCAGTGCAACTTAGTAAGAAGCATGCCCTATATTCACTAAAAGTAACATGCAATCACGTACCGATGTTTGAATTCAGTAAACTCCCTCAGTGCCTTCGAATTGGGTCGGTCCACTGAGGGAGGGCGCCGCACATGGACGGGTCGTTGCTTGATTCGGGATAGGTCAATCATCGCATCGGGTTTACTGCAATCACAAAACATTAAACGCCCGACGCGAAGTTGACAATGAGATGCTCACATCTTTGGTTGGTGGAGTGTCGTGGGAAACTCAACTCCATCGGACACACGGAGCTGGTTTTCTATCCGCTGCTGTTCGTTCAAAAGTTGTTTCCTCAATGCCGATAGTTCGCGAGAAATTCTTTTTGATTCTGTGGTCACAATTCCAATGAATGACAATGGTCACATGACGTTATACCAAGCCTACCTCTTGATTTTTCGGGTCGGATTATCGGCGTCGGAGTCTGGGAATGGGAAGCAGGAAGCGATTGCTGAGCCTGTACTGCCACCTCGTGATAGACCGGTTCTCTGCAAACAAATAAATGCAGCCACGCTAGACTCAATTATTTTGTCTCAACCAATTACCTGCGCACTTGTTTAGGAACAGTCTCGCTTCTATGAGTCTCAGCAGAGCGGGGGGTAGCATCCACTCTTTCTTGAGGCTTTAGGCGTGGAGTTACGCCCTGTTTCTAAACACAACAATTTTAACTTAAGTATCAGAAAATTCACACCATGATATTAAGAGCAATTCTGTTTGTGTTGTACGCGTAAGTCCATTACAGTAAAACGAAAAATCTTTTTTTCAAATTCCAAGTGGGGCGGTATCTAAATTGTCGTCAAATGGTCTAAAATTAACATTAAAAGTAATTTGGGGAGGTGGCTTTCATTATTGGCTGGGCCACCTCCCCAAATGTGGCCGTGCACCCCCAAAATTATTGAAACTGCCATAACTTTTGAAATACTTGGACCCGAAGGGCGAAATTGGTATCAAAAAATTTGAATGGTTAATGTTTATATTCCTTTTAAGAGAACATATTAGTCTGTCGTAATTAAGAAAGATGTAATTTACAAAAAAAAATTAATTTTTGGATAACATTGGAGACTTACGTGGAATTTGATACAATTAAAACACCGTTAGTTTATCTCAAGTAAAAAATGTATTTTTTTATTCATTTTTGAGAATTTAACGGGTAACGATTTAACTATTTATGCCTTTATCATACTAAAATTATATTTTTGTGTGAGAAGCACATTAATTACTTGCACTGTTAAGTGCCAACTCTGAACTTACCTTTAAAATTTGAATAAAATTTAACCTTAATGGTATAATATAGCTCCAAGTTAATTCGAATGAATGACAGCTATATTATGGGCTATTTTCCCTCCCTTTTTCAACCACGCATTAAACATAAGACTGTATTGCATATAGAGCCACATTGTAAGCAGCTTGCGTGTTTTATCATACAAATGATGACCTTTCCAAAGTTGATTGGACCATATTTTTGGTCAACTTTCGCACTACCATCTTTTAAGTTAAATGCCAGCTGCCCACTACTTCATTAAAAATTGAGATTTTATACTTCAACTTATACTGTTTATTGCATATTTACACACAGAATGTAGGATGAAATAGAACACATTTTTTTCATCTTACATCCTGGCATTTTTTTCCATTCCATTTCTATTCCATAGTAGAACCTTCCATTTCATCACAAAAGTCATTCCATCTTCTATATATACATTTATAATATATGTCCCAGAAGTACTGGCCATAATAGCTTAAAATGCAATCCCATTTTGGCAATTCGCAAATTACCAGTTTATGTAGCTTATGTTATCTAATACTGCTTGCGTTTTCGTTACACTAAACAGCAAGGTAGTCTCATGAGACAAATATAAAAATAATTTTGGTTCAACTAATAAAAGACGTTAAAAAACTCTGCAAGTTGTTACGGTAGGTAGCAAACCACACAGTAACAAAGATGTAATGAACTTAAATTTAAATTTTCCCATTGCCATGCAAAATTTATCCACCAGAGCCATCTTTTACTGGTTTGTCTACCAAAGACAAAAGTCCAAAGTTTCTGATTTTATTCGAAGACGTAATCCAGGTGTTTCTCAGACTTTTCAGTGTTTTCACACTGGCCGATACATGGGTAGCGATGCAGCTCAGGTTAAATGATTAAACTGCAATGAAATTACTGATGTGTGAAAATAATACAACCTGTTGTTGACAACGGATAACATTGGGCGACCGCTTAGGTTCAAAACAAAAGTAAATGGATTATTTCAGTTCAAGCAATAAAATCACATCACAACTTTCATAAAATTTTGTTTCACAAAGTTTGTATGCCGTGGTAAAGAGTTATATGATGGAATTGAAATGGAGTAATGGAAGACCGTCGTCGATTCCATTATTCAAACCTTCCATGCCTCTCAATCCATCGCATTTTCCGTCTTCCATACCAAAATGTGCATTCCATTCCATTCCATCCCATGCCCTGTTTATATAGATTAGGCCTAATTAGCTTAAAATAGGCATCGCTGGAAGTTTGATAGGGCTGTGATATATGCGATCAGTTGGATCGGGATTGCGGTTGAAAGCTCAGCGCACTAATGGGGACCAGAAAACTCAAATTCTTTTCCAAAGGACAAACAAATTAAGTTTTCTAGCAAAACGTCATTTCCTGATAGAGGTAACTTGCTAATCAAAAGGCAAGTTTTGAAAGACTTTTGCAAGAAGACTAATGTTTCTACTTGAAATTATCAACGTTGCAGCAAAATAATTAATTCATCACTGGCTATGGTGTAATGTATATCCAGCAGCTACTACAATAGTTGCTACAAAATGTATAGAACGATCAACGAGTTTCAGGTTTTTTGTAAATAAATATGACAATAGAAAACGTGACAGTACATACAAAAAAGAGCTTTCACTTAATGCATGATTTGTATAAACTGTTTGACATATTTTGTAAAGATGGTTGCCAAGGACAAAGATTGGAAGTGCTGCACCAACTTCAAATGAATGAACGTAATTTCGCCTTTTACTCTTACCAAACGAGGAAAAGAAAATCCCGAGCAGAAGATATAGTTGATAAATTGAATTCCAGTGCTGTTGCTTTAAAACGAAGAAGTAACTAGTTACCCGCATCGCCCGAAATTAGCAATGCAGCTGCATTAAACTTGAGTATTTCTAGCTCAACCATTTCAGATGCAGAGTCTGCGAGTATAGCAGGCAGAGGCATCTCATTGTCCAATTCTGACGATGATCCATTTGCTGGTTATATCCGAAACCCCTGATCAACAAGGACAAAACAGACGGACTTGACTAACTTGGTTTGGATGAGCAAACGGATTCATATACAAACAGACCCAACACTGTTCTGGAGAATGATGGAGTTATTGACCGAGAAGGTACGGCTTACGTAATTGATGGAAGAATTTAAGGCGTGAAAGGTTCAAATATAGAGAAAAGATTACAAAAGAAAGTGTGTTATCTGCAAAAGTGGATGGACTTAATGCTGATGGAAAAAAGATGCAACTCTGGAAATAATTCAAAAAGGAAAAGTTTAACATAGCAAAGTCGTATTTGAGGAACAATGTCTGTAGGAGAGCCAGGCGAATAGTACTTTAACCATGTTTCGATAAAAAGTAGGAAAAAGCGAGTTAGTGCTGAACTAGCAGCAATCACAGGACCATACAAATGTTTAATTAGATGCTTGCAAGAACGTCTGAATAGACCACTGCAATGGCCAGTGAGTCTTCCTCATAATGATTAGTAGCCTCTGAGGAATGTACTTCAACACTGGATGGAAAAACCAAAGGTCCTGATTTATTTTCGCTCAATAGGAAAGCAACTACTTGGTGATACATCGACTGGGAGTGTGGTAGAATTTGACAAAGCCCCAAATACTAGACACATAACGCCTAAGAAACACTGAAAGCTACAGAAGTGAAAAGTCGCCCATACTCAAGTAATTACGGCCAGGAAAACATGGTTAGATTTGGAGAAGGAAAGTAGGACCCTTTTTGCTTCTCCTTAAGCCTTGACTGGATGGATTCTACAAAAATAAATACAATTGCAAAGCAGAAAAATTGTTTGCTTTGTTTAGGGGGATCAACTTTGCTTCACAATGTTCCAATCAGCGCCAGACTTGATTCCATGGGGGCCAGAACCGTTCAGCTTTTTTAGGTCGGGGAAACTTCTACAATGACGTCATAATCGAAAATACATTTTAAAAAGCATATTTCTTTCAAATGGTTTTGGCATCTTTGATCAGGGGTCCCCAGATACGTTTTTGCTCGACCTCAAAAAATAGTCCTGATGTCTCTGCTCCCAAACGTTATTGAGCAGTTTTACAAAAAATGATTTAGATTACTCAGCAAGGCTGAAGCTACAGATCAGTGAAGCAATTTTTTCTAAAACTAAATTGTACAGAACTCGGTAGATAAACAGTAAATCTGCATCATATTTATTCTGTCAAATAAAAATTATAGGCAGAGTTCCCGACTTGAAAAGTGCAAAAATCACAAAAAAGGGTCCAAAATGACAGTATATGCGCAAAAAATTCGAAGATTCTGAAATGTTTTGGCACGTCATATGTCTGAGTTCCGCCATACCACTAACTCTCCAAAAACTCCGCATTGGATAATTGGCCTCCAAAAACAAAAAAGGTGTTCACGTTTCATTCAACACCTAAAGCCAACTTTTTCTGTTGAATTTTTAAAAATATAAAAAGACAAGAAAGGTCCTCACCCAAATTCTTTTTTGCAATCCAATATTTGAGAACCCCTCGCCTTAAATAACCAGGAGATACCATTTAGGACAATAATAGAATTACTTTGGCATCAAACGAAATGCAGCAAGTGAGCTATCATTTTGAAAAACCTCCGATCTTGTATAGGGGCTACATGATGACACAGTAAAATTTCAATTACGTCATAATATCCAATTAGGTGCTTCACCAGATTTGAAAGTGAAGCTGTTCACTGAGAATGTCGTAACAGGTGACTAATAGGCTGCAGTGAAAAAAGAAAAATTTTGAATTTTAAAAAGTGGTGTTTATATATGTCCCCAAATATGATGTAAATGACGTAGAAACCAATTTTAGGTTAGTGCACCCTCTAGTGGTCGTGCACATTTGTTGAACGGGAGAAAAATTGCTATTTTTACCATAACTTGAGAACCGCTTAAGCTAGAAAGCTGGTTTTTGGCTTAAAAGATGCAGAAACACCACTTTCCTATCTTCATTAAGAGAAACTTTTCTTCTAAAATGCTTTCTAAAAAAGTTACAGGCAAAAAACACATTTTTGAGAAAATTTATGCACTTTTGTATCTAAAATATGGTCTATTTTGGCATTTGCAAGACTTCTAAGATGATTGTTAGTGATTAATTCAGTTAACGTTGATCTAATTCATTACCTGGAGCTGTTTGGATGTTTCATAGAGCAAGTATCATATAAGCAATATGCAAAAAAATACTAAATGCAACACACGTTAGCATAAACATGGAGAGCTGAATGATGTCCAAACACTATTTGCAAACACAGCATTTAGTGAAAAGTTGGAGCAGATAGTAAACATACAATGAAAACTCTTAGCCTGTCAACATGTTGATATCGGAATTGCACAGTGCACACAGTAGTAACGGTACTCTGCAAAAAGAAATAATGTCAGATCTGTGTCAATCATCATGTAGAATAGATCCAGTCAAACAGTGAAATGATGCTTTGAGTGAAATTTTTTCATAATCTGTCGAGACGTTAATTTCTGCCGAATAAGTCCATCACGGCGATCAATGCCACACACTTGAGAAGATGCCTCTGTGACCAGTTTTACATGCCTTTCTACATGCTGGTTATGGCATGGATGATTTAGTTTTAAGAGGTATTTTCGAATGACTTCAATTTCTGAGTCACTGCGGTGCTTTATCGCTGGTGGTTGGTTCACTTCTCTTCCATTTAGATTGACCATTTGATGAAAAGACCGTGCATTAAAATTGATGATGGGAACTTGAAATATTTTAATGTTGCTTTTACTAACAGCATCTTCGGTGTTTTGACAGTTTTCAACATAACCGCCTCTGAAATTGTCGTTTGGAATTGAGTGTTGTAATGATTTTCCTCGCAAACCTTGAATTTTGTTAACTGCCAATCTTCTAATTTCTTCATCATCATCTCCCAGCATGCCCAAGAGAACATTTTCAGGATGAGCAAAAAAAGCGTTTCTTTGCACAACCTTAGATGCAATGGAACGAATTTCACTGTGTGGAAACTGCTGTATACGATGGACCAAGTTGAAGAAATTTTTTGCACCATGAATTATTTGATTCTCTTTTTTGGTTTTAAACCATGTTGGAAAGTAAACACTAATACAAAAATGGGCAATTGCTTGTAAATTTGCAGAAGGGGTTTCTTTTGAAACGTACAGACGCAAAATCCGGCAGGCAAGAGTTAACCATCGTGAATGGACAATTGGCCCTACTTCCAAAAATTGAAGATCTTTATCCACTGAGCCAACCATGACAGCAATACAAATTCTGTAAGCATAATGCTGGTCACTGCTCAGCTCATCAACAACTGACTGTGGTATATCAGGGAAATGCACATTGGGGATATTTTTAAATTTAACAACCGGCCATTCCGAAACACATCCATCTAGTTGTTTACCTATTGGTCCAGTAAAGCTATCAGGACTATTAGTTGTACCATCAAGTTCCATAAACACATGACGAAGTGGCAGTTCGTTGGTGTGCAGAAGGCAGATTGACCATTGCAATGGAGTTTTAAGCAACTCTCCTAGAGAACGTATGACACCATTAAACTTACCAGTCATCAATGCAGCTCCATCAGTACCGACAATGTTGAGTTTTTGGCACAGCATTGTGTTTGATATGAAGTCAAATATTTCTTGAGCCAGTGTTCTACCTTTGCCATCAGTTGGGGATAAATGTGCGAGATAGTATGTCCCAGGTTCACCAATCAGCACATAATGCTCTTCAAGTTGAGTAGATCTGTACATTTTTCCATTTGGTCCTTCTAACATAACCTGGGTTGCATCTTTTCTGCCGTCAAAGTACAATCCAGATACATATTTAAAATTAGAAACTTCTTTCTGACAAATTTCTTTTCTGCATCTCTCTCTTTCTCTTCTCAGTTTACTTGGATCAATTACAAGCGATTTGTCTTCATTAGTGACGATTCCCATGTCTTGTAATGTGCTGGTGGCAATAGCAGCTCCAGCTCTATCCGATAATTGATATCTCTCACACATTCTTGCTAAGTTGGTCCATCTTTGACGATTTTGTGCATGACTTGGGTGGCTATCTTGTGGAGTAATAATTGATTTCTCAGATGTCTCTGACGACTGTGATGCAGAACCATCTGCTGTATCACTCTTAGAATCTGAAGCAAAGGCAGAGCATTGTTCTGAACTTGGTGAGGCTGAGGCATACGTAGACATTATAATAGAAGGTCGCTGGGCATCACGGCTGAACCTCAAATCAGATTGTGTTAGAGGAACAACTTCATCTACACACCTACGTTTACGCTCAGTCCTCTGGTCTTCATAGAATGTAAAATCTTCCCTTGCCATTCTCAAACAATATCGGATTTCCATTTGTCTTCTTTGTTGTTCATCAACACAGTACACGTCGAAAAGTTGATCCATGTCTTGCAGGAATGAAGATTCCATTTTCTTATATGGCTCCGAGTTCTTTCTTGGGTACCGTGTAACATTGCTAAAAGTTGTCATCATTTGTTGTATTTTAGTTGCAATCGTATAGTGATGCTGAGGAGATACATTGCACCATATCCATCTTTCATGCAGTTCTTTGGCAACTTCTCTAGCAGCACTCAATGTTCTAAAATCAGGTAAATCCAGCATTCGTTCAATTACGTGTCTTTTCGTCGGTAATTCTCCTGGAGGAAACAACTTGACAGCTTCAAAAATTTCTCCACAATGCAACTTTTTTATGACAGCACCAGAATAGGCTCTTTTCCTTGTCAGCATTATTTTCCACTTTTGTGAATATTATTATTGAAACCAAAGGAAGAACTTGTTAGTGATCAGTAACCTTGCAACAGCAAATGTAGACACTAAACTTTATTCACTTACAGCTTAATACTGGTATTTTACCTGTGAAAACAATAAAACTCTCGAAACAAATACTTTCTAAGTTCTGTTATAAAGCTGTTGCCAATAATCCTATCAATCATAGTCCTATTACTTTTTGTTGTATTCAACAATTATTTGCACAAACATTCTGAAATAGGAAGACAGAAAGTCAATATGGGTTGGCTTCAGGGTATGCCAGCAAAATATGGCGACATATGCCTATGGGATTCGAATCCATGCCCACACCAACCAGTGACTTAAACCTGCGGCTTCTGAGATCATGTCAGCCCTTAATCATAGGACAGACTTTAACCACTCTGCCAAAGAGACACACTGATTGCTTATGATGCTCGCTAAAGTGAGGCATTAGCATCAGAAATTGTCTGCGCTCAAAATGAAAACTTAACAAAATATTAAGTTTCTTAACCACCTGAACCCTTCACCGTAAATATAATAAACTTGCTGGTATGATATCTTCAAACCATAGAACATTGAAGAGTCAGTTGGTGCTACTAAGTCCATGACAGATTTGTTGAGATATTAGAAGGAGAAAATTTAGCTGCTAAGGTCATTGCAATGTGTTTCCTGCATGTATATCTTCCTTCATGCATATGCTATTTGTGAACAGTGTTTTATTATCATTCAGCTCTCCATGTTTATGCTAACGTGTGTTGCATTTAGTATTTTTTTGCATATTGCTTATATGATACTTGCTCTATGAAACATCCAAACAGCTCCAGGTAATGAATTAGATCAACGTTAACTGAATTAATCACTAACAATCATCTTAGAAGTCTTGCAAATGCCAAAATAGACCATATTTTAGATACGAAAGTGCATAAATTTTCTCAAAAATGTGTTTTTTGCCTGTAACTTTTTTAGAAAGCATTTTAGAAGAAAAGTTTCTCTTAATGAAGATAGGAAAGTGGTGTTTCTGCATCTTTTAAGCCAAAAACCAGCTTTCTAGCTTAAGCGGTTCTCAAGTTATGGTAAAAATAGCAATTTTTCTCCCGTTCAACAAATGTGCACGACCACTAGAGGGTGCACTAACCTAAAATTGGTTTCTATGTCATTTACATCATATTTGGGGACATATATAAACACCACTTTTTAAAATTCAAAATTTTTCTTTTTTCACTGCAGCCTAGTGACTAACGGGCCCTCACCAATCGCAGTTACCTTGTTGGAGGTGGGAATGCCAATCTGCCCTTCTTTGTTCATGGCTACTTCAAAAATCCACTGTCTCCTAATCTGATTTTGATCAAGTTTGCAATGTGAATATGAATTACTACTTCATACTTTGCCTCCATTCCGAGGAAGAAGAGCACACACATTAACACAATATCGTGCCTCCATCTCAATGCAAGAGGAGAAGTACACACATCAACACAACATTGTGCCTCCATCTCAAGGAAAGAGAAAGAGTACACACATCAACACAACATTGTGCGTCAGCGCAAGGAAAGAGAAAGAGTACACACACACATCAACACAATATCATGCCTCCATCCCAAGGAAGAGGAGGAGTACACACATCAACACAACATGGTGCCTTCATCCCAAGGAAGAAGAGAAGTACACACATCAACACAACATCATGCCTCCATCCCAAGAAAAAGGAGGTGTACGCACATCAACACAACATTATGTCTCCAGCCCAAGGAAAGAGGAGTACACACACACATCAACACAACATTGTGCCTCCATTCCAAGGAAAGAGAGGGAGTACACACATTAACACAACATCGTGTCTCCATCTCAAGGAAAGAGAAGTACACACATCAACACAACATCGTGTCTCCATCTCAAGGAAAGAGGAGGTGTACCCACATCAACACAAAATTGTGCCTCCATCCCAAGGGTAGAGGAGGAGAACACACATTAACACAACATCGTGTCTCCATCTCAAGGAAAGAGGAGGAGTACACACATTAACACAACATCGTGTCTCCATCTCAAGAAAGAGGAGAGTACACACATCAACACAGCATCGTGTCTCCATCTCAAGGAAAGAAGAGAAGTACACATACAACATCGTGTCTCCATCCCAAGGAAAGAGGAGGTGTACTCTCATCAACACAGCATCGTCCCTCCACCCCAAGGAAGAGGAGGTGTACACACATCAACACAAAATTGTGCCTCCATCCCAAGGAAGAGGAGAAGTACACACATCAACACAACATTGTGCCTCCATCCCAAGGAGGAGGAGGAGTACACACATCGACACAACGTCGTCCCTCCATCTCAAGGAAGAGGAGGAATACACACATCAACACAACATGCAAAGTTTGAAGCCGTTTTAGGTGACTGTGCAAACGAAGTAAATTAAAGGCTGTCCATAAATGAAAAAAATTTGGGTCTTAGTCACAAGTCAGTTTTTAGTTGGGAGACAAGATTCATGAAAATATAGCCATCAGGAAACCTTATCTCTGATGTGAAAAAGGGTATACAAAAAATTATTCTTCTATTAAACACTTCTACAAAGTTCCAACCTCGCATAGCACACAATTAACAAACACAATGGTATTCACGACCTCTTGCAAATTGTTATTTCTCTTGGCACTCCACTATGTTCTGAATTTGCTTATGGATCAAGCCACTGCATCCGGCAAAACTGATATTTACTACTCCCACAGGACTGAAGTGCAGCCTTCCGGGCAACGCCAATGGATCTGGTTATATTGCAAAATCTCACTTTAAGCCTTTCGTCTAGTTCGCGCTCTTTCTCACGCCGGTCCTCCTCCTCTCTCTTTCGTTGCTCCTCTTTTTTTCTTTCTTCTTCTTCTCTTCTTTTTTCTTCCAATACTTTTTGGATTTCTTCATTTTTTCGTTGTTGCTGAAAAATAAAATGCTTTTCACATACTAGTAGCTACCGACGGAAGGGAAACCCCAATGCATCTGCGCTGCGATGGGATCAACACTAGGGGGATTCCATAACTTTTTTTCACATAAAATTGTCACTGGATGAATGAGCTCATCAACGCACGATTTCATCCACGAAGTCATTAAAAACTAAAAACCTGTTCATCTTTTAAAAAAAAACTTTTCCGCCAAAAAAATTACTTATTCAATCGCGGCGTGATGAGCAATAAAAAGCCACCACCTCTTGGCGGGGATATTTAAGCCAAAAATAATGTCGACCGCGAATCGCGTGCTAGTAACTAAAACATCAGACGTAATTGTAGATTTTACACAATGTATAACTTGCATTGGATTGTACTGTATCAAGAAAACTAATAATTGGATCTTCATTTAGATCTTATAACCCCGAACTGTTAAATAACAACCCTAGAAGTGAGATTCAAACCCATATTCGTATACTATAGACTACAAAACAATTGCCATTGTTTATAGTCATAAAACATAAATTAAATGCAATTACCACCTCAATTGCTTTGGTCACCTCAGTACGAAAGTTGGTGCTTTGTTACATGAATAAAGTGCGTGACTTAATAAATGCAGACATGTTGTCCCACGCTAATTGCTTATGTAGAAAGCCATATTAAGTAGTAGTAGTAGTAGTTATTCAGTTTTTATCCGGTGTTTCCCTTTAGCAGAGATGGCCGGATTTACCCCATTCCTTCTGCAATTTCTCGCACTCCGTCCCTCCACTTGTCTCGTCTCAGAGCATCCTCCTTCTTCAAACCAACTTTCTCTGTCTCCTCTTCCACTTGCTTCTTCCAGGTCTTCTTCGGTCGTCCTCGCTTTCTCTTGCCAGTCACTTCAAGATTCAGAGCAACCCTCAAAACACTATCGTCATCCCTCCTCAGTACATGTCCATACCATCTAACTCCATTTGCTGTTGCTAACCGGTCTATCGTTTCCTTCAACCCTAACATATCCCTCTGTTCTTCAGTCGTCTTTCTGTCTACAATTTTCTGACCGCACATGGCTCACCATAGCTCTCTCCGTTCTCCTTAAAATTGCTTTTTCATTTTCTTTTAGACACCATGTCTCACTTCCATACAGTATTGCTGATCTTACGCAACAACAATAAACTTTACCTTTCATCTTCAGAGGAAACCTATTATTAAGTAGATGGCATTTAAATATCAAGTACTGCAATGGCATTTGATAATAATAAGTGCTCTTACGGAGATATATATGACATCCCATGTTAGGTGCACGCACAGCATTCCATTTCAACGGCTGATGTGACATCTCATGTCAGGTGCACGCACAGCATTCCATATAAACGGTTGATGTGGTATCTCATGTTAGGTGCACGCATAGCATTCAATATAAACGGTTGATGTGGCATCTCATGTTAGGTGCACGCATAGCATTCCATATAAACGGTTGATGTGGCATCTCATAAAATGCAGATGTGGCATTCCACATTAAAAGCAGACATGGCATCCTATGTCAAGAGAAAGCATGCCCTTCCACAATCAGGGTTGGCATGGCAACCATATCAAGTGCTGGTATGGCACTTGATATTAAATGTTAATATGGCATTCGATATCAAGTTCAGGCGTGGCATCCCATATTAAGTGCAAACTAGAGATGGCCAGAATCAGGTTTTCAGGAGTCACATTCGGCAGAGTTTAAAAAAAATTGGATTTAGAAGCTTATCACGAGAGGTTTTTTCCAAATTTACAGAAAAAGTCTGTAATTAATGATAAGGTTAAATATAGATTTAACATTTTATATAATTAAACATTTAGTGAAGCGCTTTATAGAATAGATGCATACCGCATAACAAATATTTACTTGATGGTGAATCAGCGGACCTAATTTAGAGCAATAAACGTGATTGCTGAGGCATTGTTCAAAATGATGCTGTAACAGCTATCCCGGTTTACCCAACGTGTCCTTTTAGTCATTACAATGAATGATAGTACTTTTTTTGTGAATGATGACTTTTCTATTTAATTGGTACAAGGCTAATGCGGAGCAAACCTTCTTTCAGAGCTGTCAAGAACTTTGTGGTCAGCCAGTGGTCAGGTGTTGTACCAGAAGGCCTATGTGTTAAGTATTATCCCAGTCTTTATAGTGTTAATGTACAACAAATAGCCTATACCTAGACGCTAACTTACCCGTTTTAGATTTGCGAAATAAACGGACAGTCATAGAACACCAACCTCAAATTTGATCAGTAGGACTTAAACCCTTTCTAACACAAGTAAAAATTGTAAAATTTTAGCAAATCAAATTGGTTTCTTTGAATTAGAATGCTAGTAAACCTTGCATAATCTTGTAAGATTGTAGGACATTATCAGTAAATAGTCACAACCAATAATTTTGAGTACATATTGAATTAGTTAACCAGTTTTTAACCGATTATTTTGGATTAATTCAGTAAGGTATTTTGGATTATTTAAATTTACCACATAAAGGGTGTATTTTGATTGAACGTAAGGAAAACTACCGGCACAAGTCAGAGTGCAGTACAGAAGCAACCAAGAGCTTCATAGCCTTCTAGTCAGTTTCCTCGCAATAGTTAGCAGGTTGATATCGTTTAAACATACCGCTATAACGTTTAATAACGCTTAAACATGCCGCTATAAACGCATATTTCCTTAAGTCAACATACTGCAAAATTTTAGTAATATACCAGTAATGCTGGCTACTACACTTCATCTCAATATTAATCAGCCGGCAGATTTAAACAACTACTACCGCATTGTAACTTACGGTTGTGTGCTACCCCAACATATTGACATACTATTGTCAAAGAAAGAAAGTAAGGTCCTTTGTCGGTTTGTCATGGCACGGTGTAAAAGTCTTAAATAACTGTTGTGACTAAAAGCGTCAAAACCAATGTACAAGCGTGCGCAGACATTCACACATTACAAGTCAAACAATCAGCTAAAAATTATGCTATAGGTGAAAGTGAGTTAAAAAACTGCATTTTACTACTAACAAAAAACATTTCTCAAGAAATTGGCACTTTCCCATAGTAATTACTAATTTATTAAATGGCTAATAATTTGTGAATGTCTGCACATGTCAATATTATTGTTGTCATTTTCCTTACGGATGTATGCACGCTGTCCCAGTATGCTCTCAACTCTACTGGTCACTCAGATTTTCTTTCAGCATTTTCAGCAGCCGTAACGTAACGTTTTGTCCCAACTACATCTTTGCTTCCCAAACTCATTTGACGACTAGTCCACTGGTCCATTACAAAAGCGAATTCTCAATAGAATAGTGTATTATAACTTTTGTATCACAGTGCACTAAAACACTTACGACGTACTGGTACTCGATCTTACCTTTTATTGGAATCCTTTTATGCACAGTACCGCAACAACCTAACTTTACGTGCTGTTGAACAGCATTCGTGTGACCGCATTTACAGGACACACGTCAAATAGTTGATCCAAATCTAATTCCGCAATACCATTTTGTTTGGTTTTTACATAATCTGTTACTAAGCTTTTCAGTTTTATTCTAATTAATTTTTCCGTGTCGGCAAGCAGCTCTTCCTCCACAAATTGCTAATTGAACTTCACAAGCTCTTTCTCGCAGACTTTGAGGCGTGGTCGTTTCTTTAGATAAACTTTTTGTTTCATCATCAATGAATTCTTATTGTAATAGTGTTATAAATTATAAGTTTAACGCTTCTAAGAATTGAACCCAGGACTTGAACTCAGAACCACTCCAACTCAATTACATAATTTTGCTGTGCCAGATCGTTCATGTAAAATGCTGAGAGGTGTTTTGTGTAATTAAGTGCTTGCATGTTGTGTAATTCAAACTGTCTGTTGCAAAGTAATGGAGTGAAGTGGCAAGAGCATTCTGTTTGAATGTCTGTCAAATAAGTCAAGAATTATTAATAATTTACTCGTATTTTATTTCGATTTAGATGTGCTGTGTTTTAGTTTACTAGAGCCTTACTTAAATGTAATAGTGTTAATTATAAATGCGTATGTCAAATAGTATTGTCAAATCACATCCCTTTTCGTTAGAAACATGTAGCCCTTCATTTCTTGAGCAAACTCGCACTCTTTCGTTGACTTTTTTACACTCACTCCTGGAAACCTTTAGCACCCCTCAAGTTCCTCTAGATTTTTACGACAAACTGAGACCCGCCTAATTGAAAATCTTCTTTCAGAATAACTTTTATTACACAATAATGTAAAGCACGATAGCTGGATGATAAAGACCTTATGAAAAAGGCAGTAGTAACGTTCAGCAGCTAGATGAAGAATAAACGTTTTTTCGAATTTTTTTACTGTTGTACCTAGGGCTAACTAATGCATTAAAGACAGATAGGAAAAAGAACCTTCTGAATCTTTTGACACCAATATCATGTTTCTGTGTTGTGGACCTCGAGTTATAGCAAAATGTGGTCTCACAAACCATAAAAATCTTGAAATTCCCACAGAGCATTCAAACATCGATATTTGTGTAGTGCGTTTCTGTGCAATTTTCTCCCCAGTAAATCACATAATCACTTGTTTTTTTAAAAAAGTGAAAAAAGTACATACTCAAATACAGGGGTACAACTAGGACAGGTTCTGCAAATTAAAGCTCTGTAGTTAGTCTATGGTGCGATATACAAGGTTACGTATGCCAACTTCACACATTGTCAAACAAGTAATAGCAAAGCCCATTTGATTTTTTATAGTCGCACTACTAAATGTAAGCCTTGTGCTTTATCTATGCATTGTTTCAGCCACTTCAGCCATTATAGTCTAGTACAGCTAGCCGTTTTACCTTTGTTATCTTGAAACGTTGCGAATGCATCAAGTTTTCTTAAGCATGAAAGTGTGCCTCAGCATTAGGAATGTGTATTTTAAATGCACGAAAATGAAAAGGAAAAAATTCTTGAGTTGCTTTTTCGGAGTCGGAGCACGAGCAAAATTTGGTTTTCTAGTTGAGCATGCAGCAGCTGGATCAGAACTCAGGAATGGCGTGCACGGATCAAGACTCAGGAGTGGCGTGCACGCATCAGGATTGGGTTCGAATTCCATAATTGAATCCGGCCAGCTCAAGTGCGGACATGTCATCTCATATTAAGAGTTGATATGGTTCCCCAAATTAAATGCTGACATAGCATCCCATATTGATATAGCAGCCCCAGTTTAGGAGTGACTTACCTCCTGTATTTTTTCACGTTGCTTTCTCTGTTCGTTTTCATACTCCTCTTGCATTTTGCGCGCATCTTCAACCATCCTTTGTTCTTCTTTTTCTTCCATAATTCGAAGTTCTTCTTTTCGCTTTGCCTCCAGCGTTCGTTTCTCTTCAATCTGAAACTATTGTTGTGAGAAAACAACCCAAAACCAACAAATAATAAGTTTGATGCGTAATGCCTTGACGATAATTTCCTCAACTTGGCACATTTTCTCAAACCGCGATGACATCATGAAAAATACCAAAAGATCAAGCAAATTCATACAAATAAACAGTTCGTAGCACTATCATGTAAATCTGGGAAACAACATTCTTTATACTTAGAAAGAAATCCAATATTTTAATTCCGGTTTTGTCTCCGTTAAAGGAGGAAGCCGGATTCACCTCATGCTTCTAGAAAATCGATGTAAACATAATAAACACTCCATTTTCACCGCGACTACGAAAACACAATCACACAAACGTTCGATTTTAATCACACAAAATCATTGCTTACCCAAAATCACCAATCAAATAGTCACCTGCTTGCGTAGTTCATCCTTATAAACATCCTTTTGTGTGCGCTGTTCCACGCTTTCCTTCACTTCAAATGGATTACTGCGACCAAACCTGGGAGAATGACCAAAAACCTCAGTGTCCTGCAGAGTCACACAAAATCTTTTGTTCGATCATATCGTAAAACTTGTCGTTAGAAAAAATTACAATCATGAAATTATGATATAACCTGTTTTCTGGGAGTTTGGAATATATCCTCTGTGTCTTGGATCATCTTCTGTCTTTGTTTGGCCATTTCAACCACTTTGCTAGGATCACGAACCAAGTCTTCGTTGTGAAGATGCATTTGTCTCAAGTCAGCTGCAACCAAATGCAGATTTATCGAGATTGATGTTGCGATGTACTTGCTTTAACTTACATATCAGGTTGCCATGTACATCTTTCATGGGAGCACCGCCACCTCCTTTCCCCCAAGGATTGTAGTTGAGAGCCTCCAACTCTTTCTGCTTATCGTACCGCTCCTGCTCCTCTTTTTCGTGCTTCTTCTTTTTCTCCTTGAGCTTCATCTAAAAAGCAATCTAATAGTAGCCATCTTTGAGAACACTACATTAGGCTGTCAAAGGAGTATTCCCAACTAGCGTTCCAGTTTTGTCAACTTTAAACAATGCACAACTACATTGAGACACACCTAGCAGTGCTATTGTACGACATTTTTGTCTTATACATTTAGCATCATGCGACATTGCACAAGGCTGGTGCAGTGCATCTTAACACTAATGTCACAACATTGCACGTTACTGGTGCGATGCATCTCAGCACTAATGTCACAAAATTGCACGTTGCTGGTGCGATGCATCTCAACACTGACGATACAACATTGCACACTGCTGGTGTGATGCATCTCAACACTGACGATACAACATTGCATGTTACTGGTGTGATACATCTCAACACTAACGTCACAAAATTGCACGTTGCTGGTGCGATGCATCTCAACACTGACAACACAACATTGCACGTTGCTGGTGCGATGCATCTCAACACTGACAACACAACATTGCACGTTGCTGATGCAATGCATCTCAACACTGAAGATGCAACATTGCATGTTACTGGTGTGATACATCTCAACACTAACGTCACAACATTGCACTTTGCTGGTGCGATGCATCTCAACACTGACGTCACAACATTGCACGTTGCTGGTGCGATGCATCTCAACACTGACAACACAACATTGCATGTTGCTGGTGCGATGCATCTCAACACTGAAGATACAACATTGCATGTTACTGGTGTGATACATCTCAACACTAACGTCACAAAATTGCACGTTGCTGGTGCGATGCATCTCAACACTGAAGATACAACATTGCACGTTGCTGGTGCGATGCATCTCAACACTGACGATACAACATTGCACGTTGCTGGTGCAATGCATCTCAACACTGAAGATACAACATTGCATGTTACTGGTGTGATACATCTCAACACTAACGTCACAACATTGCACATTGCAGGTGGGATGCATCTCAACACTGAAGATACAACATTGCACTTTGCTGGTGCGATGCATCTCAACACTGATGACACAACACTGCACACTGGGGGTGCAATGCATCTCAACGCTAATGTCACAACATTGCACGTTGCTGGTGCAATGCATCTCAACACTGACGACACAACACTGCACGTTGGGGGTGCGATGCATCTCAGCACTAATGTCACAACATTGCACGTTGCTGGTGCGATGCATCTCAACACTGACAACACAACATTGCACATTGCTGGTGTGATGCATCTCAACACTGAAGATACAACATTGCATGTTACTGGTGTGATACATCTCAACACTAACGTCACAAAATTGCACGTTGCTGGTGCGATGCATCTCAACACTGAAGATACAACATTGCACGTTGCTGGTGCGATGCATCTCAACACTGACGATACAACATTGCACGTTGCTGGTGCAATGCATCTCAACACTGAAGATACAACATTGCATGTTACTGGTGTGATACATCTCAACACTAACGTCACAACATTGCACATTGCAGGTGGGATGCATCTCAACACTGAAGATACAACATTGCACTTTGCTGGTGCGATGCATCTCAACACTGATGACACAACACTGCACACTGGGGGTGCAATGCATCTCAACACTGACGATACAACATTGCATGTTGCTGGTGTGATGCATCTCAACACTGAAGATACAACATTGCATGTTACTGGTGTGATACATCTCAACACTAACGTCACAAAATTGCACATTGCTGGTGCGATGCATCGCAACACTAACGTCACAACATTGTACGTTGCTGGTGCAATGCATCTCAACACTAAAAATACAACATTGCACGTTGCTGGTGCGATGCATCTCAACACTAATGACACAACATTGCACGTTACTGGTGCGATGCAACTCAACACTGAAGACACAACTTTGCATGTGCCATGCATCTCAACACAAACCTTACAACATTGCTCTTTGGGGGTGTGATGCATCTCAACACTAACGACCTAAATTTGCATCAGATTTCCACAAGCGAGCAGACTCTAATTCCTGAATGTATTTTGTGACCCATGCCTTTCATAAATGCGAATGTTGTCAACAATTGAAGTCTCTCCAACTGTTTCGTGGCAGCTAATGTAGTGGCATACTTGTTCTTTTAACTCCTCCTGATAGGTTAGCATCATTTCTTTTTTCTTGCTGTCATCTCTTTTGTCATCGGATACTAGACTCGATTTCATTGGTTCGCTTCTGATCATGTGGTCACTGAAATCACAAGGGTTCAAATACTGCTTTATGGCAGAATTAAACATGAAATACTAACCGCTGGGCAACGTCACTAGGTTTGACAGCAATTTGCACAGATTTCCGGGGAGCTGAAACAACAAAAGGGTCACGTGTAACTTTCAGCAATCAGAAGCGACTGGGAATCAGTTACAAATTGAGCTACCGGAACGTACCGCCAAACTTTGATTCCGCAGCAACTAGAAGAGGTGACAGTCCCGACTGCATGGCTTCAAAAGAAGGCTTTATGAAACCAGAACCGGCCAGAGCGGGATTAAGGGGGTTGTGTGAGCCGTAGTAATAATATGCATCATCATATGGAGAGGGATAAGGGTTAGGGGCAGGAGCGTAAGGGTTGGGGGGAGGGGGATGAAACCTGGAAAATTTGATTTTAAGTTAGAATTAAAATTGAAATAAAAAAATGAAGCGGTAACAGACCCGTTGAAGGAAGGGTACGATCCTATCTGAGGACGTGGAATCCACTGCTTCTCTTCGACATCATCCTCACTCTCCTCCATACTTCCCAATCTCCTTCATAACAGTTATGTCCCAAACACAAAATAGATCACGATTATTTACCAAAAACTAAACAAAATATAAAGGTGTGTTCTACAAGTTCTAAAATTCTGCTTCCTGCATAATCTACAATTCAGCTAGAGATTAACTTAGTGGCAGAAGATTTAGTAACTTGTTGACAGTATATAATTGCAATTCCAGCTCTGTGTAACATTTATTATATTTTTCAGATGCGACAGAAAATATTTTACTTAGGCTGCGTTCGAATATATCGGATCGCTCTGTTTCCGCTCGGTATCAAGAAGCAAAACCTTGTCCCAAAATCTGCTTTAAATATCGGTAAAAAGTTTTATTCCTCGAGGCAAAAACCGCTATGTGCGAACTCAGCTTTAGTAACTCTCGTTTTACGGATTCTACTTTTTTACTTTGCAATTTAGCAATGACCACAGAGCAACGAAATAACCTCATATTTCTGGTCCGTTTGGATAAAAGTCTATCATAAAAGCTCTCCATGTGCTTCAGCTAGTCTATGAAAATCAGACCGTATCTCATTCAACGATTTTTCTCTGGCACAAGAAATTCAAAGAAGGACTTGAAAATGTTGAAGATAATTGTAGGTGAGGGAGGTCTTCCACCAGCAAAGCTGAAACCAATGTTGAGCTAGTGAAGGAGATGGTGATCGTCGGTTAAGTGTTCGACTGATCTCAAATCAGTTGCATTAAGCCGAAATAGCGTTTGGAAAATAATCGCAGAAGTTATGGAAATGCGGAAAGCTTGTGCAAAAATGGCGCCAAAACTGTTGAATGATGAACAAAAGATGCGGCGCGTGCAAGTATGCCAAGACATCCTGGAGCATCTTGATTCCAATCCAGACTTGCTGAAAAGAGTTATTACTGGTGATGAAACGAGGATATTTGAGTATGACCAGAGAGCAATCGTTAGAGTCTTCATTGAAAAAGTCCTCCATTACCACGGATAAAAAACCAAGGCAGTAGAAATCCAAAATCAAACTCAGTTGATAGCATTTTTCGACGTCAGAGGCGTGGTTAATTTTGAATTTTTACCGTTGAGTCAAACTGTCAACCAACATGTTTTCGGAAACAGAGATCTTGTAACGCTTGCTTCGCACAGTAAAGAAAAAAAAGCGAGATTCGTTGGAAAGCAACAACTCGTGGCTGCTTTACCACAATAATGCTCCCCCTTGAGCATCCGGACGTTTTTGGCGGAGAAAAACATTACAATACAGGAGCAATCTCCGTATTCGCCAGATCGTGCTTGATGTGACTTTTTCCTTTTCCCAAAATTAAAAGCATTATTACAGGAACACATTTTCCAAACGTGGATGCCTTTCCAAGATCCGTAACAAGGGAGAATGGAGGATCCTCCAAGAATCGTGCCAAAACAGCATTAATACGTGACAGAGAAGAATGGAAAAAAGGTAAATACTCAGAAGGGGAACACATGTAATGCTTTGCATAGATCGGAAATAAAATTATTGTCACCTCTGCCCTTGAACTTTCAGGACACACCTCGTATTTTGATGCAAGAGCAGTTGTTGGATATTGATTCAGTCTCTACTACCCCGTTTTCTGTAACCCACCTTTAAGTTAAAATCTGTTTGTTTTTTATTGACCACAGGATCACGTGACCGTTCGAGCACATCGCAGTAATTTTCTGATTTACTGAACCTTTTTTGTATCCTCAGTAGCAAGCCAAAAGAGCTAGCAGTTATATCTAGACTAGATTAACGTGTTTAATAAGCTAATATTGGGTACATAACGATTCTATTTGATTGAGATGAAGTCAACAATAATAGAATGTTCTTCTGGTAATGTAACGTTTATTTAAGTTGATACAAGTTCTTATCGAGCATGCAAAAAACTTCAATATCCGTCAACGTTTCGAACAGCTATACAACTGTTCTTCATCAGGACTAATAATAAACGAAAGCACGAGTGAGGCAATATAAATAGTTTGCTACGCAATCGAAAGAAAAAGGCAAAACAAAAGGTTTAAAGGCGAATAATAAACAACTGTAGATTACGTCAAATTATCATAAATTTCAGAATAAAAACAATTTTCTTTATCATTGATTGAATTTTCAGAATTATGAATAAAAAAAGATTCAAGAAATCGGCGTTTGGTAAAATCTATTTCAAAGGTTAAAATTTTGCTATGATCCCAGTCAACTCAGTGATCTTTGGTGATGACATGCTTGACCAATGCCGTTTTTTTATTAAAATTGTTGTCATCAACTTTTGCCAGATTTGCTGGCTTTAAATCCCTTTTATGCTCAGCCAATCTTGTTTTGTAAGCCCGTCCAGTTTCCCCAATGTAGATACCAGTGCAATCTCGACAAGGAATCTGGTAAACTACACCAGGTCTAGACGACCTTTCAACTGAGTCTTTTGCCTTTGATAACATGTCTTTTAAAGTTAAATGCGGTTTGCTACTAACCAAAATTCCCACGTTTCTCAAAATTTTTGACAAAGCCTCAAAGTGTCTTGGAACATAAAGCAGCACAACACGTGTTTTAATGTCCTTTTTATCCGCTAAAGATAAATTTGTTTTTGTTTTCAAACTTCTAACTGTGCGTTTTAGAAACCATGTGGAATAATCATTCTTTTTCAAAGCTTCCATAATTTTTGAAGTTTCTAATGTTTTATTTGCCTGCTCGGAATTTAATTGTGATTGACTAAACGTTACATTACCAGAAGAGCTAAATAAAATGAGTTTATCAAAAATACCTGGTAGCCAGAATAACAATAATAGAATGTTACTTTTAATTAATGGATATTACGGCATATAGGCTAACTGCAATCAGTTGAATAAAATACCACTTCCACGACCGGTTTCGTTCCTATTAAAACTCGTCAGGTGGACTCAGGTATTGAACCGACGGTCACATGAATTGCTTCATGCGGTTTATGCCACTCCGCCATCGGTCCTTTCAACTGATACTGTTAATTTTAAGCTTATATATGGTGCACGCTCACTACAGTGAGCTTGATGCGATATATGCTTTTAATTCCCAGCCAAGCCAGTGCCTTTATTACGTTGTAATACGAATGGCGGAGGCGGAGTGGCATAAACCGCATGAAGCAATTCATGTGACCGTCGGTTCAATACCTGAGTCCACCTGACGAGTTCTAATAGGAACGAAACCGGTAGTGGAAGTGGTATTTTATTCAACTGATTGCAGTTAGCCTAAATGCCTTAATATCCATTAATTAAAAGTAATATCTTAGACCAGTGGTTCTCAAACTGTGCGTCGCGACGCCCCGGTGCGTCGTTTCAATTTTCCAAGTGCATCGCGGAATATTTTGGTTTTGTGCCTTTAAGTCTAGGTTTTATTTCGTCAAAAGAACTCTGATCCTAGATTCCTTTCTTACTTTCTTTTGACATTTTCACAATAGTGTTTTTAATACACTGTTGTAACGGTTGACTTGTTATTCAAGAATCAAATTGCAGAAGTTTAACTTAATTGGCGAAAAATATATGAAGAATAAAGCATTCAGTTTTATGTTGGACGAAAACAGGAAAAATGAGTTACAAACTTCGAAGAGCGTAATTTTACGATTGAAGATGACGGACCAATCCAAAATCTCGGGAGCATCTGCATAGGGGCAGTTATTTATGTAGATTATGGGTCACATTTATCTCGCAGTACGGCAAACTAAACTGTAGGATGCTGTCTGGTGCGTCGCAAATCTCGCAAGCTTTTTTAAATGCGTCGCATCGCAAAAAGTTTCAGAACCACTGTCTTAGACAGGCTAACACCAGCTCCTATAATTCGTAATAATAGAATGTGTTACTGCAATCGTTTGAGTGAAGTTTGGCGCAATATTGTTTCTGGTATGTATTGATTTTCTCCAAGTATAACGTAACTAAAAATAGCAGCAACTGACTCCAGTATATTCTTTGGCAGAAACTGTCTTGTATCACCGTGTATCGGCCTTTCTGGTGTCACCGCATGCTTGAACCCTCCCCCAAATTTGGCTTTCCGAATTTAGATATTTGTTATTCATTCTAAATTATTTATCTTCTTAACTTTAAATATCATTTGTTTTAACCAAAGTCTGGAGTCAGTGAAAGAAAGCCACTACGAGACGCGTTGAAGAAATAAAATTTAAATAATCAAGTCGTAGCAGCCGTACTTTCACGCGGGTAAGTCGCAGCACCCGTAGTTTCGTGCGAGTATGTCGTAGCACCCGTAGTTTCGTGCGAGTAAGTCGTAGCACCCGTAGTTTCGTGCGAGTAAGTCGTAGCAGCCGTAGTTTCGTGCGAGTAAGTCGTAGCACCCGTAGTTTCGTGCGAGTAAGGCGTAGCAGCCATAGTTTCGTGCGAGTAAGTCGTAGCAGTCGTAGTTTCGTGCGAGTAAGTCGTAGCACCCGTAGTTTCGTGCGAGTAAGTCGTAGCAGCCGTAGTTACGTGCGAGTAAGTCGTAGCAGCCGTAGTTTCGTGCGAGTAAGGCGTAGCACCCGTAGTTTCGTGCCAGTAAGTCGTAGCAGTCGTAGTTTCGTGCGAGTAAGGCCTAACAGCCATAGTTTCGTGCGAGTAAGGCCTAGCAGCCGTAGTTTCGTGCGAGAAAGTTGTAGCAGCCGTAGTTTTGTGCGAGTAAGTCGTAGCAGCCGTAGTTTCGTGTGAGTAAGTCGTAGCAGCCGTAGTTTCGTGCGAGTAAGTTGTAGCAGCCGTAGTTTCGTGCGAGTAAGGCCTAGCCAGAGACGTAGCAGCCGCCCCCCAAACCCCCCATTTGGGGGGGGCCCAGGCCAACTTTGGGGGCCCAAGTTAGTCTGAAATTGCTTTTTGGCTACGTGACTTCTTTCAGTTCAGCAGACTTGTTTACAACCGATTTAAACTGTAGGAAGAAATTGGCTTGTGACATCATAAGTGAATGCTACGTCATTTTATCTCGCAGAATCTAGAATATTTCGATTGATTTTCTGGTAGAATCTTCAATATTCGATTGACGTAACAATGCCATTGTTACGCAACAATCATAGAATGGTCTGGAATTCTGTTTGGCTATAAATACCGGGACAATATATATATACTGCAGAGTGCAGATAAAGTATTTTATTGACATTGTATAGAATGAAACGTTCAAAAAGTGGTGCTCAAAAGAGAAAAGAAGCAGCCACTGCTCGAGATGCTGTAGCGAAATTGCCCAAGATGACAGATTTTTTCAAGATTACTGAGCAGAGTAGACCTGGCACTAGTACCGAGAGGGATGAAGAAAACTATAGTGTACAAGAAAAAGAAGACTATGACGATCGGCATCAAAGTGATTGTGAATTTCCAGAAAATGTAAGTTGTGATTTACCTGCCAATACGCAACCTTCAATATCAAAAATAACTGAATCTCAATTTACCCCTATTTCTGATGACCCATGTAAATGGCCTGAAAGTATTTCTGATGCTCAACGATGTGATATAGTAAAGCGTGGACCACATCAACTAATAATGAATTTTCCATATAATAACACAACTCCAAGGCGACGTTTTTCCTCCAACCATTATAAACGTGTGTTACCTAATGGTGAAAGTGTTTCACGGTCGTGGCTAGTTTATTCTGGGGAATCAGATCAAGTTTTTTGCTTTTGTTGTAAGCTATTTGGAAAAACACTAAGCCCCTTTTGTAGTGGTATAAATACATGGGAGGGTTTTTCGAAAAAACTGAAAGACCATGAAAACGGCATTTCCCACCAAGAATGCTGCAGTCAATGGATGTTGCTAGCTGAAGGGATAAGAAATTCATCCACTATCGACAAACGCGAGATGAATATTTTTTTCAATGAAAGACGTTTTTGGAGAAATGTTTTAGAGAGACTTATCGACATTGCCTTGTTTCTATCGGAAAGGAATCTTGCTTTTAGAGGATCTGAAGAAGTCTTAGGATCTCCTCACAATGGAAATTTTCTGGGTATATTTGAGCTTTTGGCAAGAAGAGATCCGATCCTAAAAGAGCTTCAAGACAGAATCAAGAATAAAAACACTAAAGATCACTATTTGAGTCCTACCATACAAAATGAACTAATTGAATTGCTAGCGACAGAAGTTGAAAAAGAAAATTTACAGCAATTGAAATTGGCAAAATATTTTTCTATAATTTTGGACTGCACTCCAGATATGTCACATCATGAACAAATGTCTGTCATTCTCCGTTATGTACTATGTAATGAAGAAGCTGCTGTTGTTAAAGAAACATTTTTTGGCTACTTGAGAATAAGTGACAGTACTGGGAAAGGCTTGTTGGACGCTTTCTTAGAAAAAGCGACCGAACTGCAACTCGAATTGTCTGATTGTCGAGGTCAGTCATATGATAATGGTGCTAACATGAAAGGAAAACATTCTGGGGTCCAAGCAAGAATGCTAGACATCAATCCCAAAGCTGTTTACGTGCCCTGTGCAAACCATACCCTTAACTTAGTTGTTGTTGACAGTGCTAATTGATCGACGGAAGCATTGACATTTTTTGGAGTACTTACAAGGTTGTATGTGCTGTTTTCTTCCTCTGCTCAGCGTTGGGAAATTTTGAAGAAACATGTGGAGCTGTCCATAAAGTCACAATCTGATACTCGTTGGGAAAGCAGAATTAAATGCATCAAACCTCTTCGATACAATTTAAAAGAGGTGTTGCTGGCACTGAAAGACTTGGAAGCCATTTCCATAGAAAGAAAAGATGGAAGAGCTGCCTCAGAAACAAAATCGTTGATAGCTCATTTATCAAAATGGAGTTTTCTTTTGTCGGTGTTTATTTGGTATGATATCCTATTCCAAGTCAATAAAGCAAGCAAGATTCTTCAATCGTATGGAGTCTCCCTTCATACAATGGAAACGGAAATCCAGGCAACTGAAAAGTTTTTGCAAAACTATCGCACAACGGGTTATGACAGTGCGGCAACATCTGCTGTTGAAATAGCACAGGAATTGGATATTGATCCTTCTTTTCCTCCGTCAAGAAGTGGAAAGAAAAGAAGATTGTTTGATTACCAAGGTGAAGAGGAACAACGAGCTACTCCTGAACTGAAATTTAAAAGCAACTTTTTCTATCCATTAGTAGACCAGGCTATTATGTCAATAAAGGAGCGCTTTAATTCGTTACGTGAGGTTTCTTCCGCCTTTTCGTTTTTGTACACACGAGACAAACTTTTGCTTGTGCAACAAGAAAATGCTCTTCTTACTTGCTGTAAAGAGTTCCAAAAAAAGTTCGGTGACATTGATTCTGATGAAATGAGTGCTGAGCTACGGCGGTTTGTTTTAATTTTACAAAAAAAACGCAATCTCAAAACGGCTCAAGACTTTCTGAACTATCTTCTAAAGACTCATTTATTTGAATTGTATCCGAATGTGTACATCGCACTTCGAATCTTACTAACTTGCCCCGTGACTGTTGCCAGCGCTGAAAGAAGCTTCATCAAATTGAAACTGATCAAAACTTTTAATAGAACGTCTATGACAGACAGTAGACTATCTTCATTAGCCATGTTGTCAATCGAAAATGACTGCGCCCGATCTCTTGATTATGACAATGTCATAACAGCATTTGCGAACAAAAAGGTTCGCTCCAGACTATTTAAATGATACTGTGTTTTTATAAGTTTTTCATGTTTTTCAGTGTAATTGCTTTCGTTTCGCAGTGTCTGCATAAATGTCCTACTGAACACTGGCATCGGTGCCGAATTTTTTATGACTTGCACCTTCGGTATCGGCATGCTTTATTCTGACATTAGCCTGTTTACTTATGTACAAATTGTGGTGTATTTTCTTAATGCAGCTTTTCAATTTTACACCTCTAAAGTGATATGACCTGTGCGCAGTGGCTCTTGCGCTTACTTTGGGGGGGCCCGAAGTTGGAGTGCTACGGGACTGGGCCTAGCAGCCATAGTTTCGTGCGAGTAAGTCGTAGCAGCCATAGTTTCGTGCGAGTAAGTCGTAGCACCCGTAGCTTCGTGCGAGTAAGTCGTAGCACCCGTAGTTTCGTGCGAGTAAGGCGTAGCACCCGTAGTTTCGTGCGAGTAAGTCGTAGCACCCGTAGTTTCGTGCAAGTAAGTCGTAGCAGCCGTAGTTTCGTGCGAGTAAGGCGTAGCACCCGTAGCTTCGTGCGAGTAAGTCGTAGCACCCGTAGCTTCGTGCGAGTAAGTCGTAGCACCCATAGTTTCGTGCAAGTAAGTCGTAGCAGTCGTACTTTCGTGCGAGTAAGTCGTAGCAGCCGTAGTTTCGTGCGAGTATGTCGTAGCACCCGTAGCTTCGTGCGAGTAAGTCATAGCAGCCATAGTTTCGTGCGAGTATGTCGTAGCACCCGTAGTTTTGTGCGAGTAAGGCGTAGCAGCCGTAGTTTCGTGCGAGTAAGTCGTAGCAGCCGTAGTTTCGTGCGAGTAAGGCCTAGCAGCCATAGTTTCGTGCGAGTAAGTCGTAGCACCCGTAGTTTCGTGCGAGTAAGTCGTAGAAGCCAAAGTTTCGTGCGAGTAAGTCGTAGCAGTCGTAGTTTCGTGCGAGTAAGTCGTAGCACCCGTAGTTTCGTGCGAGTATGTCGTAAAAGCCGTAGTTTCGTGCGAGTAAGTCGTAGCACCCGTAGTTTCGTGCGAGTAAGTCGTAGCAGCCGTAGTTTCGTGCGAGTAAGTTGTAGCAGCCGTAGTTTCGTGCGAGTAAATCGTAGCAGCCGTAGTTTCGTGCGAGTAAGTTGTAGCAGCCGTAGTTTCGTGCGAGTAAGTCGTAGCACCCGTAGTTTCGTGCGAGTAAGTCGTAGCACCCGTAGTTTCGTGCGAGTAAGTCGTAGCACCCGTAGTTTCGTGCGAGTAAGTCGTAGCACCTGTAGTTTCGTGCGAGTAAGGCCTAGCAGCGGTAGTTTCGTGCGAGTAAGTCGTAGCACCCGTAGTTTCGTGCAAGTAAGTCGTAGAAGCCAAAGTTTTGTGCGAGTAAGTCATAGCAGCCGTAGTTTTGTGCGAGTATGTCGTAGCAGCCGTAGTTTCGTGCGAGTATGTCGTAGCAGCCGTAGTTTCGTGCGAGTAAGTCATAGCAGCCGTAGTTTCGTGCGAGTAAGGCGTAGCAGCCGTAGCTTCGTGCGAGTATGTCGTAGCAGCCGTCGTTTCGTGCGAGTAAGTCGTAGCAGCCGTAGTTTCGTGCGAGTAAGTCGTAGCACCCGTAGTTTCGTGCGAGTAAGTCGTAGCACCCGTAGTTTCGTGCGAGTAAGTCGTAGCAGCTGTAGTTTCATGCGAGTAAGTCGTAGCAGCCGTAGTTTCGTGCGAGTAAGGCCTAGCAGCCATAGTTTCGTGCGAGTAAGTCGTAGCACCCGTAGTTTCGTGCGAGTAAGTCGTAGAAGCCAAAGTTTCGTGCGAGTATGTCGTAGCACCCGTAGTTTCGTGCGAGTAAGTCGTAGCAGCCGTAGTTTCGTGCGAGTAAGGCGTAGCACCCGTAGTTTCGTGCGAGTAAGTCGTAGCAGCCGTAGTTTCGTGCGAGTATGTCGTAGCAGCCGTAGTTTCGTGCGAGTAAGTCATAGCAGCCGTAGTTTCGTGCGAGTAAGGCGTAGCAGCCGTAGCTTCGTGCGAGTATGTCGTAGCAGCCGTCGTTTCGTGCGAGTAAGTCGTAGCAGCCGTAGTTTCGTGCGAGTAAGTCGTAGCACCCGTAGTTTTGTGCGAGTAAGTCGTACAAGCCATAGTTTCGTGCGAGTATGTCGTAGCAGTCGTAGTTTCGTGCGAGTAAGTCGTAGCAGTCGTAGTTTCGTGCGAGTAAGTCGTAGAAGCCAAAGTTTCGTGCGAGCAAGTCGTAGCACCCGTAGTTTCGTGCAAGTAAGTCGTAGAAGCCATAGTTTCGTGCGAGTAAGTCGTAGCACCCGTAGTTTCGTGCGAGTAAGTCGTAGCAGCCGTAGTTTCGTGCGAGTAAGGCCTAGCAGCGATAGTTTCGTGCGAGTAAGTCGTAGCACCCGTAGTTTCGTGCGAGTAAATTGTAGAAGCCAAAGTTTTGTGCGAGTAAGTCGTAGCACCCGTAGTTTCGTGCGAGTATGTCGTAGCAGCCGTAGTTTTGTGTGAGTAAGTCGTAGCAGCCGTAGTTTTGTGCGAGTAAGTCGTAGCACCCGTAGTTTCGTGCGAGTAAGTCGTAGCAGCCGTAGTTTCGTGCGAGTAAGTTGTAGCAGCCGTAGTTTCGTGCGAGTAAGTCGTAGCAGTCGTAGTTTCGTGCGAGTAAGGCGTAGCAGCCGTAGTTTCGTGCGAGTAAGTCGCAGCAGCCATAGTTTCATGCGAGTAAGTCGCAGCACCCGTAGTTTCGTGCAAGTAAGTCGTAGCAGCCATAGTTTCGTGCGAGTAAGTCGTAGCAGCCGTAGTTTCGTGCGAGTAAGTCGTAGCAGCCGTAGTTTCGTGCGAGTAAGTCGTAGAAGCCGTAGTTTCATGCGAGTAAGTCGTAGCAGTCGTAGTTTCGTGCGAGTAAGTCGTAGCACCCGTAGTTTCGTGCGAGTAAGGCCTAGCAGCCGTAGTTTCGTGCGAGTAAGTCGTAGCACCCGTAGTTTCGTGCGAGTAAGTCGTAGAAGCCAAAGTTTCGTGCGAGTAAGTTGTAGCAGCCGTAGTTTTGTGCGAGTAAGTCGTAGCAGCCGTAGTTTCGTGTGAGTAAGTCGTAGCACCCGTAGTTTCGTGCGAGTAAGTCGTAGCAACCGTAGTTTCGTGCGAGTATGTCGTAGCAGCCGTAGTTTCGTGCGAGTAAGGCCTAGCAGCCGTAGTTTCGTGCGAGTAAGTCGTAGCACCCGTAGTTTCGTGCGAGTAAGGCGTAGCAGCCGTAGTTTCGTGCGAGTAAGTCACAGCAGCCATAGTTTCGTGCGAGTAAGTCGCAGCAGCCGTAGTTTCGTACAAGTAAGTCGTAGCAGCCAAAGTTTCGTGCGAGTAAGTCGTAGCAGTCGTAGTTTCGTGCGAGTAAGTCGTAGCAGCCGTAGTTTTGCGCGAGTATGGCGCTGCCAAACCGCTTCAAAGAAACCATTCGCAACAGCAGTGATTTTGAACAACTTACTTTTTTCCTCTCTTCTTAGATTTTGACACATCGTCATAGAAGCTTTCTTGCAAACTCAAATCATTTGACTTCTTTTCACGGTAGTGTGATGATCGATCCGTCAACTGAAACAAATGAGCAATATGAAACCAAAAGCCACCTGCGGGATTTCAACTCCGGTTTTGTGCCAACAAATTGGTAAAAGTCTTAAAGAGCAACGCGGCTTTGTTCAACTTTCCGTTTCCTGATCGTAGCTAAAAATAATGAGAACTCATTCAACTCATAAAACAAAAGAGCAACGAAGAGAAAGACTGTGGAGCGACCTGACAGTTGTCAAGTTAACAGTCATCTGTTTGAATACAAAGGTCAATGTCGATCTCGCTCTGCATGCAAGAGAACGCTTTAAATCATAGTTCCTCAAATTCTCAAGTATAATGACAAATAAAACAAACTATTTTTAGTATAATCAACCTTTTACGTCAACTTTCGCTTACAGCATAAATAAAGCTTTGTTTCTGAACTAGTATACGTTTGCAAAAATTCGCAATAATCACAGTCAATTTGCAACTATTCGCTTAACAAAAATATTTGTCATTTATTTCTATAATTTAATGGCGTCGTTAGCCTTAGCTGAGTGGTCGAAGGAGGAATTACCGGTTAGAACTCTCACCTGCAAAAAAGCTTGAGCTCAAACCCCAGAGTAGTTGGTGCAAATTGTGGCTTCGAATCTCACCCAAAGTTATTTTTTACTTATGCTACCTCACGATGGTGATTAATTTGACCGGTTTTCATAAAAATAACAAACACCAAGAACGCGGCTCGTCATAATACCTGCTTTTCTGTGCGTTTCTCATTCACTTGTGACGTGTCAACTTGCTTCTCCAATATATGTTCTCTGCAAGATCAAGTGGTTAGCATAGTAAGTTTACCACAACCGTGGGCTGGTAAACATAATTTCATCAGCAAAATGGCGCTATGGAGTGTGCGACCATTGATCTTAAAATTGCGGGTTAAGCTCTCATAGCGTAACATTGCAGGTGGCAGTGCTGAGCGGAATCGGTGTTTGCTTTCAATCCCACACTTTGGGTTCAAACCATGGTTCCTGCCCTCCGTAATAATCAGAATGGGTGGCTGCGAACTCGAAGTTCGTAAGACCACTCAATGACTACCACAACAGGTCACTGCCTACTTTCTGTTGATAAAACACTTAAAAATAGGAGCGTACGTGCCATCATACTATTTGCGGTCTCACACTGCCATACCAACCACCATGTCACTCATACAACCATACTATCTGCTATCCCTTTCTACTACCATGTTGCTCGTACTATCATACTAACTGCTATCCCATACAATTACTGTGTTACTCGTACTATCATACTAACTGCTAATTCATATTACTACTGTGCTAATCGTACTATCTGCTATTCCATACTACTACCATGTTACTCGTACTATCATACTAACTGCTATCCCATGCAACTACCGTGTTACTCGTATTCTCATACCAACTGCTACCCCATACTACTACCGTGTTGCTCAAACAACCATACCAACTGCTATCTGGTATAGCTATTGTGTTACTCGTACTACCATACTAACTGCTATCCCACTCCCCTACAGTGTTACTCGTACTATCATACCAACTGCTATCCCATACTACTACGGTGTCACTAGTACTACGATACTATCTGCTATCCAATACAACTACCGTATTTCTCGTACTATCATACTAACTGCAATCTCACATTACTACAGTATTACTCGTACATCATACTACTTGGTATCTCATACTACTTGGTACATCATACTACTACTACCATGTTATTTGAACTGTCATACTAACTGCTATTCCATACAACTACCGTGTTACTCGTACTATCATACTAATTGCTATCCAATACAACTACCGCTAATCGTACTACCATACTAACTACTATTCTATACAACTACTATGTTAATTGTAATATCATGCTAACTGCTATTTTATACCACTACCGTGTTACTCATACTAGCTGCTATCCCACACTACTACCATGATACTAGAACTGCTATAACTGCTATCCAATACTACTATGTTATTCGTACTATCATACTAACTGCTATTCCATACTTCTACCATGTAACTTGTACTGCCAAACTGCTATTTCATACAACTTCTGTGTTATTCGTACTACCATACTAACTGCTATCCTATACTATCACAGAGAGTTCTACAATTCTTCGATCTTTAGAAAAATCTCTAAAATCTTTAATCTGATGTTTTTGTCTGTTTTAGATTATACGGTGGTATAAGTTTTCTGTGATTCGATATTGTAGCGATTGCATTGGGATAAACTAAGCAAGGTCTGTTCAAAAAAGAAAAATCAAAATTCCCGCAAATTGTTGTGTTGAGGGGAGTGCCCGGGGTAAACTAGGACCCTCAGAAAGGCTAACAGTCGTTTCGAACCAACCAAAAACGGGGTCATCGGGTTTGAGTCAAACTGCTGCAAACGTTGGAGGATCAACTGCGATCTGATAAAATTTCAAAGCAAAACTTCATCTACTGCACTGCACTAATCCTTGAATGCAAAAGAGAGAAAGTGTACTATTAGCCAGGGCTGGGGAGTCGGTGGTCTGAACTTCCGACTCCGACTCCTGGGAATATGAAAGGTCCGATTCCGACTCCTGCTTGTTAATACTAATGGCAAATATTCTTATATTTTCTTTTACCATCTAGATATAAATCAAATTTGCATGTCATCATTACTACCAAGTGAATCATCAGGCTAATTTTAGAGGTCTGAATTTCTTAATGGTTATAGCTATGCCCTCTTGGCTTTAATAAAAAATTTATTTACAGAATATATTGACTAATTATTTGTATTATGAGTTATAACTATTGACACACTTCCAAGGAGACATATCACTAATAACTAATTTTTGTCGTTTTTTGGGGCTTAAGGAGTCCCAAAAATGCCCCGACTCCGACTCCGACTTCCCAGCCCTGCTATTAGCCACAACGAAATTCTGAAGCGTATACAGAGTTCATGTTAAACGAAGTCCAAAAATGGTGAATGAGGGTGAAGTTGTCAAGAACAAAGGCCATATCAAGATTGTGGCATTGTCTCCGAAAAATATCTACTTTTATCCGCAAGACCACCAATAAAAAACACATGTTGTACTTCGTTCATTACGACTTAGTGCTGTTTCTTCGCAATTTTATCGGTAATCTAAAATCTCTGACGGCAACAAACGTTTCCTGATTTTCGCATAAGCGCAGCCACAAGAGACTGGAGGGCCTCGCCCCTAAATTTCTACCTCACAGTCCCAGTAAAAAAACTTGCGATGCGATTTCCTATACAAATAATGATTTTTTCTCAAACTTTGGATTAGAGCAACTTTCCGTAATTGAGATATTGATGAGGCTGGCGGTGCCAGGGGTGGGACCATGGGATCTCGGTCTCCCTCTGTTCGCAGCGACTACCAGTCTTTCAATGCGTAGCATTTTACGCAGCTAGGCACTGCAGTTCATATACATTCATACAATGACTGTAGATGAAAAAAGACAGTGAATATTATCTTGCTTTTTTCAGTTATTCAAGTATTCCACAGGTATGCTGAAATAGTATGCTGAAATTGAAAAGAGGCATTTATCACCGGCTGAAACGTGTCAAACGGTAGGAGCTAGCGTGAACGAGCTCTCTCATTTGGAGAATAAAAGAATGAAAAATTCTCAAGATATAAGACTTGTTTACTCCAGCTTTTCCCTTTCAAGGTAATGCCACCAACACCAAGGGAGTCACAAAAGGTTCCGGCAAAGCAACATGTTGTCATAGCTACAGGAGTATAAGTCAGCAGGCTGAGACCGAGTCTACAGCAAATAAGCAGATGAACTGATCACATTCTTTGCATAAAATCCACAGAACGGAAATATTTCATAACTGTTCTTTGTCTGAGGCTATACCGATATCTGATGGCACTAATCAGCACAGCCAATATGCAGCAGCAATCAACTGAGCTTTCGTAGTAGTGGATTATGTCGTCATCGTCGTATCCCCTGTCGTCTAACGTAAACTGTCGTCTAAGGTTCAACAACCTCGTATTTAAAAGTTCTGTTCAGCAATTTCAACAAAAATGTTTTAACAAATGTTCAAAAAACTTTACCCCGCAATCCTCACCTTTTCTTTCTCACCCGGTCCTCTTCCATTTGCCGAGTAAGCTCCAGTTTGTATTGATCTTTCTTTCTCTGAACGGTGTTCGCACTCGGTACGTTTCCGATGGGGAGACCTGCAAGCATGACGTCACAGTCACGAAGTCAGAAACGAACAACGAAGTCTCACCTGTAAATTCCTGATCAGGGGGAGCGGACCTCGAACGCAGGTCGTTGCTTCCGTTATCAACTCCCTTCTTCAGTCGCCTTCCCTCCGCTGAACTTAGCCTTCTTTGTTCCCTTCGCCGAGGTTCATCCTGAAACCATTAAATCGACATTAAACTGAAATATTTCACGAAGCTGTTGGCCACGCATCAAAATCAAAATAAATCCTACCTCTCTTCCCTCTACCGGTGGATAGTTACCACACAAACTGATTGAATAGCGCCGTTATTTAGGTTGACGTTTTGTTGACAGCTTGCCGATGACCACTTCACGTTTATTAACTGAAGGCACTTCTATGAGTGACTGAACTCAATTAACTGCTGCTGCTAATGCCCGCGTCTACCTTGTTTTTATCCAAAAGTGTTTTATACCGCCAAGCTTTCGGTGTGCCCATGGGCTCTTGCATTTTCCAAGTGCTTGCGAATATTTTCAGGAAACACGTTGAGTTTAAAGATAATTTAAAGATATTTTTACTTTACATTGGCTACACGCTTCGTAAACCAAATATGTTAACGACACTTTTTCATCGCCGAAAAATTGTAAATAAATTTTCTCCAGCATATAAGCAATACCTCATCATCCGCTGCATTTACTCTTTAATACGAATACCACAACTTATTGGATTTTATTGATACGAAAGTAAAGGTACATAAATATCTATGATCAACCACAGTGTTTAAGAAGCCTTCTCACACAAACCGTAGCCTTCAGTTCACGTCTCAGCATTCAAAACAGAGAGTTGCTATCGCTTCAAATTGCAACACCCGAAACACCCTTAACTTGCAAAATTAGAACTGAAAAGTATCTCACACACATACATAAATTATACAGTTTCGAAACGATTCATCACTCTATGAGTTTCCATGAAGTTTCCGCGAAGTTTTCGTAACTCTACCAAGAAACCTGTCTCTTCAAGAAATACAATTTTCACAGTCAACAACCAGTTAGCTTTATGATCCTCAACAGAATTTTCAATTTAAAGAGCTACTATTCACCGGTAGAATAAAAATAGACAAAATTTAGTTCTTCTAAAATGAACAATTAGTAAGATGTTTCATATTTTCACTTTTTTGAAACTAAAAATGCAGAGAGCCTCATGAGATCGAATTTTAGTCACAATAAAAATAAAATAAAATAAAAACATTATTTTGATCCGAAGTCATTTAAAGGGTGCCCAGACCCTCACAAAGTTCGACGTGGGAGGGTTTTGTAAAAATTCGCATGCCTCTAAACAGAACGATATAGACATTTGTGTTGATGCCAAAATTTTCAGAATAGACGATTTCCTATCTGTACTTCTTACACTGTTAAGCGCTTACTAAAGCAGAAACCAAGTTATACCAAAAAATAACATTTCTAACCGTTTTTAGATCAAAATGCTCCCCCTATCCGAATTTCAGCATAAAGTCAAAATCCAATTCGCCAACAACTAAACGAATATGTCAACACACACGAGAACCATAAAGATTGGAGCCAAAAACAATTACGACGAGCAACACTCAAAAGCAATTACTGCATAAATACGAACGACGGCAAAGATCAACACCAATCAACAACTGCCCCGCTGTGGTGGTGAGGTGCCCGACCCTGTCTAGGATGACACGAATTGGTTGTTTGCCGTCCCATGGGTCTCAGTTACCTCTGACACTTCCCTCATACTAACCATATTTTCGCCGTGCTACCTTCTAAACAGCCGCTGAAGTGTAGAGGTCAGTCTCTTTAAATCGGTCGCCGCTTTATTTCCAGTATTCTTCTTCTTTCGATGAGCGGCATCGTTCTTCCTAACCTGGCCCCGACTTTTCCTGCTCAATATGCACTGCTAATATCATCTGGAGAGCTAAGTTAGTGTAATGTTGCACCTGCTCTAAATGGGTCCATCTAGAGTGCTCACTATTCTCCTTCTCCAAGTTTAATGCTCCAGGTAGCTCTCACTCCAGGAACTGTCCTCCTTGCTACGTCTCTGATTCTCCTGGGAATTCCCAACCTTTCAACACAGTGACTTTTTCTAATTCTGCGCCCCCAGCATTTATACTCCAATGTTCAATCTGCCCCTTTCGACCCCTCCGACAACGCAGCACCCTCACACTATTCTCGTCTTCAACCCAACTGTCCTCCTTCCACCCACTTCGTATCTCCTCCCTCTGCACCTTCCCCACTCTCTTATGTTTCTGGCTGTTCTTCTATACTGCTGCTCTCTCTTCCTCTCCTAATTCACTTAGGGTTCTTTAATGGAATGCCAAGTTTACGTGCTAGTAGCGCTAAACTTCTCCACTTTATGTTGATCTATTCGTTAGATCTAACCTGTATCCAGAAATCCAAACTCAATTTCCTCTTTCCGGATCCCTGGATACTCCGCTCTGTGGTCTGATCGCACCCACTTCCGGTCTGGCACTCTTTCTATTGATTACATCCCTTTGCCACATCAAGCGCCATCTTTAAGCCTGATGATCTCCTGAAGTGAAAGAACTTGTAACCAAATGACGTCAGGCTTTTGCTGCCGCCCATGGAAATGAAGATCGTCAGGCTTACATCTGTTCCTCCTGACATGCCTCCCTCTCTCTCAAATCTGATCCTAAATCAGTATATTCTCTCCTTTCTTCTGTCACTGGTTCTTCTTCCTCCTCTCTTAACCTTCCAAACTGCTCTTCTCCCAGGGAGTCGGCATCGCTTCTATGGTGACTACCTGAGATTGCACTTTCCTGTTTCTCAGCCAAAAGCCTTGCGTAACAAAACCAAACGCCACCTGTCCGAGCTTCGACGTGCCACGTGCCCTGAAGAATCTCATTTGTCTTCTGCTCTCCCTTCTCCCTTGTTGAACTTCTTGTGGCTGCCAAAAACCTCTTCTTGTTCACTGCCATGGTCCAGACAAAGTTGCCAATCCCATGCTAAAGCATCTTCTCGCTCTGGCATATATTTTCTCCAACAAATTTTCAATCTTTCTTGATCTTCACATTCCTTCTCTTCCTTCTGGAAAATATCTTCTATTATTCCCATCCGTAAAATGGGAAAGCCTCTCGACTCTGCTGCTTACTTCTGGCCTATCTCTCTCACCTCCTGTATCTCAAAGCTTTTTTAAGAAATCATTCTATTGCGTCTACTTTTGTTTCTGGAGACTAACTCCATTCTTTCTCACCGCCAGGCCGGTTTCCGCCTGGACGGTCTACTCTTGATAAAATTCTGTTTTTTTTTTCAGTCCAATTCGAAAGGGTTTAACAAACCCAAGCCAGGCTTTCGGACGATTCTGGCTACTATCGACTTCTCCGAAGTCTTTGGGATGTGCGGCCAACGAACCAACAGTCACAGTGGCACATGTATAGTACATAATGTTGCTTTGTTGAAGGAAAGATATGGTACCCTGGTGGATTGCAGAAAGAATGGATTTGGTGAGTATCAATCGAAGTTCAGTTGCTCTGTAAGAATTTGATCTGCTTCTATAATTTAAGTGAAGTATTACGGATCCACGAAAGTTCTAAGTGAACTGGACATTTTTGGGAACCTTCTCTCTAGAGAATTTGTGATAACCTTAGGCATATCTAACTGAATACTTCTGGGTAGCCATTTTCGCCAAGGATAGTTTAATGTTGTCCAGTTACAAAAAAAAACTAGACAACTTTGCAATTTAAACTCTGCAGCAGATCCCTCACGAATTAGCTAGAGTGCACTAAGAATTTTCTCACTACCATGGGGCTTAGCTAAAAAGCAACGTTTTTGTGCTCACGAAATTGCTTTGCAAAAAAATGCACATTTGAAACGTAGAGATAAGAAAAGCAAAATTCAGGTGAAATGTTTGAATTTTATACATAACTATAAACCAGTTACCTGTACATTAGAAATACTCCAAGAATATTTTAACGTTTATTTAACCAACCTTCACCGGAACCTGGGTGAATAGCAAATCGTCATCAATAATTTGTCGAGCTCTGCGCCGTCGATTCCGTCGGGCACGGAGGCGTTCGATTAGTTCCTCCTCTGTTTCATCATCGTCATCATCATCATCATCATCATAGTAGTACTCCACATATCGAGGTCTGTTCACAACATGTCACAGTACGATAATGACAATACTACGCACGCTCACTCGCATCCATCATACCTTCGACGTTTAGAGAAACCAACGCGTTTAGTGATGAAACGATCACCATCATCACCATCGCCATCAATATGCTGCCTTAAGTGGTGCCTATAAAAGCATGAAGTCAGGACAAGAAACCATAATGGACAATCAAAATTTTGCACATTCGCACTGCAACGTATTATTTGACGTGGCAAACAATGCTTACATTTCATGTTTCGTAGGGTTACGATATAATTCGAAGCTACTTGCACAGCATGTCATAAGCCAACGTTACCCACCCAACTAATCCTAATCTGACTTGTTGGTGGAGAAATCACGTAAGTCTGGATTCACAACTAACCACCTTCACCACACTAATCGATATGATCCCGATAAGGTTGAATTCCAAAAATATTGATATGACCTAGACATTTTGACTGCCTGATATTCAGTTAAATATACAAAGAAAATATTGAAGCAGAACGTTATTACTGCGTTTCTATCCAACCTCAAACCTAATGTGAAATTCCCTTACCCTTTCAAGCAGGTCACTGTCATGATGTTATTAATAATAATTTTTCAAATTTTACCAAAAACTTTGACTGTGTTGAAAAAACTTTACTTGTAACTACTTTCTGCACACAAGAAATGGCGAGACGGCTAAGTGTGAAATGACTACTTCTTGCAATAAAAAGCATTTATATAAGGTGAGCCACTGGCACTAGAAATACAAGTATAATACATTTTTGAAGAACCGTAGAGTCTGAGTTAATGAGAGTCTAATTATCATCTATGCCAGTGGTTCCCAACCTTTTGGATCTGGTGGCACCCTATCAAAGGAATAAATAGGTTGCGGCACCCTGGCAAAAAAACTGGATCATTTTTATGAGGTTTTTGTCCCACCAAAAATGTGTTCCTGCATTTCAAATAACTGTATGAAATAACACAAAATGAATTGTACAGTATAACACACGCAAATAAAGGTATTTATTCTAAAGTCAATGTGAAATTTGGGCTTGACTTTTTGCACAAATTCCCTTAATATCTGGGGGCACATTCGATAAAGCCACCCTCATTTCTTCCTCGACAATAAGTAGTCGTTCTCGTTTTTTACTTTTTATGTTCGTCAAAACGGAAAATCCACTCTCACATAGGTATGACGTGGAAAACTGAAGCAAAAGTACGATAGCTTTCTTTCCAACGCAAGGATATTCCTTTTGAACTCTTATCCAGAACTCGCCGAGAGGCATCTGCTTGTGCATTAGCTTAAAATTTCCATCGTTACGAATGTCAATTAACTCTTCTTCTTCTTTAAGATTCAAAACCACATGAGAGTCCAGCGGCAAAAATAGATTTCTTACCCACATGTAATTTTCAGTGGACAAGCTCGGAAAATACTTCTCAATTTTTTCTTCCAATGATTTTAGGTGCTGAGTTATTAATGAGACAACTTCTTTGTTCTTCATTTCAGAGAAATGTGAAAGCATGTCAAAGTTTCCGTTCGCCACTCTTAAGGACCATAATTTCAGTTTTTCTCTCAGTGCTTTCATTTTATCCGTTGAAGTTAAGAGAGTTTCATTTTTGCCCTGCATTTTGGAATTCACGTTATTTAAATGGTCGAAGATATCTACCAAATACGCTAATTTGGAGACCCAATTGTAATCACAAAGCAATTCACAAAATTCTTGTTGCTTTTCAAGGCTGAAAAAAGATAGCATTTCATCCTTCAACTCATATACTCGTGACAATGCTTTTCCACGCGACAACCATCTCACTTCGATATGCAACAGAAGATTAGCATAATTTGCTCCCATTTCTTTACAAAGCTTCGCAAATAGACGTGATTTAAGTGGTCTACTTTTGATGTAGTTGACCATTTTGACAACTTTGTTTAACACTTCCTTTAGGTCTGAACCTAATGTTTTTCCGACAAGCACTTCGCGATGAAGAAAACAGTGTGTTGTTATAATATCACTATTTTCCCGTTTTGCTAACGATACAAATCCTTTTATTGACCCAACCATCGATGGAGCTCCATCTGTGCAAATTCCTACACACTGTTTCCAAGATAACTTCGTTTCTTTCAGATACTTATTCAAAGTGTCGAAAATATTCTGACCAGTGGTAGTTTCTGTAAGTTCTTTGCAACAAAAAAACTGCTCTGTTATTTTTTCATTATTGACATACCGGATAAATGCCAGTAACTGAGCTTTCCCACCGATGTCCGTTGATTCATCGACTTGCATTGCAAAAATTTTGCTTTTATTCACCGAAGTAATGACTGTATTTTCTATGTCGGCAGACATATCACAAATTCGTCTACAAATGGTATTATTTGACAAGGGAATCTTTTTTATTTCTTCCTCAGCCTTATCTCCGAGCATCGTTTTCACAATTGCACTGCAAGCAGGAAAGATAATGCTCTCTGCTTCCGTGTGAGGCCTTGAGCTTTTAGCAATGATTTCTGCTACTAAATAACTGGCCTCTTGAGCTTTTGTAGATACTTTGAAAACTTTTGTAAACGCCTGACTTTGCTGTTTCCTCTCAGCTAAAATTCTCTCAAAATATATTCGCGGTTTATCAGAAAGATGTCCATGTTTTGCAGTGAAGTGTCTGTTCAATTTACTTAGCACCATGGATTCGTTTGACAATTTTGCTTTGCATACAAGACACTCTGGTAGAGGTTGTGCTTGGTCACCACACCAAGTAAAGCCTATAGTCAAATAACTGTCACAGTAAAGGCGAGTTTTTTTCCCTTTCTTTTTACTTGTGCTTCCTATGTTTACTGTCTCTTCTGCATCATGATCGCCGTCGCTTGACTTTCTTTTTTTCGTAATAAATTTCTCCATCATAAATATAACAAAAATTTGATTATAACTTAGTTTTTTATTGTTTTAATGTTCTTCTCCAAGAGACTGCAACTCTAGCTACGTGTATTTAGAATGAATTCGCAAAACAAAAAGCACATTAGAATCCGGCAAGCCAATAACATTACACAGCGGGTGTTATAGGTTCAAGCATGAGTCACAAAGGTCAGGCATGTGTGGACCTATCAATTAAGAAAGCCATCTTATTCGTATTAAGACATATTACAGTTTGTAGCTTCCATTAACATTTATCTATTATCCTACCTACATATAGCCCCGCATTTCGACTGTCGACCATGTACTCTAGTTGGACTTGACTTGACCGGAACTTTCCAACAACGATTGTTTTTATGACAAAACAAGCGCATCCGCAGAAGCAAATTTGAAAGAGCAGATTTTTGTTTCTCTCAAGAAATTGCCTTTTAGCGTAAAAAGTGAGTGCTTTACTGCGCAAATACGCAACAATTTTCACACTATGCAGTGCTTATAATTTCTTTCGATAGAAGAACTATTTGGTCGAAGTTTTAACCAAAGGAATAAGCCGCAGTATTGCAACATCTCGCGGCACCCTTGAGCATTGCAACTGGCACCCCAGGGTGCCGCGGCGCCCCGGTTGGGAACCACTGATCTATGCTATAATGCTGTATCATCTCTACGCGGAAACCCATAGAACCAAATTACATAATATCTAAATATAGAAAAATATATATTTGTTATTGAAGTAGTGGTTGATTTAAACAGAAATTAGCCAATGATTGATTCAAGATCATCTAATTGACATTTCCCGGATGTATTTACAACTGTCAGTCAAAATTACATGGTAAACTAATATCACTTAATCAATAGGTGTTACTTAGTTAAAATTACACATTTAAAAACTAGAACCACATTATTAGTGTTTTTTATTGGATATAATGGAACTTTAAGAATCCAAAATTATTGCTTAAAATCATTTCTATCACAAATCCAATCACTAAAACAAATTGATAATTACCGACACTTCAATATTCCTATCTTTTAAAGCAGACTTTTAATTTCTTTTTAAAACTTTTACCACGATTGACATCATGCACAGTTCAAGAGAAATCAAACAAGTAAAAGTCTATAATTTCTTCTGCCAATAAACACGTCTATCAAGAAAACCAAATTACATGCAAAGGAACAAAATTATGATGGACGACATTGACGGCTCGTTGACCACTTTTTGGCATTGACCAACTCATTTGACTTAATTACATCACTTGCGAGCTTATTACGTAAATTTATTCGTCAACCTATCATCTTTGCTTTTTTGGTTTGATTTTATTGTTCGTTTTTTGCTTTTGAAATTATTCTATACAATTTAATGAAACAGGGTTTACTTTCATCATTCTCGTCAACAAGCGCATTGTTATACATTTATTTTAAGTGAGCCGCCTCCACCAGCGACACCAGGCAAGGCTACCTGTCAGTTACGTCGGAGTAGTAACATAGGTTCAGCCGGCTGCACCGGCTCAACCGAATTATATTTTTAAAACCATAAGCAATAAGTTGGTAGCAATGGGGACGTCGCCCTTGTGCTAAAGTCCCAGTAGTAGTATGGCTGTTTTGAGAAATCATAGAAACTCTTCATCATTTCAAAAATTCTATCTGTTTTTTCAAAGAAGTGCAGGGGAGCGCAATGTTGGGAATCGGCGCCTTAATGGCTTTTGTTTTATGATTACACAAACATGTTATTTGGTCTCTTCAGTGCAGTTGGTGACAGACACCAATGGTCACTAATTACACTGAAGAGACCTGGTAGGTCGAAACAGTATCACTGTTTGCAGTTGGCTCAAAGTGCATCGCTGGCTTCTTGGATTACTTATGTTATTTGGTGATATGCGTATTCCACGACTAGGTGCAAACCCCAAACAAAAAAAAATATCCAGTTGTAGCAATAATAATCTCGGGAATATTCATGTCATTATCCCGCGTCGACGTAGTTTTTCTCTGTTTTGGTCATTATTTCCGGTATTTCCCCGTATACAAACCGTCACATGTTTATTTTATTCTCAAAGCAATTTTACTAGTAGCTATTTCCTGCACTCCTCCCGTAGACAAACCTTTTCTGATTTATTTTCTATGCGTTTTCATTGGTTGTTTCTTGGGTAGCAGTTTCCGGTATTCCCATGTTTTCAAACCTTTTCTTGTTAATTTTTAGTTTCCAGTAATTTTGATTGGCTGAAATATTTGGGAACTTTATTTTGGTTACGTACCAATGGGAAGTATATAAACGGGTGGGTCATTTTGAAAACTCAGAGAAGAAAGCAAACAGACGACAGAACAAAGAAGAAAGAAAAGACAAGCGAAAAGTGTGAAGAATTAGAAGGCAAGGGCCGAGCACTACTATAAACAAGGGGGACTATCGGCTGCTACAAGAGTAGTGTCGGTGATTGTCTGCGTGCAACAGTTTATGCATTAATAGAGTTGTGTTGTTAAAGAGTGGACTGGCAACCTAGCTTCTCAAGCGTAAGCCCTTAGGCCGAAGAATAGGGCATAGAAGGTAGCCGTTGAACTCTACCGAGCGAATTTTCAAGTCGCAGAATCGTCACCTACCGGTCACTAAGGCACAGAGCGGGTGATTTAATCGCATTCGGCGACATCAGTAAAGAAACAAAAAAATGATTACCACCAACGAATAGTCAAGACGTAACAACCGACATAGTTTTCTGTAAATTGCGAATTCATGAAGCCCAGCCACCAAAATTTTGAGTGATTTTGACCGGCAGACTATATTTTGAAATTTTTAGGGACTTCATTTTTTGATAAATTTTTTTGAAAATTAAGATAGACAATGCCAAGGAATTATGCTTTCGAGGAAAAATTGTCAAAATGTACTACAGAACTAATTTTTATAAAAGTTTCAAGTTTTTTGAGTGCATTAGAAAAGTCTTTCAACTGAAAAGCAAAAATGATCTATTGCAACTGTCGCGTTTTGATAATATAATACAGAACTTTCGGTTCTATCTCAATCTTAAATTTCTTTTAAAATTGAGGCGACGTATGATAATCGCTCGGATAATTAGGTCTGACTGCAACTTAATAAAACTTGGAAAAGATTGGCTTTCACTAAAAACACCTTAAACCACGTTAAGAACAGAATAATGTATTCGCAGAAACAATACTTCACGACTTCAAGCTTCTTCGTTCAACGATCTCAAAAATTAACCACTTTACCACACAATCAGGAAACTGCCAAAACTAATTCCACCAATAACTGCTTAATACTCGCCACGTCCACAGAATCCACAATAAATTATCAAAAAAACAATAGCCCTTCTTTACTCCGTCAGTCAATCTCTCTTTCTCCCCACTACACGCTTCTCTACTCACACTCTAACCAACAAAAAAAATCCCGGTCAAAAAACAATCCAGAAAACGCTAGAACGAAATCACGTGAAAAAAGAAAAAAAGCATTACTTGTTATGTAATCGGTTATCGAAATTCTTCAAAGCTAGAATCACTAGATCTGGAATTTTACTACGTCGTAATAACGATTGTGACGTAATAAAGGCATACTTACAGCAAATTCAATTGCGAGGAAACAAGGTCTTTTTTTCTCAATCAGTAGCCGAGCGAACAAATGACACAGCACTTTACACAAATATATAACAATTCTAACAAGGCAAATTTTCTGATTCGTGACAGCAACCAACTTGTAATCAGCCATTATAAACTAATCTTCAACCCTGACAAATTGAAGTTACATATTGCTGGATAAAAATTTCCTAAGCTTTCAAATGACACCAAGTGTTAGCACCTTGTCATAATCGTTATACATTATGCTTACCTGTTTTACTCAGCTTATCACTGTTTTGGGGGAAACGTTTTACACTACAGGTGTAAAATCTCAATCTTTAGAGTATAAAAACAAACACTAAAGATGCATGACAAATATTATTGAAATTGCCTACAAAATACAGTCAATTTGGTAAACAATTTTAAAGTTTATTAAGAAATGAGATCACAAACCAGTTTTTAATTAAACTGATTTTGCAAAAATTGTGCAAGTTTTGAAAAAATTATTATATATCTCTGGCAAGGAAAAACTGTGTCAATTGCACTTGACAGGCATTACGACAATATGACATCATGGAGCAAGTGTGAAGCGTGCGGAAACAAATCAGAGACATGCTTAGAAGGCTAAAAATCCTTATGAAACTCATCCCGGATAGTGATCAATCGTGCCAAGTTTGATGTTTGTATGCCCAGTGGTTTCGGGAGCGTTAAAAAAGACAGAAACACACACATAATTATTCTTCATAATATAGATTTTTCAGCCGGTGAGGACGTAGACCAGTACAGCAGCACACACTTGTAGTGAAATGTTATTGCTGCTAGTTTTTGTGCAATTCCATGAGGCACTCGTAAACATTTTGAACCATATGAAACATTTCAACGCCATCAAACACAAGAAACAAGTTATTTATTTTTCAGCTCATCACAATACATAAAACAGTAGACACAAGAATATTTAATAAAAATATCAACTACTGACGAGCAAACCAACATGACCATTAGAGAAATGCTAACTACTAAGGCAATGCCAACAAGAGGTAACCAACCGAAAGCAAATAAAAAATGCCTCATACGGAAGAATATCTCAACAAAAAGCTTCAAAATGCCATTAAATACTTTATGACGATAATTACCTTCTTGTGGAAGCTTCATCCTGAAGACCTGGATTTCTATAAGCTTTTTCCTCCATTCTTTTTCGTTGCAATACTTCCTGGTAACTTTCAGCCACTCTGTTTTCGGCAGGAGGCTGCAAAATATTACAATGAGGCAGCAATTTCAATATGGTGCTCTGTCTACCAAATCACATAAACATTTGGAGTTGACAGAAGGACCGGTTTTTTTTCAAACATCGACTCCATAAAAGTAGTGACGTAAACAATACTGTTCCATGCATTGAGTTATGTGTAAAAGAATTTAAGGCAAAAAATGTCACAAAAAGACGTGGCAACAATCGCGGAATGTTTTCAGCAACTTTCTTTGAATTTCAACTTTTTGAGTAAACAATAAAAAGACTGTGACATTTAGTTTTTTCATCTTTCGCTCAAAAAGTTGAAATTCAAAGAAAGTTTGCCCAACAGTTAATGAACACGTCATACAACCAATTTGTACCACAAGTATTTCCTACCAATTTCTTTACCGCTGCCGGAGACAACCGGACACTGTGGACAGTCTATATAATCTACTTGTTTCTAAATTAAAGATTTAAAAGAGCAAAATAATAAGAAACTAAAAATTACAGTAGTCATGGCATGCGAGGAAAAAGATTCATTCGCTTTCTAAAGTGTAACCTCATAGCAATTTTCAATCAGCCCCAATGTGGCAACGCCTAATTTTTCAAACATTCATTGTTCGAACGGCCACCACCCATGAAAAAAGAATATAAAGCTTAGCTCATGCCATCATCCAGTAAAATATCAAACAAACCAACAATATTAGTCATCAGTTCGTTTTCTAAAAACAATTGCTTTGTCAATGAGATCACCACTTAAAAATATTTCAACAACACCAAATGTGAAGCCATTTTTGTAACTGATGACATCATAAACAAATTTAATTTTGATTTCCTTCTGATGGGCGGCATCGTTCTTCCTAACCCTGGCCCCGACTTTTCCTGCTCAATATGCACTGCTAATATCATCTGGAGAGCTAAGTTAGTGCAATGTTGCACCTGCTCTAAATGGGTCCATCTAGAGTGCTCACTATTCTCCTTCTCCAAGTTTAATGCTCTAGGTAGCTCTCACTCCAGGAACTGTCCTCCTTGCTACGTCTCTGATTCTCCTGGGAATTCCCAACCTTTCAACACAGTGACTTTTTCTAATTCTGCGCCCCCAGCATTTATACTCCAATGTTCAATCTGCCCCTTTCGACCCCTCCGACAACGCAGCACCCTCACACTATCCTTGCCTTCAACCCAACTGTCCTCCTTCCACCCACTTCGTATCTCCTCCCTCTGCACCTTCCCCACTCTCTTATGTTTCTGGCTGTTCTTCTATACTGCTGCTCTCTCTTCCTCTCCTAATTCACTTAGGGTTCTTTAATGGAATCCCAGAGGTCTTCGTGCTAGCAGTGTTGAACTTTTTCACTTTATCTTGCTGCATCCTGTAGACCTAATCTGTATCCAGAAATCCAAATTCAACCCATTTTCCTCTTTCCGGATCCCTGGATACTGTTCTCTATGATCTGATCGCACCCACTTCCAGTCTGGCATTCTTTTTATTGATAACATCCATGCCAGAGGTTATGTTATTATTTTGACCACGCTGGGCCTATGCTTTTCCTAACTATCTACTTCCTATTCCTATTTTCTACTTTCTTTTTTCTCTTTGGCATAAGTATCTCTGGCGTTTCTGTCAATTGCTCACTTTGTGGTCCTGAGACCACCCTTTTCTTTCAGCAGCCCAGTGTATTTAATTTTTCTTCTGAAGCCTGCGCCATTCTGCTAGCTTTCTGCTGGCCTTGGCAGTGTATTTAATTTTTCTGCTGAAGCCTGCGCCATTCTGCAAGCTTTCCGCTGGTCTCGGCAGCACCAACACGTCTGCCACTCTTCTTCTTTATTTTCAGTTCTCACTCTGTCCTCTCCTCTGTCTTTCCTTTTCGCTCAAACTTTCTCGTACATCTGGCAGGAATTATCTTTTCTCTCCTCCTTTATCATCAGGCTACAATGAAACCCATGGACACTCATTTCTCTTTGGGAACAATGAGGCTGATGATTTGGCCAGACGGGGAGCGCTACTCACACCCTCTGCAGTTCCATAAGGTCTGTCTCATACAAACCCACTCTTATATTTCCTAGGGCTGGATGTCTAAATTTATCCCCTCCATATTGGAGGAACTGGTGCTTCCTCATCATGCTTGCTATGTCCTCTCTCATCTTCACTGCAAGTCTGCAATGGACACAGCTTTCTGTTAAACACTTATCTCTCTAAGATCGGCAGAAACAACAATCCTTCACTCAGCGCCCGCAGTCATCCGACCCAGGACACCTCTAATCTCATTCTAGATTGTCTAGCTATGGACTCTGTGCCCCTGGCCTTTTGGTGACTTTTTGTCTCTCTACAATCTTAGGTCCAGGCTCAGGAGAGTTGCCAGACTTCTGATATTCCGTTATCTTCCGCCAAGCCCTAAACCTTTGAAATGAGGAGGATAACACATTTAGTTCTTACATGCCATGCAGTCCACAATTCGAAAAGTTGCGCGACCCAACACGCAAAAGGCCCAAAATTGAGCCAGTGTGCTGACCAGTCGTGTTTAACAGCCACTGTATTACAACATCAATGTATTCAGACCAATATTGGCAATAAAGAGCATTTTTACAACTTGCAGAACAGAAAAAATTGTCTGTCAAGCCTTTCCATGTACACAACAACAGCTATTTTGGAGTTTAAATATACTCCAACATTTCAGATCACCTTGTCACATTACGTGACACTTCCCGTTTCCATCAAAAAATATTATCAATCAAGAAAAGAAATGCGCCAAATGCAACAATGGCAGGCGGTTCAACAAATGGCAACAAATTTTTTAATTATTTGCATTTGTTTGTTTGCATTAATTCTGTTGTTTGAACTGGTGCGTCAATTATTTAAAACAAAAAAAATTGTTTGTTAATTCTTACAGAGATAAATTCCTAAAGATCAGCATCAATATCAATTGATGTTAAAATGTCGCCTGTTTATGTTAGTGGCCAAAATTATGTGCAAGGTTAAAATGAAAATTAGAGCTGTATTAAACTAACCGCTGCTTGTAAGGTTATAGTACTATCGATATGAATTGGCTTTTGTTAGCCAGCACCTTCTGTGCTTCAATGAGTGTTGTATCATTAGAAGAACAGCAAAGCCACAAAAAAATCTAAAGCAGAAGAGTAAAAGCTAATGGCAAGCAATTAAAAGAATGATCAGGCTAACACCACTACTAATGCATTTGGCTTACAACAGTCTGTGTTGCCTCGCTAATTAGTGGCACGGGATAGGACACAGCTGTCGCAAACGTTTTAAGGCGTTGAGATGATTTCATTTGATCTTCATTTTCTTTATTTGCTTTAAATTCATTATATTCTTTGTTCCTCTCCAAACGAAGTCTTTCCTAAGTCGGCATTCGAGCTTAGTAATTAACACACAATCTTAAAAAAGTTGATAAAACACAAAATCTGTGAGGAAAAAGATATGCATAAATGACGGCAACTGTGCCTTCGTTGTGTGACAGGTATGACCTAGCGTTTATCACAAAACAATTAACCACTTGATAACATTCTGTCCATCTACTACTATTGAAATGGAGCTCGGGTTTTTTTAACTGTTGACAAGAGCTAGGTGTTTTGCCTGACAGGTACAGGTCCAGCAATCTAATAGACTGCCCTCTGAACACCATCTCAAACAAAGAGGAGAATGCTAAACTTTTTTGGTTTTTTGCATTCAGCACATGGAACATGGATTGTTGCAGTTTTTTAATTCAATTGTAAAATGCTTACACTGCAAAACTGCACTGTTGGAAAAGCTTGAGTTCTACCAGAGCAGTGGTTACTTTTGTTTTTCTGTCTGGATACCACATAAAGAATCTTTACTCCCATTGTGCACCACTGAAGACAAACACTCCTTATCTGGCCATATTCTTATAGCCAACCCCCAACAACTCTGTTTTGACACCAAGAAAAGGTTTTTCTTAATAATGCAATATGCCCATAAAATTGTTAAAAATCTTTTTAAAGACCGATGAAGTTTATGGGCTAACAGCACACTCCCCCCACACCCTCAGAAATTTTTGTGCGTGACTGACCAGCACTTGGTAATGAGTAATTCAGTTCAAAACAACCCTAGGCAAAAGTGCAAACAGTTTCATAAAAGACAAAATAAAATTATGCTGAATAAATTTACAAGATATAAAACTTTGCAGGTTTCTCAGAAAATGCTAACGTAGCAACTAAAAAGAGCTCGGAGTACTACTAGTGATACACGAACTACCGTTTGAGAAACTCTGTGCTACTGAATAAACGACTCTTGCGGTTATGTAGTAAGTAGTAGTTGAGGTTTGCAGCCACAAACAAATTGCATTGCCGCAAGCATTGCTGTAACATACCGTATTCACTTTGAATTGACTGGGCACTTTAAATGCAGGAAAATAAAGCTGCCGGCAGTTGAGTGGCAGCTGGAAGTTGTTGCCAATCAATAAAACATAGCAAGTGATGTGAAATAAATTGCACCGGTATTGAGTTAACAACTGTTATGTGTTTTTTCTGCTAGCCTCGAATTTGAAACCGAAATGTAAAAATTATCCTGATTATGTCTTGAAAATGCAAAGTTTTACTCCCTTAGTACGTATTAGAAACCAAAAGCACAAGTCTTTTATTCCCTAACCAAAATAGCTTTCCACTGAAACTCTTAACTTTTTGCAGTTTGAGTATATTAAAATTACATCTTGACAACATTCCATACATCGTTAGCATACAATCAAAAACAATGTAGTAAAATGTTAAGTGATTTGCAACTTGAGCTACTGCAAAAAACTCGTTACCTTGTTGTGTGCAACCAATTTATTAAAAAGCCGCTTGAAAATGAATGCTTTACATGAAAATAAATTGTTTTATAATAAACTGCTCGCCATAAATTTAGTCGCAAAATTGTAATTTCATAACATACTGCTCATGTTTGTACTGTTTATTTTTTGTAGCCTAAAACTATAGCAAAAAGAATTGTGGTAAAGAGCACCTGGTTAGACAAACAACATAAGCCATTTGCTTTTATTCATGCGTGTGAACTTTTTTTTCTTCAGCCAATTTTTCTTCACACTATCTTTCATTTGCTGAGTCTCAAGCAAGAGAAAGCAGCAAACATCATTTTTAAGACCTTTTTGGTGTGCTCTAATCGAGGGTAGAACTAGTAACCTAATGCATTCACTGCTGTAACCATAATGCTATCAACAATGTCGATAAAAACAATGAAAGTTAGATAGGCCAATTAATATTTATGATTTGATCTACTAGGCGGAAAGCAATTGAATGTAGAATGGTATAATCTAAACAAACCTATAGCACGAAAACATCATCGACTGAAAAAAAATATCTGTTTAATAAAAAAATAATTGCCAATTGGAATAATTATCAGGGACAACATTTGAAGACTGGTGCAAAGCATATTCAAATCTATCAAATCGATACTTGAAAGCAAATTTTACCACCTTTGCACTGAGATGGTCGCGTATTGGAAGACTCAATCCAAGATCAGTGTCATCACTCTTCTTGTTCAATGAAAGACCACGTTCATAGCTGGTGGCCATCTTACCTCGAACTCCTGTTGTTCGTACTTGCTTCTATAATAACAACTCAAAATAAATTAAAAGCCATATTACATAAACCTAATGTAACATTGACGGGAGTTAAACGTGGATTCTGTTTGTGTGTAACACTGTTACTAGTTGGTTGGCTAATCAAACTCAGAAAAATATTCAAGACTGTGTTCCCAAATAGTTCTTCATCAAGCCAAAGAAATTGCCCATAAGATAATAGACACTTCAAATGAAAAATTCCACTTCATACTAAATAAATACAAATCACTCACTTCAACAAGGGCTTGCCGGTACTCCTGTCGTAATTCTTCTTTTAATTTTTCTTTGTGCTTCTTATAAGCTTCACCAAGTTTAAAAAGCTGTGGCGTGGGAGGCTTTTCCTTAAGCAAATTCTCCTTTGCAGAGCTTTCAAGATAAACTGGAGCTAATTTCTCCATTCTTGTCTACATAATTGTTTAAAATTGTAATTATGTGCATTCAAGCCCTGCATACAATTGACTACACAACAGCAAAGTGTGCGAGCTGTTGGAAAAAGTGACTTTATATGGCAGGAGCACAGGAACAAAGCTTGCCAAGTTGCCAATGCAACAGAAAACGCCAAAGAACTCTAACATTAACGGGAAATCAAATATGAATCCATTATCTACCGATATTTTAAATGAATAAAATGTGAAATCGAAAACAGATATTAATATTAAAAAACTGGTTGGAATACATAAAAAAAGATACGCAAAAAACAATTTTTCTTATTTAGGGAATGCTATAGCGTGAAGTACACAAAAACGGCAGACATCTAATTTAAGACCATAACAGCAATTTCTGTCACCGTTTTGCATCATGGCACACTGATACTTTTCATCAACTTCGGCTGCTGCACTAATGCCAGAAAAACTTCGATACTGTCAAGAGCTGACAAACTCTGCTATGTAAGCTGGCTAATACAAGAAGCCATCTTTTAAATATAATAATCTACAAGTGATAATAAAAGGGAGGTGTATATGTAGAGCTGGGCAGTTAATACTAGAACAGCACCGCAGTAACAGTAGGCGATACATGACTGGAAATATGCAAATGATACCAGCACACCCAAATATATTGTGGTACTAAGATAGTGCTTTTGAGAAAAAAGATATACAGTCTAACCTCGGTTTTTGAATTTAATATATTCAGAAAGTCTGTTCCAAAACCGAATTTTTTAAGAACCGAATCATATTTTCCCATTACTAAACACGGTAAAAGAGATTAACTTGTTCTCAAGCACATGATAAATGCTGATTTACCTGCTTACACCACATATATTAGGGGGGAAAGACTTTAAATTTCATTTCATGTGAGGACAGCAGATTTTTACACTACAGGTCATTCCAAAATGCTGAAAATTTTTTTTTTAATTTATTATAAAAACCATCATTAAATGAAAAATTAAGAGGTCCCAACAGCTGAAAACTACGTTTTTACTTTCAACTTACAATGATCTCATTTCAAAAGACTAAAATTGCAACCAACTGATGCAAAATGGTATTTTTCTTTATCTCAGTTTATTTTAAAAAGCCTGGAGCAAAGGTGAGGGGATCACAGGGATTATGCCCCCTAATATCTATTAAAGTTGCAGAAACTTATAAAAATTAACAGTAAAAGTAACACCAAACATTATTTTTTAGTTTGGGTCCCCTATTAAATAATAATTTTTAGTAAGATACTTCTTTAAATTATTTTCTGGCCACGCCACTAGAATGCAATTTGTTTACTGTGCAGTAGTGGTAAGTCAGCAACCGCCATGATGTAGTGGAGGGCAGTAAGTAGCTGCCCTAATGTAATGGTAAGCATTCCCAACTTTGGAGCATAAGGTCAATACGTAGAAACTCTACAAAAGCGCAACTGGTATTTGTGAGGATAAGCATTTGAAATTTAAGGTGCTGCATTGCTCCAAAAAAATTTGGTTCCAATACTAGTAAATAAGTGTTAACACACACTGAACCAGCAACATCGCAGCCATGCACAGACAGGAAAAGGGACACAAAATCTAGTTATTGCATTAGATTGCAATTACTCACTTCTTCTTTGTCTTACAGCAGATATCTGCATTTTTATAACATGGCATTTTTTTTATGCTTGAATGCTCTTCCTGCCACCAACCCTCTATTCAGAGGGAAAACTACGCCACCTGCCTTCCACATAAAGGTAAGGGCATCCCGTTAAGTGCCTTGCCCAAGGACACAACAAGCGAACTTGTTGGCTTGTTTTCCACAACCTCCCCTAAATGCTGAGCACCAAGCAGGGAGACTGTGAATACCATTTTTTAAAGTCTATTGGGATGACTCGACAAGGGGAATAAACCCCAGGTCTACCAACTGCAAAGCAGACGTTCTAACCACTACACCATTGCATCGGTTTTGAATTACTCATAATTTGCAGAAAACTATTTTGTCTAGGGTATGATACTACGAATTAGCTCAATTTTTCAAACTACTCAAAAATATAAATAAAATTGAAATTAAGAAATAGCGAGGGAGACACAAATAAATTGAACCCTGCACTATTTTAGAATTATGCCCTACACATTTAACATGTAACTCTGTGCAAGTTAGCCATATTATTCATTTATCTGCAGAGCTAAGCTAGTTAATGTCTTATGGTATAATAGATGCACTGCCCCTATTATACACATAAGTAGCTAATTTAGTATAATAATGTTTCAATCGTTAAGACCTCTTCTTGTTTCTACCTAAGGTCCAAAACCACAAAAGATGTAGTTGGTGTAACCTGCTGAGAAGCACTTAGAAATTTTGTACAAAACTACAAAAATCACAAAAAATGTTTTAGACATGAAAATTTTAAACCTCATTTTTATTTATGTTTGTTCTACATTTACAGAAAAGCGTTGGTGGCATCTTTCTTGAACATTCATCAACACCCACTTGGGAGTTACCAATTTCCATAATTTCAACTTCATTTGGGTTGTTATCTGGGTTAAATTTGTTAGTTGTTGGAATCTAGCAAGCAGAGTAAATTCTTTTTTACTACCAATCTGAAATACTGACAGCAATTAACTTCGATCAGTTTTTAAACTTCGTGGCATAGACCTAGTGTGCCTGTAAACTGATAAAATGTAAAAATTTTAAGCTACGAACAAAACCAGAATTTTTGTAAGATAAGAGATTAATTTACTCTAAGGCCAGCGTTTGTGTTAAAGGGGGAGAAAAGTTTGAGTTTTAGGCAAAAATGATTTTTTTAGGAAAGAGTTATGCACCTGATTAAAAACCAACACTTAGGTTTTCACTATTGTTATAAAAGCATTTAACACTAAATTGAGACTTTATGCAAAGCAATTTGAGAAAACAACTGATAAAAAATATTTCTTTTCTAAAGTGCACCCCCGAAATTTTTATGTTGGGAGTTGGCAGTTATAGTTATTTGCAACCTGTAACATAAATTTTAATGGTCCAATGTTGCAACAAATTTTTTTCTTTTTAAGCCCACCCACCCTATATTTATATATGTACATACCATGGCTTAAATAAAACGCAAGCCTAAATAAAATTTAAGTGTAAATAAAACAAAAAAATAACACTGATCTACCAAAATTTTTTTTTCTCTGGCATTGGTTCTGACAACCCCTTTACCTAATTTAAGGTCGCTGAATCCGATTTTGAGCTTACATTTTTTCTATCACATCAGGTTTTGTAGATAATCTTGCCTTTATATTTTTAGCACCTTTGTATTTTAGGAGGGCATTTTAAAAGAAACCTTAAACATGTTTTAATTGCTATTCTTTTAAATGTTCATGATTACTTGATGTTATATAGTGTAAGTTTTATATTAACCAATAAAAGAAGGTACAAACACTTGTACTTTTGCCTCAAATACCGGTAGTATATTACCAGTATCTACAGCATCCAGTGGTAGACCACCGCATTCTAACTGATTCTAAGACAATTGTATGTTTTTTTTTGTTCTACTAATCCATTTTATCTTGAATGCTTTGTTGTCTTTTATCTCGAAAGCATGGAGCTCCAGGTCATGGGATTGTGCTGATGCAACTCATTCATTTGTGCAACTGCTTGTGCTGATGTAAGCAATAAAAAGGTTTGAAACAATAAATTAAATCTTACTTTGGCAACATCCGTTTTCTATATGCCTTGTGGGCATTTCACACTTATTGTACTTCGTTTATGGGTTATTTAGACCATGTTTTGTAGTAGCAAAGCCGATAAGAAGTCTTCCTTGTTGAGAGAAATGTTTCATTAGTCAGGATGATTAGAGACTAAGCTGCTGGTCTGGTTGAGCAAAGCAACTGGTACTGGGCTATTACTCAGTGATTTTAAAGTTCTAGTTAATGGGTAACCTAAATTTTACTTTTTGCTTTAGATCGCCTTGATATACCCAACTGATATCGATAGCTGTTGTTAAAATGTCTTCCTGCAGTGAAAGAAGAAAGTGCACTAACAATCCTGACATTTTCTGCTATATATGTGATTGCTTCAGGTTATCAAGCCAAAAACGCAATATTACTCCCTTTGTGCAAAAAGCTTATCTTGGTTATTTCTAAGTAAAATTAGGAGATCAGGACAAAAGCTGGGCTCCTCATAAAGCTTGTAAGACCTGTGTTGAGACTTTGCGATCTTTGACCCAAGGAGAAAAAGTTTAGTTACAATTTGGAATACCAATGATCTGGAGGGAACAAAAAAACCATGTTGATGATTGTTATTTTTGCTTGGTTAATATGAAGAGGTATAGCCGAAAAAATAAACACTTAATACAAATTTGGATTCTGCTTTGCGACGTATTTCACACAGTGATCAAATTCCTGTTCCTACTTTTACACATCTTCCTCAAATTGATGATGAGTACTCTGCATCTTCATCAGATTTATCACAAGATCAGCTGGAAGACAGTAATTTCCAAATATCAGATTCTAGCTTGGATAGACGTTCGCCATTTAATCAGCTGCAGTTGAATGATCTGGTAAGAGATCTGTATTTGCCCACGCAATCTGCTGAATTGTTGGCATCAATGTTGCAAGAGAAGAATCTTCTTCATGCAGGCACCAGTGTGACATTTTATCGGAAGAGAGAAGAAGAGTTATTAAAGTATTTTACTTTTAAAGATGGTTTGGTATTTTGCAATGATATACATCACCTTCTTCTAGATTTGGGTTTGCATGAGTACAAACCTCAAGAATAAAGACTTTTTATTGACAGTTCAAAGCGAAGCCTAAAATGTGTTTTACTTCATAATGGAGACAAGTTTGGCTCAATTCCAATTGGACACTCCGTAACTCTAAAAGAAAAGTATGAAAATACCAAACTTGTATCAAATAAATTAAAATTTTATGAGCATCGCTGGCTAATTTGTGTAGATTTTAAAATGATGAACTATCTGTTAGGACAGCAGAGTGGATACACAAAGCATCCATGTTTTCTGTGTTATTGGGATTCCAGAGCTAAATCTCAACATTGGGGCAAAGATGTGTGGCCTGCAAGAAACAGCTTAAAACCTGGGGATACAAATATCATCGATGAGCCATTGGTTGAACCAGAAAAAATCATTCTTTCTCCTTTACAAATTGCACTTGGACTTTGTATGAAACAATTTGTTAAGGCTTTAGACTTTCATGGAATTGGTTTAAATACATCAGTTATACTTTCCCTGGACTAATTGAAGAAAAGCGAAAAGCTGGGATCTTCAATGGACCTCAAATGAGACAGCTGATAAAGTATTCAAGTTTTGTGGCCTCGATCACTTCTAAAGAAGCTCGAGCTTAGAAAGTTCTGACTTAAGTGATGAAAAATTTCCTAGGAAACAAGCTGAAAATTAGAAAGACCTGCTAAAAGAGTTACCATTGAGCTTTGAAGAAATGGGTTGTGACATGAGTATCAAACTCCACTATTTAAAAAGCCATGCAAAAAAATTTCCTCAAAACCTTGGTAGCATAAGTGAAGAACAGGGAGAAAGATTTCATCAAGATATCAAAACAACGGAGGAATGCTACCAAGGTCGATGGGACAGCCATGTGATGGCAGACTATTGCTGGAGTTTAAAAAGAGATGTCCCTGAGGCTTCCTACAGAAGAAACTCTTTAAAGAGAAAATTTGTTGGTCCATAGTTTGTAGTTAAACTGCAAGTAGTGTTTTGTATTATGTTTTAGTGAAAAAGTGTACGGTAATGACAACACAAAAAAGTATCTTATTGCGTTCTGTCTGTATCTAATGGTGTAGTTTTGCTTGCATTATATTAAACTATGATGATTGTTTTATTTGCAGGTATTGCTAGTCTTAATATAGATTCATCTAGCAACTAAAATACAAGAGATTATATTAGAATAGTGACTTGTTTGGATGATTCCGCTAGGCAAAAATCTAAATTGTGCATAGTGAGAATTTTGTATCTCAAAATCCTCATGTGCTAGAAAAAAACTGATTACAGATTTGAAATCAGCGACCCCAAATTATCCTAGATCAGTTGCAAAAGTCAATGCCAGAAATTTTGTGTGGACCAGTGTAATAGAAGCAAATTTAATACCATAGCAACACTGTAAAGTATTTTTCACTGTACCGTTTCGGCTGTCATGTGATGGACTAAGTAAACAAGAGGGAGAGAAGGAGACATGACATTTCTTAAAAGGGGAATCCTTTTCCATAAATGCTTCTGGTAACGTTTTTTCGGGGGTTACTTCTCTTCTCTGTCTCTTTGGCTCAGACAAATCTTTTTTTTTGAGTTACACGCAGCACAACACAACTATCCAACATGGTGTTTTAACTCAAAAAAGTTTAATGTTTGGTCACAGCAGCTACGTGTCGCCAATTTCAAAAACCAAAATTTTGTTCAAACACAGAGGCAATTCCAGCTCTTAATTTACGTTTGAAAACCAATTTGTTTGCGTTTGGAAATGTTGGAAAACTGAGGTTTGACTGTATTTGCAAATTTAAGTTGAGGAAATGTTCAAAGGTCATCAGATGCATGTGAAAATTATTCCAAAGTGTTTGAGTGTCATTTATTGACATTGCCCAAAAATAAACACTAAACTACCCAAAACTTTGAAGGAGGGGATGCATAACCAATAAATCCAGTAAAAAGAGGGTCACCACAGTTTTTTAAATGAGGCAAAACACAATGCCCTGCCCCCTACATTTGCAAATGGGAGATCAAGTCCATCAAGTATTTAATGGTCACCTGTTCTTTGATCTTGTGGTGATTACATGCATGTTTGGTTTTGCATGATTTGTGTTGACTGTAATTTAATTTGTATTTGATTTCATTTTTAATATCACTATCATTATTTCCTATACTGGGTGTCAAAATATCAGTGTTGACATTTGATATAGGAAATTGCATTGCTTTAACATAAACATTGATGTAGGAAATTGCCTTATCAAAATTCCATTGCTTTATCATGTCATGTGATTCGTGTGCAAATATATGCTTGTATCACCTGATTTATTCATTCCGTTAATATATTCATAGATCGTAATATCGAATGAGGAATTGATTAAGGAATATTAATGAAAAACAAATACCGAATTCACAACAATAACATAGGATTGTGACAGCAAAATAGCATTAGATACATAGAAGAAGATTTCAAAAAAGCATGATTCAAGGGAAAAGGAGATGGCATTTTACAAAAAAAGAATCATACTATGCTTGGTCGAATCTTTCCTAAGATCAAGTTCAATAAATAGTTTCAAAAAGTCTATTTCTTTGGGTTCTTTTTACATCACACAATTGCGGTATGAAGAACAACCCTGGAGGGTGGGTCAAAAATACATTACATTGGTGCATTATAAAGTGTAGATTTAAGGGGTTAAAACTTTGCAAAAACCATCATATAATTTTGAACTTCTTTCTTCAAAATATTTAAGTCACTGAAGAAATATTTAGGTTCTCTGCTGCAAAACTAATTTTCTGCAAAACTCAACACAACTTCAAGATTTCCAAAACAGAATCAAAATGCATGCTTTCACACTACGATTGGTAACGCTGTTTTAAAACAACAAGCATTTCAAAATGTTCACCACTGAGTCCTGCTCTCTGAGGTTTGAAAATGCCCTTCTCCCATGAAAAATGTAATTTTTCAGCATTGGCATGATAAATTTCAAAAACCATTGCTTGAAAGCATTGCTGAGAAACTATAGTTTTACAATTCTTTCAAAGGCCTTAAAACCTAAAAAAGGGTTAGGTTTTGCAGTTGCTTTTTTTCTGAGGTTCTTTGTACAATGATTGAAAAAAATCATTAGCTTTATCCTCAGTTGAAAAGTGGAAGCAAGGTCGCAGTCTGAGCCTCAATTTTATCATTTGCGAAAATTCCCAGTAGGCAAGTAATTTCAACATTGAATTGGAGCTACACACAAAAAAACACAGGTTGCTAATTCAGAAGTATTGATATCAGCCAAAAAGAAAGAAAAAAAAATTACCAGGATTACAGCTTATTTTTTTAGAAAACACTGTTATTATCAGTACAAAAGCAAAAAATAGTAATACAATGATACCACAAAATTTTTGTCCCATAAAACTTTATCAAATTCCGACATATGTAAGTTTGCCATCAAAGCCAGTTAAAACATATGTTGGAATGAACATGACTTTTATGCAAAGCAAACAAGAAAACTGATATGTTAAAAAATGATCCCACACAGACTAAAGTGTGAGACCAAACATTCCATAAAATTTGTTGTACTCAAATTTTGTAAAATTTGTTGCACTACTGTGGCATTTATAAAATGTTTTGCAAATTGACTTTTTTTAGGTCACTATGTACTGACTTTAATCAACTCACTTTTTGTTTGCTAGCATCATCATTTGTCATTACATAATCTGAGATTGCAGAAGTTGGATTTTTTTCCAACATTTGACGTTCTTGATCAATCCGAGCTCGCTGCTCCAAAATAAATTTATCCATATTTTCATCTTCAAACATTTTCATTGTGTACTATCATAACAACTGCTTTCCAATCTCCTTATTAAAAATATAATTTAAAACAAAACTAAATACAATAAATCATGAGCCACAATTTGAGATAAACAACTTAATCTCTGAGCTTTTTCTCATTATGCATTTGTTGATTGCATTAAACTAAAATTAGCTAGCAAGGCTGGCATCACCTGCAGAGCTCCCCATCTGTAATCTCAAAGTTACAAATAGAAGTTCAACCAGCCAAGCCAGCTTCACCCAATGGACAGTCGTGAAAACAGTAATAAAAAGTTTATTGTTTTTGGACATAACTAGATCTTATTCTGAAATAAAACTACCATTTTTTAAAAAGAAAATTAAAAAAACATTAAGGAGGTTGTGCCTAGCCACTAATTATACCCAAATTTCTGATGTTTCTAGTAACGTCTAATTTTTTCTTTTTTCAGCATAGGCAACCTTAAATTTAACAAAGTTTTATCCAATAAATTGAGCAAGTGTTTGAAAGTATATCAAAGTTGTGGAAAGGTGCCAAGGTGACTAAATGTCTATTTTAAGAATTAAGCTATTAAATATCAAGCCCACTACTTATGATTTTTTTTGTAACTGTAGGCGAATTTGCAGGAGCAAAAATCTCTTGGCTGCAGGCATGTTGCTTTGTCATGGCAAAAACGAGATAGAAAAGAACAAAATAACCTGAAATCAAGCACTTAACTGCTACAATGTTACAAAAGTTGTCAGTACTGTCAAGGTTAAGAATATTGATTCAGCAGATTGCCCCGGCTTCACCCACTTGATACTTGTGAGAACAATTATAAAAAGTTAACATTTTTGGCATAGCTTAATCTCCTTACAAAATCATATCAACTAAAAAAAACATGACTGTAGGTATGGTAGTGCATAGTCGCTATATTCTTCCAAAGTTTCTTGAGTCCCTGGCTATGTCTTGTTTGCCATGTTTCCAACATAGGCATACCAAGGAATTGGATTTGCACACAATTGAATCAGTTAATGATTTCAAAAACATTCATGCATTCATCTAATAGAGCAAATAGAATCATAATTTCAAGATTGTGGGAAAGTGCCAAAGTATGTAGTATATTTATTTTTTGGAATAATCTATAAAATATTAAAATGTCTACTACTGCCATTTCATAATTGTAGGCCAATTCGCATGACCTAAAGCCACTGGATGCAGGTATGTTGCTAGGCTCTGGCATAAACACAGCCAATCAAAGAGCAAACTAATCCAAAGTGTAGCACTTAAAATTAAATTATTAAAATTGCTGAGCCTCTATCAGTAATGTCAAAGATAAGAATATGGGTAGTTTTGAGAACAGTCATCAAACGTTGATGTTTTTTGAGATGGCCAATTCTTGTAACAAAATCAGAGGTATAGCATTTTTAATGGAAATCACAAAAATAACATCATTGGGGATAGTGCCTTGCTGCTATAATTTTCCATAGTTTTTGAAATCCCTAGCAATGTCTTATTTGCCCTGTTTTGGGCATGTACTTAGAAACTGGACTTGCTCACAATTGAAGCAGCCTATAATTTCACAAACTTTTATTGTTTATTTCACCACTTGCATGGAAGCATAAATGTTAAGTTGAAGGAGGAAGTGGGGTGCCAAAATGATTCAGAAATATGATACTAAATATTTGACACACTACTTATGAAACTTTGTAACTTTATGCTTATTTGTATGACATAACACAGGAATAACATGGGAATGAGTTACCTATGATTGGTCAATCTTAATGACGTATTAAACATGTGACATTTGGTCATTTCTGATGGGTCAATTTTAATAACTAAAAAAATTTTGCACCCCCAGTGTCTGCCTCCCCACCCTGTACAATCTCTTGCAGTGTACAATACCCTGTACATTTACAAACCAAGCCTGACTCTCCACTGTACACTGCCTTTCTTTTAGTGCTCTGCCAGCTGAGATTTGAACCCACAACCATAGCATTTTAAGACAGGTGCACTAACCATGCGCCACTGCATCACTAGCAGAATAGCAGTAATTATGGCAATGTAAAATGTAAATGATCACAGCGAAATAGTCTCAAAGGGTAAAATGCCGTCAACGGCAAAACAACCACTTCCAAAAAAAGATAAGCACATGTCTCACTGTCACCAATTGTGCTACTCGCGATAAACTTGACTGAATTCGTTCAAACAAACAACTGAACAGTAAAATTCCAAACACTTGGGCATTTTTCAAAATTAATTCTAAACACAGATTTTAACGCCAAAATTCCAGACATATCTGGAAAAATCTGGTTAATTGGCAAAGCTAGGCAACAGTCTCCGAATTAGCTGCATAAAACTTACTGATAGTTATTGTCATTTGGCATTTTCACTTTTCCTCTTTTGAGCATTGAAGTCAGAGTAGAAGGATCTGATGATATGATCTACTATTCTGATCTACTCAACGGAGCACCAACTTCGTGCCACCAACGAGTTGACCAATCAGGAACGTTTGACCGCAAAATAACCTTTCAGGTTCAGGGTAAAATGCTGTCAATGGAAAAATGGCCACAGTCTGTCACTGCCAAGTTGTGAGTCAGAACAAAAATACGAAAGCTAGCACTACACTATTTCAATGATTCTCAGAAGAAGCATAGCATATATAGTCACAAAACTATAACCTGTTTCCCAAAAACTCCTACTCTTAACTCAGATGAAACAATTTCCATTGCGCTAACTGGTGAAACCACAACACATTGTGCTACTGATATCCACTTCCATTAAAATGGCTTCTAGTTACCCAACAACAATCCAAAATAAACGAACCATAATGGTGGCGCTGTTGACAAAAGATATGACAATTTTCATTAAAATTCATGGGAATTTCGTAAATTCATACAAAATGCCAGCAATTCACTTTGAGGGCAACTGTAAACAATGCAAGTTGTTTCAAGTTATTAAGTCTCACAAGTGCAGTTGATGATTGATGTAGCGCGCGTGGGGTTTGTCCTAATATTTTCATGCTCAAACATGAACAAACATTTTTAAATCTCCCAATTCAATTTTCTTTTTATCTGTAATGTTTAAATTTTGTTTTCTTGAATAAATCATTTTTGACACAAAATGCAATTTTACCCAAAATAAAAACACGCAAGTTATGACAAAAAAAGCGTGTGTCACTCTGAATGTGGTTGCGGTTACAACAACGTTACGGTTACAGGGGCGTAAGCAGAAATTCGTTGAGGGCAAAGCAAAAATAACTTTTTTCAAATTTCCTGGGAAGTCACCTTGACAAACTTTCTTTGATGATGGATACTCTCAGTGCCATATGAGGGGACTTGCTTGTTATTTTTACAAGCACAATGGCTGAAAATTACATTTAACGTTTTCCTGAGGGGCGCCCGCATAGGACCCCCTCCGTGCGCCACTGCTTACGTTTACGGTTAGGCACCGATTTTCTATAAACGGAACTAGAGTAAACAGACTACAGCTTGCACGAAATGGATAACCTTTTCTTTTGGTTTAGGGTTACAACTACAAGCCTACATTTTAGATGATGTTAACAGATCTTTCGCTAATTTTTCAGCAATAGGAATAACGTGGAAAGTGAAACATGAAATTGAGCTCACTAACTTTTAATAAAAAGAGTATAATGGGCTTTTAGAGCCTGAGCTTGTTGCCACTGTTAGCATCAAAACAAGCTTCCAAAGTAGGGCGGCCTATGCAGTCGCAAATGCCTAAAGCCAATTGGCTGAGAAGCGTCATTACCTAAAATAGTGTAATCACTCACCTTGTTGCAGCCACTACAACTGCGATGCATACATGCGCAGCTATCGCGGCAATGAGATCTAGCTACTAAGAGTCGCATGAGCACGAAGATGTTATAAACCACAAACAGAAAGTTACGAACAGCAGCCTAAACTTATAAACCGAAGGAAATCTGAGAAAGTACCTATCATGATAGAAGTGACTAGTCGCTGTATGGAGTGCACTCTTTTGACGCCGGACCAGAGCCAGGTGCCTGCCGTTGCGCAACAATCTCAATACCATCAAAATCTAAATTCTTTCTAATGATGAAACTGAAAGTGAGCCTCCGGCAACATTATGTAAATTTTGTTTTTTAGATAACAGCCTCAGCAAATATCTAGTTACTGCTAAGAAAGAGTTTGACAAAAGAAATGGTAGCCTGTTAGGAGTTAATCGGATTTTAGGTCATGTAAATATCATATAAAATTGAACTGAGAAATCACAAAAAAGTTCGATCATCCACTTAAATGATTTTGTAAGTTTCGACGTGATTTCCCTATTCACAAATGTACCACTGGAAGAAACAATAGATATGATTGCTAATTACACATACGCAGAAAATAACTCAAGCTTTCCTGTTTCTGAAAGAAATGTTTTTGTTCAGTTGATTCGTTTGGCAACGCAAGGATTGTTTTTGTCAAAAGACACATTGCATAAACAAATTGATGACAACACTATGGGCTCCCACTAGGACCAACAATCGCAAATTTTTTTTATGGTTCATATGGAAAATCAACTTTTGTCCAATGACCTGTAATCATCTCCCAAATTGTATCCAAGTTACATAGATGACACTTTCACAATATATGATGACCAATCATGCATCAAATTCCTGAAAAAGCCTAAAACCCAGCACCCCAATATTGGGTTCATTATAGAACAAGCTAAAAGTACAATACCTTCTTTAGATGAAAGAATTAAAACTAATTCGGATAAATTTGATACTTGGAAGTGAAAGAAACCTTCTAACACCGGATAATTGTTAATCTTCAATGCTTTTTCCCAAATTAGAAAAAGATTTTATTTTTGACTTCTCAATAGAGCAAAAACTATCTGTTCAGCCGACTATCGCTTCCAAAGAGAAGTTGCTCACCTGAAAAATCTTTTTTTATAGTAATGGCTATTCAATTTCTTTTTCAGAAAACTTTTATACCAATTTCAAAACGAAAAACAGACAATAAAACCGGAAAAGACCTTTTTTTCTTTTCTTACCTCAGAAAAATCTCAAAAGAATTCGGTTCTCAGATTCAATCATTGATACTGAAACGGTTTGACACTGAAATTATAATCGTCTACTAAACGACAAAAAGTACAAGAACGCTTTTCTTCGAAAAGCCAAGCTCTTCCAATCTTAAACTCAGTGGTTGTTTTTAAGTTTACCTGTTCACGTACATCGGTACGTCGGCAAGACATTTGAGTATAAGAGCAGGGGAGCACATAAATATTTCCACATCAGGTAAAAGTGCCATTAAAGAACATATAAGAAAATACAGCACATGCAAGACTCAGCGTAAAATAATGAAGCAATTTGAAATATTTGGAAAATGTCAAACATCTTACGAAGCCTTGGTGATCAAAAGAAGTAGCCTTGTGCTGACCAAACAACTTATTATTTAATATTATTATTTATTAAGACGATTATTCAATAATCTCAAATCCGATCAACTCCTAATAGGCAATCCGTTCTTTTATCAAATTCTTTGTCTGCAATAACTAGACCAGTCGTTCTCAAACTTTGATAATCCACGGCCCCCTTTCAAAGACTCTTATTACTTATGGCCCCCTTCTCTTCAATAAAAATATCTAGTTTTGCTTTCAACGGGTTTTCATCAGTTATTTTATTCACCACGTTTGATAATAAAAAAGCCAACAAACGAAAGTAAAAGAATAGTTGCATTACAGTCAAAGAATTAAACAAATCACGATCAATTTTCTTTAAATTAGCGTAGTCAGTGCGAAGCGTGTTCTTGTCCTCGCCTGAAAAAACATTTAATATTCGGCTCCGTCTTGGACTGAACAAGGCGAATGTCACTGCATACATTGAGGCGATTTCTGGATTTTGTTTTCAATATAGCTTTGAGAAAAGCTGTTTGAGCCATAAGCTTTTCGTGACGCTCTCATCAGTGGCGGTATCGCGTCAAAAGGGAAGATCTAGAGTGAATGAGTCTTTTATGTGAATAATTTGGATGTTACGTAATCAAGACAGGCCAATGATTGCGTTTGTATTGCAAAGCGCGCGAAAGAAAGATTTCGCAAGTGCGAAAGTTAGAGAAGGCGCAGCAGGAGGCCAAATGCCACGATTATCGAAAGAGTTTGAGAGTGTAAACAAACTCTTTCTGTCTGCATAACACCGGGCGTCGGGTCTTGATCGTATAAGCAGCCTCTAAAAGATTGAGATGGAAAGAGCTGCGCGCTGAGGTGAGGATTGAAAACCGCTTATCATCATAGTTTAATGCGCATCGATCATTATCTAAAAAATATTGACCAATGGCGGAGTCACAATCTGGTTTGGTGTCGGTTCGTTTGCACGATCTGTGTGGTTGAGATTGGCGTGGACAAGTCAATTGCTGTCTTAGCCATTGCGGAACATGTTGCTTGATGCGATCCTGTAGTCGTTGAGATGTTCGCCCTACGTACCGACTATCACAGTGGCACTTGTATTCATATATGACAAAACTTTTCTGAATGGCAGGTAGAACATCCTTGCGGGCCACAGGCAGCATGCGCTTAGACGTAAAGACCAAGCAGGTGCTGACGGAACCACAGCAGCTTTCCACGGTGGTTTTGACTTCTTTTTCAAGTTTGTGGAGGGCTTACCTATCCAAGGGACACTCAAGTACACAGGACACTTTTCAGGGCCAAATTGCTTAAGGGTGGAGAACTGAGCAATTTTCTTGGTGATCTGAGTGTTGATGATGTTTTTAGGATAGCCATTGTCCAGTAATATTTTCTTGATCCGTTCTATTTCTTCATTGAGTCTACGCTTGGTGCAAATCATTAGAGCTCGATGCACCAATGTAGATATTAGACTTATTTTGTATTTGAGAGGACTAAAGGACTCCCAACGCAGATATTGGCCAGTGAAAGTGGGTTTCCGATATACACTGGTCTCCAAGCCAACATCTGTTTTTTCGACGTAGACATCAAGAAACGGTAGACATTTTCCTTTCTATTTTTCAAAGGTGAACTTGAGGGATGGATGAAGGCAGTTAAGTTTGGTCAGAAATTCATCTGCTTCAGCTTCGTGATCGAAGATGGCAAACGTGTCGTCAACATATCTGAAGTATGTTGGAGGCTTTTGCGTTTGAGAAAATAACTTTTCTTCATAATATCCAACAAAGATGTTGGCCAAAGCCGGACCAAGTGGTGATCTCATAGCTACTCCGTCTGTTTGCTTGTAAATGGTGTTATTGAAGCTGAACTCAACTGAGGATGTAGCGCTCTTCATCAATTCAACAAACACGTCTTTTGAAATGACTGGTCGGGAATTAGACTGGTCGTAGAGGGCTTCCGAACAGATTTTGATGGTTTCATCAATGAGAACGTTGGTGAACAAGCTGGATACATCAAAAGAACACATGAAGACATTAGGGTCGATGTCAAGATCTTGCATGGTCTTAGCAAACGTAAACGAATCTGATATGCAGTGTGACGAAAACCGCTCCAACACAGGTTGTAATAGGCTAGCCAACCACTTGCGAAGTTCATGATGGGACGAACCTGTCATAGACAGTATTGGGCGAGGTGGAGTGCTTCTTTGTGTGTTTTCGGCAAACCATACATTCAAGGTCTTTGCGATCCAGTTGGTCGTATTGCGTCATATATCCACTTCGGCATGAGATCGGCTTTGACTAAATCAAGCAACCGCTTCTGAAGGCGCGATTCAATGCTGGCTGTGTTGTCATTGCTGGAGACCGGACCAAGTCTTCTAAATTTCGATTGATCATCAAGTATCTTGTTCATTTTATCGACGTAGTCGCTTTTGTTTAAAAGGACAACGCCGGAGCCTTTGTCGGGTTTGGAGACAATGATATCATCATTCTTTCGCAACCGGTTGATTGCACGAAAGCACTCTTTGTGCATTGTGAAGTCACGTGAATCTATCGTGCTGTCGCAGTACAAATGAGCAAGGTCGGCGAGTCGGGCTTTCAAAGCAGTGTGTTGTTCAATAGAACTGGCACTGTGATGTAAAAGCTGTGCCCACACTGACTCAAATTCGGCGAAGACTTCTTCTTTGCACAGATGCCTGGGTGGCAACCCAAAGTTAAGAGCATGCGACAGCACGAAACTTTCAGTGTCAGACAAGACATAATCTGAAAGACTCAGAACATGCCTAAAAGTATCACCGAGAGCATCACCGAAACGGTCACGTCTGAGTAAAGCAAGCAGTTGCTCGTTTTTGTTCTGCCATTTGGCCAACATCTTTGTTGGATATTGTGAAGAAAAGTTATTTTCTCAAACGCAAAAGCCTCCAACATACTTCAGATATGTTGACGACACGTTTGCCATCTTCGATCACGAAGCTGAAGCAGATGAATTTCTGACCAAACTTAACTGCCTTCATCCATCCCTCAAGTTCACCTTTGAAAAATAGAAAGGAAAATGTCTACCGTTTCTTGATGTCTACGTCGAAAAAACAGATGTTGGCTTGGAGACCAGTGTATATCGGAAACCCACTTTCACTGGCCAATATCTGCGTTGGGAGTCCTTTAGTCCTCTCAAATACAAAATAAGTCTAATATCTACATTGGTGCATCGAGCTCTAATGATTTGCACCAAGCGTAGACTCAATGAAGAAATAGAACGGATCAAGAAAATATTACTGGACAATGGCTATCCTAAAAACATCATCAACACTCAGATCACCAAGAAAATTGCTCAGTTCTCCACCCTTAAGCAATTTGGCCCTGAAAAGTGTCCTGTGTACTTGAGTGTCCCTTGGATAGGTAAGCCCTCCACAAACTTGAAAAAGAAGTCAAAACCACCGTGGAAAGCTGCTGTGGTTCCGTCAGCACCTGCTTGGTCTTTACGTCTAAGCGCATGCTGCCTGTGGCCCGCAAGGATGTTCTACCTGCCATTCAGAAAAGTTTTGTCATATATGAATACAAGTGCCACTGTGATAGTCGGTACGTAGGGCGAACATCTCAACGACTACAGGATCGCATCAAGCAACATGTTCCGCAATGGCTAAGACAGCAATTGACTTGTCCACGCCAATCTCAACCACACAGATCGTGCAAACGAACCGACACCAAACCAGATTGTGACTCCGCCATTGGTCAATATTTTTTAGATAATGATCGATGCGCATTAAACTATGATGATAAGCGGTTTTCAATCCTCACCTCAGCGCGCAGCTCTTTCCATCTCAATCTTTTAGAGGCTGCTTATACGATCAAGACCCGACGCCCGGTGTTATGCAGACAGAAAGAGTTTGTTTACACTCTCAAACTCTTTCGATAATCGTGGCATTTGGCCTCCTGCTGCGCCTTCTCTAACTTTCGCACTTGCGAAATCTTTCTTTCGCGCGCTTTGCAATACAAACGCAATCATTGGCCTGTCTTGATTACGTAACATCCAAATTATTCACATAAAAGACTCATTCACTCTAGATCTTCCCTTTTGACGCGATACCGCCACTGATGAGAGCGTCACGAAAAGCTTATGGCTCAAACAGCTTTTCTCAAAGCTGTATTTAAATTCTGTACCACCAACAAGATTTTGTTTTCATAGACGCCATGTCAGAAAATTCAGCTTCGCAAAGGTAGGTATTTGCGAATTGAACGAGAATTACGGAAGCCTTCTTGCTGAGTGGTGGATATGAATCATGAGGAGACAACCAAAAGCTGGAATCGTCAGTTTTGTTATTAAATGCAAGCTTCGTCGCATTCGAAACTTTGAACTCTGCCAACTCCTTTGCTTCTTCGGCAGTGGGGACAATTTCAGTGTTAAACAGATCTCTGTAGCATGAAACATGTAACGTGTCGTCGTTGAAATATGATCGAAACTGAGTAGAGACAATTTTAAGATGCTATACGGTGCAAGTCTTGACATTATCTGGCAAATATATCCTATTCATATTCAGGCGCTTTTACAAAGGAAATGAGGTAGTGGACCCAACCTTGATTCGTGCTTGCCAGACTCCTATTCGAACAATTAACCCAGCCAGCTTATCTTTAACGTCGCTGACTGTCCAGTCACGGCCTTGCAAAGACAGGTTCATGACGCCGAGGTGGTCGAATACATCGGCCAGGTACGCAAGCATCACAACAAACTCTTTATTGTGAAATTGGACATGAAGGTTGTTTTCGTTTTTTCAAAGAAAGATTTCAACCTCATTTTTAAGTTCATGCAACCGAGAGAGGCATTTACTTCTCAACAGTCAGTGGATTATGGTGTAAAACAAAAGTCCCACATGTTGCACTCCCATTTCTTCAGCCAAAAGTTGGAAGAGCCGGTGATTTTTTTGCCCTGGAACAAATAAAGTGGATCACTTTGACCGCAACGTCCACCACTTCCATCAAATAAAGTCTTTGATGCTAGAGTGTGTCGGTACAATAAACAGTGCGAGGACATCACACGAGGCCATTCGTTCTTCACCACTGTGACAACCCTTAATTTTACGCCAATCATCGCTGAGGTATTGTCAGTACAAATGTGCTTAAAATTCTGCCAGCTGAGCTCGTTGGCTTCAAAAATAGGATTCAGAAGAGCTTTGACATCAGCAGCAATTTTTCTGCCTAACAGTGTATTGCTAAACAAGAACTCTTCCTTTATCTTTCTACGTTTCTCGTATCGGGCAAAGACGATCAAATGGCTTTCCAGTTAAGTGCTAGCCTGGAGCGTGATTTGCTTGATTTGGAGCGAAACTTGCTGGCACACATTGGCAGCCATGTCGTCAATCCGCCGGCGAATGGTGTCATTAGAGAGCGAAATTTGCTGGATTTTCTTTTTCGCCCCAGATCCGATCATTATTTCCACCATTTTTTCTGCGCATGGCTTGATAAGTTTCTCAGGGATAGTATGCGGCTTCTTACACTTCGCAATTCGATATGCCACCTCGTAGCTGCATTGAAGAGTAGGCTTTTCCTCTATCATAAATCCCAAATGAGGCAGCGTCGCTTTCAAGTTGTATCGTACTCTTTGGCAGACAAAACATCGATGTCATCATTCTTCTTTTGGGGATGCTTTTTTAGTTTGGAGGGTCGTAAAAACGCATTTGACACCACGACCGAGCAGTAAAGACACTTTCATAAGTAGTAAAGACACTGCGCACCATCTTTCTCTGTTTAGCATGGGCTGGATATGTGATCTGGAGAGGTCCATTTAAGATGCTAACTTCTTTCCTTTCTAGATACAAAACTCTAGGAAGCTATCACTCCTGGAGTTGCCCTCCCTGCTGCGTCCCTACCTCTTCTGGAGATCCCACTCCTACCAACACTGTTGACTTCCAGCCTGCATACCTTCATTGTACTACCTGGCCCATCCGGCTCCCCTATACTAATGCAGCTCTCCCGTCCCACCCTCGCCTTCAAACTTCTTATTCTACTTTTACCCATTTTGTTTATTTTTTCCTCTGTACCCTCACCACCGCCTCATACTCCTGCTTCCTCTTCCTCCTTGACTCCCTCAGATTTCTTTAATGGAATGATGGGGGTCTTCGAGCCAGAAGCACCAAAATACTATACTTTATTTTGTCTCACCTTTTCGACCTTATATGTATTCAGGAATTAAACCTTAACTCATCTTCTTCTTTCCGGATCTCTGAGTTCTCTCCTCAGCAATCTGATCGCACCCACTCTCTGTCTGACATTCTTTCTCCCAATACTATGCACGCTAGGTGCGACGTAATCATTTTATATCCTTTTCTGAGCTTTCTACCTCCTCTCTTTCTTCGCTTGACCCCTACTCTGATGATGTAGGGGCCAAAATCTCTCTAAGCAACTTCTCCTCGCTCTCATTCCTTAATGTTTATGCTCTCCCTATTCGCTCTTTTCTGATGAAAAGCAGAGCCGATTCCTTTTCTTACTCCATTCTCCTCTTCGCCAGAAATCTCTTCATTCTGGAAGACTTCAATTACCATAACCTCTCTGGAACTCAAAAGGTACCTACGAACCCCGAGGGGAGGAGGTATTCATTTGGATCATCTCCTCTGACCGCCTCTCCCTCAATGACCCTGACATACCTACTTTTCTCCATTGCCCCTCTCCGGACATCTCCTTTGCTTCCTCCCCTCTCGCCTTATCTTGCTCCTGGGAAATGCTTCAGGGCCTGGGTTCTGATCACCTACAAAGTCTACTAACCATTCCTCTTTCTCTGGTCTTTCGCCCAACAAACGTCTCCCTTCTTTCAATTTTCAGAAAGCTCGCTGAGATAACTTTGCCTTTGACTCTCACTGTTCTTCTGCAGAGGAATACTCGTTTTTCTCTTTCCTATGCTGCTGCTACTCTCTTTGCTTCTCCGACACTGAATGCGGCCAAATCTTCCATTCCTTTCGGCGGCATCAAACGCCAACCTAAAGCCTAGCGGTCTGCTGAAGTGGAAGAAGCGGTTAGTGAAAGACGCAAGGCTTTCGCTGCCGCTCACAGAAGTGATGAAGATCGTCAGGCTTACATCTCCGCTTCGCGACACGCCACGTCAGTCATCGCCAAGGCCAAGGCTGAGGCATGGCAGGCGACTTGCTCTTCTATCTTGCCCAAATTTAACCCTAAATCTGTATGCTCTCTCCTTCGTTTTGTTGCTGGCTCTCCTTCCTTGTCTTCCTCCTCTTCTAACTTCCCCAACTGTTCTTCTCTCAAGGAGGCAGCTTAGATGTTCGCCGATTACCTGAGATCCCACTTTTCTGTCTCCCTGCCAAAGGCCCTGCGTAGCGCAGCCAGAGACTACCTATCCATGCTCCGCCGAGCCACGTGCTATGATGAGACTCACGAGTACTCTTGCTCTCCCATCTCTCCCGCTGAACTTCTTGCGGCTGCCTCTAACCTTTCCTCGTCCAATGCCATTGGCCCAGACAAAGTTGCCGATCCCATGCTAAAGGATCTTCCTCGCTCTGGCATGGATTTCTTCTTCACATTTTCAGTCCTCCCTAATCTTTACATTCGTTTCCTTCCATCTGGAAGACATCTTCTATTATTCCCATCCATAGGAGGGAAAGTTTCTCGACTTTCCTGCTTCCTTCCGGCCTATCTCTTTCACCTCCTGCGTATTAAAGCTTTTTGAACGCATCATTCTATCACGTCTACTTTTCTTTCTGGAATCTAATTCCATTTATTTTCTCTCCCGGCCAGATCGGTTTCCACCCTGGACGGTCTACTCTAGATCAAATTCTTTACCTTGCTCAGTCCATTTCGAATGGGTTTAACAAACCCAGGCCGGGCTTTCGGACGATCCTCTGTACTATTGATTTCTCAAAAGCTTTTGACTCTGTCTGGCATCCCGCCTTTTTCATTAACTCATTTTATCTAGCCTCCCTCCTTGCATTGCTCGTTGGGCTCAATCTTTCCTTTCTGACAGGCGCACTAGCGTGGTTTATCAAAATAACAAAAGTCGTTTCTTTCGAATCCGTTGAGGTGTTCTGCAAGGATCCGTTCTTGGCTCTGTACTATTTCTTTCTCTTCATTAATGATCTTCCTGCCTCTCTGCCTTCGTCCGCCAGCTGCTCTCGTTATACAGACAACCTGGCCATTTGGTCGTCCTCCCCCTCGGTCCCCACTGTGGTGGAGGCCACACAAGGAGCTCTGACCCGATAGGAGCTCTGACTCGTTAGGAGCGCTGGTCTGAGTACTGGTGTCTTCCTCTCAATCCGAGCAAATGTGAAGCCTCTTTGTTCTCAGTGGATCCCCACAGAGCTAACCTCCACCCCAATTTTCTCTTATTTAACTCCCGCTTTTGTTTCAATCCCACTCCAACTTTTCTTGGGGTCACCTTCGACCGCGCTCTTTCTTTTTTAAACATGTATCTTTGCTGAAGGCCAAGTTCTTCTCTCGTCTCAAGGTCATACGCTGTATCTCTGGTTCCTCATGAGGCCTCTCCAAGGAGCCCATATCTCTTCTGTATAAAGCTTTTCTTCGGCCCCTTCTCACATATGCTTCACGCAGATGGTTTCTTTTCTTAAGCGCTACCAATATCACCAAATTGAAACTCCTCCACCGGGCGGCTAGTCGTGCCATCACCGGCTGCCTCTCGTCCTCCCCTATCTCTCTTCTCCTTTTTGAGGCTTCTTTACCTCCCCTACGAGTCACCCTGACCCCGTTTGCCCTGTCATCTTATGAGCGGGCTCTTCGTTTCCCAGCCTTCTTTCCCGTTTCAGGTTAGACCAGACTTGGAGTGAAACCAAGACTCCGCAGATCGTCCTGGAGAGCTTTTACGTCCACTCACCCGCTCATGCTTCCATCTTCTTCTACTAGGGAGGCTCTCCTTGCTTGCACTCTCTTGCCTTCTTGGAACCTAGCTTCCTTCACTGTGGAGTCCACTCTTTCCTCTCCCTACTCCTGCTCTGACCCCCTCTCTCGCCAAGGTGCGGCACTCGCTCACCTTGACTCTCAGCCATCTTACGATCTGGTGCTTTGGACTGACGGCTCTGTTCCTTTTGCTTTTGACAAAGACGGCTCCGGCGTACTTGCCAACTGCTCTCTCTGTGGCACTAAGACCACTCTTTCCTTTTTAGCAGGCCCAGTATGCTCACGTTTTTCCGCTGAAGTCTGCGCCTGTCTGTAAACTCTTTGCTGGTCTCGGCAGCACCAACAAGTCTGCCACTTCTCTTATCTGACTCTTGCCACCTTGTCCTGTCCTCCATCTTTCCTTTTACCACAATTTCTCTGGCAAATCTGGTTGGAACTGTCTTCTATCTTCTCCTGTTTTATCAGGCTACAATTGATCCTCAGACACTCGTTTCTCCTGGGAAACGACGCGGCTGATGAGCTGGCCATACGGGGAACGCTTCTTGCGCCCTCTGTAATTTGTTGTGGACTGTCTCCTTTTATCTTTCGTATCCACTCTTGTGTTTTCTCGGACTGGAGGCGTACTGTCTCATCGAAATTCTTCGCCACTCATGTTCCCTCGATTTCCAACAAGGAACGTGTGCTCCCTCGTCACGCTTGCTGTGTGCTCTCTTGTCTTCGCTGCAACAGTCACAGCCTCTGTCATGCTGTTTTCTTTCTAGGACTGGTAGAATCGAGAATCCTTCATGCAGCGCTTGCGAACACTCGTCCCAGGACACCTCTCATCTCATTCTGCGCTGTCCAGCTACGCACTCGTTGGGTCGCTCGCTCTTTGGCTACTTTCTATCTCTTTACGACCTCTGATCCAAGCCCTGGGAAGTTTACCGGCTTCTGGGGCTCCATGGTCCTCCGTCACGTCCCCATCCCTCGGAAGGGGCCTGGTAACAACAACAACAACAACAACAGGGCAATATGTAGTGTCGAAAACGCTTGAATTTGTTAAATATATTTTCATTGTTGTGTTCCGCGGTGAATCGCTAGTAACAAAAATAGTAAATGATTTAGTGAATAGTACAGAAGCTATAATGGAACAACTTTAGTAGGCTGGCTTGCTGATTTGTATGCACAGTTTTCTATTTATGTGCACAGGGGACATGAAAGGTTACAGAAGCTTGGTGTTACTTTTGATAAAGTTACCGCTTGTAAAATCCACTGACCTAAGATAATCGTCATAAAATGCCTTTCCCAAGGACATCTAAAAGCAGCCAACCCGGCAATTGTAGGCACTAAACTAACAGCGCTGTTCTTTAACCCCTCCCTCTACTCAGTTGTGCATGCTCCGAACCAATTGATCATCGAGCCGGCAACGCCACTACGGTCTAGCGACCACCGCTTCCTTTTTCTACGCGTCATATATCGCGATAGTTTATCCGCTTCGCAATACACGAGTCTAGTAGACGTTTGTTTATAAATCAAAACAATTTATTTGTAGCGAATTGATTTCAAGATTCTTAAGCGATTTCAAATTCATTTCAGGAGTCAAATCTACGCCACTTTAGCAATCTTTTTTGTCGACGGTGGAGTGGGCCGCCAATTAGATCTGGGCAACTTTGATCCTGTTGTTGCCATAACAAAGAATTTTTTATCCGGTCGATACGTTTTGTGCCCTTCAAACCTCCGTCGGGTAAAGTCATACTGCAAAAATACATCAACTAATTGCATGCAAGGAAAATTGTTTTATTTACAAGAGAAGGGGTTTGCCTCGATTCTTTTTTCAATCTTTTCTATGTCACTCACGACAGAAAGACCAACACAATGTTTTTGCAGCACAACAAACAAGTCTGATTTATGAAATTATCTGATTTAGAAAATCGGTTTTTGTTGTCACATTGTAATTCCCTGACGTTAAAAAAACTCTACTCACGCATATCTGCTGACGGATGTTCCTGGCGTTCGTGTCGGCTGATTGTCGTAAGTATTTAAAATATTGCTCGATTGCGCTCGATCCCTGCAAGCAAGATCAATTGACATTATCAAGATGCAACCGGCAACCTGAAGTTGTAGACGGCCCAAGAAAGGAGTGAAATAAAAGACAAAGAGGATAGTTATTAGAAGTTGTCCTTGGCATTGAAATAAACTCGGAAAAAATGCTGATGCGGATAGAGCAAAAGCTTCGGGAAAGAATTCTTTTTATTTATTGAAATTTAAATTCGACCAAATATACGATAGGCAGCAAGGCATCGGTGAGGTGAATCACTTGTTGCAGCAGAGTGCAAATCATCTTTATGAGCAACGTCGCGATCAGGTCATCTGCTGAATTCGGTGTAACGTTGTTTTATGGCAATATTGATCGGATGCACGTGTGTCCAAAACCCACCATGATTACTTTGTCGCGTAAGGTCTATGGGAAAAACATTACACAGCAATATCGAGCTTGCAGCGATTGAGGCAGAAAGTACTAGCAGAGAGCTCGATCGGTGTTTCGAGAGTTTACGCTGAGCTCTGACTAATCTCTGATTCCGTTCCCGATTCTTCGCTTCTTTTTGTAATTGGCATAAACGTCTGGAAACTACCTCTACGTGTTTTTGTTATTTTTTTTAAGTGTGAAAAGTATTATGGTACGGCATGTTTTGAGGAATGATGCGTTAGGAAAGGCTTTCAATTTTAAAGTGGTTGGAAGATGAGAACGTGAGCAGTCCAAGATGTCGTGGAGAAAGTCAATGAAAGAACAGTAGTAGTTATTCAGTTTTTATCCAGTGTTTTCCCTTTAGCAGAGATGGCCGGATTTACCCCATTCCTTCTGCAATTTCTCGCACTCCGTCCCTCCACTTATCTCGTCTCAGAGCATCCTCCTTCTTCAAACCAACTTTCTCTGTCTCCTCTTCCACTTGCTTCTTCCAGGTCTTCTTCGGTCGTCTTCGTCTTTCGGTCGTCTTCGTCTTCGGTTAAATTGAAATAGAAAGATGCCATCTATAGAAGGAAATGGCGCAATGCTGATTATGAACTGTTGGATAACACAAGTTGAATTCGGTCATATCTGTTTATGGAGACAAAACATCTCTCTCTCTCTCTCTCTCTCTCTCTCTCTTGGATAATACATGATACCATTGAATCTTAGTGAATATCTTATAGCATAGCCTACTTATAATACTGTTTTTTCGTTTTTTGTTCTCATTTGTCCTCATGAGCATTTTCCCACCATTTTTATGAATTTCGCCAGACCAACCGAAGTTCCTGTCATCAGACACCAAACTGCTGGAAACAAATTTCTTTTTATCTTATCCCCACAATGTAGAAAGCCCGACTCGGACACAAAAATTTCAAACCAGATGTGCTAAACTGATAGAAGAAAACATAACAAACCGGAATGAAAATGCGAAGCGAATACTGTGGAGCCCATCACTGATTGTAAATGCAAATATGTTTGTGCGTTTGTAGCTGGCGACAAAAAAATGGCCATATCTTCACACGAGAAATGCAGCAGCCCGGTTCTTAAGACATCTATAGCAGACTTTATTGGCTTAGAAACTGCTTGAATACCAACTACAGAACGGTCACAGCTTCCGTTGCTCTCTGTAATAAGAATTAACTATACTACATATATATCTAGTTGTAAATATTTTACAACATCTGGCAACATCTAATGCTTTAAATCCATAGTTTCGCGTAGCCAATCTGTGATTTGAGCCCACATTGTATCGTTGTTATGTGTGTTTCACTCGAGGTATCGTTTTTATTGATTGGTAGTTGAATTTGGCAAAGTTGACCCTAAAGCAACGCTGCGAAAATTGCCTTCTGATCATATCTTACAACGTTCTCAAGCAGACACGTAGCAGGAAGGATTACGTTGTTTTGTAAACCTGCACGTTAGAGCAAAAGACGAAAACTGTCAAAAGAAGCTTGTAAGAAAACCAAGTAGATAAATTGGATAAGTCGTTCTTTTGTTGATGATCTTTGTGGAGGTGTAGTAAAGAAGGTACTTGGGGGTCAAACTAGCTTGAAACCGCTACACTGCTAACACCGGTAAAAACGCAAACAACGTCACTACCATCCCATCTCCCATCTTGTTTTTCTTTCAATTGTAATATCTTAATTTCAAGTTTCTGTTCTTTATCGTCAATATACGTTTATCAAAGAATTAGTGTACGAAAGTTTAGGCGACAAAAGAAAGGAAGTTCAAGAAGGGGCGCGTTTTATCTATTTTGTTAAATAGCTTCACAGCAATCTGTCTCGGGTTCGGAGACTATCCCAAGGGTCTCTGTTCAACGAGCCCGTTACACTAGATATGACTGCAGCAGAGTCTTCATACAAACGCGCGAAAATAGAATTAGTTGAAGCAGCAGATCTGCAAATATTTGGGATGACGAAAGGCAGCGTAAACTGAGAGTAGACAGCTTTTTAACTTAAAATGGGGAATAAATATTGTAAGGACAATAATATACAGTATTTCTAGCAAAAGGAAAAATACTTAATTTTAAGTGTAACAGCTATACGAGTGGGGTCCTACTATTTAGTGCATGTTCGCGATATCAATAACCATGTCTAGCAATGTTAACCAGTCCTAACCCCATCCCTAAACCTAAACCAAACACCAACTCATATGCGGACGTTGCGGGGCATCACGAACATTGTGGACGATGCAAACGTCGCGTTTCGTGGACATGTACTAATCGGTACCGCTAAAAAAAACTAAACGTTTCGTTGATTTATGTTGTATTTAATGCTCTTGTTTGCTTAAGTTGACACTTCGTCAATACATGCAGTTTGCTGATGTTCCCGTGAGTACGTCAATTTAGATTTATTCTGCTGTATACCTCACTTCGTCCTTTCGTTTTCATTTCCACAATATTTTGGTTTATTTTTTTATAACTGATGAATTTTCGTCTATCTGGTTCAACCGACGCCACCTCGCGACAGAACCAGGTGGTCCGGATTAACGGGCCTGAATTGGATTAATTTTACGGTAAAGCCACTTCTACTGCCGTTTGCCTTTGCCGAAATATCAGGAGTTGTATTGCGAAAGTGGACCTATGTTTTGTCAGCAAATGAGGTTGCTGACGTGTACTTAGCATAAAGTGTTTGTGGATCCAGCTTTTGCAAACTTTAGCCAGTGTTTTTGGCTATCAATTCAAACTTCTTCTCTTGATTTGAGACTGACGTGATCCATGATTCTCGTAAATGAGGAGTTTTCCACCTTGTACAGAAAAAAACCATAGAATAGGTTGTGAACCCCCCACAATCAGATAGGTTGAGGATCACAATGTTGCGGATAAAAATGCTAAGGATCACCGACCATCATGAAAATACGCCAGTGAGGTTGTATGCAGCGTTGGGAAAAGTGGGAAACATCTACATATCCTTGTTTCTCCAAAACTAAACTTTGCACGTAATCTTTGGCGCCGCCACAATGTGTTAAAAATGAGAAGTACACGTTGCTGAAGTACATTCACATCAAACATATAAATAAAATTTCAGTACATGCTGGTGGTAGTAAACGGTGTTAATGTTTTACAGATTATAAGTACATTCAGGGTGTTACGAACTATTTTGATTTAAGCAATTCTCAAAAATTCTAGGGGTTGTTTGGCTATAGCTTCGTGTAAACATAAACACTGTTTGTCATTCCTTATTAAATTAAGCTTGATTTTTGCATAATATGAGGTAAAAACAAAAATGGCAGCGATAGGGCAACTTGTGCAAATGCTCTTGGGCATACTTTCTCTTGAACACTTACACAAGTTGCCCCAACAACATGCTATTGGGGCTTGCTCTGGCAGCAACTCGTGCAAGCGCTCAAGGAAATACGTCCTTGAGAAGTTGAACCAAATATTCATGATACATCCACGTAACAACCAATTTAATTAATACTGCTAGTCAACATAATTTTTACTATTGCACAGTTTACACCGGGCAATACTCGACTTATCTCCAAAAAATAAGGTGGAGTAAATGGTGCGAGGAAAATTAAATAAATATTTTAGCTTAAACACCTGCACAAAAAAGCGTGATTTTATTTTGAAACGTATGTAAGAAGCCCATCTACAAAATACACTATCTGAAGTACATCTATCTCAAGGTTATTTGGGGAAAATGGCGTTTTGTCAAAAGCCTGCCCATTTTACCTCACTTTAGCCTACTGCAGCAGCAAAGAGTTTGATTTTATCTCATCCCAAAACCAAATATAAAAAATTCAAGAAGATTTCAATAAAATCCCAATTGGCAACAACAACGTTGTCATGTGAGCCTCCTGTAGCAATGGTTACGGTTTACCTTCTCTCTCTTGTCCATGGCCAACCTACTTTTATTTTGTTCATTGCCGACCGACTGTACATGTTGTTTTACGTCATAGCCGACCTACCTTCTGTTTCACGTCCATGATCACATTCATCTCGTTGAACGATATTTTTTTGAAGGAAAGAAACTCCGGTAGGTTTCTCCGATCTGCCATAAATTCGGAAGAATAAACAAATCGCCGTCCCAACTTCCTCGGGGGCCTCATGGCTGTTCCTGAAAAACACGAAGCAATAACAAAGTGATCCAAAAAACAAAGCAATAAAACCAACTGTTTTTTTTAAGGGGCGGGACAGGCCGGTCCCGAAGAGTCCCAATTCCCCGCCATTTTGGATCGCTGCGCTTATCCACCATAAACCTGTGCCGGTCACCGCACCAATCCGGATAAACTTTGTGAAGACCCTGAAGAGCAAACATAATTTACGACCGCAAAGAAAACACGAGATAATGCGGCTGGGGCTATAAATTGTTTCTCACTGTTTTTGGGTCAGCGGAATTGCGATAAACGAGCACGAGATCTGATTCTTCCGAAGAACTGGATGATTTTCTGTTGATCCCAGTTCTTATCATCAAGTTGAGTCGCGGCGGCTTCTTTTTACCTGGAAACAGAAATTAGTTTTGACTCCCAACACGTTTTAATTGCGATCCACACTTTCACATCGACGAATACATTTCGGGCAATCGCACAGATCTGCTTCCACGCACGACCTCAGGCAAGCTCGCAATAATTTCAACGTCACCAACTTACTGTTGTACCAACTTTTTTTGAGCATTCTTCGAAAGTGTAGAGTTTCAACCCTCGCCTTCTTATCGCTGGGAAGCACCTACAAGCAGGTTTTATGAGTTCACAGTTTCATATCAAAATTTCTGTTTCAACTGACTTTACTGAACTCCTTCAAAAGATGTTTATGTTGACGCCGAACCTCCCATCGAAGCACTTTTTTGTATTTTTCTTTCGCTTTTCTTCCTCGAGATTTTTTTCCTGCAAACATGGTCCGCAAACAATGACCACAACCCATGAAGTGATAGCTATCTGGTGGTTAAATTTCCCACATTTTTGTGAAACAAGATAAATGGAAAAATTGAGTCATTCTCGGAATTTTTATGCATAACGCTCAACAATATAACTAGCAAAGTCTACACAGTAGAAATGTATCAATGCTTGTTTGATTCATTTTTTATGTAAAAAAATATATTAAACACGCAAAGCATTACTGAATTTTTCGCTCCTATATAGGAAAGACTTTTATGATGGACAGATCTGCGGTAGCTTTTTTCTTCCCCACCTGCTATCGGCGAGTGCTCGGTATTTTTGATTTGCCGACGTTACCTCAAGGTGGCTGCACTCAGTTTTGCCCGTTTCTCTCATGCGTTTTTGTTCCATAATTTTCATCCGCTTGGATATTTGAATGATGTTTTGCAGCACGTCAGGGGTGTCAAACTGATTAAGTGCTGAGGGTCACACTTGCACAACACCTAGATGCTACGCCGACCAAATCATTTTGATAAATTTAAATAATAATAGAATTGATACTACTATAGCTAAAGTTGGGCATTTCAGAATTTTGAAACTCCTGAATCCTATTCGTTAACCAATTTGAATCTTAAATTGTTACATTTTTCTAATCATTGGAACAGAATTAGATTGCTCTGAAACAAAAATGCAAACGCATGCGACAAATTTTCTTGGCTTCTAACTCCGTACTTTAACTGAAACCGCTCATTATTCTTTTTGCGTAGTAAAGTTTGTTCAATCCAAGCAATATCTTTTTTTTGCTGGCAGGTTCTTTTTTTTTTTATTTGCCATATTTATCCTCCATTCACGAGAAAGCGAATTGTATCGCTATACTTTCGACGGTAAGTCCGCACTCGTTTGAGAGTTGTTTTTTTCGAGGTTTATGGGCCACCTGTTTTCCACATAAAGGCGGAGGCGTCCCGTTAAGTTCCTTGCCCAAGGACAAAACAAGCGAACTTGCCCGCTTGTTCTCCACAACATCCTTAAATGCCGAGCGCCAAGCAGGGAAGCCATAGATACCATTTTTTAAAGTTTTTCGGTATGACTCGACAAGAGGAATGAACCCTGTGTCTACCGACTGCGAAGCGGACGCTCTAACCACTACGCTATCGCGTTTGTTGGTTAAAGTTTCCTTCGTTCTCCTCCTCAGCACGCAGTCAACAAACAGTAGAAGTTGGCAAAGTTGTGGTAAAAGTTTTCTCTATTTTTAAAACACTCACGCTGTGCGATGGAAACTGCGAAGTGAAAATACTTTTATTCCTTAATTAACATTCAGTGGATGCGTTCGAGTCGGCGAGATCAACCATTTTGCTTCTCTCACTTGGATCCCTCGATGACAAATCAGCAATTTTTTGACATACAAATGGAAAATTGAGGTGCGGAAAATCTTGAAACAGGGTTTTAGTTTTTGAATTCTAAACCCACCTGAAAGCCAGCTGTGAATGGCGAGGTCGTTGAGTTTTGTGATGACGTTGAAGTAGAAGATGCGAACTTCTTTTAAAACATATTGCTGAATCATCGCGCGAATAAGTTTAAAAAACATTCCTTCGATTCTACCAGCACAGGAAAGATGTTAAGCACCACGCGATGTCATTGGAGAAAAAATGAGGCAGGGTGACATGTTAAAATGCCATTTATAAAATAAATTCAGAGGTAGCCACGCAAGCAGTTACTGGTAAGAGAAGTTCTCCTTCGGCCGAATAAAGTTGCTTTAGGTTTGACCCCAAGATATTTCATTGAGAACAGTTCTAACCTAACGAAACAAATCTTCTCGCCAATAAACATTTACAGACAGCAACCAGTTTTTTGCAACGCAGCACGTTGGCATAAGCACTAGCTGCAGTCATTGAGCTCTGGTGGAGAAGTAAAACTCAGAAAAAAGCGAAGCCGAATCGTAGTCTTGACGTAGGGAGTTCAACGACCGTGACACAAGCATTGCGACCAACGCATGAGATATTTGTAGATTGTTCAGAGCTTTTGTCTGCAAATCCCGCATCTCATCGACGGTGCCGAATCGAATGCAAGCGTTCCAAGCAAGAAATGATTGTCATGATCAAAAAGAAACAAACAGACACCGCTTCATGCAGCTATTGAGGTTTTATTGTTTTAAGAAGTGGAAAGCAAGCTTAAAACCCTTTATCCACTTGTTTACGTTCAAGCAGCCCCACCTTTTCACCTCTTCATCATCAGGCCATCTCGCCTTAAACTTGAACTTCTCCGCAGTGATCTCATCCCAAATCTTCAGCTCAGCCTCCAAACTTGCGAGGTCACTTTCTGAAAGAAATGTTTTATCACGTGACAACGCAATAGCAGAATAATCTAATGTATAGAAAATTAAACAAGTTGTAACTTGTTAAAGTGGCATGAAGAGCCAACTCAAATGGATGTCAAATCAGATAAAAGCTATTTACAATTTGGTTTGAATTCATGCTTTTTGGTGCTTTTAATAATGAGAACAAATAGTTTTAATGTTATTAAAGAAATCACGATCTTGGTTTCCCGAAACTTAATTCATTCCTCAAATTTTGCTTAGTGACACCACGAGCGCTTGAAGCTCCAGTTTTATGGCCATAGGCACAAGCTTGTTTTACTGTTTCCAAATCTAATAAAACAAGATATTTGAATTCCAATGGTGTTCAATGAACTTGCCATTGATGATTAAAGTTTTTGCTAGATGAGCTGTTTCAATAATTGCCAGTTGTAGCAAATAGGACACAAAAATTTCTGCGGTTAAATCCTAATGAAAGATTGGATATAAATTCCTATTGCAACCCTAGTCCTGACCAACTTGTTAACTCAGCAACCTAAGCTTGCATTTACTGTGTTGGTCGTGACAAGGATGATGCTACAGCAAAATACGATGAGACGACAAAATTGCGAAAAAAAAATAACGCTCAATCCCAAACGTGTGGTGTGTGACCGGGTAGGTGGATGCTATAACATTTCAAAAATAACCACTTGCAATAGCTGAGCATTTTAGGTAGTCTAAGCAGCCTAGCCTAAGCAAATTTTTTGAATTATACTTTGTCTTAGGTTCTCATGAGAGCCTAAGACAAAGTATAACTCAAAAAATTAAATTCTTGAATAAGCCTGACGCCATAAAGTAAAATCGTAACCGTGAAGAAAAACAAAATTCGAAAAACATATATCATTTAAATATTCTTTTTAATTTGAAGTATAAAATTCTTTGTTTTTTCTATTGAAGATTTGAAAAGGTGTTGAACCAAAACAGAGCTAATTTTTCAGTTTTTTTTACATCCATTTGATTTTGGGCTTCAAAATTGATGCTTTTTTGACTTTAGTCTTTAAGACCTAAAAAGATTACTCAATTACAAAGACTAGATCAGAATTTGGTCAAAATCACCTGCATCTTGAAGGAAATGTTTTGCATCGGTGGGTGATCAGCGACGCTGAACACTGATACAGCTTCCAGACACCAAAACAAAGCTGGTGTTGCAACAAAAACTCTGCTACCACGGAAGGAGCCAAACCTTGTGGCGTAAAATCGTGAAATTAAATTAATGATCGGCGGGACAAGAGCTTGCGTAATTATGAATCATGCAGAGAGAGAGAGAGAGCCATTATTTACGTAATGGTGATAGAAAACGCTGAAGCTTGCATAAAAGTAACAAATCTTACTGAGCAAAGCTTTCCTGAAGCTGCTTGGCTTAGTCATATTTGTAATGAAATCATCGAACTCTATCTTCCCAGAATTATTCTCATCAAGCAAAGCGACTATATCATCTGCTTCAGCTTCATTAATGTTGAAATCAGGAAGAAATTCCTACAACAAACCGTATGCAAAATCAGGAAATTGATTTGGGTTGAAACAATGAAATGGCCCCCCAAGTTAAAATGACGGCGTACAAGATAAAGTAATGTCATGATATTATCCAAGATTTAATGTCAGCATTTAGATTGAAGCGACACCATCCAAAATGAAATTATACCCGAAGTGAAATACTATGATGTCACCTTTAGTTGATTGAATTAGGGCGTCTAGTAAAACAGTGTAAGTATCTATATGCGCGGTTCTGGTTTTGAGCTGAAATCTAGCGCCGGGAGGCTGATGATCGAGTCAGTACAGCAAAGCAATTCTCACCTGAAACGCTTGCTTCACCTTCCACGCGTCGATCGCTCCTTTCGGTGATCGATTAATCTTTGCGAACAAAATTTGGAAGCCTTCAAGTTGGATGGAATTCAAACGCGAAACGTAAGTTTCTTTGAAGCCCTGTAAAATAATGAAACAGAGATAGTGGTCGTCAGAGAAACGACATCACTTGACGTCGGCCCAAAGCTGAGTGCTACAAACTCAGTGTAGATTCATTGTTGCCTGAATCAACATTTTGTTGGTGGTGCAGAATTTTAATATAGCTTTGAAAAAAGCTGTTTGAGCCATAAGCTTTTTGTGACGCTCTCATCAGTGGCGGTATCGCATCAAAAGGGAAGATCTAGAGTGAGTAAATGTTGAATAGGGGTCTGCTATTAACAAACAGTAATAGAGTCGGCTTAGACATTTATTTGCCATAAGAAAAATTAATTTCGCTGACGCATCCTCAGTTTCTGCAAAAAAATAATAAAAATCGCACAAAAAAAATTTAAATATTTGCAAACAAACTAATGGTAAACCAGAGAAAAAATATTTAATTAAATATTTTCAAACAAACTAATGGTAAACCAGAGAAAAGGCTGTGCTAAGATAATAAATTCTTAGTGCAGCCTTTTCTCTGGTTTACCATTAGTTTGATTAAAAATATTTAATTTTTTTTGTGCGATTTTTATTATTTTTTTGCAGAAACTGAGGATGCGTTAGCGAAATTAATTTTTCTTATGGCAAATAAATGTCTAAGCCGACTTTATTACTGTTTGTTAATAGCAGACCCTTTTTCAACATTTGCTGATATGGAGTAAAGTCGCTTGGATAGACTATCCTGCTAGGGTTTGATTACTGTTTTCCAATTTTAATTGTTATTACTAGAGCGAGTAAGTTTTTTATGTGATTAATTTGGACGTTAGGCAATCAAGACAAGCCAATGATAGCGCTAGTATAGTAAAGCGCGCCAAAGAAAGATTTCGCAATAGCGAAATACTAGAGAAAGCGAAGAAATAAGCCAAATAAGAACGCCGCGATTATCGAAAAAGTTTGAGAGTGTAAACAAACTCTGTCTGCATAACACTGGACGACGCGCCCGGTGTTTGTATGCGTGCTGCGACACAAAACTGGTGCACAGTACTCAGCAGTCGAGTAGGTCAGGGACAAGGCAACTGTGCGCAATGTCTTGGCACCAGCGCCCCATCCTGAACCCGCAAGTCGCCTCAGCAGCAAAACGCGCAAGAATATTTTTTTGCGCAATGCCTCAAGGTGATGACGGTACGTGAGCGCTCTGTCCAGTTTCACACCAAGATAGGTCGGCACTGGGCAAATTGGTAAGATTTTACCATCGTTATTGACTTTGAGCTCAAGCTTGGCCTCTCGATTTGCTCAAAGTTCTTTCGAATACAGTCATACCTCATTTTACGAACTCCCGCTTTACGAAACCTCGGAATTACGAAATAGATTTTTAGAAGTAACAGCTTCAACAAAGAACCAACAAATTTTGTAATTTATCAAACAACTGAAGTATTATATTAATTACAATCGTTGTGCAATATTTTCTGCGGTCTTGTCTCACTGTCAGCAAGCTCTATCTGAAGAAAGTGTGGTTGGTTCTATTCAATCTTTTTGAATGTTAGCAACAGAATACGTACGCAATTGAAAACAGAAACGCATTGACTTTGTCTTGAAACGTTCTGCAACGTTTTTGAGCGCAAATAGCAGCAACCCAAACCGTAGTGTAACGATTACAAACGATTTTATTGTAACTCGGCGCTTAAAAAGGATACTGCTCAGTGCTCATTGGCTAGCTCTGCAGTAAGTTCTTGCATTCCTTCCAAGACAGAAGCTCTTGTGCATATGTACAGTAGTTGTTAACTTATTTTTATTATTGGTTACTTTACCCTTCATCATGTCATTGAAAAGTGTTCGTTTTCATTCCTTTAGAATAAAAAAGTGTTCTTTTCATTTATTAAAAGCTTGGATTAAGTAATACATGCATTTTACTGTTCCTTTTTTAAGTTTATAATGATTTTTTTTCATAAGAACGTAACCCCAATTTATGCATTACTTTCTGTGTATAAAAGAACCTCAGTTTACGAACTCTCGTTTTACGAGCTACATTGAAGAACGAATTAGTTCGTAAAGGTGAGGTATGACTGTACCTTCCAATCTCCAAAAGTAAAGTATCGCCAAGTCGTTAGCGTAGACTTCTTGGAAGTTATGGAAGGCAGATCGTATATGCATAGTTTGAAAAGTAGAGCAGCCAAGACTGATCCCTGTGGGACACCATTTTTCAGATTTCGGAATCTCCTTGGCTTGCTGTCACCAGTGGTTAAAGTGAAGTTTCTCTTCCGAACAGGTTCCATGATCATTCCGACAATGTGCTTGTCCGGCAGAAGTCTCAGCTGCTTGCAGGTGAGGCCATGTGCCAGACAGTGTCATACGCAGCTGTCAGATCGACAAACATGGCACCAGCCTTTTTTATGCCTCAAAAGAATCCTCAATGTTTTGCGTAAGCACAACAACCTGGTCTACGGTAGACTTTCCGTTTCGAAATCCAGCCTGTTACTTTGGGAGAAAGGGGTCGACCATTGGTCCGACGCCATTGTAGATCAGTCATTCAAGGGTCTTGTAAGGGACGCAGAGCAGAGGGACGGGACGGTAGCTCTGCGGGTTCTCCACAGGTTTTGAGGGCTTAGAGATCGCGACTACCAGCGCCCTTCTCCAGACTTTTGGAATAGTGAGTTGGCGCAAGCAGGAAGAAAGAAAGTCACGTAGCCTTCGTAGCCAGGTTTTAAATGGTGGAGGGAAGCAGCAAATTCTCTTGGAGAAAAATCTCCAGAAATATTTACTGCATCTGGGGCAGTAGCCCTCCAAAGGTCAGACAATTCCTGCACAACGAGTCAAGAAGTCTCTCGGTTTGCATCCTCGTATTTCCTGTTTTTTACCAGCTGGCTAGCGATAGTATTTGCTAAAACAGGACATTGACGAAGGAATTGTCGGGACCTGCCAATAAGATTGTTAAACATACTCCATGCTAACCAGGTAGAGTGTTAAAAGTTGATGTTCTGGATAGTCTCAGACTATCGATTCCTCCGTTTCCTGTCAAGCCTAGCAAGCAAAGCTGTAGTAGCTCTCCTAGAGTCATGCCCTTCAGAGTATTGCAAGAATGTTTGGCAGAAGTTTTTACACTCGGCATCCCAACATGTTATACCACTAATTCGTCGGCCACATCGGATACACATTTTCGCCGCAGTGCTGATGGCGTTACAGAAGCACTGGCATGCCTGGTCCATATCAGGTGAATCAGGTGGCGGAAAAGTCCTGGCAAGTTTGTTTGTGAGAGTAATATAGTGGTTCCATTTGGCCTTGCGGAAGTTCCATCGCATTACAGGCTGGCTTGGTACAGGACCAGCAAACCTGGGTGGGGTAATAAGCGAGGGTCGATGTTGAGACCTTAGAAACTTTTCTAAGACACGTTTGTCAGGTAAACGACTGTACGAATCCATACTGACGAATGCAAAATCCGGGTTGGTACTTGTATTCCAGCGGCCAGAGTAGAAACTGGGGGCATCCTTTTGGCTATGAAGTAGGGCAAGATTGTTGGTACTTGCCCAGCCAACCAGGCATTTTCCATCTGCACTGTTGTCATCATAATTCCAATCAACATGCTGGCAATTAAAGTCTCCAGCATGGAGACAGGGGATGTAGGAAAACTGGGAGATGGGATACATGCAATCAAATTGGTGGAGGTTTGTAAACGTTGACTATCTTATATCCATCAACATCGATGCACAACCACTCAGTCTCCGATGTAGTTGGAGATTGATCGAAAAGGGTCCACTTCAGTTGGACAAACGTGGCAAGGTGGTTCTTCTTGCTTAAGGAGAAACCCAGCTAGCTGGTAGTCCGGCAGTGCAGTGGGTCTCCTGGAGTAGGATGACGAGTGCCTCAAGCTGTGCAGCAAGATGGCAAAGAACGCTCATCTTGCTTGCAGTGAGGCCTTCGATGTTCAGCTGAAGGATGGCAGGCCTTCAGAACTTGTTAATATTTCAGACCAATCTGCCAAGTAATGAAGCCGTAGAAGAGTTGATTGATGGTACAGAATTTGAAGATTGCAGGAAGTAAAGTATTCATATTCTTGAAGCTTTTCGTCTGACACTTTTCTAAAGAATCCCTGAGAAATGGAGTGAAAAAGATGAAGTGATTCATTTACATAGATACACAGTTGACGAAAAAGAAAAGGCTCCATTGTGATAGTAAAAGCGACCAATGAAAGGAGCGGAAACTAATGTGCGATTTTTAAAAGAATTTGTGTATAGCCTAAAAATCGCACATTAGTTTTAGCTCCTTCTATTGATCGCTTCTTTTACCAATCACGATGGAGCCTTTTTGTTTTTCTTTTTTGTCAACTGTATCTTAAAATAAGTGACTCGCTTCATCTTTTATATTCCATTTTTGACGGATTATCTTGAAAAGTGTAAGATGAAAAGCTTCATGAATATGAATGTTTTACCTTCTGCAGGTGTAGAAGCAGAACAATTTAATTTTCTTTGAGCATTGCATTGTCTAATTGCTACTCATTTCTCATAATTTATAGAGCTTAATGCACGAATCCTTTGTTCTTCTTTCAGCAGACCGCGGAAAAACTGGTAAGTGATATGTCGAGTGTTGTGTCATTTCACTTTGTTCAAGTTATTATTTGCTCACTGTAGAGATACTGATCAGCCTAAAGCTATCGCGTTAACAATTTCTGATAATTGAAGTCGCGTGTAAACTCAGTGGGCCAACTGCTTGATTCACTCAAGTAGTCGATAGATTCGTGCAATACCAGGTTTTCGGTTGTGCACAACAATGTGGTTAAGTGTGTGCAGATTTTAATTTCATGAAAAGTTAGATTAGTGTTTTATTTGTAGATGTAATGTAGAGTTATAAGTTAATTTAAACCTTATATTAATGTATGCTACATTGCTTTACCTATTGTTTCAACTGGATTGCTTTACTTTGCCGTTGGTGCATTTATGGAAGCGAAACATCTTTTTTTTTGCGTTTTTCAACTGCATTTGTGATTTAGCGTCAGGGCATATTTTACTCACGACTGGGTAATTTTTGCTCGGTTTATACTTCATGCTACGTGGCCTACTGCAGGAGGCAAACATATTGCCTCATGCAAACCAAGCCATGTTTTGCTTCCATCTTACTTATCACCTGATGGCTTTTTTATGTTTACACAAAAGCTATTTTGATTTCACTGAGCACACAATCATGAGTTTGGTGGGCTTTTTTTTTGTCCACCTCCCCTCAACAATCCTCAAGCAATGGTATACTCACTTTGACTTTCGAATAAATCTCCCTGTGCGAGATTTTGTCCTTGGAAGCCTGGGTTATGGTTTCTTCCTGGAAATAAATTCTGTTGTTGACCAAATCTTGCTTGAAACCTACTACGATTCACAATTTAAACAATGGGAAGTAGTGAGTTCGCATCTAGTGACAGGTCCTTGCGACTCTGATTCTACCACCAGCAACATCGTAAGAAATTAAAACCAAGGAATGAATTATGCATGGGCTATATCAACGTCAAGAGATCGTGAGTTCAAAACGCACCGGCAGCCTATGCATTTGAAATTTATCTGGCCCAATTATTACACACCAGCCAACAAAGCAGTTTTGAACTGGATTCATCTTCCCACCGCGTCAGCGTGAGTGGAAAACTGAAAGACGATTGGCGCTCTACAGCGGTCACCCGCAAGAAGCCTAAACCCGCAGCTTTAAAACCAGCAACCATTTGTTGAGTTCTGCCCTTTTTAATTGTGAAATATAGGTCATTACTCTAATATATTCGGAACAAAAACGGTTTTCAGATTATATTATGACATCACGCACAATTTGTTCGGTGGTCGCGACTGATAGCTTCGTTTCTTCAATTGTCGATTCAACTTCAACAATTTCGTCGCGAAGTTTTACGTCGGCACCCGCGTAGCGATTCCGCTTTTGAACCAAATTATCATCAAACTCAACCTAAACAAATGCCTTAGAGAGATCCTTGATAGCAGGCTGAAAAGCCCAACTCCAGTGGTGAGCTGCGTGCGCTGCATGAAGTAGCTCTGCTTCCTTGATGTAAAGCAATCGACAGATTACATTCAATTAAAAAAGCAAAGTTCCAATATTTAGCATGTAATTGCTTTCATCATTTTGACTTCTGACTCTTACAGAAAAATCAGAAAAAGTAAAAACAGCGACTGGTTACAGCATTGTTTCTCAATCTCTTCAGGGCGTGGACTATTTCCGCATCAACATGTGCGGCGGACTAATTTCGCATCCATATTAGTATTCGCGAGCCCAAAGTATATTGAGAAATTAAACAAACTGTTTTTAGTAAAATTAAATATTTAAGTTAACTTCCGCGTACTGTCAATAAAGCCTTGTTTATAAACTTGTTTATAAGTTAGTTGAAGACGGAGCAATTACAGCCGATGTTCATCAAATATCAGGATTAGCTACTGCTACGACAGCGCGGGTTAAGCGACCGGAAATTGCTGCTGTTCGTAGTTACGTAGAGTTGCCACAACTTCCACGATTAACCGGATTTTTCTGGGCACTCGGCTGATTTCGCGGTCTTTGGGTTGAGAAACACAGGGCCGCAAAGAAAACTAAGTGCCATTTAAAAATATTTACCGGAGTCATGAAATAAGCCAGACGATTCAATGAAATTCGTCGCCGTTGCTTCTCAAGATCTTCTATAAAGTTCAACTTTTGATCCAAGCTTAAAAAACACAGCAGACTTGTGGGGAAGACTTGAGAGAAGCGGTGGCTAATTTAACCAAATAATTTCTAGCCTCTCATTTACATGCTGCTTTGTGGTAAAACTGAACATGTTACCGGGATATGGAAAAGTTTAACAACCTGTCAGGCGCTCTCTACCACTTTATACAATTTAGATTATTTGCTTTATTGCACTTGCAAGGAAAGTTCTGGAGTCGGATTGCTACGGAAAAAAAATCACAACAGTGGGAAGTTATTAGTGGGAGTAAAATATTAGTTTAACATGCAGTAGCCTGGGGCTGTGCCCAATCTTAACGTTGGTTTCCACATGAAAGGGAAGCCACCATTACCATTTGTTTACTCTACCATCACAAATCTCTTCTTGTGTGAAGCAAACTCAAGTATTCTTACATCGTACCTAAACTTTTTGCTTTGGGCCACCATCAGTTGACGTTCTCTCAAAACCGCGATCGTATGGCGGCGCATCAGCTCCTTTTTCGATGAAAAACAGCTTTTCAATGATCTTCTCAACGTCAGAGATCCGTATTTTAGGTCTGCACTGTACTCGGACAAGGCTTCCGAGTCGAAAGATGTCTCTGAGGGAAATGTTTCAAGAGTTTTTGTTCCCACAGTTGCAACCAAAGAAGGGAATGACAAGTACGTTGACAGATCTGTTGGTGAAATGAAATGTAGACTAAACTGCTATCACTTGCGAACTGCTGCAAAATAGCTCCAGAGCACAGAAATGTTCCGGAGTGAAAGACAGCGAGTGAAATCATCAGACAATATTGAAACTTGCTAGTAGTCTGACTGAACCTGGAAGAGATTGCACCAGCAATAGGGCGGGTCAAATTTTTGTTTCTAAATTCCACACCATGCGCGGAGTTTACCACCACGTACTTAACCAAAAAATGTAAAAAGAAAGTTTGTGCGATTTGTCTCCATCTCGCACATTTTATTCAAAATTTCACTTTTTTCGCTTTTTTGTCCGCTATTTTTCGTAAATTTTTACGATGCTAAATCGTTGCATATACTTAAAATTTTTGACTCTATATGGTCTTGGTAAAACTTTAAGTTTTGTGCATCCATTTCAAATTAAAAAAATTTGCACATTAACATATCTGCAATTGAATGACATATTTACTATTAATGAAGTAATTTACATGAAATTGAGAAGTTAATTCTATGATTGCAATAGGTAAGGGAACGTGTATATATCATAAATGGTGTTTCTGAGTAGAAGGAGGAGGAAGAGGAGGTTTGCATAAACCGTCAGAAAACCTTCATAAGCAAGTCTGAAGAGGACACCAGCAAAATGTCACAATTTCAAAATTCTTTTAGTGGCCTTGGGCTACATCCACAAACTTTCATTAAAAGCTTTTTGAAATAAGCTTTTCTTGAACCAAATTTGCTCAAATTTAAAAGGAGACATATGAAATGATAAAGCGTCAAACGGGAGAGAAGAATTGAAAAAATCAGAATATTGTCATAAAGGGAAAAGGGGAATTCAAAAGCAAAATTACTAAAGAAATTATGTCAGGATATATGAACGAGTTCTGTGATTTAAAATGCAGGCAAATGTTGACACGCAATTTTTTGTTGGTTTCAGGAGGCTTTATCTAAGCAGTTAAAACACATACAGTAGATTCCGCTTAATCGGGTCACATCGGGACTAGCATCACTTGGCCCGATTAAGCGGCTGAACCGATTATCCGAAGTTAACATGACGTCATTGTCTTGACGGCAATAAACAAACATATGCGCATATACAAGCATTGTGCACATTGTTTGGAGGTTGTTCTCTAATTTTTCTGGGAACAACAATTTTTTCAGCAATTGTTAAATTTTTTCGTGGCATTTCTGCTTAGGTCTTCACAAAATTTGCAACAAAGCACATCAATTACTATGTCCAAAGGCATGAAATCACAAAATAAGTTGCGCCTGTATTGTTCAATTGTCACATAATAAAGTTGCTTTGTGATATTGAGTACTATTACATCACAAAGGCGGTTTCGCAATTACACAGGTGTATGTCTGGCTACAGTTGTGGCCCGATTATGCGGATATAGCGTAGAGCAGTGGTTCTCAAACTTTTTTCGATGCGACGCATTTAAAAAAACTTGCGAGACTTTGCGACGCACCAGGCAACATCCTTCAGTTTAATTTGCCGTACTGCGAGATAAATGTGACCCATAATCTACATAAATAACTGTCCTAATGCTCTCGAGATTTTGGATTGGTATGTCATCTTCAATCGTAAAATTACGCTCTTCTAAGTTTGTAACTCATCTTTCCTGTTTTCGTCCAACATACAACTGAATGCTTTATTCTTTATATATTTTTCGCCAATTAAGTTAAACTTCTGCAATTTGATTTTTGAATAACAAGTCAACCGTTACAACAGTGTATTAAAAACACTATTGTGAAAATGTCAAAAGAAAGTAAGAAAGGAATCTAGGATCAGAGTTCTTTTGACGCAATAAAACTTAAGACTTAATGGCACAATACCAAAATATTCCGCGACGCACTTGGAAAATTGAAACGACGCACTGGGGCGTCGCGACGCACAGTTTAAGAACCACTGGCGTAGAGTATTTTGTTTGATTGGATTTCGTTCTTCACAATTTGGCCCAATTAAACGACTGACCCTATTAACCGGCGGCCCAATGAAGCGGAATTTCTAGCCAAAGTAATTTTTATCAAATGCAACAGCGTATCCAAAGATTTCTAGCGACAATAAATCAAGCTCATAATATGGTTGATAAATTATTCTAAGCCCAGTTTCCTTTGCTTTTAAAAGTTGTTAACATTTTTCTTGATTGTATGCAATTTAAAATTGTTCGATACCTGCTTTAATAACCAGTTTTCAATTCAGCAGCTTGAGTAACTACAGCGACCATCCGTTCAACGGCTTGACTGTGGCAAGAAATATCATCAAACCGAAGCAGTACTTGCTCTATGTCTGCTAAGTTTGCTGTGATTTTTAACAGAGGTGGTGTAGCGAGTATGTTTTCCAAATTAATCATTTCTGTAGCGTTGTGCGATAGGGTTTACTTGTGTAAGCACAAAGTTCTGTTCCTTTCCTGGCTCATTTGAGCGAGAAATCAAGTCAAATGTTCTCCGCCGCACCTCTTGACATTTATCTGCCAAAATGGCTTTCAGAAGGTTGTCTAAATCAGAAAAAAAGCTTTTCTTTTCAGACAGGCGGACACGATCTTTTGATATTTACCTTTCAGTCTTCTAGAAGACGCAAAATGCACCAGAAATTCCGTGCACCATTACTTACACTTGGATAAGATTTTATGTAAAACGATCCTGATGCATAGAGCGGCATTGTAATTTTCACCAAATCTTTTAGGTTTTCGGATGGATTTAATGTGCTCATGTACAAACGCAGTATTCTATTTGCTCGGGTAACAGCAAACGTGATGTGAGGCTACCAAAGAGCGCATACTCAGTTCTTTTTGTTATTACTCCAGTGCTGACAGCTTGACATATCTCATGCAAGTAACGTTGGTCAGTACTTGAATTCTTTATTAATTCTGATGAACTTGTGGTACATCACGAGAAAGTGGCTGGAAAGTGACAGGCAGTAATTGATGAACATTTTTCTTGGTCTGTTTTGCAGTTTCACCTCCAAATATTTTGGGTCCAGTTGTTCTTTCGTCAATAGCATCAAACAGATGGCGAAACGGAAGTTTGTCTAGGTGGCGAAAGCAAACTATCCTTTGAAGTAGTCTTTCCAAAAAAGTTCGGGTCTCTTTATAACTCCACTCACCCGCCCTGTCTTAGCAGCAGAGCAGTATTGTCACAAATAACGCCTTATGAAGTTGTCGCAATGATACAATGAACTATTTCTTCTGTGATAGAACATGATGAACCATTATTTGGGGTAACGTAATCCACATATTAAGCACCTGGTTCTTTTATGATTATGTAGTGTTCCTCAAGAACTATACCTTCACTTTTTTTGTTTGATCCCTTCTGCCATCAAACCCTATGCAAAATAAACCAACATTTTCATTCTTTCCGGATAAGATATTCTTGTTATCGACCAAAGCTTTTCTCTTATCACTTTTTTTCCATCCAGTATATTTTCATCAGCCAAAATCTCCGTGTCTTGCAAAGCAGCGTTGGCAGTTGCTGCAGATGCTCGGCTGCTAACACGATAACGATCAGATACAATTGCAGGTTGATCATATGAGTAACGGTTCTGATATTTGCTCTTCAGTTCTTTTGGCACCTCAAGTTCAGTGCATGTACTTCCACAACCATCAGTGCTTGTACCTTCAGATGAACGTTTAGCGTCTGTAATGGTGGAAACTCTTCCAACGTTTTTTGTTTAATTTCTTCACCTATTCTTCTCTGAGCAGTCCGCTTTCGTGCCGCTATTGTTTGTGCATCTATTCTACCGAGTTGGCTCTTACTGCACCAATTAACAACAACCGCCTCAACGTGGTGGTGCGGTCCCCGACCCCGTTGTAGTTGGGTTAAAATCGCTGTTGGCCTTCCCTAGTGTTCCAGTTACTCCGGGCACTCCCCTCGCACAAACCATTTTTTTGTTGTGCTGCCCTGTGAACGACCGCAGAAAAGCAGCACGCAGCTTCTTTAAAATCGGTCGCCTGTCTTCTCTCTTTTCCTGCCTTTCTCTTGCCTGTCGTTGTCTCCATATTCTTCTCCTTCTTTTGATGAGCGGCAACGTTCATCCTAACCCTGGCCCTGTCTTTTCCTGTTTAGTGCGCGCAGGAAATGTGACCTGGTGATCAGTACAATGGTGCACCTGCTCCAAATGGGTTCATTTAAAATGCTTACTACTCTCCTTTTCTAAATTCAGATCTCTTGGAAGCTCTCACTCCTGGAGCTGTTCCACTGTTGCATCTCTGTTTCTTCTGGAGACAACACTGTGACTTCCTCCTCGGATTCCTCAAGCTTGTATACCTCCACTGTACCATCTGGCCTATCTGTCCCCTCCACCTTCAAACGTCTTATCCCGCTTCCACCCATTTTGGGTGTTTTTCCTCCGCACCTTCACCATCACTTCCTGCTCCTGGCTGTCTCTCTACACCTCCTGCTTCCTCTTTTCCCCCTGACAGCCTCAGGGTTTTTCAAAAAAATGCTGGCGGTCTCCGAGCCAGGAGCACTAAACTTCTACACTTTCTCTTGTCGCATCCGGTTGACCTTATTTGTATTCAGGAATCTAACCTTAACTCATCTTCCTCTTTCGGGCTGGATTTTCTGCCTTGCGATCTTATCGCACCCACTCTCGGTGTGGCATTCTCTCTCCAGATGCCAGGCACGCTAGCGGCGGTGTCATCATTTTTGTCAGGCAGGGCTTATCCTTTTCTGAACTTTCTCTCTTTCTTCGCTTGACCCCTACCCTGACAATGTAGGAGTCAATATCTCCCTAAATAGCTCTTCCTATGTCTCTCTTTCTTTAATGTTTATGCTCCTCCCTATTCGCTCTTCTTCGATGGATCTTTTTCTCCTTTCATTCTTCTTCCTTTCAGAAATCTCTTCATTCTGGAGGACTTCAATTGCTCTCAGTCCCTTTGGGACTCAAAGTACTTCCGAACCACGTGGGGTGGAAGTATTCGTTTGGTTTATCTTCTCTGACTTTCTTCCCCTCAATGACACTGACATACCTACCCTTCTCCATTGCTCCTCCCTTGACATCTCCGTTGCTCTCTCTTCTCTTGCTCATGATAGGTGCTTCAGGACCTGGGTTTTTGATCATTTATCAATTCTACCAACCATTCCACTTTCTCCGGTCTTTTGCCCCAACGAACGTCCTTTCTTTATTTTTCCGAAAGCTCGCTGGAATGACTTTGCCTATTACTTCTCACTGTCCTTCTGCAGAGGAATACTTGTCTCTTTCCTCTGCTGCTGCTGCTCTTTTTACTTCTCTTGGCATTGAATGCGGCCAAATATTCCGTTCCTTTTGGCCGTATCAAACGCCAATCTAAAGCCTGGTGGTCCGCTGAAGTGGAAGAAGCGGTTAGTGAAAGACGTAAGGCTTTCGCTGCAGCTCTCAAAAGCGATGAAGATCGCTAGGCTTACATCTCGGCTTCCCGATATGTTTTGTTTGTCATTGCCCTGGCCAAGGCTGAGGCATGGCAGGCGACGTGCTCTTCTCTATCGCCCAAATGAAACCCCAAATCTCTGTACTCTCTCCTTCGTTTTGTTGCTGGCTCTCCTTCCTTGTCTTCCTCTTCTCCTAACTTCCCTAACTGTTCCTCTTCCAGTGAGTCAGTTTTGGTCTTCGCCGATTGCCTGAGGTCTCCCTTTTCTGTCTCCCAGCCAAAGGCTCTTCGTAGCAGAGCCAGAGGCTATCTATTTGCATTCTGCCAAGCCACGTGCCTGAGGAGTCTCAGTCATCGTTTTGCTTTCCCTTCCTCCCGCTGAACTTCTTGCGGCTACCTCCAATCTTTCATCGTCCAAGACAAAGTTGCTTATCTCATGGTAAAGCACCTTCCCCACTCTGGCATGGATTTTTTTCTTCACATCTTCAATCCTTTCTGAACTTTGCATTCCTTTCATCTGGAAGACATCTTCTGTTATTCCCATCCACGGGATGGGAAAAAGACTCTCGACTCTCCTGCTTCCTTCCAGCCTATCTCTCTCACCTCCTGCGTATTAAAGCTTTTTGAACGCATCATTCTATAGCGTCTACTCTTCTTTCTGGAGTCTAATTCCATTCTCTCTCCCCGCCAGGCCGCTTTCCGCACTGGACGGTCTACTCTAGATCAAATTCTTTACCTTGCTTAGTCCATTTCGGATGGGTTTAACAAGCCCAGGCCAAGCTCTCGAATAATCCTGTCTACTATTGATTTCTCAAAAACTATTGACTCAGTCTGGCATCCCGCTTTTTTCATAAACTCATTTTGGCTGGCCTTCCTGCTTGCATTGCTCATTGGACTCAATCTTTCCTCTCTGATAGGCGCGCTTGTGTGGTTTGTCAAAATAACAAAAGTGGTTCCTTTCGATTCCGTGGAGGTGTTCCGCAAGGATCCGTTCTTGGCTCGGTACCTTTTCTCTCTTTTCATCAATAATCTTCCGGCCCCTCTACCTTCATCCGTTAGCAGCTCTGTTTATGCAGACCCCCTGGCCCTTTGGTCCTCCTCCCTCTCTGTCCCTGTTGCGGTGGAAGCCATACAATGAGCTCTGACTCGATTGAAGAGCTGGTGTGAGTACTGTTGTGTTCCTCTCAATTCGAGAAAATGTGAGGCCTTTTTGTTCTCAGTGGATGCCCACAAAGCTAACCTCCACCCCAACCTCCTCTTATTCAACTCCCGCCTCCGTTTCAATCCCACTCCAAACTTTCTTGGGGTCACCTTGGACCGCACTCTTTCCTTTTCTAAGCATGTACTATCGCTGATGGCCAAGTTTTTCCCACGTGTCAAGGCCATACGGTATATCTCTGCTTTGTCACGGGGCCCCTCTAAAAAGTCTCCATCTCTTTTCTGTATAAAGCTTTTCTTCGACCCCTTCTCACATATGCTTCACCCGGATGGATTTCTTTCTCAAGCGTTATCAATATTACCAAATTCGAACACCTCTACCTAGCGGCTAGTCGCGCCATCACCGGCTGCCTCTCCTATCCGAGGTTTGTCTAGCTCCTTTACGAGGCACTCTAACTCATTTCACTCTTTCATCTTATGAGCGGGCTCTTCGTCTCCCAGCTTCCTTTCCCGTTTCAGGTTTAGGCCAACTTGGAGTGAAACCAAGACCTCTAGATCATTCTGGAGAGCTTTTGCGTTCGCTCACCCGCTTATGCTTCCACCTACATCTTCTAGGCAGACTCTCCTTGCTTGTCCTCCCTTTCATTCTTGGAATCTGCCTTCCTTCACTGAGGACTCCACTCTTTCCTCTCCCTGCTCCTGCTCTGACCCTTTTCTATCGCCAAGATGCGGCTTTCGCTCACCTTGACTCTCTTCCATCTTACGATCTGGTGCTTTGGACAGACGGCTCTGTTCTTTTACCTTTTGGCAAAGGCGGCTCTGGCTTACTTGCTAACTGCTTTCTCTGTGGCACTGAGGCCTTTTTTCCATCTTTCTTTTTACCTTTACCTCAATCTCTCTGGCCGATCTGGCAGGAACTGTCTTCTCTCTCTTCCTGTTCTATCAGGCTACAATGCGTTCCCTAACACTCGTTTCTCCTGGGAAACGACGCGGCTGATGAGCTGGCCAGACGGGAAGCGCTTCTCGCTCCCTTTGCAATTTCTTGTAGACTCTCTCCTTTTATCTCTCGTATCCACTTTTCTCGGACTGGAGACGTATTGTCTTATCGAAATTCTTTGGCAAACAGATTCCATTAATTTCCACAGAGGAACTTGTGCTTCCCCGTCACGCTCGCTGTGTCCTCTATCGCCTCTGCTGCAAGTGACACAGCCTTCTGTTAAGTTCTTATCTTTCTAGGATTGGCAAAATCGAGAATCCTTTTTGCAGCGCCTGCGGACACTCGTCCCAGAACACCTCTCATCTCATTCTGCACTGTCCAGTTGCGGATTCTTTGCGCCGCTTGCTCTTTGGCAACTCTCTATCTCTCTACGACCCCTGGTCCGTCCCTGAGGAATTTCCCGCCTTCTGGCATCCCATGGTCTTCCGCCATGCCCCTTTTTCTCTAAAAGGGTCGAGTAACAACAACAACAACAACGGTTAGACCTTCGGTAAATTTTGATTCACAAAAGCATCTCATTCAAGAACAGGAATGCGCTTGTCGCATCTGCACGCTAATCTTGCGATACCATTTTCATAACAACTGCACCTACATATATCGAATTTTTCTTCGTTTGTGCCAAGAAATTTTAGAAAGCTTTCGCCAGTTTTTGTGTTAGATGGAAGTTTTGATGCGCTCTCCATAAGTCGTTTTGCTTTCAAAAAAATGCTTCAATATCTGATAGTGGAAAATGAAGCTCATGTATAGTAATGCAAGAGGCTAGCCTGTGACAGCACTATTGTTCTAGCAGTTGCTAGACTTAGTGCACCTGCGACAACCGCCACTCATTCACGAGTGATACGGCTTCGCAGAGTACTGACAGACCATCCACCAAGTGGATCTAGTATAGATCCCGCTAGTGTGGCGGTCTAAGCTATGCTTTATTAAAAGCCTCTAGCTTCTTGTCGGTCACCAACTGCACTGAAGAGACCTGATAGGTCGAAACAGTGTCACTGTCTGCAGTTTTGCTAGAAGCCCATGTCTTTTGTAAGTCATTGGAAACAATTAATTGGCATTCTTTAGCTGTTAACTTTTCATCATGTTTTGTAATTGGTGCGGCAGCACCAGGTTTCAACTCTTTGATTCCCGCGCCAAGCGTACCGTCGTTGATTAGCACTGAACCAGTAGAGTTGCTTTGTAGAACTAGTGATATTAGCTCTACGGATCCTTTCTGCTTCGCCAAACAAAAACAGGAAACGGTTGAAGCTTTCTTGCAGTGTTTTATTCACAAATATGCGCAGCTCCTCCCAGCGTGCACAGGACGAAAATTCACGGCGATAAAGGCTACCACACAGCCTTAATAACAATTACACAGGGGGACCAACACTCAGGCCCAAACAGAAATCCGAAGCATAATCAGTAATCAGGCCGAAACGAAAATTTACTACTCGTTTCGCCACGTTGACGTTTTGACAAGAATAGCGAAAATACACGTGGTCACTATATATATACGAGCAGATGCACCTGTTCTATATATGAGTCAAACATGTGGCCTTATTTAACCACAGGGAAAAGACCAAAGAAAGACAATACAACAAAGGAAGGCTTTTAGAAGTACCGGTAGTCCGTAGTAAGCCCGGTTATAACGTCTATTACTTCTCAGTAGGGGCTAATTGTTCGGTTCGCTGTAGGGGTCTAATTTGAAGCTATATTACTTAAACTCCTGACAAAACAACACGAGATCACTTAATTTACCACAATATCAATCAATTTTGTAAAAAATTGCTTATGAAGTCTTTGCGTCACGTTCTCAAGAGACTACGCTGTATGAAGTCGAATTGCTGTAAAGGCCACATGGCGATTGGCGGAACATAGCGGCCCCTAATTATGACGCAGCAATGTCATAATTACAACAACAAGTAAAGCCAATCGATTTTTAGTTAAGACAGGTATCTGTGTTGCCTAATACATTTTGCTAGAGCAAATACGAACATGATACATAACAGCAACACAAACTTTAAGCATGCAAGCAAATCCAAAAAAAAAAGCACAAGAAAAAGAAACATGGTTGATTATACAAACACAACACTTAATTGCGATCAATTTACTACACATTTTTGTATTAGCGGGGAAGCTAGCCACAGCTGTCGTTTGGACGCGCTCAAGGTATGCTACTGGTTACGCATTCTCCACGGGAGCTAAACGAGAGACATCCCGTAACACATACTCAATTATGACCTCCCCCGTTGTTTCATTCTTTTTAGTTACGGCCACCTTGGCCCGTCTCACTATGGGTTTCCCATTTCTAATTTGAGGAATCACCTCCTCTATCCTTCCAAGCTTGTACCTTCCACGTTTGGATATGTCCTCTAACGAGCCCATAACCACCAGTTGCCCAGGTTTCAAATTTTCAGATACCTTCAGCCACTTTTTCCGCCCCTGCAGCCAAGGTAAATAGAAGGCTATCCACTTTTCCCAGAATTGCTGTGAGAGAGATAAATTAAAGCGATAATCTCTTCTAAGCATGTCTCGGTCATGCGGTTGTCCAACTGCTACATGTGGGTCCAAGTAAGGGGTTAAAAGTGAAGCTGGAGTAATAGCAGTAAAATCCCTAGGATCGTCACTTAGTGGTACCAAGGGCCTTTCATTTACAATCCTAACTGCACTCCCAACGTACGTCAACAACTCAACAAACTTTGGCTTATGCACCGCGGTGTCCAAAATGTGAGAAAGAACAATCTTGAACTGTTTCACCATTGCCTCCCAAGCACCACCTTGCGCTGGAGCATACGGAGGTATAAATTCCCAATTTATACCTTTTCTTCTAAGGGAAATGTGAAAGTCCTTGGTTTCAATCAAGTCCGGAAGCTTTTTTGACCCGGCCTGGAACGTGCTTGCATTATCTGAGTAGATCGTATTGACCTGTCCACGCAGGTCTGTAAATCGAGTAAAGGCCAGTAAAAAATCATCCAGCGACAAAGATGTTACCAACTCAACATGAATAGCCCGAGATGCCATGCATGTAAACAGGAGCCCCCATGCCTTCTTGTTGCTTCTTCCCTCTGCATAATTTAGAGGGCCAAGGTAATCCACCCCGGAATAGAAAAAGGGCTTTTTATGAGCTGTAAGGCGTGCCAGCGGTAAGTCAGACATGAGTTGTCTAATGGGCGTTGCCCTTTCAATAGCACACACACCACAATCACGCACATATCGTCTTACAGCAGCATTACCATTCGCAATCCAAAACTTCCGTCGTGTAGACATCAGCGTATGTTGCACACCACAATGGCAGTCTCGGTAGTGATAGAACAATACCACTAACCTAGTCAGGGGGTGTTTAGACGGAAGGAGGAGGGGGTGCTTTGCTTCCCATGATATATCTGGGGATTTGCTTAAGCGTCCTTCTATACGTAGCCTTCCCTCCTCGTCTACACAAGGCCTATACTTCTTTAGCGATCGCAACTCTTTCAAGCAATCTTTCTGGCTTGGCGAAGCGGTAACATTACACTGTTTGATCACTTCGTCAAGTGCATCAGCAGATTTACCCTGCATCGAACAAATCACATTGCCATACACCTTGTTTTGAACCAACTTCACTATGATCAGTAGAGCCGTTTCTAAGTAAGCAGCATCGAGCACCGGCTTTATAAATTTATTTTTTCTTACTTTACAGCATTGGAACCAATCGACGAAGGCAATCAAATAAGCTACTCTTTTTTGCAGAGTGTATAAATTAGGTGCTTTCTCAATCAGTTTATCAATGCCGTCGATACGACTACGCTCTGACAAATTTATTCTATGCGCTCCAACTTGAACTACATTCTCTACCAATGGCTCTGCTGCATATTGTTGCAACAGTGACGGGCCATTTATCCACAAATCACGTGCTTCTGCTTTACGCATGAGATCCGGTCGCGAACCCACGTCAGCCGCATTCAACTTACTAGGACAAAGGCGCCATTCAGTCTCATTAGACAACATCAAGATGTGGTTTACTCTTCGCGTAATGAACTTATTCAAACGTAAGTCAGGGTTCTTAAGCCATTGTAGCACCGTACGGGAATCGCACCAAAAAAATTACTGCAATTAGGTATTTCCAATGCGTCAGAGGCTTGCTTCAATAGCTTCGCTGTGTTCGAAGCTGCGACGAGCTCCTTCCTAGCAATGGGCCACGAAGACTGATTAGCCAAGACAATGTTACATTTACCAAAAACGAACGACACGGCTGGTATACCATTCACTAATCTGCGTAAGTAGATGACAGAAGAAAATGCTAGATTCGAAGCGTCACTAAATCCATGCAACTGGAACTCAACGTTGTCATCAGGGCTGCTCAAATCAGCATTCAAAAAGTACCATCTTGGCAGCGAAAAATTTTTTAACATTTCTAACGAGTGAAGCCACGCTTCCCACTCTTTCACGACACTTTCGGGCACCTCTTCGTCCCAGTCAAACTTCTCTATAGCTAACTGTTGCAAGATCAGACGCGCTTTCAGAAAAAACGGCGAGCCAAATCCTAAAGGATCAAAGTTTTGTCCAAGTTGGCTAAGCATGCTTCTACGAGTATACTTTGTCAGAGGCTTTAGCGAGCACTGGATGCGCAGTTCGTCAGACTCCGTTACCCACACACAGCCTAAAGTTTTAGCTGACGGCATAGCGACACTATTCGTCTCCAAATCTACTTCGCGAATGGATGGCGCCAGCAATTCGCTATCCATTCCTACCAACACATTCACAGATTCTTTGTTTGCACTCCATTTTACCAATTCGAACCCGCGGCTACGAAACAAAGCAATCGCCTCATTGGCAATTAGTTGCGCATCATCAAAGCTATCCGCAGAAAAAATAAAATCATCAACATACATGTTTTTTGACACAGTACCAAGCGTCAAATCACTGGCTTTGCTAGGGTTTTGTTCCACCATCTTTTTAATGGCTAAGCAAGCAATATACGGGCTACTTTTTATACCCCAAGGATGCACGCAAAAACGAAAAGGAACTAACTTACCCTTATGGACATCATCGTTTTCAAACCACAATAAGCGACATAAATCCCTTTGTGCAACAGGCAATTTAATTTGAAAAAAGCATTTTGTGATGTCAGCCATCAAAGCGTATTTACCTTTGCGGAACCTAGCCAACACGTGAACAAGCGGGTTTAACAAGTCAGGACCGGTCATAATGACGTCATTAACGCAGACCCCTTTGTATTCGGACTTTCCGTCATAAACAATGCGTTTCTTGGCCTGCGACGTCACAAAATATGGCAAATACCACTCATGCTTACTATCATAAACAGACTCATTAGCCTTTTCAATGTAGCCATTAGATTTCAAATTTTGCATAGTTTCCACAAGAAATTCGCAGAGATCGTGTTGCTTTAAAGCCTTTTTTCTCAAAGCGATAGCTCTGTCTCTAGCAAGCGCTAAATTATTGGGCAGCTCAATATCAGTTTTCAATGGCAGTGGAATTTCAAAATGATCATCGCACAGCTTAACATTTGGTTCTACCAAACCTTTGGCAATTTCGTCAGTACGAGATAAATCCAAAGCTTCGTTCTGCACAGCCAAGTCCCTAAGCTGACCCTTCAATGCAGCAATTTCCCTATCACGGGCTTCCAGGTCAAGCTTACACTGCGACAGATCGTCATTAGCCACACAAGTTTGCACTCTAAGAACCTTAGTGGCCCTGGCATATAAGAGCGATCTTCCTCCAGAAGCCATCCAACCCAGGGGGGTGAATATAGCATGAGGCTCACCTCGACTTTCTCCCATGCGCTCTTCCTTCGCACACATTAAAAATGCATTGTCATTGCCGATAATAATGTCGACAGTATCACAATTGTCGAGAGTAACAAGTTTTACACCGTCAAAATGTTGCAAATTGCTCAAATCCTGCTTATGCGGCAAGGTTTCAACGTCATCTACCCAAGGGGGGATAACGGCCGCAGTCACGTCACCAAACAGCTCTTCAGTATCTATAGACTGAATATTAAACTTAACCAAATTAGCCAAAGTATTTTTGTCGCCAACCAAAGTATCCAACTTAAAGGACGCGGTGTCAAACGGCTCTAGTCCTAAATCCTCTACTAAGCTACTGGCGATAAATGTCAGCTGAGACCCCGGATCATGTTGGCAGTACACTAACTTTGAGTGGCCAGTCGCGGGGTTCATCACGCGTGCGGCAGTCACACGATTATACGCCGCTTTCACGCTCTCAATTTTGACACTGCGCACAGTTACTGCGGGTTCAGCACTTGTTTCAGGCAGCCTATGCCCGGAATCAACAAAGTAATCATGTAGGAGAAAATAGTGCTTTTTATCACAAGCATTACCGCACCTACGGCAATTATTATCACGCGTGCAATCTTTCACAAAATGATCGCGCAAGCAATTCAAGCACTTCCCAGATTTCATCACGACATCCCTGCGGTCTTTGGGATTTAAGTGCAAAAAGTCTCTACAGTTTGACAACCAGTGGTATTGATCCTTACCATTTAAAGAACAATAAATGCACAACGGTGCATTTCTTGTGCCACCATCTGTCGGGCTCCGGCTGTCACCTGCGCGGTAAACAGGAGCACTATCCGATAATTTTGTCAAGGGGTGCGACTCGTTTGATTTCGCCGTGGTCTGCCTTACTCTGCACGTGGCTTTATTTTTATCAAATTTTTTGTTTTCTTGATGGCTCTGTGGCTCACCCAACAACATTATTCCAAAATCAGTGGATTTGCACAATTCTTCACGTTTTACAAAATCGACCAAACTTTGATAAGTGGGCTCACTTGTGCTACCGCATTTATCGAGAAGAAATTCTAAATACCTTTGCTTAGCTTCAAAGGGAAGCCTTTTAGCCAAATCCAAAACAAAACTACCTTCTAATTTTTCACGCTGATTATACGCTCTAGCATACAGAAGACATTGATCTAATTGATCTTTAAACTCTTTCATAATATTCGCGGACGAAGAGACCAATTTATTACCATAGTGATACTTCCTAATTTCAGGTTACGAGAGAAACCCGCCACGGACACCAAATCGCTGTGACAATCTTTCTAAAGACATTTCTATTCTGTCTTTTTCCGACAAGCCAGGCGTGTCAGATGTCAAATTAGCGATTGTTTGTGCAGCTGTTCTAACACAAGCTGCTTGAAGCAGAGTGAGACGAACCCCCTCAAAGGGACAACTATCCATTAACGCATAAATACGATTTTTAAAGAATATGAAGGGCATGTTAGCGCCATCATAGCCAATCAACGCCGCTTTATCCATAAAGGTTTTACAATTCTGATATTCAAAAAAGCAATTTTGCTGATCTGCGCTCGAATTACCAGATGAAGGCGAGAAACCGATATTTCTGCCATTGCTAGCATTCCTAGTCAATTCGTTTTGATAGCCGTCATGTAATTCTGCCGTGGTTTGACGATTTTTCTCCGGTGGTGGATATCGGCTTAAAGCGCACTCTCTGACGTCACCACGCTGCGGAAACCGACTCACAACAACATCATTCATATCCCGCACACGTTCAGATACATGACAATCGGCCCTACGTGGTGGAAATACTTCACTCGGCCTTGAATCCTGAACGAAGCCACACTCGAATCCTGGTGGCACCTTCACTCGGGGCGGCCCCGAACATTTACCGGCTCCACTAGCAGACAAACCATCTCGTCCAAGAACAGGAGGGTGCTTTTGTGTAAAAGGGTTAGTCGCAGCTGAAGGCACTACACAATTTTCTGTTTGAGCAGCTGGGTTAGAAAAATCATTTAAAATGGCATTAGAGCCCCAAGGTTCAGACAACGCGGTTTCCCCACAGGCAATCCCACGCAAGGGCTTAACTAAGTGTGACGCGTCACCAGCGGCCCCGAGACCCAAATCAGTCTCTCCAGTTCGAGGGGCTACAACCTGATTGTCCACCTTCTTGTTACGTCCAAGAATGGCGGCCACATCGGGTCCCCTGCCTGAGTAGGACTTCCTACTGGAAAGTCTACTTTTGTGGCTGATCCGGGAGCCCTCTCTAAAACTGCTCGTAGCCAAAATTTCTTGCCTGCGCTGTTCCGCCCTGAGTTTAGCATCCCTCAGTTCAAATTCGGCTTGCTTGGCTTGCATTTGTGCTTGAGCTTTTTTAGCCTCGATTTGAAGTTCCTCTCGCTGGAGTTCCAAATCGATTTGAATCAAAGCATTAGCAGAACTTCTAGAAAGGGCCGTGCCTACATTGGACACGCTATCCTCTGGCTGCACCTGGGAATGGGGCTGCTCTAATATTTGGTTCATCTTATCCCGACATTTTAGCTTTAAACTTTCAAACGTGAGCCCCACCTTGTCCTGCACATCAGCAGACGCAGCAGTGTCTCCATTATCATTTAACAATTGATGAAATTTGCTCACGTCTTCGCCCAAATTTTCGAGCTTATCCCAGCAAAGCAAAACTTCTCGCTTATTGGTACACAATGAAAGCTCTTGACCAAGTTCCCCAATGCGGGTAATAAGATACCTTTTTTGACAACGCACCTCACGTTCAAATTTACCTCCCTCAGTGGAAGCGACGCTACCACCGGGTAACTGATGCTGCTCCCCAGATGCCCTAGTCAAGCCCGGGAGAACCGATCCCTCGGTCACACACCCCGATGCACCCCCAACCGCTGCGGCATGCTTTAGCCCGCCACTTACTAGCGACATCATTCACAAAAAAATTCACTTCAAAACACGGAATATATCTAACAAACGTGAAATGCACAGAAAGCCAAATACTTTCAATTTAGGGGGCAGCAAAGAAACAATTTAAATTTTTTGGCTAAACACGCGTTAAGCCGTCTCGAGCAGTCTGAGATTATACAAATACAACAAATATCAATACCTTCGTTGTAGGGGTGTAGCTTCGCCCCTTCTGGCGTCTTCTAGCGTACGTTCACTTCACTTCACAAATTTCAAAAATGTAGAAGATGCCTTGATCTCTTGCTGGTTGATACAACTTCAATCTTCGATCGAGCAGTCTACGTTCTCTTGCTGGTTGATACAACTTCAATCTTCGATCGAGCAGTCTACGTTTCGATTTTATGGTTGATACAACTTCAATCTTCGATCGAGCAGTCTACGTTTCGATTTTATGGTGCGGCAGCACCAGGTTTCAACTCTTTGATTCCCGCGCCAAGCGTACCGTCGTTGATTAGCACTGAACCAGTAGAGTTGCTTTGTAGAACTAGTGATATTAGCTCTACGGATCCTTTCTGCTTCGCCAAACAAAAACAGGAAACGGTTGAAGCTTTCTTGCAGTGTTTTATTCACAAATATGCGCAGCTCCTCCCAGCGTGCACAGGACGAAAATTCACGGCGATAAAGGCTACCACACAGCCTTAATAACAATTACACAGGGGGACCAACACTCAGGCCCAAACAGAAATCCGAAGCATAATCAGTAATCAGGCCGAAACGAAAATTTACTACTCGTTTCGCCACGTTGACGTTTTGACAAGAATAGCGAAAATACACGTGGTCACTATATATATACGAGCAGATGCACCTGTTCTATATATGAGTCAAACATGTGGCCTTATTTAACCACAGGGAAAAGACCAAAGAAAGACAATACAACAAAGGAAGGCTTTTAGAAGTACCGGTAGTCCGTAGTAAGCCCGGTTATAACGTCTATTACTTCTCAGTAGGGGCTAATTGTTCGGTTCGCTGTAGGGGTCTAATTTGAAGCTATATTACTTAAACTCCTAACAAAACAACACGAGATCACTTAATTTACCACAATATCAATCAATTTTGTAAAAAATTGCTTATGAAGTCTTTGCGTCACGTTCTCAAGAGACTACGCTGTATGAAGTCGAATTGCTGTAAAGGCCACATGGCGATTGGCGGAACAGTAATGTTCTCCTGTCGAATATGTTGCAAGTGTCTAATCACACCAGCTTTGGATGGAATCACTGCAGGATCGAAACTTGTTGGAAATCCAAAAGCAGAATTGGAAGACTTTTTCGCGTTTTAATCATCACTGCACCAAAGACAAGGTTAAATTCAATCAATTCGTTAAACAGCAAGATATTAATGTCAATTATTTTAAGTAATAACTAGTCGGTTTTCACGACAAATTATTGTTACAACTGTAGCACCTAAAAATATATATCACACTCTTGCTTCTTTTGCAGAATTGATGATTTTAAAACTATAGAAAGCAACAGCACAGTTGGAAAATCTGGTAAATATCATGTTCAATAATATATGACGTAGCGCTGAGATCGGACAATCTTGGCATGCATTTAATGCTAATGTTACCACTGAAAAAATCCAGCTATATTTTTTGGTAAAAGATGCTCAAATCTTTCTGAAACTCTTCCAAAGCGTAAACTAAAGCAGTCTCAAAGACTGATCACCTCCAAACAGTGCCGGATTAACCGAGTGCGGGCCTGTAGCAGATTGATTTGATGTACAGATAATGACCGGAAAGTAATTGAATATTTTATAGATTTGATCTACATTCTGCAGCAACAAAAACAACGAAAGTCTAATGTAATGTTTTATTTGTAAGGGGAAATATAACACTTCAACAAAATCATTCAAAGGTCTTTTCGACGCATTTTGATCTATGCAAATTTGGCAGTTATTTCAGATGAGTTCAGTGACTTCAGAACGTCATTTTCAATACTCAAAAGAGTTTAATAGTTTAGCCGCTCTGGCCCCATCGTGTTTCGCAGAAAGTTTTTAATCAACTTCATTTTTTAAAATGATCTCTTTCCAGTATAATTAGTCACCATCATAGATAAATGCCTAACAAATTGTTAAAGTTAGGAAACGTGGTGTCAATATTTCTTCTTTAATTACTATAAAATTGTTGAGTTATGTTGAGGAGCAGTCAACACCAATGTGCTTTTCAAATTCTGAAAGTTGAGGTAGTTTATCTTTCAATCTGTCTTCCAAATCCTGGGGATATGCTTCCACAAGTCTGTCAGCACTTTCTTATATTTGCGCAGGTGTTAGATATTGCAAAAAGATTAGATAGCAGATTTTGCAAAAAACTAAACCGTGTGTTCAACTTGGCGTATGTCTTGTGAAGTTGCTCCAGCGCAGATAGTAGGCTGTCCAATACTGCAAGGAAAATTTCCACCCGGAATCTGTCTTTAGGTGATTATCCATTGCATCTGGAACTGAACAGCCACACTGCCTACATTTTCTCGCACTTTCGATTTCGGATTATTTTTCTTCTTGTTGTTGGTCGGTAATCCTGCTCTGGAGATAGCTTCTGCACCTCTGACTCAAACTTATTGAATTGTTCCCTGAAATTCTGTAAGGATACTGCCAAAGAGCCACACAACGCTGAAGCAATGTTGAGATTTAGCTGCTTTGCTTGAAGAGAGGCTTGAGTCGCCTGGAAGCACTCTAGTAAGCTATTCCAAAAAACCACTAAGATTACAGTTTCGAGCAACTCCATTTTCTTGACGAGTCCATTTGCCTGCTGTCGACATTCTGCTTTTTGCCTTGGTTATTCGCAAGTTTCTCCAGTGCCTTTTTTATAAAAGAAAAACGTTTTTTAATAACCTTAATGGCATCAGCTCTTGCGGACCATCCTGTTGCAGAGAGCCTCTTTTGCACTCCACCACCTGCACGCTCCAGAATCAACCACCGGTGTGCTGAAGCAGCAAAGAATGCATAGATATTTTCAACGAAGTCAAAGAACTAAACTATTTCTGGACACGATTGTGCAGCGCATACACCAACTAAATTCAACGAATGAGCATAGCATGGAACATATTATGCAACAGCACCAAATATTTTTTACAAGTGCCTGTACTCCGTTATATTTCCCGCTGATGTCGGACGCGTTGTCATAACTTTGTCCACGGCAATCGGCAAGATTAATACCCTTCTCTTTGCTATACTGTACCAGGCTGTCGAAAATCTGTGAGCACTATGGCTCTCCATAGGGAGAAATGCCATAAACCTTTCCACAGCCTTGTTGGCATAACATATCTTACTGTGAGACAAAGCTGGTCCGTGTGAGCAATGTCCGGGGTTGAATCTAGTGATATGGAAAAGTATTTAGCTTCTTTCAGTTCACTGACGATAATATATTCAGCTGCTTTTCCCAATATCTTGACTATCTCTCCGAAATGGTATTTTTTAGCGGAGTAGAAAGTGTGCCCTTTTCCACGATTCGCATGCAACTTGATGTGTTAGCACAAGAATGGATCTACAGTTGCAAGAAGCTCCAACAGTCCCATATAGTTTCCGTTGTTAGAAACCCAACTGTTTTATCTATTCCCTAAAGGCCAACCCTCTTTCACGCAAGAACTTTTTGAGATTTATGGTCCTCTCCAGTAAGGAACCCTAGTATTTCTTCTCGTCCTCAAGTTGTTTCGTCAGAGCAGCATTAATTTTTCCTCCATCTTTTCGAAGATTGATCAGGTACAGGACCCCAGCTTTGTGCATAGAGCTTAACTTGTGTCTCTCAATGAGAGGCTGTACATTCTTCACTCATTAAAACCTTTACAAAACACGTGCAGTTCAGTGTTCGATGAGGCTGTTGAATTGCAGGTAAAACAGTACAGATTGCTTTTGATCTCGCTGCAGCATAACCACTCCCGTAACCGCTTTTCATTTGTAGTTTCATGCTCATGAGTAAAATATTGCTTTTTGCAAAATGTATCGTATTCTTCTTTTTGATTTAGTAGTATCACTGTTCATGTCTAGACATTCTGAGCTTCCCATTTCTTTTTTTGTTCATATGTAAGAATTAGATTATTAGAGGCCACTCACCCAAGTCATTGAATTAAGCTGCCAGATATGAAACGATAGGTGTTGGTGAGTAGCAAGGCTGTTGTGTTTCCATTGCGTCGGTTGGTCCCTGTTGTTCTTGCTCCTTAGCACTTGAGCTTGAGCAAGGCTGCTAAAGTTCTAGCATAGTAGCATCATCATGAGTAGTTGAGCCAACAGCAGACGGTAAATTAGCACAAAAAAAGATGCAAGTTTAGGCATTTTTTGCAGTAATTTCTGTTGCTGTTTTAATGCCTTTCTCTTTCTCCTGGCTTTCTCTGCCCCCGGAAAGATATTTTCTTCCCATTACATTAAATATTGTCACTCCGAAAATGAAAAGCTAAATATAACATTAAACTGGAGAGCAGGGAAATTAGAGTAAGGATACATGCATAAACCGTTCTATTATAGTTAAAAATAAAAGGCCAATATTCATAGTGCTATAGGCCTACTACACTACCAGTATACTGTCCAGAACAAAATTTATAGTAACGGTTCTCTATTATACTTATCTGCAATACCAGTACTACTCTAGCTCACCAGCATATCATACCAGTAGGCTATTGTGTAAGGTAAGCCTATACTGATTAGTCCTAAGCAGCAGGTTATTGGTATACAGTGCTAAACCAGCACTTAGCTACACACAGTATGTGGGCCCTAAGAACATCGGCGGAATGATGTCTAACAAATTTTCTAGTTCAGTTTGATTTAGTCCTAAACTTATCTGTTTTTATCCACAAACCATGCAATAGGCTTACTTCCAGTCTACCACCCTCAAACAAATGTAACAATTCGTATTACTTGCTTCACTAAACAACAAAAAAAATATATCAAATCTGTGTGGGAACAAAAATGAAAGCAATGATGAAAGCTACTGACTGCAAAAACAGCATGATTATAATGGTTAAATGAGTAGTTGTGTTCAGTAAAACTAAATTGTAGGACTAAAGGAGTTTGAAATGGCCAAATATTTTTGCATATTTGGATACCTGAAAAAATTTCCTATTATTTAAAAAAAAATTCCTGTTTGTGCCAAAAAATGTTTTTTACCGATACACTGGTTTCAAGAAAAATTCTTTATAAATTCTTAGCAAAAAATCCGGAAAAATTAAAAAAAATGGCCGCACTATTCTGATTCAAGGGCCTTATGTGCTATGTCACGTGAAACGATTCAAAAAAAACTCTTGCTCAACCAAGAGCGGGGCCTTTGTAAAGCGCGGGGCTCGTAGCAGCTACTACATCTGCTACTTTGTTGATCCAACACTGCCTCCAAAGCTTGCTAAAAATGGGTTTAAACAGCGAAATTTTGAGCAAAATGTGCGAGATCCAGAGAAAGTACACAAACTTTTTTTTCACATGTTTTGAATCAGTGCATGTGAACAAACTCCATGCATAGCGTGGAATTTTAAAAATAAAAAATTTTTTAAAATTTGACTCGCCCTAACCGCATCGCTTTGTTGGTAAATACCATTTGCGCAGACTTTAATACGTCGTAAACCTACGTCGAGCCTGGTGAAGTTTCATTGCTCTATCCTCGTCACTAACACGACAGTCTATTCCTTAATTACCACTCGTCGTTTGATTTGTTTGTTGAGCGGAGTGACGTATTTAGGAAAAACGCGAATTCGCGTATTGTGGCCACCAATAACTAATAAATTGCCATGCTCATTGTCAAGATAGCAAAATAATGAGCCATGCTCACTGGCCAATACATTGCTACGAGAATTTACTTGCCATTCTGCTACGGAAAATGCCATCACATAACTTAAACAAATATCGAAAACCTTTAAAATTTTTTTGAGATCTTCTCGATCGTAAACCCACTTAATCTTACAAGGTTGCAATATTCACTACTAGCTTGCATTGATTCTATAACTCTCTGCACTTCTCTTTGTTTTCTGCTACGGCGCTGTGATTGTGGTGTAAAACAATTCTACTGTTTTGTCATAACCAAATTGAAATGAGTCGCCTTAAATATTTAAAACGACGAGACGCCTCGACGCACCGATTAACAGCTAGCCCAAATAAATTATAATAATTAGCCGTGGAAAATTAGATTATTTCGTCAATTTGTCCTACCAGTCTTCACTGCACACTCGTCGTCTTTCATTTCATTTCCTTCTTGGCCGATCTCACCCAGAGCGATATCCAGTAACTCTGCAAAACAGTATTATGATGTCCTTGGAGGTAAACAAGATCTAAGTTGAAATTTTCGATGTGCGTCGAATTGTGTTTGGTAAATACTGTAATTACGTACAATTGATGCTCTCGGGTAGTAATAATTACGTATGAATAATCAAAACAACTAGTATACCTAACCGGACTGCCAAACAATTAGCAGAATCCATATGCCTTCTAGACTGGATCCTCATTACGGTGATCACAAGGTAAGCCAAGCCTGACTGGTGTCAGCCCTGTTGATTCAATAGGCAACTACTTGGAGATTCCAGCAAAAGCTGATCAGCACCAAAATAACAGAAAGAATTTAGTTTAAGTTTTTATGTTCATCACTGCAACGTGAATGGGATCCATTCCGCTATTCTGGCGGCTTCGTCGTGAAGATATTTTATTGTTTGAGCAATTACTCTTGTAAATATGAATTTTGTTTTACATGTATATAGGCTTTCAAAGAGTCTTTTTGTTGTTGTTGTTGCCTGACCCCATTGATCGGATGGGTTTACGGTGGGAGACCATGGAGCCTTAGAAGCCAGGAACAGTCCAAAGGCTGGACCAAAGATCGCAGAAAGAAAAAGACGTCAAAGAGCGAGCGGCGCAAAGACAGTCTAGAATGAGATGAGAGGTGTCCTGGGTCAGATTACCACCGAAGCTGCATCAAAGATTCTCGCTTCTGCCAATTCTGATGAGATAAGTGTTTAACAGAAGGCTGTGTCCGTTGCTGCAAAGACAAGAGAGGACACAGCGAGCGTGACGAGAAAGTACAAGTTCCGTAGTGGAAACCGAGGGATCCTGTGTGTCAAGGAATTTAGATGAGACAGTACGAATCCAATTCAAGAAAAGAGTAGATACAAGAAGAAAGAGGAGAAAGAGACCACATGGAACAATGAATGGCTGGAGCAGCGCACCCAGCCTAGCCAACTTAACGGTCTTGTCATTCCTTGGAAGAAATGAGATATAGGGTATCCATCGTAGCCTGATAGAGGAGGAGGAGGAAAGAGAAAATAATTTCTGCCAAATATGTCAGAGAGTGTGAGGTAGAAGAAAGAATCAAAGGAAGGAAAGTGTAGCAAGGACAGAAAGTGAGCCTAGAAGGAGAGGAAGAGATGAGAATTGCAGACTTGTTGGTGCTGCAAATACTAGCAGATAGCTTTCAGAATGGCGCAGAATTCAACAAAAGCTTGAACACGCTGCGCGTGCAGAAAAGGAAAGCGTGACCTCAACGATGCAAAGTGAGCAGCTGGGAAGGACGCCAGAGCCGCCTTTGCCAAAAGGAAAAGAGCTATTAGTCTAGATCACAAAACTCTGAGATAGGAGAGAGTCAAGGTGAGCGAGAGCCGCGCCTTTCCGAGAAAGAGGAGGGTCAGAGCGAGAGCAAAAAGTAGAAAAAATGAGCTCCCCGCTAAAAACGTGGACTTCCAGGAGGATAGAAAGGGGAACCAAAGAGAGCCTTTTTGGGGGTAGCAGGAGAAAACATGAGCGAGTGAATGGACGCCAAGTCTTATCAGGAGGACTAGGAGAGTCTAAGTTTCACCCCAAGTCTAGACAAGCCTAAAATGAGAAAGGAGGTTGGAAGACGATGATGTCAGAGCAAAATGAGCCAGAATGACTCGTAGGGAAGGTCGGAATGCTTTTGAGTTGACAAGAGGGATAGAGGAGGACGAGGGACAGAGGATGATAGCGCGACTGGTCTCACGGCGTAGGCGTTTTAACTTATTAATGTTGGTAATGATAAGAAAAGGAAACTATCCCTGTGAAGCATAAATGAGAGGAGGCCAGAGTAAAGCTCTGCAAAGGAGAGCAATGGACTTCGTGAAGGAGCCTCAAAAGGAAGCAGAAATACAATGTAAGGCCTTGCAATGAAACAAATATTTTGGTTCTAAGCAAAAATACTGTACAGGTATATGTACATGAGCAGAAAAGAAAAGAGTGTGGTTAAAGATTAGCCCAAAAATAATGGGAGTGAAATAGAAGCGGAAAGGGAAGTTAGATGGGGCTGGAGAGATCTTTCAGTTCGCATTACAGACAAACAAACGTGGAAGAGAATGGAGGCACATTCATTTTTTAATTATACAGAGTAACAATGTGCTGATCTTTAGATTCTCTTTTTCAACACTAAAGTGTGGAACCAGGGTGAATAAAAGGTTTAGATCTTTCGATTTTTATCACTTAAAACCATACGCCCTGAACCTCTTTCGTGAAAATCGTTTGAAGAATGAGATTGAAGACTTCCAGACTAGCTTTCACTCTTCCTTTCACAAAAATTGTAGTGGCACTCTTGATCGAGGCGACTGCAAAACAACTTTTTGGCATCGCATCATTAAAGCAAACAGCTCTGTTCTTAGTTTGTTGATTGGTATAACCTTGAGCATTCTTTTTAAATTAAAACTAAATGCTTAAATTTTCTGACATTTGGTAAAGAAAATACTTTAACCGATGCCCTTCCATTCTCGCACAGTTTCCAAATTAAACTCGAAACAAAAGCAGCTGATCGGTCTGAAATCATTTTTATGATAATAGACAGTGACGTATCTAGGGGATGCGGACTACCCCCGATATCGTAAGGTTAGGGGCGACTCTCTAGCAGACTGACTTACAAAAAGGTTGTCATAATAACTGATGGTTGCAGCGACCTGTCATATCCAACAAGGAGGGGGAGACCCCAACTATATAAGGTGAACTCTAGCAGCTGGCATCTTATAATAGTAATCGGGTTTTTGCTTTTCTCCCACTTCTACCGAATTGCTTGCGTATGTTACTAAACTATTCTCGTCCACTACCACCGGTCCAGGCAGATGCGTGTACTTTTGGTTGATACAATTTCCTCGTTCTGATGCAGAACTGCATTTTTTTCCTTTTTTGACGGTTGCTTTCTATTCTTTCTACTTCAAAGTATTGCGGGATTTCCACCTACAAAAGAAAAACTTAGCGACTCGTTTTCTTCCGATCTACCTTTTTTACCTCATCATTTTTAAAGGCGTCCAAACTTATTGCTTTACGCCGTTGATTCTTCTTTTTGCAGCCAATTTACGGTAGGTTCTATCTCCTGTTGTCTTTGTTGTTGTTACCCGACCCTTTCCGAGGGATGGGAACATGGCGAAAGACCATGGGATGCCAAAAGCCGGGCAACTTTCCAGGGCCTGAACCAGAGGTTGTAGAGAGATAGAGAATAGTAAAAGAGCGAGCGACGCAAAGAATCCGTAACTGGACAGTGCAGAATGAGATGAGAGGTGTCATGGGACGAAAGTCCGCAGGCGCTGCAAAAAAGATTCTCGATTTGCCAATCCTAGAAAGATAAGAACTTAACAGAAGGCTGTGTCCGTTGCATCGTAGACGATAGAGAACACAGCGAGCATGACGAGGGAGCACAAGTTCCTCGGGGGCAATCGATGGAACCTGCGTATCGAAAAATTTTGATGAGACAGTACGCCTCCAATCCGAGAAAAGACAAGAGTGGATACGAGAGATAAAAGGAGAGAGTCTACAAGAGATTGCAAAGGGCGCAAGAAGCTCATCAGCCGCGTCGTTCCCCAGGAGAAACGAGTTTTCATAAACCCATTGTAGCCTGATAAAACAGAAGGAGAGAGAAAACAGTTCCTGCCGGATCGGCCGGAAAGATTGAGGTGAAAGGAAAGGTGGAGGAGAGGACAGGGTGGTGAGAACAGAACGAGAGTCAGATAGAAGGAGAAGAGAAGAGAAGTGGCAGACTTGTTGGTGCTGCCGAGACCAGCAGAGAGCTTGCAAAATGGCGCAGGCTTTAGCAGAAGAACTTGAACATACTGGGCCTGCTGAAAAGGAAAGAGTGGCCTTAGCGCCACAAAGAGAGCAGTTGGCAAGTAAGCCAGAGCCGCCTTGCCAAGAGGAACAGGAACAGAGCCGTCTGTCCAAAGCACCAGATCGTGATGAGGGAGAGAGTCAAGGTGGGCGAGAGCCGCATCTTGGTGAGAGAGAGAGAAATTTCAGAGCGAGAGCATGGAGAGGAAAGAGTGGAGTCCTCAGTGAAGGAAGGCAGATTCCAAGAATGAAAGGGAGGACAAGCAAGGAGAGTCTGCCTAGAAGATGTAGGTGGAAGCATAAGCGGGTGAGCGAACGCAAAAGCTCTCCAGAATGATCTAGAGGTCTTGGTTTCACTCCAAGTTGGCCTAAACCTGAAACGGGAAAGGAAGCTGGGAGACGAAGAGCCCGCTCATAAGATGAAAGAGTGAAATGAGTTAGAGTGCCTCGTAAAGGAGCTAGACAAACCTCGGATAGGAGAGGCAGCCGGTGATGGCGCGACTAGCCGCTAGGTAGAGGTGTTCGAATTTGGTAATATTGATAACGCTTGAGAAAGAAATCCATCCGGGTGAAGCATATGTGAGAAGGGGTCGAAGAAAAGCTTTATACAGAAAAGAGATGGAGACTTTTTAGAGGGGCCCCGTGACAAAGCAGAGATATACCGTATGGCCTTGACACGTGGGAAAAACTTGGCCATCAGCGATAGTACATGCTTAGAAAAGGAAAGAGTGCGGTCCAAGGTGACCCCAAGAAAGTTTGGAGTGGGATTGAAACGGAGGCGGGAGTTGAATAAGAGGAGGTTGGGGTGGAGGTTAGCTTTGTGGGCATCCACTGAGAACAAAAAGGCCTCACATTTTCTCGAATTGAGAGGAACACAACAGTACTCACACCAGCTCTTCAATCGAGTCAGAGCTCATTGTATGGCTTCCACCGCAACAGGGACAGAGAGGGAGGAGGACCAAAGGGCCAGGGGGTCTGCATAAACAGAGCAGCTAACGGATGAAGGTAAAAAAGCAGGAAAATCATTAAGAAAAAAAGAGAAAAAATGGGACCAAGAACGGAATCGAAAGGAACCACTTTTGTTATTTTGAAAAACTACGCAAGCGCGCTTATCAAAAAGGAAAAATTGAGTCCAACGAGCAATGCAAGCAGGAAGGCCAGCCAAAATGAGTTTGTGGTAAAGGGCGGGATGCCAGACTGAGTCAATAGTTTTTGAGAAATCAATAGTAGACAGGATCATCCGAGAGCTTGGCCTGGGTTTGTTAAACCCATTCGAAATGGACTGAGCAAGGTAAAGAATTTGATCTAGAGTAGACCGTCCAGGGCGGAAACCGGCCTGGCAGGGAGAGAATGGAATTAGACTCCAGAAAGAAGAGTAGACGCGATAGAATGATGCGTTCAAAAAGCTTTAATATGCCGGAGGTGAGAGAGATAGGCTGGAAGGAAGCAGGAGAGTCGAGAGTCTTTTTCCCATCCCGTGAATGGGAATAATAGAAGATGTCTTCCAGATGGAAGGAAAAGAATTCAAAGTTCAGGAGAGATTGAAAATGTGAAAAAAAATCCATGCCAGAGCGAGGAAGGTGCTTTAGCATGGGATAGGAAATTTTGTCTGGGCCAGTGGCAGTGGATGGGGTAAGATTGGAGGTAGCCGCAAGAAATTCGGCGGGAGAAAAGAAAGAGTTGAAGCACGAGTGAGACTCCTCAGGCACGTGGCTTGTGGTAGCTCGGAAAAGTAATGTCTGGCTCTGCTACGCAGAGCCTTTGGCTGAGAAACGGAAAAGGGGGATCTCAGGTAAGCGGCATAGACCGAAACCGACTCACTGGGAGAGGAACAGTTTGGGAGTTAGAAGAGGAGGAAGACAAGGAAGGAGAGCCAGCGACAGAACGAAGGAGAGAGCATACAGATTTAGGGTTTGATTTGGGTGAGATAGAAGAGCAAGTCGCCTGCCGTGCCTCAGCTTTGGTCTTGGCAATGACGGACGAAGCAAATCTAGAAGCAGAGTCGTCAAAAGCCTTGCGTCTTTCACTAACCACACCTTCCACTTCAGCAGACCACCAGGCTTTAGAATGGCGTTTAATACGGCCAATAGGAATGGAAGATTTGGCCGCATTCAGTGCTAAAGAAGTCAAGAGAGCAGCAGCATAAGAAAGGGAAAGAGACGAGTATTCCTCTGCAGAAAAACAGTCAGAGTCAAAGTAGAAGGCTAAGTCATCCCAGCGAGCTTTCGGAAAATCTAAAGGAAAGGGGTCGCTGTTAGGGCAAAACACCGGAGAGACAGGGGCAAATAGAAGAATTGGTTGGTGATCAGAACCCAGGTCCTGAAGCACCTCCCATGAGAAGGAGAGGGCAAGAGAGGATGGAGCAAAGGACATGTCAGGAGAGGAGCGACTGCCAGAGGAGCAATGGAGAAGGGTGATATATTAGGGCTACTGAGGGAGATGAGGTCAGAAGAATGACCAAGTCGAATATTTCCTCCCAAGGAGGGTCGGAGATACCTTTTGAGTCCCAGAGGAGATAATGGCAATTAAAGTCGACCAGAATGAAAAGATTTCTGGAAGTGGGAAGAAAGGAGGGAGAAAAAGAATCGGTTCTGCTATCCGTTGAAGAAGAGCAAATAGGGGGAGCGTAAACATTAAGAAATGAGAGAGAGGAGGAGGAGTTGTTTAGAGAGATGTTGACCCCTGCATAAATCATAGTAGGGGTCAAGTGAAGAGAGAGGAGATAGAAAGTTTACAGAAAGATAAGCCTTATCTGATGAAAATGGTGACACTGCCGCTAGAGTGCGTGGCATCACGAGAGAGAATGCCAGACCAGGAGTGAGTGCGATCAGAACGCAGAACAGAGAATCCAGGGATCCGGAAAGAGGAAGATGAGTTAACATTGGATTCCTAGATACAGATAAGATCAACGGGATGGGATGAAAGAAAGTGAAGCAGCTCAGTGCTCCTGGCTCGAAGACCACCAGCAATCCATTGAAGAACCCTGAGAGAGTCAGGGGAGGAGAGGAAGCAGGAGGCATAGAAGGACATCCAGGAGGAAGGGATGGTGGTGAGGGGGAAAAGGGAGAAAATACGAAATGGGCAGAGGAGGGATAAGAGGTTTAAAGGCGAGGGTGGAGCGGAAGTGTAGCATTAGTGGAGGGGGGACAGATTGTACAGTGGAGGTATACAAGCTGAAGTAGTCCGAGGAGGAAGTCAGGGTGTTACAAGTAGGGACACAGCAGGTAACAGCTCCAGGAGTGAAAGGTGCCATGAGTTCTGAATTTGGACAGGGGGGAGAAGTGAGCACCTTAGATGGACTCATTTGGAGCAGGTGCAGCATTGCACTGACTTACGCCGTCAGGTCACATTTCCAGCGCACACAGAGCATGGATAGATAGGGCCAGGGTTGAGATGAACGTTACTGATCATCAAGAGAAGAATGAGGAGACGAAGAAGGGCAAGACAAAGGCAGGAGAAGAAAGAAGACAGGCAACCGATTTTAAGGAAGCTGTATGCTCCCCTTCTGAGGCCGGGGGCCGCACAACGAAAAATGGTTTGTGCGAGGTAAGTGCCCGGGGTGATTGGAACTCTTGGGAAGGCCAACAGCCATTTTGACCCAACTCAAGCGGGGTCGGGGACCACACCACCACGTTGAGGCGGCTGTTGATTGGTGCAGATCCTATCTCCTCGTCAAGTTGATCTTCGCCCTGGTTGAACTACCCTCAATCAAATTCTTTTTCCGTCTTTGACCATTTCGAATGGGTTTGACAAAACCAGACTTATAGTACTTCGCGCACAATTTTTGCTGCTCTTTAAAGCCACTTGAGTATTTGACGATTATTTATAGCCATTTAATTTGATTTGGCACTCCGTTCTCTTCCACAAGCTTCTTTTAGCTGGCATTCCTTCCTGTTTTGTTGGGGCACTCAATCTTTTTTCTGATAGGTGACTTTGCTAACAAAGCTGAGGCGCAACTCGAAGATGTGTTCTTAAGCCTGTTATGATCCTTTTTTCTTCAATAATCTTCCTTTTCTTTCCTTCCTTCATCTGTCATCATTTTTTCTTTCAGCTGATAACCTTGCCAGTTGGCCTTCATTTGGTGACATTTTTTACTGCAGAATACAAGCATTGAGTGCTCGTTCTGTTTCCTTCCCCTCCAAGAAAGATTTTGATTGGCTTTTCTCGTTCTTCACCCTGCAATCTTTCTTTACTCAGAACAAAGATCACTTTTTTCGACCCCATGCTCTCACTCAATCAAGGTGCTGCTTTTGCCCACCTTGATTCTTTTGCAAGCCAAGATCATGCAAATTGAAATGATGGCTTTTCCCTACGCTTTTAAGCTATGGAGATTGCAGCTTTCTAGTCAAATTTTCACATTGTGGCTTAAAAGTCTCCCTTACCTTTTCGGGAAACCCAGTTTGCTGAAGATTTTCAAGTAAAACTCTGTGTGCCACCGTACGACTTTGCCTTTTTTTCTTAGGTTTTGCACTGTACTTGTTGTGCGCTTGCCTTTCTTTTAACCTTTTTCTCTCATATATTCTCTAGCTTTATCTGACTGAAACTTTCCACCCTCTCCTCTCACACTCTAATCTCAGGAAATGGGTCCTGGGAAAATCTTTTTTAGATGTAACGACATGGCCAATGTGGTAGCCATCTACAGGTAGTTGCTACCTTTCTCCTCTAATTTTTAGTATTCACTAATCTTTTTCTTTCAGACTAAGAGCCTCTTGTCTTTTTGATTTTTGACATATTCGTCCCCTCAGTTGCCACTAAAGAAACTCTGCCCTGCATTATTGTTGTCACCTCTCTCGTATTCACCACAATGGACATAGTTTGCTCTTAAATGTTATTTCTCCAGATTTGGCAGAAGTGAAAAACCTTTGAGCAGTGCCTGGGGCTTCCTCACTCCGATCATCTTTGCATCATCTTGTCCTGTTTTGCTATGAACTATTTACACCGTATTCTCTTTGATAGATTGAACAAACAACGTTTACACTACGGCACCCATTTACAAGGCACGCAGCAAAATTTCCTCTCTGCCTATTTGACATCATGGATACTCTACACAGGAATTAAGTGTTGTCCCAAATTTAACTCCCAGTCTTGTCTTGTTTGAAGCTCTTCTATCCCACACTTTTCTTTAAATAGCATTAAATTGTCTCAGAACTGGTGTGGACCGCATTATCGTCTGCATAGCATTTCATTCACCGTCTGGAACGTAAGAATCAAATTGAATTGCGATAAAGTGGCGTAGATGGTAATGGAATCCCAGAATCATGCTATGCTTTAATAAAGTGAAAGTTATTAAGCGAAGAAGGGAAATAGTAAATTGTAAACCTTGCAACTAATTGGCAAAGCAGCAAACGGGCGTAAGGGGCATTAACAATTTATTAAAAAGAATATGCCAGGAAACAATAATGAGTATACCACCCAACCAATTTAGACGAGACCATCCCTGGACGCGTTTCGTCCTTTTGGACTCCTCAGCAGGGCCCGTCCCGTCAAAAGCAAAAGTAACCCACTCATTAACGTTATCCTTAAAAAATCGAACACATGCAGAAGCACTGAGACTTCAACCGACGACGTATTGCTTTGCAACCAATCAACCAATTTGTCAACCCGCCCTGCTAAGCAAAGCAATACGTCGTCGGTTGAAGTCTCAGTGCTTCTGCATGTGTTCGATTTTTTAAGGATAACGTTAATGAGTGGGTTACTTTTGCTTTTGACGGGACGGGCCCTGCTGAGGAGTCCAAAAGGACGAAACGCGTCCAGGGATGGTCTCGTCTAAATTGGTTGGGTGGTATACTCATTATTGTTTCCTGGCATATTCTTTTTAATAAATTGTTAATGCCCCTTACGCCCGTTTGCTGCTTTGCCAATTAGTTGCAAGGTTTACAATTTAATAAAGTGGCGCAGATGACGATGGAATGCCAGAATTATGTTATGCTGCAATAAAGTGGCGCAGATGGCGATGGAATGCCAGAATCATGTTATGCTGCAACAAAGTGGCACAGATGGTGATGAGATGCGAGAATCATGCTATGCTGCAATAAAGTGGTGCAGATGGCGATGGAATGCCAGAATCATGTTATGCTGCAATAAGACGGCGCAGATGGCGATGGAATGCCAGAATCATGCTATGCTGCAATAAAGTGGCGTAGATGGCGATAGGGTGCCAGAATCATGTTAGGCTGCGGTAAAGTGGTGCAGATGGCACTGCAATATGAAAATCATGTTATGCTGCAATAAAGTTGCGCAAATGGCGCTAATCTCTGAGAATCATGCTGTACTCTTATTTATCATGCCTACACAGCCCTGTGCATTAACACAAAATGCTTCTTTTATCATGCAGCCCCCTTTAATAAAATTCAATTTACACTCATCAACAAGAAAATGACGAACGAGAACAGCAGCAGTTTTTGGCAATTTTTATACAGCAGTGAATACCAATCTGTTGTTTAAAGCAACTCAAATTTTTAACAAAACTTATTTTCTAAAATTTCGTGATCCATAGCTATGGTTAAATAAACTTGCCAATAGAAAAGTAATGAAAACTTTTGATGAAGACGAAGAATGGATGCTTTCAAGTTTTTATGTCTTTTAATGCTTCCCACAATACAATTGTTTAATACTTCCCACGATACAATTACATTACTTGATACTTGCAACAATACAATTACTTGATTCTTCCCACAATTCAATCACTTGATAATTTCAACCATGCAATTTCTTAATTTTTTCAGCGATAAAATTTCACGCAACAAAGTAAAATTTCATGAGAGCAAAATTTTCTCGAAATTTTTAATATTTTCAGAATAGCATGACCAAAATCATGATATTCACGCTTGCATGGAATTTTTTTGAAAAATTTGCAGTATTGTTTATATGAAAAAGCTTTGACTAAAATTTGAATTTATATTTATTGGCATATTTTAAAAATAAAGTTTTTGGGAAGAGGGTGTAGAGCATTAAGTGAGCTCAATCTTATTTTCAAACAATTTTGTAAAACAGGCAAGTTCAATCTTCTATAAGGGGTGGAGCATCTAGAAAGAGAAACTTTTTGAAAGTGAAAATTTCGCTCATTTTAGTTTTCAAAGCAACATATAAACCCTTTTTTGGAGATTTCTTCTGTCAGACAGTTTGGGGCGACAATCTTCCTTTATTTAGCTTCCTCAATGCGCCTTTGCTCACATAAAACAAAATGTACAAAGAAGCATATAATAATTCCTAAAATTACTTCTTCATTTATCATTGCTTTATGCTTTTATTTACTCAAAAGTAAATAATGTGTGAGTAAAAAGCACAGAAACAATAACAAATGGAATAGTAATTTTACCAATCAGTAATGGCACTGCATATGCTAGTAGCACTCAAAAATTAAATAAGCCTATTTCTCTCCTAAAGTTATAGGCTATTATAGAGATAAATTGAACTTTAATTTATTTGGTGAAGATAACAGATTGAGGAAAGTTAATAAACATGAAATTGAAAAAAAATCAAATAATAGCAATGAAACATTTTTCCGCTTGAAACATTTTAGCTATTTACCTTAATCCTTGGATCAGGTTCAAGCAATTAGAGGGGTCGTGGTCCTTCCCATCTTCCTATACCCCTGCCACGCTTATGCGCAGCAACTAGATATAAGAACAAAAAAACAACGTTTTCTCTCACAAACAAATGACTCAATTCTGCTGACAAAGTTGGTCGCGACCTACATGCTCGAATCACTGCTTTGCAGTATGCACAATATCTGGACCAAAAAGAAGTGAGTTACTCGGCACCTGAAGTCTTGTGGTCTTCCTCTGGGCACAATCCTGAGGAAGGAGTTGGATGAAAATTAGATGTAATAGTGACTTACCTTCTATCATGGATTCCACCACGGGATCCACTTCCTCTTTTTCATTTTTTATCATCGATTCTTCCTCTGTTTTTTCACGATTTTTTAAGTCCCAATTTCGCGCCTCTTCTCGCGCACCATACCTCTCCTCCTCCTCAATTTCTCTCAGAGCAGTTTCAACCAGTTCTGCGAGTAAGTACATGAGCTCATTTAGACAGCGGAGGATACCAACAAGTAAAGGCCAAAGATTAAGTCCCAACAAGAAATCCCCAAAGAATGATGTGATAATAAAAAATTGATGGTCACAATTAAAACACACCATCTTGAAGGTACAAAATATTGCAAAACAAAAATGATGCAAGTACACTGGCGTGCAATGATACAGTTATGATCTAAACAAATCATTAGAAACGTTGTATAGCTTTTTTCCAGTTACTAGTTATCGCATTTTCACCTGCTATTTGGGTTATAAAAACACTTTTAGTGTCTATATACAAGGGTAAGTCACGGGAAATGGATGTCTTTAGAACGCCCCTTGCTCTTCTAGAGTAAGTGGTTAGGGAGTGAGGAAGGTAGTCTTTAAACCTGCTTTAAGATGCCGTTTAGTTTTTTGATATTTGTTTATCTTTTACGTTAATTTTTGCATTTGTTAGTCATTAATTTTGAATTGCTTTTCTTCTTAATTTTAAATTGCTTTCCCTCATGCTACCGTGGAGTCTTGAACACTGTGTGTTTGCTTATGACACCTACGTAAAAATGGTGAATCAGTGACTGAAACCCGACGTGTCTTCAAGCGAAGATTCGATATCGGTCGTAACAGTAATGTACCAAGCGGCAATTCCATTCTTATGTGGGTTAATGCATAAAGAACGACTGGTTCATTATTGAAAACCAAACCACCCGGCCCTGCCAGAACCGCCAGAACACCAGGAAATGTGGATCGAGTGAGAGAAGCAATCACCCAAAGTCCCAGGCGTTCTTCTAGGCGACACTCTGCAGAACTGGGAATAAGTCAGAGCAGCGGTTCCCAAACTATGGGTCGCGACCCACTGGTGGGTCGTGGGCATAATTTCAGTGGGTCGCGAAAGTCATTCAAAATTTAAATTACTTCGTGTGTTGTCTCAAATGATTTAAAAGTGAATTAACATCTTGAATAGAGGTTTGTTTTCACTGTACTTTTTTCCAAGTACTTCGAAATTCATGCAGAATTATGTGGAACCCGAAAATTTTTGTTTTGAAAAGTGGGTCGTGACTTAAAAAGTTTGGGAACCACTGAGTCAGAGCATTGTGCAGCGAATCTTACATAAAGACCTAGCCTTTCAACCATACAAAATTATGACTGTCCAACAATTGAATCCGAGGGATTACCAACAACGTTTGTTTTTTTGCCAAACAATGCTCGACATGTTTGAAGAAAACAAAGATTTGACACTAATAATGAGTGATGAAGCCCATTTTCATTTAAATGGTAGAGTTAACAAGCAAAACTTTCGATACTGGGCTTCAGAAAATCCTCGTGAATCACATCATCGACCACTACACAGCCCAAAATTGAATGTTTGGTGTGGTTTGGGAAAGTGCAGGATATTTGTTCCATTCTTTTTCGAAGAAGGAGAAGAGACAGCAACGGTTAATTCAGACCGCTATATTCGAATGTTTGAAAACTGTTTCCTACCTGAGCTTCGCAGACGAGGAATCAATAGGGCATCAATGTGATTTCAACAAGATGGGGTCACTGCTCATACAGCGATAGCGTCCATGACTGCTGTTCGAGCTGCATTCCCTAATCATGTCATTTCACGCTTGGAGATCTCCCGTGGCCTCCGCACTCATTCGATCTTTCCATGTGCGATTTTATCTGTGGGAATTTTTAAAATCACGCGTTTATGCTGGGAAACCCCGCACACTTGGAGAATTGAAGACTGCAATACGCGAAAATTTCCAAGAAATAGGTGAAGAAACTTTAGTGAAAGTGGAAGCTAACTTTAGAAAGCGACTTCAAATTTGTGCTCGTGAAAATGGCCATCATTTGTCAGACATAATTTTTCGCTCCGAAATATTCCATAATGGCATAGTTTAGTGAATGTTTTTACGTACATTATAAAATTTTTGTTAAAATATTCGCAGAGTTTTGTCTTTCTTAGAAACATCCGTTTCCCGTGACTCACCCTGTATTTGTAACCTTTATTTAGACAACAAACGTAACTGACTGGTTACATTTTCACGACACAAACTTAGGTTTACTTCCACCCTTATCTTACTCTTCTCAACAAACTGCAAATAAAGAGAAAACTTAATTGTTTTACATTTTTGTATCACTGAAAACTGGACTGATTTTATAGGTAGGCTATTACAGACAAAATTTGGTGTTTCCAAACAGCTATTAATATAAGTTGCGCTAATCACATAGCAAAATGAGGTTACACCCTAAACATTATAGCAGACAAAAGGTTACAAATCACGCTCGTAGCCGACTTATATATTTGATATCGCAATATTTAGTATTCATGAGCAAATGCTCACTTCTTAAGCTAATGATTGATACATAAATGAGTGAGAGGCTAACAAATAAACAAAATTAATGCAAATTATTGTGATAATACATAAAACGTAAAGTTGATGCACACTGACATCATATAACAATGACTCAGTAATAAAGTATAACAAAAGCTAGGAAAATAACATCATAGAAAAAGGAATAGAACAAAAAGCAGAAAACAGCAAAAACGAAAAGTAACAAAATTCTAATAAACTTCTAATCAAACGTAACAAAAAACCGGGAGTAAAAACTAGGGAGACTAAATAAATATAGGAAAAGTAAATTACCTAAAAACATAGAGAGAAATAAACAAAGAAATAACCATAAAAGAAAGAAGCAACAAAATTTCAATCATTGTTGTTTGTGTCATGTGATAGAAAGCCATTCTCCTTGTTTAGTCCTTCTTGAAAGCCGCTGAATCTGGAAATAGTTTTTTGTTGTTCGATGGCATTTTCTTCGCTTAGATTTGGTTCGCTTTAATACTAATACTTTTATATAGGTGATGGAATGTCCAGAAAAATTAAGTTGTTTAGCCATAGGTACGCTTTTATGTGGACGAATATAACTTTTGTGTCCGTTTATACGTTGTCGGATACTATTTTCGTATCTCCAATATTCATAGCTTTGAGTTAAAATAAATAAGAAAGCACATAAATGGCATTTGACATGGTACAGTTAAATCTTACTTTGGTGGTACATTTAGAATTGTCATTATGACATACAGTTATGAATTACATGTCAGAATAGGATCTAGCAGCAATAAATTCACTATTAAAGATAATATTGGCTTAGGCCTTACGCTATCTCATATAGTCAGATTATATAAATAGAAATTTTGAGATCACAGCAACATATACCGGTAACCAAACACTATGAATTTGTGATGAGAAAGACAAATAATGATGAAACAACGATTGAATGATCTCAAATAGTTCAACAAAATAGCGGCAAATAGCTTGATAGATTATGCCAAATAAGACAATTAAGAACCGGCGCGATGGTGCAGTGGTTAGAGCGTCCGCTTCGCAGTCGTTAGACCTGGGGTTCATTTCCCTTGTCGAGTCATACCAAAAGACTTTAAAAAATGGTATTCACAGCTTCCCTGCTTGGCGCTCAGCACATAAGGGATAGTGTGGAGAACAAGCCGGCAAGCTTGCTTGTTGTGTCCTTGGGCAAGGCACTTAACGGGACGCCTCCGTCTTTATGTGGCAGACAGATGGTGGGGCCAAGTAGTCTATCCGTCGTGGTGGCCCAGTGTGACGAAAGACATGCAAACAGAGCATGAGCTCATACGCGTAAATAAAGACAATTAAATGAAAATGTTTATAACAAAAAGGAACAACCATTCGTATACAGCTGTTTACTAAGAGGTGGTTTTTTTGTTTAATTGACAAAGCTTCATGAATTTTTGTGTTACATTTAAACGAGCATTTCTTTAAAAGCGTAAATAACGTGTGCAAATTAATTTCAGTTTTAGAACAAGATTTATACTGTTGCAAATGATCCTCGAAATGACACTTTTTCCTCTATTATACATGTCTAAGTTCAAATATTCCCTTGCCATGGTGACTAAATGTCTGGATGACCTATCAATGTACGTCTTTCGTATCACACGGGCATGTGAATCGATATAAAACATTAGACACCAAAATTAAAGAAGTAGGAGATTTTAATTTGAAAGAATTTCCAACTTTAAATATCCTAAAAATGGGCCTAACTGTAACATCTGACACTTTCAAAGTCAGTCTAGATATGTTTTCATAAGTTTTATGAAATAGTTTTTTTACGTAACGTACGTCAAACAAGATGAATTTATTTCAGATGCATCGCATTTTGAGTAGCTCGGAGATGACAAAACTTATTCAAAATTTTATCGAAAACCAATTTGGATTGCCGATGTCATAAAACAGATATTTCAACTTTTCTTTTTTTATTTCGGCGTAGAAAAGGTTTTCATGGAAACAAATAATTTTGCGCGATTTAACATACAGAAAACCAATCAAGTTTCCATTATAAAGAGCAGAAATCTTTCTCTTATCGTTATTTCTTCGTTTTTTTTCCTATGTTTTTTTGTTATTTACTTTTCCCATTCTTAGTTTGTTTTCCTAGTTTTTACTCCCGGTTGTTTATTACGTTTGATTGGAAGTTTATTAGAATTTTTTACTTTCTTTTTTCTCGTTTTCTGCTTTTTTTTCTATTCCTTTTTCCATGATGTTATTTTCCTAGCTTTTGTTATATTACTGAGTCATTGTTTTGTGATATCAATATGCATCAACTCTGCGTTTTATGTATTACCACAATAATTTGCATTAATTTTGTTTATTTGTTAGCCTCTCACTCATTTATTTTGCCTGATAAATTGAGCATTCGCTCCTTAAAGCTTACAATGTCAAATATATGAGTCGACTACCAGGGCATTTTTGAATTTTCATCTCCATTATTATAGTTTATTTGCATTTATTTTATTTTATTTTATTTAATAGTCTCTCATTCATTTTTCCTTCAGAAGTAAGCATTCGTGCATTAAATGTTGAAGTCGACTACGAGTGTCATCTTTGAATTTATGCCTTAAAAGTCGACACGGTTCTATAATCTTTAACTTCCTAAAAATTATGTTGAGGGCACAATCTCACAATAGTCTTCGTCATGTGAATCGAAAAACATGGCCTATAAGGTATTGGAAAAATTCAATTTTATTTTTGGTTTTTAGTTGACATGGGCATACATGCCCAGTTCTCCCCATCCCACACAGTGGTTAAGGCTGATCGCTCTTTTTAAAATGCCTCAAAATAAATGTTCACATGGCATTTTTAAAAAAATGGCCTCTTGACAACTTTGAAAAGAGGAGCGAGGGATTGCTTCATTTGCCTTATCCAATACTCAACACTTCATTTAGGTTCGATTTCTTACAAAAGCTGTCATGCCAATATCGTACAAATCTGGTTCCTCAGTCGCGCAATGAGTGCAATACCGACTGACTGCTTTAACTTTTCTGAAGCTGCTAGACGTACAACATGAGACGTTGCACGAGTCATCCCAACACCAGGATAAGTATTATATATGGAGAAAAGATAATTCAAGATAAATTCATTTTGATTCGAAATTTTTGACGTAGAAAAATGTTTTTTTTTGTTCAAGCATTCGCCTATCAACTTCAAACAATTTCACCCTTTTCCGAACATGACGTCACAATTAACAATTGATTGTAAAATTTTTTTCTCAAAAAATACTAACGTAAAAACGGGTTTAAAAGCTTTTTCGGGAGATATTGAACAACTGACAACCGATTCTGTGAAAACAGCCTCAGCTGTACTCATTATCCACTATCATTTTGAAAGCAAACGATATTGACAGTCGTGGCCAAAAGTTTAGGAACGCCATGTAAAAAGTTCGTAGGTAGCAACTCTTTCTGTTTTTGTGTTAACAGGTTTTATCAGGCTGATATATTCATCTGCTAGTTTATTGCAAACACTTTTATTTGCTCACAAAAGCATAATTTATACTTGCCTCACAGTTTATTCCATTTAAGTTTGTAGCTGATATGTCTGAGCGTAAAAAGTAAAAAATTGTAGACAAATGAGTAAAAAATCGTCATTTACGGAAGGAAGTTCAGCTCGCTCAAATAGTGGCTCTTCACAAAGATGGATATTCAGAATGATTAATTAGTCAAAGAATCAAGTGTAGCAGGAACGCTGTTCATAATGTAGTGGTAACGTTTTAGCAAACAGGGACTTATTCAGGTGGAAAAAATTTGGTATGCCGCGAAAAACTACCCCAAAGAACGACCACCTCGTTTGGAAAATAGCAGGTCAATCTCCAAAGAGTTCTGCTGGCAAAATTCGGCCTACACTACTTGTTAAAGGAGTGGGCCATAGTCAAAGAACCATCAATTGGCATTTGGTGTATGAATTTGGCTTAAAAGCTCATAAACTTTCACACAAACCCAGGCTAACACAGGCTATGAAAGATAAGCGCTTGGGATTTAACAAGTGTTATGTACAGACGAATTTATTGTGCAGCAGTTCAGTACACGCAAGCGCTACGTCTGCAAACACATAGAAAAGCGATTTCATAAAAAATACTCAATGCAAACTAAGAAACACCCCCAAGTGTCATGATTTGGAGAGCAATGTCAGTAAATGGAAAGGCTGAACTTTTTTTATTGCCACCAGGAACAACCATTAATGGTCAAAGATAGGTAGATTTGCTGAAAAACAAGTTGGAACCACACATGGCCATCCATAATTGCAGTTTTCATGCAGGATGGTGCTCCATGTCATTGCGCCAAAACTGCTACTCAATTCCTGAAATAAAAAAAAATCTCAATTTTGAACCGGCATGACAGCAGTCTTGATCTTAACCTATCTAAAAATTTGTGGACTGCATTGAAGAACTAAGTCCCCGAAAGGCAACCAAGTAGTGCTAAGGAGTTGGACCATGTCATCAAAGAAGTCTGGCACGTGATATATCAAGTGAGCATTGCTGATGTTTGGTTGAGAGCATTCCAAAACGTCTAGAAGCTGTCATTACTGCTAAGAGTGGCTCACCAAAGTATTGACTTTCTGGAAACTTTTACGTCAAACGTGCTGTTAATATCCAAAAGTGTTTGTTACCAGTAATGTTGATGTTTGTTATTTGTGGTTACCCCTCCTCTTCCTTGGGATGGAGGTACGGCATGAACCGCAATTCAGGTTCATGCCGTCAACCTAATTGAAATTAGGTTAGGAGAAAGATGGCAGCCCATTTCGAACCAGTCTTAAGTGACTGGTAGCCCCACCACCAACAAGGCGGACTGCCACTGGTGGGTACCCAAGAGTCGTCTGACATGCTGGGTTAGCAACTTCACAATTGTAATCCGGTAATGTTCGCATAATATGTCGAATGCATTACTTTATTGAGATTAATGAAGCACTTTCTCGATAAAATCAAAATTTAAAAGGACTACCCTTTTTCTACAACTGTTATTGTAATGAAAAACGAAATCATTATCACTATGTCGGTGTATGCTTTTCAATGCGATTGTAGCACTGAATAAAAAAACAAAACACTTGTTGCAGGATAATTTGAGAGTAAAAATGCAATTAGTATTTGAAAAATGTGTATTTCAAGAGATTTCAATGATCATGTGGGCAAAGACAGTAATGGATGTGTCGATGTGCACGGAGGGTTTGAATATGATCAAAAAAATGTTGATGGAGAGAGAGTGTTTGAGTTTGCTAATAATTTTAGACTAAAATCGCTAATACATAGTTTTGAAAAAATGTGGAAAACTGATATTATATGAATCTGGTGGACCAACACAGTGATTGATAATATTTCGGTCAGAAAGAAGGAAAAGGAGAAAAATGTGAAGGCAATCCCAGGTGAGGAGGTAATAATGCAACATTGTTTAATAGTAATGGGTATTCTAAATAAGAGAGCCTTTTGTGAGCGAAAAGTTAAGACCAATAGAATCCAAAAATATGGAGACTGTAAAAAAAATGTTCAAAAAGCATTGACAGATAAGGTGAGAAAGTTACTCTCTGAAGATTTTGAGTGAGGTGAGACTAATAGCAGAGTGGCTAAAATTGTAAATGTATGCAAAGTATGTGAAGCGTATGTGGAGTATTGGTAGAGAATAGTGATATTGCCAAGATGGCTCTATTAGGCAAAAATGAGAACTATAAAAAATGGAGATTCTAGAAAAGTGAAAAAGCAAGAGCAATAACAGTTGATGAAGTTAGACAAACAATGCTTAAAATAAAAAAGGATGTAGCACCTGGGTCAAGTGGTGTATGAATGCGGATGTGCAACTTTGAAAGGACTTTGGCAAGGATCGAGAATGACATGATGAAGGGGAAGTTAAAGCCTAGGAATCGGAAAAAAAGGATGCTGGCCATAATAAGAAAGAGTGACACAAAGTAATGCACCACCTACAGAAGCCTGAAAATGTTTCAACATGCAATGGAAGTTGTGAAAAGAGTTTTTGAGGAGAAAAGTCAAAAGACAATTGAAATTAGCAAAATTCAAATGAGTTTTATGCCGTGGAAAGTTGCAGTGGAAGCTGTAGTTGCTATGAGACAATAAATAAAGAATAATTGAAAAATCGGAAAGGAATTGTGTTTTATTCGCAATTCTTAGTAAAAAGAATAAAACCAAAATGCTGGTAAACATTTTATTAAAATGTTTCGGTTTTACACTAAAAGTATTATCAGTTAAGTAAATGACCATTTATAAAAGACGCTGTTAATGAGGCGAGTATGCGCGGTGCGACACCAAGCTGATGCGCAGTACTCAGCAGTTGAGTAAATCAAGGACAAGGCAGCTGTACACAATGTGTTGGCACCAGCGGCCCATCATGAACCCGCAAGTCGCCTCAGCAGCGAAACGCGCGTGGATAGTTTATTGCGCAATGCCTCAAGGTGATGACGATACGTGAGCGCTCTCTCCAGTTTCACACCAAGATAGGTCGGCACTGGGCAAAATGGCAAGACTTTACCATTGTTATTAACTTTGAACTCAAGCTTGGCCTCTCGACTGTGGGGATGAAAGGCTGCCGTCACCGTTTTAGCATGGCTGAGCTATAGCAGTCGAGTCTGGAGATATGCAGAAAGTATAGTCATGTCTTCGTCAAAGTACTTCCCAACATCTTTAATCTCCAGATGAAATAATAGTAAAATATCGCCATGCGTCAGGGTAAGCGTACTTCTTTGGAGATTATGGAAGGCAGATCGTATATGCATAGGTTAAAAAGTAGAGCAGCCAAGACTGATCCCTGTAAGACACCATTTTTCAGATTTCGGAGCCTGCTTGGCTTGCTGTCACCAGTGGTTAAAGTGAAGTTCCTGTTCAGAACAGGTTCCCTGATCATCTGGACCATGTGCTTGTCCGCCAGAAGTCTCAGAAGCTTACAGGTGAGGTTACGATGCCAGACAGTGTCATACGCAGCTGTCAGATCGACAAACACGGCACCAGCCTTTTTTTGCCTCAAAAGAATCCTCGATGCTTTGCGTAAGCAAAACGATCTGGTTTGCGGTAGACTTTCCGTTTCGAAATCCAGCCTGTTCCTTTGAGAACAAGGAGATAATCATCGGTTTGACGCGATTGTAGATCAGTCGTTCGAGGGTCTTGTAAGGCCAATCAGAGAGATGGGACGGTAGCTCTGTGGGTCCTCCACAGGTTTTGAGGGCTTAGGAATTGCGATTATTAGCAGTCTTTTCCAGACTTTTGCAATTTTGATTTGGTGCAAACAGGAAGAAAGAAAGCCACGTAGCCAGAACTTCAAGCTGGGAGCAGCATGGATTACCAAGCTCCGTACAAATAGAGTCAGAACTCGGAGTTTTACCTGGTTTTAAGTGGTGGAGGGAAGCAGCAAATTCTCTTGGAGAAAAATCTTCGGAAATATTTACTGCATCTGGGGCAGTAGCCCTCCAAAGGTCAGACAATTCCTGCACAATAAGTCAAGAAGTCTCTCGGTTTGCATCCTCGTATTTCCTGTTTTTTACTAGCTGGCTAGCGATAGTATTTGCTAAAACAGGACATTGACGAAGGAATTGTCGTGACCCACCAGTAAGATTGTTTAACGTACTTCATGCTAATCGGGTAGAGTGTGAAAAGTTGATGTTCTGGATAGTCTCAGACTATCGATTCCTCCGTTTCCTGTCAAGCCTAGCAAGCAAAGCTGTAGTAGCTCTCCTAGAGTCATGCCCTTCAGAGTATTGCAAGAATGTTTGGCAGAAGTTTTTACACTCGGCATCCCAACATGTTATACCACTAATTCGTCGGCCACATCGGATACACATTTTCGCCGCAGTGCTGATGGCGTTACAGAAGCACTGGCATGCCTGGTCCATATCAGGTGAATCAGGTGGCGGAAAAGTCCTGGCAAGTTTGTTTGTGAGAGTGATATAGTGGTTCCATTTGGCCTTGCGGAAGTTCCATCGCATTACAGGCTTGCTTGGTACAGGACCAGCAAACCTGGGTGGAGTAATAAGCGAGGGTCGATGTTGAGACCTTAGAAACTTTTCTAAGACACGTTTGTCAGGTAAACGACTGTACGAATCCATACTGACGAATGCAAGATCCGGGTTGGTACTTGTATTCCAGCGGCCAGAGTAGAAACTGGGGGCATCCTTTTGGTTATGAAGTAGGGCAAGATTGTTGGTACTTGCCCAGCCAACCAGGCATTTTCCATCTGCACTGTTGTCATCATAATTCCAATCAACATGCTGGCAATTAAAGTCGCCAGCATGGAGACAGGGGATGTAGGAAAACTGGGAGATGGGATACATGCAATCAAATTGGTGGAGGTTTGTAAACGTTGACTATCTTATATCCATCAACATCAATGCACAACCACTCAGTCTCCGATAAATCTAAATAAATTCTGGAGTCGCTGGCTACGTCTTGCTTGCCCAGTTTTTAGCAGCGGCGCTCATAAAAACTGGTCCTCCTCTCAATCAAACATTCAATGATTTCACAAAGTTTTATTCGTTCATTTTATTAAGCGCACGGATGCGTAATTTAATAGCCGTAAGTGGGCGCCAAAGTGATGGACATGTATTTTTAAGAGTAAGGTATTACATATTAAGCCCACTACTAACGACTTTTTCGCAATGCGTCATGGTGAGAACAGTAAAAAAGTAATATGAGCCGATGGTCGATCCAAAAGTACCGTGTTTTTAATAGGAATCGAAAAGAAAAACATCAGCTAGAGTAGAGCATAGGCGACATATTTTTATTCAAGTTTTTGAAGTCCCTGGCATCGTTGTATTTGCTCGTTAGCACCATGTACTTAGAAAGTGTACTAGCTCACAATTTAAACAGCCAATAATTTAACAAACGTTTATATTCAGCACTTGCACGGAAGCATAAATGTAAAGTTGTGCAGAGGGGGGTGCCAAAGTAATTGCTGTGTAATTTTTGAAACAACCAATTAAATAATCAGCATACAACTTACGACTTTCCGTAATTGTATGTCTATTTGTATGACGTAACATTTCTGGCTGATCGCATATTGCAAGGTTCTGGCATAATCGCAGCTAGGTAAGTGGAAACCAACCCAAAGTCAAGCACTTACTGACAAATTATTACATTAGGTTCGCTTAAGGTTTCAGAATATAATCCTTGGACCAGGTTTTTTGTGGTAAAGAAGCGAATAATTATTGTAATTTCTAAAAGATTTTAGAGTAAAAAAATCGTCAATTTGCTTAACGTTGCTACATATTATTAATATGTGTTAGAGGTTAAGATCAGTCAGGCTTGCGACAGAACTGTATCGTATTCTGGCTTGCGACAGAAGCATAGTAAATTGCCATTGCATAACCAAAAAATAGGTTTTTTGACCGACTGCTATACTAATACTGCAATGTATCATTCTTCTTCAACGGGCAGCATATAGGTTGTTTGCTTTCGAAGTAACAGTGAACAAAAACTTTTCGCGTTGCTGGTGTCTTCTACTTTTTTACTGGAATAGTGCCAGACAACTTTATGACATCATAGAGGTACGCTTCAGAAGGTTTAAAAAAATAATATGCTGTTGCATTGCCAATTTAGATTAAACTGTGGTAGAATTTTTTTATCAACAGCACCCTGTTAATATCTTCCAAAAGAGCTTTTAATCTTGTTTCAACGGTCAGTAGTATTTACCAAAAGAGAACAAAATCTGCAACCAAGTGTTCATTGTGACGTTATCCTACACCCACAACGGATGAATTTTCGCAAGTTGGTAAGTTGGGGGTGGATTTAGTTTAAGCAAGAAATCGTCTTCCCCGGTCAAAAATTCAAATTTTAAGCAATTATCTTTGATTATGACGTCATGAACGCCATTATGACATTCACCCAGGGGAGGTGATCAATTTTGCCAAGTTTGATGTTTGTACAACCAGTAGTTTTGGAGGAGTTAAAACAGGCAGACAGAAATGCACAATATGATATACAACAGATGTGTGAGAAGAGTGATGTGTTATGAGGTTGAATGTTGAGGAATAATGATGGCGGATATTAGGCGAATGCAGATGACGAAAATTAAATTGGATGATGTGTGGCAAGACACTTTAAGACAAAATTGCCGACAGAACTTTAAGAAAATGGACAGATGTTGAAAATATTGATAAAAAACTTAGAGAACATGAGCTGAGGTGTTTGGGGGCATCCTGATCGGATGGATGTGAAGTGCTTAACAAGAAAAGTGCGGGAGAAGACAATTTTGGGAACTGTGAAAAGAATATAATCAAAGAAAACGTGGAAGGAGATGGTGAAGGATGAAATGAAAAGACGAAATCTGATACTTAAAGATGCTCAGGATAGAGGCAAGTGGAAGCATCGCTGCACGCTGGTTGACTCTGATGATCCGGGATAGAAGCAAATAAAATAAATTTTGAAAGCAAATAATGGTACCTGAATTGTGGACTCCACATTAGAAGAGTTTGTGGCACAGTCACGTCTCGAGCCCTAAGAATTTTTCATCTCGTGGAGCCAAGTGGATCAAAATGCTCAGTTTCCAGTGACATCAGAAAAAATTTAAAAACTATTTTCTTTTTTAACACGAAACGCTGATCGGTGGGATTCATTGAAGCAATAATCTAACTTATCACAACAACTGAAACGTAGATGCTGGACTCTGAGCTGCAGATCAGTTCGCCCACCATAGTCTGCGTTTATGCCCGGAATAATGAACATAACCGTAGTCAGAGGTTTTAATTTTATAACTAGGTCTACAGTTAGGCAACAAAAAACTTTTAAGTAGTGGCCAATCACTTCATAGCTTAATTCTTGTAAAATTTCTTCCAACGCTTGAATTTTTACGCCTATGAACTCAATGGAATAAATTATTAAAGTTTGTGAAGTCCTTTGCAGTTTGTACAAGCGCAGTCTTAATTTATTACTATGGGGATCGGAGTTACCGGTCCAGTTTATGAAATCCAAATTATTAGAGAAAATCAAAATCAATAATTGATCTAACTAGCTAGCTATTAAAGATCACAATCACCTTAAATAATCAAATTATATTTTCGCAACAGCTTATTCGCTCAAAGGCTCATCTGCATAATCTGCATCGCAAAATAAAAGCACTGAATATTGTAGGTAATTCACTATACTGAGATAGAACCGTATTTTTCCTGCTAGAAAATTCTAATCATGGTATTGGCTAAAAGCTAGAGTATGAAAAATGGCATTATCGCATTAGGCTTATTACTTACGCACTGACCGAAATATTCTGAGTTCAACAATATTTAGGCCATTCGGAAGTGGAGCTGTTTTGTGACAAACTAAATGTTATATGATCAAAAAGCTGAATGCTAACCTACTGCTTGGTGCACTTATGAAACTATAAGAATGGAAAAAATTAGGATGCTATTTTTAAAAAAATAGGTTGGTAGGTCAACACCACTGAGTAAAATCTAAGTCATCAAATATGTAATCGTGCCAATGAAGAGGAATGCTTTTAAAAATGGTTTATCAGGCCAACTGAGTGATTGGAGGCAACGCGTAGCCCTTTGGCTATATCAAGTGACCACGATACGTAAGTGCAGCCACGAAACTTGGTATCACAAATACCCTTTACGAGGGAATTGCAACAAGTTGTGAAATAAGGCTAATACCAGTACCATATTCCCGTAATTGTAGAACAAAAACAGACCATCCACTACAGTGGACCTAGTATTTGGTCCCACAAGTGTGACGGTCTAAGCTATGCTTTATTAAAAGCCTCTAGCTTCTTATTGGTCACCAACTGCACTGAAGAGACCTGATAGGTCGAAACAGTGTCACTGTCTGCAGTTTGCTAAGTGCATCGCTGGCCTCTTGCAAAAACTATTAAGGTACCCACTTCTAACTTTGACCTGGAGGACATATTGGAAAAAACGGATAGAATTTTTCAAATGATAGAGAGTTTGTAAGATCAATCTTTAATCAAAGTACGACGATCGGATTAGGGGCATAAAGGTAATGCCTTCATTCATAGGCGTCGATTTTTTCTTGAAAGAGGCAAATAACAGGGGGCGAGAATTTTTATGTGAACTTTGTTTTCTATTTTTCACTGCTTTCAAACACGACAAAAATGCGTTATGCTTAAATGATTGTTATTTTTACGATTATGACAAGAATTCGATATGAAATAAACAAACAATACGGACGCATAAAGAGTAAAGACGCAGAATGTGATTGTGATATACAGAAAAACAAAATGCACAAATGATAGTTTACGTCTACTGCAATAAAAATTACTCATAATTCAATCATAACTTAAAATGCTCGATTACGAACTTAATCCAAATTTGTTGCGACGGGTTTGAGACCGTGAAACAAATTCATTTACTGCTTCGGCATTACTGCTTCAGCGTGCTCGCGGTGTGTGTTTAAAATGGCCAAATTATTCAAACGTTGCTGGGTTTGCGTAGATCGCAGGTACGTTTTCAACCTGCGAAGTGTAGAAAACGACCGCTCTGCTTCACAAGCAGAGCTAGGAAGAACAATATATGTTTTTAATGCAGAAACAAAGTTAGGTGCCATGTCAACTAAAGCAGAATTTTGGCTCAATTCTTTGCTGATTTCTGCAACTGAAATTGAACGATTTTGTCTTCTCAGTCGTGCAAATAACAGCTGACGTTCTCTTGCAATATCAGCGAGACTCTAATCTCTATAGAACTCGCTCACTGTTTTTATGCTGTGACTTGGCATCCATTCATCTTTCAAAAGACAACGTAAAAAGTTTGCTATTTCTAGTGGCTGTGATTGATAGCGACGTAGCAGCGCACTTGCAGCTTTTTCAAAAACGTGCCTGAATAAATCGACGTAGTATTCTTCCACTTTTCGTCAGTGAAAGCACGACACACTCGGGGAATAACAGGCAAGTTCATTTTCATGTGCAGCGCTTGTTCTTTGCATTCCGCAAAAAGCTCTTCCAAACGTGTCTAGATCAGTTATCAGAGCGCTGGTAAGTTCTTGAATCCAATCATTTAAATCTCCTGTAGTAGCTTGGCGTGACTGACATTTTACATGAATTGGATGGATAATCTCGAAAAGTCGTTGCAGCAGACGAAGAACAAAATAAAAGGCAAACTTTTCGAAGTTCAGTAAATGCGAAAAGGCTGATGATCTTGCAGCTGCAGAAACACTGGTATCATTATTTATCTCCTCCATAAAATTATTTAAATTACAGTATTGTAATTTTCTAGAAAAGCATCAATGCAATCTTTTTGTAGAATCCAACGCGTGCTGCATAACGGTCGTAACTTCACTGTACTTGCTTCTGCAGACGAAGCTTGAATGGCAGCAAACCATCCACCACGTTTTGGCGACTCTTTCACAAAGGTCACGATTTTATTCACACAGGTTATCGTGTGTGATACTTGAGAATATTCGGTGCAAGCGTCCTGGCAAACCAAGTTAAGCTGATGACCAATGCAATGAAAATATAACGCTTTCGGATTTTCCTTCAGCATTTTTTGCTGTAAGCCGTTTATTTTCCCAGCCATATTGCTACCACCATCATAACCTTGACCGCGAAGACCAGAAATATCCAATCCAAGCCTCATCAACCCATCTTTAATCAAGCAAAACGAAGTACTTGAATATGTTTTGCAAGTTTCATAGAAACAAAGAAAAACCTCGTCGCTTTGCAGTGTATTTGTACAATATCGAACACAAATGCTTACTTGTTCTTGGTTACAAATATCCGAAGTTTCATCAGCAATTAGAGAGAAGACGTAACTGCTAACGACGTTATTTGCCGGCACTGCGTATAAATCTGGTAAAATTCTGGACTCTGTTTTGATGGCAGCAATTAGTTTCCGTAATTTCATCTGAGATAATATTTTTAACATTTCGTTTTGAACGTCGGTAGACAAATATTTTGTGCTTGATTCATAATTAAAATACGTGTTTATGTGAGCGTTGTAACGTCCCAACAACCGTAATAAATTTCAAATGTTTACTGATTTTTTCTCGTTTCCATGGCCTCTCAAGGCTATCCCCTGCTTTCCACAGTGGCGAACACAATCAAAAATAGCAGTTAATCTTGGACAATTTTTCCGTTGTTCTTCTCTAGTCTTGTTTCCAAGGCAAACCTGAATTTCAAAATCATCAAGAGCAATCAAAAAATGCGAAATAATTATTGCAGTTTAACATTTTAAATGCAAATTAAGCTTTATTATTTTTTAGCGGCAACTAAAAAGAAATGTGATAACAAAAATTTAAACTAATTAAGGCACTAAATATATTTGCCAGCAAACAAAAAATCAAATTACTTTATATTGCTCACTTTTATATCTGCATGTGCTCTGACCAAAATTTTAAAACATATTTTAAAAATCGTTTAAAATGAACTGCAAATTTTTTCAATAAAAAGATGGTTAATGTACTTTTAGTTGCATTGCAAAAAGCCTATAACATCTATGACATTTTAAAGTTGCAATTAATGTTCTAAAATTCGTCAAATATACATACTTGTAATGCATCAGTCGCTGCTTGGTGCCATGGAGAACGATTATGAGAACGTAATGCACTTTTTCCTTTACGATAATCTTGCCAACCATTAGTCTCCTTTTCCCATCTGCTTTTATGTATTCCTTCAGTATTTTTCGCTGACAGCCGATTGGTTTTAGAGGCCCACAAACAGCATGAGCAATGGCAGGTTCCATCCTGGTTGCAGCGAAGCCATACAAACTCGGTAAACCACTCTCGTTGCAAAGTACGGCTTTCAAGCGACGGCATTTCTTTTGACAAGGTACTGCTGTCGAATGACGCAGAAAGAGCTGTAGATCGATTACGATCTTCATCATTTATGTTTTCTAGAGCACGATGGGTTACATCGGTAGAAGGCACAGAACCTTCGTTGTCTATATTGCTAGAGGTTGCAACTTGCTGCATATCAATGCTATTCTCACTCGACTCTCCTGGAACATTTTCTTCCAAAACTCTCTTTGAAACCGGTCTAAAAAATGCGCTGATAGCCGATGGACGCTTCATTCTGTTATTATCAGATTAGGAATATAAAAATAAAACAATACCACAACTTTTTTTATATAGTTGCTTTCAAGTTTTCGAAAAAGTTTTTAATTAGATTAAAGGTATTTTGATCTTTTGAAGCCGTTTGACAAAAAAAGTTGTTGATTTGAAATGTGTGTCTTTTTTCTTTTAGTTGCTTTGATGATAGCGCAAAACATGTGAAAATTACAATTCAAGTTTGCCTTTTGTTACACATCACAAATTGCTTTGATAATGTGCGTTAATTGTTAACTCGATTGCTTTGATCGTAAAATCACGACGCTGACCACACGCTGATGGAGTTTTCTTTTCGCTCTATATAGCGTGAGTGTAAAATTGCGACAAAATAATACTACGATTTTGCGCTGTTATATTTCAGAATTGTTTTAGCTACTGTGCATGCATTTAACTTTTAATATAGTTATCAAAACACCGCGGGGGCCAGACATATGTCGCCCCCTTCGGTGTTAGACCCGAGGGGGCGCCGCCCCCCTGCCCCCGCCGGATCGACGCCAGCGCTTTCATTTATACCAACTTTCCATTACTTCTGCTACATGACTGACTGGTTGTTCATCCGGACAACGCCAGCAAAATAAACGGTATTACAAACGACCAACCAAGCAAGTAGAATGACTATAGTAACAATACCTACCATTCGCTATGATAGCGGTCCATTTTTCCGCTTTTACATCATACTCGGCCTTCTCTCTAGCCAACTTGTCGTGAACGGTTTCGAACTTTCGGTCTATCAAATCTTGAAATTCCTTCATATCTTTGACATCTTCAACAGTCTTACGATAAAGCCTTAAAGCGAAAACATTAGTCTGATGAAAGGTATCGTCCCCATTTTTTCATAACTTACGACGGTGGTTGAGAAGTTAGAAGTTCTGTCGGAATTTCATAATTTGAATATTTTCGATGCGGGTCCTAAAAATCAATTCTGTAAAGAAATGTCTGATGACTGCAGTTACAAGGGATACTTTGAAAAGCATTTGCACATAAAAAATTAGAAATAGAGTTAAGAGTGGTTTGAGTTGAGCTGCCTCCGATGACAGCAATGATCGCTTGTTCTAATCTTACCGAGGGCTGCATTGCCGTGTTTTACGAAAAGCACTTTGCGGCAATCTATCTGCTGGGATGTAATGCTTGTAGTAGAGATGCCTTGTTCCAGCAGCGGTGGAAACTCCTGAGAAGCTCTGAATATAAAAATATTCAAGAGTATCCAACAAAAGTTTTCACGCTATCGGAGAATAAAATGTCTTAGGTCTTACTCAATAAAGGCCCTCTGTAGCCTACTCTACATTAAAAAGCAGTGCTTACATATAGCACGAACGTTTATTGAAATGCCGAGATGCAAAAAAATGGTAATCAAAGCATTCATTCAATGCCAAAATATTTAAAACAATACAAAATTTGTTAAAAACAACCAAGAAAATAAAGTATAGCATAAGCCTCCACCGAGGTTGTCATCTGAGCGACAATTGTAAATTTTACGTAATCACACGTGGCCCAGAGCAAACAGAATGATAAGGCACAAATGTAAAGAAAAAGGGATTTATAGATGTGCATGTAAACACTTTTTAGTCGCAATTTTCATCCACAGAAAATTGTTTGACTTTTCTTTTTTGGGGATCATCATTTTAGAAGAGTTAACCTACCTATTTTACAACCAGCTTTATCATTCAAACCTTTTATTTTGGTGTACCATTTCAAAGAAGAAATTATTAGGTTTAATATTAAACCTGCGTCACAAAATTTTACGTTGCGGGCTGCAATATTCACAACGCTGTTGTAAGCAAAATGAGGAATTTAAAAGAGCCCAAATTAGTAGTGGGTAAAAGCAGCCGTCAAAGGGTCGAAACCCACTTGGTCCCCCCCCCCCCCCCCCGTAGCGAAGGCACTGCATATAGTATCATTTAACTGACCAGATAAAAAAAGCTTTTTTTCATTGAACTTTCATCATCTTCGTAGTCGGAGGACGACTGCCCTGCAAAAAAATAAATGACAAAGAAATCAGGGCACACGTGAATTCATCACCCTCACCATGTGCTTCCTCCTCTTCTATTTTTGCTTTTTCCTTCAAAGCCTTCTCCATGTCTCTGAAACGGAGATGAATTTAGTGCGATAACAAGGAAGATACTTTGGTATCAGAGATTAAAATTTGAAATATATACAGTATTACGGTAGTTTAAAAAAAATTTGGAAGATACATTGCTCTTTGAAATGAAGATTATGAAAACGCCTTACTTTAAAAAAATAACTTGAATGGTGCGCCGCTTTTCAGAAGAAAGATTAGAAAGATGGATTGCTTTTAGAGATAAAGGTTAGGAAAAGAGCATGAAGATTTAGAAAATGCAAAGCTGTAATGGAAATGATTTTGAAGTTGCATCTCTTTTGAAATAAACATCTCGAAGTTGCATCTACTTAAGGAATAAAGGCGAATTGTTGTTAGGAATAACGATAAATACCTTGCTTTTAAGGACGAAAATTTGGAAGATTAATCAATTTTAGAAATAGAAATATGGAAAGATGCATTGATTTTAAGGATACATATTTTGAAATTGCTTTGATTTATCAGCTGAATACTTGAAAGCTAATTTTATTTTGAGAACGAAGATTTGGCAGTTGCTTTGATTTTCAGGATAAATACTTTAAACTTGCTTTGACTTCAAGGATGATGATTTTGAAGTTGCTTTGAGTTTAGAGATAAAAATTGGTGAGTTGTTTTGATTTCAACGATGAAGATTTAGAAATTTCTTTAAGTTTAAGGATAAATATTATGAAGCTACTCAGATTTTTAGAATGGATATTTAAAAATTGCTTTGACTTTCGAAATAAATATTTGGAAGTTGTTTTAATTTTAGAATAAAGGTTTTAGAAATGCATGGCTTTCGAAGATAAAAATTTGGCATGGTAATCTAAGACTATTGAACTATATTTTAGTATAAAAATTTGGAGGTTTCGCCACTTTTAGAAACGAAGATATAAAATACTTAGAAACATTGCTTTAAGGAATGAAGATTTAGCCAAAGCTTTGATTTTAGGGATAAATATTTAAGGATACATTGGTGTTAGGGATCAAGAATTCGTTATTAGATTGCAATGTGATTGTAGTCTAACATGCAACTCAGTGTCAGCCGGTTGTAAGAAAGCATAAGTTTACATATAAAACCTTAAAGCCGGAGGGTTATTATCAGCATGAGAACAAAATATAAAATTTCCCTACTGATCAATCGGTATATCGTCAACATTCATAAAACATGAATACATTTTCAAGGCAATGAGTGTTTGTAGGTGTGTTCGTTCCTCTCTGCCAACCGCATTGTGCAATGAGTGTTTGCAGATGTGTTCGTTCCTCTCTGCCAACCGCATTGTGCAATGAGTGTACCACTTACTTTCGTGACATTCCACCAAATACTTTTTTACTCGAACTTTGAAATATTTCTAAAAAAAATTAGTTGATCAGGGGTGCATACAGAGCATGTTAGATAATTAAAGAAATCCCTGCTTTGAAATTTACTGAAAGTGTGTTTCTATAATTAGTTACTGACTATTTTGAACCACTAACATCTCTTCTATTTCTTAATTTGTATGTGAAGCACAATTGCACAAAATCAAGTAAGCGTCAAAAAAATTGTAAAAATAGCTCAGTTTTGGTTCCTCAGTTTTTATAATATTCAATGTGGCAAACCAATAGTTTTTAAACTTTGAAATAGAAAATAACCACATGACCTATGTTTTCCGAATTTGGTTTGTCATAGTTATGATTTTACATTAGAAAGTCACGCGTATTCAAGAATTTATTTTTAAGTTCTGATAATAACAATTAAAATTGGAAAACAGTAATCAAACCCTAGCAGGATAGTCTATCCAAGCGACTTTACTCCATATCAGTAAATGTTGAAAAAGGGTCTGCTATTAACAAACAGTAATAAAGTCAGCTTAGACATTTATTTGCCATAAGAAAAATTAATTTCGCTAACGCATCCTCAGTTTCTGCAAAAAAATAATAAAAATCGCACAAAAAAAATTTTAATATTTTTAAACAAACTAATGGTAAACCAGAGAAAAGGCTGTACTAAGATAATAAAATCTTCAAAACTTAACAAGAAGCAAAAATATTTATCTGCACAGGGTCTACAATAACAATAAACAGCTATCAAAACTACAGGCCATAAAACTAGCTCCGACTCCTTTCAAAATACATTCAAACTAATATGATAGGTTAAGTTATATAGAAATAGATGTGAGATGAAAGAGATGTCTAATTACTAAATAAACAAAGGGCAGTATATCATAATAATGAGTGAAGGGTCATAACCTATAGAAGCAGTGACGTAAGTGATAGATAACACACTGAGATGCAAGAGGAAATAAAACTAAAACAGTATTTCAAAAACAAAAATAGTTACAAAGTCACTTAATTGAGGGCAAGAGCATTTTGTTTATGTTAATAGTAGCATTTAATTTGTCTAGCCATATGTTTTCGTAAATATGTTTCAAAGATTTATGTTAATGTTTCAAAGATTTTGGAAAAAATTATGTATAGGCATCTGTGCACATGTTTGGACCAAAGTAATTTTTTCTCTGTCCATCAATTTGGCTTTAGAAAACATCATAACACCTCACATGCAATAACGTTTATGGTACACAAAATAACCGAATCCCTTTCCCATAAAGTACCCACACTCGGTATTTCTCTTGACCTGTCTAAGGCTTTTGACAAAATAGATCATGACATACTGCTTCACAAACTGCAACATTATGGAGTCAGAGGCATAGCTTATGACTGGTTTAAGAGTTACCTGACTGGTAGAACGCAGCAAGTGGAATGTAATGGCACTCTATCAAACATAATCAACCCAGTGACAAGAGGGGTGCCTCAAGGTTCAAATTTAGGCCCATTGTTATTTCTAGTTTATGTTAATGATTTCCAAAACTGTTTAAAATTCTCCGAATCCGTTATGTTTGCAGATGACACAAGCATATTTTTAGAAAATAAAAACATAGCAACACTTTATGAACATGCTCAAGAAGAGTTACACTATATTGACAAATGGATGGTAGCCAATAATCTTTCAATAAATGTATCTAAAACTAAATGCATTCTATTCAGATCCTCTAAATCTAAACCACCTCCTACTAACTTAACTGTTACACTTAGAAATATAAAAATTGAACAGGTTACTACAATGAAATTTCTAGGTGTACATATTGATGAGCTCTTAACTTGGACAGGACATATTAGACATCTTCAAAATAAATTAAGGTCCACTCTTGGCGTGGTAAGCAGAATCAAACCTTTTCTAAGGCAAGGCTCCATGTTAACTTTGTACCACTCTCTAATCAACAGCCACTTACAATATTGTATTACTAATTGGTGCATTGGAAATAAAACATTGATAAATAAACTACAAAAAACATGCAACAAATTCATAAGGATGGCATGCAACCTAAGGCACTACAGAGATGTAACTGATGTAAGAAAAACTCACCAGCTACTTACCATAAACCAGTTACTAACTAAGGAGATTGCAGTATTTATGTTCAAACAGAACTCTGGAAAAAATCCTGATGTATTTCGAAATGTATTTGTAAAAAGCATTTCACAATACAATACCAGAAATAGATCTAAATTAATACCAAAACCTTGCTCTAGCAGTTTATGTCAGCAGTCTATTTCGTACCAAGGTCCCGCCATCTGGAGCAAATTGCCAATTTTTTTCAAAAATGAAAAAATATCTGTTGTCACATTCAGCGCAAAGTTGCGAAATTACTTGTGCACAAACTCCATTGGTATTTGAACAGATTGCTGGTTCGCTTCTATTGCTTACAGATAATGTACGCGGTGCGATCGAAGGAAGCATCATCATCATCATGCAGGGGCGATTCTTCTAAAGGCTTCCAAATACAACAACCAATCCTCAACAACTTCTTGTAACATTGGACATTGGGCAGCAATAGATTATAATAATAACAATCTAAGAAACATCGCCTCCATACGAAGAAGAAGAAGATAGCAATCGAAACTCATGTTACCAAATTACTACTACCTAAACTTGAATATTTTAGTATACTCTAACCTTATATTGTGAGCATAATCACCTTCTTAATTCTATCGACTGTAAAAGAATAGTAATACTACCCACATTTTAAGATGTTGCAACATAATAGGCCAGTTTCTAACATAACGGTTGGCAGTTGTTAAATTCACAATTTATGGAACCGTGCTATTTTTATATGTAACACCACTTGGCAGAGCAATTAGTGCTTGAAACATGACAACCACATTATTATAATCAAGTATAGTATGTGCATTCCAGATATCATCTCTTAATGTAAAATAGGATTATCATCTGATTAAATGATTATGTTGTTGTGTCGTATGTTTACGCTTGGCTCCTCTCAACACTGCTTTCTCATCAAAAATACAGGTACGCGAAGTGAAGGTAAAATTTTACTCTTTTAATTCTGCAAGTAACAAACTACTAACATTCATGCAAACGTAAGAACCGGGGCTGTAGGACGAACTACTTATTGATGAACTGTTACTCTCAGGTAACACATTAAAACCTTTGTGTTGAGATGAGCTAAGCTACGTGTCTTGTAAGTTAATAATGTACATGTGTTTCGTAGATATTAAATGTGTTGTGCTGTTTTGTTTTTTTTTTTTTTTTTCTTTCGACCAGTTGCTTAATGAAAGGGTTTTCGGACCCGGTGAGGTTTCATTTTCAGGGTGGTTTTTCTTTCCTCACCATGCTCAGATGAGCTAAAAAACAGCCTTATAGGCCGGTTGCGCCACCCATTGACCACCTACGTAGCCGTGTCTCGCACTGGTCAACTTTCTGATCCTTACTATTTCGAATGTTCTAACTTCTTATTTACAAAATAATGTGATCTACAACTATAAAATCTCCTGCGTTTTTGTTTTGTTCTGTTTGTTTTTTTCAATTCAATTAAACTGTCCTTTAATTGCTTGAATTTAGGGTTTAGCGGCCATGCAACTATTGCTCTAGTTTTATGGATCCACTGTTTTCATTTGCATGTTTTAACGTCTGACGTTGTGTCGCTTCTTCCTTTTCTTGACTCCATTTCTCTCATTATTATTGTTGTTCAGTGTCGTGTGTAATGGTGGTGGTCATGAATAAAATAAAAATAAGAATGAATGAATAGATAAAAAATGTTTGGGCGGTTGATCTACAAACGTAACAAAAAAACAATCGGCAATATCTGCAATTTGAGTCGATGGAAAGTGTGGTAATGATGTAATAAAGCTGCTTTATCGTCAATATTGTCGTATTTATATTGATTCCAAATAAATCTGTGGTGGCACCAGCGTTTTGAAAATTTGTTTATGGTTTGACCAACATATTGTTTGTGACATAAACGGCATGTAGCCACGTATATGCCGTAGTTTGAACAATTCAAGGTTTGCTTCAATGCAAAAATTTTACCGTTGGCTGCTGTGATGGTACTAGTTTGATGTACCATAGATTTATAATGGTTGAAATGGCCGCAAAGGGCACATTTCTTGCAAGGTTGAGATTTTCCTTGACTAGTATTTTCAGTTGTCGAATGAGCTACCTTTTTATATTTGGTAAGCATACTGGCAAGGGTAGGTGGACGCTTATACACGACGGTAGCTTGAACTAGGCTTTTCTCTTTTGCAGTAAGTGGGAGTAAATTGGAAAAAGCGAACGCCCAAATCAGCATAGGATCTGTAGTCTTGTTTTTATTCAATGATTTCGGTCCAAAACGATCGGTCCATGTTTTTGCTAAATTAATGATTTTCTCCACCACTTTTTTGTTGAAATAAGAGTCTATACATTTCTTTTTTAGCCTTTCTAAATCTTTAAGGTACAACTCATTTGTTTCATTTAATCTGCGTAGTCTAACGGATTCACCGAAAACAATAGATTTGAAAATGCATAGAGGGTGGTAAGAATTGCCATTTAAAAATAATCTTTTGGTAGCTGTTTCTTTAATAAAACTGGTAGTAAAAAAAACGAATTTGTTAGAGTTGTCAATCATATGAAGAACATCTAGGAACTCCAGACTTTTTCCTGTTTCATTAGTGCTAACTTTTCTAAAAGTGAGTTTTAATTCGTACTCCATGCATGTATTCGTTAGCGCTTGCTCTATTTTTTCAGTTAATTCATTACCATATGACAGCCAAATGATATCATCAATAAATCTTTTAAAGAGTTGTGCTTGATTTAGTATGTTGCTGATTTTAAGCATAATGAAGTGCATCGAAATATTAGCTAACGATACCGAATTATTGTCCCCTGTAATGATGCCTTGCTTTTGTATATAAAATTTGTTTGTATATTGAATTATAATGCTGTTTAAACAGTGCATTGCAAGACTGACCAAAATACGTTGACCTGACAAGTTAAACTTTGAATGCTCTTTAAGAGCTAATTCTAGCGCCATTTTTACCGTCTCTCTTTTAATACTGGGATACAGAGCGCAGACGTCAGCAGCAAACAAATAAAGCGGGTCATTGTTTCTAATGTTTGAGGTATTATGATTTTTTTTCCATTCACACAAATCTTGCAAATAGTGCTTACTATCTTTACAAAACTCATTAATAGTACTTTTACAAAATTCAACACTAACTGGTTGTAACAAGTGTTCAAGGAATGCAGTGAATCGTGAAGTCGTGATGTGGCCAGCACATTGTAATAATCGAACAGGAATGTTGGTGATATTAGCAGATAGAAGACTTTCTTGGTCTATGACATGCATGGAGTACGAATTAAAACTCACTTTTAGAAAAGTTAGCACTAATGAAACAGGAAAAAGTCTGGAGTTCCTAGATGTTCTTCATATGATTGACAACTCTAACAAATTCGTTTTTTTTACTACCAGTTTTATTAAAGAAACAGCTACCAAAAGATTATTTTTAAATGGCAATTCTTACCACCCTCTATGCATTTTCAAATCTATTGTTTTCGGTGAATCCGTTAGACTACGCAGATTAAATGAAACAAATGAGTTGTACCTTAAAGATTTAGAAAGGCTAAAAAAGAAATGTATAGACTCTTATTTCAACAAAAAAGTGGTGGAGAAAATCATTAATTTAGCAAAAACATGGACCGATCGTTTTGGACCGAAATCATTGAATAAAAACAAGACTACAGATCCTATGCTGATTTGGGCGTTCGCTTTTTCCAATTTACTCCCACTTACTGCAAAAGAGAAAAGCCTAGTTCAAGCTACCGTCGTGTATAAGCGTCCACCTACCCTTGCCAGTATGCTTACCAAATATAAAAAGGTAGCTCATTCGACAACTGAAAATACTAGTCAAGGAAAATCTCAACCTTGCAAGAAATGTGCCCTTTGCGGCCATTTCAACCATTATAAATCTATGGTACATCAAACTAGTACCATCACAGCAGCCAACGGTAAAATTTTTGCATTGAAGCAAACCTTGAATTGTTCAAACTACGGCATATACGTGGCTACATGCCGTTTATGTCACAAACAATATGTTGGTCAAACCATAAACAAATTTTCAAAACGCTGGTGCCACCACAGATTTATTTGGAATCAATATAAATACGACAATATTGACGATAAAGCAGCTTTATTACATCATTACCACACTTTCCATCGACTCAAATTGCAGACCAAACCAGATATTGCCGATTGTTTTTTTGTTACGTTTGTAGATCAACCGCCCAAACATTTTTTATCTATTTACGAAAACATATGGCTAGACAAATTAAATGCTACTATTAACATAAACAAAATGCTCTTGCCCTCAATTAAGTGACTTTGTAACTATTTTTGTTTTTGAAATACTGTTTTAGTTCCTCTTACATCTCAGTGTGTTATCTATCACTTACGTCACTGCTTCTATAGGTTATGACCCTTCACTCATTATTATGATATACTGCCCTTTGTTTATTTAGTAATTAGACATCTCTTTCATCTCACATCTATTTCTATATAACTTAACCTATCATATTAGTTTGAATGTATTTTGAAAGGAGTCGGAGCTAGTTTTATGGCCTGTAGTTTTGATAGCTGTTTATTGTTATTGTAGACCCTGTGCAGATAAATATTTTTGCTTCTTGTTAAGTTTTGAAGATTTTATTATCTTAGTACAGCCTTTTCTCTGGTTTACCATTAGTTTGTTTAAAAATATTAAAATTTTTTTTGTGCGATTTTTATTATTTTTTTGCAGAAACTGAGGATGCGTTAGCGAAATTAATTTTTCTTATGGCAAATAAATGTCTAAGCTGACTTTATTACTGTTTGTTAATAGCAGACCCTTTTTCAACATTTTTAAGTTCTGCAAAGTCTCAGGTTCTAAAGTGCAACTAAAATGTTCGATTTATGTAATACTTTTTTAAACCTTATAGTAAAGGCCAGTGGCGCTGAGAGGATGACCATGGCCCCAAATTTGGGGCCAATTTTTGCAGTTTGTAAAGCATTTTTTATGGTCTGTTATTGATACTTGAGTACAAAGTTCTAAAAATTGATCTGGACAATTTATCTAGTTATAGACTTTATTTGGAGATCAACTTTTTCAAAGGAAGTGCTTCGCAAATTTTTGTGGAAAAAACCTTTATTAGAGAAAAATTTTGGAAAATATTAATTTAAATGGATGTTTTTGTAATCTCGGGAAGTCAACTACGAAATAATTCTGTTTTTCCTTTTCTTCCAAAAAAGGAAACAGAATATTTTCGTTGTCGATCTTGTAAAATTGCAAAATCATCCATTTCAACTAGTGATTACCAAAATTTTTACTTTAATAAATGCGTTTCCACAAACGTGTGCAAAATAGTTGTTTTAAAAATGTTAATCTCCAAAGAAAGATTTCAACTGGATAAATAGCCTAGATCGATTTTGAGAAGTTTTTCCTTTTAGTGGAAGGGATACAACAACATATCCAGCGCCCTTTAAAAATTACAGACTCGGTTCCCAAGACACTCTCTGTCAACACTACTCAATAAGCCCACCTGCATGGGAATAACTCTATGTATTGTATGGCAGAGAGTGAAGGCATTATTGTCTCCAAGAAATGGTGAAGATCTTTTCTTTGGAGATCAAATTTTTGAGAAGTTTTTTTATATTTTGCTATTTTTTGTCATTTCTTTTGACAATTTTTAAAAATTATGCGAGGGTAAAAAAGTTTGGAGGCTTTAGCGCTCCTTCCTTTCTACGCCTTTGCTACCTGCTAAACAATTCTACAATATGAAAAGAATCGTTGTTTTTCTGCTGCTACAGCGTCTGCTGTAGAATAGAGTAGGCTTGATTAGGTGTATCCACCAGCTTATTAGACCAATAGAATAGAGCAATAGAGCAGGACTCTTGGTCTTAAAAACAAAACAAAAACCAGCTTTATTTTATGGGGCGCCATTTGTTCACTGCTCATTACACATGTTTTAGGACAACATTTATGACTAAATCAAATGCATTTGTTTAAATGCACAAATCGATTTGATTTAGTCGTAAATACATATGTCACTCAACCGTATCGTATCGATCTTTAAAGGGAATGTACTGCAAATAACGCTTTTACGATAGATTTGGTCGTTGCACCATCACATGACAGGTTTGCGACAGACTCGTTTGAAATGAGCGACAGGTACGACATTGTTAAAAATTTTGAAACATGTGGTCTGCAGCAAATTAAACTACCAACAGCAAAAGTCTGAGTCTCTTACTACAAGATGTCTGCTGGATAGGATATAGGATGACTCCTGGAAGCAAAAGTGCAACATAGGCTGTATAGATTTATGCTGTTAGTCAATGAACTCAGTCTGCCAGTTTCTTGCAGAAAATAATGGTACTTATGAAAGACCTTAAGTCCAAGATAGGTTATGCTAGCGTACCGGTTGTTATTTAAGGTAATCTACCTCAAGACAGCAAGCATCTGAATTCTTTGAGTAATTTTGCTTTGTTTCTCGTACTGTTGCCAAGATGTCGACTTCATCTTCAGTAAGTGTATATTAAATATCATTTTCGTCTCTTACCTAGTACAGTAAGTTCATAAATTAACATCAGTATATCAGTGATGGCCTTCAGTAGGCTGTAAGGGCCCAGGGAAAAATAAATTAAATTTGCTATTCATAAGAGGCATTACCGGTAATCAATAGAAAAGTGTAATGGTATAAGCTAAGGCATATAACTGTAAAAATTTTGCTGTAAAAGCTGAGTAAGTACCTGTAGGGGGCTTGTTTGGTTATTTTGGCCCCAAAATATGTTTCTTAAATTTTTATGTACAACACTTTTATAGACATGTTAACGCGAGAACTTAAGTGGGGAGCCCTGGGCATTTCCCCAGTAGGCTTATACCTAAGGCCACTACTCCAGTACACATCGTGCGGCTTAAGTAACCCCCTTTTTAATTTTATATCCTATGATGTATATTTTCTTTATTATCTTGTTTAATCAATTTACTGTAAATGCCGACTCGTTTCGGCCATGCTACATGCAGTGTAACTATAAGTGCTAAACTCGCATTCTTTTTATGAATATGTGTTACAACATCTTTGAGCGATTTACCATTCGCTAAACTCTTCCTCTGCTGATGATATATTATTATTTAAACTCTTGGCTAAATTCGACAACATAAATCTTCTAAGTAAATAATTAGGGATTTTAAATTTCTCTGGATTTGGTTGGGTCAATATTTCTTATATCTTTCACTGCGCTGAATTCGTAAACAGAACATTGCAATCATTTTTAACAGGACATCCACCTCAGTATCTTAACACAACACCATGACATAAAAATAATGTTATGAGACATGTCTTGAGGTAGATTACCTTAAATAACAACCGGTACGCTAGCATAACCTATCTTGGACTTAAGGTCTTTCATAAGTACCATTATTTTCTGCAAGAAACTGGCAGACTGAGTTCATTGACTAACAGCATAAATCTATACAGCCTATGTTGCACTTTTGCTTCCAGGAGTCATCCTATATCCTATCCAGCAGACATCTTGTAGTAAGAGACTCAGACTTTTGCTGTTGGTAGTTTAATTTGCTGCAGACCACATGTTTCAAAATTTTTAACAATGTCGTACCTGTCGCTCATTTCAAACGAGTCTGTCGCAAACCTGTCATGTGATGGTCCAACGACCAAATCTATCGTAAAAGCGTTATTTGCAGTACATTCCCTTTAAAGAACGATACGATACGGTTGAGTGACATATGTATTTACGACTAAATCAAATCGATTTGTGCATTTAAAGAAATGCATTTATTTTTCAGTACATTTATGACTAAATCAAATCGATTTGTGCATTTAAACAAATGCATTTGATTTAGTCATAAATGTTGTCCTAAAACATGTGTAATGAGCAGTGAACAAATGGCGCCCCATATTATTTTACCTTCTTTTTTAAAAATCTTTTTACGCGAAAGGCTTGAGCACCAATGGTCGCTGATACAGTAAATGCAAGTGCAGTGCGTAATGCTGGCAATAAGCTAATACGCTGGTTAGGACTAAGCTGGATAGGACTAAGCTAAGCTTAGGACTAAACATGAGTAATAAGAAACCTACTGTATATCCAATTCTTCAAACAGAATTAACCCTAACCCTAACCCTAACCCTAACTGACTTGGTCGGCCTGCTGGGATGATGGTTAGAACGTCCGTTTCGAAGTTGGAAATCTAGATTCCATTACCTTGTCGAGTCATACTACAACACTACAAAATGCTAGACGCGAAAGAATTTTAGTAGAGAAACAGCCAGCAAGTATTTAGGTTGTGTTTTTGGGCAAAAATTCACGCAATTACTCAATCTTTATGGGACAGTAGGGGCGTTCGAAACGAAAATATTTTGAAATTTTGTTTCGTTGCGAAATCCAAGCAATTTCATTTTGTTATGCGCTCAAAACCAAACTGTGAAAAGTTTTGCTCATTCGCGTGATGAACATGCTTTACACACGTGCAGCATCAAACACGAAGAGCGGCTATTCATCATCGTCACATGAATTTTCGAAGGGTTCGATGGAAAAGTTTTAAAAGGAAATTTCGTTTCGTTCGAACTGTTTTTTTTTCTTAAGTTTCGTTTCGTTTCGTTTGTTTCTTTTCAGTACAATTCGTTTTGAACCCCTCTACTAGACAGGTGGTGGGGCTAAGCACATAGCGCGCGGCAGTTACTCAGTATATCAAAAAACTAGCGAATAGAGCAATGATGTATACATGCAGAGGGGGAAGATAAGGTAAATTGTCCAGATGGTACAACCAGTGAATTAAAGGTAAACATGCTGGACAAAAACTGAATTTCTCAATCTAGCGGGACGTTATGGCGTAATCTTTCGTTCTCCAACGAAAACAGAATTGTTTTTTTACTTTTTGTTGGATGTTTTAATATTTGAGTTTTTAATGATCCTTTAATATAAGGTCGCGAAGGCAGCACCACTAAACGCACAACACCGCACACCTCCACCGCTCTCTGCCCCATACCATATAATGCACACCACCGCATAGGCCTACACTAAGTTCAAGAGCAAACCGCCGTATACCACCTCATGTACTGCACATTGCCTCTTTCTAACTAACGTACGCCGTCGCATACCTCATCTTATTTACCTGGCTCCCATACAATTTTATCATCCAATGCATCCTCTTCTTTCTTCTTTTTTTTTTGCAATCTATAATGTCACAAAACAGGAACAATTATAACTACCATCTATAATTAGATTGTGACAATCATGTGGTCAATCACTCGTGGTTCTCATTGATCCCAGTCGGTGTGAGCGAAACTGTTCTGCTCCACGGCTTCTTCAAACGGTACATTTTGTTTCGACGTTCTGCAAGCCATCACTCTTATTCAATTCAATGTAAACACTAAAAGGGTCAGCCATTTTTTCGAAAGCGCATTTTGATGACGTTTGATTACGTACGTGCAACCTTCCTATTGATATAATTGTTCAGTAATTTTGTAACAAAAGCTATCAATATTTTTTGCATTTAATATTTCTTCTTCGTGGGTTCAAAATCAGTAAAATAAAAAATGCTTTACGTTCTGAAATCCAGTATATAGCGTTGGGCACAATTTTAGGTTGGTAAAAAATACTTTTGGGCGCTAATTTACTATTGAAGTAAACGCTTTTAAAATTTTTTTCTCGCAACCTTAGTTTTTATCAGTTTCAGTCAATTGAAAACGTCACCGTGTTATTTGCTTGAAATGTGGTCTACAAAAAATCCATCATCACAGAGTGTTTTATGTTTCATCAGCACGGAATGTTAAATCTTACTCTTCTAGTTCTTGTTACACCTTGTGAAGCTTAATCTTTTTTCTCAAAGAAGGTGTATGGTTTGACACAGCACTTTATTTGCCGATTTACTCTCCGATTCCAACTTTTTCAGGAGTTTTTGCTGCTTGGTCCTCTCGCACTTTTGATTACTCAGACTGCAGCATTTCGTGCCTTTGCATAGCGAAGTCAGGAGAAAGATGAAAGCCTGCACACCTCCCAGAATTTTGAAGCAACTTTCTTTGTTTGAATAGCCTCTTGAACTTTTTTTTCTACCAAAAAGTTTTTTCTCACTATTCATTACCATGCCACGTTGTTTTTGCCTGCATGTTTTAGGAGCTGAACCCTGAACCAAACACTATTGTTTTGAAGAACAGCCATTCTCACTCATCATCTCTGTTCAAGCTGGGAAAGTTTGTGAACTGCCATGATGTTGATGTGCTGATTACAAAAGTCGATTTTACTTTCTGGACAACCAAGCATAACGATTTTATTGCCTCAAGTCTCAATGGTTTGTAACAGCATTTTGATGACAACTATACGATGGTGTCAAGCGTGAGATGGAAACTTATTTTACCACGTGTTGATCAATTGAAGAATCAGCCTTTCGCTTAACTAGAAGAACTGCCAAATATGGAAAACATGTCCGGATAAACAATGCAAAAATTGATCAAGCACCGCTGCTAAACATTTTTGCTGTACCATGCACTGTTATTGTGTCGCGGTGTTGAAAATTATTTTACACAACACTTACACTATTAACGCAGAAAAGTTGTAATAAGCGTTTTCTATTTACATTACGATCAAGGCCACTGTCACCAATAAGTAAATTTGCGTTGAAAGAATAGTTTATATATAAGTATGGCTGCTGTAATTTGTTGTGTTATATTGCCGTGATTATTTTATTTGTAAATCTGAATTGTAGAAGGCCTACTTGCTGAACTGTTTTCGAAAAAAGAACTTTTTTCTTTCGCATTTATTAGTAGATTTGTAACTCACACGCCTCTTATGACGTCACAATGGTTGACGACGTGACAAAGTTTCAGTGCATTTTAATGAATCTTGTTTCTTGTAGAAAATTTTTCTTTTTTTTATTATTACCGATTACGTAATTTATTGACGGTGTTTTTTCTGTGTCACGTGATGTCCTAGCATTTTCCTGAAGATCGTCTTCTTGTACGTAAGGCAGCGAGATTTTTTTATGATTTAGAGAGAGTGGTAATTTAGTAGAGAGAGTATAGCGTAATAAAATGGCATTGTTCTGTGGTGATTGTTGTGACAGAAATCAAGCGATTATTTTGGTGGTTTTAGTTTTGGTTAGTGTTTGATATTTATATATTAAAGGGCTGCAGTTTCTGTATTTGACAAGCGAAGGAATTCGAAGTTATAAAGTAGTTTGTGAATATATTTGTTTTGTTCTTGAGCGAGAAGTGCGTGGATTAAAGCATCTTAGGGGAAGCCAATCTTTTGCTAGCTATTAAGTTGGAACCAGACTTAATTATTCGAACGAGACTACAAGTCGCCTCAATTTTAAGATGTAAATTATAGTTGAAATAAAATCAAATTTCTATTACAACATGACAGCCACCTTACTTGCTGATCGGAGCCTTTTTACAAGACTTCATCTGTACCAGCATGTGTGTCGAATTTTACCACTAAGATGGAGGACTCATTTTCCTTCACTTCTTGCACAGCAGAGAGCTTATCCATAAACTCATCACAATACGCTATTGAATTAGGTGCGAATACCAGAATGAAACTGAAACACTTGCCTTACAACTTCAGTTGCAACAAACATACTCACCCTACTTTGGAATTCGTTCGTCAGCACAATTTGCTAGTCGGTAGCTAACAAGTAAGCCTTAGCATCATGAGCAATAGTGGTGGGGCAACGCTATCATTATTCAAATGCACTTTTCCTAAATCATGGCATTTTGTAGAAGAGGCACCAAATGTGTGGAACTGATACCGCTTGGTCAATCCAACGAGTTTTTCTCCCAACTATGAGGATGTATAGATTCCAATTTGCCAACCATCAAGCTCCTATTTGGTTGCTTGAAACAAGTATCAACCCCCAAAATGTTTTGACTTTGCACTGCCCCTATTTGCCTCCCCAATTGCGAACATGTTGTTGGGAGCATTAGTGGAGTTCAGAGAATGAATAGCTTGTGAAGAACATGTAGCTTACTTTTTAAACAAGGCCCTCTGTACAAGGGCAGAAGGTCTTGGACAGGCCAAGTTTGATCTTTTTATCTAGCGGACGTCCAATGTAGCGTGAGCAAAGGTTTTGATTTGTTACATTTTTAACAGTTTGCATTTTGCTTGTTTCTCCCTTTTGATCATACCACCATGAATAAGCAGCTGAGAACAAAATTTACTCTTGACCTTTTGGTTTTTGCTTCATGGAAACACAGCTGCCTTCACCATAAAATGCAGTCAATCTTTCAGAAAAGTTTTTTATGGCAGTAAACTGAACCTCATTACAAATGTTGCAATGGCATAAAGTTGACAACAAATTGGTTAAAAGTAATAAAAAATTTCTTATTAATTTAATGAATACTATAGTTATTTAGTCTGACTAACTTACTCATTTTCCGATGACGCAAGTGCGATCAGCTCTTCCTAGAATGAGTACATTCAATTATTATAGCGGCGCTTGCACATTCAATTATTATTACGGCGCTTGCACATTCAATTATTATCGCGGCGCTTGCACATTCAATTATTATCGCGGCGCTTGCGCATTCAATTATTATAGCGGCGCTTGCACATTCAATTATTATAGCGGCGCTTGCACATTCAATTATTATAGCGGCGCTTGCACATTCAATTATTATTGCGACGCTTGCACATTCAATTATTATTGCGGCGCTTGCACATTCAATTATTATTGCGGCGCTTGCACATTCAATTATTATTGCGGCGCTTGCACATTCAATTATTATCGCGGCGCTTGCACATTCAATTATTATAGCGGCGCTTGCACATTCAATTATTATAGCGGCGCTTGCACATTCAATTATTATCGCGGCGCTTGCACATTCAATTATTATAGCAGCGCTTGCACATTCAATTATTATAGCGGCGCTTGCACATTCAATTATTATAGCGGCGCTTGCACATTCAATTATTATTACGGCACTTGCACATTTAATTATTATAGCGGCGCTTGCACATTCAATTATTATAGCAGCGCTTGCACATTCAATTATTATCGCGGCGCTTGCACATTCAATTATTATAGCGGCGCTTGCACATTCAATTATTATAGCGGCGCTTGCACATTCAATTATTATAGCAGCGCTTGCACATTCAATTATTATCGCGGCGCTTGCACATTCAATTATTATAGCGGCGCTTGCACATTCAATTATTATAGCGGCGCTTGCACATTCAATTATTATGGCGGCGCTTGCACATTCAATTATTATTACGGCGCTTGCACATTCAATTATTATTACGGCGCTTGCACATTCAATTATTATTACGGCGCTTGCACATTCAATTATTATAGCGGCGCTTGCACATTCAATTATTATCGCGGCGCTTGCACATTCAATTATTATAGCGGCGCTTGCACATTCAATTATTATCGCGGCGCTTACACATTCAATTATTATAGCGGCGCTTGCACATTCAATTATTATAGCTGCGCTTGCACATTCAATTATTATAGCGGCGCTTGCACATTCAATTATTATTACGGCACTTGCACATTCAATTATTATTACAGCGCTTGCACATTCAATTATTATCGCAGCGCTTGCACATTCAATTATTATAGCGGCGCTTGCACATTCAATTATTATAGCGGCGCTTGCACATTCAATTATTATAGCAGCGCTTGCACATTCAATTATTATTACGGCGCTTGCACATTCAATTATTATAGCAGCGCTTGCACATTCAATTATTATAGCGGCGCTTGCACATTCAATTATTATCGCGGCACTTGCACATTCAATTATTATAGCGGCGCTTGCACATTCAATTATTATAGCGGCGCTTGCACATTCAATTATTATAGCGGTGCTTGCACATTCAATTATTATTACGGCGCTTGCACATTCAATTATTATAGCGGCGCTTGCACATTCAATTATTATTACGGCGCTTGCACATTCAATTATTATTACGGCGCTTGCACATTCAATTATTATTACGGCGCTTGCACATTCAATTATTATCGCGGTGCTTGCACATTCAATTATTATAGCAGCGCTTGCACATTCAATTATTATAGCGGCGCTTGCACATTCAATTATTATTACAGCGCTTGCACATTCAATTATTATAGCGGCGCTTGCACATTCAATTATTATTACGGCGCTTGCACATTCAATTATTATCGCGGCGCTTGCACATTCAATTATTATTACGGCGCTTGCACATTCAATTATTATCGCGGCGCTTGCACATTCAATTATTATAGCGGCGCTTGCACATTCAATTATTATAGCGGCGCTTGCACATTCAATTATTATAGCGGCGCTTGCACATTCAATTATTATAGCGGCGCTTGCACATTCAATTATTATTGCGGCGCTTGCACATTCAATTATTATAGCGGCGCTTGCACATTCAATTATTATTGCGACGCTTGCACATTCAATTATTATAGCGGCGCTTGCACATTCAATTATTATAGCGGCGCTTGCACATTCAATTATTATAGCGGCGCTTGCACATTCAATTATTATAGCGGCGCTTGCACATTCAATTATTATTGCGGCGCTTGCACATTCAATTATTATAGCGGCGCTTGCACATTCAATTATTATTACAGCGCTTGCACATTCAATTATTATAGCGGCGCTTGCACATTCAATTATTATTGCGGCGCTTGCACATTCAATTATTATAGCGGCGCTTGCACATTCAATTATTATTACAGCGCTTGCACATTCAATTATTATTACAGCGCTTGCACATTCAATTATTATAGCGGCGCTTGCACATTCAATTATTATAGCGGCGCTTGCACATTCAATTATTATAGCGGCGCTTGCACATTCAATTATTATAGCGGCGCTTGCACATTCAATTATTATTACAGCGCTTGCACATTCAATTATTATCGCGGCGCTTGCACATTCAATTATTATAGCGGCGCTTGCACATTCAATTATTATAGCGGCGCTTGCACATTCAATTATTATTGCGGCGCTTGCACATTCAATTATTATAGCGGCGCTTGCACATTCAATTATTATAGCGGCGCTTGCACATTCAATTATTATAGCGGCGCTGCACTTTGCACTTCAAAAGTTGTCGGAGGTTTATGATTATCATCACAACTCTCCTCCTTAGCCTCACAACTCGTCTCCTTAACAACATTGCTGTAATGCATTATGCTCAAGATTCTAAAACTCTCAGCCAGAAATCACGGCTTGTTATTGGAACTTTAATAATTATACAAGACCACAGCTGTTTCCCAAACTGATTCATTGAATTCCAACCAACTCACCGAGAAGTAGTACCTCTTCGGTCTGTTGCGGGTTTTCGCTGATTCTTCAACTAAAACACAAATATCTTGTGGTGAAAAGAGTTGCACTCTTTATGTGAGCAGTCTTTGATATGCGTCACGGCGAACCTTCATATACGTTATCGAAGACCCTCATATACTTCACGGAAGATCCTCATATTTTCATTTTAGAAAATAAATTACTGGAAGTTTGCTAACATTAATTGTACCGTTTTATTCTATCTGTTGTTGACATCACCTGATTACCTTTTTAATCATTAGATCAAAATTTGCCGTTTTTTGCTTTATTTATTTTTATTTCTGCGTTTGAACTGCATCAGAAGACAGCTTGACTAAAAAACCACATTTGGGTTCTTTCTGAACCACAGCGCTTGCATCTGCGGCGCTATGTTACTTGTGTCCTTGACTTTTTTGCATTTTGTGGACAAAACAAAACAATCTGTCTGTTTGTCATATACGTCACGAAAGACGCTGATATTATGCCACGTCGCCATAAACGTCGCGACCGACGCTGACATGATGCCACGTCGCCATATACGACACGACAGACGCTGATATGATGCCACGTCGCCATATACCACGACAGATACTGATATGATACCACGTCGCCATATACGACACGAAAAACGCTGATATGATGCCACGTCGCCATATACGACACGACAGACGCTGACATGATGCCTCGTGGTTTGCATCGGCTTTGGTTCGCGCCACAATAGAATCTGGAAAGTGTCGAAAGATGTTTCACAATAACAACTTTATTACATTACAAGCGCATTTACCTTCTTGCAAAAACTCCGCTTCGTCGTCGTCAATGTCGCGATTACTGAAAATCATCGAATCTTAAAAGGGATACACAAAACACTTATTCAAACCCTTCAACAGCCCCTACAGTCCGGCTACCGCATTCGATTAATTTTGACCCAGGTGCTCACTAACCTATAGTCTTCGTCGATTTCTGGGCGAAGTTTGTCGAGATCTCTTTGAGCTGAAAAAAAAAATGATGATAAATATTTTCCTGTTCTGCTCATAGCACAGCGCTTTTGTACTAGATCTTTTTGGATTAAAAATAGAACGTCCAAGATATAAAGTAGGTCAAGCATATCGTGGGAAAATACCCAAGGATCATTCTTCAACAACTCTACAATATTGATCAAATCAAAAAAAACGATGAGGATAACAGTATGCAGGCCTACGCGCCAGCCAAAGCAAGAAGATTTCCTGCTGCCACTAAATGCGAGTTCCTGTTTCAAATCTTTGGGATAAAATTCCAAAGCCACCCACCTCTTTCTGCTGCTTTCATTTTCAATTTTTCAACTTCAACTGCCTCCAACCTGCAATCAATTAAGCGCACTATTGCCAAAAAACATTGGCTTAAAATTGGGTTTTTAATATTCCTTATTTGTTTAAATATTATAAACTCACTCGTCAAAAATATTCACACAGGCACCTCTTCCACTTTTAGCCTCGTTTTTAGAGTTGGCCTATAAGTGTGCATTTATGATTGGTTAGAAATCTCTGCCTTTAATGTGATCATCACGTTTGTAGTTATTTGATTGGGATGTGACATGAAGCTAGATGTTTTACGTTCTACCTCCATCAGAGTAATCAACGTAATACACACCTGACTTCAACAATTTTACATTTATTTATGACACCCTTTGCACCCACACACACATATACACGCACACCTATTTACTCGCATGTACACACGTGCACGTACACGCCCACACTTACATTTATACACTCACACATGCACAAATACAAGTTTGTTACTCACTCCCAAGGCTCCATGCTTCTGTTCTGCAGTCACATAAAACTTTTTACATTATATAAAATGGCTGACGTAGCACAGGCTCTTCACAAACCCACTTTAATGTAGAGGCTTTCGTAGTACGCGAACTCATCGGGAAACATCATTTCTAATCGAAGACGGTCTTGCTTGGAACACTGAAGGGGAGGAAACTGGTGCGAGATCTTGGGGACAGCCAAATCGTCGAGCACAACCTCCAGTTTCTGTGTGCCATCCACTGTTTCCGCAACCTGTTTTTCCGTTTCGATTTCCACTTTTTCCATTTCCAATTCCTTCACAGTGTCGTATTCCTTCTCCGCCGGGGTCAATCTTTAATAACATATATTCGGTTTGCACAATTTGATATTTTTTGAACAACTGCATCTAAATAAATTGACAAGTGACTTCTAAACAAACGCAATGCGGCTTCGTGGCCAAAAATATCATATCACGTTGATTCTCTCCCACACATCCGACCTGTCCACATGACCTTCCTTTCCCATTCATTCATTCTATCCCACGCATTCTTTTTTATTACTCAACAGCCCTTCACACCAGGGATGTGGAAGCGGAAGCTGGAAGCGGAAGCGGTCTTTTTTCTGTGGAAGCGGAAGCAGAAGCGCGAAAATTCTACCGCTTCCGCTTCCACGTAGGTTATTTGACTTGAAGAGAAACTTGGCGAAAAAGTTTTGTCCGTTTCCCAATGTGGATTAAACGGTGAAGTTGCACAATAAGTCTGAACGACCGTGCGATATCAGTAGCGCGAGAGAACAAGAAAAAGTATAACTAGCATCACATTATATATCGATTATGGGTAAGAAAAAGATAGTTTGGACAATGAAACGTAGCTAATAAAATGCTGATTTGATTAAACTTAACTAACCTTGGTTAGGGGGTTGAAAACGTTGAAATAGAAATTTTTCACGACGGAAATAACTTGATCATTCCACATCAGTGCTCTTCAATAGGGGTTTTGCAAAACATGCAGTTGTGTTGCGTGAGTTTTAAGGGGACCGCGAAGGTTCTTCGTTAATTACTAGTATTTATTTCTTATTTCAGTATACCGGTATTGATTACTTATATGTAGTGGTGTTCCGTGTATATAAATAGTATTGAAATTTTAGGATAGCAAGTTGCAGATTGTGACGTAATTCTGTTTACAACTTTAGGAACGTCTGAATTTGCTAACTCCCTTTGTAACGTAATAGTGCGTGTGCAATTTCAGTTTTGCTGTTGTTGTTTTTACCCGACTCCTTCCAAGGGATGGGTTGATGGCACAAGACCATGGAGCCCCAGAAGTCGGGAAACTCCCCAAGGTCTGGTACAGAGGTCGTAGAGAGACAGAAAATTGCTAAAGAGCGAGCGACGCAAAGAGTCCGTAGCTGGACAGTGCAGAATGAGATGAAAGGTAACCTGGGACGGGTGTCCACAAGCGCTGCAAGAAGGATTTTCGATTCTGCCAATCCTAGATAGATAGGAGCTTAAAGAAGGCTGTGTCCATTGCAGCGAAGGCGAGGGGGAACACAGCGAACATGACGTAGAAGCACAAGTTACTCGGTGGAAATCGAAGGAACCAGTGTGTTGAAGAATTTAGATGAGGCAGTACGCCTCCAGTCCGAGAAAATACAAGAGTGAATACCAGAGATAAGAGAAGAGTGACTACAAGGGATTGCTGAGGGCGCAAGTAGCGCTCCTCGTCTGGCCAGTTCATCAGCCGCGTCGTCGTCCGGAAGAAACGAGTGTCCGGGGACCCATTGTAGCCTGATAGAACTGGAGAAGAGAGAAAACAGTTTCTGACAGAGATTGAGGTAAAAGGAATGATTAGGGCATTTAGTGTCAGAGAAGTAAAGCGAACAGCGGCAAAGGGAAGAAAAAGAGACGAGTATTCCTCTACAGAAGGACAGTAAGAGTCAAAGTAAAAAGCAAAGTTATCTTGACGAGCTTTCCGAAAATTCAAGGAAGGGAGACGTTCGTTGGGGCGAAAAACCGAAGAAAGAGGGACGGTTAGTAGAATTGGTAGGTGATCAGAACACAGGTTCTGAAGCACCTCCCAGGAGCAAGATAGGGCGAGGGAGAAAAGAGCAAAGGAGATGTCGGGGTAGGAGCGATTGCCAGAGGAGCGATGAAGAAGAGTAGGTATGTCAAAGTCATTGAGGCGGACTCTGCTTGGAAATGGTATTTACAGCATCCCTGCTTGGCGCTCAGCACATAAGGGATAATGTGGAGAACAAGCCGGCAAGCTTTCTTGTTGTGTCCTTGGGCAAGATATTTAACGGGATGCCTCCGTCTTTATGTGGCAGACAGATGGTGGGGCCAAGCAGTCTATCCGTCGTGGTGGCCCAGTGTGACGAAAGACATGCAAACCGAGCATAAGCTCATACGCGTGAATGAATGAATTGAGGCGGAGGAGGTCAGAGGAGGTGACCTGATCGAGTGAAAGCACTATTATACATTCAACACGACTTCTAATATCTAAATAAAAGAAACACAGAGTAGTTCGGAACAATAAGCTCAAGCGAAGTAGGTAAAGTAATAGCAATAAATGAAGGTTTTTGTCCCCTCAAAATGATGAAGTGTAGGAGAAAGCAGGCTACAGACCCACAAAAGTTAAAAAATTGTCAACGGTCGATTTTTCGTTTTTTGTTGGTGGAAGCGGAAGCGGTGAAAGCGGAATCGGAAGCGGTCGAAAAAAAAAAACCGCTTCCACATCCCTGCTTCACACACATATCTCCCTTCCCACACCTCGGTTTCTTCCCACACACCCCTATCATTTTATACACATTGCACATTCTTTCCTGCAACTTATACGTGCTTCTCTACTCATTTGCCTCTCCTCATTTACCCAACCCTGTCTACATGTCCGTCCTTTCCCACAGATTCATTCACCCCAGCACATTAATCCTTTCCCATCCATCCAACCGTCTTTCCCTGCGCATCGGTCCTTCCCCACTCTTGTCCCTCACGGCACTCCCCTCTTTCCTTACAAATCTGTTCTTTCATCCACACCCTTCTTTTCCCATTTTTCTGTCTCTAAAGGCATACCGTTTCTCTCCCTACATACGATCCCATGCTTATCTCACTCCAACCCATATCCACATTCCTGTTCAACGCACATCAGAGCCGGGCAATAGACAAGTTGTGGATTGCTCAACCTGCCTTGCGATTAAACGTTTTTTCTTTGTTGCGTAATTTGCGCTGCGCTTTTAGCAACTTTTTGATTTGCGTAAATTGTGGTTGTGAAACTACGTTTTTTCACCTGCGCTTCATTTGCACGTTTTTTCATATTTGCTCGGGCTTGCTAAAATTTAAATCTCTAGGCAATACTATGACAAATCTTTAAAAATAAAGAAATCTTGTGGTTATGGTTGAAAGATAAAGGTCAACTCGCATTTTCGGGGGGCGTTTGCAGCATTGCATTTGCATGCGGTTTAGGCGCGGGTGGTTTCACACGTTAGAAAAAGGCTTTCACTTAGGAGTAAATTTCTTTGTTTTGGGATATTTTGGGAGAAAATAGTCAAAATGGGGAATCTGAAGGGAATAAGAAAATACAAAAAAATTGTTCATTCACTAAGTTGAGTCACACTACAAGATTTTCAAAATGGTATCAACGGCTTCCTTGTTTGGCACTCAGCACATGAAGGAAAATGCGGAGAACAAGTCGGCAAGCTTGCTTGTTGTGTTCTTGGAGAAGAGATTTGACACGATGCCTCCATCTGGAAGACAGGTGGCGGGGCCAAGCAGTCTATTCGTCGTGGTGGCCCAATGTAACTAAAGACTAGCAAAAAGGCCTGATAAGAAACTCATAATCTGAGAAGCTTTTCCGAAAAAGAATGATCTTGCTCGTACAAAGAAGAAGAACTAGCCTAAGTTAGAGTTAACATATTTAAATTAGCAGCAAGGTTCGCCATGGTTTGAAAGAGGCCATGGCGAAAAAGGGTAATTGGCTTTCACCCTTGTGGAAAGTATTTTAATCAATAGTCCTTTGTTTATTCTCGTTTAATTTCAAAATATATCATGAATGCAGGCTGCATCCTATATGCTGGCCATAGGCTTAGTTTGGTGGGCCCTGTTTTGTTCTGGGGATAGTATAGAATAGGCTATAGCTCCGGTAAAAACATTAGTATACTTTCACCACTGCTTTTACAAGATATTTTGTTTTAAACAACTTTTTGCGAGTAAGATATAATCAATTGTTAGTTTAGCTCAAAAATTAGGTTCCGTTTTTTTGCGGTTGCGCTTCATTGCTTTAAAAAAACGGTCGCAAAATTTGGGGTTGCCCTTTGTGGGCTTAAAAAACGATTGTGTAAGTTACGGTTGTGCTTTAATGGTAACTTTAATGGTAAATTAAGAATGCTTTAAAACTTCAGTTGCGAAATTTGTGCCACGGTGCTCGTTAGTCTGATTCACACTGTCGACTTACTTTTCGGCTTCTGCATCTCGCTTCTAAAACAAACAGTAAATTGGTTACAATTTCTATGAAGTCCTTTTCGAAACGTAGAGCAAAAACAGCTGTGATGCCACAATGGTGCAGCTTCTGACCCAGCTTGCCGTACGAAGCTGCTACACCACTCTCCAATGCTGGTCCGCTTGTTGGTGGTGGGAGGTGCTAGTCTACAATCATGACTGGTTTGAAAGAGACTGTCACTGTTTAGGTGTTGACGTCTGATGACGTCAAGTTTTAGTTCAAGAGACGAAGAAAAACCGCTATGCTTGACTTATGCACAAATTAAAAGAAACTCTACAACAAACTAAGTTGATCATAATCTTGCGTGAATGAACTACGAAGATAAAGTCTGTCACATATCAAAACAACTGTACACAACATCAAATTGACACACACACGCGCACACGAACTTACAGCAACATAGCCACTTACTTTTTGTATGGTTTGTATAAAGTCGTATAATTCATCATACGTTGTCATAGCAGGACCGTACCCTGCAGATTAAATCAATTGTGCATTTATAATTCTTTTAATGAAAGGAAGCTGTTATGGACTGTCAATGTTTGGTTGGCAGGGTCCGTTTTCCGTTCATTTATTTGATTCGCACATTTCATAATATGAAAGCAATATTTGGCCTTCGTGATTTTGCAAACACTCTAAAGAAAATAGTTTTGCTCGGAAGGCGTCATCCTGATCGTATAGCTCCATCATCAAAATATGTTTTGTGCGTCGCCGCGGCTACATTTAGCCTACAATCACAGAATATGTTAACAAAACTTTGGATTTAGACTTGCTTCGAAGTTATTAGGTACTGCCTAAGCAGACATTTCTACCACACGCGGCGCAAGAGAGCTGGAAAACTTCCCTAAGTGAGTGTTTTAAGAACATTACTACGTAGATATCGACAAGTTTGCATGTGTAACTACTCATGCAATTAATGGCGCACCACTTAATCTTGTGGCCAATAAACTCCTCGTGATTGCAAAGCTTTTGGGGGAACAGCCGTCATTGATGCGAAGATGGTATAGCACAACACTGACGTCAAGTGGCGGTACTTCCGGAACCCACCTTTGTCTTTCGTCACAACCACCACTGGCTCATCGATTACTGGCGCCACTGCCTTCTGTTTGAATTTTTTAACTTTTCTAAAAAAAATAAAAATTAAAAAGAAACTTGGCCTCATATTTTTCAAAACTTTTAAGCTCTGGTTGTGATCGCATTGCAGGCAGGTGCTGTTACAATTTAAAATTCCTCTGTTAGACCAATACCTAGAAAAAAACTATAATTTCAGCTGATCGCTGGTGATTGGCGAGCAGTTTTTAATTTCCACCAGATTCCACCAAGCGAGTGCCTTAGCAGCAGTTGCCAACCAATGTCAAGCGATAGTAACTGCTGCTATTTGAGTTTATGATGAAGTCGCTAAGCGATAGACTAATTGTTTCTGCAAATACCAAATATTACGTCATAGCAGCGCAGAAATTGCGACCATAGTAAATATAAAAACAAAGAAGCAACATCACCAGTTTCTACTCATACCGATAATCCCCATCTTCTGAAGAGCTTTTTTTCCTTTGCTGAAAATATAATTTAAACAATTACCACGCCTAAATCAAATTGTTGACCTATCACTTTAATTCTTGAAAAGTTCGTAACGTAAATATTGATTTTCTGGTCCCTCTCCAGCAAAGATCAAATCGTGGTTGGACGCCAGGGTTGCGATGGCAACAGGCAATTTTTAGAACAAGCAGCGATCATGTTCGAAAAGTAAAATTGAAAATGCCTTGCTTAGCACTAATTTGAGTCTTCTGAAACTTGAAACTCAGTTGCATCAGAGTAATATACCAGCACAAAGTTTTTGGCTGAATGATTCAGGAGACATCATGAAACAGGAGGTAGCAGAAAATAGGAATTTTTCCTCAAATCATTTTAGGAAAGTTACCTCTTTTTTCACTACCTTTTTGGTTGCTTTTTTTGTCTTCTTTTTCTTTTGTACCTCTGTCGTATTTCTTCCGGTTTCATCGGTTACGGTTTCTGTTTTGGTTGTGATTGGTCTTGCTTCTTCACTTTCAAAAGCTGGCATTTGGAATTCAATTTTTTGTAAAACTTTTGCGCAAAATAAAATTTATCTCAGACTTCACATCAAACGCCATCACATCCCACGATATAAAAGTAAAAATAAACGAAAAAGTTTCATAATGTGAAATATCATCAGACCATAGTTTGCGCTTTTCATGAGGCCTGCTTAGTGTATGAAAAGCAACAACTTACCTTGATCGCTTGCTGCTGAAGGAGGAAAAGGGGGCTGAAGATTTCCCACGTCCATTTTCGCTCCATGCTCACTGTTACGTTATAGTGATGTCAAAAACTTTCGCAAATACATGTAGTAACGATCATCCCACACAGGTGTTTTAGATTTGATTTATTTAGACAAGCGATCCTACCATCTCGGCTAAGCAGAGTTACGTCGTGCAATTCACGCCGTTCTAAACACCGTGTTGGCTAGTATGTGAGAAGTTGTTTGGGGAACAAATTCAGGATCAAACTTCGCAAATTGTGATAATGACGCAACAATTGCAGTGGATAAAGCACAAATAACCGACAAAATGACGACATTTATTCAGTTGCTACGCAATTTTGGCAAGAGACGTCACGTGATTAAAAAAGCGCCACAAAATAATCAGAGCAAAGAAAACAGAAAAGAAATAGAATAAACACGAAACGAGGTCTGCCCACGGCTGATCTCTGGGCTGGGCGGCGTCTTCAAACAATCTACAAAATGGAAGCTGTATTAGCTTACGCGAGTAACAAAAAAATTAACTTTGGGAAACGTGCAGCGGTGCGACGTGTTTGCTCGCCTGGTGACGATCGATTCGCGCAGCAGTGCGGCGACGTGTTTGTCCGCCTGGTGACAGTCGATAAGCGCAGCGGTGCTACGGCGTGTTTGTCCGCCTGGTGACAGTCGATCCGCGCAGCAATGCGGCGACGTGTTTGCTCTCCTGGTGACGATCGATTCGTGCAGCGGTGCGGCGTGTTTGTCCGCCTGGTGACAGTCGATTCGCGCAGCAATGCGGCGACGTGTTTGCTCGCCTGGTGACGATCGATTCGTGCAGCGGTGCGGCGTGTTTGTCCGCCTGGTGACAGTCGATAAGCGCAGCGGTGCTACGACGTGTTTGTCCGCCTGGTGACAGTCGATTGGCGCAGCAATGCGGCGACGTGTTTGCTCGCCTGGTGACGATCGATTCGTGCAGCGGTGCGGCGTGTTTGTCCGCCTGGTGACAATCGACAAGCGCAGCGGTGCTACGACGTGTTTGTCCGCCTGGTGACAGTCGATTGGCGCAGCAATGCGGCGACGTGTTTGCTCGCCTGGTGACGATCGATTCGTGCAGCGGTGCGGCAACGGCCTGGTGATCATCGATCTCGGTCTCTTTAAAATTCTAAAGCAAAATTTTGGCCTCAAAAGTGAGAATTATTAGAACGCCAGGTTTGCGATCAAAAAAATCGGGCTGGTTTGTCACTAAATCAACACAGCAAAGGAGTGAATAAAATTGAGCTGGAAACAGAGAATGTTGTCGATTTAACGTTCTCACTCTGCACCCTCGAAAGTTGCACGCGCTTGTTTGCAAGCAGCCACAAAATTAACCCCCAAATTCCACCGCGCTATGCCTAATCTCTGTAAACAAAATCTCCTGTTCACTTCTCAATTACCACGAACGTTTCCGAACATATTTTGCACGTAACACTATTTTACAAGTGGTGCTATTTTACAAACAGCATTTCATCGTGTCTTCGTTACTGTATGATTTGCCCTTAAAAAGAAAAAAAATGTTTCATTGCTGTATGATGTGTAAACCTTGCAACTAATTGGTAACGCAACATACGGGCGAAAGGGGCATCAACAATTATTAAAATGAATATGCAAGGAAACAATAATGAGTATTCCACCCAACCAATTTAGACGAGACCATCCATGGACGCGTTTCGTCCTTTTGGACTCATCAGCAGGGCCAGTCCCGTCACAAGCAAAAGTAACCCACTCATTAACGTTATCCTTAAAAACGAGCAATGCACACGCAGGGGCACTAAGATTTCAACCGACGACGTATTGCGTTGCTTAACAGGGCGCTCTACACGTCTATTAAAGGTCACCCGGCTCCCACCTTGTGAATTGTCAACGCACTTGCCGCGAGCGTGATGGCATTGCAAAGACAAGGCGCTAGGCTGTATATGCAGCGTTTAATCTGCTTTTTCAGATCAGTGTGTAAACTGATCTCCCAGTGGATATGCAGCCAAAACCAACCAATTCGTCAATCCGCCCTGTTAAGCAACGCAATACGTCGTCGGTTGAAGTCTTAGTGCTTCTGCGTGTGCATTGCTCGTTTTTAAGGATAACGTTAATGAGTGGGTTACTTTTGCTTGTGACGGGACGAGCCCTACTGATGAGTCCAAAAGGACGAAACGCGTCCATGGATGGTCTCGTCTAAATTGGTTGGGTGGAATACTCATTATTGTTTCCTTGCATATTCATTTTAATAATTGTTGATGCCCCTTTCGCTCGTATGTTGCGTTACCAATTAGTTGCAAGGTTTACATTTTCCATCTAAGCCTATGATTTTCAAATGTATGATGTGTCTTTGGAAGGAAAAAATGTTATCGTTGCTGTACGATATGTCCTAAACTCTGCAAGATTTTGTTTTACCACGTACTTAACAATTGGCACCTCATACAAAACAACTATCAATTTAATTTTTCAATTTAGTGATATTTTTAAGCTAAGAGAAAAACTCTGATATTTTCTAGTGTTTATATTGTTTAAACACCGAAAATTTGGTAATTGCAATATTTTCTCGGGCCTCTCAAACACTGATCTTGACCAACTGAATCTTTATCAAAGTTAATTGAGTAGCCTTGATATATCCGGACATCGCTTTAAGATAGAGATACAGAAAACGAAGTTGTAAATCGTTGCTAGTCTTTTATTCGGCCTCCAAAGTACATGTTATTAGAAGCCGTAGAGGCTAAGTGGAACCGCCGGTTATATTGGTTGGTAGCGCTGTTGAAGTTAAGCATGTTTGCGAAACTAATTTTTGTTACTGTCAAATCAGAAGAGGCGTTAATCTATAGTCAACCACAGCAAGTAGACTAATTATTTGCTGAGATAGCAAAGTTACAAAGTTGCAGTTAAAACAATTTGCTGAGAGATACAATACATCGCCTCAGTTTTGCGATTCAAATGAATACCGATTGAATTATTGAATACGCAACCAAATTTTAATTGCGCGACATCGGGGGGGGGGGGGGGCTCATCCAGGACTACACTTACCGGTTGGCAATTGACATAGCAGCTGAAAAACTTAATACTGAGAAGTATGAGAACAAAACGAGACAGGTAGAAGGGTTGGGTTTGAAGAAGAAGCAAAGGCACAGCATTTTAGCGGATAAACGTCGCCAAATGAGGAAAACCAAAAACAAATCCAGGTTTCAATGAGAAAAACTCGCAGACGAGGCGGCTGAACGAAGGAGACCACCTGATGATGTCGAAGAGAGGGAGAACGCTATCGTTACTTCATTCAATTTAGCTCATAAAAATTTTTGTCGAAGCTTTTTGTGACGCTATTATCAATGGTTATTGCGTCTCATGGGAGGAGTTATAAAGAACAAGATCTTGCATCTCCAGAACTTAAAAGTAAGCAGACAAATTATAGTTCGGTCGATAGCAAAACCGGTGAGCCTGGCAAAGTCTAACCCTTCCTCTTTGTGGTGCCTATTGGAAGCAACTGTTTGTTGACCAATAAGGCTTTAAAATTGGTGAAATAGTTTTTTTTAGGGTTAGATTTAGGAGGACAAGAACAAGCCTATTGTGCAATAGCATCAAATGGTTGTGAAATGTCTTGTTATTTCAACGTCTTAATGTGGGGCAATTTAGAAGCCAGCAACTTCATTAGATCCGCTGATAAACTTGATGGTAGATTATCTGTAATGGAGGAGAAATCTCATGGTAAGTGGAGGATACCGATCTAAAACACGTTTTGTACCGCGGCCAAACGTTAGTTCTAGAGGCCCGCTTCTGGTCTTTTTGCAGATTTAGACAAAGGCTTTGATCGTGTTCCCAGAGATGTAATTCAGTAGGAGTTAAGAAAGCGAAGTATGATGGATCTAAAAGTGAAAGCGGTGATGGAGATAAATAAGGAAGCTGAGACATCAGTGAAACTTGAAGGTGAAATTTCAGAGTGATTTTAAGTGAAATTTGAAGCACATCAAAGTTCAATGCTTAATACACTGCTCCTTGCAATTGTAGTAGATGATTTGCCACATGATATGGTTTTCTTCTTCGATTCCGTTTTTAGCTAGATGATGTTGCACCAAGCCATTGTGATGGGTAAGTAGCCTCACTTCAGTGGAAGAGATTTGATCTTGGCCACACCTGATCTTAAGTAGTTGAGGCAACGCCATTTGTTCCATTGTAACTTGTATTTTGGTGGGAGAGATTCTTGAACTGGGAAGTTTTGGAGCTTGCGTTGATCTGGAATATTGTCCGTGTAGTTATGCTATAGGTTCTGTGTTCTGAGTTGGCGCGTGGTGTCCTTGTGGAGAGGAGAAACAGTTCCTAAAAAATTCCTTCTTCTAGATTTTTGTTTGGATGGGGCGGCTGTCAATCCATACATGAGATGTCGTTGGTCCAAATTGCATTTTTGTCGATTAGATTGGCTAGATACTTCACGGCGAATGTTGGAAGGGAGCGATTCCTGCCAAGCAGTACACCTTGTTAAAGGGTGTCGGTTTAAGGCATCCTGTAATTCGTCTGCATGTATCATTCAGAGCTGAGTCCACTTTCCCTGCATGAGCTGATCTCTCCCCCACTGGGCACACGTATTCAGCTGTAGAAAAGCGCAGCGCTAAAGCAGTTGTGCGCAAAGTATAAGGGTTTGCTCCCCATTTGGAATTTGCTAATTTGGAAGGCAGAGCATTTCTTGATTGAATTTTAGCCTTTTATTTTATGGGTGTTTTTTGAAGGAGAGAGTCCTATCCATTGTAAAAACCCAAATATACGGAATATCTGTCGTGCAAGATTGGTGTTCCGTTTCATATTATGTTCATTTTGGGAGTAGCATGATGGTTACATTGGTGAAATAGACCGGATTGTGTTTTTGCCGAATTGCTTTGTAATCAGTTGTTTTGGTAGTATAAGGGTAACATTGGTAGTGCCTGCTTCAAGGTGCTGTTCAACCATTTCAAAAGATTTGTTTTTGGCGGTGATGCAAAAGTAATCTGCATAGAGAAATCTTTGTGTATTTTCTGGTAGGTGTTTGTTATTTTGATGTGGTAAGGGTTGGTCATTTGGTCAGATGATGTTGTAAAAACGATCAAAGAATTCTTGTATGCTGACGATTTAGTTCTAGTCGGAGATGACTGGAAGGAAGTGCAAAAGAAGTACCTTAAATGGAAAAAGCATCGGAGAGCTTGGAATTAAAAGTAAAAGTTAATAAAAATTAGGAAATAAAAATTGGAAAAAAATGATCTAGCCAATGATGTTGTTAATCCATGTGGATTACGTGAAAAGAGAGTGATGAGGTACCATTTAGTGCCAAAAATGCAAATATTGGATACATAAATGATGTTTAAATATTGAAGGAAGGTTGTTGAATGGAATGAACTACGGGAATAGCAAGTGTAAAGATGGTGTTAATGATGTAGAAGATGAAAAATAGGTTGAATGGTGAGTGAAATTGTTAAAGAGTTGTGTTACTTGGAAGACATGCTGGGAAGATGCGGCAGCGTTGGGATGGCTGTGAGGTCAAGAATACGCGCTGGATGGAAAAAGTTTAAAGAATTGTCGGGTACATTTTGTGGCGGAAAGCTTCCCTAAACCATGTCTCAGAAGAATGGGTGGGTAATCAAGACATTGACCAATCTCTTCAGAGGACATCGACTAAGGTGGTCGAGGCATCTTGAGGGAATGAAGGTGGAGAGTTTAACGAGAAAAATACGAGAAAAAATAGTTGTGTAAAACATGAGAAAAGGAAGGCCAAAGAAAACGATGGTAGGAGACGGCGAAAGATAACATTAGAAAATGCTCAGGATAGAGACAAGTGGATGCATTGCTGCATACTGGTCGACCCTAATGATTCGGAATGATGGCCACGCCTTTAAAAAGGAAAATGAAATAAATTAGTGTTTTATCGCACAAAATTCATTTTTCTCAGAGTTTGAAAAATAGGTTTCTGTGGGTTTTTAATCTCAAGCAGCCAAAAGTCGGATTTCAAAAACTGGTCCCAATTTTAATACTTTAAAATAAAAGTAGGCTAAAACGTGAAAATTGAGCAATAAAAAGAGCATAACTTAGATTGTAAACAATACCATGGCATCATCAACGCTCCTCACCTCCTTGTGTCATCTTGGAAAAGTTCAACAAGATTTTGGATTCCACCCTACAAAGCAAACCTATTGTTGGGTTATATTTGATACACTTTCATCCTCACATCCGCACGCTGTGAGTTTAAACCTGCTTCGGAGTTACCGGCACTGCTGGTGCAGTGCAGTCCTATTACAAGTCTGCAACCAAGCAGGAAGGGAATAGGGGGGAAGCTGCAAAGCATGCAGCATTCAGATATCCGCATAATGACTCTAGCACACATAAACGTTAATTTGTTTGAAAAATATAAAACAAATCCCTCTCATCAACCAATCTCCCCGTTAGCCCTCTTACAGTGTTTGTCTGTGGCGATGATGGACCTTGCTCCGCGTTGACCTCTGCAAGAATATCAAAACTGAAGAATGACCGAACACACAAACCGCTAAACAAAGCTATACCAGCGCTTTACCGGTGAAGCTGCTTGCCCACCACGCCGAAAGAAGCAAATATTTACCTTGCATTACCAGTACCCTCAAACAGCAGTTCGTCTAGTAGGTGGTGGGGCTAACTTTCTGCATTTTTTATTCTTGGCCGATTTGAAATGGTCTGCCGTTTTCTTCTAGACCTACAGTTTTTAAACATTTTACCCCTTTTACCCATTCGGCTTATTTGATTTATCCCCACAGAACTTAGTGGTCAACAAACTTGTTTATGATGCCACTTGTAAAATAGTGTTATGATGTCATGGAAGGAAGTATAAGAAGAAACGTTTCCCCAAAAATAAAAAAAATTTACCCCAGGCTTGAGATGCTACCATAGGCTATTCGCCGCAAGATCTATAGCGCAAGACCTATGGTACCATAGATTGCTATAGGTCTTGCCGTGTGTAGGGGAATACCTCAGTTACATTCGTTGGAACTTGATATTTATGAACACACCGTACACCTTAATTGATTTTAGGTTGGGTGAATGCGGCTGTCCATTTTAAATTATTAATAGTTACGAACATAGAATGCATTCTGGCAGCCTAATCACCAACACCAGCACCTGCATAGGCAGATGGCCAATGTTTTCTTCTTACAACATGCTGCTGAAGCTGACTGATAATAATGATATTTCGCGAAATCATTGACTATAAATCGTCCCACAAAAGTTGTGCGAGGCTTCCTTGAAAAAAGGCTGTCAAGTAAGTGGACGGTGAAATACCAGAAAATGGAGGAAGCAAGATTAGCGCGACGAAGGTAGTTAATTAATACATGATTGTCAAAGTAACAAGGGCTTCTCACCTGCGGCTTTTATGTCAATCTTCGAGGGGCTGTAATAAAAAAATTTAGATTGCCTGCAAATTCTTCAATCACATAATAATTCAATGCCTCTAAAATATGTTTTGACAAAATGAAAAGTTTTGACCAGAAAAATAACGGGACCAGTTTGAAAATTGTTTCCAGTGATGTATTCAGCCAATTTTATTCAGCAAGTAGTTCAAACAATTACCAATATTTTATGACTTACATGGAAGACGTTGTCTGCAACAACAAAATTTTTTTAAATCAATTAAAAACAACTTAAACTTTGAGTATGGAGTGCTGTTCCAACCAGCTTCTGATGGTCTCTCAAGCAGAAATGTATACGATTGTAATCGAAAATTGGTAACGACTGCTGCAATTTCCTGTAATCGTGATCACAATCAAACTCGATTACAAGGTGTGTAAATGTAATCGATCTCGAGAAATGTAATTCATACATTGCAGATGCTCATTGGTGAGATTTGACTGAGATTTTAATCTTATTTTTCATTTACTAAACAAATATATTAATAGTTTGTGACAGTTTTTCAATTTTTGCGAAACATGCAATTGTATTGGTAATCGATACGATTACAAGACAAAACATCCGTAATTGTAATCGACTTAAAAGAATGTAATTTATGCGTCTCTAATCTCAAGGCGATTGGAAAGTTCTACCTAAGCCCTAAATCTATTCTAAACCGCGACAAATTGTCTCACCGGCGCGATGGTGTAGTGGTTAGAGCGTCCGCTTCGCAGCCGGTAGACCTTGGGATCATTCTCTAAGCCAAGTCATACCAACAGACTTAAAAAAATGGTATTCACAGCTTCCTTGCTAGGCGCTCAGCATAAAAAAGAGATAGTGTGACGAACAAGCCGGCAAGCTGGCTTGTTGTGTCCTTGGGCAATGCACTTAACGGGGCGAATCCACCTTTATGAGGCAGACAGATGGCCTACCCGTACTTCATCGGGTTACAATTGTGAAGTTGCTAACCCAGTATGTCGTAAAAAGCGACTCTTGGGTAACCACCAGTGAGTCCGCCTTGTTGGTGGTGGGGCTACCAGTCACTCATGACTGGTTCCAGATGGGCTGCCATCTTTCCCATAGCCTAACATCAATTAGGTTGACGGCATGAACCCGCATTGCCGTTCGTGCCGTACCTCCATCCCGAGAAAGAGGAGGGGTAATCACAACACCAACAACAAATTGTCTCAACGCACGACAAAACAATAGCTGCTACACAAACGCAAGCATTCTTGGCGAAACTGTTGCGCTTCTTTTACCTTTCTAAGATTTTTTTGTGATTCTGATTTCTGGCTGGTGCTCTGCCGCTGGGGGGTGTGTAGTTCACTGAGCACTGAAAAAACAACGACGAAAAACAATATTTTTGGTATCAACAAAAATAAGGATTTTAACACTAACTTAAATAGTTGGCATATTTCATTTCTTAAAGGCTGTGATTTGTCAAAGAAAGGGCAACACTTAGATAGGGAACTTAAATGTAAAGAAATTTATACTAAAATACGGAATTCACAATCACGGAAATTTATCTACAAATGGAAGTATTGGATTATGTAAATATGAAAAACTACCAACTTACGAGTAAAGAAATCACAGAAACACAGGCATTTACGGAAGTTGATAAAATAACTACTGTACATGTAAAAGTATAATCATTCCATAGATAATTAATTTGGGTTAATTATAATTAATTATAATTTAATTGCATAATATGTATCTCCATATTTATCATCTAAGTTGGTCTAAAGATTAGTCATTTAATTTTCGTAAATTTTTGTATTTCTTCGACTTCCATTGTTCCATCAGTGTTTTTTATATTTCACCAAATCCGAATTTCCTTATTTTTGCATCGCTCTACTTCTTTAGTTTAATCTTTTTCCGGCATTCAAAAATTCCACATTTAGGTATGAATTTTTGTATTTCCGAGGTGTAGTTTTTCCGTGTTTTGGAATGAGTTTTCGTATTTTCAAAAATCTGAAGTTCATCACTATAGTATAAATTTTCTAGACACAAAGACAGTGATTTATTCCATTACAGTTCAGAGGGGGGTCAACTAGAAGAGGAGCGTGTAATTTTTTTGCAGGCGGGTCAAAGGATATGGAAATTCTACGTGCCTGTCGGACTTCTTAATCCCAGCTGTTTCAACGAACAAATAAGCTACCCTTCCTTCAATTTTCAGCAAGCTCGTTGGGATGATTTTGCTTTTTACTTTGACTCTCACTATCATTATCCCAAGGAATGCTTCCTCTTTTTCTTTCCTCTTCTGCTGCTTTCTTTACTTCTCTGACACTGAATGCGGACTAATTTTCCATGTTGTTTCGGCCGCGACAAACGCCAAACTCGAGCCTGGTCGTCTCCTGAAGTGGAGAAGCGGTTAGTGAAAGACGCAAGGCTTTTGCTGCCGCTCACAAAAGCGATGAAGACCGTCAGGCTTACATCTATGCTTTCAGACCTGCTTCTTCTGTCATCGCCAAAGCCAAAGTTGAGGATGGCAGGCGACTTGCTTATCTCTCTCTCCTAAATCCGTGTATTTTCTCCTTTGTTCTGCCGCTGCCTCTCCTTTATCATCTTCGTTCTCTCCCAAGTTCCCCAACTGTTCCTTTCCCAGGTAGTCGGCATCGGTTTTTGCCGACTACCTGAAATTCCTCTTTTCTGTCTCCCAGCCAAAGATCCCGCGGAGTAGAGCCAGAAGCTATCTGTCCGAGCTACGTGCCCAGAGGAGCCTCATTTGCCTTTCTACTCGTTTTTCTTTCAGCTAAATTTCTCGCGGTTGCCTATAACCTCTCTTCGTTCCTTTCTCCTCTTACGAAAACTCTAACCTCTCTTCGTTCCTTTTTTCTCTTACTTTTCGTATCCACTCTTCTCTTTTCTTCGACTGGAGGCGTACTGTCTCATCTAAATTCTTTGATACACAGATCCCCTCAATTTCCGCTGAGAGCCTTGTGCTCCCTCGTCACGTCCGCTGTGTGCTCTCTTGTTTACGCTGCAACGGACACAGCCTTCTGTAAAGCTCTAATCTCACAAGGATTGGCAGAATTAAGAACCCTTCCTACAGTGCCTGTGGACACTCGTCCCAGGACACTTCTCATCTAATTCTGCGCTGTCCAGCAACGGACTCTTTGCGCCGCTCTCTCTTTGGCGAATCTCCGCTCTTTACGACCTCTGGTCCAGGCCTTGGAGAGTTTCCCGGCTTCTGGGGCTCCATGGTCTTCCCCGATTCCCCATTCCTCGGAAGGGGTTGGGTAACAACATAACAACGAATAAGCTTTGAAGCAAAAGCTGGTAGCATTTTTCACCCAAAACGAGAGTGAAGATTTTTGATTTTTTTAGTTCAGTATTTTTAAAACGAGTTTTATGCCAAATTTTTCAAATTTAACATTGAAAAGACTTTCGCTTTAATTTGGAGATCGGTTTATCCAGAATCAAATTGATAGGTTTCACACCTATTTTGTGCCACAAAATCATCCCGCAGGTCACGGAATTTCACGTCGCAGGCTAAAAGTTGCACATTCTATGATTCTATATAAAAAATATTCCAGTTTGTATGTGGACGGATCTTTTTATTTTTCGATTGCTGCTGTTTTGCTTTGTTTCCTTTTTGTGCTGTATTAAACAAAAATGAAATGGGCTGCACCAAAAACTTGAATTTCTTTTAAAACTATTTTTCATCTTTTATCTGTTTAAATCAGGGATGTGGAAGCGGTTATTTTTCAGCCGCTTCCGCTTCCACCAACAAAAAACGAAAAAACGACCGTTAATAATTTTTTTTTACTTTTGTGGGTCTGTAGCCTGCCTTCTCCTACACTTCATCATTTTCAGGAGACAAAAACCTTCATTTATTGCTATTACTTTACCTACTTCGCTTGAGCTTATTGTTCCAAACTACTCTGTGTTTCTTTTTCTTAGATATTAGAACTCGTGTTGAATGTATAATAGTGCTTTTCAATCTTTTTGTCATCGCGGAACCCTTAATATACTTTTGCTTTTGTCACGGAACCCCCACTAACAAAAATTTAGAAATCACGAATTGCTTGCAAGAAAATCAAATATTTCGTTACTACAATTCAAAAAATAATTATACACTTTAATAAATAGACATTATATACTTCAACAAATTCGTATTATAACGTAATAAAGGCACTGGCTTGGCTGGGAATTAAAAGCATATATCGCATCAAGCTCATTGTAGTGAGGGTTCACCATATACAAGCTTAAAATTAACAGCATCAGTTGAAAGGACCGATGGCGGAGTGGCATAAATCGCATGAAGCAATTCATGTGACCGTTGGTTCAATACCTGAGTCCACCTGACGAGTTCTAATAGGAACGAAACCGATCGTGGAAGTGGTATGTTTTATTCAACTGATTGCAGTTAGCCTATATGCCTTAATATCAATTAATTAAAAGTAATACTTTTATAATAGTTAACTTAGTGCTTCTCAGATCTAAATCGTATGACCACATATTACAGCTCTCGACAATAAGCTGTCGTCAAAACAACAAATTACACTGCATAGCGCTGATTTTCCCTCTCTATCCTCAACTAACTCTGACTTTGAGTTAACTTTAACTCTAATCATCATTACGGACCTTCTGTCCGTCCCCAAATAAGTATTGACTCCGATCTTTATGGATAGTGAAGTGCGAAATTCCTGTCGTATATATAGTATATGCATGTAAAGCGAGCAAAATTGAACTGCACCAATCAACAGCCACCTCAACGTGGTGATGCGCTCATCAACCCCGTTTGGGTTGGATTAAAAAGGCTGTTGGCCTTCCCAAGGGTCCCAGTTACGCACTCCCTTTATACAAACTATTTCTTTGCCGTGAAGCCGCCTGAACGACTGCAGAAGGGTAGCACGCAGCCTCTTTAAAATCGGCCTGTCTTCTCTCTTCTCCTGCCTTTCTCTTGCCCGTCTTCTCATTCTTCTCCTGATGAGCGGCAACGTTCATCCCAACCCTTGTCCAGTCTTTCCCTGTTCAGTGTGCGCTGGAAATGTGACCTGGCGGGGTAGGTCAGCGCAATGCTGCACATGCTCTAATTGGGTTCGTTTAAACTTTAAAGTGCTCACTACTCTCCTTTTATAAATTGAGAACTCTTGGCAGCTCTCACTTCTGGAGCTGCTTTCCCTGCTGCATCACTGCTTTTTCGGGAGATTTTACACCTACCAGCACTGTGACTTTCTCCTTGGAGTCCTCCAGCTGGTATACCTCCCTGCTCAATCTGTCCCATCTGGATCCCTTCTGCTAATGCAGCACTCGCACCCCACCCTCGCCCTCAAACCTCTGATCCTTTTTCCACCCACTTTGTATCTTCTCCCTCTGCACCCTCACCACTGCCTCATGCTCCTGGCTGTTTTTCTTTACCTCCTGCTTCCTCTTTCCCTCCCTGACTCCCTCAGGGGTCTTCAATGGAATGCTGGGGGTCTCGCCAGGAGCACTGAACTGCTACACTTTATTTCGTCTCATCCCATTGACCTTATTTGTATCCAGGAATGTAACCTTAATTTATCTTCCTTTTTCCGGATCCCTGGATTCTCTGCTCTGCGATCTGATTGCAGCCACTCCCGGTCTGGTATTTTTTCCACTGATGCCACACTCGCTAGCAGCAGCATCATCATTTTCGTCAGGCATGGCTTATCCTTCTCTGAGCTTTCTACCTCCTCTCTTTCTTCGCTTGACCCCTACTCTGATTATATAGAGGTCAACATCTCTCTTAACGACTCCTCCTTGCTCTCATTTCTTAATGCTTATGCTCCCTCTATGCGCTCTTTTCCGAAGGATAGCAGAACCAATTTCTTTTTTCTCTCCATTCTTCCCTTCTATATGGAAGCGGAAGCGGTGGAATTTTCGCGCTTCCGCTTCCACTTCCATAAAAAAAGGACCACTTCCACCGCTTCCGCTTCCACATCCCTGGTTTAAATTGTCACAGATATATGTTCTTTGCTGAGAGGACCATAGAATTCAATCAAGATTTATATGTGGAGTTGATTGATAAAGGTTGTGTTTAGTAAAAGAATGCACTGAAGAAACAGAAAGTGGTAGCGTCACTGCACATGGAGCAGGTTGCTGTGGTAAGAGTAAAAAAACGACTTGTCCGAGCCAAGTGAAGGTGGAAGAGAAGTACGGCAAGGGTGTTTGATTTTCTTCTGGTTATTCGACGTCTATGCTGTAGCGATGATAGCAGAAACTTTAGCCGGTATAAACGACAGTGTCAAGTTTGAAAGGAAATTAATGCAAACTGTCCGGTTTGAAAATGATTAAGTTATGATCGCCAACACTGGAAACGGAGTTTCGGGGAACAATAGATGATACAGGGTGGTGAAAAATATGAAATGAAGATAAGCATCAAAAGGATCAACGATATGAAGATGCAGAGATTCTCTAGTAATGTAAAGATTATAGTAGATGGAAAAATACTTCAGCAGGTGGGGGAATTTTGGAACCCGTCCTTGGGAAGTGTGTTTTTAGCAAATGAGCATTCAGAGAAAGATATCGGTGGAATAGTCGGAATTGCTGAGCAAATTTCGACAAGATGCCAACAGTACTGCCTGGTGGACAAATTCAAAGCTAAAGAAACATTTTTTAAAACCTTGGTCTAGAGTGTGGTGATGTAATTCGAAAAGTAGAGTTTGAGAAAAGCGGATTCTGCAAGATCGGAGGCATGTGGAATGTGAGTTTGGAGGAAGATAGAAAAAGTAAAATACACAAACAGGTTGACAAATGCGCAAGTCTTAATCTTGTAATCTTGAAACACCAAAACTATTAACCAAGAGCAAGAAAAAAAGATGGATGGGGCACATTCTAAAACAATTGTGTTTGTTAAGAATAGAGTTGGAGGGAAGAATGAAAGACAGCCATCCAAGGGAAATAAAGAAAATAACAATTGTGAATGATATCGAAAGGAATGGCGGAATGATATTAAGAGAAACCTCTCTCGGGACATATACCTGGATGACCATGAGAAGAGCACCAATCACGCAAAAAGTTTTAGAAAAAGTTTAAAACCTTGGCTTAACTCTAACTTCTTGCTCAGTCCCACTCCCAACCCCCAACTTTCCTAAAAAACACTGCAGTCACAGACCTTGCTGAGTGGATCTGCCTCCTGACGATTGCGTAGACAGAGATCTGAAAAAAATGAGTTGGTTGGTTGCCTCGCAGCTTTTTTTATGAAATCTTGTTTCAAACAATTCACTGTTATTACTGTTACTATTAACAAAGCCTAATTATTACGATGGGTACCTCTATTGATAAACCATATTTCTTTATTTAAACAACAGCGTCATAAACAACAGCGTCATACCTCTTTTCATCGACAACATCCCGAGCGCGATCCAAAATTTCATTCTTAAAACATTAAAACTTTTCGGCTTATTTAACTTTGGGAAATGGCGTCGTCGTTCAGATTGATAAGAGTTGAACAAGATCTGGAGACGGTTATTGTGCCAGGAAAACGATATGAAGAGTTTAATTTACTTCCCCCTCATTCGTCGGCACTTTCAAGAAGCGAAAGTAGATTTCGAACTTGCATCCAATTACAGATGAACTTCAAAAACTTACCTGAGCAGCTTTATCCTTCTCGAAACCATCTGCAAGCAAAACGTTGTTATTATGACGTTACAATCATGTTTTCCTAAAATACTCACCAGTATGCTCCTCTTTGTCCGCGATTAGGTTGAGGTTTGACCCCGATTTTTGTTGCTTTGACCTGTTGAAACAAGGTTGACCAGTAAAGGGATGACGCATCAAGCGACTTTGTATTTAGAAAACTAAGTGGGGTAGCACGCTGTGGCTGGTTGTTACGCAAGTCCCGTTGCTTGGTAGCAACGCCACCCGCGCCTTCGACACGACTTCAAACTAATGTGAATTTTTTTTAAAGCACGGTCGAGAATTTCGGCCACAGCTCTTAAGCTGCAACGAGAAAGAAATGAGAAGTAAGCGGTCACGAGGTCGGGTGGGGTCACGAGGTCGGGTAGGGGCATGAGGTCGGGTGAGGACACGAGGTCCGGTGGGGGCATGGACTCTGAAAATAATAATTTGATCCAATCGGCAATCGTGAACCAAACATATCAACGGATTTATAGGAAACTTTTATTGAAGTTGCTCCAACACAGTTTTTGATTGTAGCAAGCAGACCAGCGCAAGTTTCTGGCCAAGTGGCAAACTCAGCATAAGCAGATTTATGTCTCTTGCCGCCAAGAACCTCCACGATTTGTAGAAAGTTGGAATCTTCATGGCGCTCTACTCCTCATACAGCTGCAAGCTAAAGCGTTTTAAATTTGTAGGGAAGGGGGCGCTAACGTGCACTTTTTCCTCGGATACGGAGGTTCTTTCCTGCTCTTCTTCCATCGTGGAGAAGGAGCAATCGTGGTCACCTTCTCATGACAGGTAATCGAGTTTTGTGCTCAATACATCTGTATGACAAATGGATCGGGATCTCTTTGCTCCGGTTTCGATTTGTTGCATTCCGCTTCAGTCTCGTCTCCGTTGCTCGCCCCACCGGAGCGCAATATCAAAAGTTTTTTTAAAGATTAGGCAATCCTATAATGTCCGCACAGTAAAAATCAAACCGTCGTACATGTCGGAGAATGATGCTCTTTCTTGTCTTCACTTACTGCCACCTTCAATACAATCAACAAATTGTTAGCGTTCTACCGAGTCGAATCTTCAAGTTTGGTTCGAATCGCAACAAGACCATTAGACAGCGACTTCTAATTTGAAAAAGGGGTTCGAATTCACGCAAAGCATTTGAAATTTGAATAAATTTCTTGTCGAAAACTAGTGAAAGAGAATTTGCTTCATCAACTGAAGAATTTTCGCGTGATTTTTTGATTGCAGCAATAAGTTATCTTTTTTGTCAGCAATAATTTTGGAAAACCTTAATGACTAAAATTCAATCCTTGTTAGCAATATGATGCAACAAATGTGCTTATGACGCTTGAATGTTATAAATATTTACGACATAGAAAGACGCTCACGTTTTTTATTTGACTCTGCCCACTCCGATCCGCCTCCCTCAATGGCGATTCAGGTCTCTGGCCCTCTTCTTGACGCGAGGTACCAACTGAGCTAGTATGTCCTGTCACTGCTTTCTTCCTGGTCTTTGTTATCTCACTGCTCTTCGTTATGTGGAAGGCAGCGACTGAACAAAAAAGCAAAACTTGTCAAACATGCGGCGACATCGCGTCCTTCTCGTCAGCCACTAGATGGCAACATACAGGCAGAAACTATGCACGATGTAACTTTTTGAACTGGCACATGCGTTCATGCCCTGATCAGTGGCTGGTTGACATGGACAGGACAGTGAGCTTCAAATTCATCACCATGCCAACCTGTCTAGCCATAATCAATAGCTCACAAGAATAAAGTAGAACTTAATCGGAGTCAGTGGGTAAGGCTGTTATATGCATGAGCATGAAGCATGACCTGTTGCTGATCCCTCTCAAGATTTAGAAAGACAAACCTTCCCCAATACGCATGTCCCGCTAAAATATAGGAAAACATATCACGGGTAAAGCCTACCAGCTAAACATGACTTGATAACAAAAGTAATCCAACCCCCTATACAAGGTAGCGTTATGGGGACTCTGCAGGGTACAAACTTTGGATTACCGATGGTTTGTTGAAATCAAACATTATGGGTGAGTCATAAACATTCTCGCTCTGTTCGCACGCTCGTTATTCTGTTAAATCATTCCTTGACCAAAACTTAAATCATTCGTTGGCCTAAAACTTGTCATTAAAAAGTAGACATATCTATACATCATGAGTAATGTTCGCTCTCTTGTTATAATGAAACAAAACTGGGTGACTAAGCGATATGGCCAGGCGTAGTTCTGTTTGACATATGACAAAGTGACCTAGTAAACATGTGTACAAAAGGAGCATGGTAATTGGTCAAAAAGCATCGACATTAGAGGCGTTCATGAAACTATTCAAAAAGCAATTGTTCAAAGTCATCATTTTAACATTCAATGTCGTGGTTCATAATTCGAAAAGATGTTCGTTTCTCTGGAGTCAGAGGTGCTGTGTGAACCACTCAACGACAACAACAACAACACCAATACAGAAACCCAACGAAGTATTCCCCACAATTTTGTAAACCCGACGTGATCATCCTCATAATTTGATGATTTAGAACGAAGCATACTCCACAATTTGGTGACCACGAAGTACCCCCCTACAGCGTATTGGAAAAGTTAGAAACGTCCTTAACCATTCTACTCTATCAGTTAACTAGTTTCACCTATTCTTTTGATATTTAGGCATCTTTCTTCTACAGTAGTGACGGCACCGACGCAAAAATTTTCTATGTTTGGAAAAGCTGATAGTACCGCTTAATAGCCACAAAAGGACAATAAGTGTGTAGAGTAAAAGACGAGATCAGATAGGGCAGGCTTACCATAAGTCCCGTTTTAGCCGGGGCAGGGCCGGTTTGAAGGCTTCGTCCCGGCTTCCCGGTCAGTCAACCAAAAAGTCCCAGTTGGGCACTCAGTCAACCAGCATAGCCCTCAACGAATATTAGCATGCTGTGATTGGTCTGTTCAGCCAACTTGCTGAAAAGTAATGCATGATTTTGTTCTTTGTTTCGTTGTATTAGATGTAAACGTAATTGCTACGTTTTTGTACCGAGTAGCTGGTTTAGTAGTGAGTTGATTGTTATTGAAAGGGCAATTACTGTCTATCTGTTTTTTCAATCATCGATGGCGGACTCTCAGGTATTGACCATCATTTGGAAAAAGTCTTCTGTTGAGGCAGCTGTGTCATCATCTCGCGTGGCACACCTATCAAACTGCTCGTTCTGACGAGTCTCTAATATTCAGCAGGAAAAGAAGCAACTTTTGTGTATCACACTGTTATTCACGGACTGTCTTTAAAAAGTTCTGATTGCATCTCTAAGCAAGTGTAAAATTTTTTGAACCTAAATTTACCAATGCAACAACAAAATGGGAATCAGTGCTTGTAAATTGCATTGCCCCGAAGATTGCTGCGCCAAAAATTAGATGAAGCGAATTTTATTTCCGTTACTATTGATGCTTCCAACTGAAAAGAGGTCAAAATTGTTCCTCTTGTGGTTCGCTATTTTGTTCCTGATGTCGGTGTGAAAGTGAAATTGTTAAAAATTTAAATTGTTACTGGGTAAAACTGCCGCAATACTTAGCGAATGCCTGGTTTCGGTTCTTGAGCAAAATGAGCTTAAAAAAAGTTGCTCGGTTTTGTGCAAACAATTGTAATACCAATTACGTAGGTGTAAAAAGAAGAGGGAAAAGTAGCGTTGTCTTCAAAGCAAAAGAAAATATTGGAAGAGATTTGACTGGAATTCGATGTGCAGCTTACATTAAGCGCAACTGCATTTAACTAGCTGTAGACAATCTTTGTATAGATTGAAAGTCTTGTCAAAATCTACAAGTCTTTTCATGTATACACTGTTGGAGTTAAGAGCTTAAACAGTTTTGCGACTTTGTTAAAATTGAATATCAACGAATCTTGCGGCACGGTAGCACCAGGTTTCTCTCTTTGCTACCAGCTTTGCAAAAAAATACTTGAAATGTTTGTGGGATTAAAAAGTTACTTTAACTCTCAAGAAGATTGTCCTAATCTAATTAAAACCTTTTTTTTTATGAACCTACTCAAAAGGTCTATTTGAAATTCGTTTTTGGACAGTTAAAATGCTTTACCGAGACTATTTCAAAGTTAGTCGATGCACATGTTCTGCCAGAGCTAAAGCTAAACTTAATTGAAAAAAGAAAACAACGTTATTCCATTTCAAGCAATAATTCCACTGAGAAAGCTAGAAGAAGCAGGTGAAGCTAATGCAGAAACGTTTTACGAAGAAACAAGTACTTTATACGCTAAGTGCGTATCTGTGCTTTACGATGGAGGTTGTAAAGGTGTGATAAAGCAGAGATGTCGTGGGCACAAGTGTTTGAATCAGCGAAAAAGATCAACGTCACGTTTAAGAAGCAGGTGCTTGACAGTGACTCTCTTTTTGACGAGCTGGTGCTTGTGCAAGGCACATGTCTGAATGTTGAAAAAATTTAGCAGGAAAAAGCACCCCTTGAACGAAAATGGGTCCAGATGTTTAAAAAATTTGAAGAAAAAAATCGTACATATTTATTATATCCATATTCCAAAATAAACATACTCAGATTCCAAAATAGCCACATACTCCTTGTAAGATATGAACCACATTTATTTGATAGGACTCGTTGTTCTGAAGAGTCCCAGTTTTAAATCACAAAAATATGGTAAGCCTATAATGGGGTCAAAATCAAAAAAACAGCTTCGCTTTGGTTGCAAACTTTTAATGTTTTCAAGAAAACAAAAAAAACAGTTTCAAAACTTTATGAACTTTTATTAAAGTGAGGAGTAAATATGATGAAAAGTTCACACCATTATCAATCATAAAACTTTACAAAACGATTGCAAAGTTGCTAATAAAATCCCAAAACCCAAAATTTGATGAGATAATACCTGGACGCGTTTTGTCCTTTTGAACTCTTCAGCAGGGCCTGTCTCGTCGGCCAAAAACAAAAAGCAAAAACGAGCGAAGACTGCCAAAGCTAGGCATTTTATGCAAAATTTTTTTTCTTAATTGCGATCATCTGTGCATGCGAAAAACGCAACACGCCTATCACCCGAGGGAGGCGTGGGAGGCGCATGATTAACAGTGAACTAATGGAGGCCTAGCTTTGGCAGTCTTCGCTCGTTTTTGCTTTTTGTTTTTGGTCGACGAGACTGGCCCTGCTAAAGAGTTCAAAAAGACGAAACACGTCCAGGGATGGTCTAGTCAATGTACTCGATACAACTGTTTAGAGCGACTAACAAAACGAAAAACAAGTTGAACCTTTATCCCGCCGTCCGCGAAGCAGCATCGTCTTTGGACGCTACGTAATCGGCGGTGCTGAAAATGAGACAAATCTTTCTCAAATAAAATCGCTTCTGAACTAAAAAAATAGTTCGATTTTAGCCTCGCGCAACAGAATTTAAACAAATATAAGTATCTTTATTGGTATATTATTTGTGTAAACATCGGTTTTTGACTCAAACAACCACGATTTTGTTGCCTCCCCAATTTGACATTGAATATAGAAATATAAATCCTGAGACATGGGGGCGTATTCTCTCATGATACAAGAGAAGATAATATCCCAATATTTTAGGGATATCATCTACTCTTGTCTTTGTAGAGAATAGCAACCAAGTAGAGGTTACTATTTTATTTCCACGCTTGACTGTTGACTTCACATTTTTTGAGATCAATCTATGATGGCGGCCTTTCTACGATGGAGATCATTATTTTGCAGACCACCATTTGACGTGTTCCCAAAAAGTAGTGCCCAAAGCCCAATATTTGGTGAGGATTTACGACACCATTCTTGCCCCTTCCTTTTTTCCTCTGGGGACGGCACTGTATTGATGACAATATTTCAATTGCGCTTCGAAGGCTTGTAAGTTCAAATCCCAAATTGCACCTTACCAGATGCCCTGCTACTCACCCCCTTCTTCTACTCCAGGCAAGGAATTGCCAAGAAATGACTCGCGTATTTGTCGTTCTTTGATGATATCTTCAATGGTCACCGAACTTGAGTGGTGCCTGTGATTGTTTCTGCAATCATTACATTGTGATACAACAATGCTAGGTTATTGGGATAAATTACTCAGTTGTAAAGTGATACAAGAACTTGTTTTAAATTCAGTTATGGGGGCGTTGTTGCTCTGTGACCGGTGAATAAAAGTCTGCTCCTTCAGGGCTGAAATCACTAAAAGACACTCGAGACCGTTGGCTTTACGTCATGTTAGCTGCGCGTAAAATTACACAGAAACTGAATATTGTTGAAAAATTCATTCTACACGGCTTGCATCTACTTAAAGTCGGCAGTGTTACCAAGGCAAGGCATAGTGCAGGCTTCCCTACAAAGGCTGGATGGCCAGTGTTACCCACGCAGAATAAAAGGAAACAACTCAATCGCTAGATAGCTTGAACATATATATTAATACTTACAGTGGGTCTTGCTCTGTGCTAAATGATACTTTTCGTGAGGTTCGTCTTGATTCCCTGGAGCTGTGACCAGTGGACATCGTCACACTTTCTCCATTTATTCCTGAGCACGCTCTTGCACCCACGTCTGCATAAATCAGTACACTCACTACAAAAATACTTCAACGCATAATACTTACAAATATGATTCCATTTCACAGCTTATGCTCTAACATCATGTAACTTCTCCAAATTATGACGTCACAGCACTTATCTTATTTTTAAATAAAAGAAATATTTCGCCGTTTTAGTTTCTTTTACAAATATAAAATGAGCTAGTCTGCATACACTGCGTAAGAGCTCATGCTCTACTTGCAGTCTTCATTTAGGCTGGGCCACCACGACGGGTAGACTGCTTGGCCCCCTCCACATGCCTCCCACATAAAGATGGAGGCATCCCATTAGGTGCTTTGTCCAAGAACACAACAAGCAAGCTTGGCGGCTTGTTCTCCACACTTTCCCTATTGTGCTGAGCGCCAAGCAGGGAAGCTATAAATAACATGTTTTTAAAGTCTTTTGGTATGACTCAACTTGGGAAAAGAACCCCAGGTCTACCGACTGCGAAGCGACGCTCAAACCACTACGCCATCGCGCCGGTATAATAATTTCTCCAGCGCTGAAATTATTGCACAACTTATCTGAGGTGGTAATCGGTGCTGCCTAATGGACGAACTTGACATGGGACACAGAGTACTCTAAGAGTACGTCAGCGCTCTGTTTCTACATTCTTAAGGTCAGCACAAGGCCTATAGGAATGAGTTTGGCCAGAACAGCCTGCGTACTGGCGTTGGGCGTTTCGGTTTGTCCATGCACAAGTGGGGTCTTGCTTCTTCAACAAAATGCGAGTGTGGCGCTCGCGAACAAACTGCACACCACGTCATTTTAACATGCCTCAGTGTAATGACTGGGGCTAACGGCAGTGTAATGAGTGGAGCTGGACACCAGCTGACGTTACAAGGCGGTCCACGTTTGAATTACTCACTCGCTGATCTTGCTTCTCTGTAATTGACAACTTCCAAAAGGATGATGTATATCAAAGCGAATAATTATTTCGAAATGGAGACAAAAGGGGAGTTATTGCTGACGAACAGATATTCGCAGCAAAGCGGTTTCCTATAAATAAACATTTTTAAATAAAAACCTGTCTAATTTCGGTATTATGTGCCAAGCTCACCCAACTATGAAACACCAAGCCCAACAAATAACAAACAGGGAGACAGTTCGGGGACAAATTACCTCGGGTTGGGGAAACATTCATGCCCAATGGGCTCACAAACGGGCATCGTATCGCGGCTGAGATAGAAGTCTGCACTCTGCAAGCACAAAAAAGGGCAACATTAAGAATGCACGAACTACAACAAATTTAACATTTTTACGTACCTGCGCAAACTTTGTGCAACTTCACAATAAATAACAATTTAACCAGCAAGTTATGCACTATCGTGTCTAAATAATAACAATAAACAACATACAAGCCTGATTATACAATATTACTTTAATAAATTCTTATTCCATTACTAAAATTCATCTTTTTGACTATTTGTAAACACAAACTGCAAAACGCTCTTACAAGTCTGTCTGCCAAAGCCCGCGGTTATCGAGTTACGTAAAAAAAGGCAAGTTTCGCAAAAACGAGTAAATTATGCAAATGAAACAAAGTTTGATTGAGTGAAAAAAGGACACAAAAAAGGTGTTCGTATCGGATCTACAACAGAAACAAACAGAAATTTTTACACCACACATCGGGCACCTCAAGAAATAATGGGTCAGACAGTTTTGGATGACGAAACAAGGTGCTGGCTCAACTCCATCTCTGCCAGCATCTGATGTAGCAACACACCAAGCAGGCTTGGGTGGTAAAAGGATAAACCCTCGGTCTCATCCTTTTCGTGTGTCTGACCTGGATCATTGATACCTTGCCATACGACGAAGAAGAAGCTAGTCTGCTTCCAGCTCTACGGTGATCTACAGGTGAGGGAACAAGCTTCGTGCAGGTGAGGGAACAAACTTCGTGCAGGTGAGGGAACAAACTTCGTGCAGGTGAGGGAACAAGCTTCGTTTGACCTGGCGGTGGGCAGAGCTCATAAACGCGAATGTTGCGAAATAAATCGCGAAGGCGCTCCATCATTTGCTTAAGTGAAAAGTGACAACAATATGTAGGTGCACAACAATATTTTGAGGCAAAAGATAAAACAAAATCATCTTTAACCCCCCCCCTTCCCCCATTTTTTTCGTAGGGAATCACCACTGCTTTGCTTGGAGTAGGCTATTTTAAAAATCTCTAGAAACTTCATTTTTAGATTAATCTTTTTTAAAAATTTTGATGAATGATGCCAAAGAACTATGCTTAAGAGGATAATAGGGGAAATATACCAAAGAACTAACTTTTTTGAAAACTTGCGAGAAGAGAAGGGTGGAAAGGAAAAGGTTTTTAATTAAGAGTTGGAACTCTAAATGTTGGAACCATGACAGGCAAAATAAGAGAACTAGCTGACACGATGGAAAGAAGATGCAGATGGATAAAAAAAGATAAATATTTTGTGTGCGCAGGAAACTAAACGGAAGGGTAGCAAAGCTAGAAACATTGAAGACGGTTTCAAAATCTTTCATCATGGGTTAAATGAGAGAAGAAACCGAGTGGGAACCATCTTAAAAGAACAACTGATCAAATTCGTACTGAAAGAACAGAGGGTGTCAAATAAAATAATCAAAATAAAGGTAGAAGTTGAAGGAGAAAGGTTGAATATAGTACATGCTCCGCAAGTGGAATGCAACTTAAAAGAAAAACAAAACTTTTGGAGCAGTGGCGTGCAGAGGTCTGGTGATGCCCGGGGCCAACTGCTTGATTGTATGTCCCCCTCCCGAACTGTCAAGTACTCAAGAATGTGACAAAGACAGACACTTGAAATACGTAAAAGCTAGTGTTGAGATAAAAATTTTGAAGAATTAAACTAAAATATTTTAAAGAGTATATTTTGTTTTAATGTGTTAATTAAAGGCTAAGGTATACATTCATAAGAAAAATTTATCTGGCAAAAGGTATGCATTGAGGAACAAGACATTGCGTTGATGCATGCAAATAATTATCAAATAGGCTCACTAAAATAATCTATTATACATATATATATAACTTCGTGAGGCATAACTGGAGTTAGAGTTGTCTATTTTTTTCTATTACAAATAGTATCTGAAATTGTACAAGTGCAACCATGTAGTTTGATGCATTGCTGGCTTGCTGCCCTTAATATTTTTGTGAGCTATACAATAAAAATGCTTTAAGGACATCTTTTAGTGAAAGCAGACAAAGAAGTAACTCTTTTTATTCAACTAGAACATGTGATGATGTGAACAAATCAATTAGACCAGGGGTGGGCAAACTACAGCCCGCGGGCCGCATGCGGCCCGCCAACATTTGTAGAAACTTTCATATATCTAATTTAATATGACAGGGATAGGCCACACTTATCGTACTAGAGAGCAAAAACGTTTGAAGTCGTCATTGAAAGAGTGGCTGTAAATGCCGTTCTTGAAACAACTCTACGTCTTGCTTTAAGCTAGTTTCCTTTTTTGCCTTTTCAAGAAAAACGCCTTTTTTTTTGTAACGTCACCGAGTTGGTCCTTTGTTCATGTCAAACGCCCAATGATTTAATTTAGATTCAAGTCGCAAGCTACCAGTATTGTTCTAGAATAGCAATAGTACAGAATTGGACCACTTTAAAATTTATTATCTATATTTCTTTTGTTGTAGCAATATTAAGTCAAAGTTTCAATGTTTTATGTAATCAAGTATTGAAACCTAAAAGTGATTATCGCTGCGATTTATCGGTAAGTTCTTGTTTTACGCTTGTTTACGTTTACGTTTGTCATTGTGTTTTATCAGTTATACGATTTATTGTTTGTGTTGTTTTCAGAAAACGACACCCGAAACCAGTGCAAATACGATTAATTCAAATCAAATTAAAACTTCAAATCAAATAACTTGGTGGTGTCAGTTAACAATATCCGGAATAAGATAGTCACGTAAAACCCAAACGCCAAACGAATTGGCAGTCACATTAGTTTTCGATAAATCTGCCAATATGTCAAGTTCTGGTGTTGTTACTCGATCCAAGTCAAAATCTAAATCCGACAAATGTGCGGCTCCAATTTCTGTAATGCAAAGTGCACAAACAACCGGTCCTTTAAAGTCTGATCGTATGAGTACAGAAGAATCTTCGATTGCTTCGACTCACAAATCTTCGATCAGTTCGGAGCTGAAGACGACATCAACCAAATCAAAGGGGTCGCGCTCATCGAAAAGAAGCTTGAAAAGCGCCAAAGTAAAGATGGCAGTTACCCTATCAAGGTTGAAGTCGCAAGCTGACATTCACGCACTCAAAATGCAGCAATGTCAAGAACGCGCAAAATATGAGCAAGAACAGCTAGTTCAAACTTGCAGCCGAGAAGAACAAGAACGAAGATTTCAACATCAGCTCGCCGAATTGAAATTGAACGCTGAATTAAACGAAGCAATTGCTGAGGCTTCTGTTTATGAAGAAGAGGCACAACTGGAAGTTCCTTCGCCACTGCCAACCAATCCAAAAACCGTGAGTACTTTGTTACAATATCCTGAACCATCAAATGTTTTAGAACACGTGTGTGCAATTACTCATTCTGATACAAATGCTTTATCTAACCCAGTAGCCGTAACCCACAATATCGATATCGCTAATCAAAATGTTTCTGTGTACTCTAAAAATAACGTGTTAGATTGGACACCATTTCAATATGGCAACGCGAGTCGCGCACCTGACACTGGGGTACCTATTATGTCGTCAATCGAAACACCACGTTGCGGCTCAGGTTTTTCTAATTTTTCTCAACCATTTTACGCAGAGGTTTCGAACCTGCATCCCGCTGGCCAGACCTCGAAACTTACCAAAAATGCATCCAACAGTGCTACAGTGTCCTTTTCAAATATTCCTGCCACAGAAAATGACAAAGCCAGTCGTAAGCCTTTTCAAGGACCTACCTCTAACAGTAAAGAAAAAGTGAAAGGTCTTTCACCCGAATTTGTCGAAATCGGTAAACCCTGTGCTCGGGCACATAAACCCATCATAATTCAGGCTCCTGCTCCATCTTTAGAACCACCTGTTTTTGATGGCAATCCCATGAATTACCTTAACTTCGTTGACGCATTTGATTCCTTAATTGCCTATAGTGTACCAGAGCCCAAACGTAGATTGTATTTTCTTCTTCAGTACACTAAAGGGCCAGCTCATGCCTTAGTCCAAGGCTGTCAATATATGCCTGAAGAGTCTGGTTACGACACGGCTAGAGAGCTTTTGCGACAAACCTTCGGTCAAAAATTTCAGATCGCTAAAGCTTCTATTGATTCAATCACCAACGGTCCTGTCTTGCATCTTAACGATAAACCTGCTCTAGTAAGATTCTCTGCCGAACTCACTGCATGCTTGAATACACTTAAAGGCCTAAATTACTTGCACAAACTAGATAATCTAGATGTGCTTGCCAAAGTTGTTAAACGTTTGCCTCTCGCTTGGCTAAGCGGTTGGCAAAGTGAAGCGGATTCCGTTATTCATATTCGCAACGAAGAAATTAGCATTCAGCATTTGGCCGATTATATTTCGCTAAAAACAAGGCAATGTACAAATTTCTCGAGTGAATGGGTTTACTCAACTAGACCACAAATGAATAAAAAAATCTTTCCTAGTCGCAAGGAAATTACAATGGCCACTCAGGCACACAATGACGACAAAATTTGTAAGCTTTGCAATAACCTGCACTACCTAAATCAGTGCCGAAAATTTCGAAATCTTGACTACAAGGGCCGCATGGACTTTGTAAACAAAAATAATCTCTGTTGGTGTTGCCTCGCGACGGGTCATTTTGCCAAAAAATGCACTAGAACCGATCCATGTAAGAAAGCAAGATGCACCGGCCGTCACACAACACTTTTGCACCCCCCTGATTCTTCCTCGCCAATTAAAATCATAAAAGATCCCAGTCCTGAATGCTCATTGTCCCCTGTTCAGATAAATTCAGGCTTTGCTGATACAAGCACTACACTCGTTCATAATTTACTGCCTGTGGTTCCTGTAAAAGTAAAATTAAACGGCTCTAACCTTACTTTTGTGACCCAAGCTTTCCTTGACTCAGGAAGCACTAGCTCATTTATAACCAATGATCTTATCGACCAGCTAAAAATCTCGAACGCTCCTACGGTTGAAGTAACTACCGTGACTATTCATCAAATTACTGAGACAAGGAAGGCTAGGGTGATAAACAATTTGCAGATTTCTGATATTAGCGAATCCAACTTTCTTGACCTTAAACCTTTGCTCTCTGTGCAATCCTTACCTGTCTCTTCTGCGGATATCCCAAATCAACAAGATCTCAATCAATTTGCCGAATTTGAAGACATATTTATACCTACTGTTGCATGTGATGTGGGACTCCTTATAGGCAACGACAATCGGCATATACTTCAACCACACGAAGTTAAAAATTCACAAGCTGGTCATTATGCTTTCAGAACCGCTGTTGGGTGGGTCGTCAATTGCCAAAAAAGAGAAGGTTTTAGCAGCCGGTTTAACAAAAGCTTCCTCATTAACTCTGCGCAAGTAACACACCCTATGTGTTCCCTTTGCACAGAGGTGGTAGACAGTGTACACGACAAAAACAATGTTCTTTCCAGGGATCAAGCTCGATTTATCGAGTTGGTGTCATCATCCATCTGTCACCGCGAAAACGACCATTATGAAATCCCCCTGCCTGTTCGCGACACCAGCCTTACTTTTCCTTTCAATAAATCTCAAGCCGAATTAAGGGCGCAGTTTCTCAAGCGAAAACTTCTGAAGAATCCGCAATTTTATGAGGAGTACCGTAACTTTATCTCTCAAATGCTTGTCAATGGTTACGCGGAAAAGGCGGAAGAAGTCAAAGGACGCGATGGTAAAACATGGTTTATTCCTCATCATGGTGTGTATCACAAAGACAAAAATAAACTAAGAGTGGTCTTTGATTGCTCAGCAAGATACCAGGGCATATGCCTCAATGATTGTCTGTATCAAGGACCAGATCTTACAAACACACTGATTGGAGTTCTGCTTCGTTTTCGTCAAGGACCAATTGCTATCCAAGGAGACATAGAAAGTATGTTTTATCAAATTCAAGTCCCGGCCAAAGATCGCGACCTTTTACGGTTTTTGTGGTGGGAAGATGGGCAACTCGACAAGAACTTAGTAGAGTACAGAATGTGCGTTTATCTATTTGGAGCCGTATGCTCTCCGAGTTGCGCTAACTTTGCTTTGTTACAAACTGCAAAGGACTTTAGTTCTGGCTTTGAACAAAAAACTATCGAAACGGTCAAGCGTTGTTTTTACGTTGATGACTGCTTGGCTTCCACCTCGTCAGTGAACGAAGCAAAAACCTTATTATTAGAGCTACAATCATTGCTTCGGAAGGGAGGATTTAAAATTACAAAATGGATAAGTAACAGCCGTGAGGTTATGAAAGAGGTACCATTGGCTGATCGCTCCAAGGCCTGCTTAAATCTTGACCTTTCTAACGACAGGTTGCCTCAAGAACGCTCTCTTGGACTATGCTGGGATGTAGAAGAAGACTCTCTGCGTTTTAGAGTAAGAATCAATCCAAGGCCTGCCACTCGTAGGGGCATACTGTCAACCGTTAACTCGATATACGACCCTATTGGATTTGGTTCACCCATCATTCAACCAGCAAAAGTGCTACTTCAAATTTTATGCAAGTTGAAGCTTGACTGGGACGAACTCATCCCATCTACATTGCAGAGGCAATGGCTAAAATGGTTGAAGCAACTACCTCTATTGTCCTCTTTCCGAATTCCCAGATGCTACTTTCCAAATAGTCTTACTTCGATAAAGTATGCGAGTGTACATCATTTTTCGGATGCCTCTGAAAAATCATATGGATACGTGGCCTACCTAAGAGCTGTCGATATCAATGGCGTTGTTCATTGTTCATTTCTGGTTGGTAAAACCAAGTTAACACCGTTGAAGGTCCTCACAATCCCAAGGCTTGAATTGTGCGCCGCAACAATTTCTATAAAGGTTGATTTAATGTTGCGTGAAGAACTTCGCTTACAATGTGAAATTTTACCGTCAACCTTTTGGACAGACAGCACTTCGGTGCTTCGTTATGTCCACAATGAAAACAAAGTCTTTCACACGTTCGTCGCCAACAGGATCCAACACATAAGAGATCATTCTTCCCCTCACCAATGGAAATATGTGCCTTCGCAACTTAATCCGGCCGACGACGCCTCCAGAGGCTTAGAAGCCAAAATGTTTCTCAAACGAGAGCGATGAAAATCAGGCCCTGAATTTCTATGGCGTCCTAAATCATGCTGGCCACAGCAGCCCTCGTTTCTCGATCCTGAATTGTATAACGATCCTGAAGTCAAGGAAAAGGGCTTGTCTTTCGTCATCCTATCAAACGAGTCGCACATTATCGAAACTCTCACCTCCAAGCATTCGAATTGGTACAAAATTCTGCGCATTCTAGCTAGGGTGATTCATTTCAAGCTTCTCTTTTTAAAAAAACTAAAATTAAAAAGCGTCTACAAAACAACTCACGATCTTGATACGGCAGAAACGATAATTCTTAAATATTTTCAATCGAAGTTTTTCGCTGAAGAACTAAAATGCTTTCAGCAAGCCAAACCTATCAAACGTTCAAGTAGCATTATTAACCTCGATCCGTTTTACGAAGACGGCTTAATCAAAGTCGGTGGACGACTCAAATTAGCCGAAGTTCCGTACGCAAGCAAGCACCCTATTCTGTTGCACAACGCCTCTTCCATCGTTCCGTTAATTATACAAGATGTCCATAATAAATTAGGACACGTGGGCCGACAGCATGTATTAGCTCAATTACGAAATAAATTTTGGATTACGAAGGCTAATGCTGCTGTTCGTAGAACGTTGTCTAACTGCACATTTTGCCGAAAAATGTTCGGTAAACCAATTGAGCAAAAAATGGCTGATTTACCAAAAGAAAGACTCAAACCTAACGCACCTCCTTTCTCCGTTGTAGGGTTGGATTATTTTGGCCCATTTTTGACTCGTAAAGGAAGATCTTTGGTCAAGCGATACGGTGTCATTTTCACTTGTTTGTCAATCCGGGCCGTACATATTGAAGTGGCTTCTAGCCTAAATACTTCAGCCTTCATACAAGCACTAAGAAGGTTTATTGCCAGAAGGGGCCAAGTAACCCAGATCAAGTCAGACAACGGCACCAACTTTATTGGAGGCGAACGCGAGCTAAGAGAAGCGATTTCCCAATGGAACCTTGAACAAATTCGTACCTTCCTCATACAACGGGGAATTGTCTGGTCTTTCAACCCACCTGGAGCTTCACACTTTGGGGGGATCTGGGAAAGACAGATTAAATCCATTCGAAAAATTCTTACCGGGATATGTAAAGAGCAAAGCCTTATAGATGAGTCTCTCATCACTCTCATGTGCGAGGTTGAAAGTATCATAAACAGCCGTCCTATTACCATTATCTCCAATGATCCTAACGACCTCGAACCTTTGACCCCCAACCATCTGCTTTTACTTAAGAGTCCTATGGCTTTACCACCGGGCGTTTTCAATCCTCAAGATTGCTACTCTCGCAAACAATGGCGCCAGGTACAATATCTCGCTAACGTGTTCTGGAGCAGATGGATTAAAGAGTTCTTACCTCTGCTACAAAAAAGACAAAAATGGTGTCAAACTAAAAATAATCTTTCAGTCAACGATGTTGTTTTGGTTGTCGACAAGGCCTTACCTCGGGGTGCATGGGGCGTGTCATTGAAGTCTACCCCGATTCAAACGGCCTGGTTCGTACGGCTCGAGTGCGAACTAAACATTCAGTTGTTCTGCGACCTATCAGCAAATGATAGACTCTAATAACAAAGAATGAAGTAATAGTGTATTGTTTAATGTTCCAAGTATTGTGTAATGTTCAATATACTCTAATTAATAAAGAATGTAGTAATAGTGTATTGTGCAAGGTTTCAATTTAATGGCGCTTTTATGTTTCTGTCGTACTGTTATGCCGAATATTAATCGCCCCCCTTGGTGCGCTTAAAGGGGCGGGAATGTAAATGCCGTTCTTGAAACAACTCTACGTCTTGCTTTAAGCTAGTTTCCTTTTTTGCCTTTTCAAGAAAAACGCCTTTTTTTTTGTAACGTCACCGAGTTGGTCCTTTGTTCATGTCAAACGCCCAATGATTTAATTTAGATTCAAGTCGCAAGCTACCAGTGTTGTTTTAGAATAGCAATAGTACAGAATTGGACCACTTTAAAATTTATTATCTATATTTCTTTTGTTGTAGCAATATTAAGTCAAAGTTTCAATGTTTTATGTAATCAAGTATTGAAACCTAAAAGTGATTATCGCTGCGATTTATCGGTAAGTTCTTGTTTTACGCTTGTTTACGTTTACGTTTGTCATTGTGTTTTATCAGTTATACGATTTATTGTTTGTGTTGTTTTCAGAAAACGACACCCGAAACCAGTGCAAATACAATTAATTCAAATCAAATTAAAACTTCAAATCAAATAACTTGGTGGTGTCAGTTAACGATATCCGGAATAAGATAGTCACGTAAAACCCAAACGCCAAACGAATTGGCAGTCACAGTGGCTATGCAATTCTTAGTTTGAATTGACGCATTTTCCGTCCAAATAAAGGGTGATTACATTTTTTTTGAACACCATCATTTTCAAAGCCGCGTAATACGACATTGCAAGAAGTCATCGCAAAATTTTAAGCTAATGCAAGCTCTTGCATTGTATACAGCTATTGCTAGATTTTAAGCACTGGACCTCGGCCACTCTTGAATGGTAAATGCGACCCTCCGACTAAAAAGTTTGTCCACCCCTGAATTAGACACTTACACTTTACGATTCCTCTTTCCCATATGAGCTCTCCTATCGGAAAATATTTGAACTACCTCATTTTTCACATCTGCTGAAAGGAATTCTCTTTCGATGCTGATTAAAGCCGAACTTGTCAGACGTTCCTGCAGTATAGATGATCTTATACATGTTTTTATCAAATTCAACTTTAAAAATGACCTCTCACAGCTTGCAATTGAAAATCCGATGGTGAGCAGTAACCTACATGCAATAGTTGGGAAGGCATCCCTCCCAAACTGCATTAAACATTCGAGAGCATGCTTGGGATTAGAGGGAACTGCATTTCCTCTAGCTCGAAGGAGCATAACAAAGTCAAAGCTAATTATATGTTTGGTTTTTGTACAGTACATAGCAAACTAATTGAAATTTTGTAAATAACAATTTCAGTACAAAAACTGACACTGCTGAAGATTTTCTACGAAACATAATCACACCATGCCCCCCAAGCAAAATCCTATTGGATCCATGCAGCATGTGTTAATAGGCTTACGACACGAAAAAGCATATATTTTCAACAATTTAATAAAATGTAATTTTTTAATTTCACTCTTTTGATGCCCCCTACCTAAAATTCCCGGGGCCGTCGCCTCCTTCTCCCCCCTCTGCACGCCACTGTTTTGGAGTGAGCTTGAAAAAGTTATGCAAGGCATATCAACAGTTCGTTTTGCATATCGGGACTGGTCTAAATTGCATAATGATTCCACGGAAACGCTGATCTTTTTCAACAGTGTAGTTAAACAGACTTAAAAAAGTTATTTCCCCTTCGTCTTTGCTTTCAAATGCGTCAATTTTTCCTCTGAATGCCCATTGATGAGTATCCAAAAAAACTACTACGTCAATCAATGTAAAAAATAGTAACGATTTCTTTCAATTGTTGCTGTGTTGACTGATGAGGTAATTTCCTTACCCATTTCAGCCGTTTGATTTTCTTTCCAGATACTGTAGCATGCTAATGGCACAGTAGTTTTCTTTGAAGGCAGCATGCTTGAAAAACATCTATTCATTTCAGTAGCATACTTCAAATTACGATAGTAGTAAAAGTTGATTCACAGCGCATTCCTCGAAAGTCTCCCCCAGCTTTAGATCCAAAATTGCGGCAAGAAAAGCAAAAACCTGCATCAAACTTGTCAGAATATTCCAACCAATCCAACTTCTGATACCACGCAGCATTGAAGCATTTTTTCTTGGCCCCAAACATGCTTACAGGATAAGCACGCAGGCTAACTTGCTTCCGGTCATCAACTCCCAAATCATTAACATCAGCAGATTTTTGTTGCACACAGGCGTCCTTGCAACAGATATTGTTAGGTGCACTGCAGCTAGCAGGACCGTTGACAGAACAGTGCGAGCCCGGTACCAACATTAATTCCGGGCCCCCTTTAACAAGGATCTGATAACCTGGAGCCAGGAGCGTTGACAAAGTGGTCCATGGGGTACCTTTGTTACCATGCTCGGATTATTTTAGAGGGCCAGGGTATTTTTAGGGGGCCAGGAATTAATGTTGGTGCAGTGTTGCCAGATTCTTGCTGGTGCTTTTCCCCAACAAAGTCTGAAAATTTCTTCAGAGAAAATTAGTGGCCGAAATTATTGAAACCATCTAGCAAAACATCCATAGACGCAGTGATTAGCAGGCGTTGACCTTTTTTTTACAAGATCAAACTGAAGCACTAGCTGACTTTGGTCTGCATATCAATGGAAAACTTCCTCAGCAGGTCTAAATACTCATTTTCCACCACTCTTGCAGCTGTTTTGACAGCAAGAATTTACCTTTTTCTTTCTGTACCCAACGTACTTCCGATACTTTCAATTGAATTTCCTTATTTGGCAACATTGTGTTGCCCGGACTGATCTCGCAAAGGCTCCGCCTGGAGTTGCATCCGACTGTAGTCCAAGTTAAAATGAGTGCACTCCGTGTGACGACTAGTCACTTCTATCATGATAGATACTGAGCGTAGACGGCAATCCATTTACTGTACAAAGCCAGGTGTTGTTGGCGACTTTGTGCATGTGGTTTGTGTTTGAAGTTTCTGGGGTTGCTACATAATTCCCCTCCTCAAGCACGCGCAGCTAGCGGAACGTGAGACGGAACGGAGGGGGTTGCTGAGGTTGCAACATGCCTTCCATGCCAACGTTGAGAAAGTGAAACTTGCCGGCCGAAGTAAGTCAGATTCCCGCCAAGACATCAATTGGAAGGCGGTCTTGACGTTTGGACTCGGCGACTCGACGATGACTTGTGCTGCTTGACTGAAGACGCTGCCGTCCAACTACATCGGAGGAGATGTAACTTCTTTGCGGGGTCACCATTGTAATGCAACGGCAGGCATCTGACTGTGGTCCAAGTTAAAATGAGTGTACTACGTGTGACGACTAGTCACTTCTATCATGATAGTTACTGAGCGTAGACGGCAATCCATTTACTGTATAAAGCCAGGTGTTGTTGGCGACCTTGTGCTTGTGGTTTGTAGTTGAAGTTACTGGGGTTGTTACACCAAGTTTTATCCAATTACAGCAGGGCCCAAAGGTTTGAGACCACCTAGGTAAAACAGGGCCCACACGTGACAAGCAAAACCAATTCGCGATGATTATTTTTATATTTTTTGTCTTTGACAGCGGCGCGTGCCCTCTAAAAGAGCCCCGGCCTGGATATTTTGTGCCTCTTGCCCCTCTCAACGGCCCTGCAGACAAGCTGAAACCTTGCAAACTTTCAAAACTTCCACACAAATTAGAACTTTGCAACCAATCTTTTAAACTCATTTTGCACCTTTTACGTCCTCACAGGGCTGTTCAGAGAACAATCCGGGCTCGGTACCAATATTAATTCCCGGCCACTTTTAACAAGAATCTGGTAAAACATGAGTTGCTGGGTTTTGTCCACTTACAAATGGATGAGTGTTTGGCATAATTGCTCAGAACTTGCTTTTTTTCTGCGCTTTTTTTCTTTTGTAGCTGCACTCTGATTCCGCTCTTCTGAGATATTTCTGTCTGGCTACTTTACTCTTCCAATAATCAAATTTCTATATGTGGGGTAATAAAGCAAGCTTAGTTATAATGCTATGTCTATGGAATGATACAAGGCTAAAAGTATGGCGAAAAACAAAATGTGAGTGACATACAATGCATCAGTATCAGTCACCAGTAATTGGTAAGTAAAATGCAATCTAACATAACAGGATTGATGTGAAATGATGTTGTAAAATCTGTCCATAAATAAATTGATTGATCCATGTAGGATATCTGGGTTTAGGACTTAGGGGTTTGGGGCTAATCCGATGACGAGACAAAGGATTTAATTTGTAGATAGGCGCAGCCAATCAATAGGAGTACCGGTATATGTTGACTCAAATTACTAGCCTTTAACCTACTTTTTTAGTTTTATTTCAGAAAGGCATTTAGGATTGGAATTTATATTGACCAGATTAGGAAAATTTTTGATTGAATTATTCTCGATTATGCTTAACATACAATTATAACTTGGAAATTATCAAAACATCAAGAAGAAAAACTGCAAGACAAGCTAGGAAGCAACAAAACGCCTAATAGTTTTCTAGTCATGCTGCTTTTTTGTAGAACAATGAGAGGTTACCACGATGACAATTTATTAATGTTTAAATGCTTTTATGTACAAATATTTCCAGAACTCAACATCTACAGAAATTTAGTAATGTACAGGTAATTCGAGCTACCACAATTTATCGACCAAGCTACTAGAGTTAATCAATTAGTCATCAAATATGGAAAAATTTAAATAACTGCCAGTGCTACCTCAATATACATTTATATGCTGCACCAACATACTAACATACATCGTTAATATTGGCGAAGAAAAATTTGGTCATTGGTCTGTTTTTTCCGCCAGGGTGTGAAAGACTAAAATGACTGAAGTGGCTTTGAACGACAATACCAATTTAAAGTCATACCTAAACATTCAAACATTATAAGTCTAACAAAAAACTAAAATTGATTAATGCTACAGATAATAATACATTGAAATACAGCAAATTTCGAATTAACAAAAAAATATTTTGCGAAAAAATCGCGCTTTCCAATATCAGTTACTTTTTTTTTAATGGCTTTATAATTAAGCCTGCTCAAGATTTCTAACATGCAGAGGCATGAATAGGAATGTTTTGCAAATAAATGTGTCCTGGCAATCGATGTATTTCTTAATGTGACTAGTACTTTATACAATGTTTAAACATAAAATAGCTTAGCTCTGTATACTTTTCATGTTGAATACTGAATTTATGTCTAGGCTGTGAATCAATTTAGCTTTCACTTGCCTGTTGTGTTACCTATGTCATCTTGAAACGCTGTGAATGACGAAGTGGTGCTGAACGTGACAGTAAATATCGCAATCAACGGTGTCAATTCTACTGTAACTGTAAAGTCAGAGCAATAAAACAATTTGAGCAATAAAATAATATAAACTTTCAGTTTATTTTATTGCTCTGATTCAATCATTGAGCTCTCTACTGTCAAATCAACCGACTACGTAACTGTAAAGTCTGTATATGAATGTAAAACATACAAGTACTTTACAATTAGCCACAATCGATCGGACCAGAACAAGGATTCATTTTTTTGTGCATAGCAGGAGCTGAATCAGGAGCCAGAAATTCGGTGTTCGGATCAGGATTAGGTTTGCACTTCAAAATTCCTGGACGCAAGCACTTGTGTCCTGCACTATACTTATACTGTACCTACTACATATAACTTAAGTAACCCCAAAGTCTTTTCTTCATTTGAAATCTTTGCCATTCATAATGGGTAGGCATAACAATAAGCAGCTGGAATATTTGTTTTATAGTTTGGTTGTATGAAAATGTGGTTCTATGACTGAATTGATGGAACTAAATTCCTGGGAGCGGGTTGAGAACTCAGAGTCCAAATTTTCCATGACTTTGAAAAATTTTTAAAAAGCCGATCTCGTGACAGTTAGCATGCATGGAAAGAGAGGCATATATTTAGTGATATTTAAAAAAAAATTAATTTGGCTTTTACTTGAAAGATTTCACTGCTGACCACAGTTAAGCAATAGATTGCCCCTAGAAGCTTTGAATGTTACTGATTAAAATGGGTAAAACAGTCATTAAGAAAAGTTAAATAGCATAGATTGGTGATTCAGCAAAACAATAAACTCATTCTTTTTATGTGATTATTTGTTATTTGATCATATGCTGCGATTTGATTATTTATTAATTAAATACTTCATCTTAAGTGCTAGTCTAATTTGTCGTAGTTGAAGACGTTACTACCACCAAAATCTTTTGAATGGTCCATGCTAAAAGTACTAACCTAACTCCAAAGACGCAATACGTAATTTAATTTTTTGTCAAAATGATCCAAACAAAAATTAAAATCATCTAGATCGCGATCCGTTTTTGGGTCATACCTACCATACAGCATTTAGCGCTTCTCGAAAAGGCTTCGCAGACTAATCGCACACAATTTCTGACAAAGTTTGGAATTTTTTCAGGACGAAATTGTTTTGTTTTCAGGCAGTTCCTTTAATGAGTAAGTGCTGTTATTTTAGGTAGACAGTGTTAGAGCTTCTCTAATTTTACAGGGTAGGAATGGAATTGAAGTTAGATATTGTTACCATGCTTAATTTGTCTGCATTGCATATAAATAAATTTTATTTCGACCACCTAAAATTTTGGCCGAAACAGTTATTATTTTTAACAGAGGTTAATTAATTATGTCTTTTAGGGCTAAAAAGAAAACTCCTCAATCGCTTCAACATTTATTTTTACACATCTCATAGAATTTAAGCAGTAAATGTTATTCTTTTTGGCAAAATTTACCTGGTAGGCTGATGTGCATTTCAATGATTCCTTGATTTAAAGTTTATTCAACAGAAAAATTGTGTTACGTTAAAATATGTGCTTTGAAAAAAGTAAGGGCTCCACTGTTTAGGTTTACGAGTCCACCTACTGCTTTCGAAGCCCTTTCTGCAATTGGAGGTAGAAGGTAAATACTCAATCTCATTCACTATCGGAGGAATAAAATAATTGAAGCTCACTCGCCTTACACCTATCAATTCCAAAAAAATAATCGCTACATCCCACAAATATTTTGCTTTCCATTTTAACCCTTGAACTCACGTTTTCAACCTTGATCCCCTTTAACTTGCGTCCAGGTCGCATTTTCTATCATCTGATCATCGACGCCGCAGTTCTAGTGCACAAACCGCCACGAGATAATTTGCGTCACGAAATAAAATATTTACTTCACAAAACCAACCAAAACGCGATAATGACGTCATAGAATAATATCACTATGTCATTTCAAATCAAAAGCGTCAAGAAGTTTGCTCGATCCATCATCTGTCAAAAATCGAGGGAAACATGCAAAACCAACCATTGGCAGGGGAGGTATGTTTAAGGGGGCTTCATCTTCCACCATATTTCCATCAACTGGCGCCATCCTGTAATTCATGAGATTAAAATTATACAATTAAATTAAAATTTGCATACAATTAAAATTAATTAAAATGTAAAATTAAAATTAAAATCTATACAATAAAAATTTTATCGTATTGCGAACATTCGATGCTGCTTCGCGAAGACTTAACTCGACTCTTGGGTGCCCACCAATGGCAGTCCGCCTTGTTCGTGATGAGGCTACCAGTCACTCATGGCTGGTTCCAAATGGGCTGCCATCTTTCCCCTAGCCCAATTTCAATTTGGTTGACGGCATGAATCTGCATTGCCGTTCGTTCCGTACCTCCATCCCGAGAAAGAGAAGGGGTAATCACAACAACAACAACAAGACTTAACTAGGCTGGAAACTGGACTAAATTGGTTTTAAATTTTAGGTAACTTTTCTTCGAAACTTGGCTGGCTCAAATATATCTGCCTTTTTTTTGCAAAGAACGAAAAAATCTCTGCCCCCTAGGCAGGAATTCAATAAACAATCTGGTATTTAGGAAACTAGTTTCAGAAGGCGAAGAAGAGGAAGAGCGGAAGGATTCTCCTTCAAACAGATATCTTCTTGACTACATAATACTTAAGAAACTTTTTCAAACAATACTTTTTTGTTTATGTTTTCACCTGCTCTCACACTCCCTCAAATACAAGTGTGACTTCATCAGTCATCTTTACCCTGTAGGGCTGTTCGGTCGCTGAGCTCTTATTATCTTCGCTTCAGCCAGTGAGCTTTTCCTACCATCCATACCTTTTCCCCAAATACCGGTTTTGAAAAAATCTTCTCCACGCCGCTTTATCGTAGTGTTTTGCCCGCAGGTTTGTGAAGTAGGAGCTCGAGTATCGCTTCTCCGGTTCATCGATAGATTCCGCCGACATCAGGCTCCTAAAGAAAGGAAAACCAGTGATTGATTTTCATCAAAAACACCTAGCCAGCTCATAGTAAAGACAATAAATCGCGCCGCGCACAAGGTTTCTGGAGTTCCTGGCTACATCTTACTTAGCTTGTGTTCTACGTAGGAACGAAACTTGCTCGCCATTGGAACAACCAGCGATTTCAAAAGTTTTATTTGTTTGATTTTATGAAGTGCATCGAAGCGAAATTTCAAACTTATGGGTAGGAGAGGCATCAAAACAATTTACATACATATTTTCAGGAATACATTATCAAATCTTAGGACCAGTTTTAACGACTTTTTGTCGGTAAATGCCTATGTGTGCGACCTAAAGCCTGGCTGCGCACATGTTGCTGGGTCTCGGCATATACGTCGCTGGAAAGAACAAAGTAACTCAAAGTGATGCACCTACAGTTAAGTTATTACAATAGTCGCCATTTGTAATGATGAGGTTAAGAATATCAAATCAGACGGCTGCGTCGGCTTCACTCAATCGCAAAGGAAATGACTTCAACATTTAGATGATGTGTAGCTCGAAACTAATAGTTTGTTTCAAAAGATAAAACTGGACCATCTTTACTTCCATGTTTTTGTAGGGAGATCACCAATTTGTTTGTTTGGAGTAGGCGGCTACATTTTAAAATGTTTAGAAACTTTATTTGTTGATAAATCTTTTAGAAAATGTTGATAGCTAATGCACAAAAAGCACGCTTTTGAGAAAAAATAGTAAAAATGCACCAAAGAACTAACCTAACTTTTCTAGAAATTGCAATTCTGTGAAGTGCTGGCACAAAAATTTTGAGTGCTTTTAACCGGTAGGCTATACCAAAAAATTTTTCAAATCTTCATTTTTTGAAAAACCATTTTGCAAATTTAAATAGAAAATGCCAAAAAATCATGCTTCCTCGGAAAAAGTAGAACTTACTTTTTCTAAAAATTGCAGGTTTCTTTGGCCTAGTAGGAAAATTGTTCAACTAAAGTATTGAAACATGATGTATGCAACCAATTTGATCAGCCATTATAAACTAATCCATAGCCTTAACTAATTAGAATAACATATCACTGGAAAACAGATTTCTTTAGCTTTCAAATGACGCTGAATTAGTACCTTATCGCAACGTTTGTGTATAAAACTAATCTCTTTCTACAAACATTTGTCAGAGCAGCAACGAAACCATGTGGAAGATATAGGCAATTCTTTCTGTACACGCACGCGATGGTGATCATCTTGACCTATTTATCAAGACCGATAATACTCACAAGAAAGAATTATGCCACAGACTATCATAATTTTTAAAAACTGTAAAGGGGGGGGGGAAGCACATTCAATAATGATTGCGGCGCTCAAATGGTGATTAATGTAAATTCGTAGTGCGTCAGGTTCACATGTTGTTTGTAATGTGCAGTTGCTTGCTTGATAACTGTGCGTTACTTGACTTGCAGTTAAATGCTGGTCTGAAGCGCTGGGATCAAATTACATGTATTGCCATTTCTGTTACAGTTGCGTTTCGTATCAGTTCAGTGTTTGTCGCTTTTGTTAGTCATACAAGTGCTTCAGTTTAAATCTTCAGTTAATATGTTTTTGTTTCCATATGCACTATTTATTTTATGCCCTATTTTTGGATGTCATGCGTTTCAGTTGGTTAAAATCCGAACTAATCTGGCTGTTGTGATTTACTTTAATAAATGCGTTGAGAAGTTTCTATCTTCAATGTCGAAGTTGAAATAGCTAGAACGCAATAGTGGTGGTTTTGACAATCAAGGAAATAAGCTATTTAGTGATAGGCCTATATTACAATTTGGTGGGCACCCTTTTCTATTTACAGTATATTTGTGATATTACTGATGTTGTGGAATGAATCTGAAGTCAAAGACAAAAAGTGCTAAGGCAAACTTGTTATTGCTGGTAGTAAACTGAGTTTTATTAGCCTAACGTGAAGGCATAAGAGTTGGATCAATTACATCATTACAGATCAATTACAATTGCACCAAAATTTTTTTCAATTACATTACAATTACAATTACTTTATGCTGAAAAACTCAAATTACAATTACAATTATAATTACTCTTTAACTTGTAATTAAATTACAAATTACAATTGCAATTGTTTTTTGAAGTTCCGATTAAAAAGTTGCATTCAAATTTGTTTAATATCAAAGTAAAAATTAAAAGCGATAGATACAAATATTTTAAATGTTTCCAAACATGCATTAAATTTTCAAGACAGTTTTAAGCTCAATCATCACTTACTATTTTGTTAAAGATGAATACTGTACATGCAAAAGTAACTTCTAAAAATATGCGACAAAGCGATAAACATATACAACTTAGACGTTACCGAATTAGACGAACAAACCAATGGAGCAAAATAAGTACACAAAACTCAAAATGCACTTGAAAATATTTGATAGAACAAAAGCAGACACCGAGAAAAGATCAACCAAAACCTCACTTTTTTAAACAGGCAGGATGCTTCTGCTTTGACAATAACTAAAGCCAAAGATAAAAAATGGTGCAGTTAAAGTGCTTTTGCAAGTCGCCTGCTAAACAATGTTAACACATACGTCTTGTAGTCAGTTCACGAGAAAAGAAACAGTTTTTAGAAATACATGTTGCCATAGACTATTCAATTTTGAAACTGTTAGTTTACAGTTTTACTGTATCGAAACTTATATGTTGAAATTGCACTTAATAAACGTCAGGTTGCGAAAAGTATCTTTGCCCAGTAAATTTCTTTTAGCAGTATAGAAATAGAGTACAGAAATTTACCGCAATTGAGAAGTCTTTCTGACGGTGCGGATGTTGGTGTTGGTCCCGAATATTCCTTTGCTAAGGCAGCAAGTGTGGGAAGTTCTTCTGATTTTTCTTCCAGTACATTAGGGGATCGTCATCAAAATGGGTGATTTCTTCTTCAAAATACCTTTCCACTTCCCTTACTGAATTACTAGGTTTTCTATTTTTTGAACCAGCAGCAATAAAGTCAAATAACCTTGGCTATTTGGCAAGGATTTCATTTTCATCATCACTGCTAGTGCTGCTACTGTCTTCTTCGCACTGACCAAGCCTACCAATGACATGCACTTGTAATAAACGCATAGCTTTTTTTTTTAATATCATCTTCAATCCACTTGTCTTTGAATCTTGAATCAAGAAGTGATGCAAGTCTGTTATCTATGGAGTTAAGAACGGGCAACAACCTTTTTGAAACAAAATCTTGAAGGGTTTTTGTTCAGTTTTTGCAGGAACTAAGATTTTAATTCTTCAGTTGCTTCAATGCTTTCATTAACCAACCACAACAGGACAAATGCAAGAACAATTTACAATATTTTCTCCTTTAATTTGTTGCATTGCTTCCTCAAAAGGAAGCAGTACACTCACAAGTTCATTCAATGCAAATAATCTTGATTTGTAATTCTTTTACATGATAGGATTATAGTGGGAGCTTTATTGACTTCTTCATGATCTTTCAAGACACCTTGCAACATAACAAGCTGCGAGTTCCATCTTGTAACACTCTTTGCTCATAATGTTATTTTTTGGGTTATAAGTATGTGATTGCATTAATCCGATAAGCTGATCAAAATTTGTTTTCCGAGTACGAGTAGTCATAGGAGAAAGCAGCATCCATGATTTGTTTTCCAGGTAATAAATGATCATAATAAATGAATTCAAGGTGATATCAATCTCCTCCCATTTTGTTAAATAGTTTTGCATCAAAAATGCGGGCTCACAAATGTGACTCATAACATAAGAGCCACATAAAAATACGAAGGTCGATTAGGCATTTAGATCTATGTCAGTTATAAATGAGTAGTAAACTGCCCCTATTCACTTGCTCATGATTCAGGATTTGCTCCTTTCTATGTTATTATTTGTCAGTTTACGTAACAATCGTTCTGTTTATGTTCAAATTTTTCAAAACGCAAAAGTAATTGTAATGGGGACAAAAATTTTTGAAAATTGCAATTATAATAACAATTACACAAGACCAAAAAGTTTAAATTACAATTAAAATTACAATTACGTGAACAAATGTAATTAATTAAATTCAATTACAATTACAGTTATAATTGATCCAACTCTAGTCTAGGCGTATTTGTAGCCAGCTTCTGGTAGGGTTAATTCTCGAATAATTAGCGTATTTGGTAACATTGAGTTTAAGATAATTGTAACGCGCAACCTATGCAGCATATTAAGTTGATAAGGGGAGAGGTGTTGCCACTTTTAATTATTATTGCTCCAAACTCGACTCAATAGTTTCTGGTCCATCAAAATTTATTTCTGTACATCCAATAATCACTCGAGAACAATCAATTAAATATCATATTCAAAAATATCTAAAGGCTTCTTATAATGAAGCCATTCGTAATCTCCTTCCATCTGATTCAATTCCAGGAAAGTTATATGGATTAATAAAGGTTCACAAAAAACATTGCCCTGCGAGTCCAGTTGCCTCTATGATTGGTGCTACGGAGTATAAATTGGCAAAATTCTTGGACTTTGTTATCAAACCATTCATACCGGATAAGTGCATGCTTTAATCTTCAACTGATTTCAAAGAAAAATTACATCAGTTTAAATTCAAATCGAACCAGGTTCTTGTCAGTTTTGATGTGAATTCCTTGTTTATTAATGTCCCACTTAATAAAACTATCAATCTTATAGCCACGAAAGTTTATTCGGAAGCTGTTGAAGAAGCGTTGAAACCTCCAATAAGAAAGATTTTTGTAAAATCAATGAAATTAGCCACTTATAAGGACATTTATAAGGACAAATTTATAAGTTCATTTATAAAGACAAACTTATAAGTTCATTTGTAAGGACAAAATAATACAAAAAAATGATAGTGTGGCCATGGTTTCACCATTGGGTCCCACAATGGTCAAATTTTTCTCGCAGAATTTGAAACTCGACTTCTTCAATTGACTTTAAATTGCTCGTCTAAATTAAATTACAGATATGTTGATGATATTTTCGCTGCATTTGATAAGGAATGTGCTTGTGCTGAGTTTGTTAGTTTATCAAACTCCAAGCATCGAAACATAAAATTCACTATGCGTAGCGTAAATCTTTAAATTACGTTTCACGTTTCAAGTTAAATATTATAAATAGAGTTGGAAACCCTTTATCTTTGAACCTGCAAATCCTTAGTTTGAAAAAGCGTGCGTTTAGCGCTAGCATTTCTATTTAGTCGAGTTGGAAATAGCCAGGTTGTATCTTGGTTTGGAATTAGGTTACTTGTATTTCTCTGTTTAGGACGTCAAAATTTATCAGTTTCTAGAATAGCAGCCAGATTGTCAATTAAGATATTTGTTTTATTTTGCAGGTAAAGTGGCCAAGGTATTTCACCGTTACCACAAACATTCCCCGACCTATGTTTGTATGTTACATAATGTTTAAACGTCTCAATATATCGCTGCTAAGAAAACTTTATTTTATGGTCAATTTCTGTCTGGGCTATTGCAAGGTGTTGAGAGCGTCTGTCTGGAAACCGAGGTGTGACTGTTCAAATCCTTGCCAAACTCCAATAGAATCAAAGATTTAAAATCTTTTACCCAATGGAGAAGTAGCGTAAAACGGTACTTTTGATTTCGGAACGACAATTGACTGCGTCAACAGCATATCAACTTTTTATTGGCGTTCTTACAAATATCAATTTGGTGAAGTTTGCTGAGTCGATATTCTTATACTCGACAATACTGATGAGAGCGCTGCTATTTTCTCAACTTAACCGCGAGTGTTTGATTTGGGGTTAGTTTGCTTTTTGCCGGGCTGCGTTTATGCCAGGACCACGCAACATGCGCGCGCCAGAGGCGTTAGTTCATTCAAATACCCAAACAGCTATGATAAAGTTGTAAGTAGTGAGCCTACTATTTATGGAAAATACATATCAATTACTTTGGCGCCTTTCCACAACTTTGATATACTTCCAATTGAAGCACTTGCTCAATTTTATCGAAAAACGTTTATTAGGTTTAAGGACGCTTATGGTTAAAACCAGGGATGTGGAAGCGGGAGCGGTGAAAGCGGAAGCGCAAAAATTTTACAGCTTCCGCTTCCGCTTAGCTTTTTGGACTTGAAGAGAAACTTGGCCAAAAAGTTTTGTCCATTCCCCGTGTGGATTAAACGGTGAAGTTGTACTATAAGTCTGAATGAACGTGCGGTATCAGTAGCGCGAGACAACAAGAAAAAATATAACTAGCATCACGTTTTATGGCGATTACGGATAAAAAAAGAGGTGTTCCGACAATTCAAAGTCGCGTTAGCGCACTTCGCTACTCAGAAGGATTAGAGTCAATACGTGCTGTGGGGACGAACGGGAGGACTGTATTGATGATTAGAGTTAAAGTAGAGTATAGGATAGAGAGGGAAAATCCGCGCTATATCGTTGTAATTTGTTGTTGTAACGACAGGTTATTCTCGAGAGTTGTAGTATATGGCCATACGGTTTAGATCTGAGAAGCATTAGGTTAACTGTTGTAAAAGTGGTAGTAAGTAGTGAAGGAACTAGTAATAACTGTTTATTTGTTGAAGATTCGACTTATTTTTTCAAGTGTAGTAACGAAATATTAGATTTTTTTTACTAGCAATTAATGATTTCTAAATTTTTGTTGGTGGGGGTTCCGTGATAAACGCGAAAGTACGTCAGGGGTTCCGCGATGACAAAAAGGTTGAAGAGCATTGTTCTACATTCAACACGAGTTCGAACATCTAGAAAAAACAAGCACAGAGTAGTTCGGAACACAAGCTTAAGCGAAGTAGGTAAAGTATGAGCGATATAAGGATAGGTTTTTGGATATCGATATGGATAGTCTCCTCAAAATGATAAAGTGTAGAAGAAGGCAGGCTACACAACCACAAACGCTAAAAAAATTGTCAACGGTCGTTTTTTGTTAGTGGAAGCGGAAGCGATAGATGTGGAAAAGGAAGCGGTTGACGAAGTAGCCGCTTCCTCATCCCTGGTTGAAACAGTGCAAATAAGATTTTGCCAGGGGTTCAAGAAACTTGGAGACATGTAGTGGCTATGCGCTATTCAACGCAAATGTTTTTTGTCAATCGCGTTTCAAAAACGATAGTTTTATATCGGAACGATGTGAAAAATTACTCACTTTTTATTACTGTTTTCATAGCAATCCGTTGGGTGAAGCCGGCTTTGCCGTTTGAACCGGTATTGTTTACCTCTACATTACTGAATCCTGCCGGGCGACGCTGGTAAAGCCGGATTGTGGTAAATAAAGAAGTTTTAAACAGTGTTGTAGTTAGTTAACCTTAGAACACGTAAAACCTACCAAACGTTCTAAGCTTGGATTAATTAATATAAAGGTCTTAACCAAATTACTTCTAATTAAACGCACATTTGTTTCCTAGTAAAAATCTAATATTAATTCACTTCAATATATAATTAAATCAACATTAATTTTTAAAATAATCCCAAAAGTTGATGTTTGCCCAATACCTTTCCAGCGTAGCTTACACCTTTTGCTCAGCCACGTTTTTTCGCGCCAAATGTGTGATGTCGTATGCTAGAGGTGTCAAACTCGCGGCTCTCGGACCCTTTCAATGCGGCCCGCGAGAAGATTCTGAAATTACTATTGAATTTTAGCAGTGTTGCAAGGGATCATCGTCGAACAACTCGGCACGATTGCTCATATTTGCAATGTGCCCCCCCCCCCCCAGAAGCCCACGAGTTTGACACCTCTGTCGTATACGATCTTTTCTATTACTTACCGCTCGTCGTGGTCGTTCGGTCAGGCACCCAAACTCAATCCGGGCCAGCACAAATCAAGGCCAGGACCGAGGGTCTATCCTTTTACACCCCGGGCTGTTGCGCTGCCCGAATTGGATGCTGGCAGTGGTGGTGTTAAGGCAACGTGAAGTTGCATCATCCAAAACCTGCAGACCTTGTGTTCTTCTTGGTACATGATTTATGAGACATAAAGATATAACGTGATCTGCTTATCCGGTAGAAGCCTAAGCAGCTTGCAGGTGAGACCACTGTGCCAGACAGTGTCGTAAGCAGCTGTCAGATCGACAAACACAACACCAGCCTTCTTCTTGGCCTCAAACGAATCCTCGATGTTTTGAGTAAGCAAAACAGTCTGATCCACGTTTGACCTTCCCCGTCGAAACCCAGCCTGTTTCCGAGGGAGAAGTGAATCAACGATCGACTTAACACGAGCATGTTTGAGCTTCTCGAGGATCTTGCAGGGGACACACACCAAGGAAATGGGACGATAGCTTTTCGGGTCCTTAACAGGCTTCTTGGGTTTAGGGATCACCACTGCCAGTGCTCTTCTCCAGAGGTTTGGAATTTTGAGGTGGAAGGAAGGAAGGAGGGCAGGAAGAAAGGAAGCCACACAACCGGGACTTCAGTGCAGCTCCTGCATGGTTTATTAGCTCTAGGCAAATAGAATCTGGGCCTGGGGCTTTTCCTGGTTTCAGGTGTTTGAGGGAAGCAGCGAACTCTCGAGAGGTAAAACTTTCCGAGATGTTTACTGGACTTGTTGGAGTGGCTCTCCAAAGATCTGACACTTCTTGCGAGATGAGTCGAGATGACTCACGGTCAATACCTTTGTATCTACCGTTTCTAATCAGCTGGGATGCAATAGCGTTAACTGAGACGGCACAGTGTCGAGGGGAGGGCCGTGATCTACCAGTTAGATTGTTCAATATACTCCATGTTTTTCGGCTGGAATGCGAAAAGTCGATAGCCTAACTGCCTCGGACCATCGATCTCTGTGTTTGTTGTGAAGCCTGAGGAGCAGGGCAGTGGCAGATCTGTTGGAGTGGCTTCTTTCAGGCGACTGCAGAAATGTCCCGTAGAGGTTCTCGCACTCAGCATCCCAACACGGTATGTGGTTATTTCGACGACCGCGTGAGATAGAATTTTTGGCTGCTGTTCTGATGGCATTGCAGAAGTCGTGTTAGGCCAGATGCACATCTGGTGGCAACAAACTCTTGGCAAGTTTGTTGGTCAATGCATTGTAGTGGCTCCAGTTGGCCTTGCGGAAGTTCCATCACTTAACAGGCTTGCTTGGAACAGGCAAAGCAAGCCTTGATGGAACAATATGCGAGGGTCGATGTTGTGACCTAGAGAACTTCTTAAGGTACACGGCTGTCAGGATCAACACTGAAAAATATCAGATCAGGGTTGGTGCCAATGTTTCAGCGGCCAGAAAGAAAGGTGACCACGTCCTTTGGTTCGTGGAGAGGGACAAGGCCGTTAAGGCTTGCCCAAGCAACAAGCACTCTCCATCGGCACTGCTGGTTCTATAACCCCAGTTGACATGTGGACAACTAAAATCGCCAGCACATAGAATGGGGTGAGGGAACACTAGAAGATCAGACGCCTGCAGTCGCCTAGGTGGAGGTTTGTAGACATTGATAATTCTATAACCATCAACGTCCACACACAACCACTCAGTCTCCGATGTAGCTAAAGACTGATCCGCAACAGTCCATTTAAACCCGTCATGGATAAACGTGGCAAGGCCATGCTTCCTGCTTGAAGAAGACCCAGCTAGTGCAAAGCCTGGTATTGTTTGCTTATCTGCACAAGTGCAGTGGGTCTCCTGAAGAAGAACGACAAGCGCCTCATACTGCACGGCGAGATGATGAAATACATTCATCTTGCTTGCAGTGAGGCCTTTGATGTTCAGCTGCAAGACTGCTGGCCTTTGGAACTAGTTGACGGTGTGCCCTGACGGGGGCTCATTGCCCGTCCCTGAAAAGGGCGTTTGCCGAGTAGTAGGCTCTGGCTAAACATCGGGGTGAGGGGTTACCTTTCCAGGTTGGCAGGTTCGGTTGCTGCCTGACATTTCTGAAACACGAACTAACGGCTCAGGCTGCGAGAAAGCACCTGCCATCTGAGTCGCTGTGTTACTTGTGTTTCATTTACCGCTGTTTATTTCATTGAAATTGATAGCCAAATATTTGTCATGACATGTAAGCATATCATCAACTGGCTGGGAAAATGTCAAGAATTTAAATGGAGTTTAGAAAATTAAGCAGGGTAATTATGCGCTTTAATTACTGTATGGTTGTATCAATAAAGAGACCCTACCAAACCTGCCCCTTTCTCACTCCCCTATGTAAACCTATGACAGAGCGGCGATAATGCAGCTTTTCGCCGAAGTTTCCTTGTGCTGCCTTTTTTTGTGTTTTTCCATCTTTTTTTATTTTGAGTATCTCGTTAAATTATTTTGACTTTTTATCAAGACAGCCCTCAACGTCGCGCGCTTGGATCTTCTGCAGCACGTTGGACGTTGATGAATTTCGGAAATGTGTCGGAGTAGGTGCTGCGTGTGGGGAGGCACTTTATTTCATCTAAGAACGGGAACTTGAAAGTGATACAAAGTATTGTAATGAGGCTGCGAAAAACTTGCTCAGAATGCTGTAAAGCCACGGCCTTCACCCCCGCCGCAATGCCGCCTCATAAAGTGTTTCCATCTTAAAACTGGATTAAATTTGGGTTTTAAACTATATATCGATCTCAAAAACTCCAGGTAAAATCGTGGAACAGTTCATGGGGTACTACTTTGTTAATTTTTGTGGAAGATTTCACTCGTCCGATCACACCCAAATACTCGGCGGCCTTGCATATAGGGACAAAAAATTCATCACAAGTTGCTACTTAAATACTTTGTCCTTCGCCAGTCATATCTTGATGGGCAGAAAAAGCATTGCCTTTGTTCCCATGATCCTAATTCCTTTAATGGTAGCCAACGGCGACGCAATTCGAGTTTAAGAGGGGAATGGTGACCTCAAAGCAGCGATTTCGTTAAAAAAAACATTAGTTTTATTAAGTAGAAGGCGTATTTCACAACTTCGTGTTTTTTGTGATAAAATTTGTGGCTTCAAGTCCTGACTGCGTCCTTGGTTGATGCACTCTGTTGAGTGCTCACGCGTAGCAAACAGCAAAGTTGGCAAATGTGAACCTGAACAACATCTGATTTAGCGTTGGCCTGGGTTTTGAAACCTTATCGTGTTTTTCGTTGTAAGGACTTGACTGTGACTTGTTTCTGAGTTGTATCACTTGCCTAAATCTTGTAATTGTCGCTTCAATATTGCGTTGCTGGCTTTTATGTGGTTACCTGTGGTTTTGTTTTAGTTCAATTGACTTAGCTGTGTAAGCTTGATCAAAAAAGCTCGATTTATATGCTTGTTGCTTTGATTTTGTGTTGTAGTAAATAGTGTTACAATATTGGCAATATCTCACGCTATAAATCTGTAGTCTTTTGCGTAACCCGTGTGTGAGTTGAACCAGCGTTGTGTCGTTGCTATGTTTGTTGCAGTTGCGGTATCGTTGATTATAAGTAATTAGTCGTTGTATTTGCAAGATTGACCCTCATGTGATGCAGTAATAACTGCCTTCTTATCACACTTTTGCACTATTCTCAAAGTAGACACGCAACAGCAAGGATCGTTTTCTTAGTTTCTGTAAACCTGTACGTTTGAGTTGAAAAACTATTTCAAAAGGAGAAGCTTGTAGGTACCAACGTAGATAAAATTTGGATAAGATGTTCTCTTTTGCTGATCGTCATTGTGGGGAAGCTGTCGTGAAGAAGAAGCACTAGGGGATTAAAATAGTTTGAAACGAACACCGCCGCGACCTTACGAAACGCTACCCCACTTGTTACTAGACAGTTTGTGGCGTTCATAATTTCCGTCCTCAGTTTCTGCGTAACGAAGGATTTGTGCGAGAAAGATCAGGTGACAGCAGTGAGAAAAAGGCAAACGCGCGCGTTTTGTCTATTTCCCCTTCGTCGATCAGCTTCACGGTGATCTGCCTTTGGTTCGGAGACTGCCCTGTCTCTGTCCCAACGAACTCGTTTCAGTAAAATTTAGATAGTGCAACGTATATGCAAAGCTTAAATTTTGTTTGAGCTCAATAAAAGCTATCAATACCTTTGATATCAGGACCTTTTCCACAGTTTAGAATGTAAAACATTTCTCATAAACTTATTTTCAAGCAAAGTAGCAGAAATGTCTTCCACGCGGCGTGGCTTCGCGCAGGGGGGGTTGCTTTCTTTTGATTTTCCCCTTAAATTTCCTGAAGTCTAAGCTGGCTACACCTAAAGCTCCCTCTTAAAAGTATTCAACGGAGTTAAAAACAGCCCTGTCTTTCCCTCAAATGTTTAGCTTTGATCCCAATAGCTCTATAAAGCAATTATCAAGCAAAATAGCAAAAATTTTTCTCTCAAATGCAGAGAGATTTTTTTCGGTCGGTCTAATCATCAGCTCTGCTGAGTTGAAAAGTATAGGTTCAAGCAGCTACTCCGACTTCATCGTTTGCAAAAGCAGGAACGAAAAGTTGTACTTTAGTAAATAGAGCCATTGTTCCTGTATCTGAGATGGTGACTATCTTATTATATTGATCAAAATTAGTAATACAATATAATTGGTAATATTATACTCACAAGCAAAGTATGATTTCACTAAACATTATTCGTATTTTTTTTAAAAAAAAGGGAAAGAAACGAAGTCAAAAATGATGTAGGGCCAAAGTTGTGGTCGCTTTCGCAATTACAGGAATACACTGTAGCGTATTTAGTAGTGAGCTTCTTTCTCGACAGGTTTACAAAGATAAGTGAAAATTGGTGAAATGGTTGAACACCATTTAGTACTGGTACCGATGGTTTTGGAATATTAAAAAATGGACGAAAATAATCATTCCCCTCGAGCCTCAATAAAACTGGGCTGCAGCAAAGGTGCCCCCCTGACCACTTGGTGCAAAGAAGAATAGAATTACCTTATCATCCGAGATTTTCCATCGTTTGCAATTGATGCACATTTTCCTGAATGTAGAAGCATCACTGTTGCTATGGTAACCAGAAGAACAAGAATCTTCATCTTCCTCAAATCAGCAGCACAATATTACAAAGGCCGAGATTCACCGTTAGACAGTACAATGCAAAGCTTGATCGCAATTAACTCGCTCTCCATTCCGTTGTCTGTATTTGTACACTCGCTGGTTTCGATTTCCGACTTTTATTTCGTCATAATTCCTTCATCAAGAAAGCATTTGCGGCGATTCATCCAGACATTTGTTTACACAGGAAGGCTCTGGCATACGGTAGATGAACGGCTACTTGACGATTTGTTATAATTAATATGCCTTCAATTGAGAATATTACAAGAAAATCGCAAATAATTCATCTCAATTGTGATGCAATAAATCATCACGAAAATAGCGACAATCGTTCTCCGACTTGTTGTTCAGTTTATTTCCGCACAATATTTGTAATAGGTATCTAGGTGACAGGCAACGCTGCTTTGTGGGGGTTCGCGTAAACTTTTGTAAAGTTATCGCAACTCCTTAAAAAGCAAAAAATCAATGGTTTTGTTGGCAGAATGACCTCGCCTATGTCTCAAAAAAATTGGAAGAATTGCAAATAGAGTGTACAGAAAGATAAATAGACATGAAGCTACACATTTTTTATTTCTGCTACAACAAACTATACGCGCATCTGATTAGTTTTCGTTTCTTCTTGTGGTCGATGAGTAAACTGACCAGTGATCAACGCATATAGTTATTGTAGCTCAAACAACAGCGTATTTAGGGAAAAAATGAAGGAGATAACCCACAAAACGGTATGGCAGAAGCTTCAAAAGTTGATTCAAAAAAAGAATATTCAAAACAGGCACAGTTTTGACCGTAGAAAAGTCTTTGTGCTTGTTTGGAAACCAAAATGAGCAAAATTTTTACTTTCTGAAAGTTAATCTCTCCTATTACTTCGGTGTCCCGAATAAAATTGAGATCAGTAAGTGAGGCATCCGGGATAGGTGAGGCATCCGGGATTTCCTGCGATTAGAACCAGAGGTTGCGAAAACAAAAAACGTGCGCAAAAGCGTGAAGAATTCGGTCAACCCATGAATTGTAGTAAAACTTGTTAAATATTCCTACGGCATCTAAAAACTAAACCCATAACTACTCCATCTCAATCACATAATTCTGCTTGAGCTACATTACTTACGTAAATTGCAAGGTGACTGGTGCAGCTATGAGGTGTTTTGTGCAAACAAGCGCTTTGTATATTGTGTAATTCAAATTGTTCATTGCAATATAACTGAGTTGAAGTGGAAGAAGCAGTCGGTTTAAAAATTTGCCATTCACCTAATAAGGTTAGGATTATTAAGTACTTTCATTTTGTTTCGATTCAGATGTTGGGTTCTGTTGTTTAGATGCATTATTTTAATAAAGAGTTAATATGTCATTTAAGTAATAAGTGTTCATTACAATCCAAGCCACTAACTCAAGGATGGACCAAGTTCCGCCACGAAGTCACTTCGACGTTGAATCGAACCAAGAAAAGTCTACCAAACAATGACGGCATTGGTGCCAGACTCGGTAATTTCCTTCGCCTTACAGACGGTGATTGTAAAAATCTGAACAAACTTAACATCTTAATCAACTCAGTTTCTTCTGAAATCTGTGAATTATGCTGTGACACAAATACCTGCGATCCCGCAATAGAAATTCTGAAGTCGGTATACGACAAACAACGAAATGAAATCTGTGCTCGTCATAAGCTTTCCACTCGAAAGCAGCCAAGCGGAGAAACATTGGACTCATGGAAGCTTTACGAAGTTCAAGCAAAAGTTGTCAGTTTTGTGAAGTTTCCGCGAACAAGCATCGGGAGGAAACGGTTTGTGATGCTTTTGCAAATGGCTTAAACGGTCTAAAACAGCGGTTTCCAATTTTTACACGGGCTAACCGGAAATTGTTGTATAAAAAGATTGACGGACCAGTACGCAAAATTTACCGCAACAAAGTAACAATAGATATATATCGACCCCCTTCCGTTGTATTAAGTTTTTTTCCATTAGAACTGCCAACTCACTAATATGTCTCATAGCATTACAGCCACACAAAAACACGAATGTCAATTAGGCGTTTAGATCTATGTCAGTTATAAATGAAAGGTAAACTGCTCCTATTCGCTTGCTCATAATTCGGGATTTGCTCCTTTCTAAGTTGTTATTTGTCAGTTCACGTAACAGGAACGAATAATAATAAAGATTTTAAACAGTCGCGTGACAATAACAAATACTGATACAATATAATGTGAAAATGAACTACCTCCAAGTGAAAATGAAACTGCGGACCGAAAAAATCTTCTCGTGGACCGGCGATTGGGAACCGCTGGTCTAAAATACGTAAAATATTGCTGTAAAACCAAACTCTGAACTTGGAAACATATTCCAGCCAGAGCGCCTGATCTTGCTCGGCAAAATGTATCGACGCTTATTTACTTTGATGCTAGAAAATGTCATTTCTGTGATTCACAATTTTACAATCGTGCAAAATGTTCTGCCAAAGATACGGTTTGCCACTTATGCCAGAGTGTTGGGCATTGTGCTCGAGTACGTCAACCTACAAAACCAAGCTTCCCCGTTTCTTGATAGTCGTCAACTGGCCACTCTGCTAACTTGAACGAAAACACATACTGTCACTAAATCATGTGTCAATATAGAGATAAACAGAACAGTCGTAAATGCCTTGGTTGATTCTGGCAGTACAGATAATTTTATCAATCTTGAGCAAGTACAAAGATTGCCGCTTACAATTTGGCCAGGTTGTGAGACTGTTTTGATGTTCTTCTTCACTGTTCACAAAAATGCAACGATATTACTCTGCTACAATAGTTTTGAATGATCACATCTATCGAAGATTCAATAATGATAAAATCATGTATTGGAGAATGAAATTATCAACTCACAACTTTAACATGAAACCGAAAATATTCCAGCTGAAATCTTGTAAGGATTAGAGGTATGCGTTAAACCGTGAACAAGCTTTTCTGACTTCATAAGGTCCTGGGCCGCCCGGGTGTAACTCGAATGCTCCGCTTGTTAGATCAAAAAATCCATCTTTTTCTATTGATGACATTAAGTTCATGTACAATCATGTAAAGTGTGCCGTGAATTAAAGCCACAGTATCCCTTAACTGAGCTTTCGCATTTAATCAAAGCTACTCAAGCATTTAAGAGACTGAATTTAGATTTTAAAGGTTCTTTACCAAGCACTGATCAGTTTAAGTGTTTGCTCGAAGTTTTCGATAAATATTGAAGGTTAAGTTTGCGTTCTCTGACAAGAACATCGATGCTCAGTCTGTATTTCAAATTTGTGTGCTCTTTGTTCAGTTTTTGAAATCTTTACCTACATTTACTCCGACTATGGATCTTACTTTATGAACTCTAAACTAATAATGCTTTTGCATCAGAAAAGAATTGCCATCGGCCGCACTACTAGTTACAACTAGGGTGTCGAAGCCTGAGCCAAGGAGTGGAGCCTTTTTGAAGGAGCCGGAGCTGAAGCTTTTATTTAAAAATTGTCTGGAGCCGGAGCTAAAATTTAACTTGGCAGCTCCAGCTCCAACAGTTGCCTTTAAAATAAATTCTGGTCGGTAAAAAGATGATAAAAGCATAAATTAAAACTGAGTAACACTTTAAAAAAATGCATTCATTCTCACTGATCTTTTTTGGGACGATTTATGCCAGTGGGAATTTTGTTCTTTTATGCTGGTCAGTAAGAAAATGCATTTGTCAAGATTTGTTAACAAACAGCGCAAACACTCTGTTTCATTGTTGGAAGTCGCTAGCGACCAGGGATTTTCGAACACTCCCACACTTCTTTGATTTGAAGGCGCTGATCGCTGATCAAACGAGCAACCGCGGCTGTCAAATAAGTTTAGATCACGTGACGTGATTTGGAGTCGCATTTTTGGACTATATTACATAAACAAAAAAGTATTGATAAAACTCACTTGCAGGTAGATATAATTATTAGTTATTTTGAATTTTCTGCGATAATGCAGAAGTAAAGATTTAAAGCATTTTATAATGCAGCGTTGGTCAGAAATTTTTGCAATAAAATCGTCTTTTGCAACTAATTGCGATACTGGTAGCTTTCGATTTGAAACTAACTTTAAGCGAACAAAGTTTTCAATGTTAAGCCAAAGCAAATTAACAGAAATGTTTTTCTGGCTGCAAAACAGCCCGAGTAACAAGTGCACTGTTGTGATTGAGTCACCAACAGCTAAATATAATTATGTACCGTGATATTGTAGGAATGATAAGTAATATCATCATCTACACCTGCTGTCATATACTTTCTTTTCATCTCCTACAAAGAATTCAGTGATCCCAAAGCAGGCAAGGCAAACGTTCCATAACACCAGTTTGTGACAATAATCTGGGTGGCCTTAAAACAATATTTAATTGCGACCTTTGGTCAGGTTCTCAACGATCCTGGCGATTTTTATTACTAGCGTTGCCAACAGAAAATTTTGGGTGTAAAAAACAAATTATTCGATCTTGTTTTTCTAAAATTTTGTTGGATAAACTTGTTGTTCATTTTAATTGTTTGGAAAATGTTGACTTCAAACCTCACTTTACAAACTCAACATCAAATAAACTTTTGTAAAAGGAGTTTTTTTAAAGGCGGGTTTTCTGAAAATATTTTGTGATTTAGTACCTCCAATTTTATGGATGAGCTTTTTGGATATTGAGGTTTTGCAGAAGTTATGTCTGATAACACTTTCATTTATCAGATTAAAGTTATATTAAAGTTTTAACACTAGATTTACCGGAGCCGTCATTTTGACCGTTTTTGATTTTCAATCGTTTATATCTCTGATTAGGTACGTGCAATAACACTGAAACTTCTTGATTTTTCCAAAATCTTGGATAACTTTCAGCATGTGAATTTTCATTGCATCGCAATGACCTCAGAGTGGGATGGGAATGAATTTACCTCAAATTACCACTAACGGTCATTTTGACCGTACAGAAACCACTAATTTTTTTATTATTAAAATTATCTTTGCAGAGTCTTCTAATGTGCTATTGCAGTGGTTTTCAACCTTTTTGCTGGAGCGGAACCCAAATGAAGAATTCCAGTGGCTCGAGTAACCCCCTATGCAATAATTCAATTGCTTTATACAATTTGCGTAACTTCTGGCGGAACCCCTGGACTGAACTACCGGAACCCTGGTTGAAAACCACTTGCTATTGTATCTAAACAATCTTGCAACAATAACTGCATTGACAGGTACAAGTTAAGCACCAGTGTGAAAGATAAATACGTTTGCCGACATAGGGGTAATAGTACGAGAACAGGTGGCTGAAGTCTCCAGACTGTTTTCAGCCCCGTTATAGAAATTTCAGAACTGGGCAAAATACTCACTTTTGAAAAGTATATTTCCGAAAAAAAAGGTCTTATCTTTATTTGGAGCAAAAAATAGCAAAAACGTCACTCTAAAAAATTAATCTCCAAAAAACACAGATCTTGAGCTTTTCTTTGAGACAGAAATGCATTCAGCCCTTCACCCACGCCAAAAAAGCGCTACGCTTATGTTATGTTACATTTTGATCTGGGGTAGACATATTCAGACTCGGTTCGCCTTTGGCCCACAAGGGAAATGATTTTTTCAAATGAAGCGAATTCACAGACTGCTATTGATAACGCGCAGCAAACTGATTCAGCATCATGTAAATTTGCCTGCTTTGGCAGTGAGATAGTGACAGTAATGATGCAAATTAGCTACTACAACGCAAGCGCTAAGTAATAATTATTAGGCATTCTACATCTAACACAGCGGAATTTGATTTGTATTGGTTGCCAATGACGAATCAAGATTGAAAAGTATCAAATTTTCTTCAAAATCGAGAGGTAGATTATAAGCTCCGAAAGTACTAACAGATACGCTGCTGAAAAAAAGTTGAAGGCCTACAATTCATTTTGTAGCTTTGAATCTATGCAGTTTATTCCAACACATAATGGAGCTTACGGCCCGTTAATATTCCACTTAAAATAATTCAAAACATTACTAGGTCTAATACAACAGTCAAAAGAAACTGATGACCCAAAATAATGCCTAATTATCATGCATTATTTAGTAATTAAGCAAACGGTCATTTTGACCGCTCGCGGTAATTTTAGATAGGTTTAAAAGGCGGTAATTTCTAGTGTTAAGGACGTGGTTGCTCTGGTCTTTCCCAAACTACTACTATGAATATTTCATGATTTGTTTTTAGCAAGCCAAAGTTTAATTTCAATTCGAAAATTTTCACAGATACATAGAATATTCTCGCAGTGGGTTATTAGCTATCGAACCTGTGAATTCTGACCAGCAAAATATTGCGGAATGTGTGAGATGATGCTGGAAGTGAACGCACCACTGCCACTTTCAATTTTTAACATCCTCGTGAGATTGAAATCAATAACACGGTTGCAGAATATTTAATTATTATGTGTTTCTTCCCCTATCTACAGTGGAAACACACAGTTTGGCCAATTTTTTAATGTCGTTGGCGCAAGGTGATTAATTTACGTCATTCCTGTTTACGTCGTAGAATCACTTCTTCGCTCTACTTAGACTGAATTGGCCTATAATGTTTTTGTTCGAAAACGGTGTTTTTAAAGCAGTTACTAATAACTTGTGCTTCCCACAAAATTGATTGTTTGGTTTTTGCTGACAAAGCTGTCAAGTCGTACTGCATTAATTAGTAGTTTTTTTTTTGGCTAAACAGATCACAATGGTACTGATAACGTCAAATTTTATAATTTTCATCAAGTACACATATTTCAATTTTAATATCAGTTTTTTGAAAATATTTTTGATGCCAGTTTAGTACGTTTCTTGCTAAATGAAGCAAAACTTTTGAACAGTCAGATGAAGAATTTTCGCTTTAGATGATACCAGAATTGTTGGCAGGATTTGTTGGAATTTATTTTTTAAATATCGCAAAATGCTTTGGGTTTGTGGTCAAAAAGATTTATCTTCATCCAAAAAATAAGAAGTGAGAAGGAGTTATTATAATTTCTGAAGCCACACCTAAAGTAATGTAAAATAAACAAAAAGTTAATGACAATTTTTTTAAGTTGTAATCTGCAGCTGCGTGGCGAGGGATAGACTAAATCTCAGACTTGCCATTGAAAGAATACCAGTTAAATACTTAAAGCTGGTTTCCATTGGGAGTACTTGGCAGCCTAGCGTAAATATTTTTTGTTTGTTTATTTTACGGGCAAAAACGCTTCGCGCATAAAATTGAATAGAAAATGAGGAATTTTTTGTGCTGAGCCAGCAATTTATACCTAATGGAAACCAGTCTTTAGAGTGTCATGTTGCATGCGACATGTGCGCCCGAAATGATTATTTTAAACACCAACTTCAAGCTTGGTGGTCTTTCAAAGCAAAAGATGCGGTAAAAGAAAAGCGTGAGGTGTTTTCTTCGGCTAGCAAAGAAGATAAAGAACTCCAGACTTAAAACTCCACTTCCAGGCATAATTCTGCTGTCAGTGCCAAACTCCAGGATGTAGTGTTGTAAGAAACAACCACCTTAAATAAACGAAATAAAGAAACAACCTGACATTAAATAAATCTACATTTTTCCGATTTGTAGCTGGTTCTGCTCCTTTCCCTTTTTCTTTTTCTAACTTTCTCTACTTTTATCCGAAGAAAACTTTTTTCTGTTTTTCAGCCAAAAACTTTTCATGGCAGCTACTTGTCTGAGCTCCGTCGCGCCTCTGTCTACAGGAGTCTTGTTCCGTTTTCCGCTCTCCACCAATCTCCACAAAATTTGTTGTAGCTGGTCCAAACCTCTTCTTATTTACCGCCATTGGCGCACACAGAGTCGACCATACCGCGCTAAAAGGTCTTTCTCGCTTTAGTATCGATCTTCTGCACATTTTTAATCTTTCTTGGCCTTGGCATTTAACTGGAATCCACCTTTATTCTTTCTCCAAGTTAGACCGATTTTTTTCCAGGTCGGTTTACCTGTGATTAAATTCGTTTTCTGTCTCTGTCCATCCATATACCGAAGCTTGACTCTTTGTCAATTCTCAATACTATCAATTTTTTAGACACCTGATATTGTTTGGAACCCCGCTTTCTTCAACTGGCTTCCGCTAGATTTTCTGCAAGCTTTGTTTGATAAACTTCCGAGTATCGACACTGCAGTGAACTGGTTTTACTAGATGCATTGCCTCAGCCATCCACAGTCTCTTGAAGCTTCACTTCTTTGTTATTTGCTCTGTTGAAATTGAGGTGTGCTATGTTGTTGACATTTTTTGACCAGAAATTCTGGAAGACTTCGTTGAAGCATTTTTTGTTTTTATCCTTGTCACACTCGCTTTGACTTCTTGTCTTTCCAGAATAGAGAATTCTTTATTTAGAAATCTGTGATTACTGGATTGGGACCAAAGGTATATTTAGAGACGATTTATTTGCGATTGAAATATCAAGTAAGTTCAAGCATATCATCGACAAATGTTATTTGGCCTGATCTCTAATAAGCGGGTCTTTTTTCTTCCAATATCCTTTCCCATTTTAGGTTTGGCTAAACTTGGTGTGAAACCAAGACTTTCCAATCCTCGTGGAAAGTGTTTTCGTTTTATTCCTGGCTCTCGCTCTGTTGTTCCTTTTTCTTGCCAAAGTGTGGCTCACGTTAATTTTCTTCCATCTCACGATCTCGTCATTTGGATCGATGGTTCTGTTCGTTTTTCCTTTTGACAAAGGAGGCTGTGGCGTTCATGTCTACTCCTCGCTTTGCGGTACTGAGGTCATCATTTCCTATTTGGCTGGCTCAGGTCCTCCAGTTATTCTGTTGAGCCCTGCACTATTCCTCAAGGTATCTGCTGGTCTCGGTAGCTCCAACAAGTCTGCCACTTCCCTACCCTTCTCATCTTGTTCTTGCTACAATTTTCGCTCCTCTGTTCTTCTTTATATCTCATACTCTCTGACAAATTTGGCAGAAACTTTCTTTTCACTCCTCCTTCTTTTCAATCAGGCTACAATGAGTCTCCTGTCGCTAAATTCGTCCAGGTAATGGCACAACCAATGAGCTAGCCGGACAAGGTGCGCTGCTCCTGCCATCTACAGTCCCATGTAGTTTTTCTCCTCTTGTCTTTCGTATTGACTCCTCTCTTATCTCAAGCCGGCTCTCGCTGTGTCCTTTCTTGTCTTCACCGCAATGGACACAACCTTTTGTTTCATTCTGTATCTCTTCACAATCCTTTACTTAAAGCCTGGGCTCATCTACTCCAGGATACTTTCTCATCTCTTTCTGTCCTGTCCGGCTAGTCCTGCCGCTTGCTCTTCCGCCACTGCTTTTCTGTATACGACCTCCAGTCCAGGCCTTGGATGGTATCTGGGACTGCATGGTCTTTCTCCACGTCCATTCAAAGGAAGGCAACAAACACTTTATTAATCATGTGACCTCAATAAACGGTGCGGCATTACAGAAGGCTGACCTTTTGAGAGTGAGAATTCTCCAAAACAAATTAAGTTTTTTAGCCCTTCGAAAGCAAGTACTTAGCTTATTTCAGTTTCCTATCTGATAAAACTTTTTTTGTGGGCTATCGAAACCGCAAAATTTTGTCGAAAAATAACTGCAGTCTGTTTGGGATAGGGGAAGAGGACGTCATGATTTATTATCCTACTTTCATAAATACGCCGCTAACTTGCAGGCTGCATCTCCGATGTTATTTTGAGCATTTTTTTTACGGACGTCTTACACTTGCAGTTTTTACCTCTTTCTCTTTATACAAACTCCGGTCAAGCCGAGTAACTGTCCGGTTTCAGGGGCTTTACACAATCACACAATTACTACGTTACTGTATTTCTTTATCACATGAACGATAATAAAAATTCTACATAAAAAAGCACGTAACCATGGCAACATGCCAAACTTCTGCTACTAGACGTAATTATGATGTAATCAGGCTCACAACAATCACTAGGAAGAGCGGAAAAATAGGGCCTCACCTCGAGTGTTGTGAGCAGCAGCTTGAGGCCAAATGCAAGTAGAATTACATAAATCGATGATCCTGCTGATGCTGTTTGATTGCCACATAAACACAATGTGCACCACGCATCAAGCTGCTTCCTTCGTGGTTGAGGTGGTGCTGATACGCATGACGTCGCACTGCATGATATTCGGAAGCATTGACAAGGTAGCTGAAAGTACTGCATATATATAAATAATAAGCACCAGAGGTCAGTGTAACGTAAAACAATCAAAGGACAGGACCCAGCTTCTCCACATAGCTTTGATGGTCACGTAATGCAGCAATAAGTCCTTCATCGTTCTTTGGATCACTATGCGCGGAAAAGTCAATATCCTTTCCTTTCAGCGTGCTCATCCGTCCGCCAGCATGACTCAAGATAGCACTACCGGAGCATATATCCCACTTTTTGATCAGAGTCGTGTGCACGTAGACGGACGCCTTCCCGTTGAACAGGGCCAAGCTTTTGTAACCTGCAAATACGCACGACGTGAAGAGGTCGGCGAGCACGCACACAAATCCCAGCTTACCTGCGCCACCTGCCGGAGTGATCTGCACGCCTTCACCAAACGCCTGTGTCGCTTTCTGCTTCACGTCGCCAGAATGCGAGAGCGAAACAATGACGGAGTGCTGGCCATCATGCTTAGACTCGTCCTCGATGTTGGATCCATGCCTCACCCATGACCAATCTAAACAGTTACAGTGGATTTGGAATACATTGCACGCACGTTATACCACAGTTATTTCAGCAACTGCGCGAACGACCGATAGGCGGACCGGCGGGATGGCGTAGTGGTGAGAGCGTCCACTTCGCAGTCGGTAGACCTGGGGCTCATTCCCTAAGTCGAGTCATACCAAAACACATTGAAAATCATATTCACAGCTTCCCTGCTTGGCGCTCAGCATAAAAAAAGGGATGGTGTGGAGAACAAGCCGCCAAGCTTGCTTGTTGCGCCCTTGGGCAAGGCATATAACGGGACGCCTCCACCTTTATGTGAAAGACAGGTGGCCTACCCGTAATTCACCGGGTTACAATTGTGTAGTTGCCAACCCAGCATGTCGTAAAAAGCGACTCTTGGGTACCCACCACTGGCAGTCCGCCTTGTTGGTGGTGGGGCTACCAGTCACTCATGACTGGTTTGAAAGAGGTTGCCATAAACAGAAGTTGCCCCCATTCCTCGCAAGGGGTCGGGTAACAACAACCCATAGACGGCAACTTTGTAAGTCATTCAACTACTTTGCGGCTACACGAATGTGCTTCAGCTAACAACAGTTGATCACCGGCATCAATCCTACAATGATATTCATCTATTGCGAAGTCACGCAAAACTAACAGGACGGTTTATCAGCAGTCAACACCATCAAGGCGACCAGAGACAAAAGCAAAAAATTAGCAACTAACGTGCTTAATTTTTCAAACAAACTTCAACCTGCAAGCGCAACCATTTCGCAGTAATTTCGGTACATCCATTACCTCGTCCATACGTTCGCGCAAAATGCGCAGTTGACGGACAACACCAAGATAGTTAAATTCACTGAATTATGGAATTACTGTATCACGGAGATTCATATACCACATGAAATCACTGAATCACGAAAATTCATCAAAAAAAAAATTAAAATTTTCGCAAGTCAGTAATTTCTTTTTTAAACCACAAAGTAGCAAAAATTAGCAGACAAAATGTGTTGAACATTTTATATTACAACTGAACGTTCTCGGCTCATCAACATGGCCCTGTTGTTGTTGGTTACCCGACTCCTTCCGAGGGATGGGGGCATGGTGGAAGACCGTGGGGCCCCGAAAGCTGGGAAACTCCCCAGGGTCTGAACCAGTGGTCGTAGAGAGACAGAGAGGCGCAAAGTGTCCGTAGCTGGACAGTGCAGAATGAGATCAGAGGTGTCCTGGACAAGTGTCCACAGGCGCTGCACGAAGGATTCTCGATTCTGCCAATCTAGAGAGATAAGAACCTAACAGAAAGCCTGTGTCCGTTGCAGCGTAGACGAGAGAAAACACAGCGAGCATGACGAGGGAGCACAAGTTCCTCGGTGGAAATCAAGGGAGCCTGTGTGTCCAAGAATTTTGATGAAACAGTACGCCTCCAGACCGAGAAAAAGACACGAGTGGATACGAGAGATAAGAGGAGAGAGACTACAGGGGATTGCAAAGGGCGCAAGTAGCGCTCCCCGTCTGGCCAGCTCCTCAGTCGCGTTGTTTCCCGGGAGAAACGAGTGCCCGGGGACCCATTGTAGCCTGATAGAACAGGAGGAGAGAGAAGACCGTTCCTGCCAGATCTGCCACAGAGTTTGAGATAAAACGAAAGATGGAGGAGAGGACAGGGTGATGAGAACAGAACGAGAGTCAGATAGTAGAAGAGAAGAGAAACAGCAGACTTGTTGGTGCTGCCGAGACCAGCAAGGATCGTGCAGAATGGCGCAAGCTTCAGCGAAAAACGTGAGCATACTAGGCCTGCTGAAAAGGAAAGAGTGGCCTCAGTGCCACAGAGAGAACATTTGGCAAGAACGCCAGAGCCGCCTTTGCCAAAAGAAAAAGGAACAGAGCTGTCTGTCCAGAGTACCAGATCATGAGAGGAAGAGAGAGTCAAGGTGGGCGAGAGCTGCACCTTGGCGAGAAAGAGAGGGATCAGAGCGAGAGCAAAGGGTGGACTCCACGATGATGGATGGCAGATTCCAAGGAGGAAAGGGAGGGCAAGTAAGAAGAGCCTCGTTAGAAGATGTAAAAGGAAGCATGAGCGGGTGAGTGAACGCAAAAGCTCTCCAGGACGATCTGCAGAGTCTTGGTTTCACTCCAAGTCTGGCCAAACCTGAAACAGAAAAGGAGGTTGGGAGACGAAGAGCCTGCTCATAAGATAAAAGAGTGAAATGAGTCAGGGTGACTCATAGATGAGGTAAACAAGCCTCGGAGAGGAGAAGTGGGATAGGGGAGGACGAGAGGCAGCCGGTGATGGCACAATTAGCCGCTCGGTGGAGGCATTCCAATTTGGTGATATTGGTAGTGCTTAGGAAAGGAAACCATACGGGGGAAGCGTAAGTGAGAAGGGGCCGAAGAAAAGATTTATACAGAACAGAGAGGGACTCCTTAGAAGGGCACCATCACGAAGCGGAGATACAGCGTAAGGCCTTGAGAAGTGGGAAAAACTTGGCCTTCAGCGAAGATACATGCTTAGAAAAGGAAAAGAGTGCGATCGAAGTTGACCCCAAGAAAAGTTGGAGTGGGATAGAAACGGAGGAGGGAGCCGAGTAAGAGCAGGTTGGGCTGGAGATTAGCTTGGTGGGGATCCACTGAAAACAAGAAGGCCTCACATTTGCTCGGATTGAGAGGAAGACACCAGTACTCATACCAGCGCTCCAATCGAAACAGAGCACCTTGTGTGGCCTCCACCGCAGTGGGACCGACGGGGAGGAGGACCAAATGGCCAGATTGTCAGCGTAAGTAGAGCAGCTGACAGAAGAAGGCAGAGAGGCCAGAAGATCATTAATGAAGAGAGAGGAAAGAACAGGGCCAAGAACCGATCCTTGCGGAACACCTCAACGAACTCGAAAGGAACCACTTTTGTGATTTTGAAAAACCACACAAGCGCGCCTGTCACAAAGGAAAGATTGAGTCCAATGAGCAAAGCAAGGAGGGAGGCCAGCCGAAATAAGTTTGTGGTAAAGGGCGGGATGCCAGACAGACACAGAAGCTTTCGAGAAATCGATAGTAGACAGGATCGTCCGAGAGCCCGGCCTGGGTTTGTCAAGCCCATCCAAAATGGACTGAGAAAGGTACAGAATTTGATCAAGTGTAGACAGTTCAGGGCGGAAACCGGCCTGGCGGGGAGAGAAATTGGAATTAGATTCCAAAAAGAGTAGATGGGATAGTATGATGCGTTCAAAAAAGCCTTGATACGCAAGAGGTGAGAGAGATAGGCATGAAGGAAGCAGGAGAGTCGAGAGGTTTTCCCATCATGTGGATGGGAATAACAGAAGATGTCTTCCAGATGGAAGGAAAAGAATGTGAAGATCAGGAGAGATTGAAGATGTGAAGAAGAAAATCCATGCCAGAGCGAGGAACATGCTTTAGCATAGGATAAGCGAATTTGTCTGGGCCAGTGGCAGTGGACGAGTAGAAGTTGGAGGCAGCCGCATGAAATTCAGTAGGAGAGAAAGGAGAGCAAAAGGACGAGTGAGACTCCTCAGGGCATGTGGCTCAGCGGAGCTCAGAGAGGGCGCCTCTGGCTTTGCTACGCAGGGCCTTTGGCTGAAAAACGGAAAAGTGGGATCTCAGGTAAGCGGCATAGACCAAAGCCGATTCCCTCGGAGAAGAACAGTTGGAAAATTAGGGGAGGAGGAAGACAAGAAAGGAGAGCCAGCGATAGAGCGAAGAAGAGAGTGCACAGATTTAGGGCTAGATTTAGGTGAGAGAGAAGAGCAAGTCGTCTGCCACGCCCTCAACCTTGGCCTTGGCAATGACCGACGAGGCGCGTCGAGAAGCTGGGATGTAAGCCTGGCGATCTTCGTCACTTCTGAGAGCGGCAGCAAAAGCGTTGCGTCTTTCACTAACCGCTTCTTCCACCTCAGCATACCACCAGGCTTTAGGAGAGCGTTTGATGCCTCCGAAAAGAATGGAAGATTTGGCCTCATTCAGTGCCAGAGAGACAAAGTACATCTTTAATAAAGTACCTCTCGTCGGACTACATAAAGGTGAAGTACATAAGGTAAAGTACATCTAAAGATAAAGTACATCTCGTCGGGGTACATCTTTACATTACAACTTTCTGCTGATGACGCCACAAAAGCAGAAACGGCAGCCGTTCGAAGATTACCAATACCAACTGCACTGAAGTGAGCTGATAGGTCGAAACAGTGTCACTGTCTGTAGTTTGCTCAAAGAATAGAATAACTTTTCCAAATTAATTTTGATTTTGTCTTTTTGCACTTTCTTTGATAAAACATGATGGCTTAAACCGAAACGTAATATATTCTTTTCCTTTAAATTGAGGTTTTTGTGCCGAACAAATACAAATACTTGTACAGACAAATAGACGGAGTGATATTGGGCTTCCCCTTTGGAACAGAAAATCGCAAATATCTTTTTAGGCTATTTAGAAGAAAAAATTTTTGCCGATAAGTCCATCTGCTTACCTAAGCTATATTTAAGATACATTGATGACATATTTGCTACTTTTGATAATGATTGCAATGAATTTTTGAATGTACTTAACTGGCAGCACAGCAACCTAAAATTTATAGTCGAAAAAGCTACAAACAGCTTTCATTTTCTGGCCCTTGAGTTAGAAATTATCAATCATGGTTTCAATAGTTGGGTTTAGCGCAAACCTACTAGCACAGGCTTACTACTTCGTTGCACAGCAAAGTGTCCTAAAAATGAAAAACAGGTTAATTGCATGTTTTTTCAATAATAGAGCCAAAATGATTTGCTCTAATAGCGACCAATTCCAAAAAGAAATAAGATATCTTCCAAACTTTTTCTAAAAAATGGCTATCCCTGTTGGTTTTTAGATTTTTCTTGAAAAAAATTAATGATAAAAATATATTAGATATGCAAAAACTAAAAGTAGATTTCTCCCGCTTAGTTGAAGTCATCTACTATGGCAAATCATCTTACCAATTTGCTAATCGTTTCGTTTGTCTCATGAAAAAGAAATTTAATGTCGACGTGTCAGGGTACTAAACAAGCTTTAATACTGGTGCACATTTTCAACTCAAGTGCTCTGCTCCCGCTGCTTTGTTGTTTAATGTGGTGTATGCATAAATTCAATTGTCTGCGTGATGCAAACTGCTTACACATTGGTGTGACCACACGCCACTTAGCCACCAGAGCACCCGAGCATCTTCACTTCACAACAAAAAAAACAGCCATCACAGAACATCAAAAGGTACGTGATGACTGCAAGAAAAATAGTGACATAAATTTGTTGAACATCATTAGAAAGTGCAACACAGAATACGAAACCAAAATTCATGAAGCTTTACAAATCAAGAAAATCAAACGCCAATTCAACACACAATTACATGCCAATCCACTTCGTTTTTGCTAAATGTATTTTAGAATTTATAATTGATCGTACTCTTTGATCAAGGATCAAAAATATCAGGAATAAAGCGACTACCAAAGGAGCGATAGAGAAGAGTTGGTGTGTTAGGGTCATTGAGGGAAAGGCTAGAAAAAAATGACCCAATCGAATACTTCCTCCCCACGGAAGTCAGAAATACTTTTTCAGTCCCAGAAGGGGCGATGGAAATTGAAGTCCCCCAGAATGAAGAGATTTCTGGAGGAGGGAAGAATGGAGTGGAAGGATTTGGTTCTACTATTCGTCGAAGAGCAAATAGGGGAAACATAAACATCAAAGAAAGAGATTGAGGAGCAGTTGTTTAGTGAGATGTTGATCCCTACATAATCAGAGTTGGGGTCAAGCGAAGTGAGAGAGGAGGTAGAGTTCAAAAAAAGAATAGGCTCTGCCAGACGATAATGATGACCCCCACCGATGAAGGAACATTGGGAGAAAGAATGCCAGATCGAGAGTGAGTGCGAGCAGATTGCAGAGCAGCATATTCAGGAATCCGAAAAAAGGAAAACGAGTTGAGCTTGGATTCCTAAATACAGATAAGGTTTACAGGATAAAGTTTAGAGCTCAGCGCTTCTGACTTAAAAACCTCCAGTATTCCATTGAAGAACCCTGAGCGAGTCCGGGGAGGAAGAGGGAACAGGAGGTATAAGAGAACAGCCAGAAACATGATGGGGTGGGGAGGGTGCAAAGGGAATTACAAAGTGGGCGGAAGAAGTGTTGGAGGTTTGTGAGATGGGGGGGGGGAGCTCAGCATTGGCAGAGAAGACCAGATGGACCAGGTTGAACAGTGGAGGTATACAAGCTGGTGAAACCCAAAGAGGAAGACACAGTATTGGTAGGTGTGGGATCTCCAGGAGAAGCAAGGAGGGCAGCTCCACGAGTGAGAGCCGTCTCGAGTTTTGAAACTGAAAAATAGTAGTGAGCACTTTAAATGGACACATTTGGAGCAGGTGCAGCATTACACCGTCATAACCCTACAGGTCACATTTCCGGCGCACACTGAATAGGGAAAAACGAGGCTAGAGTTAAAATGAATGTTGCCGCTCATCAGGAGAAGGAGAATGAGAAAACGGGCAAGAGAGAGTCAGGAGAAGAGGAGAAAAACAGTCGACTAATTTTAGAGAAGTTGAGTGCTGCATTTGTGCAGCGCGGTCGTCGGCAGCACGGAGAAAAAAAGTGATGTGTATGAGTGGAATACCCGGTGTAACTTAGACCCTCGAAAAGGCCAACCGCCATTTCGACCCATTTTAAACGGGGCCGGGGACCACACAATCACGTTGAGATGCCTGTTGTTTGGTCCAGACCATATGTGTCGCGTATGCTACTTACACGTTTTATCTTCAAACGGTTTATGAATGATTCCAATCGTTGGAATTCCCCGCACTGCGACGCACACCATCGTTGTGACGTATTGCAGGAGATTTTCTGTGGAAACAAGCAGCGTCACCTACCGCAATATCACGCAACGACAGCGCGCTACCTGTGTATTCTTTCGTCGCGTCGAGCGGGTCGATCCACACGGTGACGTCGTTGACATCGACAGCGTCATCGTCGTCGCCAACAATCGAATCGACTTCTTTGTTGTAAAGCGGCGACTTTCGGACAAACGACGAATGAGCCACCTCCTTTTTTTCTTCAGATATCACCTGATCGTAGTAGACAGATTCGGTTACTTCCGGCAAGTTAGTGGCTCATATTTTGAATTGGTTCCAACGTTGTGGGTTGGCGACTGTCGTCTGTTAAACTAAATTTAGCTACAAGCTATCCGCTGTGGAAAAAATGTATTTTTCTTGGACTTTTCAGTTCCACATACGTTTCCACGGTGTTTAATGGTTGTACGGTTGCTGAAGTTATTACCGCGTCACTGTCAGAGACGATCACCGGCGCTTTACCGGATTAGAGGAGTAAACTGCTCACCCAGCATGTGGTGAGAGCTCTGTGCTGGCTGCTACTAATGTTGGACTGGCTTGTTGCCGGCGGGTTATGCCGGCGTGGATTGTAGCATCGAACCTGATCAACGTGTATCTACTCGCTTGATTACGATGAAGAGTGGAGCGGTAGGCTAGACAGCGTGGCTACATCGAAACAGTAAACTGACCAATACGCGCAAGCTCTCCTGTAATCTGCAAGAACCTAGCAAGCAACAACTTCAGAAAAAAATATATTCATGTAATATTACTGCTTGCATACAAACCTAAAGTATTTGTGAAAGTTTGACAGTCGAAACACAAATGGCCATGGAGATCCAAGGGTATCAAAACCTAGCTATTACATCGACACCCATGGCAATGATAACATAAAATAATTGATTGCCTCAGAATTTTAAAAATGCGTCTTACTTGGCATTAGCGAAACGAGAGAGCTAATTATAACATCTATTGCTCACTTTTACGTCGGGAAATGTCTGTTGAAATGTTTCCATCATAGCTTGATGGGACTGCAAATCTCCCTGAGTTAGTGGATCGTTTACACCCTCCTTCGTTTTGCCCTTGCTCTGCTCATTAAGTTTTTGATCATCATGGACTTGTTTTACCTTCAACAAACATCATACATTTACATGCAATTACATATTTTAGTCTCCAGCATTTTCATCCATACGTCGAACCTGTTTTTGTCGTTGTTGTTGGTTACCCGACTCCTTCCGAGGGATGGGGTTATGGTGGAAGACCACCGAGCCCCAGAAGCCGGGCAACTCCCCAGGGTCTGGACCAGTGGTCGTAGAGAGACAGAGAGTCGCTAAAGAGTGAGAGGCGCAAAGTGTCCGTAGCTGGACAGTGCAGAATGAGATCAGAGGTGTCCTGGACGAGTGTCCACAGGCGCTGCACGAAGGATTCTCGATTCTGCCAATCTAGAGAGATAAGAACCTAACAGAAAGCCTGTGTCCGTTGCAGCGTAGACGAGAGAAAACACAGCGAGCATGACGAGGGAGCACAAGTTCCTCGGTGGAAATCAAGGGAGCCTGTGTGTCCAAGAATTTTGATGAAACAGTACGCCTCCAGACCGAGAAAAAGACACGAGTGGATACGAGAGATAAGAGGAGAGAGACTACAGGGGATTGCAAAGGGCGCAAGTAGCGCTCCCCGTCTGGCCAGCTCCTCAGTCGCGTTGTTTCCTGGGAGAAACGAGTGCCCGGGGACCCATTGTAGCCTGATAGAACAGGAGGAGAGAGAAGACCGTTCCTGCCAGATCTGCCACAGAGTTTGAGATAAAACGAAAGATGGAGGAGAGGACAGGGTGATGAGAACAGAACGAGAGTCAGATAGTAGAAGAGAAGAGAAACAGCAGACTTGTTGGTGCTGCCGAGACCAGCAAGGATCGTGCAGAATGGCGCAAGCTTCAGCGAAAAACGTGAGCATACTAGGCCTGCTGAAAAGGAAAGAGTGGCCTCAGTGCCACAGAGAGAACATTTGGCAAGAACGCCAGAGCCGCCTTTGCCAAAAGAAAAAGGAACAGAGCTGTCTGTCCAAAGTACCAGATCATGAGAGGAAGAGAGAGTCAAGGTGGGCGAGAGCTGCACCTTGGCGAGAAAGAGAGGGATCAGAGCGAGAGCAAAGGGTGGACTCCACGATGATGGATGGCAGATTCCAAGGAGGAAAGGGAGGGCAAGTAAGAAGAGCCTCATTAGAAGATGTACGAGGGTCAGTCAATAAGTAATGAGACTTTTTCAATAACTCAAGTTTGCAATGACTGGTAATCAAAAAATGCTTTTTTATTTTTCAACATAGTCTCCCTCCTTTGCAACACACTTGTTCCATCTTGATATTAGATTGTCTATTCCTTTGGCATAGAATTCCGTGGACTGGGTCCTTAGCCAGTTGCTCACAGCAGCCTTCACTTCTTCGTCAGTCTGGAAGTGAATTCCTGGAAGATGTTAATGGATGATCACAAAATGCAACGCCTGATGGCTTCCAGAGCATCACTACGCATATACAAAAAGGAGGGAGATGCATTTCTGTCGAGAATAGTGACAACTGATGAGACCTGGGTTTTTCATTATGAACCTGAATCGAAACGACGATCAATGGAGTGGAAGCATGTTTCTTCCCCAGTGAAGAAAAAATTCAAATCTCAGAAAAGTTTAAGGAAAGTCATGCTCACTGTGTTCTGGGACAGAAATGGGCCGATCACTATCAGTTTCTTGGAAAGGGGCAATACTGTGAACTCAGAGAACTACTGTGAGCTGCTAACTGAAGTGAAAAAAGACATTAAGAACAAACGGAGGGGACTTCAATCAAGAGGTGTGATTCTTCTTCAGGATAATGCAAGGCCCCACACAGCAGCAAGAACCCTAGCCAAAATTGAAGATTTAAGCTGGAAACTTTTAACACACCCACCCTACAGCCCAGACCTTGCACCATCTGATTTTCACCTCTTCGGCCCACTCAAAGAGAGTATGAAAGGAATTCACTTCCAGACTGACGAAGAAGTGAAGGCTGCTGTGAGCAACTGGCTAAGGACCCAGTCCACGGAATTCTATGCCAAAGGAATAGACAATCTAATATCAAGATGGAACAAGTGTGTTGCAAAGGAGGGAGACTATGTTGAAAAATAAAAAAGCATTTTTTGATTACCAGTCATTGCAAACTTGAGTTATTGAGAAAGTCTCATTACTTATTGACTGACCCTCGTAAAAGGAAGCATGAGCGGGTGAGTGAACGCAAAAGCTCTCCAGGACGATCTGCAGAGTCTTGGTTTCACTCCAAGTCTGGCCAAACCTGAAACAGAAAAGGAGGTTGGGAGACGAAGAGCCTGCTCATAAGATAAAAGAGTGAAATGAGTCAGGGTGACTCATAGATGAGGTAAACAAGCCTCGGAGAGGAGAAGTGGGATAGGGGAGGACGAGAGGCAGCCGGTGATGGCACAATTAGCCGCTCGGTGGAGGCATTCCAATTTGGTGATATTGGTAGTGCTTAGGAAAGGAAACCATACGGGGGAAGCGTAAGTGAGAAGGGGCCGAAGAAAAGATTTATACAGAACAGAGAGGGACTCCTTAGAAGGGCACCATCACGAAGCGGAGATACAGCGTAAGGCCTTGAGAAGTGGGAAAAACTTGGCCTTCAGCGAAGATACATGCTTAGAAAAGGAAAAGAGTGCGATCAAAGTTGACCCCAAGAAAAGTTGGAGTGGGATAGAAACGGAGGAGGGAGCCGAGTAAGAGCAGGTTGGGCTGGAGATTAGCTTGGTGGGGATCCACTGAAAACAAGAAGGCCTCACATTTGCTAGGATTGAGAGGAAGACACCAGTACTCATACCAGCGCTCCAATCGAAACAGAGCACCTTGTGTGGCCTCCACCGCAGTGGGACCGACGGGGAGGAGGACCAAATGGCCAGATTGTCAGCATAAGTAGAGCAGCTGACAGAAGAAGGCAGAGAGGCCAGAAGATCATTAATGAAGAGAGAGGAAAGAACAGGGCCAACAACCGATCCTTGCGGAACACCTCAACGAACTCGAAAGGAACCACTTTTGTGATTTTGAAAAACCACACAAGCGCGCCTGTCACAAAGGAAAGATTGAGTCCAATGAGCAAAGCAAGGAGGGAGGCCAGCCGAAATAAGTTTGTGGTAAAGGGCGGGATGCCAGACAGACACAGAAGCTTTCGAGAAATCGATAGTAGACAGGATCGTCCGAGAGCCCGGCCTGGGTTTGTCAAGCCCATCCAAAATGGACTGAGAAAGGTACAGAATTTGATCAAGTGTAGACAGTTCAGGGCGGAAACCGGCCTGGCGGGGAGAGAAATTGGAATTAGATTCCAAAAAGAGTAGATGGGATAGTATGATGCGTTCAAAAAAGCCTTGATACGCAAGAGGTGAGAGAGATAGGCATGAAGGAAGCAGGAGAGTTGAGAGGTTTTCCCATCATGTGGATGGGAATAACAGAAGATGTCTTCCAGATGGAAGGAAAAGAATGTGAAGATCAGGAGAGATTGAAGATGTGAAGAAGAAAATCCATGCCAGAGCGAGGAACATGCTTTAGCATAGGATAAGCGAATTTGTCTGGGCCAGTGGCAGTGGACGAGTAGAAGTTGGAGGCAGCCACATGAAATTCAGTGGGAAAGAAAGGAGACCAAAAGGACGAGTGAGACTCCTCAGGGCATGTGGCTCAGCGGAGCTCAGAGAGGGCGCCTCTGGCTTTGCTATGCAGGGCCTTTGGCTGAAAAACGGAAAAGTGGGATCTCAGGTAAGCGACATAGACCAAAGCCGATTCCCTCAGAGAAAAACAGTTGGAAAGTTAGGAGAGGAAGAAGACGAGGAAGGAGAACCAGCGATAGAGCGAAGAAGAGAGTGCACAGATTTAGGGCTAGATTTAGATGAGAGAGAAGAGCAAGTCGTCTGCCATGCCTCAGCCTTGGCGATGACTGACGAGGCGCGTCGAGAAGCAGAGATGTAAGCCTGGCGATCTTCATCACTTCTGTGAGTTGCAGCAAAAGCGTTGCGTCTTTCACTAACTGCACTTTCCACCTCAGTAGACCACCAGGCTTTAGGATGGCGTTTGATGCGGCTGAAAGGAATGGAAGATTTGGCCACATTCAGTGCCAGAATGGTAAAGAGAGCTGCAGCAAAGGAAAGAGACGAGTATTCCTCTGCAGAAGGACAGTGAGAGTCAATGTAGGAGGCAAAGTCATCCCAGCCAGCTTTCTGAAAGTTGAAAGTAGGGGGATGCTCATTGGGGAGATAGGCCGGAGAGAGAGGAACAGATAGAAGAATTGGTAGGTGGTCATAACCCACGTCCTGAAGCACCTATCAGGAGCAAGAAAGAGCAAGAGAAGAGGGAGCAAAGGAGATGTCAGGAGAGAAGCGATGGAGAAGGGTGGGTGTGTTAAGGTCATTGGAGGGGAGGAGGTCAGAGGAGATGATCCAGTCAAATGCTTTTTACCTGCAGGGGTTGGAAGTACCTCTTGAGTCCCAGAGGGGGAGATGGCAATTGAAGTCCTTCAGAATGAAGAGATTTCTGGAGGAAGGAAGAATGGAAGAGAGAAGGAGTAGGTTATGCCATCCGTTGGAGAGGAGCAAATAGGGGGGCGTACACATTAAGAAAAAAGAGTGAAGAGGAGTTGTTAAGAGAGGTGTTGACCTCTACATAATCAGAGTAGGGATCGAGCAAAGCGAGGTGGTAGAAAGTTCAGAAAAGGATAGGCCCTGCCTGACGAAAATGACAACACCACCACTAGCATGCATGGCTTCAGGAAAGAGAATGCCAGACCAGGAGTGGATGCGATCAGAACGCAGAGCAGAGAATCCAGGAATTCGGAAAAAGAAAGATGAGTTAAGATTGGATTCCTGGATACCAATAAAGTCAACAGGATGGGACAAAAAAAAGTGAAGCAGTTCAGTGCTCCTGGCTCTAAGACTTCCAGCATTCCATTGAAGAACCCTGAGAGAGTCAGGGGGGAGTGGAGGCAGGAGGCGCAGAAGAAAAGCCAGGAGCAAGGGACGGTGGTGAGGGAGCAGAGGGAGGAGATATAAAATGGGCAGATGGAGGATAAGAAGTTTGAAGACGAGGGTGGGGCAAGAGTGCTGCATTAGTAGAGGTGGGCCAGGATCTACATTGGAGGTATACATATCGGAAGAGTCCCAAGAGCGAGTCACAGTGTTATGCCAGGGGGGGCAGCTCCAAGAGTGAGAGCTGCCAAGGGCTCTGAATTTGGAGAGGAAAAGTTGTGAGCATCTTAGATGCAGCCATTTGGAGCAAGCGCAGCATTGACTGACTTGCCCCACCAGGTCACATTTCCAGCGCACACAGAGCAGAGAAAGATGGGGCCAGGGTTGGGATGAACGTTACCACTCATCAAGAGAAAGAGAAGAATGAGGAGACGAAGAAGGGCAAGAGAAGGGCAGGAGAAAATAAAAAGAGAAAACAGGCGACCAATTTTGAAGCTGTGTGCTGCCCTACTGTGGTCATTCAGGGGGCAGCATAGCGAAAAAATGAAGGGGAGTGCCTGGGGTAACTAGGACCCTCGGAAAGGCCAACAGCCATTTTGACCCAACCCAAACAGGGTCGGGGACCGCACCACCACTTTGAGGCGGCTGTTGATTGGTGCAGATAAATCAAACATCGTGGTGTTTATTGCTGTTTGGGATTTGCCAGTACAGCATACAGCCTACATAAAGTACAGCATATTGCTGTTTGAAATTTGCCAGTACAGGCGGCAAAATGCGTTTTTAACACAGCAATTGTGCAGAGAAAATTAGACGAAAGTTTTGTTTGCCAACAAATCTCGTTGTGCATAACCGCATGCTGTTTGCTAGTCTTTATTCAAACTGGGCCACCGCGACAAGTAGACAGCTCATTCACACCACCTGTTTGACGCATGAAGATTGAGGTATGTCATTTAGTTTCTTACCTAAAGACACAACGCGCAAACTTGCCGGCTTCTTCTCCACAATACTTCTTTCGTGGTAAGCGTTAAGCAATGAATACTATTTTAGTCTTTTGCCACGACTCGACAAGGGTATTGAAACAAGGTCTACACACTGTGAAGCGGGCGCTCTACCCATTACACTACCGAGCCAGTGTTCCCTTTAAACGCAAAAAAGTGCGAATTTGCGAAATTATGTCCGGCGGATTCGCAGTTAAAATTCAACAGTGCGTAAAAAATGTCCGGCGGTTTTTGGTAACTCTTTCACTTTGTTAAAGTTTTTGCAATTTTCTAAGCAAAATCTTAACCAACTGCTAAATGCATGGGAGACAGTGAAAAGAAATCCAAGTTAGGACAGACCCTTTTTCAAAGCAGTGCAACGTCTCACGCAAACATCGCGCAGCTGTGACGCAACAGCGAGTGACGGCGACTTAACATATCGCGCGCGCAATTGCCACTTTTTTGTCTAACAAAGTATCTCTCCAGCAATTAACCTAAAGTGAAATCAATTTTTTTTGTTTACTTTTTCGCAGCCGATTGCAATCGTAGCCAAAGAGCAGTAATAGCAAGCAGTTCTCAAACTTCAGTTTTAACACAAGACATCATTTTTCAAGGGAAGTTTGAAACAAAACTTGCTTAAACTCTTTGTTTTCTTTACGTTTCAACGCCAACTTCAATCGTGCTTGTAAAGATAAAAAAGCACATAGCTCTCGCTTTCAGTTTCGTACAAAAAACACCATTTTTCGAGGGAATGGTTCAGTTTTTGTTCGTTAAAAATAAAAAAGAATATGACTTCTAACCAATTTTAGTTTTGAATTCTTTTCAAATACTTTCCGATTTGAGATCGAAAGTTTGCTTGCGATTGCAAAAACCTGTTGTTTAATTGAATACGATAGAGAAATTATTTATTGTAATCAAGCAACAATTAAAGTTTGCAAGTAATTTTTGTTTTGTCATAGTAATAACCTATCTTACATCACATTAATTTATAAAAGTCCTGTTTCTCATGCTCATGTCGGGCGTCGGCAAAGGGCTAATTTTAATTACGCCCGTCGTTAACCAGTCATTCCAAAGTGCTTACGATACACTGTTGCAAAGGCTGTAAAGTTTGAGACCAAATTTAACCACAATTAACTTACTGAAGAAAAATAGCCAGGTATTTCGCCGCCGCCTTATAATAACCGATAGGATACCGGTTTGTGAACATTTTGGAGCTGACAGTCGCGCTAATTATTACGTCACCGAAGCGCATTGTCACAGTTTTGACTTTCCTTTTCCTGCAAATTTGTCCGGCGGTTTTCGTACATTTGCTAGCAATTTCGCACTTGTGCCGGCGGTTACGCACTTACTAAAATCTTAGAGGGAACACTGTACCAAGCCAATAACGCGAATGAATGAAGAATCCACACTGCTATTGTTTGAAAATGTCAGCCACTGCGCGACCAAAGCCTTAATGGCAAAACCATTGCTGAAAACCTCGAACATATTTTGAAGCAAAATTGGCGGACTGGTCTTACCTTGACTCCGCCTCTTTCTGCAATGTCAATTCCTGCCACCAGCAGCTGCTTCATGCTCACTGTATTTCGTTTCCACATAAATATGTAATACAACGATCCAACGAGGAGGAACAGCACAAGGCCAAGGCCGAGAGGGGAAGGGTGGACTCCTGCACCACAAACGATTAGTGAGTAGAAGTCCTCTACTGAAGTATCAACCAACAGATCGGCTTTCTTTAAATTTTAATACTCGCCCATAGCAGTTGCAATAAAAAAATTATTGATACAGTTTTTTAAAGACATCAGAAACGTTTTAAACTATTGCAAGCAGAAAGTAGGTGCAGGAGTAAAAAAGGTTACACTAGTGGTTAAAATCATGCTGTTATGCTTTACCATAATCGGTTATTGAAATAGCCATTGCGATTAGTTTCTATTACCATTTGATATCAGTTTATACTTCTTTAACAAGATACGGCTTCTTCTTAACATTGCTCAAAGATTTTGAACAGTACAGTTATCACACCAGATATAAAACATTAACAGAAATCTCGTTTTGAGAGCTGCCAAAAAACGATATCAATTGTGGAATAATCATTCAACTTTGTCTCCCGGAGGCTAAAATGTCTTAACCGTCTGCAGCGTAATCACTGGATGACAAGAGTTCTCTATTAATAATCGAAACAAATCAGAAATATTGTAATTTTAAAAGTGATAGGCAAACAGAACGTGAAAGATTGAGATTAAAAGAAGTCCCCTTCATGCCAGCTGTTTAACGACTGCAACTGTAAAGTCAACACTAAATTAACAGCAACAGACGAAATCTTAAATCTTCATAGGCTAAACCTCATCCGATCTGATCCAACTAACCAATGCTATTGTTTCCTCTTCAGCTGGCTTAATGTCTTCAAGTTCTTCTACTGAGACATGCACTAACCTGCAAGGTATCTGCTGGTGTCAGTAGCTCCAACAAGTCTGGCGCTTTCCTTTCTTTCTCTTCATCTCAGGCTCACTCTCTGTCCTTGCTACACTTTCCTCTGCCCTGTCCTTCCTTGTATCTCACACATTCTCAGGAAAATTTTGCACCAACTTTCTTTTCACTCCTTCTTTTCTATCAGGCTGTAATGGGTCACTGGTTACTTAATTCTTCCAAGTAATGATACAACCAATGAGTTGGCAAACAATGTGCATAGCTCTAGCCATCTACAGCCCAATGCAGTTTCTCCTTATTTACCTTACGTATCCTCTCTTCTATCCTCTTACTTCTTGTATTCCCTCAACAGTTGAAAGGCATACTGCCTCATCAAAATACTTTGACACACAGATTCCCTCAGTAACTGCTAAGAAATTTGTGCTCTCTCGTCATGCTCATGAGGTGTTTTCTCGTCTCTGCTGCAACAAACACATCCTTCTGTTAAACTTGAATCTTTTTGAGTTGGCAGAATCGAGAATCTTTCATGACCCATAATCCAACCCACGACACTCCTCACCTCATTCCGCACAGTCCTGCACAGACTTTTTGTATCACCTGCTCTTTGGAAACTCCTTCTTTCTATATCACTTTTGGCCCAGGTCTTGGAAAGTTGCCTAAATTCTGGGACCAAACGGTCTATTCCATGTTTCATTCCTCGAAAAGAGTCAGGTACAAGGGGCATACCAAAAGTTGTGCACAATAGTGCGGTATGAGCAACATACCAAAAGCTCCTTCCAAAGCATACCAAAAGTTCTGTACAAGAGGCATAGCAAATGTTCCCTCCAAAGCAGACAATCAATGCTACCTACTATCCTCGTCTCCTTCACACAGTCAACTACAAACGACCAAGAGTCAGGCCTGGAAAGAGTCATAAGCACTCCCGCTTTTTTGCAGGACGATGCACGTGTCCACACAACAAAAGTTTCCATGGCTAAATTACATGAGCTGAAGTGGCAATCACTTCTTCATCCAGCTTATAGCCCGGATCTTGCTCCTAGCAACTTCCACCTATTTGGGCCACTCAAAGATCCTTTCCATGGCAGAAGATTTGGGCGTGAAAGTAAGCTGAAGTCAGCCATGAATGAGGTGGTTAAGACCATGTCAAGAGACTGGTTTGAACAAGAAATAATGAAGGTTGCAGAGCATTGGAGAAAGTGCATTGACTTGCAGGGTTGGAAAATAAATTTTGTTCCATTATTTCATGAATCTTTGCTTTAAAAATATAACAGTTTGTGCAGAACTTTTGGTATGCCCCTCGTAACACCAACAAACTAGGCAAGCACATTTAGGTGCCAGACAAACAAGACACCAGACAATCTAGGCACGAAAACAAACTACACGCCATTGACTTTTTGCTGCCAACTTTAAAAAATCTGTAAAGCAAAGCAGATAACAACACACATGCAAGTGCTTTTGTAAGCGTGAGCAATAACAAAAATAATTGTGTTGGTGTTGACTAGTTTGCCGCTGATTGACTTTTCAGAGTCCACAAAAACCGGCATACCAAAAGTTGTTATGTCCAGTTGTGTGCATCTAGTTGACATGGATCACTAACTACGATATCTGTAGAGCGATAATCAAGCAAGAATTAAAGATATAGACCATTAACAGACTAAATATCATTCTAATTTATTGAGATGCCAATCGCATATTTGCATATGATTACAAACATGAAGATGAACTAAAGTGCAGCCAAAGATTTGTAAGCCAAAAACTGTTCCTACACTTCATAGACACTCAAGCACTAGTAGCACCAAAATCACTTCCATCAATCCACTTTTTTAACACGGATTTTAGTTGGTCTGTAATAAGCTATTCTACAGTGCTCCTTTGCATATTTGCAAGGCAAAAACAAAATATTTGAGATCACAACACCCAGATTCAGGTTGGTCTGTATCTAACATCATCTAAGATGTGATTCCTTACTATGTAATTTCAATCGTACATGCAAACGAGCTCATGCACTGTTTGCATGCCTTTAGTCAGACTGAAACAAAACAAATGGAGTGCTTGGCCCAGCCATTTTTCTGACACATAAAGATGAGGTATCCTTTTAAGTGCCTTTCTGATGGATATGAGCAAATTTGCCTGCTTTTATTTCACACTGTTCTCCTCATTTTGACACCAACAAGAGAAGCTGTAAACACCATTTTTTACAGTATTTTGTTATGACTTGACATAGGAATTGAACCTAGGTCTAACCACTAAACAACCACGCTGGTATCTAGTCACTGATAGCAGAAAAAAATGTAAGTGATGATGAAATCTAGCCTTAGCAGTTAATAGCTGTGTTCAAAGGCTCATGGATATCCACTAACTAAGCAGAAGTTTTCTAAATATGTGCAATACTGCTGAGATCAGTGTTTCCTTCAATCGCAAAAAAGAGTAAAATCGCAACAATACATCCAGTGGATTCACAGTAAAAATTTTAAAAAGTCTAGTGATTTTTGATAATCTTTCTTTTTAGGCAGTTAAAATTTTTGCTATTTTGCCAGTGGAATTTTCAACCAACTGTTTAATGCATAGGAAGACAAAAGAGAAATCAAAGTTGGGTCAATGTTTGTGTTGATGTTTCACATAAACATTGCATGGCCATAACACAGCAGCAAGTGACAATGGCTTAAATATCACATTTGCCTTTTGCACGCTTTTTTGTATTACAAATTATCTCTCACGAGAACAGGTTTGTGATTGCAAATGATGATTCGCATATACATTCATGCTTATTTCAAACATCAGCTTGAAATTAATCTTATTTTTATCCACTGTAAACCTGATATTCTGAAACACTTACAAATTGCTGTTGCCATCATTATAAATTTTGAGTGATTACCTGTAACTTATGATACCGCAATAGCCAGATCTTTTGCTACTGCTGTTCTGTAACCAGTAGAATACTTGTCAGTGAACTTTCTAGGGTTGACAAAATCATGGGAGCTATTACGTCATCACAGTACAGCATCAGCTTTGCCTCTCCACCCTCGAAAATTGTTTAAACTTGGCTCCTATGCCTGTGCAATTGTTAGAAGTTGAGGAATTTGTTTATGGCATAAAAAATCACACATTAGTTTCTGCTCTTTCTATTGGTTGCTCCTTTTACTAATCACGATAGAACTTTTTTCTTTCGTTCTTTTTCGTCAACTGTGTCTCTATATAACTGACTCACTTCATCTTTTTCGCTCTATTTGTGATGGATTCTCTCAAAAAGTGTCAAACAAAAAGCTTCAAGAATAAATACCTACTTTCTGCGATTTTCAATATTTTCCTATTTTTTTCGTGAACCTCTTTAATGTAAAAGTGATGTTTGGTTTTTTAGTCAGTTTTGTCAACTCTTTTTCAGCTTCTTTTCTCATAGAATTAGTAACCACTTTCTTCATTAGATTTTTCGTATTCTTATATCCAGCCATGAGTTACTCTTATCAATTTACACACATCTTTTTATTTGCCACTTTTTGTTGTCATATTGCTTCCTTCACTTCCTCATTCCACCATAATTCATTCTGCTTTTCTTCTTTCTACATACTTCATCACTAACTTTTAAAATACCATTTGTATAAGCATTCCATATACTGAGCAATTAAGATCAGTCGATGCCCTAATTCTTTCTTGAAATCTTGCTTTTACATTGTTTTCCTTCAACTTCCAAACCCTTTTTCTAGCAGTTTGTTTGTTTTTTACTACTTTTTTCAACTTTCTTTTGTCCATGTCTGTTACCACTAGCCGATGTTGCAACTCCCAAGTGATTGCTTTCATGTCTTTAAAATACTTCATCGCTTTTACTGTGGAACTTTCCTGCTGCTTCTCATTTACCAAAATATTGATTACGTCTGGGTGATCAGTTGTTGCGATCACCACCTTGTGCAACTGGTGTTTGTACATTACTCTGTGGATTATTGCTGCTACTTCTCATTGACCAAAATATTTAACAAAAGAATAGATGCATTTATTTAACAAATTGAATAGAGCATACTGAACTAAATGAAACTGACCCAACTAAAAGAAATTGAATGCAGTTACCACAAATTTGAACTGAACCAATGAATTGAACTGATTCAAATGAATGCAGTTAAGTACAATAAAATAATTTCAACTTATTCAAAAGATACTAAAAGCAAAATCAGAAACTTAAAATGCGTCTTAATGAATAGATCTGTGCAAACAAAAAAATCAACTAAAGTTACAGAAAAAGCTCTGAAAAGATGAAATGATGAAAGATAACAAAGGCCAAAACACAGTAACACAAAATCTGGGTTTGAAGCTGCTACAACAAAACTCTAGCAGTCTTCTTTCCTCAACATTTCTTTTGCCAACTCCATATCCATCATTTACACCCTCAAACCATCAATCTGTCTTCCAACAGGTCTGTTGAAGTCACCTACACCAATAATCATTAACCACCACCACTGTCAATTTTTTCTGTGAACTTTTACAACCTTCTCGCAAAGTTTCTTTCACTAATATTCCAACACCTTCTATTTCATCATTATTTCCTGACCACTACAGCTTATATCTCCCTCCTACCCTTGGCAGCAACAAATCAGCTCCTTGCCCTCTCTGTTTTTCTTCTTGTACATATCCACTTGCCTCTTTCTTAATTGCTCACACACTTTTGTTCCCTTTTCACAAAAACTTTCATCCTTCCTACTTCTAGATCTTACCTCAAAATTTTGCAACATGGAAATTCTTAGCATCTCCTTCTCGTTGCATGCTGCTGGAAACTGGAGGCCAATTTTTTGGCAAAGTTTTTTTTATGAAGTACGTTTTAGGATTTTTTTTCTTTTTGAGAGCATTCTCTAGCTTACCTGTACCCTCAGTTTTTTACGTGAAGGGTTCCCAACATCAGTTTAAACAAAAGCTAGTACTCAGCAATTGCGTGTTATGGCAAACTGGGTAAACAGATCACTATTTTATTCAGTGAAGCAAGGGATACCCATGTGCTCAACCGAATTTAAGTCTCAGCAATTGATTAAAAGGTTAAAAGTTATTTTAACATATTAGATTTAATGTCACTTTATCATCAAACACCTAATACAACGAGATAACACATTTAAACAAATTGAGTTACCCGTGTCACACCAAATCAGACAAATTAACTATAAATACATAGCATATGTAAACTTTGCAATGGTAGTGTAAATTTCTTCAATGATTTCTTGAAATTACTTTTAAAAATGTAATGCTTGTTTGGTTATACCAAGCGATACAAGTCACTGTATAGTGCTTTTCCTAAGGGTACAACAAAGCAGCTATTGTTAAATTTCATCATGTGATCAGTCAATCATTGTCACAATAAAAACAATGCTTTCAACTTGAGCACATTGCTGATGAAATTATTTTGATAAAAATCATAATTGACTGCAGTCATTTTATCACTAAAAAGTTATTTCCTTGAAAAATTAGAATAGATGGTTAGATTTTAAATAAGGCAGCGGCTATTTTGCCGTCGACGGCAATTTACCCTCAGAGACTATTTTGCCGTGAGTTATTTGTGATTGGTCAATTTTAATGACGTACTAAACATGTGACTTTTGGTCGTCTCTGATTGGTCAATTTTAAAAACCAATTAAAAAAATTTTGCACCCCCTGGTCTCTATCCCCCACCCTGTACACTCCCTTGCAGTGTACACTGCCCCGTACATTTACATACCGGGCCTGCCCCTTCAGTGTACACTGCCTTTCTTTTAAAGCCCTGGCCAGCTGAGATTCGAACCTGCAACCATGGTATCTCAAGACCAGCGCTCTATCCACTACACCACAGAGTCACTGGTGCGATTATAGCAAATTTGGCTATATAAACACACGTGAATGATCACGGCAAAATAGATTCCAAGGGCAAATTGCCGTCGACGGCGAAATAGCCACTGCCTTTAAATAACCTTAATATGTTGTGCCACTTGTTTGTATTAATAAACATACAATGCATTTCAACAAAAATAAGTGGTCAAAATGCAGAAAAGATTTTCAAGTAGGGTATCACTACATCAACACCAACTATAAGGCAGAAAAAAGTAATAATACTTTTGACAAAAAAATCTACTTGTGATCATTGATACACTTGCTACAAAAAATTATGTAACTACTTCAAATATTTTGTGGTAAAAAGTGAGACTTAGGGCAAATAAACTTACCTGATAATCTCATAACAACAGTTGAAGCTTGCACAAGTGGATAAAATAATGATTAACAAACAATGTTAATAAACAGTTACATGGATCACACAGGGACGAGGAGCAGCTGCAAAAAATGTCTAGTTGTGTTCAGCTGCCAGATCAGACACCATTTAATTTTTTCACTAACAATGCTTCAAACAAGATTCCAGATTGGAGCTTTTCTCAACTTTGCAAGCAACTCTAGCTCAAGTAAACATGGTCTTGGTAAAAAGAAATGAATGCAATATTAAACTATTCATCATAATGGAATCCACTGAGACACAAATACAGCATTTTTTATGCCAAGCATTTGTCCTTTATTCTAATGACATGACAATTGTCAACTAATCACAATGCAATGATACCAGTATACAGTTTATATGATATTCCAGTTCTTTCCAAAGTGGAGGCCACAAGATTTTACCAGTGACACTGTAAACTAAAGAAAAATTTTTGCATTAGTTGATCAACAAAAAAAAGTTTTTAACCTCAAATTGGGCAATGTTGGTTTTCAAAAACAGCCTGAAAATAGAACTTGGGCAAAACAAGCCATTTTAACAAGTTATGTAAAAAATGTCTTTAACCCTACATGGAACTAATTTAGCATCAAAAAACACAACAAATAAAAATGCAGAAATCCGCAGAAGTGTTGAATAGAATTAGTAACTACTGAAACAGGAAAATCCTCATAGCAGATCAGCATTCAGTGTTGGGATTAGCAAAGAGATAGCAATTAGGGCTAGAACTAGTCTGTGAAATTTAACAAAATTTCTACATTTTAGCATTATCCGCAAAAAAACAGCTTGAGCCACAAGCTTGAGCAAATTTTGATTTTGTCTAAAGCAATGCAAGTATCAATTCATTTTCAAACGATACAGCAAAAAAATTTTTGAAACCACTGTCTTATGCAACCATTGGCAAATCAACCAGAACTAAATAGAATTTTTGACCAACAGGAGTGTAAGCAAAGACTGTTTCTAAGAGAATATCACAAAAATGATGAAACATTTTAGCTTGAACAAAGTATGCTAAGTGTGATTGGCAGTTGATCAATACAGCGATTCTAGCTATGGCTTTTATGGCATAACCAAAAAAATTGCAGATTGGTACAGCAACATGTAAAAAGCAATAGCTCCTTTGAGAAAATAAAAAACTCAATAGATGGCCTATTTGAACAAAAAAATGACTTACAAATCTTGGCTGCAAGACAACTTTTCAACTTCTTTGCAAAATTTGTTATGCCAAGGCACAAAAAGCCACACTGTGCAGCTGACGTAGTCAGAAATTCATGAGAACAAAGGCAGAAAGTATTTGGAAAATAGTATGAAGTCTGATGATAAATTTGCAACCAAATATGTAGTCAAGTTTACCATAAAATCTCGCTGTATTCCTTAAGGTAACCTAATTCCAACTCTTACTAATGCTAACTTCAACTATCCTCAATTCCAATCCTAAAACACTGATCCTCAATTGTGCATAATTCCTGCATCAATTAAAGCCAACATAGAAGAATTTTTGATACAGAAGAACAGTTTTTGTGTCAAAAAGAACACCTAAAAACCTTTTGAACACTGAATACACAGCAGCTACATTGTCTGTCAAAAAGAATAAACTCCTTGCACAGAAATAAAAAAACCTAAAACAAAATTCCACATTTGTTCGTAGACGTGCAGCTGCTGCTTCTACGTATTGTTTTCTCAGCAGAAATTCACTCACAAAATACACTACTGTCACACCAACTGGAATAAAAAACAGCCTAGCTGTTAGTTTTGCTGTCAAAAATTGTATCGTTAATGGTAATGCAAGAGGCTAGCGATGCACTAAGCAAACTGCAGTATCGTTAATCTTGATCAGTTTTTGTTTTGTTGGTATAAGTTGACACAGCCCGAAAGCAAAATCAAAGTGATTTAAGCTATTTTTAAAAGTGAATTTGAAAAATTCTATTCATTCTGCTGAAAATTCTGCGAATTGAATTGTCTAACTGGCAACACCAGTTGCTGCGTCATGGCTAAAACCTAGCTAGTAGCTACGTCGCATTTCCACCAGAGGTGTACATCGGATCCGGAGCCGGATTCAAAAATCAGGATTATCCGGTTTTTTTGTCGGATTCGGATTGGATTCGGATTTGAAATTTTTGAAATTTTCGGATTCGGATTTTGGTTTTATAATTTGGTCAGAAGAAGCCGCCAATGGAGGTAAAAAAGTAGCGGTCAACAACAGGCAGCTGTGCCTGTATTTTGGGTCGGATGTACTGCCCGGGAGGTGATGACCTTTCTTTTTTTTTTTTTTTGGAGGTCAACGCCTAGTTAATGGCAAAATGGCTAAAATTGCGGTCCAAGTTTGCAGAAATAGCGGTTGCGGAGTTGAGTGCAAATTTGCGATGCCCAGCACTACTTATTATGACATCAAAGGCAAATATAGGAATTTTTAATTTTCAGGATCCGGATCCGGATTCGGATTATAATTTTTTGATTTGTTAGGAGTCGGAGTCGGATTCGGATTTGCATTTTTCGGATTAGGATTAGGAGTCGGATTCAAAATTTTTGACTTTGTACACCTCTGATTTCCACTAGTGATCTCGTCACGCTTGGCCAAGCGCGCAACAAAGATTTTCGTAAGGGAGGTGGGGTAAACGAGGGAGGGTGAATGACTAAATTCATGTTTCCTAATCAGCAATTTTTGTGTCATGAAATCTGATTAACTCGCGGGGCACGTAGTCTACTTTAATAGGAAATGGCCAGCCAATGATATATATTACTGCTCGCATTTTTTCTCTCATTCGTTTTATCTGTTTCGGCCAAGGTCCAAACCAGCAAACACAATAATGTAGCGCTTCTTATGGCCTGCATGCTCTTGATCTACATTACGTTGCTTGTTGCTTGATTTTATTGCTGGTTGACAGTTCTGCAACAAGTGGTAACGTCGAGCTCACCCGAAAGCCACGTAGCAACAAGAGAATAAAATGTGGCAGCAACGCCATTACATACAGGCTTCGCAAGAACGTAACAATGGCTGCTACAAAAAACTGCAAAAACCTCACCGTCATGTCTTAAACTAAATCCTAACTTTGCAAGTAAGCTTTTTTACTGCACCGTATTTAAGCCAAGGTGATTAAGATCACTGTCAAATGATAATTTGACGCTGGACACAAATACACAATTAGAGGCATTAAGCATGGTTTACAGCAACATAAACTAAAATATCAAAAAGCCTTAAAATACTTCTACTGCTTTTATATTTTACGTTCAACTAATATCAGCTGTTGAAGCTTCGGCCTTGGCCAAAGGGAAGCAAACTTCATTAAACTGCGAAAACTTTAACATCATGTCTTAACTCTTTCGCTACCGCGAAGCTGTCCTCGAATTCTTTGTAGCAGATGCAAAAAACGGCTAATTTGCATAAAAAAAAACATTAAATATGTTTACTTTTATCATTCACTAGTTTTAGGCCATTGGCTATTATATCGATCATGCTATATCGCTGAAAAGGAAATTTCACGGTGATTTAAAATATGCTGACCCTTAAAAAAATTTTTTTGCACATGAATATAATTTATGCAAATTAATCCCCTCCTTTTTGGGGCAGTAAATTATTTTCAAAATAGGTCTTGTAGCTTTAAAAAATTCTTGAGACTTCATTTTTTAATGTATCTTTTCGAAAATTTAGACACATCATGCTAAAGAACCAAGCTTTCGAGGAAAAATAGCCAAAATGCACCAAGTTACTTAGTTTTCCTACAATTGTTACTTTTCTGAGACCCAGAGCCACAGATATTTTAAGATCTTTTTGGGCTACAACAAAAAGATGTGTATTGAAACTGCGTTTTTGACCAATCAAAATAAAATCAAGATTAAATCAAACTACGTGGTGTAATATATTTTTGGAAAAGAAATTTCATCCCAGTTAGCGTGATGTGCATTCTAAAAACAATGCTTTGTGGCTCAAAATGAAACAAAAACATCTTTACCCCCTTTTTTTTGGTGGGGGAAACCAATGTTACCCCAAGTTCAAAAGGTATTACCAGCCTCGCGTGTGGATAAATTTTTTTTTAAATGTTCAAAAAAATTATCATCCGCTAGATGATGTAAAAGAATCATATTTTTGAGGTAAAATGTCAAAAATTACCAAATGACAGATTTTTTGTATTATTTTCAATTTTTTTGAAGCCCAGCAGCCAAATTGTTGGCCTTTTTGGGGGTCCTGGAATCTACTGCAACTACCCTTTTCATGAATCATTATACAATAACTCTTTGCCTATTCCACCTAATATTGCCTATCTTTGAAAAGACTGGTTTTCCCTGATTCAAATAATATGCAGTTTAAATGGATTATTTTGTTGCTTAAGGTGAAACATAAGCTACTCTTTCCAACCCCCTTTTTGCTTGGAGAAAGCTAATTTTGATTGATTATAGCCCGCCTGTCAAAGTAAATAAAAATGCTTTGTTTGCATTTTCTCCATGGAAACTTGATACAACACGGTAAAAGAATTGTGCTGTTTATTAAAAAGGTTTTAAGATTTTCAAAAGGTGCATTTTTTCACAATTTGCAATTTTATGAGGTCTAGCACCAAAATTGGGGGGGGTTTTGGCCGGTACCGAAGATAATTTAGGGTCTATTATGTAGGCTAGCCTTCTCACCAATCAAAACTTAGCCTAAAATATGTATTATGATATATTTTTAAAAAGAAAATTTCTTCAACTTTCAGATAATATAAAACTTAAAACTAATATTTTATTGCTAAGGATGAAACAGGACCATTTTTACACCCTTCCTTTTTTTTTGGAGGAACCAGATTATTACCCAGAGTAGGCTACCCTACCTTGCAAAATCTATAAAAAGTGTTTGATATGCACCAGCTGCGTGGAAACTTGATACAGGTCGAAAAAATGAATTATGTAAACGCATAAACATGATTTTAAATTTGGAAAGAGAGTACTTTTTGTGTGATTTGCATTTTCTGATGTCCAGTTATCAAATTTTGAGTGTTTTTGGCTGGTACTCAAGATAACTATATGTAAGTTGTTTCACCAATCATTATAGAATAACTCCTAGCCTATACCACGCAAAAATATATATTTTTGAAAAGGAAATTTCTTAAACTTTCAGATGATTTGTAGTTTGAGATAAAAATTTTGTTGCTAAAGATGAAACAGAACTATGTTAATTTTCCCACCTTTTTTGTAGGGGGATCGCCAATTTTTTTGCTTTCAATGTTTTTAGAGTCGGCCATCTATCAAAAATTCCACACACTTTTTTTTTTGACCAATCTTTCTGAAAACTTAGATACAGACCGCTAAACAACCATGGATATCAGGAAAAATAGCCAAAATGTACCAAAGGAATTAGTTTTTCTACAAATTGCAATTTTCTGAAGTACCGTTGGAAAATTTTTCAACAAATAATGAAAAACTGTGTATGCCTACTATTTCTTTATCAGCCATTATAAAGTAATGCCAAGCCTCAACTATTTAAAATTATGTATTGCTGAAAAGCTAATTTTCTGAGCTTTCTAAATATATCAACAGTTGTCAGGTTATTACATTGTTTATGTATTGAATTTATCTGTTTATACTAGATTACCAAATTTTAAAGGGGTAAAAAATTCGATCACAGGTAATATAGGTGAATTTTTTTAGAATAAAAACAAATAGTTAAGACAAACGTAAAACATCATCATCATCAAACAAAGGAGTGACTGAAAGATTATCAAGCTATTTCCAAAAGTCGTCAAAGTGATAAATTGTTCCTCTAGGATAGATTGTAGCTAGAGGTAGAAAAACGATATCACAAAACATATCATACTAGAGAATCACAAAACATATCATACTAGAGAATCACAAAAATTATACATTTGCCTGTGAGACTCAGAGAAATATTTTTTTGCAAAAGGACAAGATGAGGTAGAAACAGTTATTAATGCAGGGACTGAGTTTGCAATGTTTGTGGCAAAAAACAACGAGCCATTCAGTATATGCGATGGAATTTTTAAAATAGTCAGACATATCTCTGCATAGTAAACTGATCAAGAGGTATGGAACTAAAAAGACCAAAACTACCCAAATCACAAAAAGTAAGCGGAATCATTTTGAGCAAATTGCAGACAGTGATACTGTTTCGATCTACCAGGTCTCTTTTGTGCTGAAGAAACCAAATGTGCACAATGTGTGTTAGGGGAGATAATTTTAGGGTAGTTATTAGCAATTTTGTTTTTGTTTCTTCGTCTTTATTCTCCTGACGCGAAAAAGTGACCGGAGCGCTTTGCCTATGGCAAATCCATACAAACCTCCTCGTTCAAAAGTTGCGATTTTTTCCGATTGGATTTTCTGGCGTTTTATTCAGCTTGCTGTTTGAAATCCACCAACCAGATGTAATTATCGCGAAACATCTATCCAAGGATAAAAAAACACCGCAAGAGCACGAATCATGCGTGGCAACATCAATTCAGGTGAAGGAAAAAGGCGCTAAACATAAACGAAAGTCTGTGGGGGGGTGGGGGGCAAAGCCCCCAGAGTTTGGTTTTGCTCGTAGAAAATATTTCCAGGTCACAAAGTTTTCAAAGTTGACAGATATGTAAATTACAAAATAAAATCAGATTTTCATTTAAAACTTGTGGCATATTCATTCAAAATACAGTTTTTTCAATTTATCGTTCCTGTTAAATTGAAAGCAAAGCAAGACCGGTCACTGATTGTTCCCCAGTGTGGATCTTACATAGGCTTCTAGACGCCACATGGTGCTAAAGCTAAGTTAACTTGTAGCAGTTGTTACAGGTAGCGTGGGCAAAATAGTGAGTATAGTGATGACGAAGTGGTTAGAGCGTCCGCTTCGTAGCTGGTAGACCTGGGGTTCGTTCATTTCGTCAAGTCATACCAAAAGACTGTAAAAATGGTAGTCATAGCTTCCCTGCTTGGTGGTGGCATTTATTGGAGGTTGTGGAGAACAAGTCGGCAAGTTCGCTTATTGTGTCCTTGGGCAAGGCACTTAACGAGACACCCCATCTTTATGTGGAAGACAGGTGGCCCAGACACCTTGGAAATAGCAACTCCCGAGCGCGTGCAAATATACCGTCCAAAACATAGCGATACAATTCGCTTTTTTGAGAAAAGGTCTGCATTGCAAGCTGCCAATACATCACTTGCGCTTGTTGGAAGAGTAGCGATATCCTAATTCTTCCACTTGTCTTTCCAGCAAGAATTTCTTGAACTATGACAATTTTGCTATCAGCATTTTGTTGATATAATTCCAACTAGTTGTCTGTCTTCGAAGAAGATGGTGGTGTAACAGGGAATTTGCGCATCAAAATCCAAAGCCTTCGGCATTCTTTTCTCCTTTAAGCTGCGCCAACAAACTCTCTGTATATAGTAAACAGATGGATTGGCAAAAATAACGGTCTGCATCATCAATTGGATGTTTTCTTGGTAACTTTGACGATTAGCTTCTCTCGGAATCATAAATTAAATCTCTTACTTTTAACAGAGCTCTTAACTTTTGTAAAACTTTGTTTGAAAGAATCCTCAAAATTCTTTCTATCATTGTGAAGAGCTAATTGCTTACTTTTAATTAATTCCTTAATTTAAGATATGTCAAGTTGTTTTTTGCAACACTTTTGAAAATGGCAAAATTAACCCTGCAAATTTTTTAATTACGCAAGAAACCGCAAAACTAATTTTTTCAATATTGTTTGACATAATGACTGCTTTTGCAGAAACTTGAGAAATCTTATCAAGAAAGTATTCAAGTGTTTTCACAATTGCGGAAAAGAGCTCTAGAAAAATAAAGAAAAAGTCATGCCGCTTAGCCCATCGAGTTAAATACAACTAATTCAATCGTTGGTGGCTTACATTTGGAATTTCTTTTTTAATGTTTCCTTGCAAAGCTTGAACTCGATGCGCAGAGCGAGATAGAAAGTGCACACGTCACCAATTGCACACAATGAATAACTGAAGAATCTTAATTCTGAAACATTGCTTATCACTAAGTTTAAAACGTGACTGGATCAGTAAGTGCCGGTACACATCGCTAAATGATGTGGCTCTATCATTTCTGCTTTCATGCCAGAAATTTTGCCGCTTATGTTGCTTCCACCACCTAACCCTGACCTCTCAAATGATCCAGATTCAACCCCCGTTTGCGCAATACCATTTGTACCTGCATGGGTCTACATTATTCGGGTTAGAGTTAGAGTAAACTAGGACGTACATTTCACAAGGTTTTGTCAATCAATTATTATGGCAAAGCAGACTGCGCTGTGTAGAAAGATTGAGCCGAAAATTTTTTTACTCCTTTGATTTACCTTCGTGAGTGGGCGAATTATGATTTACCTTCGTAAGTGGGCGTGTTACATCCGATCTACTTATTCGTCACAAGTCAATGCCATGTCTAAACACCAATTATTGTTTGCTTTTTACACCAATTTTATTTGTGTGCCACGGTATTCGAGGGCTAAGACTTCAGTCCCCTTTTCTTGGATAAATAGGCTATTCTGTAAATTCAAGTTACCGTTTGATTTATATCTTTTAAGTGAAAGTGACATGGCCAAAGGGGTTTCAGCACCCTTAGCTTTCCCAATTGCGCCCTTACGCTTCACAGCTTTGCTTTTTCCAGTTTATTCACAAAAGCGATTTCACTTCTTTTCAATTTAATGGAAAAATACGTCTTTTTATGGAAAAATTTAATGGAAAAATACGTTACTTTTCAATTTAATGAAAAAGCTTTCATGCACGTGACCAAACATCATCAAAATTGGCTTTCAAAAAAAGTGGCTGATTACCTTTAGAGTTTTTCCAGTAAATTGAATAGGAGTTAAATTGTTTTTTGCAAATAAATGAATAAACCAGATGGCTTTTAAATAAATGTCATAAAAGTTTTTTTACTAACGAAAAAGAATGGAATAAATATGAAGTCAGATTAATATAAAAGTGTTAAGGTTGACTTGCTATTGCTAGTGGTTAACCTAGTTTTGTAGGCCTAACATGCAGGTTTATTTGTAGCTAGCTTCTGGTAGGGTTGATATTCAAATAATTAGCAGATATGGGAACACTGAATTTGAGTTAATTGTAATGTGCAACTTATACAGCATATTAAGTTGCAAAAATCTTAACGAAAAATTTTAAACTTTTTAATGAAACTTAAATGAAAAATTTAAAAACTTAATGAAAAATTTTTCTCACCTTAAACTCTAGAGGTTTTTCACAGAACTCGGAAGGTGTGGAACTACTTCATTTTATTCCGCTATTACCTGTTAACCTAATTTGTATCTAGGAGTTCAATCTCAGTTTCTCTTTTAGGATCCCTGGATATGCGGCTCTGTAATTTGACCAGCCCCTCCAGGCAGAGACGTAGCAGCCGCCCCCCAAACCCCCCAATTGGGGGAGCCCAGGCCAACTTTGGGGGCCCAAGTTAGTCTGAAATTGCTTTTTGGCTACGTGACTATTTTCAGTTCAGCAGACTTGTTTACAACCGATTTAAACTGTAGGAAGAAATTGGCTTGTGACATCATAAGTGAATGCAACGTCATTTTATCTCGCAGAATCTAGAATATTTCGATTGATTTTCTGGTAGAATCTTGAATATTCGATTGACGTAACAATGCCGTTGTTACGCAACAATCATAGAATGGTCTGGAATTCTGTTTGGCTAGAAATACCGGGACAATATATATATACACTGCAGAGTGCAGATAAAGTATTTTATTGACATTGTATAGAATGAAACGTTCAAAAAGTGGTGCTCAAAAGAGAAAAGAAGCAGCCAATGCTCGAGATGCTGTAGCGAAATTGCCCAAGATGACAGATTTTTTCAAGATTACTGAGCAGAGTAGACCTGGCACTAGTACCGAGAGGGATGAAGAAAACTATAGTGTACAAGAAAAAGAAGACTATGACGATCAGCATCAAAGTGATTGTGAATTTCCAGAAAATGTAAGTTGTGATTTACCTGCTAATACGCAACCTTCAATATCAAAAATAACTGAATCTCAATTTACCCCTATCCCTGATGACCCATGTAAATGGCCTGAAAGTATTTCTGATGCTCAACGATGTGATATAGTAAAGCGTGGACCACATCAACTAATAATGAATTTTCCATATAATAACACAACTCCAAGGCGACGTTTTTCCTCCAACCATTATAAACGTGTGTTACCTAATGGTGAAAGTGTTTCACGGTCGTGGCTAGTTTATTCTGGGGAATCAGATCAAGTTTTTTGCTTTTGTTGTAAGCTATTTGGAAAAACACTAAGCCCCTTTTGTAGTGGTATAAATACATGGGAGGGTTTTTCGAAAAAACTGAAAGACCATGAAAACGGCATTTCCCACCAAGAATGCTGCAGTCAATGGATGTTGCTAGCTGAAGGGATAAGAAATTCATCCACTATCGACAAACGCGAGATGAATATATTTTTCAATGAAAGACGTTTTTGGAGAAATGTTTTAGAGAGACTTATCGACATTGCCTTGTTTCTATCGGAAAGGAATCTTGCTTTTAGAGGATCTGAAGAAGTCTTAGGATCTCTTCACAATGGAAATTTTCTGGGTATATATGAGCTTTTGGCAAGAAGAGATCCGATCCTAAAAGAGCTTCAAGACAGAATCAAGAATAAAAACACTAAAGATCACTATTTGAGTCCTACCATACAAAATGAACTAATTGAATTGCTTGCGACAGAAGTTGAAAAAGAAAATTTACAGCAATTGAAATTGGCAAAATATTTTTCTATAATTTTGGACTGCACTCCAGATATGTCACATCATGAACAAATGTCTGTCATTCTCCGTTATGTACTATGTAATGAAGAAGCTGCTGTTGTTAAAGAAACATTTCTTGGCTACTTGAGAATAACTGACAGTACTGGGAAAGGCTTGTTGGACGCTTTCTTAGAAAAAGCGACCGAACTGCAACTCGAATTGTCTGATTGTCGAGGTCAGTCATATGATAATGGTGCTAACATGAAAGGAAAACATTCTGGGGTCCAAGCAAAAATGCTAGACATCAATCCCAAAGCTGTTTACGTGCCCTGTGCAAACCATACCCTTAACTTAGTTGTTGTTGACAGTGCTAATTCATCGACGGAAGCATTGACATTTTTTGGAGTACTTACAAGGTTGTATATGCTGTTTTCTTCCTCTGCTCAGCGTTGGGAAATTTTGAAGAAACATGTGGAGCTGTCCATAAAGTCACAATCTGATACTCGTTGGGAAAGCAGAATTAAATGCATCAAACCACTTCGATACAATTTAAAAGAGGTGTTGCTGGCACTGAAAGACTTGGAAGCCATTTCCATAGAAAGAAAAGATGGAAGAGCTGCCTCAGAAACAAAATCGTTGATAGCTCATTTATCAAAATGGAGTTTTCTTTTGTCGGTGTTTATTTGGTATGATATCCTATTCCAAGTCAATAAAGCAAGCAAGATTCTTCAATCGTATGGAGTCTCCCTTCATACAATGGAAACGGAAATCCAGGCAACTGAAAAGTTTTTGCAAAACTATCGCACAACGGGTTATAACAGTGCCGCAACATCTGCTGTTGAAATAGCACAGGAATTGGATATTGATCCTTCTTTTCCTCCGTCAAGAAGTGGAAAAAAAAGAAGATTGTTTGATTACCAAGGTGAAGAGGAACAACGAGCTACTCCTGAACTGAAATTTATAAGCAACTTTTTCTATCCATTAGTAGACCAGGCTATTATGTCAATAAAGGAGCGCTTTAATTTGTTACGTGAGGTTTCTTCCGCCATTTCGTTTTTGTACACACGAGACAAACTTTTGCTTGTGCAACAAGAAAATGCTCTTCTTACTTGCTGTAAAGAGTTCCAAAAAAAGTTCGCTGACATTGATTCTGATGAAATGAGCGCTGAGCTACAGCGGTTTGTTTTAATTTTACAAAAAAACGCAATCTCAATACGGCTCAAGACTTTCTGAACTATCTTCTAAAGACTCATTTATTTGAATTGTATCCGAATGTGTACATCGCACTTCGAATCTTACTAACTTGCCCCGTGACTGTTGCCAGCGCTGAAAGAAGCTTCAGCAAATTGAAACTGATCAAAACTTTTAATAGAACGTCTATGACAGACAGTAGACTATCTTCATTAGCCATGTTGTCAATCGAAAATGACTGCGCCCGATCTCTTGATTATGACAATGTCATAACAGCATTTGCGAACAAAAAGGTTCGCTCCAGACTATTTAAATGATACTGTGTTTTTATAACTTTTTCATGTTTTTCAGTGTCATTGCTTTCGTTTCGCAGTGTCTGCATAAATGTCCTACTGAACTCTGGCATCGGTGCCGAATTTTTTATGACTTGCACCTTCGGTATCGGCATGCTTTATTCTGACATTAGCCTGTTTACTTATGTACAAATTGTGGTGTATTTTCTTAATGCAGCTTTTCAATTTTACACCTCTAAAGTGATATGACCTGTGCGCAGGGGCTCTTGCGCTTACTTTGGGGGGGGGGGCCGAAGTTGGAGTGCTACGGGACTGCCTCCAGGGTCTAACTCTCTTTATCTTTCCTAATGACTCACACGCTCATGGCAAGATTGATATTTTCGTCCAACAGGGTCCAACTTTCTCTAAAACTTTTTCTATTTCTTTTGTAGATATTTACTCCAATTATATGAGGGGTCAATATCTTCCTTCAAACTCTTCTTCTCCCCAACTTTTCTTCATCGCTCCTTTGGCAGCCACACCTCTCCAGACATTTCTCTTGCTCCTTTATCCTCATGCGCTTGTGTTCTGACCATCTTCCTATTCTTCTCGCTATCATAATTTTTTTCCTTATCTTCCACTCCATGGAGTACTTTCAATTTTCAGAAAGCTTGTTGGATAACTTTGCGTTCTGTTTTGATACCAACTGTCCTCCAGCAGAGGCATATTTTTTATCTCGCTTAATCCTGTGATGCTGCTTCTCCTCAATACTCACGCACTAAATGCAGACAAATTTTCCCTTTCTTGCGACCGCATCAAGAGCAACCTTAAGCTAGGTAATCTTTTGAAATGGAAGAAGCGGTAAATAAAAGACGTGAGGCTTTACTTCTGCGCATAGAGATGAAGAACGCTACTCATATGTTTCTGCTTCCAGAAAAGCTCTATCTTTTTCTGCCAAAGGCTATGATACAGTGAAATGAAAGCAAGCATTTTTTCTCCTTTTCTACGTCCAAATTTGATACATTACTTGATTGGTGCAATCTGTGAGTGGATAGTCGTGTGTGTTGTTGTTGTTGATTACCCGACCCTTTCGAGGGATGGGGGCATTGCCGGAGACCACGGAGCCCCAGAAGCCGGGCAACTCCCCAGCGCCTGGACCAGAGGTCGCAAAGAGACAGAGAGTCGCCAAAGAGTGAGCGGCGCAAAGAGTCCGTAGCTGATCAGTGCAGAATGAGATCAGAGGTGTCCTGGGACGAGTGTCCACAGGCGCTGCATGAAGGATTCTCGATTCTGCCAATCCTAGAGAGATAAGAACTTAACAGTAGGCTGTGTCCGTTGCAGCGTGGACGAGAGAGAACACAACGAGCGAGCACAAGTTCCTCGGTGGAAATCGAGGGAACCTGTGTGTAAAATATTTTTCACGTCACTTTATTTGTAAGGTCTTTTTATTTTAATGGCACGACACGGGAATCAAACCCATAACTTCAAATCTAGCGTTATCTTGTACTGTAAAATGTAAAGTTTGAGTATCTTGTGTTCAGTTGCCTGTAATTTATCTGAAAACCACAAATTTAGCAAGCAGTTTTGAAGCTCGTATATAAGCTTGCCCGTTCAATTTATGACCTCTATTTTGGAAACGTGCGTTTTTGGCAGTGCGAGTTACCTGTCATTCTGTTATTGGTATTTATCCTGTTTGCGAAGTTGTTGCTCCAAGTGGAGATTACGTCATGCTACGAAGTTGTTAATTTGTATCACCGTCTGATCATTGTTCGGTAAGTCCTATACGTTTATTGTTCTGAAATCTTTAATTCATACTGTATGAAGTATTATTGAATTAGCTATATTCCGAGTGCGAAACCTATAGTTTAATAATTCTGTTTACTCCGTTCTATAAATGTAAATAACTTACTCAATTAGCGCTGTTACCATGTCGTGCATTTGGTGTTTATGTTTTTGTTATTGCAGAAAACCGTTTCTCGCGCCATCATTTTTTATTTGTTCCTTTCAACAACTCATTTGTTCACAATATATCTTCGTTAACTATTATTGGACTCCAAGTTGCTATTATTGCTACTAGCAATACACCGTTGAACATAATAATACAATATATTTCGAAAATTCAAACGTTTTCGGCGCTACATATCGCCCTCATCAGGATCTATACACAAATATTTACAGCATTAAAACTTTCGTTGAACGAAAACACAAAAAACATAAAATAACTTGAAAATAGTTCTGATAAAAAACAGTAAAGCTTCATTCTACGGTCTTCGTAATTGTCTGGTCACTGCTAACAAAGAATCTGATAATAGAAACAATTGCCTGCTAGGAGTTGATCGGATTTAAGGTTTTGTAAATAATTGTGTCTTCTCAATAGAGCAAAAATTACCTGTTCAACGGACTATCTCTTACAAAAAGAAGTTGCTTATTTGAAAAATCTTTTTTACAATAACGGTTATCCAATCCCTTTTTTTAACAAAATTTTATGCCAATTTCAAACCGAAAAAACAGACAGTAAAACCGAAAAAGAATTTATCAATCTTTTTATCATTCCCTACTTCGGAAAAATCTCAAAAGAATTCGGTCTACAAATTCAATCACTAATAAAGAAACGGTTTGACACCAAAATTACAATCGTCTAGAAACAACAAAAGTGCAGGAATATTTCTCTTTGAAAAGCAAAACTCCTCTGATCTTGAACTCAAATGTCGTTTATAAGTTTACTTGTTCACGTGATGTGAACGTCACGTACATCGGTACGTCCGCAAGACATTTGGGTACAAGAGCAGGGGAGCACTTAAATGTTTCAAGGTCAAGTAAAAGTGCCATCAAAGAACATATAAGAAAATGCAGTTCGTGCAAAACTCAGCCGAATAACATGAAGCAATTTGAAATAATTAGAAAATACCAAACATCCTACGAAGCGTAAATCCATGAAGCCTTGGTAATCAAAAGAAGTAACCCTGTGCTAAACAAACAACTGTATGCAAACGGAGCGTCATTCTTACTAAACGTGTTTTAATCAAAGATATTTATTTAATCATTTAACCAAACAATTTTGCAATCAACTTTACTGTAATTTTAATTCATTTGAAACAATTATTTACAAAACCTTAAATCCGATCAACTCCTAGCAGGCAATTGTTTCTATTATCAGATTCTTTGTTAGCAGTGACCACACAATTACAAAGACCGTAGAATGAAGCTTTACTGAAAGAAGAAAATTCATGCCAGAGCGAGGAAGATGCTTTAGCATAGGATAAGCGAATTTGTCTGAGCCAGTAGCGATGGACAAGAGAGGTTGGACGCAGCCGCATGAAATTCAGCGAGATGGAAAGGAGAGCAAAAGGACGAGTGAGACTCCACACGGCACATGGCTCGGCGAAGTTCAAAGAGGGAGCCTCTGACTTTGCTACGCAGAGCCTTTGGCTGAGAAAAGGAAAAGTGGGATCTCAGGTAAGCGGCAAAGACCGAAGCCAATTCCCTGGGAGAAGAACAATTAGGGAAATTAGGGGAGGAGGAAGACAAGAAAGGAGAGCCAGCGATATAGCGAAGAAGAGAGTATACAGATTTAGGGTTAGACCTAGGCGAAAGAGAAGAGCAAGTCTTCTGCCATGCCTCAGCCTTGGCAATGACATACGAAGCACGTCGGGAAGCGGAGATATAAGCCTGGCGATCTTCATCACTTCTGTGAACGGCAGCGAAAGCTTTGCGTCTTTCACTACCTTCCACCTCAGCAGACCACCAGGCTTTAGGAGGGCGTTTGATGCCTCCGAAAGAAATGGAAGATCTGGCCGCATTCAGTGCCAAAATGGTAAAGAGAGCAGCAGCAGCGGAAAAAGACGAGTATTCCTCTGCAGAGGGACAGTGCTAGTCAAAGTAGGAGGCAAAGCCATCCCTGTGAGCTTTCTGAAAATTGAAGGAAGAGAGGCGCTTGTTGGAGCGAAAGACCGGAAAGAGAGGGACGGATAGAAGAATTGAGAGGTGGTCAGAACCCAGGTCCTGAAGCACCTCCCACGAGCAAGAAAAGAGGGAGCAAAGGAAATGTTAGGGGAGGAGCGATGGAGAAGGATGGTGTGTCCGAGTCATTGAGGGGAAGGAAGTCAAAGGAGGTGACCCAGCCGAATACTTCCTCCCCGCAGGGGTCGGAAGTAACTCTTGAGTTCCAAAAAGGGTGATGACAGTTGATGACAGAATGAAGAGATTTCTGGAGAAGGAAGAATGGGAGGAGAGGAGTTGGTTCTCCTATCCACAGAAGAGCGAATAGGGGGAGCGTACACTTTAAGGAATGACAGCGAGGAGGAGTTGTTAAGAGAGATGTTGAACTCTACATAATCAGAGTGGGGATCAAGCGAAGGAAGGAAGGAAGTTAAAAGTTCAGAGAACAATAAGCCCTGCCTGACGAAAGTGATGACGCCGCCGCTAACGTGCGTGGTATCAAGAGAGAGAATAACAGACCGGGAGTAGGTGCGATCAGAACGCAGAGCAGAGAATCCGGAAAGAGAAAGATGAGTTAAGATTGGATTCCTGGGTACAGATAGGATCAACGGGATGGGACGAGAGATAGTGAAGTACTTCAGTGCTTCTGGCTCGAAGACCTCCAGCATTCCATTGGAGAACCCTGAGAGAGTCAGGGGGAGAGGAAGCGTGGAAGGACAGCCAGGAGCAAGAGATGGTGGTGAGGGGCAGAGAGAGAAAATACAAAATGAGCAGAGAGGGGATAAGAAGTTTGAAGGCGAGGGTGGGGCGAGAGTGCAGCATCAGTAGAGGAGGCCAAATTGTACAGTGGAGGTATACATGTCGGAGGAGTGAGTCACGGTGTTATGAGTAGGGAATAGCTAGGGGAGGGGGCAGCTCCAAGAGTGAGAGCTGCCAAGAGTTCTGAATTTGGAGAGGGAGAGTATTGAGCACCTTAGATGTGCCCATTTGGAGCAAGTAATGCATTGCACTGACTTACCCCGCCAGGTCACATTTCCAGCACACAGTGAGCAAGGAAAGATGGGGCCAGGGTTGGGATGAATGTTACCGCTCATCAAGAGAAAGCGACCGATTTTGAAGAAACTGTGTTCTGCCCTATTGCGGTCATTCAGGGGCAGCATAGCAAAAAAATAAAGGGGAGTGCCCGGGGTATCTGGGACTCTAGGGTAGTCCAACAGCCATTTCGACCCAACCCAAACGGGATCAGGGATCGCACCACCACGTTGAGGTGGCTGTTGATTGGTGTAGAGTCGTGTGTGTCGGTCAATTTCGTTGATTATAATTAGGCGACCAATAGACATCTTCGCGTCATCAGGGATCGTGTTGAAAACAGAGAGTAGTTACAGTCTGTTGTGAATCGAATAACAGCGAAAGGCAGAAGAATGGGAACCACGCTAGGTGAGTTTAAGAAAATGCGTTCAAACCAATCCCCGAATCATTTGTTGCTTTCTGGCCACAAAATAGATTTCTTTTGGAAAAAAGATTGTTAGATAAGAGATAAGATTCTTTGGTAGAACCTGAAATAGGTTTTGGCATTCAGGAGCACCTCCTACAACCTGCGTGACCTTACACACACCAACACACGCCATTTGCTAAGTTTTAATAAAGCGATGTTAAGTCAACAAACAAATAAAAACGGATCTCACAAGAAATAGAGAAGTTGCAAAAAAATATCAAGACGACTATAACTGCGTAGTAGTGTTAGATGCTTGCGCAATCCTGCGAAGGCCTGCACTGCTCTAGTTGTTAAATATTCTTGTAATACAGATGGCACGTTTCTGGGAGGTTAGCAAAACAACAATAGCATCGAAAATTAATATTATTCGAAACGGTCTTTCCAGCTCTCAGCTACAGGCTTTGAAGACAACTATCCGGTCTGATCACCTGATATGACAAGTTTTGAATAAGCTTGTGAGCAGTGAAAAACTGACATCGCCAAACTCAGAAAAATGAAGATACAAAATATGCAATCGTGAAGACCAACCTCGGCCGTAAATGATACCGGGTGTGGTGGTCAAGGTAAAATAACAGGCCACTGTTGCGATGCCTGCAATGTGCGTTCGACGCACAGCACTTGATCAAAAGATCAAATTACTGTTCCTGCCCACTTCAAAAATCATTCGCTTCTCGGTAACTCGGTTCGGTGGCAGTGAAATAATCTTCGAGAAAACTCTGCAAAGAAAAACGTGTCAGCTCGACTTGCAAGAACACAAAAAGTAGAAGCTTTCAGTGGAAGGGGACGCCTGCGGCACCAACCAGAGCGCTTCCAAGCGACCTATGCAAGATCAACCCTCGACCATATGTTACGAATACCTAATTTGCGTTAAAAAATGATTTTTATTTTGGTATAGTTATTGTAATCTGTTGTTTTATTTTGCAGTGATCATTTTTCCAAATTGTCCGAAGCCCTGAACTTGCTAAACTGTTCTCAAAAAACGTCGTATATGTATAAGGCGGCGAGGTTTTATTCATTCAGAGATTCAGAGAATAGTAGATTAGAGCAGAAATTAGAGCGTTTAAAAGGCGTTGTTGTGTGGTGATTGTTGTGACAGGAATCAAGCGATTATTTTGGTGATTTCAGTTTTATTTAGTCTCTGATATTTATTTATTGAAGTGCTTTAGTTCTGTGTTTTCGGAAAGCGAAGGAATTCGAAGTTATAAAGTGGTTTGCGAAATATACTTGTTCTATTCTTAATCGAGAAGTGCGTGGGTTAAAGTATCTTAGTGGAAGCCAATCTTTTCCTAGCTATTAAGTTGCAACCAAACTTAATTATTCGATCGATATTGCAAGTCGCTTCAATTTAAGAAGTAAATTGAAATAGAATCAAATTTCTATTGAAACGCGACACCGTGCAACAGCAAAAGCACGATTACCTGTGTGTATTCAAATGTAGGTCGATGGAGCGGGTCTTTGTGCCAGCACTGGAGCATCAGTTCGTACAAGGAGTCTGGACAGGGAGGTTCGCTGGAACCTAATGATGGTTTTGGCATCCTGTATCCCCGTTCCACCTGCTCTAGTACTTCACGATTCATCATTCCTGGAAGAATAAAAACAACTTTAAACAAGTATAGTAGTGCAGGAGGCTAGCAATGCACATAGCAAAACTGCAGACAGTGACACTGTTTCGACCTATCAGGTCTCCTCAGTGCAGTTGGTGACCGACAAGAAGCTAGAGGCTTTTGATAAAGCATAGCTTAGACCGCGACACTTGCGGGATCTATACTAGATCCACTTGGTGGAAGGTCTGTCAGTACTCTGCGAAGCCGTATCACTCGAGAAGTACTGACAGACCTTCCACCAAGTGGATCTAGTATAGATCCCGCAAGTGTGGCGGTCTAAGCTATGCTTTATTTAAAGCCTCTAGCTTCTTGTCGGTCACCAACTGCACTGAAGAGACCTGATAGGTCGAAACAGTGTCACTGTCTGCAGTTTAACTTTAAACAAATTTTACCAATTCATAATTCCATCCAAAGTCGCCCATGGTGCATGTGGATCTGCCCGGGTTCGTGGGCTCCTGCCACCCACTACCCTGAAGACGAAGTCTAGCAATAAGTCGTGTGTTGCGACACCGCTATTCCAAGGATTTCCAGCTCTTAGTTTACAACTAAACATCGACCGACTCCCTACCACCGGTGATACAAAAGTTTCTATGATTGACCGAGTCGCAAATGATCGGCTGTTGAGGAAAATCTGTCCGGTGCTAGTTTCATGCCTTTTGTTAAAAGGAATAAAGTCCAACAACGGCGAAAAGCCACGATTGGTGAACCACCGCTGCTACTGTTTGCAGTTAGTGAAATTTGATACCAACAGCGATTTGCCCTGCAGGCTTTCATTAATCATTGTCAAGGCCACGTTTGCTATAAGGGGTCCCACGTATTCGCCAGTAAGAATGTTGTAGATTGTGGTAGCATAACAATCTGGAGTAGCTTTGCCACTAGACCACCCCAGGAGAGAACCGCGGGCGATGCTAATAATTCAATTCTCATGTTAAGTTAATTTATTCAAGTTGCTATCATTGCTACTAGCAATACACCGGTGAACATAATAATACAATATATTTATACAATTCAAACGTTTTCGGCGCTACATTTCGCCCTCATCAGGATGGTGATGAGGGCGAAATGTAGCGCCGAAAACGTTTGAACTGTATAAATATATTGTATTATTATGTTCAACGGTGTATTGCTAGTAGCAATAATAGCAACTTTGATACTAAAAGTCACCTCTCTACCGAAATTGTATTAGTTAATTTATTGTTATGTAAGGTGTTTAGATAGTGCTCAATTATTTTCCTACGATTTATCCCCCCTCTCAAGTTATTAGTAAGTTGACAATCAAACTCATTTCATGCAATTTCTAGGCATCTGAATTGCAACAAAATGTGAATTGGAATAAGATTTGAATTCACCTATTTTACAATTTAAAAAATTCTGAAAACATTCATCCTTTCACATGTTTGTAGGTAACCTAAATCTGGTTCTCTAATAATTTAAAATTTGCTAAGAAACTCATTTAAGATAGTTGATCAAGTAACGCGTGATTGCCTAAATTTCTACGTGCCCGGCCACTCCTATTCTTGTCAAACAGGTACAAACTCATCAAAACCCAATTAAGGAGGAAACTAGCGCACGGCTCCGTTTGTCTTGAATCAGGCTGCTGCCAGATCGACTCGCTTTCCATCGCTCGCTCATCCACGACAACTTGCTTCAAACAACTTCAAGCAATAGCCAACAATGAAACGGCACCTGGATACGGGATTCTTCCTTTGGTAACTAGTTCCGTGAGCAGGATCCCGAAGCTCCACACGTCGGACTTGATGGTGAACCGGCCGTACATGGCCGCCTCCGGGGCGGTCCATTTGATGGGAAACTTCGCGCCTGAAAATAACTAGAGTTGCTTCAAGAAAGCCGCAACGGTGGTCACGTGGGCATGTAAACAGGAGGCAATCTTCACTGGTACTTCATCGGAATATAAATGGGACGCTGTTCACTCAGCTTGTCGTCACCACCGGTTACTCACAAATAAGATGCGCCACTACCGGAGTCTCACCTTGCCGGGCACTGTATTCGTTGTCGACGATCAACCGGGCCAAACCAAAATCAGCGATCTTGCACACTTGGTTCTTCCCGACCAGAATGTTTGCGGCCCTGACGTCGCGGTGGATGTAATTCATTCGCTCGATGTACGCCATGCCAGCCGCTATCTGCAACACAATCATCCAGTCAAGCTTGCTGAGGGCATCACCTTGCTGTATAGCGACGCATCGGCCTCTTGCTTGTTCATTAAAACTTTACTTCTAAACGTTCAACCTGATTCAGAACCACCATGAACCGAGTCTAACAGTAAATCATAAAGCCCCGACCTGCGCCGCCATATCGATCTGTTCCACCAGGTTCGTGTGTTTGCCGGGACCGTCCTTTAAATAATCCAGCAAACTTCCAAAGCACATGTATTCTGTCACAATGTAGATGGGCTCCTTCGAAACCTAAAAAAAATCTCGTATCATCCTGTTGGTCGTGCACCATGAATCGAACCATCCAAGCTCCAGTTCGCGACGAGCTTTTGTTTATCGCAAACAAGACTTCAAAAGCTGTTAACATGAGCACAAGGAGGCTACAAAACGCCAAAATCACGAACCTTTCGGCGGACGCGACAGAAGCCGGCAACGTCGAAAAGTGCATTGCATCGCCAATTTCGGCAGCGGTGGTCACGTATTTGAACCTCACAATGGCTACGTTATGGTATTTTACATAAACCATTTGACAGCGATATACTGGGCCATTGGCAATGAAATAGATCGTGGAAGTTGCTCAACCCCGGAATATCCATGATCGCTCACCACCCCTCATCTTTTGTTGTTGTCGTTGTTACCCAACATCTTCCGAGGGATGGGAGCATGGCGGAAGACCATGGGGCCCCAGAAGCCGGGCAACTCTGCTGGGCCTGGACCAGTGGTTCCAGAGAGACAGAGAGTCGCCAAAGAGTGAGCAGCGCCAAAAGTCCGTAGCTGGACAGTGCAGAATGAGATCAGAGGTGTCCGCAAGCGCTGCAGGAAGGATTCTCGATTCTGCCCTATCTTAATGAGATAAGAGCTTAACAGAAGGCAGTGTCTGTTGCAGCCAAGACGAGAGAGAGCACAGCGAACGTGACGAGGGAAAGCACAAGTTCCTCAGTGGACACAGAGGGAACCTGTGGGTCAAAGAATTTCGATGAAACGGTACGCCTCCGGTCCGAGAAAACATAAAAGTGAATACAGGGATAAAAAGAGACAACAAAGGATTGCAGAGAGCACGAGTAGCGCTCCCCGTCTGACCAACTCATAAGCCACGTCGTTCCCCGGGAGGAACGAGTGTCCGGGCACCCAATGTAGCATGATAATAAAGGAGAGAACACAGTTCCTGCCAGATCTACAAGAGATTTTGAGGTAAAAGGAAATCGGATGAGAGGACAGAATGGCGAGAGCCGCGCCTTGGCGACAAAGAGGGGATCAGAGCGAGAGCAGAGAGAAAAGAACCAGCTCCAGAGTGAAGGAAGACAGGTTCCAAGGAGAAAAGGAAGGCCTAGCTAAGAAAACCTCCCAAGGAAAGTAGCAGAAAGCATGAGCAGTGAGTGGACCAAAAAACTCTCCAAGAGCATCTGGAGAATCTTGGTTTCACTCCAAGTCCGGTCAAACGTAAAACGGGGAAAGGTTGGGAGACGAAGGGCCCGTTAACAAGATGACAGGGCGAAATGAGTCAGGTAGACTCGTAGGGAAATAGAGACACTTCAGAGAGGAAATATGGGTTAAGAAAGGACGAGTGGCAGTCGATGATGGCGCGAGTAGCCGCTCGACGAAGGCGTTATAACTTGATTGCGTTGGTAACGCTAGGAAAAGGAAACCGTCTGGGTGAGGCAATAGTAAGAAGGGGCCAAAAAAAGCTTTGTACAACAGAGGAAGACTCTTTAAAGGGACCCCATGAGGAAGCAAAGATACAGCGTAAAGCCTGGAGACGTGGGAAGAACTTGGCCTTCAGCGAAGATACATGTTTAAAAAAGAAAATAGTGAGGTTGAACGTAACCCCAAGAAAAGTTGAAATTGGGAATGAAGTGGAGGGGGGAGTTCAATCAAGAGGTGGGACTGGAGACTAGCTTGGTGGGGATCCACTGAGAAGAAGGAGGCCTCACATTTGTTCGGATTGAGAGGAGCACACTAGTACTCAGACCAACGCTGTAGTCGTATCAGAGTTGGTTGCGTAGCTTCCACCACAGCAGGGACCAAGGGATAAGAGGACTAAACTGCCAGATCGTCAACATAAAGAGAGCAACTGACAGAAGGTACAGACGCAGAAAAATTATTGATTAAAGGAAAGAAAAGTACACGGCCAAGAAGGCCCAAGAGCGGATCCTTGCGGAATACCTCGACGAACTCGAAAAAACTACTTTTGCGATTTTGGAAAACCATACAAGCGCGCCTATCAGAAAGGAAAGATTGAGTCCAACGAGCAGAGCACCTCCGCTTCCCGACATGTATCGTCTGTCATAGCCAAAGCCAAGACTGAGGCATTCCAGGCGACATGCACATCTCTCTCGTATAGGAACAGTTAGAACTGTTAAGAGAGAATCAGCGACAGAAGACGAAGGAATACACGGATTTACGAGAGACGAGTATGTCACTTGCCATGCCTCAGCCTTGCCTTTGCCGATGACAGACGACGCGGGTCGGGTGGCAGAGATGTAAGCCTGTCGATCATCAACAGTTCCATGAGCGACAGCAAAAGCCTTACGTCTTTCGTTTATTGCGTCTTCCACTTCAGAACACCCGGCTTGAGGTTGGCGTTTGACAAGGCAGAAACAAACGGAAAATTTGGCCGCATTCAGTGCCGGAGAAGAAAAGAGAGCAGCGGCAAAAGAAAGAGACGAGTATTCCTCTGAACAATGACAATGAGAGTCGAAATATAAACCAAAGTCATCCCAACGAGCTTTCTGAAAATGAAGGGGGTCGTTCGTTTAGGCGGAAAAATGGAGAAAAAGGGAGCGTTGGTAAAACTGATAGGTGATCACAACCCAATTTGTGTAGCACCTTCCAGGATCAAAAGAGGGCAAGAAAGAAGGGAGCAAAGGAGACGTTAGGAATGGAACGACTGCCAAAGGAGCGATGGAGAACAGGTGGCGTGCCTGGGTCATTGAGGAGAAGAAGGTCGGAGGAGATGACCTAATCGAATACTTCATCGCCACGAGAGTCAGAAAAACGTTTTGAGTCCAAGAGGAGGCGATGGCAGTTGAAGTCCCCCAGAATGAAAAGATTTCAGGATGAGGAAAGAATGAAGCAGGAGCAGGAGTCGGTTTTGCTATCCGTCGGAAAAGAGCGAATAGGGGAAACATAAACATTAAAGAAAGAGACTGAGAAGCAGTTGTTTAGTAAAATGTTTTCCCCTACATAATCAGAGTAGGGATCAAACGAAGAGAGGAGGAGGTAGAGAGCTCAAAGGATAGGCCCTACCATACGAATATGACGACGTCGCCGCTGGAGTGCCGGTCATTGGGGGAAAAAATGCCAGACCGGAGTGAGTGCGATCAGATCGCAGAGCAGAGCATGCAGAGATCCGGAAAGAGGAAAACGAGTGGAGCTTGGATTCCTGAATACAGAGAAGATCCACAAGATAAAGTGGAGAAGTTCAGCGCTTCTGGCTTACAGACCTCCGGCATTCTATTGAAGAACCTTGAGCGAGTCAGGAGTGAAGGGAAACCAGGAGGCGTAGGAAAACACCATGAAACACGAGGGGTTGAGAAGGGTGAACAGGGAGAAGTTCGAAGTGGAAAAAGAACAGTAAGAGGTTAAAAAGCGAGGGTGGAAAAAAGCGCTGCATCGGCAGAAAGGCGCCAAATGGACCAGGTTTACAAGCTGGAGAAGTTCGAAGAGAAAGACACGGTGTTGGTAAGTATGAAACCTCAAAAGAAGCAGGAAAACACCAAGGGGGGACAGCTCCAGAAGTGAAAGCTGCCAAGAGTTCGGATCTAAAAAAGGAGAGTAGCGAGCACCTTAAACGGACCCATTTGGAGCAAGTGCATCATTGCACCGACCTACCCTCCAGGTCACACTACTAGCGCACACTGAAAAGGAAACACAGGGCCAGGGTTAGGATGAACGTTGCCGCTCATCAGAAGAAAAAAAATGAGAAGGCGGGCAAGAAAGAAAACAGGCGACCGATTTTAAAGAGGCTGCGTGTTGAGCTTCTGCGGCCGATCGAAGAGCAGCACGGCGAAAAAATGGTTTGTGTGAGGGGAGTGGCCGGGGAAACTGGGACCAAAGAGCAACAGCTATTTCGACCTGATCCAAACGAGGTCGGGGACCGCACCACCACGTTGAGGTGGCTGTTCATTGGTGCAGCACTCCTCGTCCCGAGGAAGAAATCGGGTAGTAACAACTGAATAAACACGCGTAGCAAAACGAAGAGCCGCTAACCGCCTCCCTGTCTTCGGAACTGTTTCTGTTTTCATTCAATGTGGACCTTGAAAAATCGCGACGATTCTGTCATTTTCCCCAAAATATTCAGCCTACAAAGCTGCACGTCACAAAAATGAGTGGTGTGTTTGCCGTTTTTTGACGTTTTCTCGGATGGTACATAACAGAAAACTAAGAGACCCCTAACTCTAAACTATGTCGACCATAGGTCAGTTAAAATGAAAGAGCCGCCGACGCACGGGCATCGTAGAGTGCGCAGCGCGACAGAATGAAACGTTTCACGTCATGTAGCCACGGGCGCTGCACGAAGGATTCTCAATGCTGGGAAAATAACACAAGGAAGCTGCGTTCAATGCAGTAAAAGCGAGAGTAACGCCGAAGCACCGATTCTTTGACTTTTGTGTGGAAGAATTTGGAAGTGGCAGCAGCCTTCAGACTATGCGGGAAGAAAGAGGCTGCAAAAGCCTGTGGATGGTCGAAAAAAGCGCATCCCTCCGGCCAGTTCATCTGTCACGCAACTGACGGAAGAAATGAGGATCAATTGTAGCCTGAGATAATTGAAGAAAAGGTGAAGGTTTTCTTCCAGGTAAGTCGAAGAAAATGGGACAGAAGACGGGACATAGAAAAAAAATTACGGACAGAGCGAAAGTGTAGAGGGAGAAGAGTCTAGTACACTTGTTGGTACTGCTGAAAAAGAAAAGGTGACGTCAATGCCACACCCCGAAGGAAAAGGAACAGAGTCGGTCCAAATTACAGGATCGTGAATTGGGAAAAAACAAAGATGGTTAAATGCATCAAATTGATAACAAATAAGGAGCGTCTGAGTGTGAGCTGTGGCGAAAAGAGACAGCTTTACGTGGAAAGAAAATTTTTAAGTACAAAAGGGCAAGAACCTCCTTGAAGAGGAAGGCGAGAAAGCACAAGCAACGCGTTTACCTAGACTCTCCTGGAAAGTCCCGATTCCACCGGTTTCCTTTCATTCATTCATGAGAATGAGCTCATGTTCTGTTGGCGTGTATTGAACCAGAGCGAGCCTCCGCGACAGCTCGGCCGACGCCTGTCCGCCACATGAAGCCTGCTAACTGCCTTTTTCAGCCACACAAAGTTGCCAGCTTTTTCTCCACATTAACCATTATATGCTGAGCGCCCAGCAAGGAAGCTTTGCATGCTGTTTTTCAATAACTTCTGTTATGACTCGACAAAGGAATTGAGCTCAAGTTTATAGACTGCAAATCGGACGCTCTAACCACTACACTACCGTGTTGGTTTTGCCCAATCCAGAACTAGGAAAAGATAAAGCCTGAGACAGGAAGGCGAGATGAAACGATTCGATAGGACTTGCAAAAGTGGAAAAGATGCCTCGAAAATATGGAATAAGCAGGCATGAGAGACAATCGGCGAGACTATCCGACGTCGTGATGTTAGTTGCGCAAAAAATAAACGACGACCGTACATGAGAAGCCTAGGATGAACGAAACGAAAAAAAGCTTTGTAGAGGTAGTAACTCTATAAACGAAGCTCATCAAGAAAAATACAACGTGAAGGAGGCCGTATACAACATACGGTTTTTGTCCCGTTTTGTACATTTTTTGCTCTCATGTATTTTGCACAAAATTTTTATCGGTTTGATTACTTACATGATAGTTCACAGTATATGCTGTTATGCAAAGATCTATTTTTGTCCGCTAAATACGTGCCAAAAAACGTACCAGTATGCATTTTTGCAAAAACGTACAAAAAAATTTTAGCTGGCAAAACCGCATCTCCACAACACACGAGATACATCAAGTAAATATCCAAGCGTATGACAATTCTCGCAAAAAAATGTTTGAAAACAAAAAACGTACAAAACGAGACAAAACCTCTACCAAAAAGGTAGGGTGGTACATTAGAGTGGTTCAAAATAGCGTTTTGTTTTTCAAAATCACGCTGCCATCCCCTCAAACGATGAGGTTGATTTGAAAAACGACACCAATAAAAAGAAAATTACGCGCATTTATTCCAATATTCCTTCTGGAAATCAAGTTTTCCTTTTTCTTCAAAATTGAGTAATCCCACACTTTGTAAAATGCGGTTTTTGAAATATCGGCTGTTTGGGGGTCCTTTTACTTTCTACCTGCTAATGTTGATTCCGTTCATATTTTGTAGTTTTTTTTATGACGCCATTCTCGTTTGAGGGGAACTCGCGATTACACTAAACAAGCAATTCTTTCTCAAGCTTTTCACAACATTCTTAATAACTTTTACTAATACAAATAAAAACAAGAGATATTATTTAGAAAACATAGTTGATACAAAAGATGGAATAACATTACATCTAATTAATATCACAGAAGCCTGAAAATACAGAAAAAGAAGCAACAGTAATGGTCAGAATGTAAATCATAAAGAGGTGCAACGAAAAACAGAAATGTAGACAAATAAATGTAACGTTAATTTGTTATCAACTTATAATTGCTTTTTTATTAAAGTCTGGATACTGTTTTCTCATGCTTTCAACGCAATCCATCGCATGGTTTCTTTCTTCCAATCACGTTCTGCCTCTTTCTGCAGCGTCATTAGTGACTTTGATATTTGTAACATTTCAAACCTCTTGTAATTTTCGAACTGGATCCACTGCTTAGTAGAGAAATACAAAATTTGTAGAAGGTGGAAAGTTGGCTAGGTCGGCAAATAAAGACATTAAAGCTATATAATGACTTATGCACGTTAAAACAAAAATATTACTTATTGCTATCTTAATGCAAAAACTCACCAAACTTCATTAACAATTGGAAAAAATTTTTCATGCATAGGATATATTAAGCAAAACAAAGCTATTTAATCGATTTTTAGAGAATAATCTCAATCAGTTTTAAACCTATCGAGAGTAGAAAAAGATCTTTTAGTGGAGCCAGTTGTAACTGGATTGGCGGCAAACGGAGTGAAATTTAGAAATGTGGACTGAGGACAAAACGCCATAATGTTTGCACCGGTATCAGCCGCGTCGTTCCCAGGGAGAAACGAGTGTCCGGGGACCCATTGTAGCCTGATAGAACAGGAGAACGAAGAGAGTTCCAGCCAGATCTGCCACAGAGTTTCAGGTAAGAGGAAAGGTGGAGGAGAGGACAGAACGAGAGTCAGATAGTAGAAGAGAAGAGAAACAGCAGACTTGTTGGTGCTGCCGAGACCAGCAAAGAGCGTGCAGAATGGCGCAGGCTTCAGCGGAAAAACTTGAACATACTGGGCCTGCCGAAAGTGAAAGAGTGGCCTCAGTGCCACAGAGAGAGCAGTTGGCAAGAACGCCGGAGCCGCCTTTACCAAATGGAAAAGGAACAGAGCCGTCTGTCCAGAGTACGAAATCATGAGGGGAGAGAGAGTCAAGGTGGGCAAGAGCCGCACTTTGGCAAGAGAGGGAGATCAGAGCGGGAGCATGGAGAGGAAAGGGTGGACTCCACGGTGAACGAAGGCAGATTCCAAGGAGGAAAGGGAGGGCAAGCAAGAAGAGCCTCCCTACAACAGGTAGAAGAAAGCATGAGCGGGTGAGTGAACGCAAAAGCTCTCCAGGACGATCTGCAGAATCTTGGTTTCACTCCTAGTCTGGCCGAACCTAAAATAAGAAAGGAGGTTGGGAGACGAAGTGCCCGCTCATAAGATGAAAGAGTAAAATGAGTCAGGGTGACTCGTAGGGGAGGTAAACAAGCCTCGGTGAGTAGTAAAGAGATAGGGAAGGATGAGAGGCAGCCGGTGATGGCGCGACTGGCCGCTCGGTGGAGGCCTTCCAATTTGGTGAAATTGGTAGCGCTTAGGAAAGGAAACCATCCGGGTGAAACGTAAGTGAAAAGGAGGCCGAAGAAAAGATTTATACAGAACAGAGAGGGACTCCTTAGAAGGGCACCATCAGGAAGCAGAGATACAATGTAAGGCCTTGAGATCTGGGAAGAACTTCGCCTTCAGCAAAGATACATGTTTCGAAATGGAAAGAGTGCAGTTGAAGGTGACCCCAAGAAAAGTTGGAGTGGGACTGAAACGGAGGCGGGAGCCGAGTAGAAGCAGGTTGGGCTGGAGGTTAGCTTGGTGGGATCCACTGAAAAGAAGGAGGCCTCACATTTGCTCGGATTGATAGGAAGACATCAGTACTTGGACCAGCGCTCCAATCGAAACAGAGCTCCTTGTGTGGCCTCCGCCGCAGTGGGCACCGAGGGGGAGGAGGACCAAATGGCCAGATCGTCAGTTTAAAGAGAACAGCTGGCGGAAGAAGGCAGAGATGCCGGAAGATCATTAATGAAGAGAGAGGAAAGAACAGGGCCAAGAACCGATCCTTGCGGAACACCTCGACGGACTCGAAAGGAACCACTTTTGTGATTTTGAAAAACCACAGAAGCGCGCCTGTCACAAAGGAAAGATTGAGTCCAACGAGCAAAGCAAGGAGGGAGGCCAGCCGAAATAAGTTTGTGGTAAAGGGCGGGATGCCAGACAGACACAGAAGCTTTCGAGAAATCGATAGTAGACAGGATCGTCCGAGAGCCCAGCCTGGGTTTGTTAAACCCATCCAAAATGAACTGAGAAAGGTACAGAATTTGATCGAGTGTAGACCGTTCAGAACGGAAACCGGCCTGGCGGGGAGAGAGATTGGAATTAGACTCCAGAAAGGAGAGTAGACGAGATGGTATGATGCGTTCAAAAAGCTTTGAGACGCAGGAGGTGAGAGAGATAGGCCGGAAGGAAGCAGGAGAGTCGAGAGGCTTTCCCATCTTGTGTATGGGAATAATAGAAGATGTCTTCCAGATGGAAGGAAAGGAATGCGAAGACCACGAAAGATTGAAGATGTGAAGAAGAAAATCCATGCCAGAGCGAGGAAGATGCTTTAGCATGGGATAGGCAACTTTGCCTGGGCCAGTGGCAGTGGACGGGGAGAGGTTGGACGCAGCCGCATGAAATTCAGTGGGAAAGAAAGGAGAGCAAAAGGACGAGTCAGACTTCACACGGCAAGTGGCTCGGCGAAGCTCAGAGAGGTAGCCTCTGGCTCTGCTACGCAGGGCCTTTGGCTGAGAAACGGAAAAGTGAGATCTCAGGTAAGCGACATAGACCGAAGCCGATTCCCTGAAAGAACAGTTCGAAAAGTTAGGAGAGGAAGAAGACGAGGAAGGAGAGCCAGCGATAGAGCGAAGAAAAGAGTGCACAGATTTAGGGTTAGATTTAGGTGAAAGAGAAGAGCAAGTCGTCTGCCATGTCTCAGCCTTGGCCTTGGCCTTGGCAATGACTGACGAGGCGTGTCGAGAAGCGGAGATATAGGCCTGGCGATCTTCATCACTTCTGTCAGCGGCAGCAAAAGCCTTGCGTCTTTCACTAACCGCTTGTTCCACTTCAGCAGACCACCAGGCTTTAGGATGGCGTTTGATGCGGCTGAAAGGAGTGGAAGATTTAGCCACATTCAGTGCCAGAGAGCTAAAGAGAGCAGCAGCAGAGGAAAGAGAAAGAGACGAGCATTCCTCTGCAGAGGAACAGTGAGAGTCAAAGTAGGAGGCAAAGTCATCCCTGCGAGCTTTCTGAAAATTGAAGGAAGGGGGATGCTCGTTGAGGTGATAGGCCGGAGAGAGAGGGATGAATAGAAGAATCGGTAGATGGTCAGAACCAAGGTCCTGAAGCATCTATCAGGAGCAAGAAAGAGCAAGAAAAGAGGGAGCAAAGGAGATGTGAGGAGAGGAGCGATGGAGAAGGGTGGGTGTGTCAGGGTCATTGAGGGGGAGGAGGTCAGAAGAGATGACCCAGTCATATACTTCCTCCCCGCAGGGGTCAAAAGTAGCTCTTGAGTCCCAGAGGGGTGATGGCAATTGAAGTCCTTCAGAATGAAGAGATTTTTGGAGGGAAAAATGGAGGGAGAAAAGAAGTCGGTTCTGCCATCCATTGGGGTGGAGCAAATAGGGGGAGCGTACACATTAAGAAATGAGAGTGAGGAGGAGTTGTTAAGAGAGATGTTGATCGCTACATAATCAGAGTAGGGATTGAGCAAAGAAAGAGAGGTGGAAAGTTCAGAGAAGGATAGGCCCCGCCAGACGAAAATGACAACGCCGCCGCTGGCGTGCGTGGCATCAGAACAGAGAATGCCAGACCGGGAGTAGGTGCGATCAGAATGCAGAGCAGAGAATCCAGGAATCCGGAAAGAGGAAGATGAGTTAAGATTGAATTCCTGGATACACATAAGGTTGACAGGATGGGACGAGAGAAAGTGAAGTAGTTCAGTGCTCCTGGCTCAAAGACCTCCAGCATTCCATTGAAAAACCCTGAGAGAGTCAGGGGGGAGAGGAGGCAGGAGGCGCAGAAGGACGGCCAGGAGCAAGGGATGGTGGTGACGGGGCAGAGAGAGAAGATATAAAATGGGTAGATGGGGGATAAGAGGTTTGAAGAGGAGGGTGGGGCAAGAGTGTAGCATTAGCAGAGGGGGGTCAGATTGTACAGTGGAGGTATACATAGGAGTCTGAGGAGTGAGTCACAGTGTTACGGCAGGGGGGGCAGCTCCAAGAAAGCTGCCAAGAGCTCTGCACTTGGAGGGAAAGTTGTGAGCGCCTTAGATGGACCCATTTGGAGCATGTGCAGCATTGCACTGACTTGCCCCGCCAGGTCACATTTTCAGCGCACACAGAGCAAGGAAAGATGGGGCCAGGGTTGGGATGAACGTTACCGCTCATCAAGAGAAGAATGAGGAGACAAAGAAAGGCAAGAGAAGGGCAGAAGAAATGAAAAAGAGAAAACAGGCGACCGATTTTGAAGAAGCTGTGTTCTGCCCTACTGTAGTCGTTCAGGATGCAGCATAGCGAAAAAATGAAGGGGTGTGTCCGGGGTAACTGGGACCCTCCGGAAGGCCAACAGCTATTTCGACCCAACCCAAACGGGGTCGGGGACCGCACCACCACATTGAGGCGGCTGTTGATTGGTGCAGAAAGGCTTGAGAAAGAATTGCTTGTTTAGTGTAATCGCGAGTTCCCCTCAAACGAGAATGACGTCATAAAAAAAACTACAAAATATGAACGGAATCAACATTAGCAGGTAGAAAGTAAAAGGACCCCCAAACAGCCGATATTTCAAAAACCGCATTTTACAAAGTGTGGGATTACTCAATTTTGAAGAAAAAGGAAAACTTGATTTCCAGAAGGAATATTGGAATAAATGCGCGTAATTTTCTTTTTATTGGTGTCGTTTTTCAAATCAACCTCATCGTTTGAGGGGATGGCAGCGTGATTTTGAAAAACAAAACGCTATTTTGAACCACTCTAATGTACATCCACCGTAAAGCCAAAAAACTGATGTTCAGCAAATACGTACGGTTTGAAGGAGAAAAATTGCTACCAAATGAGCGCACAAGAAAGCTTGGGCGAGGCAAAAGCTGAAAAAGGAGGGAAGCAGGAAAAGTCTGCATATTTTCGAGGTGGTGTGAAACGGATGCTTCACATTTGCTAGGGTTGACTGGAAGATACCAATGTTTAGACCATCGCTGCAGTAATCGCCACGAAAGCAAACTCATCAAAAGCATTTCTTGAAGCCAGCACACCTCAGAGGTCGCCAGAATGCAGAGCTTCGAACTGTGGCGGGAACGGTGGACATGCAAGTAAGTTGAAGAACATAAAAGATCACGCTAATGTTGCTCACAGCACCTATGGGGTTGATCGAGACACCCCATGCCAGCAAGTTCTAGGACCAATCACATAATAACCACTCACCACCGCGTACAGGCTGACCAGCTTCTCGTGCCTCAACATCTTCATGATCTTCGCTTCCGCAAGGAACGCTTCAGGGGACATCGTTCCAGGTTTGAGTGTCTTGATCGCCACTTCCGTTGTTCCGTTCCACAAACCTGTCAATCAATTGATCGTTAACGCGAGTGTCATATTGTTGTTGTTGTCTTCCTACCCCTTCCGAGGGATGGGGGCATGTTGGAAGTAGTGATGTACCGATACTTTAGTATCGGTATCGGCCTATTTTTATGGTATCGGGTAGTAGTATCGGTATCGGTTAAATATAGCGGATACCTACCGATACTTATTAAGCACAAAATAAATACAAAAAGTTTTTGTTATATTTTTTAATAGAATAAATATAAAAAAAATTTGTTTTCCCCTGGAACTAGAAAGTAATTTCCACTACAAATGTGTATCAATAAATGACAAGGGAGAGGGCGGTCTTCCAAACAGGACTCAAACATCGTGTAACACTCAATATTGTGTTTATATAAATATACATATTAAAAGTATTCTATAAATTTCAGTTTCTCTTTTAACTTCCGAGGCAGTGCTTAATAAAAATCACTTCTAATATAGGCATTGTATGTAAATTTTTCAATGTTAAAGCCAGGAATGTGGAAGCGGTTACTTTTCAACCGCTTCTGCTTCCACCGCTTCCGAAAAATACGAAACGAAAAAATCGAAAAAACGATCTTTGACAATTTTTTTAACTTTTGTGGGTCTGTAGCCTGCCTACTCCTACACTTCAACATTTTCAGGAGACAAAAACCTTCATTTATTGCTATTACTTTATCTACTTCGCTTAAGCTTATTGTTCCGAACTACTCTGTGTTTCTTTTTCTTAGATACTAGAACTCGTGTTGAATGTAGAACAATGCTTTTTAATCTTTTTATCATCGCGTATCCCGTAATGTACTTTCGCGTTTGTCATGGAACCCCCACTAACAAAAATTTAGAAATCACTAATTGCTTGCAAGAAAATCAAATATTTCGTTACTACAATTCAAAAAATAATTAAACACTTCAATAAATAGACAGTTGTTACAAGTTCCTTCACTATTTACAACTACTTTTACAACAGTTAACTTAATGATTCTCAGATCTAAACCATACGACCACATATTATAGCTCTCGACAATAACCTGTCATCACAACAACAAATTACAACGATATAACGCTGATTTTCCCTCTCTATCCTCAACTAACGCTGACTTTGGGTTAACTTCAACCCTAACCATTATTACGGACTTTCTGTCCGTCCCCAAAACATGTATTGATTCCGATCTTTTTGGATAGTGAAGCGCAAAATTTCTGTCGTATATATAGTATATACATGTAAAGCGAGCAAAATTGAACTGCACCAATCAACAGCCGCCTCAACATGGTGACGCGGTCCCCAACCTCGTTTGGGTTGGGTTAAAATAGCTGTTGGCCTTTCCGAGGGTCCCAGTAACCTCGGGCACTCCCCTCACACAAACCATTTTTTTGCCGTGCAGCCCCCTGAATGACCGCAGAAAAGTAGCACGCAGCCTCTTTAAAATCGGCCTGTCTTCTCTGTTCTGCCTTTCTCTTGCCCGTCTTCTCATTCTTCTCCTTCTCCTGATGAGCGGCAACGTTCATCCCAACCCTTGTCCCGTCTTTCCCTGTTCAGTGTGCGCTGGAAATGTGACCTGGCGGGGTAGGTCAGTGCAATGCTGCACATGCTCTAATTGGGTTCATTAGAATGCTCATTACTCTCCTTTTCTGGATTCAGAACTCTTGGCAGATCTCACTTCTGGAGCTTCCCTCCCTGCTGCGTTCCTACTTTTTTTGGAGATCCCACACCTATCAGCACTGTGACTTCCTCCTCGGACTCCTCCAGCTGGTATACCTCCACTGCTCAATCTGGCCCATCTGGCCCCCTTCTGCTAATACAGCACTTGACCCCACCCTCACCTTCAAACCTTCTATCCATTTTCTGCCCACTTTGTATTGTCTCCTCTGCACCCTCACAACCGCCTCATGCTCCTGGCTGTTTCTCTTTACGTCCTGCTTCCTCTTTCCCTCCCTAACTCCCTCAGGGTTCTTTAATGAAATGCTGGGGATCTCCGGGCCAGGAGCACTGAGCTGCTACACTTTCTTTCATCTCATCCTGTTGACCTTACTTGTATCCAGGAATCTACCTTAATTTATCTTCCTCTTACTGGATCCCTGGATTCTCTGCTCTGCGATCCGATGGCACCCACTCCCGATGTGGTATTTTTTTTCTACTGATGTCACAAACGCTAGCTAGCGTCATGGTTATCATAAGGCAGGGCTTATCCTTCTCTGAGCTTTCTACCTCCTCTCTTTTTTCGCTTGACCCCTAATCTGATCATGTGGGGGTCAACATCTTTCTAAATGACTCCTCCTCGCTCTCATTTCTTAATGTTTATGCTCCCTCTATTCGCTCTTCTCCAAAGGATAGCAGAACCAATTTCTTTTCTCCCTTCATTCTTCCCTCCCATTTGGAAGCGGAAGTGGTGGAATTTTCACGTTCCGCTTCTGCTTCCGCAGGAAAAGGACCGCTTCCGCATTCCAGGTTCCGCTTCCGCATCCCAGGTTCCGCTTCCGCATCCCAGGTTCCGCTTCCGCATCCCAGGTTAAAGCTACTGATGCCAAAAAAGTTATCTGCAATTTATGTAATAATGAATTTTGAGAGGGAGTGATGAGAAGTTTTTAGTTTTGACTTTAATATGAAGGCAGTTTATTTGATAAAAAGAGTGTGCAGTTTGTGAAGGGTTTTGATTCTTTTAAGAATGGTAGACACATTTTTCAGTTTTGACTTACCAAGCTGTTTTTCTTGCTAGAAAAGCTGCAGTTTAGTAGTGTATATTTTTAGTTTTGACTTGTGAGTGCTGTTTGTTTGATAATAGCTGCAACTGGAAAAGACTTTTTTGTTAATACGTTTATGGGAAATTTTCACTTGCCGAGGTGTTTTAATTTTGTTGTCAAGTTTTTTTTTTCAGTTACGACATTGTTACTTTCTCATTTTATTTCATTTTTTAATCTTTTGTGTTTTTAAGGTATGCCTATTTTCTTTGAATAATAGAATTCAATCGATTGTTTGAGTATTTTGCTATAAAAAAAAGTACCGCTTGATTTGTTCAACTTTCTTTTACAGATTTGCAATAATATTGTAATGAAAAATGATAGATAAATACCTAGAAAAAATTCAAAATGCAATAAAAAGCTAGATTTACTAAATACATTCTTTGGTACTGCTTACAAAAGCTTTTATTGCTGGTGCTCAATAGACAAAAATTATCGATGGTATCGGCATCGGCTCTAAATGCTGGTATCGCTGCATCTCTAGTCAGAAGACCATGGCGCCCCAGAAATCGGGCAACTCCACAGGGCCTTGACCAGTGGTCCTAGAAAGTTAGAGAGTCGACAAAGAGCGAGCGGCACAAAGAGTACGTAGCTAAACAGAATGAGATGAGAGGTGTCCTGGTACGGATGGCCGCAGGCGCATTCTCGATTCTGCCCATCTTGAAGAAATAAAAGTTTACAAAAGGCTATGTCCGTTGCAGTGAAAACGAGAAAAGACACAGCGAGCGTGACGAGGAAGATCTTCAGTGGACATCCACGAGACTTGTGGGTCAAAGAATTTACATGAAGCGGTACGCCTCCGGTCCGATAAAAAGAATACGAGAGGAAAGAAGGAAGAGACCACAAGGCACCGCAGTGGGCAGAAGCATCGATCCCCGCCTGGCCTCCTAATCAACCGTGTTGTTACCCAGGAGAAACAATTGTCCGGGAATTCATTGTAACCCATTGTAATAAAGAAGAGAAGACAGTTCTTGCCAGATCTGCCAAAAAAAAAAAGAAAAGTACATGGCCAAGAACAGATCCTCGCGGAATGCCTCGACGAACGCGAAAGGCGCAACCTTTCCGATTTTGAAAAACCACACAATCGCGCCCATCAGAAAGAAAAGACGGAGTCCAACGAGCAAAGAAGGGGAACCAGCTGAAATAAGTTTGTGAAAAAGACGGATGCCAGACAGAGTCCAAAGCTTTGGACAAGTCGATAGTAGAAAGAATGTCCAAGGATCTTCCTGGCCTGGGTTTGTTAAACCCATCCGAAATGAACAGAAATAGCCACAAAATATGATGGAGAGTAGACCGTCCAGGGCGGAAATCCGCCTAGTGGAGAGAGAATGGAGTTAGATTTTAGAAAGAAAAGCAGACGAGATATAATGATACGTTCAAACAGCTTTGAGACGAAGGAGGTGAGAGAGATAGGCCGAAAGAAAGCAGGAGACTCGGGAGGCTTGCTCATCTTATGGATGGGAATAATGGAAAATGTTTTCAAGATGGAAGGAAACGAATGCAAAAACCAGGAAAGACTGAAAATGTGTAGGAGAAAATCCAAGCCAGAGCAAGGAAAGTGCTTTAGAATGGGATAGGCAAGTAAGGCGACTTTGTCTGGGCCAGTGTCAGTGGACGGGGAGAGGTTTGGTGGCAACGGCGAAAAATTCAACAAGGAAGAAAAGCATGCAGAGAAACAAATGAGACACCTCAAGGCATGTGGCTCGGCGAGGCTCTGACAGGTAGCCTCTGACTCTGATACGCGAGAATACACGGGTTTAGGAAAGAGACAAGTATGTCACCTGCCATGCCTCAGCCTTGGCTTTGTCGATGACAGACAACGCATGTCGAGTGGCAGAGATGTAAGCCTGTCGATCATCAACACTTCCATGAGCGATAGCAAAAGCTTTACATCTTTCGCTTATTGCATCTTCCACTTCAGAACACCCGGCTTGGGGTTGGCGCTTGACACGGCCGAAAGAAGTGGAAAATTTGGTCGCATTTAGTGCCAGAGAATCAACGAGAGCAGCAGCAAAGGAAAGAGAAAGAGACGAGTATTCCTCTGCACAATGACATATAAAGAAAAATCATCCCAACGAACTTTCTAAAAAAGAAAAAAGGGGACGTTTGTTGAGGGGTAAAAGCAGAAAAAGAAGAACAGTTAGTAGAATTGGTAAGTGATCAGAACCCAAATCTTGAAGTACCTTCCAGCAGCAAAAGAAAAAGGAGCAACAGAGATGTCAGATGAGGAGCGACTGCCAGAGGAGCGATTGAAAAGAGTTGGTGTCCTAGGGTTACTAAGGGGGAGGAGGTCGGAGATGACTCAACGAAATATTTTCTTGCCATGAGAGTCAGAAGTACTTTTTGAGTCCCAGAGGGAGCGATAGCAGTTGAAGTCCCCTAGAATGAAGAGATTTGGGGAGGAGGGAAGAATGAAGCGGCAGAACGAGTCGGTTCTGCTATCCGTTCAAGAGCAATTAGGGGAACACAAACATCAATAAAAAAGAGTAAAAAGGAGTTATTTGGTAAAATGTTGACCCCTACAAAATCAGAGTAGGGGTCAAACAAAGCGAGAAAGGAAGTAGAGAGTTCTGAGAAGGATAGGCCCTGCCAGACGATAATGATGATACCACCGCTAAAGTGCGGGTCATCGAAGGTAAGAGTACCAGACCGGGAGTGAGTGCGATCAGATCGCAGAGCAGCATATCCAGGAAGCCGAGAAAAGGGAAACAAATTGAGGTTGGATTCCTGAATACAGAAAAAATATAAAGAATGAGACGAAATGAAGAAGACAAGTTTAGCGCTTCTGGCTTGAGGACTTCCGGCATTCCATTGCAGAACCCTGAGTGAGTCAGGGAAGGAAGAGGAAGCAGGAGGTATCGAAGAACAACCAAACACATAAGAGAGCAGGAAAGGTCCAAAGGGAGGAGATACAAAGTGGGCAGAAGAAGGGCAGGAAGTTTGAAGGCGAGGGTGATGTGGGGGTGCTTCATTAGCAGAGAAGTCAGAGGGGCCAGATTGAATAGTAGACGTATACCAGCTAGTGGAGCCGAAAGAAGTCACAGTGTTGGAAGGTTGGGGACCTACAGAAGGAGCAGGGAGGACAGCTTTAAGAGTGGGAGCTGCCTAGAGCATTGCATTTGGAGGAGAAAGTAGTGAGCACTTTAAATGGGCTCATTTAGAGCAGATGAATCATTGCACCGACCTACCCCTCCAGGTCATATTTCCAGCACACAAAGAGTAGGGAAATGCGGAAGCACAGTTAGCAAGGTTGCTGCTCATCAGAAGGAGAATAAGAATACAGGCAAGAAAGAGACAAAAGAAACATAGGCGGCTATTTTAAGAGAGACTGAATGCTACCCTTCTGCGGTGGTTCAGAGGGCAGCACGGCAAAAAAACGATTGCATGTGAGGAAAGCCCGGGATGGCCCTCGATAAGGCCAACATGCATTTAAACTCACCACAAATTTATCGTGTTTTGCCGGGTTAGAATTGTGAAGCTGCTCACCCAGCATGTCGCAAGGGGAAGTCTTGGCTACCCACCAATGGCAGTCCGCCTTGTTGGTGGTAAGGCTACCAGCCAGTAATTTGCATTTATGTCTGGTTCAAAATGGACTGTTGCTTTTTCCTTAGCCTAATTCAATTAGGTTGACGGCGTGAACCTGAATTGCCGTTTGCGCCGTACCTCTATCCCAAGAAAAAAGAGGGGTAAACCAACCAATCAAAACCCACCCCAAACGGGGTCAGGGTCCGCACAGCCACATTGAGGCGGGTGTTGATTGGTGTCATCGATGATCTTAACATGAAATGGATTGACGCAAAGCTAATAAAGACAGAACAGCACGGGTGATCGCCAATTGCCATGGCAACAGAATACTTTTCATTAAAAACCTTTGTCCAGGACATCGTTCAAAACTTTAGATATATCTGACCACTGATGGAAAAGAAATACGAGGCATTATTATATATACTGACATCGAATAATATAAACAAAGATATATCGCACTCTATGTTTCTAGGCAACTCACACTCATGCACGTGCCGATCCCTGCAATGACAACCATTTTCATGCAAACAAGCACAACAGCAACTGTGGACAGAAACATAGAGGAGAGCGGGTTCAGCAACAAGCACAGCGAAAGCAATATCTGCAGGAAACAGCGCTGTGACTGCTCCCATAAGCAAGGCGCTTCATGGCTGCTTCTACTTGAACCAGAAGTCCTCTGTGCCATACCAGTACCAGCAACTAAGTCTGAACACAAATCGTCCGGTGTAAATCGTCGACGATTCCTGGTGGCTAGGTGACAAAGCAAACTGCCAATCAACTACTTCAGCAAGAGGACCTCATGAATGGAGACAGCGGCGTCTCTGGCATGAAGGTCGCTTACCTTTCCATACATCGCCGAACATACCAGAACCAAGCTTTTTCTCCAGCTTCAAAGACTCCCTCGGAATCTCCCATACATCTCTCGCGATTGTGATTGTTTGTGGCTTCTCCAATAGAGGGCACGGGTCGAGCAGACGACAGCAAAGACCATCAGTTGCATCTACATGGGTGAAAATAACAAAGCACACCATGTATCGAACGCGCATGCATGACATGAGGCAACAACAAGTTGTGATCAAAACGGAAAATTTTTCAAATTATTTGCGATATTTCGCATATTTTTTATCGTTTAGTTGATTCTTGCCGATTGCTTTTGCATCCTTATCACAGCAGGCAAACCACTCTGAAGCATTCTCACCAACACACAAGCCATGCTACACACCAACATAACAACGTGACCTCTCCACACGTCTCCGAACATCCCATGTCCCAACTTCGTCTGCAGAGTTACTTCTTCCCTGGTAATCTCCCACACGTCCTTGGCGATTCCCTTCGGCGCCGGTTCGATGCCCGGGCAGGCAGAGGTCAGACGGCAGCATAGCCCGTCAGTGAGTGCTAGCGTCACACCAAGAAGTTACCACACACAGTTATTTCACAAGTTATTGCTGACCAAGTCGTGATTCGAACCCAACCTTGGGCCCAATTCAACGCTTTTTTCGGTCACAGCAACTTTAAGCCTTTACGTTATAACGCAGAATGTTTAAACTTTGGCATACCATATTTTCTGCCAATGGAATATTTCTCCATAATTACTTTAAGCAAGTTGTGAAAACACTGTGGTGAGTAGCAGCAAGATCATACTCACTTTGGTAATGCTCTACAAGTCGCTTCAGCGACTCAAACTGAGCACGAGCGGTTATGTAGAAGCCGCCATCGTCCAACTTCCTTATGCGATAGTGCTTTACGTTCATTCCCTTCACCTGATCATCGTCGAGTATTGACAATGAAAACGTCCCTGTAATATCGAGCGATGAGAATTGTGATATTGGGCGGAATTTAACACATGCTCGTTGTACCTGGCGCTGTTTCGCTCTCTCGCACAAGGAATGTTCCTCTCTGATTCTCCTGGTTTATGAGGAGACGTTCAGAATCTTTTCGGCTAATTTTACCAAAAAACCATCTAAAAATTACACTAAATTTGTCACATTCAGAGCTCATAATCAACATTTCAATCACGAAGCAATCAAGAAGTTGCAAAGAAAAGACTAGCTTTGTTTGCTATCGTCATTCCTGTGCAAGAATCAAAGCTTCTTTTCAATCACGTGCACACCAGCACTGAGCAGGAGATCATTGCAACAACACTATGGGAGTTAACGTCGCATTCACTTGAAGCCTTCTTGCCTTGCACAAATACGCAGAATTACAGATCATTAAGAAGTTAATTGTCAAATGATGGATTGCTTGAAACGTGACGAGAACGCGGGCCCACAGCAAAACATGTGACGTCACCACCAATGTGAACAGTGTAAGTTTACTGTGGCTTTTCTGACAGCAGCAAGAAAAATGACGTCAAGCAGCACAAGAATATGACGGCGGCCTTTTCTCTACTTGCAGTGCGCGAGTAAAAAATGGAACCGCGCAACACACGAATGAAATCACTACAACAACTCACTCTTCACTTTGCACCGAATCAGCAGGTGCGACGTAGTTGCTTGGAATATATCCCGTGTTCTGTGTGGCCAGAGATCGAGCCTCCCACCAATCTCCTTCACTGTGAAATCACAATCACAAACAATAGAATGCTTAATTTTAAGACTGCAAATTTAATCTCTTGTCATGGCGTTTTCTCCATAGCCATCTTATTATTAGTAAATATTTGGATGAGGTTCTTGGTAAACACAAATAGTTCATTATAATTCTTGATCACTCACGTGCTATTTAATATAAAAAGTTGTTCCCCTTTCTTGAATGAAAGATCATCGGCTGTCCGGGCGTCGTAGTCGTACAAAGCAACGTAACGTACTGCTTGGCCTGTAAAAAATATAAAAGCATTTTGATACGAAATAGCAAAAGCACACATAAAAATTGTGCGATAAAAAGCATGCTGCTGGTAAAACAAAAATAAAACATGCGCTTTAGTGCAAAAATAAAACTGAAGGATCGAATATAACCCAAACTAAACATTCAACCAAGAAACATGCGAAAGCAGTTCTAGTTAGATTATTTAATGAAGCGGCTTTTCGAATGAACAAAGTACACATAATGGAATGCTGATACGTAATGATGAATGGCCATGTGCTACGTCACAAAGCTTGCTAATGGAGCTACAAACAGCAGACCAAATAAATTTCACGTAACGTAATAAACAATGCATTGTAGATATGCTTATTTTCACGACAGTTAATATCCACAAAACAATCAAAATTGTACTATAAGATTACAATCAGAGAAGCAGAACAACGTTATCTTGGAAGATGCAGCACATTAAAATTACAGGACACGTGGCACAACACACTCGTGGGAGACCTACCACAACACTACCATGAGAGATCCAGCACGGCACAATCATGGGAGAGGCAGCACAATACTATCATGGAAGATGAAGCACAACACTATCATGAGAAATGCAGCACAGCACAATCATAAGAGACCTACCACAACACAATTATGGGAGATGCAGCACAACACAATCACGAGAGATGCAGCACAGCACTATCACTGAAGATCTACCACAACAAAATTATGAGAGATTCGATAGCCAAACAAAAATCCATGATAATACTTTACTGAACATAATTGATTAACATAAGAAAAATATAACAAAATAATAGAATACACCGAAGCTTTTTGTCCCCTCTCAGGGACTTTATCAGGGCTAAATAACTAAATCTGTAAGTCCAAAATTAAAATAATATATTATGGTACTTATCAAAATTTGGAAGAAAATTTTCCCCTAAACAAAATCCATTATGAGAGATGCAGCACAATACTATCATTAGGAGATCTAATACAACACAATCATGAGAGATGCACCACAGCACAATCATGGAAGATCTACTACAACACAATCATGGAAGACATAGCACAACACTATTATAAAAGTTGCACCACAATGAAATTATGGGAGATGCAACACACCAACAATCACGGGAAACGCAGCCCAGTATGATCATGGAAGGTCTACCACAACACAATCATGGGAGATGCAACACAATGCAATCATGGGAGACATACCACAACACAATTATGGGAGATGCAGCAGAGATCTATCATGTGAAATGCAACAAAACACAATCATGGGAGACCTACCACAACACAATCATGAGACGCACCACAACACAATGATGGAAAATCTACCACCACACAATTGTCGGAGATAAAGCACAACACAATCATGGAAGATGCAGCACAACACTTATCTCGGGAGAGGTAGGACAACACAATTGTGGGAGATGTAGCACAACACAATGGGAGTTATCATCTAACCTGTCATTGATGGCCGACTCGAAATCATAGATGAAGTGGAAAGGTCACCTGGACGGGATTGGCTGAACATGGGCATGTGGTTACCAGACGGGTTGTAACCACTTATACCAGACATTTGTGTTGGACCAGAAATGACCGGATCTGAGCTGATCATGGGCGAACTAATATGGCCAGGACCCCCCTGATTAGCATTGTCAACTGCATATTGTCTGCTGCAAAGAAAACAAAGAAATAAAACAAAATCACTTCTAACAAAATGTTTATTATTGAGTGATTAAATCACAATTTAATTTAAAAATCAATAAAGTAATTTTTTCAATGCAAGCATCTCAGAATAATTCGGTATTCAATAAAAAATATCATGCAATCAAAAATACAAAGTTTTAATTACAGCACTTCAAATCATAAAAAATAGATATTGCTAACAAATTAAGAATTCGTATTCACATAAAGTTGTTCAGTGCTTAGCTAATAAACATTTGATTAAATTGAGAAAAGAGATTTGGTGAGATATTTGTACAAAAAAATTTTTCATTGTAGGAATGCCACAGGTAACCTACTTGGATGGTCAATACATGATGCATTGTGCTAAATTCTTCTTGAACTTTATTTCGATTGAACCGGAGAGGCTGGCTAAAACGCTAAGGACATCACATGATGCAAAAAAAAATAATAATCAACAATATTTTCTGCAATCCTAAATAATGCTAGAGCAGACTATTACTGTTTTAAATAAGATTTTGAAAAATGAAAACATTATTTACCAAGCTTAGCAACGGCTGAGTCTTGCTTTGTCATTGTAACCTTCAAAGACAACTGAACACTTGGCAAACTAAACTTTGACTTTTTCTTTTCAGGCTTTCTACGAAAAATCCTGCTCCACAAACCACCTTTAAACATCTTCAATGGACTGCTCTTACTGCGGCTACACTGTCGATGATCCAATCAACAATCGGTAATATGCTATTTGTTTTACTTAAACTTTAATCTACACATTGACATAAATGTTTAATCCACATCACTACCATCGAAATTTTCTTGGGAAAACAAGAGTAACTCTAGAATACGGCTAACATATATTGAGCAACACTAAAATAAAGAAGTGAATAGACTCCATACAAGGATCAAAGGATGAAAACAAATAATTTATCGCAATCACCTTAAGAACCATCATTCCTCAACTTTATTTTAAATAACAATTTTGAAGATGATAGACAAAACAGATACCAAGACCCCACTGGAGCACAGCACCTATGTATTTCAAGTCAATTGTCATATTTTTTGTTGTAACTTTATTTTTGAGCAGTTGTTGAGTGATACAAAATTTCAAAGTAGTTTTGAATACAGCTTCAAAGGATGGATTTATTGCACTCTTTCAGTGATAAGCAATAACTTGTCTGGGTCTCATCAAAAGTTATTGCCAAAATATAGCAGAGAGAAAGCTTCTGACCAACACAAATGTCTGGTTTAATCATCTCTAGTTATAAGTCGATGGGACTATCAAAAATGTTGCGCTTCGCCAGCATCTAAAATTTAAGCTGCTAGTAGACCAATTGCAGTAAGCAGATGCAGTGCAATTGGTCGAAAACAAATAACCTGTATTATGCCACCAAAAAGAATTTGTCTTCCCACTGCAATTAGTCCAATAACAAGTTGGATTATGGATACTGGTAGAATGCAATATTTTCAATAGTTCCACCCACTATAAATAGCAACGTTTTCTCATCTCTAGCTTCATTCTGGCGATAACTCCTGATGAGAGCCAGATGAATTCCTTCAAGTTTAGTCACTACCAAAAGAGTTCAATAAATCTGTCCTCCAAAGCTTCATTCAAAATCATTTTGCAACATCCTTATTTTAGTGTCCCCCACATATCTGACCGATATTGAGTACTCTTTGAATAAAACTGACCACTGTTGGATTAATGACACCAGTTCAGTGCAAATACTCCTTCCAATTTTTCAATTACATCACAATTACACTACATCAAAAAAACTCAAATTAACATTTCTTTTGCACTTGTAATTTATTACAAATTGTAATTACAAACATTTTTTGGAAGAACAAGAAATAAATACAATATATATTTAGAAACAGCTCTTCATTTGACACAAACTGTCCATGGTGTCTTTTATTGTTTTGTGAGGCAAAAACAAACCGGAAAAGAAAAAGAAATTTACAAATTTACTTTAATGCCGTCGCTTTTGCTATTTGATCTTTCTATTTTTCTATGTTTGTGCCCAATTTAGTGTGAGGTTTGGCTATTTGCTTATAATTGTTAAATTATTCTAGAAAACCTGTCGCAGTATCGATGCCATTTGCGTATGATCGATCAGATTTTTCGTCTCAGAATTATGTTTGATTCAAGCATCAAGAGTGCCCTTTGTTACCGCGATTTGAGATTGCACTGTGTGCTAAGACCTTCCCCCAAACCTTTCCACAATTTTCTTTATCTCCATCAAAAATTTTCAGTGAAAAAATGTCAGACGATGAATGAGGAAGCCCATGTAGTGAAGCAGAGGATAGCAATGCTGCACTTTTTCCTTTTTGAGTTGAGGAGTACTGTTAAATATTTTTGTTGTAACCTTCTGTTGAGTTTGTGGAATTTGTTACACCTAATGGTTCATTTTTCTGGCGCAGCAGTCAACGCGTAGTAACCGTAAAATCCTCGCTTTTTTGTTCAGTCAAATGCAATGCGCCTGCATGCGAAGTAATAGAAAACGGCGCTACAGTTTGTTTAGAAGTATCAAATTGCTATTGTTGAGTTTTGTGTCACATAAGTAATTAGTCAACATAATAATCTTTATATTGGTCTTTGTAGAGTAAGACAACTGATAAGTAATTGAGATAAGTAAATACAATTGAAAGGTGTTGTCTTACTCAAAAATTCAAGTGGTCATTTGTTCGATTCTTGTCTGGAAAATAGTTCTGGTACGTGACAGTTGTTTTTGTAATTGTTTTGCAGTTAAGTGATTGTGGTTTTTTTTAAACAGTTCTCAATCTGCTTTTTTGCACAACAAATGCCTGCTCAATCAGGCAACATGTTTTTCTCTGCCATACATTTGCTTTGCACAGATGGATGGACTGGGCAAAGATGTCATTAACCACTTTTTTGAGAACAACCACTAGTGCACAACAACCAGCTGCATCTAATTTTACCTTCTTTGAATTCATCATGAATTGATGAAGTAAGCAAAAACAAGAGTGGTGATATGATCCCTAGCATTTTGCAACCATATCATTTAAAAATTAGATTCGCTTACAAATTCCTTGATATTAATAAAATGAAATAACTTGCATTTAACATAGACAAATTCATCCTCATGTGAAGGTATGATAGGAACGTGAGATCCATCAATAAAGCTGATCTTGCCTGAAAAACTTGCAACTTGGCAAAAATTTTGCTTTGCTTTTAGTATGAGGTGTGTTTGAAAAGTAATGAGGCTGATGTTAAAAAAACTTTATTGAAAAATAGTGAAAATTACCAAAGTCAAATTCCTTCAAAGTAATACCCTTCCACTTTAAAAAATTTTTGTGCATTTGCCTTTTCCAGGATTAATCCCTTAAAACATTAACTCAAACATATTTGTCTGTCGTTTACAAATCACTTTCGCATTATCCTGTATATATTCATCCAAACAAAGTTTGAAGCATTAGAGTAGCACAGGGCCATATTTACTTGCGCAAGGCTGTGAATTTCTAGTGTGAGTAAATACAACCCTGTCTACTCCAATGCTTCAAACTTAATTTGGACAAACATATACGGGATAACAGTTGTAGAATGGAAATAATTTTCCAAATTATATAATGCTTTAAGGCAGTGGTTCTCAAACTATGGGTCGCAACCCACCAGTGGGCCATAAAAGGAATCATGGTGGGTCGTAAAAAGTTACGGAATTGCACATTAGCTTTGATTAACCACCGGCTATTGGGATCAGTGGCAAATCCAGCACTAAAATTAAAAAATAAACGAAAAAAAATTTAATTTAAATTTTTAATTGTAATCTGTGAAAGTTTCCCTTTTACGATCTTCTTAAAGGAACAGAAATTTGTTACACATAAAACTACTTAAAACGACAAAGTAGCTTTTTTGATGCATAGCAGTTTTGCACAGCAATTTGCAGCATTGCAATGATTATCCATTGTTGTGAAATGACGTGACAAGACAAAAGACAACGCAACCAACAAACACCTTTGTTGTGTATGTGCGCTGCAACTGGCAGTTGTAGTTTTGACTTGGCTTTAAAGCAGTTGCAACTTCTAGGCTTCAGCAACCTCAGTCAGTTATTTTGGCAGCAGTTAGTCATTCTAGTGTTAATAAAGCAGCTTACAATAGTTTATTTTTCAAAATCTGATTTCTTTGTATTGCTTAGCCCTTGATATAATGGATAAATGGTTAAAAAAGTCAATTAAAGTCGATGACGATGAATCTCCAATCAATCAAAAAAAAAGAAAAGTCAAGTCAGTCAAAGCAAAGAAAAGTAGTGAGAAGGAATGATGACACATACTTAAAAATGGGATTTACATGGAATAAGAAGACCCGCGTCCACGATGCATTATTTGTTATAAACAACTTGCAAACGACAGCATGCGTCCTAACAAATTGCCTTGCCATGTTGAGACTAAGCACCCAGAGTTAAAACACAAACCCCTTGAATTTTTTAAGAAACTGCTAGTCAATTTAAAGACGGGACAAAGAATTTTGCACCGTTACACCAACTTAAATGAAAAATCTTTGTATGTGTATTACTTGATTAGCTTGAGGATCGCTAAAGCTGGCAAGCCCACACAATTGGGGAGATACAGTTAAAGTTTTTTTTGGTGATAATAGTGAAAAAGAAATTGAATCAATTCCTTTATCTGATAGCACGGTCACACGTAGAATTGATATAATGTCTCAATGGGTAGAAAATCGAGTTATTGGATGTCCTTTTTTTCTTTACAACTCGATGAATCTACTGATGTACAAGTCTGTGCCAATTACTTGTTTTTGTATGTTATATATGGAGCTCCAAACCTCATGAAGATATGTTGTTGTGTGAACCAATCAGTCGAAGTACCAGCAAAGAAATTTTCAATACTGTTGATACTTATATCAGAACAAAACGTCTTGATTGGCATAAATGTATAAGAATATCTACGGATGGAGCACGTGCTATGTGCTATGTGCGGTAGAAACAGCAGTGTGGTGACCAGAATACTTGAGCATAATCCCAACGCATCATGGACTCACTGCAATCTTCACAGGGCAGCATTAGTATCAAAACATATATCTGATGATTTTGAAAATGTTTTGAAGACTTCTGTTAAAATAGTAAATTTCATCAAGTCAATTCCTTAGCAGTCTATATTTGAGAAGTTGCGTGAAGAGATGGGAAGCAATCATAAAACCCTTCTTCTGCATACAGAAATACGATAGCTCTCAAGGGGCAAAATGCTAACAAGACTTGCAGAACTTTGTGAGGAAATTGCTGTTTTTGGAAGGTAAATGCGATTTTGTGAAATACTTACGCAACGAAAAATTTATTTTAAGGCTTAGGTATTTGGCAGATATTTTTTCAAGATTTAATGAACTAAATTTGACTTACAAGGATCAGAAGGTATCAGTATATTTGAAGTTCATGACAAAATTAGAGGTTTTATGAAAAAACTTGTTCTGTGGAAAAACTGCATTAACAACCGAAATTATGACTGTTTCTAAACATTGCAAACCTTTATAATAGAGACTAAAACTGAAGTTGATGATGGTATAATCAGCGAGATATCATAGCACCTGCATAAGTTAAAAGAAAGTTTTGAATTTTATTTCCACGAAGAAATGAATGCTATGCAATAGAAAAGATGGATTATGAACCCCTTTCAGTCTGCCATGACGACTGGGATATCAACAAAAGCTGATGAAGAATTTATTGATTTATTTGAAGACTGTTTCTTGGAAATGAATTTCAGCACAAGAAAATTGGTGCAGTTTTGGGTGTCTCTTCAAACCTCCTACCCACTCATTTCCACCGAGTCATTAAAAGTACTTATTGCATTCTCATCAACGTGTAAATGCGAAGCTGGTTTTAAAGCAATGGTTGGGATTAAAAGCAAATTTCGAAATAACACTGCAACTCTTAAATTCTTTACACCTGAAACTATCGCAAATAGAAATCAATATCAAGTTCATTATAGAAAGTAACAAGAAGCAAGCTCATCCTTCTCACTAGCCTTACTAAAAATATAATTCAAAAAAGATTGAATTTGTTTTCTTCATCAATGCTTCATTAATATTAGTTTATTTAATTTGTGTTTTATGTTCTTTTATGAATAGGCTCATCCATCTCAAAGACCTTAACTGAATATGTAATTTTTTTAAAAATTGTCTTTTCATTAATGCTTTTACCCAATAAAGTTAAGTGGGTCACCATAAGCTGTGGTCATAAATAGCAGGTCGCAACTCTGAAAAGTTTGGGAGCCACTGCTTGAAGGGGTTAATCCACTCTTAGAAGGCAATTTCAGGGAATTAATGTCAGAAAAATGAGTTTCCTTTCAGAACAGAATTTATCTTGGGTAAGAGGAAAAAGTCACAGGGGGCCAGATTGGGGGAATATGGGGTGTTCCAAAGTTGCAACGTTCTTTTCCGCGAGAAACTGACAAATGGTCAGGGCTGTGTGAGCAAGGGCATTATCATGATGAAGCATTCACGCATGGGCTTCCCAAAGGCTCTGCCTCTTGTCATGCACTGATCTCATGAGGCACCAAATTCATGGCATTGTTCACTTTAAATTGTTACCCCAAGGCCAAACAGTGAACCAAACTGTCTACAACAAAAGACGTTCTTTGATGCCTTGTGAGATCAGTGCATGACAAGAGGTAGAGCCTTTGGGAAGCCCAGGCATGGATATTCCATCACAATAATACTCCTGCTCACACAGCCCTGAGTATTTGTCAGTTTCTCACAAAAAGAAACATTGCAATTTTGAAACACACCCCATATTTTCCCAATCTGGACCCCTGCGACTTTTTCCTCTTACCAAAGATCAAATCTGTTCTGAAGGGAAACCCATTTTTCTGACATCGATTCCATCAAAATGGCTGCAATGACAGAGCTCAAAAGGACTCCAGAATATGCCTGTATTGAATCCTGGAAAAGGCGAATGCGGAAGTGTTTTAAAGTGAAGGAGATTGCTTTCAAAAAATTTGATTTTGGTATATTTCAATAAAGTTTTTATAATACCAGTCTTGTTATTTTTGAACACACCTTGTATGATAGCACTTTATTTATTCATGAATATAAACCTAGGAGCCAGCTTGATCATGCATTCTGTAAAAGCATTACAAACTTTGCCTGCAGTAGGCTGAAAAACTAGAATGAAATCTTCACTACGGTTTTGAAAACCAGCCGATCCCAAAGTTTTTAGGTAGATTAAAACCTTTTTTTCAAGGGTCAACAGAATGACAACCAAAGGCTCCAAAATATCATCTTTAACTAAAATGCAAACATATTTAATTTCTAGCTTGCTTATCCTAAGCTCTGCAATTACTTCTTCTTCTGTCCATTCAGATAAAATACTTATATCCCTTTCCAGTCCTCTTGCTGTTGTTCAAGACTTATTAGTTATAAAATATCTGCCTGCCATAATTGCAAAAACTAGCACAGTAAAATGTATAGCGAAACATCTTTAATCAAATATTTTTCTTTTTATCTAAAATGTACTAGAAGCTGCCAAACCTTTCCTTATTTGGGATTGCCTATAAATAGTTTTTACCGTTTGGGAGATTTAAGAAATATTCTTGTTTTTGTCATGAATATTTTCTATCTGTGTTCATAAGAACGCATCATGGAATAGCAAATAAGGCAAATACCAAACATTCTTGTTCATATGAACACTGCAAAATGACTGCCCTGACCTCCAAGAAACACTTCATCATTTTGTAGCTGACTATGTAAAGCTGGAATTAAAATTAGCACAAGCTAAACTATGGATCTTCACCTTTCAAGAAACCTGATCAGGGTAGATGTGAAGATTTTTGGAAAAACTGAAGCACGTGCAAATGTTATGATTAAAGATCTTTAGAGTCACATTAGCAAGTGATGGCAGACAGAGACAAATAAGAAGTTGATATGCTTATCAATTTAATGATCTATTGTCACAAAATAAGAGAAGTCTAAACTCGTACATAATAATCCCATAAAGTCATAGGCAAATTTTACTGTATTACAAATTACCTTTCAAGCAATTAAAATAAAAATGGCTTGATTTCAACAAAACGTTTTTAAAGAAACCGTAACTACAACTTACTTTTTTTTCACGTTTCAAGGCTTATTTCAATCATGATTGGTAAGCTATTACATCACATAGCTGTCAGCAACATTTTATTTTTAAAAAATTCTGGAAGAGCATCTGCGCTATAATTTCCAAAACTACAATAACATGTGTGCACAATATGTGGACATTCTTACTAGTCACTATTAGAAATCATTTTCTTTTTTACTTTTTGTTTTGATTATTGTCACGCGAGAGGTTATTTATTTGCAAGCATGGTTAAAGTGAGCATTGAAACGTAAAAAAAACATAAAGACTTTAACCAATTTCAGTTTTAAACTATTCTTAAAAACTGATGTCATGTGTTAAAGTGAAGTTTGAAAGCTATTTGCTACTGCTGCTCCGTAGCTACAATTGAAATTGACCGAGAAACATAAAGAAAACAAAACGTTTTGATCTTACCTCATATTAATTGCTTGGGAGACAATTTGTAATAGAAAAAAGGGTGACAATGACATGTGCAATATTTTAAGTTGCCGTCACTGGCCATTGCGTCACAGCTGCACAATGTTTACATGAGACGTTGCACTGCCCTAAGAAAGCATCAGTCCAAATTTGGATTCCTTTTCACTGTCACCCACGTATCAAACAGTTGGTTGAAGATTTTGCTAGCCAAATTGCAAACATTTCAACAAACTAAAAAGTTAACAAAAACCGCCAGACTTCTTTTTAATGCACTGTTGATTTTAAAACTGCAAATCTGCTGGACATAATTTCGCAAATTTGCACTTTTTTTGCATCTAAAGGGAAAATTGAAAACAAAATACAGTAATCTAGATATATGAATATTACGAATTTCATACTAAAATGCGGAATTGATGTATTACAGAAAATCTTGAGGAATTACCATATTTAGAAATAAGAAAAATCTAATAACTAGAGACATATGAAAATCACAATCACAAATAAGAATTATACAAAAAACTAAAAATATAATCACCCAGTTAGATAAAATTAGATAATTGCATTGAGCTAAACTATGCATTTCAATACGTAATTTCTACATTGGTATGAAGATTAATCATTCAATGTCTGCAAATGTTTAGTTTTACAATTTCAGTAATTCAGTTAATGTCTTTTCTGTATTGTCCAAAATGCTTTGGTATTTCCTAAAAAAATAAGAGCAAACAATAAATAAGAGGATGTTGCTGGAGACTACAATGCTTACTAGGAACACCAAGTGCTGCTGTCCCCACAACTCTTCTAAGAAAAATGCTGATCAAAAAGATATTTGTATTAACTGACTAAATGATGTTTGGTTTTTTTGATAAAACAAAAAAGCAACAGCGGGCTTTACTCTTCAACTTTTTTACCCAAAAATGTGAGTTTTCAAGAGAATGTTTTATCCAGCTTCGTATTCATTCATAGATTTTATCTATTCTTTATTACTAAACTTCATAGATAAAATTCCAATTAAGAACTATGATTCAGTCACTCACGTTGGTTGATAAGAATCCTGAGGTTTACTATTTTTTGCACAGCATGAACCCATCCTATGATTGATATCAACCAGCACCAACTGGCAGTTTGTCTCTTCAAGTCTTGTTCAACCACAAATAACAAATTTAGCCACAATTTGATAAATTGTAAAATTATTCAGTTTGGCTAGCACAAACAGATTGAGTGAAAACAATTTGTCAGTTCTAATTAGCACACACTATGTGATGTCCAGCAATCACCGCTATATGCAATCTTCTGGTTTGCATAAGGACAAGGGTTAAGTTTAGGGTGAAGGTTAGTTGACATCACAAGTATTGCCATGAACATAATACACATCATGGGCATCCCAAACACGAAATATTTAGTGGGATCAGTACAAATCAAGTACTTGTTTTTCTTGAAAATTTATAAAATTTTCAAAATTTCTTCAATGAAAATACACACTTCCTAGCAAAATTGTTTCTTTCTGTTTTTGTGGCATTAAACATTGTAAATTTAAAACATTTTAAAAGCACATTTGAAGTTTTGTAATTTGAGTCTAGAATTTACTTCCATATATTTCCACAAGGCCATTTTGCCATACCAAAGTGTGTCTATAAATTATCGCATTTGCTACATTGCACTCAACATTGCAGCAGACCATTGATTAGTACAGTAATATTGCTGCATTTGATTAGTATGGTTGGGAGTCAATTCTTTTCAGTAGCTTTTCTTCAGAAAATGGGGCTAGATTTCCTGGAAGTTGTAACACAAAAAATATTCTTTGGTTTTTTCTCAAATCATATAACAGCAGTGAACACTGCAGACCGCATACCACAAAAAACATCAGGAAGGTGTAGTCACATATATAATATGTCATACAAATCGATGAAGCAAAAACAACTTTACATTTTTTAAAGGAAATGGCTATTTTGCCATCGACAGCATTTTACACTGGGAGGCAATTTTGCCATCACCATTAATGTATGTTTAAATAGCCATATTTGTTACAACTCTGGCAGTGATTGTAGTGGATAGTGTAACTGCCTTCAAATGCGATGGTTATGGGTTGGAATCTTCATTGGCAGAGTAATTAGAAAAGGCAATGTATACTGGAAGGAAGCTCAGTACATGAATGTATGGGAAAGTGTACACTGGAGATGCTAGTTTTTTAATCGTCATTGAAGTTGACCTAGCGAAACAACTATATGTCACAGATTTAACACGTCATTAAAATTGATCAATCTCAAATGTCTGACATCAAAAGAGCCTCCAAGGGTTGAATGCCATTGACAGCAAAATACCAACTGCCTTTAAACTTTACAGACAGACATTTGCACTTGGTCAATTTCAATGATGTGCAATATTAAACATGTGACTTTTGGTCGTTTTTGATTGGTCAATTTCAATAATAAATCAAAAAAAATTTGCACCTCTTGTATACACTTCCCCACACATTCACATACTAAGCCTCCCTCCAATGTACATTGTCTTTGTCTTGATACCTAAACCACGGTTATGTTAAACAGTTATTGTATCCAATCCTTTTACTCACATTTACAATAAATTTTCAAAATTGTATCCAATCCTTCACATTTTTTGACACATTTGGGGTATAGTACAAAATTTTTGAAATATGTAAAAAGAAAATTGTGGGCCATCAACAATGCACATTTTTAAAATTTTTATAAAGTAACCCCCTTACTTTGGGGTTACTATGAACAGCCACTCATTTTCATATTATGATCAATTTTTGTCTGCATATAATGTGACCACGAACAAAACTTTGTACTTTACAAACAATTTATTTGAAATGAGCACACAAATACATCACAATGGCTTGAAACCACATGTTTACTTTCCCCACTGGTTCTCTAAGTCAGAGAACCAGAAGGAGCCACGATTGTTTAAAGGAATTGCCGTGATAGGGCATTTCAGAACATCTTTCCACTTATAGTCAATTTAGTGTTTGAGATTAGGCCATTTCCAACTAACAGTTTAGCACTTTGTCATTGTTAAGACAAGTGCACCTTCACTGTGCAGTGAATTCATTTTACCTGGAAATTTTGGGCCTTTATATTATACAAAAACAAACTGGCCAATGAGAGCATTCTCTTTCACATCAGTGTCTTGTCAGACATTACCAGCATCATTTGATTGGTCATTAATTATGGTTGCTGTGCTGCTTGATACCAAGAGCTTGCACCTTGCTACTGTTATTGTCCTTCTCATTGTTATCATCTTCTTGCTGGTCTTTAGAATTGCATGGTATGCTAATGCCAGGTATAATCAGATCTGGACTACTGATGCTTTTTTCTGGCTTAACATTAACCTTTTTTCTTCTTTTGCATGTTGGTTCTTTATCCACTCTTCTTAAGCTTTTCAACATGGCAATTACAACCAATGAAACATTGCTGCTGATGTCCTCTACACTCACATTATTACTGTTGAAAAACTACTCATCAAAGTCAGGTAAACATTCCAGTGCTGCATTGAAAACAAATGAAAAAATTCCTAATTTTTAAAATTCACTAGCTAAGCTGTCACTATGATTTTCGTTGCCTGTGAAGAAGTTGCTCTAAAGCTTTTTCTAGCAGATGCAAGAAGCATTTTTTGACAACGCTGAAGTGTGCCTTCTTCTGGAACATTTCCAGTTATCCAACACCTTTTTTCCAACAATGCTTCAAAGAACCATAAAAAGTGACATCAAGTGATTGTAAAAGGTGTGTTGAATTTAGAGGCAAACATGCAAACTCAATGTTGTGCTTTTTGACCAAACTGAGCACTCTTTCAGTGAAATGGCTGCTCGGGTTATCTTCAGTGATAATCTTCTTTCCAAGCAATGACTTGGTGCATGGAATGCAGACTGTTTCAAACCAATTGGTGAAACAGCATGTGTCAAACCAGCCAGAGCAGCTCCCATGGTATCTTGTACCAGCTAATCCACACTCTATGCAAGTTGACCACAGATGTTCTGATTTGTACACAACGTAGCACGGAAGAAATCTACCAGCAGCAAAGCCACAATACATGATGGAAACTAATGTTTTGGAAATGTCTTTAATCTGTTTGGCATATTTTACTTCATATTTAAAAACACTTTTCTTTATCCCTGGATCATCACTGAAGTTTGTCTCATCATAATTGAAGATATGTGTGGAGAGTATGAACTCAACCATTTTCTTTAAGAGTGTTTTCCAAATTTTCAAAATATTTGAAGACCATATTGTAACCAACCATTGCACAAGATCATTTGGGTCTAGTAAAGAATCGTCCATTGTGCTCTGTAATAGGCAATCATGTGACATGCGTTGCATGATGTAATTTATGTAATGAACGCATTGCACATGAATGAGATACTTGTGTTTCTTTATTATCGCTAACTTTCTTATAACTGAAACTGTAGGAAATGTGTTTTTGGTTCAGAAGAACTGTTCGCAGAGCTGGTCACTAACAACACTTGATCAATGACCACAGGTGTGTTGTGTATTCCATGATAAACTGCATACTTTTGGTTGGGGTCTTATACTTAACTAGGGTTGATACACAATAATGTCGTGATTTCACCATAAATTGAATTTTCTTGTATGGGGCTTATACTTGACTAGGGTCAATATGCAATAACATCGTGTATTTTATGATAAACTGCATTTTCTTGGATGGCAGCTGATATTTGACTAGGGCCGATATGCAATAATGTCACATATTTCATGATAAATTGCAGGTTTTTGTATGGGGCTTATACTTGACTAGGGTCGATATGGAATAATGTTGTGTATTCCATGATAAACTGCATTTTCTTGGATGGCAGCTTATGCTTGACTAAGGTTGATATGCAATAACATTGTGTATTCCATGATAAACTGCATTTTCTTGGTTGGGGGCTTATACTTGACTAGGATCGATATGCAATAACGACGTGTATTTCATGATGTTGTGGTCTCATATTTGATTGTGATCTGTAAGTGTTTGCATAGCATGCAGGTAGTTAAGCATCAAGTTTCATTTTCTTTTTGAGAATTTATACTTTATTTAGGTTTGTATAGGAGAGCGTTGTGCATTTCAGCATCAAATTGCATTTGTCTGATGGGACATATGCTTAACAAGTGTTGTTATGGTAAGCTTGTTTTCCACTACATTAATCTCATATTTGTGGTGGTGCTAGTTTGGAACATTGGATTGTTTTTACACCAAAACCAAAAAGGAGCCTATTGGAGAAGGTTAATCAATTATTTGAAATTTGATGTGTTTACAAACAGCGCTTTTGTATTCAACATCTTGTCTCTGAAAAGGTACAAATTTTAAGCTTTCTTATCACCAAAGTGTGCATTTTACACACGTTTTGATGGCATAATGATGTCACTGTGGCATTATGGTACACACCTGTGGTCGTTGATCAAGTGTTGTTTGTGACCCGACTCTGCAAACAGTTCTTCTGAACCAAAAACACATTTCTAACAGTTTTAGTTAGTGATAATAAAGAAACAAGAGTATCTCATTTGTGTGCATTGCATTTGTTATGTAAATTACGTCATGCAACGCATGTCACGTGATTGCCTATTCCAGAGCATAACGACTGATTCTTTACTAGACCCAAACATTTTATGTTTTGATATGTGCACTGTGACAACCGTTTCTTGTATCTTTTCAAAAACGCTTGTGCTCACTCATGAGAAGATAAGTTGTTAGAAAACTGCTTGACCTGTCATCCCTCAGTGTTCAAGTAAGTTTGTGTAAACATTCTCAATCAAAGATGTCAAAAGGAAAGCCCCAATAATTTAAGTAAAATTACTACTATGGTAATGTTGTTGACACCTAATTGATGTGCTGTCAACTTTCATATGTTGCAAAGCAATATCAGTATGGGAGAGGTAGGTTTATAAAAAGTCAGGTATACTATGAATAGCATTCAAAGTAATCACACTTTTTTCTGAGAAATCACCAGCTACGAAAAATAGTAAACTACAAAAAAAACATTAACCATAAGCACAGAAATCATTTGAATTCTAGAGACTTGAGATATTTTTGGAAAATTAACAAAGAAACTATAACTAAACACTATACAAACCATGAAAAACACACAAAAGTGTGAGCACCTTGGTTTATTAGTTTTTCGAAAAACAGAATGCTTCCCCCTCTGTGCAATGAAACGTGAAAACAAAATAAAAATTGAATTGCACAGAAGTTTTCATGTTTTTGGAAGGTGATTACTGCTATCACTTGCAAGCACTTTTTCTTCAAATTTAACACTAAAAATAATGCCAAATACAAAAAATAACATCATTAAAACACTGAAAAGTGTTTAAGATAATTCCACATTATGATGTGCTGCAAGCAAAGATCCTAACCCATAACAGTCGCATTTGAAGGCAGCTGCACTATCCCCTGCATTACCACATTACTGCCATAATTGTAGCAAACTCGACTATTTAAACCAGCATGAATGGTGATGGCAAAACAGCCTCCAAGGGCAAAATGCTGTTGATAGTGAAATAGCAACTTTCTTTTTTAAAACCTTAAAAATTTTTCCAAGCAGGAACATTCAACAGCAAAATAAATACCATGGGTTAAGTGTCATCAATTATATGAAAAAACTATATGTAAAATGATTGATTATGCTATTTGAAAATGCAATAGAAGTATTTTTATCACATACATAGTGTGGCAAGCATTCTTATTGTTGTAACAGATTATTACCTAGAATTTTGAAATGATCAACACTAATCCTTGAAATTGTCTAAAATAAGAAAACATTCAAAAAAGGTCAAACCTTGCAAAATTTCTACTTTATAAAAAAATCAGACTTCCTACTTTATAAAAAAGACTCAAAGTCATCAATGCCACTATAAATACAAAAAACAAAATTTGAGCACAGCCAAAATTCTGCAAAACCAATTCTGTACTGACATGGCGTCCCAAACCACCACTTTATATTCTGCTAACTCCAGAGCTGTGCTTTCAAAAAAATTTTTTTTATTTCTTCCACCTGTCCACTTAAGGAAGTTACTTCCTCATATTAAAAGCAGGGATGTGGAAGCGGTTATTTTTCAACAACTTCAGCTTCCACAAACAAAAAACAAACAACCATTAACAATTTTTTTAACTTTTGTGGGTCTGTAGCCTGCCTTCTCCTACACTTTATCATTTTCAGGAGACAAAAACCTTCATTTATTGCTATTACTTTACCTACTTCACTTGAGCTTATTGTTCTGAACTACTCTGTGTTTTTTTTTCATACATATTAGAACTTGTGTTGAATGTAGAACAGCGCTTTTCAATCTTTTTGTCATTGCGGAACCCCTAATGTACTTTTGCATTTGTCATGGAACCCCCACTAACAAAAATTTAGAAATCACTAATTGCTTGCAAGAAAATCAAATATTTTGTTACTACAATTCAAAAACCAATTAAAGACTTCAACAAATAAACAGTTATCATATGTTCCATCACTACTTGCAGCCACTTTTACAACAGTTAACTTAATGATTCTCAGATCTAAACCATACGATCACATATTACAGCTCTCGACAATAACCTGTCATCACAACAACAAATTATACTGTATAGTGCTGATTTTCCCTCCCTATCCTCAACTAACTCTGACTTTGAGTTAATTTTAACTCTAATCATTATTACGGACTTTTGGTCCATCCCCAAAACACATATTGTCTCCGATCTTTTTGGATAGTGAAGTGCAAAATTTCTGTTGTATATATAGTATATACATGTAAAGCGAGCAAAATTGAACTGCACCAATCAATAGCTGCCTCAACATGGTGGGGCAGTCCCCAACCACGTTACGGTTGGGTTAAAATGGTTGTTGGTCTTCCCAAGGACCCCAGTTACCCCAAGCACTCTGCTCACACCAACCATTTTTTTGCCGTGCAGCCCCCTGAACGACTGCAGAAGGGTAGCACACAGCCTCTTTAAAATCGACTTGTCTTCTCCTGCCCTTCTTTTGCCCGTCTTCTCATTCTTCTCCTTCTCCTGATGAGCAGCAACGTTTATCCTAACCCTTGTCCTGTCTTTCCCTGTTCAGTGTGCACTGGAAATGTGACCTTGTGGGGTAGGTCAGTGCAATGCTGCACATGCTCTAATTGGGTTCATTTAAGTGCTTACCACTCTCCTTTTCTAGATTCGGAACTCTTGGCAAGCTTTCTACCTCCTCTCTTTCTTTGCCTGACCCCTACTCTGATTATGTAGAGGTCAACATCTCTCTATACGCCTCCTCCTCACTCTCATTTTTTAATGTTTATGCTCCCCCTATTTGCTCTTCTCCAAAGGATAGCAGAACCAATTTCTTTTCTCCCTCCATTCTTCCCTCTTATGTGGAAGCAGAAGCAGTAGAATTTTCACACTTCTGCTTCTGCTTCCACAGAAAAAGGACTGCTTCCGCATCCCTGATTAAAAGTATATTTCTTTGCTAATTTCCTCACACACTTTCAGCTAAGACAAAAACATAAAAAGAGGGTTATTTCAAAAATTAAAAAAATATTTGCTTACCACACACACAAAAGGTAAACTAAAAGACATGATGGTAACATTTACAACTGCTCTCACAAAAACACTGCCAACAGAAAAAAGTGAAATAGCTAAGTGCAATACAAGAGTAAAAATGAATTGAGTACCAGTACCATGAAAACAGAGAAGAATCCACTCTCACTGCATGGAATGCATATTTAACAAGGCAGTGGCTATTTCGCCATCAACAAAAATTTGCCTTTGGAATCTATTTTGCCGTAATCATTCACGTGTGTTTATAGAGCCAAATGTGCAATAATTATACCAGTGACACTGTGGTGTAGTGGATAGAGTGCTGGTCTTGAGATACCATGGTTGCGGGTTCGAATCTCAGCTGGCAGGGCTTTAAAAAAAAAGCAGTGTACACTGAAAGGGCAGGCCCGGTATGTAAATAATGGGGCAGTGTACACTGGAAGGGAGTGTACATGGTGGGGGATAGAGACCTGGGGGTGCAAAATTTTTTTAATTGGTTTTTAAAATTGACCAATCAGAAACGACCAAAAGTCACATGTTTAGTACGTCATTAAGATTGACCAATCACAAATAACTCAGGGCAAAATAGTCTCTGAGGGTAAATTGCGGTCGACGGCAAAATAGCCACTACCATTTAAAAAACACAGGAACTTTAGCCAAAAGTTACAGTACTGCACAGTGTTTCCTGATAATTGCTAGTTCTTTTCTGCTACAAAATCCCTAATTCACATCAAACATCCTTAAACAAAATAAATACAAAAAATATCTGATCTGTCAAGCAAAATATGCATCTTAACAGTTATTACAGTAATTAGTTGCTGATGACCTTTTATATTTTGCTGTCAACAGTATTTCACCCTTAAAGGCTATTTTGCCATGAGTTATTTGTTATTGGTCAATATTAATGACATATTGAACACGTGACTTTTGGTCATTTTTGATTGGTCAATTTTAATAACAGTTTTAATAACTAATAAAAAAAATTTACTCCCCCAGTGTCCACTCCACCACCTGTAAGCTCCCTTGCAATGTACACTACCCCATACATCGACATATCGTAAACCGGGGTGACTTTGATAAAATTGATATGTCATCTTTAACAGCTTCAGGTATACAAGTTTGAAGACGTTTGTATTAGTCTTATTGTAACATTACAGGTCTGATCTTCTCATTCACATTCCTTGGGGTTATGTAAGTAGTCACGTGATTGCGCCAATCACTCAATTATGAGTAATCAAAGTCACCCCCTTGTTTGGGGTGACTTTGATCACCTGAAAGTTTTAAATAGTTTATCAAAGAAACACCGTAAATAGAGTGACTTGGATTAGTTTTATGATTTTTAAAAAGTTGTTGGGGGACCAAAGGCGGTATTTTTAAAAAGTTGTTGGGGACCAAAGGCGGGTATATTTACGTTTATGTGGTCTGCACGCTAATCAGGAGCTGTTAAATCTTAAAAAAGAATGTTTGATTAGTAGCCAAAGCAATTTACGATTTAAAATGGAATTTTTGATTTAGGCTGTCATAATACCATTCAACTATGCTGCCAACAAACCAAAGATAATTGAAAAAATAGCTAGAAATTTGTATTTAATGCAATTGTAGATGCCAATCACATCATAAATACTGAGACCATACCATGAAAACTGAATATCTTTCTTGATGAAACTGTTTCCCTGATGACCACTATCTGTTAGCCACACTTGAAGAAACCAAGCTTACAGTTTCAATCGATAATATGTTTTATTTTAATTTTAATACGTTTACAGTTTCAATCGTTAAGCGAGCACGTGATGGTGTTTTCACATCTGCCACCGACCCAGTTTGTTTGAATTTATGAACAATTTTCCCTATTGCACTCTCGGTTGGTCGATTATGTTGACCAAAAAACTCATGAAGTGCACGAAATGCATTTTTGTTTGAACGTCCATTTTTGTAATAGGCTTCAACAACTTTACCACGTTGTTCAATTGTTAATCTTTGCATGGTTGAAATTGCCAAAAACTGAAATTGTTAAATCAAAAAAAAACAAAAGATATTCATTTGACACTTAGACATAATTCAAATTAAAAATCTATCCAAGTTATTGGGACACCAAAACTTTGACCATCGAGTGGAGGTGTGCCGCCAAAGCCTTGGCAGACATTTGGGTGATATTGTATTTCATACATAATTGCCAAAAATCAGACGACATGATCCAATAGAGAAATCAATAAATTTTCACCAATAACACTGTTTTATTTAGGCAGTGGCTATTTCGCCGTCAACGAAAATTTGCCCTTGGAATCTATTTTGCCGTGATCATTCACGTGTGTTTATAGAGCCAAATTTGCTACTATTGCACCAGTGACTCTGTGGTGTAGTGGATAGAGTGCTGGTCTTGAGATACCAAGGTATCGGGTTCGAATCTCAGCTGGCCAGGGCTTTAAAAGAAAGGCAGTGTACACTGAAGGGGCAGGCCCGGTATGTAAATGTACGGGGCAGTGTACACTGCAAGGGAGTGTGCATGGTGGGGGATAGAGACCTGGGGGTGCAAAATTTTTTTTTTGGTTTTTAAAATTGACCAATCAGAGACGACCAAAAGTCACATGTTTAGTACGTCATTAAGATTGACCAATCACAAACAACTCACGAAAAAATAGTCTCTGAGGGTAAATTGCCATCGACGGTAAAACAGCCACTGCCTTTTATTTACTGCTAATTTTGATCCGTCTTAATAGGACACCCTTTATTTAGAGATTTGAAACAGACGACTGCCCCTGCTATGGTTGTTACCTACTTTAGAAAATTTTGCGCCAAAACCCACAAGAAAAAAACGAATCATAGAGTTATTCTAAAAAATTGCCAATGCAAATGCAGGAATGATCCAAGAACTGGTTGCTAAAGATCAAATAACTGTTTATCAAAGTCACCCTGCATAATCAAAGTCACCCCCCAAATCAAAGTCACCCCGGTTTACGGTACCAGACCTGCCACCCCAATCTAGCATACACTGCATTTCTCTTAGTGCCTTGCCAGTCAAGATTGCAACCTACAATTATTGTATTTCAAGACCGGTGCACTATCCACATGCCACAGCTTCACCAGCAGAATTGTAGCAATCATGGCAATATAAACACAGATGAATCGTCATGACAACACAGTCTCTGAGGATAAAATGCTGTCAATGTCAAAATAGCCACTTTCTTTTTTTTTGAAGATCACCTTCATACAGTCACAAAAGTTTTGCTGCACAGTAATGGTGAAGCTCCTCTACAGTTGAAATATCTGTTTTCCACCACTTCTGCAGCTGTTCTAACAGTGGGAATTTACTTTTTTTCTCACTATAACTAACCTACTACCAACATTTTCAAATTTCTCTTAATTTCTATTGGGGAAATCCTTAACAATTTTTTCCCACAAATATTCAAATTTTTCCAATTTTCAAAAACTTGGGAATGAATTTCCCCATCTGACAACACTGTTACTGCAGTCAATACACAGATAGACTTAAGGTTAAGCTATGTTCAACTATGCCTAAAATGCATCTCCCCAATTGCTGGCCTAGGCTTCACCAGTGCAATTGTTTGCCTAGAATGCACCTTTCTAATCGCTGGCTCAGGATCCATCTGTCTAATTGTTTCCCTAGAATGCAACTCTTCAATAGCTGTTCTAGATTGTACCTGTTCAATTGTGTAGGATGCACCTATCCAATTGCTGGCCTAAAATGCACCTGCTTGTTTGCCAAACATGTACCTATCCAACTGCTGGCTTATGATGCATCAGTTTAACTCTCTGTCTAGGATGAACCTTTTCAACTGTTGCCTAGATTTCACCTGTCTAAGTGCTGGCCTACAATGCACTTGTTCAAACGCTTGTGTAAAATACACCTGTTCACTTCTTTGCATAGAATGTACCTGTCCAATTGTTTACTTAGCATCCACATGTCCAATTGCTGACCTAAGCTGCATAGGCGTAGCCAGGGGGGGCCAAAACGGCCTTGGCCCCCCCCCCGAATTTTAAGTCAAATTACAAAACAGTATCAAAAAAATGAAAACATAAATTTGTTTGCGCCTCTGCACGTACATTCAAGTTTATTGTTGACTTTTAGCAAGGGGGTGGGTCGGGCGTGACTTTTTAAGTTTTTAAACTTTCAAATGTTATCAAACAAGATGTGTACGTTTTACACACTAAATATCGCCGAAGTTTTTCTTCTATGTCGCAGTCGAGGGATGAATTGATAATCCAAGTTATGGTAATTGCAACAAATAAGCGTCTCGCTGAGCGCTTTCTTGTTTTATTGCGATGCGGACTTCTACAAAGACGTCGTTTCTTATCAGAACATTCAACCTACCAGTCAAAGTGGTCTCCTTGAAATTCCTCAAATAGTGCGTTATACGTCACAATTAAAGTTGAGCTATTAAAGCCGTTCTTGATAATACTACATTAGATCAGTGAAATCGCATTCGCACTTTCTCAGTTTTGTACAGCAATTTTTATAGTAGCGACGAGCGTAGTTCACGAAAGGCAAAATGCCGTCATATTAAAGTTGCAAAATTTGGCTCCCCTCTCAATTTTTTTCTGGCTACGCCCTTGCTAAGCTGCACGGTGCAATTGCTTGCCAAAGATGCAAGTCCTAGGCTGCACCGGCTCAATCGTTTGCTGTCCTAGGCTGCACCGGCTCAATCGTTTGCCAAGGCTGCACCTGTTCAATTGCTTGCCTAGAATGCACCTGTCCAATAGAGTGAATAAAAAAAAATCTTGTTGAATTTCAAAAAAGGGATGTCCAAATATTGGGCCAATATCCCAAAAATCTTGTTAAAACCAATTTTGTCAGGTAGCTTTTCGTATCCCCAGGGCTACCTTCCCCTTTTATGGGGTGGCAGATGAAAAATTCTGAAATTTATCATAACTTCCTCACTAGTGGTCGTAGAAAGCTCATCTTAGGCTCAAAAGTTTCAGAACTGCTACGTTTATTTACGGTGTAAGAGAACTTTTTGTTATATTTTCATCAATAGGAAGGTTGCACGCACGTGATCAAACGTCATCAAAATGCGCTTTCGAAAAAAGTGGATGACCAAAGCCAGTGTTTTTGCATTGAATTGAATAGGAGTGATACCGTTTCGAAAAAAGTGGATGACCAAAGCCAGTGTTTTTGCATTGAATTGAATAGGAGTGATACCGTTTTTTGCAAAGCAGATGAAGAAACGTGACAGTTGTTGAATGCACGTTAAATATGTTGTTTTATTGATGTTAAGGAATAAATCTAAGGTCAAAGTAAGGTAAGAGATGCTAAGGTTTGCTTGTTATTGCTAATAGTTGGGCTAATTTTATGGGCTAAACATGCAGGCTTATTTGTAGCCAGCTTCTGTGAGGGTTTCATATTCGATTAATCAGCGTGTTTGGGAATGATGAGTTTAAGTTAATTGTAATGTGTAACTTATACAGTATATTTAGTGGCATAAGCATTCTGAAAGTTGAAAACTTAAGTTATACTGTAGCCTAAATGACAGGGCAGACTTCTGTACCGTTTGACATATGCTGGATTAGTTATTGTTGGATAAAATCAGTAAGTTTTTGAAATTTGTTGTCAATAGTAATTACAGGCCAGTCATATTGATATGTCAGATGTAATTGTGTGACCTTAACCATTCTTTAAACAATTGTTTGGGCTATTACCTAGGCTGCTGGACCAAGGGTAATACAAAAATTACGGTACCGATTTATTGATTCATGCGTAGCGCTCATGCTCTGTTTGCATGTCTTTTGTCACACTGGATCACCGCGACGGGTAGACTGCTTGGCCCCACCACCTGTTTGCCACATAAAGATGGAGGCATACCGTTAAATGCCTTGCTCATGGAGACAGAAAGTAAGCTTACCGGCAAGCTTACCGTACCGGTAGTAATGATCAAATAATGGTTGTTTTTGCTAATGTACCGACTGGTATCTAATTGGTATTGTTTATTTTTAAGTGAGGAGCAAATGGTAGTTAGATGACACTTCTCTTAGGGGCATTTTTTAAAAATTAGCCGACTATGCTAGGCTTATACTAGCCAACTGAAAGACCAAATCTCAACCAAATTGCTTTTGGTCAAATTTATTTGTTTCCGAGAATCCAACTAGCAATAATTCAATCCAAATTTTAATTAATTTTTCATTAGTTTTCAAAATAACCCCAAAAGTTGGCGTTCGCCCTATACCTCCCCAGCATAAATTAGAGCTTTTGGTCATCCACTTTTTTTGGCGCGAAATCCGTGACGTCACATGCAACCTTCCTATTGGGAAGTTATTTTCAAAATCCAGACTTGACTCAAAATTTTACTCTATATTTAGCAATTATGTTATCCTTATACAGCTAATGAAGTACAGAACATTAATACCAGAGCAGCAAGCACCGATCAGCATGCTACTTAATAAATTGTCGCATCTCCATAGTCATAATTTTTATGTTTAAAGTTCAAATCCATTACATTAAGACAGTACAGTGAGGCAACAATGCGTTATTGGTTGATAAATGTTGAATTGTGTATCTGACGCACTTGTTGGTAGAGTATATTATATCTAAACTTCGTTAATCATTGTCAGTGAGAGGAGATTAAGATCAAGTAAAAGTGTACTTGCACTGCAAAGCAAAGAAATATCTGTGGTTGCAGGATTACTTGGTTGAAAAGGCAAGTCAAAAGTTTCTTTTCAAGTTTGCACAATCAAGTTATATTAGATCATACTTTTCTGTATAACAGGTTGCTATTTTATATTTTCAAATTTGCATTACTGTATTTAAAGTTAGTATGGAAACTAGGCAGTTTAAACAAAAGTGTTTGCAAGGCGGTCATACTTTCATGCTGCAAAAAAATTTTCAAGTGGTAAGCTACCAACTTACAAAGAAGTAATTGAACGTGTTCTCTGCAAAAGCTATTGGACTAAGCAACAAACATCAGCTTTGATTGCCCAAAAACTTGCTGATCATTGGTTGTGGTGTAACGTGTATCTATACGGTACTCTCAATGTGGTTACAATTTAAGAAAAAATATTTGGAAGTCTAGATAAATTCTATAAACTCTCAAAGTGGCCGAAGAAACGAAGAAAAGGTAAATTTCTGAAGCAAGTAGAAAACTTTACGGCCAATATGCCTAAATTGTTTGATATATATTGTGAAAATTCTCAAAAACGGAATGCACTGGAAATACAATATCTACTACGGATGACAAAAGATTACTTTGCTTTTTACGACAACCAGATAGGAAGTAGAACAGCAACTTGCATAAATGTTGTTGAAGTTCTAACGACATCAGACATAGAATTCAAACAAAAAAATGCATTGCAGTGACGCAAACCCTGCAAGATTGTAATCACTCAACATCCCACACTGCATCTAAACATAGGGTGGCCATACGTCTCGTTTTCGCCGGGACAGTCCCGTTTTTTGGCCTTGGTCCCGACGTCCCGCCCAGTTTACCACATTGTCCCGGAATTTTTGATTCAAAATTTGCTTTTGTTAATATGTTGACCACACAAACGAGCCATCTGTAATATTAAATTGCAAGGCACAAATTCCTAGTTTTGTGACATCACAGATTGAGTGTCTGCAGAGAGGTTAGAATTACTTCTTAGCGGTTGCTCGATGGTTGGAATGTAAGGCCTGGCAGAAACTGAGAAAGGCAGCGTAGGCTTTACGAGAAAATACCGCCTCGCAATCACTTAGCCGAATCTGCTTCCGATAAATAGTAAGTTGTTGTACATCGTGTCAACTTTCTTTTACGAGATTGTGTCAGATGCTAAGTGCTAACAAATTGTAGATATTTCCATTTTCCAGTTTAATTTTTGGGTCTTTCTTTTTCCATTTGCTGTTTGTTAGAATTCCACGAAAAGCTCCGAGAGATAAATATCGTGAAGCGTCAATGCTAATCCAATTTAAGACATAAACGTGGGATTTCGGTAAAACTTGACAGAGGTCAATGTAACCGCGTAACCAATATTTTGAAAAGAAATTTCAGTTAGTGATAGAGTAACAGTAGCTAGATTAATTTTTAATTTTTAGCATTACCATTAGACGCTATGCCCAAAAGAAAATGTAAGTCTACAGATGAGCTGAAGCGACAATTTCTTTATCTGAAAGACACTGGAAATGGCAACGAGCTCTGCAATTGTTGTGGTTCTGTATTTTCAATAGCCCATGGTGGACGTGCAGATGTTACGAGTAACCATTTTAAAAACAAAAAGCACAAAGTCTCTGTTGAAGCAGCTGCATCCTCATCTCAAGTGACCTCTTTTTTTCAAAAATGTTGACTCCGATGCTGCTCTAGCTTTAGCTGCTAAAGAAGCAACTTTTGCTTATCACACTGCTACTCACGAGCAAAGTTTCAGAAGTTCTGATTGTACTTCCAAGTTGGTCTCAAAACTGTTCGAACCTAAATTCTCGTTAGGGAAAACTAAGTGTGAAGCTATAGTTGTTAACGTCATTGCCCCGATGTGTGCTGATGAACTTTACCAAGAGTTAGATCTAATTAACTTTTACTTGTCTCTGTGACAACTGATGCTTCGAACATGAAAAAAGTGAAACTTGTGCCATTGTGGTTCGCTACTTTTTACCAGAAAGTGGCGTTAAGGTAAAGCTTTTGGAATTTAAATCGGTTCCCGGAGAAACAGCCGAAATATTAAGTAAATACCTGTTTTCAGTTTTAGACCAAACAAAACTTAAGGATAAATTGATTGGATTTTACGCGGACAATCGCATCACTAACTTTGGCGTTATTTAAAGAAGAGGACAAAATAATGTATTCTATAAAGTTAAGGATAACGTTAAACGAGACCTCGTAGGCATCGGATGTACAATTCACATCGTGCACAACTGCCTTCAGCATGCTGTGGATATTTTGCCAGTATGCTTAAAAAGCCTTGTCGTAAAGATTTGTAAATTCTTTCACATTTACACTGTTCGGGTTTTCGAATTTAAAGAGTTTTGCGATTTTGCTGATGTTGATTACCAACGACTTTTGCAGCACGGCAATACCAGATTTTTATTGTTGCTACCTGCTTTGTAACGGGTTCTTGAGATGTTTGAAGCATTTAAGAGGTACTTTAATTCGCAAGAACATTGCCCTGTGGCGACCATTGATCATTGTAAATATACATGTAACTTTTCGCTTCATTAACCACGTCGCTATGACGAAATAATGCTGCTGTTACTCTTGCTTTTCTTTGTGTGTGTGCCAGTTAGTTAGTAGAGTAATAACTTAGAACGAGTAACTGAATAAAAGTGGTTGTTGATTTATCGATTGATTTTTGTATCAGGAAGTAGCTATATTGGTGACCCCAGACTTGAACATGGCACTAGAAAACGAAACCTTTAATAAGTTAGCTGAGGCGATTAGTAACCTTAGTGCTAGCACATCCATAGCTGCTTCCTTAGGGCTTTCAAACAGCCAGACAACTGGAAACCAAGACAGTGACTTGACAGCAATTCACGCAGTCAGCCTCAAACTGCCAGAATTTTGGACAGATGATCCCGAAGTTTGGTTTGTCAGGGTAGAGGCTCAATTTCGCTCTAGAGCCATCACTTTAGATTGAAAAAAGTTTGATTACGTGGTAACTGCACTAGATAATCGCACAGCGTCTGAAGTAAAAGCAATTATTTGTCAGCCACCACCACAGAACCAGTATGTCGCCCTTAAAACAGCTCTCATTTCTGCATTTGGCAAATCACAGACGCAAAAAGACAATGAACTTTTTAGTATATGTGGACTTGGAGACAGAAAACCATCAAGTCTGCTCAGGAAAATAGAATCCCTCAATAACGACACAGACACCTTGCGGCGGGCATTTTTCTTGGCCCAACTTCCATCCCAAGTTCGTTCTATTTTAGCGTCGCAGAACTTTGCAGATATTCACGAGCTTGCTTTAACAGCAGATCGCATTGTTGAAGCTAATAACTTACCTCAACCTACAGTGAACACTATCAATCGTCGGAAAACCCCAACCAACCACGTCAAACGTTCCGGCCCAGTGACTGACCAACTCTTTATCTGTTACTTTCACAGGCGATTTGGTCCAGATGCTCGCACTTGCCGTCCAGGTTGTCGGTTTGCAAAGCTTTTGCAAACAACCACTAACACCAACCCCACTTCTCAGGGAAACGAGATAGCCGGTCGTCATTGACACCGACGACTGGCATTAATTCCATCAACACCCTCTCTGTGTGGGACCGTCAAAATGGAACATCATTTCTTGTTGATACAGGCGTCGACATCTGTGTTTTTCCAGCTTCCCCCAGGGACAAAAAGACCCGACCTCTGGGTTGCAAGCTCATAGCTGCCAATGGCTCCAATATTCTGACGTGGGGCCATCAACTACTCTCTGTTCACCTGGCAAACGGCCGCAGTTACACACAAGATTTTCTTTTGGTTGATGTCACGCATCCTATCCTTGGAGCAAATTTTTCAGTGCAAACAACATAGCGATTGATTTGCGTGGCCAGCGCCTTATAGATTTGAATCATGGATCAACACTCCCCGCCACACGCGAACCCAAATCTGCCAGTCTTTTAGGTTTGAATCTGTCTACCCCCACCTGTTTCGACAAACTCCTCAAATCCTTTCCAGAAATATTAGTGCCCCGTTTTACTTCTGAAACAAATAAACATGGCGTCGAACATCATATTATTACCACAAGCCCACCTGTACATGCTCGGGCTCGTCGTTTACCCGCGGATAAATTGGCTCAGGTAAAAGCGGAATTCCTTCAAATGGTACAAGCTGGTATCATACAGCGTTCCCACTCCCCGTGGTCTTCCCCCTTACATATGGTTCCGAAACCCAATGGTGGTTGGCGTCCTTGCGACGACTACCGTCGTCTTAACGAGACAACAGTTGATGACCGATATCCCCTCCCACATATCTAGGATTTTAATTCTAAATTAGCAGGAGCTAAAATTTTTTCTAAAATTGATCTCGTCCGTGGTTACCACCAAATTTCCATGGAAGCTGACTCCGTCCCCAAGACCGCAATTGTCACTCCTTTTGGACTATGGAAATTCCTTAGAATGCCCTTTGGATTAAAAAACGCTGCACAAGCATTTCAACGACTTATGGATGGCATTTTTCGTCAACTTGATTTCGCTTTTGTCTGTTTGGATGACATTTTGATAGCCAGCTCTTCTGATGATGAACATTTTGACCACCTTCGACAAGTTTTTGACCTCCTTTCTGCTAACGGTCTTGTCATCAACAAACCCAAATGCGTTTTTGGAGTTACCGAACTTGACTATCTAGGCCATAAAGTCACAATTAAAGGGATCCAACCTTTACCTGACCGCATTAAGTCTATTCAAAATTTTCCGATTCCTCAAAACCGACCCGCTCTCCAACGTTTTGTGGGACTCATCAACTATTACCATCGATTTCTTCCTAACATTGCCCATAAGTTGGCTCCACTGCACCTCGCGTCCAGTGGTCGAGGAAAGTCAATAGAATGGTCCTAGTCTTGCAAAGAGGCATTCGATTGCGCAAAATCCGCTTTAGCTCACGCAACTTTACTTCACCACCCTCGTGCCAATGCGATCACTAGCATTACAGTAGACGCGTCAGACGTTGGATTGGGTGCTCAACTAGAACAGCTGCATGAAGACACGTGAGTCCCTATTGCATTCTTCTCTCGCAAATTATCTTCTGCTGAACGAAATTACAGTGCATTTGACAGAGAACTACTTGCAGCTTACGCAGCCATCCGGCACTTTCGTCATTTTGTGGAAGCAAAACCTTTCACTGTCTATACAGATCACAAGCCCCTAACCTTTGCCTTTGCAAGTTCAGCGGACCGTTCTCCCAGGCAATCACGACATCTTTCCTATATCGCTGAGTTCACCACTGACATTCGCCACGTTCATGGAAAATACAATGTCGTCGCAGACACTCTATCTAGAATAGAAACTGCACAACTGCAAGACATTGACTTCCAACAAAGACCAAGCAACTTCTACCGAAATCTTAGCTTACCGTACCGCTATCACCAGTTTATCCCTCAAAGACATCCCTCTAAACAACACTGTCTTATTGTGCGATCTATCTTTAGGAAAACCACGTCCCGTTGTTCCAAAACAATGGACATTTAAAGTGTTTCAAACAATTCACTCGTTGTCACATGCTGGCCCGCGCCCAACACAACGAGCCGTGGCGGATCGTTTTGTTTGGCACGGGATGAAGAAAGATATCCGACGATGGTGCAAGGAATGTCACGCGTGCCAATCGTCTAAAATTCATCGGCATGTCCGAACACCCCTTACTCACAGGCTACCGCCATCAGGTCGTTTCAGAAGCCTACATGTTGATCTGGTAGGTCCGTTGCCCCCCAGCGAAGGAATGACGTATCTCTTTACCATCATCGACCGCTTTACTCGGTGGCCAGAAGCCATCCCCCTTCCCGATTCCAAAGCAAAAACATGCGCCCAAGCTCTGATCAGACACTGGATATCACGCTTCGGTCTCCCAGAAGACATCACGTCTGATCGAGGCGCACAGTTTACTTCCTCACTGTGGACCGAGCTTGGTCAAGTCCTTGGAGTGCAGTTACACACCACCACCGCTTACCATCCGCAAGCTAACGGTATGATTGAAAGATTACACCGTCAACTCAAGAGCTCCCTTAAAGCTCGGACTACAAACCCGTATTGGATGGATCACCTTCCTTTGGTACTGCTCGACATCCGCCTGGCCTGGCGTGAAGAACCGGGATGCTCCCCGGCAGAATTGGTTTATGGTTCCAGTCTTCGCCTTCCAGGGGAATTCGTCGACCCCCAAAATTCTAAAAATACCCAAACCTCTGAAGATTTTCTTCGTCACCTTCAACGTGCAATGCATACATTCACCATTCCAAGCCATCGTCATATATTCCCCCCACACTCATTCAAAGCAAATTTGTCTACGTACGTGTTGACAGCCATAAAAAACTATTACAGCGTCCCTATGATGGACCATTTCGCGTTATCTCAACCGGCGACAAAACTTTCGTACTCGACATTAACGGTCGACAAGAAAAAATTTCTGTCGATCGATTAACTCTTTCGCTCCCGCGATCATCGATTGATGATCTCGTGTTTTCAGTGTTTCCCTTAAATTTTGTTAAATTGAGTTACAAAATTAGTTTACTAAAAAATCCATTTGTGACTTTATTTTTCATCCGATTTTCATAAAATTTTCAAAAGATCACGCTTATTTTCTCACGCATCGGAAGATTTATAATTTGTGCCCTAATTCTTGGATTTTTATACCCAAAAACGGTTAAAAACACCAACAACTCAGTTGCAGACGACAAAATCGGCCAAATTCTCAGCACGTGCCAACTACGCTAAAATCAAATTCAGATTACATCTTTACCACAACACCAAACCCGTTATCATTGACACAGTCTGAAAACTACTCTTTTGGGGCATCATTTGACAAAATTTCAAGCGATAATGATAAATTTTACTTTTTTGAATTTCCATTTTTAGTGGTCTCAAAACCCCCCCAAACAAATTTGAGTGATAAGTAGATAAAAGCAAATTTAGTGCGTAAAAAATATCATATGTTGCTAAATATCGGTTACATTTGAAAGCTTAGGAAATTTGCTTTCCAGCAATATATAACTTTAAATAGTTTAGACTAAGTGGTATATGATATATACTGATCAAAAATGAGTACTGTACATAATGTAAGTTCAAAACCCCCAAATGTTTTGACTTACCTTCACTAAATTATAATTTTTAGAAAAACTACATCCTATAAAAAGATAAAATAAATTGCAAATGTTTCACCAATAAAGTCGTCATTTTGTATCAAATTTCCAAGGAGACAAGAAGCGAAATACAAGTTTAAAAGCTAGCAGAAGTTTAGCTTTTCTAAATCAAAGTTTGCTGTATCTCCCTTGTTTCTCAAGAAATGGGAAGGGTGTAAACAAGCGGCTGTTTCATTATCAGTGACAGCATATTCTATTTAAACTTCATATTTTCTGAATCTTGAAGAAATTCCCTGTTCAAAAATACATAATGTTACATGGTTTAGGCTAACCTCTAGCAGATAATAACTGATCATATTTTAGGTACTGAATTTAACTACCAAAATTTGGTACCGGTCGGTACCGGTCTAAAACAAGGTCATGTGCCTCAGAAAATTGCAAATTGTAGAAAACCTAGGCTCTTAGGTAAGTTTTGAGTGATGTACCTTGAAAGATTATTTCCTTAGCATCATTTTGCGACCATTTCTAAAGAAATTGGTAGAAAATAAAATCTGTAGTGATCTTTGAGGTGAGAGTACTACTTTAATTTCGAAGACAACTCAGCCCCAGTTGGGGGGTTAATTTGCATAAAATTTGCATATTCAAAAAAAATTTGTTTTTGTTTTTATTATATTTGAAATCCTCAAGAAATGTAGATTTCAAGGATATATAACACTTAATGTAGAAGTAAACAGATGAGTAATGATTTACAAACAAACTTGAGGCACATAATTATGATTAATTATGATTGATTATGACAGTTTTTCGCTTTGCCACCTTACGGACATTTTTTTCGCTATTCACGCGGGAGCAAAAGAGTTAAAGTCAGCAATCATTGAAAATCATTCCCCTCCTAGTGTCGCCACTTCTTCCACCATGGACCCAAAAACAACATTACCTATTCCTACCAATCACCCGTCACACGATGAAACTCCTTCCATGACAACCGCCCACCCTACCAGATGCAGAAGACAACGTCGATTTCCCAGACATTTGAACACTGACTATGTTTGCGCAATGACGTAGCACGCCGCTCCTTATTGCTGGGAGGGGGCCATGTGGCGACCATTGATCATTGTAAATATACATGTAACTTTTCGCTTTATTAACCACGTCGCTATGATGAAATAATGCTGCTGTTACTCTTGCTTTTCTTTGTGTGTGTGCCAGTTAGTTAGTAGAGTAATAACTTAGAACGAGTAACTGAATAAAAGTGATTGTTGATTTATTGATTGATTTTTGTATCAGGAAGTAGCTATAGCCCAACTATCTTTCATCAATGTTTTGAGAATCCAACCCAAGAACTCAATCTCTGGTTCGTGTATGAGCAGCTGAAGTACTTTAACGAAATAATGTTGAAGTTGGAGAGACAAAAAGCGAGTGCTGTGGATGTGGCGATTATTCTCACAGAATTGCAGTTAAACCTACACCAAAATAGAGTTAGTAACTTTGTTTCTCAACAAGCGAAGCGTATATAGGAAAAGCTTGAGAAAGATGGAAAAGTGGATGCAAGATTTTTTCTTAATGAAACTAGATGCTTTTACGAGAAATGTGAATCATACGTGGATGTTTATCAAGATTCTTACGAAGGTGTAACACCTCATCTTTGGCTGAACTCAGGCGAAGATCTATCCTGGCCACCTTTACTTTATGTGTCTAATGTCATGTATCGATTTACATGGCCGAGGGTAGGATCGGGTAAGACATAACATACAGTACTTTGGTATTTCATCCAGACATTTAGTAACCAAGGCAAGAGAATATTTGAACCTTAAGGATCATTTGTAGCTGTCCAAATTTTGTTCTAAAAGTGAAATAATTTGCACTCGTAATTTACGCTTTTAAAGAAATGTTCATCTGAATATAGCATAAAAATTCATGAAGCTCTGTTAATTAAACAAAGCAAACGACTTCTTTATAAACACCTATTACGAATAGACGTTCCTTTTTGCTAAAAATATCTTAATTTAGTTGTCTTATTTCGTCACCATCTATTTATCTATTATATTTGCCGCTATTTCGTTGAGTTATTTGTCATTGTAGCATTTCATTGTTGATTGTAGCATATTGTTAAATAGTTCCATGGACTGATGCTAGTGTTTAAATGAATTTCAATGTACTTCAACTTAAATATTATTTTTCTTATAATTTGTATTTTCTATATTTTTGATCCATGGTACCGGTAATAGTTGACGTCTCGCCAAACTGCGTATAGCTTGCACCCTTTAAATCTGTATAAAACGGTGACAGACAAATGAGCTTTATAAAGCTGGTTTATAAATATATTTACTGATTTTTTGTATGTGATGTTTATAAGTATTCTATTTGAGTTAGTTTAAAGATGTATACGACTGGTGGGCAAAGTTTTCATTAGCAGAGCCACGTGCGGAAATGTAAAACTACGGCGGAGCCACAAATTCCGTTTGAAGTGTTAATACAAATACAATAAACAAAACAAGCTTTACTCAAAACAATTTAACACAACAATACACGATATTGCAGTTTATGGACGATTTTACCATCATTTGATTAACTGTGGATTTCCATTCTATCAGCTAGCTTCCGAAAATCTAGGCGATATGATGTCAAGGCGGTGCGAATTAATTCGCTCTAGTGTTCATTTGTTAGGCTTGCACGATATTTCGATTTTACAAATTTCATTACAGAGAATAAAGATTCACAGCAATATGTTGTGCTAAAAACAGAAAGCAGTCGTGCACTGGTCTTTTTAAGTTCTGGATATTTACGCTCCGTAGCCTGTTGCCAGAACTCCACTGTCGAGTGGTACTTATTAAAATTTTTTAGAGCCAGATCTTCTTACAACTCGATCAGTTCCATTTCTGCTGCAGATACGTCTGAGACAAAAGATTGACGAACTAGACAGCCATCATTGATTACATCGATGTCAAATGGATTTACAAGGAACGTAAAGCATGGCTTAAGCTCCTGCAAATCGTCAAATCTCGCTTGAAACTCTTCCAGCAATCCTTGCAATTTATCTTTATATTCTTCCACTTTGTGGTCTGTTATTGCATCTGTAAATGCATTCACTGTCTTTTTGAGGTTGGGAAAATGACGGAAAGTTTTTGACATTATGTCTCTTTGAAAAACTTTAATTATGTTCTGGAAACTAAAGACGGTTTGAGCAAGGTCTGATATGATCGTTTCAGTACCTTGGAGTGATAAATTGAGAATTTGTAGATGCTTTTATTATATCAGTGAGAAACATCAGGTCTTGTATCCATGCATTTTTTTTAGCTGAGGATAACATTTTCTCTTGTTGTCAAGAAAAAGATTGATAGGCATCAACAAATACACAAACCTACTCAGTACATTACTTGTTGACAGCCATCTTACAACGCAGTATAAAGAAACATCACTTGGCGCATCTTTTAACTCCAACTCTTCTACAAAGTTATGAAATTGCCTGTGGTTTTTCCCATTCACGCGTATAAAATTTACTATTTCAAGGACAGTTTTTCTGACATTTTCATACCTAAAGTGTTTTGCTGCAAGATGTTTACGATGGATGATGCAATGTATTGGAAGGAACTCTGGAAAGTTAGGATCGCACGTCATAAGTCCAATTAATCCGACACGTTTACCCTCCATTGCTGGTGCACCATCAGTCGCATCACTGACAAGTTTATTAGGAGGTACATGAAATCTTGTTAAAGCTTCGTCGAGTGTATTTTTAATGTCGACTTCACGATTTGTTTCTGTTATTGCCACCAAATCCAACAACTCTTCTTTGATAGTAAGATCAAATGAAACATACCGAACAAATATCGCTAATTGGAGATTATCTTGTATGTTTGTTGATTCATTAATAGCAGTACTAAATGCAAGGGAACTTTTCAAGTCGCTTTGCATTGTAACTGCAATATCTGCACTTATCTGAGAAATACGCCTTTGTGAAGTTCGGAGCGAACACGGCATTTGCGCTATTAAGCGCTGCAGATTTTTGTTGTTGAGATCCAACACTGCGACCACATCAGTTATCGGCGCGATGGCGTAGTGGTTAGAGCGTCCGCTTCGCAGTCGGTAGACCTTGGGTTCATTCTCTAAGTCGAGTCATACCAAAAGACTTTAAAAAATGGTATCTACAGTTTCCCTGCTTGGCGCTCAGCATATAAAAGGGACAGTGCGGAGAACAAGCCGACAAGCTTGCTTGTTGTGTCCTTGGGCAAGGCACTTAACGGGACGCCTCCACCTTTATGTGGCAGACAGGTGGCCTACCCGTACTTCACCGGATTACAATTGTGAAGTTGCTAACCCAGCATGTCAGACGACTCTTGGGTACCCACCAGTGGCAGTCCGCCTTGTTGGTGGTGGGGCTACCAGTCACTCAAGACTGGTTCGAAATGGGCTGCCATCTTTCCCCAAGCCTAATTTCAATTAGGTTGACGGCATGAACCTGAATTGCCGTTCATGCCGTACCTCCATCCCGAGGAAGAGGAGGGGTAACCACCACCACATCAGTTACATTTTTCTCCACAAATTCACAGTCTAAATATGGGTGTTTGGAACGAGCAATGTTCCAAGACATAAGAAAAGAAGCTTCAGTCGTCGCATCAGATTCCTTACTGAATACTTTCTTAAACCGCTGTTGACTTGCTAGCGCAGATTTTAACTCAGTTAACTTCCTTTTTCTTACTTTCGATTTTGGTGAAAACTTGCTTGAAAAGTTTTTGTAATTCGTTTCATGATGGAGTTTTACATTACTGCCTTTGTTTTGACCGAGCAACTTATGGCAAATTAGACACAAAGGTTTATTTTCATGAACAGAAAATGTATAATCTTCTTCCCACTTTACATTAAAAGCTCTGTTTTCCTCTTCTTAATTTCGTTTCTTTGTATTCGCTGATGTCATCTCACTTCGTTTCGCAGTGTATTTAATATACTTGTGACTTCGACTTCAGTATAGTTAACTGACTGTTTGAAACAGCATACAACAGTAAATTAAATCTACAGCACACTTTTGAGTCTGACCAATATTTCTACTTCACACTTCGCACTGCAATGCTTAAAATGAACGAATGACTGATTTCCACGATATAATCCGACTTAGCTCCAGGGATGTGGAAGCGGAAGCGGTCCTTTTTCTGTGGAAACGGAAGCGCAAAAATTTCACCGCTTCCGCTTCCACATAGGAGGGAAGAATGGAGGGAGAAAAGAAATTGGTTCTGATAGTCTTCGGGGAAGAGCGAATAGGGGGAGCATAAACATTAAGAAATGAGAGCGAGGAGGAGTCGTTTAGAGAGATGTTGATCTCTACATAATCAGAGTAGGGATCAAGCGAAGAAAAAGAGGAGGTAGAAAGCTCAGAGAAGGGTAAGTCCTGTTTAACGAAAATGATGACGCGGCCGCTAGCGTCTGTGACATCAATAGAAAAAGTACCGGTTTGGGAGTGAGTGCCATCGGATCGCACAACTGAGAATTTAGGAATCCGGAAAGAAAAAGATATATTATGGTTAGATTCCTGGATACAAATAAGGTCAACGGGATGAGATGAAATAAAGTGTAGCAGTTCTGTGCTCCTGGCTCGGAGACCCCCAGCATTCCATTGAAGAACCCTGAGGGAGTTAGGGAGGGAAAGAGGAAGCAGGAGGTAAAGAGAAACAGCCAGGAACATGAGGCGGTGATTAGGGTGCAGAGGGAGAAGATACAGAGTGGGCAGAAAAAGGATAGAAGGTTTGAAGGCGAGGGTGGGGTGCGAGTGCTGCATTAGCAGAAGGGGGCCAGATGGGCCGGATTGAGTAGTGGAGATATACCATCTGCAGAAGTCCGAGGAGGAAGTCACAGTGCTGGTAGGTGTAGCATCTCCAAAAAAAGCAGGGGCGCAGCAGGGAGAGCAGCTGCAGCTCCAGAAGTGAGATCTGCCAGAGTTTTGAATCCAGAAAAGGAAAGTAGTGAGCACTTTAAATGAACCCAATTAGAGCATGTACCGATTAAACCAGAGATATTCCGCCTGTCCAACTCCGACATATCCGAGCGATACCGTTTCTGTTGCTAAGAACTCAATAGATATGAATGGAAAAACCAAATCAGCTCGAAACTTTACATTAATACGCTAAGACAAATACATTTCGCTATAAAGCATCTCTATAAAGCACCGCTATAAGACCCTGTGGTAAATGTGCACTATGTGGCAATCATGGCTCACATAGTTCTATGGCCCCACTGATGAAACATATTCGCACACCTAATGGAGTACGTCCTTTGACCCAAAAACTAAACTGCAAAGATTATGGTATTTACGCGGCATGTTGCAAAAACTGTGACAATTACTATGTTGGTCAAACAATGACATCTTTCTCACAACGTTGGACAAAACATCGAGTACTATGGAACAAATTTTGCTACTCCGAAAATAATGATAATTCGGCCCTACTTAGACATTATGATAAACATCATAAGGAAATATTTACGTGTAAACCTGATATAGCGCAATGTTTTTTTGTTATTTTTATTATAAAACCTGAATTTCAAAATTTAAACTTTTATGAAGCCAAATGGAATCGCATACTTATTGCAAAAATAAATATTAATAAAATGATTTTACCTCGCATATAACCTAGTATTACTTCTCACTGTGCTTTTATGCTTTTACTACATTAAATTTAGTCTACAATCAGCCTGCGTTGTGATCTTATTTTTTTCGTCATAATGGTCTGCTGCCTTGTGGGTATATTTCTATATTATAATACGAAATTATTTGTTTTGATACGCCGGATATAGTTACTTATGTGTTAAGTCATGAGTTGCTAGTTGCTAGCCAGCAATTTTCAAGGTGATCTCCTAGCAAGAGGGATCCGCCTCCAGCATCAAAGTATAATAGAAAAATTTGCTAAAAAATGATCACCAGCATCATACGGCACCATACAGCAATCCATTACATCATGTCAATAACCCGCGACCGGTTTCGACCTTGTTGGGTCTCATCAGGCGGGTGTAAAAAACACTCAATAATAAATATGCTAAAAAAACAAATTTGCCATTGGGTGCAAAAAAAAGGAAAATGCAATGCAAAACAATATGATACAGCAATACCTATATCATGCAATACCTATACATATATCGTGTATTGCTGTATCATATTGTTTTGCATTGCATTTTCCTTTTTTTTGCACCCAATGGCAAATTTGTTTTTTTAGCATATTTATTATTGAGTGTTTTTTACACCCGCCTGATGAGACCCAACAAGGTCGAAACCGGTCGCGGGTTATTGACATGATGTAATGGATTGCTGTATGGTGCCGTATGATGCTGGTGATCATTTTTTAGCAAATTTTTCTATTATACTTTGATGCTGGAGGCGGATCCCTCTTGCTAGGAGATCACCTTGAAAATTGCTGGCTAGCAACTAGCAACTCATGTATTATTGATAAGTCTTGACAATGATCCTGCACCCCTATTGGGGCTTACCGATGTGACTTGTTGTCCATGTCATGTGTGTGTGTCCTTGAGTGTGACCCCCATGATATAGGTATTGCTGTATCATATTGTTTTGCATTGCATTTTCCTTTTTTTTGCACCCAATGGCAAATTTGTTTTTTTAGCATATTTATTATTGAGTGTTTTTTACACCCGCCTGATGAGACCCAACAAGGTCGAAACCGGTCGCGGGTTATTGACATGATGTAATGGATTGCTGTATGGTGCCGTATGATGCTGGTGATCATTTTTTAGCAAATTTTTCTATTATACTTATGTGATAAGTGTAGATTTATCAGTACAGCTATTGCTGGGAACCTTAGATTTAGTTGCTTTTATTGTTCTTTTACAGCACTGATGATACTTTATAGCGCAATGCATTTGTTTTAGCGTATTAATGTAAAGTTTCGAGCCGATTTAGTTTTTCCATTCATATCATATATAAACATATCAATTAGAGCATGTACAGCATTGCACTGACCTACCCCGCCAGGTCACATTTCCAGCGCACACTGAACAGGGAAAGACGGGACAAGGGTTGGGATGAACGTTGCCGCTCATCAGGAGAAGGAGAAGAATGAGAAGACGGACAAGAGAAAGGCAGAACAGAGAAGACAGGCCGATTTTAAAGAGGCTGCGTGTTACCTTTCTGCGGTCGTTCAGGGGCTGCACGGCAAAAAAATGGTTTGTGTGAGGGGAGTGCCCAAGGTTACTGGGACCCTCGGGAAGGCCAACAGCTATTTTAACCCAACCCAAACGGAGTTGGGGACTGCACTACCACGTTGAGGCGGCTGTTGATTGGTGCAGTTCAATTTTGCTCGCTTTACATGTATGTACTACATCTACGACAGAAATTTCGCTCTTTACTATTCAAAAAAGATCGGAGTCAATACGTGTTTTGGGGACGAACAGAAAGTCCGTAATGATGATTAGAGTTGAAGTTAACCCAAAGTCAGAGTTAGTTGAGGATAGAGAGGGAAAATCAGCGTTATATCGTTGTAATTTGTTGTTGTGACGACAGGTTATTGTCGAGAGCTATAATATGTGGTCGTATGGTTTAGATCTGAGAATCATTAAGTTAACTGTTGTAAAAGTAGTTGTAAATAGTGATGGAACTTGCAATAACTGTTTATTTATTGAAGTGTTTAATTATTTTTTGAATTGTAGTAACGAAATATTTGATTTTCTTGCAAGCAATTAGTGATTTCTAAATTTTTGTTAGTGGGGGTTCCGTGACAAACGCGAAAGTACATTAGGGGATACGCGATGACAAAAAGATTAAAAAGCATTGTTCTACATTCAACACAAGTTCTAGTATCTAAGAAAAAGAAACACAGAGTAGTTCAGAACAATAAGCTTAAGCGAAGTAGGTAAAGTAATAGCAATAAATGAAGGTTTTTGTCTTCTCAAAATGATGAAGTGTAGGAGAAAGCAGGTTACAGACCCACAAAAGTTAAAAAAATTGTCAACGGTCGTTTTTTCGTTTTTTGTTAGTGGAAGCGGAAGCGCTAGGTGTGGAAGCGGACGCGGAAGCGGAAGAAATTGAAAAATAACTGCTTCCACATCCCTGCTTAGCACTTACTGTTCTTAAAAATCTTCGCTTGACCTAAGTCTAACTGTGAATAATAGTTTATTAAGAATTAATGGCGTCCTACCTTGGTTACTAAACAAGCTATTACAATGAGATAGCTATGAAACGAACTATTATGAGTAACAATACATATGAATAACAATTTTACACTGTTAAATTGCGATATTATTGTTTAAAAGAAAAGCCACAAACGAAAAGTCGGCGAGCCGTATGCGGCTCGCGAGCCACACTTTGCCCACCGTTGATCTATGCTATAAAGCGCAATTCGGTCTGTCTGTGTTTCTGTGTGCCTGCTTTAACTCCTCTGAAACTGCTAAAGGTACAGGCATGAAACTTGGTACGATTGATCACCACCACCACGTGAGCGTCATAAAGGTGTTGGTGACGTCATGATGACGTCATAACCAAAAATAATTTTTTAGAATTTGCACTTGACGGAAGACAACCGCTTTTTGCTTAAACGAAAACCAGCTTTCCTCTCATCACATTACAAAACCAACGATTCATTGCACAATTTGTTTTTTGTTCTTTCTCAAAAACTACTGATCGCAGAAATGCGATCAAATGCTCTTTCAGAAGATATTAATAAGGTGCTTTTGATAAAAATAACTTTACAGCAATTAATGCTTATTTGACAATACTACGAACAATTTTTTATTTAAGCACTTAAAGCCCTCCAAGCATTTTTCTTCTCTTTTCCTTTGCACGCTTAAAACTGGCTCCATGATGTCATAATACGTCTCGTACGATTAACACAAATCTTTTGCTATCAGAGATCATAATATGATGATGTTTTCAAAAATTACACCCTTTTTGCAAAATCAGTATACTTAAAAACTGATTTGTGATCTCATTTCCCAACCGATTTTTAAATTTTTTTCAACAAATGAAAGCTTATTTCAAAGCGATTGCAATAGTGTATAATATTTAAATTATTAATAGTTTTTTATACTGAAAAAAACTGAACTCCAAGACCTATGCTGTAACTTTTTGCTCTTTCAAAAAGTGGTAAGCTCAGTAAAAATAGGTGACTTCAATACATCCGTGCAAAAACCTTACAGTAGGGTACTAATAATTACTGTCCTTTGAAAGCTTAGGAAATTTGCTTTCCAGTAATATATGACTCGATTATTTAAGGCTAAGAATTAATTTGTAATGGCTGATAAAAAATTGTTTGTCATATATCCAGTTTTATTTTTAGTTGAACAATTATTTTACCTGACCTAAAAACTTGCAAGTGTTGAACCAAAGTCGATACTGTGGTACATTTGGGCTACTTTTCGCCACAAGCATGGTTCTGTCGACGTTTTCAAAAAGATTCATCAAAAACTGAAGTATCTAAATGTTTATAAAATGTAGCCTACCGGTTAAAAACACACAAAATGTTGGTGCCTGAACTTCATAATATTGCAATTTCTAGAAAAACTAAGTCCTTTGGTACATTTTGTGTATTCTTTACTGATAGCATAGATCTTTGACATGATTCATCAAAAAATGAAGTCTGCGAGTTTTGATTCGTAGCCAACTCCAAGCATAACACTTGGTGATCACCCAAGAAAAAGACGAGGGGTAAAGATGATTCTTTCTTATCCTAAGAAGATGTAAGTGTCGAGCTACTTACAGCATGATCTAAATGTTGAAGCAATTTTCTTTGCAATTGGGCAAGGCTGTCGCAGCAGCCAGCTAAGTTGATATTCTTGACCTTGACATTATTAATGGGGGAGGGGGCTCCCGCTATTGCTATAACTTAATTGTGAGTGTATCCTTTCGAGTAAATTTGCTCTTTGCATGGCGGCGTTTATGCCCGGGCCAAGGAACATGCACGCAATCAGAGACGTTAGTTCATATTAATTCGCCTACAGTGACGAAGAAGTGGTAAGTAGCGATCCAAATATTTAATAGCTTAAAACGAACAGTTTAGTCATAATCTTAAATGACAACACTATGATTGCCACTATATAATGAGAACAGCAGCAGACAGCAAAATTATCCGCTATCATTTTGATAGCAAACATAAATGGTTAAGCCCGTTATTGATATTTGTAATTGCAAGGATAGACCTATTGGTACAAAACACTAACCTTTATTTAAAAGTAGGGAGGTCTGGATTAGGGGCAAACTTGAATGTAATAAAAACCAAGTTTAAGAAAAGATCAAAATTAAACAATAATAGCATCAATAGGAATGTGGCAACAAGTCAGACAATTCCTATCTTTCTTCGATTTCATTCGATTCTGCAGATATATAGCCATCATTGATGAACGGAAAGAACGAGAACTTTCAATCAAGAATGAAAGGAAACTCAAATTTCTTTTTCAACAACGATTTGGCAACATGGCGAAACCAAACCAAGACACTATTATCAATCTCTTTAATTACAGACTCTCCCCGACGGAAGAATTTGTTCTCTCCCATGGACTGAATTTTTGTTTACTACCTCACAGTGTTCAACGAGAAGAGATCTTTGCCGAATTTGAGGTGCTCATTGGTCAATTGCTTCATCATGTTCCTTATTCCTCCGAGCAATTTTCAGCCCTGAAAGCCGGATTGAGCGACCTCACCCATGCTTATTGCGGTAATCCAATTGACATGGGCGACTTTCTCATTTTAAAAGAGTGCATCCAGGCAACCAGATCCCTCAGATACAACGAAAATATCCATGTCACTAAACCTGACAAAGGTTCTGGGGTTGTCCTAATGAATAAAAGTGATTACATTTCAAAAATGCATTTCGTTTTGCAAGACAACTCTGAATTTGAAAATCTTGGGCCTTCTTCCGAATTTGACAACACTGGGAATGTTGAAGCTCTTATTCAGAGACGGTTGCTTCAACTCATGAAAGAAGGCCTTCTTCCATCCCAGATTTACAGCATGATTCGACCAACTAGTTCACAACGGCCCTGAATATATGGTTTGCCGAAAATTCACAAGCAAGATGTACTCTTACGTCCAATATGGTCAATGACTGGCTCAGTGCAGCATCAATTAGCGCAATGGCTTACGTCAGTTATTGATCCTGTTCTTTCACGTTATTCTACCCACTGTATTTCCGATTCCTTTACTTTTGCTGACAAAGTCAAAACTTTTAATTTTCCTCCATCTGTCTTTCTTTGCTCCTATGACGTCTGCAGCCGTTTTACTAATGTTCCACTCGCAGAAACCATTGAAATCTGCGCTGATGCTCTGTATAATGGCGAGCTTACTCCGCCTCCTTTTCCTAGTGCAGTTTTTGTTGAGCTGATGCAAACGGCTACTTCCTCCGTTGAATTTAGTTTTAACAATATAATGCACCGACAGATTAATGGTGTTGCTAAGGGTTCACCTCTTGGCCCATCTCTTGCCAACATTTTTGTCGGCCATTACGAAGCTTTGCTTTTCAAAAGAGTCAACAAACCTTCTTTCATGTATTATCGGTACGTCGATGATACTTTTGCAGTTTTTAACGATGAAGACGAATGTAGTTAGTTTTTCTCCCATCTAAATTCTCTCCGTCCATTGCTTCGTTTTACTTTCAAAAAAGAATGCAATTGGACTTTGCCCTTTCTTGACGTCCTGGCAGAAAAGAATGATCACGAATTTGTTACATCTATCTACAGAAAGCCTACTTTCACTGGCCAATACATTCGCTGGAACTCTTTTTGCCCCATGAAACGGAAGACCAATTTGATTTCAACTCTAGTCCACAGAGCTCCAGTCATCTGTTCGAAATCTACTCTTCAAAATGAACTTTCAAACATTCGATCAATCCTTATCAACAACGGTTACCCTGAAGCTGTAATCGACGCTGTTATAACCAAGAAAATAAATCAGTTTTACAGACCAACACAATTAGGTCCGAAGAAATGCTCAGTTTATCTTCACTTGCCATGGCTGGGCAATGTTTCGATGAGGTACGAAATGCAAATTAAAACAGCCGTCAAACGCTGTTACTTTGCAGTTGAACCATGCATTGTCTACACCACCAGACAACTTCTGCCTGCAGCCAAAAAGGATGTACTACCCGCTTTTCATCAAAGCAACATTGTTTATCAATTTTTGTGCCACTGCGATAGTCGCTACGTGGGTCGTACTTCTCAAAGGATACAACAGAGGATTAAGCAGCACGGCCTAAAACCATTCTTCAGAAGCATATTTCTCAGGACCGAAGCACATTGGCCCGCTCTTGCAAGCCAATCAGAAACTTTAAAGCTGAAATTTCCTTTTCTGCTATAGGACAACATCTTTTACAAAACCAAAGCCACTTGTAAGGAAGCCACTTGTAAGATTTATACTTCGAATGCAAAGTGGGGAGGAAAGGACCATGGGCATGGCTGATATGAGTACCGGGGCCATGACCCCCAAAAATTTTGAACCTGATGAAAACAAAGTTATTAAAAATGAGAACGCAAAGATTAAAAGATATATTTGCACCCCACCACAAAAATTTTCTTCTGAATACGTTTCTGGAATGGACCCCTTTTAGCGACTTGCTTCTATCATGCCATGAATGGAATCGCTCCTGCCAGCATTCCGCACAGGTGGTGTGCGGCCTCAAATTTCATCCCCTGACTCCACCTGAGATCTCCTTGTTTCTCATCAGCACTGTAATGATTAGAGAACTAAAATTTTCTTGCAATTGTACAGTAAACGAGGAGTAAGCACGATTCACACAGATGCCCGAACGTCTATTAATAAAATCACGACTTGACGTTCGGGATCTTCTCAAGAGATGTGCCGAAGATTGTTTTCAAAATATCCACAGAATTGTGTTTAAAAGTCACAGTCGACTCCACCGGTCACCTTTCTGGTCAGCGAATCGATGCGCTTCTGAACCAATTAACATCCGCCTCAACATGGTGGTGCGGCCTCCACCCCATTTGAGGTGGGAAAAAATGTCTGTTGGCCTTCTCGAAGGTTCCAATCACCCCAGGCACTCCCCTCATACTCATCATTGCTTTACCGTGCTGCACTCTGAACGACCGCAGAAGAGCAGCACGCCGCTTCTCTGAATTCGGTCGGCTGTTTTTTCTCCTCTTCTGCTTCTCTCTTGCACGTTTTCTCGTTCTCTTCCTTCTTTTGACAAATGGCAACGATTACCTGGCCTGGCCTGGCCCCTTTTTTCCCTGTTTAGTGTGCACTGGTAATGTGACCCACAGGGGTAGATCAATGCAATGCTGCACCTGCTTCAAATAGGTTCACTTAAGGTGCTCACTACTGTCCTTTGCCAGATTCAAAACTTTAGGCAGCTCCCACTTCTGGCGCTGTCTTGCTCCATCCTTGATTTTCCTGGTGGTCCCACACCTGCCAACACTATGTCTTCGTCTTTGGGCTTTTTCAGCTTCTATACCTGCATTGTTCAACTTGATCCATTTGGCTCCCTCTGCCAATGCAACCTCCTGCCCCACCCTCGACTTCAAACCTACTATCCTTCTTCCGCCCATTTTGAAATCCAACCTTAACTTATCTTCCTCTGTCCAGACAAGGGCGTACTCAGAAAAAAATTAAGAGGGGGCCAAATTTTGCGACTTTTAATGTGACGTCATTTACTTATAACGGCATTTTGCCTTTCGTGAACTACAGTGCTGTTCATAATTCAGCAGCCTCCCTGCGAAATTTGTCGATATTCTTGTTCCAAGCCATATTTATTCATTTATATGAATTGTGTATCTACATGTTATATATTTTCGTGAAGGGTATGATGCAGGTAATTTAATAACAGCAACAATTTTTTTCTGAAATTTTTTTGAAAGCCAAGATGCATCTCATAATGTGACGTCATACCGAAAACTGATTTTGTCATTAGTAACAAAACAGCATAACAATATTATTGTGAATAGCAATAAATGGATAACGATAGTTTTTTGGCAATAAAATACGTTAAAGTCATTTGACACTTAGTTTGTGATTTTTTTAGTGATTCCATCACGCTGCTCTATTTATGACGTCATAATTTATACCATATTTTGATTTTGCCAAAAAATTTTTTTTAAATGCATTCTGTTGTAAAACTGGGATATGTAACAGCCTTGTCAAATTATTAGCACTATTTATAAAGATTATGGGGCCCTAAAAAGGGCCGTTTAAATTGAGAAGCATTGGATTAATATTTTATTGGCCATCCATGGTTATCGATGACTAGTTTGAAGCGGCGAGGAAGTCAATCAACAAGCTTTTTGAGTTCTTCGGGTGTAATTACTCGAAACCAAGCAGCAATAACCTGTTCTATAAGCTCTCTTCTAGTCTTAGGTTTGTTTTTACCGACAATACAGCTAACTCGGTTCCACAAATTTTCAATTGGGTTTAAATCAGGAGATTGGGCTGGCCAGTCCATTGGTTCAACTTTGTGGGTTCCATACCAATGTTGCACTTTCTTAGCATGATGGCATGGTGCATTATGGTCCTGGAATATCCAATCATCGTCGGAAAACAAAGAGCGTGCACTGAGTAGCATTTGGTTTTTCAGCACATCAATGTATTTTGTTCCGTTCATCATTCCGGAGACTAGTTTGAGCCTGCCAATACCACTTGCAGCCATGCAACCCCATACCATTGTCCAGGAAGTTGAAGGAGAGCAGTGGAGTTGAATTGTCTGCTCCAACAGTGAGGAGAAGGTTCTCTCTCTCTCTCTTTCCACTGCTGCTGCTCTCCTCACTTCTTTGGCATTGATTGCGGCCAAATTTCCCAATTCGTTCCGCCGCGACAAATGCCAATCTCAAGGCTGGTAGTCTCCTGAAGTGAAAGAAGTGGTTAGTGAAAGACGTAAGGTTTTCGCGGCCGCTCATAGAAGTGATGAAGATCGTCAAGCTTACATATCTGCTTTCCGACATGCCCTGTATATCATCGGCAAAGCCAAGACTGAAGCATGGCAGGCGACATGCTCATCTCTTTATCTTTTCTAAACCTGATCCTACACTCGAGTATTCTCTCTGGTGTTTTGTGGCTAGCTCCTCTTCCTGGTCTTTTAACTCCAACTGTTCCTCTCCCAGGGAGTCGGCATCGGTCTTCGCCGACTACCTGAGATCCCACTTTCCTGTTTCCCAGCAAAAGACCTAGCGTAGCAGAGCCAGAGGCTACCCTTCCGAGCCCCACCGAGCCACGTGCCGTGAGGAGTCTCATTCGTCTTTCTGCTCGCCTTTTTCGCTCCATGAATTTCGTGCGGCTGATGCAAACCTCTCCTCGTCTACAGACTGGCCCAGACATAGTCGTCTGTCCCATGCTAAAGCACCTTCCTCGCTCTGGAATGAACTTTCTCCAACTCATTTTCAATCTTTCCTGGTCTCTGCATTTCTTTCCTTCCATCTGTAAGATCTTCTATTATTCCCATTCATAAAATGGGAAAAGCCTCTAGAGTCTCGGGTTTCTTCGGGTCTATCTTTCTCACTTTCTGCGTCTCCAAGCTGTTTGAACGCATTATTCTAGTGCTTGAACTCTTCCTTCTGAAATCTAACTCCATTCTCTCTCCCCGCCAAGCCGGTTTTCGTTCTGAGCGGTCTACTTTCAATCAAATTCTGTTGCTTTCTTCTATTTCGCTGTTCTGCTGTTGCATTTTGGATGGGTTTAACAAATCCAGGCCAGAAGAATTCTCGGACGTTTCTTTCTACGACCTACTTTAAAGTTTTCGACTCTGTCTGGCATCCGTTTTTTTCACAAACTTATTTCAGCTGGCCTCCCTCCTTGGCTTCAATATTTCCTTTCTGATATGCTTGCGTGGTGTCACGAATAAGTAAATTTGCGTTGTAAAAATAGTTGTTTTAAATAGTTTCTGTAATCTGTAGCTTTTGTTCTGCCGTAATTATGGTATTTGTAAATCTGAATTGTCTTGTGCTCTAAACTTGCTTTTTAAATCTCGGCGGTTTTTCACAAAAGACCTTTTTTTTCCCATTTAGATTTGTAACTCACACACCTCTTCTTACGTCATAATGACTGACTACGTGATTAAGTTCCAGAGTATTTGACTGAATCTTGTTTCTTCTCGAAGATTTTTTGATTGCCGATTATATAATTTGTTATTGGTGCTTTTTTTCTGTGTCACGTGATGTTGCTCTAGCTTTTTCTGGAACGCCGCTCATTTATGTATAAAGCGGTGAGACTTTTACGCATTGAGTGGAGAGAGTTAGTAAAAAGTGGAGAGTGAAAGTGTAAAGAGGCTGAAGAAAGAAGTGTGGCGTTCTGTGGGGACTTATTGTGGATTTTATTAGCGGTTAATTGGTGTATTTAGTTTTGACTATTTCCTGATTGTGATATTAAAGTGCTTTAGTTTCTGTAATCGTCGAGCGAAGGAATTTAAAGTTTCAAAGCATTTTATGAATACATTTGTTCTGTTCTTAATTGAAAAGTGCGTGGTTTAAGTATCTTAGTAGAAGCCAATCTTTACCTACCCGTTAATTTGCAGCCAGACTTAATTTTTCGAGCGATACTATAAGTCGCCTCAATTTTAAGGAAAAAATTAAGGTCGAGATAGAACGAAAATTCTATTGAACGCGACAAGTGGTTTATCAAAATCACAAAAGTTGCTCCTTTCGAGTCCGTCGAGGTATTCCGTAAGAATCCGTTCTGGCTTCTGTACTTTTCTCTCTTTTCAATGACTTTCCTTCGTCTCTGCCTTCTTCCATCAGCTGCTCTCTTTATGCTGACGATCTGGCCATTTGGTCCACCTCCCTTTCGGTTCCTGCTGCAATGGAAACTACCCAAGTAGCTTTGGTACGACTAGGGCCCTGGTCTGAGTACTGGTGTGTTCCTCTCAATACAAGTAAATGTTGAGCCTCCTTCGTATCGTTGGATTTACATCAACCTAACCTCCAGCCTTACTTTTTATTCAACTAACTCCTCCGCTTTAATTCCAATTCCAACCTTTTTTGGGGTCAACTTTGACCGAGCTCTTTCTTATTGTAGATGTGAATCTACGCTGAAGGCAAAGTTTTTTTTAATGGTCTAAAAGCCGCATGCTGTATCTCTGCTTTCTCATGCGACCCCAAAAATGAGTCTTTCTCTGGGTTGTACAAAGCTTTTCTTTGGCCTCTTTTCACTTATGCTTTACTTGGATAGTTTTCTTTTCCTAGCGTTACCAACGTTATAAGTTACAACGCCTTCACCGAGCGGCTAGTCGCGCAATCGCCGGCTATCTCTCGTCGTTTAACACCCAACTTTTCCTTTCTAAGGTGTTTCTACCTTCCCTTCCAGTCACCCGGACTCATTTTGCCCTGTCATCTTATGAGCCGTGCCTTTCCCAACTTCCTTTTTCCGTTTTAGAATTGAACTGACTTGTAGTGAAACCAAGATTCTCCAGGTCTTCTTGGAAAGCTTTTGGGTTCACTCATCCGCTCGTGCTTTCTCCCACCTCTAAGGATATTCTCTTTGCTGGGCTTACCTCTCCTCCTTGAGCCTGCCTTCCTTTACTGTGGAGCTGATCTTTTCCTCCCGATGGTTCCGCTTTATTGCCAAAATGCGGCGCTCATTCACCTCGACTCTCTCCCACCTCATTATCTAAATAGACGGCTCTATTCCTTTTTCTTTTGGCAAAAGCAGCTCCGGCGTACTTGCGAACTAAGGCCACGATCTTCTTTTTGGCAGGCCTAGTATGCTCAAGTTTCTCCGCTGAATCCTGCAAGCTCTTTGCTGGTCTCGGCAGCACCAACAAATCTGTCATTTCTCCTTATATTTCAATCTCTTTGAAAGGAATTGTTTTCTATTTCCTCCTTTATTATCAATGGGTCCCTACTTACTTCTCCCGGGAAACGATGCGGCTGATGAGCTGGCCAAACGGGGATCGATGCTCCTGCCTTCTGCACTCTCCTCTCTTCTCGGATTGAAGGTGTAGTCTCATCTAAATTTCTTGACACGGAGGAACTTGTGCTCCCTCGTCACGCTCGCTGTATCCTCTCTCGCCTTCATTGCAACGGACACAGCCTTCTGTTAAGCTCTTATCTCTCTAAAATTGGCAGAATCCTTCTTGCAGTGCCTGCGGACATATGTTCCAGGACACCTCCCATTTCATTCTGCACTGTCCAGCTACGGACTGTTTGCGTCGCTCACTCTTTGAAGACTTTCTATTTCTCTGCGACCACTGGCTCAAGTCATGGAGAGTTGCCCGGCTTCTGGGGCTCCATGGTCTTCCGCCATGCCCCCATCCCTTGAAAGGGATCGGGCAACAACAACAATGGACAGAATCGCGCTCATAATTGCTCGCACAAAACACTGTTGACAAGAATAAATAAAATATCTTAAAATTTTTGCAATATCAAATGTGAAAAAAACGGAAAATTAAAAACTGCTCCGGCGGATATTTTCCATATCACATCCGTATTCTACGACGTTCTTTGATGACGTAATTTCGTTGGGAAAATTCCCTCCTATTCTGGCCCACGACATTTTTTGTGTGGTAAAGTATACTCCAACACGCCCACTAGTGTCGACCACTATGGCCCCCCCGCATCCATCTACCCTCGTCTTCATGTGGGCCAGGGACTTTTCAGTGGCGAGTTGTGGAGATTCCCCTGAAACACACAAAAATCAATGGCTGGAGGATGAAACTAAATTATAAATCCTCAAGCGTTCTCCAGCAACGACATGGACGAGGGTGCTGAATAAAGAGGAACAAGGGAGAAAAGGGAAAGAAAGATAGGGTACAAAGAAAGGGACAAGTGGTAGTGTAAGGACTAGATGAGAAAAAATGAGGAGGGGCGAAAGGAGGAGGCATCTCGAGAAACTAAGAGCGAATTTACAAAAAACTCATAACATTTTGCGTTATCTATGCGCGGGGGAGGCCATGATACACATCCATTTCCTGCGAAAACATGCTGCTTTATCATTCGGACCTCTAGTGTCCCATACTCAGCGCAAAAAGGAGCCGTGGGCTCCTGCGTCCCATCAGAAACGATGCAGCAGTAGAATCGACACCGACCGGAGGATATGCAGCGCGCGGTCAGCGAAACATTGTCTGGAATGGAACACTCCGGGATCAAAACCCAGAACTCACCGCTCTCAACACGCAAGCTGATCATTCGGGCTAGGCAGGTCTTCATGATGGATTCCCCGTGTCCGGTAGTGGAGACTGCAACTGAAAACAAGTCAAAGATCAACTACTACGTCATTAGCATTAATGAGTTTAACTCTGGTCTGATTTGCTCAGTTCTCCTTTTCGATTAAGATTGGGACTTTCCATGCTTCGCCGGATTGGAATTGTGAAACTGCTTACCCAGTATGTCGTAAGAGGCGACTTTTGGGTACCCACTAATGGCATTCCACCTTGGTTGGTGGCGGGGCTACGATTCAGTAATTTGCATTCATGACTGGTTCGAAATGAGCTGCCACTTTTCCCTTAGCCTACTGTAATTAGGTTGATGACGCAAACCTGAATTGTCGTTCGCACCGCACCTCCGTCCCAAGGAAGAATCAACCAAATGAAATCGCTACCAACACCCGGTGATATGTACATTGTACAAGACTCAAAACTTTAATTTAATGAATTTATTAATAGGGAAAACGTCGCCGTTAAGGAGGCCCAGGCCCCCAAATGATCTCAACAAATACGGCCTTAAAAGTAAAATACCTGAATCGTTATCCGCAAACCCACCAGCACCACCTATCGGTGAATCGGATACTCTTCCCACCATCTGAGCAGTGATGCCTCCAGTGGACGTGGCACACGCCAAGTTTCCATGGCAATCAAGTGCAACAGCACCGACCGTATCGTGACCGCTGAAAAAAAAAGTGTACGACAGATCATTGTGAAAGCAGCGCGTACGGCGATTGAGGTCTCTGAAACAAAACTCACTCGTGGCTGTCGAAGAATTCGTTGATTGTCGTACCGTAATTTCCACAATGTTCGAGCTCTGCTCTGCCATGGTCCGTAATGAAATAGTCCAGCGGTCTCTCCTCTAGATGATGCTCCCGAGCAAGTTTGAGTGAGGCGGGACCGCTCAAGAGGCAGTGATGGCTCTGGAAACAAATTAGTTGATTAGACTCCGATCCAAATCATGGAAACATTTAATTAGACGTCATCAAAGTCTCCAGGCGCAACAAGACGAGCTAGTAAGCGCCCAGCTGGAATTCAGTTGTGAAGCGAGCTGCAAAACGGGAGATTAATCAACTGTTCGTTGTGTTTGTCGACAATTGCAGTTGCAATTGTTCCTGCACTGTCGCAGCAGTTCAACCTCACCCGGTTCGTTGGTGGTTGATCTGAAATGTGGTCCGCATTTTCTTGCAGACGCTCTTACGAATTGAATTTACCACTGTTCCGCAAGGTGGCGCAGTTTCATACTAGCACGTAGCAGTGGCCACAAATACAGTTCGAAAAATCATCCGCTGCAGTTTCCCCCCGAATATCTATCACAAATCAGAGCATATTTATCTAGGAAATGGTGATAATTTTGGTGAGCGCCAGACTAGCCGAGAACCTTTCGTTGTGAAGAAACCTTGGTTCCCTAATCGCAGGATGGCCGGAAGCTAAGAACGGCTGAATGATTCATTCATTTCCTGCCACACAGCAAATCTGCCAACAGCCGAGCTTCAAATAATGATCAATCGGTTGCTAGCCTGCGATGCTAGCCGTGAACAAACTGACTACACGAAGCCGTACGGCAGGAAGCACCACAAATAATCCGTTGTGCATAGCTTGTTGTTAAAATCCCAATCAGCATCAAACCCTATCCACCCTCAGCATTAGTCTGTCCTAACCTCATACCCTAACAGCCTAGTCTTATCCAGTAACCTACCTTCATATTCCGCTAATCCTACCTTGTCCAAAACAAGTCTTGCCGCCAGGATGGGATTTTTCACGTGCTTGAGACACAGCGTTCCCCCAATATCACATGTATCCCCCCTCATGACAAACGCGTGCGTCTCGACCTCTCCCGCTTCGTTCAAAACCGAGCCACGTCCTAAAAATAGCGACATTTTCTTTATCAATCGCTCAGAGAATGCAGACATCGACTGAACGACGCTCAAGGGTAGGATGATAAGGGACAATGTGAGGTAGGTTTGGAGTGTATAACTCCGTCGCAGCGAAAAACAAGCAGAGCAAGCACGAGGCAATCCAAGTCCTTCCATTGAAACTAGGAAGGATTTGTGCGTCAAAACGTTTAGAAACTACACGCTTCTAGTCTTAAAATTAGAGATAAGCAAATAGGAGAAGCCGTAAAAGTCCGTGGACCACTGAAGCAGCGCGCCTAATCTTGCTAGTTTATCTGCCGCATCATTTCTCGGAAGAAATGAGAGATCCGGAACCCATTGCATCCTGAAAATAATGAAAAAGAATGGCGCATTCAAGTCAGATAAGTCGAATAGTTTAAAAAGAAATATCTGTAGGGCGAGAACGTCGCGCAACGGCATCCAAAGATAAAGTTAGGGGGGGAGGACAGGGATCATGTCACACCAAATTTCTTGAACCCGATATTTTTAGTAAAGCGGAAAAAATTTCAAAGAAAATCGATTGCCAAGCTGCAGACAAAGTTATTTTAAGTAACTCAGGATGTGAAAAGTGCTTGAAAAATTAAAAACACATGGAATAAAATACCATAGCATCGTTTCGACCGTTCAGGTTTCATCAGCGCAATTGGAGTCTAGCACAGAGGTTGCCAAGCATTTTGCCACCGCGAGCTACTTTCTTGGTGCTGATTTCGCGAAGGACCAGTTTGATGCACATTTTAGCAAAAGCTAATTTGCTCAACTTACGTATAACTATATATGTCATGATTAATTATTCTAATCCAAATCAAAAGTTCAGACTTTTCGTTTTTTTTGGAGGTCCTTTCGTTTTTTAGACTTTTTGTTTTTAAGAAATTTTGGGCCTTAAATAAATAAGACCTTTTTTATGTGAGATCGACTTTTTTCGCATTTTTAAGCCAAATCAAAAGGGAAGGTTTTTTTGAAGTTTCTGCCCACTTCTGTCCACTCTATAAACCAATGAGCTATTTTTACAACATGCCTGCTGGCAACTTGTCTGGTCATCGGTCATCGTTTTGGTGACCCCTGGTCAAGAACCGTGGTGTCCAAAGTGCGACCCGAAAGCCGCACAATAGTTTTGCGGCCCTCGACCAGCCCTGACTTTGCAGTTGATGCTACGTACTTAAACCCCATAAAACTATTTTTTGTGATAAAAAAATTTTTGTATGATCCGTTAAGGCTTCTGATCTGTAAACTGCGACTCATACTATTGATGAATAATTAGGACTTAACGCCCCTGGCCTAGAACCTCACAGTTATAAACAAGGTCAGTTGTAGAAAAAAGACCGACGCGATGGCGTAGTGGTTAGAGCGTCCCCTTCGTCGTCGGTAGACCTGGGGTTCAATCCCTTTGTCGAGTCATACCTAAAGACTTTTAAAAATGGTATCCACAGCTTCTCTGCTTGGCGTTCGGCATTTAGGGGATGTTGTGGAGAACAAGCCGGCAAGTTCGCTTGTTGTGTCCTTGAGCAAGGAACTTAACGGGACGCCTCCGCCTTTATGTGGAAGACAGGTGGCCAGGTCAGGAGAGGGATGGACTCCGCCAGGCGACTCAGCCTAAGATTCGCTGCATGATAAACACAACCAAAACAAATTGGTCATCTGCAGCGCCCCAACGGCAATCGCCAAGAGATGAGAACGAATTGTAGTAACAACAGTGAAGATCTAAAATAGAGGGTTTACGATCGGGGTTTCAACCGCTTTTTGGGCTATCAGTTGGCATTTAATAGGTACGAACTTTCTCTCTCATTACATCAGCAAAGATTCACAATATAAGAGGTACACAAAAAACTCCAGCGAAACGAAGGGTGCGATGAGCTGAAAAGGTTGAAAAACCATCATTCCAAGCAATGCTTTATATTAAATCTTTTAGGTGACTGTAGATCACAAATTGTTTTGTTAAAACCTGATAGATCGAAGAGATGTAGACTGTGAGCAGTCACGTTATTAAGTGGATCGCAGGCTTCTTGTAGAACCATTCATTCAAACTATCATGAATTTGGTCAAACTGGGTCCAGGAATACTGTATGAAGTTTCTAAAAAAATCCAACCTGCCCCGATAATCTTCGTGTTTACACCCTGTAGCGACGTCAACAACCATCTCAGCTAAGCATCGATGACGTCGCAAAATCAAACCGTTCACAGCGGTACTACTGGCAGTGACAGTTGTTGCATGAAACAATATCGATAATGACGTCACAAACCCACCTGCATCGAAGTAGGGATTATCTTCCAGACTGCACACCGCATCCACAACGGCATCAATGCTGTTGCCACCAGATTCCAAGGTCCTAAGAAAATCAGCATTGAACATAAGGAGGAGGATTTAATAAATCATTTGTTATAGATGCATATCACATGTTGCCGTGTGTGACAATTGATATCTCACTTCAAACTGTTTGCTTTCAATTAACAGCAAGGAGAACGTAAAAATGCTTTCTCATCCAACAACAAATTTGTAGCACAGAATCGAACTCACATCACCTGTATCCTCTGATGGCAGCTTCTTTAACTCCTTCCTCTGACTGTTGAATAATATTTTCCGGTATCTTCCACGCTCCACCATGTACCAAGATAACCGGTCGTGTACCGCAACCATTTGTGTGATTATTCATTATAATCCAACCCTACCTCTCTACAGCACAATTATGTTGATATCAGAGCGCAGTTCAAATGAAATTACCAGCGACTTAGGTGAGCACGTTATATCCACATGACATCACAAGGCCGTGCTTACCAGCATTCAAATGAAGTGTGTGGCTATCTACTCCATCGTGTCGTCCTATAACTACCTTTCGTTGCTCGCTGGAATGTTTATTGTTACTTAATAATTTCATTAATGATGAGGGAATACAAAATCCTCAGCACGTCAGTCAAGTGTACTTATGGCGTAGAATAATGCAATTAATAACAATACTTAAGTGCGTCCAACTCCTGGTGCTGATCAACTGTCAACACAATAATTGCGTCATACCAATGTTTCTGGCATAATGATCCAAACCATTTCAAACAAACAGCATAATTACACCAAAGTCAGTGACTACGATCACACAAGGCCTTACCTTGGCTTCAACTAAGATAAATACTTTAAAAGCGTCCACCACTTACGCACATTATGTAGTGGTAGTACAAAAAAAGTTAATATTTAGCGGTCAAAAATATTGTGTCAAAATTCCAGAAAACTCGGGGCAAGTACTTATTTGCCTCTACGTAGATATGGCCTTGTATACTGCAGCCACGACTGACCAACCGTTCCTAACTCTACTATGTTTGGAAAAAAACATACTTTCTAAACGATTCGAACACATAACATTATATCAATATTTGTAAAGCCAATGGCCCAGAGCATTATAAGTGAGCCAGTGTAAGCAACTGTTTATAAAAAGAACTCAATATTGTGTGCGACTGTTTCTCTATTCTGGTAAAACATTGTAAATTTGAAATTCTCATTACTGGTAAGTAACAAGGGTATTTACCTTCATAACTGAATAGCTTTACCCACGGGGGTAGTCAGCAGTCACGCGTGTTTACGTAAACAAATGGGAGATGGTAATCAAGGAAGTAGGCGCTCTACTCCTGGTAAAGGTTAGGTGGGCTGCAAACGTGAATACACCAAAACTGAACTGACTGCTACCTTACTACCTTCACTGCCACCACGCACAGTAATTACTGTGACGTAGTCTAGCTTCTCAGCAGCATACGAGCACGAACCATATCCGTTTGTAGACCACGGTTACAATATCATCAACAACTGGAATTATAAACCGAAAGCAAACTACAAGATTTAGCTATCACGACCAAGTCGCTAACCGTCTTAGTGAGTTTTTAGTGAGTACACCGCAAAACAGTGAAATGCCTCCGTAGTGCTGTCACATAAATCAAACAAGAGTTAATAGAAAAGCTCACAAACTACGCTGCTATTGAGTGGTGATTTAGCCTGCTATAATTGTATGCTAATTCTTAAATGCAACAAAAAGTATCGATCAGACATTTCCAATACTACTGTCTGCCAAAACGGTTTCAGTCGCGCTGGTGTAATATTACATCATTCACGAGTAAGAATACTTCTATCCTTTTAGCCTTACTGACGTAAAATTACATCATTTCATAAATTTACAAAATCAGTTTACTATAAAAGTTATGGCTTTATTTCCGCGCCAATTTTCAAAATATTTTCACTAAATTAAAGCTGAATGCTAGCAGATTCCTACAATACCTTGTACACTAACTTATTATTTGTGCTACAAATATAAGAACACGAAGTCAACAGACCAAAAACCTGCGCGCACTCAACCATCACCTCGGAGTCATCGATCTTGAAATCTAGGTATAATCACTGAATAGAGGAATCGTGTTTCTTCCGTTTCGTACGTTTTTTGAACTCGTGCATTGTTGTGGGTAAATCTTCATCCGCTTGAATGTTCAAATGACACTTGACAGTAGATGTTGTTTAAATATCCAATTTAGTCCGCAAAGTAGACACCAAAAGTGTGCGGCTTTGCGGACAAAAACCATGAAAACTCTTTGCGACCGGCGCGATGACGTAGCGGTTAGAGCGTCCGCTTCGTAGTCGGTAGACCCGAGGTTCATTTCCAAAGTCGAGTCATACCAAAAAACTTTTAAAAAATGGTATTCCCAGCTTTCCTGCTTGGCGCTCAGCATAAAAAAGGGATAGTGTGGAGAACAAGCCGACAAGCTTGCTTGCTTGTTGTGTCCTTGGGCAAGGCACTTAAAGGACGCCTCCACCTTTATGTGGCTGACAGGTGGCCTACCCGTACTTCACCGGGTTGCAATTGTGAAGTTGCTAACCCAGCATGTCGTAAAAGTCGACTCTTGGGTACCCACCAGTGGCAGTCTGCCTTGTTGGTGATGGGGCCACCAGTCACTCATAACTGGTTCGAAATGGGCGACGATCTTTCCCCAAGCCTAATATCAATTAGGTTGACGGAATGAACTTAAACTGCAGTTCGTGCCGTACCGCCATCCCGAGGAAGAGGAGGGGTAATCACAACAACAACAAAACTTTTTGCGGACAAAAGACCACGGAAGCTTTTCTTCAGCCTAAATTCAATTAGGTTGATAACGTGAACCTGGATTGCTGTTCGCGCCATACCTCCATCCCAAGGAAGAGAAGGGGTACACCAGCCAACCAGCCAAAACATTTTGTTGACAAACCGCTTCTTCACGAAGCAGAGTAAATAATAACAAAACATCATCTAAATATCCGAGCGAATGGAAATTTCCAGACATTAATGCTTGAGAGCGAAAAACGTACGAAACGTAAGCACAGGCAGCCCAAACACAGTTCATTCTTGTTGTAGTGCGACAAATGTTCATATTACACTAATAAAATTTAAGTTTAAAACAACTAAGTTTACTGTTTGCACATCACTCCCTCCGGAAACACATAAAAGCAGTGAGCAAGGTAAGTAAAAAGAAGTAGCTTTTGTATAAAATATAAGCTGCTAAGTACTGGTAATATTTGAAATGTCAGTAAATTTACTTTCCAACAATATACACCGTAACTCTAACTGGGTTAATTTCTTCCTGACTGATCAAAAAGATAACTACCATACATAATTGTTAAAGTTTTTGGCCTGCTAGAGAATGGGAACTATGTTTTTGATCTATCAATATGGAAATAAAAATTAGTGTATATGTAGTCTTTTTACTACAGCTTCAAAATAAAATTTCTTACAGATTTAGAAAATGCCATCCTCAAAAAAATGGTAATCTGTAAGTTTAGCGTCGGAAACTCAAGTAAAGCGGCAATCTGGTTTTAAGGATTACCAACAAAGGATACGATTTGCTAATTGCCGCTGCAAACAAGGCTTAATCCTAACCCAAACCCTAACCTAACACTAACCCTAATCCCAACACGGTAATCCTTAAGTCAGTGGTTCTCAAACTTTTTTCGATGCGACACATTTAAAAAAGCTTGCGACTTTGCGACGCACCAGGCAGCATCCTAAGGCTTAGTTTGCCGTACTGCAAGATAAATGTGACCTATAATCTACACAAATAACTGTCTTTATGCTCCCGAGATTTTGGATTGGCTTGTCATCTTCAATCGTAAAATTACCCTCTTTGTAACTTCTCAAAGTTTGTAACTCATCTTTCCTGTTTTCGTCCAACATACAACTAAATGCTTTATTCTTTATATATTTTTCGCCAATCAAGTTAAACTTCTGCAATTTGATTCTTGAATAAGAAGTCAACAATTACAACAGTGTATTAAAAAAACTATTTTGAAAATACAATTGATTATGAATGTCAGAAGGAAGTAAAAAAGGAATCTACAATCAGAGTTCTTTTGACGCAATAATACCTACTTATTGGCACAAAACCAAATTATCCCGCGACGCCCTTTGAAAATTGAAACGACGCACCGGGGCGTCGCGACGCACAGTTTGAGAACCACTGCCTTAAGTTAAACTTAATGAATGAATATGAGATTGCCGCTTTACTTGAGTTTCCGACGCTAAACTTAAGGATTACCAAAAAAATATTCTTTCGCTAAAAATGCAACCGAAAAATTTTACCTTTTGCTTTTTGCTTTGATGGTGTAACTTTTCGACTGTGAAACCGAACTTAATAAGGCGACAACCTGCAACTTCCGCTAAGCGATTGGTTCGCAGACATGACTGGTAGGGGACACGGTGTAGATGCGGCACAACACAAGCGTACCGCTATCCTAAAATTGAAAACTGACTGCTTTGCTGAACTTTTAGAGATTTAATGGAAGGTCTGTAGCCTTACCCTTCTCGCGACTTCGACAATTACTCGCTGCTTGTACGCTGTTTATGACTATATAGACAGGTCTTTTGTTAGCGCGAATATTAAGAACCTTGACTAATTGTGAGCCAACCCGCCTCATCAAATCAACCAATCAAAGTGCGAGTATCACGACACGCCCACGCAAACCGCTTTGCGCTTTTCCAAAAACCCTGAATGGAATGTGACCAGTCAGTGCGCAATGTTTGTTGCGTATTGCATACGTCACAGACACCATTAAAACGCAAGCCAACATTGAAGTTCAAGAGAATGTGGAGATGGATAAACTCCCTCTTCGCTTCTTTCGGAAGTGCATCTTGCAACAGAAAACAATAGTCAATCTCGAATCAAACTTCTGGCTACATTCATCGACAAGATTGCCGTTGGCGCATCCTATACAACAAGCGGCTGCTGAATCAGCCCATCTGGCGATATGCATACTAGTACAGAAGTGAACACAGTTAATTCTTATGACCGATTATTGCTTCAATAAAATTAATAATTTGATCTACCACCAGAACAGAGGTTGGAAAGTTCGCTTCAATACCCTCAAGAGTAACACCCCACGATGGTATCTAGATAATCTTTTAGAATCCCTTCATTGAAAGTATGCAACACTGCTAAAATCTAATCGTAAAATCCCAAGTAGGTATTGAGGTTAGGTATTTGGAGTTTTGAGGATTTTCATTTGAGAATAAGCGATATTAAAGATTACAAAGTAATTTTAAAGCAGGGGGTATTTAGATTTACGCAAACCTGGATCTGGAGTATTGTAACTTAAAAAGGGTCATTGCTCTAATTCTTTTTATTATCATCACGTTGAAAACATGGATGGGAGTGGGACTTAAACTCACATTTAAATCAAAGAATCAACAGTAGGCTTTGGTTTACTGCTAAAAACCAAGTAGTTCGTGCCTGCAAGTCAAAGGTCATTGTTCAGTTGACTGCTGGGGCTAATGAAATCAAATAGCACCCCTAGGTGAGATGTACTTTTGCATTGTTTTCACTATCACATCAATCATAACAAATTCGGTTTGCAGGCGATTGATGAAAAAATGGTTTCATCACCGGCACCGACTGGAAGAGCTGTACGACGAGTTCACACATTTGTAGATCCAAATTGAACCAAACTTATTGAACCAAAATGAATTATTTAAATAGAATCATTAACTCTTCATAAAATATTTTGAGCGCAAAAATCAAATAATTATAAATTTTAGTTAAAAAAACGTGAGCATATATTTATTGCCAACATGGCGGAATGCTTCTGCTGGTACTAAAATCTTGCAGAATAGGATGGCAAACGGTTTGTTTAAATAATATTTTATTTGACCATAGGTAAGATTGATAATATTGATTTTGTTAATGAACCAAAGTGTCGTGGTGTATTATCAACATCAATTTTATATTTTAGTTAAAAAATATTTTAAATTTTACGGTATCTTTATTTCAGAAAAAAGAAACTCCAAAATTATAATCTTTATTTCGTCACACTTTTCATTCAATCTAATTGTGATGTAACAACTCATAGTTTTCTTTCATTTTAGGGATTTTTAATCCAAAGGCAGAGCCGTCGCTCACCATGATTGACAGCAAGTATGCATCACGAACTCACGAGTCAAATGGTGTAGTTTCATTTTTGCGAATTCTTTTGGTTGTGACTGAAATACAAAATATCAAATATTGCAGTTTGCCAAACGTTTCGAGGAGGTCCGAATTAGACTTTTATAAATGCTGTAATTGGGTGATTTGTGATTTTGTTGCTAATAAAAAAAAATGGCTGGTCTTGATTCAATGGAGGTGCCCGGAACGGGGTTGGCTGTTGCTCAGCAGAAAAGGAAACTAAGATACAGCAAATTGATTGCTGAAGCGATCCGGTCGCTAGGGGAACGGCGCGGGTCGTCGCGACAATCGATTGTCCGATACATTGCGAACAATCATCTGGTGAACAAAGCAAGTCGGACGCGCATCAACTCAATGCTGAAGAAAATGGTGGCGAGAAGGGATTTGATCCAGACTCACGGAAAAGGAGCAAACGGATCATTCAAAATGAACAAAAATATTGTACCGTTTGTATCCGCTGGAGGGCGCAAGAAGAGAAGGAAGAAGAGAAGAGGAAAAAAATCAAAGAAAGGCAAAAAAAGGAGTGGACGTAAGGGGCGTAGAGGAAAGCGGAGAAGAAGGCGAAAGAAGGGAAAGAAAGGAAAGAAAAGAGGAAGAGGTAGAAGAGGTAGGAGAGGAAAGAAAAGGAGTAAGGGGAAGAAAGGAGGAAAGAAAGCAAGAGCAGGGGGATCAAAACGGCGCTCAAAGCCGGTCACTCCTTTAAAGATGTGCATGGCACCGGGAATCTAATCCCTTCCTCCCCGAAATGGTTGGGACCCGTACGATTTGTTTCACAAAAACTTTAATAAAAAGAAAAAATGTAAAACAATAAAAATATAAAAATTGAAGAAATGTTATAAATCGTTGAGTAGGAGCTCAAATCTCCGTTAGACCTTTCGCCGGACCCTCCGACTTTTACTGAGATAGCCATCGATTAGAAGGAAAGCTGTGGCTTCGTCATAATCGTTTGCTTTTCCTTTGCGAGAGGCACTTTATGACAACTGCACCCCCGTTTAACTTAAGCGCTAGTAATAGAAATGCACGCGGTAACTCCGAAACAAGTTGAACAGAAGTTATTTTATGCAAAAATTAAATCTTTTTCCGGGCTCTCAAACATTCAAAGTCGACAGAAACACCAGACTTAACTCTTTTTCTTAATTACCAGTCAACTACCGTCAATTATGTCGCGGAGAAATATCGGTTGGCATCATCTTGAGGTGTTTTACTATTTGGGCTCTTCAATAAAGTACGCCAGTACCTTTATAGAATTTACCTGACTTTGGAAACCTGTAGCGTTATTACCACGTTTTCCTGATCCCGATTCACCCTAATTGAAGGAGGCTTATGACCAGTGATATAGATTCGGGGTGATATAAGATCGGGGCCAATATTTTAGGGGAGGTTGATCTTCTTCACTTGGCAAGATGGTTCTTCTTCAAGAAACCAGGGCCGAGGTTCTATCATTTTACCTCCCTGGGCATAGTGGACACTCTCGCGCTAGATATCGGGGCAGCACTTCAGCAGCCAGACCACCGATCTAGGACTGCTAGTGCGCCCCCCCCCCCCCCCCATGCATTCTGAGTTTGGTTTACTGGGCATGAGGCTAGGATGTGGTCTGACCTTCCGCGCTACACTCAGCCATCTGTTCTGTTTTGCACAATAACCTGTGGTAGCATCAGTCAACCAATTTCGAGCATGAGTAATAATTCCGACGCTGAAACCGTTGCTGATAAGTACAACGAATTGACAAACTGTGGAAAGGGATTTGGAAAATAATTTTTCAGTGTTTTGCTTGGGAAAATTAGTGCACATCTCGCGCATCTTTTTGAAGTACACATAAACTAAGAAATATTTCTTTGCCAAACTTTTTTTACGCTCAATCTTTGCTTCACTGAACACAATTGTGTGAACATAAAAAGGGGTCTTAAGGTTTTTTTCACACATGTTTTGCATAGCAAGGAAAATTAACGTAGGTTACGAGCGGATAGGAAAGTAAATAAAGTTTTGAGGAAATGTCCTACACCAGGGGCATCAAACTCGTTTCAGGTCATGGGCCGCTTCAGACAAATTTGATCTTTAGCTGGCCGTAGCAAGCGGTCTATATAAGTAGCAACATCTTCCAATCGTTTTCATTGTTTTAATGCAAAAAGTGTAAATACATCTGAAAATGTTTAGCATATTCAGGACAATCTTCACAAAACCTGTTAAAACCTTGACGATTCACAAAACTCAGCTCAAGTTTTGAGACGTAATACCTCGGTTTTTCATTTACTCGTGTAAAAAGAAGTTACAGATGTCAATGTATTTACAAACGTAAGAATTTTGTTTCAGGTATCTGCAATAAAACAATTTGTACAGATCTAGAAATTACTGCAATTTTCGATTCGCCTGCGCCAATCTGTAGTAATCACGACCACCTGAACCAACGCACCACCTGAACCAACGCACCACCTGAACCAACGCACCACCTGAACCAACGCACCACCTGAACCGACGCACCACACAATACAAATTAAGGTGGAAACTTGAGGTAGGCTACTTTGCGACCTTGCAAAATCAAAAACACACTAGTTGAGACATTTACTGCAAATGAAAGCATTACAGGAATCTATTAAACAAAATTTGTTTTTGCTGAAGCTTCTGACTAGCATTACATTCGCTCACTGCCAAGTGTCTTGGCATAATCCCACAGTAAGCATTTAATTTTGCTGAGTTGATCTGAGGCAATGCAGCGTCTTACATTAAATACTAGTCAATTATTCACTGCTATTTACTCCTGGAATTTGGCACCTTCTAGCTTTTACCAGTGCATCAGTATCAGGCGTTAAGCCCGTTTAGAATATTATTTGAATGCGTGTGAGCCTTGAACGCAACTTTGTTTTATTGATGTTTATTACGGAGAAAATATGTTCACAAAGATATGTAGTCCCAAATATGCAGATTACTTTTGCAGCAAGAACTGTCAGTTTGGGATAACCTGGCCAGAGACCTTAACAGAATGTACCCAAGCTCGTCAAATCAATGCAAGTCAATTATTTCAAGTTGTATGTCAACGGGCAGATCAGAGGCATTTAATGTAAATGGCGAACAAAAGACTTGAAAATCCGTCTCAAATTTATCAAAAATATAGAACCGTTGATTAACCTCCCGCAGAAATTCTGTGATCTTATCTTTGTACCAATTCAAGCCAATATTAATTCCTGTGGCACAAACATTTTTCAAGCAAGGAAAGTTGCCTCGAAGTGGCCTCACAGCAAAGTTTCATCTTTCACAAGGACAGCTTCAACTGGAATGCTATCGCTAAAATGTGCAACAACTTTTTTCGGCCTTGCAACATTTTGTTCAGGCAATTCAAGTGCTATGCAATATCCACCGTAAACGCGAGGTCTTGCCTCTATTCGGAGAAGTAAAATTCTGACAGTGATTTGCACTTTGTTTCCATAAACATTTTGATGTTTTCTTGTAAATCAAGAAAACGCTGCAATACGGCACCTCGGGTTACCATCTTACTTTGGGGTGATATGGCAGGTCGTAGGGAAAATCTATTTTCTTTGGGAAGGCTATTACACTTACGATGATTAAGACTTCTGCTCGGATAAAATTAACCGTCTAGACAACCACTTCCGTGACGTAATCCATTTAAGGACTTGCAACACAATGCTTCCTGGTGCAAAATACAATGAAACGTCCAAAACTCACGACTTCCATTTGCAGTCTGCACTTTTAACATTTTTTCACAACACCCGCTTTTTTGCCATCTACATTTTTTGCCATTTTCCATTGATGACGTGCCATCTGCAGCGATGCTCACAGAGTGGGACCGGCTAACTCCGACCTTGTTTAGCGCTCCAACCAGAGATTTGAAAATATCACGAGCATCATCAACCTGCGCGATGGCGTAGTGGTTAGAACGTCCGCTTCGCAGTCAGTAGACCCGGGGTTCATTTCCCAATTCGAATCAAACCAAAATACTGTAAAAAATGGTATCCACAGCTTCCTTGCTTGGCGCTCAGCAAATAGGGATAGCGTGGAGAACAAGCCGGCAAGCTTGCTTGTTGTGTCCTTGGGTAAAACACTTAACGCAGGGGTTCTCAACTTGTGGTACGCGGAAGCTTTCCAAGTGGTACGCGAGAAGTTTTCCAAAAATGCAAAAAAAGTATTTGTTGTCACAGAAACTCCCACTCAGAGAAGTGCAGAAATGTGAATTTGGTTTCAGTTCATTTTCTTTTGCTTCTAAACTGCAATACATGTAAATTTGTATAATGTTGCATAATGTTTCCTGGGTTGCTAGCTCGGTTTTTTCTTTTTGTAGCGTATCTGCAGCAGCAGCTGCAAGCTGCAACATAATCGAATATTCGAGCTAGCGTGTTACACAATATCTCCAGTAACGAGCTCACGAGTGGTTAAAGCTTATTATGATGTAACAGACGGGGGAAGAACTGATTCATGCAGATTTTTTAGAAAGAAATGTGATTGGCTTGTAACTAAAAAACCTTCTTGAAAGTTTTTCGTCAGTATAAATACGATCGCTCGTGCATCATATTTTTGCTTATGGGTATGTGGGAGTTCTTTTAATGATAGAAGCTTTGTAAATTTTGAAATAAAATTTTGCTGTTCTAGAAAGCTATATTTTTATCTGCTGTTCTGCCTGACTATTTTTTTTGCTGTTGGAATCTGGTTGTTTTATAACTTTACTTACATTATATTTGTATGTTAATAATGTGTGTCAACCTTTGCGTACAGTTCTTTGATGGACAAAACTAAACGTCAAAGTTAGGTGATAAGCAGCTACAGAATAACTCCAAAAGTGGTACACAGCAACAAAAAGGTTGGGAACCTCTGACTTAACGCGATGCCTCCATCTTTATGTGGCAAACAGGTGGCTGGGCCAAGCAGTCTACCCGTCGTGGTGGCCCTGTCTGACAAAAGACATGCAAACAGAGCATGAGCTCATACGTACGAATGAATGGATCGTAAGCACCAATCCATGAAACTACTCAGTCATGATTAAAGTCTCATCGACACCAATGATGAACGTGGCTAGTGGCGCTATATTGTAATGTCTGCTCTCATCAATCGCAACCGAAAACGTAATGAATGGATTGAATTGGTTCTCCAGTTTGCTGACTAAATTCGCACAAACATACGAAACCAACTCTGCCTCAGCGTTTCTCGCGAGGCTAGTATTAGCAAAAACCTGACGCTTCCCACGACACGCGCCTTTTTAGGAGCTCATCTTTGAGGTTGCTAACGCGAAGTCATTAGCAATTAGGTAGCCTTTACACCTGCTGCACTGATATCTCGGCTACGGGTAAAAATGAACTGCCGTTTCTTTAGGCCTACAAACAGTTACTTTACCTACTCAGTTGCTTTTGTTTGCCACTGTATCTATCGACATGATGAGTCTTATAGTGGCGTCAAATGCTATATTGTTTTGCAGAAACCTGCGGTGAACCCACTAAACGAACAGGTTTCTCATTTATTTCCGTGAATAAATGGGAAGGAACCAATATTCTTGAAAAACTCTGCATTTTGAGTCAATTATTGTCTTTTTTTGATTAAAATATCTTGGGAAATGAGTCTGCCACAAACTGTAATGGTAGGCTACTCAACACAATGGCGCGTAGCCATAACAACAAACAAAGCCAAGCTTCCAGCGTGAAAGAGTTCTCATTTCTGACAATATGGCGCCATTAGGTCATAATAGCAGGAAACGTAAGATTGCAATCCATTTTGATTTTCTTGGACCGTTTGACAGAAAACCACAAAGACTTCCTCTGTGTTTTTGACACCAAATGGACTAATTTGAAGAAGTTGCTTTAGTGGCTTTTGATTAACATTTTTCTCTAATTATTCAGCGTTACAAAATCATCCCTCACGTGGGCCGGACTAAATCTAAAAGCAGAGGACCTGTTTTGGCCCTCGGGCCGTATATTTGACGCCTTTGTGCTATAGCAATTGCATTTCTTTATTTGTGGCACTCATTTAAATTTTATGGCGACTGAAATATAACAATAGAATTCGAAGCTATCGTTTGGCAGCACGTTAGAAGCTTCTTGAGAAATTATTGTAAGTCTAGGAAAGGCTAAGACTAGATCAGTTTTGTTCTCTGATATTGCAACTACCGCGGCTCTTTATTTGAATCTTTTGTAGAAAGCTCCCGCCACTTTGCAATAGGAGCCTATTAAGTGTACACTGGAGGGGGAGGCACGGTATGTGAATGTACAGCTCCGGGAGACTCTAATCGTCTAGGGAGAGTTGTATAAAAAGCTGCCACCCAACCTGCCGCCTCGTCAGCTGTCTTGCAAGCGCGTCGTAATAAACGAAGAATCGATTTATTTGATGCTCAGAGTCTGCGCCAGGGAGGATACGCTTTGCTTTGTCAACGGCAGAGGAGCAGGTCCGATGCCCCCAATCTCCCACCACACTCTCAAAATCGAAGCAGCGGTTGGTGGCTCTCCTCATCCAAAAACGAGGTGAAGACCTTCTATTCGGAGATCACTATTTTCAAAGCAACATTAACAGCAAATTTTACGAATGAGGATCTCTTTATTTAAAGATCGGTTTTACCAAGATGTAATCGATAGTTTTGCATCCACAGCCAGGAAATTTCCTGCCACGGGCCGCAGGCTACAAAGCCCTGATCTGTACAAAGACAAAAGCCGAAGATGGGCAATCTTTAAAGCGACAGTGCTATAGTTTGTATTGGATGACAAATTACACCAGCAATCGACATACCTTTTTTTCGATTTTATGTCATCCTATAGTCGAGCAGTCTACGCTTTACTAAACGATTGCAAGTACAGTCAAACCTCGCTTACGTCATAATCAATGTCACATATAAGTCACGAAGTGATACATATTCAAGCCAGTTAGGGTTTTCATAAGTAGCTTTGGAATGGCAGCGAAGACTTTAAGTTACGAAAATAGTTATGATGCTCTTGGCTACTTTTTGATGTGTTTATATTTAGATTGAGGAGTATTAATCATTCTGTTTTCATTAAAACAAGTTACGCTATGATTTAACGAAATGAACATGAGTTAATTCTGGTTCAATTTCGTATTTGTGAGTTTGGAAATTTTAGTTATCCCAGAATAGCACGATCTATTTTGTTTATCTCCGGACGTACTATTTGTCAGGATCCCTTACGTCATAAGTGCTTTGCAGTAACTGGTAGATTAGCGGTTACCTGTTCGCTACATAATTGAAGTTCTGCCAACCAATTTGTTGCATAAAACTAGGTAGATTTCATACCACTTGCTTTATGACGTGACAATGGCTATTTAAGGTTATAATTACAATCAATCATGGTAATTGTGTAATTTTTCTTCAGAATGACAACATCTTCATTAAATAAAATTTGTTCGCTTCCTGCCACGCGAAACACAGCCAACTGATCCACACTCCTTTTTCTCGCTCAATTAAGCTCGCCGAAACTGCTCATTTACATGAAGCCAACAGACTGCTTGGTCAATTTACGTTCCTCAAGTAGTCACCATCAGTCAACCCACAACGAACCCAGAATAATGGCGACCACTATACTAGACTAGGACTACAGCGTTCAAATGACGAATCAAAATATTGAATGGCTAATAATTTCGATTCCAATCACTGTAAAGTGGTCAGTATTTTAAAATTGTGAGTAAGCATAAATAGACGATTGTACTAAACGGGCAGAGTAGACAGTACAGGTATAGTTCTGTACTCTGCCTACTACTGCGACTGTGCCATGCCTGTTTAGTACCACCCCCCCAATATGCTTACTTACCGGGCCATAGTACAACACTGGTGACTTCATAGTGATAAGCTATAGGTCCGTAAATGGCCTACAAACGTAAAATGAAACTGTCAGGCCCATCAATATAGAGGTGATTGTTGAATCGTCGATCATAAAACCGGTTTAAAAAATAAATAGCCACGGTTATTGTAACATCAGAAAACAAACCTGATCTAGACTTAGCCTTTCCTAGACTTACTTATAATAATTTCTCAAAAAGCCGCTATTGCACTGGAAATAACTAGCTTCGAATTCTATTATTATATTTCAGTCTCCATAAAATCAAAATGCGTGCCACAAATAAACAAATCCAATTCGAATAGGTCATTTTCTTTAAACTTTAGTTATTTTCAAATTAGCTTATAACTATGTTAATTTTCTTTGCTATGCAAAACATGTGCCCCAAAAAACGTGCGCCAAAAACACTCAAGATGCCTTTTTATGTTCAATGAAGCAAATTATGAGCGTGGAGAAACGTTTAGCAAAGAAGTGTTTGGCTTATGTGTAAGATGCGCACTTGCAAAAGGGGTGCGCAATAATATCCAATCTGCAAAAACGCTGAAAAGTTATTTTCCAAGCGGCGTAGCATGCAAAACCACTGTAAACATTCAAGAATAAGCAACTACAGATGATACTCATTCACGTAATCAGTCGATGCAACCAAATTTTCTTTTACAATTTTGAGGATTTAAGTTGCCCCCCTAATTCCTTTCTAACTTAGGCTACTTCTTCTTACATTAAAATTCTCAAGAAAGAGGTTACGCCTTGAAAACACACCAATTCGTGCTAGAGCAAGAAAAACATTCTGCTAATTTATGTCATTGCGAAACTCTCAACCTAAAAATACCCGAGTGAGTTCGCTGCCGTGAAAACAAAGTCTTCTTCCATGAAAACATCGCAAAAGAAAATCAATCAACGAAAATAAAAACAGTTTTCTGGTTTTTAAATGGAACTTTAGTTTTCGTGAATTTGTCTCCAGCGCCACCGGTCGACCGTTCTTACAATAAACCATAATCTCATCATTTTCTCCGTCATTGAGCAAAACCTAGAAAAACTTTATAGAAATTAACCAACCAAGGCTTAGGAAGTGGGGAGAAAATTTAATCTTCTTTTCTCCCCACTAAAATCCTTTTTTATGTCCTGATCATTTGGTTAGAGGTAATATTCCGCTTGATCAACGTGGTGGTACAGTGGTTAGAGCGACCACTTTGCAATTGTTAACTTTGAATTTAATTCTCTGGTCGAATCATGCCAAAAACTTTACAGGTTGTGTTCACAGATTTCTTGCTTGGCGCTAAGCAGTAGGAAAAATGAGGAGGGTATCATATAAAACTAATCTTACTTAGTCATAGTTAAAAATGATGTAATGGGTCTCGATCAATGGTCTAAGCATGTTGTGATAATAACAACGTTTCGCTTTGCTAGTCTGCAGTGGTGACAGGCCTACCAAACCAGGCAAAGCGTGAAGTCAGCGAAATTTCAAGCGCTGAATTTAAAGTCAGCGAAAAATATTATCAGAAAATTAATCGCCAAAAAACAGCCGTTTCCGGCGATGATATAACAAATCGAATATCTTCCAACTTTTTTTGTCAAAAGCAACTTTTTATATGGCTCATAAAAACTCTCAACAGTGTTTGTGAGCTCAGTACTTTTGAGAAAACAAATTATGTATAAACAAATTACTTGCCTTACCCTCTCGTAAAGAAATGCAGTTTTTGTAAGTTGACAAGTCGGGTACAGGCTTTTATTTGAACCTTAAGTCGGTTTCTTAGATAGAAAGATACGGATTTTCAAAAACTTAATTTTTGTTTGTGAATGATCATGACCACTTCTCAATATAGCTCTTCTGGTGTAATCGAAAGTTTAAATGATCTTTATTTAGATTTAAAATCTATACAAAATTCACAAAAACTCAACGTTTCGAAAAACTAAAATCAGTTTTTCTTCGTCAGGAGTGACTAAAGTTTAAACACAGACAACGGTTACATAGTAATCAACAGGACGATAAGGAGAAAAAATAAAAATTATGGCAATAAACAAGTGCAGCAGCGACAACTGGCGGTCAAAAATTTATAAATTTGTACAATCCGGGATAAAAGTTTAAACTTTAGTCACTCCTGACGAAGAAAAACTGATTTTAGTTTTTCGAAACGTTGAGTTTTTGTGAATTTTGTGTAGATTTTAAATCTAAATAAAGATCATTTAAACTTTCGATTACACCAGAAGAGCTATATTGAGAAGTTAAAGGATGCCTGGTGACAAAAGCAAAATATAATGATCATGACCACGTCGACTTCCTGTGCGCTTTGCATTAATTACGTCACTACGGAGTGGTGATCAATCGTGCTAAGTTCTGTTTCCTCGCCAAGAAGTTATGGGTAATTTTGATTTCACACACACAGCAGACACAACTAGTTTTTGTGTCACATTGTTTTGTGTATTTTTTCGATCCTATCCGTAATTTTGATTGAATAATCATTTACTTTAGCTCGCTTTAACATCTTTTTGTTTTGCTGCGTTTACTTTTTTTTTAATTTCATCGTTTCAACTTCGTTTTTTTCTGATATGCATTGACTCAGTGTGGCAACGAAAACAGCAACAGCTGAAAGGTTTGTATGGTTTTGGTAAAAGCGCGACTCTTCGGCTCGTTTCATAACAGCTATTAGTGCTTTATTTTCCGGTGACGTCACCAGCTTGTTGACCGCCATTGCAAGCGAAGAAAGAAAATTCGACGAGAGCTTCGAAAGCGCGCGATGTGAAAACATCACATGAACGCGATCATTAAAGCCTGGTCTGCGCCAAACCAAAATAAGACAAGCAACGAGTGAAGCAGCGCTTGACCTCTGTCTGGAGCAGACCTAGTATGATATCAGAATTGAGAAGGGGTGGTATTAGTATGATATCAGAGCTGAAAAGGGAGGTGTTTAACAGAGGGAGTATAGAATGTTGTGATGATGAGTTGTTGTACACGTTTTATCCTCTAGACTTTCAGAAGATCAACGTCATATAAAGAATGAGTTGTCTAAGCCTGCTTTGGAGTTACCGAATTTTAACATTCCGCGTCAATTCCTTTACATTGTTTTCAATAAATCCGCAGCTTAATGGAATCTGCCGAACTGCGGATATCAAGGCACGTTATTTTTCTAAACGACTCAACAACGCAGCCATTATGAGATTTGAGACCATGATCATTCGATCATTGGCGCAAGGCCGCCATCAAGCGGCAGCTCATTCTACCTGACCATAGCGTTGACCCATAGACCATGGTAACTTTTAGGGCAGTTGTTCGAACCCAGCATGGTCCTATTGAATATAATGATTCAAGAATGCTTTACAAGGCGCGCTTCACTGCCCATGTTTACCGAATTAGGTCAAAGGTCAAGTTCACATCAAGTTTAAATCAACATTGAAACGGAGGATTGCTTACAAGGGGAGCAGCGAGCAAGACCGGATTGCCCTCAGGCGTGACTGGATTACGCTCAGGCGTGACTGGATTACGCTCAGACTGCATTCAGATGCATCTTCGTCAAAAGGCGCTTTAGTAATGGATAGTTGCGCTATTGCTTCTTTGGAAAGGAGCTTCGTCTTAATTTGAAGATCCTTGGCGAACGCTTTTTTGCCTTGCACCAACTGCATGCAAAGTCAGATGGCCAATGCAGAGTTCATAGAAGAAGTAATGACGCCGCGTACGGTTTCAAGTCCATCTTTCGATCTTAACTTACGGTTCAGCTGAGAACTCTTAGTGAGATTAATCGATGTTTATCAGAGTGTATGTGGTACATCCCAACAGAATTTCGCAGGAATGTAAAACGGTGTACCAGTTTTTAAAGCAAGGGCCTTATTTTTAAAAATCATCTTCAAGATGAGCAGCAGCCATTTTATAAATTGCAGTCAATGCTCCATTTTACTTGTTCATCTAATTTAAAAATGATTGATGGTAGGCCTACGAGTTGTTTGGAAAGTGAAATCGGGCCTGCCACAACAAAAAAATGTTGACAAGCACTGGATTAGATTACATCTTAGATCATCTACTTTTCTGTTTTAGGTGTTTACGAATCCTATTTTTCTAAATTTTAACGGAATGAAATATATTTTCGTTTGTGTTTTTCTTACATCTTGGCTAGCGGCATTTGGCAGTAAGTTATTTGACGTGATATCATCTTGATAAACCGCATCCTCACAGCATCACCCTTGTCCGGTGCAAGAATTGAACCCACATCAAACTGCCTTCCTATAAGCCAGCAAGCTGGGAGGCCGACAAGGCAAGCAACTTCGAACCGTTGGCTTCCGCCTCTTTTATCAAAATTCCTCTTGATTTTTTATTCACAGGCGGACGTCGACTTTGCTTTCGATTGAAATGTCACAATTGGAAAAACATTTCGATCGGCAACGAGGTGAGTGACAGCGGCACTGGGCGGGGCCGGCAGCGCCGTAACTTCTTCATATGTCAACATAAGCGCAGCGTATCTTTTTGTACGAGGAAGTCTGAGGCAAAAGGATGATGAAGAACGTGCTTCTATTTTTGCCATGAATTTTTCAGAGCAACTTTTTTGCAATTTTCAGCTCCATAGTCAACTAACGATATTTTTTGAAATCAATATTTTTTGTGCGATTTTTTTATATTTTTAGCCCATTTTTTAATTTCTGGAGTGGCTGAAAAAAATTTGTGTACAACCTAATTTTACATCAATGTGCATCACATTGTGTAATGAGTCACTAGGGAGTAAATCAGTTGCCTCACAACAGCGATGACAACTTGAGTTCAGACCTGCTTTGGACTTACCAGTACAGCCACGCCCATTGCAATCAAACAAGAAATATGCTGCATCGTTTCACGCTACAGCTCAGTAAACGAACCCACGGCTTCAGGATTGCCCGTTGGCTTCTTGCCGACTGAGTTCGATCCTCGGTTTGATTCACAAACTGACCTTAGTCTATATTATTACAGAAATCTTGTTCGTGTCGGCAGCTTCGAGGGATATGTCCGAGAAATTACGATCCGGTTTGCGGATCAGACCGAAGAAAATATCCCAACTTCTGCTCTCTGTGTGCTAGGAATGGATGCAAGATGAAAAAAAAGTAATTGTTTGTTAGGAGGAAGACCATCCAAAATATAGGATGTGGATCTTTCAGAAAACAAACTTTCCACATTTTTTGGGATTAGATAAATTCTCATTCATACCCCCGAAGTAATTCACCACATTTTTCACGACCCAGTCTTTAGTAGCGAACAACGAATCATTTTTGACTCCACCAATCAACAGCCGTCTCATCGTCAAGGCGCGGTCCCCGACCCCGTTTGAGGTGGGTTGAAATGGCTGTTTGCCTTCCTGAGGGTAACAGCCACCTCGGGCACTCCCATCATATATATCATTGTTTCGCCGTGCTGCCCTCTGAACGACCGCAGTAGGGTAGCACTCAGTCTCTCTATAACCAGTCTACTGTTATCTCTCTTCTTCTCCTGCCTCTCTCTTGCCCATTTTTTTATTTTTCTCTTGATGAGCGGCAGCGTTTATCCTAAACCCGGTCTCATTTTTACCTGTTCATGTATGCTGTTTTGTGACCTGGATGGGTGGGTCGGTGCAATGCTGCACCTACTCCAAATAGGTCCAATTAAGATGCTCACTATTACCCTTCTTCAAGATTCAAAACTCTAGGCAGCTATCATTCTTGGAGCTGTCTTGCTGCGTCCCTGCTGTTTCTCGAGGTCCCAACCTACCAACACTGTGTCTTCCTCTTTGGCCTCCTCCAGCTTGTATAACTCCATAGTTCAACCTGGTCCATCTGGCCTTCTCTGCCAATGCGTCGCTGCCGCCCACACTCGTCTTCAAATTTCTTACCTTCTTTGCTCCCACTTTGCTTTTTCTCCCTCTTCACCCTCCCCATTTTTTATGTTTCTGGCTCTTTTCTTATATTTCCTGCTTCCTCTTCCTCCCCTAGTTCGCTTGGGATTCTTCAATGGTTTACTAGAGGTCTTCGAGTCGGAAGCGCGGAACTCACTCACTTTACCTGGTCTTATCTTGTAGATCTTACCTACATCCAGAAAATCAACCTTAACTCATCTTCATCTTTCGGGATTCCTTGATACACTGCTCCGCAATCTGATCACACTCATTCCCGGTCTGGCATTCTTTCTCTCAATGACCCGCAAGGTAGCGGTGGTATCATTGTTATCGTCTGGCAGGGTCTATGAACTTTTTACCTCCTCTCTGCTCTGCTAAACTTTTCTGCTCTGATTATGTATGAGCCGACAATTCCTCTTTGCTCTCTTTCCTTGATGTTTATGTTCCCCCTATTTGCTCTTCTTCGACAGATAGCAGAACCGACTCCTTCGGCGGGTTTATTCTTTCCTCCTCCAAAAATCTCCTCATTCTGGGGGACTTCAACTGCCATACCTTTTTGTGGGACTCAAAAGGTACTTCTGATCCCCATGGGGAGGAAATATTTGATTGGTGATCTTCTCTGACCTCCCTTCCCTCAACGATCCAAACACGCCAACTCTTCTCCATCGCTTTTCTGGCAGTCGCTTCATTCCTGACATCTTCTTTGCTCTCTTCTCTCTTGCCCTTTCTTGCTCCTGGGAGGTGCTACAGAACTTGGGCTCTGATATTCTACCAAATCTACTAACCGCCCCTCTTTCTCCGTTCTTCCAACCCAACGAACGTCCCCCTTTCTTTGATTTTCTGAAGACTCGTTATGATGACGTTTGCTTTATACTTTGACTCTCTCTGTCATTGGACAGAAGAATACTCGTCTCTTTCTATTTCCACTGCTGCTGCTCTCTTTACTTCTCTAACACTAAATGCGGCCTAATCTTCCATTCCTTTCGACCGCATCACGGTTAGTGAAAGACGCAAGCCTTTCGCGGCCGCTCACAGAAGTGATGAAGATCGCCAGGCTTACATCTCCGCTTTAGGACGGGCTTGGTTTGTCATCGCCAAAGCCAAGGCTGAGGCATGGCAGGCGACATGCTCTCTTCTCTAAAATCTGATTCTAAATCCATGTATTCTCTCTTGTGTTTTGTCGCTGGTTCCTCTTCCTCATCTTCCTCCTCTCCTAACTTCCCCAACTGTTCCTCTCCAAGGGAGTCGGCATCGGTCTTCGCCGACTACCTGAAATCCCACTTTCTGTCTCCCAGCCAAAGAACTTGCAGAGCAGAGCCAGAGGCTACCTGTCGGAGCTCTGCCGAGCCACGTGCCCCAATGTGTCTCATTTGTCTTTCTGCTCGCCTTTCTTCTCTGTTGAATTTCTCGCAGCTATCACAAACCTCTCCTCGTCCACTGCCATTGGCCCAGACAAAGTTGCCTATCCCATGCTAAATCACCTTCCTCGCTCTGGCATGGATTTTTTTCTTCATATCTTAAATCTTTCCTGCCATCTGTCAGACATTATTATTATTCCCATTCCTAAACTGAGAAAGCCTCTCGACTCTCATGCTTCCTTCCGGCCTATCTGTCTCACCTCCAGCGTCTCAAAGCTGTTTGAATGCATCATTCTATCGCATGTACTCTTCTTTCTGGAATCCAACTCCATTCTCTATCCGCCAGGCCGGTTTCCTCCTTAGACGGTATACACTCGATCAAATTCTGTTCCTTTCTTCATTCAATGGGTTTAACTCGATCAAATTTTCTTCATTTCAAATGGGTTTAACAAACCCATGCCAGAAGAATTCTCGGACGATTCTTGCTACGATCTACTTCTCTTGAGCTTTTAACTCTGTCTGGCATCCGGTTTTTTTCACAAACTTATTTCAGCTGGCCTCCTTCCTTGCTTTGCTTGTTGGACTCAACATTTCCTTTGTGACAGATGCGCTTTTGTGGTTTCTCAAAATCACAAAAGTCGCTCCTTTCGAGTCCAACAAGGTGTTCCGAAAAGGTTCCGTTCATGGTCCTGCACTTTCTTTTTCATCCAACATTTTCCTGCGTCTCTGCCTTTTTTCGTGAGTTGTTCTCTTTATAATGAGAACCTGGTCATTTCCCTTGATCCCTGCTGTGGTGAAAGCTACACAAGCTCTGATTCAACTGGAGCGCTGGTGTGTTCCCCTCAATCTGAGCAAATGTGAGACCTCCTTCGCATCGATGGATTTACATCAACCTAACTTCCACCCCACTTCGTTTCCTTCAACTCCCCCCTTCCACATCAATCCTAATTCCAACTTTTTTTGGGGTCATGTTCGACCGCACTCTTTCCTTTTCTAAACAAATATTTTCGTTGAAGGCCAAGTTTTTTTTCTCGTCTCAAAGCCGTACGCTGTATCTCTGCCTCCTCGTGCGGCCTCAAAAACGAGTCTTTCTCTGTGTCGAGCAAAGCTTTTCTTTGGCCCCTTCTCAGTTATGCTTCACCTCAATGGTGTCCTTTTCTTAGCGTTACCAAAGTTATTAAGTTAGAACACCTTTACCGATCGGGTAGTCGCGCCATCACCGACTGCCTGTCGTCTTTTACCAACCCATGTCTCCTCTCCAAGGCGTCTCTATCTCACTACGAATCACTCGGACTCATTTCACTCTGTCATCCTATGAGAGGGCCCTTTGTCTGTCGGCCTCCTTTTACCGTTTCAGGTTTAACTAAACTTGGAGTGAAACCAAGATTCTCCAGATCCTTCTGGAGAGCTTTTGCATCCACTCACCCGGTCATGCCTTCTGCTACTTCTAGGGAGGTTCTCTTTGCTTGCCCTCCCTCTCCTCCTAGGAAATTGCCTTCCTTCACTGTGGAGCTGATTCTTTACTCTCCATGCTCTCGCTCTGATTCTCCTCTCCCTCGCCAAGGTGTGGCTCTCACTCACCTTGACACTCTCCACCTCACGATCTGGACAGATGGCTCTGTTTTTTTCCCTTTGGCGAACGTGACTCTGGCGTCCTGCTCACTATGTGGCGCTGAGACCACTCTTTCTTTTTCGGCAGGCAGTTTTTTTCGAGTTTTTCCGCTGAAGCCTGCACCATTCTACAAGCTCTCCGCTGGTGCCAGCAGCACCAACATGTGTGTTATTTCTCCTCTATTCTTCTTTCGCTGTGTCCTCTTTCTTTCTGTACTATCAGGCTACAATGGGTCCCCGGACACTCATTTCTCCCGGGAATTACGCGGCCAACAAGTTTGCCAGACGGAGAACGCCGCTTCTGCAATCTTTCTCTTTGTGTCTTTTCTCGGAGTGGACGCGTACTGTCTCATCTAAATTCTTTGATGCACAAGATTCCTCGGTGTTCACGGAGGAATTTGTGTTCCCTCGTCACGCTTGCTGTGTCTTCTCTCATCTTAGCTGCAATGGACAGAGCCTTCCAAACTCTTACCCCTTTAGAATCCTTCATAATCCCTCTGAAGGGGTCGGGCAACAACAAACCGCTTTTGCTAGGGAATCTTGACGTCGGTCTGTGCTTGACCACGCGGCCTCTAGTCCAGACCGCGGTCAGCATCCCTGTTTCTTCACCTAGGAAAGGCTAGGCACTATATCTTTTTTAGTTACCTTCTTAGTTGCTAATTTTTTATGCAGATTCCCTATAGTTAAGTACGTTGGTAAATACAAGAATAACAAGTGCGGCTAGCTTCTTCATCTTTATCAAGTCCCAATTGTACAAAGGATCATTCGAACAAATATATCATCATTACGACGTCACCCACACAACACAACGAAGATGTCATAGCAAGAGTAATAATAATTTATTGAACGAACGTGTCACGATAGAGTAACTATTTCATTTACTACAAACTTGATACAGTGACGTAACAATGTTGCTTTGTATTGACGTAACAATGATGATTTGATTGATATGACTGAGTTGTTAGCAGCATCGGAGGGCAAGGAGAGAGCAGCTACAAGAACCACAGCGCACATACCTTGCGAGAGTTATTTACAGAAAGATATTTACAAATCCAGGGGGTGCCAGCACTCCCTAACACCAGCGTCCACTTTCGGAGCGTCGATCGAGCTTAATCATGACGAGATTGGAACTCACAACCTTCACATCGCGGGAGGATTGATAAGCGTGAGGTAGGACTTTGCCGCCTGCGTCATGCTTCGTTGGTCGCTCGTCTTTCCGCAAGCGATCGCCGCCCACGCCGAGTTAAGCTGCAAGGAAGGAAGGATTAGCGGGAATCGAACGTGCGACCTATTGCTCGACCAAAAGGGTGGGACAGTTCATGTAGCTGCGAGTTCCATACCAGTGGGTTCTCCAGTGATCTTGATACAATGCCATGTATGGTTGTAGAAGGGATTCATCGTGTCTGCAGCATTGGCCAACCCCAAAGCGGGCACAAGCATACGTTGCGCTATTTCCGGAGCGAAAACCGGAGATCGGCACCAACTCTAATCAACGTAATCCTCGCAAGTTCTTTAAACGTCCCCCATCGCTACCCTCCCCCCCCGTGAGGCAGGCACTACTATCGCTGCGTGAACCTCCTTGAACGAGCCCATACTAATCAAGCTCACCTGGTGATCCTTCATCTTCCTCTTCCCCATCACCGTCGGTTTCATCAATGAATGCAGTGATGACGTGGATGCTGTCAGTACCAGATCCGAATCGTCGTCAAGAAAACGCGTGACGTCATCGTCGTTCGCACCCAATGACGTCAGATCACCCTCGAAGTCGTCGAGAAATTCACTGCCACTGAACGGTGCAAGGGAGTCATCCCCAAATTCAGGGGGAGTGGAAAATGTTTCGACGTAGGAAGACTCTTCGCAACTAAAGGGTTGCCCGTTGGAGAAAAGGGGCTTCGCAGCGAAGGCGGGCGGGGGCGCGTCGAAGGGGGAGGGTTCTTGTTTTACAGTAGAGCGAGCGATCTGGCAGTTGATGTTGGGGGTTCGCGTTTTCATCCAATCATCACCGAGCAGGAGTGCCTTGCGCGCGCGCTCCCCCTAAAACAAAGACAATGACGACATAGCAGTCAATGTGCAGAAACGACCGCAGCGGATTTCGATCCACCACCCACCTTATGCTCGCTGTTTTTGCTCTTCACGTTAGGCTGGTAATCCACCTTCTCCTCCCGATTAATCATCTCGAAAAGATCGTCCAGGGACTGCAGTGAGGGAGGCTGAAGAAGGAAAAGGCGTCTTATAAACCTTGTTTTGCAAAATCAAGCGAGATCATGCGGAAATAAATTGACAAGAACGGTAAACACTTAATCGTTAGGCTTTCAGGAGAATGTCCGCGCAAGTCATTAATGCGTTCGAGCTCATGTTGTTTGCATGTCGTTAGTGAGACTGAGGCGCTATTACGGGTTGACTGCTCAGCCCTTCATCACCTGTTATATAAAGATAAAGGTGGCCAGTTAGAGGTCATACCAAGGTCACAACAATGCGTACTTGCCAGGCTTTGTTAACACTACCGTGCCAAACAATAAACGCGGCAAGTGAATACCATTTTCAGTCTTTTAGTATGACTTGACCAGCAACTCAAAGCCAGGTCTACCGACAACAAAGCGGACACTTCAACCACTACACCACGCCAACTCCTTACAAGTTGAAACAAATAACGATTCTGTTTTATTTAACTACGAGCTTGTGACGTCAGAGCAAAGCTGAAGCTGACATCAGTTTTTGCAAGAACACTGATGATGCTACTCGCATAGCAAAATGAATTTGCTTTTATAAAAGTGACAACACTCTTTATTGACTGATTCCAACTACAGCTTTGCTCGAGAGTTTTAAGAACATACACACAAAACAAGAATCGGATTAAAGTGTGAAATATGACCGGATTAAAGTGTAAAATATGAACTAAACATTCCGGCGTAACGTCCTCACTATGATGACGAAGTATTTCGACGGAAACTTTGGAAAAGATGATCCAAACGAGCTTTCCGTGGTTGCCCACCATTGATAAGTCCATCACAAAAAGTTTTAAACATCTCGCTTTAAAGTTGGCCTCGCAACAAACTCCTCCCACGGAACTCACCATGGCGATGGGTCCGTGCTTCTGTACCTGCGCGGCCATTGCGTTCTTGAAAGGAGTAGGAGTTCGTGGAACGGATTCCGCGATGGAGCGGCACAAATTAGGAGTCGATCTGCGCGGAAAGATTTGGGATCAGAATTGCAGTTCTTTAAACGTAATCATGAGGTGCCCAGCTACTCTCGGTGTCTCCGATTGTCCATGACATTGTTCTAGTTAAATAAAATAGTGGATGTTCGCCTAGCAGGTGGCAAGAGAGTTATAATGAGGACGGCATTGGGCTTGTATTGATTGCTCATCATTCAGACCAGATCCCGGCCATGTACAGGCTGCACCTGACTAATGTTGCTCAACACTTGAGCCTTCATTGATCTGGTATTGAATTGCCCTCAAATGGAAGAGCAACGTGTCACAAAACAAATTTAGTTATTCGCAGGGCATTAGGTACGGTACGGAATGGTTTGCCGTACTCCATACTTTGAAAAAAAAGTATCGTACCGAAATTCCGTACTTTACTAAAATACTGTACGGAATTTTTTCCGTACCGTAATACCATATCAATTATTTGCTAAATTTTTGTTCTTACTTAACAGTAAACGTGTGCTGAGATCAATATCAGCAGAAGTACAGAGGCTACGCTAGTAGAGAGGCTTTACAGAGTACTTATGAGTTCTGACAATAGTTAATCACTCATTCTTGGGATAACTAAATTCCCTCGAATAAAACTATTCTCTTAGCACTATCCCAGTATCCCTCTGGAATCTGTCGCAAAACTAGAAACAATCTAAAGTAATAGAATTCCCCTGGAGTAACACAATCTCACTGAAATCTAGAATAATCAGTAATCGTAGCAACTCTCTATATATACAAAACAAGTTCTAGAAGGTTCAAAAGATAATTCTAGCGATTTCTAATAAAACAAAGACTATGACATAATTACTATACTCTTGCAAAACACAATTGTTACATCACAGAACGAATCTCCTAGAAAAGTCGAGAGAGTTATCGTACTTCAAAACATGTTTGTTCCGTCACAAAATGCAAATTTCAAGAAAGTTCTAGGCCAATTAACTCAAGTAGGGTCAAACTTGAATAAATAATGCTATTTTTGTTACAGCTGTAAAGTTGGAGCTTAGTGTGACTTTTGTTTCAACAAAGCAAGCCTTTGGAAGACTTTAGATTAGGCCGCCGGGAAGAGTACAATACGCTACAGAAAAAATATCCCGTATTTCCGTAACGTGCTTTTCTTCAAAATTTAACCGTACCGCACCCAACCTCTGTTTTGTCATGAGACGTGCGTATTTTTTAACAAAAAGACCTTCTATACAGTTAAGGCACGAATTTACTTAATTTAAAATTTAGAAAACAAGGTCCTCGCCTTGCAATACGATGAAAATTATCTATCAATAGGCTAGTAAAAGAATTTGTGCGCATCCACAAGAGGAGGTAATACGACCCACCAAGCCTTTGCAGAGTGGACTTTTGGCCCGCAGTCATTAAAAGGTTCCCTAGACCAAAGCCAGGGGCAGACCTCAATACCGCCTGCCTCTTCGCCCTTTATCTAGACCGGACCAGCTCAAAAATCACTGAATACGCGAGGCTGCTGCCGCGCCTTACTCACTCGATGTTCTCTTTGTCCACTTTTCCGGGGGTTAGCTGGGTAATGGTGAAATCCCCTTTGACAGGAGTTGAGGTGAGGGAAGGAAGCTCCATGGAGGAGTTCATGAACTGCAAGAAATCGATTGTTAACGTCTCGATGCAGCACATTGTCACGTCATACTTACTTTGGAAGGAGAAAAAGGCAGGGTTTTTATGGGCGTGCCTCTGTGAGGAAGTCTACCTTCCATCGCAGTTCCCTTTCTTAAACTTTGACAGGATTGACCCCAGGTCACCGATGACGTATTGTTTTCGGAGGGATTACTTGAGGCCATATTTTTTGAAAACTGCAAAAAATCAAATATTATGAGCTGCCCCCTCCGTAGTACACAGTGGTCGTACCTGTGTGGAGATCGATGGGAGTTTGTTGCTCGCTTCCAGTGCACCCCCGTCCTCCACTGACGCGATCAACTCGTCTGAAATCATTCGTAATTATTATCTGCTCGACTGGTGCTCAATAGATCGCAGGTTCGCCGCCAGCACGGGTACTGCTGCTGCGTCCTTGAGAAACGCGTCGTGATTTCCTTTGACGTTCGTGGGGCAACAAAGTAAGCAGGGTGTGCTGGTAACCTCCGAAGAAGGTCTCAACATAAGTTGCTTCACGAAGTTTTGTAAACCCTCAGAGACAGAACGCGCGACTAACCGATGTCAGGTTTGTCCGGATAACATGATGTCACAATATTTACCGATCAATGTCTCGGTGAGCTGGTCGTTCTGAGGGGCGTCATTATGCATCGGGAGCTGGCGGGAAACCGAGCACTTGATCGCGTCGTTGCTATAAACGAAAGCTTCGTTGCTAGGCACGATTTGCTGGGGATTGGCTTGTTTGCGGGTTTGAGGGCGTTTCCTAAACAAAGATCAGGGTTAGTTTTGACACCGTCGCTGCGGGGAAAAAAGTAATCACCGTTTGAGGATGGTCGGAGGGGAGAGGATCTTGGTGGCGGCAGGGGAGAGAATGGGAATGAGGCCCGCGTTGTGCCGGGAGAGAGTGGCCAGGTTCTTGCTGGTCAAGCGGATCTCTGAAAAAATAAAAGGTTTTGTTTATCGGAAAATTAAAAAATCTCAGATGGAAACAAATCGGTGGTTTCAGCAGCTGGGAGTTCGATGCCAGTGTAGATCCTGTGCTTTTGTGTCTCCGTGAGAGGCATTTTACATCAGTTTCCCTGCTTGCTTGCAGTTTTCTTGGTACAAATGGTCCTCGCCAGCGACACTGCCGACTCCGAACCAGACCGGCATCCTAGTTGTTCACCGTGCAATAATGGATGGCAACATCTCAACAACTTCGTGCTCACCGGTTTTTCCGGCCCTGGAAAGACGGGCAAACTTGATGGGGGTGACATGCTGGTGTAACCCCTCATGAGGATGCTGAGAGGCATTCCAAGACTTTGATTCCTGAAACAAAATCTTCAAATACATTGTTGTTCCGCACGACGTTGATATGAGTCTTATTTGCTTTCAATAGTGAACGAAGAGCGGTGATTGTGATATCAAGGGTGAGACGTTTGTTCAAAATTGACAGAAAACCCCAAATTAAATGCGGGGTACGACTCGAAAATAACTAGCTATAGTTTGGTGGGCTCCTCAAGAAGTTCTAGAAGTAGCTGATGTTCGCTTTTCGTCGCGTGCTACCCGGTACGAAACACTACATTACCTTCAATATAGCAGGAAGTCGTAACATGTTCATCCCGTGCAGTGGTGAGCGTGCGTTCACGAGATGGATGCCGTCCGGCGTTTGCTCGCAACCGTTCTGTGAAATGAAACAATTAATGCGCGATTGTGTACAATGGCAACTATCTCAAAAACAATCTGCAAGCGAGCCTGCGTGTGCGCGTTCGTGCAAGCGAGCCTGCGTGTGCGCGTTCGTGCAAGCGAGCCTGCGTGTGCGCGTTCGTGCAAGTGAGCCTGCGTGTGCGCGTTCGTGCAAGTGAGCCTGCGTGTGCGCGTTCGTGTCACTAAAGTTTGAATTTTTATTTCACTTACTTGGTGATATTCATCTTCTTGTGACACCACAAACGAAGAGTCATGATTGGTAGATTCGCTACCGCTTGAATGACGATAAACTTGAAATTGGCCAATCATGTTCGAGTAATGGGTCTGTAATTCACATCAACGGTAAATCGGTGATAGTTAAATATTGTGACATCACAATAACCTACTTGTGAATTCCATATCGGCAATACAGGATGCCTGGCCAGTGAGCCAAGCCTGTCGTAGATGTGCTGCGGGATGGGGCCGGAAAGGTATCCTTCGTTTTCCACCTTCCTCTTCATGGTGGAATTCCAGTGATTCTTGATTGCGTTATCGGTCCTGTCGTAGCGCACGCATTGTTATCACGGTCATGATTCACTACTATCAGGTGATTTACCTGCCGGGCAGCAGTTTCGCGATCTCCGCCCACCTGTTCCCCAGCCTCTTGTGCGCTTCGAAGATAATTCGGTCTTCCTCCTCACTCCATGCGCACTTCTTGATGTCTGGATTCAAGTGATTGTGCCATCTGCGTCATTATTACGTTACAAGCGAGCCCGTAACACGTCGCCCAATGACGTCATACCTCTCGCGGCACTGTTTGCCGATTCTTCCTTTCAAGTGCTTCGATATGAGCGACCACTTCTTGGGGCCGTACTTCTTGACCAGTTCCACCACCAGCTCATCCTCTTCCTTGGTCCATGGGCCTTTCACCAGCTCAGGGCTGAGTACTTTCTGCCACCTCTGGAGACACTGAACGTCGGAGCGGTCCTAAGACCATTTTGACGTCATAATGTGATAGTAACAAACTATCGGAGCACAAAACACAATGGAGTTGTGGAAAAAACAAATTAACCAACCACGGAAAAAGCTCCTTCTCCACCATGACAACCGCGAAACCAACGATAAAAATAAATTCTACGTTATTGGCGTGGCAACCCTCTTGCCCAGGGTAGCCGCAGAAGTTCTTATATTCCAGTCGGGGGCAGTTGTTCTATCCATGGAAGTTTGAAAGTTCGTACATTCACGTTGCTACTTACCTCAAAGAAGGAAGCAATTGTTTGAAAGTCATCCATACCGTGTCGATCGACCAGCCTCTTCAGCTTATCGTCCTCATCGCTGCTCCATCGCGCTTTTGTCACTCGCTTACCGCACGAGCTCGATAGAACACCTGTGCAACGTCGGGTGAATTGTAGCAATGCATTAGCCGCACCACACACTGCCATGTTTATGCTTCACATAAAGATCGCGAGTCGTCAAAACATGAAAGATTAGAAAATAGAATCCAGACGTGATACTACTACACTGAGAACAAGAAAAGTAGTGGGGGCCAACTAGACTTTAAATTTCCTGAAGCGCGCAAATAGCTCGTTCAAAAAATCGTAATTTGAGGCATTGCGTTGATCTGCAAATCTGGAGAATACAAGCACCACCTACCTTGACTGCTTGTGAAGATCTGGGCTGGTTTCACGTCATAATCATGTTCGTAGTTGGATGATGCGGAGGAATCCTCCGACGCGAATGAATCGATGCGGCGAATAATGCGATCGTTTTGACGCAACGAGTTCATGGTGACGTCATTTGATGTGATGTTGCATTGTAGTTGATTCGGAGGAAGAACACTTAACATCGCACTCATTTACATAAGTCTAAATAACACGCGATATTTAACGTAGAACGCATGGTTCGTTTACTTGACAACAACTGAAATTGTTATTTTGTTTCATCACGTGGCGATCATCAAATTGTTCCATACATCGCCTCGACTGAGCTACCTGTCATCATGATATTGTCCCCTGGTCAGGACAAGCTTTCACGCAGTTTTAGCGTCAACCGGTACGTTGCCGCCGCCTCGCTGGTTAAGGTCACCACCTGCCTGCCTCATAAAGATGGAGGTACATCGTTAAGTGCCTTACCCAAGGGCACAACAAGCAACTAGGCCGGTTCAACAAATGAAATCAAACAATAAGCAAAGCAATCTGCGCGAACCAATGCCGCTTGTCCTGATCTCAACCTCGTCTCCCTGCTCACAACTTCACCAATCACGCCACCTCTCTATTGATCTCACGCTAGCAAGGTGACATAATAATCACTTCTTTGTTATTTAACAATGATTGTAAGTTGAGTGGGGTTGTTTTGGCCCGCAGTAAACGCGCAAGTCTTGAACTGCCCGAACACCACAATATCAACAATAGTTCTGCACACAATTTATCACGGTATTGAGTATGTAATGCCTCGCGGTCGGTCTATTTGTTTCATCATAATGCAGAACCCGCCATCACACTTTCTCTCTTCTCACTCAACCAGGACTGCAATCCTCACTCTTCTGCAAGTCACCACTCGGTCGCAACAACTTCAATCAGCCGCTTTATCATAATTATACGACTTTCACACAGACGGCCACTGCTTTCCTTTTAAATTCTGTCTCGGTTCCTTCACTTATTCAAGTTAAATAGAAAGTTAAACTTTTTCCTTCGTAATTAAATCTCACTTGAAGAGAGTTTACAAAGGCTGTCAATAGCGCGGCATTGAATTCCATAGAAAAGCTCGCTCCATTGTGATGTTTGCCTAAGTGATCACGCAGGCAAGCCCCAGCAAGTCGAGCTGATACTTGGCCATAAATAAAATCGCAGAACGCCGGCTACACGCGATGAAACGTGGCTACATTATCAAAACATGTGCCTTCCTCAATCAAATAACAAAATGGGTTTTAATTGAGAACAAGTTATTCATAATAATATTGTAAATGATAAAAATTCTTCTCAAAATAAACTAAAATATTACAAAAGAAAGTCGGTTGCCTTCCACAAAACATTCAATGGATCATGTTTCGGACACAACTCGATAAAGCATGGACTTAAACAAACAAATAATTTCTTTTATAGGACTTCGTGCCTTTGAAGAGCTGTTCAACTACTGGTTAGTTCTTGCTATCTTGAAAACATTCACAAAAAAAGCGTTTCGTGACGTCATCAGTCACGGTGATATGTTACCGATGAAAACGTCATAAAAAGTTTTCTAAAAAGCAGTTTTTAATAAACAATAAACCACATTCATCACGTCACTTCACAATCAATCTGTCGAGCAGAGCAGGGCAAAGCAGCAACAATATTTGATAAAGTAAGATTGTCCAGTCAGATTACAAATAAAACGAAAGCTCGATCAGTGCTGGCTTTAAATGCTGTCCATAGTGATTGAAATACCCCCTCTGTATAACGAATCAATTTGGTTTTGCTTGAAGTTTTAGCCAAGCCAATCTTAATACAAGTTCCACACTAGCTATCGAACTACCTTAGAACTCAGAAACATGTTTTTAACAAATTCAAGACATCACTAAACTTCCTGAAACGAAGATGTGAAGACGAGCTGATAATCACATCGAAGAATCGCAACAGAGATGATGAAAAGCTACGATGGAGTTCAGCCGACATTTCATGACTCGTGACCGCATCAATCGACCCAATCACTACCATGTTTCCAATACACAAGATGAAAAAATAACGCGAGCAAATCGGAAGTTGTTAATTGACTGCAGCGGTTCCTCAAAAATGGCAGCCGCCAAACTGTAAATATTTCATAAAATCAATTGGCAACATGCACTCGGCATATGGCCATCACTACAAGTTCAATCATGTAACGCTGCGCAAAGCAAGAGAAATTTTTGCAACTAGAACCGTCAGTCGCGATACACATCGAACTTCTTCAACCGGAAGTCTGGACTACAAACTATTAGCAACGTCAACAACGCATGAACCACATAATTATGTGAAATGCTCACGACTCGCCTGGGAGTCGAAACCATGGTCAGTCGACAAAAACAAACGGGATTCCATCAGTAAGAATTTCAACTTGATTAAAAATATTGTTTGATGAAAAACATTCTTAGAATTCAAATGAAAGTTGCGGATGTGTCTCTATTCAGCGACTCGCATGATCGCTCACACAATTAACAATCTCGAACAAAAACCTTCACCACGACATTCGAGAGCACACAGCTGCGATCGGCGCCTAGCCCATTGTGACGAGGGCGGCCCATAGTTAATGCACAATGGTACAATCGGCTAAAGAGCATTTATAGGGAAAATCACATAACGATTGAAGAAATAATGTTCAAGTGAAGCAAGTGTTAGCACCAGTATGTGTGAGGAAAGAGCAAGGTCGTGCGGATATGGAACAAATAGGTTGGAATGCGGAGCACAATTCCCACAGACAGGAAACGACATTCTCACGAAACTAGACACCTCAAGTTAGAGTGGAACATGGGTGGCAGTGAATAGTTGTATAGACCATCGGGCACCTGCTGAAGACTAATCATTGTGATAAAGCTCAAAAAGAACAAATACTCAAATATTTTCATGAAAACAACGAAATGTAGGAAAACTTGAGATCAGATTGACACAAAACATTCGACATCATGTTATCGGATTATGAAGGTTTGATTGCTCGCTTCACACCGCAATCGCTCAGCTGTGTCAATAACAAAGCATGTCTCCTGATATAAATTCATCAGCCATCTTACTTTCATCGCGTAGAGAAAAATCAAAGCAATTTGTCAGAAGGGTCAAAAAATTGCTTATTAATCGCACTGTGATGTCACTGCCACGTAATAATAATGACGCCAATGACGTGAAGTGCGGCACTTGACGGGATTAGCTTTGAAATGAACGAGGAAAATGTTAATAGAAATTCCGTCAAGTCCAGGCTTGGTCGATTTGTTTACATAAGTGCTGTTGTTTGTTTGTTGCGGAGGTTCGCTGAAGTGCGTCACAAGCATCACATTAACGTGGAACTGCGATCAGCCACAACGTAGGTTGATGCCACCAACACAAAAGGAAGGGGGAGACAGCCAGTACCGCCTCAGAATATGCAACTTCTCGGACCATCAAATCACTGCCAGCATTAAGTTTCTGCACAACCAAGTTGCAAACACAAATTTCACGGACACCCAGCAAATACAAATGTCTAATGTGCTGCACCTTATAAAACAGTTGCGATGGGATTTGCAATCATAGCGCGATTACCGGCCACTTTTCATGTAGAAACGATCATAACTTGTTCAACATTTTCCACCGGACTAAGCAAACGCGATTAAATGGCACATGACGTCACTAAGGCAAGGTCCAGGCTTGCCCGAGTAAGGCGATGCTTGCGCGTGAAAGATCGCACCAGGTCGATGATCGTGAAGAAGGTGGACTACGCTTCGATTCTCATCAGATTATAATCGCACGTACAATGACATTTTCGTGACACCAAATGTTTGTCGCAAAGCAGGAGTACTGGGACTGGTTTCCAGAAAGGTGCCTCTGCGAAGGCAGCTTCTCCACAAGCCGCACTATTCCGAATCGCTTTGAGCGACCTACGCGACAACGCGAAAAGTCCATTAACAACCACTGCCTAGACCAAACAAAACGATTCAACACACTCGTCTGCGACGTATTCCACCTTCAACAAACTCCACATCAACTTCATTGATGAAGTCACTAATTCGCTACTACAAGCCGTCACAAACAAATGAGATTTACACGATTGCTGCTGGCCGCTTGTGGCTGATCTCGTTCAATCAAGATGATAAAAGCAATAATTGCAGTTATCAGTCACAAGCGCTGTTCAATTTCATTGATGCTGATTGGAGACATAACAAAGCTTGAATCAAAGTCTGTTTGCATTACGGGCGGGTGCTCGAAGAGAATGGTGAGAAAATGAGTCAGGAATTACGGCTGTCATAATTGGGATTTATGACTGCACAAAAGCATTTTTTTTCGTCACATTGTGGACGGTGACAAAATAATCAAATGAATGTGTTTTGATGTGAACGTCAAAAAGACTTTCGTGTGAAGAATGTTGACTCAAATAATAAGCTAGTCTAGTCTTGAACCCGGGGTAGATAAATAAACCTCATTGTGACAAAGAAACCTAACCCAATCGTTATTGTGACGTCATTGACGAAAGAATTCGAAAATGATGGGTCAAGTCCGAACCTGCCAGGCGCGTTTCTTACTACCAATGATTTTATTACCAAAATTTTATGTTCACATCAGTAAAATTTTGCGACGTTAAAACCTGGTTCGAATTTAGGGTAGCAAACGCAAAATTAATATCAACTCAAACCTAGATCAGCTTTACACAAGAAAAATTCTTTTCACAGCAAGGTCGTTTATACACAAAATCACGAGAACAAAATGTCGTCCTCCTCCATACTTTTGATAAACTTCGATGACGCGAAGCGAGAAATAAACTTCGATGCTTGAACCAAACATTTGTTGAAGTTGGCAAATTTCAAATATAATAGTAAGCCTCTAGCGCCACCTTGCAGAGCTGAAATACACACAACACTAAACAAAATGTCGACACGAAACCGATGTTTGAAAATATTCTGATTGGTCTGGAAAAGCTATACCAGCAAAAAACACAAATTTTTATACTTTATGGTTTGCGGGCGTTCATGTATTCTGTTTATATATGTAACATTATATTGCTAGCTATAATGTAATACATGTAACATTCATATAATAACATATGAGTGACATATATATATATATTGCTAGCTTCAAGTGGTTATATTATGAGCTGAGCGCTACATAAGATATAAGCCCACATTTCTCGTTGTTGGAGAGCCATCAAAGTAGACTAATTAAACGCGACTTCCTCAGTAATGAATTACCGGCTGCAAGCCAGCGGTACGGTCAGCGACCGATAGTAGCGATATGTGCGAATCACGTCAATCATAATAACAATTTTGACCGTGACGTCAACTTCAGAGTTAATATTCCCAAGCATCAGCACATAGGCGTAGCCAGGGGGGCCAAAGGGGCCATGCCCCCCCTGAATTTTTAGTCAAATTACAAAACAGTATCAAAAAAATAAAAACATAAATTTTTTTGCAGGTATATTAGAGTTTATTGTTGACTTTTAGCAAGGGGGTGGGTCGGGCGTGACTTTTTAAGTTTTTAAACTTTCAAATGTTATCAAACAAGATGTGTATGTTTTACACACTAAATATCGCCGAAGTTTTTCTTCGATGTCGCAGTCAAGGAATGAATTGATAATCCAAGCTATGGTAATTGCAAGAAATAAGCGTTTCGCTGAGCGCTCTCTTGTTTTGTTGCGATGCGGACTACTACAAAGACGTCGCTTCTTTTATCAGAACGTATAACCTACCAGTGGGAGTGGTTTCCTTGAAATTCCTTAAATAGTGCGTTATACGTCACAATTGAAGTTGAACTATTAAAGCCGTTCTTGATAAAACTACATTAGATCAGTGAAATCGCATTCGCACTTTCTCAGTTTTGTACAGCAATTTTTATAGTAGCGACGAGCGTAATTCACGAAAGGCAAAATGCCGTTATAAGTAAATGACGCCAAATTAAAAGTTGCAAAAATTTGGCCCTCCTCTCAATTTTTTTCTGGCTACGCCCTTGCATCAGCACGCACCATCATGTTCGGTTTGAAGCGAACGAGATCTCACATTTGGAAACCGTCGACCATACGAAGCGGTTGCTGAATACTGAACTATCTACAATGTACGAAGGAAAAATGCTATAAATTTTATCAACGAACCACAAGAAGCTAACTGCATGTCTGTACAAAGTTCTAAAGTCGCGGCGACATCACGCATCTTTACGAGCACAGGTACGCGCTGTGTGATCAATTTGTTTGATTATGCAAATCCCAATAGCAAAAGTACAGCAAACAATGATCGATCGACAGCTCAAAATCGGCATGTAACGCGCGAGGATTCATTGCCCTACCACTAACACGTACGTGTTAAGTGCTGAATCACAGACTATCAATGTCACGAAGAAAACGAGAGTGAAGAATAAAGTGCAAGTCAAATCAGCGGCTGGTATTGACAAGTAGCTAATCCACAATTGAAACAAGTTCTGCAACAGTTTAACCACAGATGGTGAGCATATGGCGGGATACGCTTTCTTGCCTTTCGTCAACAATAAATAATTAACCAACCAGAAAATCATCAATATCGAGGAAAGCTGTACCACTCACCAACATTTAAAAGAAGTAAATAATTTATTGCTAGAACAATTTTGTAATAGAAATACATACTCCCATAACTAGCAGTTAATGCTTGTTGTAAGAGGCGACTTTTGGGTACCCACCAATGGCAGTCCGCCTTGTTGGTGGTGGGGCTACTAGTCGGCAATTTGCGTTCACGACTGGTTCGAAATGGGCTGCCACTTTTCCCCTAGCCTAACTAAATTAAGTTGATGGCGTGAACCTGAATTGCTGTTTGCGCCATGCTTCCATCCCAAGGAAGACGAGGGGTAAACCAACCAACCAACCAAAAGCAGTTAACCAGATAGCCGCATTTGTAATTGCTGTTTTTTTGATATGACTAGGGGTGTTTGAAATGAAAATATCTCGAAATTTCGCAAAATTGCTTTGATTTGGTTTCGTTTCCAAAATTAAGCAATTTCGTTATGAGCTAGAAACCAATCCGTGAAAGGCTGGGTTTGTCCCGTGTGACGAACATGCTTTACATGCGAGCGGCCATTTACCATCGTCACATGAATTTTCTAAGGAGGACAATAAAAAAAATTCGAAATAAACCATATTTCGTATTGAACTATTTTTTCTAAAGTACAATTTTGCTTTATTTCCTTTTAAATTTTTTTTCGTGGTAAAATTTCGTTTCGGTTTGCCCCAGCAAAATTCGTTGAGCACCCTTAACAATGGCACGTTGTATGGTGGTACTTAGTGTTATTGTTATACAAAAATAAAATCAATACCTGACATTACAAGACTGTGATTTTAATTTTACTTCAGTTATATTCAGAGCGTAGAACTACTACGCTTATGTGTGCATGTGAAGGCATGCGACTACAAATCATGTCGACAGATTTTATCGGAACGTAAACTGACCAAAAACCAACAATAAATCAGACCTTATGATGTGATGGCGTTGAAGACAGGCCATGTAAAACAGAATTTAGAAACTACATTATGTGGTCACGCGAAAGTCAATATTCTTGGTAACTATTTAATCAAACTTCACATAGCATTACTTTTTTTTTGTCAGAGCAAGTTTCTGATTATCATAAAAACTCAGCAATACACTAACCCGTTAAGTCAGAAAAAGAAAACTACTGGTTTGTGCTAGGAGCTCAAAAACCAGATTATATCAAAATTATGGGAATTAAATATCGTTCCAATTTTGATTCTAAGACTATGCTACAAAATTAGTCAAAAATTGAAACCCTGAAATGTGCATTGGGAACCCAACTCTGCCCCCGGCTCATTCATGATTACTATATTTAACCGGTTACAAGACGAACCTTACTTTTGACACAAAGAAAGTAGCACGAAATTTTTGATAAATACATTACCATGCTCACACACTATATTAATCATAAAATAACACATCAAAGGAGTTTGCAAGTTGTCTTGTTGCTCTTGACTTTACTTTCAAACCACATGTTTAAAACAAATGATACAAGAAAATATTTCTTTTTCACTTACGGGTAATCAAAATCGTTAACTAATCAATAACTCTATTTTTGTTGCAGCAAGGCTAAATGGTATTTGCGTCGTAGATTCTAAGACATAAAAATAAACCTTTCTACTTCAAATAAATATGCCAGCACCACCTATTCACACTCAATCTTGCAATTCCTTCAAGTCAGCAGCTAAACAATGGCTTATATCAGGCCTGCACAACTCAAAACAGTAAAAGGAAAACATTAACTGAAGAGTTTTTCAGCGGGCCGCATGCCGTTACTGTTACTCGGAGATTAGGGTTGACATATCTGAAGGAGCACAATCCTTAACACATTTAAGATGACCACGTTCATACTTTTAAATCTGGCGAGTTATTCGCTCACTTTAGTTTCAAAACAAGAGTGAAACCTTTTTTTTTTCTTCTGGAGATCATCTTCTTTGAAGAACAAATTTTGAAATATAACTAGAACATTTTTAGACGGCTATTGCAGGGTGCACCAAAAGGTTATGCTGACCATACGATGTGCAGGCATAGCTTAAATCTTTCTAAACTAAGAACAAGCCATAATTCGAACCTGATCAACCAAAGCATAAGCTTAAATACCTACAACTGTTCTACTCGGCTGCACTGTGTTCAACTCAATGCTCTCAAGAGCCCAATCTACTGTTGTTATGACAATTTTGGCATTTTGGCCTTTTATGGCACTCAGTTTGCCAGTCACTCACCAATAACAGCATCACTGGCTTGCAATCATGTGCTTTAAGAGTCTATTGTCTAGATGATTTTTGTGCCCTTAAAATGGGCAACACAGTAACTTTTTGGTAGCAGAGATTTTCAGAGAAAATAATATGTAAGCCACTAAGCTGATCTGTGGCTCTGAAACAAATTTTTAAACACAAATTGTTGACTGGAAGATAAACAAAAATACGTGACTCAGCAATTCAAAAAACTTAATCAAGAACTAATGAAGCAAGTTAAGCTCACAAAGTAACCAAGCTACTCTGCGCAATCAACCAAAATTATTCCAGCTAGTCATACTAGGCCTATTTGACTAAGATTGCAGCCCCCTTCAGCAGGGTTCAGCAACCCACTGACTGCCAAATAAACCTCTTTAGCCTATGGTTTTTAAGTTAATTGTGATACTCATATCGCTCGGGAATGAATCTCTCTACACCTGTTAAGCTTGAATCGTCGCTAAGCCCAGTTATCTTTTTGTCTTAGGAGCTTATCTATTTGTCTTTGTAAAGGATTGTCTTTTTGCTTAACAGTATATACTTTATCTACATATACACTATACGCACGTCTCACCTGCAGTTTTAAAATGAAATCTAGAGTTTACACAATAACTGTATAGAAAAGTTTTTAGGTCAGTGGCAAGTAATCCATCATTATAACTAGCATTGCAGTAGGAAATAACTCGTAACAAAGCTTACAACTGAATTTGAAACTAAATGTCCATGCAAAAAACAAAACACCAATGGAAATAAAAAAAGGAATCATGAAAGTAAATTTTATGGCTACAACAATTTTCTAATTGTCTTAAAGTATGGTATCCTGAAATTTTAGGTTTGAAGTTTGATATTAGTATATGGTCTGGATTGTGTAGACAAAATTTATACCAAGGATGAATCAGAGCTTGGGCAAATGAAAGAGAAAATACCCACTGGCTACTTTGCCATTCACATTTAGTGTGTCTTTAATTATCACATTTGCCATTTAGCATACAGTGATGCTGTGGCGTAATGGATAATATTGCTTCATTTGAATATCTTGGTTAAGCATTCAGCTCTTTGCAAGGCTCAGTGTTCACTAAGATGAGTGGGGGGGCAGGCATATATACATAGCAGGGGGGTACATATTTGTCATATCACGTTTTTAGTACATCGTAGAAAGTGACCAATCACAAACGACTAAAAATTGATTTTTTAATACATCATAGAAATTGACCAATCACAAATGTTTAAGAATAAAATAAATTCCAAGGGTAAAAAGCCATCGATGGCAAATTAGCTACAGCCAAATAAAAAACATGTTAAAAGTGAATTATAGCCCAACTTGACCTGTCTTGCAAGCAGAATGAAGTTTCTGCATGTGCAAAGAACTATTTTCAGAGATGAAACACACCAAAACTAACTTGAAAGCACAAATAATAAATAATAGCAAATATCATTCTTCTAGCATAAGGTTAGCTAGAAAGCCAAAGAAGCAATGCCCTTCAAATGTCTTAAACTCAGTCAATAAAAGAAGATATCTTTAGTTGTATTGGCAACAAAATATCAATTTCAGAAAAAAGTCATCAAACAAAATTGAACAACAAAATCTTTTGAACTTTGTTTTTGCTTTTAGTCTCAGTCAGTCTATCTCCTAAATTTCAGAAACATTCAAGCATTGATATAAGTATCCTAATAATGTTGTGCTGGCAGTAAATGTCTTTGTAATTTTCTAATAAACTATTGCTGATTTGGTTAAGACTAATCTGCTAATCTGCAGCTAAATCAAGTTGTTAGGTAAAAACTGAGAATGAAACAAATAAAAGTGTTTTTTTTGTCACCATTTATGTGCTTTTAAATAAGCATATTTGCCACGATTCTGGTAGTGATGCTGCCTTCAAATGTGATTATGGGTTTAAATCTTTGTTGGCAGAATACTTAGACAAAAGCAGCATGCACTGTGGGAAGGGGGAAGGCCTGGTATGTAAATATATGGGATAGCATACACTAGAGGGAGCCAGGTACATTTTTTAAGGCAGTGGCTATTTCGTCGTCGACAGCAATTTGCCCTTGGAATCTATTTTGCCGTAGTCATTCATGTGTGTTTATATAGCCGTATTTGCTACAATTACGCCAGTGACACTGTGGTGTAGTGGATAGAGTGCACTGGTCTTGAGATACCATGGTTGCGGGTTCGAATCTCAGCTGGCAGGGCATTAAAAGAAAGGCAGTGTACACCAAAGGGGCAGGCCTGGTATGTAAATGTACGCAGTGTACACTGGAAGGGATTGTACAAGGTGGCAGATAGAGACCTGGGGGTGCAAAATTTTTTTAATTGGTTTTTAAAATTGACCAATCAGAAACGACCAAATGTCACATGTTTAGTACGTCATTTAGATTGACCAATCACAAATAACTCATGGCAAAATAGTCTCTGAGGGTAAATTGCCGTCGACGGCAAAATAGCCACAGCCTTTTTTTAATTCACCACAGAAATTGACCAATCAGAAATGACCATAAGTCACGTTTTTACATACCATTATAATTGATCAATTACAAATGTTCAACAGCAAAATAACTTCCAAGGGTAAAATGCCATGGCCAAAAATTGGCCACTCCATTAATAAAGCATGCGTAATAGGCAAAAAGTACCGCAAATGCCAGACTTTCAAATAACCAATCATAAAATGCCGTAAATCTACGTTTAATGTCATAAAAAGTGAAGTTAACAAATTTGCAAGAGAAAAATTGACTCAGCCAGCCAATATTCTTTCAATTTACTTTTGGCCCATGACTACGAAAAGGCTGTTGACCCCTGCCTTACAAAATCAGTCTAGATGTGCTAAGTTGTCAAGGCTACACAACTGCAGACAAAAGCTGCGCATGATGCTAGACATAGCTAATAATAGGTAAATACCACAGTGTTATTGATTTTTGATGCAGTCACTTGTATTAAAGTAGGCTTGAGGTCTACTGGTGTAGAACCAACCTACAGGTACTGCAGGTAACATTACTGATAAAGTTGTGACTAAACCAAAGCCCATTGAATGGTTAAGATTGAATTAAAAGATTTGACTTTTGGCCGTTTCTGATTGGTCAATTTTAATGACAAATTAGATACAATTTGCCTCCACAATGCACACTTCCTCCCAGTGTACACAAACCTAACATTAACATACCGGGCCCACCTTTAATGTACACTGCTTTTCTCTAAGTGCCCTGCCAGCAAAAGATTCCAACGTGTAACCGTTGCATTTCAAGGTAGCTGCACTGTCTTATGCGCCACAGTGTTATTGCCCCAATGAAAGCAATGATGGCAATATAAGCAACCATAAATGGCTACAGCAAAATAGCCTTTAAGGGTAAAATGCCGTCGAAGGCAAAATAGCCACTTCCAAACAGATAAAACGTAGTAGGCCCACCAACACATTTGACGTTTTTCTCTCCTAGCAGCCGCAATAAAACCACAAATAGTACGCAATCTTAAATCGAAATTATGTAAATTGTAAGTAGCTTAACTGAAATTACATATATATTCCTCCTATTTGACTACGGCTGGGTAATTTTAATAATAAATAAACTGAGCTGTTTCACTGCATCCCACGCGCACCACCACTTGTGTTTGCTTCTATTTTCTTTACTACAGTACTTTTCGCGCTGTTTTCGCAATCGCGTCAAGCGTTCCTGCTTCCTATTTTCTATTGATCTATTTAGCTGTTGTATCCTAATTAAAATTTTATTCATAACTAGTACAATGTTTTACACTAAAAGCTTACATAAACATGCAGTTTAGTTGCATCCTTTCAAGTTCAAAAACAGTTTTTTTACGCGATAGCGCTTTCTAACAATAGGGATGCTTGAAACCAACTCAAAACACCCGCCTATAAAGTCACGTGACAATTACTCGCTCCAGTAATCACGCTTGACATCTGCTGGAAGTTCCGCATGATACATCGCCACGCGATTTCACGAAGACTGGCCAGCGGCACTTAATACACGTCATTCTCAAACAATTGTGGGCTGTGGAATTTCATTTCAGCAAAAATCAACGACAAAAGTCTTTACTGCTAGCCTTCAGCGCTATGCGCTGTGGAAAGCGAAGACTAATCCAAGTTCATCCAATTGCTTCAACCCTAAAAAATTTGGGTTCGTACAATTGGCTATTGTGACGTTTATGATTCATAACTCTTGATAAAAGTTAAGAAATTTTACTGGTTTCGGAATACCATGAATGGTCAAAGATTGGTTGCTCTTGCCGCTTGTGCGAGCAAATCAAATCATGAAGCTAAAAGAGCGGAGGCACATGCCAGAGCGAGTCGAGTCTACGCAAAAAAGGTACGGTAAGTTAGCCAGTGGCCTACGCTAGGGGATGGGGAATTGGGGCTCAAAACCTCTTTCATGAAAATTGATAGCATACAATTTTTTAATACAATAAAAATCTATGCAAGCATTAGCCTAAACGTTGTTCTAGAAATCAAGAAAATACTTGCTTTTTGATGTAATTTTCTAAAATTTTTCTTAGGGCATGCCCCAGGGACCCCTTGGAATAATTGTGCGTTCTGCGTTCTAAGTAAGAGAAAACAAACTCTTCCCATGGCAAATTTCTGCGAACGTCGCTCAAGTCAGCTGTAGTCTATGCATCTACATGCTAATCTCATCAAGTTGATGGATTTATCAAAAAGAAATTGTTAATGAAATTTCTGCCAATCAGCACCACTTTTTCAGGCCTATTAAAGATATTTTTGGAGGGGAAAACAGTGATGAAAATCGAAAAAAATTAACCTTTTTGAAAACAGAAAGTTTGCATATTTTTCCACGCCAGATTTTAGTCAAACCTGCTTGACCTACCTTTACCTTAACGGGCAGATAAATAGCCTACCGATTTCCGGTACAGTAGGACCGATATCCGTTGTTTTCCGCTTACAGGCGGAGAAAGATGCGAAGGATGCGCAGGTGGCCGCCAATCAGCTCCTGCAGTTCTCGAAAAATTTTTTAGCCCAGATATTTTATTCATACGACAAGACAGAAGCGATTGTCTCTCGTGAGGATCTCGATGCATTGATCAAAATTGCGAACGTCAGTGATCACGTGATAGAAGCTGACACCCTTCAAGCTCTGCTAAATTGTGAGGTAATCACCTCGTTCTGAGGAAACAATGATAGCAATCAAAGTTTGGATATATTTTGAGTTGCAAAGTAGAAAATGCGGAACAAGTGCAAAATTTTCCCCAAGACAACAACAAGTGCAAAATTTTCCCCAGTTAGTTATCAAGTTTGCGCTGGTCTTGAGATACCATGGTTGCGGGTTCGAATCTCGGCTGGCAGGGCATTAAAAGAAAGGCAGTGTACACTGAAGGGGCAGGCCCGGTATGTAAATGTACGGGGCAGTGTACACTGGAAGGGATAGTTCAGCCTGGCTCGATCGCCGGCGCTGGGATCAAGTGCATAAATTTCCCCACATGGGGAAATTTATGCACTTGATCCGAAAATCCTTGTTAGCAAAGCTGTTGTAACCAAAGTGACTAATCGCGATAGCGAGCGCACTCTTTTGGCGCCGGGCCGCAGACGGATTATCGAGGCGGTGATTGGGGCGTCCGCTTCGCAGTCGGTAGACCCTGGTTCAGTTTCCTTATCAAGTCAAAACAAAAGACCTAAAAATTGGTATTCGCTTTTTTTTGCTTGGTGCTCAGCACGAAAGTAATGGTGAGGAGGAAAAGTACGCAAGCTCGCTTGATGTGTTCTTGAAAAAGACACGTACTCTATCTTTGTGAGGCAGATAGGTGCTGGGACCAAACAGTCTATCTACTGTAGTAGCCCAATCTGACTAAAGATTTGCAAACAGGGTCTACGTTCTTTACGCATGAATAAATAAAGCAGTAAGATACTTGCCTGTACACTACAACGTGACGCATTCACATGTGATAATTTCGCTATGCAGTAGAATTCAGATCTATCGACTTCGAATACAATAATACTTAAACGTCAATACTGGCTGAATTCTTCGGTTTCACGTGTATTGGAGCTCGCATATATTGACGTCATATTCACCATGCTACGTCGAAACAGGAAATTTTTACTTTGGCTATCATCAAGCTAGCCACATGTGCTAGACCAACCTGACGTAAAATCAAAGCGAACTAAAATTAATAACTTTTTGACCAGTCAATAAAGTAATTTTGAGGACAGAATCCCCATCATTGTTTGTTGAGTCGGCAATTTGCCTACAGAAAATGCAGTTGTGAGTATTTAAATTTTTTCTTTGTGTTCGCAGTGAGTGCAAAATATTGGGTTATTGGCTACTACGGTTAGCTAATAATTAACAGCCCCAGATTCTTATGTTAAACCAAATAGAAATTTAAGACCAATTGATTGTAACTTGCCTACATGGACATATTTCTCCAATGTCTTATAGACAGAGGTGACAGGCCGGTCAAGATTCCCGATTCGGACACTTTCTTCCGATCTCCCGATATAAACTAACAATCTCCCAATTTTGCTCAAAATTTTTGATTTTGCAAAAAATACTATAAAGTTTTGAAGCTATTTTATACCATTCTCGTTAGAATTTCTTTTTTGTATACATTTTTGGCTTCGTACACCATGTTGTCAAATATATTGACTTCATTTTTCACGATACGACCATTTATCGTTAACCAATGGGACGCAACAATAGCTTTTAGTTTCGGCGCCAGATTCATCATTGTGTTCAATAAATTGTGGTTCAAGTATTTTAAAATGACTTCTCTCGAAGGAAAGTGCGACAGAAGGGATCGGTTGAATGAACCATCAGCAAATCAGTTACCGGTTGCTAATCAAAAAAAGTAGACCAGCAAATTTAAACCGGAGTGTCTGAATGTCTACCCATTCACTTCTACGAGTAGTAAAGGCAGTGGTGGATTGAGGATTTTAGAGGCCTGAGACAACATTTTTTAAGGGGCCCCCTATTGGCCAAGTATTCATTGGAAGCCTCTGTTTTTTCATTTATTTGGACATGGTTTCAAGGATCTGCATTAGGGACACTTGTTGCAAACTAGGGTTTTTACTTTAAAATTGTATGGGACGACCTTTTTCTTTTTCGGAAATCATCTCTATTTTGTTGGGTTCAAATATCAAGCGGGGAAACTTATCTCAAAACATGCTCTAAATTCCCGTAAAAAGCTTTCTCCTGGTTGCGAAAATTACTACTTCTCTTCTGCGAACGTAGAATAAAAGTTATTCTCCTTGGGCAAAAAAGTCCAACAAGTATATTTTCGTTGCCAAACAAATTTTGTTTCTGTCTGCGCTAACGCCCTTCTCCCCAATGCTCCACGGCCATCCCCCTAAATGGTGCACGGCCACCCTTCTAAATGGTCCACAGCCACCCTCCTAGATGCGCCACGGCAAACCTATGTGTCTGCACTATGTCATTTAGGAAAAACAGATTTAGTGTTGCTAGTGTTTACTCTCCAGTAGGCCAAACAAGTGCTCTGGATCAAAAGCAGGCCTACATTTTTATAAATACAGGTATGCCATTGCTGAAAATATGAAACTATTCTCTACTTTTCAATTGCTTTTTGCTTTTACTCATGTAAATGTTGTTACTTTCTACTGTTACTTAAGAGATTTTTTAAGTAACAATAATTTTACTCAAGTAGATTTTTAGATTACTTTGACCGTCTCACCCTATAGAAGCGTTGATGCACTAGACGCCTCTAAAATTAGAACTGCAGTACGTGCAGCATTGAAATCACCTCCATGGTGGCTTTTAGAGCTCACGTTTTAAGTGCTGCGCAAATTGATCGCTTTCTAACTCCTTATGACTGCTAGTTTATTTTTAGAAGCTTGGGTTTGAAACCAGCAAAGATGAAACGAAGCTTATGTTGAATGCGAATCAAATGAATGCAGTGGAGAGGAAGATGGAGGACAAAAAAATTAGGTGAAATATTAAAAACAACAAAACATCTTTTGATTGTTCTTAGAATGCCATCAACTAATTGGCAGAGAAGCTATTGACTCCTTTAGGAGCCCAATTGAAGGATAAAGTTGTCTTATATAAAAGGACTACCAACTTTAATCTCTGACAAAAAGGTTAATCAAGCGAATGAGGAACATCAATTCAAAATATGTATTTTTGTTCCCCTTCCAAAAAGTTGTTTTAGGCTACGCAAATGTTGGTAACTCCGATGCACGTTTAAACCGGAGATATTTTATAATCGTGAAGGTTTTTGTCATCGTAAGAGATATTCAACTTATACCATTGAATATTTTTGCAGCAAAAGTTTCTCGGACCCCGGAGAAATGGAAAGGACCGAAAAAGAGTATCCGAATGAATCCTGTCCTGAAAAGTAAGAGAAGTAGGAACAAAGAACGCAAGCTTTTCAAAAAACGTTTTCTTTCAGCTGTAATCTTCCGGGCTGTTTGATGAACTTCACTCTGCCAGCGATCAATACCGCCACCAAGCGAAAAGTCAAGCAACAAAAGAAAGGGCGCGCCACTGGGATTTCACCCTTGTTGTCGAAAAAAGAAATTTCAATCGTAAAGGTTTATTACTTGGCAATTTCTTTAATTCTTGTAAAAGAGCAGCTTACACAGTTGTACAGAGAATTTATGCTTAAACCTGCTTCGGATTTACTAGTTTTGCTGGAGTAATAAACTCCTGCCACAAACATTGCATTCTACCTCACGAAATTGCCGAAGAGTGCCTTTGTTTAATGCATAGCAATTAAAAATCATAATAAGGGTCAAACTAGTATCGTTTGCAGATGGCTTTTGTAGGAGCTTTAACCAGTATAGCTTTTATGAAGTCACAATCATGCGAGGTGTTCGATTAGCAGCACAATCTTTTCAGCGAGCCACCTCTCCCAGTACGTCCCAACACAGTGGGCTCAGCTCCCATCTCCAGCACAAGTACTCAGTTCGCATGAAACGAAGCACTTCCAGTCTTCACAGCACGCCGGACGATGACGATAAAATAATGACAACGCCAACGTGCGATAACGTCAAAGAACCGGATTGCCATAGCGACGGAAATCGTCATCCCAACGTAACGTAAAGATTAGGCAAAAACAATAAAAATAAACTTGTTTCTCATATATTTGCTTTCGTCAAACCACCATTTCGTGATTGAATCAGTTCAAGACCTTACCACCACGGCAATCACTTACAACGTTGCAGTGGTATGATGATGACTAATCGCACACCAGGTGTACGAAAAGTTCGCAGACCTCGAAGCAACTCACGAGTCAGCAACTATCTAGGCAAGTCGTGGCCGGATTTTACTAAGTTTTTCTATTATTAGGGGTGTTATTTCTGGATTTTAAGCGTAATAAACTGAAAACTTCGGGTGGAGGAGTTCCTAAATGTCCTCCCCACCCTTGTTCTCTGGTGATTGAGGGCAGTGCAAGCCGTAGTTTGAACCTGGAACGTGAGCTTTAATGCAAACGATGGATCCACCAACCCATGCTGCATGCAATGTTACGGTCACAACGGTTAATTCCCGCACTTCTGAGTTCAAATCCGGTGCTGATCAACCGAGCTATGTTGCCGACTCTCATTCACAACTAATAATCACAAGAAAAGTTGACAAAATGACGAGGCGTCACCAGGAAAATGTTCGGTCCATCACCAAACTGATTTTAATCATATCGCTTGTAATAAAACAAAACGTGAAATAAACAATGTAACAGGAAGTCAATATACATATTTGCACCAGATGGAGGAGTTAAGGCCACCCTAGATACTCGAGGAAGAGTGATTTCAACAACCTCGCCTCGTACGCCACAGTCTGCTTGCCGTCTGGCGCGACTGGACCATCGGTCAGTGACGGGGGCAGGTTAGATACAGGGATTTCCCTACCATGCAATTCACAGTGTTCAAGAAATTGAATCACCTCGTGAAGGATTGCATCACGGAGAGTAAGCATGTGACGACCCAGCGTCTCCAAGAGTGAGAGTACGCAACGCTTGGCGTAGAACCAAGTGTCCACTCCCAATTTACGATTGTATGGTTCGAGGCTCTTTATGACCCGGGAAATCCCGAAATCGTAATTACCCTTCGCGCAGTATAGCGTACCAATGACAATGTTGACGATGCAGAGGTGGAAGACCTTGCGATCCGGATCATCATAGGACATCTGCTCTTCCTCCTTCTCGATTTTGCGCATCAACTCTTCCGCTTCTTCGTTCTGGCTCGTCATGATGTAGCTCACGCAGAGGTTAGCCAGAACCACGGCTTCAACATCAAGAATGGACTCGTAGTGCTTTTTCACGATTGGCTCATAGAAACCGGTCGCTTCCTTGAACTTGTTGTCCTGCATGAAGAGCACGTGCGCCACATTCAACCGCCAGGTGTCATGTTCATTGCAGAACTCCACAGATTTGCGGAAAATCCGTTCAACGGCGGAGTAATTATCCCGCTCCCAGTAAATCTTGGCCTGCTGCATGAGTACGGGGATGTACTGTTCCAGCGCCTCGTCGTATTCGTTTACAGTTCGCTTGACCGACGTTTCGTCGTGCATCTCTTTTGACTCCTGGACTTGCTTAGTGAGCTTCCGCAGAGTGTCGATGTGCCGGCTGGCCAAATCGTCCAGCTTTTTGAAAGCCTCCTCAGCGGCGGTCTGCTTTGTGATCACCGCATCGATGAACTCGAACAAATAATTGCTGAGATACTTGTAGGTGTATTCCGAGTATTCGGCCAGGACGTCGGCGGCCAGGTCGAGATAATCGTATTTGAGATAAAGCAGGAGGAGGTTCCCGAACGTCTCCGGAGGGAAGGTCGCTTGCTGGAGGAGGAATTGTAATTTCTCAAACCCCTCGGTTGCCCTGGTCGACATATTCATCAGAGCAACGTTGTGCAGGGTAAACGGGTCGAGTTCCTCCTCGGACCGCGGGGGCATGTCGGTGAGGGCTTCACACGCCGCGTCATAGTTCTTCAGCTGGTATTCGATGGCCGCCTTCAGGTTAAACGCTTCCACAAGCGCAGTCTCCTTCAACAACACAGTGTTGCCAACACTCCTCACATCAATGCCTTCGGTCGTCATGCCAACGCTCAACTCCGGGTGCTCTCGTATGCCCCTCTCGATGACGTCAGCGATGTGCTTGAGCGCGGGAGCGTACTGCTTCTGTCGATAATGACAGAGCGCGATGTTGTAGGAGAGCGAAGCACGGTAGCCGGACATCTGTATCGCCTGCTGGAACTTCTTGCACGCTTTGTCAAACTGATTTTCTTTATAAAGCAGACAACCCATGTTGATGATCGCATCCGGATCCTCCTCCTCCGATGTCTGCTCCACCATACTTTTAGCTCCCGCGAAATCCTCTTCCACATATTTGATCGCCGCTTGGATTTTCTGCACTTTGGTCGCGTACGTCGGGTTCTCGATGCCAAACGAAGCCTTCATCGCTGTTTGATAATCACCCATTTTATAAAGGGACATCACGTAATATAATTTATAATCGTCAACATCAGGACAGATCTGCGTCAACTGATTGTAACAATCGGCCGCATTCATGAAGTCCTGGCTGTTATAGCAACAATACGCCATCAGAGACAAGGTTGCTCGCAGCTGCGGTTGTCTCTGCTGCTCGATCTGCAGATAATCGATCGCGCTGCTGTATTGTCCGTCGCGGATCTTCTTGTAAATTGTCGATGTGTATTCTCCGTCTTTCACAGCGTTCATCATAATGAAGAAATCTGAAGAACAAAAACTAGTCTTAGTATTTAGCAAATAACAACGATTATATCATCGAACAACGATATCTGTTGACTGGCAAAGTGGATATGAAGATTGCTGTAACATAAAAATATAACACAGCTATGAAAGTTGTTTTTCCAGCCTTTTGTGACGCTTTCATGAATGGTGGTAATGGGGTAAGCACATGTGGGCAGAGCGACACAGCAAGTGATTGGCGCATCACAAAAAGCTTCTTCAACACCAAACAAAATTCACTGTCATGATAAAGAAAAGAGATCGATGTGGTAACGCCTATGCAGAACCTCATAAAATTAGATCAAAAAAATACATTTAGCTATCAGAGTTACAGTGATCAATACGAAAATTTTTTTACCTTAACGACGAAAAATTTTACCAAAATTTAACTTAAAAAACATTTTTTTGATAAGTTTTGACAATGCAAGAACGCGATTTTTAAAAAAAAACGCATTTGGAGAGATGCTCTCCCATATTTTTTGTTGCTGAGAGCTGTATTTGGTGCTTCGCTGACGATTGGTGCTTTTCCACTATAAACCCTTGTCACAGTTCACTATTTGGCAACACCGAACGCAAAACAGTTCGCTATTCAGGTTCTAGCGAACTCTTCCGGAAACTTTCGAAACTAACTTCAAGTTATGTTGCCGTATGCAACTAACATTTTTGGCATTTCGAAAACTGACAAACAGCCATGAAAATTTAGAAATGTCCAACAAAACTTTTCGATTTGTTGCTAACATTTTTGGCATTTCGAAAACTGACAAACAGCCATGAAAATTTAGAAATGTCCAACAAAACTTTTCGATTTGTACAAAACTGTACAACGTATCACTGCACATAACACACCTTGTTTGCTAATCGAGTGATTGTGGAGAAGCAAATTAAACTGTCCTTTGCTACGTATCAATAACTTTACTGAAACTTGTTCTAATGCAGTTATCAATAAACAATTACGGAATTATTTCAAATGCTATAATTACAGCAAAACCTTAATGTGCCTTGAAAGGTTAGCCATTTTTGACAAACTTCAAACTAACAATAAAATTTTGACTTTTTTGACAAGTCAAAAAATAATTATCTTAATTGATGAGTGTTCAAGCTACTTTTCAAAAACACTTCGCATATTTTTGAAACTTTTACAAATTTATATTCTCTTCTTCACTCTTTTTTTGTGACAACTACTTAATATGAAGAATGTTTCAAAAGTTGGTTTTTGTCACTTGCACGTTATTCCATTTAACAGAAAAGAATGTGTTGCTGATAGTTATCGCAAAAATTTCACATAGCTTGACTACAATTTGTTCAAATCACGATAAAATTTTTCATTGTAATAAACTAAACATTCTATCATTTCACTTTTTTCCAATTTTGATTGTCTGCTAGTACCTTTGCTTATTTATGAATATTGTCTCTTTCCTCGTTGATGACGTTGCATTTTACTTTTATGCAAAAATACAAGAAAGATACGGATACGCAATCCTTGCGATTTAAATCGAAATAGTCGTAAAATAAATCAATATACGGTTTGCTGTGTTCACAGTGAAAAACACGACAGACCACACTTAAGAGACTGGACTTATCATCACGATTGCAGCCTCCCAATATGATATATTTTTAACCGTTTCTGTCAGCACACTCTATTTGGCACCTAAGCAAAAAAATCGATACTGCTTGATTCCTTTTTAGTTTTTGTTCAAATAACATTAAACGAAAAATTGTCCCTTGACGCTCAACTTAACAATCTTAATAATTCATTTCCTACAGAAACCTTCCCGTTTTAATTATACTGTGTACTAACCGGGTCTGCCGGCGTCACCCGCAGAGCTCCCATCAGTAACATCGAGGCTGAAAACATCGGCTCAGCCAGCAGCGTCGGCTTCACCAAACGCTTAGTTGTGTGAACAAAAAGTCAATAACAATAACAAAAAGTTAATGTCCAAATCAAGTGTACTTTGAAAAACGATCAAAACGTCATGGACAAGACGAGCGGGTTAAACAATAAAGTTCCTCGCTATGCCTTAGGTACATGTGCTCAGTTTACTGCCTACTTGGCCTTGCGTTTCCCTTAGTTTGCAAATGTGAAAGACATTTCTGCTATTATGCTAATCTGAAGTACAATGGCAGAAATGTTTTTAATATAATGCGATTTCATACAGCGACGTTGTTTGCTTTTAATTTCTACTTAAGCTTCCTCAACTTCCTGCTGGCTACGCCTTATGTTCCACGTTTTTTCTCGGTTTAGGCGTGCCAGGCAGATCAAAGAAACCTCGCTTTCCCCCGAATTTTTAGCTGTAATCCCAGTAACTCCATGAAGCTATTATCAAGCAAAATAGCAAAAATAAAGTTACCTAAATATGGCGCAATTTTACCCCAGAAAGGCATGCCATTCGCTATGTTAGGCTAAACAACATTGGTTTAGACCAGGAATGGGAAACCTTTTTCATTAAATGGGTCACAAATGGGATTTTGACGTGGAAAAAAGCAAAAGTGGGCCACAGATTCAACAATTTTTTGGCTGATACCCCGAAAATAAGGTCTTCACTTCCAACTACGCCCAACTTTCTCAACTGTTATAGCTGAATCTAAAAAAACATCTTCACTTGTATCTAGGCCAAATTTTGCGGTTTCAGCTCCAAAAAAGGTTCTCACAGTGAAAATTTCAAGAAATTGATACCGTGGTAACAAATCTACAAATGGATCACTGAAATACTATGCCTTTTTTCATACTAATTGAGAATAGTTGCAAACTAATTGAGAATAGTCGCGAACTAAATGAAATAGTTGCAAATTGAATGAGCATAGTTGCGAACTAATTGGAAAAGTTGCAAACTAAATGAAATAAGCTGGTTGCAAACTAAATGAGAAAAGTAAAATCAAATTTTTAATTAAATAAAAAACAAAGGATTCAAAAATAATTAAAAGCATTCATTTATAAAAATTCCATGTCTTCCAAAGCTAATACAACTGCCACTTTTCCATAAATGGGTGCAATACAAGAACAGCATAAATCAGGCACAATCAAATTGTTACCAAATCCATGAATCTCTCTAGAAATTGAAGACGATATCCCATAACTGCCAATGAGCCACGGAGTTCATCATTCAACATGTCAGCCATATTTTCGGCCATATTCCTCTTTACGTCCGCTTTCACAACAGACCAAACATATTCAATTGGATTAAACATGGGACTGTACGAAGCCAATCTTAGGAATTTATAATCTTTAAATTCCTCTTCCAATAAAATCTTCTCAATACGAGAATGGCAGGGAGCATTCTAAGACTACGACCACAGGTCTTCTACATATAAAGGCGAAATGCGTTTCTCAAACAAATACGCATCCACTGCATTGCATCCTCCCTGGAAAATGAGCCCCTTTTTATTTCATGGTGTATCAATCCGAGAGAATTAATACAACCAATTATGTGGACATTTGATCCCTTATATTAGTATAAATACAAATGCAAAAGAATTGTTCCAAAATAATTCATAATACAAGAATTATTCTCAATTAGTTCGCAACTATTCCATTTAGTTTACTACTATTCTCAATTAGTTTGCAACTATTCTCAATTAGTGACACTGTTTCGACCTATCAGGTCTCTTCAGTGCAGTTGGTGACCGACAAGAAGCTAGTGGCTTTTAATAAAGCATAGCTTAGACCGCCACACTTGTGGGATCTTAGACCGCCACACAAGTGTGGCGGTCTAAGCTATGCCTTATTAAAAGCCACTAGCTTCTTGTCGGTCACCAACTGCACTGAAGAGACCTGATAGGTCGAAACAGTGTCACTGTCTGCAGTTCGCTATGTGCATCGCTAGCCTCTTGCATTAATATAAGAGCTTGTGACCACTAGGCTGTGACAGCACTATTGTTCTAGCAGTTGCTAGACTTAGTGCACCTGCGACAACCGCCACTCATTCACGAGTGATACGGCTTCGCAGAGTACTGACAGACCTTCCACCAAGTGGATCTAGTATAGATCCTACAAGTGTGGCGGTCTAAGCTATGCTTTATTAAAAGCCACTAGCTTCTTGTCGGTCACCAACTGCACTGAAGAGACCTGATAGGTCGAAACAGTGTCACTGTCTGCAGTTCGCTATGTGCATCGCTAGCCTCTTGCATTAATATTCTCAATTAGTTTGCTACTATTCTCAATTAGTTTGCAACTATTTTCAATTAGTTTGCAACTATTCCAATTAGTTTGCAACTATTCCAATTAGTTTGCAACTATTCCATTTAGTTTGCAATTATTCTCAATTAGTTTGTGTTTAGCGAAACGTCCTCATTAAAATATGTACAGCAGTATACTGGCTCTGTTTTTTTTGCTAAGAATCGTCAAAAGATCCCAATCGTTTGCTCCTATTCTCAATTAGTTTGCTCCTATTCTCAATTAGTATGGAAAAAGGCATAGTGGCAAGTCACGTTGTGACCCACAGATTAGTGTTTCGCCATCCCTGGTTTAGGTAACACCGCTAGTTGTGTTTCAAAGAAAGCCAAAATTGCTGTCAAACTTTTTTCATTGAAAGCACCTTGTTGGCATCTCCAGAAAAAAGTCTTTAACCTGTTGTTGTTACCCAACCCCTTCCGAGAGATGGGGGCATGGTGGAAAACCATGGAGGCCCAGAAGCCAGCCACGGCCTGTAACAGAGGTCGAAGAGAGAGAGTCACTAAAGAGTGAGCAGCACAAAGAGTCTGTAGCTGGGCAATGCAAAATGAGATCAGAGGTGCCCTGGGACGAATGTACGCAGGTACTGCAGGAAGGATTCTCGATTCTGCCAATTCTATAGAGATAAGAGCTTAACATAAGGCTGTGTCCGTTGCAGCGTAGACAAGAAAGAAAACAGCAAGCGTAACGAGGGAGCACAAGTTCTTCAGTGGAAATTGAGAGCCTGTTTGCTGAAGAATTTTGATGAGACAGTATGCCTCCAGTCCGAGAAAAAACAAGAGTGGATACGAGATGAGAAAAAGACTGCAAAGGATTGCAGAGAGTGCATGAAATGCTTCCTGTCTGGCCAGCTCATCAGCCGCATCATTTCCCGGGAGAAATGAGTGTCAAGGGACCCATTGTAGCCTGATAAAACAAGAGCAGAGAGAAGACAGTTCCTGCCAGATCGGCCAGAGAGATTGAGGTAAAAGGAAAAATGGAGGAGAGGATAAGAAGGTGAGGACTGAGCGAGAGTCAGATAGGAGGAAAAGAGAAGTGGCAGACTTGATGATGCTGCCGAGACCAGCAAAGAGCCTGCAGAATGGCGCAGGCTTCAGCAGAATATCTTGAGTATACTGGGCCTGCTGAAAATGAAAGAGTGGTCTCAGTGCCAACATGTGGGAGAGCATTTGGCAAATACACCGGAGCTGCCTTTGCCAAGAGGAAAAGGAACAGATCGTGAGGGGAGAGAGTCAAGGTGAGCGAGAGCCACACCTTGGCAAGAAAGAGGGAGATCAGAAAGCATGGAGAGGAAAGGGTGGACTCCACGCTGAAGGAAGGCAGATTCCAAGGAGATCAGGGAGGGCAAGCAAGAAGAGCCTCCCTAGGGGAAGTAGAAGCATGAGCGGGTAAGTGGACGCAAAGGCTCTGCAGGACGATCTGCAGAGTCTTGGTTTCACTCCATGTCTGGCCAAACCTTAAACGGGAAAAGAGGTTGGGAGAGGAAGAGCCCGCTCATAAAATGAAAGAGTGAAATGAGTCAGGGTGACTTGTAGGGGAGGTAAACAAGCCTTGGAGAGAAGAAGTGGGATAGGAGGATGATAGGCAGTCAGTGATGGCGCAATTAGCCGCTCGGTGGAGGCGTTCCAATTTGGTAATACAGTATTAGTGATGCTTAGGAAAGGAAACCATCCGGGTGAAGCATATGCGAGAAGGGGCTCAAAGAAAAGCTTCATACAGAAGAGAGAGGAACTCCTTAGATGGGCCCCATGAGAAAGCAGAGATACAGCATAAGGCCCTGAGAAGTGGGAAGAACTTGGCCTTCAGTGAAGATATATGTTTAGAAATGGAAAAAGTGTGGTGGAAGGTGTCCCCAAGAAACGTTGGAGTGGGATTAAAATGGAGGCAGGAGTTGAGTAAGAGGAGGTTGGGCTGGAGGTTAGCTTGGTGGGAATCCACTGAAAAGAAGAAGGCCTCACCATTGCTTGGATTGAGAGGAAGACATAAGTACTCAGACCAGCACTCTAATCAAATCAGAGTTCCTTGTGTGGCCTCCACTGGAGTGAGGACTGAGGGGGAGGAGGACCAAATGGCCAGATCATCAGCGTATAAATAAACAGCTGACAGAAGAAGGTAGAAAAGCCGAAAGATCATTGATGAAGAGAGAGAAAAGTACATGGCAAAGAATGGATCCTTGCAAAACACCTCGACGGACTCGAAAGGAACCACTTTTGTGATTTTGATAAACCATGCAAGCACGCCTATCAGAAAGGAAAGATTGAGTCCAACGAGCAAAGCAAGGAGGGAGGCCAGCCAAAATGAGTTTACGGAAAAGAGCAGGATGCCAGACAGAGTCAATAGCTTTCGAGAAATCAATAGTAGAAAGGATCATTCAAGAGCCTGGCCTGGGTTTGCTAAACCCATCCGAAATGGACTGAGAAAGGTACAGAATTTGATCCACAGTAGACAGATCGTCAAGGGTGGAAACCGGCCTGGCAGGTAGAGAGAATAGGATTAGACCCCAGAAAGAAGAGAAGACAGAATAGTATGATGCGTTCAAACAGCTTTGATACGCAGGAGGTGAAAGAGATAGACCGGAAGGAAGAGAGTCTGGAGGATTTCCCATCTTGTGGATAGGAATAATGGAAGATGTCTTACAGATGGAAGGAAAGGAATGCGAAGACCAGGAGAGATTGAAAATGTGAAGAAGAAAATCCATGCCAGAGTGAGGAAGACGCTTTGGCATGGGATAGGCAACTTTGCCTGGGCCAGTGGCAGTGGATGAGGAAAGGTTGGAGGCAGCTGCAAGAAATTCAGTGGGAGAGAAGAAAGACAAGTGAGACTCCTCAAGGAACGTGGCTTGGCGGAGCTTAAAAAGATAGCCTCTGGCTCTGCTACTTTGGGCCTTTGGCTGAGAAACGGAAAAGTGGGATCTCAGGTAGGGGGCAAAGACCGAAGCCCACTCCCTGAGAGATGAACAGTGGGGGGAGTTAGGAGCGAAGGAAAAAGAGCCAGCAACAGAGCGAAGATAAGAGTATACAGATTTAGGGTTAGATTTGGGCAAAAGAGAAGAGCAAGTGGTCTGCCATGCCGCAGCCTTGGCGATGACAGACGAAGCGCATCAGGAAGCAGTGATGTAAGCCTGGTGATCTTCATCACTTCTGTGAGTGGCAGCGAAAGCTTTGCGTCTTTCACTAACCCCTTCTTCCACTTCAGTGGACCACCAGGCTTTAGGATGGTGTTAGATGCAGCTGAAAAGAACGGAAGATTTGGCTGCATTCAGTGCCAGAGAAGTGAAGAGAGTAGCAGAAGAGAAAAAAAGAGCCGAGTATTTTTCTGCAGAAGGACAGTGAAAGTCAAAGTCATCCTAGCGAGCTTTCTGAAAATTGGAGGGGGGATGTTTGTTGGGATGAAAGACTGGAGAGAGAGGGACAGATAGAAGAATTGGTAAGTAATAAAAACCCAGGTCCTGAAGCATCTCGCACGAGCAAGAAAAGGTGGAGCAAAATAAGAGGAAAAGAAAATAGGAGGGAGCAAAAGAAACGTCAGGAGAAGAGCGATGACCAGAGAAGCGATGTAGAAGGGTAGGTATGTCAGGGTCATTGAGGAGGAGGAGGTCATAAGAGATAACCCTGTCGAATACTTCCTCTCCACAAGGGTCGGATGTACCTCTTGTGTTTCAGAGGGGGTGATGGCAATTGAAGTCCACCAGAATGAAAAGATTTCTGGAGGAGGAAAGAATGGAATGAAAAAAAGGAGTCAGTTCTGCCATCCGTCGGAGAAGAGCAAATGGGGGGAGCGTAAACATTTAGAAAAGAGAGAGGAGGAGCTGCTTAGTGAGAGGTTGACCCCTACATAATCAGAGTAGGGAGGCAGAAAGTATAAGAGAAAGAGTATAGAAAGAATAAGAGAGAGGAGGTAGAAAGTTCAGAAAAGGATAAGCTCTGCTTGATGAAAATGATGATGTGGCACTGGCGTGCATGGGATCATGAGAGAGAATGCCATACCAGTAGTGGGTGTGATCAGATTGCAGAGTAAAGAATCCAGGGATCCGAAAAGAGGAAGATGAGTTGAGATTAGATTCCTGGATACAGATAAGGTCAATGGGATGGGACAAAAGAAAATGTAGCAGTTCAGTGCTACTGGCTCAGAGGCCACCAGTATTTCATTGAAGAACCCTGAGAGAGTCAGGGGGGAGGAATCAGGAGGTGTAGACGGACAGCTAGGGGCAAGAGGCAGTGGTGAGGGAGCAGAGGAAGAAGGGACAGAATGGGAAAAAGGGAAATAAGAGGTTTGAAGGCGAGGGTAGGGCAGAAGTCCTGCATTAATAGAAAGAAGTGATGCATTAGTAGGTTTGAGAAATTTCTGAAACTTGTTTGCAGAATCTTCCTTGATTGTCTTGGTAACATAGCCAGCTAATTGTTTTCACTCTTATTCAGTTCTAATCAATGCTTTACCAAATGCATGAAAAGAGGTCATAAATATTAGATAAGTGAATTTTTATCTTTGTCAAAAGCATACAAAAATTGGCCAAAGTAATGGAAGAAGATAAATTGGTGGATGCAAATATTTGTGAATGTGGTAAACACAGCTTTTAAGTCTAGCAAAAAATGGAAAGCAAATATTTGTAACTAAATCTAAACACCACAGGGTTTCTCGTAGAGGCGCTTACTGCAAAAAGTAGTAAGGTCTACTCTTTAATTAAAAAATTGCATAGTTTTACTGCACATAAAAACGGGCTGCCCTCCACAAAAAAAAACTTTAGGCCGAGGAGGACCCGTCTACTTTATCTGGCACCACTATGAGCAGGTAGATGTAAAAACTTGCAATAGCCTGATGCACACAATTACATTTTCGATAAAGCTTTCTTTGTGCAGTGCAAAACGTTTTGTGAGTTTTGACAGAGAGTGAATGGCAACTTTTCAGAATCCCCTAGAGATATGGCTACATGCAAATTTCCATATCACAAATTAATTTTCAAGAAATTAACACAAAAAAGGCTACATTGTAGCATAAAACAGGGCAAACAGGATGGAGTTACGTACTTTAAAAACTTAGGAGAACAAAACAGCTCTGCACAACTCCTCCCAATGTTTTTCGACTCAATTCCCATCACAAAATAAACAGTACTTTAGATTTTACAAGAATAGGCTATTTGAAAAACAGTAACTTTTCTTAACTGTTCTGACAACTATTCATTGAGTGAAGCTAATGCAGCAAGCTGAACCGATACTTGTAACCTTGACATTATTGATGGGGGCCCTGCTATTGTGATAATGCAATCTTAAGTGTTTGACTTTAGGCTAATTTGCTGTTTCCCCAGCTATGCTTATGCCAAGACCAACCAAGATACATGCAAACACAAGCTTTAGCTCATGCAAATAGGCTTGCAGTAGCTACAAAAGTCGTAAGTAGTAAGCTAAATATTTAATAGCTTATTTCTGAGAACTTATATAAATCATTTTAATGTCTTCTCACAACTTTGAATTAATGCATTTCATCAGATAAACACATATGTCTGTGAAATCTTTGGCTATTTTAACTGTATGGACGTCCACTTCCAAAGCATGCCTATGCTGCAAATAGTTCACACAGGACGTTTCCAGGAACTTTAAGAGATTTTGGAAAAAATATAGCAGCCGTGCTCAACCTACTTTATTTTGTGTAATTGATTGCATTTCAAAAATTGGCACTTTTGATTTTGTAACGAGAATTGGCTGCATCAAAAGAACATTGGTGATTGGGTGAACCTGGGGCAGTTGGATCAACTGATTTTCTTAACTCCAACATTATTAATGGGAGCACTGCTGGCTAGTCCAAAAATAAAGACATCTTGCCCAATAAAACAGCACATGGCACATGGCTGACTATAACTCAACTGTAAGGCACCCTTCTTTGTAAGGCACATAAAAAGATTTTAATCGGTTTTGTGTATGTAAGATCAATAATAATCATTGCAGCCTAATGCTTACTTAGTTAATAATATTGCTATATTAGCAAATATTCGATAGGTCACTCTACTTCGCTACTTACAATTGGTATACCAACAACTAGCATCCTAGTCCTGCAACACTAACGTGATAGACACAAAAGCTAAGTAGAAGAAAATGTTGGTATGATGAAGAAACAAATGTTAAGTTGCCTTTGATTAAAAATTAAATTAAGAAACACAAAACCATTGTAAATAGCCGCAGGCAAAGCTGGAATCAAAAGGGATTAAAATGGTTCAAGTTAAAAAGCTATGGTTAAACCAATAAAATGAGCTCAAATCTTCCCTAAATATTAACATTTTTTTCAATGGTCAAATGTTTTTTGAAAAGTCATTAACTTTCCCCTGTCTTAGAAAATTCCTGCTTGCACACCTATAAGTAAATCCTTAGAATAGAATAATAGATGCACACATCCATAAGTACTGATAAACATTTATATAGATTAAGGGTACTTGTGGGTTATCTGTCACCACTTTTTTTCACCAGGTATTAAATTACTATTATTTAACTGTATATATAATGTTTAAGCCTAAAATGAGTTTGTGGGACCTTCCTAACCCTAACCCTAACCCTAACCCTAACCCAAAAAAAGTGGTGACAGATAACCCATAAGTACCAGATTAAGTAATATAATAAACATAAAGTGCACATGAGTACATATTTGATGAATATTGACCTAGCTTTTATGTACAACATTATGGGTACCAGTGTTCCCTTTAAACGCAAAAAAAGTGCGAATTTGCGAAATTATGTCCGGCGGATTCGCAGTTAAAATTCAACAGTGCGTAAAACAAGTCCGGCGGTTTTTGGTAACTTTTTCATTTTGTTAAAATTTTTGCAATTTTGTTAGAAAAATCTTAACCAACTGTTAAATGCATGGGAGACAGTGAAAAGAAATCCAAGTTAGGACAGATGCTTTTTCAGAGCAGTGCAACGTCTCACCCAAACATCGCACGGCTGTGACACATCAGCTAATGACGGCGACTTAAATATCGCGCACGCCTTTGCCTCACTTTTTTGTTTAACAAATTATCTCTCCAGCAATTAACCTGAAGTAAAATCAATTTTTTGTTTATTTTTTCCCAGCCGATTTCAGTCGTAGCTAAAGAGCAGTAATAGCAAGCAGCTCTCAAACTTCAGTTTTAACTCAAGACATCATCTTTCGAGGGAAGTTTGAAACTAAACTTGCTTAAAATCTTTACGTTTCAACGCAACTTTCAATCGTGCTTGTTAAGATAAAAAAGCACATAGTTCTCGCTTTCAGTTAAGCACAAAAAACACCAATTTTGAGGGATTGGTTCAGTTTTTGTACGTTACAAATAAATAATTTTCTTTTGCTTGCCATTTATAAACACTAAAAATAAAAAAGAATACTTCTAACCAATTTGGTTTTGAATTCCCTTCAAATACTTTCCGAATTGAGATCGAAAGTTAGCTTGCAATTCCAAAAACCTGCTGTTTAATTGATTACGATAAAGAAATGTAAGTTGTCTAATTATTTACCGTAATCAAGCAACAGTTAAAGTTCGCAAGTAATTTTTGTTGTGTCATAGTCGTAATAACCTACCTAACATCACATTACTTCATAAAAGTTCTAGTTCTCATGCCCATGTCGGGCGTCGGCAAAGGATTCATTTTATTGACGCGCAATGTTAACCTGTCATACCAAAGTCCTTACAAATCGCTATTGCAAAGGCTGTAAAGTTTGAGACCAAATTTAACCACAACTAACTTACTGAAGAAAAATAGCCAGGTATTTCGCCGCCGTCTTATAACAATCGATAGGCTACCTGTTTGTGAACATTTTGGGGCTGACATAGTCACGCTACTTATTACGTCACCGAAGCGCATTGCCACAGTTTTGACTTTCCTTTCCCTGCAAATTTGTCCGGCGGTTTTCGTACATTTGCTAGCAACTTCGCACTTGTGCCGGCGGTTACGCACTCACTAAAATCTTAGAGGGAACACTGATGGGTACACAAATCATATTCTTGACAAAAGCTTTTATATCAAGTATAGTTTTCATAACTGAACACAAATCTAAACCCCTTAAGGACAATTATTCTACTTCATAAAATTTGTAGCAATTTTGTAATTGCTTGATAACAATGTGAATAAAATGGATTTCAGAAAAATGGTAATTACATTATAATAAACTAACACTTAACAATATTGTGACTTATGTGTCACATGAATTCTTAAAGGAATAAGTTAATTTTGTTTTTGGAAGGCCATGAAAGAATCAATCTAAGGAGTTTCTGCTAACTCAGCTGGTTAAATCCCAAGCCTTGGCCAAGCTAAGCAGTATATGTAACTGATCTATTTAGTTTTAATCAACCTAATGGACCATTTTTTTAGAGGTAAGATAACAAGAATTTGACAAGTGGGTTTTTCCTGGTGCATCCTGCTTACATGATGAAAGTAACTTAGACCTCTAATTACAAAGTCATACAGCAGCTTAACAAAGTTTCAAATTTCAGAGCTACAATTTTTTTCATCACTGTAATTCTTGCAGAAAAATAGATCCACTTTTACTCTCAGGCAAAAGATCAGCAGCTTATGGTGGTCCCACCACGAAACTTTGCAATAAGTTAGCAATTTTGCACTTGTAGTGCTCCCAAAAACTACTTTTGCAAAGCCTCAGTAATAGACTAGATGAGTGCAAATGAGAGAGCTCTTTTCTTTTGCTTGTTGTCACTCAATTTTTATTACAAATTTGCCTGAGAGTAAAAGTGGATCTTTTTTTTTCTGGCAAAATGAGAGTGGTATTTTTTAATTTTGTAACACTTTTTCCTAAAACCCCATTTCCGCTATTTTGTGAGCACTACACTGAAGTTTACCAGTCACTGCACTTGCTTCACCAATTTAAATATTGAATTTTATGTTCTGTTCTTAGTGCAGTGCTTCTCAACCTAATTTAGTTTGTGGTCCACTATAGCTGACATAAAATCACAGGTGGACTAGGCTAATATGTGTCTTTTCCCAACATGAAGGTCTTTAGATCTCAAGATCAACTTCAAACAAATGATCATTATATTAGTTTTGGACCATATCTTGAAGTTTTCAAAGTCGAGGACATGCTTTTTTGGATATAAACTCTGACAAAATAACTCTGGCCCATTTAGGCCACCTTTTTTTAAAATCAATTTTAAGAAAACTGTTTTGAAGCGCTTTACCAACCACCTGAAAGAACTTTGAAGGCCACAGTGGGTCACAGCCTACAAGCAGTGGTCTCAAGTGATCGATGGCAGCATGGTTGAAGAGAAGATGAAGGGTAATTGGTATTTTTTTTGCATAACTCCCCCCATGATCTCACCTACTACATCGATGTTTTCTGATGTAGTTTTGGTTGCTGAAAACGAAAATGGCATTTAAATCCGTTGCAAATCAATAGTTTTTGAGATATTTACATTTGAAAAATGAACTATTTTTATGTACCTTTATGCATATTTTGCTTTAGGGTTAGTATGAAGCTGGCCCTGAAAACCGTCACAAATTGATAGTTTTCGAGTTATAAAATCATGTTGCCCAAGGGGGGTTCAGGGGGGTCTTCCTCTGACCTGTTTTTTTGCGATGTTTTCAAGGTTTAAAAAATTCATGACCACAAAAACCGTTAGAAAAACTTTAAAAAATAGCACAATTAGTGGGGGGAGTAAAACAAAAAAATTACCAGGTAATTAATTGGCAGTGGCTATTTTGCCATCGACGGCAATTTGCCCTCAGAGACTATTTTGCCGTGAGTTATTTGTGATTGGTCAATCTAAATGACGTACTAAACATGTGACTTTTGGTCGTTCCTGATTGGTCAATTTTAAAAACCAATTAAAAAAATTTTGCACCCCCAGATCTCTATCCCCTACCCTGTACACTCCCTTCCAGTGTACACTGCCCCGTACATTTACATACCGAGCCTGCCCCTTCAGTGTACACTGCCTTTCTTTTAAAGCCCTGGCCAGCTGAGATTCGAACCCGCAATCATGGTATCTCAAGACCAGCGCTCTATCCACTACACCAGTGTCACTAATGTTGTTATAGCAAATTTGGCTATATAAACACACGTGAATGATCACGGCAAAATAGATTCCAAGGGCAAATTGCCGTCGACGGCGAAATAGCCACTGCCTAATTAATTAGGAATGTAACTATACAATAGTTGTAAAATCTTTCCTCATACTGTATTAATATCACACAAAATAAAAAGATCTGGACCAAAATCTAAGGTAAAGGGCTTTGTTTAAAAACTGACCTGCACTTTTTCCACGAGCTATTTATTCTAGGAACCCACGCAATTTGTTCCTTTTGAGCTTATGAAAAAATGGACTCAATGCATATTCAAAATACTCTGGAAGCTCCAGTAATTACTTTAAAAAAAGCAATCGAAATAAATGAACAATTCTAATTTTTAACGATATATTATTAGTTTTTATTGCATCAATTTAAACTTACTAAATTAATATCAAAAAATCGAAAGAAAGCTGTTCCACTTCTTTTCTCCAACCCCTTGATATGATACCAGTGGGTTGCCACCACTCAGCATTCTTCTCCAACATGTTTTTAAATCGAGCTGTAATAAAAAATTATTTTCTAATGAAGTAGGGGTTTTATGCTTTTCGGCTGAAATGACAAGACACTGCAACAGCTTTATTGAGAATTCTCAATAGTGAATCAAGTGTGTATCTGTTTTATTCAATGTAATAATAAAACAGATTTAAGAAAATTACTTTATGCAATTTACGTTTTGATATTTAGTCTCCTTTTAAATAAAAATCTTGACATTTTGATGAAAGTAACCACTAGCGGTGCTGCTGCGCATAGCGCTGGAATTTGTTTTTGGAAAATGTACTGAATTGAGCCACTGATTGCAAAATTAGGATGTAAAGGCTGTGCATGAAATATTGAACTGAATTGCGTTTTTTGAGGTATTTAGATTATGAAAAATATGAAAAGTGAAGGGTGAAAGCTTAAGATTAAAAAAAAGAATTTTCGCGAAGACTTTCTCCAGCTCTTGTTTCTAGGGAGATTGTGGTATTGCACAGCTGCATTATTACTGAGCTTAATGCCATTGCTTGGTTATGGTCCTGGCAATACTAAACAGGCATAGTAGGCATTAAGCAGTTGACCTTTTCTATTCCTACTAGACTAATTATGCCTATTTAAGTTAATCCGTTATGATGGCCTAACTTCCTAATGCTAAGTTAAGAAACACCTTTTTCAAGTGGTGCTGTGGTGTACTGTGGTGGTTAAAAGAGCGTCCGCCTATAATTATCCTTGGACTACAGTCCTGCCAAAAAACTGTAAAATATAGTAATTACAGCTTCCTTGCTTGACTCATAACACAAAAAATAGTGTAAAGAAAATTATGGCAAGTTCACTTGTTATCCTTGATGTGGATGGCAGGTAGTGGGGCTGAGTAGCCCATTCGTCATACTAGCGCAGTCTGACTAAAATAGAACACGATTTTTATATATGAATAAATCACTCCAAGTCTGAAGCAGTCAAAGATCTCATTATCCAAGCAGATGATATTCTGAATGAGAAATAAAACAATCTGTGCAGATATAAGGATATATCAGACAGTTGGAGATCTCTTGGGAACTGTTTTACATGGAACAACTATAGCTACACAGTGGCAACGTTGGCAGCCAGAAACTAGCATTACCAAAGATCAGGCTTTTCTTGCTATTAATTGCTAAAGTTACCCATTATAAGCATGGGTGATGATAAATTCCAACTTGTAATATTGAAAACTCTAAGCAGAAGAAGAATACTGTGTTTATTCTGTGTTTGTCTGCTGGCATCCAGATCTGGAAAAACACCAAAAAACTAATAATCAGGGATTCTTATTTTAGTTTACAGGAATGATCACAATGGCTGTGACAAAAAGCCTCATTTACAAATGGGATTACTATGAAATTCTATGAAGCTGCCAATCTGATGACTTGCAACCAATGACCTAAATTTAAAATAATGGTGACAACTAACTTGATAACTGCACAAGTTTACCTCTAGTTTTTTACTGTCTCTATACCAATTTTAGTTGGCTTGATTATATTATCTCTTAGATTGATTCTGGAAAAATAAATAAGCATAGATAGATTGAAGCAGAGAGAATCTGAGAATGTATCAACAATTGTGGAATTACTCTTGCAAGATTGCTCAGAAAAGCATATAAATATACAACGTACCTTAAAAACTTTGCAGTTGAAATAGGTTGCTGATAATTTTATACAGTGAACATTTTTTCCCTGGACATAAGTTTAAACTTTTGGTGTAGTGATTGCATATGGTCAGTCAAAACTGTTCACTATTTATGATTTTATTTTGAATGATAATCATTTCATCTTGTCAACATTTTGTCTTGAAAACAAAAATTAGTGATTAGTGCCATTACAACTTTGCATTATGGTCAGTTAAAATTTTAGGATTTTGGATGTAGCTATTTTGCTCTCAACAGTATGTAACCTTTGAAAGCTATTTTGCTGTTAAACATCTGTCATTGATCAATTTTGATAAGGTATTAAACATAAAAATTTTACCTCCAGGGTACTGGTACTTTTTTTCTGCAAACAAATGAGGTTTTAAGTGTACTGATAGGTTTAAACTTTGTGATACTTTCCTGGTTTTGACCAACATTTCCATGGGGGTAACTTGAAATTTCTTACTACCTTGTTTAGTCACACATTATTTCTCATGTAATGTTAGAGCTGAGCTGCACTTGGCAGCAACTCCAACCCTTGCCTGTGCCAAATGAGTGGGTGACTAACCCATACCAAATGAGTGAGTGACTTGCCCACGTTGAATGAGTGAGTGGCTTGATCAAGTGAAGTTTGAGTTCAACATTAAGTTTTCATTGAATAAAGGTTGGTTAAAACTAGAAAAGAACAAACTTTTCAAACATTTTTGCAGCTGGTACTATAATTACTGTGCTTGATAATTTTCCCAAGATAGTCCTATTTAGAACTGAAAGAATGTCCAAATCCAAAAACAATGAGTCTGTTAAGGTTGTGGTACGATGCCGGCCTCTAAATCATAAAGAAGTTGAAGAAAACCATAAAAGTGTAGTGGAGATGGATGTGAAGTTGGGACAAATTAACATCAAAAATCCAAAAAGTATGTTCTTGCTTTCGATAAACATTGATTAATTTTTATGCCAAACAGTTATGTTAAAAATTTTTAGGGCGTTCCTATGTGTTTTGACTGCTACATTATCTTGATTTATGACATTAAATTTTAATTTAGGTTCTCTTGAACCACCAAAAACATTCACCTTTGATGCAATTTATGATTGGGACTCGACACAAGTTGATATTTTTGAAGAAACATTTCAAGTTTTAGTTGACAGTGTTTTAAAAGGATTTAATGGAACAATATTTGCATATGGTCAAACAGGCACAGGAAAAACTTTTACCATGGAAGGTGCAAATGTTTAGTTGTCTGAGTAATTGTGCTGTCAGCTCCAGAAGTTTAACAATTTTATATTTAGTAACTTGTCATGTTCTTTAAAATTGCAGTTATACAGGGTGTCCGTGAATTATTGCTACAATTTCAAAAATTCAACAAAGTTTTATTTTTTGAGATATTTTCTTTTGGTTTGTTTTAAAGTAACAGGAAATGCTTCTAATTTTTTTCTCTCTTGTCAGGTACTTATTGAAACAATCAGGTTTGAAATAATAATTTATTTAGATATTAAACAGTGCCTTTTGATGTTAACTGCAAAAGTAGAGTTTACAAAAACAAGCACATTGTAGGAAAATGCTCAGTGTTCATTTTCCTACAAAATGCTTGTTTTTTTAAACTGTGGATCCAAAGTTTGCATCCAATCCATGTGTTAGATCAGGGGTTCCCAAACTGGGGTCTGCAGACCCTTGGGGGTCGATGACGACTGCACAGGAGGTCCGTGGTTTTGTCCCAGTCAGTCAACCAATAAATGTCTGTCCCGGTTAGCAAAAAGTCCCAGAAATTCACTTCAGCAAAATTATGAAAAGAAACGCACGTAACCCGCAAGTGGACCACGAGTGACACAATCGTGGCAGCAATAAAGATGTTGAGCTATTTTTTGGAGGTCATCTCCATCCTTTTTGTATATTTGTATTTTAAATAATTTGGTTGTGAGTTGAGTGAAAAAAGTAAGGTCACATATAATTGTGGTCCGCAAAAAAAGCAGATTTGCAAAAAGGGGTCCGCAAAGCAAAAAGTTTGGGAAACCCTGTGTTAGATTACAAAGTTTGGATTCAATCCACATTTGCATTCAAAGTTTTACTAGGCTTGACATCTAATTTCACTTTTACAAACCAGGCCTCTGGTTTAGACTTCAAGAGAAATAAAACTTTGGATGCTAATATGGCAGAGAGCAATCTGCAAGGTCTACCATTCATTCATGCCATAAACAGCTTATTGAGACTGGTAGTGTGCTACAAAGAAAGGAGCTGGCTGGCCTCAAATATCAGAAGAAGATATTGAATTTATGCTTGTGGCATATATCAGAAGTCCCAGAAAGTTTATTTGCAGGGCATTATGCTGTTGCAGACACCACACTCCACTATTCATAAAGTTGTGACTTTATGCTTATGAAGTGCAATTACTACAGGCCCTTAAGCCATAAAACAAGCTGTGACAAAAAGAGATTGTTGTGAGCATGCTGAACTTTTAAACATGCTTTCAGCTGGATCCAGGGTTTTTAAAAGTGGTTGTTCTTCTTGCGACTGAAGGTTTACTGTAGAAGTGTACTAATATATATGAAAAAAGAACAGTCCAGGGAAAATGCCTCAAATAAAATTTTTTTGAATTTTTAAAATTGTGGCGATGATTTATTGTGGCGACCCTGTATTTTTAACAATTCTAAAAATAAATTTTAAAAGACTTCTAGTAACTTTCAATTTAATTTTTCAACTTCATGTGTGGTTACAAAGTCTGGGCAGATTATGTTTTTGGCTCTTGCCAAAAGTTTTTTAAATTTATATTCTAACATATAAAGAAATGAATTTTTGAAATCACCTTTTACAGGAAATAATTGGACAACGCTTAGTTTTATGAATGTGTGTTACCACCACATCAAACTTGGTGAAGAAACCAACACGATTTTTGGTCGATTGCTAAATATGTTGCCAAGCTACTTCTACATTTATCAGTGCACACTGGTTTTAAAAGTTCATATTTACCCTTACCTTAAATAGGAAAGAACTTTCACATTAAATGCTGTTCTTTAGTATAATTTTCAACATATTTTGTAGTCACGGTAGCAAGATTCCATTTTCTATACAGCACAAGAAAAATGTTGTGGACCTGTTTTGACCAAACAAAATTCTTTGGTTTGACAGTCAGCGTTTCTAAACTTTGTTTTGTAACAGCTGTTTTTTTTAAATTTCCCGCAGCCCAATCTGATGAGTTACAATTGACAACAAAAAGCAGTACTTAAAATAAAAGAATTTCTATGCACTTTTTAAGCAGCAAACTTTTCTTGAACAAAATTAAGCCGTAAAATTAACTAAGCAATGAAACGTTTCTACTCAATTTTACTAGGTAGCTCAATAAGCTAGTGCATTTTTTCCATATGGCTATCTTCATGTCGTTGATAAGAAAAACTGGGTATTAATCAAACGGTTTTTTATATTTAGAAGTCTGCATTAGCAATACAGTTTTAAGTTCCAGCTGTACTTGAAATGTCACATTTATTAATATTAACAGTTGATGTTTATTTAGGAGTTCGATCAGATCCTAAGTTGCGAGGTACGATTCCCCGTTCTTTTGAGCACATTTATAAACACATTGCTCGAACTAAAGATCAGCAGTATCTAGTTCGAGCATCTTACTTGGAAATATATCAAGAAGAAATTCGTGATTTATTATCCAAAGATCAAACAAAGAGGTTGGAGTTAAAAGAAAGACCGGACACAGGTGGCTGTTTATTTGTACGTGTAAAATGTTTTGCCTGTAGTCAACTATTGTTGTAATCACATCTTTTATTGTTGTTTAACAGCATTCAGTGTTTATAGCCTGCTTCATCGAAGTTGTTATTCTATTTTTGGCATGCATTTCACCTGCCTCCCACACTACTTTTAGCACATTAATGATATAATTTGTTGAATGACATAAAAACCTTTGCAGGTGTTTACGTAAAAGATTTGCTTTCGTTCGTCACGAAATCTGTGAAAGAAATCGAACACGTGATGAATGTTGGAAACCAAAATCGGAGTGTGGGAGCTACGAACATGAATGAACACAGGTGGAAGAATGTTTTTTGATGTTTGAGTTAGCAACATAGTGGTGAATTAAGCACGGATGCAAGGTAAATTTCACACCTGTGTTACCTAAAATACATCTTAAAATCTTCATCAATGGATTGATATTTGTTGCATTACACAACTTAATTTTCTGCTATTCTTCAAGCTCCCGTTCCCATGCAATTTTCGTTATCACAGTAGAATGTAGTGAAGATGGAATGGATGGGAAAAATCATATTCGCGTTGGTAAACTCAACCTGGTCGATCTTGCTGGTAGCGAAAGGCAGGTTGGTTGAATCTTTCATCATGTAATTTGCGATAAGTTTCAAAGTTGTCACATTCAGCATTTCTTTTAAACGCAGGCTAAATCTGGTGCTACGGGAGAACGATTAAAAGAAGCCACAAAAATAAATCTCTCTTTGTCAGCACTAGGTAATTGGATTTGTTTTCTTCAGATGTTCTGTAATTAGCAACCAGAGATTTTATTGCTAATGTATTTTGAAATGACTGCAGCTTGTTATTTTAGGAAACGTGATATCTTCGTTGGTGGACGGCAAGGGCCACATCCCGTACCGAGATTCGAAACTGACTCGTTTGTTACAAGACTCACTGGGAGGCAACGCCAAAACAGTGATGGTCAGTTGTTGTGCCGATAGGGTTTCAACTACACTCGCTTGGATACATCTAGTGTGGAAGCTGCAACTGCGAAAGTTGTAACTGCATTGGTTTAAAGCTCAGAAAGTAGCAAATTTTTTCACCATCTCATTTGTAGCAAATTTTTTTCAGCTATCGTAGCAAAATATTGCAAATTTTTTGAAGGAACCGTATTTACTGAGTTGTTTATTTATGACGTCAGGTTGCTAACATCGGGCCAGCTAGTTACAATTATGACGAAACATTGACGACGTTGCGATACGCAAATCGTGCCAAGAATATTCAGAATAAGCCGAAGATCAATGAAGATCCCAAGGATGCTTTGCTGCGTGAGTTCCAGGAGGAGATAGCTAAGTAAGTCTTGATGAGTTTGCAAGATTGCGTGTTGTGTGCCGTATTACCTTGATGCAGGGTTTTTACGACACGTGTGTCGTATTACCTTGATACATGATCTTGATGACATGTGTGCCGTATTACCTTGATGCATGGTCTTGACGACATGTGTGTCGTATTACCTTGATGCATGGTCTTGACGACATGTGCGTTGTGTCGCCCTGATGCATGATATCGGCGACATGACCGCGAAGTGAGTCTGTCTACCGATGCCATGATATAAAACTTTCGGTGCGGTTGGGTGTGCTCAACGTTAATCTGTCTTTGAAGGTTGAAAGCAAATTTGGAAAGTCGGGGAAAGCGTGGAAAGCGAAAAAGCCGGAGACGAAGAACTGATGGGGGAGTGGAGAGTGGGAGTTCGGATGAAGAGGAGATTGATGAAGGTTGGATGAGCAGTTTCTAGAATGTGAAAGACTTTGCTTTGCGTTAAATAGCATATTGATTTTTTACAGAAGTAATCACGGAAAAGCGAAGAGCCGACCTCGAAGCAGAGAAGGAACGGATCTTGCAGGATAAGAATATGGCAGAGGAGGAGAAAGCAAAATTGATTAAGGAAAAAGAAAAAAAACTGGTGGAGATAAAGAAGCAAAAGGAGGCTCAAGGAAAGCTGGCAGCCAAGATTGAGGTAGGCTTCTCCACTTAGCCGGCACTGAGGTGGGTTTCTCCAGTTGAAGTTTTTTTATTGTCTTAATGCTAGAGGACAGTTGTTGTGATCCGCAACTCTAACGTTCTTTATGCAAAGAATTGGGTGTTTGTACTGAGCTGATTGGATTGTCATCTTTAAAATTGTTCGTCTGACATACCCTCTACCCTGTTACTCAGGCGATGGAAAGCAAACTTCTTGTCGGAGGTCGGACAATCATCGATCATACGAACGAGCAGGAGAGAGAGCTGGAAGAGAAGCGCCGGCAGCTCTTGGAACAGCAAAAATTGGAGCGGAAGATGCAGCAGCAGTTGATGATGAAGGAAGAATCGACGATGGACATGCAGGAGAACTATACATCGCTGCGGCAGGAGGTCGACAGCAAGACGAAGAAGTTAAAAAAAGTAAGAAACTGAAGTTACTACTGCAACGGCAGGCTTATGATAGTTCTGCAACTAATTTCACACCTCACTGCTTCGGAATTTATATGAAGCAGTGAATGAGTTGAATGTGCTATGGTAAAAAGCGCTTGCAATATTCATGTTTTAATTCATCATTGCTGCATAGATGTACGCCAAGCTGCAACAAATGAAATATGAATTGGAGGATCTGCGGAGAGTTCACGCCAGCGATCAGGAGGAACTCGAGATTGCGCAGATGGAGGTAGGGGCCACAATTTGGAACCAACAAATTAGGTGTAAAAATGTCAAATAAAACTAACATCCACCAGTCAATGAATAATTATCTGATTAAACATTGCGTTGGCGTGTTTTGAACACGCCAGGTATTGACTGGTTGCGATATGTTTTGTTATCGATGGCAGCATTTTCAATGTGGGTAAAGTGAAAATCTTTCAATTTGAACAAAAATCTTGTCCAATCATGAATTATTTAACAGTAGCAAGCTCATGTGACGTCAATACGTACAAGCTCATGCTATGTTTGCACGTCTTGTCGGACTGGGCCGCCATGGCGGGTTGACTGCTCGGCCCCCACCACATCTCTGCCCCATAAAAATGGTGTTATCCCATTAAGTGCTTTTGCTTAAAGGGCACAATTAGCACACTTTTTCTCACTATCTCTTTCGAGGCGAGCTTCAACCAGGGAAGTTATGAATGCTTGTTTGTTAAAGTCTTTGCTACGACTCGATAAGGAGTTGAAGGCAGCTCCACCGTTTACGAAGTCGGCGTTCGTGTGAGCGCTGTTTAGCATACTTTTGAAGATTTTCATATAAGCGCCAACGCCCCCCATTACAACGGAGGTGGGCTGCCAGTCTGCATTCATGATTGGCTCAGAATCACTGTATCTAATGCAGTTCAGCTTTCTTGATTGAGTTTGTGGTGCAGAATGAGGTGTTGTTCTGCAAACACTCGCAGTCTCGTTATTCATTTAAAAAAACGTCAGCGTGCACTGTGAAAACATTATAGATGACGCGCGAGTTGAAATTAAAAAGTTTGATCATCGAAAATTTTATTCCTGCTGAAGACAAGTTGAAGTTAGAAAAACGAATTCTTTACAACGAAGAGAAAGACGATTACGAAGTGCAAGCGCTCAGCAATTTAAGCGGGTGAGTGCAAGTACTCAGCAACGTAGGCCGACGGGCTCAAGTGCTGGGTAGTGTGAGCAGGTAGGGTGTAAGTGCTATACAATGTGGATAGGTGGGCAGGCAATTACTCTGCAACGTGGCCAGGTAGGTGTTGTATTGTGATCGGATTACTAGAAACATTACATTGGCCAGCTTGTTCTCAAGGCTTATCATCCATCTACATACAGGTTGCTGTCACGCCTCAACCCCAAAAATGTCATTGGCATGTTTTCATGTTCAAATCGCAGTAGGAGCGTTGTGTTGGTTAGAACTACTGTAGCTTGGGCGCTATTAGATGCTGCTTGATCGTGCACTGTACAGCTGCGTACAAAGTAATTGATGTGCATCACTCGGCAATGTTATATTGCGAAGTTGATTAAAGGCTGCTTCATCATAATAGTTTCTTTGTGTATGACGTCACAATATATTTCAGTCAAGCAATGATGAAGCGACCACAGAGCGCTCACGGGGGGGATTATCGTCCTACGTCACAATACGCGAAGATGGCAGCTGCAGTTGGTTTTAACCCGCGATACCGCAGGGACAATATTTTGTTGGTTGAGCTGGACCTCCCAACACGTACCACGCAGGACTACATTGGACCAACCATTGCTCCCAAGGTCGGTATAATCAATGTGGTGCGTGGCACATGCAGTGTAATGCAATTGGCCCGCGCGATGTGATGTATATGGTGCATGCGGTGTGGTGACTGTGATGTGAGTGGGACATGCAATGTGATGTGGTGAATGGGACGTGTGGTGTTGTGTGTGTGTGTGTGACGCGAGTGTAGAGGAGATAGAGTTTAAGAACTGCAAGCTTGTGTTCTAATTGCGACAATTAAGCTGCTGGTCCGACATCTCATAAGAAGCCATAGCGGCCACCGGACAATGCCTGGCCCTCGTGGCTGGCGGTGAGACTACCAGGGTGCAATCATCACTTGTTCCAAATTACCAGCTTCCCATCTGATCATTCTGGTTCTACCTACTTGGCTGGGTTTATGATGCATCGATCATCTATTTTGGAGAAATGATGAGTGGTCATTAACATATTTTCGTTGTGTCGTCACATCTAGGTGCAAGCAGCACTGGACGCAGCTTTGCAAGATGAAGAAGATTTGGATCTGGATGCTGGGGCTACAAAGTTTACAAAGAAGGTGAAGCCACGGTAGGTGGCGCTGTTGCGTGTTCTTTAGGGGTGAGGGGTGCATGAATATATCGAAGGAGGCAAGATGGAGTATGGTTTCTACGCTAATCATGAGTTTGGGGCTACCATTATTTTGGATTTTTGTTCTCTAAGCCCAGGCAGCAATAGTGGCAAAGTATAAGACAATTGTCCAAACTTGATTCAAGTCTCCAAGTGTCGTCATTCCATTTGAATTCCTTGGTAGATTTAAAGTTGTTAAAACCCTTCAAGAAGAGTAAAACATTGTGAAAAGCGCAACAACGCAGTCATCGTGGGGCGTGAACGCTTAGCTCAGTAGTTCCTAACTTTTCCAGGTTTATGCACCCTACTGAAGGGATAAATAGCTTGCTACCGCCCTTACTAAACTCACAACAATTTTTCGATAGCTTTTTTGCCATCAGAAGATGTGCTGTATTTTGAAAAGCGAAGTTGTTCTATGCCCTGCACTAATTTAATTATTCAAACGTCATTGTGAAGCTTGCGCTTAATTTCTTCTTACAAACCGCAGACGCTTCAAAAATACTCAGGACGGCATTTCACAACTTTTTTACGAGTTGCGTTAACATGTCAACGACCTAAAAGTTCGCAAACGTAGATTTTTCCCCTTACGTAATTCCTTTCTAAAAAGATTCTTTTAAAAAATAATTCGTAAGTGTGCGAACAGCCGCGATGTGCTCGCAGACTTACGTTCTCTGCTGATGCTGCACTTCCGCCCCACCCTCGTCTTCAAACCTGTTACCCCCTTCTGCCCATTTTGTACCTTCTCCCTCTGCTCCCTCACCACCGCCCCTTGTTCCTGGGTGTCCTTCTACGCCTCCTGCTTCCTCCCCCCTGACTTTCTCAGGGTTTTTCAATGGAATGCTGGAGGTCTTCGAGCCACGAGCACTGAACTGCTTCACTTTCTTTTCTCCCATCCTGTTGACCTTATCTGCATTCAGGAATCTAATCTTAACTCATCTTCCTCTTTCCGGATTCCTGGATTCTCTGCTCTGCGTTCTGATCGCACCCACTCCCGGTCTGGTATTCTGTCTTCTGATGCCACGCACGCTAGCGGCAACGTTGTCATTTTCGTCGGGCAGGGCTTATTGTTCTCTGAACTTTCTACCTCCTCTCTTTCTTCGCTTGATCCCTACTCTGATTATGTAGGGGTCAACATCTCTCTTAACAACTCCTCTTCGCTCTCTTTTTTTAATGTGTACGCTCCCCCCTATTTGCTCCTTACCAACGAATGGCAGAACGGAGTCCTTTTCTCCTTCCATTCTTTCCTCTTCCAGAAATCTCTTCATTCTGGGGGACTTCAATTGCCATCACCTCCACTGGGACTCAAGAGATACTTCCGACCTCCGTGAGGAGGAAATATTCGACTGAGTCATCTTTTCTGACCTCCTGTCCCTCAATGACCCTGACATTTCCATCCTTCTCCATCGCTCTTGTGGCAGTCGCTCCTCTCCTGACGTCTCCTTTGCTCCCTTTCTCTTGCTCTTTTTTGCTCCTGGAAGGTGCTTCAGGACCTGGGTTCTGACCACCTACCAATTCTTCTATCCGTCCCTCTCTCTCCGGCCTTTCGCCCCAACGAATGTCCCCCTTCCTTCAATTTTCAGAAAGCTCGCTGGGATGACTTTGCCTTCTACTTTGACTCTCACTGTTCCTCTGCAGAGGAATACTCGTCTCTTTCTCTTTCCTCTGCTGCTGCTCTCTTTACCTCTCTGGCACTGAATGCGGCCAAATTTTCCATTCCTTTCGGCCGCATCAAACGCCATCCTAAAGCCTGGTGGTCTCCTGAGGTGGAAAGTGCGGTTAGTGAAAGACGCAAGGCTTTTGCTGATACTCACAGAAGTGATGAAGATCGCCAGGCTTACATCTCCGCCTCCCGACGTGCCTCGTCAGTCATCGCCAAGGCCAAAGCTGAGGCACGGTAGACGACTTGCTCTTCTCTTTCACCTAAATCTAACCCTAAGTCTGTGCACTCTCTTCTTCGCTCTATCGCTGGCTTTACTTCCTTCTCTCCTAACTTTTCCAACTGTTCTTCTTCCAGGGAATCGGCTTCATTCTATGCCGCTTACCTGAGATCTTACTTTTTTGTTTCTCAGTCAAAGGCCCTGCTTAGCAGTGCCAGAGGCTCCCTCTCTGAGCTCCGCCGAGCCACGTGCCCTGTGTAGTATCACTCGTCTTTTGCTCCCCTTTCTCTCCCGCAGAATTTCTCGCGGCTAACTCCAACCTTTCCTTGTCCACTGCACTGGCCCAGACAAAGTTGCCTATCCCATGCTAAAGCATCTTCCTCGCTCTGGCATAGATTTTCTTCTTCACATCTCCAATCTTTCGTGGTCTTCGCATTCCTTTCCTTCCATCTGGAAGACATCTTCTATTATTCCCATCCACATGATGGGAAAGCCTCTCGACTCTCCTGCTTCCTTCCGGCCTATCTCTCTCACCTCCTGCGTACCAAAGCTTTTTGAACGCATCATTCTATCCCGTCTACTCTTCTTTCTGGAGTGTAATTCCAATCTCTCTCCCCGACAGGCCGGTTTCCGCTCTGGTCGGTCTACTCTAGATCAAATTCTGTACCTTTCTCAGTCCATTTCGGATGGGTTTAACAAACCCAGGCCGGGCTCTCGGACGATTCTACTATCGATTTCTCGAAAGCTATTAACTCTGTCTGGCCTCCCCCCTTATGGTCTAGTGTTCTAAACAGACGGCTCTGTTCCTTCTTTTGGCAAGGGCGGCTCCGGCGTTCTTGCCAACTGCTCTCTCTGTGGCACTGAGACAACTCTTTCCTTTTCGGTAGGCCCAGTATGTTCAAGTTTTTCCGCTGAAGCCTGCGCCATTCTGCACGCTCTTTGCTGGTCTCGGCAGCACCATCAAGTCTGTCAATTTTCTTCTCTTCTCCTTCTATCTACAGTAACTCTCGTTCAGTCCTCTCCTCCATCTTTTCTTTTAACTCAGTCTCTGGCAGATCTGGCAGGAACTGTCTTCTCTCTCTTTCTGTTCTATCATGCTACAATTAACCGGCGCGATGGCGTAGTGGTTAGAGCGTCCGCTTCCTAGTCGGTGGACTTGGGGTTCATTTCCCCAGTCAAGTCATACCAAAAGACTTTAAAAAATGATGTTCATAGCTTCCCTGCTTGGCGCTCAGCAATATAAGGATAGTGTGGAGATCACGCCGGCAGGTTTGCTTGTTGTGTCCTTGGGCAAGGCATTTAATGGGATGCCTCCATCTTTATGTCGCAGACAGATGGTGGGGCCAAGCAGTCTACCCGCCGTGGTGGCCCCAGTCTAACTGAAGACTCGCAAACCGAGCGGGAGCGCTAACGCAGTGTGGCCTATATATACATCGTTCTGCATAATGCTCACAACAAATAGCTCATACGACGAAGAAGAAGGCTACAATGGGTTCCCGGCTCGTTTCTCCCGGGGAACGACGCGGCCGATGAGCTGGCCAGACGGGGAGCGCTACTTGCACTCTCTTCAATCCCTTGTAGTCTCTCTTTTCTTATCTTTCGAATCCAATCTTGTTTTTTCTCGGACTGGAGGCGTACTGTCTCATCGAAATTCTTCGACACACTCGATTTCCACCGAGGAACTTGTGCTCCCTCGTTATCCTCGCTGTTTTCTCTCTCGTCTACGCTGCAACGGACACAGCCTCCTGTTACGTTCTTATCTCTAGAATTGGCAAAATCGAGAATTCTTTCTGCAGCGCCTGCGAACACTCGTTCCAGGACACCTCTCATCTCATTCTGCACTGTGCAGCCACGGACTCTTTGCGCCACTCACTCCTTGGCGACTCTCTGTCCCTCTACGACCTCTGGTTCAGACCTTGGGGAGTTTCCTCCGCTTCTGGGGCTCCATGGTTTTCCGCCATGTCTCCTTCCCTCGAAAGGGGTTGGGCAACAACAAGAAGCAAAAAGTTTGGGAAACCCTAAATTAGATATTTGGTTATTGAAGGCACCGAAGGTGAACCTCAAGAAAACCAAAGTAATGTTGAGCGGTTCGAAAGGTAATGTTCTCAAGAGTAAAGTTGATTCATGTGCCAAGTGCGGCAAGAGGGTGATGGCAAATTCGGTGATGTGTGCAAAGTGTGGTAAATGGGTACATGGTAGATGCGCGAAAATAAAGACGGTGAATTCAACTGTAGCAAAAGGTTTTGTTTGTGAACTATGTGTTTAAACAATGGAAGGAATTGTGGAACCAGGTGAAGAATTATCATTTTTTGACCAGGTTGTCTCGGTGAAGAGCTTTTGTTATTTGAGGGACAGGTTGAACTGCAGTGGTAAAAGTGAAGCAGCGGTAACAGCCAAAACGTGAATTGAATAAAATTTAGAGAATGTGGGGAGTTACTTTATGGGAGAAAATTTTCGTTAGAAATGAAAGGAAGGATTTATCAGAGCTGCGCAAGATCAGCGATTCTGTATGGGAGCGAGACGTGATGTTTAAGGGAGAATGAGACGGCAATTTTGAGAAGAACTAAAAAAGTGATGATGAGAGCAATGTGTGGAGTTAAGATGATTGAGAAAAAAAGGAGCCAAGAACTTATGTTGTTGTTGGTTACCCGACCCCTTCCGAGGGATGGGGGCATGGCGGGAGACCATGGAGCCCCAGAAGCCGGGCAACTCCCCAAGGTCTGAACCAGAGGTCGTGGAGGGACAGAGAGTCGCCAAAGAGTGAGTGGCGCAAAGAGTCTGTAGCTGCACAGTGCAGAATGAGATGAGAGGTGTCCTGGGACGAGTGTTCGCAGGCGCTGCAGAAAGGATTCTCGATTCTGCCAATTCTACAAAGATAAGAACCTAAAAGAAGGCTGTATCCGTTGCAGCGTAAACGAGAGAGAACACAGCGAGCATGACGAGGGAGCACAAGTTCCTCGGTGGAAATTGAGGGAACCTGTGTGTCAAAGAATCTTGATGAGACAGTACGCCTCCAGTCCGAGAAAAAACAAGATTGGATTCGAGAGATAAAAGAGCAGAGACTACAAGGGATTGCGGAGGGCGCAAGTAGCACTCCCTGTCTGGCCAGCTCGTCAGCCGCCTCGTTCCCCGGGAGAAACGAATGTCCGGCGACCCATTGTAGTCTGATAGAACAGGAGGAGAGAGAAGACCGTTCCTGCCAGATCTGCCACAGAGTTAGATAAAAGAAAAGATGGAGGTGAGGACAGAACAAGAGTCAGATAAAAGAAGAGAAAAGAAATGGCAGACTTGTTGGTGCTGCCGAGATCAGCAAAGAGCGTGCAGAATGGCGCAGGCTTCAGCGGAAAAACTTGAGCATACTGGGCCTGCCGAAAAGGAAAGAGTGGCCTTAGTGCTACAGAGAGAGCAGTTGGCAAGAACACCGGAGCCGCCCTTGCCAAATGGAAAAGGAACAGAGCCGTCTGTCCAGAGTACCAGGTCATGAGGGGGGAGAGAGTCAAGGTGGGCGAGAGCCGCACCTTGGCGAGAGTGAGGGGGATCAGAGCGAGAGCATGGAGAGGAAAGGGTGGACTGCACCGTGAAGGAAGGCATATTCCAAGGAGGAAAGGGAGGGCAAGCAAGAAGAGCCTCCCTAGAACAAGTAGAAGGAAGCATGAGCGGGTGAGTGGACGCAAAAGCTCTCCAGGACGATCTGCAGAGTCTTGGTTTCACTCCTAGTCTGGCCAAACCTGAAATAGGAAAGGAGGTTGGGAGACGAAGAGCCCGCTCATAAGAAAAAAGAGTGAAGTGAGTCAGGGTGACTCGTAGGGGAGGTAGAGAAGCCTCGGTGAGTAGTAGAGGGATAGGGGAGGGCCAAAGGCAGTCGGTGATGGCGCGACTGGCCGCTCAGTGGAGGCGTTCCAATTTGGTGACATTGGTAGCGCTTAGAAAAGGAAACCATCCGGGTGAAACGTAAGTGAGAAGGGGCCGAAGAAAAGATTTATACAGAAGAGAGAGGGACTCCTTAGAAGAGCCCCATGATGAAGCAGAAAGACAGCGTAAGGCCTTGAGACGTGGGAAGAATTTGGCCTTCAGCGAAGATACATGCTTAGAAAAGGAAAGAGTGCGGTCGAAGGTGACCCCGAGAAAAGTTGGAGTGGGATTAAAACGGAGGTGGAAGCCGAGTAGAAGGAGGTTGGGCTGGAGGTTAGCTTGGTGGGGATCCACTGAGAAGAAGGAGGCCTCACATTTGCTCGGATTGAGAGGAAGACACCAGTACTCAGACCAGCGCTCCAATCGAAACAGAGCTCCTTGTGTGGCCTCCACCGCAGTAGGAACCGATGGGAAGGAGGACCAAATGGCCAGATCGTCAGCGTAAAGAGAGCAGCTGACGGAAGAAGGCAGAGATGCCGGAAGATCATTAATAAATAAGGAGAAAAGTACAGGGCCAAGAACAGATCCTTGCGAAACACCTCGACGGACTCGAAAGGAACGGCTTTTGTGATTTTGAAAAACCGCACAAGCGCGCCTATCAGAAAGGAAAGATTGAGTCCAATGAGCAAAGCAAGGAGGGAGGCCAGCCGAAATTAGTTTGTGGAAAAGGGCGGGATGCCAGACAGAGTCAAAAGCTTTGGAGAAATCGATAGTAGACAGGATCGTCCGAGAGCCCGGCCTGGGTTTGTTAAACCCATCCGAAATGGACTGAGAAAGGTACAGAATTTGATCGGATGTAGACCGTCCAGGGCGGAAACCGGTCTGACGGAGAGAAATTGGAATTAGATTCCAGAAAGAAGAGAAGACGGGATAGAATGATGCGTTCAAACAGCTTTGATATGCAGGAGGTGAGAGAGATAGGCCGGAAGGAAGCAGGAGAGTCGAGAGGTTTTCCCATCTTATGTATGGGAATAATAGAAGATGTCTTCCAGATGGAAGGAAAGGAATGTGAAGACCAAGAAAGATTGGAGATGTGGAGATGAAAATCCATGCCAGAGCGAGGAAGATGCTTTAGCATGGGATAGGCAACTTTGTCTGGACCAGTGCAGTGGATGAGAAGAGGTTGGAGGCAGCCGCAAGAAATTCCGCGGGAGAGAAGGGAGAGCAAAAGGAAGAGTGATACTCCACAGAGCCCGTGGCTCGGCGGAGCTCAGTGATATAGCCTCTGGCTCTGCTACGCAGGGCCTTTGGCTGAGAAACGGAAAAGTGAGACCTCAGGTAAGCGGCATAAGCCGAAGCCGATTCCCTGGGAGAGGAACAGTTGGGAAAGTTAGGAGAGGAAGAAGACGAGGAAGGAGAGCCAGCGATAGAGCGAAGAAGAGAGTGCACAGACTTAGGGTTAGATTTAGGTGAAAAAGAAGTGCAGGTCGTCTGCCATGCCTCCGCCTTGGCCTTGGCAATGACTGACGAGGCACGTCGAGAGGCGGAGATGTAAGCCTGGCGATCTTGGTCACTTCTGTGAGCGGCAGCGAAAGCCTTGCGTCTTTCACTAACCGCTTCTTCCATCTCAGCAGACCACCAGGCTTTAGGATGGCGTTTGATGCGGCCGAAAGGAATGGAAAATTTGGCCGCATTCAGTGCCAGAGAGGTAAAGAGAGCAGCAGCAGAGGAAAGAGAAAGAGACGAGTATTCCTCTGCAGAGGAACAGTGAGAGTCAAAGTAGAAGGCAAAGTCATCCCAGCGAGCTTTCTGAAAATTGAAGTAAGGGGGACATTCGTTGGGGCGAAAGGCCGGAGAGAGAGGGACGGAAAGAAAAATTGGTAGATGGTCAGAACCCAGGTCCTGAAGCACCTTCCAGGAGCAAGAAAAAGCAAGAGTAGAAGGAGCAAAGGAGATGCCAGCAGAGGAGCGACTGCCAGAGGAGCGATGGAGAAGGGTTGGTGTGTCAGGGTCATTGAGTGGGAGGAGGTCAGAGGAGATGACCCAGTCGAATACTTCCTCCCCTCGGGGATCGGAAGTACCTCTTGAGTCCCAAAGCGGGTGATGGAAATTGAAGTCCCCCAGAATGAAGAGAATTCTGAAGGAGGGAAGAATTGAGGGAGAGAAGGAGTCGGTTTTGCCATCCGTTGGGGAGGAGCGAATAGGGGGGGGGGGGCATACACATTAAGAAATGACACCGAGGAGGATTTGTTTAGAGAGATGTTGACCCCTACATAATCAGAGTAAGGGTCGAGCGAAGAAAGAGAGGAGGTAGAAAGTTCAGAAAAGGATAGTCCCTGTCTGACGACAATGACAACGCCGCCGCTAGCGTGCGTGGCATCAGAAGAGAGAATGCCAGACCGGGAGTGGGTACGATCAGAACGCAGAGCAGAGAATCCAGGAATCCGGAAAGAGGAAGATGAGTTAAGATTAGATTCCTGAATGCAGATAAGGTCCACAGGATGGGACGAAAGAAAGTGAAGTAGTTCAGTGCTCCTGGCTCGAAGACCTCCAGCATTCCATTGAAAAACCCTGAGAGAGTCAGGGGAGAGGAGGCAGGAGGTGCAGAAGTATAGCCAGGAGCTAGGGCGGTGGTGGGAGGAGAGTGCAGCATTAGCAGAGGGGGAGCCAGATGCCACAGTGGAGGTATACGTGTCGGAGGAGTCCGAGGAGGGGGGAGTCACAGTGTTACGGCATGGGGGGCAGCTCCAAGAGTGAGAGCTGCCTAGAGCTCTGAAATTAGATAAAGAAAGTTGTGAGCACCTTAGATGAACCCATTTGGAGCATGTGCAGCATTGCACTGACTTGCCCCGCCAGGTCACATTTCCAGCGCACACAGAGCAAGGAAAGATGGGGCCAGGGCTAGGATAAACGTTACCGCTCATCAGGAGAAGACGAAGAAGGGCAAGAGTAGGGCAGGAGAGAAGAAAAAGTGAAAACAGGCGACCGATTTTAAAGATGCTGTGTTCTGCCCTTCTGCGGTCATTCAGGGGGCAGCATAGCGAAAAAATGAATGGGGAGTGCCCGGGGTAACTGGGACCCTCGGGAAGGCCAACAGCGATTTCGACCCAACCCAAACGGGGCCGGGGACCGCATCACCACGTTGAGGCGGCTGTTGATTGGTGCAGGGCAGGGACATCGTTCTCGACGCCAGTGCTTCTCTATGAATAATACAGTGCGTACCAATAACATCAGAATTCTTCCGCTTGACTAATTCCAGAATGCCAGATCGTGCACCTAGCATAGCCGGTGTCCTATCGGCGCAAACACTGCCAAGTTTATCCCAGTCCAGTTTTGCTTCCTCAAAAAAGTCTTTCATCAGCTTTAGCACATCAGCAGCCTTGGTAGTTTCTAATGGGCGGCAAAAAAGTAAATCTTCCTCTATAACTTGACTGTGGATGTACCGCACAAACATCATTAATTGGGAGAGGTTTACAATATCAACCGACTCATCCAGCTGTATTCCAAACACTGGTGAAGGTTTGATCTTTGCGGTGAGTTGAGACTTAATATCACTGGCCATATCATCAATGCGGTTCTTGACAGTGTTATTGGACAAGGAGACCTGCTTCATCTTTGCTACTGCAGACTCACCCAGCAAAATATCAGCGCATACAACTAGACATGACTTTATCTGTGTCTCATCAATGTTGTGTGGCTTTTTGGCCTTAGCCACTTGCAAGAAAACTTTGTAAGATGCTGTCACTCTCGCCTTTGAATCGGTTCGAAATTGCCCTGTGCTATCCAACCTTATTTTCTTTAATCGATTTGCTTTGACCTCGAAGAAGCCCCTTTCCTTTCCAGCAAGGTGCGAGTGAACGTTTAAAAGATGTTGCTTCAGTTGATGGGGTTTCATAGAAGCATTAGACAGTGTTTTGTGACAAACAACACATTGCGGCAACTACTCATCACGTCTCTCAACAAACGTAAATCCGTAATCGAGATAGGAATCGTTATATTTTCTTTATTGTATATCTCTGAATATTTATACATAACAATTCTATGCACTCTAACCGGCGCGATGGTGTAGTGGTTAGAGCGTCCGCTTCGCAGTCGGTAGACCTGGGGTTCATTTCCCTTGTCGAGTCATACCAAAAGACTTTAAAAAATGGTATCCACAGCTTCCCTGCTTGGCGCTCAGCACATAAGGGATAGTGTGGAGAACAAGCCGGCAAGCTTGCTTGTTGTGTCCTTGGGCAAGGCACTTAACGGGATGTCTCCGTCTTTATGTGGCAGACAGATGGTGGGGCCAAGCAGTCTACCCGTCGTGGTGGCCCAGTCTGACGAAAGACATGCAAACCGAGCTTGAGCTCATACGCGTGAATGAATGCCTCTGAAACAAAATTATATCTTAGATTTCTATGAAATCTAGTAGGAATAGTATATGTTTTGATACCTCTCTGAAAATATGTGATAGGAAGCATAAATTTTCTCACCTACTAATCTTAACTAACTTGCTTGCCTAACAGAACTAGACTTCTTGCTTACAATAATCAACGAAATAGAGCAATTACGTCTTGATATCTTGTTACAAATAACACACTAAGCAAATAACCTTATTCAGATAATATAGAAAAGAAAAGAATTTCCGAAATTTTTAGCTTCCTACCTCAAACGCGCCTATTTCCGAAAGACTTAAAACTGAGGAGGTTGCCACAACCCACCAAGGGTTTATATGGGCACAGCTCAAGGAGATAACAGCTAATTGTGACTAAGAAAGACAATTAAGCTAATTAATTAAGTAATAAAGAAAACAGTCAAACTGAATTAAGACTTAATCGTTTTAAACACAAAGCGATAATTAAACTTGACTATACAAATAATTAAATGCACAGAGAAATGAGCTACAATTTGACTACTCAATTCACCAATATTGGTTAACATTAATCTTACAATGCCTCAATTAAATAAGATGCAGTATCCTAATTATTGTAATAAATTATGATCACATGTTACAAAGACTTACGGAAAGCCAATAACTATTGTCTTAAAGAAAACGACATTTTTTGTAAGACTGATATTTGATACTTATATCTTTAGGTGGTAATTAATTCCCCACCGGTTGGGAACCCATGTTCTGGATGAACGGTGTAATTGGCGGCAGCATTCTACGACGGTGCTACCCAGCCGATAATGATACCGGCATTTCTACCATGTTTCGTTGTTTACTGACATGTAAAGATACTCTGACTTGATAGATGTATCTTTATCCGATTCGGCCGAGAGAATGGGGGGACGCGGACTATCAGGGTTCTGGCACTTTACAAAGTCGCGGTGATTCATTTAAACCATTCGTTGTAGAGAGAAATCTGCCAGAGCTCGACGACAATCGAAGAAGAGCGAGAAAGCGTCTACTAGCGGCACTCACGATCCTAATTATTATCCGACGTCACGTGGTTTGGTACCAAAGTGATCAGTCGCGCTGAACAAGCACCGCTCGATTAACTCTTCCGAGTAAGCCAAAGCAAACGGGAAGACGTCACTTTCACATCATCAACGAAAGAATTGAGTGACGTTGCGCTGGTTTGCTGTCAATATGTTTGTTCAAGGCCATTATTTCTGTTTTGCACTGTGACTAAGAAGCTTTATATTTGGTGCTGAGTGATCTCGTGTGCAACCACTTCAGTATTCCATTCAAATCCAACTGTTTTTCGATGTTTTATATTAAATTTTTCAATAAATAGCTTTTCTGAGACTATGATCGTACAGTGTCTATGAATTTAGCAGCAAGATGGCTGGTATGATTTTTTAAAGCGCGTGTAAATGTTTACAGCAATGAGTGAGAATTCAAAGTAGAATCATCTGTGTAATTAGTTGCTCGTTCGTCGCAATATAAGAAAATAAGTCGCAATATAGTAAAAAAGAACAAGAAGTTGTACATTCGTTTCGTTGACATGAAAAAGGCATTTGGTAGAATTCCACGACAGGTGATGAAGTGGGTCATGAGGGAGGATAAAAGTAATGGTTCAAGCAGTTATGAGCTCGTATCATGGAGCGAATGGGACCTGCGTTCTCAGAGGAGTTTGTTGTGTCAGCGCTGTTGTTGAAATAGTTGTAAATATATTTCGTCAAGTACAAGAAGGGGTGTGATTAATAAAGTATTTCAGTTTATGCAAATCATTTTGTTATCACGAACGAAACCATGTAAGAATTAAAAGAAAGATTTCGGAAGAAACCTAGAAATGTGGCTGATACTCGACAGCTTCGTGAAGGGATTTGCTAAAGTAAGTCGGCCAAAGATGATCATCGAAAGTTTAATCAAAGTGACTATGCTTATTATTTCGTCGCCCTAACAAGGCTGCATAAAAAATAGCATTTGTAGTTGCATGGGTTTGCTACGTGAATTTTATTTTCACTTTTTGAAATAAATCTCGAAAATGTTCAAACAAATATGAGTTGATATGGGAAACGTCACAGACAGCTCAGTAGAGAAACAACGTTCAGAGTAGGAGCCTGCACTGGAATTAAGGGGGCCATGAATATATAGTGGGGGAGCCTGGCCCCCTGAAGCCGGCCCTACTTTGTAATATTTCTTCGATGACAACGTTTATTTTTATCAGTAAACACTGAGTGATTTAGCGAAAAGAATTCGAATAACATGAAACAACTATCACTTTCTAAGGTCTTCGACATTTAAACTAATTCGATCTCTGTAGAACAGGTTGTTTGTTTGTTACCATTACAAGCATAATGACTGAAAGTAATGTATAAATTTTTTTTAGAGAAAGACGTGAAGGGGGGTGCGTATGGGAGCCCCGCTTCGTAAGCCACTGTCTTTGGCTAATGTTTTAGCCTATCTGGAAAATTAGGAAATATTTGCCAGCAGTTAAATCAAAGGGCTCAAGATCAAGCAATGGAAAACTTTTACATATCGTAGAAACTGTCATTCTTTGCGGCAAGCAAGGCATGGGTATGAGAGGTCATCGTGAAATTGATTCTATAACTAGTGAGCCTGAATAAACTGATGGAAACTTTCGCGCCATATCAAGTTATGGCTCACATTTTGATGAACAGTTGAAATTGGTTTTGTTGTAATCTGCGCGCAAAAGCACAGTGCAACTGCCACACTACTCAAAACCCGATCATTCATTGTAACTAGTTTGTATTTAAAAAGAATTGTTGCTGAAATAAACCAAGCAGTTTTCTTTACCGTTCTTGCAGATGAAACTACCGATATATGAGATGTGAAGCAACTATTCTTATGCGTGAATTATGTGAATCAGAATGAAAATATTTGTGAAGGAACATAAAAATGGGATTTATTCGCAATCGATCATTTCCCAGCGCACGTAATTGCGGGTTCTTCTTGTTATGTGCAAACAAACATTTGTCGACGAGTTGCGCTTTTTAAATAAGAGACCGTGTTTGGTAGAAGTTCAAATTTTTTTCCAAATAAGTTTTTTTGGACTTGAAAAAACTTCTAAGCTAGAATTTTATGTCATGTGAACAAATAAAGTTTATTTTCAGTAGATTTGGGTTAATGTATAGGCTTTTTTAAACAATATCAAAGCAAATATAATGTGACTGTTAGACCAAGTATGACCTTTCAAGTCGTCATGGGTTTCGAGCCTTTTATTTATCGCCTGGCTAGCTTTGTTATTACTTTATTCGATGTCTCCTCATTTGGAGTTGTTTCTCGCTAGCCTCATTCTTATCAATTGATTTCTAAATAATTTCGGAGCCTTTTCTGACCAACAGGGGCGGATTAGCCCGGCGGGAATTCGGAAGTTTCCCTATGGGCCGCTCGACTATGGGCCGGTCCATAGTCTCTCGGCTGCCTTAAAACTAACTTTAAGAAGCCAACAAATATTCAAGAATGTTAAACAGTTCCATACATTACGATTTCACAATTATTTTTCGGTAATAGTGCTTTTGTATAACCTTTCTATAATTTTCTTTTTGCGATTTGTGACTTGGCGTAAAATAATAAATAAAACGTCAGTGGTAACTTCTTTCCCTAATTTGCAGTACTATGACGTAATAAAGAATCGCAGGAGAACTGATATCGCGAATGCAACATAGTTGTTTACCATCCATTCTCCAGGCCTCGCTAACTTTAGGTTATGGAAAAAGAAACAAAAAAGCAGAAAGGTGGAGCTGAGAAAGAACGTGGAAGAAAGAAAAAGAAATTGCTGCTTAATGCATGAACATTCAGAAAGCATTTGCAAGAGCAAGCACCTCAAGGGAAAGCCAAACGACCGTTAATCCCGCTTTGCTATTAGAACATCAAGATCAGCATCAGTCTGTAAGTTATCATGATGTACCAGCATCAGATGTAGTAAATCAAAATTGCTCTGAAATATCTATTCTGCCAGTATCAGAAAGCGAAGTCCAGACTGTATATACTGGTAAACCAGAACCAGACAGCCGAAGCCAAGATAACCCTGAAGTATGTTCTGCTCTCCTAACGCCAGTTTTAGAAAGTCAATGTCAGCTGTCTGTAAATCTCGATCCAGCAATATCAGACAGTAACGACTATTCTGCACTATCCGCTCAAGTTTCAAAGTTCAACAAGATCAGTCTGTAATTCCTTCTGTGACAGCACTACCACTCGTGGTTTATAAAACCAAAACGAGATAAACTAACGAAATATTTCGAGTTTCACCCTCATCAACCAGAAACAAACAAATTCAACGCTACAAATGTGTTCTTCCGACCCGATGACTCTGGAGGTCGTTTGCAGCGATTATGGCTCTCGTTTTGTGAAGAAAAAGAAGCTCTATTTTGCAATCTTTGCATTGCATTGGTACTACTACTAGCAGCAATCATAACCCCAGCAAATTTCTAACGGGTTTCAATTCGTGGAAACAGCAGTGATAAGACAGTGATAGACCTACTTACTGTCAGTCAAACATCATTACACAACAAACAGGTCATGCAAAGAATGCAAATTCTCGACGGAGTCGTCTCTATTTGGAAAATGATTGGAAAACGGGGAACAAGCTATTGGGGAACAGGGACTTCGGAAGCGGTGTCTACTTTATATGATGAATAAGTTGATCACGGAAAATTTTTAGAGACTGCACTTCTTCTTGCAAAGCACGACAACATTCTAAAGTGTCATTTGGAAAATGTTATTAAAAAATGTTTGCAAAACAAACCCGACAAGCACAAACATAACCGTGCAAACAGAAATACATTCATCTCCAAAACTACTGTTAACTCTATCATTACTATTATATCTAAGCTAAGAAAGAAGAAATTTTAAACTCAATTAGAGAAGCAGGCATTTATTCAGTTCAAATCGATTCAACTCAAAATTTAACTTCAACCGACAAATGCTTGGTTATTGTACGCTTTGTTGGGGAAAACGTCGAAGAACGACTTCTTGCCGTTGCTGCCAGTTATTCGGCAACTGGAGCAGACCTGTCCAATTTGTCGAAGGAAGTTTTGCAGAAGCAAAACATAGACGTTTCCAAATGCATCTGCGACAGTGCAGATGGAGCATCAAATATGTCAGAGCAGTATAATGGATTTACAGCTTTTCTTGAAAAAGAATCTCCTAATCACATTCACACATGGTGCTATGCCCACGTTCTCAACTTGCTTCTCTGTGATGTTACCACGACTAATCATGCATCCATACCTCTATTTGGATTGGTTCAAAAGGTTGGAGTGTTCCTTCGGGAATCATATTTGCCAATGGACATGTAGAAAGAGAAGATGAGCTAAAGTCATGGTCATGATATTCAGAGTAGGTTAAACTTCATTGGAGCAACTAGATGGTGGTCTAAGCACGAATGTCTTCGAAAAATTTTCGGCACATTTGAAGATGGTTCCAGCGGCATGTTCTGCGATGTAATTGAAGTTTTGTACTGTGCTTCTACTTCTGAAAAGTTAAGTGCTAAAGTGCGGTTTGATTCCAGAGTCATGTTGAATAATATGATTCGATACCAACATGTTTTGACAGCCATTACTTATCTACGCATCATCGAGATAACCTCTACACTTTCAAAGTACTTGCAGACCTCTGGACTGGATTTTATTAATGCCTTTAATATGGCGGAAGCTACGAAAAAGGATATTCAACAGATTCATCGCGATTTTGCAATGGTTGTAACAAAAACTGATCATTTTGCTCAACATGCCAATCAAGTTTTGAAAGAAGGTGGATGTGATGTTTTGATTGAAAGCAGCTTTCCTGCTAAATGGGTTGGAAAAAGTAAAAATGAACTCTTGGATGAATGTCTTTCAGATTCAATAAAAAAGTTTGAGGTCGATGTACATAACAGAATTCTAGATTAAGTGGTTCAAAGTTTGCATAGAAGATTTGCTACGCATAAAAAGTTATAGGCTGGCTATAGCTACTTTGATCCCAAACGCTTTGCTGAAACAGTTCTTCATGGGATTTCTATCTCAGCTGTGAATATGATATGCAACCTTTTGCCAAATAAAAGTTCAGTTTCTCCTGTTTAGCAAGATCTTCGGCAAGAGCTCTTGGATTTCGCATCAAAATGGCCGGATTTAAAAAAGATCTTACCTGAGCACTACACTAAATTGGATGAAGCAGGTGATCCTTTTTGTTGATTTGATTATTGATAAAATATTTACAGGTTAATGTTTTGACCTTTTATCTCACTGTATGATACAACCCGAGCCTATAATTACTTGATGTCTATTTTCCATACCGATAGAAATGTTATTGTTTGATCAAAATTTTGTTCTGATATTATCATCCAGCACTTTTTACAGGTCAATTGTGCTGATACTAATAAATTTTCTTTCATGCAACTTAAATTTTAATTTGTTTTTAAAAAAACAGATGACGAAGATGTGAGATCGGACGAAAGCCCCAGCATTTGAAAATGTCGATGCTAAAATTGTTTTTTATGCTGTTGTATTTCGATTCGGAAATATAGATTGCACTGCAGAAGTTATCCTCTTCTATATTAGGCATACAAAGCATGAGCGTCACCAGGATTTTGGCCAGGGAGGGTCAAAACTCAAAATGTATTCGTTGCCTTATAGCTAACCGTACTCCTGTGTTTTTATAATAACTAAGTTAAAACTAACCATCGCTCAACGCTCGCTTTAAAGTTTGACGGCTTGACGCGACTATATTGCTCAACTATAATCAAACTAAACTAAACGTTGAAATAACTGAAAAACTTGAGAAAATAAGCTAAAACAGTAAACAGATTTTGAATCAGGAGAAACAATCCTTCAAGAATGTAGATTAATGTAATTTAAACATTGATGGAAGTTTTAAACAAAAATCTCTGGCAGAGTAGTTCAATTAATTGTAGAGAGGGTGAGACAGACCTTATAGGTGGGGGGCACTATATATTTTTGATTTGTTTATAGTTTTGTTCATGTAATTTTGTATCAGTCATTAGTGTCTGACTATTTCAAATTTTGCATCTATTCTTATAAGTTGTTGTACTTGCTTTGTTTTTATAGAGCACTGAAGATGCTTTTTTAGCGAAATATATATGCTCTTCAATATATAGAATAAAGCAGATTTTGATATTCTACATGCTGCTATTGTAATTTAAACATTAAAAAACTAAATTATTGTTACGTAGTGTTATCACTGTTATTTTTATTTTATTTATCCTGTTATTTGACTTTTATCTATCACTGTTATTTTATTTATCACTGTTATTTAACTTTTATCATACAAGTGTACGGTAGGTTGTCTATCTACTAGTAAGTAGCAGCGCCATTTTGTAGCTCTAGTGGTTTCATGCAGTTCTGTTACTTTACTTATATTCGACGTCCTGACTTAAGAGTCCCGGTCCCGATTCTGCCTTTAAGTAAAATCCAATGTTTTTTAGACAAGCAGCATTTTCAGAAATATTGTAGAAATACAGCCTATAACATTATTATGGATGCCAGGAACTTTTTTACGAAACAAACACCTAACGCCAATCCTCCTAAGATCGAAGATGATGCACCACCAAGTAAACAGCGCAACTGTAGCGATCACCCTGGTAATGCCTCCTCTTCCACGCCAAGCACTTAAAATGTCACCAGTGTTTCTCATTTATCATTCAGTGATTTTAGAAGCTGCTCACCGTCACAGACTCACAGTCCATCGTCCAGTGATGCAAGTGCAACAATTGATCCGAATCCAGCAACCAACACCATGTCTGTTTAGGTTCGTCACGATTTAGATATCGGGAATCACGTCAATAGCGTTCAATCCATAACTAGAGCGCTGCGGCATGAACTTCTGACTAATGCGTACTCGCCTCCAAGTGACTACGCTTTTTGACTAGATTTGAAAGAGAGCAGACGTTTTCAACATTCATGGTTACAAAAGTATCAGTGGCTGGCGTATTCTCCTCTCCTAAGAGGGCCCATGTGCAAAATATGTGTTGTCTTTCCTCAGCCTGTTCATCGTGGTTTTACTGGCGCATTCATCAGTGCCCCCTGCATAAAGTATAATAATTTTCATAATTGTGCTCAAAAGCATGTAAGTAGTGCTTGGCACCGTCAATCTCAGGAGGATGCTACGAGGTTTCTCAACACTGTGCTACATCCTGAACGTCACGTGGACAGTTTATTGGACAATGCTATCAATGCCACTGTCTCTAGCAACCGTGCAAAATTAGAACCGATTTTGTCAAGTATTATTTTTTGTGGTACCCACGACATTGCGTTAAGAGGCAAAGACTCCAAGTCTGGTAATCTAAACGATTTATTGGATTTTAGAATTGAAGCTGGTGATGCAATTTTAAGAGAACATATGGAGAAAGCAAGTGGCAATGCTAAGTATACATCGCCTAAGATTCAAAATGAGCTAATTAATCTATGTGAAGAAACCGTAAGAGGTGAGATTGTTGCTTTGGCAAACAATTCCGTTGACTTCAACCACTTTCACTCAGAAATTTTATTACAGGTTCAAAACCCAGCATCAGCATTTGTTTTGCAAAATTTTAAAATTGCTTTTTTTTAAGCTTTACAAAATTGCAATTTGTAGAAAAACTAATTCTTTTGGTACATTTTGGCTATTTTTCCTGATATCCATGGTTATTTAGCTGTCTGTATCTAAGTTTTCAGAAAGATTGATCAAAAAATGAAGTCTGTGGAATTTTTGATAGATACCCGACACCAAGCAAAAAAATTGGTAATTTCTACCCCCAAAAGAGGGGGATCAACATGGTCCTGTATCATCTTTACCAACAAAATTTTTATCCCAAACTACATATTATCAAAATGTTCAAGAAATTTCCTTTCCAAAAATATATATTGTTGCATGGTTCAGGTTAAGAGTTGTTCTATAATAACTGATGAAATTGGAAAATTTTGTATGAAATTGGAAAATTTTGTAGGCCTAATCTGTTTACAGTACCGGCGAAAAACATTGAAAATTTGGATTCTTAAGCTTCACAAAAGTGCAATTTGTAGAAAAACTAATTTTTTTAGTACATTTTGGCTATTTTTTCTGATATCCATGGTTATTTAGCTGTCTGTATCTAAGTTTTCAGAAAGATTGATCAAAAAATGAAGTCTGTGGAATTATCGATATGTAGCCGACTCTAAAAACATTGAAAGCAAAAAAAATTGGCGAGTCCCCCACAAAAAAGTTAGGGAAATCAACATAGTCCTGTATCATCTTTAGCAACAAAATTTTCCTCTCAAACTACATATCATCTGAAAGTTTAAAAAATTTCCTTTCCAAAAATATATATTGTTGCAAGGTTTAGGCTAAGAGTTATTCTATAATGATTGATGAAGCATGGTATCTATAGTTATCTTTAGTACCGGCCCAAAACACTCAAAATTTGATAGCTGGACCTCAGAAAATGCAAATCACACAAAAAGTACTCTCTTTTCAAATTTGAAATCATGTTTATGCGTTTACATAACTCATTTTTGCGCCCTGTATCAAGTTTCCACGGAGCTGGTGTACATCAAACACTTTTTATAGATTTTGCAAGGTAGGGTACTCCGGGTGATAATCTGGTTCCTCCAAAAAAAAAGGGGGGTGTAAAAATGGTCCTGTTTCATCTTTATGAATAAGATATTAGTTTTAAGTTTTATATTATCTGAAAGTTGAAGAAATTTTCTTTTTAAAAATATATTATAATACATATTTTAGGCTAAGTTTTGATTGGTAAAAAGACTAGCCTACATGATAAACCCTAAATTATCTTCGGTACCGGCCAAAAACCCCCCCAATTTTGGTGCTAGACCTCCTAAAATTGCAAATTGTGAAGAAACCACCCCTTTTAAAAACCTTAAAACATTTTTATAAAATAGCACAGTTCTTTTATCACGTGGTATCAAGTTACCAAGGAGAAAATGCCAACAAAACACTTTTTATTGCCTTTGACAGGCGTGCTATAATCAATCAAAATTAGCTTTCTCCCAGCAAAAAGGTAGAGGGAAAGAGAAGCTTATGTTTCACCTTAAGCAACAAAATAATCTTTTTAGACTGCATATTATTTGAATCAGGAAGAACCTGTCTTTTCAAAGATAAGCAATATTAGGTGGTATAAGCAAAGAGTTATTATGTAACGACTGATGAAAAGGATAGTTGCAGTAGATTCCAGGATCCCCCAAAAAGGCCAAAAATTTGGCTTCTGGGCTTCAAAAAAATTGAAAATAGTTCAAAAAATTTGTCGTTTGGTAATTTTTGACATTTTACATTAAAAGTATAATTCTTTTACATCATTTAGCGGCCATTTTCAAAAAAATTCATCCACACGCGAGGCCTGTAATATCTTTTGAACTTGGGGTAACATTGGTTTCCCTCACCAAAAAATGAAGGGGGTAAAGATGTTTTTGTCTCATTTTGAGTCACAAGGCATTGTTTTTAGAATGCACATCACGCTAACTGGGATGAAATTTCCTTTTCAGCGATATAACATAATCTATATAATAGCCAATGGCTTAAAACCAGTGAATGATAAAAGTAAACATGATTAATGGTTTTTTATGCAAATTAGCCGTTTTTTGCATCTGTTACAAAGAATTTCAAGACTGCTTCGCGGGTGCAAAAGAGTTAAACTAAGAGCTTTCCCAACCTTTAACTGCAGTAAATATCATTGCTGTTTACATACGTTTCCGCACTGACCGCAAAAACATTCGCGTGATATCACGCTTTCCATTGAAGCGGCAGTAAAATTTTGCGTGATATCACGCCTTGCCACAACAGCGAAGCGCGTGATATCACGCGCTTCGATGCTGTGCCAAAGCTGCCAAGCGCGGCATATGCCGCTCTCGGAGGGAAAGTGGTTATTAGCCGATGAGAATGCCGATATTTCAGGAACGGAGTAATTGGCGATTGGAGTGAGGTTCTTCGACGAAAAAAATCTGCTTATTCGTGAGGAGTTTCTTGGTTTCACGCCTTTGAAGGAAATGGACGCAGAAACGATTGCAGAGACAATAATAGATCAGTGCAATAAGTATGGTCTAAATTTAAACAAGCTACGTGGTCAAGGATATGATGGCTGTTCCACTATGGCTGGCAAAGAAAATGGAGTGCAGGTACGCATTAGAAGCGATTATCCATTAGCGGTGTTTGTCCATTGCTCAGCCTTCGTCTCAATCTTGTGGTCAACGATCTGAATGCAGTTGTGGACGTCCAGAACACCATCGGAACGGTTAAAGCCATTATAAAATTTTTCAGAGAGAGCCCGAAACGAAGACCCCTTGGTACCGAACACGCCATTGCTATGTGAAAGAAGGTGGAGCGCCAAATATAAAAGCATAAGATTCTTTGCTGAAAATTTCACCGAAATCTACAAACAACAGAAACATTTAGCGCTGCACGATTCCAACGCAAATGGGCGGCAGAATGCGCACAATTTGCGGACCGCTTTTGAAGCACCCGTATTTATTGTAACTCTGCATGTCATTGCTCAGTATTCGTCAATTTTGGAGCTCGTCACCCAAGCCTTTCAGTCAGTTCATGTGGACATGCTATGTGTCAAGCAACACGTCGACAAACTTTTATTGTTATTTGACAATCATCGAAAAAATGCAGAAACATATTTCGCCGAGGACATTTATGCACCATCGTTAACTACAGCCGAAGAAATTGGTGTCACCGTATCACTTCCACGGCAGTGTGACCGTCAAGTGCACCGAGCGAATATTGGTGGTACCACTGAAGAGTGCTATCGCCGCTCCATTTACGTCCCTTACATGGACTCCCTAATTCAGTCTTTAAAAAGCCGCTTCTCAGAAACCAGCACACCTGCATTTACGTTATACAAGCTGCATCCAGCCCAGTTGGAAAAAGCTAACCGTTCAGAGTACAAAGCACTTGTCCAAACCATACAACAATTCTACAGCTTTGACAATTTTGAACAGGAGGCCATGTCGTGGTATGACATGCAGAAACAAGGACTACTTTCTCAGTCTGAAAATCTAGAACAACTGGATTTTATAGACTTAGTGTGACATGTAGAACTTTATCCTGCCGTACGTCAAGCGTTTATAACTTTGCTGACCCTGCCTGCCACTACTTGCACAGTAGAAAGATCATTTAGCACATTAAGAAGGGTCAAAACATGGCTAAGAACGACCATGTCTGATGACCGATTATCCGGGCTGTGCTTGATGAGTGTCCATAGAAGCCGAATAAATTCAGACAAAAAGTCATTCATGCAAAAAGTCATCGACAAATTTGGTAAAGACCCACGTAGACTTCACTTTCTGTTCAAGAACTGATTAATTATTAAATTCGTTTCTACCGCATTTTTCATGCAATATGTTATGTGTTGCATAATACTATCGTTTTACAGAATTGGCAGAGAGTCAGCTGCCTCCCCTCCCACACCATCATGTCGTACTACTCGTTTTTGAACGTTTCTTTGCATTTTAAAATTCGTAACCACGTAGGGGCAAGGGGGTCAACTGACCGCCCTTGCCCCTACGTGGTTACGCCCATGATACAAAGTAATCCTTACTCTTTCCGTTAGACCAGTTGGTTGTGAAAGAACCTTTAGCAAGCAAAGATAAGTAAAGAACCGTTTAAGAAATCAGCTAAGCGAAGATCGCTTGGATTCCCTTCTTTTGATGCGCGTCGAACGAGACGTTTTGTTACGCATTTCGAACCATACGATCATCAACAAACTAGCAAAAATGAACGCAGAAATGCGGAGACTGTTGCATAGTGCTTGATGATGTTTGCTTGTTAATTCTAACTATTCTTTTTTGAAATGGGCTAAATATGATGTAGTTTGTAAGATGAACGGTGCAACGTTTTAGCAAGATTTGCAATTAGTTGTCAAAAATGGGCCGGCTTTATTTCAAAGTTCCCGGGCCGGTTGAATTTACTAATCCTCCCCTGCCGACCAAGCTTTTTACCCTTGGCAAACTTTGCTCTTTAATTAATCATTGTAACCTCACCAATATAGCAGACCGTTGTGGCACTCCCAGTTTGTTTGGAATTTGAATAAATTGCTGTTTCGTTTCTTTGTAAGTTCCTGTTATCTCAACGCCTACGAATACAGTTTGATCATTTTTTGGGTCTGAGGCTGCTTAAAAATAGAATCAAAATTCACATTAGTTAGCCCCCTAAAAATTCAAGAACACTCCATTGACCTAAAGTCAACTGTTGAAGTGGATATTGGGAAGGCATGCATTCATTTGTTATATCTTCTATTGGACGTTGAATACTACTATTGGTTCATACCTAAAGATACTATTGCACAAATCCAATGAATAGAACTTCGTTTTTTACTTTTCTAGGCTGAAAATTCTTAACAAGTTTTTAAAAACACCAAGCTGATCATAAATGTGATGAAAAGTCTAGGCTAGAATTTTCAGTCTTAACAGTCACTCTGATTTTGTTTATCTTTTGTTCAGTGGGTTCAATTAGTTATTTTTGAGTTTAAATAAAACTCCAAAATTTAACTAATCTTTGGCCTATTCACACGTCATTTTTATGCTTTGGGTTTGGGTCATTGCAGTGCTCTTGAAATTTTAGGAGACTAACTCGTGGAAATTTTGATTCTATTTTCAAGCTCCTTCTTTAGCCTATAGTCTGCTAAATTAATTAAGGGCTTGGCAGCTTCAAAATAAACCTATCACTTTCTTGGCAAATTGGAAAAATACCAATTCTGCAAACTTGAAACCCAAATTCGAAATAAACATTTTAGCAGGCTATATAAGCTGTGCGATATATTAATACAGATATCGGTATTTGCTGAACTATTTTTTGAAAACTGAAACAATCACAATCAGGTAGGATAGGCTTAGGCCAGGGTTTTTTTACCGGTGGGCCACAGCACGTAAGTCGGGTGGGCCACTGATGTCAGTGTACTTTGAAAATGGGTTGCATGCCGAATAAAGTTGAGAAATACTGGACCATGTGAATAGCCATACGGACCAGCACCTGTGAACTAGAGACGCAATGACCTATTTGTTTGGAGATCAACTTCAATGCCATGATATATGCTTATCTCAGTGCCATTGTAGTTGTCATAGCAAAGTTCTCGTGAAAGTGGGCCACCAAAATTTGCGGCCCCTTAAAGTGGGCCACGGAACAAGAAAGGTTGAGGACCACTGGCCTAGGCTGACCATATTTTACTGACACAAAAACGGGACATTGTATGGCAAAAATAATGAAACCGTTAAATATGCTCATACATCTTGTAACTCTGTATTCTTTTAAAAAAATAAAAACAAAAAGTTTTACAACGCGCTAGCCGGCGTTGCCTGGTATAGCCCCCATCAGCAACATCGAGGTACATTGCTTCAGCCAATATCGGTTTAGCCGGCCAAGCCTGCTTCACCCAACACATAGTTGTGAAAATAGTTACAAAAACTTTGTTTTTCACATAGCCAAATCTCGTTTCGAAACAAAACTATGACTTTTTGAAAAGCAGTTGATCAAAAGTTATTTGCGTGGGATCGGGCACGCCCACTACAAGTCTCCAAGTTTGATCGAGTCCTTAGCAACGTATTTACTCTATTTTTGCCATAAGCGTCCTTAAACCGAACAAACCATTAGGCTATCCGCTAAATTCAGCAAGAGCTTGAGTTGAAAGCATGTCAAAGTTGAGGAAGGACGCTAAAATAATTGATATGTGAGTAGAAATATAATAGCCAGTAAGCTAGTGAACATTTTATTTCAAAACGTTTCGCTTTATAGTGAAAGCATTATTAGTTGTAATCAAAATGCTACCTAATATAGTTGTAATTACATGTAATAGGATTTAGTTGTAATTAAAATGCTCACTAGTTTACTGGCTATCACATTTCTACTCAGATTAGTAAAGAAAACTCATTTTTATGTTCCTAATTGATATGTATTTTTGGGATTAAGCGATTAAATATAAGGCCAACTACTTACAACTTTTTGAAACTGTAGGCCTATTTGTGTGAGCTAATGCATATGGCTAAGCGCATGTTGCTTGGTTCTGACATAAACGCAGCCAGGCAAAGAACAAACTAACCCGAAATCAAACACTTGCGGTTAATTTATTACAATTGCAGTGCCCACATTGCTAATGAAAAGTTAATGTATTGTTGATATAGCCAATTGTCGTTCCAAATCAAAACTGCCGTGATTTTAAAGGAAATCGATCAAGCCCAAAAAACATTACGGAAGGCTGCATATAACCGCCATTTTCCAATAATCTCTGGAGTTTCCGGCTAAGTCTTACTTGCCTTGTTTGGTACGTAGGAACTAAACGTGCATACAATTGAAACAGCCAACGATTTCAAAAAGTTTTTCTTTGTTCATTTCATGAAGTGCATGGAAGTAAAATTTCAAGATTATTCATGGTAGAAGAGGCGCCAAAGTAATAGGTAGATTTCGTGTGACGACACACCTTTAGCACGAAAAAAGTAGCTGACCAAAAACTGTAATTTATGCTGGAAAGATATTGGGGAAACACCAACTTTAGGGGCTATTGTGAAAACTACCCAGACATTAATGAAACACTGGAATGAATTATTGTAAGTTGGCTACTTGGAAATAAATAAATTTAATCAAAAGCGATTTTTTGAGATGAGTCCTTTCAGTTGGCTAGTCGAAGCTTAGCATACTGTACCAATTGGCCAAAAAATCGGCCTTAAAAGAAGTATCATCGAAATATCATTTGAATTCTTCTGTTAAAAATAACTTCATGCCAATTAGATACCCGATCGTAGGTACATCAATAAATGATCCATTAACTCATCATTACTACCGGTACCGTAAATTTTTTTAACTACCCTTGGCCTACTTGGTGCAGCAGCCGAGACAATAGCCAAAAAATTGTTTAAAGAACAGTTAAGATGACAAAATTACATCTGACAAATCAATGTAACCGGCTATTGACCCAAAATCTCAAAGGACTAAGGATTATATTCATTAATATCTAATCTAACCCATGGCAAACAATACAAAAGTCTGCCCTGTCATCTAAGCTACAGTGTAATTTAGGTTTGCAACTTTTCAGTATGCTTATGCAACTAAATAAACTGTTTAAGTTGCACAACACAATTCACTTAAACTCAGTACCGTAAAATGGGGTGAATAGGGACACTTTTGACGGTTTTTAATCTATAAAATTTTTTTCCGAATAAATTTTACAATGTGCGTTAGTTGATTTTGTGGCCACATTACTAGACTCTCTGCAGAAAAATTTAGTTTGTCTCTAATACTTATCCATCTCGTCACAGGTTATAAAAACTGCTGTCTCTATTCACCCCTCATTTGGGGGTGAATAGGGACATAATGCAAATGTCACATGTAATCCCTATTCAGTCTTACTATGGGGTGAATAGAGACATTGATAGAAGCATATATAATGTGCTTCTTGATAAAATCATACTGTGAGTGAAGCTAACGCTTCATCAAGAACGAATTAGTAAAATAAAACAAATGAATGAGGCCAGCAATGCACTCTGCTAACTGAAGACAGTGACACTGTTTCGACCTATCAAGTCTCTTCAGTGCAGAGTGGGACGGTAAAAAACAAAAAGCAATTTGATTTTCCTCGCATTTTTGTATGATTTCTGCAGAAAAATGCGAACTCAAATTGTCCCCCACTAACACCTTTTTGCCTCGGAGGGGTTTCAAATAAGGGAGAGCGACGCTCATAAACGAATCCTCAAAACATCGCAAATTAAACCAACCAGATTTGCTGCGATTGTACCTCGGACCTTATGGGTCCAAGAGTCCTCGTATCGCACATATTTGTGGCTCTATACACAACATACGGCAGTAGTAACGATCCATCAACGCATCCAGCATACACTATTGAAGTTGCTGATGTAGTGGAGTTCACTACACGCTCCTGGTGTTTTAAGCCTCGTTTTGCAATGACTTTTTTTCTTTCTAGATTATCGCAAAGATTGGTTTCATCATAATTCATGATGTTACCAGGTGGAACATCTTTCAAAGTATCCCTGAGGTTATCAAAAAGTCATTAACGACTTTCGGGGAAATCGCAGCTCTTGATCTTTTAATATTTTGGCACATTCTACGAGCCAGAAGATGCTTGTTTCGGTTTAGAAAGAAATGAGTCCAATCCCTTCCTGGCATATTATTTTTAAAACATTTGTGCTGAATGCCTCTCCTGTCAAAGTGAGCTTTAACGATGCAGCGCGAATCAAATTCGTCCATAGGATAGCCATATAGCGCACAAAGTACAAGATGCTCAACAAGGTGTTTTCAAGACGCTCTCCAAGGCAAGCTGCCCTCCTTGTCGCTTGATACGTTTCTTCTTATAATGCCTTTCCAATACACTTTGTGGAATTCTAAACATGTTTTCTGCCTTCCTGTAGAGAAGCCCTATTTCTATAGCCTTTGCCATAACTTCCTTATCGTATTTTCTGTACCGCCGGGCTCCCGGTTTTGGTTTATAATTTCTTGGCATAGCGTCCCGATTCACCCCCAAAAACTTTCAAAAACAGCTCGAAAAAATAAAATAAATATTTTTCAGAAAGTAGATTTCAATTATGTTTTTGTGTGGCTTTAAGACGTGTGCAATAAACAACTTCAAAAAGTGCAAGGATCAAGAGAGCTAGCTTAACTATAATTAGATCTACAGAAACAAAGTTTTGACCACCAAAAAAATTTACCAAAAAACACACCAAATTTTATCCTCGGCACCTGCAGTTACGAAAATCTATTCAAAATGACAAATATCAATAATTACTTATTACAACTAGATGCACCTGCAAGTCAATTATCAGTTTAAAAAAAAATTATAACATAGATTTTTTCAGGACACAAACAAATTTTTATGTTTTGTCCCTATTCACCCCATTTTACGGTATTCAAAATACGCTGATTATTCAAATATAAAACCCTATTGGTCCAAGTAAAGTGTACGGTAATAAAAAAACTTACAGTACCGTCGGTAACTATCAGATGATGGTTGATTTCACGAATGTACCTACGGGCATCTAAATAGTCTGGAGTGGTTTTTAAAAGAAGAATAAATGATATTTAGATTATACTTCTCTTGCAGCCAATTTTTTTTGACAAGTTTTGATTGCTATGGTTGGATTCGCCAATTGAATGGTCTAATCTCAACCAAATCATATTTGATTAAATTCAATTGTTTTAGAGTAACAAACAAGCATTAATTCACTCCAATATTTAATTAATTTTTCATTAGTGTTTAAGATAACCCCGAAAATTGATATTTGCCCGATACCTTTCGAGCATAGATTACAGCTTTTGGTCAGCTACTTTAATCGCGCAATATGAGCAGAGCTGGGCACCGCAAATTTAAATTCAATTCCGCAAAACTGAAAGAGGTGTTCCGCAACCGCAAATCCGCAAGTTTGCGATAGGTTTGCGGTAACTTTTGGTACTTCCGCAACCGCAAATGTACATTGCACTTCCGCAATCTTAGACCGCAATATTTACTGTTATTTTGTCTTCCCGTGATGATCTTTTTGTTTTGGAGGTCAAATTTTGCCGTCGACCAGAAATTGACCTCCAAAAAATAAAAAAAAAGGTCATCAACACCCGGACGTTAACCTCCAGCCTAGGAAATATGGTCGTCCACTTCTCAAATGGATTTTACAGAAGAACAGGCAACACTGCCTATTGCTTTGCGGATTTGCGATAAATTTCAGTTTTTTCACCGCAAATCCGCAAATATTTGCTGTAGGAAATTAGGTTCGCAAATTCGCAACTAGAAACGGTAGTCCGCAATTTGCGGATTTGCGGATTTGCCCACCTCTGAATATGAGTGACATCATATGCAACCTTCCTATTGGGTGAAACCGGCGCGGCCACAGAACCGATAATTTTAACCTCGTCATTACTGACGGGCACGCCAGATGAGACAGCTATTTAAATATATAATGTCTATTTTGCATATGTGGTAATATGTTCGTATTCGTGCGTTAATATGCAAAACAACTTGGGACGGTAATGCTGTAAATCGTCGAATATATGGGTCTAATGGCGTATTTAGGGGTGTAGCGAATGCTATTTTTAGTTTCAACTACTGAGTGGTGCATCATTAGCTGAGATAAAGGGCGATGACACCCCAAACGGTATTACAGTAGCAATAACTGCGAAAAGAAAAAGACGTTCGCGTTCTTTTGACACCCAAGGTGGGCAAAAATCTTGTTTCCATAGGTTGATCTCCAAAAACAATAAAAAGTCTTGAACCTAGCAGAATGCTCTGGTCCCCTAAAAATTTGTTTAAAACACCCCACAAAATGGGTCGATGATTTTTCTAAAATATTTGGCCATTATTGAAACGTTGATAATCCAACAATCGGAATGCTATTTTGAAATTTGGTCTTGCAAATCTAAATTTTGTTGAACGACTTTAAAAAACATATGTAAACGCACCATACGCTCGTCTTCAGTGAAACCAGGGTACAGTTTTGCCTTGTATTACAATTGTTCAAACAACTCCTTTCGCTTGATTCCAGGTTAAAAGCTACTTGTCTGTTACCTGCAACACAAGTTATTTCATGCAATCTTTTACTATTGATTTTAGCTTCAACGCTTTTGTGATTTAAGTTTTTATGAAAACAAGTGTTTCTTTTTTGGTAGTAGTAGTTGGCAATTTATTTCGCTTCTGTTTTCTCAACACAAAAAACTCAACGCTAGGATAAAAACAACGAGCGAAAAAGGAATGCAGGTGACAAAACGAATTGACGTTAAACATACCCAAATTTTTTAAGATTACATTAAAAAGATTGTAGAGAGGGGCATGGTCGCCGCACCTGACAAAAACATCAAGCAAAAAAATTGAAATATAAAAAAAATACAACAAAAAAGAAACTAAAAAAGCAGTCAGCCAAATAAACAAAATTTTACCTTATGTAAAAAAAACCCAATAGCTAAAAGAAATACATTCCTCTCAATGCCAAACTGTTGTTACCCTAACGAGGGAGGCTAGCAGATACTACACCTTGCCCAAGGGTGACCTGGGAGCAACGACAGTTAAAGAGTTAGCTCCAATTACACTCTAGGCAGGACCCTTTCGCCGGATGCAGTTGTAGTCTTACTGCCCAGGACCATGCAGTTTGCACATAAATAGTAGCACTATTACATTGCGTTTGAATTTTTATGACCTGATTTTAATCACGTGATTGTGGATAATTTAGGTAAACCATTGGAAGTGTCCCTGTTTTTTTTACTCAAATAAAAAGTAATCATTTACTCTAATGAATAGACTGAAGTTTCATGGACCTATATCGCAGGTGAATTTTCCTTATTCTTCTTCTTCATCCGAAAATATTTCGAGGAGCAGTTGTCACCTGAAGTTGGAGATGGAGTATAAAATAATCATTCGCTCTTTTTAATTGGTAGTTCAAAAGTGATTGGCAGATTCTGAAAAAGAATGAAAAACAGCAAATACCTATTCTTTTATTTTTTATCCTACTTTGCAAGCTCGTTTTACAATTAGATATATCTTTAAGCAATCAAAAGAAGTAGATTTTCAGTCTTAAAACATAATAAATACTAATCTACTGATTTATAATATATTCTTTAAAGCATTTGATGAACTTGGGAAGTGATTTAATATCTTTGAGTGCTACAGGTAGTTTATTCCACAACATTGGGCCTCTAAATTTTAGTGTTTGTTGTGTGAGTTTTATTCTGCAATATTGAGGGCACAATTTGGACTTGGATCGTGTACGAAGAGTGGCTTTCTCACTAAGAAAGTTAGAATCAAAGATGTTTGAAAAAGCAGGAGGAAGAGATTTATTAAAATATTTGTGCATAAATTTGGCAATTTCAAGTTGTTTACACTGTTGTATTGTTAGCAGATTGTGTTGTTGAAAAACGTTACTGTTTTTTTGCTTAGTATTAATCAAATTAATTGCTTTGGTTGAAACTTTTTGCAACTTTTGAATCATAGATACGTTACCATGGCACCAGGATATTACACAATATTGCACATAGCTATTAATAAGAGAGTGATACAAAGTTAGCAATGAACTTTTATCAAGATACTGTTTTACTTTGTTAATTACATGGTAGCTACATCTGAGTTTTTGCAGCAACCACTGCATATGTGGCTTCCATGAAAGATGTTCTTCCATTGATGGTTAAACCCAAAAATTTGCAACTGTTTACTCGTTTTAGATGCTTGTTTTTGAATTGAATTGACAACGCAGCAGGTGGAGGAAGACTATTTGGAGTTCTAAACGCAACATATAGGGTTTTATCAGTATTAAGTGTTAATTTATTTGCAAAAAGCCAGGCCTCGACATGTTTCAATTGAGTATTTGTAACCTCATATAATGCTTTATAAGAACTGCTGTTAAAAAATAAATTGGTGTCGTCCGCAAACATTATCGCTTTGCCTGATGTTAAGCATTTAGGAAAATCATTTATGTAAATTAGAAATAGAAGGAGGCCAAGAATTGATCCCTGTGGTACCCCTACCTCAATTGGTTTGGAATTTGAAATTTTTCCATTAACTTCCGTTTGCATCAAGCGACCGTTTAAATAGCTTCTGAACCATTCGTTTGCTACCTCCCTAACACAACACCAAAGTGATCTAGTTTAGCCAAAAGTATACTGTGATCAATGGTGTCAAAAGCTTTGGAGAGATCTAAAAATACACCAAGAGTATATTCTTTATCTTCAAAAGATTTGGTGATATTTTCAACCATGACAGTAGCGGCATGACTAGTGGAGTGATTTTTTCTAAATCCAAATTGTAAATCATAGAAAAAGTTTGATTGTGACAAAAATGAATACAGTCGATTATATACAATCTTTTCTAATATCTTAGACAGTATTGGGAGCAGACTAATTGGCCGATAATTATTTACATTTGTTTTTTGCCCTTTTTTGTGTACAGGAATCACTTTAGCTTTTTTAAAGTCTATGACAAATTGACCTTGAGATAAAGATAAGTTAAAAATATGACACAAACCAAAAAGAATGTAATCAGAACTTGATTTTACAACTGATATTGGAATTTCATCAATTCCAGTGCTGTTTTTGGGTTGCATTTTGGAGATAATTTTTTTTATTTCAGTTACCGATGTAGGGTTCAAGAACATTGAGTGGCATATTGGAGAGCCCAAAAATTCACTGAATTGTTTTTGCGGGGGTTGCTAGTTTGTTTACTAATTTTTCACCAATACTAGAAAAATAATCGTTAAAGTAGTTAGCTAATAGATTTGAGTCAGTACACAATTTACCATCTATTATCAGAGAGGGGCATTGAGTGATTTTACTTTCTTTTCTTCCAAGTAGTTTATTTAGGGTTTTCCAGGTTTGTTTCAAATTATTTTTTAGTTTATCAAAAAGAGATGAATAATGCAATTTCTTTTTCTGTTGAATTGTATGATAGTAAAGATTTCTAGCTTTGTTATACTTCACTTTTGCAGTCAGTGTTTTCTTATTTACATACTTTTTAAAAAGTTTTTCTTTCTCATACATAAGTACTTGAAGATCTTTATCAAACCAGTTATTAGAGTGTGTTTTTTCAGTTTGTGTGTCAAGTTCAAAATTAAGTTCGAGCTCTTTCTGCAGCTTTTTGCTCCAATGTATTACGCCTATATTTAGGATAATTTATTAAGCTTTCCGAAAAACGTTACCTCAAGGTGCGCACGTTCGCAAAAGGAGCCCAATTTTCAGTTATACACATCCCGTCCAAAATCAAATGGGTATTTTTACATAAACTTTTTTAAAATGCGTCAAGTTTAAAGTCGTGTTCAAACACTTTTCAAAGTTTTTTGGCTCTGGATCTTGTAAGAAGTAAGAAGCTCAAGGTTTTCGATTAAAAATCTTTTATGCGAAATGTCGCTTTTTGAACAATTTTTTGTTGACAGCTTAATTGCTGTTCAATGGCGCAAAATATACTTTCAGAATTACGTTTTGTAACCGCTACATTTACGTGGTACTTTTATTGTGCCAAAATAAGGGTGGTCTTTGTTTCTATGCCGTTCTGTGAAAGAAAGTTGCCAGTTTTTGGTGATGGGGTCATCGAGTAGTCATTTCAGCCAAGAAGAATTACAAGAATATTCTGTAAGTGAAAAAAAAATGTTTCTTAATAAACTGAAAGCTTGTTAACCGCTATAAACCGACTGTAAAGTTTTCAGCGTTTAGGCTATTTGATTTAGTTTTTTACTGCTATGCCTATTGCCATGATTAATTTGCAATGCCAACAGCCTGATAAGCAAGATTTTACCCCTGTACCATACCAATTGGCCCATTAAAGTCTACTTAACTATATCCAAGGCAATATTTTTTGACAGCCAAACTTTCAAAATGTTTGATACAACCATTGGCCAATTGTCTGGTATCTTGAACATGACAAACAAAGTTGTTAACAAAAATGCTGATTAAGTTTTGCTAATAAATTAATCAATCAATTTGTTTATACCGGTATGACTAAATATGCAGTAGCCAAATAGAAATCATTTATTTTGTGGAAATAACTACAGACACAGATAAAATGCAAATGATTAAGCAATTTAGCTACACAATTATGTATGGTATATAGGGTAAAGCCAAAGCATGCTTAATTCATTGGAGGCTGTGAAATGAACTAACGAGTAATGAACAGATGCATTAAAAATCACGTGATAAGTATTAAGAGAATAAAAGTAGTTTGGCAGGCTAGAAGATTTAAAATCAAAACATTGGATCTTTAGGATTCAAATTTAAGTAAGTGCTGTCAAAAACTTGTTTAACTCATTAAATGCGAGTAAGTAGGGAGTTTGAAAGACATCCAATTTCCTTACAGTCTTCTAGTCAGTAGTCATCAGTGCATGTTGTTGCAGTTACAGCAAGCCAAAGTAGGCACCTAAAACGTCAACTGGAAAACATGCAGTGTGCCAGTTTTGCTTAGCTATGCCTCATGCAATGTAACTTACTTTTGGTGTTTTTATTACAATTTTAATGCTCATTTCCTCACACTATGCTGCAGACAGTCAAAATAAAGAAAAGGCAGTGGCTATTTTGCCGTCGACGGCAATTTACCCTCAGAGACTATTTTGCCGTGAGTTGTTTGTGATTGGTCAATCTTAATGACGTACTAAACATGTGACTTTTGGTCGTCTCTGATTGGTCAATTTTAAAAACCAAAAAAAAAAATTTTGCACCCCCAGGTCTTTTTCCCTCACCCTGCACACTCCCTTGCAGTGTACACTGCCCCGTACATTTACATACCGGGCCTGCCCCTTCAGTGTACACTGCCTTTCTTTTAAAGCCCTGGCCAGCTGAGATTCCAACCCGATACCTTGGTATCTCAAGACCAGTGCTTTATCCACTACACCACAGAGTCACTGGTGCGACAATAGCAAATTTGGCTATATAAACACACGTGAATGATCACGGCAAAATAGATTCCAAGGGCAAATTGCCGTCGACGGTGAAATAGCCACTGCCTAAAGAAAAACAAATAGCGTTGTGTGTTAGAAAAGAAGGTGGTTACTTTGCCATCAATGGCTTTTTACCCTTGGAGGCTATTTTGTCATCACTATTTATGTGTGTTTAAATAAGTATATTTGCTACAATTCTGGCAGTAATGCTGTGTGTGGTGGATAGTGCAGCTGCCTTGAAATGCAATGTTACAGAACAGAATCTTTGTTGGCAGGGTACTTAGACAAGGGCAGTGTACACTGGACAAGGCCATGTAAACAAGTGTGTGGGGAGTGTGCAGTATGAGAGAGTGTATGCTGGGGTATAACTCATGTGTATTAATATGTCAGTAATTTGACCAATTGCAAATCCCTGGTGGCAAAATAGCCTCCAAAGGTCAAATGCCATTGATAACAAAATAGCCATTGCCATTAGAAAATGGTACAAATGATCATGCACTGTTGCCTTGGTCCCTGCAACTATCTTGTTTAATTTAAATAACTAATTAAAAGAGGACAATTAGTGATAGTATTAAGCAGATCATAAAGATTTGTTTTCCTAAACCCAACCTGGTATTAGTGTATTGGTGAAATGTTAACGTAAATTTATATTAAGTATTGTGAAATGTTATGTAGTTGGGTCTCCTAAGGAATCAACTGCATTGTTGAAATTAACTCTTAACCCTAATTCTAACTTCAACCTTGATGCTGATTTGCATTTATGCTTAGTTAATACATTTTATCCAATTTCACATATCAGGAAAAGCTGTCAAATCTCACAGGGACCAGATTAATTTAATGGAAAATAAGCTCAACTTTGTTTTTAGGATTTAACCTACTTTACAAAAAAAGAAGTTATCATGTGAGTACATATATTATTAGTTACACAGGTGGGCTAAACAAGGTGATTTATTTAGTTTTTTCACAGTAATTTTCTCACAAGTTTACTCACAAATTGATCCCCTCTGCTGCTGGGTGCATGAAATGAGTTGATTGTTTTTGATCATCCACTGCATGCAAATGTTATCAAATTAGCTTTTAGTTGGTGATTGTTTAATTTAATAGACCTAGTTTTAAATACTACTAACATGTAGAAATTCTATGGAATTTCACAGACTGGCTCTAACTAAACGGTAATCCTAAATCTATCACTAATCTTACCCGTATCTCTGACCATAATCAACCCTAATCAACGTTATCCCTAATTCTGACCTAACCCTATTTTTAATGCTGATCCATGCCAGATTTTTTCTTGTTTCAGTAAAATCCAAGTCTGTGGATTTCTGTGTTATAATTTTTTTCCGTTTTTCACATTTATTTACATTTGCACTGTAGCAGGGTACTGGTTAGAGTGAAGTGAAATAAATTAATTTTTCTAAATAGAAAAAACCAGATTTCTTAAAAGAGGTAATTACATTTAAAAAGAATTTACTACATTGTTATATGTACCTGCCACCTTCACCCAGGTAGTTGAATTGCTCAAAAAGGTCATGCGACCCCAAAATTTACAAAAATTTCATAACTTGAGAACCACTTAAGCGGAGAAACAGTTCTTTGTTTAACACTTATTATCCTTAATTAATTTTTTTGTTGAATTTTTTTTGAACTTGTGTCATTGTGTTAAAATTGACAACTATAGAAATAAAATTATTTCCGTTTGTGGCCACATGGATTTAGAATTATAATTTATTGCATCAATGCAATGCTAAGACCATATGCTGTAAATGTTTATTATGGACATGATGTCCTCCCTTAAGTGATTTATAAAATCAACTACTTGTGTTTTTGCTTTGTTTCAACATTGAATATTGAAGGTTCATTTAACAAGCTTTTTGCAGTAGTTGACATTAGCCTAAGCAAATTTTTTAAAGAATTGAAATGTATGCCAGTGCAGTTCTAATTGGCATTTGAAAGTGTTTATCAAACTCACTGTGCTAACAATATGTTTTTTTCTTAACTCTCAGATATCTTGCATGCATTCTAAACATTGCAGAATGATGTAGCTAAACAGGCAAAATATTAAGAAAATAGACTGTAGAGAACAATTTTTTGTTGAAAGGTTAAAAATTATGCAAGCTCTAAATAAGCAAATTACTGGTGCAAAAGTTGTTTCAAAATGAAAGTCATACTGGTCTGTAACATTTTATCACGAGAAGCAAAAACTGTGGCACTGCTTTTTCAGATGTTGTGGTGTGATGCAAAGCATGAAATGCACAAACCTATGTCACACTTCAGGCCTTGCATTTTCACAGTTGAAGTGCATTCTTCACCCGTGTATCTTTCTCTTTTGTTATCTGAAATGGGAATCACCTAGTGGCCCTTCTGGCAAATTGAGCATTATTAACTCCTGGCATGTTGAGAGGTCCTCATCCATATCCTTTCTGTTTATTTTGATATGATTTCAGGTAGGTCATAACAATTCACTCTTGAAACTTCTCTGCGATATTTTATCTCTTCACATCATGAAGTAGTAGCTGTACATTTCACAAACTTGCATCAATCATCCGTATGCACCATCACCATTTCTTTTCTCAGATGATCCTTCTGTACAAGTTGATGTGCTGATTTGGTGATATCCTTCCATTCCTGAATTATATTAATAAACTGCATTGGGAGTTGAAATATTCACCATCACGTTGTGCCTTCGATCACTGTCTAGATTGCTTTTGTGCCATATGTTGATAATGAAAGAGTGACAAAGACATTGTTCAATCATTGTCTTAATTTTATGCAGCATTTCCCATTGGCTGAAGTAATTGCGGTTTGTACACTATGTGTAGATCCTCTTTCCAAATGTTTCAATGCAGCTGTGTCTGCAAGAGGACAAGATTTACCAAGTCAATTAACTCTCACAGTTCCTGTGCCATGATAGCCATTTATTTCCAATTCTTTCAGCAAAAGAAACATAAATCTATAAAGATGATAGGGATAATCGTGTTTAACCACTTTACAGCGGATTTTTAAAAGCATTTCTATGAACAACTAAAAAATAAGAGTAAAATTTAGAAAATTAAAAATCTCTCCTGATTGGTTGTTAGACATCACTAAATTGCTAAATGACAAAAACAACTGGAAACACCCAGGGTTCTTTGTAAATAAGTAGGTGTATATGTACGTCATCTGCTGTCAAGTGGTTAACTTGGCAAACAGATGCATTACTGTTGCTGGTGCTGAGTTTTTGCTCCATTTCTTCTTTTCCGTGGCACATTTCACCTTGGTGCATATCAAATACCATGGGGGTATCCATCTGGAGTATTATCACATCAAAAGTTGTATTTGAACTAAATGGTTTTATTACAGATAGCTTACTTGCAACTGTGCCATTCAAAATGCTCAATCTTTGCTTCGTCATGGGATGTATTTTGTGACAAAATAAAATGTTACATAAATTTTTTCTGAATGTGGCCAAGCAGAGAACAGACTTTTGAGCATTTATGATTTTTATCTTGAAAATGCAAGCACTTCATTATTACTTTACATAGGGCTGCAGAGTCTGATGGTATAGGGCCTGACTCCTTTGATTCCACCAACTCCTTAACTCCTTGACCCCTGTGTGAAATATATTCTTTTATAAAACTAACTAGCTATAAAACTATTCTATACTAGATTGTTATTAAATTTTCTGAACTCAATGCATATCAAATTTCTTAGAATTTTAAACTTTGCATAATAAGACCTACTGCTTTCTATTTGCGCAATAGCAACAAATTATTTCACAATGCACATCTGTATACAATATTTTACAGCTATTGTTAGTTTGCCAAATACTGTAATGGTAAAAATGCAGACAAAGATTTCAAGAATATAACAAAATATATGTACCTTTAATACACCCGTATTATTACTCAATAAAAAATTTCTTAAAAATTTCTTATAACAAAATGCTTTATTTTTTCTTGAATCTACCCTTATTATTTGGTTAATAACAAGGTGAAAGCTCAAATCTATACAAATTTCTTATGTGTAAACATTAAAAAAAATTGGCTTTATTCACAATTATAGAACTTATAGACTACTCAATTGAAATTTCCAAATAAAAATTTAATAATTTGCTCTCAAAAACAAGATGGCTTTAGGGATGGGCAATTCAGAATAATATACAATTCTAGAATAGTTGAACTGAATCCAGAATTTGAATCCTTTTTTTTGCAATTAGCGCAATCAACATGAAAGCATTTATTACAAGTTTACAACAAAAAAAGCACAATCAGAGAACGAGTTTATTGCAGTGCAATACATTTAAGATTTTTATATGTTTGCCTGTGTGTGCAAGTCAATTTTTGAATCATTGCATGCAAGTGATACTTATACAAAAAGAAAATCTGTGACCAAACAACGTGATAAAGCTTGTAAGCAGGATATAAACCGAATCCTATTATCTGGTTTGAATAGGTATTTTGGATTCGGACAGTTTGGGATTCGAATTCGGTATTTTGAATTGCCCATCCCTAGATGGTTTTAGTGAGTTTGGACTTAATCTTATTAGTTGATTACTAAATTTTATTGGACTTAGGAGTTGGATAAAAAATTCCGACTCTGACTCACTGTAGTCTTAGAAATCTGACTCCAGCAAAAAATCTCCAACTCTCCAACTTTGCAGCCCTGACTTCAAATCTTTGACATCTTATAGCTTCATAAATTGCAGTATTGCATGAGTCATATCTCATAGACCAGTAATCCCTTTTACTACAAAATGGATTATATTTAGAAACAAAGAATGTCCAAAAACACCTTGATCTCTTCTTTTGTGACATTACAATTTGGCCAATTTTTTGACAAGCTATACAATATACTTTGTTTCACAATGAAGTTGTTTAATTTATCATAAAAAAAAGTTAATTTCCGAAGGTGACGTGTATTGGCTGTAATTTTTTTCAGCAAAAGATATTTGAGAGCTTCTTTTTCCCCATTTGTATCCTTGTTTCTTTGTGGTCTTTCTCTGTTTGGATTGTTCATTTGCGCTTCTGCTCTCAGATCTAGGTGATGTGATAATGGGGACTGTGCCAAAAGAACTACTGTTTCTTCAGCACATGTACTAGTGATAAATGCTGGTGTTCTAAGTTCATTTCTAGATAAGTGATTTATATCACTCTCTTCTTCATCTGTGAAATCTTTATCAGTTAAATCATGAACATCTGGTGGTTCAACAAAGATGGTAGTATTTGTATCATCAGTTTGATTCGTGTCTACTGTATTCAATACTTCTTAAGCGTAAGTCTGCAAACAAAAACAAATTAACCTTGGGTATGTCATACAGAAACTTACTAACATTATGACGCCTTTTACTACATATTATCTTAACGTTGCATGTGTGCAACACAAAATTAAAATTGATGCTGCATTAAACGTAGAGGCTAATCGAAACAAACTTTGTTTAAAGTTGCTATCAAAATATACAAAGTTTTGATGTTGAACACTTTTTAAGCAGCAACGTTCTTCCAACATTCTTTTTGCCTGCAGCCAACAAGCAAATTCACTAATAATTTTCTACAAGAGAGTACAACTATATGCAACATGTATCTGAGCATAATACAACACTAGAATAAAAAGGGTTAAAATGATCAAAAAGTCCACGTTGGAATCTGCTGTAATGCAAATGATTCTTCTAATTGATACATGTAAGTCACAAATATGCAAAAATGGAGTAGGCTACATATTAAAATGTTTGAAGACTATATTTTTAAATGAATCTTTTAGAAAATTTTAATAAAAAAGCCAAAGAACCATGCTTTTGAAAAAGAAAAGAGAAAAATGTACGACTGGACTTCGTTTTTAGAAATTTCTGTTGTGTGAAGCAAATCTACCAAAATTTTGAGTGTTGAATTGTAGGCTGCATTTTAAAGTTTTTTGTGACTTCACTTTGTGACAAATCTTTTTCAATGTTTAAATAAATAATGGTGAAGAAGCTGCTTTTGATGAAAAATGTCAATGTTACCAAAGAACTTTTTATAAAATTTGCTAGTTACTTAGGTCCAGTAGGAAAATTTTTTAATTAAACATGAAAAATCATGAATGGCAACCAATTTTTGATCAGCCATAATTAACTAATGACTAGCCCTAAATAGAGTTACATATTGCTGGAAAGCAAATTTTCTCAGCTTTCAAATGACACTAATTCTTAGTGCTTAAATTGTTGTAGACTTATTTTTTATCAATAGCACCTTGCTATTATCTCACAAAGATCATTTGGGTTTCTATAATCATTAGTTTTTGAGTAAACTAAAAAAACAAATTTTACAATTAATCGTTACCTATGGCGTCATATGAGATCTTATAAAAGCGAAATTTGTTGAAGTTGGTAAGTCTAGTACTGGCTTTCTTTTAAGCTAAAAACCGCTTTCCTCAGTCCAGAAATGCGATTTAAAAATAATATCTTAGATAGTGACATTGTCATGATGTCACAAACCCCCTTATGACGCTCACCATGGGGTGGTGACTGATCAATTGTGCCAAGTTTGACGCTCATCTGTGCAGTAGTTTTGGAGGAATTAAACACACACGCATATAGAATTGTGCTTTTTAGTACAGATGATATCTCTATTAGATATTACAATGCATCTTTCCCATAAATGATGTTAATCATGTATTTTAATTTCTACATAGCTTTGAGTGTTAGTAAATAAGCGAAAGCATTTTCGTTGCAATACCTTGAATACCTTTCAAGTGTTACAGGAAAAGCTGCTACCAGGACCTGTGAATACCCTTAAAAGTTGTGATTTGTTTTTAAAAGGTGTGTTCTTCCAACAAAAAGACGTTCTGCAGAGACTGCTTCATGAGAGAACTAGAACGAGATCAGCAGCTATCGTTGTTGTAGTTAACCTTGCTATCCGTTGGATTTGCTGCAATGTCTGCTGTTTAAATGTAGATGGCATTGTTTCCAGAATTCAAAAGCAGGTCAAGGATTTTCATATTAAGTCTCAGCCAAAAATCGGAAAAAAGGGAGCTTCCGCCTGTGCAACATTTAAAAGCAATATGAGTTTTTTGAGTGACTTCGGAAAATTGTTTGATATTTTTTGTAATAACCAGAAACAACTACCAAAATTGGAAAAATTCCACCACTTAAAAATCAAACTTCATTAAAAAAAATCTAAAAACAACATAATTTAACCAATACCACTTCAACAAGCTCTGGAAATGGTGACATGTTGCTTAGTTCTGATGCTGAAACTGATGCAAATTTAATTGAGGCTTCTGAGCTATCAATATCTACTAGTTGTGCGATTGGAAGGTCCTCAGACAAATCAGCACTGCAGCAGGATCGTGTTTCTTTGCAAGAGTTTGCCATGATCAGTAAAAGGTTTGAAGTGTCTGAAAAAGTTGGCGCAGCTATAGGTTCAGCACATTAAAAGCTTTTGGAATTGTTACTGAAGAGGAAAGAAGATGTGTGGTGGATAGAAGCAAGTTGTCGAGAGAGAGGCAAAAACAGATAGGAGATAAGACAGAAACAAGAAGAATTGTTTGAATTAGTGGATTCCATTTTTATAGATGGAGGGAAAGATGCAACAATGACAGTGGCTGAACCAAATAGAAAGTTTTATCGCCAAACAACTTTCGAAGAACATTGCATAGTTGTAGGGGAGCCAAGTTGTTTTTGCTACTCACATGTAATGCCAGAAGATAGTACTGGTGGGCATGTAGCTTGGTCTATCTATAATGCAATTAAAGAAATATGTCAAGCAAAAATTGAAGATAATTAGATCTGATTGCACTGCTGTAAAAACTGGAAAAGCAACGGTTGTATTGGATCTTTAGAAGCTTTAATGGGAAGACCATTACAATGGGTTTTATGTTTACTACCTTTTAATAAACTTCCACTTTGACATGTTTTCCAAACCTTTAATGGAGTAACTCCAGGTCCAGCTTTGTTTTCTTAATCAACTGGCAGATAATTGAATGGTGCTGTTTCTGAATGGAAAATGTTGAAGTTTAAATTCATTCCTAAGTCGAAGTATCGTGTTCTTGCAAATTCTGTGATGGATGATCTATCCAGTGATCAATACTTTGCATGTAGTTTGCTTTGCGGTCATGTTGCGATCAGTTGATAGTAGCCTTGAACTCCATGAAGTTTGGGTATTACACCATTCGCATTGGTTAACACTTGGTTGTCGCATACTTTGCTTCTATAGATCTCAAGTATAGCAATCATCTGTCTTGTGTACAATGGCAGAATTTTTGATAAAAGTTTACTTTCTCAGTTGGTTTCAATATTGTTTTTCAGTATTGTTGAACTAGTGATGAAATTTTCCCCAAAGCTGTGCGAAAAGTTCTTCAAAGAAATGCCTATTTTGCTCATCATGAAAGCATGTTGCTATCTGTGTTGTGTGATGATGATGATGATGATAATGGTATCTGCCGTCTGGCTGCCAAAAAATACTTTTATTAGAGGAGTAAGAGGTGCATGCAATATTTCAATTTTCAACTGAAGCTTCAGGAGCTGTTATTGGGTTTGAAAGAAGAGATGGACTAATCAGATAGAAGAAAAGATCAAGAAAACTTACAAAAGCATTCGACTCAAAAAACAGTGCAATGTCTAATAAAAGTTATAATTTGGACAAGAAAATAAGTGTTAGTGATAACAGTCAAATTCATTTACTACATCCTCTATCAATACAACTAACTGCCACCAAATTAATCTACTTTTTATTTCACGTGTAGTGAACTTGTTGTGAACTGTATGCAAACAATGGCCTACTGCAAGCAAAAATCTAACATTACAAACTGAATGTAGATAGCTATCAAATGGTAATAAGGTAGATGACCTTTCACCTAAGCAAACTTTATCGTGCAGATTTTTCTGTGTTGAATAAACACAGTACAATACATTGACTGCATTTTTAACGCTTAGGGGGCCAGTTAGTTGCAGTTTTAAAATACCCTGTTGATGCAATTGCTGCTTATTTTATTACATCCAAAATTGGCTGGTCCAGAGGTGGATGCATTAACAATGATATGACAAACAAAATACCACAACAATCGAGGCAGCCAAAACATAAATAATCTTGCAGTGGAGCACTTTTTCAGTATTTCACGATCACGACTATGGATGTATTGAATGATCGCTTTTCATTGGGAGTACCTGCATCAGTACTTCAACCCAATTGATTTCACAATAGTTTCAGAACAGCCTGCCTTCCCATCAATATATCGTGTACGCTTTATTATACACATACTAGTATGTGTTCGTGGCTTAATAATGACTTGGAACAAAGAATTTACACTGTAATTCACTGGATTACAATTGTGAAGTTGCTAACCCAGCATGTTGTAAAGGATGACTCTTGGGTACCCACCTGTGGCAGTCCGCCTTGTTTTTGGTGGGGCTACCAGTCACTTAAGACTGGTTCGAAATGGGCTGCCATGTGTTCCCGTAGCCTAATTTCAATTAGGTTGACGGCATGAACCTGAGTTGTCGTTCATGCCGTACCTCCATCCCGAGGAAGAAGAGAGGTAACCACAAACGAACAAGAATTTCCACCACGAATGTTAATACAAAAATTTTTTGTCATGTTTTAGGTATCAATTTCAGTTAAAATATGATTTTTGCCTATTTGTGACTTTTAATATTAGTATCAATTGGAAGAATCAGTGTATTTCAGCAGATACAAACTTGGACTTTCTGATCATTTTAAGCTAAGTACCGCTTCTTCAACTGAAATGGTTCTCAAGTTATAAAATTTTTGTAAATTTTCGAGGTCACATCAGACATGACCTTTCAGAGCATTTAGCTACCTGGGTAAAGATGGCAGGTACCATGTTGGAAATTGTTTTTGAAACTATTTACCTTTTCAAAAAATCTGATTTTTTGATTTGGAAAAAAGAATTCTTTTTACTTTACTCAAATGATGGTGATGGTTATGTGTTAAAGCTCATGATGACCGAGTTGCTTTTGTTCTAGGTCTTAGCGTTTCGTGGCAGTTTCTCATGCTTTGTTACGGGATTATAGTAAAAACTCCAAAACGAGTTTAAATGCAAGTTGTCTGGGTTTGCTTAGCGAAAAGGTTTACCGTGGCCAGAATATCACCTCATAATTTGTGGTAATTTGTCAGGGTCTACAAAAAGTTTTCAGACCTTGATCCCGAAACAGAAATGAAGGATGCAAATTATCGGATTTCAATGGACAAAATTTGTCAGATGCCAGAACTTAAAGTGAATCCATTTAAGTAAGAATTTGATGTGTTTACGATGTGCATGACACATGATACAACTTTGTGTTGTTTGTTAGAGAGAGGATCTGTCGTGTGTTTTCTACATCTGAGAACCTTGATGGAAGTTTATCTTTTGATGATTTTCTTGACATGATGAGTGTATTCAGTGATGATGCTCCGAAAAGTCTAAAAGTTGAATATGCTTTCAAAGTTTATGGTAATGAACTTATAAGGTTTGTAAAACACTGCTGCTGGTAATGGTCTTTCAAGGTGTACAGAACACTGCTACAAAATTGTTCGTTCTGTGGAGTTACTGGTCTTAATATTAGTGCAGTGATTCCAATCATGGGAGACATTTCCAGTTAGTAGCATTTATATGATCTGAATCAGCTAAAATATTGTGCAATAATAATCTTACTGGTCGTTTTTAGTTTTAGCGTAATGCATGCTTTAAATGTTTAGTCGGAGGAAACACCGTACATTGTTTTTAAATTTTGGTCCACCAAAGCACAAAATCGTAAAACGTTTAACGTGAAAAAAAAAACTGCTTTGGTTTAGTTTCCTGCCTTTCAAGGCTTTTGGTAAAAATGATTGAAAGGTACCGCTCCTGTCTTTTCTTGATTGTACCTGTGATAAAATGATGCAATAATGAAATAAATTCTTAAAACCCCAGATTGAGCGAGGCTATAGTGAACTGATAGACCAACTGGTCCTACTCTCACCCGGAGCAGCAAATTAATTCCCCGTAAATTTGTGTCTAGCGCATAGGCGACAAAATCGTATCTGATACGCCGGTTTATTTCTTAAATTTGAAATTCTTCGTCTTTTTTGCGGCTGGAATCAATAAGGGCTGATTTTAGCTGCAATTTCTTTTTTTAGACATCTGCCTGTAACCAGAAAATTATTGTGATAGTGTATTTTGAAACAATTTTTTTTGGGAGCATTTTGTAAAGCAAAAGATATTTTTTTTTTGAGATCAACATTTTGAAATGGAAAATTTTGCCTTAGTTTCGTCTCCAATCAGATTTAAAAATCTTTTAGGCTCACTTTAGCCGGCAAACAGACGTGATCTTTTTCTTTTCACATTTGTTGCCACATTATGCATGCTTAATGGGGCCAGCGCATTAATCCACCCCATTCTGAGAGCATTCGACTGTGAGTTAGACGTTTAAAGGGATTGCATGCCTGTGCAAAGAGTATGGAAGACCACATGTTTCAGAGAAGCAAGTGGATAGGATTCACGATGCACTTGAGAGGAGCCCATCTAAGTCTACACGTCAAGCAAGTCGTCAGCTTGAGATTCCTCAATCCACTGCCTGGCTTCGTTAAAAAGGCGATTGCACATGAAACCATACAAACTAAGCCTCGTCCAAGTACTTGCTAATGACGACAAGATGATGCAAAGAGCATTCTGTGAGTCAATTGTAGAAGATGATGAATTCCTCGTTTCGTTTTTAGTGACGAAGCGACTCTCCATTTGAGCGGCAATGTGCGCATTTAGAGAATACGTCGCCCATCTAAAGCTGTTAAGCATCAGATTCCCCTAAAGTGAACGTCTTCTGTGCTGCGTCTTAGGACAAGGTTTATAATCCATTTTTCTTTGAAGAAAACACCATTACAGAACCAACCTATCTTGAAATGCTCCAAAGCTGACTATTCACTTTACTGCAAGCTGATTCGAATGACTTCATTTTTCAACTTTTCAACAACACGTAGCAGCGCTCCATTGGCATATCGGGGCCCGAGGTTATCTGAACACCCGTGCTTCACCGGGTTAGAATAGTGAAGCTGCTCACCCAGCATGTAGTAGGAGGCGACTTTTGGGTACCCACCAATGGCAGTCCGCCTTGTTGGTGGTGGGACTACCAGTCGGCAGTTTGCATCCACGACTGGTTCGAAATGGCCTGCCACTTTTCCCATGGCCTAATTCAATTAGGTTGATGGCGTGAACCTGGATTGCTGTTCGCGCCATACCTCCATCCCAAGGAAGAGGAGGGGTAAACCAACAACAACAACAAGGTTATCTGAATGAAAACGTGCCTCAACGATGGATTGGTAGCAGAGGTGCTAAATAACTCGCATTCTGCGTTTGTACTGCCGTATCCCCGGACCTCACTGTGTGTGTGACTTTCTTGTGGGGGTGTGCTAAAGACAAAGTTTATGTTCCACCACTTCCAGCAAATATCGATAACATAAAAGGTTAAAAACAGCTGCAAACAACACAATAGACTGCGACATGCTAAGGCGCATTTGGAAGGAATTCTCATATCGACTTGATATTGTCCGTGCTGCTGACGATGGCTACATTGAGCATCAGTAAAACATGAAATAAAACTTGAATGTACGTACAACACATGTGTTCAAGCTAGGGTTTTATATATTTATTTTTCGTTTTTGGCATATCGCTTGATGATTTTGGCTTATTTTTGAAACACCCTCTATAATTATTGGTCAAACCTCAGAAGAGAATCAAAACTTTGTTAAAAACTTTTATCTCTTAGCCTTATGTTTTTTAACTACCCCTTTGTTAATGTCGGTTGGAGTCTTTCTGCTTCTTAATGTCTTCTTGTTGTACACTATTGTGGATTGATGTATAGATTTCAACGAGGATGATCTGATTGATGCTGAAGACATTGAGATGATTGTGTCACGGTTGACTGGTCGTACTACAACGTTGACGGAAGAGGAGATGGAACAACTCGTAAAAAACGTGAGTTTCCTGTCATAATCCAGGCTGAAATGGCTTTATGGAATAAAAAACGAAGCTATTTTATTTACGGGAACATCTTTTTCTCAATTTTACCGCAAGATTTTTGCATTGACACTGCTGACATGTGCAGTTCCACCGCAAGCAGGGAAATCGCTGTGCAGTGTTTCTCCCAAGGCCAACATTGCAACTAACGTGAGATTTAAACTCTTGACCATACCCTTTAGTGCGGCCATGCATCGAAATTGATGTCCTTGTGTCGTCTGTACATGTTCCTAAACTATTTTAGGCGACCGAAATTAAACAAGAGTTTAGGTCTGCAAGTTTTTGCGACCCAAACAAAAGTGAAGACCTTTTTTTCGGAAAATCAAGTTTTTTAAAACCACAGGTGACCCCATTTGGGTTCGCGTCCCGCGGGTTAGGAACCACGGGTCTACACCAGCGATGCTTACTGAGTGCTTGGCCCTGTAGAGATGATACTTGTTAGAAGTGCATTGTAGAGATGGATACTTGTTAGAAGCGCATCTTTCTCCATGTGTGGAATAATACCAAGATTCAAGACTGCATGCGGATTTCACAAAGTCGACTTGAGCGCAGTGAACCTCGCGTTATATTGCATTGTTCTTGCAGATTATGCAAGAGGCTGATTTGGACGATGACGAACAACTATCGTATGCTGAGTTTGAGCACGTTATATCAAAGTGTCCTGATTTTTTGAGGTTTGTTTAGTTTGAAAATTAAAGTGTTTGTTTATAGATCGATTACTAAGTCGCTGTTTGTTACCAAGTTATCCGAACCCAAGTTTAGTTCGTGGTTATTAACCTGTAGTCATCCACATCAAAAGTATCGGAGCGTTTTATAAAAAAATGAACTTATTTGGCTGATCGAATATAAAAAGAACGGAGAGTTTCGAATCGGCTTTACCCATACGTGCCACATGTCAATGCAGTCAGCTCGAGCCGGGGTTTGAACCCAAAACGTGGCTTTTCATGCAAACTCTGGCTCTGCTCCGACCCGCAGACGTATGCTGCAACGATACGCTCCATGCTTGTGCAGCTACTTGGATCAAAAATGGAGTTGAAGTAACTATGTGCTCGTGCGGGGCTGCTCTGCTTGGGGTGGCGGGGGAGGAAGAGGCTCAGGTACAATGATCAATCTTTTGTGGTTGATTACTGATTTGAAAAAGGGCCCTTCGCTATATCTCCTGATTCTTATACCAGCAAATTTGATATTCCTATTGTGGTTGTTCAGCCTGTAGTTCGTTGTCGTATACGACACGAATTTCGAGTTGTTGGTGAAGCATAAGAGTCGAGGCTACGTTGGGGTTAATCCAGGTAGATACAATTGCGTTCAACTAAAAGTGCTCTTCTATCGGTTCAAGTACTTCTATAAAACCTGTTTTTACAAAAACGAAAAATTAGCTACAAAGTTGTAACAACCAGATCAGGCTGACGTGCAATGTAAAACATCCCGTGTAACGCGTTTCGGGCTAATTGGCCCAACATCAAATTGATTGATCTGCCGTAGACAGCAACGGAAAATGCAAGTAAATACTAGCAATGAAATTTGCCTGCGCATGCGATAACTAAAGCGCCTGATGTATTTGCTAAAGTTGCAGTACAAAAGGGTGTGGTCCAAAGATCAAACTATTAATTTACTTGCGAGTTTTACTTGTAAATGGAATCGTATTTGAGGATTACGTAGCTGCTACTCGATTTTGGTTACTATTCGATGATTGCGATTTATGTTTTGACAAAGTAGTGGTTGTATAACTAGCGGCAGTTAAGAGATTTCCTGATAGTAGTGTCAAGGGTAGACGAACTAATGTTTACTTTTTTTACAGTTCTTTTCGAATTAAACTTTAGCGTTCAGTGATTGAAGCTTTTCAAGCACAGGACTTTTATGCTTACCTGTTATCAATGCAGTATGTTATCGTAAAGTGCACCTGCTTTTTATTGTCGTCTTGCCTACTTATATGTCTGTTGGACTTTGTTTGTCGAACGAAATGTTCTTGAAACGTGCTGCTGCGTAGGTTGTTTTTTAACGTCCCTGCCTGCCTGTTCGATTCAGCGTTTCTTTAGCTCCTAAATAGCACTTACTTGCACCTTACCTTGATTTATAAAAGTATTTGTCCGAACTGTTAATTTTGCCTGCAAGCTGTATTGTGTTTATGCTGGTTAAGTGGATCTAGCTACATATGCAAAGCGGTGATTTTTCCGACATGCATCTTTTATTTTCCCAAATTGATCGAATTAACTTTTATTAATTAAATTCAAATGTTATTCTCACAAATTTGTTGGTTCACACAATGGTAGATATATGCTAAAAAAACGCATGAGTGTTTAGATGTCACTCCGTATTTGATGTCTAATGTGTTTTATTCATTCCTAATGTGTATGCTATTACTGGTTGCCACTGTGTTCAATAGTATGAGTAATTTTAATATGATTAAAAAGTGTAATCATGAAAAAGAGCTTGTTTGTAAGAAGGTTGGCAGCTGTTTACACCAGATGAAGCAGTTACTGGTATAAGTAATATTGCAATGTTAAATGTATCGATAACAAAAAGCCCAAAAATTTAAAATACATGTATAATTGTTCGGCCATTTGGTTATTCAAACGCTAGAAAAAAATTACCTCACCCCCTTCTGAAAGAAAATTTCGATGCAGCTACTGTTGACAAATTTTGACAAGAAAAATTATCGCTGTTTTAAAGTTTAGCGATTATTCAAATTTAATTTTGCAGAATTGATATAGGTAACCTGCTTCAATTGTACTGTGTTATTTTTGGTTTCACAATGCTGATATGTGCAACGTTAGAACAATTAGTTCAATGTTGACTTGCACCGCATTAGATTCCAGTGATGTGAATAATTAAATTTAAGTGCAGTATTTGTTTCGCCAAAAAGAGTCGTGGTGTGATGCTTCTGTCTATCTGGATGGTTGCCCAATAAATTGTGTTTTTTGCTAAATAAACCAAGCTGATGCTTTTCCGTCACATCACGTGGTGGTGATGAAACATTGTTCAAGTTGTTTATGGCGGAAATTGAGGAGGAGAAGTGTAGAAGCTTACGTTTTTTGGCAGTTTAAACTGCAACATGACTATTCCTTAGCCAAAAAAAGTTGGACAGGCCAAAGTTGTATAAGAATTTTTAACATGCACTTCTATCTTTAGTGTGATTGACCATCATTTTTTTGGAGATCTCGTGTTGTTTAGGACCTGTTGTCTCTACCAAGTAGAAAGACCTGTTTTGGAGGCCAACAACGTTTGTTGCCTTTAAAGGTGGCCGAAAGCCTTCATCACGCCGCATCTTTTTGCCCTTCCCCCGGCTACACCTTAAACTAAACTAAATTTCGCTGTACAAAACTTCCTTTGTTTAGCAAGCATGATGCTAGCGGCAGATTACGGCGAATGCAATACGAAGTAATGCGTCCAGTTTATTTGTCTGCAGTCGTTCAGCGCTAGGACAAATTTTGTTTCGCATTTTATTCACATCGCTCATTGCCGAGCACCAAGGAGATTCGTGAATACGATAGTTAAAAACGGGGGCATGTTTCGAGAAGCAAGTCCGGCGCTCTAGTTACCATGCGAGATATCTGAGCATCGACGTGACCCAAATTTAATCCAAAAGTCTTCAGCAAACTTGTTTATTGTTGGTACACTATCCAGACCGGTATGCTTATTGCTAGCACAAATAGTTAGCTTTCATTAATCAAAGTAATACAAAAGGGTTGGTGATTAACTGCGCAACAGATGTGCATAGCCATTAAAAATGTTTCCCAACAAAGCTGCTTTTTGTTTAGCATTAGTGAAACAGCATTTAACAATTCATTCACAAAATAAAAAGAATCTGCTGTAGCAGAATTCAATGTAAAATTAGTGAGTGGCAGCTGCATACAAATCTAAACAAGAAAGAATTATGATGCTAAAGATCTTGAGGATTATGATGTCTCATAACTTTTATAGTCTAACCGAGGCCAATTTCACAAAGGAACTTTGTGAGTTGAACTTGGAAAACTTACTATGCCTGTTTATAACTACCGTCAATTTCATAGTCAACTGCAAATAACTTCACTCCTTTCATAAGACAACCAATATTCATCAACATTAAACGAAATTGATAATTTCTACACTTTACGGATCTTTTGTAGAAGCCCCGGCCAAAGAGATACCCCCACCACTTAACCTTAACTCTAACCTTGTTCGTCAACCATGGAACGGTGAGTGCTGCAGTACTTAAAACGTGGTGAGGGTGTTTTTCTCAAATCTCACATTTTTGCATTAGTGGCGAGGACTTTCTACAAAACACCCCACTTTACTCCCGCCCTAGCAAATAACTCACTCTTTTAAAAGATATTTTGCTCAGAGATTCAAAGTGGCAAAGGTTTTTAGATACTCTTCGGCTTTTGCAACAAGTCTTTTCTTTTTTTTATTATTACTGTATTCATTGCGTTTGTATGCAAAAGCCAAAATTAAACTCTCATTCTCTTTACCAAGCCATTACGGATTGCGGTGACTGAATTTTTACCCGCGTCTGCAAAAATAATGACGTCATAGACGCAGCTTGACAGCAGAAAACTCTGATTCGAGATCGAGCAAGGCTAAGAAATAGTTGAATTAACCCGAAGTGGACTAGGCCTACTGACAACCTCATTTATGTGACAGAAATTACTGAATGATGACAAGTACTGTTATTTCGCGACCAAATCGAAAATATTAACAGAGCAGTAATGCCAACTAAGCTTCTAGTTTGTTCTAGCAATTAAAATCGTCTTCTAAAATAAATTTGCACAGCAAACAGTTAGGCCTCAGTCGTTGCGTCCACTTTTTGCAGAAGTTTATTGTCAGGCTTATTTATACTTTGAATGCGTCGTAAACGGACTAAAACCAAGTCTGTCAAAAATGTAGATTAAATTAGCGATACCTTTTTACATGCCTGCTGATTTAGGGTTTATTAGCAAACGTTGGCAGTACCTTACAGCTTGTAGTAACTGACAAATGGCTTTGCACTGGTAACCTAGCTAGTATAATTTGAACAGCAATCGAACCATACATTATTTTACCACAATATGCAGCCTTTCACAGAGGCAGCCAACCCAATCACGGATGACATTGATATAAGTAGTCCAAGGGAAATTGTCAACAAATTACGACATTGTGATGAGGAAATGTTTCAGCCAAAAGATTTGGATAGTTCTGTGAAGGTGAGTTAATGCAGTTGATGGTACATTTTACGTGATAGTATGATATATTTTCTAATAACTTTCTAGCCTGTATGACATGACTTAATATTAAATTACTAGCAGTACCTTGATAAATGAAAAAGCACACTTCAAAAAAAATGCTCTTACAAACCACAAATGAAAAGTTTCTTACACGTATTTTGTTTATATACTAAAAGCGCAGAGAATTTTCGGATATGTGCGTTGGTTCGTCGTTCCACAGTCATCTGTCTGGGTATTCGATCGCTGTTACGCTGTAGGCTGATCTGCTTCGATAGGTGATGTCATCGTTGAATCACTGCGCTCTCCCGATGCTTCGCGCTCGGTCGAGGGTCGAACTCCACCACGTAGATCGATGCAAAGGGATAGTAGCGCGCGAGTAGGAGAGATTCCGCTTAGTGTGTCATCTCATCTGATAAATGGGAACCTCAAGCATCGGTCGAGAATCCAGCGTACATGTCCATGTAGGCACTGCACGTGGCAGTATGCCAGTAATTTTTGGTAAAGAAATTCAATGCGTGGCGTTTGTAATTGTAATCAGTGAAGCAATTTTTCTTCCAGGTGGTAACTAGCCGGCCTCCCATCTGTAATATCGAATTTAAGGACATTGATCCAGCCGGCTTAGCAGGGTTCACCCAATGGGTAGCAGTTAAAACAGTAACAAAAAGTTTATTTTTCTGACAGAGCCGATTCTCGTCCAAAACAAAACGACCGTTTTTTGAAACGGAAATGCTTACAAATACATTGTGGGGTTTGCGCATAGTCGCTACCAGTCCCGTAGCACTCCAACTTCGGGCCCCCCCCAAAGTAAGCGCAAGAGCCCCTGCGCACAGGTCATATCACTTTAGAGGTGTAAAATTGAAAAGCTGCATTACGAAAATACACCACAATTTGTACATAAGTAAACAGGCTAATGTCAGAATAAAGCATGCCGATACCGAAGGTGCAAGTCATAAAAAATTCGGCACCGATGCCAGAGTTCAGTAGGACATTTATGCAGACACTGCGAAACGAAAGCAATGACACTGAAAAACATGAAAAACTTATAAAAACACAGTATCATTTAAATAGTCTGGAGCGAACCTTTTTGTTCGCAAATGCTGTTATGACATTGTCATAATCAAGAGATCGGGCGCAGTCATTTTCGATTGACAACATGGCTAATGAAGGTAGTCTACTGTCTGTCATAGACGTTCTATTAAAAGTTTTGATCAGTTTCAATTTGCTGAAGCTTCTTTCAGCGCTGGCAACAGTCACGGGGCAAGTTAGTAAGATTCGAAGTGCGATGTACACATTCGGATACAATTCAAATAAATGAGTCTTTAGAAGATAGTTCAGAAAGTCTTGAGCCGTATTGAGATTGCGTTTTTTTGTAAAATTAAAACAAACCGCTGTAGCTCAGCGCTCATTTCATCAGAATCAATGTCACCGAACTTTTTTTGGAACTCTTTACAGCAAGTAAGAAGAGCATTTTCTTGTTGCACAAGCAAAAGTTTGTCTCGTGTGTACAAAAACGAAAAGGCGGAAGAAACCTCACGTAACAAATTAAAGCGCTCCTTTATTGACATAATAGCCTGGTCTACTAATGGATAGAAAAAGTTGCTTTTAAATTTCAGTTCAGGAGTAGCTCGTTGTTCCTCTTCACCTTGGTAATCAAACAATCTTCTTTTCTTTCCACTTCTTGACGGAGGAAAAGAAGGATCAATATCCAATTCCTGTGCTATTTCAACAGCAGATGTTGCGGCTTTGTCATAACCCGTTGTGCGATAGTTTTGCAAAAACTTTTCAGTTGCCTGGATTTCCGTTTCCATTGTATGAAGGGAGACTCCATACGATTGAAGAATCTTGCTTGCTTTATTGACTTGGAATAGGATATCATACCAAATAAACACCGACAAAAGAAAACTCCATTTTGATAAATGAGCTATCAACGATTTTGTTTCTGAGGCAGCTCTTCCATCTTTTCTTTCTATGGAAATGGCTTCCAAGTCTTTCAGTGCCAGCAACACCTCTTTTAAATTGTATCGAAGAGGTTTGATGCATTTAATTCTGCTTTCCCAACGAGTATCAGATTGTGACTTTATGGACAGCTCCACATGTTTCTTCAAAATTTCCCAACGCTGAGCAGAGGAAGAAAACAGCACATACAACCTTGTAAGTACTCCAAAAAATGTCAATGCTTCCGTCGATGAATTAGCACTGTCAACAACAACTAAGTTAAGGGTATGGTTTGCACAGGGCACGTAAACAGCTTTGGGATTGATGTCTAGCATTCTTGCTTGGACCCCAGAATGTTTTCCTTTCATGTTAGCACCATTATCATATGACTGACCTCGACAATCAGACAATTCGAGTTGCAGTTCGGTCGCTTTTTCTAAGAAAGCGTCCAACAAGCCTTTCCCAGTACTGTCACTTATTCTCAAGTAGCCAAAAAATGTTTCTTTAACAACAGCAGCTTCTTCATTACATAGTACATAACGGAGAATGACAGACATTTGTTCATGATGTGACATATCTGGAGTGCAGTCCAAAATTATAGAAAAATATTTTGCCAATTTCAATTGCTGTAAATTTTCTTTTTCAACTTCTGTCGCTAGCAATTCAATTAGTTCATTTTGTATGGTAGGACTCAAATAGTGATCTTTAGTGTTTTTATTCTTGATTCTGTCTTGAAGCTCTTTTAGGATCGGATCTCTTCTTGCCAAAAGCTCAAATATACCCAGAAAATTTCCATTGTGAGGAGATCCTAAGACTTCTTCAGATCCTCTAAAAGCAAGATTCCTTTCCGATAGAAACAAGGCAATGTCGATAAGTCTCTCTAAAACATTTCTCCAAAAACCTCTTTCATTGAAAAAAATATTCATCTCGCGTTTGTCGATAGTGGATGAATTTCTTATCCCTTCAGCTAGCAACATCCATTGACTGAAGCATTCTTGGTGGGAAATGCCGTTTTCATGGTCTTTCAGTTTTTTCGAAAAACCCTCCCATGTATTTATACCACTACAAAAGGGGCTTAGTGTTTTTCCAAATAGCTTACAACAAAAGCAAAAAACTTGATCTGATTTCTCAGAATAAACTAGCCACGACCGTGAAACACTTTCACCATTAGGTAACACACGTTTATAATGGTTGGAGGAAAAACGTCGCCTTGGAGTTGTGTTATTATATGGAAAATTCATTATTAGTTGATGTGGTCCACGCTTTACTATATCACATCGTTGAGCATCAGAAATACTTTCAGGCCATTTACATGGGTCATCAGGGATAGGGGTAAATTGAGATTCAGTTATTTTTGATATTGAAGGTTGCGTATTGGCAGGTAAATCACAACTTACATTTTCTGGAAATTCACAATCACTTTGATGCTGATCGTCATAGTCTTCTTTTTCTTGTACACTATAGTTTTCTTCATCCCTCTCGGTACTAGTGCCAGGTCTACTCTGCTCAGTAATCTTGAAAAAATCTGTCATCTTGGGCAATTTCGCTACAGCATCTCGAGCAGTGGCTGCTTCTTTTCTCTTTTGAGCACCACTTTTTGAACGTTTCATTCTATACAATGTCAATAAAATACTTTATCTGCACTCTGCAGTGTATATATATATTGTCCCGGTATTTCTAGCCAAACAGAATTCCAGACCATTCTATGATTGTTGCGTAACAACGGCATTGTTACGTCAATCGAATATTCAAGATTCTACCAGAAAATCAATCGAAATATTCTAGATTCTGCGAGATAAAATGACGTTGCATTCACTTATGATGTCACAAGCCAATTTCTTCCTACAGTTTAAATCGGTTGTAAACAAGTCTGCTGAACTGAAAATAGTCACGTAGCCAAAAAGCAATTTCAGACTAACTTGGGCCCCCAAAGTTGGCCTGGGCCCCCCCCAATTGGGGGATTTGGGGGGCGGCTGCTACGTCTCTGGTCGCTACTGTCAACTCCGGATATAAGAGACCAGTCGGGACCAGCTCAATCAGTCCCTTGTATCCGGATATCCCTTATAACCGAATGTACACAGTTTGATTCGATACCGTAAGATCGCGAGTTTTAAATGCTCAAAACACCCTTTTTGAAGCTTTTCATACATTCCCCGCATGCAAACGTCGCAATGGGCATTAGACTGCTACCGTAGTTGAAAGCCGAAAGACAGCTACAGAAGTACGATTAGCCTATAAAGCTGAATTCGACATCTCGCAGACAGAAATCCCTTGGCAGAATGGGTTATCCCCAGTGATGGAATTCAAAATTTTAAAAACAGGTTCTCTTTTGTATCAAACTCACTAACAACAGGTTCCCTCATTTTAGAAAGCCCATTTGCTGCGGTCGTCTAAGATCTATAACAAAAAACAAGAACGGGTTCGCTGATTATCACGACACTCCAAGAACGGGTTCGCACGAACCCGTGCGAACCCCCTGAATCCCATTACTGGTTATCCCTTATAATCGACTGAAATTACTATAGAAAATTTTGATTGGGACTTTGAAATTTGTCCCTTATAAGCGAAAATTCCATCTCTTATAAGCTAGGGTGACCATATTTTCGTTACCAAAAAGGAGGACATTTTTTGATAATAATTATTATCAGCCCTACTAGTTGTTCTGCAAGGCTGGGAAAATTTTTCTGAACATTTGTTGAACACTGACCGCTTTTGATAATTATATTTTGATAATTAGTACAAATACAGCAGTTTATCTTTTAAATTTATTTAGCCAATGAACAAAAAAGTGTAAATCGGACAGCTTTTTTATGCTTTGAACTGTCTTCATGCATGTCTAGGCTAAGTTTGCCTTTATTTACTACAGAAACAAAAGTTCCGTAGCCACAAATAATGCATTCTACTTCCAACTCATCTCGTCCTTTTCTAAAAAATGGATACTTCTGTTGAAGTTCTTCAGTAAACTTATTTTCTTTTTGGCATACCGCATTTATTTTTTAGCTTTTTGTTTTATTTTTCAAAAATCACAGCAATGATAATTATAAACAGTTCAACTGAAAATATTGTTGGATTTTTAAATTAAAATAAATGTGTACCGAAATGGTTTCTTTGAAATTAGGTCAATTGACCAGAACAACAAAGCAAAATTTATCTCCGCTGTGTAAAATACAAGAAATGCAGTTTGGAAACTTACCGGTATTTGTGCCGTTTTCCATGTAATCTTACTCTTTCAAACCTAAAGCAACAGTCAGTCTGAGGTAGACCGTTGGGAAACTCCCTTTCGTCATTCCTTACCAGTTAAACTTATTGTCACTTGAACTAATATGCAGTGACATAATTTTTTAATCACAGGGTAAACGTAAAAAGGGAATTTTCGAACGACTTTGGAAGACCAAGTTAGTTTTTATTAAAAAGGAGGACAAAAAGGCATTTTTAAACATCTTCGGAGGACCAATTACTTTTTACCAAAAAGGAGGACATGTCCTCCAAAAAGAGGACGTATGGTCACCCTATTATAAGCGAATAATTTTTGTATTATTTCAAATTGAAAATGATTGGGACCATTTAAAACCGTCCCTTACAAGCGAAAATCCCTTATATTCGCATCCCTTATATCCGAAGTTGACAGTACAACATCATAGAAATGCAATTATTATGCCACAAATGCTTTGCGCAATTCACAGTTGCGTTGTATGCTATGTGAGAAGGCGTTAATAGAATAGTACAGTTAATTTTGTTGCTTAAGGTGGCAATAGGGTTTAGAAACCGGGGTTATTGGTGTTTTCATCGAAATTGAGTTTTTTGCAGAAAAAGCAATTTCAGTCTATGTTCTTCCATAATGTGTGGCTGTTTTTGTCAAAAATTGCTCTGAGTTGTCAAAAATGAGCTCTAGATTATAAGGGTCCGTGTTTGATTATCCTAATGGAAATTATTTTCAATCTGGATTTTCTCGAAATGACAATTTTTGAACTTTGAAATGCTCTACTTTCGTTAGTTGTCGGGTTTAGACGATAATATTTCGGCTATGTATGTAATTCATGACGCCGGAGGGAATGAATTGTTCACTTTTTTTGGGCAAAAACGACATTTTCAGGGAATTTTGGTACAATTTTGATCAGGAACGTCCACTAAAATTCACAAGCCTTATGCCAAATATTTGTTCCATTTAATCCCTAGCGGAGGTGATTCTGACTTATGAATAAAAAGAATTATGGCTCTAAGTGTAGTACAGTAGACGCCGCTTAATATGACCACCTTGGGACCAGACCATTTTGGTGATAATATCCGAATGGTTATAAAAACCGAAGCCGCCATAACAGCTGCTGAATCGACGCCGTAAGCCACAAGAAGTCCGAATACCGTCAAATTCATCGTTTACCCGAAGTAACAGTGTGACGTTGGCAGTAAAACAAAGTACAGTACTGTAACACTACAAGTGAAGGTAAAACCGAGTACAGTATGTAACAATATGTTGAAAAGGCGAAATTATAAGTGCGTGGCGGGAACAAATACTGTACTGTAACAAGAAAGATGGAGAAAATGTTGGTCATATTATCCGAAATTTGGTCATATTAAACGGAGAATTTTAAATGGAGAAATTCCGGACCGTACAAAATTGGTCATAATAAGCGGGTGGTCATATCCGTGGTCATAATAACCGGCGCCTACTGTACTTTGCCCGAAATTCCATTTTGAAAATAGGGTAAAATTCCAAGATGGCGTCCGAAATCGAGGCCAAAATGGCGGCAAAAAAAGTAAGATTTTTTGAAACCATCATTGGACTTTCATACCATGCCAGACTCAATCCTGTAGGGAAAGAAACACAGGAAAAGTAATTTGAACCCTATTGCCACCTTTGTAATATTCCGACACACAGTCCAATAAAGTAGGGCTGCCAACCGTCCCGGAATGGCCGGGGCAGTCCCGGAATTGACGTCTGGCGTCCCGTGTCCCGTGCTGGGTCACATTTGTCCCGGAAGTTGCTGACAGTTCTTTGTCTTAACGAGAGTTTATTGATTACTATATTTCCGTAAATTAAGATTGATATATCTTTAAAATTTAAATAGTCCTTAGTCTGAGAGCTGTAAGTATAATTGGAAACTGTTTGTTGCGACATTTAAGTATTTGTTTTGTTTTTCCTTATTTTAGTAGTTCTTTGTATTTATGCCTTAAAGATTCATTGTTCCATAAGTTTCTTCTATTATGATCAAATTATTTAGGGCTTTAGAGGTTGTTAGGATAACGCTGCACAATCACCACTCTGCGACGCGCAGCACGCGCTGTTGCTGTTGCTCTTGATGTCTATCGCAGTGGTTCCCAAACTTTTTAAGTGGGGACCCACTTTTCAAAACAAATTTTCGAGTCTCACATAATTCTGCACATACTTTGAAGTACTTGGAAAGAAGTACAGTGAAAAAAACATCTTTTCAAGATGTTAATTCACTTTTAAATTATTTGAGACAAAGCATGCAGTGATTTAAATTTTGAATGACTTTCGCGACCCACTGAAATTACGCCCACGACCCACCAGTGGGTCGCGACCCATAGTTTGGGAACCACTGGTCTATCGTGTTTCGTAAGTTTCTGCTGCATCAATTTTGAAATTTTTGGTATTAAGGTGTCCCGGAATGGCGAAACAGAAAGTTGGTAACCCTACAATAAAGCGAAGTCTATTTACAGCTCGACATAGCAAGAATAATGAACTAACGAATTCATAGCGCAAACCCAGTTTTGGTTATGACGTCATAGTAGCACATTACATAATGTTACACCTCCCTTCTAAAGCAGAGATAACAAACGGTTTATCATAAGTATAATTATGACACCACAAAATCTCTGTACTTGGCAGGAAATCTGATTGGCCTTCCATAGCGAGATGTTGATCTGTGCGGTGATTCAGAGGTAAAATTAAACAATCGAGTATCACTACCACGTATTGGCGAATCAGTTTGATAATTAACAACGTTTGAGCTTTGCACAGATCTATTACCTTGGTAGCAATGAGATGAGTGGCACTTTATAAATACAGGAGGCTTCAAATTAGTTTTATAGAGGTGGCGGCGATTTCTACGCAGCACGCCGTGTTCATTACCCACCACATACGAATGAGGTTCATTACGCACATGAGAAATAACAGAGTTGTTCCACATCTTGTTTTTACGATAACATACGACATCTCCTTCCTGTACCGGAGGTAATGACTTCGAATTAGCCCGATCATAATAATACTTTTGGTGAGAATGCAACTTTGTTAAATCAGCACTTTTTTGCCAATTTGTCAACAAATTGCCAATTTTAAGAAAACGCTCGTTTAAAATATCGTGAAAAATCACTCTGCTGATTATTTCGATATTTAACCCTTTCCGGTCCTATGTCGCCTCTGAGGCGACATTGGTTTTTTCCCCTATAGGTCCTATGTCGCCTCTCAGGCGACAAGGTTTATTTTAAAAGTCTCTGAACTTCTTAGCTACTCCTGACATCTGTTTGCTTTTCAAGCGTTATGAGCTTTACTAATCCGCCAAAAAGAAGGTGTTCGACACCATAGAGACCTCTGTATTAGTAATTATAATACCGTGGTTATGGGTTACATGATTTCCCAGAATCTCTTGATAAAAAAAAGTTGGACCTGGCTAAAACCTAAGGCTCCCAAAAATAGGACCGGAAAGGGTTAATACCAGTGGCGACTCCGGCTGAGCCTGAGTTACGAAATGAGGGAAGACTTTGTTAAATTTAAATTCTGCGAAACAAGTTTAAAACTTTTTAACTTGATTATATTAAGTCCAAAGAAGAAGCCGGACATCGTATAAACCACCAATGTTTATGGTGGCAGTTGCTTTTTGTGCTCAACGTTTTGTCTTGCTCGGGCTCAACGAAACTAGCCAGACTTGGAGTGCAGAGAAATAACGAGAGAGAAAACGATTTTCAAGCATTTTTTCGAATCAAATCTAACTCGGGCTTGATTACATTTGCCCGAGCTGTAACAATGCGAGCGTTTATTGCGTTGTTTCAGACACTTTTTGCTTAATTTTTTATTGAAATCGGGCACAGTTGATAAAAGCACCCGTTTTGTTATGACTGTGTAAATAAAGGCGTTTTACAATAATTAAATGGCTGGATAAATTGTTGCTATTTTTTGTCTTGCTAGTTTTGGTGCTGTATTAACTGCTTTTGCAATATTTTGCGACACTGTCAGTGACGAGCCCGAGTAGCCATGAAAAGCTGGAGTCGCCACTGTTTAATATACAATTCACAATTAGCAATAGTGCGCTCTATGTCAGCAACCATTTTGGGCCAATAAAGCTACTCGCGTGCATGAGATTTACTTTTTTCAATGCCGAAATGCGATTCGTGAATCAAACCGAGCATTTGAGATTGCAATCACTGCGGTACAACAATGCGTTGATCACCAAAAGCAATACCATCAGCAACGTATAAATAGACTTACCATATTTTTGCAATGAAAAACCGGGACGCTTCAGAACAACAGGCCTGATCAGAGGGCTTTAAATTTATGGCCATTTCAATTTTTTTTTGAACAAAAGCGGGACGCTGAGATGCAGGTCTAGACTTGTTTGTTGAGGCAGAAGTTCAGTTATTGAAAAATAGTAAAAAAAACGGGTGATCTCCAAAATAAAAAAAAAAAAAAGGTCATCACTTGCTTGGCTACAGAATTTGTCCAGTTGTTGGCTTGAAAATGACGCAAAACGTGCAGCCAACCAACTGATGACCTTTTTTTTTTTTTTGGAGATCACCCGTTTTTTTCACTATTTTTCGATAACTGAACTTCTTCCTCAACAAACTAGCGTAACTAGCTGACTCCATGAAAAACCGGGACTTTCGCTCAGCTGACCGGGACAAGACCTTAAATTCCGGGACAGTCCCGGCCAAACCGGGACGTATGGTAGGTCTACGTATAAAGTATCACGTATGTTCCAATAAGGACGTACCGAAAATATAACATGTGTGGCCAGGTTGTTTGACAATACAGTTTTACTTTCTGCAACGTCTTGTCAGCATCAGTAGCCTGCTGAATTTCTTCAAGTTTGGTGGTAGTTACGGGTAAGTTCGTGATGAGGAAATGCACAACTTGCACAAAATCATCGTCACTGCTGTCCACTTTTTTGACTAAGTTTAAAAGATCACATGCATGTTCACCAAGAATGGGAAGATCTATAATATCCGTGACATAAAACAACAGTGGGAATTCACGACCTTCTCTATCACATACCGCAACATCTATACTCTATAGAGCCAAACGGTTTAATTACAGCATTGCCAAAACCGTACAGCACAGTGGATGTAGGACGTAAGAGCGATGCGCACACTTGTTTGTATAAATCAAACAGCAGAATATTTGCTTCGGCGCCAGTGTCTAACTTGAAGGTACAAGTATGAGTACCATTTACCTGTAGTGTTGATCGCATCTTTGACCCGACGAAGTTTCGTTTTTTCCTGCCACCAATGGAATGCACTTGTAAAACGCTTGGGTCTGATTGTGATGTAGTGCCGTTTGTGATCTCATTGACTTGCCTTGCATTAGGTCCAGTACTAAGAATGCTTCTACATACAGCGGCAAAATGATTTCGTTTCCCGCACTTGTAACATGTTTTACCGTATGCCGGACATTGCCTTGGCTGGTGCTTAGAACCACAGTTTCGGCAATTCGCAATACGTGATGGACGTACGGCTTCAGATTTACATTTGTTATGAAGTTCGCGAACCGTAACGGTATCAGTCTCACCACATGTCATCATGACGCGCAACTGTGCTTTCGTAGCTTCGATTGAACGACATATGTTAATAGCCGTAGCTAAAGTAGGGTTGTCTTCTTCTATCATTCTCTGTCTGGCTGCGTCATCATTGGTGCCAAACAATATTTTGTCACGTATTAGCCTGTCCGTGGACGTCCCAAATTCACAATTGCTCGCAATAATTCTCAATTCAGTTAACCATTTATCAAAGGGTTCACCCTCAGCTTGTTGACGTTGCCAGAACTTATAACTTTCAAACGCGGGCTTTCGCCTGGAATTGTAGTAATCTCCAAATTTGGCGAGGACAACGTCACAGGTAGTGTCTTCACTATCAAGCGCAAGATTAAAGTCATCAAAAATATCTCTAGCCCCTTCACCAGCGCAATGTAACAAAATGGCTACCTGCGTGATAACTGTCTTTGAGGCGAGCTCAGCAGCAGCATAATATATCTTAAAAGACTTCTCCCAACGTCTCCACTCTTCTGCTAGGTTTTCAGCATTACAATTAAGTTCATGGGGTGTGTGCAGTTGACTCATAATTTGCTGTTAAGTCTCGAATATGAGGCGCCATTTGTTCACCGCTCATTACACGTGTTTTAGGACAACATTTATGACTAAATCAAATCGATTTGTTAAAATGCACAAATCCATTTGATTTAGTCATAAATGTATTGAAAAATAAATGCATTTGTTTAAATGCGCAAATCGATTTGATTTACTGGCAAATGCATATAAAATAAATGCATTTGTCATAAATGTGTTCAAAAATAAATACATTTATTTAAATGCGCAAATCGATTTGATTTACTGGCAAATGCATATAAAATAAATGCATTTGTCATAAATGTATTCAAAAATAAATGCATTTATTTAAATGCACAAATCGATTTGATTTAGTCGTAAATACATATGTCACTCAACCGTATCATTTGCATATGTCACTCAACCGTATCGTATCGTTTTTTAAAGGTAATGTACTGCGAATAACGCTTTTGCGACATATTTGGTCGTTGGACCATTGCGTGACAGGTTTGCGATGGACTAGTCGGTTTGAAATGAGCGGCAGGCGTGACATAGTTAAAAATTTTAAAACAGGTGGCCTGCAGCAAATTGAACCATCAACAGCTAACGTTCGAGTCTCTTATTATAAGATGTCTGCTGGATAGAATATGGGTTAACTGCTGGAAGCAAAAGCGCAACATAGGCTGTATAGGTTTATGGTGTTAGTCAATGAACTCACTCTTCCAGTTTCTTGCAGAAAATAATGGCACTTATGAAGGACCTTAAGTCCAAGATAGGTTAAGCTAGCGTACCGGTTGTTGTTTAAGGTAATCTGCCTCAAGACAGCAAGCCTCCGAATTCTTCGAGTAATTTTGCTTTGTTTCTCGTACTGTTACCAAGATGTCAACTTTATCTTCAGTAAGTGTATATTAAATATCATTTTCGTCTCTTACCTATTACAGTAAGTTCATAAATTAACATTATTATATTAGTGATGGCCTTAAGTGGGCTATGGGGGCCCTGGGCAAAATAAATTAACTTTATCTGTTTTTTCAATTCTCTTTTTTCTTTCTTTTGGATGCACCAGAAGCGCATTTGCTATTCATACGAAACATTACCGGTAAATGGAAAAGTGTAATGGTGTAGGCTAAGGCATATTACTGTAGAAATTTTGCTGTAAAAGTTTAGGAAATAACTGGAGGGAGCTTGTTCGGTTATTTTGGCCCAAAAATATGTGTCTTAAATTTTTATTTATAGCACTTTTATGGGCATCTTAACTCGAGAACTTAAGTGGGGAGCCCTTTAGCACGACAAATTATGTGGGAAGGGGCCTGGGCATTTTCCCAGTTTGCTCATACCTAAGGCCACTACTGCAGTATAGAGGGTGCAGCAGTAATACATTATGCTTTATGCCACAGGTAGTGACATAAGTAACGCTCTTTGTTTAAGTGGCACAAAATTAAAGCCTTTTGATTGTCCTTTATTTTTTCGAACCTGAATGTACTACCACAGGTTAATATAAAAGTAATATATTGCTTATTTGGTTTAATAATGTTCAATACAAATGAAATCAAGCACTATTTTTATTGCTATGAAAGTACAATTTCATTGCTTTTACTCTCTTTTCCTTTGTTTGTCTGATGGTTGTATAAACTATCCGCGAAAAAATGAAGATTTAGTAAATTCATTAAACCAAATAATTCACTCTCTGTTCCTTTGTTAGTCTTATGGTTGCATAAAATATCTGAAAAAATGAAGATTTAGCAAATTGATTAAACAAAATAATAAAGAAAACAAACATCTTGGATGTAAAATCAAAAAGGGCGTTACTTATGCTGCACCCTTTATACTGCAGTAGTGGCCTTAGGTATGAGCAAACTGGGAAAATGCCCAGGCCCCTTCCCACATAATTTGTCGTGCTAAAGGGCTCCCCACTTAAGTTCTCGAGTTAAGATGCCCATAAAAGTGCTATAAATAAAAATTTAAGACACATATTTTTGGGCCAAAATAACCGAACAAGCTCCCTCCAGTTATTTCCTAAACTTTTACAGCAAAATTTCTACAGTAATATGCCTTAGCCTACACCATTACACTTTTCCATTTACCGGTAATGTTTCGTATGAATAGCAAATGCGCTTCTGGTGCATCCAAAAGAAAGAAAAAAGAGAATTGAAAAAACAGATAAAGTTAATTTATTTTGCCCAGGGCCCCCATAGCCCACTTAAGGCCATCACTAATATAATAATGTTAATTTATGAACTTACTGTAATAGGTAAGAGACGAAAATGATATTTAATATACACTTACTGAAGATAAAGTTGACATCTTGGTAACAGTACGAGAAACAAAGCAAAATTACTCGAAGAATTCGGAGGCTTGCTGTCTTGAGGCAGATTACCTTAAACAACAACCGGTACGCTAGCTTAACCTATCTTGGACTTAAGGTCCTTCATAAGTGCCATTATTTTCTGCAAGAAACTGGAAGAGTGAGTTCATTGACTAACACCATAAACCTATACAGCCTATGTTGCGCTTTTGCTTCCAGCAGTTAACCCATATTCTATCCAGCAGACATCTTATAATAAGAGACTCGAACGTTAGCTGTTGATGGTTCAATTTGCTGCAGGCCACCTGTTTTAAAATTTTTAACTATGTCACGCCTGCCGCTCATTTCAAACCGACTAGTCCATCGCAAGCCTGTCACGCAATGGTCCAACGACCAAATATGTCGCAAAAGCGTTATTCGCAGTACATTACCTTTAAAAAACGATACGATACGGTTGAGTGACATATGCAAATGATACGGTTGAGTGACATATGTATTTACGACTAAATCAAATCGATTTGTGCATTTAAATAAATGCATTTATTTTTGAATACATTTATGACAAATGCATTTATTTTATATGCATTTGCCAGTAAATCAAATCGATTTGCGCATTTAAATAAATGTATTTATTTTTGAACACATTTATGACAAATGCATTTATTTTATATGCATTTGCCAGTAAATCAAATCGATTTGCGCATTTAAACAAATGCATTTATTTTTCAATACATTTATGACTAAATCAAATGGATTTGTGCATTTTAACAAATCGATTTGATTTAGTCATAAATGTTGTCCTAAAACACGTGTAATGAGCGGTGAACAAATGGCACCCCATAAATTACCAACTTCTGACACCATGTAATATTCCGACGCACAGTCTAATACTCGAATAAAGCGAAGTCTATTTACAACTCGACATAACAAGAATAATGAACTAACGAATAGGAAGGTTGCATGTGACGTCATGGATTTCGCGCCAAAAAAAGTGGATGACCAAAGGCTTTAATTTATGCTGGAAAGGTATAGGGCGAACACCAACTTTTGGGGTTATTTTGAAAACTAATGAAAAATTAATTAAAATTTGGAATGAATTATGGCTAGTTGGATTCTCGGAAACAAATAAATTTGACCAAAAGCAATTTGGTTGAGATTTGGTCTTTCAGTTGGCTAGTATAAGCCTAGCGTAGTGGGCTAATTTTTAAAAAAATGCCCCTAAGAGAAGTGTCATCTAACTACCATTTGCTCCTCACTTAAAAATAAACAAGACCAATTAGATACCAGTCGGTACATTAGCAAAAACAACCATTATTTGATCATTACTACCGGTACGGTAAGCTTGCCGGTAAGCTTACTTGCTGTCTCCATGAGCAAGGCATTTAACGGTATGCCTCCATCTTTATGTGGCAAACAGGTGGTGGGGCCCAGCAGTCTACCCGTCGCGGTGATCCAGTGTGACAAAAGACATGCAAACAGAGCATGAGCTCTACGCATGAATCAATAAAGCGGTACCGTAATTTTTGTATTACCCTTGGTCCAGCAGCCCAGGTAATAGCCCAAACAATTGTTTAAAGAGTGGTTAAGGTCACACAATTACATCTGACATATCAATATGACTGGCCTGCAATTACTATTGACAACAAATTTCAAAAAATTACTGATTTTATCCAACAATATCTAATCCAGCATATGTCAAACGGTACAGAAGTCTACCCTGTCATTTAGGCTACAGTATAACTTAAGTTTTCAACTTTTCAGAATGCTTATGCCACTAAATATACTGCATAAGTTACACATTACAATTAACTTAAACTCATCATTCCCAAACACGCTGATTAATCGAATATGAAACCCTCACAGAAGCTGGCTACAAATAAGCCTGCATGTTTAGCCCATAAAATTAACCCAACTATTAGCAATAACAAGCAAACCTTAGCACCTCTTATCTTACTTTGACCTTAGATTCATTCCTTAACATCAATAAAACAACATATTTAACGTGCATTCAACAACTGTCACGTTTCTTCATTTGCTTTGCAAAAAACGATGTCACTCCTATTCAATTCAATGCAAAAACATTGACTTTGGTCATCCACTTTTTTCGAAAGCGCATTTTGATGACGTTTGATCACGTGCGTGCAACCTTCCTATTCATAGCGCAAACTCAGTTTTGGTTATGACGTCATAGTAGCACATTACATAATGTTATAACTAGGGCCCGCTAAAGTCAATAAAGTCAAAATTTTTTCAGGGCCTTGCTACATGATCAAACGTGTACTAACGTTTGTTTTAGGTGTTCAGGAGTCGGTTTTGGTAGATTTTGCAAGTCAAAATAAAGTCAAAACTTGTCAAAATTGTCTTCATCAAAAATTTCCTTACAAAAACGAACAAATTTATATTTTTTTTATATTTTTTTGAATTTTTGAGCTGCTATTAAAGTTTTATGCGCAGTTTTATTTGATTTTAAACTTTTAAAATAGTTGCAATGGTAAAAATGCGTGCGGTAATTGAGAAGGAAATAGCACTTATTATGCATGAAATCGTCATTGTTGATGCATATATACACATAATTGTTAGACAATTAATCTATTCCTATGAAACCTTTGCGCTCTTTACACGTGGTCTTTTTAAGTCGTAGCTGGCAAAGCAAAGAATGCCTAAACAAGCCAAATCTTCTATTGCGAAAGTTAGGCAAATTTGCCAGGAATATCCGGATAAGTTGCTATTATTGCTACTAGCAATACACCGTTGAACATAATAATACCATATATTTATAAAATTCAAACGTTTTCGGCGCTACATATCGCCCTCATCAGGATCTATACACAAATATTTACAGCATTAAAACTTTCGTTGAACGAAAACACAAAAACAAAATAACTTAAAAATAGTTCTGATAAATAACAGTAGCAAGCTAGTAGCAATAATAGCAAACTAGTAGATACTAAAAGTCACCTCTCTACCGAAATTGTATATCCGGATAAGCTTTTGGCAACTCCTGCCCGCGACTTGCGATGCAACCTTTGCGACGTGTTAGTCAAATGCGACAAAAAGTTTTTTGTGGAAAGCCACCGAAAAAGTAAGCAACACCAAAGAAAGTTGGAGATGAAGAGCAAATCCCAAAGTAAGCAAACCTTTTTACAACTCGATCAAGTAAACTTCAAGGAACAGGTTGTCTCTTCATTCTTAGCTGCAGATATCCCACTTCATAAACTCAACCATCCTTCTTTAAAGTCTCTGTTTGCTACAATGGGAAAAGTATTGCCTTCGGAGACTGCAGCCCGAGCATGTGTTGCTAAATTAGCATCCCAAAAAGAAGAACAAATTCAAGAATTACTTCGTGACAAAAAATATTTTTTAATTGCGGATGAAGCAGAGATTGCCAAACAAAAGTATATTAGTGTGCTTGTGGGCAGCTTAGATGCCCCAAATCAGACATTCCTCGTTGATTGCCATCCACTTGACAGCGGTAGCAATATTAATAGCAGTATTATTCTGCACACTGTGGATGACATATTGCGACAACTTGAAATAAAACGCGAGAATTTTTCATTGTTCTTGACTGATGCTGCTCGGTACATGTCTTTGGCTGGAAAGACACTAAAGGAATTATACCGTTCTTTGATGCATGTCACCTGCATTGCGCATTTACTACATAACTGCGCTATGCGTGTGCGTGCTCATTTTAAAAATACTGATGAAATAATAGCAACAATCAAAAACAAAGATCGCAAGAAAGATTTTCATGATGCTGGTCTGCCATCTCCTCCTGACCCTGTAATTACAAGATGGGCAACTTGGCTTAGAGCTGCCTTATATTACAGTGAGAACCTTCCAGCTGTTCGTACCATTGTCAACAATTGGACAAGTGCAGGCCTCTTAGTTAGCAGAGCAAAAGATGCTATCAATGCGGAAGATTTGGTGCCGGACTTGGTTAAAATAAATCAATACCGGACTCTAGCAGCCAATGTAGAGTTCTTAGAAGAAAGTGCCTGCACGATAACCGAAGTATACGGACTGCTGACGAATAAAGGCAATTCGATGATGATCCGTGCGCAATTAAAAATTACTTTTAAAAACGACTATCCAACTCTGGTTTAGAAACAATAATAAACTGTACCAACTTGAAAATTTACCCAAGCAGCTACGCACTATTGCAAAAAACCCACCCAATCTCTGCTGCTGTTGAGAGGTCGTTTTCTATGCTCAGTAAATTACTGAGAAAAGACAGAAATTTTGATATTAAGAACGTAAAAAAATATATGATGCTGTATTACAACAAAAAGTCCTGGTAATTATACTGTGTGGCTTTCGTTAAAAACATCATAGACAGACTGTTAATGTACAGTACAGTTGCGATAACAACGCATTTTTTGTATTACTCACTAATTGATACCTGTACACACAGTGGCTCGTTATCCTAGGTTTTGACGTCATGCGTCGCTTTGTTGCAATAGCTGCAAGACTGAGTGATTGAGAAAATGTTTAAAGTAGGCTACCTTCTTCTTTAAAAACTTACCTATGTAAATTGGGGATTATAAAACATTTTTAATCAAAAAAGTGGAACCAGACATAAATAATAGGCGAAAGCGGTTAGGTCGAAATAAAGTCAAAATTTTGCTAAATTAAGTCAAAAATATATTTCTTTAGGTCAAAAAAATGGCCCTAGTTATAACCTTAATATGTTCACAGTTGAGGCAGCAGTTTCACTCTTAGTTTAAATGCAGCATAAGTAGCGTTGCTTATGTCATAGTTACCAAAAAATGTGTGTAAGAAAGTGTCACTATGGCAAAAGTAACTCTAAAAAGTGTCAATATGGCGTTGTTGATAATCAACCTGTTTGTTGTACATCATTTGCCTTGAAAATGGCATCAGTTGAGGATCAAAACCTTTGCAGGATGTTTTTGACAAGTTGTTTGGCTGTTGTATTTGGATTAAAGTAACTTGTCAATATCTCCCGAAAAAGCGTTTAATTCGATTCCTACGGTCAGTTCTTTGAAAACATATGGATAACAATTTGCGCGATCGAGCGTTAGCTGTGATGTCATCTTTCACCCAAAGGGATAAAATTTTTGCAAATTGGTAAATCGAAGCATTGCTTTTGTTTGAGGAAAAAACGGTTTTCCTCTGTCAAGAAATGCAAACTAAAACTGTATTTGATTATGGCATTATCATAGATTCACTTAAAATTGTTTAGTGTGCTTAGTTAACACTGCTGTAGCTTGCACTCGAAATCGCACTCTTCCTATCATTTTCCACGATTCATGAACGTATGAGTGAGGTCTGAGAATAGAAACAAAAAGTGGTTTAAAGAAGGAAAGCTTGGCATGCCTAGACAGATGTCCTTTCACATCAAGTGAACGTTGAAGCTCACGCATTACGCTACTGTACTTGTTTTTCTCCGGTTTGAATGTCCAGTTTTTGTTCTGCCTACAGTCACTCTCCAATGTGATTCCAAGATGCTTGAACTTCTTCACCTGCTTTAAAGTTTCCTGCATATCCGCCATAAAACACTTATTCACTCTAGATCTTCCCTTTTGACGCGATACCGCCACTGATAAGAGCGTCACGAAAAGCTTATGGCTCAAACAGCTTTTTTCAAAGCTATATTAAAATTCTGTACCACCAACAAGATTTTTGTGTACTTTCGCCTTCGGTACACCAAACAGCAAATAGCTGTTTTAAACAATGTGGTAAGAACTAGAGAAAAAATCAGAACTCTTAAGTTCTCTGCAGCCTTTCTCAAGGCTTGCATTTCTAAAAGAGTTGCCCCTAAGTACATCGGGGCTCGCATTGAGCGATCACGAGCCAGGCACAGCCCAGAGATGGAACGCGCTTTTCTAACAGATGATGTTGAAAAGCTAACAGAGCAATCAAGAAAACTTCAAACAATTAACCAATCACATTGGCGGGCGGCCCGCGAATTTCTAACATTCTTCGACACAATCAGATTCTGCAGATACCTGGCACTACTTGTTGAAAGAACGAAATCAAAATGGAAGAACAAAAACGAGCGATTGCTTGCTTTACTCAGACGTGACCGTTTCGGCAATGCTCTCGGTGATACTACTATGCATGTTTTGAATCTTTCAGATTATGTCTTGACTGACACTGAAAGTTTCGTGCTGTCGCATGGTCTTAACTTTGGGTTGCCACCCAGGCATCTGTGCAAAGAAGAAATCTTCGCCGAATTTGAGTCCGTGTGGGCACAGCTTTTACATCACAGTGCCAGTTCTGTTGAACAACGCACTGCTTTGAAAGCCCGACTCGCCGACCTTGCTCATTTGTACTGTGACAACACGATAGATTCACGTGACTTCACAATGCACAAAGAGTGCTTTCGTGTAATCAACCGGTTACGAAAGAATGATGATATCATTGTCACCAAACCCGACAAAGGCTCCGGCGTTGTCCTTTTAAACAAAAGCGACTACGTCGATAAAATGAACAAGATACTTGATGATCAATCGAAATTTAGAAGACTTGGTCCGGTCTCCAGCAATGACAACACAGCCAGCATTGAATCGCGCCTTCAGAAGCGGTTGCTTGACTTAGTCAAAGCCAATCTCATGCCGAAGCGGATATATGACGCAATACGACCAACTGGATCGCAAAGACCTCGAATGTATGGTTTGCCGAAAACACACAAAGAAGGCACTCCACTTCGCCCAATACTGTGTATGACAGGTTCGTCCCATTATGAACTTGGCAAGTGGTTGGCTAGCCTATTACAACCTGTGTTGGAGCGGTTTTCGTCACACTGCATATCAGATTCGTTTACGTTTGCTAAGACCGTGCAAAATCTTGACATCGACCCTAATGTCTTCATGTGTTCTTTTGATGTATCCAGCTTGTTCACCAACGTTCCCCTTGATGAAACCATCAAAACCTGTTTGGAAGCCCTCTACGACCAGTCTAATTCCCCACCAGTCATTCCAAAGGACGTGTTTGTTGAATTGATGAAGAGCGCTACATCGTCAGTTGAGTTCAGCTTCAATAACACCATGTACAAGCAAACAGACGGAGTAGCTATGGGATCACCACTTGGTCCGGCTTTGGCCAACATCTTCGTTGGATATTATGAAGAAAAGTTATTTTCTCAAACGCAAAAGCCTCCAACATACTTCAGATATGTTGACGACACGTTTGCCATCTTCGATCACGAAGCTGAAGCAGATGAATTTCTGGCCAAACTTAATTGCCTTCATCCATCCCTCAAGTTCACCTTTGAAAAAGAGAAAGACAAATGTCTACCGTTTCTTGATGTTTACGTCGAAAGAACAGATGTTGGCTTGGAGACCAGTGTATACCGTAAACCCACTTTCACTGGCCAGTATTTACGTTGGGAGTCCTTTAGTTCTCTCAAACGCAAAATAAGTCTAATATCTACATTGGTGCATCGAGCTCTAATGATTTGCACCAAGCGTAGACTCAATGAAGAAATAGAACGGATCAAGAAGATATTACTGGACAATGGCTATCCTAAAAACATCATCAACACTCAGATCACCAAGAAAATTGCTCAGTTCTCCACCCTTAAGCGATTTGGCCCTGAAAAGTGTCCTGTGTACTTGAGGGTCCCTTGGATAGGTAAGCCATCTACAAACTTGGAAAAAGAAGTCAAAACAGCCGTGGAAAGCTGCTATGGTTCCGTCAGCACCCGCTTGGTCTTTACGTCTAAGCGCATGCTGCCTGTGGCCCGCAAGGATGTTCTACCTGCCATTCAGAAAAGTTTTGTCATATATGAATACAAGTGCCACTGTGATAGTCGGTACGTAGGGCGAACATCTCAACGACTACAGGATCGCATCAAGCAACATGTTCCGCAATGGTTAAGACAGCAATTGACTCGTCCACGCCGATCTCAACCACACAGATCGTGCAAACGAACCGACACCAAACCGGATTGTGACTCCGTCATTGGTCAGCATCTTTTAGATAATGATCGATGCGCATTAAACTATGATGATAAGCGGTTTTCAATCTTCGCCGCAGCCCGCAGCTCTTTCCATCTTAATCTTTTAGAGGCTATTTATATCAAGACCCGACGCCCGGTGTTATGCAGACAGAAAGAGTTTGTTAACACTCTCAAACTCTTTCGATAATTGTGGCATTTGGCCTCCTGCTGCGCCTTCTTTAACTTTCGCGATTGCGAAATCTTTCTTTGGCGTGCTTTGCAATACTAGCGCTATCATTGGCTTGTCTTGATTGCCTAACGTCCAAATTATTCACATAAAACATTCACTCTAGATCTTCTCTTTTGACGCGATACCGCCACTGATGAGAGCGTCACGAAAAGCTTATGGCTCAAACAGCTTTTTTCAAAGCTATATTATAATTATAGTTTAATAATTAGTACAAATACAGCAGTTTGTTTTTTAAATTTATTATGCCAATGTACAAAAAAATATAAATCGGACAGCTTTTTTATGCTTTGAACTGTCTACATGCATGTTTAGGCTAAGTTTACCTTTATTTGCTACAGAAACAAAAGTTCCGTAGCCACAAGTAATACATTCTGCTTCCAACTCATCTCGTCCTTTTCTAAAAAATGGATACTTCTGTTGAAGTTCTTCAGTAAACTTTGATTTTCTTTTTGGCATGCCGCATTTATTTTTTAGCTTTTTGTTTTATTTTTCAAAAATCACAGCAATGATAATTATAAACAGTTCAACTGAAAATATTGTTGGATTTTTAAATTAAAATAAATGTGTACCGAAATGGTTTCTTTGAAATTAGGTCAATTGACCAGAACAACAAAGCAAAATTTATCTCCGCTGTGTAAAATACAAGAAATGCAGTTTGGAAACTTATTGGTATTTGTACCGTTTTCCATGTAATCTTACTCTTTCAAACCTAAAGCAACAGTCAGTCTGAGGTAGACCGTTAGGAAACTCCCTTTTGTCATTCCTTACCAGTTAAACTTATTATCACTTGAACTAATATGCAGTGACATAATTTTTTAATCACAGGGTAAACGTAAAAAGGGAATTTTCGAACGACTTTGGAAGACCAAATTAATTTTTATTAAAAAGGAGGACAAAAAAGGCGTTTTTAAACTTCCTCAAAGGACCAATTACTTTTTACCAAAAAGGAGGACATGTCCTCCAAAAAGAGGATGTATGGTCACCCTAAAGTTGGCTATTACAGTATTTCTTTTGCTTATTTTCTTCTCAGCGCTATCACAACGAGCTTCAAAACAATCAAGTGCAGGTTGAAAGTTAGACTTTGATAAGACCGCACTAGTCTCCGACATCTGCTAAAAAGCAAGCAACACTAACATTAATCATTCAGAAAAATCGCTACGGAAAACTGGGTAGTCACCACATAGATACGGCAATCGATTCTGTAGTTTCTTTTAAAAAAACAATATCAATACATCCAAAATGAAATGTGTTCATGACGACCAATATGTATGAGGAGACAGACTAGCGAGGGTGCTGGCTTCGGCAATACGACATGCATGTTCAGACTAACTGCAGTTTTGTTTGTTTTTCCAGACCCTTTTTTGCGATGACGTCATCGAATCAGTGTGCAAGGTTGCTATGGCAGCAAAAAGTTTTATTGAGGATGGATCACGTGACAGGCTGATTGTTATGAGTGGATGCGGAACGTCGGGAAGGATCGCATTCATGATGACGGTGAGTGACGTGCTTGTTGTCATACCGGCAGGCGCGGCATCAATCCAGACTGACAACAAGACAGTGCTCCTTAGGAAAGTGGCACCATTCGGCACCGATTTTGCGCAAAGCTGTATTCATGGGGTATGGAGCTGCCTCGAGCAAAACGTTCTGGTTTTTCCCTGGGGCTGTCCCTTTTTTTTTCTTTAATTTGTAAATAGGGCTTTTCCCTTTTCTTCCTTCAACAATATTTTCTTCCAATTCCATCACGTTGGCATCAGTGGAGAGCAATGGGCACGATGCCCATCAGTGGGCAGTGAAGGACGCGATGCTTAAATTCATTTTAAATCGATACCGATACTCGATACATTATTGCTAACTTAAGGATACCGATATTGATGGAGCATCGTCGATGCAAATATGTAGATAATTTTTCAGCTTTTGGTAAATGCGGCCGAGATGGCTGCATGTACTTGCTAGCTGCTATAGGCTACGTGAATCATATTGGGACTGGCAAGCCTATCATTGACTACTGCAGCAGTCAAAGGCAATAAAATAACGAATATTAAGTTTTATTTGATTAAGAGCTTTTTCAAAGGAGATGGCACATTAAGTTGACAATCAAATACACTTGAAAAACTAATTTCAAGATCGATTTCGACTTTTATTAATGCTTATCAAAAGGACCCACCTCTGTACTCGGAATGAATGGCACAGCATATAACCTACAAACCGTTGGGCCATCTGATTGCCATCCGTCAGATGAAAAATTTCCTTTACAGTAAGCCAGCTTCGCCTGCAACTGAAGGCTAATTGCAATTGCTTGCTAATTTATAAAGAATTCCTTTTGTTTAAGCGTTATAATTAATGAAAACGCTTTATGTAACTAACTATCGATGACAAAAAAAAGTTTTTGCCAGAGTGCAAGTACACTCCGCAAATATCATTTCAGCCTGTATACAGTTTTTCTCGCAGTGTAGATGTGGGTGCTGTAAAGAATGGTTCAATGATAAAACTGCTGGGTACTTAACGTCGTTATAGAGACTTGGTTGAGGTCTGAGACGGGTTAATGGCCGGTAGCAACTTTAAAATGAAATACTGATATTACCCCCTCGGTGTGAAAAAGCACGTAGACTCAATAGAGAGGATGATTGAAATTACGTTTGATCAACGGTCAAAGCAACGATGCTGTGACAACAATCGAAAATGTGTGAATGTGAGAGAAAGAAGTGGGCTACTGTTTTCATTGCATTTGCCCACTTGGCAGCCAGCTTAATCAACATTAAATACATTAAAAATATCGCTAAATACATCCATACCAATATTCGATATTTTCGTGCAATACTAATTCGATACCGAACCCACTAGCCATCTTTGACAGTGGGTTGTTGGTTCGGTTCAGCACCAATCCTGATGATTATTGTGTTTCAGCGAACTTATAACCGATTGTGCGGCGGGGCTCTCTTCGCATACACCATCGCTGGTGGCGACAAGTGAGTGGATCAATGTGAATACAAGCTAGCGTTAGCCATCTTTCGAAAGGTCGCCCATAAACTGCTCGATCTCAATGAAAGCTTTTATGTTTGATAGAAATGCATTTAATTTTCTGTTTGTTGCCGGTGCGTGGTGATGCTGCCTTCTAAATGCGACCTTGCGACCATTTTGCGTGAAACTTTACTTTCCTGAATAAGTGTGAAATAACTTTAAGGAAGTAGAAAGCACGTTGCAATCACGTGTTTGTGATAATAATTTGTGATTGTTCAGAGCCTTGTTCACGTCACAAGAAGCACCGGAGGATGACTGCCAGCAGGGAAGGAATGACCTCGTCAAGGTCAGTTGATTGTCTTCCGCCACAGCGTCTAGGATTTAATTTCAATATTCCCTTCTCGCTATTTCGTGACAATCGGACAGACACAATTCTTCCCGAATAATGATTGAGATCCGTCTCCTGCATTTACATTCCACAGCTCCAGGAAGACCCTTATTGTCGAGCTGGGGCTCCGAACTTAGAGTATTCGGCTTTTTACTAAATTCTTCCTCGTGAAGAATCGACTGCGCACTTAGGGTTCACTGGCCGAGGTACTGAAATCAAATAGAGGGTCCACTTTGATATTTGAGGGTAAAACTAAGTAAAGACAAAAATAAAAAAGTGTTTAATTCCATTTAGGTATGTGGTCACAAATGGTATTGCTTCATGTCAATACTCAGGGCGCTTTGTGTGAAGTTGCTATTGGAAACTCTGCAGCTGACATTCCTCCCACTCACGAACTAATCAAGAACGAATTTTATTTTTGTTGTTTTTGAGCAACGCAATCACAAAATGTAAAAATCAATAACTAATGCATACTGACGTGGAAAAGGCGAAACAGCAACACTGGCTGTCGAGTTACTTCACCGTCTCGGCCAAGGTCTTTGGCGAAAGTGCACCGACACACACACACACACAATAACTGCAATATGTGTATATATGCTATTCGCAAATATATTGTCAACGTACTGCCTCATTCACATTTCAACCGTCACAATTCGCATCTTTAGCTGCCAAATATATACAATGGAATTACGCATCAAGGTGCTCCTATACTTTTGTGACAATTCTGACAGCTTTAATCAAATACCAACAAATTATACCATTGTCAGATGTTTGGTTGGAACTGTAAATATTGTCAGGTATAAATGAAAGGAAACAACGTTTGATGTATCACACAGTAATTTGCTTTTTTGCTTCTCACGTACTGGAAGGATGGTTTTCTGCTAGTCCGAAACGACCAAGTTTTACTTTTCTAGGCGAGCGTTGGAAAGGCTCGTGTCCTGTTCATCGGCATCACCTGCGGTCTGTCGGCGCCGTACGTGGCCGGACAGCTCGATTATTGTTTGAAAAATCCAGATGTCTACACGCCTGTTCTGCTGGGTTTCAATCCGGTGTCCCTGGCAAGGTAAGGAGCGAAAATAAGCCGTCCTCGGTGTTTGTTGTTTCATTAACGTAGATCGAAAACATTTTTTCTTTATAATATAATATATTTAAAAAATTCAAACGTTTTCGGCGCTATATTTTCTACGTTTGAATTTTCGAAATAAATTGTATTATTATGCTCAACGGTGTATTGCTAGGAGCAATAATAGCAACTTGGATACTAAAAGTCACCTCTCTACCGAAATTGTATTTTTTCTTTAAATCAACAAAGTCATAGTTCTTAAATCCAGCAAAACTTCATAAAAATATCTTCTGATTTGATTTTGAGTAGTTGCTCTTTGCAACGCCCATGTAGCCGCTTCATAAATATCAGGAAAAAGTCAAGCTTCATAAAATTGTAGTAACTTTTGACATAAATCAGCTGGAATGCTCAAATTGGTTTCAAAATGCTCACAAGCATCTTTGTAAAGGAGGTTTTCACGCACTACCAACAATATTCACGACATTAGCAAAAAACTGATTTTGCGTAACTTTTGCTAAAGCTCACTCCATTGTAGCTAGTACCAGTACCTCATTTTCCAATTGAATCTTAATCAGAAAGGTTTAATTGCGATGTGGTGTTTTCTACATATGAAGAAACAAAATCTATCCTAACGGTAAATGTTTTGAAGATATGTTCACACAGAAAGCTTAGTTTACATTGCAGTGTTCCTATCTCAATAATCGTGTATTGTTTTTGACGGTATAGTTGCCGCGCATATTTCTGCATAATTGAATGAAAAAAATTGAGGTAAGATAATTTGTGTAAAACTAACAATTCAACCTAAAGGCTTAAAAGCACAACTTTACGACTTAAAAGCAGCAACTTCACATAATTTGGGAAAAATACGTTAAGGTTTTACGGTTCCGCTGTTGAACTGCAACGTTGTCATTGCAAAAGTGACGTAGAATAGCCACTACTAAATGGTGTTTTTACCCCAAATTTTTTCATTAGTTTGTGTGATCTAATTGTTTTCCGAATCATGCCATCTCATTGGTCAAGCCCTGCCACACAGGCTGCAACCTCAGTCACCATTTTAACATGGTGTTCCAAGCTCTGGTTATGGCAGGGATGCTTTAGCAGCAGTGGCTGAGCTCTGATTTGCTCGACCGAGACGTCATCCAAACTTTTGTTTGATTTCAGACAATGATGGCAAATAGCCAGAAATACAAAATTCAGCCTATGATGCAAGGCTTTTAGAGCATTTGATCGCAGAAAAGAACAACTGTAGAATGCGACAGTCAAATGTGAGCCAGCGAGAATGAAGTATTGGGCCAATCTCGAGCGAACCTAAATCGCTATCAACTTTACTAAAAATTACTGCTAAGTATGCTTTTATGCAAAATATTGCTCAGAGCTTAAATCAACTATGATTTTATGAGAAAGTATGAAAAAATTTAATTTGGAACGCCTCTGATGTTTTGTACAGACCATTCTGATACAGATCATTCCATGTTCTTACCAGGTGAACCAGTAAAGCTGTCTAGGCTTTTAGTTTTACCATCCAAAGTAAAAAACACATGTCTGAGAGGTAACTCAATACAGTGCAAAAAACAAATAAGTTAATACAAAGATTTATCAAACAGCCTTTTCGAACAGGCAATACGCCCGTTTGCACGGGGGATCATTGATGAAATGCCATCATTGCCGACATGCATATAAGCTTATGTTCTAATTCGGCGCCTTGAGTAATGCTGTGCAAATGCCGCGCAAGAGCAAGTTCTTTGCTATTGGAAAAAAATGCAGAAGATGAAAACAAATACCACGACGTTGTACTCTTCTAACGTTGTTGATATTTATGTTTGCTGTTCAGCATTTGAAGAGGCGCTATTCGTAATAGCGACCCTGGTGCGATCGGATGCGATAAATCTTTCACACATTCTTACTAAATTGGGTCATTCTCGACAATTTTAATCTGTGGTAAATGTACCAACATCGCAAAGTTTTGTCTCAAAAGAGATTGTTGATGTGTCTGTAAATGATGCAGATTTGGCTTCAGACAAAAGTGATAAACTGATTCTAGCAACATTAGGCAAAGGCGAAACGCTAGCTTTTATGTCTTGTTTTAGTAATGAAGCTTGTCGGCGGTTGAAATTAACATTTGAAGAATTCCCAACTACCTCCATGCATTTTTCCTGTCGTTCATTCCTTTGGTCTCTGAACAAAAAGTGATCTTTATTGGTCATTTGCAGATTATGCTGCTTCTCTAAATGTCGTCTGCTCAGGTCATGACAAAAAATGTAGCAAACCTTACCAGTATCAAACATAATTTCTTTCTCTTTGAGCAGAAAGTATGTTTTTTCTTTGATCACCTATCTAACTTACTTAGTTTCCTAATCAATTCGATTAATTGCTCGGCTATTGGCAGATCAACACATTATGGTCCTAATTTAAAAGAAGAAGTTTGATTGGCAGTAATACTAGAAAAACAAAAAATGTTCATGTGTAAACTGAACCAACGATGTAATTAGCCAAGTATGAACTACCTTATAAAGGAAATAAAAAGTTAGCTAGCCGGTACTAGCTACAATGGAGTGAGCTTTAGCAAAAGTTACGCAATTGTTGGTAGTGCGTGAAAACCTCCCTTACAAAGATGCTTGTGAGCATTTTGAAAACCAATTTGAGCATTCCAGCTGATTTATGTCAAAAGTTACTACAATTTTATGAAGCTTGACTTTTTCCTGATATTTATGAAGCGGCTACATGGGCGTTGCAAAGAGCAACTACTCAAAATCAAATCAGAAGATATTTTTATGAAGTTTTGCTGGATTTAAGAACTATGACTTTGTTGATTTAAAGAAAAATTATTTTCGATTTAACTCATTCGTGTCACGGATGCGAAGCCTGTTTGGTACGTGGGTCCGAGACTCGCACATGCACACAGCGGTGACACGCACGCGCACACAGCGTGGAAATCGTGTGAAATGATTGGCTCTAATGCTATTTAATCGTGCCAGATTGCTAGAAAGCGATTTTGTTTCAGGGATATTGCGATATCAAACTGGGATAGAACATTCCGTGATGGTGAGTGCTTGTGAGGGGGTACAATGACTAGAGTACCGAAATTATTGAAAAGAGGGGCAAACTTGTAACACAATAGAGATCTTTTTTTGAGGTGACTTGGAGTTTTCCCCAAAAAGAGGAATTTGTGATGAAATTTAAGCAAATTGATTTTTGTTGCAAGAAGCGACTCACAAGCTCGATGTAAGTTGGTTCTTTATTTCCTCTCACGACCAGTGAAGGAATGATGCGCCATGCTCTTCTCTCCTAAAAATGGGTAGGGCACTATGTTTCTTCCCCTAAAGAGGGATGGATGCTGTGTTACTCCTAAAGAGGGTTAAGATGCCATATTTCTCCCTCTAAAAAGAGATGAGACTCTACGTTCCTTCTCAAGGTGTGATGCAATTTTATTATAAAAATGATAATCAAACCTATTCAAAGTAGCTTTTTTCTTTTTCTTTTTTTTTGCACCCAATGGCAAATTTGTTTTTTTAGCATATTTATTATTGAGTGTTTTTTTACACCCGCCTGATGAGACCCAATAAGGTCGAAACCGGTCGCGGGTTATTGACATGATGTAATGGATTACTGTATGGTACCGTATGATGCTGGTGATCATTTTTGAGCAAATTTTCTATTGTACTATTCAAAGTAGGAAAGAAAATCTCGGCTGCCAAGGACGAGTTCTTGGCTGCAATATTTCATACATTTCAGTAGGTGTTCCAAGTAATCAGTATATTGAAATATTTTGATGCAGTTGCAGCAGAAATGGAGGAAGTTTCGAAGGAAGGCAGGTCGTTTGTAATTAATCCTGTTTTTGAAAGTAAGCGGACATGTTGTAGCTGACACTTGGGGGGGTTTATACTTTTCTTGCTTGTCAGGGCGAAGCGATTACCGGTTCATCACGGATGAAGGGAGGTTCGATCACTAAAGTGATTCTTGATGTCATCTTTACGCTTGCTACGTCATCGATTACGTCATTCACAACCGCACACTGCAAGTCCATGTTGAAATCATATGAAAGAGCTTGCAGGTACAAGTTATAATACAACCAACCTAGCATTTTTTTCATATTACTTTTTCGTAGAATGTTCTACGAACAGTCAATCGATGTATTGACCTCTCTGCTGACATCTGCCGGTGATTCACTACGAGCCGATTGCCATCTTTATTACGTAGCTTCCGAAGAGACCGGGGTGCTGGGAATTATCGACGCTACTGAATGCACGCCCACTTATGGATCAGGTGTGGATCTGTTTGTGTCATTACAACTGGCAATGAAGTCATCGAAAAATATTTGTTTTTAGATTTGAATGACGTCAGAGGCTTTATTAAAGGCGGATATTCCGAATACCAGAACAACGAGGGAGACATTGGGATCTTGGTAGGTTCCTGCTACGCATTGGATGACGAGTGAAATGAAGCGTAGTCGAGCGCTCAAACCCCACAATGGCCGGGTTGTGCCTTTTGGAAGTACACTCAATAATTTCTTCTGCTTGGCGTAGTGGTAAACTGGCCGAAAGTGGCCAAACGAACAGCGTTGAATCTTCGTAGCTTTCCTTCCATGGCTGGTCCTGTACTTCGAGTCGGGAAAATAGAAATATGAAGCAACTCGGTAATGCAACACTGGTCCTGGCTCAAACTCCGCCTTCCTTAAAACTTACTCGACGTGAAGTCGCCCTTTCTGCATTGATGTGCCATAACTATTTGCTTCAATCAGGGTGAAAATTATCAAATAAACGTCACCGATTTGGCTTCAATGCTTTCATCGCGGGCAAACGAAACGCCAGATCGTGACCGGAATACAATAATCGTTGTTGTATCGTCATCCGATGACGCGATTGTTCAGGACTTGCAACCGAACCAAGGTAGGTGAGCAGGGTCGGCGCTGTTAGGCCCTCGACATCCCTCTTTTTTCGCAGAACTCGGCCTGCGCCTGCGCTCGATCGTGGAAGAACATTCTGACCGAACAAGGGTGGCGGTGGTCTGTTTACTGGATGGGGCGGCCAGGGCTCCTGTACTGGTGGGTACTTGTGTGGGTTCCCGATACTACCGAGCATAACTCTTGTTTGTTCAGCCCGGGTATCTCTCTGACGTCACTGTGCTTCGATTACGTTTTGATGACGTCATAACCAATCAGATTGGCTCCTTGCTATCACCTGAGGGACAGACTCGGATGTTTAAAAGTTTGTTGGAGTGTTGGGCAAAGTGGATGTTCAACTGCGTGTCTACCAGTGGCCACGTGCTCAAAGGAAAGGTTTGTGTCGTCATAAAGCAGGTTCACGATTGTGACGACCTAACAAGGTATTATGGTAGGTGTTAAAGAATTACATGGTCGATTTGAAAGTCAGCAACCACAAGCTGTTTTATCGGTCAGTCGGGATCATACAGGTGAGATGTTGCCCCCTACTATGTGGAACCTTTTTAAGTTTCGTTTTATAAACTGGCAGCTTGAAACGAGGTGGAGTAGTTAGAAAATTTTTACTTTTGCTTAAAACCGGCCATCTGATGGGAACAAATTGGACGAAACCGGCTTGCATTATATAGAATTGGACTATATATTCATTAAAAAGTTGTTCATGGCACGTTTTCCTGCCAGGCTTATGCCCCCCCCCCCCTACTCAGACACGTCGAAAAACTCACCCCTATCTATGAATTATTGCAGCGATTCTGTCCGTTCCTCTCTCAAGACGAAGCAGAAAAATGTCTCCTCTGCTCCATCTATGAACGTGATTACGTGGACGTGACGATGATGCACTCATGCGTATCCTCTCATATCGTGGTAGCCACTCCAAAAAATAAGGTGGGTTAGATAAATGATCTCGATCCTATGTATGCAAAAAATTTGTTGGAGGTTGAAAACCCGAGGCAGGTCCCTGAATCATGGGCCAAACGTAATCGAACCGGCTGCTAGGACCTGCCGCATGGTCGCCACCTGGGGTGGTCTTCATGAAAGCTAACCCTGCTGGCAGGAGGCGTAGTTCGGTTGAGCGCCAGCTCTGCTTGTATCGCGCTTCAGGGCGGGCTTTGTCTTAAATGAACCTCTGGTTAAAATATCAGTGGCAGTGTTTATTGTCAGGTAGTGCCAATCGCCATTGTTATGGCGCATCGGAAGTGCTCTTTTGAAGAAGCCCACAACCTCCTCCGGCGGTACCACGTTATTCGAGAAGCACTTACTGAACTAACTAGGCAGAGTTAACCAGAAGCAAATATCACGTAATTGGAGAAGCGCTTACTGAACTAATCACGTAACTTCGATTTTATATTTCATGACGCAATTGCAAAATTTGATGACATAATAAAGTATGTTTCCAATCGAAAAATTATTATTTTGAAGATTCTGAATTGATGTCAATTGTTAACATACAATCGTCGTCGTCGTTTGAGCTATCGCGCTGAGCATTATGCAGGAAAACATACATACACTGTGTAAGAGCTCATGCTCTGTTTGCAAGTCTTCAGTGAGACTCCACCACGACGGGTAGACTGCTTGGCCCCGCCACCTGTCTGCCACATAAGGATGGAAACTTCCCGTTAATTGTCTTGCCCAAGGACACAACAAGCAAGCTTACCAACTTGTTCTTCACACTTGCCGAGCAAGAAAGCTACGAATACCATTTTTTAAAGTCTTTGGGTTTGACTCGACTTTGGGAAATGAACCATAGGTCTACCGACTGCAAAGCAGACGCTCTAACCACTACGCCATCGCACCGGTCAATCCGTAATGAAAGTTCTTTCAATATAGCTTTGAAAAAAGCTGTTTGAGCCATAAGCTTTTCGTGACGCTCTCATCAGTGGCGGTATCGCGTCAAAAGGGAAGATCTAGAGTGAATAAGTCTTTTATGTGAATAATTTGGATGTTACGTAATCAAGACAGGCCAATGATTGCGTTTGTATTGCAAAGCGCGCGAAAGAAAGATTTCGCAAATTGCGAAAGTTAAAGAAGGCGCGGCAGGAGGCCAAATGCCACGATTATCGAAAGAGTTTGAGAGTGTAAACAAACTCTTTCTGTCTGCATAACACCGGGCGTCGGGTCTTGATATAAATAGCCTCTAAAAGATTAAGATGGAAAGAGCTGCGCGCTGCGGCGAGGATTGAAAACCGCTTATCATCATAGTTTAATGCGCATCGTTCATTATCTAAAAGATGCTGACCAATGACGGAGTCACAATCCGGTTTGGTGTCGGTTCGTTTGCACGATCTGTGTGGTTGAGATCGGTGTGGACGAGTCAATTGCTGTCTTAACGATTGCGGAACATGTTGCTTGATGCGATCCTGTAGTCGTTGAGATGTTCGCCCTACGTACCGACTATCACAGTGGCACTTGTATTCATATATGACAAAACTTTTCTGAATGGCAGGTAGAACATCCTTGCGGGCCACAGGCAGCATGCGCTTTGTAGACGTAGTTTACGTAGTTTACGCTTTGTAGACGTAGTTTACGTCTAAGCGCATGCTGCCTGTGGCCCGCAAGGATGTTCTACCTGCCATTCAGAAAAGTTTTGTCATATATGAATACAAGTGCCACTGTGATAGTCGGTACGTAGGGCGAACATCTCAACGACTACAAGATCGCATCAAGCAACATGTTCCGCAATCGTTAAGACAGCAATTGACTCGTCCACACCGATCTCAACCACACAGATCGTGCAAACGAACCGACACCAAACCAGATTGTGACTCCGTCATTGGTCAGCATCTTTTAGATAATGATTGATGCGCATTAAACTATGATGATAAGCGGTTTTCAATCCTCGCCGCAGCGCGCAGCTCTTTCCATCTTAATCTTTTAGAGGCTATTTATATCAAGACCCGACGCCCGGTGTTATGCAGACAGAAAGAGTTTGTTAACACTCTCAAACTCTTTCGATAATCGTGGCATTTGGCCTCCTGCCGCGCCTTCTTTAACTTTCGCAATTTGCGAAATCTTTCTTTCGCGCGCTCTGCAATACAAACGCAATCATTGGCCTGTCTTGATTGCCTAACGTCCAAATTATTCACACAAAACACTTATTCACTCTAGATCTTCCCTTTTGACGCGATACCGCCACTGATGAGAGCGTCACGAAAAGCTTATGGCTCAAACAGCTTTTTTCAAAGCTATATTAAAATTCTGTACCACCAACAAGATTAAAGTTCTTTCAATAAAATCGGATCTTTATCGGAAAGAATGTCGCGTGTTCATGGTGTGTGGTTATCATACAATCACCGACTGAATTAGACGTTATGACGAAATTGAATGAGATGCTGACGCTGGCGGGATGGTCGTTTCAACTACTTTGTAATGCTGGCGCTCCATGGAAGAGGCAACACGGAACGATTGTACACCTGACGAGTCGCGCGCTTTCATCTTCATTTTGAATGGATTTGTTAAGTAAACAATTGAGTCATGGGGCGGGGCGATAATAACGGTAGCGGTTGTGACGCTGGATTGTTTGAAAGCGTTTAAACGAAACGGAAACAGCTCGGTAGGTCGCTGCAGGGGATGAACGACTTGTCGTTGATGTAGGTTGTAATGAGGAAATTGCGCGGATTTCACTCGATCAGTTTACATCTTAATAGAGCTTTTATATTAGCTTTCTGTGATATAGGGTAGGTGAGGTGGAACAAAAGTCCATGAGCTCTCCCTCAGCAACAATCAATTAGGGGCAAGCATAAAAGGGCGAGAAGAAACGAAAATGTTTTTGTTGCGGATAGGAAGTTAATTTTTAACAAGTAAATTGTTTAAATAATTGTAAAAGTTTTCAATAGAAAGTTGATCCCAAAACAATCAGACACCGAAGGTTTAATTGTGACGTCAAATGAGTGAAGTTCAGATGCTGTTTCACACGAATATGGCGCTTATGGAAAGTATGAAACAGTTTTGGGGATTTTATATTATATATTTGTGGGCTCTTCTTATAAGCGCCGCAAGTTCATCGGCCACTTTTCAAGACGACGTGGTGACAGAATTGGTAGAACACCACCTACTGGATCTGAATATGGAAGAAATGGCGGTGATGAGCAATGATGTAATGGTAATGAACTCGAAGGCGGTTTACAAGACTACTCAAGTCATGAATGGTGAGTACAAAACAATTTTAAAGCAACATTTGAACCAAGAACTTTTCGTTTGTTGTTGTAGCGGAAAATTGTGACCAGAAAAGTATTTGTCTTTGTACAATAATCGGTTAAAAACAAAGAGAAAAGATAAAATGGGTGAAATGGCCGTTTGCAGAAGTTGTGAGGAAAAACAACTTAACTCAAGTACTTCGCTTACTTCCGAAAAACAACAGCATTTGGGCTATACAATGGAGAAATAATTCTATGATCTTGGGAGGATAGTTAGCGATAAGATTTAAAATTTCCGAAAAGTTTCTCCTGACAATATTCAGAGAAATGCAGAGATGAACGGAGCTTGAACATGGAAAAAATTCGCGATCCTTTCCTGTTCAAGCGCTCTTCAAATATTCTGTCATTTTCCTGAACAGCGTCGGGCGAAAGCTTCAAAAACGTTGAAATTTTTGCGTTTACGCAATGTCGCCCCTCGGAACCTTTGTTAAGTTTTTTAGCACCTGCTTGCATTTCTGGAAAATCGGAACTCTTTTTTCTATTGGATGCTTCAAATCATGTGACTGATAACAGTTTTTTTCTTCTTCGTGATTGGTTAACGAAGCTGGTTAAAGCGTACGATTTGATTGACAGGTACAAATTAAAATAGAAAATGATAATATTTTACATTACTGTTATTTACGCCGTTTTAATACTGCAACCGAGCTAATCGAAGCGTTGCTAATCAAGCGCCCTAAGCCATTCTTAAATATAAAACTCTTTCACTCAAAAGGAGCGAAGTCGCTTCTGCACGCGTTTCATTGAGAGGTGCGATGTATCAACAATACTATTCTCGTCGTGTCAAGTTTTGTGAAAGTCAATTTTATCTTCAAAATTTCAGATTTATGTTGTTCTGAAGTCCCCCAGAGAAACGAGAAGCTTCGGTGTTCTTTTTGTTAGTTTTGTTGTATTAGTTTTATTATGTTTATAGGCCTACTGCTTATTGTGTAGATTCGGCTGATAAAAATATGGAAGAAAAGTTCCTCCCTATCCAAAATCTCTTGCAGATATTTGTAGATTGTGCACCTCATCATTAGTCAATGTTGTTATAATCGTTTTAGTGAAAACGTCCGCGATGATAAAACGCGGGTGGGTATGATTATGCTTGCTGACCACTGCCAACTAGCTCTCAATTTATCTTCAGTGACGTCACGAAGGAGAGTGTTAGACGTGATTGCCAATCTTAAACGAATAGATAAGTGGACTGGAGGGGAGGGAACTGAAGAAGAGGTGAGGCAGCTGAAAGGAGAAGTTGACCAAAAGCTGCGAGGGACAGAATGGGGTAAACAGAGAGAAGTTTGTAAGGGGGTAAGAAACCAAAGGCGGTGAGTGGAATGAGAGGGGAGTAACACGTTTTTAGCTTCGTCCGATTCACTGTGAGTTCTTTCCTTTTTATTAGCTTCGAACACCACCTGGAGCATGGCAGTCTCTCCGGGATCGGGTGCTTATTTTATTAGCAACGTAAGTAAACTATCCAATTTTTATTCGTTGGCTAAGAACAAACATTTTAAATCTGGGGAGGGCAATACAACAAGGTTGTGGGTGGATTTTTAGGTAATTGGAAAAAATGATTGAAACTTCTATTCTATTTATGACGTTATTCAAATTGGTGCAATAATTGAGGGATCTGCTAACAGCATTGCAGAAGCCTTAGTATGATTGCATACGACAGGGGGCGAACCCAACATCACTCAAGCAATCGACTTCGCGCGTCGCCAGTTGCTTGACAACAATCGAGAGGGTGCAAAGAAAGTCGTCGTCATGGTTTCTAGCACTTCCGTGAGCAACGACGCCATTATTGCGGCGGGGAGATTGAAAGAAGAAGGTGAGAGTTCGGTTTAAACAAAATGCTTCACCGGCTTTGGCCATAAACGTTGCGCACCCGGCAAGCCCCCACAAACCTCTACCGGCCACCACCAAACCCAATTCACCTTTGGTGGCGGGGCTCACAGCCTGCATTTATGACTGGTTCGAAATTGGCTGCTTCCAAGCTGACCAACATGCTTCTATTTGCTTGATTGACTTTGTGAGGACCCGCAACATGTTTCACATCTTACCCTCCTCCCTCACAGGGAAGGGAAGTCGCCACCACGTAATGACTGTGACGCTGCAAAAATTTCATTCGAAATGATAAAGGGGCTTGAGAAAAGCTGCTGAAGAATCATTCTGCACTTCTTTTTTCGATGATTGGGACCACTTTTTGTGCAGGTGCTGTTGTGTGCATGATCGGAATAGGAAATGACGTGCAGTACGATATCATGTGGCGCATGGCGTCACATCCGACAAAAAAATATTCGTTTTACGTTGAAAGTTACCTGAAGTTGGATGGGATACTGAAAAAAGTGAAGTGGAGGATTTGCGGCGTTATGTCTAGAGAGAAGGGAAGAGGTAAGGAGGTTGGGGTGAGAAAAAAGTAAGAAGGGAAAAGGGGTGTTTAGAATAAGCAGTGGCGAGGAGACACTTTTATTGAGCAGTGACTCGTTTGTTCTAGTTGATTGATTAAATGGTGCAGGAAATTAGATGGTCGACAGCAGATGGTTGGATATTAAATTTTCTGGAATTGCAAATTCATAACCAGCAAGCACAACGGACGTGTGGCGCGGCGGCCACAAACCGTGGCTGAGATTTCAACTGTCATTTCATGTTGCAAAGTTCCGCTGAAATCTGAAAATAGTTTCAAGACTGTGTGACAAAGATTCGAACTTGTAACTAGCGATGGTTTCAAAAATCGGCGTTGTGTCTCGCTGCTTTGGCTGCAAAAAATATATTTTGGTGCGATTGGCAAGAAATGACGTCACCGATTTGGCTTTTAGCAAGTTTTATATTGTTGAGTCACTGTTCGCATCTTCCTTCTTCAGGAGGCAATTCTTGTTTGCTTTTCATATTTGAATGCAAGGAAAAGTCTTCATTGTACTGATTAACGTTTAGCGATGCACAGCTGAGTACTAGATAAAAGTCAATTCCTTGCAAACCGCATTCGCCACTACCATGTAATAGTAAGGCTCTTCTTTAAGAGCATCGAAAAACACGTCTTCATCACCCTGATCATTCTGTTTCTTTCGAAAAACAATAAACGTCAGATGTCAGCAAGGAGGTCTAATTTGAGTTTCTTCCACCGAAAAACCATGATCATCATCGCTCCGATATCTGGTCCCACCATGATCATCATCGCTCCGATATCTGGTCCCACCATGGTCATCATCGCTCCGATATCTGGTCCCATCACTTACGTATTTACGAGCGATAAAGTAGCGCCGGGATGAAAGTTTGGCCTCGGTGAATAAACATGATCCCGGCCTCAACCTAACGACAGCTCGGTCTCGTAGCCAGAAAATATTCTTGGAGCCAGGACTTTTTTCAGTGAAGTTACAATTTTAAAAATTCAATTTTTCGATGTATTTGTTGCCAAACTTTTATGAAAACCAGAAAGAATTCAGATTTTGTATTTCGCAACAGTTCCGCTTTTTTGTACAAGACCTGGAAAAAATTTCAAGAGCTTAAATTTGGTCTCAGTGGCGCATATATCGCGTCCTAAACTCTTGGCCTTAAAGCAATGGTCTTAAGAAATTTTGGTCTTGGTCCAGAAAAATGTTTTTGTTTCAGTCTCGACACATTTCTGGTGTTGTGAACTGAAGGTGTTATGCCATCTGCCTTTCGACCTTCTTATCAAAGCAAAAAAAATCAGCTCAATTATTCTATGTAAATGTCCTAAATCAATTTACTCTGGGTTACTTTCTTACTTCTTTACTGGGGTAACGTCAGCAGAGGTCGAGACAAACTCTTCCTCTTCTTGTTTTATCTGGAACATATCTTCCTTCCTGTACAATGTTGCTACACGATGTAGTAATGCGGTTCCTCCTCAGCTGAGAGCTGAGTCTTCCCTCCCTGCGCTTTCAGCGTCCACCCTCCAAAGGTGGTGACGTTAGTTGCTTCGGCAAACTCCCCCGTATTTGTTGAGGTGTTTGCCAGGTAAAATTTCCCGGATTCATCTTCAATCGACGAAATGCAACGTCCATCTTTTATCTTCCCAAAATCAAGATCATTCGGTTGCGGCCTAAAACAATTTTCTATTTTTCGGATCACCACGTGGCGCGGGTTGAGCTCGACTGGCGGGATCCTCCCTACGGCCCATGACACGTCGTTCAGCATTAAGCGAAACACAAGAATCAAAATGGTTCATGAGCTAAAGCCTCAGTGAATTCAAAAATTTTATTGACTGTTTGAATAAACGTTATAACCTCAAATCTTTGAGTTCACGTTTTGACGACGCTGTTAGCGCCGTTGCAATCAGTCATATGTGCAGCTCTGTATCTCCGTAGTTATTTACAACAGTTTCCATTAAAAATAAAACCATTATTTGAAATCGCAAGACTCATGCTCCTGGTATCTGAAAATAACATAATAACTATAAAATACCTGTTCACCAAAAGTACTTTGCTAAAGTTTTATAAAAATTAATTCTGTTGAAGTAAACCACCAGCTGCTCGAGTGCAAAGCTAAACGGGACTTATGACGTCATATAGCCTTGAAATTTGGTTTCGTGGAACAGAATTTCAATAGAAAATTTCCAGCAAATTAAAAATTCATTTCTTGAAAATTACTCAACCACATTTGAAAAAGCTGGAATGTTTTTGTTTATTTAAAACAAGCTTTTTGCACTGACGCGATTAATCGGGCTGTTCAAGTAGACGACACTCGTGCTAGTTCGCGTAATTTTTTAAATTACTGATCCGATTAGTTTTGTTTTTTTAGGAAATATAGCTGAAATAAGATAAAACGAGAAAATAATGTAGATTTGGAAAAGATTATAATGGTTTGATCAACTGAACAGAAAACTTATGCAGTGGAAAAACACTTCAAATTCATAACATTCATTTTTGAGAGTGCAACTTTAAAAATGAAAAAATTATTAAACTTTTTTACGGTGTTGTTTTTTTAAACACCTTGTATTTAGCAATGCGCCAGCGCTTTCACTTTTGTCAAAATTGAGACTTTACTTGAGTCAGTAGAGAAACATCATACATCAGTAGTATTTCATGACTAAACACCGCGGTGTGCTCCCTCCAACAAATCTATATCTCCTTTAAAAACTCAATCATGGCGTTCAGCCAGTCCCGCTCCGACCGCCTTACAATTATCCTAACGTCCTTTCCCATTATTTCACAATAATCAACTTTTGAGGTACTGTGATCAGAATCGTTCTCGCGCTCTTCTTGCATATTTTTTGCATATGCGTACGTCATCACGCTCAAATAAGCACTTGTTCCATTGGATCTGTTACAAAAGTTTTAGGTAATAAGCGCTTTTGGCTGCAACTTACTTTTGTTGGCAACAACAGCAGATCCCCACTTCACCACCTACAAATCCTTCTCCAGCTTGTTGATCGCATATTTTCACAAAAAATATTCTGCTCGCTCGATCGGCATGAAGTCATCGCAACTGCTTTTCTTGCAGTTTTACAAGTAGTTGACAGAGTGATTTCTTCAGGTCGAAAGAAAAATTTCTCATCAACTCTTTGCCGCTGTAGAGCGGAGCAAAAAGGAAGCGGAGGAGCAAAGGTAGGAATGTTATTCAAAATCTTTATTTTGCATTGATATTATGATTTTTAGGGTGAAATTGGGGAAAAATGTGAAAAAGGAGAAAAAGGAATAAAGGTAGTAAGCTTTAGTCCTCACTTAATAATTTGCATTGTGATGCAATAAATCAAATAGTTACAAATAAAAATAAGTAACTGAAGTTTTTGGGGAAAATAAAATCTTTCAAAATCTGTTATCAATTCCATTATTGTAAACTACCAATCTTTAATTTTATTAAAATGGAAAGATTTTTAAGGAGTTAGTCCTGAAAATTGGCTATGCACGGAACAATCTTTTGCTACAATTGCTATTGCAAATGGTTTAGATAGGTTGACACAGGGCGTTCAACTTGTTTTCCTCTTGGTCTGAATTATAAATTTAATTATTTTCTGGAGGGGCACGAGCGCTTAAACATAAACTTTTTTGCACAAATTTTTTGATGTGTGTTTGGAACCAAAGGCGTCGACAAAAAAGATGACCAAAAAAAGAGGCCCTGAATTAAAAATCAAGTAAATATTGCTCGGGAAACAGCAACAACCAAAAAAAAGAAAAAGTTTTCCTTCTTTTCTGTTAAAGAACACAACAATTTATTACTTTTAAGCCAACTTTTGAGTACAATTTAACAATGCAGAAGGACGCAGGTCAGTCATCCGTGGGTTAAAACTAACTTATCCTGGTTTAGGTAGCCAAGCAGAGTTTCGTGATATAGCAACTTTGTGGCATTACGTCACAATCTAAATAAACAAAATGATAAACTAAAATTCGGTTCGCGTAATATCGCTGTTACACTCTGAAAAAGGACTGAGGGTTGTGATTGGGTAGGGTGTGACAGGGGGTTAAAAGAGAGGGGAGCCACGCAGATGTCTGGATTATTCTTTGCGAAGCATGTCGATCAAAGTATGTTTGCATTTCATTTAGAGTAAAGCAGGGTTTCGGAAGCCCCAGTATTGTGGGACCTCCAGACGTCCCCGGGCCTCTTGGAGGACCCTCAAGAATTGAGATTCAAGGAGCGAAGAGCGACATGCTGGAAAGGGGTTGAAGTTGATGATGAAGGCGATGATGAAAGTGGGAGGTAGATGGGAGCAGAGGTGTTATCTGGTTGATGAAGGTGGTGGATATATGGGAGCAAAAGTGTTTCAATGAGAATAACATGAGCTCCATCTCCTTTTTTAGTAAAAAAATTAAGCCATGATTTTTAAAGTTTATCAAGGCGTTCCTCCCACCATTTTTGTTCAGTGATTCCGTATCATGGGTTTGCAACAAATCGAGTTTGGTTTTTAACAAATTTTCGTCATAATCTTACAACCATTCCCTTTGGGGGTCGCTCGTGGGTTTAGACAGAAATTTAGTTTATGACGAAGAGGCGTGGCCAAGGCTTCTGCGCTATTGTGTTTTTGAGAAAAGCTCTGATAACAGTTTTACCTGTTATCTAGCCGGGTAGCATGGAGTCCGTTGAACAATCTTACCGGTAGGTTACGACAATCTCCTCGTCAATGTCCCGTTTCAGCAAATGCTATTGCTAGCCAGCTGATAAAAAACGGGAAATACGAGGGTGCAAATCGAGAGATTTCTCGCTCCGTTATGTAGGAATTGTCTGACCTTTGGAGGGCTACATCTCTTGATGCAGTAAATATCTCCGGAGATTTTTCTCCAAGAGAATTTGCTGCTGCCCTCCATCACTTAAAACCAGGTAAAGTTCCGGGCCCTGATTCTATTGTCCGGAGCTTTTATTCCATGCTGGTCCCGGCTTGATGTTCTGGCTACGTGGCTTCTTTTCTTCCTGCTTGCGCCGACTCAAAATTCCAAAAGTCTGGAGAAGGGCGCTGATAGTCGCGATCCCTAAGCCTTTAAAATCTGTAGAGGACCCAAAGAGCTACTGTCCCATCTCTCTTCTCTGTGTTCCTTACAAGATCCTCGAACGACTGATCTACAATCGTGTCGAACCAAGAGTCGGCCCCTTGCTTCCAAAGGAACAGGCTGGATTTCGACACGGAAAGTCTACCGTAGATCCGGTCGTTTTGCTTACGCAAAACATTGAGGATTCTTTTGAGGCAAAAAATAAGGCTGGTGCCGTGTTTGTCGATCTGACAACTGCTTATGACACTGTGTGGCACCGTGGCCTCACCTGCAAGCTGCTCAGACTTCTGCCGGACAAGCACATGGTCCAGATGATTATGGAACTTGTTCGGAACAGAAGCTTTACCCTGACCACAGGTGACACCAAGCCAAGCACGCTTCGATGCCTGAAAAATGGTGTCCCACAGGGATCAGTCTTGGCTCCTCTTGTTTTCAACATATACATCTACGATATGCCTTCCATAACCTCCAAGTAGTATGCCTACGCTGACAACTTGGCGATACTTCATTCATCTGGAGATTGGAAGTTGTTGCAAAGAACTTTGAGCGAAGTCATGACTACACTTTCTGCATATCTCCAGACTTGGCGGCTAAAGCTCAGCCATGCTAAAACGGTGACGGCAGCCTTTCATTTTCACAATCGAGAGGCCAAGCTTGAGTTCAAAGTTAAGAACAATGGTAAAATCTTACCATTTTGCCCAGTGCCGACCTATCTTGGCGTGAAACTGGACAGAGCGCTCACGTACCGCCATCACCTTGAGGCATTGTGCAGAAAACTATCCACGCGCGTTTTGCTGCTGAGGCGACCTGCGGGTTCAGTATGGGGCGCTGGTGCCAAGACATTGCGCACAGTTGCCTTGTCCCTGATCTACTCGACTGCTGAGTACTGAGCACCAGCTTGGTGCCGCACCACGCATACTTGCCTCATTAACAGCGTTCTTAATGACACTTTGCGCATTGTCACTAGATGCCTACGTCCCACTCCAACGGACAACCTTCCAGTTCTCTTAGACATCCAGCCAGCTGAGCTTCGCCGCCAAGGAGCGACACTCTCCTTGGCTAATCGCAGTTCTTTAGACCCTGGCCACATTCTGCATGGACAGCTGACTGAGCCGCAGGCTGCTAGCAAGGAGAGACTAAAATCTAAACACCCGTTTGTTCCTGCCGCGCAGAAACTATTGCACAACTTATCTAAGTTGGGCATCCGCGCTGCCCAATGGACAAACTTTACATGGGACGCAGAGTACTCCAAGAGTATGTCAGCGCTCGGTGCCTACATGTCTAGGATTAGTACAAGACCCATTGGAATGAGTTTGACCAGAACAGCCTGGGTCAAACTCAATTGCCTGCGTACTGGCATTGGGCTCTTCGGTTCATCCATGCACAAATGGGATCTTGCTCCTTCAGCGAAATGCGAGTGTGGCGCTGGTGAACAAACTGCAGACCACATTATTTCAACATGTCCCACACATCGGGCACCTCGAGGAACAATAGGTCTCACAGTTTTGGATAACGAAACAAGGTGCTGGATCAACTCTATCACTGCCAGCATTTGATCTAAGCTACACAGCAGATTGGGATGGTAAAAGGATAAACCTTTGGTCCCCATCTTTTTATTGTGTCTGGCCTGGATGATAGATACCCTGCCATACGACGAAGAGAAGAGAACAGTTCCACCTTGCCAGCTTGTAGTATAAATACTGTACAGTGTGCCACCAGTACTGCTAATTCTGAAGCTAGTCTAGACTCGAGTTGTTCCATGATATAGCTGTAAAGATTTTGAGAGGATGAAACAAAATCTGAAAAACAAGTTTAATTTCAGCGTCGTGCAGGAGATGATTCCGTTGCACGACTACCGTGGAACATCCGGGATAGAAATGAGTTCAAAATTTTGTGGAAACTTTTCATTTAAAGCCAGTAGCGATCGGTCTCATATTGTTGCGTGCGACCCTGCCTGACCGTCCATGGCAAGAAGCTTGACCTCAGTTTAATTCCTGCGCAGAAAATTTGACATCATAGAAGTGGAGCGAAGACAGAAAAACTTCTCGAATATTAGGAGCATAAAAATGAGATTTATTTGCAATTCTTAGTAAAAAGAATGGTACAGCGGTTAGCTTTCAATGCAGTATCTGTCTTAGCCTAGCCTTAGGAAACTATTCATTTAACTGGTGATGCTTTTAGTGTAAAACCGAAACGTTTTAATAAAATGTTTACCAGTATTTTGGTTTTATTCTTTTTACTAAGAGTTCTCGAATATTCTTCTCGAGCATTTGCTGGGCATTGCGATTCAAGATCGTGCGTTCAAAACTGATCATGACTGCGCTGCTGCATTGGTGGTAAAGGGCAAACTCCGAAGCAGGTGTGGACGGTTGTCTTTCCTTTAGCGCTGCCGCTGTGCTGCCAGTCTGGATGATTGGAGATACAGACAATCGTAAGTTGCGATTCTGCAACCACTGACCGCCACCATCGCTCAAAGCCACTTGCCGCGAACGTGAGGCTTTGTTTGAGTAGCGCTGATGTCAAACTCATCAAGTTTATTTTTAGGGCTACCCAGGGAACCTAGAGTCGAGGAAATTTTCCCAAGTATGAAGAGTGTTTGGATATATCAAACATTATGTCAATGACTAATCTTTGCAGGTTGCTCTTAACCAAAATAGTTTGAATGAAGGAACTTCATACAGAGCTAAACATGGTTTTTTGACGAAGGAAGATGTGAGGAAGATAGCAGCTTCAACATGCAAACGATTGATTGAAGGTGAGGGATAGTATATGCATAGAAAGTCATTGTGACGTCAAAACGAATTTTTAATCAGCTACCACTGTGGAAACGGAACCAGAGCTTTATGTTCAAATCTATCTGTAATGAATGATGCTATTTATCGTTGCAGAATATCTTGGCCGCTTATCTGGCGGTTATATTTCCCAGATGAAATACAAAAGAGGGCCACCTGGTCCTCCAGGACAGAGGGGTCAGCCAGGTAATCCTGGAGAAAGGGGGAAGCCCGGGGATCAAGGTCAGCCATGATTTTGAGTGTTGCCGTGAAAAGTCGATACTAAACTTTATCTATCTTTCAGGGCCACCTGGTTACGAAGGCCCAATGGGTCCTAGGGGGCTCGCCGGTCGAACTGGACTGAAAGGATTAAGAGGAGAAAAAGGTGATAATAATATCCTATTTCTAACGTTCCTGTAATAATTTGATTTTTACGCAGGTCAGTTGGGAAATAGAGGTGAGCGTGGTCCTTCAGGAATAGGAGCCCCAGGATTTCCTGGTCCGCCAGGTAGGTTCTATTCTAAACAATTTTGTCAGTTGCCTTTCTGTTTTGGAAAATGGGAAAGGAAGCCCGCACCCCAAAACTCGATGCTATGGGCTCTACTTTCCTGCCGCAGAGCGGGCATCCCTATGCACAAGGTTTACCTTTTTGAGCATTTAAGAAAAATATTAATGAAATCATGTGAAAGTCTTCGGCATAAATTTGCAGTTTGTAACAGAGTTAAAACTCCTGCAAATTATTTTACCTAGGCCCTCCTGGAAGAACCCGCATCGGACTCCCCGGACATCCTGGTTATAATGGATTGAGAGGAAAGCCAGGTGCCAAGGGGGAGCGGGGCAATCCCGGCCCACCTGCAAGATGCACCCCACATTAATGCGTATCACAATATTGGAGATCGACAGCAGATGGAGCAGAATGAAACTCAAAAAACGACTTCATAGTAGAGCGAATTGCTATTTCATTGTTGTGCGTTTAATTCTTCAAATTATTTTTCTCTATTTGTCTAGCTGCAAAAATCATTCCGACCAAAACAAACATTGAACTTGCATTTTCAACTCTCGGGCACAATCAGGATATTTGAGGCTTCCCCACTTTTTGCATTATATTTTGAGAAAACTGATCAAGAATGATTACAATGTAATCAGTGTTACAGCTGAAGCGTTAAATATTTTTTGCGGGTGTTGTAGCGATTTCGTATTTATTGAACTTGACGCATTCGCGCCTTTTGCATAGAACATCTAATCGCGCAACCTTGTTTCCTCAGCATTGAAACTGTTCTATTACGATTTTTTTTTGTTTAAATTCAGCTGAGCTGAAGATCATAAAAATACTGCGGCTTAGTTAGGGAGTATCGAAATAAAAATGAGTCAAATATTTAAAAAGCAGCATTCCAGCCGCAACCCTGCTTGAAATATTTGGTGGTTAAAAGATCATCTAGAGTGGACTCCAATTCTTCATTTTCTTGATGCTGCGGTATGTAATACGGATAAATTATGAATTTTATATAAGGAGGCATTAGCATTTGACGCATGTCTTTTCTTTCTTGAAATGAAAGCGCAGTGTGGTTCGTTGCATTCAGGCTTCACTTTGTAAACATACTGAAGCAGGGAGAAATATGCCATTTGGTAACAAGCTGTCTATTTCAAATCAGCCATAGCTTCACTACTAGAAGGACCAGTGCCGTTGCCAGAGCAAAGGCAATGGTGGGGCACGTACCCAAAGTGTAAGAGCACTGATATTTATCCACACAAAATTTTCTGACTTAGAACAATATTGTTGAAGTTAGATTTCACAAACTTGACATTAAAATTTATTTTTTCGAAGAAATTTATAATTTTATCAACTCCTGGCCACAAAACTCAACGTCATGGGCCGCAGGTTTTACATCCCTACTATAACTGAGAAATATGGAGTATCCTTAAACGGCCTCAGGTTGCTCATAGCGACGGAACTGACGAAAACATCAATAACACATCGAAAGCCGTTATAGATACAATGGAGCGCGGTAAACTAGAATTTTACTGCTTATATCTATTGATTTAAACGTAGCTGCAGATCAATTTACTGCATTGAGACAACGCAAAAACTCTCTTTAGTGGTCTTTTTCTCGCGTCGATATTTTCAAACACCACAATCTACATCGAAACCCTGCATCACGTATTAATTCGAATTGGCTACACCATCTTAGTTGTTAGAAGACATATAATGCTAGTTAATTTACAGTTTTATGAATATTTTACAACAGCCCTCGGTGGGCTGGAAAATGGGGGTGTTTCAGCTTTTGAAATCACCCATTATTAACCAAACAACCAGTGATCGAGAAGTATTAGCAAAGCTTTCTGAGGCTATGGCAGATAAGCAAAGCAAAACAGCGTCTTATGAAAAGTTGGGTGAGCATTGTTCAACTGCACTTTCTCACTCAGAGCTAGTTGGCACTAAACTGGACAGGCTCATTGAGCAACTACTCTTAGTGCAGGTTCATTCACGCGTATGAGCTCATGCTCTGTTTGCATGTCTTTCGTCAGACTGGGCCACCACGACGGGTAGACTGCTTGGCCTCACCATCTGTCTGCCACATGAAGACGGAGGCATCCCGTTAAGTGCCTTGCCCAAGGACACAACAAGCAAGCTTGTCGGCTTGTTCTCCACACTATCCCTTATGTGCTGAGCGCCAAGCAGGGAAGCTGTGAATACCATTTTTTAAAGTCATTTGGTATGACTCGACAAGGGAAATGAACCCCAAGTCTACCGACTGCGAAGCGGACGCTCTAGCCACTACACCACCGCGCCGGTTTAGTGCGGGTCGGAACCTGTAACCTTTGGACGGCAATTGGCAACGCTGACCTCAATTCAATCGGGTTTTGATGAAAGCAATTTAATTAAATAAAAAGAACAGCGAAATTAATACTATGACATCATCAGGATGACGTGACAGCAGCGCACTCGATTGCGGACGGCAAGCGACCTATTTCCATGAACTGCAAGGTCGATGGCACAGTGACATTCTGCATAATACTAGGGGCGGGCCGTCAAATTAGAAGGGGGAAGAGTGAAGGGGCGCTGAAAGGGGTACGCATCGGGGGTAGGAAGTTCACGTGGACTGTTCTGAACTGAAAGCGTGGGAACTAAGGGGTTGTGTCTTGGAGGGGTGCACAGGGCGGGGAAAAACGACGATGATAAGATGGGGGGTGTTCGACTGCACGGGTAAACCGAACCACCAGAAAAGCCCCGGGTGAACGGATCATGGGTAGCTAATGGCGGCTGTAAGTCAGAAGGGGCGGATAGCCTTCGAACTTGCGGAGAAAAATGGGAGCGGGGGTGCAATGATGGCACGGGGGGATCAGGAAGAGGGTGGATTGGGGGAGACATTGAAGCAAAACTTCTACTTGGAACAGACTCTGGAATCATGGAGGGTTGAACGCGTTTCTTCGGAGACAAACAAATAGTAGGAACCTCATCCAATCTCATCCGCTTGCTCTCCTGTTCCGCTAGATCCTGCATCCGTCGTTTACGAATATCGGACAGAAACTTGAAAGGGCGGAAGCTGGTGGGTGGCGTAGAAGTGGTGGGGAAATTGTGACTGGAATCACTGGAGCTTGACATGGAGGGGTACTTGAGATCGGAAGAAAGCTGAATGGGCGAGTGCGACAAAACTGAAGGGGGCTGCATACGGGAGGTCGAGGAAACTGTGGGGAGGTGGACGGGAGGATGCAACAAAACTGAGGGCGGAGCTACGGCGCTAGAGCGCGAACCACTATAAGGAATTAAGGAAGACGTTTCTTGTGACAGGTGGCTGCTGGTGGGGGAGATATTCCGGAGAGGGGAAGAGTGGGGCAGCTTCTCCTTTAATCTGAGCTTTGCAGGTTGGCGGATGTGTAGGACGGAAGTGCTGGGTTCGATACTTCTTCGGGATTCCTTGCCAACGTCAATAATCTGTTGCTTGAGCGACATCCGACGATGGGAAGGCTGCGGGACGAAGGCGGCAACAGCAAGGGGCTCTGGAACAACTAGCAGAGGGGGTTTCGCATCATGTGACATGGTCTCACGATCGCACGACGATATCGCAACGTCACTGCCAGACTTTTGTTCAGGATCAGGCGACGATGGATCTTGTGGGCTATCCGCATCAGTTGCAGCGTCACCTGTTGATACGTCATCATGCGCGACATCTGGTGTCGACGATAAATTGCAGACTTTGATACTAGATGGTGCTGTACGTCGACGACGAGCAGCCTGAAGAGTGAAGTGAATTTGCTCGTAGCTACGAAGAGATTTCTGTCGGTCTGTCACTTCACTGCGCAGCAATCGGAACGAAGGCAGACAGACAAACCGCTTCTTTGTGGACTGACGAGATTTCAAAACTTTCTTTGGTTTTTTCTTTGCCAGTTTTTTAGTCTGGGTGGATTTTTTTGCAGTACGGCGGTTCGTGTTGGACCCGGCTCGTCCGGCATCGGTGGCGCCCAACGAAATCTGCTCTTTTTCCTTTATTGCACTGGTTCGATTATTGGGTGATGTATCGGTCTGACTTGAGGCGGGGGTTGCGGAAAAGGATGGATCCTCGAATCCAGCATCCACCATTCGATGAACATGACGTCTCGCGGCCTCCTTACGCTTGCTGCGCACGATGGCTACGGGGCGACTGGGGGGGCGAACGAACTTCGGGGAAGACTTCAGCCCAGGCTTCTCTTCAGCAACCATGCCGCTAGGTCGCGCAGAGAACGCCTCCGTCTGCTTCAACGCGATTCTTGTTTTCCGGTCGAGGTTTCTGTAAACGAATTGATGCGTGGTTAACTCGTGTTATTGTTGCACCACAGTGATCGGGCCATACCTAGTCGGGGGTTGCAAAACATTCTTCAACCTACTCAGCAGCTGATCGGAACTGGGCCGCAGCTCGGCATTCGCATCCACCATCAACGCGACCAATTTCCTGCAAAACATCAACATGGTTGCAATACTGGCAATTTCCAAGTTAGCTATCACCATGTACGTCACTGTGGTCGGGGCGAGCGAGAGTTTGAACCCGCAACGTGAACTTGAAAACAAACTGGAATTCCTTCAGCCATGCCACATGCAGTAGAGCCCTCTGAGAGTTCAAATCAGCCTTTTTTTGTTTTACCACTTGACGCTGCTGGCGCAAATGTTCTCAATTTCACGGAATCCGGCGATGGCGGTTGAGCAAATAATCCAAGCCAAACTCCGGGTGGATCTCACATCGATGCCGCAGGACCGCTGCTCCGTTCACACTTACCTCAACTTGATGACGTCACCAGCGACGCAACTGCACGACCGTCTCCGTCTGCTCCGTTCAATCCGAACCGAATTACTCCTCATCGACCCCACTGGTTGGCGGAGAGAAGTCTCCTTCAGGAGTTCCAACACATCAAGCTTCGGGTCATCTAACAAAGCTTCTCCAACGGAGAGAACTTTTTTATCCTGTCGGACATAAGTGCCTAATAACACCTTCTTGGTGGAGGCGTCAATGAAAGTGATGCGATCCATGATTGCCCAGAAGATGATGCCTGGAACAATATGGAGGTTAATGAGAGAATTATTGAACATGAAAAGATATTGCTAGGATCCTCTTCCTTGTGATGGAGGCACGTCATGAACCGGTGATTCAGATTCACACCGTGAACCTAATCGAGATTAGACTGGAGGAAAGTCGCATTTCATTTCAAACCAGTCATTAATAAAGAAAAACTGATAGCGTCCCCTCCAACACGGCAGACTACCATCGGTGGGCACCCAATCCTCGCCTCTTGTACATGCTGTGTAAGCAACTTCATGAACGGGAAGGCCGATCACTTCAAGTCACACTGAAGCGAATCGGAAGCAATATCACAGCTTGTTCATGTATGGAAATAGTTGCCTTCTTAGCAAAACACTGGACCGATTTCGATGCAAGTAAGCTACACGCACTCTTCATCACTCAACCAACTGACCTAATGCGAACACATCCGCCTTCGCCGTGTACCGTTCCTCAAACACCTCTGGAGCCATGAAGAAATCGGAGCCACACGCGGATGAGAGCCAGCAGTTGTTGACGTTCACGATGGCGCTCGATTCGTTTGCGAAACACACCTGAGAAAACATCAACATCTTGGCACAGGAAAGTAGCTGCTACTAAGGGAAAAGCAAACAGCGGTAGCACATAGCTTGCTACTTACGGAAACTTGTGCGGGTCGCTGTGACTAGTTAATCTTTTTAGCAATTTTCCGAAGTGCGAACGGTACTGGTTGGTTCGCAACGACCGCCAGTGCAATCACGCAGCGAAAACTAGGCACGAAATAGAAAATTGTATTTGATTGCTTCAAATTTGCGATTTGTTTACATTTTTCTTCAATTAAAAATCAAATTACAATCGTGCTCATTGAGCAGTTAACCCGCAATAGAACAACAGATAGTAATTGCGGGTATCAACATCAGCAGTTAACTCGCAACCGAACAACAGATAGTAATTGCGGGCATCAACATTTGTGTTTCTGCTGATTTACAACAAAGAGCTTCTATTGTCGCTTTGAACAGCTGGTAGCTTAGCGAGTTCACAATACAAAAACCACAGAACATTGGCCCCACGTATAAAACTGATTTTGCTTTTCTCCGCTTAAAACTGATTTTGCTTTTCTAATGAACTACTTCACACTGTTCATACACCGTAACTGCGAAAACTTTAATGGGATGATGGATGCTTTTAACTTTTGTTTTCTGAATCATGCCTAGCTCAAATAATAAGAAAAAGTAATTGTTTTACGATGTTTTCTCGTTGCAGTAAGTTGAACAGACTGGCCACCGAGAGCGGTCATGAGCCAACCTGCAAATCTCCTGCCGTCTTCATCACTTGCTACTTCTTGCCCCTTCCTTCTATAAACTAAAGCTTTGCTCTCCCATCCCCCAACTTTTCTACAAGCAATGTTGTTATTTTACCACAACAACGAACCCAAACAAGTTTCAATTGAAAAGACGACTCGCTAAGAAGTTAACTTTTACCTCTGGAAGATTTAGAGCTTGGAGAAAATCTAATTTTCCTGTATGTTTTACAAACTATAAGCGGCGGAAATTAGCGGATATAGCAGGGCTATTGTAACACACCCTCTTTCAGGGGGGCAAAATACTAACCGAAAAAGGTCACTTGAATAAATGACTGGTCGGGAACCATTTCGCCCCTTGAACTGTATATCTTTATATACAGGTTAGTTAGGGTGGAAAAGTGATGCAATTTCTACTGGCTTTTAACAATTTCACATAATTGTTGCAAAAACGTTTTGGATAAACTTGCAGTTTTAAATATAATAACAAAATCTTTGCCTTCATTAAGTAAATCAGCGTTTCCACGACCACAGACTGAACCACATATATTCATTTGATAGAAATGACTTTAGACCTTTGACAAAAATGAGCAGATGGTAATGAAATATTGTAACTTGCTTGTTGAGCAGGACATCAAATAAGTGTAATATTGATGACAAATTGCAAGATATGCTGTTACTGCTACTTTTTTTCATCACAGGTTAACCAAAAAAAAAAAACACAAATAGTTGTACAACTAAGTCAACTGCAGAAAGTGCTAATCAATGAAATTAGAGAGCACCAGGATGTACGAGCATTACACATATTTTTGCAGGGCATAACAAATTTCATAATGAGCAACAACAATTATAAGTTTCATTAAATAAATTACCACAACCTACCTTTGACAATCCAAAATCAGCAATTTTCAAGACAGGAAATGACTCCTTTTTGGTCTTTAATTTGGAGTTTGACTGAACCAAAATATTTTCAGGTTTCAAATCTCTGAAAAATAAAAAAAATAATTTCATACAGCTCACACAAAAAAATTATAAAAGTACACCTAATCTCAGGAACTAGCTTACCTGTGAACAACATTGTTTTTATGAAGAAATGATATACCATCAGCTAGTTGTAACATAAATGAAGTATTGAGCATGGGAATGGGTATACGGGAGAGAATGTATTCATTCATGTCTCCTTCATCACAATACTCCATCACAAACCAGAGATGATATCCACCTTGACGGATTGATGCATGGCATTCACCTAAAGCAGGAAATTTTTACACTTGATTAACTAATCAATTAGTAAAAACAAAACCATTTTGTAAAGCTAAGCTTTGGGGTCTATTGAGTAATCAGCTGCATTGCTGGGTATTTTGAATTGGATACTACTAAAACGTGTAGTTGAGGATCAATATTTAAGGGGTAAAGTTAAGGTTGGAATCAAGATTCAGGTTAGTTTAACTAATCAATTTGATTCCTTAGATCGAAGCTTTGAGCCAGCAGAATAAGACAATTTTGAAGGACTCATCACAAAATACTCCACGTACTAATATACGAGAACAACATTTTCTAAAACCACAAGACAAGTTACTTCTCAAGTCACACATACTGTAACAGACAAACATGGCCCTACCTTTTATTGACATTTCCACCAGATTAAGATAGCTTGATGATGTCACATCACCATGTTTCATCAAGCGAATATTTCTACCTCGTTGTAGAAAACACTCTTCAAATTTAATTATGTTTAAATGTTTTTGCAAATGTGATAATGTCCAAAACTCTTGAAGCGCAAGCTCTACATTTTCTGGAGCATCACAACGAACCTGAACAAAACATGTTTAATTATTTATTTATTGAAATACAACATAATGGTGCCAAAGTGAAATCGTAAAAGCACACTTACATGTGAGGGAGAAATTCGCACTAAAGAAAGGAAGCCTAATATGTACAGTATATACTACGTTAAACAACAACAGCATACGAGCATAAGCAGTGAGATAGAATAACAAGCAAGAGCACAGCAGAAAATCAGCAATACGTTAATGAAGAAACAATGCAAAAGTCAAACTTTTTTAAGCGATTCTTAAAGGAAGCAAAGTTAGGAGCACAAACAACACTTTCGGGTAATTTGTGAGGCTCTGTGCGTGAAGAAATTATTTAAGTGCTCGTTACATGGTCTCCTCAATTGCTTAACTGTCAAACCATGTCTTTGCAAATTGCATTCACAATGACAAACTAAGAAAAAATTGCTAAAATTTAAGTCATGAATAATTTTGTTCATAAAACAAATTCAACTCTCCTATACTCATACGAGTTGAGGTTTAGCATGTTGAAGCGATGATCGTAAGAAGTGTTAGAAATATTATAACAAAAACAAATTTTCTGGGTAAAGTGTTTCTGAATAGATTCAATCATAGAAATGTCACTTTTTAGAAAAGAGGACCAAATTAAAGTGTTATATTCAAGCAGTGTTCTGATGTAAGTAACATATGCTTCGAGCAAAATCCAAACATTGTTGCTACTGAAGCAGTGTAAGTTTTGGTGTGAACGAATAAAAGCTTTAGAGACAATGCTACAAACATGTTGGCACCATTTAAGGTTACTAGAAGTAACAACACCCAGATCACACACGGCAGACAAATTAGAAATCTTGTGATTTCCAACATAATATTGATTACTGGCCTTGTCAGCATCAGGGTGGCGAGTAATAGGTAGATGCTGACATTTTGCTGGAGCAAGTGATAATTGATAAGATTCCATCCACGTAATGATCCGAGTTAAACTCTGTTGCAGGTCATTAAAAGTTTGGCATCGTCAGCATAAAGAGACGCACCACTAACAGCATGTTTAGAATGGCAAGACACAATCAAATTATCAATAAAGATCAAAAACAAAAGCGGTATAAGCACACAGCTTTGAGGAACACCACTAATGACAGGTAAAAAAGATGACAATGCATTATTAATTCAAAGACATTGGCATCTGGCAGTGGTTAAAGCAGGTATCCAGTCAAAGGTATTATTTGCAATACCATACGACTTCAAGACAGAAAGCACTTTTGTATGTGACACCGTATCGAATGTTTTGGAAATGTCAGTATAAACAATATGAATGTTTATACCAAAGTCATAGTTATTGTACCATTTATTCAAAGCTGCATGCAGTTGAGTGCAAGCAAATCTATCTGGTAAAAATCCAAATTGGCTATCAGATAAAAGATTGTTTGATAATAAATGATCCATTAATTTTTCTGCAATAATACTTTCTAAAATGCAACACATAACAGAAGAAAGTGATACAAGCCTGTAATTTATGGGCTTATCACGAGAACCTTTTATACATAAGTATAATGATGGTACGTTTCCAATACCTTGATGTAAAATAAGGTTGAACAAGTAAGTCATTGTGTTTAATCTGTGTGAGGCTTAAGCAGCATCTGCAATTGTTATTGCAATGTTCTGCATATGTTTATGACTGGGCAAGAGGCAGCCAGCGGGGAAATCAACACTATTGTCATTTATAAATACTTTTTGAAAAACAGAATTAAATAAATATGTCTTTTTGTTATCTAAAGAGACAAAGGAGCCATCTTCACATTAGACAGTGGGAGTGCTGGTTCTGGCACAAATTTTCTTATTTATGTAATTATATAATTTTGCATCAGTAGGATTTTTACAAATTGACGTTTTAAGATCATCATACCATTTTCTGACACATTTGTCATATTCTTTGCTTTATAGGCAGAAATGTACTAAGGGTCATTTTTACTTTTACGATAAAGATTAAATTTTTCATTTAGTGCTTCAGACAAGTAATGAGGTTTTTTAACTGATTCAAATAACCTTTCAAGGTGAATGCACTTTCCAATAACACCAGATAAAATGTCTGTGATCATACAATACTGAGACACAAACACTACTGGATGTCAAAATCCCAGTTAATGCAGTTTAGCTCTTCACAAATTACCCCATAGTTTGCTTTTTTGAAATTTTTTTGTTTAGGTTTGGTTGAGCTCATCTTTACTGTTTATTTCACATAAAAATGAGTGGAGGAATGATCACAAGAACTGAACAAGGGAGTGCCAACATGATGCAATAGTAAACTGCTGGCATTGAAATTATTGCAGAGTAAAAGATCCAGATTGTTTCCATCATAGTGAGCGGGGTTATTAATTACTTGAGTCACAGAATTGTTTAAGCAAAATTTGACAAAAGCTGGGTGGTTGGGTCAATCATGACTAACAGGAATGCCCCAATCTGTGTAGATTAAATCCATTAAGTATAAAAGTGGAAAAATTGACACTAACACAGAAAGTTACCATCTTTCAAACTTGTTCAATATTTTCTACTGTGGTAGTAACATTAGGAGAAAGATAAAGACACACAAATCTAGCTTTGCAGTTTTGGCTGTCAGAAGAAACGTCAATTATCACAAATTCAGCACAGTCTACCATTGTTGTAGGAAAAACTTGGGTACTGTTCAGTCTATTGTTATAAACTACTAGAACCCCCTCCTCGTTCAGATACATGATCATAATGTAAACAATTGTACCCCAAAGGACAAAATAGAGAATCAGGTGTTGTGTAACTGAGCCAAGTTTTGGTGAAAAAAAAAGTATCAGTTTTGACATGCACGTTAACAATGTAGCTTTCCAAAATTGATAGCTTGTTTATAATTGATCTAGCATTTAGGTATGACATGGCAAGAAAATTATTATCATTTCTAATAATGCTTTTACAGGTTGGCCAAAAAAGTTTATAAAAGGGCTCATATGTGTTGCTTTGTGATACTTTTATGATTATTCTGCTGTTGTGTATAGTTAGGTTGGTTTCTCCATTCTTTTTTTGTTCCTTAAGTGCTGTGATAAGTCTTTTCCTTTCTTTTATAGTGCTGTCTGGGGCTGTTTAAATTTTGACATTTTCTTGGTCTTGAAGTTTGAAATTTTTTGAAGCTCTAATAAATTCCTATTTTTTGTTTTTGTTAGAACACTTAATCAGTAGAGGTCTATTTTTGTCAACATTTTTTGAATCAAGTCGTACAATGCTCACAATGTCAGTAAGAGATGAAGTTATTGGATTATGTACAAGCAGTTTAATCTGTTGTAGTCATCTTTTACTGAAGTCACAATAAAGTCTGATGAGGACTCTGGTAAAGCAAACATTAGGAAGTTGTTTTTTTACCTTATTTTATCTTTCTCTTCCTGTTTTTTTGCAAATTGTTGGATAAGTGCAGCATCAGCTTAATTGTTTTTAATTATGTTTGCAATTTCAGCATAAGTTTTCTCATCACATTCTTCACTATTATTGGTTCCAGGTTTAATTTTTGGCAGTGGCTATTTCACCGTCGACGGCAATTTGCCCTTGGAATCTATTTTTGCCGTGATCATTCACGTGTGTTTATATAGCCAAATTTGCTATTATCGCACCAGTGACTCTGTGGTGTAGTGGATAGAGCGCTGGTCTTGAGATACCAAGGTAGCGGGTTCAAATCTCAGCTGGCCAGGGCTTGAAAAGAAAGGCAGTGTACACTGAAGGGGCAGGCCTGGTATGTAAATGTACGGGGCAGTGTACACTGCAAGGGAGTGTGCAGGGTGGGGGATAAGAGACCTGGGGGTGCAAAATTTTTTTTTTTGGTTTTTAAAATTGACCAATCAGAGACGACCAAAAGTCACATGTTTAGTACGTCATTAAGATTGACCAATCACAAACAACTCACGGCAAAATAGTCTCTGAGGGTAAATTGCCGTCGACGGCAAAATAGCCACTGCCTTAATTTTTTGCTCAATAAAGTCATCTTTGGTTACTAAATTTGCTAGTTCGGCTTTGTTTTTGCTGGCATTCTTGACATTTGACATCAAAACTTGAATGGAATTTAAACAGGATTTGCAATTTTGCATCAGATGCATTAGAAAAAAAGATTTAGCTTGGAGCAATGCTGGACATAACTCATAGTCATATGCTTTGTATCCACTGTCTTTCATTGGTTCTTCACAAATATCACATAAATTTGGCATTATCAAATTTTATTTTAAATATTACCAAAGAAATTCTTAATTAAATAGAATACTACTTATTCAAATAGATACGTAATTTAATTAAATGCTGTTGATAAGCAATACTTCACCTTTTTTATTGCACATGTTTCAAGATTTTGTTTATTTGTTGCTTTAAAAACTGTTCCAAAGCTACCTTTTCCAACTTCTTTTGCCAGAGAATACTTTTCCATGTTTAAAGAAAAGTTTTATTGCATTTTGAAAACATTTTGCAAAAATAATCTCTACAAACTACTTGCATATGACACTACTACAAAAACAAATTTCTGAAAACACAAGATTTAACGGTTATTGTTGGCCAATAAGAGATTTATTCAGGTAACAATAACAATATGTCAACAATCAGATAATGCAGTACAGTACTTGGCATGCTTGAAACTGCAAAACCAGAAAGCGGCAAAAAGACTGATATGATATCTGGTCTCATCACACTGTTACAGCTGGACAACGACAATACAGGTAATTTTAGAGATAGACTCAAATCAAGTCAAATCAAGTAATGGCTTTGTTTGGGCAAGTCCGTCCTTACAGATTTACAATTTAAGTACAATAATGGTTAATCACTTGGACACTAAAGATGATCAATATATTGGAAAAATATTAACCATATCAACACCAGAGCCAAACTTTAACATTGACGACGAAACACTACCACTTACTTCCTGCGGGCAGCAACAAGAACCGAAAACTAACACTTCGGTTTTTTTCTTTGATTGACAGATAATTAAACTGTGCTAATCATGTTGCCCTTTAATAAGTTTTAAATTCCGCCGCAAATCCGCTGAAGTTGTAGGCGGAAAATAGACAAAGGTTTTTTCAAGGTAACCATATGTGCTCCATTTTCAGGAAAAATAATTGTTCTTTGAGGATATCATAAATAGGGCTGAAGATCTTGCATTTTGCTACTAATCACAAGTATGATATTAATCTTTTCTTTGGCAGAAACAAGTATACTCGTTTTATCGAATGTTCCGTTTTCAGTCGGCGACGAGTGTACTCGTCTAAAACTTAACCTTTAAAAACCAGCCAGACACGTATATACTCGTCGATTCTGAGCCTTTCTAAGCCATTCTACGTGTGATACGAGTATCCTCTTCAAATCGTACGCTTGGCAGAGGCGACGGGGTAAAACTGTGGGATTTCAAGGACGCTCTTACTAAACTTGCTCCGGCAGCCACTGTCGTCGCACGCGTGTTGTTTTCATCCACATTACCACTCATTTTTTTGTACCCTTTTCAAATAATTTACACCCCAATTGTCTAGTATTGAGGAAGATAGAAAATATGAACCTTCCCTCAGAAGCTTGAATACTTCTGATGACACTGCCAGTTCATCAGACAATGACTATTCCTCGACAAGTGAGGAGGAGGAGGAGGAGGGAGGCGAGGGGAGATCTTGGAGAAGCCTTCAGTTGTCAGAGGAGCGCATCAATGCAGCACCACCACGTTTTCACAAGTTAACTCGTATATGCCTGCAAGGTATTTTCAAAATAAAAAGTCAACCACAAAAATGGGAAAAAAAACAATAATTCCAAGCTGTTTTCATAGTCAGCATAAAAAATACCATAAAGAACTAAAATAAAAAAAATTAGTCTGAAAAAGAAACGTTTTTAACTAAAAAATTATTGGGGAAGGGGTTGAAAGCCCCAAAATGATTGCAAAAGTCAAATCGCTGACCGAAATGGAGCAAAAAATTGCCTTCGAGTAGATGCTCTCCAAAAAAGAGTGTTTAATCAAGAAAACTTATAGACATAAGACCAGCGGGATAGAAATTAAGGTAAAAAATGGCTTTTGAATAGTTGATTGCCAGTAAGAACATCTTTGGTAGAGAACAAATAAAAAAGCACCGAGCTTATCAGCGTTGCCGTCGAAGGTATACTCAGTAGACGCAATCTTCCAACTTTTTTGAGTGGTTAAGCCCAGTATTTTTCTTTTATACTGGTGTGTCCACTCGATTTGTGCTTAAATAGATAAGTGGTTGTCATTGTAAAAGTATTTGGAATTTAAATTCAGTTCTTCCAAAAAATAAAACTCAGACAAAAACTCAAAAATGACACATGGAGTCGACTTAGGCCTAAATATTTATTGAAGCAAGATTTCGTCACCGAATGCTCACTTCTTCAGGCACAACAAATAGAGACCAATAAATGAACTGAAATTAATACAAATAACTATGGCAATAAATATAACGTAAAGTATATGCACTATGATATCACAAAACAATAAGTTAGAGACCAGAGACAACAAAAAAAAACAGGAGAATAAAATAAAAAAAACTTTCGCGGAAAGGTATCTTAAAAGGATCATAAAATCCACGCTGTTGTTACAGCAAGCAACTTTAATAAATTAAAAGTCATTTTGATTCGTAAAACATATTCAATTTCGAACGTTTTCGACTTTTATCAAGTCCTTTTCAAGAATTAAAATCTGTAAATGTGACGTAATAAATTAAAATAATAATCAACGAAACTTTCAAATAATACATATTACGAAGTTATTATACTTCTAACGGCTGTAAAAGCGTGACCAACTTTAAAATGAATAAATAAATAAACAGCTAGGAAAGATTGGACGCAAAAATCTTGAAGCACATTAAAATTAGGATTGCAGCGTTACAGAAAAAGCAAGATCTTCAAATTATGCGAAAAATCCAATATGGAAGGTAGTGTTACATTTACGTGAAGTGAGTAAAGTAGTTGTAAAAAAAAATTGTTAATTTATGTTTAGCAAAAACAAAGCTCCACTTGTATAGCATTGTTTGTTAAGGTTAGGGCTCTGACGTTTTATAAGCAAAGGTTCAAGAATTTTTGCTTCGTAATCTGAATTACATTTTCTCAATATGGTAAAAGAATTAATGTGAAATTGAGATTAGAGCAGGTGGGCCGTGACAAAATGTGATCCTTAATCGCACTTTTTCTTGAATCTCATAAATTCAGATGCTCTCTTACTCTGGTGATAAAGTGTCAGGAAGACGTACTATTCGTATGTCAAGTTTGTTTTTTCATCGGTAGCGTGTTCGGATTGCCTTTGTCTAATACATAGTTTGCTATAATTTGAATGGTGTCTTCTAGTGGTACGTAGGTAAAAAGTGAGACTACATCAAAGCTAACAAAAATTTGATGTGATTAAACTTTTACCTCTTTCAATAAAGTGATTGGTTGATAGCAACATGTATTCATCCGGAATGGAAGGTTTAATGACTCAATCGAAAAATTGTGCAAGTTTATCTTCAGATGTTCTGATCATACTTACTACGGGCCGTGCTGGATTATATATTTTATGGACTTTAATTTATCCATACAATTTTCCCGGTTTTGTGCGGGAACATCTGAAAAAGTGCGATTAAGGATCACATTTTGTCACGGCCCACCTGCTCTAATCTCAATTTCACATTAATTCGTACAACTTCGTATAAGTTAAGCCGACAGTATTTTGCGAAAATCCATGGGTCAAAAATTGGGTCCAGCGATCGAATGGCAGAATGCAAGGTAGTGAAAGAACAAGGAAGTTCTTTTGAATTGTGGCTTTATAAGATCCGCTAAATTGTGTCAAGAAAGCATTAAAGTTTATATTTAAAAGTTAGTCTTGTTTCATTTATAATTTGAAAAAGTAGAAACGGTTTTGCAATTAATTTTGTATCACAACATAATTTAGTATTTGCTCAGTAACGAGCGCCTTTGACTCTGCAACAAAAGGTCGCGAGTTTGACGTTTGTAGCCGGATGGATCTTCTTCCATAATGTATAAGCGTTACTGATTCCAAAAAAATGCGAGTGTGCGTGTTCAAAAAAACAAAATCAAAACACTTCGTATTCCCTAGCTTATGTAGGTACGTACAAAACACCATTGGTGAAAACAACTTGCGGTACTCTCTAAAATCGAAATTTTGCTTATTATTAAAAGCAGGCAGATATATCAAACCCACGGGTATCTCTAACATGTTTTGAAATTACTTAGATACTGCATAAGGGCACGTCTTCTTTTTTTTCAAGATTTATAGGTCGCAGATTGTATGCTGAATTAACCTATTTGGGAAGAAATTGTTTAATTGATGGAATTCAATATTGTACGCTATACAATATTCGTACAACTTCGCATGATCTTTGACTTTATGTTATAACAAAACCGTCTACTAGAATTGAATTTCGACTTGCACATCAGTTGAACAGGTTTCTACAAAAGCAATGAAATGCAACTCGTGCATTATACCTTTGGCTAGTCCGTAATATCTGTAATCCCAGGAGTGCTGTAATTTACCTCTGTATTGGAAATGCGATATTGATTCAAGACTCAATATTTTATGACGGCTGTTTGGGGCGTCGTCAGGCAGCGCTAGATTTAAGTGGTGGTAATAAGCGTATCCAGGGGGGGGGACAACGGGGCCCATAACCTCCCAAATTTCTGAGTTACATATTGCTCGCGATTGTTGGTAGATTTAAAGGTTAAAAGCAGCATAAATTTAGCATATTCGGGGCCCCTAAAGGATGGCTACGCCGCCGGTGGTCATTGGTCCTGGGGTCCAAGTTTGGTGGGGCCCCTTAAGCAAAACTTACTTTTTTGGTCTTTCACATTTTGGTGGGAGCCCTTAAAGTGGTGCGGGCCCTTTAAGCACAAAGTTGGGGGCCTTTCTTTTGGTCATTAATTTTTGGTAGGAGCCTTAGGGTCCGGTATCTCTAAATCCGGCCATGTCGTCCGGAAAGAGCGGCACAGATGGAAATCTTGTCAACTAGTAGTAGTAGTTGGCCATTTACCAACTTATACCGAATGGTAAATTCAACACATGTGTGCGCAGCCTGCGGCCAGCGAGGCGATGTTTTGGATTACAGCCCGCAGAATATCTGGCTGCTATAAGGTAAGAAAGGCAGGTCATTTACGTAAAATGAGGTCGATCTCCCAAAAAAGATCTTTACATCAAAATCAGGCCGATTTTCCGAAAATCATCGGGCCTTTTTGAGAGCTACCGTATACTCGGCAGCTAATTTGGCCAGGCACTTAATCAGCAAATGTCAATTTGACCCGAAGGTACAAGAAGGCTGCACACCCCTGATTTGACAGTAGGCCTAAAGCTAAATAATTGATTTTAAACGTCTTTTTGGACCATAAACGTAAGAAATCTACAAGCATGAAGCTGGGTCAGTAACAAAAAATATTTGAGATTGCGTGATATTACAGTCGCACGTCAGTGGTCATCATTATACCTGATACCGATTCGCCTATATGTTTAACCTTTTGAGTTCACCAGATTTGAGCAGTCAGCTTATAATATAAGAAGAGTGTATAGAATAACGTACTGAAGGTACATACAGAAAAAGTAACAAAGCTTAAGTTACGAAGTCAAATTCAATGTTATGAAATTGCTTAAATTCAGAAGTTAACATACCATTCAAAAGAGCAAATCTATGGCTTCATCATCCAATTTAAATTTTTTGAACATGTCGAAGATCACAGAAGTTGTGTCAGTTTTTGTGAAACTAATCGACAATTTACACAGTAAAACATAAGAAAAATGCTGTTTTTTTGAAAACACATTTTGCTCCTCATTGCCGCTTAACAATGGAATCAATTGCTCGCTTAACTTCACGAAGTTGTACGAACTTTGATCGGATTTTTTCTTGTCGGCGTTAACCGGTTGCAAGTAGAAGAAATTTTCTTCCTAAATTGCTCCTAACATCTAGCTCAAAAAAATTCAATCTATTTGTTTCTAGTAAGTGTGTTTTTATGTTTGATTTAGTTCAGGAATCTAGGTCAGGTGATTCGAGAAGCACTCTCCGCTCCCGATAGCCAGAAAAGGCGTGGCTTAAAGCCTACAATTTTCTTCTTCTCTGTCTTACGCCTTTTCCCGATTAGGAGTCGCCACAGCAGATAGATCCGCATTTTTATAACATGGCATTTGTTTTACGGTCGGATGCTTTTCCTGCCACCAACCCTCTATTCGGAGGGAAAACTGGGCCACCTGTCTTCCACATAAAGGCGGGGGCGTCCCGTTAAGTGCCTTGCCCAAGGACACAAGAAGCGAACTTGCCGGCTTGTTCTCCACAACCTCCCTTACATGCCGAGCGCCAAGCAGGGAAGCTGTGGATACCACTTTTTAAAGTCTTTTGGTATGACTCGACTTAGGGAATGAACCCCAGGTCTACCGATTACTACGCCATCGCATCGGTGTCCAAAGCCTGCAATCATTGCTTCAAAACTCAAAAATTCTCACTCTTTCTCTGCAGTTAACAGTTGCGACTGGCCCGACATTGTTTGAGTTTACGGGTAACAACAGACCGACACCACTCACTGGTGAAATTATTTTTATTTCTTATCTTATATCTTTTCACATCACTGCTTTTGCTCGTCGGTATGATGCTCCCAGTACTTGGGCAATGCCAAGGTTCTGTGCAGATGCTGGGGGCGCACCTAAAACTCTGTAAATTGATAAAAACAGGTGGGAAGCCAAAGTTGATAAAAACATTTGTGGACTTCGGACATGCACCTTTGTTAGAGCAGTGTTTCCCAAACTTTTTCAAGCTGAGCACCACTTGGATCATTAAAAATACCTCACGGACCACCTCCCTGGCTTTTTAACTATCAACATTACTCAAAATAGATAATCTTTGAAAAGAATAACGTTTACAATAATTGCTAAATTAAAGGTGACGATAATGACTCTCGAGCTAGACTAGACCGAGAGTGAATAGAAATGAATAACTAGTGGCACGCTGCGTAATATATTCAAATTCTATCTAGCAAATGCCAATAATTGACTTCGCAGTGCCAAAAGCGCAAACTTTAGCTTCCAACCTATTTTTGTGCATTTTATTATTGCGCTTTAAACGCATGTTTTTATTGTTTTTGTAGGCAGGTAGCAGGAGACTTGATGACCGCATGGCTTTTTCGCAGTCTCCAGACCAAGTGATTTCGCTCATCACACTAGTTTTGACTGGTGATTTGCTTTCGTTTGGTTTTGCATTTTCCCTTGATTAACAAACTGAAGTGAAATAGCAGCATCCGATCACCCATGTGCCCAATCACTCATAAGCAGCTCTGGGTGAGGGATTGAGTTTAAACTTAACTTTCTAGCTAGTTACACACCTACACCAACTCAGTAATTTTCTTAATATTTTCAAAAATATGCGTTCTCACGCTTCTTTTTAGCATTAGATACCTGTTCTAACCTTAAAGTACAACAAAAATATGCAGTAGCCTACCGAAGATATACTTCAGGCTTAAACAAGCGCCTTGATATGCTTGCAGCTTTACTACGTAAAAAATAAACTGCCCATAGCCCAATGTTATTGAAGCTATTTTAACGCTCACAAAATCCCACTTTACTCACGGCTACTGCGTTCTAAATAAATTTTGTTGTTCGGTGTTTGTAAGGCAAGCAATCATCCAATAACAATCACCATTACATGTAAAATACAACAAAAAGCAATCTAACTTGAGTTTAAAGGTCAGAGAACAAATAATTAAGACAAGATTCCGTGTACAGTGCAGCGGTTACACTTGTTTATTTAAAAAAATTTTGATAAAATTTATCTCTACAGCTGATTCTTGGCTAATTTTTCGCGAACTACTTCGAGCAGTTCGTGAACCACAATTTGGGGATCGCTATGCTTGAATTATATGTTATTGGTTATACTAACTAAATTAAATAGAGTTAAACAACGCTCCAACCTGCTGCATCACGCCACGCTGTGTGTTCCTAACTAGACTAACTGACTGTTCGCACGTTTTGCCATGCAACCGAAATTGACGCAAACAACAGTCTAAGAAGAAAAGAATGGGGTTAAATCGGTTTGCACAGCAGCTGGATAGATTCTACCCACTTCTTTTTTTCGGACGGCAACCCTGGAACTCATGATCCCAAACTATTGCCCTCCATTTGCATGTTGAAAGTACAGCGGGATACAAATGTACAATGGGAAACCTATTTTGCGAAGCCAAAAGTTGCAGTTGCTGTCTATGTTTTGGAAAGTGATTTGTTTATAGTGGAACATATTTTACGGGATATGTCGCGTGTCGCGTCTGTTGGGGGCTTGAAATATCATAACAATTGACGAAAAATAAACGTGATAAAGGCCCTTATTTTATTCATTTTTTCATTCGTGTGTTTTGATTATTGTGTTTACTGTGTACTTTACTATGCTTATTGTATTTTTTGTGCTTTAATTGCGAACCAAACAATTTTTTGTGTTGTTGTTTTCGTGTACATGTTTTAAAGTGTAACTTTTTACGTAATGGAATTGACGGACTATGAACCACTGCAGCCATTTTTAAGTAATTTCTTTGTGAAGCATTGTGTGAAAACAGTTACCTACTTATCTGCATAGGGGCCACTATGTTAAAATCACAAAAACGGCGTTTTAAATGTTGCTGCCTTCACTGTGTTAAATTCTAGAAATACGTCAATTAATCTGAAGGATGTAGCTTGAACAGACGTTTAAATTTGCGAAATTAGGTCTGCTAACTATTTCGATTGTTTGGCTCGTATTGTTAACTTTGCTGCTGGAGATAAGATTTTAATTGTTTGAACAATCCTCGCGCCAAAAAGCTGACTGCCTGTTCTTTTATTGCAAAACTATCTTATTATTTGTTTTTTATTCAAAGTCTTTATACAGCGGACAATCTTTGAATCACGAAATTATGGCTTCATTGTCAGTTGTTTATATTTTCTTTAAAATGCTTGTTGTTATTGTATTGTGAAATTTTACCTTTTTACAAGTTAACGGCCTTGTTTGATGTATTGTGAAGTTGTTGGTGGCCAAAATTATTCATTCAATTGTAAAAGTCAGCTGTTGTAAATTGAAGGTGGTTTTGAGGGTTGCGACCCACATTTAACTTGGTAAATTTCATTTTTGCGATCTTCTCTGCTCTCGCCGTATCTAGATTGTGTCATTTCTGAATGGCATTGTGGTAAGCAGTGGTAGACACTTGCAGCGCTAAAATTAGCGGCCGCTATTAGCACCTAGTGTTGTGTTAGCGTTCGCTTTAGCGCTGCCATTGTCTTATTTTGTGTATTTTTTGCGCATTTATCGTAAACCAGTCAGTAAAATCAGCTGCAAAATACATCAAAAATTTCTAATATACATCATATGAATTATATTGAAAATCTAGAAGTAATTTCACGTAATTTTGTTACCTTGGTGCAATTATGATATCATTTTGACCCAAAAGGCATTGTGGGTTGCGTCATTAACACCAACCGGCAACTGCTAAAACTCATCAGCGTAAGCCTTTGACCTGTGCTTTTGAAATTTCGTATTCGTGGCCACAGAAATGGTAACAAGCTACATAATTAGATTTTTAACTGATGTTGTTTCTACCTGCTTTAAATTGAAAGAGAGATTTTGTGAGTTTTTGTGGGTTTAATTTGTGGCGTAGCCCCAAAACCCCAAAAGATCACAGTATTTTCTCGTCCTTTATCTGTTGCACTGAAACCACGAAATCACATGAAATTGCTTCAAGATTTCCGATATAGCTCATGTGATGTATATCAAAAATTTCCGATATATTTTGCAGCTGATTTTATTGACTGGTTTATGATAAACACGCAAAAAACACTGCCACACAGTAATTTCTTTTCTAAACGGAGAAAGCTGGGCTAATTTTTTCAAAAGTAGCTGCCATGAATGCAAAATCCACTCCTTGTTAAAATAAAAATATCGTCTCAAAAGTGCAAAACTTTCCAAAAATCACTGGTTGCTTCAGTGGATCTTCAGAAGACGAATTTTTGAAAGAGCGTTTGTAAAGAAATCACTACAGCAGCAACGAGAAGCTATGAGACAACTTTCTCACAGAGAGACACGAGTCCCAAAGCAAAGCGGTTGCTACCTTGCTCTCTAATACGACGTTAAGAGAGTTATTGCGAAATCCAACACCGCCACAACATCCAGTGCAGCAGTGAAGTGCCTCTTTTCATTAGGGAGTGACGTAAAGAAGCCAAAACGATCTAGGCTCAACGATCAGAGGTGGATTTAGAGTGAGTCAAAGGAAGGACTTGCTTCAGGCCCCCTTTTTTGAGAGGCCTGCTTTAATGATTTTACCAATTGCCATAAAACTTTGTTAGTGTTTAGAAAATAACAATTCTGAACATCTTAATGATTTTTTGTATCTTACTGAAATTTCTAAGCTTGAAATTGAAGGCACTATTCACCAGACGTCATTTTGAAAACAGTCCAGTAAGCGCAAAATCAATGAAACTAAAGATATTGTAAACGAGGCTGTTCATTAAGATTTCCCTGATTATCTCCAGAAATCACTCAATATTAGTAAATGGAGTTTTGGCTGGCAAACCTCAGACACTGAGGGGGCCTCTACAAAATCTTGTCTCAAGCCCCTACATCCACCACTGTCAGCGATGAAGATTTTTGGGTTCTCTTTTTTGTTAAATAGCTGTGTTTTAATAAATATTTTTTGCGCTGTCTTTGCGATAGCTACTACTTTTGCCAGGGTTATCTACTGGTATGCTTGTATTTTCTCTGGTGGACTGAAAAAAAAATTGCTGTTTTTTTTGCATGGCAATATTTTGAGTGACACTTAAACTTTTGACCATTACTTTCAGCGCATTAGCAATTAGCGGCCATAGTTTTAGGCCATAGTTTTAGCCATAGTTTTATGAAATATCCGATATTTGAAATGGTTCATCCAAATTGCCCCTCTAAAATGCATTTAGTTAACTGTTTTTACCCGAGATGTTGCCCTATTGCTGTTCGAAATAAAGTAATGGCTAATTAACTACTGATCAGTGATATCACAGTTTCTCAAACTGCAATGTGTGGTCTAAAGTAGTGACAGCAAAATGCAAGCGCATGTGGCGAAAGTCAGCGACTCGTGAGTCAATGGTAGAAGCCTTCCATTTAAAGCATTAAGAGTTTAGATCGGTAGGTTGGCCTAAAATTAGTTGTATATAGATTGCAAGGTGGTAGAGCCATTTTCATTGTGTTGCGTATGGAAAAAGTTGTAACATTAATCACGTTTTTGCCATAGGCTGCAACACACGTTAAGTAGCTTGAAGGCATGTCCGTAAGCAGGGGTGCCAAACTCGCGGCCCGCGAGACGATTCTAAAATTCTTAATGCATTTCGGCAGTATTGCAACGTTTCATCTTCAAAGAAACGTTTGAACCCCTTAACATAGGCGGCAATTGAGAGATACAAACTTTTTTTATTTGGAGATCAACTCCACATCGTGCCACAGAACTCGATTTCTAGTTAACGATGCCTGAAGAAGGGCGATGGTGTGGAGGTGCTGGAGAGGCAATGACGTCTTTTTGGAGATCGACTTTGCTGTGGACTACATTACAGAGACCGTTGCCCGGAAAAGTGATGATCTTCAAATCAAAAACATTATGCGGCTGTTAGCACCATTGCCAACATGCAATGTAGCCCCCAGAAGCCCACGAGTTTGACACCCCTGTCCATAAGGATGTAGCTTGGTCATAAAAAGATTGTCAAGTTGGTAAGGAAGTAGCTTGGACACGGGCGCAAATGCACTTTTACTCTGAATTTCTGTCAGTGGCTATTGTTTTTCTTTTGAACACTGTATTTAGGCAGATGGTATTAAAACAAAGCAAGGAATTCAAAATGTAGGTGTTGCCACAACAATTCTTATGCATTCTGCTGCTCTTGTGGGAAATATATGACAAAAGAGCAACGCTTCAGTGTAGGTAGGTGATCATACCAAAAGAGCATATCAAGCTTATCTTGGCAAAAAACTAGGAGATCAAGATAAACCATGGGCTTCCCACAAGTTGTGTAAAAATTGTACCAAAGTCTTTCGCTTATGAACCCACGAAAAAGTGAAAACAATGAAGTTTGGTGTGGCTATGATTTGGTGAGAGCCCCGAAATCAACAAGACAATGGCTACTTTAGCATGGTAGAAATGGCAGGATGGAACCGTCACAAAAAGAAGTTGGGTGTAGTCCTGATGTAGAGTCTGCTAGACGGCCAGTGCTATATTGCAGTGAAATTCCTGTGCCTGTTTTTTTCCTCGTTTCAGATGACAGATTGTTTGAAGCAATAAAAGAAAGAGACAATGACTGTAGCAATTACAATGATTCCATATTTGCTGCAGCAGCAACTTCACAAACAAATAAAGTCAAGCGATTTTGTCAAATCATGCTTAACGACTTACTTAGAAATCTAGTTTTGTCAAAAGAGACAGCTGAAATCTTGGCTTCTTGTCTCAGTAAATACGGGATTCTTGATTCCAGGGCCAAGGTAACATTTTACCCTCATTGAAATGAAATGCTCAATTGCTGCGTCAGTAAAGATGACAGTTTCGTGTTTTGCAACAACATTGAAAGTCTTCAGACCACAAGGATAGACGGCCAGTGCAAGCCGGATGAGATGCGGCTGTTTATCGCATCTCTAAACGAAGTTTCAAGTGTGCACTGCTGCGTAATGGCAACAAGTTCGCCTATGTCCCAATTGGTCATTCAGTGATCTTGAAAGAGCACACTAACAATGAAATTGGTCCTGCGCAAACCATGCTACAGCAAACGTAAGTGGGTGATGTGTGTTCACTGTAAAATGGTTAGCTTTTTGCTAGGGCAGCAAAGTGATTATGTCAAGTATTGATGCTTCCTTTTCTGTGGCATGGTAGAGCTAGTGATCAACACTGGCAAAGGTTGGTTCGTGCGTATAGAGCTGGTTGTGGGGGAGAAACGTCGTAAACGAACTAGAGATTAACCGTGACAGCATCATCCTCCCTCTGTTGTTTATTTAACTGTGCATGATGAAGCAGTTCGTCAAGGCATTAGATTAATACGGTCCCTGTTTCGAATACATCTGCAATACGTTTCCTGGTTTGAGTAATGAGAAAGCTAACGCTGAAAGTTTTGACGAACCCCAAATTCGAAAATTGATTAAGAATGAAGCCTTTGTCTCTAATATGACTGCAATTGAGTCTGCTGCCTGGTGTTCTATGTTTCTTTAGTACAGGAGTTATTGGGGAAAACAAAGGCAGACAACTACCAGCATATTGTGAGGTATCAGGGGTGAAGGGAATCAAGGCCGACAAATGGATACCTGGCTTTATTCAACTAATAAAACACTTATCACAGTTAGCAACCGTATAAAAATAGCTGCAAAACAAAACGTTATAAGGAAACCAAAATATGGCTTGTCAAACTAAAGATTCATTAACACAATGAAGGAGCTTACTGTCATTGCACTACAGCTATGGTTACACTGCAGCTAGCTAATTGTCTGCACAACGCTGGCAAAACATTGCAACTGATTGCAAGCCTCGAAGGCACAAGAAAACTACGCCATTAGCAAATTGGACGCGCGACTTATTGTACGAATATATTGCAAAAACTAGAACCAAATTAGCAAAACTAATCCCATCTTCGGATTGAGCAACTCAGATTTACCCTCAAGCGTTCTCACCTTGTGAGCCAAAAAATTTTGCCGGCTAGTATCATTGATTAAGAGTATAGACAACTCTCGATAAAGCCATTTTATTTTGAAACTATTGTTTTAGCGATTTCTTCTCATTTAAGGGACAGGTTTCATTTGAGATGCAGGCAGATTATCATCCTCTAACGCCTTCGCATATACTCGGCAAGTTAAATTGTAGGCAAACAACGTGCTCGAGTGGATTGGAGTGTGGCAGCAATAATTAAACTAATAGACTACGGTATTCTATAAATTTATTGTTGCGCTTTTACGAGTGAAATTTTACATCAATATCCTCTGCTTGGTAGTTACAAACAAAGCAACCGCAATATAAAAATATGAAAATTTTGGAAAAAGAGCTTCCACATCAAAAGGACCAAACTGGCAATCGCTTTTAACAAATTTGCAACACATGTGTTTCTCGCTCACTCTTCTCGATTGGAAAATGTAACGCAAAAAACTATTTTCACAAAAAACTAACCACAAATATCGAAACGTTCGATCATCCTAGCCAGGCCTACTGTTGCCATGCGGTAGAAGGATATTTTTTCTCTATCTCATCCACCATAGTAGCCTGGCAGTACAGCATCAGCATAAACGTTTTGGTGTAGGGCTTTGTTTCTATCTACAGTCGTAATTAAAGATAGCTTTCAAAGATTTTATCTAAAGGAAGAAAAAAACCTTTAAAGTTTAAAAGTATTTTGAATCTTTCAGTTTTGAGGAGAGCGCTTTTTCTAATACAAAGCAGCATAAAATATGAAATTTGATATCTGGCTTAAGTTTTAATCTTTATAAATCAGGGCTTCTCAACCGGTTGCCCTAAGGGGCCACTGGGCGGTTTTGGGAGACCACGAGCAGAGGTTTTCATTATGGAGCTATCATTTCATATTAGAGGTTTGAATCAAAACAAAAAGCAAAATTGATCTCGACGTACGAGGGTAGATCTATGCAGTGATAGTCGCTTTGCGGTGTCCCAGATGGAGCCGAACGTAAAAGATCGCGCGTGCCGAGTCCAAGAGCAACTTTCGCACTGATTGGGTTACATGTATTAGAAATTTCTTGACTCTGATTTTTTTGGGTTGTTTTTGCTTGTCATCTAACGTGAAGAATAAATTAACAGCCTTAAATACGTTATAACAAATCTAGGTATTTTATTGATGTAGCGGGAGGCCATGGGTGTTGGGAGTTTTTGTAAGGGGGCTACAAACCATGAAAGATAGAGAAACACTGGCTTAAATTATTGGAGCAACCACTTTAAAACTGCTTTGGAGTTGTTGCTCGATGAAGACTTAAGTAGGGTCGAAATGTTAACTCACTGCTGATACATTTACTGCTGTAAACTTTATGATATTGTGGCCAACTCCAATAAATTTCATAATTCAGTGCCCCGCTTTAAAAACAATTATTTTTCAATTTTTATCATTTTCAATTAATTGGTTTCCAAAGCCAGCAAGGCATTTGTATATTTCTTCATTCTCACATCCCTTTATTTCGGTCTATTTTAATAAATTTAGCGTTTAAAAATTCAGGCTACTTTGCCTGTATTCAAAGACTCGTTTGATTTCAATCTAAATTGGGATGATTCTGTGATAACTGATTCGTCAATCAACATGACAATTCCAAGTTATCCAGGTATTAAAACTTTACTATAAATAGGTGATCCATGTTTAAATTGTATCTATTAAAGATCATATAGAGTGACTACTAATAGACAATTAAATGTTTTTCAAAGTTGCCTTAGAATAGGCAACAAACTGTTAACAGTAAACTTCTAAAATGATTAAGTTAAGCAGTGCCATTACCTTTTTATTAGATTATGATTGTAATTATTATGATTACCTATTTATATCCACTTTCTTGGGATTTGACAAAGAAAAAGAAAGAGTTTATTCTTTTTGTTAAACAGCAAATATAACTTAACCAATACAATATATGATGATTAATATAATAAAATCACCTTTTGCAAAATTATGGGAGTATCCAAGAATCTTTTGATTGTTGAATCAAGGTGCTCCCGAACCTCAGAAAATGCAGATAAAAAACAACAAATAATAATTTTTGAGATGAAGACGAGGGATGAAACTCATCATCCATGCCTCACAAAGCAATTCAGCCATTTATCTCAAACTTTTCATTCATCCAGCAAATTTCAATCAAGTAAGTAGGAACATTCTATCGTGAGCGTGGCCAGGCGGTCACTGGGCCATGCCCCCCCAAACTTTTAAAACCGATCATGGAACGACAGAGTTTTCAGTCATTACGGCTACAAAACATCAATCTTATCAAAAATAGAAGGTCATCCAACAAATTTAAGGAAGAAGTCGGCAAAACTTGAGACAGAAAATACTGGCCTCCGAAAAAAGGTTGTTCAAGTTTCAATCTTTACATTTGCTAAAGCGTTCCGCTAAACTTTGCTACCAAGTAAATCAGTATACACTAGAAGTTTTTTAAGATACTCTGCTTTCAAAAGGACTTTTCAACAAATTTAAAATAAAAATTGACAGAATTGGTAATCAGAAAATATCGACCTCAAAAACAAAGTGGAAATATACACAATTGAGCCTCAGAAAACATCGCCTTCCAAAAAAAGTTATCCAACAAATTTCATAATTTTGGCTCCTCCCTAAATTTTTTCTGGATAAGGCATGCTATAAGTTAAGGCTTATACAAATTCAGACGCTTTTAAAGTTGAAAATAGGATTACATCACAATCTGAATTTGGGTGAGCTCAAAGCACAGCTGAATTTGCTTTTATGAGCTCCCCTTTTCGAAAGCCCTCGGCACGCCAATGGCTGTGGCACGTTCACACTATTGCTTCAAATACAAGACAGAATACAAAAAGTGCTATTTCGCGCTTTAGCTCAAAAGTTATGATTCGCTTTACAAACAAACGAAAAAACAAAGATGAAATTATTTGTCTAGTTCCACCATAATCATTGGTAAAAAAGTTTATATTTTAACTAGGTTAATGCAGGTTTTGTAATGCATACATTATAAAAATCGAGTCTCTGCAAATATGTATTTACAGGCTTTCATCAAGATTATCTGGGGCAAGACTTATTCCTTTTTCACTGAGCATTGACGGCTGAAGATTTTTCGTTCGGGAAATAGCATTCCTCCGTGAAATTGCAGAAGATTAACAAGGGATTCAGCAATTTTAGTTGCATTGCTAAACTCCTCATGTGTAATAGCCACATCCCGTCCTTGTCAATCAAATCAAAAATCCGCTCCAATCTTTGACTTTTTTGCTTTTGCTTTTGCTTTATTTGCCATATTTATCCTCCATTCACGAGAGAGCGAATTGTATTGCTATACTTTGGACGGTAAGTCCGCACTCGCTTGGGAGTTGCCTTTTTCGAGGTTTATGGGCCACCTGTCTTCCACATAAAGGTGGGGCGTCCCGTTAAGTGCCATGCCCAAGGACACAAGAAGCGAACTTGCCGGCTCGTTCTCCACAGACTCCCCTAAATGCCGAGCGCCAAGCAGGGAAGCTGCGGATGCCATTTTTTTAAGTCTTGTGGTATGACTCGACAAGGGGAATGAACCCCAGGTCTACCGACTGCGAAGCAGACGCTCTAACCACTACGCCATCTGACGAGCAGCAAGGCTGTCTATCACCAGAGTAGATAAATATACTTCGCCGACCATTTGACACATCGCCTAAAGCAGAGCTGCTCTCGAAGGTCCAGTCGGAGAAATTTAGTATTTCCAGAGATCTGGTGGAATTTTTGATTTGCAATGATAAAAATAAAACTATCATTACCATTAAATACAGAAAAATACTTGGATTTTCTCATAGTGTACACTAATCATCAAAATCAAAAATAATATGCGCTTATTGTGCTCTATTCTTCTAATTTTGTGAAAAAAGCGCACTTCTTATTTTTCGCCAGTTCTTAAAACTTGGTCCATAAAAGTAACACCAAATCAAAGACGGTGGTGGGGTGTTTGGCACTGGTACCATACAGTGGGCAATCATGTGCGGCAGTAAGATTTGCCAACACTATGCCTAACCTATTTTCTAGAAAGCGATGCTCAACGTCATAGATTAGTTTAAACACTTTATCGATAATGCGTTGACCTAGCCTAAAACCAACTTTGGGGGTCAAAAACAGGTTGTAGACGCCTCAAGAGTAAACGCTCAAAAAGCTTGTAAAAAACCCTCAGCAGCGATATGCGCTGAAAGCTCTTTCAGTCATTAGCTGCATTGCCAGGTTTTGATACTGGGATAACGGTGATCAGTCGCCATATTGTTGGAATTGTTTGGTAGGTCACCCAGGCTGTGTTGGATTTTTGAAGCCATGTAAGGCATTTGGGGTCAAAGTGCTTCGAAATATAGGTGACGGAATATTGTCTTGGTTTTGAGCTTTACCACATTTGATCAGTTAAATTGCAGAAGCAAGTTTGGTGGACGAGACAGGCATAAACAACAGATCTTCAGCACTGGAAAATAGGTTTTCTCCTGTTTTTCATGCTAATCATGTTGTTTGTTACTCCTCTTATAGACGCCGTCAGTAAATGCTAAGAATGTGCAGTTGCGCCAAAGGCAAGACAATTTTTTGATATTTTGTTTGAAAATAACTTAGTATTGAGAATAAGTCCACAAAGTTTGGTAAAAAAAAGGCAAGGGCTTTTTTGCCATCTGTGGCTGTTCTTACTGTTACTCATCCTGGAGCTTGAGGTCCAGTTTTAACATTTTCAGGTCCGGATTCGGACCGCGGCCGGCCGGTTGAGTAATCCTGGCTTAGACTGTCACACTCGTGGGACCTGTACTAGGTCCACTGTAGTGGATAATCTGTCAGTACTTTGCGAAACAGTATCACACGTGAATAAGTGGCGGTTGTCGCAGGTGCACTAAGTCCAACAACTGTTCGAACAATAGTGCTGTCACAGCCCAGTGGTCACAAGGTCTTATAGTAATGCAAGAGGCTAGCGATGCCACCAGTAATACGGCTTTGCAGAGTAGTGAAAGACCATCCACTACAGTGAACCTAGTATTAGGTCCCACAAGTGTGACAATCTAATCTATGCTTTATTAAAAGCCTCTAGCTTCTTCTTGGTCACCAACTACACTGAAGTGACCTAACAGGTCGAAACAGTGTCACTGTCTGGAGTTTGCCAAGTGCATCGCTAGCCTCTTGCATTACTACAAGAGCTTGCGACCACTGAGCTGTGACAGCGCTATTGTTCTAACTGTTGTTGGACTTTGTACATCTGGGACAACCGCCACTCATTTACGAGTGACACGGCTTCGCAGAGTACTGAAAGACTATCCACTACGGTGCACCTACTGTAGTACAGGTTCCACAAGTGTGTCGGTCTAAGCTGTGCTTTGTTAAAAACCTCTAGCTTCTTGTCGGTCACTAACCACACTAAAGAGACCTGATAGGTCGAAACAGTGTCACTGTCTGCAGTTTGCTAAATGCATCGCTAGCCTCTTGCAATACTATAAATGCAATTAAAGTATAAATTTAAAATGTCAAAATATGGTGATGCCTCATCAGCATTCTGAACTTTCTTTAACACACACCAGCATCTCACATACCATCCATCCACAGGTCTCCCACACAAAATTAAATCTGTAGTAGAATATTGTAGGCTACTCCATCCACAGTGTTTTCCGCATAAAATCTAAATATGCTTCCTGGCAATTTTAGATCATGCCATCAATTCATTGCTGCATTACTGCATAGATCTTATGTAAGGGGGACGCTTTCAACATATAGGCTATCACATAGGCACTTCACATGACTCAACTGCATTACGCTAGAATCAACATGCAGGGATAGCATATTACAATGTCAGCATATTATCGTCAGTATAACACAAAATAACAATACGGGACAACGTTGTTTCGGATTACTGACTCTCATCAGCCGTATGCCTATTTTCTGCAACACCTGTACAAAACGTTCCTGCCACCCAGTGATGGGATTCAAAATTTTAAGAACAGGTTCTCTTTTGAATCAAACTCACTAACAACAGGTTCCCTCATTTTAGAAAGCCCATTCGTTGCGGTCGTCTAAGGTCTATAACAAAACACAAGAACGGGTTCACTGATTATCACGACACTTCAAGAACGGGTTCGAACGGACCGGTGCGAACCCCCTGAATCCCATCACTGCTACCACCCCTCTGTGCAAAAGTCTACTGTACAAAACTGTACAAAGTTCTCCCAACACCCCAATATGCTAGTACAGATTTAATTGCGTGTGGGAAACCTGTGGATGGCTGGCATGTGACATGCTGGTGTGGTTTGAAGAAAGTTGAGAATGCTGGGGAGGCATCACCATATTTAGAAATTTGAAGTTTTAGCATTCTATAAAATTGGAAAATTTAAAATGTATTTCGGCTCATCGGCAGAAAAGTTAACGTGGATCGACGGTTGAGAAACATTGAGTTAAAATGCGATGAAATTGAGATGTTTTCGCAGTGGAAATGGAAAGTTGTTTTTATTTTCTAAATCGAAAAAGTGCTTAATTTGGCCACTTCAGGTGGCAGTGCTGGGGTCAGTTCTGGGGCCAGTGCTAGGGTCAGTGCTTTGCCGCGAACAAACTCAAGCTGTGTCAACCTTTTGAAAGAAGTGATGGCAGCAACAGGAACAACCATAGCTCCCTTTGTCGTGGCCATGAAACCAGGGGCGTACCGTAGGTTTTGGCCGCCCTGTTGGGAAGTAAATAACGCTCTCTCATTTTCCATGAAGCATATCATAAATATCGGCGTTAGAAATCTGTGTTCAGGCTCAATTACAATTTTGTCTCTCAGTTAAAAATGGCCATCCTCTGGAACTGGATGCTCTGTGCGCACCCCACACACACTTTACATCTCTCCCTACGCCATTGCATGACATTTTGTTTGAAAAAAAGTGAAAACTCTATTTTTAAAGATACACAACAAATTTTCCTTAAAACACTTTAAAATTGGGTAATTTGACCAACAAACATCTAAAGGAAAAAATTTTTAGAAATGTAATTACGGCTAAATTTTGGTAAGTTTTCATTTACAAAAACTGGGAAACGAACGCTTTACTGTATGTTCAAGATTGAAATGGCAAAACTATTTAAGGACTTCAGAAGACGAAAACAAACATTGATTGAACTCATTCTAAGACATGAATATTTGTTGAGAACAGAGTTAGAGAAAAGAATGGAAGGAAGGCGTCCAAGAGGAAGAAAAGGAATGATGATGATGGATAACATAGAGGTCAAAAAAAGTTACGAAAAGATAAAGAGTAGTGCCGAAGATCGAGAGGAGCAGCAGAATAATGTTATGAGAGATCTGCCTTGAGACATACTATTATCTTTCATGATAACAAAAACCCTGGTTGTCCGCCAGTTTGCCAACAATCAACAAACACCACAGTGATATGCTTCAGCGTTGGTGAGATATTTTTTTGTGTGCTGGGCGACAGGGTGGTTGTTAACCAAGGGCTATTCCCGTAACTTGTCTTTTAAAGTCCCAAAAAGATAAAATTTTGGCAGTGCCAGATCAGGGCTTTACTGCGGATGTGGCAGGACTGTCCAGATAAACTTGGTTTTACATTCCGTGGTCTTCAGGCTTATGAATGGCATGGTATTATCAAGATGCGAAAACAATATTTTCTTCTTTGCTAGCCTGATAAAGAGAATCTAAGCCTTTAATTTGGTCAACGTTTGGTTATAACGTTTTGAGTTGACGGTAGATCCTCGTTTCAAAAAATTCTAGAGGATGATGCCGTTGGCGTACTAGAAGACAGTTCACATCAGTTTTTTGTTTTTGGGGAATTCTAGCAGTGCTATTTTATTAATTAGCGGTTAGATTATTGTAGATGATGGTAACACCAACTTTTTCGCCAGGGACAATTCGGCCCTGGAATGCATTTTTTGGGTTAATATCAGTCCAACAGTTCTAGTCTGACGTTTATCAGATGGTATTTCTGCATCCGAGTAAGCATCTGTGGAACCGACCGGGAACGTATTTTGCTCTACCCAACCAAGAATGTAAACTTTTTTTCTCCATTCACATCTCGCCCAACTCCACACATATTTTATTCACTTCTATCCGCCGATTGCATTTGATGAGTAAATCAAGAAGAGCTTGATTTTTTTGATTGGTGGTTGTTTTTGGGCATTGGGACAAGGGTTTTCACTAACGTCTCTGTTACCTTTTTGGAATTGTTGAACTCATTTTCTAAGTGCGTTCACATCCACTGTCTCACCGCCGCAAACATTTACCAAGGTCCTGTGGATGTCAATTGTTTGCACTTTTTCTGCCTTTAAACACTCAATGCCACATCTCTTTTTACAGACGCTCATTATGATCAAAAGTTCTTTTTAAAACTGTTCTATCGAAAAAATTTTATGTAAGGTTTAAAATCATTTCTTTCCAGAATATTTCACACTACAAAATCAGAGAAAAACAAATTTGTTAGGGAAAATCAATTCATCAACTCGCCAAGACCTTGCAAAATTTACTTTTGGTTCGCAACTAGACAAACGCTGCCAAGCTCTGGTCCAACTATTGCATAGGTTCTTTACCGTTGAAAAATTCCCTGCTGGTGGGGAATAGCAGGCATTGCAGGTGAAGTTTTAGTAATCATCTTAAGGCAGAGGTTCCTGGATAGGACGTTTTATGAAGCCTGCTGTGGCGTCAGAACCTCATATCTTTGATGCCTCATTTTCGAAGATGAAACCATATAGTGCCTTAAGTGACCCTTTTTTTGGAGAGATTAACTTAAGTTGAAGGCATTTTTGCCCTCATTTTTGATATTATGACATGGTTTTGGAAGTTTTGGAAATGTGTTGAGAGCTTATTCTTCCCGGTTTCTAACTTGATTGATTGGGTAATGGGAAAGTACCCTTGAACAAGTAGCCAAGAACCGAGAGTAACCTAGAAACTCGACTGTTAAGTTAGCCTCAATGAAAGTCATCAATGCGTCACCATCATAACGTAGCATCAGTAAATCTAACTTCAAGTGGAATTCGATGGGACTGTGATAAGATATATAGTCGATAATTGAGACTGATATGGCAGCCGCAACCATAACATTTCTTCTAAACGGTATTTGAATAAATTTTCATTTACTTTCTCAACATAATTTTTCTGAAAACTTCTGCTGCACGTGTTGAAAAGAGAAGATTGGAGAAGATTTGGCATTGCTTCTACACAAGAATTGGGGCGTGACAGCCGTGGTGGTCACCTGACGTTTTTTGTGAGAACTGTATTAAAGTAAGGATTTTGCAAAGCCTTGATGAAGCTTGGTGAAAGCAACAAGGGATAGAGGCAGGTTTGCTCCCTCCACCACCAAAGTAGGGTGAAAGATGGTCTCACTTATCTAATTGAAAACCGATGTGACACTTTAGTCCCGATCGTGCTGGTGTGCCGAAGTGAAAATGACATGAAGGCGGCACGGGTTTATATATGCCAACGTCAACGCGCTTGCACTAATAGTTCAGTATTATGCTACAATGGCGGAGTAATTCTACGCCTATCGTACGGTGAAGGGTTGTCTCGAACTTGAAACCAGTGTGCGATAGTGGTTGGGGGAAGGGTATAGGTTTGATTTCGATTTGTCGTAATTTTTACGGACTATCCTTATGGCTGTCAAGTCTCCCGATTTCGTCGGAGTTTTTCGATTTTTCTTTCTTTGAATACTTTCTCCCGATCTCCCGACTTAACTAAAAATCTCCCGATTTACATTTAGCTCAATTTATTTGCCAAAAAAAATTATCAAGTTTTGAAGCTATTTTATTTTATTTTTGCTAGTCTTTTATTTACCTTTCGACTTTCTACATCGTGTTGTCTAAAATAAGGATTTCATTTTTTACCAAATGAGCATTCATTGTTAACGATTGAGACGAAACAATAATCTTTACTTTTGGCGCCAGCTTCACCATTGTGTTCAATGCATTATGGCATTTAAAAATGGCTGCTCTCGGAGGATAGCGTATAAGAGGTGATCAGCTGAATGGAACATCAGTAAATCAATTACCGGTAGCTAAAAAGAAAAAGTACGTTCGCAAATTTAAACAGGGGTGGCTGAAAGATAAACTATTTATTTCTAATTCGGATTGAAGCGCTAGTATTTATTTCTAGAAGTTTTAAATGTGATGGGTTTATAAAATGCTGTTCCTGTGGGATAGATATTAATGTAGCTCGAGTTGAAAAACGATTAAACGAAACATATCATATCAGAGAATTACTATAAGCTGCCGAATACACTCAGAGAATTAGTATTTTGTTTCCAAAGGAAGAGATGAGATAGATGAAGTTATTTTTGCGGAGACTGTAATGTTCGTGACGCAAAACAGCAAGAGTAAACGCAATGGATTTTCAAAAATGGTCAGCGACATCTCTCTGGACAGTGAATTGGCCAAGAAGCATCGAGCAGGAAAACTAAAACTACACAAATCACAAAAGGAAAGGGGAATCAGTTTTTGGTTCTGAAGGAACCAAATGTGCAAGTGTGTGTATGAGGAGATAATTTTAGGGTGGTTATTCACAATTTTGTTTTTCTTTCTTATCTTTAACCTTCTGTCAGTAAAAAATGATCGAGGCCTTAAGCATGTGACAAATTCATAAGAACCTACTCGCTTAGAAGTTACTATTTTTTTGTAAACCTTGCACCTAATTGGTAACGCAGCATACGAGCGAAAGGGGCATTAACAATTATTAAAATGATTATGCAAAGAAACAACAATGAGTATACCACCCAACCAATTTAGACGAGACCATCCCTGGACGCGTTTTGTCCATTTAGACTCATCAGCAGGGCCCGTCACAAGCAAAAGTAACCCACTCATTAACGTTATCCTTAAATAAAAACGAGCAATGCACACGCAGAAGCACTAAGACTTCAACCGACGACGTATTGCGTTGCTTAACAGGGAGGGTTGACGAATTGGTTGGTTTTGGCTGCATATCCACTGGGAGATCAGTTTACACACTGATCTGAAAAAGCAGATTAAGCGCTGCATATACAGTATAGCCTAGCGCCTTGTCTTTGCAATGCCATCACGCTCGGGGCGAGTGCGTTGACAATTCACAAGGTTGGAGCCGGGCGACCTTTGATAGACGTGTCGAGCAAATCCATGCCAACGAATTTTCACTCTATCTCACTTTGCAGTAAACCGGGCCTCCTACAGTGAAACAGGCAAATCCATGCCAACTCTTTTCAAGTAGAAAAAACTGTTAATGCCCCTTTCATTAATTTAATAATTGTCAATGCCCCTTTCGCTCGTATGCTGCGTTACCAATTAGGTGCAAGGTTTACATTTTCAATCTTCGCCTATAATTTTCATACTATTGTTTTCCAAATGACTTTGCTGGCATCTAGTGCAATTTGTTGTTTAAAATCCACCAAGCAGATAAAATTATCGTGAAACAGTTTATCCAAGATTTCAAAAACGCAGCTTAGGAGCACACATGGTAATTGAATCAAGTTGTGTGATTGGGGCAGTCTCATTGCAAGAATGATACTCTACATTGCAAGGCATAAATCATGCACAGCAGCATTTTTTACAGGTGAAGGAAAAAAGCGCTAAACATAAAAGGGAGTTTGAGGCGCAAAGCCCTCCAGAATTTGTTATGCTTGTACAAAATATTTCCCAATCAGACAGTTTTCAATGTTGACAGATATGTATCTTTTGAGGCCGATTTTTAAAGCCACGGATTTTAGCAATGAACATGAATTGCAGAACTGTTGCAGAATGTAGAATTCGTAGAGTTAGGGAAGATTGACGCGTCTATTCAAAACTCTTTAAAACATCACCAACAAGGTTAAAGGCTATGTTGTTGTTGTTGTTACCCAACCCCTTCCGAGGGATGGGGGCATGACGGAAAACCGTGAAGTTCCAGAAACCGGGCAACTCCCCAGGACCAGAGGTCGTAGAGAAGCAGAGAGTCGTTAAAGAGCAAACGGCGCAAAGAGTCCGTAGCTAGACTGTGCAGAATGAGATCAGAGGTGTCCTGGGACGAGTGTCCGCAGGTACTGCAGGAAGGATTCTTCATTCTGCCAATCCTATAGAGATAAGAACTTAACAGTAGGCTGTGTCCATTGTAGCGTAAACGAGAGAGGACACGGCGAGCGTGACGAGGGAGCACAAGTTCCTCGGTGGCAATCGAGGGAACTTGTGTGCCAAAGAATTTAGATGAGACAGTACGCTTCCAGTCCGAGAAAAGAGAAGAGTGGATACGAGAGATAAAAGGAGAGAGAGACCACAAGGAATTGCCGAGGGCGCAAGTAGCGCTCCCCGTCTGGCAAGCCCATCAGCCGTGTCGTTTCCCGGGAGAAACGAGTGTCCGGGAACCCATTGTAGCCTCATAGAACCGGAGGAGAGAAAAGACAGTTCCTCCCAGATTTTCCAGAGAGATTGAGGTAAAAGGAAAGATGGAGGAGAGGACAGGGTGGTGAAAACAGAGCAAGAGTCAGATAGGAAGAGAAGAGAAGAGAAATGACAGGCTTGTTGGTGCTGCCGAGACCAGCAAAGAGCTTGCAGAATGGCGCAGGCTTCAGCGGAAAAATTTGAGCATACTTGGCCTGCTGAAAAGGAAAGAGTGGCCTCAGTGCCACATAGAAAGCAGTTGGCAAGGACGCCGGAGCTGCCTTTGCCAAGAGGAAAAGGAACAGAGCCGTCTGTCCAAAGCACCAAATCGTAAGTTGGGAGAAAGAGTCAAGGTGAGCGAGAGGCGTATCTTGGTAATAAAGAGGGGCATTAGAGCGGAGGAATGGAGTGGAAAGGGTGAATTCCACGGTGAAGGAAGGCAGGTTCTATGGAGATGAGGCAGGGAAAGCAAGGAGAGCCTCCCTAGGGGAAGTAGAAGGAAGCATAAGCGGGTGAGTGGACGCAAAAGCTCTCCAGGAAGATCTACAGATTCTTGGTTTCACTCCAAGTCTGGCCAAACCTGAAATGGAAAAGGAGTTTGGGAGACAAAGAGCCCGCTTATAAGATGACAGAGTAAAATGAGTCAGGGTGACTCGTAGGAGAGGTAGAAAAGCCTCGGAGAGTAGAAGTGGGACGAGAGGCAACCGGAGATGGCGCGACTAGCCGCTCGGAGAAGGAGTTCCAATTTGGTGATATTAGTAACGCTTAAAAACGGAAACTATTCGGTTGAAGCATAAATGAGAAGGGGCCGAAGAAAGGTTTTATATAGAACAAAGAGGGACTCCTTAGAGGGGCCCCATGAGGAAGCAGAGATACAGCGTAAGACCTTAAGAGAGGGGAAAACTTGGCCTTGATCGAAGATACAAGCTTAGAAAAGGAGATAATGCGGTCGAAGGTGACCCCAAGAAAAGTTGGAGTGGGATTGAAACGGAGGCGGAAGTTGAATAAATGGATAGCTTGGTGGTAGGTAGGTAATAATAGGTTGGACTGGAGGTTAGCTTGGTGGGGATCCACTGAGAAGAAGGAGGCCTCACATTTGCTCAGATTGAGAGGAAGACATCAGTACTCAAACCATCGCTCCAATCGAAACAGAACTCCTTGTGTGGCCTCCACTGCAGTGGGGACCGAGGGAGAGGAGGACCAAATGGCCAGATCGTCAGCATAAGGAGAGCAGCTGACGGAAGAAGGCAGAGAGGCCGGAAGATCATTCATGACAAGAGAGAAAAGTACAAGGCCAAGAATGGATCCTTGCGGAACATCTCAACGGACTCGAAAGCAACAACTTTTGTGATTTTGAAAAACCACGAAAGCGCGCCTATCAGAAAGGAAAGATTGAGTCTAACGAGCAAAGCAAGGAGGAGGCCAGCCGAAATGAGTTTGTGGAAAAGAGCGGGATGCCAGACAGAGTCAAAAGCTTTCAAGAACTCGATAGTAGAGAGGATCGTCCGAGAGTCCGGTCTGGGTTTGTTAAACTTAACCGAAATGAACTGAGCAACGAACAGAATTTGATCTGGAGTAGACTGTCCGGGGCGGAAACCGATCTGCCGGGGAGAGAGAATGGAATTAGACTCCAGAAAGAAGACTACACGGGATAGCATGATGTGTTCAAACAGCTTTGAGACGCAAGACGTGAGAGAGATAGGCTGGAAGGAAGCAGGTCAGTCAAAAGGCTTTCCCATCTCGTGGATGAGAACAATAGAAGATGTTTTCCAGATGGAAGGAAAGGAAAGCAAAGACCAGGAAAGATTGAAAATGTGAAGAAGAAAATCCATACCAGAGCAAGGAAAATGCTTTAGCGTGGGATAGGCAACTTTGTCTGGGCCAGTGGCAGTGAGCATGGAAAGGTTAGAGGCAGCCGCAAGAAACTCAGCGGGGGAGAAGGTGGAGAAAAAGAACGAGTGAGACTCTTCAGGGCACGTGGTACGGTGGAGCTTGGAAAAGTAGCCTCTGGCTCTGATGCGTAAGGCCTCTGGCCGGGAGACAGCAAAGTGACATTTCAGGTAATCGGTGAAGACCGAAGCCGATTCCCTGGGAGAGGAACAGTTGGGGAAGTTGAGAGAGGAGGAAGAGAAGCCAGCGGCAGAACGTAGGAGAAAGTACACAAATTTAGGGTTAGATTTGGGTGAGAGAGAAAAGCAAGTCGTCTGCCATGCCTCAGCCTTGGCCTTGGCAATGACAGACGATGCACGTCGGGAAGTGGAGATATAAGCCTCGCGATGTTCATCACTTCTGTGAGCGGCAGCAAAAGCCTTACGTCTTTCACCAACCGCATCTTCCACTTCAGCAGACCACCAGGCTTTAGGATGGCGTCTGATGTGGCCGAAAGGAATGGAAGATTTGGCCGCATTCAGTGTCAGAGAAGTAAAGAGAGCTGCAGCAGAGGCAAGAGAAAATGACGAGTATTCCTCTGCAGAAGGCAGTGAGAGTCAAAGTAAAAGGCAAAGTCATCCCAACGAGCTTTCTGAAAATTAAAGGAAGGGATAAGTTCATTGGGGCAAAAGACCGGAGAAAGAGGGACAGCTAGTAGAATTGGTAGGTAATCAGAACCTGGTCCTGAAGCACTTCCCAGGAGCAAGATAGGGCGAGAGAGGAGGAAGCGAAGGAAAAGTCAGGGGAGAAGCGACTGCCAGAGGAGAGATGGAGAAAAATAGGTATGTTAGGATCATTGAGGGAAAGGAGGTTAGAAGAGATGACCCAATCAAATACTTTCTCTCCACTGGGGTCAGAAGTACCTTTTGAGTCCCAGAGGGGGTGATGGCAGTTGAAGTTCCCCAGAATGAAGAGATTTCTGGAGAAGGGAAGGGTGGAAGGCGAAAAGGAGTCGGTTCTGCTATCCTCTGGAGAAGAGCGAATAAGGGAACATAAACATTAAGGAATGAAAGTGAGGAGAAGTTGTTTATAGAGATGTTGACTCCTACCTAATCAGAGTAGAAATCGAGCGAAGAAAGAGAGGAGGTAGAAAGTTTAGAGAAGAATAAGCCCGGCCTGACAAATATGATAACGCCACCGCTAGCGTGCGGTTAAAGGCTATCATAGAGGGATACCTATTGGAATTTTGTTTCATTCGCTGGCCTCTACTTTCTTTGGCAAGAATGTAAATAGCTTTTGATTATTGAAAGGGAAAGATATTGCACTAAGAGCTCAAGCGATCGCTTTATAAGCAAATAATGCTGCGTTTACACGTGCGTGCAACCAGGAATAAAACTTCTTAGCGATATTTAGAGATTTTGAGATGAGGTTTCGCTGCTTGATGAGCGCAAACAGAGCAGCGTTCTCTTAAAATTGATGCCGAGACCACTTCAATTTCTTAACTGTGTCACTGGCTGTTGTGAAGTTTACCTAAACTTTAGGACTTGTTTTTCAAAATAACATTTTTTCCTTTGCCCCGATCTGAGTTAGGCTATAAGTTTGTTTTGTCACTGACGAGATATCTTTATCATATGGCTTAACATATACTACGGGAGGCTGCTCTATAGCAACTTGTGTTCAGACTAGGGCATTGATCTTGGACTGCCTATGATGATTTTTATCTTGGACTTGGACAAGCAGTTTTTAGTTACAAGTCCAAGTTAAATATTATTAAATGTGGCCTATTATGAAATGGTAACTTTTGTACACAGTGTTGTACGCGTGAACAAAACAAATTGTTGCCGCCAAAGTTGACGCAAGCCGCTTAAAACGTTAACGCCCTTATCATTGTCGCTAACAACAAAAAAAGTGACGCCGTTAGCGTTATCGCTAAATAGCGCGAATTTACTCATAGGATAAAATCCTTAAGCTTCAATTCAATTAAATCTTTTTTGCGATTTAACCTAATAATTATATTTTATTTCCTACCAATAACACAGTCATACCAAAATGTTTCATTTGTGAGCCTACTCACGTTTTGTTTTCATGCTGGTAGCAGGCAGTTGGGGAAATTTGAAATGAGAAACACAAAATCACAATATTAACAACTACAATAACAAATGCAGAAGAAAAGAAAATGTCAGTCAAATTTTTTCAAAAAATTAAACGCTTTGTGCTAACGTTTAAAATTGCGCAAAACAGGTCTCGCTGCTACCGTTTTTGTTAACGTCTGAAAAGATTGCCGTCGCTAGCGTTAACGAAAAAGTTAATGCCTTTAATTTGACTGTGAGAACGTCCAACAATGGTTGTACAGTACACCAGCCATAATGAGCCAAGGGCTAATATTAAGATTTGCACTCGGCTGATTTTTTCGATCCAGGGGCAAAGCTATACTAACGGTAAGAGTGCATTTTTATCATCTATGATTTATGCTTTAAATTCATGTTTAATGGTGTCACGAATAAGTAAATTTGCTTCGTTGAAATAGTGTATGTATCGTATAGTTTCTGTAATTTGTTGCTTTCGTTCTGCTGTAATTATTTTGTTCGTGAATCTAGAATTATCTCGAATCTAAACTTGCTTTTTACCCGGTTGTTTTTGAAAAAAACTTTTTTTCCAGTTAAGATTTGTATGGTATGTGCCCTCTTTATGACGTAATAATCGTAGATCATGTGTTCGTGTTCAAGACTGGTCCAAAACACACTTTTTTTTTCTCAAAAGTTTTCGATTGCCGATCACTTAATTTATTGCCGGTGCTTTTTTTGTCATGTGATGTCATTCTTGAATTTTCTGGATCGCGTTCCTTTCATATATACAAGGCGACGAGATTTTTGCTCATGCAGAGTGAAGAAAGAATGAGAGTAACAGAAAGCATAGAGAGACGGATAGCGTGTTATTCTGTGGTGCTTTGTTGTAGAGTATTAGCGTGACAAGAATCAAGCAGTTAATTGATCGATATAGTTTTTTCTGATCGGTTTCTGATTGATGCATTAGAGTAGATTGTTTTGTGTGATCGACGAGTGAAGAAATTTAAAGTCTCGAAGTATTTTGTGAATATACATGTATTTTGTTATGTTCTTGATTGAGAAGTGCGTGGTTTAAAGTATCATCGTTAAGCATTTAGTAGAAGCCAATCTTCACCAAGTGGTTATGTTGCAGTCAGAATTAATTACACAGACCAATAAAAATTTTTGCCATATAAGATGAAAGCAGTTTAAGGGTAAATTGGGGGCGCTGAGTTCGTAAATGACGTTATCTTTTGCAGATCGGCTCTAGTTCTTGAGATATTTTGAATTTTTTATTTATTTTTTATGGTAATTAGGGCTACTTTTAAATGGGCATTAATATAGAGCTGGTCAATGAATAAAATGTGTTTTCGATGTAACTGATCCATATCGGTCTGACATGAATGATTACTGAACCAAAGCAGACAAAGCTCTTAATTCACGCAATCAACAATGCATGCTATATAGTAAACGCGCAATGTTCAACATTATAAAAAACTACAAAGAGTTGTATCGGTCCATCATTTGCAAAACACAGCCTCTGTAACAAACAATTACATGGGGATGTTTATAAACTTATAGCAATATTAACTAGCACGTCACACTGGGTTTTAACTGTTTATCAGAAGAAAAGTTTGCTCATGTGATTTCTGGCTATGGCTTTGTTCAGTACAATCACGGATCAATGTCCAGCACTAATCTGCCATCATGTGAGAGTCCCAACAACCTTGGTATGTTTCTTTCGTTGTCCTAATGTCTTGATGGAACCTCTTCCTTTGTTCCTCGCTGACATCACGAAGATTCTCTGGGAAATAGTCTAGATAGCTAAATAGATAGTGAAGTTTAATGCTCATCCTTACACCAAAAGCTTGAAAGCTTTGGAGCATCACATCCACAAGGTTCCGGTAGTAGCTAGCTTTTGTGTTACCTATAAACTATCATATCATTGAGACATATGAGCACCAGGAAGCCCTCGTAGCCACTGTCATGCGAGCAGTGAAGGTTTGATCTTGCATCACTTTGCGAATTTGGGGTCCATCAAAAATATTTGCAGTAAGTTTTTCTATGTTGAGACCAGGAAAGGTTTTAGCAATATGATTAAAACAATCATCATCTTTATCAAGAGTTTTCACAAATTATTTCATCAGACCCAACTTTATGTGAAGCGGAGGCAGGATAATGCGATCCCGATTAACCAGTGGCTCTTTTATGATATTTTTATCGCCTACTGCAAGATCTTCTCGTGCCGGCCGATACTTCTTTACCCAGTGCTAATCACTAGCGCGACTGTCGCAGTAACAAAAAAACAAGGGTGTTTGGTATACCTCCTTGCTGTCCCAACAAAAATTTGAACATTTTAAAGTCTACGCCAATGACCCAGTTGTGCTCACTTTAGCGCAGTTTCTGCAAAACCCATCTTCACATTCAGGTCGTGTTCTTTAACAATCACGGAATGTTCTATTGGAACACATGCAAACTTGTTGCCATTGTGAAGTAACACACATTTCAAACTTTGTCTGGAGCTGTCTACAAACAATCTCTATTCATCTGAGTTGTACTCTGGAAGACCCATTTCTGAAAGGAGGCCTTGGATGTTGTTGCAATAAACAAAGTTATCTTCCATAGTGAAGAAACGAATCAACAAAACATCTCTACCACGGTAGAATGTAATTTTAGTTCCCGAATCCAGTATACCATGTTCTCCAAGACGAGATGCCAAATTTCAGTCGATTCCTTGGATAGGCCGAGGTCACGAACTAGGTCATTTGGTTGGCCTCGATTAAAGGGTTTTGATTTTGCACTGAGGGAAGAGGCTGCAGCAGCCATGCTCGAAGAGCTAGTAATATTACTGTCGCTGCTATCAGTATCATCCATTGCTTCCAGTAACATTTCATCTGCAGTAAAGTCAGATAAGGAAGTGAAAACTGGAACTGGAACTTCAGCGCAATGTGGCATAAGTCGTCGAGCAGACTCAATATCAGGATAATACCGATTTTTCTTCTTTCGCTGACTCCATCCAGACATATCTACCATGCAAAAACAACAATCATCATGGTGATTTTTGGGCTCACGCCATACCATAGGAACCGCAAACTGCATCGAACTGACTTTGCCTTGGGTCCAAAAGCGCAGCGTTTCTGTACAATGTTTGCACATCTTGTGAGGTGCCCAAGACTTGTCTTGGTCCCCTAACTTCATGCCAAAGTAGGCTTCATAAGCTAAATTTTCTCTCATTGAATTGATACTTTGCCATTATATATTCACCGCAAATGTAGCAAAATACGTCTGAATTGTTTCGGCATTGCCATCGCGTAGTGCTCATCTCTACTACTTTCTCATATACAGTTTTATTCAAGACAATGTAACTAAATTTTCCTGCAAATAAATATATGGTATCCATTAAAATGTTCGCCAAAAAGCAGCAATTCATCATTCATTATGTCCTCAAATCCGCAAAATTTAGCACTTTAGTTACCTAAATGGCACATGCTTTCCACACTATACTGCCTTTAGGCCTTACCATGGTTATTTCAACGCACAGGGGAGGACAAATAAACTAAAACTGATAACTACTCTCTAAGAAGAAATATAAACGTAATAAAGAGAAACTTTTGATAGGAGTAAGTCGTAAATTTTATGGTTATTAGCTGACAGTAATGCTTTAAACCGCATCAGGCTTTCATATATCATCAACATGACGACCTGTTTTTATACGAATCGATATACATATAGGTTGTATGGAGTAAATGGACACTAAGTGACTAAACGTTGAATGGGAAACCAAGTAATATTACATTAAAGAAGCTTCGCATGCTTGAGAATGCACCGTGCTCAAGCAAAATTGTAAAAAACAAAAGTAAAAATATCCTCTAAACTATAGCCAATTCGGCAAAACTAAGCGCATTTTCATACTCAGCGCCCTCGATTTAGCCCTAAAACGATTCAATATCTTTTGCCTTTTGACAAAAAAATTTTTTGTTGGCCTGTGTTATTCGAGCGACACTATAAGTCGCCTCAATTTTATAAAAAAAAAAATTAAAGTTGAGATAGAACCGAAATTCTATTTACGCGACAAAGTGAGCACTGGTTGATAAGCAAAATTTTGCTTCGCAGTCAAACCCGCCTAAAAATTTCTGCAAGTTCAATATACTGTTTAGGATCCTCTTTGGAGTCGCAAGTAGGTCTACTGTCGGTGCATGCATCAATTTTACAAAAAGTAGAAGTCATCAAGAGCCCGACGACGTCACCATCGTGAGCATTGAAAACACAGTCATGAAACAACACTTACTTTTTTTCTACATAACAAACTAGAATATCGAAACAGTTGTACTGAAGCAGTAAATTTTTATTGGTATAGCGTAATCAGTTTATAAATGAATCACAAAAGCATTTGAAACTAATTTTTGTACAAATTGTATCTGACAGAAGGTCTATATGGTCTGAGGTGATGATAATATCCTCTGTAATAACTCGGTCTGTAGGTTTGATAATAATTGTTTAGATTCTAATAGTATTCAGCAGTTGTTCGACAACTCAAATTCCTGTCAGAACAGAAAAAATATATTATTTGCGGTATTTGTGTAATAGTTGATGCTGCAGAGCGATAAAGCCTTAGTTTAGAATCACGGACGCAGCCAATGGGATTGGAGGATCGTCAAAATACCTTGCCCTTCCCCTCAAATTTCTGTAAATTCACAAAACCAAAGTTGAAACCGTTTTTAGTAACCTCAAAATTTTAGAATGAAGACACCTGTAAAATACTTCAACAGAAATAATTTTAACTTAAAAAAATTATCATAGCTTTGGTCAAATATTTACTGAAAAACCGTATCAAATTGCTGGTTGAATTTGCCTTCCCACTACTTTTTTCCTAAGAACCCAATTGTTGCCTTAATACCTATTGGCCGAAAACTTCGATGTTCTGAATTCTTTTGGTTTTTAGCAATTTTTTGCCATAACTGATTTATACACAAGAATGTTTTCCACCTAATTTTCGGTGTTAATTTACTTGAGCGCGTCATTATTTCGTACCTTTTTTCAATGAAAAATAAACTTAAGCCTCTTTGAATTTTGATTACTTGCATTGCTTACTGTGGCAGTGCACTCTGCAAAAACTCTCAATCAAACTTGAGTGGTAAGAACAAAATGTTCTATGAAGAATTCATAACTGCAGAAAAGGTAACCATAGCTTACACATTTAGTGATTTTATTAACGACAATTTCATCATAACTCTTTTGCAAAAATAAACCCTAACGTTTTCGTCTAGCTCTCTGAAAGCAGACTTTAGGCGAGATTATACGACACAAACTGTTGAAATACGCGTCTAGTTACCTCGTATTGCTGGTATAAAACATTTTCGCAATAAATAGTGCAACCAGCTCAGAAATTGCCAAAAGAGTTTCATGTAAAAGGCACAGCAACAAAGAAACCACATTGGCATTAAGCCTAAACTACCAAACCCGAGATTGCAATTCATACATGTACTCATGAATCCCCAAAGTTTTTTGGCACTGCCGGGCAGTTAAAATTTTTTTTCAGTCAAAATTACTTAAACTTTTTTGCAAAATATTTTAAGCGAGGCTGCCGCAGCAACCAGCTGATTTGATGTTCTTAACCTCGACATTATTGATGGGGTCTCTCGCTACTGCTATAACTTAACTGTGAGTGCTTCATTTCAAGTTAGTTTGCTCTTTGCATGGCGGCGTTTATGCCAGGACCAAGGAACATGCACGCAGTGAGAAACGTTGGTTCATATTAATTTGCCTACAGTGACGAAGAAGTGGTAAGTGGCGATCCTAATAATAATGGCTCAAAACGCATTGTGAGGTCATAAGGTTAAATGACATCTCAATGCTTGCCACTATTTAGTGGAAACAGCAGTAGGCAGCAACATTATCCATCATCATTTTTGATAGCAAACATAAGTGGTCAAGCCCATTACTGATATTTGTAATTGCAAGGATAGGCCTATTGGTACAAAATACTAATCTTCATTTAAAAGTAGGGAGTCTGGATTAGGAGAAAAAGTTAAATGTAATAAAATCCCAAGTTTAAGAAAAGATCAAAATTAAACAATGGTAGCATCAATCTGTAACACTGGATTAAGATGAAGTATTTTTTTTTGAAAAGAGCTTGATAGGCGTCTATGGCAATAGGTTGATGCCTTAAAGGAAAGGCAGGACCCTTTTCATGCTAAGGCCGAATTAAAGCAATCAGCGCAGGAAAAAATCTTAATGTCACCAATATTAATACGAAAGCGGTCCCACAAAATCGTCGAACATGCCTACCACAAACAGCTCATTTCTTTATGAGTCAAAACCATCACCATTTGTTTTGACTATGTTTCATCTCCCCCCTCCCCCCCCCCCCTTTACTCTTTTAAAAATTACGAATGGTAGTTTGTGTCATCGTTCTTTCTTTTTGAATACTTCCAGTTTTCATTAATAAACCAACATGATCACCATTACATGTACAGGAGCTATGGCTTATATGTAATAAAATACTTCGTTGGAGCTCAAACAAATGCTTGTACGGTTAAGCTGGCGCAGCTGCATTAATTGAAACGTTTTAAATGGGCACGGGTGATAGTATGGCCTGCCGGGTTTAAATCGCACCATACTTAAGAGAACCATTTTTTTCTATTTTGCTTGATAATAAATTTATAGAGCTACCGGAATCAAACCTGAAATTTGGGAAAAGCAAGAACTTATTTAACTTCTATGAGCATACCTAAGCAAGGAAAAACAAATATGAATCATAATGCGTTGCAGGCACTTAAAAAAGTTTGAGGCGAAATCAAAATTAACGTCACTGTGTTAAATCGCACCACATGGAAGATATTATTGATATTTCGCTTTATCGTAGCTTTATATAGCTACCGCGATCAAACCACACATTTGTGGAAAAGCAAGGACACTTTAAACTCCCCAGGGCATGCCAAGCAGGGAGAAAAGAACATGCTACATAATGCGTAGCCAGCTAGGACTTGAGAAAGTTTAAGAGGAAATCAAAAGAAAACAGCGTCACTGTGTCAAACCACACAAAAGACATTTTTGCCCTTTTTGCTTTAGAATAGCTTAATATCAGAAATGTAATTTCTACTTCGAAACTACGGGAAACCCAAGGCTCCCTTGGGTTCGTGTCAGCGATGAACAGAGCACATAGATTTAAGTCGTAGCTAGGATCTCGAAATGAGATATTCTATTAGGAAAAGGAGCACAAAAAGTCGTAAACATCTTATGTACAAAAAACACATAAACGTTTGGTAACTCTTCATCAAGAACCTGATAGGTAAAGCCGGCTTGGCCGACTGAACCGACATTCTCAATCCCGACGTTACTGACGAGGTCTCTGCGGATGACGCCGTTGTATATACTATAAAGCAAGGATTTTTTTGCTGATACGCTGCCTGTTATGATATTTATGTCGTTTATGTCTATACTCTACATCATTGTAACAAAATCCCAAGTTTAAGAAAAATCAACATAAAACCATAACCATAACAATTTGTAAAACTGGATATAGAGAGAACAATAGCCGCTTTTGTCGCTATGCCGGAAACAAGACCAATAACGCAGCCAAATTAGGAACTTAGTACCACAAATATAAATAGGAAAGCGGCAGCACCAATTGGCAAAATAAGCTCACCATTTAATAGTTTTTTTCTTTAATTGTGAAAGCATTTTGCCGCTACAATTAGTTTTGATTATGTACAATGCCTTCTTCCTCACAAGCATTAACGATTATAATTTGTGGCAAGATTCTTTGTGAGCATTGCCAGTCATGATTAAGCGAATATAATGATCACAATGTCGTGTTCAAGAATTGTGCAAGCGCATAAAATTCATTCAACATTTCACTACTGCTCACACAAGAGTCAGATGGGTGAAGCCGACTTGGCCGGTTGAACCGAAATACTGAACCCGGACATTGCTGATGGAGGGCCCCTGCCGGGAGACCCCGGCAAAGCCGGCTGGTTTCTTATCATCAGAAGAGAACGTGGGATCTTTAAGAAAGCCTTGATTCAAATTATTGATTCTTTTTTCTGCGTGCGTTCTGTTATTCGGCATTTTGATGTCGACATTTTTTCGAAGTAAGGCAATTTCATAATGAAGGTCTTCACGGTGACGGATAGTTTGACTAACGCTTTCCAAGAAACGCTTCTGTTCAACAGATAATTCTTCTTTGGAATCCTTTAAGAATCAACCACGTCATAACGCATTGAACATAGCGAAGCAGGTGATAATTTGACCAAAAACGTTATTCTCAAATTTATGAATCGGATTTACCAGGGCAGTTGATGATCCATCCCACCAACGTTTGAATAGCATAGCAACCATCTTGAGCATGTACCACATTTTGAGGTTGTAACACTTTTGTGATTGTCGTTTTCTAACAAGAGTCCTCCATCACAGTCAACGTCAGGAATGGCCACCTTGCCAAACCCTGGAATTCAGTCGGCATTTTCTTCCCAGGGAATATTGTTCTTTGAAACAGGAAATCCAACACTAGAATATAAGTACCCCAACGGAGCAGAGTTGACATCATCAATATCGGAAAGCATCAAGTTTTGAACAACTTTGACCTTTCGATTCTCACGACTTTTATTAATCGGTGGTGAAGTAGTTAGAGTGTCCGCTTCGCAGTCGGTAGACTTGGGGTTCATTCTCCTTGTTGAGTCATACCAAAAGACTTTAAAAAATGGTATCTACAGCTTCCCTGCTTGGCGCTCGGCATTTATGGGAGGTTGTAGAGAACAAGCCAGCAAGTTCGCTTGTTGTGTCCTTGGGCAAGGCATTTAACGGGACGCCTCCGTCTTTATGTGGAAGACAGGTGGCCCAGACACCTCAAAAATGGCAACTCTCAAGCGAGTGCGGACGTCCCGTCCAAAATATAGCGATACAATTCGCTTTCTCGTGAATGGAGGATAAATATGAACAAATACAAATACAAATAATCGTAATGGTGCACATATCTATTTCAGCGCAATTAGTGAACTGCAGTTTATCAATTCTTTGCTTATGAAAGATGAATTGCTTCCGGTGTCAAGAAATGCTTGTGTAATAACAAATGGTTTGCTCCCTTTCGAGCTCACTTTCACTGGCACAATAGGAAGTACACATTGAGAGTGACCACCCGCAGAAATAAATGCGCTCTAAAGTTCTCTAGTTTCATTTCTTTCTTCGTTGGTGGATGTATCGACTTGCCACAATTTTCTTGTGCAGGGGGATGAAATAATGTAGTGTGCTCCTGTACCCCTTGGGGGTACGAAGTACCAAAGCTGGGGGTACGAGATGAGGCGTCAGAATAATGGATATTTTAAATTATTTGCTAAAAATTTATTTTCAATGTTATTTGAAATAAGAAAACATTTTCCGAAGCCTTTTTTAACATCTGCATTTCTGAATGATTTTTTGTCATAAGAAAGAGTTACTGTGACGTAATAAATAGCTTCTTGTTTGTTCCGACTGAATTGGTTTTGTTGTAAACAATACTATGGGTAATAAATATACAACGGTAACATGCTACATTGTGTTCTATTTCATTGCTAGATTGTATATTTACCGGTAATTTTGTAGGTGTTTGTTCGATAGCTGCAGGGGAACAAAACCATTTCGCAAAATTTTTAGGGGTACGAGCGCCAAAAAGGTTAAGAAACACTGATCTAGATCAATGACCAGATTCCAAGCGGGAGGGACACAGTTTTTTTTCTTTAACGAACAAGCAACGTTCCTCAAATGAAAGCTTTCGAAACTTTGAGCAATGATTCAAATAATGACTGCTGCCACAAAGCATACACTCTTTAGGTATCATTTGAGAACGCACTTGAGTCGCAAATATACTACATTTACGCTTAGGCTACTCGGAAACAACAATATCACATGCATAATTAGTAAATTCGCGAGTTTTAACAGATGCATATTCAGGTAAATCCGCTACACAAACATCCCTTTCATGTACATGTAAAATTATATCTACTGAGTGCATTTAATCAGGTTGGCAACATTGGGGCATACGTCTGGTCACTTTTGATATAATATCCATGCTATCAGTTTTGTGCAAATAATTAATGCCAGACAACGTGCCCATAAACGAAGTAAGCTCGACAGCGAAATTGATCAAACCAATTTTATCAACCACTTTACTAACAAATGAATACAAGAACGTGAAATTTGAAATTCTTGCCCAAACGTATCTTTCAACAACTGCCTAGCTTTAGTGCAACTTTCATTATCGGGTAAGTACTGGTAGCCTTTTACCCGTGCATTTGGAGGACCACGTGAATAACAAAGCAAATAAAACAGTTTGCGCTTAGATGAAGAAACAGTAGTACTTTTAAATTATCAGAGGCATCAGCAAAAGCACAATAGTCAGCAGAACTCCCGTTGGACATAATAGGCTCGACCGCCAACGGAAGCGGTGCGGCTACCGTAATGTTAGGAGTCAATGGGGATTGGGCCGGATTATCAAATTTCAAGTTTCAGAACGAAAGATTAGGTCTTTGGCTGGTTCCTGAAGTAGGTTTAGGAGATTCGGCAATGGTACAGTGGAATTCGGTTAATAAATCCACCTCGGGACAGCCGGTTTTGGATTTAATACGCGGCGGCTTTAATAAACGGCGTTTTCTAAAATGCACAAAATGTAGTATTTTTTCAGTATTTATTCGACACAGAAAAATCTGCGTTCAAAAGTTCAATTAGTCTGCTTGATTAGGCCTACCAGTACACAAGGACATGAACGTACTTGTCCATACGAAACTGATAATCCAATATTGTTTCGTCACTTTGCAATATTGTACTTATTAGTACATAACGAAGAAAAATTTGACTGCATAAAGCACGTAAACTGGATGTATTAAGCGGCGCTTGGATTTATTAACCGAAGTTTTTATAACGGGAAAGGATTGGGACGATTCCGTTCCAAGCAAATTGGATGTAATAAGCGGCTGGATTTATTAACCGTGGATTTATTAACCGAATTCCACTGTACTAGGAACCGCAGGCGGTTCTTTGAATTGTTCATCACGAATGTGACGAGCCTGATTCTTGATCAATGCTGGCTTTGGTACTTCTTTGTTGTGAACATCAACATTCGGCTCGGCCTGTACCAGGTCGGCAGAACCATTTTGAAGAGGATCCAAAACGCTTAATTCGGCCTCGGTCTCATTTATTTCAGCTTCAATTAGCAACCTTTTTTGTTTTTTGCAAACTTTTTTGTTTTGCCTTTCTCTTTCAATTGCGTAGCACACTATTTATATTGCCTCACTCGTGCTTTCGTTTATTATTAGTCCTGATGAAGAACAGCTGTATATCTGTACGAAACGTTAACGAATATTGAAGTTTTTTGCATGTTCGGTAAGAACTTGTCTTAACTTCAATAAACGTTTATCATTACCAGAAGAGCTAAATAAAATGAATTAACTTTCGTTTAACACTTGCTAGTTTGTTAGGCCAGATAGAATAATTGTTTGACTAAAAATGAAACATGGTGTAAGGTAACCAATTTTTGATCAACCATTATAAACTAATGGTTAACCTTAAGTAATTGGAGTCACATATTGCGGAAAAGCAAATTTCCTAAGCTTTCAAAGGACAGTAATTATTAGCACCTTACTACAACATTTTTGTATCAAAATTACCTGTTTTTACTGAGCTCACCACTTTTTAGGAGGGATAAAAAGTTAAACCATAGGTCTTAAAGTTCAGTTTTTCAGTATGAAAACATATATTAATTGTACATATTATGCACTGTCGGAATTGCATAAAATAACCTCTAATTTGTAGGAGAAAGTTTGAAAATCGGTTGAGAAATGGGGTCACAAATCAGTTTTTAAGTAAACTGATTTTGCAGAAAGGGTGAAAGCTTTGAAAACACCTTGATGTTATAAGATATGTGTTAATTCTTACGAGATATACTAGACGTCATAGAGCCAGTTTTAAGCGTGCAAGGAAAAAAGAGCAAAATGCTTATAGGACTTAAAGTGCTTAAATAAAGAATTGCTCGTAGAATTGTCAAATAAGCTTCAATCGTTGCAAAGTTGTTTTTATCGAAATCATCTTATTAATATCTTCTGAAAGAACATGTAATCGCGTTTCTGCGATCAATATTTTTTGAGAAAGAACAAAAAACAGACTGTGCAATGAATAGTTGATTGTGACGTCATTTTAGACCTCAAACAAATTAAAGTTTTTGTAATGTGATAAGTCGGAAGCTGCTTTTCGTTTAAGTAAAAGTTGTTTAAAAATAGTATTTTGATTATAACGTCATCGTGACGTCACGAATACCCTTGTGACACTCACCACGTGGTGGTGATCAATCGTGCTAAGTTTGATCATTGTATCTCTAGCAGTTTTAACTCTTTCGCTCCCGCAATCATCGATTGATCATCTCGTGTTTTCAGTGTTTCCCTCAGATTTTTTTAAATTGAGTTACAAAATTAGTTTACTAAAAAACCGATTTGTGACTTTATTTTTCATCCAATTTTCATAAAATTTTCAAAAGATCACGCTTATTTCCTCACGCATCGGAAGATGTACAATTTGTGCCCTAATTCTTGGATTTTTATACCCAAAATGGGTTAAAACGACCAAGAACCCAGTTGCAGACGACAAAATCAGCCAAATTCTCAGCACTTACCAACTACACTAAAATCAAATTGAGATTAATTTCTTTACTACAAAACCAAACCCTTTATCATTAACACAGTATGAAAACTACTCTTTTGGGGCATCATTTGACAAAATCTCAAGCGATAATAATAAATTTTACGTTTTTGAATTTCCAAATTTTTTAGGGGTCTCAAAACCCCCCTCCAAACAAATTTGAATGGTAAGTAGATAAAAGTAAAGTTAGTGCGTAAAAAATATCATATGTTGCTAAATACTGTTCTCATTTGAAAGCTTAGGAAATTCGCTTTCCAGCAATATATAACTTTAAATAGTTTAGACTAAGTGGTATATGATATTCACTGATCAAAAATGAGTACTGTACATCATGTTAGTTCAAACCCCCCCAAAATATTTTGACTTACCTTCACTAAATTATGACTTTTACAAAAACTACACCCTATAAAAAGATAAAATAAATTGCAAATGTTTCACTACTAAAGTTGTCATTTTGTATCAAGTTTCCAAGGAGACAAGAAGCGAAATACAAGTTTAAAAGCTAGCAGAAGTTTGGCTTTCGTAAATCAAAGTTTGCTGTATTCCCCTTGTTTCTCAAGAAATGGGACGGGTGTAAACAAGCGGCTGTTTCATTGTCAGTGACAGCATATTCTATTTAAACTTGATATTTTGTGAATCTTGAAGAAATTCCCTGTTCAAAAATACATAATGTTACATGGTTTAGGCTAACCTCTAGCAGATAATAACTGATCATATTTTAGGTACTGAATTTAACTACCAAAATTTGGTACCGGTTGGTACCGGTCAAAAAAAAGGTCATGTGCCTCAGAAAATTGCAAACTGTAGAAAACCTAGGCTTTTTAGGTAAGTTTTGATTGATGTACCTTGAAAGCTTATGTCCTTAGCATCATTTTGCGACCATTTCTAAAAAAATTGGTTGAAAATTAAATCTGTAGTGATCTTTGAGGTAAGGGTACCTCTTTAATTTTGAGGACAACTACCCCCCAGTTGGGGGGTTCATTTGCATAAAATTTGCATATTCAAAAAAATGTTTTTTTTTCTATTTGAAATCCTGAAGAAATGTAGATTTCAACGATATATCACACTTAATGTAGAAGTAGACAGCTGAGTAATGATTTACAAACAAACTTGAGGTACATAATTATGATCAATTATGATTGATTATGACAGTTTTTCACGCTGCCACCTTACGGACATTTTTTTTCGCTATTCACGCGGGAGCAAAACAGTTAACTCTTTCGCTCCCGCAATCATCGATTGATCATCTCGTGTTTTCAGTGTTTCCCTCAGATTTTTTTAAATTGAGTTACAAAATTAGTTTACTAAAAAACCGATTTGTGACTTTATTTTTCATCCAATTTTCATAAAATTTTCAAAAGATCACGCTTATTTCCTCACGCATTGGAAGATGTACAATTTGTGCCCTAATTCTTGGATTTTTATACCCAAAATGGGTTAAAACGACCAAGAACCCAGTTGCAGACGACAAAATCGGCCAAATTCTCAGCACTTACCAACTACACTAAAATCAAATTGAGATTAATTTCTTTTAATTAATTTAGGTAGTGATCTTTGAGGTGAGGGTACTACTGTAGTGATCTTTGAGGTGAGGGTACTACTTTAATTTCGAAGGCAAATACCCCCCAGTTGGGGGGTTCATTTGCATAAAATTTGCATATTCAAAAAAAAAAATTTTTTGTTTTTATTATATTTGAAATCCTGAAGAAATGTAGATTTCAACGATATATCACACTTAATGTAGAAGTAAACAGATGAGTAATGATTTACAAACAAACTTAGGGTATTTTATGATAATTAATTATGATTGATTATGACAAATTATGACAGTTTTTCGCTCTGCCACCTTACGGACATTTTTTTTCGCTATTCACGCAGGAGCAAAAGAGTTAATTGTAGTTAATCACGCCTTCTTATTGTACTCGTTTAATTGCTTACATAAAGAAAAGAATAGCAAGAGGAAGCTATTTTTCTTTAGCACTTTTTAATGATAACTAAAACATTGATCACACGTACAGTTAACTCTGTCTTTCAATGTTTTATTTCCCAGTGCTAGACAAAATTCCCGCTTAAAATTAAGTCTATAACGTCACCATGGTTATTGGGCAACAATATCCACATATTTGTCCAATATAGTACCATTAACTATACATTAGGCAAGTTCTTCGAGTGAAAGGTAACGATTGGACAGCAAAATGATTCTTTTCATAAGCTACTAGTTTTCAGTTCCTTCTGTTAGGTTGGTAAGGATTCACCACTCGAAGGGGATGAATCTTCTATTATAGTTGTCACAGGCGGACGGCCAGGACCTTCCTCGCACTGTTCTCTATCCAACCACCAGTTTAAAATCAAACAGTAAAATCAATGTGTATATTGACAGAATAACAAAAAAACTTCGAATAGGCCAGCGCGAGAAAATTGACTAGACTTTTATCCTTAACGATTGAACCAGCAACATTCAAAAACCAAAAATAGAATTTAAAATCACTTCTTTTTCTTTATATACATAATTAGTAAGAGCCTGAAGCCACGAGTTTTGTGTGCTTAGGTCAGAGTGTAGAAATAGATAATTGTAATAAAGTGAAGCGTGACAAAACAATACGTGCAATAAGACTCTTGTTCTCAGGGTTGCAGTTCGATTATCGGTGAGTTAAAAAATGGGCATTGGTGCGATAACATAGGTTATGGGTTTGATTCGCGCCAGGTTAATATTTCTTTTTAATTTATTCTATGACAAAAACTATTTCAATTTTAGAAATAATTGCACAAATTTTTTAAAAACGTTTTGGCTGCAGATATGTTTTCAAAAGGTCAGAAAACGTTAATGATAACCTGGTAAGCAGAAGCCCTGAAAGTCGAAAACTATTATCGAGTTTTGTGAAAATTTATCGCACTCTTAAGAATACAGATTCGTTGCCTTTATAAGTTAAAATATAATTCTCATTGAGAGGACCTGCTCTAAGCTACCGATAAGTCAATTTTTCTTAAATGAGAGCGAAATTGCTTATTTATACTTTATGAAACAGCAGTAGTAAAAAGTTTATTACTCCAAAATCCATCAATCATTTTACAAGTCTGCGGTGGTAACGCGACTTTACAAACAATTAGCGATTCGAATTAGCGGTACCGCCATGTGATCGTAATTTGTTGAAATTTTTAGGAATTCTTTTTACATTGTAATTGGAGTATATACTGGTAATAGAAGTTAATCATTGTACGGTGAAATCCCAAAGATGATTATCCTGCAAAAAAAAGAATATGCCATGATATTGCTTATAAGCTGAAAGTAGAGGAGCTAGCCTTACAAACCTCGATTATGAATGCAGCTCGCCATTACTGTGTGAATGAAGAACAGGTCCATGAATGGAAGAAAGCAAAAAATGTACTGAAAGAAATGTCGAAAAAAAGTAAATGTAACCAAAAAAATTAACCAAAATGGCCAAAAAGAAAATGTAGCGACATGGGCAAATGAAAACCGACAGAGTGACCTGACTGTCATACATGCCCAGATTCGTATTTTTGCACTAAGGTGGGCTGGTGGAAATAAAAAAATTCAAGAGAATTCAAGGCATCCAACAGCAGGTGTACCCGCTTTATGAAGCGACACAGCCTTGAACTTCGAGAAAAAGCAAAGATTACGCAGAAACGGCCAAGTGACTTGGTTGATAAAATCACCTCGTTCCAGAAATTTATCGTTCATCATCAACAAAAACACAACTACCCTCTACAAATGATTGGGAATATAGACGAGACTCCAGTTTTTTCGATACGGTTGGAAACAAAACTGTAAACAAAGCTGGCAAGAAAACCGTTTGGACTAAGACAACAGGCTACGAGAAACAACGTTTTACTATATTATAATGTTAACGTGCCTTGCTGGTGGGACGAAATTGTCGTTTATGATAATTTTCAAAAGAAAGACATTTCCTAAGAAAGAGAAATTTCCGAAAGGAGTGACTGTCCATGTACAAGAAAACGGATAGATGGATGACGAAGGATGTATCAAGTGGATTAACAACAAAAACAACAACAAGTGTGGGCGCGTCGTCCTAGCGGACTGATGAAATGTAGATCTCTGATTTGTTTGTTTGTGGTTACCCCTCCTCTCCCCGTGATGGAGGTATGACATTAACGGCAATTCAGATTCATGCCGTCAACCTAATTGAAATTAGGCTAGGGGAAAGATGGCAGCCCATTTCGAACCAGTCTTGAGTGACTGGTAGCCCCACCACCAACAAGGCAGACTGCCACTGGTGGGTACCCAAGAGTCGTCTTTTACGACATGCTGGGTGGGCAACTTCACAATTGTAACCCGGTGAAGTATGGGAGGAGCACCTGTCTGCCACATAAAGGTGGAGACGTCCTGTTAAGTGCCTTGCCCAAGGGCACAACAAGCAAGCTTGCCGGCTTGTTCTCCACACTATCCCTTTTTTATGCTGAGCGCCAAGTAGGGAAGCTGTAAATACCATTTTTTAAAGTCATTTGGTATGACTCGACTAAGGGAATGAACCCCAGGTCTACCGACTACGATGCGGACGCTCTCACCACTACACCATTGCGCCGATTTAGATCTCTGGTTGTTTTGGATATATTTAAGTCCTATCTGTGTGAAAAAGTCAAAGCTGCACTTCAAGGATGCAATACCAATATTGCAGTTCTTCATGGTGGGCTGACATCTGTAATACAGCCCTTAGATGTGTGTTTAAATAAACCATAATAAAAAGACAAACTTCGTCAATGCTGGAATGAGTGGATGGTTTTCGGCAATCAAAATTTTACTACCGCTGGAAATATGTGCGCTGTATCAATCGCTATCGTCTGTGAGCGGGTCATGAAATCGTGGAATTATATTAGTGTTGCAGCTGGATTTATCTGTACATTGCTTGCTTTTATTTTACGACAGAAAGTTATCGTGGTTTGGGAGTAATTTCGATTTTATGTTGTTTCGGCCAATCATTTGCTGACCCTAACTGCTACCTCAGCTTTTGTTTGTATTTCTTAGAACTTTTCTCTTTCTTCCACGCATTTGCTATCTTTTTGTAAACTTGTGCAAAATTTGCTGCATTCAGAGTGTCTCGTCTTTCGTTGATAAATAGTTGGTAAGTTAGCTTGCATTTGTTTTGTGTGTGTGAATATGTTAGCTTAGCTTGTGTTAAATTACAGAAATCGTTGTTTTTCTCTATGTGAATTTAACTGTTCGAATACAATTTGTTGGGGAATTCTATGCGTGTTCGACAGACAGACGAGGGCTACAATTAGTGTTGAAACTGTAAAGAAGTCATTTAAAAAATGTAGCATCTCGAATGCAATGCATAGAGCGAAAGATGATATGTTGTGGTAGGACGACGACGAGGAAGACAACTTTCTACTCACTCAGCTATTAACACTAAAAAATGATTGTCAGAATAAGTAAATTTGCCTTAAAAGAATGGTTTTTATATAGGTATAGCTATTGTAATCTGTTGTTTTGTTTTGCAGTGATCATTTTTAATTGTGAATCTAAATTGTCTGAAGCCCTAGACTTGCTAAACTGTTTTCAAACAAAGACCATTTTTTCATTCAAATTTATAAATAAATTTGTAACTCACACGCCTTTCTGACGTTACAATGGCAGTCTATGTGACTAAGTTTTCCAGTATATTCTAGTGATTCTTGTTTCTTCTAGAAGATTTTTCTTTTTTTTATTGTTACCGATTAAGTAATTTATTAACAATGTTTTTTTGTGTCATGTGATGTTGTAGTAATTTCTAGATTACTTTCCGTCGCATATATAAGGCGGCAAAATTTTGTTCATTCAGAGAGAGAGTGAAATTCAGTGAGTGTAGTTCAGAGAAAGACAGCAGAGTGTAGTAGAAAGGCGTTGTTCTGTGGTGATTGTTGTGACAGAAATTAATCGATTATTTCGGTAGTCTATAGTTTAGTAAGTCTCTGATATTTATTTATTGAAGTGCTTTAGTTCTGTGTTCTGGCAAGCGAAGGAATTCGAAGTTGTAAAATGATTTGTGAATATATTGTTCTATTCTTGGTCGAGAATTGCAAGGGTTAAAGCGTCTTAGTGGAAGCCAATTTTTTCCTAACAATTAATTTGCAACCAAACTTAATTATTCGATCGATACTGCAAGTCGCGTCAATTTTAAAAAGTAAATTAAGATTGAGATAGATTCAAAACTCTATTGAAACGCGACAATGATCCGTACGACGACCAGGTTCCTGCCGAGAATTGGAATCTATTATTTGCTGCCTCTGATGATTAAGATGATGAATTTGATGGATTTTAATAAATTTCTGAGATTGAAGAGTGCATTTTTTATAAATTTTATTATTTCTATGAATGCATGTCATTTGTAATGCATAGAACTTTTTTATTAGTTAATAAAGATTATTCAACTAAAATAACTATTCCGTGACTGTTCAAGGCATGATTTTGGGACTGATTTTATCCTTTGGTATTTTCTGGTCCAAAGCTGATGATCGGTCCATAAGCCGACCGCAAAAAATCAGGCCCAAAATTAAGATCCTGAAATTCGGCTTATTCAGCAGAAAATACGGTATGTAAAGTATGATTCTGTCTGTACATAGGTACGTACGTACGCTTTGACTTGTTCGAAACTACTGGACGTACACTAGAAAATGCAAAGCAATAGCGGCCTAGTGCAGGTCAAATGACTGAGCTGCAGTGAAATTACCGACGTTCGAAGATAATACAAGCTATTGTTAGCAACGGACAACAGCTGATGATTGCTTTGGTGGAAAATGTAAGTAATTGTGCTGTTTCAGTTCAAGCAATGATGTTATATGGAATTTTTTTTACAAAGTTTGTATGCCGTAGTAAGAAGTTGTATGATGAAATTGAGATGCAATGATGAAAGACCGTCTTCCATTCCAATATCCAAATCTTCCATTCCATTTTGCAAATCTTCCATTTTTTTCCATCCTAGGCATTTGCCGTCTTTCACACAAAAATGGGCCTTTCATCCCATGCCATCCCATCCCGTGCCCTGCTCATTGGTAGAACAAATGCTGGAATTTAATTTTTGTGTTATAATCGTTCTTTCATTTCCATCACTAATTCCCATATCCAATTTCTCGCAAAAATGTGAGTTTCGATGTTGGTTTTTAAACAAAGATGGTAAATGAATTTTAAAAGGGAAGATTAGAGCCAGCAAAATTATTCGTAAACCTGAGTAGCCAATATTTAAGTCTGTGAGGATAGGTTTTATAATATGTTAGATTAAAAATTCAAAGAAGTAGTTTTTGGTGAACAGAATATTAAGATTTTAATTTGGCAAAGCAAAAAGAGGGAGAGACTGAGAGAGATAGATTAGCGTTAGGCCAAACAAAAAACGTACAGGTGCATAAAATAATTATAGCTCTTTGTCACTTTATTTTTTACATACACTGATTAGTTGTTCACCACTGCAGCTACACAAGTTGGTCAATTGTCTCAACTTTCATTGGTGTTCTTGTAAGATATCGTACCAGTAGGATTTATGTGACAGTGTGGATAACACTACACTCAGAAATCAGTGTTGATAATTGGTTGTACACTATGATAAAAATCCATAATTAAGTGTTGTAACTTTTTGGAAGATCGTATTTCATCTGTAAAGTTAAGGAAATCAATGCTTTATTGCTTTGAAAATTATGTGAGTCCATGTTCATTTACTTTTAGGCAGATTTTCCCCTAGATGCTATTTTGCTGTGAGTTATTTGTGATTGGTCAATCTTAATGACGTCTTGAACATGTGACTTTTGGTCTTTTCTGATTGGTCAATTCCAATTAATTAAAAAAAATTTACACCCCCAACATGCACTCCCGATGTTCACTACCCCATACATTCATATGCCCGGTATATTCACATACTGGGTCTACCCCTCCAGTGTACATTACCTTTCCCTAAGTACCCTGGCAGCTGAAATTCCAATCCAGAACCATTGCATTTCAAGACCAGTGCACTATCCAGGTGCCACAGCGTCACTGGCAGAATTGTAGTAGTTATGGCAATATAAACACACGTAAATCATTTCGGCAAAATAGTCTCCAAGGGTATAATGCTGTTGACGTCACAATAGCCGCTTCCTTAGTTTTACTTTGGTCAGTTATTTGTTTGGTATAAATCAGAAGAGCCATGTTTAATTTCTTGTAAGCAACAAAAATTTATGTTTTGTAAATTTAAAAGTTGCGAAAATCTAGTGGGTATTTGAATTAGCCTAGTTGTTATAGAGTAGTGGTACTATCAACCATGGTAACTTTGATCATTTTTAGCTTAATTTGCAATTTAGTTTTAAGCTTTCTATTAGCAGATTAATAGACTTCCAAATGCATGCTGATTGTACACTCTAGGTCTTATCTGTTGTGTTACCCAAGCTCAACTTTTTTCGCACACTTGTATTCAATCTATTCCTAATGTAATCGGTGATCAAAGTCACCCTGTATTTGGGGTGTCTTTGATCACAGTAACAAAGCCAACTTTCAATCAAAGCAGCTTTTACCCTGAGTAACATTGATTATTTAAAAAAGTTGTGGGGCTTTTGAAGAAATGCAAGAGCTATATAACCAGCATTTCTGTGTAGGAGGTGCTAAATAATGGACAAGAGAGGCATTGTTGTTTGATATAAAAATCAATGCATGACAAAAATCAATTAAATTGTTGTGCAGTGTATTTACACAAATAAATAAAAAAAGCTCAGTCAATAAATTGTGTTATGTATTATTTAAGTAAATAAATAAATACAAAAAATTACGGCAGCATTAAGTTGCACAATGGTTGCAGCAAACTGTTAGCCAGATGCCTGGCGCCACATCATAGGAGAGATAAACGGTAATCAATCGACAAGTCCTCTTTGAACAATAACCTTCTTGTATAGCAAATTTGAGACAATTCAAACATGATTAAGTTATTTTCAGAATTAGTTTCAACAAATTATACAACACATGGTAAATAATGGCACTATCTTAGGTTTCTTTTTGAGGGGATGCAATCACCCCAATTCTCCATTCTGCATTTGCCTCTGATCGACAGACACTAGTGATTCACTATCAAATGACCAAAGAGAGAATTCTGTATACATACAGTGAGAGAGTAGCTTGAAAAAACTCATGCAAGGCTTGAAGAAACTCTGAACTGTGACTGATCAAAGTCACCCTGGTTGACCTTAAGTGTTCTAAGTGTTTAAAGAATGATTTGGAATTTGAAACTTTATAGCAGCACCATTGGTTTTTATCAGGAAGGAAATCCAGTGCTGTGTTATTCTAGCTGAAAGTCTGGTTTGAAAGCAAGTGTGCAGTGGTAGACCTACCCAAATGCAATAAACAGATGAATCAGTACATCCAACTGTCTACCCTAAGTCTAAAAACTGCAAGAAAGAAGGACAAAAATTTGACTCTATTTCATATTTGATTGCTTTAGCATTTCAAAAGTTCACATTTATTTTCTTTACTATTATATGTATTCGTGTTTCATCACTTGTATCACGTTGGTAAAATTATTTTATAATTTTAATGACTTTAGTCATTTGTACAGTGTCCACAAACGAAATGCTTACACAATAAAATTTAAACAATATATGTGATTTATTTATGAAGAATGAAATGTTAACACAAAAATTTACACAAAACTTCTGTTATAAAAAGAAGAGTTTTCAGAGCAATTCCAGTTTTGATAATTTATATTTGGTCATACTGCCTTTGGCTTTATAGATTTGCTAGCATTTTTGTACATTTTTCCACTGGTGCCAGCAGTTATGCACAAACTAAAATCTTAAATGAAACATTATGCAATACCACCACCAGGGATGTGGAAGCGGTCCTTTTTCTGTGGAAGCAGAAGCGCGAAAATTCTACCGCTACCGCTTCCGCTTCCACATAGGAGGGAAGAATGCAGGAAGAAAAAAAATTGGTTCTGCTGTCCTTCGGAGAAGAGTGAATAGGGAAAGCATAAACAGTAAGAAATGAGAGCAAGGAGGAGTTGTTTAGAGATATGTTGACCCCACATAATCAGACTAGGGGTCAAGCGAAGAAAGAGAGAAAGTAGAAAGTTCAAAGAAGGATAAGCCCTACCTGATGAAAATGATGCCGCCGCCGCTAACGTCTATGATATCAGTAGAAAAAATACCAGATTGGGAGTGGGTGCCATCAGATCGCAGAGCAGAGAATACAGGAATCCGGAAAGAGGAAGATAAATTTAGGTTAGATTCCTGGATACAAATAAGGAAAACGAGATGAGATGAAATAAATTGTTGCAGTTTAGTGCTCCTGGCTACGAAATCCCCAGCATTCCATTGAAAAACCCTGAGGGAGTTAGGGAGGAGAAGAGGAAGCAGGAGGTAAAGAAAAACAGCCAGGAGCATGAGACGGTGGTGAGGGTGCAGAGCGAGAAGATACAAAGTGGGCTGAAAAAAGATAAGAGGTTTGAAGGCAATGGTGGGGTGCGAGTGCTGCATTAACAGAAGAGGGCCAGATTGAGCAGTGGAGGTATACCAGCTGGAGGAGTCCGAGGAGGAAGTCAAAGTGCTGGTAGGTGTGGGATCTCCAAAAAAACAGAGACGCAGCAGGAAGGGCAGCTCCAGGAGTGAGAGCTACCAAGAGTTCTGAATCTAGAAACGGAGAGTAGTGAGCACTCTAAATGAACCCAATTAGAGCATGTGCAGCATTGCACTGGCCTACCCCACCAGGTCACATTTCCAGTGCACACTGAACAGGAAAAGATGGGACAAGGGTTAGGATGAACATTGCCGCTCATCAGGACAAGGAGAAGAATGAGAAGACGGACAAGAGAAAGGCAGCAGAAGGCAGGCCAATTTTAAAGAGACTGCATGCTACCCTTCTGCAGTCGTTCAGGGGGCTGCTCGGCAAAAAAATGGTTTGTGTGAGGGGAGTACCCAGAATAACTGGGACCCTCAGGAAGGCCAACAGCCATTTTAACCCATCCCAAATGGAGTTGGGAACCGCACCACCATGTTAAGGCGACTATTGATTGGTGCAGTTCAATTTTGCTTGCTTTACATGTATATACTATACATACAACAGAAATTTTGCACTTCACTATCCAAAAAGATTGGAGTCAATATGTGTTTTAGGGACGGACAGAAAGTCCGTAATGATGATTAGAGTTAAAGTTAACTCAAAGTCAGAGTTGGTTGAGGATAGAGAGAGAAAATCAGTGCTATATGGTGTAATTTGTTGTTGTGACGATAGGTTATTGTTGAGAGCTGTAATATGTGATGATACTGTTTAGATCTAAGAAGCATTAAGTTAACTGTTGTAAAAGTAGTTGTAAGTAGTGAAGGAACTTGTAATAACTGTTTATTTGCTGAAGAGTTTAATTGGTTTTTGGATTTTAGTAACGAAATATTTGATTTTCTTGCAAACAGTTTGTGATTTTTAAATTTTTGTTAGTGGGGATTTTGTGACAAATGCGAAAGCACATCAAGGGTTTTGCGATGACAAAAAGATTGAAAAGCACTGTTGTACATTCAACACGAGTTCTAATATCTATGAACAAAAAGATGCAGAATAGTTAAGAACAATAAGCTCAAGTAAAGTAGGTAAAGTAATAGCAATAAATGAAGGTTTTTGTTTTCTCAAAATGATGAAGTGTAGGAGAAGGCAGGCTACAGACCCACAAAAGTTAAAAAAATTGTCAATGGTTGTTTTCTCATTTTTTGTTAGTGGAAGCAGAAGCTGTTGAAAAATAACCACTTTCACATCCCTGACCACCACTGATGAGAGCATCATTACTAGCTTTTTAGCAAAACTTTTTTCAAAGCTATGATGTTTTGTTCTTCCTGAGCACTCCTTTTTGTACAGTGTAAATCCATTTGAAATGTCAGTAGAATCAAGCCAACACAGATGAAAACTTTTGTGGCAATTCAGTGAAGCATGAATTTATATATTTACAACATGCATTGACATCACTCATCAATTCAGTCAAATTTATTAAAAAGATTAACAAAATTGATTTTGGCCTTTAATAGGCCATCTTTAGTTTGAATAAATCTTTGAATAAGTGTGCATAATAAATTTTTTTGATTTATTTGATTAAGAAAAAATTTTATTCAAGTCTTTATGAATAAGAACAAATTGAAGATGGCCTATTAAAGCCAAAATCGATTTTGTTAATCTTTTCAATAAATTTGACTGATTTGATGAGTGATGTCAATGGGTGTTATAAACATACTATGTAACAGTTTCTTTTTACCTTTAAATAAGTGATTTCTCACATTTTCCAGCAATTCACTTTGAAAAATATAACTTTTATATGAGAAAGAAACACTGCAACACAACAGTGTAATTGCTGCATAAATTACGCTGATATAATATGTACAACAATTTTTGTAACATGTTTTAGGGATATATTTTTGGCAGGTGATCTTAAAAGTTGTGAGTACTACTGTAAACGTAGCATAAGATGCCATAGTAAAACATACAATATTGTTCCTTTAGTAGAGAATAGTAATACAGGGTGTCCACAAAATCTTTAGACAATTTAATAAATTCATTAGAAAATTTTTAAAAATGCTATGAAAATAATTCTTTTTGCATATTAATTAGTTGTTATTAAAGTTTTTTACAATATCATTTTTTGTTATTTCAGAGATGAACTAGCTAAAAAAATAATTGATTTCCAAACACGTTAAAAATAATTACTGTACAAGAAAAAGCACAGTGTGTTTCTTGGTTTATCAAAAAGAAATCTGATATTCAGGCACAAAGAAATTTTATAGCTAAATATGTAAAACAGGCCCCAGCTCGTCAGTCGATTTGCAATTGGCATAAGCAGTTTGTGGGAACGGGAATGTTGCTACTAAAACTGAGGAGTGGATGGTCAAAAACTTCTGAAAAAGGCATCAAGCGTATTTGTCAGTCATTTAGTCGTAGCCCAACAAAGTTCATTCGCTCTGCTTTCGTTCAAGCTACGTGAAAGATGTTGTGTACCGCACCAAAGTAAAAGACATAAGTGACCTTAAGGAAAGAATAACTGCTGCTGTGGAGACAACTGATAAAGAAATGTTAAGAAGGACGTGAACTGAAATTTAATATCGTTTAGATGTTCTCTGTGCTACAAATGTGGCTCATATAGAAATTTATTAATGCTTTGAATAAAAACTTGACTATTTACTTGATATTAATTAATCATTTCAGAGATAGAGCTCATTAATGTTTTCAATAAAAACTTGACCATTTAATTGATATTATTTAAACATTTCAGACATTTCCAACGTCAGTTGTAATATCAATAAATTTTTTAAATTGTCTAAAGACTTTGTGGACACCCTGTATATAGCTTAACCCGTTCTCTGCATATTGGGCCATATGTGTATTGACAATAAAATTTCACTGTTTTGTGTTGTTACACATGTGGCTCAACAGGTTTTGGTACACGGATGGTAAATTATGCAAACTAAAACATATTGATATTACCTATTTGTGTATTAAACCATATGTGTAGCATTGTTTTTTATTGCATTTATGCTAAGCTGTGATCATGCAGAGCAACACTTTCCTCCTCTCTCTGTGACAGCTGGTGCCAAACTAAAGTTGCAAGTACTGAAAAGGTTCCACAACAAGGGATAAAAGAGCATATCTGGATTTGTGGAAAACATGTTAACTTACTAGTTTATAACATGACCTGTTCAGTTTAAAGTGATGGCTTCTCTTTCAACAGTCACTTATGCTAAGTATGAGGTTTCCAGCAAGCCTTTTATTGGTGTACAGATCAGTTCTGTGTCAACATGTCCTTCTACAAGATGGATTCTATAGTACCGTATTTTTCGGACCATGGGGTGCACTGGACTATAAGGTGCAGTATCAATAAACGTCTTTTAACACGTTTGTTTTCATACATAAGTTGCATTTGATGAAACAAAAACTCAATGCATTTTATTGGTACCGTACTTGAATTTATGATCAAACAATCACTTGTTGTGTTTGCATTGCGTGAAAAGTGTATGGCTAGTTGCTAGGTACTGTACATGTGCGACGCATGTGTGTGTTTACGCATGTAAAGTGAAGAGGAGGTTACACTCGTGAAGGGACCAAGAGCAGGTGAAGAGAAAAAACACACTCATAAAGGGAATAAGAGTAGGTAATTTGATAGCAAGAAAAATGTTTGCTCTGAAATGAAGTTTGCTCTCAAAAAAGAATGAGTTGAGGTAGGTACAATTGCATTGGTAGCTCTTATTGCAACATAAAATTTGTTCAGAACTTGGTGACAAAGTGCAACGTAATCCACACATTAGACGCACCAGACTATAAGGCACATGTTCCATATATGAGAAAATTAAAGGATTATCAGTGCGTCTTATGGTTCGAAAAATATGGTAGATAGGTCTTGGTATTTTCTGAGGTAGATTTTTTAGAAGCTTTTTATTTCTTCAGTCAAGCTTCCATAATTTTTTTTTAAGTTCACAAAACATTGCCTCCATGTTCCTCAAGCTTTTTGATTTTTTTTTATATATCAAGTTTGATGTGGTTCAAGATGGTGTTTGAGACAGTTCATAAATCTTACGTTAGATGGCCTGAGAGGGGCTTCTTTTTATATTGCTTATACCTTAAAGAATAACTTTTTGGAGTGGAATGTGATCATTCATGATAACATCACCAATCCATTTCTGTTTTTTTTTGACTGAGGATAGTTTCAATGCTCAGCACGTTACATTAATTCAGAAACTCTGCATGACACTTAGTCCATTCACTTGACATTTATCAGATGCTTAAAGCAGGATCATTAATACTTGTTGGAATCTTTTTAAGTGACACCTGTACTGCGTGTAATGTCTCAACAAGGTAGTGCAGATTAGAGAAGAACACAGCCTGGAAGACTTAGCATTTGGTGTCAGCAAATTGAATGCCTGATCTTTTTCATCCTCTGATTTGGATTTTTTCATATGCAGTGAAAACAATGTTAATCCTTTTTTCACCATCGTATCTAAGTTGCTCTTAAATACTGTGCTATCATTCAGCAAAATAGTTACAGTAGTTGGCAAGAGTTACTCATTGATAGTGTTGGCAAATAACTTCAGTTTTCATGAGGTTTGGGTGGGCCAAAGCTTGGATGCAGCAATGTAAAAGCTATGTAGCTTGTGCTGAAAAAGTCATGCCTGAGAGTTTGCTGGAGCAAAATAGCACTTTAAATTCCAAATGTCATTCCTAATGAATACCAATGGTATTTTTTATAAAATTTTGACTCCAGACCTTTCGCTCCAAAGCTTGTAACAATACCACTACACCAGTTGTTCTCAAACTTTTTGATGCAACGTATTTGAAAAAACTTGCTGGATTACACTCTGCAAGGTAACAATGACCCTAAATCTAAATAACTGTAATTATATTTACGAGATTTTGTTTTAGGTCTGTCATCTTCAATTCCAAAAATTAGGCTCTTCTGAAATTGCAACTCATCTCTCCTGTTTTTGTTCATTTTGCTACTGACTGCATTTGTCAATTACCTGTTTTTACTCAGCTTACAAGGTTTTTGGGGGGTAAAAAGTTACACTACAGGTCTTAAAGTTTAATTTTTTAGTATAGAAACAAATAGTAATGATGCAAATCACATATTTTTGGATTATCCTTGAAATAACCTTCCGTTTGGTAGAAAAAATTTTGAAAATTGATGGAGAATAAGATCATAAATCAGTTTTTGAATAAACTAATTTCGTAAAATTTTTATCAAAGTCATGAATTGTTGATCTCGTGGTAGCAAAAGGGTAAATGCTACAAATCATGAAGCAATGATCGTGGCAGCAAAAGTAATAAAGTTGAATTGTGCAAATTGATTCTTCACTAACCAGCCAATAATCAAAACTGCATAGTAACAACACTTTTATAAAAATACAGTTCATTATGCCTGTTAGAAGAAGATAAAATCTATGTTTAAAACTTTTTTGACTGAATAAAATTGAGAATTATTATCACTAAGCCAAACTATGTTGTGACACCCTTGGAAAATTATAATGATGTACTAGGGCATTGTAGCGCACAGTTTAGGAACCACTGCGCTATACCATAGAAGCTACATTTTGATACACTGTATTTTAATGAACCCCACATGTCCATTCTGAATCATGCTGCCTGCTAATCAAATTGCCAGGAAATCGCTGATCCAGCCATTCTAATATGATATTGGCTCTATGTGGAATTTTTTCATCACACAAAATATTCTTTTAATTTCTAGACCATGAGGTTTTAAAATAAGAATTGTTATATAATCTGAAAGTAAAAACAAATGGGTTAAAATCAACATATCTATTGGCAATATGCTGGGTTTCATTTAATTTGGGACACTCTGTACGAGCTGATTTTGATTTTTGTTCCAAATTGGGTTGAGAAAAATATTACGTGAAGACCATATGGTCTAGCACGAGTTACGGGCATAAATACATCATGTACCACAACTCATTTTTTTATGCACTTTAGAAAACCCTGTAATGTGACTTGATTTTTTTTTATGATCTAACAAGCTTTTTTTAATATGAAATGATAATGAGTTACTTGTTTTTGATTACTGCTGTCATTATTGTGCCACTCCAGCAAACTGAAGTTGGTTTGTTTATCGTCAGGATCATTAATTTCTTTTTTCTTAATAACAAGAGTCTATTTTTTTATAATAACTACTAGGCTATTGCTGTAATTACATGGCCGCATCACAATCTGTTTTGTTGCTGCGAAAACAACTTGCTGGTGAGTAATGGTAATTGCAATGTCAGCTCAGAGCATGCATAATGCTTTAGTTTTCATCTCACTTATTGCTAGTGATGGGACAAGTGCTCAGAATCGGGAATCAAAAATACCAGAACTTTTTCTGGTATCGGAATCGGAGAATTTTGATTGAGTTTCCGATTCTGAAAACGATTCTTTGGAATTTGTATGGTTGCAACTTAAACTACAATCTAAGAATATTGGGACTTGAATATGAATAAATACCTCTAAAGAATTTGCTTGAATATTTTGTTTCCAAACATTTACTCTTCATTTTATTATATAAGAAACTTTTTTTCTTTTTTGCTATAACAAAACCATTTATGTTCCTTCTGAATGCATAATTAATAAAAGTACTTCGTCCAAAAAGTATTTATTTCTTGAACCAGCTTCAGTGTCTGAAAATTATCATGAATTCATTGCAAGTATCGGAATCGGAATTTCAATGAGGTATCAGGACTCGAGTTGGAATCATTATAAAATTTGATATCGTCCCATCACTACTTATTACCCAATGTTTATAAACTTCTATGTTGCATGCTTGCACTTTGACTAAGGAACGTTTTGCCTCTAAACCTTAGAATGTTTAATCCTTTTTGGCATATGTTTGTGCCTGTTTTGTTTACTTGTTTCTTGTGAGGCTAAATTTGCATATTTTCATTCTGTATTGTTTAATTGTTTTTGAGTCGATTACAGGCAATCCCATTACACAGTGATTAGGTCATTGCAATAATCTACCGGTAGCTACAAAACAATATTGTTTTCTTTAGAAGAATTATTTCATTCAGGATCGCAAGTTTTTTGGTGATTTCTTTATGCTTACAAAATCAGTTAAAGAGCCAATAATTGCGTTGTTGCTGAAGCTTGTAAGGACCTTCCTGCAACCATTTGTGGCCCTTTGGTCTCTCTTTGTTTTAGCTTTCACAACCTAGAAACATAGCAAAACTTGGAGCATGAAAATGAGCTTTATTTACGAATCTGAGTACAAGAATGATAGCCAGTAAACTAGTGAGCATTTTATTTGAAAACGTTTTGCTTTATACTGAAAGCAGTAGGTAATAATTTACTTACAACTGATGATGCTTTCAATATAGAGCAAAACGTTTTGAAATAAAATGTTCACTGGTTTGCTGGCTATCATAAGTCTACTCAAATGGCAAAACTGATTTTATAAAAAGACAGCGAGCATGAATAGATAATGACCATTCAGTTAAAACTTACTGTCAAAATTTTGAATTCATATAATTTGTACCTAGATTATTATTTTTTTTCAATGTACTGGTAGGCTAATGCTTAATTTAAAAAAAAAATTAGCTCATTAAACGCAATTCATTTTTTCACGAGTTAAAAATTTCTCAGCTAGAAATCTATTCTCATATTTTTATTCTGGTCATTGTGCATATTATTTTAATGACTGTTAAACTTTAACCCTTTGACGGACACTGGTTCATATATGCCCCACAGTTGTTTATTGTCACGGCATTATAATGTAATAATCACTTTTGTAGAATCCATTATTTTCCCATTGTTACCAACAATTATGGAATTGTTTTAAATTTTATCAATTAGAATCTTATGATCCTTAAAGGAAAAATTTGCTCAAAATGATCACTGGCCTCATACGGTACCATACAGCAATCTATTACATCATGTCAATAACCCGCAGCCGGTTTCGACCTTATTGGGTCTCATCAGGCAGGTGTAAAAACTTCTGGAGGTAGATCCCTCTTGATAGGAGATCGCCTTGAAAATTGCTGGCTAGCAACTAGCAACTCATGTATTAATGATAAGTCTTGACAATGATCCTGCACCCCTATTAGGGCTTACCGATGTGACTTCTTGTCCATGTCATGTGTGTGTGTCCTTGAATGTGACCCCCATGATATAGGTATTGCTGTATCATATTGTTTTGTATTGCATTTTCCTTTTTTTTGCACCCAATGGCAAATTTGTTTTTTTAGCATGTTTATTATTGAGTGTTTTTTACACCCGCCTGATGAGATCCAATAAGGTCGAAACCGGTCGCGGGTTATTGACATGATGTAATAGATTGCTGTATGGTACCGTATGATGCCAGTGATCATTTTGAGCAAATTTTTCTATTGTACTTTGATGCTGGAGGTAGATCCCTCTTGATAGGAGATCGCTTTGAAAATTGCTGGCTAGCAACTAGCAACTCATGTATGATCCTTAAAGGGTTGTAAAAATTTAGCTATTATTATTTGTTCTTGTGTGCAACAGAAAAATCAATCAACAGCAATTTTTTATGTGAGGCAAACTGGAAAAAGATTGTTAAAGCAGGTTTATACCTGAAACAAGCAGAGCTGATACTATTTTACAAAATAAGTTCTGCAATAGGATTGGGAGCATATTTTCAGAAACCAAATAGAGTATGACTATTGTCACTCAATACAAGTTTGATTCTATCATGAAATGTAGTTGACGTAGTGTCCTAGTGTATCGCTCAAACAATCTGCAAACCTCACTGAAACGTTGCTGTTTCCAGTCGCAAGTAATATTTTGTCACAATCACAATTCCGCAATCAAAATGTTGTAAACAAATCTTGGCCAAATATAGCTCCACATTATGTGACAAAAAATAGTAACACCTTCCCAAACAGTACAAATTATTATTCGTGATATTTGCCCTCCCTATAAATATTTTTGAATATAATATATAAAAACCACGCGTATTTGCAACTTATTTGAATTTCAATACCTAGAACGGAAATTGTGAGAAAAACACATTAGCTTAAGCTGAATGTTGCATTAATTTACAACTTATAGCAGACATGCAGCATGTACATTCAACATCTGTTTATCACTAAATTGGATAGTTAGCAGCAACATTGCTCTTGTTTTTTTAATCAGTAAAGATTCCTTTATATTCTGGCAAAGTATTTAGAGTTTCATCCTGCTGTAGTTTGGTTAATCCAATTTCCAACTTAAGATAATGGGTTTCTTATTTTCCACAGCAGCATAAGTGCGAGAAGATCAGCCTATATGGCGATCCAGCTTCAAAAACTTTTTCCTCCGGCAGTTAAATAAAATACAAAATATATTAACATAAATTACACCAATCATGCAATCCACAAAAACGGTATAAAAATAAACCATTTGCAGAAGCTTGTTTTGACCTTATCCAGCGAATGAATTTGTTGACTTCAAAGTATTCGAATAAAACGGCAGATTTGCCAATTCATACCAATCCAATCCACACCGTAACTGGGATTTAAGAACAAGACTTAAGAACCACACAACATATACAGGTACAAAGTCACAATGGCATTTGTAAAATGGGTGGAGATTTCTTTCTCTTATCATAGTGTGATAATGGTTTTCTAATCTGCCAGAACAGGATAAGTTTGAGGAGATCACCATTGGTGATTCAGATTCATGAGCTTTTTCCTGTGGCAATCAAATTTGAGTGAATAGCCAGAAAGGAAAGCTCATGAAGCTAGATATTTTTTGCCCATTTGCGGTGAATATTGTTTTCTTTTTTATTTGGGGTAGATGTTCAGAGGGCAGTCCACTAGATGGCCGGACAGGTCTGTGAATATTGTGAAAACATTTTAGTCAGCTGCATTCTGAGCAATTTGTTAATTTTGGTGGTTTTTGCGTATTTAGTTTCTGACAACTATTGCACGCATCGTAGTACGTATAATATTGGGTTGGTCACTAATTTCGATCCAGGATAGCAACGCATCTTAGTTGTCGTTTTATATTTGCTCATCCAAAAACCGTAGGTGTGTTGCGGTAGCAAGTCTAAAGAATCATTTCGGTGGTCACTATCCTTTGCAGGTTTTTTTGAAGTTGGCGATTTTTGAAGTCACCGGCGTCTAGTTTGTTTAGCGCCTAGTTGATCTGGCGTCTAGTTCATTTAGCGTGAAGTTGGTGCAGTGCTTAGTTTTGTTTGCATCCGGTTTCAACCTCCTAGTTTTCGTAGATCGGGATCCATGGTTTGCTTCTTAAAATCGTCCAACCCATGAACTTATTTTTGAGTGCTACATTTGAGTGCTGTTTTACCTATTTCCCTTCAAAATCGTGATTTTTGCCAGCGTTTTTCAAATTAAGATTCGCCGTCAAACCATCATCTTCACGTTGCATCTCAATAAATCTTGTTTTGAAATGAAAGTTGAAGCTTTGATGTCTTTGGTCATAAAGGCTTTAATTTAACTTTTGTGACTGCAGTAGTATAACTTTTCCTGCTACGAGCAGATTTATTCAGCTTTCATGCCCCAGAAATATTTCCAGTTACAAGTTCAAGCAGAGACTTACAGCCTCGGTAATTTCTATATAATCTGGTGTGTATCCACTTTTTGGCAATGGACGATTCTTTCAATGATTGATCAATGGTTACTACGCAATCCATCACGCTTCCAAACGCGTAGAAGTTATAGATGAATGCAGTTCGGTGCGTGTCTTTATTTTTAAGGATCAGAGCCGTCATCTGCAGAAAAGAATTGTTTGTTGTTGTCATATGATTGAGCATTATTTTTTCTGCAGAACTACAGAAGAAGCCTTTGGACTGGTTTAGCGCTGGCTTGGTTAGTGAAGAAAACATTTATAAATGGGAAATACTGATTATTGGACCAATTGATTCTCTGTAGTAAGTATATTAATCAGTAGGAAGTATCAGACCGCTATTTAATGATTAAGGGAAAGGTGGTTTTACTCATTTTGCTTCTATCAAGTGATGCGATGAACTTAGTGTAATGTAATTTGTCTTTGAATAACTGCGGTTTGAACACGGAACGTGTTACGATGCGTACGGTATAGCCGAGCGAAAACGGTGTTGTCAATGAATGACAGAAATGAAAAACAAAAGCACTACAAATATGTATGTCCCAGCTACAAAAACAAATGGCTGACTAAACCATAAATTTAATGATTACGAAATGAAGATGAGTGAAACGCATACGAAAGCAGAAAGAAAATCTAAGTGGATAAAAACAACAAAACAAACAAAAGTATCATAAAAGATTTATTTAATACGAGATGTGATGATATTAGCAACATTGAAGCTGGCATTGAGCCTAAAAGTCCATTTGTCTTCAGTTGATAAAATCTGACTTTGCAACAAAAATGACTTCAAAGCGTTTTTCGTTTCTCCTTGAGTTGGCGTGTCGAAAAACAAAGATCGAAATCAGAAAATTGTTTGCTTCAAGTTGGACAGGACGTCGATCTTTTTCAAACACAAACATACGGAATTATGCTGGTGGTCGTTACCCTTTATTTACCCACTTACGCATTACCATTACAATTTCTCAAAATTCCGTATAAAAATTAGTGTGTGCTTTGAAGTAATTTTTCTACGAGAATCGTACATCAGTAAGTTGGATTTTTTCAAATAGATGGATTTCAAGGCTCAATGCCAGCATCAATGTTCCCAGTACGATCCTACCTCAAAAGATTGCGACCTGTTCGCTCAGAGCATGAGGTTGCATGTGGCTTGGCTGAGCGGAACCGGCATTTGCGTTTCCGGTTCAAATTATAGCCTACGCTGACCACAACAACTTTATAATTGGCTGCAAACCGAAGACCTTAAGGTCATTTCGCAGTTACCCAAACTGTACGTTCACCTTATGTTTGATGAATGAATAAATTCTCGTTTTATTACCTCATATCAAATAAAGCTGTCATGATTCTTTTTGTAGTTCTATGTGGCTTAATGTCTACTTATATTCCTGCTGTCATATTTTTTTGCTTCTTTTTTTAATTAATTGAATTTATGATTTTGTCAGCTGTTTGTTTTACAACTACTGAATGCCTTTTTCTAATATTATAGTAACATTCTTCACTTACATCCTGGAAGAGGACTTAGTAGTCGAAGTGGATTTGAAATGAATTGGTTGATCTGTTCAGTAATTCAGTCCTCTTTACCAGCACATGATCAGGTGCCCGCGATTGTCAATAATCACCACTTTTGCTGCTGCTAATGTATGGATTTTGATTCTGTACAGGTAGCCTAATTGTCATATATCCTAAGCAGCAGCAGTGAGACTAGCAGCAAAGAGTTGGTAATTTTCGACATAGCTAATTCCCTTTGTCAATTGAAATAAATGTGGTAGTTGGCGTTAGCATAGTGATTTTTTTATTGTTACAAAAATAGGCTGTTCAGTGATAGACTTACTTTTCTCCTCTTCAACACTTGTGTCCTACTCCCGACCTTTGTGTTCTCCCTTTCGCAATCGTATTGTGATCTCCGATTCCTGGCACGTTTTATATGCCCTATTCACGGCATAAGTGCTTCTAAGCCACGAAGCGAAATTTTTTTTGTCGACAGTGTGATTTCTCATCTAGCGTGGTTCTGATTTCTATGCAAACTTTTTATCATCAAACAATGTAGTTATTTGTATTTTATGTCTAAAATCAATTATAAATTTAGTTACAGCTGTTTAATGAATTCTACGATGCGAAATTTACGATTTAGGTGTAGGCTGTACCAAAGCAAGATAATCTTTTCGAGAGTGCTGGCGTAAGCGTGGATATTTAACAGCATTTTTCCATATTTCGATTGGGTACTTCTTGCCTTCAAATAGGCATTTCAAAATAATATTTTCTGATAGCTCAATTAACTCCATTTGTAAATGATCAAACATTTGATTGACGTTCACCAGGTGTAGTTAATAAGCCAGTTGCAAGTTGAGATTGTGTTGTTCAAAATTTTTGAATCTGTTGTCGTTGCTCTTCACTCAACGAATCTGAAACCAATGTGTATTCCTCCACGTTACATGATTTTTTTGTTGCTTATGCCAGTTGAGGAAAATGTTGTGCTGAGAGTTGTGACCGGCAGAGGACAAATTTTTTTAAATTCAGTTTCCTTCGGAAAGCCTGAATTCTTTGCCACTCCTCGTATAGAGATTTTGTTTCACCTTGCAGAGAAAGGTTGAGCTGATTTTGTTTTGACATGATATCTTTTGAATAAGCAGCATTTCTGTAAAATGTTCTGAAAATTTTCTACGTACGTTCTGATCTTTGAAAAATTTTACAATTCGATTTTTTAAAAACAAAACTCTTCAAGCACTTGTTCCCGTGATAGCTCCAGCGCACTTTTGAATGATACGGTAGATCTACACTAAAAGCTTTATCATCAAACTGTAGCAGTTGACGAAATTGCCGATGCCGCATTGCCTTTGCTCGAATGTAGTTCATGATATTTATTTCTCATTTTAGTGTATCACTCAGCAAAGTAGATTTAGCACAAAAGTTTTACTGATGTAAAATACAATGAGAAGACATCACCGTATCTGTATTGGGTAGGTCTTTTTGAGGTAATACCACAAATCCTTCGTGCTTTTCTTTCATAGAAGGTGCACCATCTGTGCACACGCTTATTAAATTCTGTAAATCCAGCTTTATTTTGCGGAACTTTTCTTTGAACAAATTCAAAGTATCGATTCCTCTCGTTCTTTCTGTTAAGAGTACCCAAAACTGGCTTTTTCTCAAAACACTAAAAATTCTGAAGTTATGAGACGAATAACAAATAATACTTTTGCCGAATCGTTAATATCAGTGGACTCATTCAAGACAATCGAGTAGTATACATCTTTGCTTATGCATATTGTGTAAAGGTGTTTAGATACATTGAGCACTAACTCATGTTGCCCATCAGTTATGGTTCGTCTGTAGAGACGTAGTTTTTAGTACGTCTTGATGTTATGTGGATCTAGACATGATACGGCTTCAATAATGCGATCGTTTGTGATTTCAGCATCACTGTGCGGCTTGCCTCTTGATGAGAATGTACGCTATTCCGTACGTTGCTTGAGTGATGTTTGTCCCTTGCGTTGACACTCTCTCAAATATTTATCGCTGGCGCTGATTTTCGAGTTTCATCTTTTTTAAGTGCATTCTTACGAGCCTCTCCTTCCAATAAGGCATACTTTTGATTTTTCTTGGGTTTTTGACATGATTAGTTTAAAACATGAAAACACCAGCGTTAGTTGCTTCGACATAACAACAAGAAATTAATAATAAATTTTACTTTTCCTCTCATCAATCTATATAAAATTAACTTTGCTTCGGCAGCAATCTTACAGTTTTTCCTGCTGCCTGCCTACTCACCACGCTGTACCTTTAAGTGTTACGTCGCAAAGAAAACCCGCTAGAACTTTATATTTCTTTTCACACTGTGACTCAATAAAGACTATGAACACTGTCAACAGTTTTTCCTCTTTCTGCCCCAGAGACCTAAGCCGAAGAATGGTTAAAGACTAGCAAAATAAACAAAGGTAAATGAGCAAAGGTAGAACAATACCGGTAAGTAAATATAGTTGCAAGTGAGCAAACGGTTAGAAGGCCGCACAAACTCTTCGAAAATGCTACACTTTCCCTCTGCTCAAACCTAAACGAATCGAGTTTTTTGCGTGTTAATGAATTGATTGCTACCCGCGGTTAACGTCATCATGACGTTACCGACCTCCCTTATGCCAGTCACCCCGAGGCAGCGATCAGTCGTGGCGAGTTTTATCTTTGGGCGCCCAGTAGTGCAAAGGAGTCGTTGCGAACGCACTTACGTACGTACAGAAAGAATTGTGCGAAGCGAATATTTTTTTCTTTTTTCTATGAAACTATTTTTATTGTAGTGTGTCTATATCACTTGGGTGCAAGAAAAATGTTTTTCAGGTTTTTTTCAATTAACTATTGCTATTTTCTTTTCATTCCATTTGGGATATGTGAGCACATGGTGGTAGGCAAAGTTTTAGAATTAGACGAAAATACACAGCAAAGGTACAATAATCAGCTGTTGAATCTTTGGAAAACAATTTACTCTTAACACAGTTTATAGCATGATATAAAGTTATATTGCATCACCAATGCTGTTCTATGATGTTACACTGCCTGCCCGCGTTTGCTAGTCAGTAGTTTTATGGTTCAAATATCAACGGTCTCACAAAAGCATTGTAATTTTGGTGTTTTTGTTTTTACTTTTGATCGGGTTCAACAATACTGACTCATACCTTTTGTTCTACTCAATGATAGAATTTTTGCTCAAAACACAAAACTTTTGACAAAAAGCATAAATATGTATTAAATGATAAATATCAGTTAAACCTAATCCACCGTAGACACGGGCGTGGTAAACCCTTGAAGTTACGATACGATGGAGGTTGGCACTGCACTTGAAGCATTTTTTTTAACTCTGCAACACAAACCTTTTACTTTTCTGTAGAACATAAAACAGGATCTTATCAAAACGTGTTTCTACCGGAAAGTTAAGCATAGCTAGGGGTCCACTGGGACAATAACCTTCATCAAATTTTTTGCCTCCGATCAAGAAGTAATGGTGTTTTTAGTTATTGCGGCTGCAAAACGACGATCTTCCAAAAAAGTCATCTGAGCTTCTGGGGGTAGAAATTGACAAATTTGGGGTTAGAAAATGTTTACCTCCAAAAAAAGGTCATCCAAGAGATTTGAGGTATAACTTAACAGAATTGGAGGTCAGAGTACATCAAGTTCTAAAATAAGGTCATCGAACTAATTTTGTATTTCTGCTCCCCTTTCCCAAAAAAATTGCTTCTGGCTACCGCTATTGACTGCAATTAAGTTTCTTCAGGCACAAAATATATTGCTTGTAAAGATGCTATGCGTTGTGATCGCTTGTTTTCATTGCAAGCATCCACGCAGGCTGGAAACACTTTTTATAGCGAGTACATAGAAACACTTGGTAGTAGTCAATATATTGACCCATGCAGTCGACACTTTGTACTTTGATTGAACATTTAAGTGAGTTTGGGTGATCTATCAATATCTTCTCATATTTGGCAATCCAGCTCGAAAATCTTTCCGTTGAAAAGACTGGATGGAAATTTGAAATCAATTTTACTAATGTATAGTTGTTTCAGCAATGGCGATAATATTTGTTATTGAAATTCAAGCAGCAATCTGAAGAACCTCAAAAGGTTTGCCAGATTTTTAGGATCCATTACAGAAATCTTTTTGTGCGGTATAGTACCAGTGCGTATTACGTTGTGATGTGCAGGCGAGTTTGTTTGATGAAAATTATTTTGCGTTGTATGATACACTCTCAGTGGAATGTCCGCATGTTGGTTAAATAAAGGATTACGAAGTACTGTACCAGTTAGTCCCATGCATTTATTATTATTTTTTCTTGATGCAACCTAAACTGAATAAGATAGGCTAAACCAAGGGTTATTTTTGACCTATCTCTTTTGTTTTGTTGTATTGGTGACCTCTTCAACATTCAGTTAAATCTTTGCTAATGCAAACAAGTAAAAAAGTGAACTTAGTATCTTGGAATCTGTTGGTTGTAGCTCGTAAGGGGTGCTAGCACCTCTGCTTGAAAACTTCTATCCGAAATGATTGCATATCCAGCCAATTTTTGCATAGGCTTGCTTCATAAAAATTGCTTGGTGCCAGAATGTCTGAAATATGGACCATATTTTTATCGACGCATATTATCTATCGATTATAGCCAAATTCAAAAAGTTTATTTGCAAATTCAAAGGCTGTCATACTTTCGCAATTTTGTCCTCTTTGAGAAGATTTGAATTACTAGTACTGGTTTAGCATTTTGCTTATGAGGCACAGTCAGCAGTAGGATAGTTCAAAAGATGTTATTTCTTTTAGGCAAAAAATACAAATTTGCTTAGCAGCTTCTGCCCACGTACACAAATGGGATTTTCCATTTTAAAAGCATTATATGCAGAAAAGGTTAATTTAAGAAATAAAGATGCCCTAAATCAAGCGAAGTGGAGAGATGAAGTGCAAACAATTGGGAAGAAATGGAGTGAATCCGACCATTTCCGCTAAGGAGACAATACCGGTTAAAAACTGAACTGCTACTATCGTAATTTTGTGAGAAATTGGTATGTGAAGTTAATTTTACAGGTAGTTTAAATTTCTTTTCAAATTAGCAGGCTGCTAGTATAGAAAAAATTTTAACGAACCAGCTCAGCCAGCGTTGCCTGCATTGAAAACCATTAGTGACGGCAAGATAAAGAATATTGGTTTAACCAATTGCACTGGTTTCATCCAATTGGTAGGTGTGAGAACAGTAATGAAAAGTTAATGTTTTTTGCATATTCAATTCTCCTTCCTAAATCAAGTGGACTTTTAAAAGTGATCCATTCAAAAACACGATGGGCAGGATGGGAACAGCTCTTATTTCCATGAAAAAAATTTCTCTTTCTTTTAAATGAGTGGCCAACGAGGACACAATTGAAGTTAAACTAAAGGGATGGTAACGTCAAAGCAGCGATTGTTTTCAAAAATACTTTGTTGTTAAGCAGCGGGCCTATTTCATGACTTGGGGCGCTCTTTTTTGCAGTTAAAATTGTGATGTAATATTTCTTGGCTCCTAGCTACGCTTCTAGTTTGTGTGCTTTGTTCATTGCTTACCAAAGCCAAAGGAGGGGGGCTTGTGTTTTCGTTAGTGTGGAAGATATTTGAGCTATTAAGCTATTGTCAAGCAAAACAGCAGAAATGTCTTGTGCGGTACGAATTCACACAGGGATGTTTTTTTCTCTTTAAGTTTTCCCGCGCCCTCACTGGCTGTGCCTCATGTAATTAGTTTCCTGCTTAGGCATACTCAGGAGAGTTTCCCCAAACTATTAACTTTGAATCCGGTAGCTCTATGGAGCTATTATCAGGAAAAATAAAAAATGTTTCTCCCAAATATGATGCGATTTTATCCCCCCAGGGCTTGCCATCAACTATGCCGATTTGAAAAGTATTTGTTTAAGTAGCTGCGCTGGCTTTACAGCACACATTTGTAAACGCGGTAACGAAAGGCTGTACCAACTGGAGGCTGTAGTCGTGTACCCGTAATGGTGATCATCTTACTCTGTTGATCAAGATTGGTAATACAAACGAAGTGAGATTTCACAAACTATCATTCGTTCTTTCCAAAAAGTAGGGTGGAAGAAACAAAGTCAAAAATGTTGGTTGTTTTCACAATTACAGAAATGAGCTATTTGATGATAGACGTATTTCATGTCTTGATGCGCTCCTTTTGTATTTATATTTGTGGTATTAGTGTTTTGGCTGCGCTTATTTGCTCTGGCTTCGGCAAAGCGAGAAGAGGAGACAAATTTTCCCCCAAAGTGAAACATGATATCTCAGTATACCTGTTATGTTTTTTAGAAAAAATGCTTTCTCTTGGTCCAATTCACAAATTAGAAGGCCTATTGTTTTATTTTGATTTTTTCTTAAGTTGGGATTTTATTGCCCATAAATACTGTATGTCTCTAATTCTGTGCTTCCTGCTTTTACATAAGCATTAGTCTTAACGTGCAAATAGTCTATAAATTACAAATATGCGTCCATTTCTTTCCCTTAGAACGGGCATAGAAATTGATTTAAAATTGTGGGTGGGCGTTGAAGTCCTCCAAATGTCGACCTCCTTACTCATAAATTTGAAGTTGACTTAATCATATAAGGTGTATCGTTGAACAGATAACCAGCTCTAATGATAACTGATCAGTGAACTGTAATTAGACTTGACAAATAACGTGTATTTTCACAACTAAAAACATGAAAAACACATAAAAGCTGGTAACAGGATTTTGTAAGAAATTTTGCAAGAAATTTGTAAGAAATTTGATCAAATATTCAATTGTATTGGGACACGTGATTTAATTTTATACTGGCTGTTCAGTAATAATGAGGAGCGAAAAGATTGCGTTGGTTCATTGGTCCCAGTGGCTCACCGCAGAAGGCCTCATATTTACACTTGGTTTCACTTTGCTACACGTAACCAGTATGTCTTAAGAGGTAAGATTAGTCAGATGTGAGACACAACTACGCAACGGTACTGCAACTTGTAGTGCCCTACTGTTCATCTATTTCAATTTTCTTACTTGCCACTGCATTATTCATAAAGCAGATTTATACTGCTATGTTAGTATGGTAATATATCAACCATTAAAGTCTGACCGTCAATGGAAGCGGATAAACTGCTGCCGGCTGCTGTTTTCTTTGAAATCGTTGCAGACAGCATTTTGCCATCAGAAAGGGTTTTCAGAAAGGTTCAAGAAAAACACTAGAGAAAAGATTGCTCACCATAAAAAAACTTAAAAAAGAATCGCTTCTTGCGTTGTTTACAAGCTCTAAATCTTGTGAATTTTTCTTTTGTTGAAAGCAGCTTGTTGATCTCTCCCGGAAAAGCATTTAACCACCACGCTTCTGTTGTCATGATTTATGAGAAAATTAAAAACATTATTTGCAATGAAGCGTTAATTGTGATGTCATCTCGGACTCGAAATGGGTGAAGTTTTGCAAGTCGTTTAGTTGGGGACTGGTTTTTGTTCGAGCAAAAAAAGCTTTCAAATTACGATCCCCAAATATTAATACAAACACACATGTTGTAATTTCAACTTTTAATTAAAAAGTAAAGACTACATAACTGGTTATAAAACAGCAAAATATGAAAAATTGTGTTTTCATTAAAACATGCGTAAAATATTTCATATTTTAAAGTATACTAATCGGGATATGTGGGAAAAAGTGGTTAATAAAAGATTCTGTGACAATATTGCTTTAGTCAAAAGAAGGACTCAAAGCGTGTGCCCAAGTACTGTGCTATGTAGAGAGCGTTACGTTAGAGCCATTTCATGGAGCATTGAATTCCAATAGGTGCTGCGTAGTACACAAAAATTATTGGGAAAAATGTTCAAGGCCAATTGGAATGTAGTTTTTTTTTAGAATGGTTTAAAATGTGTAGGCCTACTATTGTTTTGTTTGTAGTCATACAAATTGTTTTTTCTTGCAGCGATGGAGGGTATTTCAAAGCTCATTTAATATTCTCTGAAGACTATCCACAAAAACCTCCGAAAATGAAATTTATTTCAGATATTTGGCATCCAAACGGTTTGTCCTTAATTGTTACGTTTATTTTATTTTTTTGATTTCAATTAGAAACAAACCCTACATTGTTCTTGTTATCACTACAGGTATTGAAGTGTAATATATGATTGTTGAAGATGTCAAGAAAATGAATTGCATTCGCACTATGTCAGTTTGTGTTTTTATTTCAGTCGGTAGAGACGGATTTGTTTGTATCTCGATCCTTCACGAACCAGGAGATGATAAATACGGCTATGAATCAGCCTCGGAGCGATGGTTGCCTGTGCACACTGTTGAAACTATCATGGTTGGTTACTCAAAAGTGTTTACATGTAACTAAGATCATGGTTGAAACTACAAAATATTATTGAAAATGCTTTTAAACTTAATATCAAGTCTTTTGCACGGTGATGTTAATCTTTTCACACTGAAGCTGATCTCTACCTTTCACTTTACTCTTGTTTCTTCTCAGGTCAGTGTGATTAGTATGCTATGCGATCCTAATCCGGAGTCACCTGCCAACGTCGATGCAGCGGTGAGTATTTTCATTGAGTGGCGAGATGTCTGTGGGTATCATAGTGCGATAGGCTGTTAAATTCCTGCTTCAAAGACTGCAAGTTGAGCGCTCGAAATGTTACGTTGCATGCGGCGTGCTGTACTCAAATCGGCGTTTTCAAGCTCACATTTCACCTGCAAACTACGGCTTGCTGTCGTTGTAAAGGCAAGTGCGGGTGACTGTTGACTCGAAGATCGCAAGGTCAATTCACGATAACCTATGCAGGGTATTGTGGTGGATAGAATACTTGTGGGATGTGGGGCTTGTGCATTGCATGCAGGGCATTGTGGTGGGTAGGTTACATGTGGGATGTGGGGCTTGTGCATTGCATGCAGGGCATTTTGGTGGGTAGATTACATGTGGGATGTGGGGCTTGTGCATTGCATGCAGGGCATTGTGGTGGGTAGGTTACATGTGGGATGTGGGGCTTGTGCATTGCATGCAGAGCATTGTGGTGGGTAGGTTACATGTGGGATGTGGGGCTTGTGCATTGCATGCAGGGCATTGTGGTGGGTAGGTTACATGTGGGATGTGGGGCTTGTGCATTGCATGCAGGGCATTGTGGTGGGTAGATTACATGTGGGATGTGGGGCTTGTGCATTGCATGCAGGGCATTGTGGTGGGTAGGTTACATGTGGGATGTGGGGCTTGTGCATTGCATGCAGAGCATTGTGGTGGGTAGGTTACATGTGGGATGTGGGGCTTGTGAATTGCATGCAGGGCATTGTGGTGGGTAGGTTACATGTAGGATGTGGGGCTTGTGCATTTCATGCAGGGCATTGTGGTGGGTAGGTTACATGTGGGATGTGGGGCTTGTGCATTGCATGCAGAGCATTGTGGTGGGTAGGTTACATGTGGGATGTGGGGCTTGTGCGTTACATGTTTGGTATGGGATATGGGGCTTGTACATTGTATGCAGGGTATTGTGGTAGGTAAGATATGTGGGGCTGGAGTGGGTAGAATACTTGTAGATGCGGGGCTGGTGCATTTCATGCATGGTATTGTGGTGGCACGCGGAGTGTTATGGTGAATAGAGATCATTGAAAGCGGCATGAGCGGAGCCTATTTGTGGTTTGGGCAGGAAGGTTGGTCAAAATTGTGAGGAACAAGCTCGTGCCTGCAGCATGGTCAGGTGGGTTGGAGTACCGTTTTGTGGCAACTGCGATCGAATGGTCATGCCTTCAAACCCGACGATGACTATGAAGTTGTGCCTGAGGAAAAGGGGCTTTACAATGCTTTTCTCGGTTTGGCTGGTGCTACCAATCATTAAAGTGATTGGTAGCATTGATAAGAGATTCGATCGAAATGTCAGAACATGGGAACTCCGATACAAGTCTGGACAATTGTCCAATGCCAATGCTTGCTATCACTGTAACTGTCTTGTGAGTAGAAGATGCATACACAATTAATAACAAAACAATGATTCACAGAAAGAATTCCGTGAAGACAAAAAGAAATTTAAAAAGAACGTTGCTCGCTGCGTTCGAAAAAGCCAGGAGGAGCTGTGTTGATGCTTTCTTATTTATCTTTTTATTAATCGCGTTGCATTTTCTTTTATCACATTTGCCATGGCAACATTATTACATAATGATTAGTTGGAGTTATGACCATGAACAATCATAATTTTGATGACCTATTGTGACCGATTGTTATGAAATAACTAGTCTATTATTTCAGAGTGGTTATGAGGGACCATTAAACAGTGCATGAATTGTAACTGCCAAACTTCTGTCGCAGAGTTTGTGTAGAATCGGGATCGCCGAAAAACCTTGTCAACTCAGCTTCCCCCGGGTGGAAACGCACGTTGTGACGGAGTGCCGGAGTGGCATTTGTTTGACGCAGCTTTGCACAAAATTTGGTTTGGCATCTCACTTTGTCTTACGTTTGTCCCTGGTTTACCCAGTGGTTCCCTAATTATCTTTCTACTGGCACTCTTTGAAAACTTATAAATATTTTCCACGCCTTACTGCCCTTAGCCAAAAACCAACTTTGCTCAATTTGAAGTTGAAAATCTTCTTTTATCAGCTTTTTGAAAATTTTAGTTTTCCCAAACTAACAGCCCAAGCCATTTATTGATAATGAATTTTCCGATTTTAACTTTTTTTGGTGATAATTAGATGAAACTATTTCCTTGCAATATGCGCGGCGCCCACTTACGTGTCTGCTGGTTTTAACCCCAATATAATTTTTGTGACGCAATCTTGGAATGATGTGAATAAGTTGCTCACTTTTAATAGTTTGAACTGGGAGCGTTTTGAGGGCCATTCATTGTTGGTTGCATTTACTACGCCATTGAGTAGAACAGCTCATGGACAATGTTTAAGATCAAAGTGAAACTGTTTGGTACTCGCCTGTTGACTGGTTGTTACTCGTTTATCTCAGCGTTGCCACTATTGCGCCATCGCCTGGTTTTATTTCCTGACGATAGTTGCTGCTGGAACAAGCAAGATTCATTAGCGATTGCTAATTGTTTTGAAATTTTGTGCCATCCTTCAGGGCAGTACTTGCTTACGTCTCCTCCAAACAAACACCAATAAAGAACGTTTGCATCGTCAGAACTTCTTTATTTTTGCAAATGGTTGCAGCATTCTCTTGACTCAGTCGATTTTAAAAAAGCACATGAATGCTTTTTCGAAGCTTGGACTTTTACTACGATTTAATAGTTGCAATCAAATTTAAGTAGGCTCTGTTTCCAAGGATTTCACAGTCACTTTGATGTTCGATGTTTTTCCAGCCTTGTGCAGCCAGTAGAGTTTGTCACACTTGTGATATTTATTGTTAACTTTAAACAATTCCTGTACAGCGAAATAGCTTTTGTTTGTTTATTGCGCAGTTAGAAGAATCGAGAGATCAACCGTTCGTTATTGACTGCAGCCTTAAGCAGTTCTTTGTTTGGCTCAGTACAAAAAATTATGCTCGGATTTCGTTATTTTCCGAATGCCCGAAATTATTTTGACTAAGTTTTAAATCTTGAGCACCCTTAACTGAAGTGCAATTAAGTGAGTAATATGTCGTGCTCTAAGTTGGTCCAGTTATCAACTGAAAGCAAAAGCCTAGAAATATAATTTGTTTAGAGCATTATTACAGAAGAAAAGAAACAGCAAAACGAAAAACGTAGAGAAAAGTAAAAAATTATCAAACAAATACAGGCGGCGGCACATCGCTGACTCTATTTTCTAGTAAGAAATGGCGAGATAAACGAAAAATATTTAGTGTAATCAATTGTCTTGTGTAAAACGTGCATTGCCTGTCACCTACAAAATTCTCGCCACTAATGGACTATTTTTGCTCCAAACCAGAAAATTCGCACCAATCAACAGCCGCCTCACCAAACATTTTAATTGACCGCTGAAGGACAGCACGCGCTTTCTCAGAAATTGGTAATCTGTCTTTTGCTCTCCTGCCTTTTCATTCTCGTCTTCTGATTCTTCTACTTGCCATGAGCGGCAAAGTTCATTGAAAGCTTTGTCCTATCTTCCCCTGTTCTCTGTGCGCCGGCAATGTGATTTGTAGGGGCAGGTCAGTACAATGTTCTATTGGTACATTTAAGGTCCGCCTTCCTCTCATAGAAGTTTAATTCCCTTTCCGGCTCTCACTCTTGATGCTGTCTTTTTTGTTGCATCTCTGCTTCTCCTGGGGGTGTCTAGTCCACCAAGATTGGGTCATCTTCTTCGGAGCCCTCAGTCTGTATACCTCCACTGCGCATAAAACCATCCCTCTGTCAATGCTGGTCTTCCTCCTCATCCTCGCTTACCTCCTACCTACCTTGTGCCCTTTCACTAATCCCTTTGGTTTCTTTCCAATCCGCCTTTACTTTCGGCTCTTCGACACCCCCTGCTTCCTTACCTCTCCTGACTTACTCAGGGTTCTCCAGTAAAACGCTGGAGGTCTTCGTCCCAAAAGTGATAAACTTCCTCACTTTGTTTCGCCAATTCCTGTCGAATTTATCTTTATCCAAGAAACCAGCCTCAACTCTTAATGTTTCAGAATCCCTGGATACTCAGTTTTACGATCTGATTGCACTCACTCCTGGCTTCGCTCTCTTTACATGATGACTTGCACGCTAGGGGTGGCATCGTCAGCTTTGTAAGATAGGGCCTGTCTTTTTCTGAGCTCTCAATCTCTCTTTTCGCTTGTTTTCTATTCTGACTACTTGGGGATCAACATTTCGCTGAATAATTCCTGTCATCTTAAATGTCTACGTTCATTCTATTTGCCCTTCGATGGATTTTAGAATCAACTTCTTTTCTCCCTTTGTACTCCCTTTCATTAATAATATCTTCATTCTGGGCGGACTTCAGCTGTTATTACCCCTTGAGGCACGAGAAGCAGGCTACTTTAGACTCGAGAAAATGATTGGGTCATCATCTCTGATTTCCTTAATTCCCCTCAAAGACGCTGACACCGCTACTCTTTTGTCACTTCTCCAGCAGTCTCCTTGTGACATCTGCTTTGCTTCCTCCTCTCTGGCCCTTTCCTGCTCCTAGCAGGTGCTTCAGGACTTTAGTTTTGATCACATCTCAATTCTTCTAACTGTCCCTGTTCCTCCGCTCTTCCCAATAAGTGTCATCCCTTTAATTTTCAGAAACTTGTTGAGATGGCTTTGCTCTTTACATTGATTCTCAATGTCTTTCTGCAGAGGATTACCAATACTCTTCTCTCTTTCCACTGCTGCTACGCTCTACCTGTTGTTGTTGTTGTTGGTTACCCGACCCCTTCCGAGGGATGGGGGCATGGTGGAAGACCACGGAGCCCCAGAAGCCGGGCAACTCCCCAGGGTCTGGACCAGAGGTCGTACAGAGACAGAGAGTCGCCAAAGAGTGAGCGGCGCAAAGAGTCCGTAGCTGGACAGTGCAGAATGAGATGAGAGATGTCCTGGGACGGGTGTCCACAGGCGCTGCAAGAAGAGTTCTCAATTCTGCCAATCCTAGAGAGGTAAGAACCTAAAAGAAGGCTGCGTCCATTGCAGCGAAGACGAGAGAGGACACAGGGAGCACAAGTTCCTCGGTGGAAATCGAGGGAACCTGTGTGTCAAAATATGTAGAAGAGACAGTACACCTCCAGTCCAAGATAGGAGAGAGACTACAAGGGATTGCGGAGGGCGCAAGTAGTGCTCCCCGTCTGGCAAGCTCGTCGGCCGTGTCTTTCCCGGGATAAACGAGTGTCCGGGGACCCATTGTAGCCTGATAGAACAGGAGGAGAGAGAAGACAGTTCCTGCCAGATCTGCCACAGAGTTTGAGATAAAAGGAAAGATGGAGGAGAGGACAGGGTGGTGAGGACAGAACGAGAGTCAGATAGTAGGAGAACAGATGAAATATGGCAGGCTTGTTGGTGCTGCCGAGACCAGCAAAGAGCGTGCAGAATGGCGCAGGCTTCAGCGGAAAAACTGGAACAAACTGGGCCTGCCGAAAAGGAAAGAGTGGCCTCAGTGCCACAGAGAGAGCAGTTGGCAAGAACGCCGGAGCCGCCCTTGCCGAAAGGAAAACAAACAGAGCCGTCTGTCCAGAATATCAGATCATGAGGTAGGAAAGAGTCAAGATGGGCGAGAGCCGCACTTTGGCGAGAGTGAGGGGAATCAGAGCGAGAGCATGGAGTGGGAAGGGTGGACTCCACCGTGAAGGAAGGCAGATTCCAAGGAGGACAGGGAGGGAAAGCAAGAAGAGCTTCCCTAGAACAAGTAGAAGGAAGCATGAGCGGGTGAAAGGACGCAAAAGCTCTCCAGGACGATCTGCAGAGCCTTGGTTTCACTCCATGTCTGGCAAAACCTGAAATGGGAAAGGAGGTTGGGAGACGAAGAGCCCGCTCATAAGATAAAAAAGTAAACTGAGTCAGAGTGACTCGTAGAGGAGGTAGAGAAGCCTCGGTGAGTAGTAGAAGGATAGGGGAGGACGAGAGGCAGTCGGTGATGGCGCGACTGGCCGCTCGGTGGAGGCGTTCCAATTTGGTGATATTGGTAGCGCTTAGGAAAGGAAACCATCCGGGTGAAGCGTAAGTGAGACGGGGCCGAAGAAATGATTTGTACAAAAGAGAGAGTGACTCCTTAGAGGGGCCCCAAGAAGAAGCAGAAATACAGCGTGAGGCCTTGAGACATGGGAAAAACTTGGCCTTCAGCGAAGATACATGTTTAGTAAAGGAAAGAGTGCAGTCGAAGGTGACCCCGAGAAAAGTTGGAGTTGGATTAAAACGGAGGCGGGAGTCGAGTAGGAGGAGGTTGGGCTGGAGGTTAGCTTGGTGGGGATCCACTGAGAAGAAGGAAGCCTCACATTTGCTCGCATTGGGAGGAAGACACCAGTACTCGGACCAGCGCCCCAATCGAAACAGGTGGCCTTGTGTGTGGTCTCCTTGTGTGGCCTCCACCGCAGTGGGGACCGAGGAGGAGGAGGACCAAATGGCCAGATCGTCAGCGTAAAAAAAGCAGCTGTCGGAAGAAGGCAGAGAGGCCGGAAGAGCATTAATGAAAAGAGAGAAAAGTACAGGGCCAAGAACGGATCCTTGCGGAACACCTCGACGGACTCGAAAGAAACGGCTTTTGTGGTTTTGAAAAACCACACAAGCGCGCCTATCACAAAGGAAAGATTGAGTCCAACGAGCAAAGCAAGGAGGGAGGCCAGCCGAAATGCGTTTGTGAAAAAGGGCGGGATGCCAGACAGAGTCAAAAGCTTTAGAGAAAACGGTAGCGGACAGAATCGTCCGAGAGCCCGGCCTGGGTTTGTTAAACCCGTCCGAAATGGACTGAGAAAGGAACAAAATTTGATCGAGTGTAGACCGACCAGGGCGGAAACCGGCCTGGCGGGGAGAGAGAATGGAATTAGATTCCAGAAAGAACAGAAGACGGGATAGAATGATGCGTTCAAAAAGCTTTGATACGCAGGAGGTGAGAGAGATAGGCCGGAAGGAAGCAGGAGAGTCGAGAGGCTTTCCCATCTTGTGAATGGGAATAATGGAAGATGTCTTCCAGATGGAAGAAAAAGAATGTGAAGTCCAGGAGAGATTGAAGATGTAAAGAAGTAAATCCATGCCAGAGCGAGGAAGGTGCCTTAGTATGGGATAGGCAACTTTGTCTGGGCCAGTGGCAGTGGATGAGTAAGATTGGAGGCAGCCGCAAGGAATTCCGCCGGAGAAAAGGGAGAGCAAAAGGACGAGTGAGACTCCTCAGGGCACGTGGCTCGGCGGAGCTCAGTGAGGTAGCCTCTGGCTCTGCTGCTTAGAGCCTTTGGCTGAGAAACAGAAAAGTGAAATCTCAGGTAAGCGGCATAGACCGAAGCCGATTCCCTGGGAGAGGGAAAGTTAGGAGAGGAGGAAGACGAGGAAGGAGAGCCAGCGATAGAACGAAGAAGAGAGTGTACAGATTTAGGGTTAGACCTAGGTGAAAGAGAAGAGCAAGTCGTCTGCCATGCCTCAGCCTTGGCCTTGGCAATGACTGACGAGGCGCGTCGAGAAGCGGAGATGTAAGCCTGTCGATCTTCATCACTTCTGTGAGCGGCAGCGAAAGCCTTGCGTCTTTCACTAACGGCACTTTCCACCTCAGCAGACCACCAGGCTTTAGGATGGCGTTTGATGCGGCCGAAAGGAATGGAAGATTTGGCCGCATTCAAAGTCAAAGAGGTAAAGAGAGCAGCAGCAGAGGAAAGAGAAAGAGACGAGTACTCCTATGCTGAAGGACAGTGAGAGTCAAAATAAGTGGCAAAGCCATCCCTGCGAGCTTTCTGAAAATTGAAGGAAGGGGGCGCTCGTTGGGGCGAAAGACCGGAGAGAGAAGGATAGATAGAAGAATTGGTAGGTGGTCAGAACCCAGGTCCTGAAGCACCTCCCAGGAGCAAGAAAAAGCAAGAGTAGAAAGAGCAAAGGAGATGTCAGGAGAATAGCGACTGCCAGAGGAGCGATGGAGAAGAGTGGGTGTGTCAGGGTCATTGAGTGGGAGGAGGTCAGAAGAGATGACCCAGTCGAATACTTCCTCCCCGCGGGGGTCGGAAGTACCTCTTGAGTCCCAGAAGGGGTGATGGCAATTGAAGTCCCCCAAAATGAAAAGATTTCTGGAGGAGGAAAGAATGGAGAGAGAGAAGGAATCGGTTCTGCTGTCCGTTGGGGAGGAGCGAATAGGGGGGCGTACACAATAAGAAATGACACCGAGGAGGAGTTGTTAAGAGAGATGTTGACCCCTACATAATCAGAGTAGGGATCAAGCGAAGAAAGAGAAAAGCTAGAAAGTTCAGAAAAGGATAGGCCCTGCCTGATGAAAATGATGACGCCGCCGCTGACGTGCGTGGTATCAAGAAAGAGAATGCCAGACCGGGAGTGGGTGCGATCAGAACGCAGAGCAGAGAATCCAGGAATCCGGAAAGAGGAAGATGAGTTAAGATTGGATTCCTGGATGCAGATAAGGTCGACTGAATGGGACGATAGAAAATGAAGTAGTTCAGTGCTCCTGGATCGGAGACCTCCAGCATTCCATTGAAGAACCCTGAGAGAGTCAGGGGGAGGAGTGGAGGCAGGAGGCGTAGAAAAATGGCCAGGAGCAAGGGACGGTGGTGAAGGAGCAGAGGAAGGAGATATAAGATGGGCAGATGGGGGATAGGAGGTTTGGAGATGGGGGTGACGCGAGAGTGCAGCATCAGTGAAGGGAGAACCAGATTGTACAGTGGAGGCATAGGTGTCGGAGGAGTCCGAGGAGGGAGTCACAGTGTTACGACAGGGGAGGCAGCTCCAGGAGTGAGAGCTGCCTAGAGTTCTGAATTTAGACAGGGAAAGTTGTGAGCACCTTAGATGGACCCATTTGGAGCAGGTGCAGCATAGCACTGACTTGCCCCGCCAGGTCACATTTCCAGCGCACACAGAGCAAGGAAAGATGGGGCCGAGGTTAGGATGAACGTTACCGCTCATCAGGAGAAGAAGAAGAATGAGGAGACGAAGAAGGGCAAGAGTAGGGCAGGAGAGAGGAAGAAGTGAAAACAGGCGACCGATTTGTAGATGCTGTGTTCTGCCATTCTGCGGTCGTTCAGGGGGCAGCATAGCGAAAAAATGTAGGGGAGTGCCCGGGGTAACTGGGACCCTCGGAAAGGCCAACAGCCATTTCGACCCAACCCAAACGGGGTCGGGGACCGCACCACCACATTGAGGCGGCTGTTGATTGGTGCAGTACGCTCTACCTCGCTGGCACTGATTGTAGCCTAGTCTTTGATTTCTTTCGGCAACGTTAGACGCCATTATCGCCTTTGGTGGTCTTCTGAAAATAAAGAAGTGGTAATCAAAAAACACAAGGCTTTTGCTTCCACTCATGGAAGAGATGAAGAATGCCAGCTTTACATTTCAGCTTCTCTACATGCCTTTCCGCCAAGGCTAAAACACGGCACGAGACAAAATATAAGTCTATGCTACTCTTCGATCCGTTACTGGTTCTACCTCTCCTTTTCTTTCCCCTAACTTTTTCTACTGCACCCAGGGAGATGTTATCGGTGTATGCCAACTACCTGAGATTTCATTTTTCATTATCTCAGCCAAAGCCTTTGGTAGCAGAGCCAGAGGCTACTTGGCATGAGCTCCACCGGGCCTCATGCCTTTAAGAATCTCATTTCCCTTTCTAATCTTTCACCTTCATGGAATTTCTCGCGGCTGCAGCCAACTTCTCATCTTTCACGGTTACCGGCGCAGACAGAGTCCCATATCGCATGATGAAGCACGGATCTTCTTCAAATCGTCAATCTTTGCTTCTATCTATAAGTCATCCTCTATCACTCCCATCCACAACAGGAAAAACCTATCGGCTTCCTTCCAACTTATCCTTTTCTTCTCCTGCGTCTCAAAGCTTTTTGAACGCATCATTCTATCTCGTCTACTCTTCTTTTTGGAGTCTAACTTCATTCTCTCCCCTCCAGGACGACTTTCGCCCTTTCGATCCAATTCTTTATCTTTCTCTGTCCATTTCGAATGGGTTTAGCAAACAAGTCGGGCTCTCTGGCAATCCTTGCTACTATCGACTTCTCTACAGTATTTGACTGTCTGGCATTCCGCCTTATTTTACAAACTTATTTCGGCTGGCCTCCCTCCTTGCTTTGCTCGTCGCACTCAATCGTACCTTTCTGACGGCGCGCTTGCGTGGTTTTTCACAATCACGAAAGTTGCTTCTTTAATTTCGTCGAGACGTTCCGCAAGGATCAGTTCTTGGCTCTATTTTTTATCTTTTGATCGATTGTTTTTTCCTTTTGTCAGCTGCTCTGTTCATGCTGACGACCTGGCGACCATTTAATCCTCCTCCTCCTCCTTGGTCCTTGCTGCGGTGAAGGCCATACAATGAGCTCTGTTTCAACTAAGGCGCTGGTGTCTTTCAGTCCAAGCAAATGTGAGGCCTCCTTTGTGGTTATTCTCCGTCAAGCCAACCTCTAGCCTTACCTCTTTATTCATTTTACTCCCCTCCGTTTTTTTGGACGTCATCTTTGATTACGCTCTTTTCTTTTTTGAATATTTATCTTCGCTTGAGGCAAAGCTCTTCCCTCGTCAATACTGATCTTCCCCTCATCTTCGCGAGACCTTACTTTGTTATTTTGCTTTTTTTTGGGAGTCTCTTTTCTTTACAAAGCCTTTCTTCGACCCGTTTTCGCTTATGCTGCACCCGAATGGATTCTGTTACCAACGTCGCTAAGTTGGAAAGCCTTTACGAAGCGACCAGCTCGCTATCACCGGATGCCTCTCGTCCTCGCCTATCCCTCTTCTTTAAGAGGTGTCCCTACCTGCTCTTCGAATTACCCTCACTCATTTCGCTCCATGATCTTATGGGCGGGCCCTTTGTCCCTTAACTGTCTGTTTCATTTCAGGCTTGGCCAAACATACAGTTTTCAGGTTTTCTTAGGGAGTCTTTGCGTCCACTTACCCGACCATGTTCTTCTACTTACGCCCCCCCCCCCCCATAGAGGCTCCCTCAGATTGCCCTCCCTCCCTCTCCTCCTTGAATCTCGCCTTTTTTCATTGTGGTACTAACTCTTTTTACTTTTCGTGCCCTGGTTCTTCTCTTTCTTGCCAAAGTGCGGCTCTCGTTCACTATAACTCTTCCTCCTCACGATCTTGTGATCTGACGCTAGATGGCTTTGTTCCTTTTCTTTTTGGCAAAGGCGGCTCTGGTGTCCTTGCCAACTGTTCACTTTGTAGCACTAAGCACGACGAGTTCATCACACGACTAAGATAATCAGCCGCCACATTATTCTTTTCAGAAATGTCTTGTACAATATAATCGTACCCTTGTAAAGCCAGGGCCCATCGCATTATGCGGTCGTTGTGATACTTGGTTTTGTTTATGTGTGCTAGGGCTGGTAGTCAATTCGTAAAATAAACGGCTTAATAGCTGAGTACAGCCGGAACTTTGTTATGCCCCACACAATTGTGTGAAGTGTGAAGTGTGAAGATGCATGTGAGGCTGAGACTTTTGTTTGTCGGAATCGGATGTTTCTAAAAAAGCCGGAGTTTTTGTTGATTGGCCCTAACAGTGACTGTGCAAAGGACGCGTCTTTGCCGGTAGCCGTTGAGGGAATCCTGCAGGCGTTTCGAAGAGCTTAGCTAACTTTTGCGCACAATGTTAAATAATCTGGCTAATGTTTCCGGCGCTAATCAATTTCTCCAAAAACAGGAAAACCACAAAAGTTAAGTTTGAAAGCAGGACAAACTATGTTGAAATCAGGAGCACAAAAATGGGGTTTTATCAAAATTACTGGTAAAAAGGAGTAAAGCCGGAGAGCTGGCAAGTTTAGCTTAAAAGCGAAACGTTTGAATGAAAAGTTTGCCAGCTTTCTGACTTTATTATTTTTGTTGAGAAATACATATTGCGATCATTCAGTCTTATTATTAGACTCGAATATTGAAAATGAAGCGAGTTGTTTAAATTCATACAACAAGTTCAAAAAATGAGGCATTTCGAAATTCTTCATCGGGTGACGTCAACGAGCAGCATCAGCTGTCGTAAAGAATTTACTGGGTTACATAAAAAACGTAAAGTTTCCGTGCATGGCGTATCAAAGTAAGCTATGATTTGACAAGAAAAGACCACAATTCAGACAGGATAGAACGCTACTTTAAATGTAAAAATTCAATAATCATATCTTCTCCAAATTTTTAGAGAAGTTTAATTAGATTCGTGAAAGTAAATACATTTCTCTCTTGAAACAGCTTGTTTGTTGTTGAAAAAATAATTTATTGACCAAGCTATTTAGTATCGTGCTTAATTTTGCTCACTGCACAGAACATCAAAATCTAAATAACGGGGGCTAAATTGAAAAAAATGTTTGTTAACTTGCCATTACAATATTGATCGGTTTTTTGTTGGCTTGAAAAGCGTTAGCCTTCAGTGTTTCACGGATGAAATCGTTTCCAGAAAAGTACTGACTAAACATAGGCCTAGCCTGTTGGTCAAATAAAATTACCCAATAAAAAGTTTTCCGAATTCAAGAACAATCCCCATGAAAAGGTCTTCAAGGTGTATTTATCACAGATTGTTTGAAAGTGTTCTGTAACAAGTCCCACCCCTAAAGTAATGTGACTCGTCGCGAACCTCCCACCCGTCGTAGCATTGGCGAAGGTAACCTCAACTTGAAGGGGGAGACTAATTTTTAGCCTATACATGACGCTACAAAAAACCAATAAACTAAAAAAAATGTCATCGAATTCGTACGAGTCCTGCTTGCAGAACCCCAAATTTGCGCGTAATAACCACTGCAGAACAATCCTTCGTATCAACATGATTAACACAATATTACTCATCTGTAAAACTTTAGACGCTTTCGGCCAAACTAGTGTAAGCTCTTTAGTTTGTTATAATACCGGTAGTTTGACCTCCAAAGAAAACAAACCAATATATAAGTGCAGTAGCCTAATTTATTTCGTGGACCATCAATATACAGTAGGCCAAACGCTTTTTTTATATCGATGGCTGTTTTAATTTTGTACATGACACCTAAACCCATAAGGAAAATGTGTCATTTTTGTGAGCTTTTTCAATCTTCTCATAAGGCGCATAAGACCAAGTGTTATCCCAACAATAAGTTCTGTTTACAGCAACTAGACTAGACTTACAGCACTTTTTGCTCTGACTTCTGCTTAATTGCACTGCCATAAAACCGCAATCAACAGAGGTTGATGGTTGGTATTTCATACAAAATCTTTGACCTCTACACGACCGCGCCTTTTTGCATGCATCCGAAATTTTTCTCTAACCTTTTCCGGCTCTTAAACGAGCTTAGGAAAAATTGGATTGGCATTTGAAGTAGGGAACTTTTTGAAGAAGAAACAAAAAATAGTATTCTTTGAACATTTGGCTTAGATTATAGATGTGGCCCCTGCTTGAAATAAAAGACTGATTGATTTTACAGTTGCCAACACTCTTGTCGCGTGAACCATTTAGGCTAAAGCCTAATAATCGAATTTTGTAAACAACTGAATAACGCGTTTTGCAACGTAACGTATATTATTATGCTCCTTACTAATCTTGCGTTTGCTTTCTTTTCTATTTGAATGAGTAAACTGATAAAGATACACTTGGTAACCTTTCGAGTTGAACTTGGTTAAAATGCAACAGCTACATTCGATGCAAAGATTAATTCAAATCAAATCACGCAGCATTGGAAGTCTGCTTTTGCTTTCCAAAATTGCTCTTCAGAAAGGAAAACATCTCGGGCAATTCAGGACCACCATCTTTCGAGCTGATATCAGTTGATTAACTTTTTGCTCAAACGAAAAGCTTGATTTCGGCTGAAACCATTGGTAAAAAGTGGAGTAGCACGAGGGCCGTTGAGAAGGAGCAAGGGGGTACCGAGTACCCAGGCCCGGACTCCTTTGGAGGGCCCGCGCTGTTGTCAAACACAAAAAATATGAAAATAATTTAAAGCGAATTGGTTTTGCTTGTCACGTGTTTTGTATTGGTTTGATATTTAGACCTGCTCGGGAAATTTCCCATCGAATCGCAGATCGAAGTCAGCAAATGCTTAAGTTTGATCTTCAGAAGAAAAAGGTCACTGCCGCCAAATCGCTGCGTCCACGGATGTTTTGCCTCGCAGTTCAGATAATTTCGGCCACGATTTTTCCCTGGGAAAATTTTCAGACTTTACCAGATCCTTGTTAAAGGGAGCTCGGAATTAATATTGGTACCGGGCCCGGACTCTTCCCTCAACGGCCCTGAGTAGCACTAAGTTTCATGTGGTAAGTTGTGATGTTTCATTTTATTTGTAGTTTCCACAAAAGAACCGCAAAACCAAAAAAGTGTCCCAACCAGTCCCGCTCTCCCTACCAGCAAGCAACTAATAATCTCACAAACATTCGTGCTTTCATTAAACTAAGTACATATGGCCTCAAATTTAAACTGGTACAAGGACGACGATGAACTGATTGATGTAATTTATCGGAATGAAGCTATCAAGCAATAGACCAACAACTACCTACAACTTTTTCGAAATTGTAAGCCTAATTATGAAACAAAACGTTTGGATACGCGCATATTTCTTGCTTCAGGGATAAATGCAGACAGGCAAAGAAAAATTGATCCGAAGCTCATGATCCAGCATGTATATTTGACTTATCACGCTAAGTCAGGTTTTTGACCTATCAACCAGAAATTTGCACTAAAACAAAGAATAATTCTTTCGAAATCCTGCAAGATTTTTCAGTAAAACTCGGCATGTTGTCCTGTTTCGCTACACGAGATAGAATATCTCTACGAGGTTAAGATAAATCATGCGAGCAACATTACTGCACTACAAGGCAGGGGTGTCAAACTGGTAACTCGCAACGTAATATTTTATGATCCGCGCAAAGATTTTGTGGCACAGTGCGAGTGCCTGACCTCCGAATTTTATCTTCAAAAAATTGTTCTCCAAAAGAAAAAAATCTTGTGAAATGCTGCCATGAAGTAATGGTGGACAACTGCTATAAGTCGCGAGTGGCATTACAGGTTAAGCCGAGAGAGGTAATGACCCTTTTTTTTTGGAGATCAGCACCGTTTCGGGCTACATCACACGATTTCCGGAGATCGTTGTCCTCAAAAATGGTGATCTCCAAATAATGCCGTAACTCGCGAAATTTGATCAACTGGTTTTCTGTACCGGAATATCTAAAGTTTGGAAACCACTGATATACAGTCTTCCCGGCTTAATTTTTTTTTGACATAGTCTGGCCCGTATAAAATCCAGATGTGTAAATGAGGCCCACGGCACTGAATGAGTTTAACACCCCTGCTATAGGGTATTCAAACGTGGAATCCACCTACAATTTAGTAATGATAAATTTTGTATAGTCGCCATTACATTATCAAAAAATCAGATTGAAACTGCTATAAAAATATTGAACTGTATTATATGATCAAAGCTTAGCAGGCGTCATATTAGTAATGAGCCTTATTATTTATGTTTGAAATGCATGGTAGTGCTGGTTGCTAGCAAGCAGTTTCCAGGCGAACTCCTATTTAAGAGGCACCTGCCCTCATCATTACTCTAAGATAAATAAAAAAATTGCTTAGAAACAACCAACACTATTATCCTGTACCATACAACAATCTATTACTACAGCTCAATAACCCGCCATCATTTTCGGCCTTATTGGGCCTCGTCAGGCTGGTGTAAATGCGCACAGTAATAAAAATGCTGAGCCTAAGTTACAGCAGATTTGCCCTGTGTGCAAAATAGTAATTCAATATAAAGCAGTAAATTTCAGTAATTCCTACATCAAGGCGGTCTCATTGATGAGAATCTCATTAATCATATTGCTGAATCTCATTCATGAGACCCCTTGACATAGGCATTGCTGTATCATACTGCTTTGTATTGCATCATTATTTTGCACACAATGGCAAATCTGTCGTGATTTAGGCTTAGCATTTTTGTTGTTGTGTGTCTTTTACGCCTGCTTGATGAGGCCCAATAAGATCGACACCGGTCGCGGGTTATTGAGCTGTGTTAATAGATTGTTGTATGGTACAGTATGATGTTGGTGATTGTTTTTAAGCAATTTTTCTATTCACCTATTTATGTTTGCTATCAAAATGGTAATGGACAACATTGCTGCTTGCTGTTGTTTTTACTAAATGCAGTAGTTGAGGCGACTTGCGGGATCCAGATGGGGTGCAGGTGCCAAGACACTGCGCATCTCTGCTCTTTCCTTGGTCTACACCACGGCTGAGTACTGCGCACCAGTTTGGTGTCGTAGTACACATACTCGCCTCATTGACCGCATTCTCAATGATGCTTTGCGCATTGTCACTGGATGCTTGCGTCCCACACCAACGGAGGACTTGCCTGTCCTCGCAGGCATTCAGCCAGCTGAGCTCCGCCGATTACGAGTAACACTCTCCTTGACGAATCGTGCTGTTCATGACCCCGACCATGTACTGCACGGACAGTTGGTTGAGCAACAGGATGCGCACCTGGGAAGACTTAGATCAAGACGCCCATTTGTATTTGCTGCGTGGAAACTATTAGATAGTTTGTCTGAACTGGAAATCCGCGTGAAGCAGTGGACGAAACACAAATGGAACGCGGACTACTTGGAGAGTACTTCAAGAACCCATACTTTCATTCCCAAAGTCTGTTCAAGACCACTTGGAATGAGTCTGCCAATAACATCTTAGGTAAGGCTCAATCGCCTGCGGACTGCTGTAAAACGTTTTCACTCCTCCATGTACAAATGGGGTCTCGCTCCATCACCGAATTGCAAATGTGGCGCTACTGAGCAAACTGCAGACCACATTATATCTTCATGTCTTATACATCATGTACCAAGAGGAACACGAGGTCTGCAGATTTTAGATGATGCAACTCGATGTTGGCTTAACACCACCGCTGTCAGCATCTAATCTTGGCAGCGCACCAGCCTGTGGTGGTAAAAAGTTAAACCCTCGGCCCTGGCTTTGATTTGTGCTGGCCTGCATTGAGTTTGGGTGTCTGACCAAACGACGACGACAATATAGTGGTAAGCATTGTGATGCCATTTAAGATTACGACGTAACAGTGCTGTGAAAAAAGATTCAAGACAGGAGAAAAAAGCGTGCTTAAACAACACTCAAATGAATAAATGCTTGTAGTAGCCTATCTTGATGCAGCGTAAGATGCCAAAGAATTACTTCTAGCGGAAGCACCTTGTTAATGTCTTCCGAAAATGCTTTCAACTGCGTAAATTGAAGAAAACAAATTTTATAATCAATGTTTAGTTATAGCGAGATCTTAGTTCCTAAAAACACGAAATTTATTGATGTTGGCAAGTTGGGCACTGGCTTATGTTTAAGCAGAAAATCGCTTTTTTTATCAAAAAATGCAATTTAAAAAATATATCTTCAATTTTGACGTCACCACGACGTCATCAACCTTTTTATGACCCTCGTTTTAACTGTGAGTGCTTCGTTTCGGGTTAGTTTGCTCTTTGCATGGCTGCGTTTATGCCAGGATCAAGCAACATGAGCGAAGCCACAGGCTTTAAGCCGTGAAAATAGGCAGAAAATTAATATAAGGCTTGATATTTAATAGCTTAATCTGAAAATCCATATCAGTCACATTGTCGCCTTTCCACAACTTTGATATGCTTTAAGTTGTTAAGGTTAAAGGGCTTCCAGTAGTAATGTCGAGGTTAAGAATATCAAATTAACCTTGAGCCGGCTTCACCAAATTGCAAAGGAAATGGCTTTAACATTTTCATGATATGTTGTAGCTTGACACTAATGTTTTGTTTCAAAAGATAAAACAGGACATCTTTACCGCCATGCGTTTGTAGGGGAATCACCAATTTTTTGCTCGGATTAGGCTACCTTTTGAAATTTCATTTTTCAGTGAATCTTTTTCAAAATTTTAATAAATAGTGCCAAAGAACCATGCTTGCGAAGAAAAGGTAATCAAAACGTAACAAAAGAAATAACTTCTTCTAAAAATTTCAAGTTCTTTAGGTCTGGTAGGCCAGCACAATTTTTCAACTAAAAACGGAAAATGATGTAGCAACCAATAGGAAGGTTGCATGTGACGTCACGGATTTCGCGCCAAAAAAAGTGGATGACCAAAAGCTCTAATTTATGCTGGAGAGGTATAGGGCGAACACGAACTTTTGGGGTTATTTTGAAAACTAATGAAAAATTAATTAAAATTTGGAATGAATTATTGCTAGTTGGATTCTCGGAAATAAATAAATTTGACCAAAAGCAATTTGGTTGAGATTTGGTCTTTCAGTTGGCTAGTATAAGCCTAGCATAGTGGGCTAATTTTTTAAAAAATGCCCCTAAGAAAAGTGTCATCTAACTACCATTTTCTCCTCACTTAAAAATAAACAATACCAATTAGATACCAGTCGGTACATTAGCAAAAACAACCATTATTTGATCATTACTACCGGTAAGGTAAGCTTGCCGGTAAGCTTACTTGCTGTCTCCATGAGCAAGGCATTTAACGGTATGCCTCCATCTTTATGTGGCAAACAGGTGGTGGGGCCAAGCAGTCTACCCGTCGCGGTGATCCAGTGTGACAAAAGACAGGCAAACAGAGCATGAGCTCTACGCATGAATAAATAAATCGGTACCGTAATTTTTGTATTACCCTTGGTCCAGCAGCCTAGGTAATAGCCCAAACAGTTGTTTAAAGAGTGGTTAAGGTCACACAATTACATCTGACATATCAATATGACTGACCTGCAATTACTATTGACAACAAATTTCAAAAACTTACTGATTTTATCCAACAATAACTAATCCAGCATATGTCAAACGGTACAGCCATAATGAATGAATCCTTGGCCCTAGTTAACTAGAGTTACATACTGCTGGAAAGAAAATTTGATCAGCTTTCAAATGTTGATAAAAATGTTGCTAATTGTCAGTACTTTATCATAGCCATTATGAATTGAACTCACCTGTTTTTACTCAGCTTACCACTTTTGTGGGTAAAAATTTGCGGGGAAGACATAAAATTCAATTTTTTTAAAGTAAAAGCAACTAGTTAAGGAGGCCTACAACTTATACAGCATCGAAGTTTCCTTAAAATGTCCTTCAGCGTGTTAACAAGAATTTTGAAAATCGGTTTAGATACGAGGTCACAAACCAGTTTTTAAATAAATTGATTTAGTAAAAATGTTGCAATTTTTGGAAAAAAATTATGAGGTCATGGCCTTTGGTAACAAAAGACTGTGTTGATCTTATCAGACTGCGATACGACTTCCTAAAGCGAACATGAAGCGTGCAGGAATAAAGGAAGAAGTAGTATGCTTAGAAAGGAATCTGCTGTTGCATCGTCAATCAGGCTTTAGTTGTTGTAGAGTCATTTTTTTATTGAAAGCACCAGGTTAATATCCCCCCGAAACGCGTTAGATTGCATTGTGGTCATTGAGCAAATACAGAGAACAAAAAGAAATTTTGCGCGACTGTGTTGCAATCGTTGAGATGCAATGACCGAAGTCAGGCGAAATTATGTGTGGCTGTGTTGCAATCGAATAGTTGCGACAATTAGGAAGTGCAACGCTGTTCGTCGGTTAGATACAAACGTTTTTTGTAAAACGAAAAGATATCTAGGATACTAGTTTAGTTTATCTGTTCATTATTGAAAGTAAAACAAGAAGCAGTGAATGCTTTCTTTATGTAGGTGCAGAGTGTAAGCTCACCAAGAGATGCTATTTTACTATTCTAGAGTGGAATCAACTGTCAAATGGATGACGTGACATATTTATTTAAATTTTACATTAGTTTGTGGCTTTGGTTTTTAAATGATGCCAAAAGTTGAAGTTACCAAAACATCTAAAATTCAGTCCGTACTTTCAAGACTGCCCTGAAGAATTTATGAAAAGTTCTAACAACGAATTTGTATTGCAATTCGTGCTGCTGTACGGTTTCTGGAGACAAGCGCTTTCTTGTTGAAAATCATCCAAACACTAAAAAGGGTTAGGTAGCAGATCTAAACTATTAATCCCACATCCACTTTGCAAATCTTTCTGAGAAGCAGGAACACCAATTTTGTGAAAAAGGCAACCAAAGCATTTTTGTCTGCTGATATTGCTTTGCAATAGCCAAAAAATAAGCATATCAAAAACCTACCTTTATTTCACGACATTGGTCACAGTTTGCCATCTGAAATCATAATTGCCAATGACATTTCTAAAGTAGCCCAATAAACATGGAAAGACCAGACTTTTCATAGGCTGTTTACAGTTTACTTCCGACATTCTCAGCGAACAACTACTTCTGCAGAAAGAAGTTTTTCGATGCTGCAAAAACTATTACCCAAAGAGAGAAATTTTAAGGTCATAAATGTAAAACTGCTCATGATTTTATATTTCAATTCTTGCACCTGGTGATTGCAGAGTTGGCTGCTTATGTACGGCGGCGTATTGCAAGTTTCGTTGAGGATTTGAGCGCTTTCGTTAATTAAATATTCGCTTCAATATAAAAAATAAAAGTTGATAAAGTCTGTTTTGAATTTTGAGTCAATTTTTTTTAGGTTTTAGGTCAATAAAAACTTTCCCTTGTAATCATTTACTCTGTCAACTAAGACTGATAATAGTCATAAAGTATGATTTCACTAACTATTATGTATTTTTTTTAAAAGGGGAGAGAAAACAAAATCAAAAATAATGATGGCGTCAAAATGGTGGTACGTACAACTATGACAGATATCAACCATTTTGTGGTAGGTCGATTTCACGAGTTGGTGTGCCCCTTACGAATTTATAGCTTAATTGCGATATTAGATTTTTGGCTGCCCTATATGTCTTGGTTTTCGCACAGCAAGAAAAGAGGCCATGGCTTTTCCTAAAACCATGCAACCCATCCCAGTACGCCCATCACGTTATCTTCAAGAAACAATGTTTCCTTTAGTTCCAATTTCACAAGTTTCTAGACCTATGGCTTTCACTTTTTTTTAAACTTGAGATTTTATTGCATTCTAGCCGGCGTTGCTCAGCAGTACTAGGCTAGTAGGCTACCAGTCAGTCAAGTTGGCCTAGAAACATTGGTTCAGCCGACTACCTTAACCCCTTTCCCTTGAATGGAGACATCTATTGAGGATGTCTCGTTATTTCTCATTTTTTTAGCTTTTCAGATATATTTTTACTTTAAATAGCATTGAATGCAACTTATATTTTTGATTTTATACCAATAAATTAAGCTTTTTTTTTTAATTTTTCTTATGTGGGCAAGATCTTTCTTGGGCAGAAGCTTCTTAAAAGTTTGAGCATTTGTTCGTTAGCTAAGAGACTACGGTGTCATTGATACCAGCTGGACCAAGTGCTTCATTTGGATGATGGTGGATGGGACAGGATGTTGGAATTTAATTCGTAGTTCTTCTTCACCACACACGCAGGAAGCTGTAAGAGCTGTTTCGTTCTAGCTATCTCAACTTCAGTATTCAATATAGAAATTTTTCAACCAGGCTATTAAATCAAATTACGAGAGCCACATTAGTTCCGCTTTAATCAACTGAAACGTACAATATCTAGAAACATAAAATAATTAGAGCATATAGAAACAAGAACATACATTATTTAAAGGTTTAAGCTGAATCGCTAATATGACTGACATAACGACCGACTTGGAATTGCTCGCAACTGTTACACAAAATGGCAATGATTGAATTAAAGTGCTGCAGACAAGCATTTAAACTGCGAGCCAATTAACGCACAGTTATCAAAAAACTACAAATTACAAACAACAAGAAATCTAACGCGCTATAAATTTACATCAAAAGCCATGCCCCACGTAAGCAAAGTTGGGCGAAGAACCGACCAACACTAGTTTTAAGGTGATTGAGCCTAAACAGGTCTTCTACTTTACAGGGAATTGCCTCAATTGGAGAAATTTGGCCCAAAAAATTATATTAGAGAAAATTTTGGAAAACAAGGAACTCGTTAAGAAATAAGAAAATACAAAAAATAGTTAAAAAGTAAAAATTCCACCTAGTTAAGTTGCAATACAGGAATTCTGGAAAAGAAAAAGTTCCTCCTATTCCACTGTCCTCACAAATCTACAGAAAAACAGGGCTTTACTGCTTTATCAGTGATACTTCACTGAGTGATTTTTTACTGTGGTTTTACTGAGTGAGTTTACTGATTTGACTGATGATTTTATTTTGATATGATAATTTTACTGATTTTACTGAGGTTTTACTGACTGATTTTTTCATGTCCATCTAATTTGGCCGATTAGATTTAGATTGTAATTTTGAATAGCTTGTAATTGTTGGTATGTTTAAGTAGAGCCAAGCGCAAGCCTACCAAAAAGTGCGTTGGCTATCCCAGTTGGCAAGTCTGCTTAACTGTTTGCCTATTTGTCTATTGAGTACAGAAACCTTATTGGTATTTGTACTTTTCAAACATGCATAGCCTACCACTGTACCATGCAGCATGTGCGAGTTTTACTTTTTTTAGTACCGATAGTGCCTATTTTATTTTCCAAGATATTGCTGGGCTGAGTTATTTTAGTTTTTGTTTTCGATGGCAGCGTTTTCACAAGTGTTTTGTAGTTGTGCATTTTTGCTGGCTTTTGCATTTTACAGTTTTAGGCGTTATGCTAGCTTTCTGGAAGAGTGGTATTGATAGTCCATTTCTGATATGATTTTTAGGGAAAACTGTGTGGGAAAATTATGGAAGAAATTTAGTTTTTAAATGAGGATACTGGTATATGGAGGAAATAAAAACTTATTTATAGAAGCACTGGAGCAGTTATCGGTAGTTATTATAATAGCTTGAGATTCTTGGTTTGTTTAGGTAAGTTAGTGGCTCTTTTGCAGTCGACAACATTTTACCCATTGGCATCTATTTTGCTGTGCATAATTAGTGTGTCTGTACATAAGCACATTTGTTGTAATGCACCAGTGATGCTATGGCATAGTAGATAGGTCTAGTGCTGCTGCCTTCAAATCCAATCGTTATGGGTTTGAGTGTTTATAGGCAGGGTGTAGTACTTCAACAGAGGGAAGAATGTAAACATAGGTAGGAGTTTGTACTAGAGATAAAATTGTTGTCAAGTCCTGTGTGTAATTGGCTATGTCATAGAAATTGACCAATCAAATGACCAAAGGTCATGTTTTTTATAGGCAGTGGCTATTTTGCCGTCGACGGCAATTTACCCTCAGAGACTATTTTGCCGTGAGTTGTTTGTGATTGGTCAATCTTAATGACGTACTAAACATGTGACTTTTGGTTGTCTCTGATTGGTCAATTTTAAAAACAAAAAAAAATTTTGCACTCCCAGGTCTCTATCCCCCACGCTGCACACTCCCTTGCAGTGTACACTGCCCCGTACATTTACATACCGGGCCTGCCCCTTCAGTGTACACTGCCTTTCTTTTAAAGTCCTGGCCACCTGAGATTTGAACCCGATACCTTGGTGTCTCAAGACCAGCGCTTATCCACTACACCACAGAGTCACTGGTGCGATAATAGCAAATTTGGCTATATAAACACACGTGAATGATCACGGCAAAATAGATTCCAAGGGCAAATTGCCGTCGACGGCGAAATAGCCACTGCCTTTTTAATATGTCATCAAAATTGAACAATCACTCATGTTTTACAGCTAAATAGATTCCAAGTTTAAATGGTCATTAACAGCGAAATACCCACTGCCTTTGAACAGGTAAGCCAAGTGGAAGACAACCAAGAAATACATTAGAATAGTTTATGCAAGTTAGGCACCTCACCTTAACCATGCATCTACTGATCTACCTGTCTATTGAGTGCAGAAAATTTGGCTGAGGTAACTGTTTTTCAAATATTCATACCATGCAGCATTTTTGAGCAGGGAGTTGGGTACCAGTAAGGTACAGAATTATAGTACAATACAGTTAAATTTTGAAGAAAGTATGGCATGCAATTATGTATAGTATTTTCTGGCACACTATGGTACAGTATAGAAATATGGTATTTTTTTTATGTACTGTATTTTACTCTTTCCATAGGTCTAATTGACCGTCTGCAAAAGGCTTTGCTTTGTTGTGTTGGATTTACTTCTTTTCAAGGCTGCCAGCGCTAGGTTTTTAAAGCAAGATCTTGATTTTTTCACCTAAGGCTAGGCTCTTAAACCTAGATCTTGATTTTTTCACTGAAGGCTAGGTTTCTTTTTTTTTTTTACAAATTTAATGAAATCTTGCTTTTTTATGATAATGGAATAAAGACAAACAAATTCATAATTTGTGAAGAAGAAAATAGATCAGTGTCATCTGAACGTTACCCTGTGGGACGCCTGAGACAATATGCAGCACAATCACAGGCAATGACTTTTTTTTGGAAGTCTCTTCCAAATAGCCCCAATGACATGAACTTAAGGCCTGGTTGCAATGACAGAGATGCTATAGAATTACTGAAAATGCTGTTTTGTTCCACTACTGGTGGCAGCAAAACTATGCTAATATTGCATTAAAATGCTGTACAACACAAGAATCTAGAGTTATTAGGAAGTCAAAAGTAAATGAATAATATAGGTGTAGCTTTTGGGAAATCCTGGTTATTTTGCTTAAATCTTGGTTTTTATAGTGTGTTATCTTAGTTTTTCAAATTATAGTGGCTGGCAGCACTGCCTCCTTTGGATTTTTTTAGAATTAGTTGTTCATTAATTTTACTTTGCTTATTGGATGTTTTGTTTAAACTTATTTATGCATTAATTTTGTACACTTTACTTTTAAATTGCATAACATCACATCATAATTTACTTTGTTGATTATTTTGCTTTTTTTAATCACCCTGTAGTTTCTTGCACACCCTTTGGCCAATTAGTTGGTGATGTACTCTAGTTTAGTTTTGCATCTTTTTAATTCATTCAAAATTGGAAATTAGAGTTTCAAGTTTTTGGTTGGTAAATTCTATCTGAACATGGAATCAAAAGATGGTGAACTGCTGCAGTTAAAACACAAAAATTGCACCAACTTTACAGCTGTAACAAAAATTACATTATTGTAGCATAAAATCAATTAATTGCTAAATCTTTGACCTTAATTGAGTTTATTGATCTAGAACCAAGAGATTGGATACAGTAGAAAGTGGTGTGGTGCAGTTGAATTTTAAAAAGAGTGTGGTATGAAATTATGGTATTTTAGTAAAGTATGGAAGTTATCAGCAAGGGTAAAGGATAAAATGTACAAGAGTGATGTTAGACCAGCCATGCTTTATGGAATTGAAGCAGTGGCAGTGATGGAAAGACAGGTGGGAAAAATGGAAGTTGCAGAGTTGAAAATGGTGAGATGGGTGCTGGGAGTGACAAGAAAGGACAAGATAGGAAACAAATACTTGAGATGGACCACAAATATCTCAAAGCTAGAAGACAAACTTTGAAATGCAAGGCTATGCTGGTATGGACATGTGAAAAGAAGAGAAGAAGGCTATGTGGGAAAAAGGATGATGGAGATGGTGGTGCCAGGTAGAAGGAAAGGAGGAAGGCCAAGGAGAAGGTGGATGGATTTGGCGAGAGAAGACTTGGAAAGGGTTGGAGCTAAGGAGGGAAGTGAAATCAATCGGGTCAAATGGAAAATACTTTCGAGCTGTGGTGACCCTGAATAGGGAGAAGCCAAAAGAAAAAGAATTTTAGTAAAGTACAGCATTCCATTTTGATATTTTTTTGGAATATGGAGTATGAAAAATCATTTCATACTGCTCTTAATCCCCTGTTTGTGAGTTTGTTTCTCCTTTTTTAGCAAAACCCATCTCATTTTTAATTTTGATGTTTACTCCATACTGCAATGCTGAGTTGTTATACTTTTTATTTCTGGTGGTGTTTTTTTCTCAAGTGTGTACAGTTCCGTTTTGAAAGCTATGAGTATTTTACTTTCTTGATAAACCCTTGTAGTTTAAACATCCTGCAAGTTTTTGAAGATGCAAAATAATTGCTCATTCTTTAATATTTTTTCAGAGAAAAGTGTCTAAGGAAACTAGGCAAGAAATTTACTTTTAAAATGAGGAAATCATTTTTTGAAGAGGAGAAAACAGAACAATTTTTGTGGAATCACTTCGCCTAACCCAGGCTAGTCTAGAAAGAGTGATTCATGGTAGAAGTGCTTTGGAAATGAATACATGGAGTGAAGGAAGCATTTCTCTGCTATTTAGTTTGATTTCGTATTTGGCACATTGCACTGAAGCATAGATTCAATAAACTCATACAGCAGCTTCTGTACAGCAGGCCCAAATGAATGGCTTAATTTAAGTTGTTGCCAATGCAGAGGAGGTAAAGACAAAAGCTTGAAGGATGAATCATATTCTTGAGCTCAAGCAGCCAAACGCAGTGTGGATTTTTTGTGGCGAGGCATATGGTGGAAGGTTTAATAAGCTTCTGTGACATTGACAAGATCCCAACCCGTGATTTAGGTGCTAGCAATGCTCTGTTATTTGCACTTTAACAATTATGCTAGTTGTGTCTCACGGCACAGTGATTATAGTCACGTGCTTCAGGTAATGGCTTCTTTTATTATTATTGGAATTTGGAATTTAGTGCTTACTTCCATTCAACGATTTGCCAGGCAATCAGTTAACTGAGCTTCAAATTAATTATTCTTGAGAATGGTTTGGGCCAGCTGGTCTTGTATTTTGAAGCTTGGATTACTGCCAGGTGTTTGACTTGTTCACTTTTAATTTTTCTACTGCTATTGCAGTAAATTTCTGTCTGATGTTGATCTGACTGACTTGATCACTAATTGTATGTGCTTATTGACAAGCAATCTAGTTCACATTGTTTCACCCACAAGAAACTGTTGAAAATCACATTGCTCCAACTAAATGGAGTGCCTGTCTTCACAAAACTCGGACAAATAATTAATTCAAGGCTTACTCAACTAATATCCGGGTATATTGTTGAACAGAAGTAAGCTCTAAGTTCCAAATTACAATAATAATAATAAAGCAAGTCACTACCTGAAGAGTGTGACTATCATCACTGTGTCATGAGATGTAACCAGCCCTATTGTTACAGCGCAAATAACAGATCAGTGCTAGCACCTAAAACTGGGGTTGGGATCTTCAAGTCTGTTGCAAAAACACAGCCATATTCAAAGCAGAAAAAATTTTCTATTTAAATAGGATCCTATACATCAAATAATTTTTATTTGAATAAGATCTTATGCATTCCTAATGAATCTTTAGGAAAAACAGCTGTAGTGGAAACAAATATTGTAATTGGTTGATACTTACCCAATCAGATATGATTAAATCATTGAGTTAAGTCAAATTTATGCATCTCAATATCTAAAGCTAAGTTCAGTTAATAATCATAATTCAATTAATGTTTGTTGTATTTCCATATGTAGTGTTGTCTGTGTGACGGACCTAGTATCAGAGCTATCATCAAATGACATTATTAAAATAGAGTGCTCATAGCATTATGTTTCATGCGGCATGTTGGAGTGGAACTTGGATTTGCATTAAAGCTCACGTTTTGGGTTCATGCCATGGTTTGTGGTTACTGCAATGACTTATATGAGTTGTTCTTTACTTGAAAACCATGTAGCCATTTTGAAGTCTTTCAGGTTCCTTTGTTCCTTTTGTCTTTAATGAGTTGAATAAGTTTTATCATTTTCATTATGGAGTCACCGGCACTGCCAGAAAGATTGCTGTTAACTGTCTTACCAAGAATATAACAACACTGTCAGAGCACACGATCATTCGGTAATTACTGCTGAAAAAGAACTTAAACCTGGTTGACACTTATTCAATATTTTAAGCCTACAACACTTGGTGCTTATTCCCAGGCAATCCCTATACAAACAGTCTACCTATCCTGGCAAGATGGTTTTTAATAAAAGAGTATGGTCATGGACCGTGGACAATTAGCAGCTGTTGGGATTGTCTAATTGTCTGCTTAGGAAGGATATGTTTAAGTTTAATTATTTTTGACTGCACATCCAATAATACTAGCCTGTCTTTGATATAATGGCTGTTTTTACAATCAAGAGGTTACAAGTTCAATACTTATGCAGGCCTGGAATTTATGTTTGTGGTTATGTCTGATATAAGCACTTGGTAATTCTTTTTGGTTTGATGATTGAATTGCTTGTGGCAAAAGTGCTCTGTGCTGGCAGTACTAGTAATTGAAGTGGCTCTGAAAACGAGTTTCATTTGTGTGACCTAAATGCTTTGATTTGTGGATATATTTGGTAATTTTACTAGGTAACCAAACAGAAAGTTCTTAGCACTATGCTTGGACAAGACAACTGGCAGATTGCTGCATAAAATTGAACGATATAGTGAAAAACAGTCTTTCAGGAAAAGTGTGGCTGTTGGTTGTTGCTAAAATTCTTAGTAAAGTTTGTGTTAAAATTTTTGGTGGTGATTGGCAGCTGATGGCTGAAGTGGTCGGTTCCGATTCAACTCACAGTGAGTTTGAAGAGGTCACTGCTGTTGATACAAGCAACTTCAGCGATGGTGAGATCATTGATTCTGATTGGCATTATGAACTAGAAAATGTTCTCAATGAGGGATTTGTAGACCAAGGAATGTTGAAAAATGTTTGCAAATGTCGAAGTGTTCCAGATAAATTCAGGTACACTTATTTTTATTTGCTTAATTTGAAATGTATTTATTTATTAGACAATGTGTACCTGGAAATCAATGATTTTATTACTAATTATGAGGAACTTCTGTGATTTGTAAGTTTAAATAGTGCTAGCTGAACTTTACTTACGGGCCTAGTCTGAAAATACATATTAGTAGGATAATTTGATTTTTTTGTGAAATGTTGTTAAGTCTTAGTTTAATGTAAAGCAGCGTTTCCCAGTGTTCACGACCCACTGGTGGGTCGTGAATGCAATTTCAGTGGGTCATGAAAGTCATTCAAAATTTAAATTAATGCATTGTTTCAAATAATTTAAATAAAAATTATCATCTTAATTGCGTTTTATTTTCACTGTACTTTTTTCCAAGTACTTTGAAGTACATGTAGAATTAGGTGGTACTTGAAAATTTATGTTTTGAAAAGTGGGTCATGACTTGAAAAAGTTTGGGAACCACTGATGTAAAGTATGTGCTAAGTTTCAAGAAATAGACACAAAACTTAACGTCATAAATATGAAAGATATAGTTCTGTAATAGGCAATGTCCATGCTTTTTTTGGTGAAAGGAGGGTTTTTTATGCCGACCCCCTTCCCCCCAATGTGCATAAGTGATTGTATGTTTTCTGTCTCATTATAGTTTTTCTGGTTGTTTTTTAGGAGTAAAGTTTGGAAGATTTGTTTAAATGTGGCAAATCGAGGAAATGCAATGTCATCATGGGATGGAAAATTTGATCAGACAACAGAAGAGCTGATTCGATATGATTGCACGAAATTGGTTGATTCTGTGATTGAAGCAGATCCGTTTATTATCACTGATAAGCAATCAGCAGTTGATGACTTGATGGCTGTTATAAGTTTTTATTGCAAATGTCGTGCAATGAAATATCACAAATCAAGTGGATGGGTCGATATTCTTCGACCTCTTCTCACTCTTGGTTTTGAAAGGGCTCAACTATACAATTGCTTTTATGCTATGCAGTCCAGATATATTCCCAGAAAAGATTTATCACCTGGTATAACTGTGGCACCTTATCATCTTCTTCGGCTTCTTGTTCTATATCATGACCCAGAATTGTGCAATTTTTTGGACACTTGCAAAATATCAGTGGAGTCATTTTCTAAACATTGGTTCTCATCGCTTTTTTCTTCTCACTGTTCAACAAAAGTTGTTTCGGCAATCTGGGATGTTTATTTACAACAGGCTGATTCATTTTTTGTTTTCTTTCTTGGACTTGTTATCCTACTCAACGCAAAAGAACAGGTAGATTTGATTTGATTATGTTATAGTAGCCCTAGGAGGTGTGACATAAAAGTAAGGGGACTTTATTAGCCATGCTGTTGGCTCAGTGTTAATTGAGTAGCCACTTGCTTTATTGTGCAATAAAACTTCTTAGAGAAGTATTTGTCTGGCAATATTTTCTTGTTAAAGCATTCTATTTTTCTGTTTTAGGCTTTTATGTAGCATAGTGCGGCAGCCTTTGTCAAAATTTCAATGTTTTATTTTGCACTTAGTTGCAATTGGAAAGTGTTGGCAACGCCAAAATGAAGCAATGTATTAATTTAAAAGTTTTTGATGAAACTGGGTGTTTCAAGCTTGTTTAAGAGGCTTATGGCAAAAACATGATGTTGTAGACATCAGTCTTTGAATGCCCCAAGCATTATAAGAGTGGTTGCAAGAAAGTAGAGGATGACTTTCCACTGCAGACTGATCACAACAATGTTGGAGTTAAGCAGCAGGTGCAGAAAGACTACAGACTGACAGTGTAAGTGACAGTGGATGACAGCAACTTCAGTTGGAATCTGTGTGGACTATCTCGCTGCATGAGCTGGAGATGCGAGTGGTGGATGGCACCATATAATTTTTGACAGACTAGTGGGAGAACCAACGAAATTTTTGTGAAGGCATGTTAAAGGAGGTGAGAGATTATCTAGACATTCTTAATCACGTCATTACAGAAAATTAAATTTGGTTCTTTCAATATGATTCCGAAGTAAAGAGGCAGAGGATATGGTGGAAAACCACAAGTTCACTCGAACCCATGAAGGTGTGCATCGCAAAATTCTAGGTCAAAGCTATGTTAATTGCATTTTTTTTATTAAAAACGCCCAGTTCCATTATAAATTTGTGCAGGAGAGTGAAACGGTAAACCAGCACTTTCTTCTTCGCCTGTATGACAGTTCAACAAAGGAAGTAAGCAATGTGGATAGACAAAGGCAATGCGATTAGACGACACCTGTCTCCTCCATCATGATGATGATGCAGCTTGATTGATGTGAAGCAACTCCTCAAAAATATATTTTCCCCACTCCTTGTATTCCTCGAATCTAGCATTGCATGTGACTTTGGATTTTTCCCAGGCTGAAGGTTGGATGAAAGGAACTAATTTGATAAAAAAAAATCAAGACCTCAGTTGCAAGAGAGCTGAAGAATCATCAGAGGAGGAGTATGCCAAGTGCTTCCAAGGATAGTAGGAACGAATGCAAAAGCACTTTAACTCAGAGGAGAGATACTTAAGGAAGCAATCTGTAATTGATTCAAAATATTTTGTAATAAAGTTTTTATGTTACAGATTTATATTTTGTCACACTTCGGATATTAGAACAATTTTACCAACTTAAATTTCAGTTGATAGCCAGTTGTAAGATCTCAAACATAATATTGACAATTTGTTCCAACTTAAGCAAAGCCGAAATGGGTTGACAATTAGAACTTTTTGAATGAATATTTCTTCCGCTTTCTTATATTGTTTGAGGTATAATCGCTTGCTTCAAAAGCCCTCAAACAACTTTGCTTATTAGAAAATCTTTGAGGTCATGCGTTATTAGCTTTGCAAGATGTGCTACACTGCTGCAAGACACAGAAAGTTCACAAAGTTTGCTTTTTATAGCTAATCACAGGAGAGCCAACTATTTGTTTTCTCTTGCAGTTGACATTAAGTGGTCTGTGAGCAATGTGACGTTATTAGGAGAGTGTTGGCTTTGCAGTCCAAGGTCTGTAGGTTGAGCCCCAGTATCGCCACGTGGCATGTGCCTTGATTGGTGTGGAATTGTTTGCTTTCAAGCTCACGTGTTGGATTCAAACTGCAGCTTGCACTGACTGCAGTGACATGTACTCAAAGAGTGTAAGGTGACTTCACATTCTTCCCCACTTTTAGTTCCTATAGTATTGTTGTTGTTACCCAACCCCTTCCAAGGGATATGGGCAAGGCATAAGACCATGGATCCCCAGAAGCCGGCCAACTTCCCATGGCCTAAACCAACAGGGTGTAGAGTGACAAAGAGTCACCAAAGAGCAGATGATGCAAAGAGTCCATTGCTGGACAGAGCAGAATGAGGTGATAGATGTCCTGGATCGGCGTTGCGTTCCATGAAGGATTTTTGATTTTGCCAATTCTAGAGAGATAGATTAACCAAATGCCATGTTCGTTGCAGCAAAAACAAGAGAGGACACAGCAAGCCTGACGAAAGAACACAAGTCTCTCAGTGGAAACGGAGGGAATCTGTGTTTCAAAGAATTTAGATGAGACAGTACACCTCCAGTCCAAGAAAAAAGAAGAGTGGCTACGAGAGGTAAAAGGAGAGAGACTACAAGGGATTGCAGAAGGTAGGAGTAGTACTCCCTGCCTAGCTAGTTCATCAATTGCGTCATTCCTTGGGAGAAATAAGTGTCTGGGAATCCATTAAAGTTGATGGTAAAGGAGGAAAAACAAGACAATTCCTGCCTGAGAGTTTGATGTAAAAGGTATAACAGAGGAGAGGCAGGGTTGCAAGAATCAGAGAGAACAGAAGAGAAATAACAGACTTATTGATGCTGCCGATACCAGTAGAGAGCTTGCACAATGGCACAAGCTTCAGCGGAAAAACTTTAAAATACTGGGCCTGCCAAAACTGAAAAAGTGGCCTCAGTGCCACAAAGTGAGCAGTTGACAAGGACGCTAGATCTGCCTTCGCCAAAAAGAAAAGGAGCAGAGCCATCTGTTCAGGTCACCAGATTGTATGGTGGGAGAGGGTCAAGGTAAGCGAGAGCCACACCTTAGCAGAGGAGAGGAGGAGGAAAGGGTGGGCTCCACAGTGAGGAAAGGCAGGTTCCAAGGAGAAGAGGGAGGGCATGCAAAGAGAACCTTTCTAGGAGAAGTAGGAGGAAGCATGAGTGGACGCAAAAGTTTTCCAGGAATATCTGTAGAGTCTTGGTTTCCAAGTCTGGCCAAACCTAAAATGGGAAAGGAGGTTGGGAGACAAAGTGCCTACTCTTAAGAAGACCGGGCAAAATAAGTCAAAACTGACTCATAGGGGAAGTAGAGATACCTCAAAGAGAAGAAGTGGAATAGGGGAGGATAAGAGGCAGCCGGTGACAACGCAACTGGCCTCTCAGTAAAGGTGTTTCAACTTGGCAATGTTGGTAGCACTGAGAAATGGAATCCATCCGAGTGATGCATAAGTGAGAAGGGGCCCGAAGAAAAGCTTTATGTAGAAGAGAGAGGTTCCCTATGAGGAAGCAGAGATACAGCTTAAGGCCTTGAGATGATGGAAGAACTTGGCTTTCAGGGAGAATTCAGGTTTAGAAAAGGAAAGAATGCGACTGAATATAACCCCAAGAAAAGTTAAAATTGGGATTGAAGCGGAAAGGGGTGTTGAACAAAAACAGGTAGGGATGCTTGGTGGGGATCCACCGAGAAGTAGGCCTCCTATTTGCCCAAATTGGGAGGAAGACACCAGTATTTAGACCGGCACTCCAGTCAAATCAGAGCTCCATGTGTAGCCTTCACCGCAGCAGGGTCCAAGCGAGAGGAGGACCAAACAGCCAGGTTATCAGCATAAAGAGAGCTGGTGATGGAAGAAGGCAGAGAAGTAGAGAGATCATTGATTGAAAGCAAGAAAAGTAGAAGGCCAGGAACAAATTCTTACCGATCACCTCAACGAACTCAAAATTAGCGACTTATGCTTTTGAAAAACCACACATGCGCACCTATCAGAAAGGAAAGATTGAGTCTAATAAGGAAAGCAAGGAGAGAAGCCAGCCGAAATTGGTTTGTGAAAAAGGGCGGCATGCTAGACAGAGTTGAAAGCCTTAGAGAAGTCAGTCGTAGCAAAAGCATCCCAAAGCCAGGCTTGGGTTTATCAAACCCATCAAAAACGGAACGAAAAAGATAAAGTATTTGATTCTAAATAGACCGTCCAGGGCAGAAACTGGCCTGGCGAGGAGAGAGAATGGAGTTAGACTCCAGAAAGTAGAGTAGATCAGATAGACTGATGCATTCAAAAAGCTTTGAGACGCAGGAGATGAGAGAGATAGGCCAGATGGAAGCAGGAGAGTGGAGAGGCATTTCCATCTTATTGATGGGGAATAATAGACGATGTCTTCCAGATGGAGGGAAAAGAATGCAGAGACCAAGAAAGATTGAAAATGTGTGGAAGAAAATCCATGCCAGAGCAAGGAAGGTGCTTTAGCATCAGATAGGCAACTTTTTCTGGGCCAGTGGCAGGGGACGAGGAAAGGTTGGTGGCGGCTGCAAAAAATTCAGTGGGGGAGAATGGGGCTAGCATACAGAAGTATGAGACTCCTCAGGGCATGTGGCTTGGTGGAGCTCGGACAGGTAGCCTCTGGCACTGCTACACAAAACATTTGGCTGGGAAACAGAAAAGTGGAATCTTAGGTTGTCAATAAAGACCGATGCCGACATCCTGGGAGAGGAGCAGTTGAAGAAGTTAGCGGAGAAAAAGATGAGGAAGAGGAACCAGCGACAGAACAAAAGGGAGAGAGTACACAAATTTAGGAGAGAGATGAGCATGTCGTCCGTTATGCCTCAGCCTTGGCTTTGGCGATGACAGATGAGGCATGTCGGAAGGCAAAGATGTAAGCCTGATGGTTTTTGTTACTTCTATGAGCTGCATCAAAAGTTTCACATCTTTTGCTTACCGCATCTTGCACATCAGGACACCACTAGGCTTGAGTTTGGCTTTTGACACGACCGAAAGGAATGGAATATTTGGCTGCATTTGGTGCCACAAAAGTAATGAGAGTAGCAGCAGAAAAAAGAGAAAGAGAGGAGTATTACTCTGCACAAGGACAGTGAGAGTCAAAGTAAAGGCAAAGTCATTTAACCGAGCTTTCTGAAAATTAAAGGAAGGAGGTGATACGCTGGGGGTGGAAGATTGAAAAAAGAGGGACAGTTAGTAGAATTGGTAGGTGATCAAGGCCCAAGTCCTTAAGCACCTCCCAGGAGCAAGGTAGAAGAAAGCAAGGGAGGCGTCAGGAGCGAATGCCAGAGAATTCTCTGGTGTTCGATGAGTTGAACAAGTTACCATGAAGTAGCATATTGCTCGTTGTGGCTGTTTTGTAAAGTTTATTTGTACTTCATTTCCAGGTTCTATTTCAGGTAATGGCAAATACTGGAGAGTCGTTCAATAGAGACGAGACTATTGAGACGCTCGCCAATTCGCCTTCCGTTCTGTCCATTGACGATGTTGACGACTTCTGCCAACTAGCACTTTACTACTGTGATCGCACACCGTCGTCGTTCCGCCGAGACTTGGCTGGATGTTTCTACAGCAGTGCGATGGTCTCAGCCAGCTCAAAATTGGACGCGATTGCAACTGATCTTTCTCAATCATTTTGCCTCAAGGTCAGTTGGGAATGCAGCTTAATTAGTGTTTCATGATAGGCTCATGCTATGTAAGAGATTTCTTACACGCATTGGTGACCGGCATTTCAAACCACACCTGGGTAATGTGAATCCAGTATGGGATTGCTGTTGGTATATTGTTGGTTTAATTTGAGCTCAGGTTTAAGTTAGGATGAATTATTGAACTTGTTTGTTCCTCTGAGTTTCTGATGGTTTTCTTTGCCCAGGTTTCCATCCCTGAGCTCCTGCTCTCCACTCAACCTTCTCCATCAACAAATCAGCAAACCGATGAAAACGGACCTAGGATCAGATTTTTCGTGGTTGATTGCCGGCCTGCCGAGTTGTGAGTGATGACGGCTTTGTAGAAATGGGGCTGAACTTACACGTTTGTTTGATGCTGAGATCAGTTTAATCAAAGCAACTCTACTCACGCCAGCTTGGCTTGTTTGTTATAATTTAAAGTTTTCTTATTTCTCAGTACTTCGTTATGATATCAGGGGATAAAAAGGACTAGTGAAAAATGGAGATCGGTTCATGATTGGCTCGTTTCTATTTTCTATTTGCTATTGCGACCTTCTCATCTCTGCACCAATCAACAGCCGCCTCAACGTGGTGGTGCGGTCCCCGGCCCCGTTTGGGTTGGGTCGAAATGGCTGTTGGCCTTCCCGAGGGTCCCAGTTACCCCGGGCACTCCCCATTCATTTTTTCGCTATGCTGCCCCCTGAACGACCGCAGAAGGGCAGCACACAGCATCTTTAAAATCGGTCGCCTGTTCTTACTTTTTCTTCTCTCCTGCCCTACTCTTGCCCTCCTTCGTCTCCTCATTCTTCTTCTTCTCCTGATGAGCGGTAACGTTCATCCCAACCCTGGCCCCATCTTTCCTTGCTCTGTGTGCGCTGGAAATGTGACCTGGCGGGGCAAGTCAGTGCAATGCTGCGCTTGCTCCAAATGGGTCCATCTAAGGTGCTCACAACTTTCTTTATCTAACTTCAGAGCTCTTGGCAGCTCTCACTCTTGGAGCTGCCACCCCTGCCGTAACACTGTGACTCCCCCCTCCTCGGACTCCTCCGGCACGTATACCTCCACTGTGGAATCTGGCCCCCCCCTCTGCTAATGCTGCACTCTTGCCCCACCCTCGTCTTCAAACTTCTTATCCCCCATCTGCCCATCTTATATCTCCTTCCCCTACCCTTCCACCACCGTCCCTTGCTCCTGGCTATACTTCTGCACCTCCTGCCTCCTCTCCTCCCCCTGACTCTCTCAGGGTTCTTCAATGGAATGCTGGAGGTCTTCGAGCCAGGAGCACTGAACTACTTCACTTTCTTTCATCCCATCCTGTCGATCTTATCTGCATTCAGGAATCCAATCTTAACTCATCTTCCTCTTTCCGGATTCCTGGATTCTCTGTTCTGCGTTCTGATCGTACTCACTCCCGGTCTGGCATTCTCTCTTCTGATGCCTCGCATGCCAGTGGCGGCGTTGTCATTTTCGTCAGACAGGGCCTATCCTTTTCTGAACTTTCTACCACCTCTCTTTCTTCGCTCGATCCCTACTCTGATTATGTAGGGGTCAACATCTCTCTAAACAAATCCTCCTCGGTGTCATTTCTTAATGTGTATGCCCCCCCTATTCGCTCCTCCCCAACGGATGGCAGAACCGATTCCTTCTCTCCCTCAATTCTTCCCTCCTCCAGAAATCTTTTCATTCTGGGGGACTTCAATTGCCATCACCCGCTTTGGGACTCAAGAGGTACTTCCGACCCCCGTGGGGAGGAAGTATTCGACTGGGTCATCTCCTCAGACCTCCTCCCCCTCAATGACCCTGACACACCCACCCTTTTCCATCGCTCCTCCGGCAGTCGCTCCTCTCCTGACATCTCCTTTGCTCCTTCTACTCTTGCTTTTTCGTGCTCCTGGGAGGTGCTTCAGGACCTGGGTTCTGACCACCTACCAATTCTTCTATCTATCCTTCTCTCTCCGGTCTTTCACCCCAACGAGCGCCCCCCTTCCTTCAATTTTCAGAAAGCTCGCTGGGATGACTTTGCCTCCTACTTTGACTCTCACTGTCCTACTGCAGAGGAATACTCGTCTCTTTCTCTTTCCTCTGCAGCTGCTCTCTTTACCTCTCTGGCAATGAATGCGGCCAAATCTTCCATTCCTTTCGGCCGCATCAAACGCCCTCCTAAAGCCTGGTGGTCTGCTGAGGTGGAAGAAGCGGTTGGTGAAAGACGCAAGACTTTCGCTACTGCTCACAGAAGTGATGAAGATCGCCAGGCTTACATCTCCGCCTCTCGACGTGCCTCGTCGGTCATTGCCAAGGCCAAGGCTGAGGCATGGCAGACGACCTGCACTTCTCTTTCACCTAAATCTAATCCTAAATCTGTGCACTCTCTTCTTCGCTCTATTGCTGGCTCTCCTTCCTCGTCTTCTTCCTCTCCTAACTTTCCTAACTGTTCCTCTCCCAGGGAATCGGCTTCGGTCTATGCCGCTTACCTGAGGTCTCACTTTTCCGTGTCTCAGCCAAAGGCCCTGCGCAGCAGAGCCAGAGGCTACCTCACTGAGCTCCGCCGAGCTACGTGCTCTGTGGAGTCTCACTCGTCCTTTTGCTCTCCCTTCTCTCCCGCTGAATTTCTTGCGGCTGCCTCCAACCTCTCCTCATCCACTGCCACTGGCCCAGACAAAGTTGCCTATCCCATGCTAAAGCATCTTCCTCGCTCTGGCATGGATTTTCTTCTTCACATCTTCAATCTTTCTTGGTCTTCACATTCCTTTCCTTCCATCTGGAAGACATCTTCTATTATTCCCATACATAAGATGGGAAAACCTCTCGACTCTCCTGCTTCCTTCCGGCCTATCTCTCTCACCTCCTGCGTATCAAAGCTTTTTGAACGCATCATACTATCCCGTCTTCTCTTTTTTCTGGAATCTAATTCCATTCTCTCTCCCCGCCAGGCCGGTTTCCGCCCTGGACGGTCTACACTTGATCAAATTCTGTACCTTTCTCAGTCCATTTTGGATGGGTTTAACAAACCCAGGCCGGGCTCTCGGACGATCCTGTCTACTATCGATTTCTCTAAAGCTTTTGACTCTGTCTGGCACCCCGCCCTTTTCCACAAACTTATTTCGGCTGGCCTCCCTCCTTGCTTTGCTCGTTGGACTCAATCTTTCCTTTCTGACAGGCGCGCTTGTGTGGTTTTTCAAAATCACAAAAGCCGCTCCTTTCAAGTCCGTCGAGGTGTTCCGCAAGGATCCGTTCTTGGCCCTGTACTTTTCTCTCTCTTCATCAATGATCTTGTGGCTTCTCTGCCTTCTTCCGTCAGCTGCTCTCTTTACGCTGACGATCTGGCCATTTGGTCCTCCTCCCCCTCGGTCCCCACTGCGGTGGAGGCCACACAAGGAGCTCTGTTTCGATTGGAGCGCTGGTCTGAGTACTGGTGTCTTCCTCTCAATCCGAGCAAATGTGAGGCTTCCTTCTTTTCAGTGGATCCCCACCAGGCTAACCTCCAGCCCAACCTCCTCCTACTCGGCTCCCGCCTCCGTTTTAATCCCACTCCAACTTTTCTTGGGGTCACCTTTGACCGCACTCTTTCCTTTTCTAGGCATGTATCTTCGCTGAAGGCCAAATTCTTCCCACGTCTCAAGGCCTTACGCTGTATCTCTGCTTCCTCTTGGGGCCCCTCTAAGGAGTCCCTCTCTGTTCTGTATAAATCTTTTCTTCGGTCCCTTCTCACTTACGCTTCACCCGGATGGTTTCCTTTCCTAAGCGCTACCAATATCACCAAATTGGAACGCCATCACCGGCTGCCTCTCGTCGTCCCCTATCCCTCTACTACTCACCGAGGCTTCTCTACCTCCCCTACGAGTCACTCTGACTCACTTCACTCTTTTTTCTCATGAGCGGGCTCTTCGTCTCCCAACCTCCTTTCCCATCTCAGGTTTGGCCAGACTAGGAGTGAAACCAAGACTCTGCAGATCGTCCTGGAGAGCTTTTGCGTCCACTCACCCGCTCATGCTTTCTTCTACTTGTTCTAGGGAGGCTCTTGTTGCTTGCCCTCCCTGTCCTCCTTGGAATCTTCCCTCATTCACGGTGGAGTCCACCCTTTCCACTCCATGCTCTCGCTCTGATCCCCCTCACTCTCGCCAAGGTGCGGCTCTCGCCCACCTTGACTCTCTTCCTCCTCATGATCTGGTACTCTGGACAGACGGCTCTGTTCCTTTTCCTTTTGGCAAGGGCGGCTCCGGCGTTCTTGCCAACTGCTCTCTCTGTGGCACTGAGGCCACTCTTTCCTTTTCGGCAGGCCCAGTATGTTCCAGTTTTTCCGCTGAAGCCTGCGCCATTCTGCACGCTCTTTGCTGGTCTCGGCAACACCATAAAGTCTGCCATTTTTCTTCTCTTCTTCTCCTGTCTGACTCTCGTTCTGTCCTCGCCACCCTGTCCTCTCCTCCACCTTTCCTGTTATCTCAAACTCTGTGGCAGATCTGGCAGGAACTGTCCTTCTTTTCCTCCTGTTCTATCAGGCTACAATGGGTCCCCGGACACTCGTTTCTCCCGGGGAACGACACAGCTGATGAGCTTGCCAGACGGGGAGCGCTGCTTGCGCCCTCCGCAATCCCTTGTAGTCTCTCTCCTCTTATCTCTCGTATCCACTCTCGTCTTATCTCGGACTGGAGGCGTACTGTCTCCTCAAAGTATTTTGACACACAGGTTCCCTCAATTTCCACTGAGGAACTTGTGCTCCCTCGTCATGCTCGCTGTGTCCTCTCTCGTCTTCGCTGCAATGGACACAGCCTTCTTTTAGGTTCCTATCTCTCCAGGATTGGCAGAATCGAGAATCCTTCTTGCAGCGCCTGTGGACACTCGTCCCAGGACATCTCTCATCTCATTCTGCACTGTCCAGCTACGGACTGTTTGCGCCGCTCACTCTTTGGCGACTCTCTGTCTCTTTATGACCTCTGGTCCAGACCCTGGGGAGTTGCCCGGCTTCTGGGGCTCCATGGTCTTCCGCCATGTCCCCATCCCTCGGAAGGGGTCGGGTAAACAACAACAACAACAACAACCTTCTCATCTTGTCCGATAAAAAAAAAACTTTAGTATTTTGTCGCCCCTTGAAACTCTCGTTGATTGAAACAATTTATTACTCAGGTACAATCAAGGTCATCTGCTCACTGCTTTTCATCTCGATGCTACGTTGATGCTGAGAGAGCCTGCTGAGTTTGACGATGCGTTGAAGGCTTTGTTCACTGCGCAAGAACAGGCTATGCAAGTTGGATCGGCAGCTGCCGGAGAACACCTTTGTTTCATCGGTTCGTATACCGCGTGTGAACTGGTGGCATATCAAAACAGAGGCGTTTTCAATTGTTGTGCGACTAAAGCTCTCTTTGCTTTCTTTTGTCTGTTCGGTCCAAGACGACAAACTGTTGAAATTATTTCTTGAAATGTTGATAAAATCTTGAAATTGTTGATAAATCAAAGCGTGTGCTCACTATGGCTATGGTTTCTTTCACGCCCATTTTCACTTGCGCGCTACGAATGATGGCAGTGGCGGAATTTTTGTTGTAAAGCGGGAGTTGCCCACCGGAGACCAATTTTGAAAAGCTTGTCATGTCATCCACGCAGCGATTGATATAATCCGGGCAAAATAAGAATATTTGGTTGTGAGGTGCAACTGAAAAAGCAAGTTGCATCGGCGTATGTAGAAAACTGGTTGAGAAGTAGTTGTATCGATATAAATCGTTTCAGCTTTTGTCTAATGTCACCATCAGTTTTTTTTGGGGGGTCTATGTTTCTTGATAAAGATTGACATCAGTTCTGTCAGTCGGTTTTAAAATTGCATGAACGCTGATGTAGGCAGCGGTGATGAAGAGGAAGATCAGTACATGCACATGGTGGTCGCTAACCTGCTGCAGAAGCATCAAGCTTACGTGAGCATTGCAAGGGGCGGCTTCAAGTCTCTGATGGAGTATTTAACTGACGTTGGCATCGATGTAAGTGAGTGGATCGTGGGAGCTGAGAGAGGAAGTGGAACTGGGAAAAATTCGACAGGTGATTTATTATCCAAAAATTATTTTGTCGACTGCAAACTGACTTCGGCTTCTAGCTGCAGTAACTCGTTATTCTTCATCGTGGCTAACAACTCTTCATTGCATTTACACAGTGCGAGTAATGTCTGGCTCTCTGAAGCGCAATACTTGGCGATTTGCTTGTTAAAAGAAAAACCTACGATTTGCTTCGTTCATCTGGGTAAAAACTTCACCCTGACTGAGGCGATTTATGAGCAGATGTGAATTTCTTGTGTCGCGATGATCCGGTCATGGCGAGTGGCATTTATCTCGGTTTGTTTTCAGATTTGAAAGATGGCGATGGAGCTGAGAGAAAAACTCGAGCGAGAATGGAGAAGTTCATGAAGAAGGTGGCTGGCAACGTGATGGAGAAGACGATTAACCTGAAGGAGAAAGTTGCGAAGTTTATTGAGAGTGATGAAGAGTGGGATGATGACCAAAGGTAAGACTTCGATGGGAATCATTGCAAAAGGGGGAGCACAGTTAAGGTGTGCCGGTTTTACAGCAATTATCTACAAAATTTTAAACAGAGGGCAACATTCAAGTTGAGATGTTATTATGTGGTAGGTGGTGAGCGACTGGTATCAAAGTTTTAAGGTGAACATAGCCAACATCCTCAGACCGACTCCACCTCAAATCTTGGATGACGCAGCTGACAAAACTATTAACTAACTGCAAACTCATAGTAGTGCTAAATAACCTAACGATCTTTTGCTAAAGACAAGCTGTAACTCAACGATTTGATCTGTACAAATATGTGCAATGATTGGGCGAACAAGCTTGGTGGCAAATAACGCACAAACAAACTGGCAAAGAAGTGTAAACTTAATCAGCTTGAGGGTAAAATGGACAACAACAAAAGCAAGTACAGTGATTAGTAACGCAGCCATTAATAAATATTTCTAGAGTACTATTTGTCACGTGAAGCAACATGGCTAAGTGTGTGTCTAAAATGATGAATTCCACTAATGTTGAGCGGCGCTGTTATTTTGTAGATCTTCAAAATCTCAAACTAAACCTGAGCAGTCGGTGTTCACGATTGGGGATGAGACGGAACATTCGGATGCGGAGGAAGGCGGATCGAGAGGCCAGCGTCATGAGATTGAGGAGTTGAGCAGGTGGAAGGCGAGACTGGACGTGAAGCACTCGTTCGAGTGCCAAGCGGTCACGTCCGATGCGCGACTCATCGCGGCGCATTTATTGGTCACGCCCGAGCGGTTGTATAGTTTGGTGGAGGTTCGTGGGCGCAAGGGCCGGCGCAACATGAAGCAGCGGTGGGTGCGCTTATGGCAGGAGCGGTTATTGTGCACCATCATCAAGATTACGTCACGACGCTCCTTGCCGGAGCTGATCACGTTCAAGTTCGGAGATTTCGATCGAATCGACACCGACGACGACGTGGAGGTAGTGGCCGCTGATCGATATATAATCCCGAACGCGGGAGACGCGACGAAGGTCATCAAACAACTCGTCGTGCAAGCTGATGAAAAAAGACAGAGAGAATACAAAGAAAGAAAAGAAACTGCTCAAACATCAGCTGATAATGCAAAAGAAGAGTGATAGAACTGGGGACACTTTAATCATTAACAGTCGCTTATTTTTTAAACTTTATTTATTTCTGATAAAACAGATTTATATGACAGTTGATTATTTAGTGTCGTACAGATAGTATGCGCCAGGCTTTTTTTGAGGTGATACCTCTTTGATTGCATTGCGATGAACGAGCTACATTGCTATACTACATGTATAATACAAACATTTAAATAAACAAGTTTATAAAAGGAACTAGCTATTGTTCATATAAGTTGCTGTGCTTTTCAATGCGATGGTAGTACCTGCCTTGATCATTTCCAAGAAACTACTGGCTTCGTGTAAGAATATTTTTTTCGCTTTACGATCTCCAGTTATTTAACTATTGCTCAACTACAACTAGATCAAATGATGTCTTCTTCGGTTCGTACAAGTCATCGTTAACAGTCGGTCCAGTGCCTTTGCTGGTTTACAAAGAGCTGCAATTTGTTTAAATATTTTTTTGTTAGTCTATTTCTTGCTCCGCTAATGTTTTTACATTACTGCGCAATAGGCACTTGCAGCTGAGCTTCATTGACAACAGTGCTCATGCATGTTTAAAGGTATATTTGTTGTGATATTAGTTTAATTGTGTTTGCATCCGCGCATTTTTTTTGCCCCTTTTTCTTTCTGCGTGCAATGCTACAGCTTGTTTCCTTGTGTATTACAGTGTGAGTTGAAGTAATGGTTCGTTGCTACCTGAACTTTGCCAGCACTGCACACAATGATTCTTTTACTGAAGGTTGATCTCACACATGTCTACTTTCCACGTTGCGCGTTTGCGGCATTAATCGAATGCCCATTATTCCTTGTCGCTTCTATCGATTCAAATAGTTTCTTCTGCCGCACCGCGGCGCAGAGCGCTTTATTAATTGTGACGCTGATTTGCGGCCACGTAGCGTGGAAGATGATCGCTTTATGAGCAAACCTGTTTCTATTTTATTTTGATTTTCATCTGACGCAGTTGTGCATTTCTCGAAATCTTGCGTGTATGGGTAGGTGTGTTCACCCCCCCCCCCCCCACTTTTTTGGGATGGAGCATGGCATGAAACGATTATATTTTGATTTACATTGCAAGCCCAATCACGCCCAGGAATGAAGCAGTTATGAATATCGAGTGGCAATCCCATCATCATCAAGGTTTACTGCTTCACCGCTAGTGAGAACCCTTCGGCAGGAATTGTCATCAATAAATCGAACGTAATGGAAAAGTGTGGTGGTGTATTTCCAATGTTGATGTTTTCATTATTACGATGCGTGTGCGTCGACTCTTGTTTTACTGTTATTTCCTCGCTATCCACGTTTCACAGTTTTCTTTGTTTTTATAATTATAAATTTATGTAGGTAGAAGTGCACTTGCAATTAGATGATAGCGAGTTCGTCACCTGCATGGGTGGTGCATTACCAGTTAACCTTTTGTTATGTTGTTACAGGGAAGTAGGCCTATAGCTACCGTGAGCTGATTAAAGTTGTTGATTATCACGTCACAAAGATGTCTTCCCAGCAACTCCCCAGCCTCGTTGTCACAGAAGAATTGCTGGCTGGCGCCACCGAATCAACCAACCCCCCCGGTAAGCTGTGCAATATAATTCACAACGGTTGTTTTAATCTCCAACGACCTGCTTCTCCCTCTGGTTAGGAGGTCACTTGTTAGGGTTCGGTACCCGCACGGAATTCACATTAATGTGTCCTTGGGCAAAAGCATGGCTTAAATCTGGCATTGGTTGAGCTAACCGACCTGACATTCGTTTCAGGCCCGTCATTGTGCCGCGCCTATCAAATTTCGGAGATACTATCCGCATTTCGAAATCTCGTTTTGAAAAATATTTTTTTATTTAAGAATCATTTACGCCACTGTTTTTATCAGAACAAGATTTAGTGTGTTTAAGATGGTTTAATTAAAATTAGTCTAGGAAGCTTTTGGTTCAGTTTAGTTCAATTAACTATGATTTCAAGAAAATACCTTGTTCACTCTCCTCAATGTGAAGGTGCCACTTAATACAGGATTTTATTGTCAACCCAGTATAGATCGAATTGAGAAAAGACACCAGTCCTGTACTAACCACTCGGAATGCAGACGGGCCGGTCCCACCATCAACATGGTGGATCAGCGTCGGTTGTTCACCATATCACTGATTTATGTTTTGTCTGTAGGTTTTCCATTGATAGTGCAATGAGCATTTATTAAAACTTTTAGCACAAGAAGTTTCAACGTCGGCTCCTCCTCCTCCCCCTGCTGAGTCGGAAGCACAGAATTCTTTATTATCCTTCTGGCAGGATCAGTTAGAAGAGGTCCAGAACATGAACACGGTGAGGTGATTGCGCTTGTTTTTGCTGCAGCGCATATTTTTCCGTAATTTATCGCTATTTTCTTACATCATCTTTCACATTCGCTGCTGTATCTCCGCATCTGCGTACCTTACAAATGCAGTAGATTCCGCTTAATTGGGCCACCGGTTAATCGGGTCAGCCGTTTAATTGGACCAAATTGTTAAGAACAAAATTCAATCAAAGATAATGCACTACGTTAAATCCACATAATTGGGCCACTATTCCGCTTAATCGGGCCACAACTGTAGTCACACATACACTGGTTTAATTGCAAAACCGCCTTTGTAATGTAATAGAACTCAATATCACAAAGCCAACTATATTTTGTAACAATTGAAAGATACAGGCGCAAATTATTTTGTCATTTCATGCTCTTGGACATCGTAATTGTTGTGTTTTGTTGCAAATTTTGTGAAGTCCCAAGCAGAGATGCCACAAAAAGAATTAACAATTGCTGAAAGGGTTGTTGTCCTAAGAAAAATTAGAGAGCAACCTCCAAACATTAGTCATCGCCAGCTAGCTGAGATAACTGGTGTACCAAGGACAACCCTGGCACAGATACTGCAAGACTTCGGATAATCGGGTCAGCCGCTTAATCGGGCCAAATGGTGCTTATCCCGATGTGACCCGATTAAGCGGAATCTACTGTATTTCCAATCAATACCCTCATCCTGAGCAATGAACCTACAGGTTGTTAATGATTGTTTTGATGCAATCTAGTAAATAGGTTGGTAGCCCCATGTTCGATTCCGAGTTTTGGGGATGAGAAAATTAAGTCGTCCTTTTTCGTGGGATCACGGGCACATACGAGAGTTGGAAGTTGGTTTTCTCGGCCATTTTTTCTTTTCCACGAAGGTCGATCTACCCATGTAATTACACCCTGGGTACAAGTTACAAACTGTTTTGTGAATTTGCGAAACGGCTGGCATACGAACCTCGGTCTTAAGCTTGCGAGGCGAGTGTCGTAACTACTACACCATCAAATTGGGATTTTGATACTGGTAACGAAGTAGGTTGTTAACTACCGACCTATAAATGTTTATGTGATGAGTGTTCGCTCGCCACACCAATCTCTGTGAACCTCAAGGATGCGTCTAAAGATTTTTATTCAAGATATCGTTTCCAGAATTCGTTCAAAGATCAAATTCTTCCACTCGCCCGGATAAAGAAAATTATGAAGATGGATGATGACGTCAAAATGATTTCCGCCGAGGCTCCTCTGTTGTTCGCGAAAGCCGCGCAAATGTTCATTACAGGTGATGGGGGGTTAATGGGATCGTTTCAATGTGGAATGGTGTAGCTTGGTAGATTGTGATCTCGAACATTCAAGTGATGTGAATGTGGGATTTATCTTTCCTTCTGATATAGCATGACATTGTGTTTTTTGGTATAAACATGATTTTTTAGAAAACAGTTTGCAATCCAGAATGAATGCCCCCTCAGTGTTAATTAAGTAACAGTAAAATTGCATATTGTTGTTGTACACTGGTTTAATACACAACGGTACTGTTAATTCGAATAGTGAGCTTTGGTGATTTCTGGTGGAAAAACAAATCTAACTCACCGTCTGCTTACGGCGATCTGTCGAACAGGGCGTCGTGGAGTGAATTTCAGGTAATTCCTCGTAAACGTCAAACTCACCGAGGTTCGGTGAAGTAAAGATGTGAGATTGCGCGTCATTAAAATTTTGAAAATTTGTTCCAGAACTTAGCTTGCGAGCTTGGGTCCATACAGAGGATAACAAACGAAGAACCTTACAGGTACCCGTGCTAAACATTAGATTACATCACGTAATAGAAGTTTGATCAAAGTTTATATTTTCACTGCCTTGTTATAAACCACGTCGCGTACTAAAAAAAAGTGAGGTTGCTCAAACTGCAGGCAGGAAATAGCTTGTAACGATTGCTGTAATAATTCCTATTAGTAGCTTTGGTGTAGTGTTTTTTTAGTTTATTATGATCGATAAAATTTTATATTAGTGACTTCGATCAAATGCTGAAACCGATTTTTATTAAACACAAACAGAGAAACGACATCGCCACAGCAATCACCAAGTTCGATCAGTTTGATTTCCTCATCGATATTGTCCCCCGAGAGGAGCTGAAGCCGACTCGAAGAACAACGGTGAGTTGGCGCAGAGCTCTGTATAGTCGTGGCAGTCGAGGGAAGGTTGCAAGATCATCCGATCAGGAAGCCGCGCAAGGCCGCCGTGCTCATTTATAACTTTTGTTTCGTTGCATCGCCTATTAAACAACTCAGGAGGATCGCGGATCCAACATCTTTGAAAAGTCCTCTGTTTCACGACCACCTGCTAACTGGACTGGTTCAGCTTCACCGTTTTATTGCACTGTTGACAGCAGTTGTCGACAATCTGTTCGAGCGGGTTAAAGCGACGTTTTATGACGAATGCCTTTGAATGGTCCTGCGTTCAAACATGCTGACTGCGTGGGTTTTGTCGTTCGCAAGGGCTCTTCGCGATTTTCGGTGCTTGACGAGTTCTAACTGACAGTAGATTTACTAAAAGTGACGTCACGGCAATTCAAGCGGAACCTTTAAACTCCGAAGCAAGTCTGGGCAATTGTCTTATGCCAAGCGCCACTGCATCCGTCATATGAGCCTGGAGGATAAAATTTTATGAATGAGATTGCTCCGAATAAGAGCTGCACTTTCTCCGTTGCTCGATTGATTGAAAGCCGCGATGTGGGCCATAACCCTATCAAGCAAATTTGATGATCGGGCTAAGACGATCGATTTCCTACAAACCGTGAATGCAGAAAGCCCTGCTAGCTGCAAGGCGGAATGATCGGTGGCTTTTGTAATTGATTTTTGCGGCATACTAGGTAGGCAGCATTAATGTTGGAACCATGTGAAGCACTGGTTTGATGAATAGTTGTCATTTTCTTAAGGACGAAACAAAACCCAACAACGAAAATCTACAGTACTTCTACAGTCTACCACAATCAGCTCAGAACGCTGCCAATCAAAACAACACGCAGACCGACCAAACTGCAAACCAGGTTGTGCTTGCCCAGGGCGGTCAGGTAGGTTGTTGAAGTGATGTTCTAGCGAATTTATCATCCGTCCACTTAAAGGCTATCGACAGACATGATATAGATACTAAACTTAGCTCCCGGCAGTTGCGATTAAAACCTAAGGTTGATTAGATCTGTTTATTACGTAAGAGGCCATACTCTTCTTAGATGCTTCCAGTCAGGCTGGGCCACCACGGCGGAAGACTTCTTTATTCCGCCACCTGTCTGCGCCATAAAAATGGAGAAATGCGTTCCGAAAGTGTCTTCCAAGAACACAGCAAGCAAACCAGCAAGTTTTTTCTTCAGGTTAATTCTTTTTTTGCTCAGCGCCAAGCAGGGAGACTGATTACCACTTTTTTTAAAGCTTTTGGTTTGACTCGACATGGAAAGGTCTACGGACTGCGAAACGGATGCTAAAACACTAGACCACGGAATATATTGAAATCAATTAGTGGTGTGACCGTACGCCTTAGTGATGGAGGTTATACCAAAAAACAGAATTCACAACCAAAGTGTTCCTTGAATTATAGTCGTCCAAAATGATTTAATAAATCTCCAACCTTTCCTGGACAAACTGGATGCGAACATTTTCATTTATCGAAAGAATAAACATTTAAAGTGATTCACGTGGCAGATAGCGTGGACTGGATCTCCTGCTGTGCAGTTGTCAATCTAATGAGGATTAACGTTTGATTTACGTCATGATTTTCACGCGTATGTTTACCGATTGCTTTTGCAGGTTGTGCAGATCGGACAGGCGGTGAATGGAGACGGTGGCCAGCAGATCATCCACCTAGCTCAACCGCAGCAGGTGAGAAGTTGGGGGGGAGTCGATTATTTATCAAACAAAACCCGGTGATTTGCTGCTGCTCGACTGATCATAGGCCGTCGGTGCTGCTCGAAGTCGCTTCATGGTGTGTGGATCCGCCCTTCCTGAGATCGAAGCGGTTATTCAGCTTCATATCTCAAGCTCAATCAAGATCAGCCAATGGAAGACCTGCAGTTTATTTTGAACCAAGCATGAATACAAATTACCGATGGGTTGTCCGGCACTAGTGGAGGCACGGGGACCCACACTGACGACATGTTGGTGGAGCCGCTTTATCCTAACCTGGTGGAACACGATTCAGATGGTCGGAATAGTATTTGTGAGGTTGGAGGCGATGCCTTCCTGTTCTATTTCGGATTAGGGATAATCTAGCTGCTCCTGTCTCTCTATTGCCCCCTTCCCGTGGCAATCCAATTTGATGGTAGGGGCACTGGCCTATTCGTGGTTAGGTGGAACTGGCTGCTTCCAATCTGATCGTCTTGTCGAATGTGAAGCACTAGCCACATCTGAGAATAACTTTGCTGTGAATGCCCATGCGTAAACTTGCATTATTTTCAGCAACAACAACCCCAGCAACTAGCGGGAGCAACAGTGGTAACCACCAATCAACAACAACCCCCGAATGCGGTCGTTAACCAGCAGGCGGAGGTGAGTCACGTGATGCGCAGCATGGAAGGAGAGGTTTGGAGATTCTAGGTGGCATGCGATTACTTTCTGTTGACTGGTCAATAGAACCCGCCAAGCGTAGGAACCTATCATGAAGCGCTTTCCCAAGTAAACTTAACCGTGAAGTGGTGGTGGAGTTTTGGGGCATGTTTAATTGATCATTGTCGCCGGTACAAGTTGATCAAGGTGTGTTGTCTCTTAATTAAGTCCGTGGTTTCATATTTTTAGAATAGTACCGTGCTAACTCCTCAACTCATCCAACAACTGATCAGCAGCAGCGGAGCTTCCTCATCTGAAATCCAATCGGTTAGTTACTAACATACTACATGCAATCGGTTGGTTACTAGCATACTACATGCAATCGGTTAGTTACTAACATACTACATGCAATCGGTTGGTTACTAGCATACTACATGCAGTCGGTTGGTTACTAGCATACTACATGCAATCGGTTGGTTACTAGCATTCTACATGCAATCACTAAACCGATAATCAACGGGTCGCTTGGTTTGACGATTCCTTTCGTGTTCCTCTTGTGTGCAACCGGCCTCTTCATTGTTGTTGTGGCTTGGTGGCTACGTGTTCCGTTTATTGATTGCACTACTCTAAATCATGACTGGGTAAACTACGACTGAAGTAATTAAAATTTCCAAGAAATTGCAAACTAAGCAAATTCATCGCCTTCACATTACTCTCATGCTAAACATCAAGCAAAAGATCTGTGATTACAGTCCTCAAAGTTTTTAGTATGATTCGACAAGGGAATTAAACCGAGGTCTATCGACTGCAAAGTGGATGCTTTGACCATTCAATCGCCGCGACGGTGCCAGCAACCTACTTTGATCTTGGGCTGACCAAACACAGTTTTATGATAGAAAAGATGTTCTTCGGTGCTTCTGAAGACGATTGGTTAGCCACTAGGTGGCCGCAATCCCTTCGGGATTGGAAAGCGCTTAATTTTATAAGATTGTAGTAAGCAGAACCAAAATTGATATCTGCAGAGATTGTTATGCAGCTGCACGTGTGTCCTTTCATTGCATCCTGTATAATTGAAGACCCCGATTTCTTGTCTCTGCTTGCTGCTGTTGTTGGCTCATCAAATCATATTTCTCTTGAAGTGCAGCAAAGTGCTCGCCAGTTTTCTGTCGCATGATTGTGATCACGAGGTTCGCTTGCTGCTGGTGAACCTGCTGAACCGAAGTTATTTTGTATCAGTTGCCACCAACCCGGTTTTGTTGACAGATTCAAATAACTCCCGATGGTCAGTTACAAATCATCAAACTTCCTTCGAACACATCTGAGAATTTATAGAAGCGAGGTGAGAGTTGTTCCAATTAGTTTGAGTAGGATAACCTTCGGTGGAATTAAAGTGATCAAGTTCTTAGATCTTGTGTTGTTAATTAATCTAAATACAATAGTCTGAGAAATATGTGGCATGGATGAATTGTAATCACTTCTGTATAATTATGGCATATCGCTAGATGGTCTGGCTCGGTAACTGCCAGTTGTAACATCTACGCCAGATCAAGTTCTACTGTTTCTTACTATGTAATATTCCAGATCGATGTTTGCGAAGTAACATGGCGAGGATCGAACCGTCAGATGGCATGTTGTGGGGACATGGAACAATTATACGTCACTGTGACGAACGGAGGTGGATGCGCGGATCGATCGATGTACAAATGCAACTTTATTCGGCTCCGCACGAACAATCGGTTGATAAAATTAAGAGTCGGTTTTACGTTTCTTTCCCGCGTTTTTGCAGGCTTAGACGTGTTGATTCAAACTATGTTTGTCACTATACTTTTGCTTTCGAACTACATTTTTTGGTGGAGCATCGTCATACTTTCAATTCCAGATGCTATTCCTGGGGACTTTCAATGGTGCTTTTGCAGAGTTTCGAACTCGTGGCGTTTTTTTTATCCAAAGACTGAAACAATTACGACGGGATTACGGCAGCAACTTTCTCAGAAATCCCCTCTACGCTGCAACTGCATGGTTTCATAGTTTGAAATCAGTTTTCTATAACTTCTGTTGGTCTTCGCTTTCACTCATACTTTAGGTATTGCGTATGAGCTCAGGCTGTTATTGGCTCATGCACTGCCACTTTCGGATATGTGGTTGTCGGACCAAAGAGACAAAAGTCAACTCTTGCTTCTGCTTTTTGAATGTATTTTTGGTTGATTAAATACTTTTTATAATTGTTGTTTTTGTTACCCGCACCCTTCCGAGGGATGGGGGCATGGAGGAAGACCATGGAGCCTCAGAAGCGGGGAAACTGGTCTGGACCAGAGGCCGTAGAGACACAGAAAGTCGCCAAAGAGCGAGTGGCGCAGAGTCCGTAGCTAGACAACGCAGAATGAGAATAGATGTATCGTGGGAAGGATAACCACAAGCGCTGCGTGAAGAAGCCTCAATGAAAGGCGGTGTCCGTTGCAGCGAAGACGAGAAAAAAAAACGGGAGCACAAGTTGCTCAGTGAAGATCGAGGGAACCTATGTGTCAAAGAATTTAAATGAGATTGTATGCCTCCAGTCCGAAAAAAGACAAGAGTGGATACGGGAGGAAAGAGACTACAAGGGATTGCAGAGGTCAGGAGTAGCCTCTCCGTCTGGCCAACTCGTCACCCGCGTCATTCAATGAAATGAATGTCCGGGGACCCATTGTAGTCTTTAGAGTAAAGAAAAAGAGAGAAGCGAAATAAAATGGCAAACTTGTTGTTGCTGCCCAGACCAGCGGAGAGCTTGCAGAATGATGCAGGCTTCAGCGGAAAAAACCTGAACAAACAAATGGTGATGGCCTCAGCGCCACAAAGTGAGCAGTTGGCAAGTACGCCAGAGCCGCCTTTGCCGAAGGAAAAGAAGCAGAGCCACAAATCCAAATTGTAAGATGGGAGAGAGTCGAGGTAAGTGAGAGCTACACCTTATCGAGAGAGAAGCTTTCAGCAAAGTTATATGTTTAGAAAAGGAAAGAATGCGAGAGACCAAGGGCCTGCTTCTAAGATAGCAGAGTGAAATAAGTCAAGGTGTCTCGTAGGGGAGGCAGAGACATGTCAGAGAGAAGTGGAATAGGGGACGACGATAGGCAGCCGGTGATGGCGCCACTGTCCGCTCTGTGAAGGCGTTCCCATTTGACGATGTTGGTCTTCTTCGTCGTATGGCAGGGTATCTATGATCCAGGTCACACAGGAAAAGAATGGGGTCCGAGGGTTTAGTCTTTTAACACTCCAGCTTGCTGTGTTGCCAATGCAGATCTAATGCTGGTGGCAGTGTTGGTAACGTTGAGAGGTGGAATCCATCCGAGTGAAGCATAAGTGAGAAGGGGCCGAACAAAAGCTTTATGTAGAAGAGAGAGGTTCCCCATAAGGCAGTAGAGATACAGCGTAAGGCCTTGAGACGTGAGAAAAACTTGGCTTTCAGCAAAGTTATATGTTTAGAAAAGGAAAGAGTGCGATCGTATTTGACCCCAAGAAAAGTTGGAATTAGAATTGAAGCGGTGGTGGGTTGAATGAAAAGAAATGGAGTTGGAGTTTGGTTCGGTGGGGATCCACCGAGAAGGAGGTCTCACATTTGCTTGGATTGAGAGGAATACACCAGTACTCAGACAGCGCTCCAATCGAAACAGAGCTCCTTGTGTGGCCTCTACCACAATAAGGACCGAAGGGGAAGAAGACCAAATGGCCAGATCGTCAGCATAAAAAGAGCAGCTGACGGAAGAAGGCAGAGAGGCCGGAAGATCATTAATGAAGAGGGAGAAAAGTACAGGGTCAAGAACGGATCCTTGCGGAACATCTCGACGGACTCGAAAGCAACGGCTTTTGTGATTTTGATAAACCACGCAAGCGCGCCTATCAGAAAGGAAAGATTGAGTCCAACGAGTAAAGCAAGGAGGGAGGCCAGCTAAAATGAGTTTGTGGAAAATAGCGGGGCACCAGACAGAGTCAAAAGCTTTCGAGAAATCAATAGTAGCAAGGATCGTCCGAGAGCCCGGCCTGGGTTTGTTAAACCCATCCGAAATGGACTGAGAAAGGAGCAGAATTTGATCTAGAGTAGACCGTCCAGGGAGGAAAACGGCCTGGCGGGGAGAGAGAATGAAGTTGGACTCCAGAAAAGAGAGTAGACGGGATAGAATGATGCGTTCAAAAAGCTTTGAGACGCATGAGATGAGAAAGATATGTCGGAAGGAAGTAAAAGATCGTATTTTCTATATTTACCCTTCACGAGAAAGTGAATTGTATCGTTATATTTTGGATGGGACGTCCGCACTTGCTTGGGAGTTGCCATTTCCAAGGTGTCTGGGCCACCTGTCTTCCACATAAAGGTGGAAGCGTCCCGTTAAATGCCTTGCCCAAGGATACAACAAGCGAACTTGCCGGCATGCTCTCTACAACCTCCCATAAATGCCGAGCGCCAAACAGGGAAGCTGTCGATACCGTTTTTTAAAGTCTTTTGAAATGACTCGACAAGGGGAATAAACCCCAAGTCTACCGACTGCGAAGCAGACGCTCTAATCACCACACCATCGCGTCGGTTAACGACTAAGCAAGATGTTTTCCGGATGAAAGGAAAAGAATGCAGAGCTCAGGAAAGGTTGACAATGTGTAGGAGGGAATCCTTGCCAGAGCGAAGAAGGTGCATTGACATTGGATAGGCAACTTTGTTTAGGCCAGTGGCAGTGGACGAAAAGAGGTTTGTGGCATCCGCGAGGAAAAAGGGCAAGCAAAAAGAGGAATGAGACTTCTGAAGTCACGTGGCTTGGCGAAGCTTGGACAGGTAGCCTCTGGCTCTGCTACGCAAGGCATTTGGCTGGGAAACAGAAAAGTGTGATCTCTGGTAAACGGAAAAGACCAAAGTCGGAATGGAAATGGAAAATTCTACCGCACTCAGTGCCAGAAAAGTAATGAGAGCAGGAGAGGAAAAAGAAACAGAGAAGCATTCCTCTGCACAAGGGCAGTGAGAATCAAAGTAAAAGGCAAAGTTATCCCAACGAGCTTTCTGAAAACTGAAGGATCGAAGTCGTAGATTGGGGCGGAAGACCGGAGAAAGAGGGACAGTTAGTAGAATTGGTAGATGATTAGAGCTCAAGTTCTGAGGCACCTCCCTGGAGCAAGAGAGGAGAGATGTCAGCAAAGAAGATGTCAGGAGAAGAGTGACTGCCAGAGAAGCGATGGAAAAGGGTTGAGGTGTCGGGATCATTGAAAGGTAGTAGGTCAGAGGAGACGACCCAATCGAATACTCCCTCCCCACGGGGACAGAAATACCTTTTGAGTCCCAGAGGGGCTGATGGCAGTTGAAGTACCCCAGAATGAAGAGATTTCTCGAGAAGAAAAGAATGGAGAGGGAAAAGAAGTCGATTGTTTTATCCATTGAAGAAGAGCTAATAAACGTTAAGGAAGAAGAGCGAAGAAGGGTTGTTTAAAGAGATATTGACCCTAAAAATTAGAGTTGGGGTCAAGCGAAGCGAGAGACAAGGTAGAAAGCTCAGAGAAGGATAGGCGCCACCTGACGAAAATAATGACGCCCCTTCTAGCGTATGAGTCATTGGAAGAAAGAATGCTAGACCGGGAGCGAATGTGATCAGATCGCAGAGCAGAGAATCCAGAGATCCGGAAAAAGGAAGATGAGTTAAGGTTGGATTACTGAATACAAATAAAGATCAACGGGATGAGACGAAACAAAGTGTAGTAGTTCAGCGCTCCTGGACCAGGTACCACAGTGGAGGTATACACGGTGGAGGAGTTCGAAGAGGAAGACGCAATGTTGGTTAGTCTTGGATCTCTAGAAGAAGCAGGAACGCAGCAAGGAGGACAGATCAAGAAGTGAAAGTTGTATAGAGTTTTAAATCTAAAGAAGGGGAGTAGTGAGCACCTCAAATGGACCCATTTGGATCAAGTGGAACATTGCACCGACTTACCCCTCCAACTCACATTTCTAGCACACACTGAACAGGGGAAGATGAGGACACGGTTAGAATGAACGTTTCCGCTCATCAGGTGATGAAAATACGGACAAGAGAAACGCAAGAAAAAAGGAGAGAAAAACAGTCGACCGATTTTAAAGAAGCTGAGGGCTGCCCTTCTGCGGTCGTTCAGAGGGCAACACGGTTAAAAAAAATGGCAGTATAAAAGGAGAGCTCGGAGTAACTGGGACCCTCAAGAAAGCCAACAACCATTTTGACCCAAACCAACAGGGGTTGGGGATTGCACCACGACGTTGAGGCGGCTGCTGATTGGTATTGTTTTATAACTTGCACGGTGATGTGAAATTTTGATGCGAATATCGGTAGAAGCATTCTTCTTCAATCACAGTTAGCCTTTGTTCGGACCCAAGTAAAAGAGTTTTGAAATCCCTGGGAAAACTGTGGGATGTCTTTTACCGCTTGTGAATTGGTGTTTTTGTGCATGAATCAATTTTGTGATATATGTGACTGGAATTAACATGACCTTCAGACAGCAGATGCTGGAGCAAGGGCACGTTAAAAGTCGATCCACATGCACTTCTCACTGATACTCTTATTAGGTTAACAGCACAAGTGATTAAACCTACCGATGCTAAACTTCGGTATATTTAACGAAGCTTTTGACTGAGCACAATTTATGAGATGACCATGACATACTTCCTCAAGAAAGAAGCCAAGAAGCCAAAGTAGGAGGCAAGAAGCCAAAGTAGAAGGGTATCTGAGAGAAGCCCCTCACTACATGGTGATAGTACGAGTATAAATTCTTTAGTTGACAAAAGACTTATTCTCCACCAAATGTTGTTTCTCTTTTTACCGAAGGTTAAAATCAACCGCTAGCCAACCAGTTATATCGCTTCACAGGCTAGCATATCAAAACTGATTGAGAAAAGGAAGAAAGCATAAACTACGACAAAAACCTGTTTTAGCAGACGCTCAGAACTGTTAGCGTTTGAGGTAGAATTTTGGTATATCCATTTTCACACCTTCTTCTTCTTCTTCTTCTTCTTCTTTCGGCTTCTCCCTATTCGGGGTCGCCACAGCGCGAAAGTATTTTCCACTTCTCCCGGTCGACTTCGTCACCTTCCTTAGCTCCAACCTTTTCCATGTCTTCTCTCGCCAAATCCATCCACCTTCTCCTTGGGCTTCCTCTTTTCCTTCTACCTGGCACCGCCATCTCCATCATCGTTTTTCCCACGTAGTCTTCCTCTCTCCTTTTCACACCCATTTATTTCCACACCCAATTCCACACCAAATCCATTTCCACACCTATCGGCGTAAAAATAAGGTTGGCTGAACATCTCAAGACTCTTTTAACCTCCCATTAACATTAAAAAACGAAAAGATAACCTGCTTGCATTTGAAAACTTTCTTCACTTCAGTTTGAAGCTAAAAATGGAAAAAAGTCACTTTTAAAAACACCTTATCTCCAAAAAAGTCTTTTGTTTGGAACAAAAATACTTTAAACCCCTTTCCCATATAAAACAAATGTCTACCATGTCTATGAGACTACATGTGTTTTTTTCATGTTTACTTACAAGAAAAAAATCAGCTAAGGTTTTTGTTTTCAAGACCAAATAATTGAGGGATCCGTGACAATAAATAGCCCAATGCCAGTGGTTGCCAGCATTTTAAAATCGTGACTGCTAGGACACACCTAATATGCTTTTGTTTTCCTGAGTAACAAGAATTTTATCTTTAACTATTGGCTACTTTGGCTTCCATCTAGTTCTGAAACCAAGTTGTAGAGCCATATACAGGGTGGGCCGCAAGTCGCGCACCAAAATATTTAAGACAATTTTGATTATATGAACGTTATTTTATTTAAAACAAGCTAATCTACGGAACTGATGACACGTTATACACGCTGATACAATTACAAATGCTCAAAATAATTATAAATACTAACTCAATTCGCTCGTTTATTGTTAAAGACATATCTGAAAATTAAAGGAAAAAAATTTGAAATGCAAATCATACCCAAAAAAAACTTTGATTATAATTAAATTTGACAGATATAATGATTGATACATTCAAACAATGGTAAATTACTCTATGAAAGAACATTTATTATACATCAAAACAAAGGAAAAGATATTCTACCCCATTAATTTTACATTGTTTCACATCACACTCCACGTAATTTCTTGGTGCGCAACTTCCGGCCCACCCTGTATGTTAATCATAGCAATTAAACCTTTCTTTGTAATGATATGTAATCTAGTATTCTAGAGAATTTTGTGATATGTAGTTCAGTGTTTAATGTTAATAACCTGCTGCTCTCATGATTACATATTGCATATTTTCCATTACGTGCATTGCATTTTGCACTTTTCCGCTACACAATTCGCAAACATGAAAACATTTAGCAACATGGATAGTTTTCCACATATTCAATTCGCCTCTATATCCGACTTGTATCAAATCCTTTCTTGCAATAGTTAGGGGAGAGTGGGCACGTTTTGTACTGTGGACAATTTGTGTTGTTTTATTGAAGCACTTTTAACTGTAGAACACATTATAATATGATGTGTCTGTTTTGGTGAATTTTTAAGAATTGGCTCGAAACCAGTTCAATATCATCTTAAAGATGTTTTCTCAAATCACTTCAAGGTACCATGAGCAAGTATATTTAACCAACAAATTTTCATGAAATTTTTCTTTGCCATCGTTGCACATCAGTGAAGGACACAACTTCTCAGCAAGTTTGTTATTGAACTGAAATGCCGACAGATTATCTCACATATCCACAATGGGTCACAACGCTCAACTCTAGCAGCAGACCAACACCTAACTTTTATGAGGTTAGTGGTTTTCTCCAACTTGTGTTTGTTGACGTTTTTATTCACATGAGAATCTGTTAAGAATAACGGGAAACCTGAGCATCGCATGAGAATGTGTCAAAACTGACGGGAAACCTGAGCATCACATGAGAATGTGTCAAAACTGACGGGAAACCTGAGCATCACATGAGAATGTGTCAAAACTGATGGGAAACCTGAGCATCACATGAGAATGTGTCAAAACTGACGGGAAACCTGAGCATCACATGAGAATGTGTCAAAACTGACGGGAAACCTGAGCATCACATGAGAATGTGTCAAAACTGACGGAAAACCTGAGCATCACATGAGAATGTGTCAAAACTGACGGAAAACTTGAGCATCGCATGAGAATGTGTAAAAACTGATGGAAAACCTAAGCATCAATTGGATCCGTTTTGTGCCACCTACTGACGATGGAGGAGGAAGACAGAAAACAATATCTTCCTTCTGCACTATACTAGTGTCCTCCTCAATTGGTTTCCCAAACTCGCCAGGTACTTTGGATAACTGTCTAAATAACTGCTCTTTATAATCCCCATCTTTATCCTTTTCAGCAATGTTTGAAACATAATGCCGGGCTTTCGTACTGTTTATTGGCATTAGTTTTACAATTATGTAGTCACCAACTTCTGGTTCTGTGTTCGGATTTTGCAGTCCAAAATCCTCTTCAAATTTTTCGTCAGAATCAAAATCCAGTTTAGAAAATGAATCATCCGAATCAAGCACAGAATCATCTCCATCAGGCGCTTTTCTTTAGCATCTTTCCTTTGGTTTTCTTGCTATTCTTCTTCTGAAGACTTTTAATTAATTTGCTTTTCTCTGGCGTGCTTATAAAAACTTTTGCATAGTCTCCTTTCCTCTTTTTCTTTCATTTAACTTTATTTCCTCTTTGGAAGTGGTCTTATCTCGGTAAGGTCAGAGAAACTCTCATCGACATCTTTGATGGAAGACGTGCTTAATTGGCTTTCTGCTATAACCTTTGCAGGGGCAGAAGCTGATGGTTCTGTGGTTGGTACATTGGTTTGCATTTTTCTGATTCTTGTTGAAAGACAGTGGCTGCAAGGAAATCTGCGTCAGTAAACCTATCGAAATTTAATGGGAAAATTCCGCTCTTCCGGAAACCAGACGTAATATTCTCAAACGTGGAAGTTTTGTTAAATGCCCTTGCAAACATGCAGGGAAATCATAAATGAAAATTCTCTTTCCTGGATTACTCAAATTCCACTCACCAACAGCAGTTTAGTAGGATTTTAGCGGGTCACAAAAGGAAACGTTGAGAGGCTGCAAACAATGTGAAAAGATGACGATTGGTAATCCGTTGTCCCGTGCCATTTTTACAACTTTTAGACTTAAATGACTTTTGTGATTGTTCATCAGTAATAGAGCTGGTTTTTCTTTTGAACAATCTATTTGCTTGATGATGTATGCCAGTCTTTCGGAAAAAGTTCCGTTGTCATCCAACCACTTTGGTTGGCCAGGCCCAGCGTCCTTGCTGGGGCTCCTGGTATAAATAGTCGTTGTAGTTGACGCGTGGAAACACTAATGCGGGAAGAGGAGAACGACCAGAAGCACTTACGCAACATCCAGCTGTTACGAGTGTTCCTCGTTCTGTTGCAACTGTCTGTCCAACTTGCTTCATGCTCATTGGAGCAAAAGCCTTTGACACATACTGTACAGTGATGCAATCTGTCTCGTTGTAACAAAATATGGAATGAGTCTCAAACTTTTTTTATGAAGCACATTTCTCAAATGCTGTGAAATTTAGGCACTGCCTTCCTGTTGAAGACAGCTGACCAAGCTTGTGGCTCAACAGGAATTATGTCTAAAACACAACGCTTGCAAAAAACTATTTCAGCCAAAAAGTGAGAACCTGGGTCCAGGGATGGTCCCGCCTATTTCGCTATACTAACGTTGCTCGGATTGTGATCCTTCGTAGAAACTAATTTTTGCGCGGTGTGTTGCGTCGTGTCTGGTTCTTGTGAGATTAGAACCCGGGTCTTTCAAGCTGCTCTTCCACGCTTGCTGGGGCCTGCTGTGATGCAGTTACGTACTACTGTTTATGCTTTAAAGCAGGGGTGTCAAACTCGCGGACCTCAGAGCCTTTCAATGCGGCCCGCGAGACGATTCTAAAATTCTTGATGCATTTCGGCAGTATTGCAACGTTTGATCTTTGAAGAAACGTTTGAACCCCTTAACACAGGCGACACTTGAAAGGTACAGACTTTTTTATTTGGAGATCAACTCTACTTCGTGCCACAGAACTCGATTTCTGGTTAACGATGCCTGAAGAAGAGCGATGGTGTGAGATGTTGAAGAGGTAATGACCTTTTTTTGGAGATCGACCTTGCTACGTGCTACATTACAGACCTTGCTGCTGCCTTAAAGCACCACATTCAGTGTATAATCTTTGGCAAGTTTTTCTATGACTAATGACCTTTTGTGTGACCAATTTCATGTAAGAATGTCATTTTTGGTTTATATTTGCACGATTAGCAGCAAAAGAAACCTGGTTCAAGAGTAAACGGTACGTAACTCTTGTGGTTTGTGTTAGATTGTTTGGGTTTGTTTCGTATACAGTCCTATCATATGTATGATATTGGACTAGCCATGAGCCACGTAAAGTATCTTACACTTGGCATGAGACCTAGTGATAACAATGCGTCTCTATTACCCGTATTCCTTGTCAAAACTAAAAAAATACTTCAAGTCGCTCACCATAAAAAAACTTCCCAGTTAAGCTGCTCTTCAAGTTTTTTTACTCATTTACCAGCAAAAACAAGCGCGCGAAACAATGTTTAACATTAGAAAATTAAAATAATGAAATTAAATCAATCAATGATTTAACAAGGGTGCCACATCCCCATTCAGTATGTGAGTGTGGGGCACTATGAGCCAGCCTCAAGCTTCCCCACAACAGCTGGCTCAAGGTACCCCAAGTTGACTATCACGAATTAGTAAATTTGTTGGGAATAGTTTATATGTACTTGTATGCATATTTTCTGTAATCTGTTGCTTTTGTTCTGCCGTGATTATTTTATGCGTAATTCTGAATTGTCTCGAGTCCAAACTTGTTTTATACCTCGGCTGTTTTTCGCAAAAGACCTTTTTTTCTTTCGCACTTAGACTTGTAGCGCACACGCCTCTTCTGATGTCATAATGGTTGATTACGTGTTTAAGTTCCAGAGTAGGATAATCGACTGAATTTTATTTCTTCTCGAAGATTTTTGAATGCCGATTACATAATTTACTAAAGGTGCTTTTTTCTTTGTCACGTGATGTTGATCCTGAATTTTTTGGACCGCCGCACATTTTATACATAACGCAGTGAAATTTTTACGCATTCAGAGAGAGAAAGTGGCAGAGTGGTAGAGAAAAAGCATTGCGAATTTCTCGCATGACAGAAATCAAGCGATCAATTGGTGGATTTAGTTTTAGTTGGTTTCTGATTGATTTATGTAAGTGCATTTAGTTTGTGTGATCGACGAGCGAAAGAATTTAAAGTCTCTAAGTATTTTGTAAATATATTTGTTCTCTCCTGGATCGAGAAGTGCGTGGTTCAAAGTATTTAGCAGAAGCCAATCTTCACCTATCAATCAATCATTTTGTTTTTGCCTAAATCAGCATACATAGAAAATAAATTACACAGCAGTGGACAAAAAAGGGAGACGATAGCAAAACGATATACGTTAATACATGCACATGAAAAGAATTTGGATTAAATTTGAAGATAGTGGCATAGCCATAGCACCTGTAAAATTGCAGATAAATAAAAACGCACATGAAGAAAAGCATGTACAGTGTGTACAAAGTGTCGCAAGATACATTAAAAATAAAAACAAAAACTGTCATATTGTAACCCTAAAAGGGGAGGCTATCAGGTGCTACACCTTGCCCAAAGGTGACCTGGGAGCAACGACAGCTAAGAGACAGCTCCTTTACGTCTCAAGGCACACAAACTCTGTGGCCGATTGTAGTTTTAAGACATACACCTAGCTGTTAAGTTGCAGCCAGAATTAATTATTCGAGCGATACTATAATAAGTCGCCTAAATTTTAAGAAAGAAAAAATTAAAGTTGAGAGAGAACTGAAATTCTATTTACGCGACATGGACATAATTACTTCTCACCTATGTAACCTGGAAACAGTGGATCAGCTGATATCTTTTATACACTAGTTTTGCAGTGCACACAAGCCTTCTTACTTGTACAGCATAACGAGCGGCTGCTGCTGGTTGTCAGCGTACAAGTAGAAAAAGAAATCTGTCCAATAAAATTACTTAAATCAGTATAAATTTGAATGTCTGCTGAAACTTCAACTAAATGAAAAGACGATGGACTGATAATTTGTGGCTTACTTAGTCAATAAAGGAACACTTATATCTTTATGTTTTGAACAAAAGTAAACCACAGGGCTCAGAAAGACCCTGGCTCAAGATGCCTCTGGGTTCATGGTGCCCCACTCTCCCCTTAAGGTTTTCTTGTGTTATGGCCTACGCCCACTTTAATGATCATATGTATTTGCATCATGCTATGACTTTATGCCGCCAATTAATTCGTGTAGTTAGGCAAATTGCTGATCAATAAATACTGGAATAAATGGAATGAACGGTAGTAGCTAGATCCCTTATTTTGATCGACGCTGCACGCTTATTTCTGGTCCACCGATTTTGAATTTTCTAACGACTACTGATTATAACATGAACTCGTCGTCTGTTTCAGCTGCGGTTCGTTATTATGGTGCGGAAGCTCACGATGCAAAGTAGTAATAAAGGTATTTCACAGCAAGTTTTAAAAGTCGATTTATTGAGCCATAAAGGCCACCTCCACGCTTTATTTGCATGTTCACACGAATGACTTGGTTATTTCACAAAGTAATAGTAATACAAATGATAAATGCACCCTCTCTTAATTTGACAAGACCATCCCTAGACGCGTTTCGTCTTTCTGGACGCCATCAGCAGGGTTCGTCCCGGCACCACCAAAAAGCAAAATCCCATATTTGCAATATTTTGACAAATGTAGTATCTTTCTATCACAAATTCCTTCGCACGCATCAGGCGCGCGGTGCATGCTATCACTTTGTTACGGAGATCCCATTCGCATCCAAGATGCAGTGTGCTACTCCAAGAGTTTATATTAAGTGTACTATTCGAAGAAATATATTTAAAACACCTACCTCCATGAACATAGCACGTGATCACCATAACAACATCGTACATCAATTTGTTGAGCCATAAAAGCGATCTCCGTGCCAGGGATGGTTTCAGTCAAAGGATGGTAGGGGCTTTTATCATTTGTATTACTAGCCTATTACTTTGTGAAATAACCATGTCATTCGTGTGAACATGCAAATAAAGCGCGGAGATTACCTTTATGGCTCAATAAATTGATGTATGATACTGTTATGGTGATTAGGTGCTATATGTTCAGGAGGTTAGGGTTTTAATTTTTAAATAGATCTCGCTTACTGCAAACTCTTCGAGTAGAACACTACAAGTTTTAAAAGTTTAATTTTTTTAAATTTTTTATCGTTATTGAAGATTAATAACTAAGCGGTTCCAACATCGAGCGGCATCCAAACTTTCTGAAATTGTATCTTACGCAATCTTAAACGCAGAGGTGGGCACTTCCGCAAATCCGCAAATTGCGGACTCAAGTTTCTATTTGCGGATTTGCGAACCTAATTTCCTACCGCAAATATTTGCGGTGAAAAACTGAAATTTATGGCAAATCCGCAAAGCAATAGGCAGTGTTTCCTGTTCCGCAATAAAACTGCTTGGAAGAAGTGGACGCTCTTATTTTCTGGGTTGGAGGTTAACGTCCGAGTGTTGATGACCTTTTTTTTTTCTTTGGAGGTCAACGTCTGGGCGATGGCAAAAATTTGACCTCCAAAAATAGAAAAGATTATCACGAGAACAAAATAACAGAAAATATTGTGGTCTAAGTTTGCGGAAGTGCAATGTGCATTTGCGGTTGCGGAAGTGCGAAAAGTTACCGCAAACCTATTGCAAACTTGCGGATTTGCGGTTGCGGAACACCTCTTGCAGTTTTGCGGAATTGAGTGTAAATTTGTGGTGCCCAGCTCTGCTTAAACGGCGCAATATGGTGTTTGCATTCTCCACATTTTATTCAGAATATTCTCAGAAGTTCTTGCGATGCTCTATGGAATGGAAGTGGTTCCTCTGACAAAGAGACGAGAACGGAAGATGGAAAAGATGAAAATGAGGATGCTGCGATTTGCCCACGGATAACACGAAAGAATAAAATTAGAAATAAAGTGGTAAGAAAAAGAACGATGGTTTTTGCTGGAGAAGTTGAGAGAATTACGCCGTAGATGCAAAGGCCACATCTCCAGGAAAAAGGTGCTTATGTTGGTAAAGTTAAAATGGAAAACGGAAGAGAGGCAAACCGAAAAGAAGATGGAGAGACTGCACAAAGAACGATATGGAGGCGATGGGAATGACGGAAGAAGACGCAGAAGATTGAGTGCTGTGTAAGGTTAAAATCCATACCAGCGACCTCTTATACCGGTAATTAGTAATAAAGCCAGAAAAAGGAGAATTCTCAGAAGTACCGGTACTAAAAATGAGATTTGAGTAAGGTGTAGCTGTATTATATAAATAAATTTGAGTAAAGGTGTAGCGGTATTACATGATATTTGTAGAATTGTAAAATTAAGCAAGTTACTAAAAGTCAGGAATGCTGCAGCACTTGCTGGTAAGCCGCCTTTTTCTACAACCATTACATTGTTTTGAAGGATCAAGCCTCCATGGGGCTCATACTTTAAATTAAAACTGATGTTGAAAAAGTAATTCTTCTGGGAGTGCGTTAACGGGATTTATAGCTACTTTCTGCACTGTCATGCATTTGTCATTGAGCGAGCAACAAAATGCTTACGTAATCCATCGTGCTAGGATCATGTGATGACGGTCAGTTTAATTGTGGGAGATTCCCGCAATGGTGAAAAGTCGTTATCACAAAAAGGTGTAGGGCACTCTCAGTTGCAGATAGCGTGATGTTGGAACTTCATAGATCTGTCAATTTATAGCTCAGTTGTTAGAGTACTATTCAAAACAATGGAGGGATTACAGACTAAAACCAACACAGAACGAAGTCTCTTTGGCGAGGCTCTACCTGGTGTCCATACCTGTAGCGATGAGTTAGTGAAGCATGAAACAAAAGCGGAAGTAGCCCATAAACTAAAGGAAACAAAAACCTAGTATAAACGAATTACAAATTTTATACTAGGCCATACGAAAAAACTTGGTAGTACATATATATCAACTTGTATTCAGACCTGTTATAGTGTTACCAGTGTCTGCTAACACAGCAGACTTTTATTGCACGCTGGGAAATGGTTGTAAAAGTACAGGTAATATTTTTAAGGATGCCCCACACTCTACCTGCCTGATCTGGATAGCTGGCCTGTGGGGGCACCATCAGACAGCTGGCCAGTGTTTATCATATTGCGTCAATGACCCATTTAGCTATAAAAATTAATTTAGGTTACCTAATTTAAATTGCAGTTGTCTGGTAGTTTGAAATTCAGAAAAGAAATTTACGATTTGGAAAAGTTCTTCCAGCAATTTAGTTAGTAGGTTTGAGCAGTGTTCAGGTGGCAATGCTTGTGCATGCAAAACTTGCATTGACTATGTTGTTGTGCTGTAACTGTGTAAGGAAGGCATTAAATTTGTGATTTTACTGCTTTGTTTCACTGTGAACAGTGTCGGTAACTCGAACCTCGCCCCAGCACATTGTTCCAGGTTGACTGACAAAGGTTTTCCTGTGCTTGAAGAATAAAAAATGCAACTCAACTCTGAAAATAACAATTATTAATTAATTAACCAAAATTTATCAGTTCACCTACTGTTGCAAATTAAAAATTATTAGGATGTTAGATAAAGTGACTGAGTTGCAGCAAACAATGGTGTAGTACCGGCACGATGGTGTAGTGGTTAGAGTGTCCGCTTCGCAGTCGGTAGACTAGGGGTTTATTCCCCTTGTCGAGTCATACCAAAAACTTAAAAAAAATGGTATTCACAGCTTCCCTGCTTGGCGCTCAGCATTTATGGGAGATTGTGGAGAACAAGCCGGCAAGTTTGCGTGTATCCTTGGGCAAGGCACTTAACGGGACGCCCTCACCTTTATGTGGAAGACAGGTGGCCCAGACATCTTAGAAATGGCAACTCCCAAGCAAGTGCGAATTTCCCGTCCAAAATATAGCGATACAATTCGTTTTCTTGTGAATGGAGGATAAATATGAACTATACAATACAAAAAAAAATATGAACTATACAATGCACAAAAATGTCCACATTTTAGATTGATGCTGTTCAAGACGTTCTTTGCCACTACATGCCAACAGATTTGTCACTTTGGTGTTCCAGCTGAGGAAATATTTATTTCTTGTTAGCTTAATTTGTTGCCCTCTTGATTTAATCATGAGTTATAACTTAGTCAGTGTTTTAAAGCAGTTGTCAAACTTTTTCAATATCAGAGCCAAACCTAAAGTTTATTAGCAACTGCAGCAAAACAAGACATGCAAGTCATGACTTGACTCTTTGGTAATTCTGTACTTTAGCACGGTAAATTATTTAAGTTGAAAGGGCAGTGTACACTGTAGGGCCAGGCCCGGTATGTAAATGTACGGGGCAGTGTACACTGGAAGGGAGTGTACAGGGTGGGTTCCAGTGTACACTGCCCCGTACATTTACATACCGGGCCTGGCCCTACAGTGTACACTGCCCTTTCAGCTTAAATAATTTACCGCGCTAAAGTACAGGATTACCGACTCTTCAAGTAGACTGTTTCTTTGGAATGCCTTTTTCAGTTCCTAATCTGACTGCAGGTCAAGCAGCTCTGTTTGAAAATTATCAGAAGCTCATGTCATAGGCATTGTAGATGTTTTCGTTGCATTAGAAAATAGCACATTCCATCAATGTGTCATTGAAATATATCATTAAGCCTAACTGTAAGTCCGTTGAACATTTTTACCGATCAATTGACTTTGTATTTTGAAAGTGCTGGAAAATTTGTGATAACATCATATGCAAGATGCTGCTTTTAAAGACAATACTTTTTTATGAAGGCTGGCACGGTTTAACATAAATCATGACAAAACTTGATATTTTCTTGTAGAGGCAGTTTATAGATAAAAGATATGTAGTTGTATCAATCACACCACTGCACAGGTACAGAGGTAGTTAGAGTATCAACTTTGCTATCAGTAGACCTGGCTTAATTACCTTGTTAAGTCATACCAAAGACCTTAAAAATGGTATTCACAGATCTCCTTGCTGTTCAGCACTAGGAGAAATGTGAAGGTGAAACTGAGTTTACTCAGTTATGATTATAAATGCGCAATGGGCTGAAAATGCCCTCAGTCCTTAGCCACTGTTGATGCCAGAACACATTGGTCATGTTTGCCAATTCAACAATCCATTTTTTTGCTCAGCTGAGGGATGTATTTCTTTTCTCAAACAAGTGCTTTAATCTCTGGAAAAAACTTGTAGAATTTTTAGAGACATGAGAGTCTGGGTTAGTCATTACTCAGCAGTAAGCATAAGCATGTTTCCAATCATCATATATATCTGCTAGAAACTGCTTGACCATACATTGGTTAAGCGCATGCATACAAACCAAATTTACTGTTGATGTTACAATTTTTGAATATACATCTTCAGTGAGTTAGCATTAAGATTTTCTTGGTTCAAGATATAGTGGTGCCATGTTACAGACAAAAGATTTTCTTCTTCACTTTCTGTTTTATCTAGTCTTTGACTCTTGCCAAGCATGGAAGAACACCACTTTCTAGCCATGAAAACATCTTTGATGAGTCCAAATTTGCTTCTAGCATGATAACACAGAATTCATAAAACACTTCTATTTGTTTGGTCAAGTCATGAAGGGAATGCAAAGCAAAAAAACGACTTGGCAAATCTTTAAATGTAGCCTGATTTCCTGATAAAAACAGCTATTTGCTCTAAACAGGTAATGCTTTGTGCAGTCAAGTGCAATCCAGTAATAATCAAAATCTCTTGATATATTAAAAAGCTGGTCTCGTGGAGTAGATAGATAGATACAGATTTAATTCATAGAATTATTGTGTCATCATTAAGCTGCAATATTTTTAGCTTTTAAGTTGCATGCTAGAAAAAAAAATTCTTCAGCCAACATGAGAATATCTTGCTTTGTGATGTCACCATGAATAAGATTTCTCTGTCTGAGAACAGTGGCAAGGCGGAAGATGCTAATATTGATGATGTCAAAGTTGTCACTAAATACAGACATTACCATTTTACTTGTTTGTGATAATTGCCATTAGTAAAACAGCCTGAAAACTTGTGCAGCATGGGCAATGTTGTAAGGCATTTCATTGCTGGGATAAATATTTTGCGTGACAACAATGTATTGCTTCAGTAAAAACATTAAAGATTTTTTCACCACTGTTGAGAGCTGCGATTGAGAATCACTGATTTCAAGTGTGAGATTTTCACCTTGACCTGCAATATTAGCATTGTTTAAAATTTATTTAGTTGGCTAGCAAAATCAACGGAGTGCAATAGGAAAAAATGTATCTTAATTAGTTGATTTTAACTACTTCTAGTTTGTACTGCACACTGAACAAAATAATGGCTAGAAACCATTTTCTTTTTTCCAACTTAATGCTTTTGTGTTTTGTTATTTGATGGATAAGTGTTTTGACTTTGATATAACTACAACTTCTGATAGTTATAATATGGCAGCTGCTATTTGTGCAACACACTTGTACGTTTTATATTTAAGGTTCATGACCAATTTTTCTAGGCCAGTCAACTATGAATTAGCTGATTATTTAAGTGCTGGAGATCAAAAAAGATTTTTGATCTAAGTAATTGAGATGGAATCTTTAAAATAACCATTCTGTGTTTTCTATAATAGTTCAAACAAATTCTTCAAATGAAAACTATACCATTAGAGGTATGATGCTCTTTTCTTAGTGGCCATTCAATACTGGTTTTTCTGACACACAGCGCAATGCCATTAGTTTTTTACACAGGTGTTACTTCTGAATTGATAAGTTCGTGGTAAAATCAGAGTGTAGACTGGCAGAGGTAGTGAGGCGTTGCTCACTGACCCACTTTTTATGTTTTTTTATAGTGACTGAACAAAGCTGAAATTTAATACCCAGCCAGTAATTAATCTTAAGGTTCAGTAAGATTACCTTCTCGATTACCTGCAGTGCTTCACTGTAAGATTTGGACTCGTAATTGCTTGATCAAGATTAGACATTACTGATGGATGACACCAGAACACATGAGTTGCGTGACTATCTTCAAACTGATTACTAGATTGTTTTCTGATTTTCTAACTTGAATATCTTTGAAGTTTAGGGGCAAAAGACAGGCTTAGATTTGTGTTGCTGTTCTTAACCTTTGTCATTGACTCAAATCCAGCCAAAACTCTTAACTGTATTGAGCTATTGTGCAATGTTCTGTGAATTCTTTGCTTCAATTTTTTCTACTAAGATTGCGCTGTTGAGTAACTACCAAGCTAAACAAAATTGTAACCATGCCAATCTCAGGCTTGCGTTAAACTTATTTCTACACTTTAATTTTGCGATAACATGTGACTACAAAATTATTGTTTAGATCCTTTCTCATATTATGGGATATCTGGATTTTCCCAGCAGAAGAGAGGCTGCATTGGTATGCAGACAGTGGTAAGTCAATTTATTTTAGTTTGCTGGCAATGGCGTAGTAAGACGCTTGTTTTCTGATCAAAGTCCACGTATCCGATCCGTGCAAAAATTCTGTGACTTGCAATCTTGGAAATAGTCTTTTGCGGCAATTTTTTGTGCTGGACAGCATCATATTTACTAGAAAGGCACTGCACGCGAATACCGGTAGCTCTGAATTTTTCTATGAAACAATGATAGATGACTCTTCAACTGGCAAATTCTAATTAAACCCAGAAACCAGAGTTCTGATTTTTTAACAAATACTCTGGTTATCAATACATGTTATTCCTAGGAATAAAATGAAGTGTAATAATTGTTAAGTTGTGGAGCAATGCAAGTGAAATTATGTTTTAAATTAAACTATGGGTGAATGCAAATGTGATCATCAATCAATTGAAGCAACATTTTTGCATTAAGTAGTAAGTGTATATGAGTTTTTAGTTTTTTCTATAATTTGTAATGTATAGTTTAGTTCCACAATTATTTTCTTGCAAGGTATGAAGCAACACTACATCCATCGTTTGTAAAAGGTACAAAATACACTTTTGATGCTTCTATTCTCAACGACGAGACACACTTCACCAATGGAAAGCATTCGTTGGCAGAATGTCTTTGCAAATCTCCCAACCTTCATGTAGTTGGACTTGATGAAAATTTTAATGCTAAGTAAGTGTCACCGTGGTCTATTCATCATGTTTGCGTAAATGTTCTGTTTTTGTTATCTTGATTGAAACATTTAAAGATACATTTCAAGAGGAGCTCTGCTTATTAGTGGTCTAATCTAGAGTTATTTGTTTTTTAATTTTGTTGTTGCCAGTAGTGCTTGACTTTGCGCATGGTGCATATGACTACTGCAGTCACATCTACATAAAGTCTTTGTAATCGTCGCGAGAAGTTCACTTCTATCTAGCTTCTTCTAAAACTTGTCATAGCTTGACCTCAATTTTAGAGTTTCCTGATGAACAAAGATTCAGCTCGGCCTTAGTGAACAATTGTATAAAGTGTTCTTATGACTTCATTAAAGATTGAAACTTACTAGTGATTGCCAAGAAAAATATATTTTGTAAATATTTAGATATTTCTTGAAGTTGCATCACCAATTTGGAATGGGAATTCTTGGTCCACATGTTGAAAATCTATCTCTTAAAAATTGCAATATCTTGGAAGGAACTCTCGTTCAAGCTCTGCAGTTGTGTCCTAATTTGAAAGTGAGTGCCACTAATTATGTTTTGACGAACAATAATGCCAGGTACGCACCACTTCATAACTAGTGCAAAGTGCAAGCTCATGTAGTTAAGTGTATTTTCATTGTTGTTCTGGTGGATCATTGTAAACAAGCATGTTATAATATAGCTTTGAAAAAAGCTGTTGGTGCCATAAGCTTTTCGTGACGCTCTCATTAGTGGCAATATCGCGTCAAAAGGAAAGATCTAGAGTGAGCAAGTGTTTTATGTGATTAATTTGGATGTTAGGCAATCAAGACAAGCCAATGATAGCGCTAGTATTGTAAAGCGCGCCAAAGAAAGATTTCGCAATTGCGAAATGCAAACGAAAGCGCAGGAAGAGGCCAAATAAGAACGCTGCGATTATCGAAAGAGTTTGAGAGTGTAAACCAACTTTCTACCTGCATAGCACCGGGCACCGGGTCTTGATATAAGCAGCCTCTAAGAGATTAAGATGGAAAGTGCTGCGGCGAGGATTGAAAACCGCTCGTTATCATAGTTTACAGCACATTGATTATTATCTAAAAGATGTTGACCAATGGGAGAGTCACAGTCCGGTTCGGTGTTGTTCCTTAACCATTGAGGAACATGTTGCTTGATGCGATCCTGTAGTCGTTGAGATGCTCGCCCTACGTACCGACTATCACAGTGGCACTTATATTCATATATGACAAAGCTTTTCTGAGTGGTAGGTAGAACATTCTTGCGGGCCACCGATAGCATGCGCTTTGACGTAAAGACCAAGCGGGTGTTGACGGAACCATAGCAGCTTTCCACGGCAGTTTTGAATTTTTCCAAGTTTGTGGAGGGCTTACCAATCCAAGGGACCCTCAAGTACACCGGCACTTTTCTGGCCGAATCGCTTAAGAGTGGAGAACTGAGCGATTTACTTGGCAATCTGAGCGTTGATGGCGTTTTTGGGATAGCCATTATCCGGTAATATTTTCTTGATCCGTTCTATTTCTCTATTGAGTCTACGCTTGATGTAAATCATTAGGGCTCGATGCACCAACGTAGATATTAGACTTATTTTACATTTGAGAATGCTAAAGGATTCCCAACGCAAATACTGGCCGGTGAAAGTGGGTTTCCGGTATACACTGGTTTCAAAGCCGATATATGTTCTTTCGACGTAAACATCAAGGAACGGTAGATATTTGTCTTTCTCTATCAAAGGTGAACTTGAGGGATGGATGAAGGTAGTTAAGTTTGGTCAGAAATTCATCTGCTTCAGCTTCGTGATCGAAGATGGCAAACGTGTCGTCAACACATCTGAAGTATGTTGGAAGCTTTTGCGTTTGAAAAATAACTTTTCTTCATAATATCCAACGAAGATGTCGGCCAAAGCCGGACCAAGTGATGATCCCATAGCTACTCCGTCTGTTTGCTTGTACATAGTGTTATTGAAGCTGAACTCAACTGACGATGTAGCGCTCTTCATCAATTCAGCAACCACGTCTTTAGAATGACTGGTCGGGAATCAGACTGATCATAGAGTGCTTCTGAACAGATTTCGATGCTGTCATGAAGGGGAACGTTGGTGAACAAGCTGCACACATCAAAAGAACACATTAAGACATTAGAGTCGATGTCAAGATCTTGCATGGTCTTAGCAAACGTGAACGAATCTGATATGCAGTGTGACGAAAACCGCTCCAACACAGGTTGTAATAGGCCAGCCAACCACTTGCCAAGTTCATGATGGGACGAGCCTGTCATAATGTTCGTCCCATCATAGTGTTGGCAGTGGTTTGCTGATCATCGTGGGTCGTATTGTACAATCATGAGCCAAGCACACCCAGAGATGGAACACGCTTTTCTAACTGATGATGTTGAATAGCTAACAAAGCAATGAAGAAAACTACGAACAATTTACCAATCACTTTGGCGGGCTGTCCGCGAATTTCTAACATTCTTTGACACAATTAAACTTTACAGATACCTGGCGCTACTTGATGAAAGAATGGAATCAAAATGCAAGATCAAAAACAAGCGATTGCTTGTTTCACTCAGACGTGACTGCTTCGGCAATGCTCTCAGTGATAATACAAGGCATATTTTGAATCTCTCAGATTATGTCTTGTCTGACACTGAAAGTTTCGTGCTGTCGCATCGTCTCAACTTTGGGTTGCCACCCAGGTGTTTGTGCAAAGAAGAAATCTTCGCCGAATTTGAGTCATTGTGGGCACAGTTGTTACATCATGTGCCAGTTCGGTTGAACAACGCACTGCTTTGAAAGCCCGACTCGCCGACCTTGCTCATTTGTACTGTGACAGCACGATAGATTCACGTGACTTCACAATGCACAAAGAGTGCTTTCGTGCATTCAACAGGTTACGAGAGAATGATGATATCATTATCACTAAACCTGACAGACTCCGGCGTTGCTCTTTTCAACAAAAGCGACCACGTCGATAAAATGAACAAAATGCATGACGATCAATCGAAATTCAAGACTTGGTCCGGTCTCCATTTCGCTATTGCGAAATCTTTCTTTGGCGCGCTTTACAATACTAGCGCTATCATGGGCGTAGCTTGATTGGCTGACGTCCAAATTAATCACATAAAACACTTGCTCACTCTAGATCTTTCCTTTTGACGCGATATTGCCACTAATGAGAGCGTCACGAAAAGCTTATGGCACCAACAGCTTTTTTCAAAGCTATATTAAAACTCGATTTTAGTTACTTACTCGTTGTGATCTGTCGTTGCGCAGAGCCTTGATTTGAGCGGCTGCAATTCGCTCTTCATGTCCGGCGCCACTTTCACCTGCGACAATGTCCGATCGGAGGCAGCCCGACACTGTCTGAAGAACGTCACAGCATTGGTCCTTTCGTCTTCTCGTTACATGAATGACGCCATTTTATGCCGTCTCTTTGACATGTGTCCATCCATCCAATCAATCACGTTATCTTCAAATAATTTGATATGCAAGTAAGTGTCGATAGCCAAGCTGGTTACACACGGAACATGTTCTTTGGGCAGTTACTTGGTATTTTTATTGAAACTGATATAATTCCGTGATTGTGTTGCTAGACATAGTCCTTTCCTCGGTTATAATTTCACTTTTACCCCAAAGATATCCTTGTTCGGCTAAATTGTTTTAAGAGTGTTCTCCTTTTTGCAACAAGCCGTCGCCCGCTAGAGGGTTTGATGAGTGGAGAACCACTATTTAATTATTTTTTTGCGTTTGTCTTCATTCTTGGGACAAAGGCACTATGAGAAGAAGTATTCTGATTGACATTACAGTTCATTCAAGGTTGTGTTGTAGGGGTTTGGTCGCCCCAAGTCGAACCAGCCATGAATGCTGGCTGATAGCCCAGTTATCAACAAAGCAGACCGGTGCTGCTGGGTAGCCTAGGCCGGTTGCTTCTCACCACAGCCCGGTTGAGCAGCTTCATCATTCAAACTCGGTGATTCCCTGGGAAGAGTTTGGTCGATGAGCACCATGTGGATTAATTTTATTTTCCTTACAATGTTTTTCGTCAGCTCGTTGGGATTGTCGAAGAAAAACTCGCTGACTTTCCTTGTTGTCGCGCAGCTTCTGTCGTTGAAGGCTGAGCAGATCAGGCACATCGATCTGAGCCGCACTTCAATCGTGTCGGACGCTCTCTCCATGCTCTCCATCACCAAGAACCTTAATCTACGCTCAGTCGTACTTCAAAACTGCAGGTCAGATTCATCAGAGATTGCCGTATTTTTCTATAAAGTACAACACGTTTACGACCAACTTATTAACGGCTACGCTGTCATCATGTTAACTGGATTGCTCTGAAATTCCAGTTGTGAAAACCAGAGATGTCTACGATTTCAATCGTAATCGTTATTTCAATCAATTTGGGGATTTTCGTGTGTGTGTGTGTGTGTTTACCCCTCCTCTTCCTCGGGATGGAGGTACGGCATGAACGGTAATTCAGGTTCATGCCGTCAACCTAATTGATATTAGGCTAGGGGAAGATGGCAGCCCATTTCGAACCAGTCTTGAGTGACTGGTAGCCCCACCACCAACAAGGCGGACTGCCACTGGTGGGTACCCAAGAGTCGTCTGACATGCTGGGTTAGCAACTTCACAATTATAATCCGGTGAAGTACGGGTGGGGCCACCTGTCTGCCACATAAAGGTGGAGGCGTCCCGTTAAGTGCCTTGCCCAAGGACGCAACAAGCAAGCTTGCCGGCTTGTTCTCCACACTATCCCTTTTTTATGCTGAGCGCCAAGCAGGGAAGCTGTGAATACCATTTTTTAAAGTCTTTTGGTATGACTCGACTTAGGGAATGAACCCCAGGTCTACCGACTACAATGTGGACGCTCTAACCACTACACCATCGCGCCGGTTGGATTTTCGTGTCGTAATTGTAATCGTAATAGACATGGAGAAATGTAATTTATACAAGATGACTTGCAAGTAACGCCCGATTTTAAATTCCACATAATGCGGTCAAAGGTCGGATTTCTGATTCAAAGAAAGTTACATAAGGACGAATACAAGTGTATAAGTCTGTATAATATAAGTATAACCTCAGTCTGTTCGACTCAAATGCTCAAACTGCTGACCTTCAACTGCCAGGCATCGTCGCAAACGATCAGTCACCGAGTGGCACACCGTTTGGCAAAGACTCGCGTCGATTGCCGAAATCTCCGTTGTGATTGCGCTTTTCAATTCTTCGACGCTTCTCGCGTTCCTCCCGCGGACGCGATCTTTGAAAACGCCCCATAGGAAGAAGTGACGTGAACGAAGATCAGGAAATCCGGGTGGCCATTTAATGAAGCCGCGACGGCCAATCCACCTTTCGCCAAACTGATCATTTACCCATTCTCGCACCACTCTACCATAGTGGTTGGGGGCGCCATTTTGCTGAAACATTGTTTCTTGGTGTTGTACGATATTAACACTCATCTCTCCAGACACCAATGCAATTAATCGATACCCAATAACGCTGGAGTAAAAATCACTAACTGATCGAGCGTTTCGTTCCAATCACCCTGCATATTGCAGAGTTGACTGAGATTTAAATCTTGTTTTTCATTTATTAAGCAAATTGTGTTTGTAAAATTTTTAATTTTTGCGAAACAATGTAATGTTGGTCGTAATCTAGACGATTTTAAGATGAAATAATCGTAATCGGATTCGATTGCATAGGGTCTAATCGATCCAAAAGAATATAATTTATACATCTCTGGTAAAGCCACTATGTTTTTTGCTTGTTTTTTCAGCCAATCTTCTATATATTTCGGTACTTGTTTTTTTAATATAGCTTTGAAAAAAGCTGTTTTAGCCATAAGCTTTTCGTGACGCTCTCATCAGTGGCGGTATCGCGTCAAAAGGGAAGATCTAGAGTGAATGAGTCTTTTATGTGAATAATTTGGATGTTACGTAATCAAGACAGGCCAATGATTGCGTTTGTATTGCAAAGCGCGCGAAAGAAAGATTTCGCAAGTGCGAAAGTTAAAGAAGGCGCGGCAGGAGGCCAAATGCTACGATTATCGAAAGAGTTTGAGAGTGTAAACAAACTCTTTCTGTCTGCATAACACCGGGCGTCGGGTCTTGATATAAGTAGCCTCTAAAAGATTGAGATGGAAAGAGCTGCGCGCTGCGGCAAGGATTGAAAACCGCTTATCATCATAGTTTAATGCGCATCGATCATTATCTAAAAGATGCTGACCAATGGCGGAGTCACAATCCGGTTTGGTGTCGGTTCGTTTGCACGATCTGTGTGGTTGAGATCGGCGTGGACGAGTCAATTGCTGTCTTAACCATTGCGGAACATGTTGGTTGATACGATCCTGTAGTCGTTGAGATGTTCGCCCTACGTACCAACTATCACAGTGGCACTTGTATTCATATATGACAAAGCTTTTCTGAATGGCAGGTAGAACATCCTTGCGGGCCACAGGCAGCATGCGCTTAGACGTAAAGACCAGGCGGGTGCTGACGGAACCATAGCAGCTTTCCACGGCGGTTTTGACTTCTTTTTCTAAGTTTGTAGATGGCTTACCTATCCAAGGGACCCTCAAGTACACAGGACACTTTTCAGGGCCAAATCGCTTAAGGGTGGAGAACTGAGCAATTTTCTTGGTGATCTGAGTGTTGATGATGTTTTTAGGATAGCCATTGTCCAGTAATATCTTCTTAATCCGTTCTATTTCTTCATTGAGTCTACGCTTGGTGCAAATCATTAGAGCTCGATGCACCAATGTAGATATTAGACCTATTTTGCGTTTGAGAGGACTAAAGGACTCCCAACGCAAATACTGGCCAGTGAAAGTGGGTTTACGGTATACACTGGTCTCCAAGCCAACATCTGTTCTTTCGACGTAGACGTCAAGAAACGGTAGACATTTCCCTTTCTCTTTTTCAAAGGTGAACTTGAGGGATGGATGAAGGCAGTTAAGTTTGGTCAGAAATTGATCTGCTTCAGCTTCGTGATCGAAGATGGCAAACGTGTCGTCAACATATCTGAAGTATGTTGAAGGCTTTTGCGTTTGAGAAAATAACTTTTCTTCATAATATCCAACGAAGATGTTGGCCAAAGCCGGACCAAGTGGTGATCCCATAGCTACTCCGTCTGTTTGCTTGTACATAGTGTTATTGAAGCTGAACTCAACTGAGGATGTAGCGCTCTTCATCAATTCAACAAACACGTCCTTTGGAATGACTGGTCGGGAATTAGACTGGTCGTAGAGGGCTTCCGAACAGATTTTGATGGTTTCATCAAGGGGAACGTTGGTGAACAAGCTGCACACATCAAAAGAACACATTAAGACATTAGAGTCGATGTCAAGATTTTGCATGGTCTTAGCAAACGTAAACGAATCTGATATGCAGTGTGACGAAAACCGCTCCAACACAGGTTGTAATAGGCCAGCCAACCACTTGCCAAGTTCATGATGGGACGAACCTGTCATAGACAGTATTGGGCGAAGTGGAGTGCCTTCTTTGTGTGTTTTCGGCAAACCATACATTCGAGGTCTTTGCGATCCAGTTGGTCGTATTGCGTCATATATCCACTTCGGCATGTGATCGGCTTTGACTAAGTCAAGCAACCGCTTCTGAAGGCGCGATTCAACGATGGCTGTGTTGTCATTGCTGGAGACCGGACCAAGTCTTCTAAATTTCGATTGATCATCAAGTATCTTGTTCATTTTATCGACGTGGTCGCTTTTGTTTAAAAGGACAACGCCGGAGCCTTTGTCGGGTTTGGTGACAATGATATCATCATTCTTTCGTAACCGGTTGATTGCACGAAAGCAATCTTTGTGCATTGTGAAGTCACGTGAGTCTATCGTGCTGTCACTGTACAAATGAGCAAGGTCGGCGAGTCGGGCTTTCAAAGCAGTGCGTTGTTCAACAGAACTGGCATTGTGATGTAAAAGCTGTGCCCACAGTGACTCAAATTCGGCGAAGATTTCTTCTTTGCACAGATACCTGGGTGGCAACCCAAAGTTAAGACCATGCGACAGCACGAAACTTTCAGTGTCAGACAAGACATAATCTGAAAGATTCAGAACATGCCTAGTAGTATCACCGAGAGCATTGCCGAAACGGTCACGTCTGAGTAAAGCAAGCAATCGCTCGTTTTTGATCTTCCATTTTGATTTCGTTCTTTCATCAAGTAGTGCCAGGTATCTGCAGAATCTGATTGTGTCGAAGAATGTTAGAAATTCGCGGGCCGCCCGCCAATGTGATTGGTTAATTGTTTGAAGTTTTCTTGCTTGCTCTGTTAGCTTTTCAACATCATCTGTTAGAAAAGCGCGTTCCATCTCTGGGCTGTGCCTGGCTCGTGATCGTTCAATGCGAGCAACGATGTACTTAGGGGCAACTCTTTTAGAAATGCAAGCCTTGAGAAAGGCTGCAGAGAACTTAAGAGTTCTGACTTTTCCTCTAGTTCTTACCACATTGTTCAAAACAGCTATTTGCTGTTTGGTGTACCGAAGGCGAAAGTACACAAAAAAAAAACATCATCAACACTCAGATCACCAAGAAAATTGCTCAGTTCTCCACCCTTAAGCGATTTGGCCCTGAAAAGTGTCCTGTGTACTTGAGGGTCCCTTGGATAGGTAAGCCATCTACAAACTTAGAAAAAGAAGTCAAAACCGCCGTGGAAAGCTGCTATGGTTCCGTCAGCACCCGCCTGGTCTTTACGTCTAAGCGCATGCTGCCTGTGGCCCGCAAGGATGTTCTACCTGCCATTCAGAAAAGCTTTGTCATATATGAATACAAGTGCCACTGTGATAGTTGGTACGTAGGGCGAACATCTCAACGACTACAGGATCGTATCAACCAACATGTTCCGCAATGGTTAAGACAGCAATTGACTCGTCCACGCCGATCTCAACCACACAGATCGTGCAAACGAACCGACACCAAACCGGATTGTGACTCCGCCATTGGTCAGCATCTTTTAGATAATGATCGATGCGCATTAAACTATGATGATAAGCGGTTTTCAATCCTTGCCGCAGCGCGCAGCTCTTTCCATCTCAATCTTTTAGAGGCTACTTATATCAAGACCCGACGCCCGGTGTTATGCAGACAGAAAGAGTTTGTTTACACTCTCAAACTCTTTCGATAATCGTAGCATTTGGCCTCCTGCCGCGCCTTCTTTAACTTTCGCACTTGCGAAATCTTTCTTTCGCGCGCTTTGCAATACAAACGCAATCATTGGCCTGTCTTGATTACGTAACATCCAAATTATTCACATAAAAGACTCATTCACTCTAGATCTTCCCTTTTGACGCGATACCGCCACTGATGAGAGCGTCACGAAAAGCTTATGGCTAAAACAGCTTTTTTCAAAGCTATATTAAAATTTTGTACCACGAACAAGATTTTTGTGTACTTGTTTTTCGTGCAACAGCTGGCCTAGTTTTCAGTAAATTTTCCTTGTGCACATGATGTCAAAGGCACTAAAATTTGTAGTTCTGTAAAAATGATTTTTATTTAAAAAAACTGGCTGTTCAAGCGCTCATATCTTCCGATCATCGCTGAAGTTGTCAAAAACTTATTAGAAACACTGTTTGGAAACGCTTTCATACCGAATATGATGCTACGATCGCCCAGCTTAGCGTTAGCAATTTAAACTTTTTATTTATTCTTTGTTATTTCTACCTTATGCAATTTATTATGTTCTTTATATTTTTTACGGTATGTTTGCAGTTCAATTTATAAATTCTGAATTCCAGACAGGTGATATACCAGCAAGCTGTTACCATTGAGTATCGCTCTCTGTAATTGTTGTTTTTAGAGAGCTCACTGACAAAGGAGTCGTTGATCTTGTGGAGCATCAAAGGAACATCACTTTCTTGGATTTGTCAGGAAGTCCTGAGATAGGGAATGCTTCCGTGTGTGCGATTTGTAAGCATTTGAATAAGCTCCAAGTATTGAAGCTGAGAAAATGTGCAAGAGTAAGTTAAACACATTTTTCCGTCAGCGTCCTAATCACTGTGCTCGTCTGAAAGTGTTTGAAAGATGCAGATGTTCTAGTTTTTAACTTCCTTTCATTAACTTCCGTGTGAATTATTAACTTCAGTTCTCACCCGCGCAATGTACTAGTGAACTCTGAAGTATTGTTTGCTATGTTGGAAAGTTGCTTGTGCTTCCACTAACTCTGTTTGTTTTAATGATCATTTCAGATAACATCCGCTTCTGTGAAATATTTGAATCAATTAAATCATCTTAGTGAACTGGATATATCAGAATGTCATGAAGTAAATATGGCTGGACTGCAGAGCGGTTTGAACGGAATGGAGCAGCTGAGGATATTGAAGTTGAAGTAAGTAGGGGTATTGCTGGTGGCGTGTTAGTTTTCTTCAAGCTCTCTGTCAGCCATGCTGTTCTTGTTTAAAGTTACTGCAGATTTCTGTTCGGCCAGTCTAGCTGCTTCACGCTGCCGAATGGAAGCGATGTGGCGATTGTGTGACGATGTGGCATTATACGCGATGTGGCTTCAAACCAATAACTTCTGTTACAAAAATGTTTTGAAAGTTTCTTCAACGTTCTGCCCATCAAGCAATAATTAGTAGTTGTTATCGTAGTCGTTATGTATGATGTTCCCGTGACCTGATTATCAATACTGTGGCCGCAATAGGTTTTATAACAAAGTCATTTATTAACTGCACAACAACAATCGTGCGATTATGTGTAATAAATGATCTCGATGTTGCGGCTTGCTTCATGACTTGCTAACACGAGTGAAAGTGCCTGCGTAGTGCCAATGAGCAAGGTATTTTGCAATCATTTTTTTTAGCCTCATTGCGATGTAGAAAAATGCTGATAATAGTACCTGTAACTACAAAGCAAATATGAGCGCAAGCCGTTCGAATAACTAAAGATTTTGTTCCAACGCCATAATAAAATTTAAAATTTCTTAACCTTGATGATGTTAATTGTTAGATGCTGCAACTTGTCGAGGTTCAATGAATCCTTCTTCCTCCCCACCAACGTCGATCAACGAGCCAGCAGGTAAATACGGCGGGTGTGCGATGGACATGGAAACTTTTTTTGCAGTAAAAAATTGAGAAAATTCCTTTGTTTTTATCGAAAGTTCCATTTATGCTTTAGCACGTCGAAACGGAGTTGATTTTGGGCAAAACAATCACTTTCGAATTGTTGATTTTCAAAAAAAGACCTGCAGCTGTGAAAAAGGTTTTCAAGTTGTGAAATTACGAAAAAAACTTGTGTGAGGTGCAACATTGGCAAAAGTATCGCTTTTGCATTTTTGATTTTCAAAGAAAAAGTTTTCGAGTTCATATATGCATCTACTGTTACATCCAAGCTGGATCGCTACGAAATATTTGGTAAAAGTTGCAAAATTCCTGCGCACTATAAACGTTTTATGAGGTTTTGGAACAGTTAGGAATCTACCCAAAGCTGTTAAAAAGGTTGCCATAGTGACAAGCATTTTTTTGCATCTTCGTTTAAACTCGTGAGCGATTAATCAAATGATTGTTTAGGTTTAATTAATTTACGTATAATGTTTATTTAAATATAATCACCGCAGCTTGTGATTGTGTGATGTCGAGATCTATTGTGACGTAATATATTGCAGGCCTGAAGCAACCGATTCCATGACGTCACTCGCCCCTCCCCCCTGCCCCACCCTTCTAACTTTCGCCTTGCAACATCTCGACATCGGTTCATCGCAATACGTTGATGACGCAACAGTGCAGGTATTGTGAAATTACAATGTAATGCAAGTCAACACCATATCATCATGCTTCTGTCATTCATATTTTGTCGTTTTTGTCCAGACCGTGGGGAGGGGTAACACTTCGTTTCCATCTCGAGGGAGGGCGACAGCAATCTTTGATCGTAGCGAGTTGGGTTGTATGCGTTCATGAGGTATGCACAAGAGAATTTCTCGAAAGATCCTCTTGGCATGCCCTTCGTATGGGCACAAGCTCAGGGCTGAGGGTGGGGCCGTAACTACCGCCGGTGCAGCCTGTACAATGCACTGGGGCCCCAGCACGAGGGGTTCCCGCATTGCTACATTTTATTGTAAATTATTTTCCTTAAAAGCTCAAGTGAACTTATTGATGAAGTTTGTCACACTTCATCAATGATTTTAATTTATATTTAACCATCTAATTTGAAGTATTTCTTAATTTATTTAAAGTTTCGATTGTGACGTATTTATTTTTGATTGTAACAGAATCGGTACACTACCCCCACTTAAGTCTGTTTCGAAAAATAAGTTTAAGCTATAATGGCCATATAGCATCATATTTATCCGCTTTATTTTACCTTGTAATTGTTAATAAGTTTTTCTTTATGACGTAACGACACGTAATGTCACGTGATGGCTTCGAGATAATTCTACAATTTCCCATCATAGTCCATGTTACGTAACTTGTTTACCAGCTTTTTAACTTGGTGCTTTGTGACGTAACAGTAACTGTCTGGCTGGCTTATATCATGGTGAAATAATTAATTAAGAAAATTAGTATAGATTTGAAAATTCTCATTAACGTTATCCTTAAAAAAAAATCCAACTATGCACATGCAGAAGCACTGAGACTTCAACCGATGACGTATTCTTCAACCGACGACGAAATGCGTCGTCGGTTGAAGTGGGTTACTTTTGCTTGCGACGGGACGGGCCCTGCTGATGAGTCCAAAAGGACGAAACGCGTCCAGGGATGGTCTCGTCTAAATTGGTTGGGTGGTATACTCATTATTGTTTCCTGGCGTATTCATTTTAATAAATTGTTAATGCCCCTTACGCCCGTATGCTGTTTTGCCAATTAGGTGCAAGGTTTACAGAAGGTAGCATCTTCTCGAAGTTGTTCATTTTTTCTGGTAAATTTTGCCCGCTTCGTATAAATAGGTAAATTCGTAATTTGTGCTGTGGAAGTGCTGTAACGCCGTAGTTTGTGAGAAGAGTGATTATTCTAGGAGCATAAAAATGGGATCTGTTCGCAATTTTTAGTAAATAAAGAATAAAGCCAAAATGCTGGTAAACATTTTATTAAAACGTTTCGCTTTTAACTAAAGGCATCATCAATTAAATAAATGGTCACCTAAGGCTAGGCTAAACAGATACTGCATTGATAGCTAAGGTTATCATAATCATGACATCACAAACTGATAAAACAAACAACTGCCATTAATATAATCAGCGATTGCAAGGCTAAGTTAAGAAGCGCACTGCAGATGTACTTTCTATAACTATTACGTATTAAACAAATAAATTGGTTGCGATGCTCCATCCAAGTTAATTTGCGGTTGAATTTTTTGAATAAGTAAGGTTTCTTTGATTCGTAGTTTTCTGCGGTTGTTGCTGTGACCAAATATTTCGAGAGAATCGAAATTCATCTTGTGGTTAGGATTGCGCACAAGGTGCTTTGCAACATCGGATTCTTGATTTAGTTTTCCGTTTGGTACATGTTCTTGAATTCGTGTGGCTAGATTACGGTAAATTTGCTCAATATAAGATGGTCCACACGAGCAATTCAGTTGATACACAACTCCAGCGTAGTGTAATAGGGCTTGGCGATCTTTAAATTTAAAGCATTTGCCAATATTGTGAGTGTCGTGTACCAAACTGAATCGAAATTTTGTAGAAAGATTTTTAACTTAATACTGCCGGATTTCTTTTTTAATTTGCATCGATATATTGCCAAGGTAAGGTAATTGTAGTCAAAGGGAAATTTCTTTGCTTTTTGAAGTTTTCAGATTTTCACATTTGTCACATGTATGATGTTTCTGCATGATTGGTGATTCCTGTGGCTTGTTCAAGAATAAATGTATTTGTTTGTCGATGTACCAGAGAGGATTGCCATTTCGTTTCAATGTAGAAGATATGCCTTGAAAATCCTCATGGATTAAAGCATACGAATTACATATGCTATATGCTCTGTGTAGCAGGGTTTTAACTAGATTTAATTTGTACCGTAGGGAACAAAACTAAGCCAATTAATGTAAGGACCAGTGTTTGTAAGGTTTTTGGTAAGTGCTTAGCTTCAATATTCCTTCGGTATGGTCTATCCAAACATCTAAAAAAGACATTGATGGTTCTCAGGAGCTTCGTAGGTAAATTGTATGTTGGGATGAATCATATTGAGTTGTTGGTAGAATATCTTTTTGACTTGGAAACAATGCAAAGTAGTCATCTACGTATCTATAAAATGGAGTAGGCTGTGGTCGAATCTGTTTCGTTTGGTCAATGATTCAATTCATGCACAAATCAGCCAAAAGCGGAGCTGAAGGAGACCCCATAGCTTTACTGTTTGTAGTATTGCTTGTTGAACTGGAAGGTAGTAGTTTTGGTGGTCCAGGTTAATAACTTTTTAAATTGAGCTTTTGTGAGCCCTTGTATAAGAGTCATTTCTCTATTCGAGTAGATTTTTTGTAAAACAATATCAATAACTAAACCCAGTGGAATGTTGGTAAATGGCTAATTACATCAAATGAAACCATGTGGCTTGAATCGAAGTTGAATTTTGATAATCGAGAAACAAAATCGAAAGTGTCTTTGATGCAAGATGGATGTTCGCGCAGTGGTGTGAGTATTTCATTTAACCATACTGCGCAATCGTAAGTGTAACTGCCATTTGATGCTAAGATAGGCCGACATGGGTATCCTTCTTATGTGCAGTTTTGGCAAACCATAAAGTGTAAGAGTAAGAGCTGAGATAGGTCTAACTCAATCGTAAATTTCTTTTTTGAGAAATTGCTTCCTTTTTAGGTTAAATCGTTGAAATTTGGTTAAGTTGGCAATATTGTCATCAACAGATACTTTCAGAAATTGCGTTTTGTTGGATAAAGTTTTATTCATTTTATTTATATTGTCATCTTTATTCATAACAACCACTCCGTTGCCTTTGTCTGGCTTGCAGATAATCAATGTCGGATTATATGCCAGTTTTTGTAAAGCAAAGCGTTTTTCCATTGATAGGCCAATGTCGTGATGTTTCAAACCGTAAAAGAACGATGATTTGAATTTGCTCTACGATGTCATCAACTTAGATTTAATTTCAAGGCGATGTTCGTTATCTAAGCGATTAGGCCGAATTTGCTGGTAAAAATCTTCAAATTCCATCTGAATGTTTGTTAAATTCAGCTTATCCGGAAAGATGCCAAATTGTATAAGCCTTTGTTCAGTACTTTGCGTTCTATGTCAGAAAGATTGTAATTTGATAAATTAGTTAAAACCTGAATCTGTTTCATTTCTTCCCTAAGCCTATATCTTTAAGTTTGCGTTTATGAATAATTCGAATGGTTCTTACTCCTAACTCTGTTTTCGCTTTCATGAATCTTTGCAGGTGAATGCGAGATAGGTAACCAATTGAGCTGTTTAAACCTTTACGCAATTCCTCAGCAGTGGTAAACATCTGATAGCCTTACTGAATTTAGTTGTACAGCGGTTAGCTATCAATGCAGTATCTGTCTTAGCCTAGCCTTAGGTGACCATTTATTCAACTGATGATGCCTTTAGTGTAAAAGCGAAACGTTTTAATAAAATGTTTACCAGCTGTAAGATACTTTACTCGTCTCCTGGTCAGCCCAATATCCTACATAGGTCTGTAACGAAACGCGCCCGGTTCATCCTCAACAGCGCGACGATTTTATTGTCTCTCACGTTTTACTTTTGAACCAGGATTCCTTGATGTTACTGCTAGCTGTACAAGTATTAACTACACTGAAAAACTAAAATCAATACATGAAATTGGTCACACAAAAGTTAATTGGGCAATAGAAAAATGTTCCACTGATTACACTAAATGTGGCGTTCAAGGCGTGCGTAATCACATGATAGTAAGTCTTGGTTTGTGTGGAACAGTTGCTTGAATGACCCGGGACCCGTGATACCACGTACACCAGCATTTTGGCTTTATTCTTTTTACTAAAATACCGTAGTCCTTACGCTCGCAGCAGTACTATTTCGTGAGCCGGAAAAGCAATAACAAAAAGAGTTTGTTACATTAAAGTTTAACTTTATCAAACTTTTTAAGTTTTGAGTAACAACATTGAAAAATCTTAGCTGACTGCAATTCAATATAAAAGAAATTATCAAAGCGGAACACAAAAGAGGCAAGCTAGCTAGCAGAAGAAAAATAGCTAAGGCAGCCAGAAACTCTCAGCGACTGAGTTCTTGGCTAACTCGACCAGAAATATCCAAAGCGGATGAACAAGACGTCAGCATTCGTAATCTATTCCCCAACTTGTTGACGTCGGCATTCGTGAGAGAGAAAATTCCGATACTACTAAAGATAGATCAGATGCAAGCAAAACTGACGACTTTCGCACCAATCGACTTCTGCACCAATCAACAGCCGCCTCAACGTGGTGGTGCGGTTTCCGACCCCGTTTGGGTTGGGTCGAAATGGCTGTTGGCCTTCCCGAGGGTCCTAGTTACCCCGGGCACTCCCCATTCATTTTTTTTGCTATGCTGCCCCCTGAACGACCGCAGAATGCCAGCACACATCTTCCTTAAAATCGGTCGCCTGTTTTTACTTTTTCTTTTCTCCTGTCCTTCTCTTGCCCTCCTTCGTCTGCTTATTCTTCTCCTTCTCTTGTTGAGCGGTAACGTTCATCCCAACCCTGGCCCCATGTTTTCCCTGCTCTGTGTGCGCTGGAAATGTGACTTGGCGGGGCAAGTCAGTGCAGTGCTGCACCTGCTCCAAATGGGTCCATCTAAGGTGCTCACAACTTTCCTCTCCAAATTCATAACTCTTGACAGCTCTCACTGTTGGAGCTGCCCCCCATGCTATGTCCCTCTCGTAACACTGTGACTCTCTCCTCGGACTCCTCCGACACGTATACCTCCACTGCACAGTCTAGCCTTTCGTCTGCTAATGCTGCACTCCCGCCCCACTCTCGTCTTCAAACTTCTTATCCCCTGTCGGCCCATTCTGTATGTTCTCTCTTTGCCCCCTCACCACCGTCCCTTGCTCCTGGCTTTCCTACACCTCTTGCCTGCTTTCCCCCCGTGAATCTCTCTCAGGGTTCTGCAATGGAATGCTGGAGGTCTTCGAGCCAGGAGCACTGAACTACTTCACTTTCTCTCGTCCCATCCTGTTGACCTTATCTGTATCCAGGAATCCAATCTTAACTATCTTCCTCTTTCGGAATTCCTGGATTCTCTGCTCTGCGTTCTGATCGTACCCACTCCCGGTCTGGCATTCTGTTTTCTGATGCCACGCACGCTAGCAGCGACGTTGTCATTTTTGTCAGGCAGGGCCTATCCTTTTCTGAACTTTCTACCACCTCTCTTTCTTCGCTTGATCCTTACTCTGATTATGTAGGGGTCAACATCTCTCTAAACAACTCCTCCTCGGTCTATGCCGCTTACGAATCGGCTTCGGTCTATGCCGCTTACCTGAGATCCCACTTTTTTGTTTCTCTGCCAAAGAGCCTGTGCAGCAGAGCCAGAGGCTACCTCTCTAAGCTCCGCCGAGCCACGTGCCCTGTGTAGTATCACTCGTCCTTTTGCTCTCCTTTCTCATTTGCTGAATTTCATGCGGCTGCCTTCAACCTTTCCTCGTCCACTGCCACTGGCCCAGACAAAGTTGTCCATCCCATGCTAAAGCACCTTCCTCGCTCTGGCATGGATTTACTTCTTCACATCTTCAATCTCTCCTGGACTTCACATTCATTTCCTTCCATCTGGAAGACATCTTCCATTATTCCCATACACAAGATGGGAAAGCCTCTCGACTCTCCTGCTTCCTTCCGGCCTATCTCTCTCACCTCCTGCGTATCAAAGCTTTTTGAACGCATCATTCTATCCCGTCTACTCTTCTTTCTGGAATCTAATTCCAATTTCTCTCCGTCAGGCCGGTTTCCGCCCTGGACGGTCTACACCCGATCAAATTCTGTACCTTTCTCAGTCCATTTCGGATGGGTTTAACAAACCCAGGCCGGGCTCTCGGACGATCCTGTCTACTATCGATTTCTCGAAAGCTTTTGACTCTGTCTGGCATCCCGCCCTTTTCCACAAACTAATTTCGGCTGGCCTCCCTCCTTGCTTTGCTCGTTGGACTCAATCTTTCCTTTCTGATAGGCGCGCTTGTGCGGTTTTTTAAAATCACAAAAGCCGCTCCTTTCGAGTCCGTCGAGGTGTTCCGCAAGGATCCGTTCTTGGCCCTGTACTTTTCTCTCTCGTCATTAATGATTTTACGGCCTCTCTGCCTTCTTCCGTCAGCTGCTTTTTTTACGCTGACGATCTGGCCATTTGGTCCTCCTCCCCCTCGGTCCCCACTGCGGTGGAAGCCACACAAGGAGCTCTGTTTCGATTGGAGCGCTGGTCTGCGTACTGGTGTCTTCCTCTGAATCCGAGCAAATGTGAGGCCTCCTTGTTCTCAGTGGATCCCCACCAAGCTAACCTCCTCCTACTCAGCTCCCGCCTCCATTTCAATTCCACTCCAACTTTTCTTGGGGTCACCTTCGACTGCACTCTTTCCTTTTCTAAACCTGTTTCTTCGCTGAAGGCCAAGTTTTTCCCACGTCTCAAGGCCTTACGCTGTATCTGTGCTTCCTCATGGGGCCCCTCTAAGGAGTCCCTCTCTGTTCTGTATAAAGCTTTTCTTCGGTCCCTTCTCACTTATGCTTCACCCGGATGGTTTCCTTTCCTAAGCGCTACCAATATCACCAAATTGGAACGCCTCCACCGAGCGGCCAGTCGCGCCCTCAGGGGTTGCCTCTCGTCCTCCCCTATCCCTCTTCTTCTCTCCGAGGCTTCTTGAACTCCCCTACCAGTCACCCTGACTTATTTCACTCTTTTTTCTTATGAGCGGGCTCTTCGTCTCCCAATCTCCTTTCCTATTTCAGGTTTGGCCAGACTAGGAGTGAAACCAAGACACTGCAGATCGTCCTGGAGAGCTTTTGCGTCCACTCACCCGCTCATGCTTCCTTGTACTTCTCTTGAGGAGGCTCTTCTTGCATGGCCTTCCTTTCCTCCTTGGAATCTGCCTTCGTTCATGGTGTAGTCCACCCTTTCCTCTCCATGCTCTCGCTCTGATCCCCCCTCTTTCTCGCCAAGGTGTGGCTCTCACCCACCTTGACTCTCTCCCCCCTCATGATCTGGTACTCTGGACAGACGGCTTTGTTCCTTTTCCTTTTGGCAAGGGCGGCTTCGGCGTTCTTGCCAACTGCTCTCTCTGTAGCACTGAGGCCAGTCTTTGTATTTCAGCAGGCCCGGTATGCTCAAGTTTTTCCGCTGAAGCCTGCGCCATTCTGCACGCTCTTTGCTGGTCTCGGCAGCACCAACAAGTCTGCCATTTCTCTTGTGTTCTCCTACTATCTGACTCTCGTTCTGTCCTCACCACCCTATCCTCTCCTCCATCTTTTTTTTATCTCAAACTCTGTGGCAGATCTGGCAGGAATTGTCTTCTCTCTCCTTCTGTTCTATCAGGCTACAATGGGTCCCCGGACACTCGTTTCTCCCTGGGAGCGACGCGGCTGACGAGCTGACCGAACGGGGAGCGCTACTTGCGCCCTCCGCAATCCCTTGTAGTCTCTCGTATCCACTCTCGTTTTTTCTCGAACTGGAGGCGTACTGTCTCATCAAAATTCTTTGGCACACAGGTTCCCTCGGTTTCCACCGAGGAACTTGTGCTCCCTCGTCATGCTCGCTGTATTCTCTCTTGTCTACGCTGCAACGGACATAGCCTTCTTTTAGGTTCTTATCTCTCTAGGATTGGCAGAATCGAGAATCCTTGTTGCAGGGCCCGTGGACACTCGCCCTAGAACACCTCTCATTTCGTTCTGCACTGTGCAGCTTGGGACTCTGCGCCGCTCACTCTTTGGCGACTCTCTGTCTCTCTACGATCTCTGGTCCAGAGCCTGGAGAGTTGCCCGGCTTCTGGGGTCCATGGTATTCCGCCATGCCCCATCCCTCGGAAGGGGTCGGGTGACAACAACAACAGGCACCTTGCCTCATAAGGTTGCACATTATTTTTTTTTTGTCATTATAAAACCAGTTTGGTTTGCGACGTTTATTTGATTAAACTTTACTAAACAATCAAAAAATTGTTGCAGCCTGCCCCCCCCAAGAAATCCTTGCTTTGCCATTTTTTTGATTTGAATACACTGCAATCACAAAAATTATGTTGAACCGTGCAACCTTGGTGAAATTTAATTTCATTTAAAGCCTTTCATTTGCAGGCACAGTAAACTTAGCTTTAGCTCCTTTTACGTCAATGTTTTTTTTAGTTTTTAGGTCAATAGAAACTTGTCTTAGTTATATCATTTCCAAAACCGTGATTATGATGTCACAGTGCTGTTTCAGGCGGTCAGCGTGCATCTTATCAATCTACAAGTGCTAAAGTTGTCATGGAGTTCATCGGTCACGGATAGGGGTCTGCTGGGGCTTCCCCCGGAAAAGTCCCGTTTCGTGGATGTGAAGGCGACGTCCGAGAATGAGAAGTTGGGTGAGTTTTTAATTTGATTGACTAGGGTACATCAGATATCTTTTTCGTAATTCCACAAATGTCGGACTGACAAGACCAATTTCACGCTAATTCATTCATCAATAAACTGAAAAAAGAAAGATGAACGCTACGTTAACGCAAAGGCATGCTGAGGAAATAGAAAAGAGATGGTTGAAACATTAACATGCACTTGCGTCAAAATGAGCGTTTCTTCGTAGAATTCCCCTCTCTTTTTTGTCAAAATGACAGCAGGTGTGTTTCTCACGTTGTTGTGTCTTTAGGAAAGATATTTAAGGTTACGGATTCTCGCTTGTATGCACTTCTGACTCACTATTCCAATGTACAAAATGGAACAACGGTTTACACGAGGTGTCCACCCTACCCGTGCTTCACCGGGTTAGAATAGTAAAGCTGTTTACCCAGCATGTAAGGGTGACGCTTTGGTACCCACCAATGGCAGTCCCTTTGGTGGTGGTGGGGCTACCAATCGTCAATTTGCATTTATGACCGGTTCAAAATGGTCTGTCGCTTCTTCCCAAGCCTAATTTAATTCGGTTTCTGGCCCGTATTGACATAACCAATGTACAGTGTGTCCGGAAAAAAACTATACCGGCAGAAAATGTCAATACATTACTAAAACTTATATTCAGCTGATTTTTTTGCAAAAACATACTTACATTATCAAGTGACAGTATCCAATTCTCAAAATTTTCTTTTGTGTCGCGGTCCAATACACACGCATTAATCCATAGAACCACCCATTTTCCCGACAAATTAAATGCGCTTAGTCAGCTCGTAGTTCGAAACCCCCCTCGATGTGTCCTTCGTCGTTAGGGATGCAAAGTTCAGCTCTTCTCATTTCGTGCATGGTCGGATGATCATATCCTGTGGAATTTGAGCAGCTTCCATTGCGATCCTTTGACGCAAGTCTGCGAGGTTAGCTGGTGGAGTAAGGAACACTTTTTTGAGGTAACCCTAGACAAAAAAGTCAAGAGGAGTTAGATCCGGAGACCTAGGCGGCCATTCATGATCACGCCCCAACGAAATTATAGGGTTCAGAAACAGCTGCTGAAGACATCCGTCACCATTGTCCAGCGATGAGCTCAGGTTCCATCTTGCGCCCACCATACTCTCAAGAAAGTGCCGTTTGCCTGGAGGACATAGCGTTCCGCTAGACGATTTGATCATTAAGCATCTGAAGATAAGTCTCACCGTTCACGTTGCCTTCGAAAAAGAATGGCCATATGAACTCCCCGTTTCCGCATAAGCCAATCCACACCGAAATTTTCTTTCTTGACATCGATTTGGAAAAGGCGTGTTCCAATGGGGGATGTTGTTTCAGAGCATAACATCCGACATTTCTGGTTGTAACCGTTCTATTCATCTGAAATGCTGCCTCGTCTCCTGTCGCAAGAAACCTCAAGAACGCTTCTGGCTTTTCAAGAAACCAAGTGCAAAAGTCAATTCGTCTCTGAAAATCACCTGGAAGAAGTTGATGGTTGACCTGAATCATTTACGAATGCCAGCGGAGATCTAATCCGGTTATCTCATTGAAGCAAGTCGTAGGTGATCTGTACGGATTGCGGCGAGCACTAATTGTTGCATCAGTTTCCAAAATTTTACGGACCTCGCAGACTTGCGTCAAAGGATCGCAATGGAAGCTGCTCAAATTCCACAGGATATGATCATCCGAGCCATGCACGAAATGAGAAGAGCTGAACTTTGCATCCCTAACGACGGAGGACACATCGAGAGGGGTTTCGAACTACGAGCTGACTAAGCGCATTTGATTTGTCGGGAAAATGGGTGGTTCTATGGATTAACGCGTGTGTATTGGACCGCGACACAAAAGAAAATTTTGAGAATTGAATACTGTCACTTGATAATGTAAGAATGTTTTTGCAAAAAACTTAGTTGAATATAAGTTTTAGTAATGATATTGACATTTTTCTGCCGGTATAGTTTTTTTCCGGACACACTGTATTGTAGTGTAAGCAATATTGCAGCATTAAGATAATCTTAAACTGATCTAGCAGTTTGATTAATTGAGACTTTTAATCCAATTTAGATTTTCCAAAACGTTGGTAGTGTGGTTTAACAGGTACCACCTCAGTCGATGTAACAACAGCCGTTGTTTCGCTGGTTGGTATGAATGGCTGTCGGGAACATGTCATGTGAACAATGATTGGCTGTAAGGGCTCTTTTATTAGCGGAAACTGGAAAATGGGTTGGGAAACCGGGACCAAAAGACGCATGTTGATAAAAGCACATATCATCTGAGGCCACACGAAAACGTTCTCAAAACTAAACATACGGCGAAGGATTTTAAATGGCGTGCAAATCAGGCAAATGACTCTCAGGAAGTCAGGTGAAGCTCCAAGTGGTACGTGTACCTTACCGCTTCTACATGTTGTTCTCAAATATGTTATCGACGGAAGTGTGTCGGTTGTAAGTGATTAAGAAGAGCGTTTACACCTTCAACCTGTCATCAGTGTGAAATACCAAACCTAATAAATGTGATATGATGGCTTGTAATGAGATTTGAACCTGCAGCTTTACGAGTGTTTAACCCCTCCATATTTCAGCCGAGTTCTTATCGAGTGGCAAATACAGCTGCAACCACGGCCACAGCGGGTTGATGCAGAAGCCTGGAACGGAATTCAAGTTGGGTGAGTTGGAATCTGCTCCGTACTATAACGTTGCGTGTCGAGGTTAGAGAGAGCTTATCCAACGAGATACAAACGGACAGTGTGGCAGGCTTCATATAACCTCATTCTCCTATTTATGATACTTTGATCGACAAGCCATAGCTTGAACCTGGCCGTGGGGTTGAAAGCAAACGACAGCTCGACTATGCAGCCAGCTTATCCCTCTGACCGCTCAAGTCGCTTCAATCTTTGTGCCTTTTGCGTGGCGCCCCGCAGCCGACTGTTGCGCCCTGGTCCACCCCCACTGTATCCGCTTTACACACATCTCTGACGACAAACAAGCAACGTCCTGAAATCGATTCTTTACAGAGAAAATCGGGATCGAGGAATCCGAATTAATCAAGTTTATGGAAGAAAAAGGAATCGTGCGATTAAAGAAGTTGCGGCATCTGGCGATCGCTAATTGCAGGAAATTATCGCCGCTAGGTTTATTGCACGTATTTAGGTGAGATTTGTGAAAGGGTATTGTCTTCGTTGCTGTTTGTTTGATCACGTAGTTGGTCGCCATCATACGTTTCATTTTAGGTACAAGAATGGACCTTTTTCTCATTTGGAAAACCTCGATTTGTCGATGCTCAGTCAAGCTGTCACTGATGACGTGTTAGCGGCGGTGTCTGCCTCGTCCGGGCTCAGGTCGCTCTCGTTGGCCTTCTGCGGAATGGTGAGCGTCGTATTGCTGTTGCGCGATCATATCAATCGGTAGGTGGAGGGATCAATGCCCGTGTGAGATGCGAGTTGCTTTTCTCGCTTGCGGTTGGAGCGCAGTGGACCGGTAACATCAGTGACTCTGAAGAAGGTCGGGCGAAAGGTTGGCGAGGGGCGCGTTTCTTCGGCCTCTTCTCAATTATGCTTCACCCGGATGGATTCTTTTTCTTAACGTTACCAGCTTTACCAAATTGGAACGCCTTCACCGAGCGACTAGTCGCGCCAGTCCTCCCTTATTCCACTTCTCCCTGAGACGTCTCTACCTCCCTACGAGTCACCTGACTCATTTCGACCTGTGTTATGAGGGGCTCTTTCGTCTCGCTATCTCCTTTTTCATTTCAGGTTTGGCCAGACTTGGGAGTGAAACCAAGACTCTTCAGATACCTTTGAAGAGCTTTTGCGTCCACTCACCCGCTTCTGCTTTCTTTTACTTCAAGGGAAGCTCTCTTGCTGGTCCTCCTTGGAAGCCATCTTCCTTCACTGTGGAGCCCACTTTTTCCTCTCCATGCTTCCGCTTTGATCCCCTCTTTAAGGTGCGGCTCTCACCTTCATTCTCTACCATCTCACGATTTGGACAGATGGCTCTGTTCCTTTTCTTTTTGGCAAAGGCGACTCTGGCGTACTTGCCAATTGCCCACTTTGTAGCGCTGGGGCCACCCTTTGCTGTTTGGCAGGCCCAATTTATTCAAATTTTTTTTTGCTGAAGCCTGCGCCATTCTGCAAGCTTTTCGCTGGTCGGCCTCACCAACAAGTCTGCCATTTCTGTTCTCTTCTTTCCTCGCCGTTTTTTCTTTTACATCAAGCTCTCTGGCAGGAACTGTCTTCTCCACTATCAGGCTGCAATTGGCCCCCGAACATTCTTCCAACGACGCGGCTGACCAGTTGGCCCGGCAGGGAGCGCTACTCTTTTCTCGGACTGGAGGCGTACTGTCTCGTTGAAATTCTTTGACACACGGGTCCCTTCGGTTCAACTCTAGAATCGAGAATTCTTCCTGCAGCGTCTGCGCTCATCCTTTTCTAGATACCTATGATCGCATTCTGCGCTATCCTGATACGAACTCTTTGGCGATTCTCTGGTCCACGTCATGGGAAGTTCCCAGGCTTCTGAAGCTCCGTGGTCTTCCGCCATGTCTCGATCCCTCCGAAAGGGTGCGGGTAACAAGGTCGGCACACGATTACTTGCTCAAATAAAGTATTTTTGTTTGATTGTGGAACGAAAAATGGGTTAAACTAATGGCTTGTGTTTGCCCCTTCTCTCTACATCGAAGCACGACTGGAAGCGGTTGTATGCTGGTCCACGCCCTGAATTTAACCAAGACTGTGCCCGGGAAAGTGGTAGCCTGTTTTGAGCCAGTCATGAGTGCAAGTTACCAACTGGTAGTTTCACTACCAAACAAATGGACTGGCATTGAATGGTGTGAGCAACTTCACTGTGCTATCCCAAATGAGCTCGGGTTCGGTGCAAACGGCTAGAAACTTCAACTTCGCTGTCAGCATTAACGTGGTGGCCGTGCTGTCGCGGTGAGCGCTACACACCAGATTGACAATATTATTTTCAGGTCAGTGACGAAGGAATGTTGGAACTATGCAAGAAAGCTCGATCACTTGATATGCTCTCACTGTCAAGTTGCGACGGAATAACCACAAAGTAATTCGCTTCTTACGATACCGTGATAAAATCTGTCGAGATCTTTTTTTAATTGCACGTGTGGTACTTGGAGCAGCTGGTTGTGCTTCAACTAAAAGTTTAAAATCACCCTCGAGTTTCTTCACACGATTACTGAATATTTGCAACGCGACGTTAACTTCTCAAGTTGATCTTAAACTCGTTATTTTATCTTGCAGAACTCTCCAACATCTTTCTCTGCATTGTCCTTGGCTCAAAGAATTGGATGTGTCCATGTGCCGGGGAATCCCAGCCGACAGTGAAGTGAAGAGCCTCCTGCCATCATTACTGCGGGTGCATACTCGCTACACAGCCGGCGCAAGTTTGGATCAGACGTTATGAGGATGTGAACCGATCCTTCAGCATTACATCAACTCTACAGAACTTTTTTGGCTCGCGCGCCATGGGGGATATTCCGACAAATAGAGCCAGCGGGATTTCCGTTCGTGGATGGTGCAGGCAATCCCCACTCTCATTTTTGATGTGGTTTTACAACAATCATAGAATACATGCATCAGCGCGACTGAAAAGTTCTGTCATTGCCATGTGTTAGATATCTGTTCCTGCACTTGCTTTGTGGCCTTACTGTGATTTTCCCTATAAGTTTCTTTTAGAAAAGTGAATTCATTCTACTAGTATCGTTCGTACATTGTTATTCATTGCACTTCTATATTTATTGTATATTGATGGCTGATTAGTGATCTCAAAAACAGTTCCATCACCACCAGTGTTGCCGACAATAAATTATTCTCATCAAATGCATGTTGCTTATGACGGGAACCGACAAACTCAGTTTACAAAAATTGCTTATTTAATGCACGTGAGTTGTATAGCAGACAGACGAAATATTTCCTACTCAATCGAGAAGTAACTGGTTACGCAGAGAAGTAAACCCACAACCCAACGAGAACAAACATCAGATTGTAGAATTAAATATTTGAAATAAGGATCATTCTCTGCCTCAGCTTTCCATCGCAGTTTGAGTGCTTTCGGCCGCCAGTTTGGGCTTTAAAGTTCGGTCCCTTTTTTCCAACCGTCGTGGACCGTAGAGCAGCACGTATGCTATGTGCCAGTCCCCGCCGCCGGACAACTTCAACACCTCCTCTGACGTCACCGCCGTTACGTTATCGTCGTCGCATTTCAACCAATCATCTTCAAAAAAATATAAATTAATTTCGCTCTGTGTGATGTGCATATTATTAAACCAGATTAACAGTTTAAATCCTTATTAAAATGAGCTAGCGATGGAATTGATTCCTGTGATTGGGGTGTTCATGCACAGCAAACGAAGGAATAAGGTGAAAATCCCAACTTTGATCCGCTTTTTAAAGATTTATTGAGAAAGATTGTTAGCAATACCAACAACCGAAACCAAATTATAAACCTTTTGATATTTTTTGTTAATGATGGTAGTAGTAAGCGTTTCTTGAAAGTGCTCATTTTACATTAAAGTTTGAAACTCAATTGAAATAGCAACAGATTTGCTGATTTTTTTAGAAGTTACAATTTGACTTTTCGATAATAGCTTTGAAAGCTCAGTACATTGAAAGTTTCATACTAATTTTGTACTGAATCATACTACAGTATTTCTGCTAAAACTTGAAAAACCTCATTTAATGGTATGCATTTCGCATTGAGCGAAGCAGTTATCAATGACACAGCCCAAGAATCGAATCCAGATCCTGTAAGTGCACTAATTTTATTTTAGAACGAAACAGTTCAGTCGTTTGTTGCTCCATTGGTGTAACAAGCGTCTGGTAAAAGAACTCGTCAACAAGTAGTGGCAAAGTTGCCAGATTGGGCTACCGTTTTTTTTACGATCATTTGCGTTGAACGCTAAAAATATAAAGCGCCCAATAGAGATACTTTTTATCTGCCCAGCAAACAGCAATTGGTTATTCACTTTTTTTTGTAAAAACTGGATGTTCTTCCAAAGTTCAATGTTTTTCTTTGCAACTTTTTCATTATACCGTAGTGGAATGGTTTCAGCTATAGGTTTTGGAGGTTCCACCATGGTTTTAAAAATTTTTTTTGAATTGATAAAAATTTTGTGAATTCAGTTATGCAATTTGTCTGTGCCAAACATTATGCATGTGTTAGGTCAAGCTCTTTCAATAACCGGCAATATATACAAGTTTTGGTAAGCAAAATTTTTAAGTCAAGTCTACTTGAGTTTCGACGATATCTTTGTGAGGTCGGATTGGTTTTGTCAGAACCACAGTTTGTTAATGATCCGCATTTTTCCGGGTAAAAGTGGACACTTATGAGAGGTTTATGAGGTTTTGCGAGTCTTAACATTTATACAGAATTCTACAATGAGCTAAAATATTACTTATTACTTGGCACAGGCAAAAGCATATCAATAGCTTAGAGCTTGTTTATCAACTCCATACGCTGTGCTCTATCCTGATGTTTTGACCTGATCCTGGAGTGAGTGAGTAAAGTACAGCACGTACAGAAAACTAATGTCTACAAACTTTTAAAGATGCTCCATGTATTTTTATTTTGGTACTTTGCAAGACCACAAATTTTTGAAATGCTGTGTCTAAAGCAAGGGAACTAGAGAAATTTTGCAATCAGAAAAATAACAGTGGGGATGGTAATTTTTTTATCAACTGATGTACTATCTATAGAAACTTTTAAAAAATGTTCCATGTATTTCTATTTCGGTACTTTGCAACTTGCAAGACCATAAATGTTTGAAATGGTGTGTCTAAAGCAAAGCAACAAGGGAAATTTTGCGACCAGAAAAATAACAGTGGGGAAGATAATTTTTTAGAATCTACATAATCTAAATAAGAGTTTAATTGAAATGGCTTTGACGGTAATTTTATATTAACTGATGTATTGACTACATAAATTCTAGTGAAGTCACAGTATCCAAATATAAAATAGCAAAAATCATCCTCTCAGCACAGCAGCAGTTTGGTGTAAACATTCTTGCCCCACAATAGCACAATATGAGTGTTGAATACCTTTTCGGGGAGTGGACATTGTTTTCTGTCTCCTGGTTATGCTTTTGGCTGGAAGGAGGAAAGAGGAAGAACTGCTATCACTTTGCGTCCTGCCTTAATTGATACTGATGAATAATTTCCAGCTATTCGGCCATTGCTTTTCAGATAATGATGAATTGATGCAATTGTTCAATAACTTTGAGACAAAAACTATCAATATTCTTTTGCTTTTTTTCGGCGATTTCAACTCATTTGTACTTTCTGTAATCTAATATTTATTGTTGAGCGCCTTTTGGGGCTTTAAAAAATATTTTTGGGCGCTAATTAACAATGCGTTTGGGCGCTTTTTTAAATTCTTGTCTGGCAACCCTGAGAAGTAGGCGTCAAGAGAGGCCGTGAAAGATCAGCACAATTCGCATTGAAGGCTTGAGCAATGTGAGGCCAGCAACTATTACATGCTCTGCTCCTTCCGACACGTAAGACGAGCTATGACGTCACAGTCACGCACCTCCAGACTTTCGTATCCATGCAACGTAATGCCCGGACGAACTTGATCTTCCTTGATGAGTTATGACTCCATGAAGTTCGTAGTATCCGCTGTTGTTCGATCCGATGTCTGAAGAGGAAAAAGCTCAATGTGACGTGAAGGGAATAAAGTTGAATGCAGAGCATGTCGGACCGCAACTTCAACGGAGGGAAAGTGGCCCCGAGATCAAGAAAATTTACGCATTGATCCCAATACAACTAGACCTACTTCGGAGTTACCGTACTGCAGATTTGATGCGTTTCTACGACAAGCAGCGCAACCAGGCGCGGTAATTTTAACTCATAATCACAACTTAGGCGCTGACGTAACCTCACCATCGCTAAAATCGTATCTCTCCCACTCCTTGGCCTCCTCCTTTGTAAGACCCTTCGTTTTCGTGGATCCCTCTTGCTTTCCCGCAAGTTCCGCTTCAGCTTTCAGTTCCTCATCCGCTTCAAACATATCACGAGCAGGCTGCAACTTCTTCTTCAACTCCGGTGAACACAATTCAAACGCATCGAAGTTCAGAGGGAATTTCACATCCTGCACGAAACTCGCACTCAACTTATCGAGCAAACGGAACCAAACGATATAAGATTACGCCGTCAATGTTTGCGTCAGCAGCCATTCATAATTGTCATTACGGAGGGCGCAAACCAGAGTTTGAACTCAAAATGTGAACTTAAAGCAATTTCAGTCAGCACTGCCGCGTACGACGTGGCAGACCAAGAATCTCCAGGCCCTCTTGTAGAGTCTTTGCGTCCATTCACCCGCTCATGCTTACCCTGTCTCTTCTGAGATCTTGCATATGAGAAAGGAGGTTGGAAGACAAAGGAAAATAAAACAGCAGAGTGACATAAGACAAAACAACACGTAACGGAGAGAGGGACGCTTTTGAGAGAAGAGGAATAAGGAAAACGAAAGGCAGTCGGTGATGGCGCGAGTGGTCGCTTGATGAAGGCGTTCAAACTTGTTAACCACCCGGGTGAAGCTTAAGTGAAAACGAGCCGAAGAAAAGCTTTGCAACAGCGTAAAGCCAAGAGACAAAAGAAGAACTTGGCCTTTGGCGAAGATACATGTCCAAAAAATGGAGAACGTGGTCGAAGGTGACCTCAAAAAAGTGGAAGTAAGTTTGAAGCGGAGGGGGAGTGGAGCAGGTAGAGCTGAAGATTGGCCTGGCGGAGATCAACCGAAAAGAAGGAGGCCTCACATTTACTCGAATTTAGAAGACGCCAGTGCTCAGACAAGCGCGTCAGTCGAATGAAGGGACCTTGTAAAGCCTCCGTAGTAGTAGAGGTCGATGGGGAGGAGGACCAAATGACAAGGTCGTCAACATAAAGAGAGCAACTGACGGAAGTAGGTAGAGATACAGGGAAATCGTTAATCGATCGAGAAAAAATAGTGCTAAGGACGGATTCATGCCCAATACGTCAGCAGACTTAAAAAGGGCAAGCGACTTTTATGATTTTGAAAAACCACTTAAACGCGCCTGTTAGAAAGGAAAGATTGAGTCCATCGAACAAAGCAAAAAGGGAGAAATAAGTTTGTGAAAGAAAGCGGGATGCCAGTCACAAATAAAGGCCTTGAAAAATCGATAGTGGCAACGATCGTCAATGATCCCAGCTGGGGTTTGGTTAAGCCTATACAAAATGAACCGAGAAATACAAAGAATTTGATCGAGAGTAGACTGACCAGGGCGGAAACCGGCTTGGCAGGGAGTGAGAATAAAGCGAGATTTCAAAAAGAGCGGACGGGATAGAACCGCGACAGCGAGCCTCTGCCTCCCCGGTCACAATATGACCCGCCATTGATATTTCAGTGACCCACTTTGGATTTGTTATCACGGTATCACGTCTTGAAATTATCCCTGTGGAGATCTTTTTTCAAGAGATTAAGCCGCAGCAGTTGGGAAAATTAGGCGTAGTTTGAAGTAAAGACCTTATTTTTTGGGTATCAAAAACAAAATTGTTGAATCTATGACCCAGTTTTCCTTTTTTTTACAGTAAAATCCCATTCGTGACCCATTCAATAAAAAAGATTCGCCATCCCTGGGATAGAACAATGTGCTCAAACAGCTTTGAGACACAAAATCTGAGAGAGCTAGACCGGAAGGATGCCGGTGAATCGAGAGGTTTCTCATCGTGTAAATGGTAATAATAGAAGATGGCTTTCAGATGGAAGGAATGAAGACAGGAAACATTGATGATATGAAGCAGATTCACGTCAGAGCAAGGAAGGTGCTTCAGCATGAGGCAGGCGACTCTTTGTGGGCTGGTGGCAGTGGAAGGAGAAGTTGACGGCATTCGCAGGATATCCACTGGAGGTAAGAGAAGAGCAGAAAGAGGAATAATGACTCGGAACTCGGACAAGTAGTCTCTGGCTCTGCTACGCAAAGCCGTTAGTTGAGAGACAGAGAAATGAGACCTGAGCTGGTTGGCATAGACCGATGCCGACTCCCCGGAAAGGAGCAGTTGGGAAAGTCAAGGGAGGAAAAGGCAAAAGAACAAGAACCAGCAACCGAAGGAAAAATACACCAACTTACGAAAGAGAGACGAGTATATCTTGTGCTATGCCTTCGGCTTCGGCGATAACGAACAAGGCATGCCAAGAGGCTGAGATGTAAGCCTGTCGCTCTTCATCACTTCTGTGAGCAGAAGCAAAAGCTTTGGTTCTTTCTATCAACACGTCTTCCTAATCAGAAGACCACTAGACTTAAAGTTGGCGTCTAACGCGGCCGAAATAAAAGGAAGATTAGGGTGCACTCGATGCCAAGAAAAATCGCAGTAGTAGAGGAAACAGAAGAGTAATTCTCTGCAGAAGAAAAGCGTGAATCAATATTGAGAACCAATTCATCCCAATGAGCTTTCTTGAAATTCGAGGAAAGAGGACAATCATTGGGACGAGAGAGCAGATTAAGAGGGATGGTAAGGAGCACTCGGATAGGATTAGAAACCAAGTCTTGAAATTCCTCCTACGGGCGAGAGAGAAGCGAGAGAAGAGAGCGAAGGAAACAGATGGGAGTAACGATGAAGAAGAGTAAAAAGGTGTCAGGGTTATTAAGGGAAGTAAGTCAGAGAAGATGACCCAATCAAATACTTCACTCCCACAGGGGTCTGAAGTACCTTTTGTGTCCTAGAGGAAATGACATTTGAGGTCTCTCAAAATGAAGGTTTTCGGAAAATGGAAAACAGAGGGAAATAGGAGCCAGTTCTACTATTAGCAAAAGAAAAGCGAATAAAAAAAGGCTAGATGTTTAGGAGAGAAAGGAGAATTTTTCAGCAAAATGTTGATCCCCACGTAGTCAGAGTAGGAATCAAGCGAAGAAAGAGAAGAGCTTGGAAGTTCGGTCACAAGCGTGCGAGTCAACAGGTAAAAGCGAGCCAGACTGGGAGGAGTGGCATCAGATCGCCGAGCAGAGTATCCAAGGATATGAAGAGAGAAGAGTTGAGGTTGGACTTCTGGATACCGATGAGATCGACGCTTCCGGCGAGATTCTTCTGCGTTTCATAGGAAAACCCTGAGCGAGTCAGAAGAGGAAGAAGGAGCAGGAAGCGTAAAAGACGATCCGCAAGTGAAGGAAATGGACAAGAAAGACGATCCGCAAGTGGATCAGGTAGAGAAAAAAATATAAGAAGGGGTTAGTGAGAGGGCAGACGAATGTTAGGAGGTTTGTAGAAGAGGGTGAGGGAAGTTAAGTCGGTTGTCGTGAACAACACAAATATACGTGCCGGAAAGCTCCAAAGAAGATGACACTGTGTTGATGAGCTAATGACTACCAGCAGAGGGCAAAATACAGCAGGGAGAGCAGTTTTAGGAGAGAGCTTGAAAGAATATAAACTTCGAGTGAGAGAGGAAGGAGCACCTCCAATGTAGCCATTTAGAATAAGTACAGCATTGCACTAACCTGCCTCTCCAGGTAACACTGACGGCGCACAGAAAACAGGGTAAAATAGGCCCAGGATTCGAATGAACGTAGCCGCTCATCACAAGTATAAGAATGAGAAAGCGAGGGGACTTTAAAAGATAGTCCGTGCTGAGGGGAGAACCCGAGGCACCTTGCATACTGGGTGCGGCTAATAGCAATTTTGGGTCAATCCAGCAGCATCCAGGACCACACCAGCATGAAGTGGATGTTCGGAGCACAAGTTTAACGCTTCATGCATAGCGACACGCAGCCAAATGAGGTAATTAATGTGGCAACTCCCTTCTACGAACCAATAATACCAGATACTAGATTAGAAATGAACAAACCTCATAAAAGCGTTCCTACCTTTAAAATCTTTGCATTCACTTGTCCTCGCTCTTTGTAATAAAACCGAACCATCTGCACACAGAGATAGGCGGGAAGTCGCTTGATTTCGCTCTGAAACGCACGCTATTCAGTGTGGGCAACTCATGTAGTTCATTACTTAAATCACTTTGATCACACGTCACCTGCATCTCGGCACTTCGACTAGTTTTTCAAAGTGGAACATAGCCTTCCACACAAGTACAACAGCCTTGTAAAGTTGAATAACACTGCACAGTACTAACTCACCGTCTTCGTGTACTTTGCGTCTCTATCAAGTGTCGGTGATCTCTTTGTGATTTCTTCTTTTAATTTTGATTTGATTCCAGTCAACATGTATTTTACCTGCACCAAAATCAAAGTGAAGATGCCAACCTGCTACATGCAGAGAGTAATTGTACATTGGGGCAGTGTGGGGATGGAAATTTTGATTGACACCAAATAAGTCACGAAAAAATAGGAGCCACAATGCAACCAAAATACGGTGATCGCAGTTCCTACCGGAGTCATGAGGCTAATTCGTGATTTGCTAATGCATGGGACTTACATCTTGTGATATGAAGCAGTTTAGTTGAAGTGAAGACTCCTTCGCTCGTGTCTCCGTTTCGTTAGTCGCTGCCTCATCGATGCAGGAATATCTGGGGAGGAAGGAATTATTTTGCACGAGAAGTTCGCATGAACATCGCTACTCACTTTATGTCAAAATCTATTCCGAAATATTGATCGATGAAATTATCGCGGGTCGACATGCCTTCGATCGGGTTTTGTACGGCAGATTTCAACTTCGTTTGACAAATTCTCAGAAGTTCAGTCAGAAACTCGTTGGCATCCTGAGAAAATAGTTGTCACTAACTTGTTCAAACCTCGATAGAATTAAACGCTTTTCTGTTTTGTAAAAAAATATTTGAAAGTTAATGAGTAATAACATGCACGTAAACAACCGCGCCAAAACGAGCTCTAGCGGCGGAGATATGTAACACCTGGTACACTGTAAATGCAACTAACCAACGACAGCAGGTGGCGTCGACAACAAACACAATTTTAACGACAGACGCTGACCTGTTGCATGGGGCGGCCCTGGTCATCCTTTTGTGCAAAGTGAGGAAAACGAATGAAGATAAGTTGGAGGAAGGTGAGGGGTTTGATCGACATCTGATCGTTGTTCTTCAACTGCTGGATCAAATTACGAAAGCCCATAGCAACTGAGTCGTCCATGGCAGGTCCACCAGTCGCCAGACCAGCCAGAGCACCTGCTTGGCCAGTGGTTGAATCGAAACTATAAAAACAAATGACATTACTGTACGCAGCATTTCCGGCACCTAATAGCGCGTACACTCTGTAGCAGCAAATCAGCACAACAACAGTGCGGGGATGGGCGAACCAAGTTGATCCGATGGCGTTGCTCATGTCATTGTTGTTGTTGTTGATTACCCAACCCCTTCCGAGGGATGGGGGCATGGCGGGAAACCATGTAGCCCCAGAAGCCGGAAAACTCTCCTGGGTCTGGACCAGAGGTCGTACAGAGACACAGAGTCGCCAAAGAGTGAGCGGCGCAGAGTACGTAGCTGGACAGTGCAGAACAAAATAAGAGGTGTCCTGGTTCGAGTGTCCACGGGCGCTGCAACAAGGATTCTCGATTCTGCTGATCCTAGAGAGATAAGAACCTAAAAGAAGGCTATGTTCGTTGCAGCGTAGACAAGAGAGAATACAGCGAGCATGACGAGGGAGCACAAGTTCCTCGGTGGAAATCGAGGGAACCTGTGTGCCAAAGAATTTAGATGAGACAGTACGCCTCCAGTTCGAGATAAGACGAGAGTGGATACGAGAGTTAAGAGGAGAGAGACTACAAGGGATTGCAGAGGGCGCAAGTAGCGCTCCTCGTCTGGCTAGCTCATCAGCCGCGTCGTTTTCCGGGATAAACGAGTGTCCGGGAACCCATTGTAGCCTGATAGAACAGGAGGAGAGAGAAGACAGTTCCTGCCAGAGTGCGAGATAAAAGGAAAGGTGGAGGAGAAAACAGAGTGGCGAGGACAGAGCGAGAGTTAGATAGTAGGAGAACACAAGAGAAATGGCAGACTTGTTGGTGCTGCCGAGACCAGCAAAGAGCGTGCAGAATGGCGCAGGCTTCAGCGGAAAAACCTGAACAAACAGGGCCTTCTGAAATAGAAAGACTGGCCTCAGTGCTACAGAGAGAGCAGTTGGCAAGAACGCCGAAGCCGCCCTTGCCAAAAAGAAAAGGAACAGAGCCGTCTGTCCAGAGTACCAGATCATGAGGGGGAGAGAGAGTCAAGATGGGTGAGAGCCACACCTTGGCGAGAGAGAGCATGGAGAAGAAAGGGTGGACTGCACCATGAACGAAGGCAGATTCCAAGGAGGACAGGGAGGGCAAGCAAGAAGAGCCTCCTCAAGAGAAGTACAAGGAAGCATGAGCGGGTGAGTGGACGCAAAAGCTCTCCAGGACGATCTGCAGTGTCTTGGTTTCACTCCTAGTCTGGCCAAACCTGAAATAGGAAAGGAGGTTGGGAGACGAAGAGCCCGCTCATAAGATAAAAAAATAAAATGAGTCAAGGTGACTGGTAGGGGAGTTCAAGAAGCCTCGGAGAAAAGCAGAGGGATAGGGGAGGACGAGAGGCAGCCCCTGAGGGCGCGACTGGCCGCTCGGTGGAGGCGTTCCAATTTGGTGATATTGGTAGCGCTTAGGAAAGGAAACCATCCGGGTGAAGCATAAGTGAGAAGGGACCGAAGAAAAGCTTTATACAGAACAGAGAGGGACTCCTTAGAGGGGCCCCATGAGGAAGCACAGATACAGCGTAAGGCCTTGAGACGTGGGAAAAACTTGGCCTTCAGCGAAGAAACAGGTTTAGAAAAGGAAAGAGTGCAGTCGAAGGTGACCCCAAGAAAAGTTGGAGTGGAATTGAAATGGATGCGGGAGCTGAGTAGGAGGAGGTTGGGCTGGAGGTTAGCTTGGTAGGGATCCACTGAGAACAAGGAGGCCTCATATTTGCTTGGATTCAGAGGAAGACACCAGTACTCAGACCAGCGCTCCAATCGAAACAGAGCTCCTTGCGTGGCCTCCACCGCAGTGGGGACCGAGGGGGAGGAGGGCCAAATGGCCAGATCGTCAGCGTAAAGAGAGAGCTGACGGAAGAAGGCAGAGAGGCCGGAAGATCATTAATAAAGAGAGAAAAGTACAGGGCTAAGAACGGATCCTTGCGGAACACCTCGACGGACTCGAAAGGAACGACGTTTGTGATTTTGAAAAACCACACAAGCGCGCCAGTCAGAAAGGAAATATTCAGTCCAACAAGCAAAGCAAGGAGGGAGGCCAGCCGAAATCAGTTTGTGGAAAAGGGCGGGATGCCAGACAGAGTCAAAAGCTTTAGAGAAATCAATAGTAGAGAGAATTGTCCGAGAGCCCGGTCTGGGTTCGTTAAACCCATCCGAAATGGACTGAGAAAGGAACAGAATTCGATCAAGTGTAGACCGTCCAGGGCAGAAACAGGCCTGGCGGGGAGAGAAAATGGAATTAGATTCCAGAAAGAAGAGTAGACGGGATAGAATGATGCGTTCAAACAGATTTGATACGCAGGAGGTGAGAGAGATAGGCCGGAAGGAAGCAGGAGAGTCGAGAGGCTTTCCCATCTTGTGGATGGGAATAATAGAAAATGTCTTCCAGATGGAAGGAAATGAATGCGAAGACCAGGAGAGATTGAAGATGTGAAGAAGAAAGTCTATGCCAGAGCGAGGAAGGTGCTTTAGCATGGGATAGACAACTTTGTCTGGGCCGGTGGCAGTGGACGAGGAAAGGTTGGAGGCAGCCGCAAGAAATTTAGCGGGAGAGAAAGAAAAGCAGAAGGACGAGTAAGACTCATCAGGGCATGTGGCTCGGCGGAGCTCAGAGACGTAGCCTCTGGCTCTGCTACGCAAGCTCTTTGGCCGAGAAACAAAAAAGTGGGATCTCAGGTAAGCGGCATAGACCGAAGCCGATTCCCCGGGAGAAGAACAGTTAGGGGAAGTTAGGAGAGGGGGAAGACGAGGAAGATGAGCCAGCGAAAGAGCGAAGAAGAGAGTGTACAGATTTAGGGTTAGATTTGGGTGAAAGAGAAGTGCAAGTCGTCTGCCATGCCTCGGCCTTGGCGATGACTGACGAGGCGTGTCGAGAAGCGGAGATGTAAGCCTGGCAATCTTAATCACTTTTGTGAGCGGTAGCAAAAGCCTTGGGTCTTTCACTAACCACTTCTTCCACCTCAGCAGACCACCAGGCTTCAGGAGGGCGTTTGATGCGGCCGAAAGGAATGGAAGATTTGGCCGCATTCAGTGCCAGAGAGGTAAAAAGAGCAGCAGCAGAGGAAAGAGAAAGAGACGAGTATTTCTCTGCAAAGAACAGTGGGAGTCAAAGTAGGAGGCAAAGCCATCCCAGCCAGCTTTCTGAAAATTGAAGGAGGGGGGACGCTCATTGGGGCGAAAGACCAGAGAGAGAGGGACAGATAGAAGAATTGGTAGGTGGTCAGAACCCAGGAGCAAGAAAGGGCAAGAGAAGAGGGAGCAATGGAGATGTCAGCAGAGGAGCGACTCCGAGAGGAGCGATGGAGAAGAGTGGGTGTGTCAGGGTCATTGAGGGAGAAGAGGTCAGAAGAGATGACCCAGTCGAATACTTCCTCCCCGCAGGGGTTGGAAGTACCTCTTGAGTCCCAGAGGGGGTGATGGCAATTGAAGTTCCCCAGAATGAAGAGATTGCTGGAGGAGGAAAGAATGGAGGGAGAAAAGGAGTTGGTTCTACCATCCATCGGGGAGGAGCGAATAGGGGGGGCGTACACAATAAGAAAAGACACCGAGGAGGAGTTGTTAATAGAGTAAGGATCTTACATAATCAGAGTAGGGATCGAGCGAAGAAAGAGGAGGTAGAAAGTTCATAGAAAGATAGGCCCCTGCCTGATGAAAATGACAACGCCGCCGCTAGTGTGCATGATATCAGGAGAGAATGCCAGACCGGGAGTAGGTGCGATCAGAATGCAGAGCAGAGAATCCAGGAATCCGGAAAGAGGAAGATTAGTTAAGATTGGATTCCTGGATGCATGTGAACAGGATAGGACAAGAGAAAGTGAAGTAGTTCAGTACTCCTGGCTCAAAGACCTCCAGCATTCTATTGAAGAACCCTGAGAGAGTCAGGGGGGAGAGGAGGCAGGAGGCGCAGAAGGACGGCCAGGAGCAAGGGATGGTGGTGAGGGGGCAGAGGGAGAAGATGTAAAATGGGCAGATGGGGTATAAGAGGTTTGGAGACAAGGGTGGGGAGGGAGTGTAGCATTAGCAAAGGGGGGCCAGATTGTACAGTGGAGGTATACATGTCGGAAGAGTCCGAGAGAGTCACAGTGTTACACCATGGGGGGGAGCCCCAAGAGTGAAAGCTGCCAAGAGCTATGAATTTGGAAAGGGAAAGTTGTGAGCACCTTAGATGGACCCACTTGGAGCAGGTGCAGCATTGCACTGACTTGCCCCGCCAGGTCACATTTCCAGCGCACACTGAGCAAGGAAAGATGGGGCTAGAGTTGGGATGAACGTTACCGCTCATCAAGAGAAGGAGAAGAATGAGGAGACGAAGACGGGCATGAAAGGGGCAGGAGAAGAGAAAAAGAGAACAAGCGACTGATGTTGAAGAAGCTGTGTGCTGCCCTACAGTGGTCGTTCAGGGGGCAGCATAGCGAAAAAATGAAGGGGAGTGCCCGGGTTAATTGGGACCCTCGGGAAGGCCAACAGCCATTTCGACCCAACCCAAATGGGGTCGGGGACCACACTACCACGTTGAGGCGGCTGTTGATTGGTGCAGGGCGTTGCTCATTGTGATCAGAGGTTGGCTCATGACCATGAGGTTATTAGTTCACTACCCGAGTGGTTTCTGCGATGTGGTATCTGCGAGTAAAACCCTTCAGAGCATTTCTCTGCTAGGATGCAGTGCTGGCAACAGGAACGCTACGTGCCAGCAGCGGAGGCAACTAGGCTGAGAATATTCAATGAATAATACACAAGAGGTTGTGCTGTTAGTAGAGAAAGCAAATCAATCTCAATTTTGCAAAGGAACTCACTTTTGCAAAGCCGTGTCCATCTCCGGTACTGACTTGAGCAGTTGGACAGTAGCGTTCATGTAGCAGGTGTTCCCGAGATTGTCCAGTCCGGTCACTAAATCCATCTGAAACCTCAACTTTAATAATATTCCAATTTTATTCTCAAAAGAAACGTTTTAGCACTACATAAATTCAACCAGCGCATGATTCTAAATAGGGCTGTGCCGGTTATCTGGTTGCTCTTCGACATTCGGCACTTTTTCAAATATCCAGTATCCAGCCGGATACCGAATAGTAACTGTTAAGACACAATTTGTTTTCCATTTTAGATTTTTTGTCATAAGCACTTTCAGTTATAAACCAATAGGTATAACCAAGTTTTGCGTGTCATGCAAAATGCCAGAAAATGTTTCTGCTTTATAGATTTACAGTTAACTAATTAATTATTACCTGTGGCATCTTTTTGAGGGAATAAAAGGCGATGACCCTACAACTGTATAGGAATAGCAATCATGGCCAAGATTTTCATGTCTTTTTTGTGACCAAAAATGGTTTTTGCGCCAGATTGTCGTCTAAATTAGGCTAAATTCTCGGTTTCAAAAAGTTATTTTTCAATATAAATAACTTTTTGAAGCTTCATAAAATTCTCCCAACCCCCAAAAAGCAATCGCTTTCTGAATACGCCACTGCTAATTATTTTCAGGTTTTTAATGAATTTATAAAGCTGTATGCCTAAAACCCTATTCATGCTTGCGTTGTTTAAACTTACATATACAAAGTTTAGTATGTTTTTTAATTAAATGAAATTTGAACCAACGAAACCAAATCAAAAGAGATCATTAGTTGTAAAACAGTAAGAAATAGAAAATCTGAAGCATAAACTGTACAACGATTTTTCGTTGATGCGAATAACCAAGGTCGAATTACTACCAATTGATTTAACCAAAACGAAGAAAATTTTATATAAAAGATTTTCTGGTACCAAAAAATTGTTTAACTGCTGAAAAATAAGCTTTGTACATTTCAGAGAAAAACGAAAGCTTACCAACTAAATTCGGCCTTGCGTTAGACAGGAGTCACGGACAAAGCGTTGAATACAAAACCCTTTTTAATTTATATTGAGAAAAACTAATAACTATATAATAAATTTATCGGACTTTCTGTTTCAGTTATCCAAAGCTAAAACATCAAAAAATCGAGGTATTAGTGAAACATGGAAGCACAAGTATCGCTGCGTCTGCTACTTAAATTTTATATGGCTATTTTTAAAACTTGTATAATGAAAATTATCCGGTAGCTGGATATCCGGTATCCAGTACTCCCGGATATTCGGTATCCGGTTGTCAAGTTTTGCCAGATATAAGTTATCTGGGTATCTGGAAAATTTGCTATTTGGCACAGCATTTATTCTAAGGTGTGTTATCAAAAACAAACATCGAAGCAAGTCTTACAACTTCAACTTACGGCAGACGCAAGCTGATCCTCTGTCATATCTTCAATGAAAACTGTTTTATCCACAGGAGCAGAAGGAAGCTCTTCAGCTGTTCCCATCAACAACAAAGTGATTCCCTGAAAGCAATATCTTTATTACAGACTCTCCTCCCAACATCAAAGAACTTACGCTCAAGAAATCACAAAAAATCTCTGAAAAACACAGAAAAACCACAATTTTGACAAAAAGTTACCACAAGTATTTTTATTAATTTGCAGTAACATCTTTTTAATCATCACAATTACATCAAGTGAAGTAAATAAATTAATTGGAATGTTTTTGCCACAGAAAATTGTACTAAAGAATTTGCAGGCAACAAAGAATTGATAGCAATCAATCAACAAAAACATCATTGACAAACATTCTTAAACTTCAATTTTCCCCAATCGTCTTTCACAGTGATTCCCTTCAACATAATTTTTTGACGTTCCGGAAGTACATTTGTCAAAGAATACAGCTGGAGCTTGAAGACCTCAGGAGGTTCATCAGTCGATAAATCCAAATCTGAATATTTTTCTTTGCCCCATTTCACATGCACTGAAACATAACATTGCACGCCACTGATAAAAATATGTGAGTCAGTGGCTCTAAACAACAATCAACGGAACCTAACAATTTGCGAAGCTACTTGCGATCGGTGCGGGGAAGCATTGATTTTAGGCTAAACTTAGCAAACATTAAAAAGATAAACCTCTACTACTCTGCCTGATGATAACTCGCCAGAATCCAATCGATTTTATTTTGTAATCTTGTAGTTGCTTTTACTCAATCTTTTTCGTATTCAGAAACAGCTGGTAATTCTGATGGAGCACTAATCACTAAAAATTTTTAGGAAATTGCCACGTAAAAATTTCGGCAAAGTTTGGGGAGTACTGTTGCTCCAGCCAATCTTGATCAAATATATGATGTTAATTTTGCCCATAATTTAGAGATAAAAACTCGATGTTTTAAAATAGTTTGCAGCAAAAGTACATTGCAGATAAAAATAACAAAATACTGAAACATACTAACCTTTAAATGTCGGCATTATGTCTTTGCTTGTTCAAGGTCAGCACATAAAAATTTAGAAATTATCACATATCTAAGAAAAAGAAGCACAAATTTTAACAGATATATTTTATGCCATGTTTTCTTCATGTGAAGCCGAACCACCAGTAAGTTGAACTACATGGCACACACTTTGTATAAATGTTGCATCAGCAATAAGATAAACAATTTTCTCACACAAATTATATTTAATATTTTTTATAAAATAACTTGTTGTTACACATACCGACCACACAAACAATCACAATTAGCAAATCTGTTCTATTTTCAAGGTTTCATATTTTCTGATAATCACCAATTGTAAAAAGTGTAAACTTACAATAAAACGCACACTAAAATCAAATTGTGATGTATTATGTTTTGCTTGTAATTTCTTTAATATAATCAGATGCTTGATTTTTATAAAAGCTCAGTAATCCACCAGCTGTTAAACCCAGCAAAGTAGATGCGAAAAAACGTCCGACTGGAGGCAACTGCACGAATCTCCGCCGCAAAAATCCAAGTTTTTCGATTTCCTCGACAACTTGGCTGTGCTTTTTAACATTTAAGACACTTGGCAGAGAGTAAAGAGCACCAGCACATGCTCCTCCAACTACAGTGTTCAATTCATCCTCAACACCACGAGATTTCTCGCAAATCACTGAGCAGGCACAATAAAGAAAAGCAACTGATCCAAACTTGGATGCAATTCTTCCGCCGTTCTTTAGCACCACACTTGTCGTTTGCATTCTGGTTGACTTTCCTTTAAATAACTGAAGTCCTGTATAGCGTAGACTAGCCAAACCACCAAGAATTGCTCCACTGAAAGTTGCAGTACCAACAACGGCAAACATAACTTGAACTCTTGACCGAACTGGTCCAGCATCTTCAAGCAGGATATACTCGTCAGCCCCTCGCAGATAATTTGGATCGATATTCAAATACGGAGTCTGCATGGGTGTTGATGTAGGACTAATTGTTGGACTTGAATGATCAGGGCTATTGTTATCTATACTACCAAACATTTTAAAACTGTATGTACTGGGCGTATAGGTTGATACGATAACTACTTATCAAAAAACACCTGCTTCAAAAGAGGAAGTGAGACTATATGAAAACAAAACTTTCCTTCACCGGCATTGTCTTGCAAAATGAAGTATTTTGCAGTTACGAAACTTAATGATGCAAGGACATTATTAACGATGACTGAGGAAACTTAGCATGATTTCACATTTCATTCTCCATATAATCTGTATTACTGAAACCATAAAAGCCAAGCAGGAAAACTGCGAATTTCGTTTTCAAATTCCTTGGTATGAATGAAATCAAATACTATTTAAGCATCAGGTGATTTGAAAAAATACAATGAAATGTACAGTGCACACAATGTGAACGTAAAATGTTACTTGATAGAAAGATCGCAAACAGACTACAGTTATCACGATAGCCGCGCAATTCCATCACAAAATAGTGAAACAGTAAACATTCAAAAAAATACCAACAAAACAAGTTTGCGTATAATAATAATAATCTCTAGATAATACCACTTTACTAAATGTTGCAAATAACCTGACAGAGGCCTATGCTGTTGCAAGGCAGCTCAAAACAGTTTGGCAAATAATATCGATTTGGTACGTATGACAAAATACCGCAGCACATTAACAAATCAATACAATAACTAACAAAAGAGTGAACATTTACAAATTAACGTGGATACGAAATACAAGATGAAGCCACGCAAATCTTCACATACTGCAAATGTGACTTAATCACCATTCATCATCCTCATTTCCATTTGTTTTTTTAAGGCCTGACCAATGACCATTAGCCCGAATTATCAGGGTTGACCAGTCTACAGCGAAGCTTCTACGTGCCTCTACTCTGAGCATCTTCATGTCTTAAATTTCATCTTTCTACGTCATCCTTCATAGTCTCCTCCCACGTTTTCTTTGGTCTTACTCTTCTCACATTTTCAACAATTGTCTTCTCTCGTGCTATTCTCGTTAAAACTCTCCACATTTACTGACTCACGATGCTCCAATCACCTTGATTGATGTCCTCTATGATGTTCAACAATACCCTCAGCACCTGTCCATTCTCTTAAGACACTGTTGGCGATTTGGCCCAGAAGGGTCTTTCCACATTCATCCGAATTATTCTCAGTTCCATCGTCTGCATGCACCTGATATCTGCAGTCTTTATTGCACAACATTCAGCCCCATATCACCTCACGCTTCTCACACATGCTTTATATAATCTACTTTTTAGTCTGTAACTGTGAGAGCACATTTTGCCACAAAATGTGCTTGACAATTCTTTAAACACTCTCCATTCAGTGCACATTCTCGATGTCACAGCTTTGCAGGTGTTGTCTAATTTCCCATGCACGTCTTCCATGTAACAAAACTAATCTTGATATCATCACATCCCAATTAATACATTTTTTATCTTCTTCATCATGAGCACCATGTCTATATCCGCCACATTCGCAATTAATTTCACTCATCAATTCTTTTTTTAAATTTGAACTTCTTTTATACATTGGCATTTCTGACATTGGATAGAGTTCTTTTCAATACATTTCACATTGATTAACAGCGTCACTGGCTACATCTATAGGGGATTTGGCTGCAATATGACTAAACAGTTCTAGCTAATTACAAATTTATTGTCAAGTATAAAAGGTAGTTTCCAGAGTACTTGACGAACAGGCAATGAAAACAGCCGACAGTTAGAGGAACAGTTGCCTCCATCTCATACAAACCACACACTCACAAACATACCGTATTTATAAGCATATAAGTCGCATTTATTTTTCTATGAAAAGGTCTCCATCAAACTGTGGTGAGACTCAAATGTTGACTCAGCAAAGTTGAGGACAAAAAATTTGTTTTGCATTTTAAGACAGCTGTAAGATCTACACTAGCACATAAAAGAAAAATGTTGCTGTTTTGTATTAGGCCTATTTTGATTAAACATGCGCTTTTATAATGAAATAGCAAGTGAATGAGACATGGGACTAATGAAGCAATCTTTTCTTTGCGGATTTCTATGGGTATGAGGGGAATAAGTTAAGGGTTTAAAGGGTGTGCATAGGGAATGAAATTGGAAAAAAATGTGTAAAAATATTGGAGCACTGTGATGAAAGAGCTGTACGTATCAAACAAGATTGTGAGAAAAGAATGGATCATAAGGAGGGGACGGAAGTTGAGAGAAAACCAAACAAAAGTTAGATTTCAAAAAACAATGTAACTATTGAGCACAGACAAGCCTAATTTGTGGGGAACTTTCCAAAATAAATTTCTAAACACACGTGACGAAGTGTGAGGAAAGAAGAAATCTAGAAGAGATGAAGAAGCTATGTGGTGGTGGGATGAGGTGAAGGATACTACAACAAGAAAAAAGGCAGCCCTTAAAGAGCTGTGCCGGTTTCCATCAGAAGAAAATAAAATCCAATACAAACACGTAAGAAATTAAGTTATTACTAGAACTTGGAGAAAGGAAGCTGAACAGGAGTTGAATCATTTGTGTCAGAATTCCAACAGCGTTTTCAGTTTTCTTAGAATAGGAAGGGAAAATCTAGAAGATGAAGAAAAAAAGACAAATAGTTAAGTTTTAGTGAAGGCAAAAATTTAAAAGGAACACATGAAAAAGATCATAAATGAAGAGATCATATAGGACCAGATGGTGGAAACTGATGTAGCAGAAAGACCAGCAGAAAAAGTTACTCAAGAAGAAATTGTGAAAGCAGTGCAATAGTTGAAACCAGGAAAGGCAACTGGACCATCAGACGGAAATGTTGAAAGAATAATTGCAAGTGGCAAAATTGGAATTAAGTTGAGAATAAGCCTATGTTAGCGCATTGCTGGATGGTAGAAGATTGCACGATGAGGAAAAAACTTGTATGATTGTGCCTATGTTTAAGGAAAAAGTGATATGAGAAGCTGTGGTTCATACAGGAGTAAAACTGATGGAAGATGCACTGATAATTGCTAAAAGAGTTTTAGAGAGGAAAACAAACAATGACTTGGACACAGCTTGGATATATGCCAGGAAAGGGAACAGCAAATGCAATATTTATTGTAAGCGGCTGCAGAAGGAATGTTACAAGAAGGAAAAGAAGTTGGATATGTGTTTTGTTGACATGGAAAAGGCATTGGAAAGAGTTCCAAAAAAGGTGATGAAGTGGGCCATGAAAAAAAAATTTATTAGAAGTAATCGTTTGAGCAGTTATGAGTTTGTATCATGGAGCAAAAACAAAAGTGAGGGTATGATCTGCATATTCAGAAGAGTTTGAAATACAGATTGGTTTGTATCAACATCCAGTGCTGCCACCACTATTGTTAGCTATTCTTGTAGATGTTATTACAGAAAATAAAAGAAGAGCTGTGACTAATAAAGTGTTTAATACAGATGACTTTGTTCTTATGAGCAAACTATGGAGAATTTAAGAGAGGTTTTGGAATTGGAAGGAAGTACATGAAAGAGTTTTGAAGGTTAACATCAGAAAAACAAAAGTGATGGTTAGTGCATTGGAAAGAGAACTGTTTAAAAGCACTATAGATCCATCAAGAGTTTGTGGCAAGAGAGTGATGGCAAATTCAGTGTTGTTTATGAAATGTGAAAACTGGGTTCACGGCAACTGTTCAAAAATAAAGAGAGATATAAGGTTGGCAATGAGTTTTGCTTTTTTAAGATGTAAGAGAATGATGAAAAGAATGGAAGACTTGATAGAGAAGTTGTGTAATAAGGTGGAGCCAGCGAATGGATTTTGTCAATAGGGAGACAGGTTGAATATTAGTAGTGGTTATAAAGCAGACATCACACTGAAAGTGAGCATTGATTTGCTAACATTCAGGAAATGTGAAGAGCTCTTACTTGGGAATAGGTTTCCTCCGAAGATAAAAGATCATTGTTGTGCCACATCAGCAACACAGTACAGAAGCAAGACATGGTGTTTGAGAGAAAACGAGAACGCAATTTTAAGGAGAATGTAGAGAGCTAAGGTGAGAGCCATGTGCAGTCAGAAAATTATACACAAAAAAGACTACTAAAGAACAAATGGATATGCTCGAGATAAAGGGAACTGTAGGTAGGCTGGCGAAAACAAATTGAGTTTGATGGTATGGACATGTGCTCAGAAGGGATGACGACAGTGTTTTGACACTTTTGAGAGATGCCCTATATCTTTAAGTAAATGAGGACTACCAATGAGACCCGAAAAAAGCAAGTGCAGGAGAAGACAAAGAAGATTGGTCTAGTGACAGAGAATGTCTTGAATCAATTAATGTGGCCAGATGAGATGCAAACCATTGCAGAAGGAATGAAGTGAATCTAGCTAACTCCATTAAGGGGAAAAAATCCAATAGAAACTGAAAAATTACTGCTATTTTTAATGAAATAATAAGAGCAACCAGATAACATGCAAGCTTGCTACTTTTGTTTTTGCTTTCTTTTAATGCTTTCATTAAAATTTTGCATGACTTTTTTCCACCTAAAAGCTAGATGCAATAACACGTGCATAAATACAGTGATACTGCAAGTTGAGTATTCACAGCATGGTTCTTTTTAGGCCACTTTCTTGGCAAATTGGCTGTTTATTTAGGCAGAGGTCACCTTCATTACAAAGCACATGTTTTTAGCACAACAGCAGATGCACTTGTCAAACAACACAATAACCTTTTTAGAAGCATCTATTATCATGGAGAGATCACAAAAAATACAGAAAATGGAAAAGTAAGAAATCACCATTAAAGAACAATAATATTAGAAAAATCTGCATTTTTAGTTAGTTTTTGTTTTTTTGATATGCAGATTAGATATACAGTATATCCTACTTTCTAACTGAATTAGTTCTACCTCCACATTTTCTACATTTTTGATTAATTTTTACTATTTTAACATACCTCAGACCTATTTCTTACGTTTTCTATTTAAAGATAACTTGACAATATTCACTTTTTTCTACTTTCTGCATTTTTGATTATTTTCCTTTTTCTAACATAGATTAGATGCTACATTCTGGTTTTACAGAGTTAACATCTTCATTTTCCACTTTTCATCTTTCCTTTAACAAAGCTACCACATTATGTACTTTGACTACAGTAATAGTCTTTTTCTTGGTAAAATAGGTAGAATTTACTTGCTGAGAGCACTTAATCTTTAGATTAAAGTCGATCTTTATCAAGACACACAAAATTGTCAAAAACAAGAAACATTAAAAGACCAAAGACAGACAAGTAAAAAACAGCAGTTTAAATTAACACTAAAAGTGAGGAATGCAGAAAAAGGAAAAACACTAAAATGTTGAATTAAGGACATTTTAATAAAACAAGAGAAAGGCACCAATCAAATTACGCAAATCATAAAAATACGCAAATTTATGGAAAAATTTAGTCAAGCTCAATTTGATTACCAAAATTTTACCAAATTAGGTGGTTATGTTTTTAGTTTCTGTCAACTTTTGTATTTCAGCAATTTCAGTACTTCTTCAGTGGATAGTTTTTCCATATTTCCTCAATGCAGCAATTCCTTTCAATCATATTTCCATATTTCTGTAGTTGCATGCTTTAGTATAATCGTATTTCTGCAATTTAGCAATTCCTATTTCCATAAGTCACAAATCTGAATTCCTGTATTTTAAGGTTGTCCATGAAAAGTTGATTACATTTTTTTTTAACACAAATTAGATCAATGTTCAACATTTTCCACTTAAATAAGCTCAGCTTTTACCAACTTTCTGGCGTTTTTGACCCTTTCCTGTCTTCTCCAATGAAAATAAATTCTATATTTTCACTTTTTTGTGATAATTTTTACCTTTTCCTATGTTTCCATCTATTAGTGGCCTTCAGCAACAACTAAGAGATAACTGTGGTTTAGATCACAACATTAAATGTAGTGTGGTTAGGCAGAAGCAGCATTAGCATTAAAGCTCAAATTCGGGGCTAACAGTATGTTTGGCATCATGGTTATTGCAATGTGCTATTAACAACTAAGACATTTTCAACTATTTCTTTTTACAGATGAAAAGTGTTGAACAGTCATGCCATCAAACCTCAAAATAACCGAGTTGTTCAGCTCTTTAAAAAGGCACTTCACAATAATTTTCTCTTTTTCACAGATTCTCACACCTAGATCATTCATCTGGAAATTGCTATTTGGCCATCGAAGGCACACCGGAGCAACGAATTTGTTTAACCATGAAAACAAATTTTTTCTATATTGTCATAGAAATTGACAAATTAAAAACAACCAAAAGCCACATTTATATGTTATAAAAAAGGATAATCCTGTACTTTAGTAGTTATTCAGTTTTTATCCGGTGTTTTCCCTTTAGCAGAGATGGCCAGATTTACCCCATTCCTTCTGCAATTTCTCGCACTCCGTCCCTCCACTTATCTCGTATCAGAGCATCCTCCTTCTTCAAACCAACTTTCTCTGTCTCCTCTTCCACTTGCTTCTTCCAGGTCTTCTTCGGTCGTCCTCGCTTTCTCTTGCCAGTCACTTCAAGATTCAGAGCAACCCTCAAAACACTATCGTCATCCCTCCTCAGTACATGTCCATACCATCTAACTCCATTTGCTGTTGCTAACCGGTCTATCGTTTCCTTCAACCCTAACATATCCATCTGTTCTTCAGTCGTCTTTCTGTCTACAATTTTCTGACCTTTAGCGCGGTAAATTATTTTATTACTTTAGTGCGGTAAATTATTTAAGCTGAAAGGGCAGTGTACACCGTAGGGCCAGGCCCGGTATGTAAATGCACAGGGCAGTGTACACTGGAAGGGAGTGTACAGAGTGGGTTCCAGTGTACACTGCCCTGTACATTTACATACCGGGCCTGGCCCTACAGTGTACACTGCCCTTTCAGCTTAAATAATTTACCACGCTAAAGTACAAGATTACCTAAAAAAGGACCAATCACAAATGGTTGATGGCAAAATAACTTTTAGGCAGTGGCTATTTTGCTGTCGACAGCAATTTACCCTCAGAGACTATTTTGCCATGAGTTATTTGTGATTGGTCAATCTTAATGACGTACTAAACATGTGACTTTTGATCGTTTCTGATTGGTCAATTTTAAAAACCAATTAAAAAAATTTTGCACCCCCAGATCTCTATCCCCCACCCTGTACACTCCCTTCCAGTGTACACTGCCCCGTACATTTACATACCAGGCCTGCCCCTTCAGTGTACACTGCCTTTCTTTTAAAGCCCTGCCAGCTGAGATTCGAACCCACAACCATGGTATCTCAAGACCAGCACTCTATCCACTACACCACAGTGTCACTGGTGTAATAATAGCAAATTTGGCCACATAAACACACGTGAATGATTACAGCAAAATAGATTCCAAAGGCAAATTGCTATCGACGGCAAAATAGCCACTGCCTAACTTTTAAGGTTAAAATGCCATTGACAGCAAAATAACCATCACCTATTATCTACCGGTATGACAGTGGTGACAATATTTAGCTATCAATAGTATTTTACCCTTAGAGGCTATTTTGCTGACATGTATTTGTGATTGGTCAATTACAATGACTTATTAAAACATGGCTTTTGGTCGTTTCTGATTGGCCAATTTTTATGAATTTAAAAAAATTTGCATCCCCAGTCCACACTCCCTCACACTGTTGGCTACACTCCTATGATGATGACAAAATAGCCTCCAACATCCAAGAGTAAAGTGCCGTCAATGACAAAATAGCCACTTCCATTATTTCCTGAAAAAATATCAAGCAACAGCAATAAAATCAAAATCAGGTACTAAAAATCTAAAATCCCAAACCAGGTCTACAATTATCTCATGCTTGCTCTACTGTCACCGTTCTGTGAGTCTGGAGAATCCAAATAAGAAAAAGTCTGAAGATAAACAAAAAATAAAGGCAGTGGCTATTTTGCCGTCGACGGCAATTTACCCTCAGAGACTATTTTGCCGTGAGTTGTTTGTAATTGGTCAATCTTAATGACGTACTAAACATGTGACTTTTGGTCGTCTCTGATTGGTCAATTTTAAAAACCAATTAAAAAAATTTTGCACCCCCAGGTCTCTATCCCCCACCCTGCACACTCCCTTGCAGTGTACACTGCCCCGTACATTTACATACCGGGCCTGCCCCTTCAGTGTACACTGCCTTTCTTTTAGAGCCCTGGCCAGCTGAGATTCGAACCCGGTACCTTGGTATCTCAAGACCAGCGCTCTATCCACTACACCACAGAGTCACTGGTGCGATAATAGCAAATTTGGCTATATAAACACACGTGAATGATCACGGCAAAATAGATTCCAAGGGCAAATTGCCGTCGACGGCGAAATAGCCACTGCCAAAAATAAATGGGTTGTAAACCTCTAATAGGCTAGGCTAATTCTTTAATGATGTTGTATCTTAATACTAGTAAGCTACAGTACACGTCACTGCAATTTTTCTACCCCAATTAGTCAGATAATTTGTTCCATATCTACTGGTATTGTACACGATTCAGTTTAATCTGTACAGTTAAAGTATATACGAGTTATTTCATGCTAACGTCAGCAAACTAATAAGGTTAGGAATTACTGCATTAGGCTATAATAAGGTAGCACCACATAGCATTGTGAATAATCAAGTAGACTTATTGACAGTACCAGTTGTTTTAGGACTGCACTAAAATACAGAAATTTTTGTAAAAACAGAGAAAAAATTCTAATGAAATGACATACATTGAAAAGATACAAAAATTTATCAAAAGGCCTAATTAAACTCAATACAGTTTTAATAATAAAACACTTGACATAAAAGATTACATGACTACAATCATTTATATATTTTTATCACACAAATATGTTCCAACTACTCTAAACATAACCATTCTGACAATTCTTGTTTTGATAACTGAGACATCTATGCAGCCAGTTCTGACAGCGACTATAATCTGAAAAACCAAGATAACACCCTATAAAAAAACAAGATTTCCAAAAAGCTACACCGAAGTTATTCATTTGACTATCCAACTCTTGATTCTTGTGTTGTACAGCAATGCAATGCAGCAGCAGCTAAGCTCTGTTGCCACCACCATGGTTTTGTTGGCTTTTTGGAGGTGGTCCCCAGAAAAAAAAGGGTCAACGCCTGTGATTGTGCTGCAAATGTCTCAGGATTTTGTAGTCAGACCCCTTGAGTGTCCTGCAGAGTAACATTCAGATGACACTAAACTGCTAGACTATCCTCTTCTTCAGAAATTATGAATTTCTTTCTATCTTCTACCCCATTACCATAAAAATGCAAGATTCCATTAAATTTGTAAAAAAAACAACAAGAAACCTAGCCTTAGGTAAAAAAACCCTACATCTCAGTTTTAACAACTGGCCCTGGCAGCCTGGACGCAAAGAAATGCTTCACTGCACAGATGATCGCGGATTTGCATTTCAGCAGGTTTGAGCACTTTTTTAGGATTTGGTTCGAAGTTGAATATATATTTTTCAACAGCGAATTTGGATTTACTCTTTATTATTTTCGAGTTGTTAGTTATTTTGATGTTATTTTTAAAGTGGCTACGTTCTATTATACAAAATCGGTGGTGTAGTGGTATTATTATACCGGCGCGGTGGTGTAGTGGTTAGAGTGTCCGCTTCGCAGTCGGTAGACCTGGGGTTCATTCCCCTTGTCGAGTCATACCAAAAGACTTTAAAAAATGGTATCCACAGCTTCCCTGCTTGGTGCTCGGCATTTATGGGAGGTTGTAGAGAACAAGCCGGCAAGTTCGCTTGTTGTATCCTTGGGCAAGGCACTTAACGGGACGCCTCCGCCTTTATGTGGAAGACAGGTAGTCCAGACACCTCAAAAAAATGGCAACTCCCAAGCGAGTGCGGACGTCCCGTCCAAAATATAGCGATACAATTCGCTTTCTCATGAATGGAGGATAAATATGAACAAATACATATTATGATCGACTTGAACTACTGTTGTATGTTCAGCGTTTTGTGACCAGTAGGTTATTCAAAGTTGCATCAAGTTCTTTGGTACCGGTAATAGGCTTTGGTACTGGTACTGGTATGTTCATCTGATGCTACTTAGTATTAGGGCGGTAGGGTAAAGCAAATCTAAGTTTTGCAAACAAGCTAATGGAAAATTTTCTACTTCATTTTCAATGTGATTTTGCCAGAGTTCTGAATTCCGTGGTATTGTTTTTCTTTTTCAGATGTTGAAACAAAATGCATTTATCACTCAAAGTTAATTAACTGCATCATCATGTCGTTAATTTCAACAGCAGAATCGACAGATTATTGAAATTCCTAGATACTTAACCCTTAATAGATTTTCTTAATTTTTGTTCATTATAACCGGAAACCTGAGGTATAACATACCTCAACAAAAAATTGTAAAAATAATAGTTAGGGTTGTTTTGAAGGCAAATCCTTTTAGATGCACAAACTTAATGATATTTCCGTTTATTCTGACAAAAAGATTAAATTGCGAATGAAAGCAATTATTTTTTTACAAATTAAAATATAAAACTGTAGTCAACTTATTTTACAGTTTCAATTTTGATGCCAACACTCCGGGAACTGGAAACTAAAATGCTGACTTCATGAATTACACAATGTAGACCCAGGCTGGGATCCGACCCAAACAACGTCGCATAGATGCCTGGCCTGACATACCTAGGGAACCCACCACACGAAAATAACCTGGCGTATTTCCTTTCCCTGAATCTAACATGATGGGTATCCTGCAGAATGAGATACCCACATAGCTCCATAGAGCAAACTGAGAGACTGTCACAGGGATAATGCCCAACCTCCATAAAGGACTTCACAGGTCATGCAGGTAAAAAGAAAGAGAGATCTCTTGATCTAAAGTTCATATGAATAATATCAAGAAAAAAAGTGGTATGGTTTGAGATACCCCTGTTTGCTTGACCTATTCAGTGTGATTTCTGAAACAGCTAAACCCAGCAAACAAGGTGGTAAGGATTCACCTTACGACGGCGATGAATCTTTTAATATATTTGTCACAGGCGAACGGCCAGGACTTTCCCCGCACTGTTTATTCAAAAAATAAAAACAGAAACGAAGTAGAATCCAAGTCAGTATACTGAAAGCAAAACAATAAAAACTTTGAACAGACCAGCACGGGATTGACTAAACTTTATCCTCAAGCGATTGAACAGCAGCAAATTCAAATTTAAAAATAACCTGATCCAAATGTAGCTTCTTTTCTTACATAAAAAATTACTAAAAGCCTAAAGCCACGCGTTTTTGTGTTTAAGTCAGACATAAAAATAGATAACGTGATGAAGTGTTATAAACAAAAAAAGTGCAAAAAGGCGGTTGTTTCCAGGACGGCAGTTCGACTCCCGGCGAACTCGCTTAAAGAAAACTTGTTTAAAAAGGCCGTTGGTGCGATAACACAGGGGAAACAAGCTAGTGCTCTCAGGAAGAGATGCCGACTTCTCTCTGAGGAAAGTGGTTGATGGTCTGATTTGTGTAATATTGAATATCTCAAATTACAACAGACTTAAATGTATACATGCTATGAGCAAACTATTTTGTTTAGTGCTCACTGCTTACATAGTTGCACCCGGGATAACAGAACAGAGATTGTAGACGCGCTCTGATCACGCTTGACTGACAGTCATAAACAAACCAATTACGGCTGTTTGTATAGCTGTGAGACACAGATATGCGAGTATATTTATAGCGTGAAACAGTGGTAAATAATGACTTGGATGGTTTCTTAGTCAAGTCAGAATACCTTGGTAGAGCTATAGGTAACATTTTACTTTTGTTAGCATGATGGCGTCTAGCCGAACAGGTTGAGCTTTAAAAGTTCAAATATGATACAGGTTGAGCTTTAAAAGTTCAAAAAGGTACCTAGTGCAACCATTGTCCAAGACAGCTTGAACGGCACCTAAACAGCCATACATTCAAGAAGTCTGATATGGGTGGCTAGGCAATCTGTAGCTCTTTAAATTTCTAATTTTGTTGGAAAGAATTTTCTACATTTGTCTGCTGTACATATTGTATCTAAGTTTTTTATGTAAGCATGTACTTCCTGCAGATGCATATTGTCAAAAGAATTCACCTGGTGTTGTTTGTTCACCTTACAGAAAAAATTTACTAAACCAATAGATGCTGGTGTTTCTTTTGCATAAAAATCATAACAGGGTAATGCTTCCTTATTCAAAGTTTTGTCGTCATCGATGGCGTATTTATGGGAGAGGATGAAGAGCGATTGCCTCTCAAATGATATGACAGCACCAATAATGAAAAGAAAAAGATGTTCGCGTCCAATGGGAGACCGAATTTGAAACTAAACTTGATTCCCGAGAGTTGATATTTAAAAAGAAAGGCCTTCAACTTAACAAAATGCTCGGCTCCCCAAAAATTTTGTTTCTAAATACGCCTCTGGTAGTGATGCATATTTTTTCTTAAAGTAGAACAATCAACTGCAGGAAATATTTCAAAAGCACATAGTTGTGAGATTACTTTTGATGAAAAACAAATTTTACAGTATCGGTATATTGGTGGATATTTAGTAACCTATCGCTTGCATTACAGAAAATTTTAATGCATCAGCACGTCACATACCACTTAACGTCAGAAAGCATTTCAGAAAAGTCTTCTTCGTATCGGCAAGATCTTTCATTTTTGGAGAAGCAACTCAACTTATGAGCTTCTCACTAGCCATTTTTACTAGTTTTCAGTAATACTGGGCCACCACGACAAGCAGACTGCTTGGCCTCGCCACCTGTCTGCCACATGAAGATAGAGGCATCTTGTTAAGTGTTCCCCAAAGACACTACAATTAGCCGAGCTTGCTGGCTTGTTATCAATGTTAATCTTTTTGTGTTGAGGCCAATTAAGGAAGTTATAAATAGCATTTTTTCATGTCTTTTTGTATGATTACAAGTCATACCGATAGACCTTGAGAATTGAACCCCAGGTTTAGCAACTACAAAACGAACACTCTAACCACTACGCCATCGCGCGGGTGTAAGCCACTTATCCATCCAAATAAAGAGCTTTTGTCAATTTTTTTTCAATCTGCACATTGAATTCAAGTTAGAATGAATAAAGGATCTGAATAAAAAATAGTTTGTTGCCTAAACAAATTTAATTGCAAGCAATTCTAGAGTTTTAGAATTTGTTAAAGATTTAACAGCAAAACCGGTTGAGACATTGAAGCTGAAGATAACTATATTAATCTAATTGACACATCAACCAGTTACAAACTACTTAATCAGTAAAAAGTCCTAAACAAGCCATAAAAATTAAATATTAATAGTATATCAATCTACCAAACACATTGAACAGCCCTAGCAACCAAATAGCCCACATTTCTGATCAGTGCTCCTTATAAGTTTTTTACAAGCCTGCAAGAACCCAAAATACAAGCTATGAGTCAAAGATGAGGTACGTAAGTTTAAAACTAAAATAAATTTCAGCAAAATAATTCTACTTTTACTTTTGTGGGCCCCTTTAGTTTCCAATGCTTTAAAATCCCACTAAAAAGCAGACTTGACACCTACAGATCTACGCTGGATTTGATATTCACCAAACCAGGGGTGTCAAACTCGTGGCTTTCTGGGGACCACATTGCGCATATGAGCAATCGTGCCGAGGGCCGCATCAAGTTTTCGACTTGGAGATCACCGCTTCTCCGGGCAACGATATTCGTAATCTAGCCCGAAGAGAGGTCGATCTCCAAAAAAAAAGAAGAGGTCATCACCTCTCCAGCATCTCCACACCGTCACACTTACAGGATCAAATCGAGTTTTGTTGGTACACCAAGTGGAGTTATCTCCGAAAGAAAAAAATCTGTACCTCTCACGTGTCGCCTGTAATCAAGGGTTCAAACGTTTGTTCGAAGATGATACGTTGCAATACTGCCAAAATTTATTAAGATTTTTGGAATCGTCGTTTGGTCCGCATTGAAAGACTCCTAGGGCAGCGAGTTTGACACCCCTGCACTAAACCATTCTTAGACTGTCAAAATACCACAATATCTTCTTTCTTTTATTCTCAGAATAAAATAGATCTGGTTGACTTGAATAAGAATTAACCAGCAATAATTTAACTGCCATTGACTAATCTTAACTAAGAAACATCAATTAATTTGTTGGACCAGACCAGGACTTCCAGCAAAACTGTTCGATGCTTGGCGATTAGTTAGTTGTGATGCTAAATAAAACAAACACGCGTCGAAAATCCCTGATTACAATAAATATAATGACCACAGATTATCACAAATGGTGTATAAGACTCTAGTTTATATAAGTTTGAATTTCAATTTGAATTTGCTATATTTGGAGGAGCCTTGTGGTTGCAACTCTTAGCATTATTATCTGCAATAAATGGCCAGTTTTTTGGTAGCTGCTTTTTGAACTTTTTAAAATAAGCTAAACAATTTTGATCGACTTGGAAGCATGGTACTGCTACAAACATATGAATGAGATGTGGAATTAATTTTTGTTTCTAAAGCGAATTTGGATTTTAGGGGATAATTTGGATTTCAATTTCTAAATCCGATCATCTCTGCTGCACTACTGCTGAGGCGAGTGGAATCACTTTTTCACTCTTACACCGTTCTTGGTTTAAAAATTTTGACTCCTGATGCTACTTCCACAAAATACCCTGATCTGTGCCTACTCCTGGTTGGGTCAAATTGGTAGGTAACTATATACCAGAAAACAACTTTGCTCATTTTATGTTCATTCTCGGTGCCACTGCATGCGTCCCCATTTCATGAAAAAGCCTCGCTTATGAAAAGGAATCAAAGCACACCTTACCAGTGTTGGGAACGAGTTACTTAAGTTTGAGTCTCGAATCGAGTCAACTTGAGCCATTGATGTCGAGTCATTTCGTCCAAACGACTCGGGTCAAATCGGGTCTTTACTTAACACGACTCGAGTCGATTCCAGTCTTTCCAACACATCATTGCCAGTGTTTGTTTTCCTGCGATTTTTTTGATAATTGCAATCGATTCACTTAACATTGTTTGGTAAATTAAAATTCGAGGCTTCTAAGCTTCCTTAAACTCTGAGCTCGTCTGTTCAAAGCTTATTTTCAATAATAAAGCGGTACTAGTAACAATAAGTCTTCTGCTTTACTAACTGCAGCTGGCTAGGAAGTTGAGCTTACGGTTTTACAGTTTAAAAATGCATTGCCACACACGTTAGGAACGCTCTTATAAGTCAATATAAACAACCTGCTAGATGAAAAATCTCTCACAACAAAAACCCTACAAGCTTGCACGCGATGGCGTAGTGGTTAGAGTGTCCGCTTCGCAGTCGGTAGACCTGGGGTTCATTTCCCTTGTCGAGTCATACCAAAAGACTTTAAAAAGTAGTATTCACAGCTTCCCTGCTTGGCGCTCGGCATTTATGGAAGGTTGTGGAGAACAAGCCGGCAAGTTCGCTTGTTGTATCCTTGGGCAAGGCACTTAACGGGACGCCCCACCTTTATGTGGAAGACAGGTGACCCATAAACCTCGAAAAAGGCTACTCCCAAGCGAGTGCGGACTTACCGTCCAAAGTATAGCGATACAATTCGCTTTCTCGTGAATGGAGGATAAATATGGCAAATAAAACAAAAAACAAAAATTTTTTCCCGGATGAGCAAAATATACTTGTGAAACATTTTCGATTTTTGAGCCCCAAAGGTACAAACATACACTCAAATATGCGCAATTTTGGAGCTTTCTTTTGTATTCGCAATTTAGAACCACTATAAAGTAATTTTTGCTTGAAATTTGTTAGCCTTTATCACTCCTACATCTAAAAATCATTATAACTGCTTTCGTTTTTACTCGTAGGTTACAACAGACACGCTGCAGCTGCGCAACAAACTTTACAAAGAGCTTATCAATCGAATTTTATAACCTAAACAGATCCTACTTGTTATTCACATTGTTTCATTCTGTATTATTACCGCATTATCTAGTATCTCATATAACTTAATTCGCAATAAATGAGTTAAGTTTATTTTTATCTGTAAACGCTGAGTGATTTGGCCAAAAGAGTTACAAATAACACAAAACAAAGTATTAGAAACAATCACCAACATCATACTTCTTCGTAACGGCAAGATCTTTTATTTTTGGAGAAATGTTTCAAATTATGAGCTTTTCATGAGCCCTTTTTGCGAGTCCTCAGTTTATTCAAGACCACCACAACTGGCAGACTGCTTGGTCCATCCACCTGTCTGCCACCTAAAGATGGCGGCATCCCGTAAAATGTCTCGCTTAAGAACGCAACAAATAAGCTTGCTGGCTTGTTCTCCACACTAGGCTATTCCTTCCTTATGCTAAGCACCAAACAAGGAAGCTGTGAATTCCTTTTTTAAAGTCTTTTGGCATGACTCGACTTGAGAAGTAAAACCCATTTCTACCGACTGCGAAGCAACAATTTTGTATGCTACCGACAATTTTGTGTACTAGCTGGCTCTGTGAGAGTTATCCGGCAGAGCTACTAGTTAGTTTCGTCGAGTTAGAAAAACAATTCAGACGGCTAAGCCTGTGTAGCGCAACGGCAGGCTTCCGACTGTAATCCTAGCGCACTCCATGTGGCAACTAATTACTTCTGTCATGATAGTTACTGAACGCAGATGGCGATCCTTATATAAAACCAAGTGATGTTGACGACTTTCTACTTGTGGTTTGTAGTTGAAGTTGCTGAGGTTGCTACACCTGCTATACTTAAAATATCACTTCTGATAGTTGTAACGAAAAATTGATGTGTGTAAATGAGGGTATCGAATCTAAGCCTTAATTAGGGCTGGATTAACCCTTAATCAACATAAACACATGCTTAGGACATCAAGGGAGGGGGACCACCGCAGAAAGTTTTCACGGCTAAATTTTTTATAATGTTTCAGTATTTAAATATCATGAAATATTATCCTCCACGAAAAGCTAATATAACAGGACAAGCAGCATTATTGTTTTACTCCCTCCTCTACCCTTAAGAGGGAACTTTTCAAGTGTAAGTGAAAGTATACAACGATAAACATTTCTTTCTGCCTAATTGTTAGTTCTGTTTAAAAACTTTTTGTTGTGTTTATTTTTAAATTACACATATATGGGGCATCAAAATCTTCAGTGCTTGGAGTCATTAATTCATGAAGTTATTAATCCCTGGCATTAATTCATGACTTGGGCAATTTTCTCGTTATGATATTTGTGACACCAAGTTCTTTGGCTGCTCCTATGAATCTTTTCAAACTTTGGATTACCTAAACTATGTCTTCCTTCCTAATACCAACTACTTCTAAATTAACCTTGCCTCTACTCACAAAGAGCCAATAATTTTACAAATTTCATTTCCCTTCACTAAGAGCATGTGGGTGTAAACACAAAGTTTTGGAAGGACGCTAAAGTGGTTGATATATTTACAGAATTAATCGGAAAGATGTTCAATTCGGCTTAGACCAAGCACATGTTTTCACAGTTGATCTCTATTTTGTTTAGCGAGCAATAAACGGACGGCGATTATGGCCCGAGTTCATAGTTGTTCTGATGGGCCATTTATAGCGATTCCACCATGAAACTTGGCAGTATATTAGCTCATTATTATCGCTGTCAAGTGTCAAAATTTTATGGAAATCCCTTTATCGGAAAAATGTTCAATTCGGCTTAGACCAAGCACATGTTTTCATAGTTGATCGCTATTTTGTTTAGTGAGCAATAAACGCATGGCAATTATGACGCGAGTTTGTAGTTATTCTGACGGACTGTTTATGGCGGTCCCACCATGAAACTTTGCAATGCGTTATCACATTGATATCGCTGTCGAGTGTCAAAATTATATGAAAATCCCTAAATCGGAAAGATGTTCAATTCGGCTTGGACCGAGCACATGTTTTCACTTTTCATAGTTGATCGCTGTTTTGTGTAGCGAGCAATACACTCCTGGCATTTATGACGCGAGTTCGTAGTTATTCTGATGGGCCGTTTATGGCGGTCCCACTGTAGAAAATAGAGAGAGAGAGAATTTATTTGATTTGCTTTGCGCACCGACACAATAATCAGATTGATAATACACACAAAAAAAAATCACTAGTAGCAAAAGCCAGGGAGCATCGAGGAACCTTTCGGTTATCGAGTCGAGATACTCCCTGATCTCAGCAGAATGAGATATAAGCGGGATGTATTAAGTGATACTTATAATTTGAGTACATTATGTAAAAAAAAAGAGTTGAGTTCAAGTTTTTATCAAATGATAAAAAAAAATAGAAATAAAAAAAGAAAACGGAACAAACAATAACCATAAATATTTTTTACACAATCAAAAGCTTTTGCAAGCGTTAATATTCATTTAATAATTTTAGTTTATACGCTTTTTTAAAAGAAACCCAGTGCATGCTCTTTAATTCGGATTCAAGGTTACCCCACAGCTTTGAATCTCTGTGAGAAAATAGTTTTTGGCTAAATAATTTATTTATTCGGGGGCGGTAGTAAGTAGTCGAATTAATTAATCTCGTTTCATGTTGATGAATAGTATTTAACTTACGAAAAGAATGGTAAAAGTTTTTAGGTAATTGACTATGATGGAGTTGATACATAAATTTAGCTAACTCAAGTTGATATATGTCTTCTACTTTTAATACTTGAAGTTCTTTATACATTTGTGAAGTTGGCGTATATAAGTTTCGAAACAATATTATTCTCAAAATTTTATTAAGCCTTACTCGAATTATTTCTTGTGAAGATTTATTTGCTGTTGCCCACGCAGTAATTCCATATTGAATTCTGCTGTATACAAGACTATAGTATAGCATGCAAAGGGTTTCTCTTGAAACAAAATTGCGCAATCTGTAAAAGAGTCCTGTGCATCTGGCAAGCTGCGTAGACAAATAATTTATTTGCGACGTCCATTTGAGATTATCGTCAATGAATAACCCAAGGTATTTAACAGTATGCGCTCTATTAATAATAATACCGTTAAGAGCTACTTTAAAATTACAATGACAAGTTTTAAGGGGTTGCTTGTTTATTAACATGTAGTTAGTTTTTGAAAAATTTAGGGATAGCTTATTTTGACAGAGCCAGGAGTTAACTTTTTTGAGTTCTATTTGAACTTTGTGTTCCAGGTTTTTCAGATTGTTATCAGTCATCATCAAGCAGATGTCATCGGCAAATAATGTGGTGTCAAAATTGGAAATCAACAAAATGTCATTAATGTATAACAAAAAAAGTAGCGGCCCAAGGCAAGATCCCTGGGGTACCCCACATGATACTTTGGTATATGAAGACATAAATTTACTTACATTAGTATATTGATATCTATTTTTTAAGTAGCTGGTTAATAAATCCAGAGGTTTACCACGAATTCCAAAGTTACGATACAATTTATCTAAAAGAATGTCATGATCAACCGTATCAAAAGCCTTTGATAAATCCAAAAACAAACAGCATGTATAAAAATTTTGATCAATATTGTTTATAAACTTGTCATATATTGAGTTGATTGCAAATATAGTTGAAGAATTTTTCCGAAAGCCAAACTGATTTTCACAGAGCAGTTCATTTTTTTCAATAAAATTAATGATGCGGGAGTAAATTAATTTTTCTAAAATTTTATCAAATTGTGATAAAATTGATATGGGACGATAATTAGAAGCTTCCTTACGATCACCCTTTTTAAAAATTGAAATAACTTCAGCAATTTTCAAGCAGTTTGGGTAGACGCCTTTACTAAAGCAATCGTTTATCAATTTGCAAAGAAAAGGAGATATTACTGATTTACTAATTTTTATAAATTTAGTTTCGGCGTCTGTATACCTGGTTGCTTTTGAGTCTTTAAACGAGTCGATAATATTATTTATTTCGTTTGGATACGTTGGAGTTAAAAAAAAAGAATTGATCATGCCTGTCGGCGCTGTTGCATTCGTATCCATGTCAACTTCGGGAATGGTTTCAGCCATTTTTTCCCCTATGTTGGCAAAGTATGCATTGAGATTTTCAGAAATAGTAGCAGGATTAGTTATCACCTCACCTGTTTTTGTGTTGAGTTGGTTAATGTCAACTTGTTGTGAAGGTTTTAAGTTTACTAATTCATTCACTATTTTCCAGATTTTACCGCTATTACCTTTGTTCTCAATTATTAATTCATTGTAGTATTTTTGTTTCGCTTTTTCAATCGTTCGATTTAAAACATTACGATACGTTTTATAGTTTTTGTATTTTGTTTCGTCATATGTTTTACAAATCGATTTGTACAACTTATGTTTGGTTTTAATTGAACAGAGAAGACTAGAGGATAACCATGGTTTAGTCTTTAGTTTCCTTTCTTTCCTGGTAGCTAATTTAAGCGGGACGTGTTTATTTATCACACTCGTAAACGAGTTAATAAATTGTTCGAATTGATTATGGATTGTAGAGTCAAATGACGATAAAGATGCATTTAGAGTTTGGTTTAAGTCTTCAATAAAGTGTTCAGCTTTAAAATTTTTCATATCTCGTTTCCATACTTGGCGAGCGTTGTTTTTGAAATGCTTTACACAAGGAATTAAAGCGAAAACAGGATAGTGATCAGAAATGTCGCTAATTGCTATGCCTGGCATAAGCTGGTTATTTAGGTTATTGGAATAGATATGGTCTGTTACGTTCACTGAACCGAATAATACTTTCTATGACATCATAATGTGTGGTTCAACCATAATCGATTGCCGGCCATTCGCCTCCCGGCAGGCAAGCTTATTGCAGCAGCTAGATTGTTTGTTTTAGCCTAATTGATTTAAGGGTTAGGTTAGCTATTAAGTTAATTTGTGGTTTTTCTTTAGACAAAGTAATATCGAATTTAACGGCATGTATGCAAACGGCATATGTAAGCAAGTATTCAATAGTTGGTTTAAATTTCATTTAAGTGGTAACTGTTGGACTGACGTTGAACTGTTGTTAAACTCTGAATAAAGCTTCAAGCCTAGTTAAAATTCCTTCCTGTCTTTTTCGAGTAGGATCGCTCGCCGCTGCTGTGGCGTTCCTTACATGGTCCAATAATGACTTTGAATTTTTGCTCACTCTTGTTGGTTGATTTATTAGACACTTTACCGCGCTGCCTATTAAATCATCCGCATATGTTTTGATGCGATTGTTAGATTTTATTTTAATTAGGTCAATGTTGAAGTCTCCTAACACGTAGAATTCAGATTTTTTAGAATTAAGTTCATGAAAGATGTTCGTCAATGCTCTGGAAAATAGCTCAATTTGCTCCACTGTTTGGACAGGATGGCGGTAAACAACGCCTACAATTAGTTTATTTTTGTTAATTTCTATTTCTATCCATAAATTTTCAACCGAAGACAAATCAATGTTAATAGTAGGTTTTAAATTATAAGAAATAGAACGTTTTACATAAATTCCAACACCGCCAGCAGACGTATGACTATTACGGTGAATAAATTGGTAGCCATCTAGTTCAATATTACTGTAAATCATATTTTCTTTAAGTTTGGTCTCAGATACTGCAACTACATCAGGTTTACGGTTTAAATCAGTAAGGTAGTGCGATAATTTGTCAATATTTTTTTGTAAACTTCTCACATTAAAGTGAATCATGAACAAGTGATTAGATTTATTTTTTGAGCAAAGCAAATTATTAATAGAGTTATGATCGTCATAGTAATCACTTGGCATAGAATATAAATCGTTATAATCTAGCTCTGCATCTACATCAGGTAAATTATTTGATACGTTTGGATTTTCAGTTTCAATGGTGTTAAAAATGGTGCTAGCACAACCGAAAATTTGTGGCAAACCTGGGCTTTCATCGACAGGTGTTTGATTGCAGCAAAACGAGTTTGAAGAATTCTTGTAATTGCTATTTACAAAAAATTGATCGCAATCAACACAGTTTCTGTAACCTAAACTGTTGTTGCATTGATTGACACCCGCTTTGCAACTGTTAGTTACAGAGGCGTAATTTTGATTTAATTTACAGTTTCCACTACTATTATCAGTTACATCACAAAAGGTCACGTTGTTTTCGTTGTCAGCATGGGATTTATCAGTAGGCAATCTGATAAGCTTTTCAGCAGCTGCATTGCACTCATGGTTGTTGTCAAAGATTGCGCAATGATGTACAGGTCAATTATTATCATCAACACAGTCATTTTTTAATTTAAAAGAGGCCATAATTTAACAGAAAAAAAAAAACGATCTTGATAAGCAATTTGAATACGAAAAACATTATTTAAAGTCAGATTTCGCTGAGCATTCAATATTAAATTTCAATGGGGTATAATTAAGTTTATCAAAATCTATGTCCATTCCATATTTAAATAAGTCGTCAGGTGAATCGATTAGTTAGCCAATTTCCCGTACTTGTGTCTCTTTCATTGTTGGTGATCGTTCCTGCTTCCCGTGCTGACCGCTTCATACGTATTTTTCCGTTGATGTTATGAAAGAGAATAAATTTATTTTTAGCAACTTCTTTTACATATTTTAACATTTTTGCTCGCAGGGAAGTCAAATCTTCCGTAAGATAAACACCATTGAAGTTGGGATGAACTTTCAATTTTGATTTTTTATACATAAATTCCATTCTTTTTTTGTATGAAGCGAAGCGCACAATCACAGGCTGTGGTTTCGCTTTTGGACCTTTCTTTTTTTTGCCAAGTCGATGTACCCTCTGAATATCCAGCTCAGGGTTGAGCTCAACATTCAGGGCTTTGGCCACATTTGTTACAACTTCTTCACCATCATCCCTTTCATCATTTTCTCCAAGGATTCTAATATTCTCTCGTCTACCATATTGTTCAAGTTCGTCTACTTTAAAAAACGTTGTATTGACAATTTGTTTTAGTTTTTCATTTTCAGTTTTGATTTCCTCATACTTCAGTTAGCTTTCTTCTACTTCTTCTTTTAAGTATTCGACTTCTTCAACTAGTTTTTTAATTGTTACGTTAATTTCAGTAAGCTGTTGTCTGTCCTCGTCGTTAAAACCTGAACTCAATTCATTTCGATTTGTTCTGTTTTTCGGGCTCATATTGCCAGATCAGTGCAAAAAAAACACGTCCGTTCGCTGCAACTGCAGAGTTAGAAAATGGTTCCTTGAGCAAGAGCGTGCTGACTGGACTCTAATTGCTGGGAACTATGGCAGTCACAAGGAAGAAAGCACGACAGTAATATTTTATTCCATCAATTCACGCAGCTGTGGCCGATAATCAAAAATTACGTCCTTCTGCCACGACGATCAACAACGAAAGAGAAATGACAGACAACCAGAACACGTCCGTCCGCCACGGCCATCGACGAAGAAAGAGAGCACAAAATCTCCAACCACGTGGACGGTAACAAAATACTGCACGCGTCACCACAAACTTGGTCGCTGCACACGTCTATGTAACCAGGACACAGCACACGTCACATAAACGAAAATAACGAATAAACAATCTAATGGCGGGAAAGGCAAGCCGACCATGAGAGCACAAAAACATAAACATATCTAGCCCTAATAAAAAAGGAAAATAAATGTGTGTGATTTTTGACCCAAGCAATAATAATAAACGAATACGCGTTGAATATCAGTAGGCTGACCATGTAATAGATTAGAAATGTGGTAGACATATTTAAAGGAAAGTTGCACAGTGCGCTACACTAATGGCTGAGGTGAAAGAAAGGAAATCATCTAGGTATGGATTATTTGCTCTTGGTGTAGTTGCAACGTCTGTGGTCGGAATTGGAGTAGTGACGTCTTCTTTCATCTTGCCAGCTTTTAGAAAAGTATGTCGTAACAGTACTGACGATAAATTGATATTTTACTTTGACTATTCCGTAGGGTAGTTATTCCAGTGTGTCAGTAATATTGTCCACTGATAAATTCATCTCAGTAACTTTGCCACTTTTTCCCTGTGCAGAATTAGCCTTCAGGATTGGATGAGAAGCTCCAGCACCCTCTCCAAAAAATTGTTTTGCTCCGTACTGTTTTTCACAATTTTTATATTGTATTGTGTCCCAAGTTAAGCAAATAGTTGCTGTGTAAAGTTAAGCCAATTTTGCTAAACTGTAAGTGAGCTTAATGGACTTGAAGTAATGTGATTTTTTTCCAGATTTGTTGTTTTCAGGTAGGCTGCATAATGGAGTGCTAACTCATTAAAATTAAAACATTTTGGTTTCAATAAAGCAAAAATGCCAGTACCACTAGCAATTGTTACTGAAAAAAAATACAGTTTAACCCTTTTGCTGCGTAATTAGAATTTTCAGTAGTCTTAAAAAATTGCAATTTATGACCAAAAAAATTAACCTCTTAAAAACAATGTTATTTTACTGCATTCAAATGTTTTTATTTGTTTTATATCCAGGAATGAATTTAATTTTCTGAAAAACTTTAAGTTTAGGAATTTTTAAGGGGGCTTTTTTATGATTTTTAATGCAGCTGAAATTTGCTGATACTATTTTTTTAATAGAAAAATGTTTTTATACTATCGTGGGGTAAATCCGAACGTCGCAGTAAACATCAATGTAAAATTTGTGGATATATCCGAACGTCACAGCAAAAGGGTTAAATAATTTTTACTGTACATTAAGAACTGTTTATGTAAATAGCAAAAACCCAGTTATACTCTTCATTTAGCGACAGCATAAACAATCTGCATGCTGTTTATTACGTGTTGAAACCATTTGTACTCATCATTTTGTAACCCTGAGTCAACTGGGTTTTGCAGAAAATCATATGGCAAATTGACAACTTTAGAAAACACTCATGCTTCTTCTACAATTAATTCAGTTAGAGCTGTGCAGGTGGCAAATAAGGGTTGCCATGAGTGGATTCATGTTTGTTGCATGGATTATTTTTGGGGTTCCTTTGAGTCAACGTAAATACCATGCTTTCTTTGGTGTCTTAGGCATGTTATGGCTAAACAGAATCAGTGGCGCAAGTTCTTCTCATAGATACCACGTATGCCTTTTGAAAGCTTACAATGCTGCATTAACAAGAGCTTCATCTACTTTTGTTAAAATACAAAGACTTGACGAAAATGAGATCATTGAATGGTGCCATAGATGACACAATAGCAGTCATCCACCACACAATATAGACAGAAACAATAAACTGTACAAATCTTTGGATTTTTGCTTGTTGGCCTTTGTTAAAAGTAGCTTGTTCATGTGGTTCAGAAGCAATTTTATTTGCTTACTAGCCTATTTTAAGACCATGTATCAGCCTAGCATTATAGAAAGCTCCTGAATGCAAAATTGTTATGTTGTTGGGTACTTGGTCTTGAGTCAAGTACAACAAGGACATCTCTGCCAGCTCTTTGTACTCTTCTTGAATACATGGCTGCTGAAGCATTCTTCTGCACAATTCTATCACCTGTGGTCAATAATCTTCTAATGCTGCAGAAAGCTGTGAATACTCAAACTGGTTAGGCCTTCACAAGTTGTATTATGTATTCAACTTGTAAGATGTATTCAACAACTTGTAAGATGTATTCAACTTCAAAGATGTATTCAACTTGTAAAGTTGCTTTTTGAATTTGTATTGTAATAAAAGCAGTTTTAATAGGTCTGCAACTCATCCCCAGAATAAGAACAATTGTTCCTTTTTCTAAGTTATTTTACCACTTTTGAAAAAGATTGATAGATAGGGTTCTAAGATTCCACATTTAACTTCTCCCAACAGTGAGTAATTAACACCTCTCTTGCATGACTCCTGCAGCCTAGCTACAGCAATGGGCAGTGTAGAACTTCTTGGAGGTTGATGCAAACAGCACTTTGATATCTTACAAGCAAACAACTATGTTTTATCTCCATATGTGACAAAAATACTGCACAAGTAATGCTTTTCCTGTATTGGAAGCTGTACTATCAAACACCTTTCTATAAATGCATGGTATACAGTTTCATTTATCAGAAAGCTTTACTGTTGGTTCAGAAATGAGCTTTTTTGTGATTCTGCACTTGAATCTGGGATGGCTGGGACATCTGTGCCATTATGATGTAGTGATAACTATTACCTATGGCCAATTGGGCTAGCATAAAAAATTGCTCGTTGTTCCTACAAGTTTAATATCACCATCCCTGAAATGTATGTTGAAAGTAGATTTTCATGCAACTTTTTGTTGAGCAAGTGCATTAGTTTGCTATCCCAGTGAATCATACCTATTTTAAGTGGTTGCCAGTCGTAATCTTTAGGCTCAGCAATTACAAAATATTTCATTTGTGTCTGTGACAAATCAAATTGTCTTTGAACATGATTTACCCGGCCATGTTGTGCTGATAAATTTATAAAAGAGTGGTGGCTATACTGAAAGTATAAACAAAAACAAAAGTATTCTCATTCACTTGAAAAAGTTGAGGAATAGATTTAAACAAAGACTGCAAAACCCAAGACTATTTCTACAATTCAGACTATGTTAAAGTCTACTTACTTTTTATGTGCTGGGCTGGGATAGATTGACACTTTGGATGCATATCTGCTGCAAACTGATATCAACTGCGGCAAGTTTTGTAGTTGACATGTTTCTCCTTATGCTGCATGAAACTAATTTTTTCCATTTTAGAATTTTATGTGGAATAAAGATGGAAACCCCACTTTTAACATATTCTATTCTTCGTCATAACATGGTGTGATCACTTTCCCAATGTTGTTCCTTTCAATAGAAGTTGGAATGTTTGCCTTTCGATATTGACTCAAAATGTTATTTATCACTAAGATATATAGCAGCCTCAATATAATAAACATTTTTATTTAAATTCTTAACGTTTTCATAAGCAGTGTATTTGTGTTCTCTGAGGAGGCCATATGATGTGCTGAAAACGTTTAGAATTAAAAAAAAATGTTTAATATATTGATGGTGTTATATATTATATACCTTAACAGTTACCAATCACATTAGATATTGCCTATTTTCAATGATGTTCTTTCAAATTTGCCAAAAGGCACAGTAGCATTTGCTTGTTGGGTAGATAGCAATATTTTATTTCCAAATGATCAGGACCAGGTATAGTTCCCAGCACCAGTTTCACATGCAAGTCATTAAATCTACTATTGTAGTTATAATGATGTACTTGTACAAGCTACAAAAAACATACATACTTGGTCAAAATTAGTAAAAGCCTGCATCACATTGCCTTTCAACTATAATTTTAATGTACACACTTAGTGCACAATCTCTTGAAGCCTAAGCTACAGTGTCTTTGATATTTAGGTAACTAAATACTATCTCTAAGCCTGAAATACAGCAATATACAGTCAAACCAAAACGTATTGTAAATATATTGTTGCTTATACTTAATAATCAGCTCAATATTTGTTGCACATATCAAAATACTGAATGCCTGGTAAGAAAACTAGACATCTTTTGAAAAGTCTGTGATGTGACCTGGCCAGTATTTGAAGCCAGAGCTCTTGTCCACATTCTTTTCCAATTTTTTTGCATGATTGGAGGCAACTAACATCATAGAGAAGCGTTGATGTAAATTATGGCGCAATGCCCATATTTGTTTGTATGATTTCAAAAATTGGATGGAGATCACTCAAATTTTAACTGATTCATCTGAAATTTTAGATTTGAGCTACTAAGGGCAAGGCACAATAGCAAAATTTAGAACAGGATTTTTAAGCAAGCCGGAGAAGATGCAACACACTACAATTGGTGTTAGGATTGGTTAGAGTTAGGGTTAAGATCAGCTTTAGCGAAAAAATTACTATTATCATCTTTACTGGCAACTGTTTTACAACATCAATAGTGTAGCTGTAAATGTAAACCTTCCAAATTTTAAGTCCTATGTATCATCAGAATAAAAAACAGCACAACAGCGCCACGTATCTTTATTTTGGTGATTAATTAATAAGCCTAGCCCTGTAATAACAGGCAATTTGTATTGCATGGCCAAGTGGAACCATTTATTAACCATATCTTTAGCCTGTGCTATAATATTGGGTCAAACTATGGTTTGTGCTGGCATTGATGCTGGCATATGATATGGAAAATATGTTTTTCAGGTTTGTTTGCCTTTTGTTCCTGCCACAGATGAGCAAGTTAAGAATGTCATAATAGCTTTGCATCGACCATGCAGACGGGGAATGACTGTGGTTGATATTGGAAGTGGAGATGGACGAATAGTAAGTTACCAATAAATAAGTTGAACATTTCATGTCTCGTTTAGAAAGGAAACAACACATTTTTCTTTCTTTTTTTGCATCCATGTGCTTAGTGTTAATTTTATTAAAATCATTCTGCTGTTAGATTGCATTACAGATCTGTGGTTGTGTTTCTTTATTTTTTTGTATTGATTTTACTGCTTTCTGTTAAGTTTTTTTGTCAGATAGATGCGGTGTTTTGTGCATTTTTTCTGACTCTCTTGTGTTGTATAGTCGATGTTGGGAAAACATTAATTTTCATATTAAATCAGACTATAGCCTGGATGATGTATTCAAATTTATTATCAGGATATTTGTAGGAAGAGGCAAAGGTGAACCAAACTATGGTGTTTTATGACATAGTTGTTCAGCGTTTCTACTATATAGGTCATCTCACTTTTTTGAGGTTAGTTTTGGGGAAGCTTCAATCCTCGTTATTCTCCCCCTCCTGTTTGATACGTAACGGCTTTCCACATCTGGATGTATTCATCTAGTTGCTTGAAAACCATTTCGATTTTAACTACCTGTTATTTGGTATTTGTTGGCATTTTACCACAAGGACCAATTATTACTAATTTGTAACGACTATTTTTATTGTGGGACATTTAGCAAATTATGATAAACAGCTGCTTACTAGATATTCTCAGTTGTATCCTGTGACCCACGTGATAGGTATATATCAAATAAACAAAAATTTATCAATTGCATCAAAAACCTTGTTTTTAGCTTTAGCCGGTTTTTGCATCCTAGAAATATTTTGTGCTTATTTTCAAAGTCAAGCTTGTAGTACTATGTGCTTTGGTGTTATCGAAGTGATCGTAGAACTTAGAAGCTAAACACCAAACGAATGCTTGGCCTTCAAATATTTGTGAAGTATTAATTCAGGCCAACAATTGGCCTAGCACTGCATCAGCAGGGCTTAAATTTCCACTCTTACCATCTAGTACAGATGACAAAATTCTACCGTTGTTATGAAATGACGGATGATGATCACTAAAATGCAAACTAAACAAGCAGCTCAATAAGCAAAAAGGTGGCAACGATAAAATATTTTAAGTGTTATAAGCCGGCTGTAAATCAATCTTTTTATAGACAGAAAAGCAGAAGATTATTTTATTAACTGCCATAAAATGTACTAGCAATGTGATCAAGTGGTGTAGTAAGCAGTGCAGGGGTGGTGATGTTTGCGGTTGGTAAATGGGAATTCAGTTTCCTCGAGTCGAATAAAAAAAACTACAAAATAGTATTGACAGCTTTCCTGCTTGACGTTCAACACAACAGGAGTGTGTGGAAAAAGCGGCAAGTCTGGTGGTGTCTTGTCAAGAATGGCGGTTGGTGACCGCTACTAAGGCTGGTGGTAAAAGGATAAAACATTATGCCTGCTTCAAAAACGGCTAACTCACAAAAAAGACTGATTGCGATTTCGGGATGCCCTAACTACTGAGACTGCAGAAGCAGTTTATCAATATGATTAAGTGGGCGAAAATCCTGGTTATGGCAACAAAACTCAAATGTTTATGTACTTTCATGCCTATTAGAAAGCATTTGAATTTTTCTACTTGACAACTTCTAACTAGCACCAACTTTATCGCGAGTAAAACCAAGCGATTCAAGCTTACCACTCGCACATGATAACTGCGAAGTAGATCGGACACTGTTTTTTGTGCCTAACAGTGCAGTTTCTACCTTGCGAGGCTGAAGAGACAAAAATGCAATAATAGAAGAAATACCAATAGGACAAGCGCAACACAGGTTTGAAAGCGTGGTCGTCATGGGATGTTATTTACTGATATAATTGATTACTTGGTTTTTATTTTACTGAAACGTTTTGTTTTTATAGTAAAAGCTGTTGTTGTTGGTCTAGTTTTAAGTAACTGATTATTTAACTTGCTTTGTGTTATACTAGATAAGCGCATTTGTTGAAGAAATCAAAATTCGAAAAGAGTTATTTTTGTCATCTTGCCTCACTTTTGTCCTATCCTGTTTTTTTTTCTTACGTAGTACTGTTGCTCATTAGTTTGTAATGAAAAGCTCTTAGCAAAGCTATTTTCAAACCGACTTTTAATTGTTTCGCAACGAATAAGAGTTTTTTTGTAGGTCTTTGCATCTACGGCTCACGGTTTTTTTGTAGGTCTTTGCATCTGCGGCTCACGGTTTTTTGTAGGTCTTTGCATCTGCGGCTCACGGCTCACGGTTTTTTTTGTAGGTCTTTGCATCTGCGGCTCACGGCTTTCACGCCACCGGTCACGAGCTTAACTTTCCTCTCGTTCTTTTCAGCAAGGTGAGTGTGAGATTGCGAGCCAAATCGATCCGTGCTTATCGCTGTTTATTGTTTCAGTTTAAATCCGTTGCGAACGGCCTATCACATCTAGCTCACTTTAAACGTCAGGATTTATGGAAGGCAAACTACTCTGGGTTTGATAATGTCGTTGTATTTGGTGTTGAAGAAATGGTGAGCATGATTTTAACGCAAAGTTGTTAAGTTTTCTTAGATGGGTATGATTTATTCCACAGACTTTTTTTGTTTAAGTTAAATTTAATTTCCATTAAATTCACAGTTTACAGTTAAAAGTTATTGGAAAAGAATACGAAGACAAGAAAATAGATGTTTAAATGAAATAAAATGAAATAAACTGAAAGAAATATTACGTAAGACATCAAAAAGAAAATGTAAAGCCAGAGCATTCCACACGCAGAAAAATTTTTGGGTGTCCAAGTGCGACTTCTTTATGCTGTCCTAGTACTAGTCCGACCGTTCAATTCGTAAACCAACGATCTTAAGCTTAAAACACAAAGTGGTGATCTCTGAAAAAAGGTCGCCACTTTTTAACCAAAACTGGTTGCGGCATGGGTTCTCACTACGACTTGCAGTTAGTCCCAAAATGCCTGACTAAATACATTTTATATAAATTGAATTTACCTTGGACTTGAGTGTAGAAATTACTACATCACAAGTGCGATGATTTTGACGAAATATAAGAAGCACCAATGTTGGTTTATCGAGAAGATGCGAAAGCCCTACCCCAAGGCGACAAACGTAGACGTCGAGTCAGCAGTCTTAAATACACAGCTGAATGATGTTGAGGAGAGATTCAACGTTGCTCCCTCATAGATAATTTTTAAATGCAGCACACTAGTTTCATTATTCGGAATAAAATTGCTGGAAAAAACCTTAAGAACTAAAAGTCGAATTGATATTTTTGCAATGTTTGTTAAACTATAAGTTTGATAAATAGTTTATTTTATAGATGCCTGCGCTAGAAAAAAAATTATTAAAAGAAATGAACGATGGAACACGGATCATTGCTTGCCGGTTCCCGCTTCCTCATTCCACTCCGTCACACGTGATCGGAAGCGGCTTTGACGCTGTGTGGTCTTATGACGTAACAAAGACAAAACATTGATCAATACAAGAAGCAGTACTATCTTCCAAGCCCCTTTCATATAGTTTTGCGGGAGACAACCGGCTAGAAAATATGCTTATGTGTAAGCCTATAATGTCTTACGATATCCAGCTAAATCGGCTAGCTCAACTTGATCAACCGTAGTGGCTGATGAAATCAAACATCAAGTTTGCTGAAGTATGACGAGGTTATTTCAACTGACGTATCGCGAAAAGTGGTTTCTTGCAAGACGGTAGAAAAAATCGCGATCGGGAAGTAGCTTGTTTATAGCATCCACTAGATCTTTTTTGTGAATTTACCGTTTCTCATTATTGGAATCTTTTTTTATCGTTGTCATCACCAAACAATCTTCACTGCTGTGATGAAAATAATAATAGAAACACTCAATGATCGAACATGCTGTATTGATGACTGAAGCAAGTGTTATGGTCGGCGATAATTTTGTCGCGAATTGCTTCGTAAATGGTGCCATTTGTGCTGTTGATCAACGAGAACTCATGTCAATCCAAAGCACCAGCGTCACAACCGTATCACAGTTGCTTGTTATCTGCTACTAATTTTTAATTAGATTGTTTATTTAAATCAGACATGGTTTTTGATAAAACCAAGGCTACTTACCTGCCTTGATAAAACACAGCGGAAACAAAGTGTTAAGACAACAATACAGAATATAAAAGCATGTAAACATTATGCATATATGAAAAGTATGGCAAAATTGGAATTAAAATAACATTCTAATGTAAAAATATGAAGAGTAAAAATTTAGTATTTGCAAGGATTGACGGATGAACTTTGGAGACTGCTTCCTCAGATTAATTGGAACGTAAGAATGACATTTTTGACCATAATTTAAATAGTATGTATTTTTCTACCCAACTGGTTAATAGTTGATAGCTCTCAGGTGCCAATTCTGTAGATATCCTTTGACAAGAGCGCTGTATTTATATTTATGTCCAGGATGTAGATCACACCTAAAATTTTGGCTCAATTTTTTTAGTAAAAATGTGCGGCCTATATACAGTACATGGATTGTATTTTTGAGAGATCCATTCATTAGTCTTTAAATCTTGTCATAGCTAGACCCAGATATAGTTAGCATGTCGTCCTTGATGTTTGTGGCCTAGCTAATTTGCAAACAGTATTTCTATGTCTTGCTCAATACAGTCTACATGTTTTATGCTCGTGTATCTAAGACGTCGAGTGATCAAGGTATGTAAGATGCTGGATCTCGCAAATACAAGCAGTGGTGAGTCAACGAATATTGTGGTTCGTGGCTGCAACAATTACATTTGGTTGATTGTATTTATGGGCGCCCAATCTTTAGTTTAGGCCGGCCAAGAAATACAAATTAAAAATATTAGAATTTAACATATTGGATAACGGTATCAATCTTCAAAAAATCCATATTTGGCATCCTTGTCAAAGACACATTTCGATAGTAGTAGTTGCTTCTAAATGCAAGGCGGAATCTATTCTTGGAACGCGGTACACCACAGTTACAGTGCGGGGTATACTAGTGATCCGAGGTATATGGAATTTTTCCAATTTTTTATTCTCCATCATTTTGACTGCTGAATTCGATTTTGCTATCAGATTTGACAAAAAACAACCTTTTGACATAGAAGAACAAGCTTTTCTCCATACAGTTAAAATACAGCACCAGCACTTTGCCTTCATTTTTCTCGTAATTGTGTTTTTCGCTATGTTCTACAATTCAAATCATCAAAACTGCCACATTTCTGGTGCTATCATGCTGAAGTTTTGTATACAGAATGTGGGACATATGTGCTTCATTCTCTAGTCATGATTTTGCTCTACCACAATTAGTTTTGTTGTTATACTGGATATGCATGTTAATTAGGCGTAATATTCATAAATCATTAAATTGATATGCCTCTAGAAATGCCACTGGTGATTTTTTTCAAAAATGCTGACTACAGTTTGTCATATATGTTGTTATGATGTGAATCGCAGAATTTGCGTTTTATTGACAATTAGAAGAGAAGCATGAATTTTTACTCAATTTCTTCTCAGTCCGCCATTTTGGATGCTAATTTGCATAATTTGTGGAAATGTCGCAAATGCTGCAAACAACTTCCTATCACCAACTATGTGGACATACAATCGATCTTTGATCATGTTTCAAAATTTTCACCACGCAGATCACCAGGGAGGAACCTTAAATACATGTATTGGAACTTACCGTGAAATTTGTGTTGCATACTTACTGTGGAATTTGTGAGTGGACTTCCGCAAACGAAGCTCGACCAGCGCTTTAGCTAGTTGAAATTCGGTTATGTTGAGCGTAAATTCTCGCTGCGCAATGACCGATAAGTCAACCTTGAAAGAGCTTACGTGTGATCAACATTTTTTGTTTTGTGTTGTCTTCGTCTTCTTTGTGGTATGAGCTATTTGTTAGCATTATGCAGGAAGATGTATATATGGGTTACACTGCGTTAGCGCTCACGCTTGGTTTACAAGTCTTCAGTTAGACTGGGGCCACCACGACGGGTAGACTACTTGGCCTACCACCTGTCTGCCACATAAAAACAGAGGCATCCTGTTTAGTGTCTTGCCCAAGGACGCAACAAGCAAGCTTGCCGGCTTGTTCTCCACTATCCCTATTTGCTGAGCGCCGTCTTTTGGTATGACTCGACTTTGGAAATAAAGCCTAGGTCTACCAACTGCAAAGCGGACGATCTAAGCACTACGCCATCGCACCGGTTATCTACGTCAATCCTATACAAGGGACCGGTTTCTTCTACCCCCTCCCCCTCTTAAATTGTTCTTACTATTTTAATTTTTCGCGGAATGTCACTGAGGTAGACCTAAAAATAGAGCCCAGACCGGTTTCAATGCAAAAAGCGAAGATGTAAAGCTCACAAGGATTAGATTTTTGTTGGTTTTAATCATAGGCCTCAACAATCTTGGTCGCGGTGTGATCTCTGAATTTAATTTGAACGACTGGTAAACTTGCTATGCTAATGGTTTCGCATTAAAATTCTTCAGTTCAATTATGTTTTACGATTCATCCTTTTTCTTTTGTGGTTTGTATTTATATAGTTGACGATAACTTCATCAGTTCTTAGTACAATATTTTCTGTGAGGTTTTTAGAGTAGAGAAACTGCAAATTTTGATCGCACACTGTTCCAATACCGAAAACATAGCAGAATGCAACAGGTCACGTGTAGAAGCTCCGCATTGAATTACTGATAAAAATTTACATATCGTATTTGAAGCTAGGCTTTCAGACTCTGTTGATTCTGGTCATTGACAAAGTTGTATTAATATTGGACAGGGATATCTAAATTTTTAGATATCACTGATATTGGATCCTAGTTTCGTTATCCTACTTCTATAAAGAAAGCACATTGTTTTCTCTGTTCTGCGTAGCAGTAATTGCTGTGACTGGTAATACATTTATATTCATTGACCTAATAATGTTTGAGAGTAGTGCTAACGCCTTTATCTCTCTTGCGGACATGCGTAGCATGAGCTAATACTATTGCATTAGTAGTTTGTAGTTTAATATAAATCTCTGATAATCTTGTGTTGTGGATTAAGCTGTATATGCAGCTACTACTCCTTAGTAAGACTGATGAAGACACCTGCGTGTTATTCAAGTAGAATCTTAGTTTTCAACAGACTCGTTACAGGAAAATTTGGTTGGAGAGTTGCGCACTTTTCCTACACCTCCCATCTGAATATATTATCAATGCAGAAGAAATAAGTGCACGCCCCCCAAAATGTTCAGTCCTCCGGTTTTCATAAACTTACGAAATAGGCAAAGAACTTACGTGGGCTAGGTTAATCTCTGAAAAAAAGATCTTTGATTGTATGGAGCTTAAAAATCGCTCGAAAAAGTGATTTTTTAAAAAAGCCCTCGACTTGGTTTTAAGATATAAATACCTTCAGCCCCCCCCCCCAGAATTATCAAAGATGGGCAATATACGTAAAAAAAAAGATCTTCATTTTTGTGTGGAGCTGGAAATAACAAAGAAGTCGATCACAAGTAGTACGATGTCTTGCGTTAAGAGATTTTCAACTTTGTTGTAAAACAAAATGCCTTTAGCCTCCCACCGACGCGATGGCGTAGTGGTTAGAGCGTCCGCTTCGCAGTCGGTAGACCTGGGGTTCATTCCCCTTGTCGAGTCATACCAAAAGACTTTAAAAAATGGTATTCACAGCTTCCCTGCTTGGCGCTCGGCATTTATGGGAGGTTGTGGAGAACAAGCCGGCAAGTTCGCTTGTTGTATCCTTGGGCAAGGCACTTAACGGGACGCCCCACCTTCATGTGGAAGACAGGTGACCCATAAACCTCAAAAAAGGCAACTCCCAAGCGAGTGCGGACTTACCGTCCAAAGTATAGCGATACAATTCGCTTTCTCGTGAATGGAGGATAAATATGGCAAATAAAACAAAACACCCTGCAGAATCTTTGCAAATATGCGTATTAAATGGTTTTCACGTTTATTTGGAGTTGAATACAGCCAAAAAGTGACACAGAAAAACTGAATCTCCCAAAAAGTCTTTAATCTTGTTTTGAGGCAAAAGTGCCTTTCCTCTCCTCCCCCCCCCCATACACAATAAATGTTACGCCCAGGAAATAAGCCAGTTTTTAGGGATGTTGCAAGGTTGATCCGGATTCGCGATTTAATTTCTGAGATAACTGATGAATCAACTTGTTCCACTATTGGGTAAATCAACGTCTTTTTTGAAAAACAAAAGTTTAGCGGAAAACGGACTTTTGAGGGGACATTAAGTGAAATCCTATTTTCAAAGGTGCCGAAATAATTTTTTAAAAAGGACCTAAGTTTCAGCTAGCCTACTGTAACTACTATGGGTTCTTTAGACAATCCCCCTTTGTCGGTATTGCCTCGACCCTTCTCAACGCAACTGTCTACGTGCGGTTGTTGCAAATTTCACATTAGATAATTGCTAATCTTATTGTCCTAGCTTAACAAATATAGCCTAAAAATCTCTTGCTTTTAGCACATTCGCTTACAGTTAGTGTCCTAATATTTAGCTGCCTTATCAATTTTTGCGATTTCCGAAAAAATGCAACTTTAAGCGATAAAATGTTAAGAAAATACACTGATAGCAAAAGCCTCCATTGAAATTCTAGGAAAGAATGCGCTTTTGGTCCTCCAACAAAACTTTGAAGAGTGCCGCAAGTGGTGATGAAGTCACCTGCAATTAATCTATAACTTTTTTAAGGCTGATGTTTTGTGTGATCCTACGCTATGTATGTTTGCTTTCATTCGATATGGACCAAATTCATGCGGTGTAAGACAAATAAATAATTATCATAGTAATCTTGTAACAAAATGACCTGAATGTTTGTAAGGAAATGGTACCAGGTGTAAAGTGGTAACGATACATCTGCTTTTCATATCTGGATACATTTTTCAGGAATGCCTAGGGGAGCACCTAGACAACCTCTGAGGCACACTCTTTGACAACCACTGTGTTAGAGCAACAACAAATGTTGTAAAGTACTATACATCGTAAATAGTTAAGTAAATAAAAGTTTTTGTACAAAAATGAAGAGAGGTAAAAACCGGACCAAACGTAGCCTATACTGTGTGCAACGGCCTCAAAACATTGTTACTGCTTCTAAGTTTAGGTTTTTGCCTTGTTTTGTTCTTTGGCTTTGAGTTTGTTTGGCTGGAAAAAATTCTTTGTCACATACAGTGACAAATCAGCAAATGAATTTTCCGAAAAAGTCCGGTTCAGAAATATTCTTCAAGTGCAGCAGTATTTTCGTAATTTCGAGTTTGCACTTGAGCTTTTTAGACAGCCCCACTCATGCCAAGTGAGCAAGCAGTTACACCATCTCAGTCGAAAAATGTGGGCTATTTAATTAGACAACTGATTGAAAGTAGAGCTTAATTTAATCTTAAACATACTTTGAAATAAAATTTGTGGAAGTCAATTTTTGGAGTGAACCATGACTGGCCAATCATTTTTTAATTTGATTTTTAACTTTGTGGCATAGCATATAGTAGAAAAGATTATAGGCTTTGTAGGCAAAAATTCTTATTTTTTTTTTGGCAAGCTCCTTTCCAGCAAGTTCCGGTCAGAGCTCCGGCTACATTTGTGTACAAAATTACACGAAACGGATACGAGCGGGAATTCGTGAAAGTGATGAGTTGGCGAATGAGGGCAATGCACGACCAGTTCAGTGTGCACTACTTGACTTCGGTGCAGTTGCGTGGTGAATGTGTTATTAGCAGTGTTGCCAGTTCCGCGGTTTTTCAGGGGAATTTGGCTAGTTTGGAATAGGCATTGCGGGTATTTTAATTGACATACTGTCAGTGATATATTACACTTTGAATCTGTTTTGCCATTGAATGTTTGTGATTGATCAATTTTGATGTGGTTTTAAAAACATGACTTGGTGGTTTGTGATTGGTCAGTTTTTGTGACCTATTAAAAACATGACTTGACAAAAATTTTACTCCCAGTGTACACTTCTCTATGTTAATACTAAGCCCCCCTCAGTGTACACTGGTTCTGTCCAAGTACCCTGCCTGCAAAGACTACTACCTATAATTATTGTATTTGCAGGCAGCAGCACTATGTCACAGCATCACTGCGATTGTTGCAAATATCAGGATATATTTGTTTAAAGACACCCACATAATTAACAGCAAAATAGATTTTAAGGGTAAAATGCTGTCAATGGCAAAATAGCTGCTTCCTTTATATTACACTTTGTAATTTTGAAAACTGCATTTTTCTTTGTTTTCTATGTTCCAGTTTTGTCGATTTTGCTTATTGAATTGCACATAATATAACTTGTTGCTAAAGCTGAACAAAGTAATAATTTAAAACCATATTTTTTTTGTAAATAACAATGTCAGGGAAGTCAAAATCCCGAGTTTCTGCTGTTGTTGAGAATGTTACCTTGTCAGTGAATGAAAAAATTTTGAAAGAATGCCATGAACTTTACACTGATAAAGAAGCAGGTCAGTAATGTTTTCTCATTGATCCATCTTGTATTTGCTCTGTCTAGATAAAGAATGCTTGGTTGACTGCACAGGGAAAGGCAGCCTCACTTTCTGATGCAATCTTAAAGATGCTTTTTCTGTGGTCGTTGGAACACTGGAACTAATCTAGACCTGGCTTTCACAAACTTGTGCTGGCCTTGACAACTTGCAATTGGACAGGCATACTGTAGAGAAGTAGGCACCAACATTGACCATTGCTAATTATGGCTTCAAAAAATCTAGCCCCAGACCAAGTAAGCCCATATAAGTCTTAAAATCTCTGTAAGGCCAACTGAACTGTACACCCTTATCACAAACAAGCTTTTGCAGAAACTACCACCTCCTGACTTAAGCTGTGTTGATGAGGCATACCAAAACTTCTGCAATACTATCTTCGCAGCAGCAAAAATATCAATATCTTGCAGTCATAGTAATAGCTACAGACCACACTTAGATGAGGACTGTGAACAGTTGTACCAGATTTTTCTTCAGGCAGAATAGGGTGAGGCAACTAGTACAGCTGCACCTGCTTGCTTTCTTGGCCTGATGAAAAACAAATAGATTGCTGGTCTGAGGCTGTCAATACTATTGATTTCATGCACTCTAGTTTGTTGGCAAGGCGCTGTTGATATTTGTTGTCTGTGATCAGTAGCACTGCTTTCAAAGATATGTTTAAGGAAGAAAGCAAGTCACACGTACTTACTTGCATTGTGCAAAAATTTTAATTTTGTTCTTTCAAGCTGCGTGGCGTGGGTCATCAAATCCTTTTCCATTTTGAATCATAGCTTACTTGCAATTGCAAACTCTGTTGTTTATTGATGTCAATAAAGAAATGTAACTAGTTTAATTACTTACCTTAACCAAGTAACAATTTAAGTTTGCACGTGTGTTTTTGTGTCATAGTCATGGTAACTTACCTAACTTTTCATTATTTCACAAAAGTGATATTTCTCATGCTCCTCTCTCACATCAGCAAAGGATTAATTTTATTTTCAGGCATGTTAAGCTGATATTGTAAAATGCTTACAAATTACTGTTGCAAAGGTTATAGAGTTTGAGTGACCAAATTTAACTTATTAAACAAGAATAGCCACGTGTTTTGCCATTGCCTATTATTAACCAGTAGGCTACTCATTTGCCAACTTTAAGGTTGACATAATCATGTGAATCATTATGCTATCGAAGTGAAAGGTCACAATTTTACTTCCACCTGCAGATTTTGAAAACTTGCACTTAAACTCATACAATTGTTGTTTGGACTTGATTTTGAAGATATTTGATGCACAGTTGACTGAAGTTCCTGCTGCAAAAGACCTAGCAATGTAAACAAGATATTGTTCACAAGCTGGCATCTCCATCTGATAAAAAAATAATTATCATTTGTACAGAGTTGATAGCCTAGGTCAGTGATTATCAATCAGTGAACCATGGTCTTCTCTGGGCCAGTACTTTATTTAGCTTTCACATTGACTAAAATTGGAAAAACTTTTTTGACGACTTGTTTAAATATTTTGTTTGGACAACATCCTTGCAATGCACTTGAATAACTTTTTTGAGGTCGCTTATGAAATTGACAAAAATATACATGTATAGCCAGGCATTGTCTATGATAAAAATGGGCCAAATGCCAAAAACGGTAGAAAAGCACTGAGCTAGATGAAAGTGCCATAATAATATACAAACCAAATATGTCTGAGGGAAAACAAAGGATGCTTTATTGCAAACCAACGTTTTAGGCAAACTTAAGTGTATGCAAAAATTGGAATCCTGCAGGATGGAGGGAATTGTTACGTTATTACAGGCAAGTTAATGTCATAAACAAAGCCAGTAGACCAGGGGTCTGCAGTCTGCAACTTCAGAGCTGTATGTAGCACTTCTGCTCGTCAACTGTGGCTCTTTTGTCTTGTTTTTTGGAGAACACTTCTACAAAGGAATAAACCAGGTTAGTGAGTCTTGAACTTCGCTTCTTTGCCACTAATTAGAGGCAAAAGACCTATTTTATTTGGAGAATACCCTTCATTTGTTGGGGAATGTCATTCATATTTGCACAAATACAATTTTTTGTTGCTCCCATTGTTTCTTTTTTGTGGAAATCAGGCTCGAATTGCTCTATGATTGTAAAAGGTTGCCAGCTCCTGTGTTAGACAAATTCTCCAAGCACTAAAATGTGTGCACGTAGCAGCAAATTGCTGTTTGCATTACTGTCAAGTGATGTTTACATGAGACATAAATGAGCTGCTTTTGAAAAAATATTGGGTCAAGCACCAGAGATCTGTATCAGGGTAAATGACATCTTTTGTTAGCTTAGTGTATATGCTGAATAAATAGCAGGAGGCTACCAAAAATATCCTTTTTTTAACTTCAAAATATAATACTTAGGCTAGTTTAATGGTTATTTCAGCAATGTCTGCCAAAATTTGTCAGGTGGTTTTTGTGCATTTGCTAGCAATTTCACATTTGTGCCGACGGTTACCACCATAGTATAATCTTAGAGGGCACACTATCATCCAGCATGTCTAAAAAGGCAATTGTTGGCCATTTTACAACTTTAATAGTGAGGCCAGCTCTCCATATTGATGTCTTGTTCAAAATGGATTGGGCTTCTCTTTGAATTGATTATCATGTTTCCCCTTGCTGGATAGGGTTTGTTTTGGGAGCTGGAAGCTTTAGATCAATCCTGTGTTTATAGTTATATGAAAATTAAGTCTGGAGAAATGACTCCCATGCATTGTTAATGTTCTTTCAGGCCTGATATCAATTGCTGAGGATGTTGGTATCCGCTTACTTGCTCCTCGAAAAAAGATCACTGTGATGTTAATTGGAAACCACTCTGCTGGAAAAAGTACTTTTATCAACTGGTCAGCAACAGTTTGATGTTATATGCTAATTTATTTATTTATTTACTAGTTGGCTCTACTGTTGTTCACCTACAGGGCCCCATCAGTAATGTCAGGGTACTCTTATCAGTAATGTCAGGGTTTAAGAGTATTGGTTTAGCCAGATACTCTGGGTTCACATAGTGATGCTTTTTGTCATGGGTAATTCTTGTTACCAAATCGAAAGTGCCATTTTTTAAAAGGGAATCAATTAAGCAAAACATTTATGGTGCATTGTGCAGAGCTGCTATGTTTCTTTCAAAGTTTCTGGAGTCCCAGAAAATGTGTTTTTGAACTGTGTGCAGCATAGGCGTACTTTGAAACTAAATTTGCTCATAGTCGAAACAGCCTTCCTTTTAACAAACATTTATACATTCACTTGATGAAATGCTTAAATTGAAAGTTGTGGAAAGATGCAAAAGCCATTAATATATGAGTATGAAAATAAGCTTTCTTTACTAATCTGGGTAGAAATATGATAGCCAGTAAACTCATGAACATTTTATTTCAAAACGTTTCTCTTTATACTGAAAGCATCATCAGTTGTAATTTAACTGTTACCAACTAGGTTAAGTTAAATACCCATTGATATATATTTTTAAGAATAAGCAATGAAATGTTACCCATTACTTTTTTGGTAGCTGTGTAGGCCTACTTGTATGGCCTAAATCCTGTGTTTGTTTATATGTGGATTATTCTTGGCATAAATAAAGCCAGGGAAAGAGCAACCTTATCCGAAGTTAAGCACTTGTAGTTAAGTTATTACAATAGCACGGCCCTTATCAGTGATGTCGAGGTGAAGAACATCGTTTCAGCCGTCTGCACTGACTTCACTCAAAAGGTGGTTGATAACTGCAGCAACAAAAAGCTATTTCTTTTAACATATCAACTTCTTGTTCAAAATCAAAAAAGGGGTTTGTTTTAATGAGAATTAGGTAGAAAAATATTATGAATGGTTGCCCACAGCCATTTTATTTTTCCCTAAATTTGTGAAGTCCCTAGAAACATCTTGCTTGCCCTGTTTCCAGCATATATGCACTTTGGAAGGAGACTTGCTGATAATTGAACTTCACGAATTTTTGCCTTTTCATTTCACTGCTTACATAGAAGTATAGGTTTAGTTGAGGAAGAGCGCCAAGTGATGTGTATTTTTATAAGTAAGCTATTAAATATTGGACATGCTACTTACGACTTTATAATTGTAGGCCTGTTTGCATGACCTAAAACCTCTTCCTGTGCTAATGTTGCTTGGTGCTGGCATGATCGCAGCATGGGAAAGAGAAAGTTAACCCAAAGTCAAGCACTTATGGTTGAATTATTACCATAAGTTAGGCTATGGTTTAAGAGTACGATCCATCGACCGGGTATTTATGCTGAAGGTGGATAGTTTATGTGATACTGCTAGAATTTGTTCAAGTTTGCTGTACTTCACCAATAAGCTTTTGTCCTTGAGGTTAAGATTAGTCAAGCTTGCGATGCGACTGTACAAAAACATGCTAACTTGCTGTAATTTTAGTAAATACAAGTTTTTAGGCTTTGAGTATTATGATACAGTTATGTTGATTATTCTTTTTCAGGTAGCATATCTATTGTTGGGTTTTGAAATGACATTTCACAACTTCAAGCGCAGCTAGTGCTTTGCCTTCAGCACAATTTTCACTTTGATCACATTAGACAATATTATGACATCAAAGCATGCTTAGAATGCTAAAAATGCTTAAAAAACAATTGCTTGTTGCATCGTCAATTTATCCATGTCGAATTCGTTTCATCAAAAGTACCTCGTTAATATCTCCTTAAAAAGCTTTTAATTGGGTTTCTGTGGTCACTACTGGGCAATGTTCCTTTTAAATGCAAAAAAGTGCGAAATTTTGAAAATATGTCCGCCGAATTGGCGGTTGAAATTGGAAAATCGTCCGGCAGTTTTTGTTAATTTTTTCAGTTAATTGAAATTTTTACGATTTTGCATGCGAAATTTTTAACCAACTGTATAATGCATGGAAAGACAGTAAAGAGAATTCAAAAGTTTGGCCAACGTTTTGTTTCAACCTCTCTGGTAAACACTGCGCTGCCGTAACGTAACGACGAGTAACGAGATCTTAAATATCGCCTTTGTTGTTACCATGCTTTTATTGTATTACAAATTATCTCTCAAGCGAACAACGAAGTTTTGGATTTGCAAATGTTGATCCGCATATATGCTGCTGCTCATTTCGGGCGTCAGCTTAGGATTAATCTTATTTACATGCACTGTTAACCACATATTCCGAAACACTTAGGAATTGCTGTTGCAAACGTCGTAGATTTTGAGTGATCACTTATAACATATGAAATAGAAATATCCAGATCATTTGTCGCCGCCGTTTAGGTTGGTGAGTTTTTTAGTGCTGACATAATCACGGGAATTATTACGTCACCGAAGCACAACGCCAGCCTTGCTTCCTCACCTAGAAAATTTTTTAAACTTTGCTCCTACGCCTGTGCAATTTGGATTTTTCTTTTTTTTGTCACTTTCGGAGGTCTTTGACCTGTTGTTAACCGTCTCTGTTGTGAAGGACGTTGCTAAGTAAACAAGAAACAACTCGCCAGCAAGAGTCATAATTGGTTTACAAAATAATGAGCATTTCTGACGCAGATGATGGCCTAGATTGGAAATCAAGAAAAATATATAACTGGGCCACATGCTTCTGTGTAGTTTGAAACCGGGCAAAAAACGACTGAAAAGCACTAAACTAAACAAAGAGTGCCTTAATAAGCCAACAAAATAAGTTTGAGGAACAATTAAAGGTTGCCGATATACACGAACCAACGTTGCCAATAAACTTTAAAAATGGAAATTCTGCTGGGTCTGAAGGGAACTGTAAGTTATTGATGTCATAAATGAAGTCGTTCGTCAAATAGTATTGTACGAAAAAGCATTAAAGTGATTCTCGCTTAGCTGTGTATTGCTGTTGTGTTCCCGTCACGTGATGTTTATATGAGACGTTTAGCGGCTCTAGAAAAAATTTCGGGTGAAGGACCAGAGATCTAAATCGGGAGAAACGACCTTAAATCTTTATACATTTGCAGTTGATTACTAAAAATATTTAAAAAAAGTGCTCATAATTTTGTCGGGCACTTTTCATGCATTTGCTAGCAATTCGCACATGCGCCGGCGTTATGCACTAACTAAAATATCGGAGGAAACACTGCTACTGGGGCGAGCTTTTATTGACCTAAAAATTAAAAAAATTGACTTAATTGACCTAACAAAATTTTGACTGAATACATTGATGTTTCTTGAGTTTTTATATTAAAGCAAACATATAGTTAATAAAAACACACAAATCGTCAACAAATCTTGCAATACGCACGCCTTATATAGGGTGATCCATAATGATGGGACACATTTTAAATGCTTTTTTCTACAAATATGAAAACGACACAGATAAGTGAATCTATTTATTACATAACTGATACTCAAGAGTTTAACGTGTTGTGTAAGATTTGAATATTACATCAAGTTTAATTATTTCTGAGAGAAATTCGAGAAAAATTTTCTTAGAAAATTTTCCCGAGCGTCTTATTTCGAGATTCGGAATATTCATTAGCCATCCAGGTCACCTGATTTAACCACAGTGGACTGTTTTCTGTGGGGTTACCTAAAAAATCGAGTATACGCAGGCAGGCCCCACACAACAGAAGAACTTGAACAAAGCATCCATAGAGAGGTTACAGGTATTCCGATTGATGTGTTAAACCGCACTTTACATGATATGAGAAATCGATCTCTTGAATGTTTTAGTCGTGATGGTGAGCATCTAAAGGATGTAATATTCAGATCTTAGATATCAGTGTGTCAGTTTTGCAATGAGTTAGTTATGTGTGAATTATGTTAAACTCCTGAGTATCAGTTATGTAATAAATAGATTCACTTATCTGTGTCGTTTTCATATTTGTAGAAAAAAGCATTTAAAATGTGTCCTATCATTGTGGATCACCCTGTATAAGCAGCCAATTCTGTAATTACCAGATGCAAGATTTGAAAAGTAAAATCGTTATTTTACAATCTATTTTATATTTTTGATCTTAAAGTTTCTGTCTTTGGCTTACAGTTTTCGCAGCATGAAAAAGCTACTATCTACGGAAGGAGTTATGGGCTGAGGATGTTGAAGTAAACTTTAAACAGCCGGTGAAATATCTGGTCTTTCCATGTTCGTTATTTTAGAAATGTCATTATTTTTCATTCTTTTTTGAATGTATCAGTTAATGCTGAATGAGTCTTCTGCGAAATCCACTTCTTGGATTGCTTTCACCGCTTTGATGGTGTACTTTGCACTTTTCATCGTTTCTACTAGACATTCGTACTGGTTTTTAATTTCTAGAAATTGAGTAGTTAAAACAGTTGTTTGCAAGGTAACTTTTGCATGAATTACTAAAATACCAGACCCTTCAAAACTTTCCACAATCGCTTTCACTTCAGATAAAATCTTTGCATAATCTAAGGCTGCATTTTATCAGCTTCCCCATCTTGTACCGACGGGCTGAGGCGGGCAACCGGTAGTAGCGAATTAGACTTGTGTGGTTTTGTTTTTAACTGTTGCTGATTTGACTTTTGCGAGTAGCTGATCAACATCTTAAAAGTGAGATTTGACTTCTATAGCACGTAGCACGATTGTGCAATAACTATGCTACACATGCCACATGAAACAGCTTAGGATACTGAGGTTTTAGCATTGCACGTGCAGCCGCCATACATTTTGCAGCATCAGGTAATAAAAGACAGTTTCTGTTAATTCCAAAAGATCTAAAAGCATCGTCAACTGCTTACACTGGTGCTATTTGGCACACATTGTAGAGTTGGCAGTCGTACAAGTAACTGGCATAAAGTGTTTCTAGGCTTCCGACTAGAATATTTAAAAGTTGCATGCCAGATAGAGTGCTCTCACCAACAACCAGTAAAATTTGTTTGTCATGAACACCATTTTTTATCCGCCGTAACTCATCTACGCTTTATTGCAGCACTGTTTTTCCACAAGTAGTTTTCGAGCAAACTGTGATCAGTATCACGAAATAGGTTTTTGGTATGCTTATTGCTTAGCTTGTACAAAAGAATATCAGCCCACAAAAATGCCTTCGTTACCTTGTCCACAAAATTGGTGACAATGGTCCTCAAAAATGTCAGTAGTTCTGATCTGCTGCATAACGTTTTTTAGTGTTTGCATGCACTGCAATGACTTTCAACAAGAAACCGTACAGCTGCACAAATTTTGATATAATTCGTTGTTGGGACTTTTCATAAATTTTTCAAGGAAGTCTTAGAAGCACGGATTGAATTTCATATGTTTTGGTAGCTTTAACTTTTGGGTTCATTCAAAAACTAAATCACAAACTAAAGCAAAATCTATATAAATATGTCACGTCATCCTTTTGAGAGTTAATTCCACTTGTAGAATACCAAAATAGCATCTCTTGGTGAGCTTACACTCTGCACCTCCATAAATAAACTATCCACTCTTGATTCACCTTAATGAAAAGATGATCTAAACTAGCATCGTAGATGTCTCATCCCTACGATTGCCAACGTTTTTACCTAACGCAAGTACAGTGTTGCGCCTCTTAATGGTCGCAACTATTCGATTGCAACACCGTCGCACATAATTTCGTCTGACTTGGTTATTGCATCGCAATCGTTCAATTGTGACAATACGTGGGGATCTGTACTACCGTACAAAATTTGCAAACATCGCAAGTAAAAACAAAAAATAGCTTTGAAAAAAGCATTTGAAAACGGATTTATAACTCTTTTTAGTAATAAGTGAAAAGTATAAAGTTTTCGTCTGACTGTTATCAGAAGGTGACGCCAGAATGAGGCAGAGAGAAAGGCTTCGTTATTTATAGTCGGCGAGACTGTCAAAAAGTTGCGTTTCGCCATCGATCGAAATCAAAGCGCTGGTGGACTAATTGCAGTTCGTAGATAAATTCTTTTTGATGGCAAAGTGCTGGTTTTTTGTTTTTGATGAAAATAGCTTTAAGGAAACGATGTTCCATCTGGGCTTTGTGTCTACCATCAAACTTTTCAATTTGACTAGAGATGAATTTAGGCACAACTCGACGAACAAAAAGGCTGATGAGAGTAGAATAGTTCGGAGCTTGCCGAAGATATTGACCAGATTGTTTTGTTAGCTCTAGTCTCGATTGCTGTTGGTTGTACCGCGGTCGAAAGGATTTAAACGATGGTTTAGTGGTACAAAATTTCAAAATAGCTTTTGGAAACGAATTTATAACGCTTTTTAGTAGTAAGTGGAAGCTTAAACGTTTTCGTCTGGCTTTCACGAAAAGTTAATGCCAAAATGGGGAAGAGAAAAAAGTATCGCAATTTATAGTCGGCGAGACTATCAAAAAGTTGCCTTTTGCCATCTTTCGAAATCCAAGCGCTGGTGGATCAATTGACTTTTTGTTGACCTATCAAGTTAAGAATATGAAACTTACTATGTGTATCTTGAACTCTTACAAACACCCACGCTGGTCAAGCTTGCCACTCAAAAATTGACTTCTTTTAAATAACTTGCTCTAGTCATTACTTTTTGAGAAAGTAATGAGAACAAATGTTGCAATCAAGCGTCAACTATGACGTCATGTTAAACCTCGAAAGGATAACATTTTTGCAAGTTTGTAAGTTGATGACTGGCTTTTGTTTGAACAATAAATAGTTTTGCTGTGATAACAAATGCAAGTTTTAAACAAATTATCTTTGATTATGACGTCACAAACCCCCTGCTATGACACTCGCCCCAGAGAAGTGATCAATCGTTTCAAGTTCGATGTTTGTATGCCCAGTAATTTTGGAGGGGTTGGAACAGACAAACATTCAGAAACGCACGCAAAATTGGGCTTTGCAGTATACAGGGTGGGCCGTAAATAACGCACCAAAGATTTAAAATAAATTGTGATGTGAAATAATGTAAATATCTTTTCTTTGGGTATCTGTTAAATTTAATTTCAATATCAGTTACTATAACTGTTAAATTTAATTTCAATCAAAGTTTTTTAGTTATGATTTGCCTTTTAAAAAAAATTTATATCATTTTTAGGGTATGCACTTAACAATTAAAGAACGAGTTGAATTAGTGTTAATGTCTGGTGCCGATGGCGTTTGTTATTATTATCTGAATTGTTTTATATGCTTTGGTGCGTTATTTATGGCCCAAAACGTTTGTTATTATTATCTGAATTGTTTTATATGCTTTGGTGCGTTATTTATGGCCCACCCTGTAGATTGATACCAAGTTTTTTAACTTTGAAATTGCAGCGAACATGACTAGCAGCAGCACCTGTGCTGGAATGGTAAACTTACTATCGCGATTGTTATTTTATGCAGGTATGTTGAAGAACACGTCCAACGAACAGGAGTTGCCATAGAAACGCAGGGTTTTACGATCGTCACCAGTGGAAAGAAGAGGGAATCGCTCACTGTGAGTTGTTAGGGGCGCTAACGAAATTGTAATAATTGAAAGTGCTGATTTACCACGTGATGACACTGAGCAGGTATAAAGCTGTCCTTTCTACACAGACTTGTTTTGATGGTGTTCAAATTGTTTTCAGATGGATTTTGATGCTATTCAAAAATATTCCTTGGTTTGCAAACACATTAATGAAATAATTTTTTTGAACAAATCGTTTGATTCTGTGTAAGCATGCATGTTGTTACAGGGGAACGCCACATTGCATCTCTACCCACATTTAACTCCTTTGCAAGATATGAAAGGTGAGCGTTGGTTTTACTATGGGTCACAAGAAAACTTATGGTTTACGGCGACATCACCGTGTCAGACCTGCTTCGGAGTTACTCGTGTAGCCGGCACAAGGCGTTGCCACCACTGGCAGTGCAACCAAGCTTGAAAGTGCAGTAAAATATCTTTACAAGACAACTATTCTGAATCTCTGTGTTAAAAAATGCAACTGGGAGGCAAAGGAAGCTAAGTCCACCTACCAAAAAGTAAACTAAAATTCAAAAGAAAGCTGTTATGAAAGTAATAGATACATCGTTTCGCCATTCAACACGACTTTTGATTGTGGTTTTCAAACAGATAGCCCTAAGTTGTTTGGTAAGTAGAAATGCCTACATGTTTGCCACAGACGCATTCACTCTTGCTCCAGGTTCATTTATGATTTGGATTCTGGCATGCCGGCGTTGACTTGCTCCCTCAATCGCTCTGCTAGCTCCTTATGTTAATCAGATACTGATTGACCCTAAAACGAATTATCTCCCTCAATCGCTCTGCTAGCTCCTTATGTTAATCAAATACTGATTGACCCTAAAACGAATTATTTGCTAACTTATTGCATTGCAATAGGTGTGATGGATTATATGACTACTGAAGTGACCACTTCAAAGCATAAGAAGTTCAGTCTCGTTACGTTTATTGATACGCCAGGACTGGTGGATGGTGACATGAAATATCCATTTGATGTAAACAAAAGCATTTTGTGGATTGGAGAAAATATCGCCGATTTAATTTTTGTATTTTTTGATCCGATCGGGTAAGGATTGTTTGGACGAAACATTTTAGTAGTCTGGTTGCAATTATGAACTTCAGTTCCTGTGACATGGTAAATAACTGAAGCACAGTGCTGCCAATATTAATTGACAATGTTGCATGGTTCGGCAGCTATGACTTCAACCGCGTTGAGGTGAGAGTCATCTTTGTGCATCATCATCAATGTCAATCGGCCGAGCATGTCATCTGTCTGCTGGAATGATGTTCATTTTTGTTCAGACAAGCTCTGTGCAAACGAACTCTGAATATCGTTGAGAAGTTGTGTGAGAAGCACGCCGATAAAATGAAGTTTTATTTGAGCAAAGCTGATGAAGCAGGACACGAAAGCGATCGACAGGTGAGGACTCTGATAAGAAAACTGATGCATTGCTTTTCTGTGAAACTAGCATCGCTGCAAGAAACAATCTGATTGAATGAATACGTGATTAATAACACAAGCGCCCCAAGTCGAGTTTAATTTATCTAAAATTTTTTGTTATTCCTGATGCTCAAACTAAATTTTTTTTATTGCGCCAGGGATATGATGCCCTTTGAATAAGTTGATTGGCATTGGTTCATGACCAACAGTAATACTTCTGGTTCATTTCAACAGCATCATGAGACCCTTTGCTAATTTATCAGTCAAACATAGCAGCTGAGTCAGCACAGCTCTGATGCAAACCAGCCTTGTTGCTCTCTCTATGACGATGCATGTCACGTGATTTCATGAATTATGACGTCATGCTTTTCAGCGAGTAATGATGCAGATCGTTCAAGAGTTGTGCAAGCGTCCGAGTTTGAACAGGACCGGTTTCGAAATGCCGACCATCTATGTGCCAATCCTCGGCAAACAGAGCCGGTGTGTCAATCAAATTGAGTCGGTGAGTCGCTGTTACACCAGTGCGTATTGTGACGTTACGTTTGTCGCGTGTTAGCTGTATATCCTGTAGCAGGAAACATTGAGCGCTGAATAAATCAGCTTTGTGTGTAGACCTGCTTCGGAGTTACCAGTGTTACTTGTGCAGCGCATGCAAGCAGGAGAAATCGATGTAAATGCCTTTCGCAAAGGCACAGCTATGCCGACATAGAAAGATCGATTATGATGCTTGTTGTGCGGAAACGAAGGTCACGGATGCTTTTTGTTTGACCGGTGTTGTTGTTCAGGTGTGCAAGGACATCGAGAAGACGATCAACGCCACCATCCAGAACACTCTGAACGCGCTCGAGAAGGACTGTGATGAGGTCGCGAATAAAATCGCTGCTCTAGTGGAAGAAGATAAGTGAGTGTTTGTGAAAGCTACTCGGGATACAGCAAAACTATTCCTGTCCATTTTTGAAAAGCTCCACACCAACTGTGCATACCCCTCACATTCTTGCCACAGTCCATCTCTGGCGGAGAAACTGAGGTAACATGGACCTCTGTGTTGTTGTAATTCCCCTGAATATGATTGCGACAGTAAACCACAGTTGATCTGGATTCTGTGTAACCAACGAATTTAACCGGCGCGATGGTGTAGTGATGAGAGCGTTTGCATCGCAGCCGGTAGGCCTGGGGTTCATTCCCCTTGTCGAGTCATACCAGAAGACTTTGAAATGTGGTAGTCCTAGCTTCCCTGCTTGGCGCTCAGCATAAAAAAGGGATAGTGTGGAGAACAAGCCGGCAAGCTTGCTTGTTGTGTCCTTGGGCAGGGCTTTTAACGGGACGCCTCCACCTTTATGTGGCAGACAGGTGGCCCACCCGTACTTCACCGGATTACAATTGTGAAGTTGCTAACCCAGCATGTCAGACGACTCTTGGGTACCCACCAGTGGCAGTCCGCCTTGTTGATGGTTGGGCTACCAGTCACTCAAGAACTGGTTCGAAATGGGCTGCCATCTTTCCCCTAGCCTAATTTGAATTAGGTTGACAGCATGAACCTGAATTGCCTTTCATGCGGTACCTCCATCCCGAGGAAGAGGAGGGGTAACCACAAACAAACAATTCATCCGGATGATCTGAGTTCGATTGTTTGAAGCCTGACGTTATTTCGATAGCAGGATATCGGAAAAAATCTAAATTAAACATGTAGTTAAGCTGCTCACCCAATGCATTGTAAAGGCTGCTATTCGGCTCTATCAATGCCGATCTATTTTATTAGTGGTGGGGCCATCAGCCTGCTTATCCTTGTCTGATTTGAAATGTGCAGTCGTTTTTCCCTAACCTAATTTGATTAAGTTTGCGGTGTGAATTTGAGCTTTCGTTTCATGCTGCGCTTTTATTGCAAGAAAGAGTAAGACTAAACGCGTGCACGCAATCACACACGCACGTACGCTCACACAAATTTTGAAATAGAAATAATATATTATTATGCGGTACAATACAAACTTATGCTGTTACACAGGGTAGGGCAGAAAAACCTTCCACATTTAAAAGTATTGCTATGGCAATGCTGTTGCAGTTGGCCACATAGCTGAAGTAAATTTATGTTGTTAATGAACTGCCATTTTGTTTTCCTGAGTGAGAGATTAAAATATCTAGTAATTTCTTAACTTTTTTTTGAAAAGTTTTGAAATCTAGATTTGGCCTGGACAGGTGTACACCGTGCATTTACTATGGAAAGTTTTCTCATTAACGGAGAATCTGTAACTGCAACCATAAGAAATTTCAGAAATCATTTTTAACTGAGCAGGCACAACCCTGTTCCTGATCGAAAATGTGCAGTGCTATGGCCCAAAAATTTAGAGCTACAGGCTTAGCACTCAAGCGGAAACCCCCTGGAAGACCAAGAAAGGTTCCTATTCCAGAGAACATTTAAATTGTTAAAGAGTCCGTTTTGCGATCTCCAAAGCGTTGAGCTCGTAAGCATTCTGCTGCATTGAGTCTTTCTGTTCCTAGTGAGGACGAACTTCGCATTGTGATTTAAAGTTTCGTTCATAAAAGCTAATGATTGCTCAAGAATTGCTGGAACGAGATCGTGGAACTCATGTAGCCTTCTGTATAGATATTCTTGAAAATGTTCCTACTAATGCTGTTCTGATTACCAGTGACGAAGTTCGCTTTCATATATCTAGTTTTGTCAACAAGCAAAATTCGCTATTGGTCAGGAAGCAACCCTAGAGAGCTACAGGAAAGGCCGTTTTACATTGAGCTAGTGACAGTGTGGTGTGCAGTTGGGAATTTTGGAGTTTGGGAGCCTTACTTTTTTGAGGAGGAGGACAAAGCGGCTTCAGTTACTTCAGCTCATTATGTGCAGATGCTGCAAAACTTTTTGAAGCCAAACCTTCAGGATCTCGGGAAATTGCAACGGTACGGTTTCAACAAGATAGAGCAACTGCCCGCACCGAAAAACTTCGATCGATGTTTTGGGAGGGCTTTTTCCAGCCCATTTGATTTTTTTTGCGTGGTGCTTTTGAATGGTCAGTACGTTCGCCTGATCTTTTACCTTGCGATTATTTTCTGTGAAGTTCTGTTAAGGTATAGGTGTACAAGTACCGACCAACAACCAATGATGGACTGAAATCATCTATTCGCCAGACAGTAAACGAAGTTCTACAAGAAATGACTAGTGGGATGATGGACAACTTTAGGAATCGCTTACAGCAGTGTATCGCAGCTCGAGGGCGCCACCTTGGGGACGTCATGTTTAATACATAGTTCACACAAAATAGCTGTCATATAGCGTTGTAAGTATGTAATAAAAATTACAGTAAAGTTTTTTCTCGCCTATTTTTTGGGAATATAAAATGTGGTAGATTTTTTTGCCCCACCCTGTATTAGACGTACTGTAGTAGCCATTTAATTATGTAGCAGTTGCAGCGAGGGGTAATTTTGTAAAGGTTTATATTTATGCGTAGTTGGGGTTACTTTCTATGAAGTGGTGCAAAAGAGATTCAAGTGGGTTCTAATTTACCGAAATTGTTTTTAGTGTTCGCACTGCTCATGTCAAGTATAAGTGACCCCAATTCTTAACTATGCTATCAATCGTGAATAGTTATGGTCTGCATAACTGCAACCTGGATTGCAGCATGCAAGACAAACGCTCGGTGTGTAAAAATAATCGAGAAACAAAAGCTTACGTCTTACGTGATATCAATTAACCAGTTAATCAGAAAACATGAATTTCTTGCCACTAGAAATAAACTGTTACTTTTTCTTTTAGGCTTGGCCCTCATCCTGCATAATCACGGCTGACCACATATTTCTATTTTTAGCATCTTCAAGTGTTAAATTTCTTGTTTTAATGTCATTCCTCACCGTCTCCCCCCACGCTTTGTTAGGTCTTCCTCTTCTAACGGTTCCAAAGATTGTCTCCTCTCGCACTCTTCTCGTTAACCTTTCGACATTTATCCGCTTAAAATGTCCCGACTATGTCAGACAGATTTTCATGAATATCGCAAACCTCTGTCCATTCTATTAGGAAACTGCTGCAATTTTTTCCTTAAGTGTCGTGCCACACACATTTGCTCGATGCCATAATGAGATGGGATGCTATAAAGAAATCAGCTATTTTGAGTTCTGAGAAGGGCAACTTTTATCTCTAAAAGCAAAGATTCGAATTAACCGAAGCTTTTATTAAGAAACGATTCAGAAATTTTTGTAGATGTGAAACGCAATCAGCAAATGTTTCAGTGTTGCACTTTTTGCACATGCGCACCAAATCGGTCAAAGGTTAAATTAGGATGATTGAAATGCGTAAAGCAATGGTTGCGTGTGCGCGTGGTGAGGCGATGTTTGTATTAGCCGAAGGGTCGCCACTGTAAAGAAACTTTAGGGTCTTATGCATTGCGTGGGATCAGTTTTGAAAATTTAAACTTTGATCCCGTTTGAAGTGGGTTCAATGAGGACATGGTGTATGTTGAACTCTACCTATTGTTTACTAGCTTCGCATGTGCACACAATCGCCGCGCAAAAGGCAAGGGCTGCCTCTTTTTCTTCGCTGCCATCTTCCTGCCAGCCGTCATGCTCGCCAACTTCCTTGCCGTCGCTCTTCCCGAAGAAGTGCTGAGGAGTTCGTTGGGAGAGAGAGGCACGATGACGCTCAAGTCGTACACGGTGAGTGGTGTAGCAAGAGGTTGTGGGACTTCCGCGCTTTACCTAGTAAAAATAAGGGCGTCCACCCAACATATAAAAAAGGGTTGTCGGAAACTCACCAATGACAGCCCACCTTGTCGGTTTCAGGGTTGCCAATCTGCGATTTTTTATAATTGGTTCGAAATAAGTTGCCGTTCCCCACTACCTTAACTAGGCAGGCTTACGGTTTGGATCGTATCGTAACTGGTTTATGTCGTGTCTACTTAAGGAAGAGGAAGGGTAAACACAGGATGTGGAAGAAACTAATATTGCAAATGCACCGCATCTTGGCTCAGCCTGGGTTTAAACGAAAACAGTTCCTCTCTGCGAACCGCGCTCTTGCTTAGCAACTGCTTGACGATGATCAAGCGTTCTTCGCCATTTCGATGTTCACTGCATTTAATTGAATGGCAAGTTGTTTCTGTGTAATTATTTACGACGCTGTGCTCGTGAGTCGCGCTCTGCATCAGTATTGCTTGCGCATCCTCATTGCTACCCGAGAAATCTTTTCGGCCATACCTGAAGTAAAGCAACCGCAAGATCAGTGCATTTTTACCACTACCAGGGTGAGTGCTTTTCGTAAAACCCTGTATAGTGGGCACTGAACCTGAAACCTTACTGTCGTGAACAATCCATCGATCAGCCGAGTCACGTCATCAACATTTTATCTTGTTCCAGTCTCCCGTCTCCACTTTTTGGTCCTCTATTCCCGATCAGTATTTCTGGCACACGTGCGCCGCCTTCCTGCTTTTAACTCTTTTGCTTGTCATCGCGGCTCGCATGGTCTCGCGATCGATTCCCACCATGTCGTGGAGGAGGAAGAAGAATTTGTTGCATCGTCGCGACTTCGTGCTGACTGACGTCAAAAAGCAAAAGGTCAGTGATTGTTGTTCCGCTACGTGGCAGTGGTGGGCAGAGCACGTCGAATACTTCGCTCCGCTGATGGGCGTTTCCGTTAAAAGTAAATTATCCTGAGATTTATCGCAAGGTTAACCATCACCGTTACCGGCTTTAGATAATTATTTGTGCTCTATATTGATTCCTAAATTCGCAAACACTTGGACGGCGCGGGGTACCTATAGCTTTTTCAGCTTTTGTTTGTAATTTTTATGCCACGAGTTGCCATTAGCGGTTATTACTGATTTTTGTAATCGTCGACGTTATAGTCTCAGTCTTAAGCACTTTCTCGTATCTCGGATCATTGAAGGACAAAGTTGACGGACAAAATCACTGAATTTCATTGTTTTCGAATTTAGAGACCAAATTGTAACTGCAGTATTTCAAAAATTTTAAATTACTGTATTTCAAAAATCTCCTACACAGGGCTACAGGCACTTTCGATCAGCAGTGGGATTAATGTTGAGGCCGCTTATGAAACTGCGTTTACTCAATCATGATCTGAGAAAGTGCAATGACCTGAGCAGTTAGGCGCCGCAACAGCAGATAATGACGTGTTTTGGGGAGGAAATGGTAAAGGCAGGCTGTTGTTGAACGCTGGTGAGGAATATATTGAAAAAATGTGGAACACCCGTTTCTGATCTTAGCATTACTGAAACATGTTTTTCTTGACTTTACTATGGATACAACCAGGGGTGTAGAAGCGGCTATTTCCTCAACCGCTTCCACTTCCATTGACAAAAAACGAAAAAAACGACCGTTGACAAATTTTTTTAGCTTTTGTGTGTGTGTGGGTGGGTGGGTGTGTAGCCTGCCTTCTACACTTTATGATTTTGAGGAGACAAAAATCTATCCATATATTGCTCTTACTTTGCCTACTTCGCTTGGGCTTATTGTTCCCAACTACTCTGTTTCTTTTTCTTAGATGTTAGAACTGGTGTTGAATGTAGAACAGTGCTCTTCAACCTTTTTGTCATCGTGGAACCCCTAATGTACTTTCGAGTTTGTCACGGAACCCCCATTAGCAAAAATTTAGAAATCACTAATTACTTGTATAAAAATCTAATATTTCGTCACTACATTTCACCAAAAAATAAACACTTCAACAAATAGACAGTTATTACAAGTTCTTTCACTACTTACAGCTACTTTTACAACAGTTAACCTAATGCTTCTCAGATCTAAACCGTATGACCATATGTTACAGCTCTCGACAATAACCTCTGTCACGAATAAGTAAATTTGCGTTGCAAGAATAGTTTTCATATAAGTATAGATGTTGTAATTTTTCGTTTTCTGTCGTATTATTTAGTTCGCTCTGCTATTGATCGAAAAAGACCTCTTTTTCTTCGCATTTAGATTTGCTACAGACGCGCCTCTTCTGACGTTATAATGGTTGATTACGTAGTTGAGTTCCAGAGTAATCTAGTGCAGGGGTGTCAAACTCGTGGGCTTCTGGGGGCCACACTGCATGTTGGCAATCGTGCCGAGGACCGCATGATATTTTCGATTTGGAGATCACCACTTCTCAGGGCAACGGTTTCTGTAATGTAGCACGCAGCAAGGTCGATCTCCAAAAAAAAAGGTCATCACCTCTTCAACATCTCACGCCATCGCCCTTCTTCAGGCATCGTTATTCAGAAATCGAGTTCTGTGGCACGAAGCGAAATTCATTAAGAATTTTAGAATCGTCTCGCGGGCCACATTGAAAGGTTCCGAGGGCCGCGAGTTTGACACCCCTGATCTAGTGAATCTTGCTTCTTTGAAGGTTTTTGTTTGCCGGTTACGTAACTTATTAGCGATGTTTTTTCTGTATCACGTGATGTTGTTCTGGCTTTTTCAGAACGCACCCATTTATATATAAGGAGGTTTTTACGACTGAGTAGGAGAGAGAGTGGCAGTGTAGTAGAGAAAAAGGCGTGTTGTTCTTTGGTGATTTGTTGTGGATTTTTATTAGTGACGAGAATTAAACGGTTGATCAGTGGATTAAGTTTTGGTTGGTTTCTGGTCGTTATATTAAAGTGGTTTAGTTTCTGTGTTCGACGAGCGAAGGAAGTCAAAGTTTTAAAATGTCTTGTTAATATATTTGCTCTGTTCTTGATCAAGAAGTGTGTGGTTCAAAGTATTTTAGTGGAATCTAATCTTTTCCTAGCTATTAAGTTGCAGCCAGACTTAATTATGCGATTGATACTACAAGTCGCCTCAATTTTAAGAATGTAGTTAAAGTTGAGATAGAACGAAAATTCTATTGCACGCGACAGTCTGTCGTCACAACAACAAATTACACGATATAGCGCGAATTTTCTTTCTCTATCCTCAACTAACTCTGACTTTGAGTTAACTTTAACTCTAATCATCAATACAGACCTTCTGTCCGTCCCCACGACACGTATTGACTTTAATCTTTCTGAATAGTGAAATGCGAAATTTCGGTCGTTTATATAGTTGACCCTCGATTTAGCGGACTAGTGCGGACCGGAGTCTGTCTGTCACTTGAAAATGTCTGTTGCTGAGACACATGCCGCAGGTTACCTGAAAAATGCTCTCTACCGGTACAATATGGCATATTTTGTGAACATATCTGCATATGGTAATTGGTAAATTTCGTGGAGAATATAAACAAAACACTCAGGTATTAAGTTTTTTTGTGTTTATTGTTAGCTGTCATTGCGTAGATGTGTATCTTACACTAATTCAAATGTAATTAGTCAGAGTTGGAGATGATCATTGGCAGATCTGAGTCGGAGGCAATTATTGCCTGGATGGCAGCTCCTTTATTACAGGCAAAATTCACACGTTTAGGTTTTACTAATTGTTTCGGCATCTTGATTATGTTCTGAGTAACGTGTATTGATGCTTGCACAAAGGCAGAGAGATGTAGGGTGGAGTCCTGTACTAGATATAGACCATCCATTGTTCAAGAATATTACATGTGCTGTTACGTATCAGGGCGATAGCGAGCAATACTTTGTTTACAAGCAATGCACAAGAGAAACAATACAACGCTGTGCTTCTGCAAACATTTTAACTGCAATTACAATTTTGAAAATTAAGATGTCTGGTTTTATTAAATTTTAACTATTTTTCACAGTCCGTTGCATCCGAAGTCCGTTAAACCGAGGTCCGTTAAATCGGGGTAGTTATAAATAGGCATAGTAGACATAGTACAGGCATAGTAGGCATTGTACAGGCATAGTACAGGCATAGTAGGCATAGTACAGGCATAGTAGGCATAGTACAGGCATAGTAGGCATAGTACAGACATAGTAGGCATAGTACGATGTGACGATGATTTTTAGTTGTTGAAGTCCGCCTACTACTAAATGTAAAGGACAAAATTTGAACTTTACATTACATGCTTAAGTAGTTCACCAAGCAATGAAATGAAAACGGCTGCTTGCGGGACCTAGGAAACAGATGTTTAGGGATCTTTGCAACACTGTGTTGCAAAATAAAATTTAACAATCGCACGTGGACATGGTGTTTTCCAAAAAAAAGGTCATCTCCCTCGCTTTGGGCGGAAAATGCGTCTATGAAGACTGTCGAGCACTCATGTCACATCGCTCTCATCTCCAAACTTCCACATCTGCATTTGAATGAGGTAGTATCAATCCTTGCTTAGGACAATTCATGAGATCTAAAAATGGATTCTCTCCAGAAGCATTTTTGAAATCCTCCACTTCAGCCCAAAATTTCTCTGTTCTGTGTTTTCAGCCCAACATTATGTTTGAAAAATATTAGATAAACTCACTAATACAACATTAGCCTAACAATATTGCATAACCTAAAACAAAAAAGTAAAGGAAAACAAGTTAATCTCCCTCCTTTACTATTCTTTATGACACTACTCGACTTAAAGATTTCCCTCTAGATAATATCTAGTACGTTAAAAAAATATCTAGACTTTCTAGCCATCATCTAGTTTCCCAATTATACCTCTAGGCCTTACAAAAAATATCTAGATCTAGCTATAAAACATCTAGAGTGGCAGCCCTAATCGGATCCCTTTTAATAGGAGATCGGCTTGAAAATGCTAATTAGCAAGTAGCAACTTCTATATTTTATAAAAGTAAAAATTAATTTTTTTTTGAAAGGAAAGAAGGCTTTGTCACATTTGTGCGACTGGTTTTCAATCGCACACCTCTCCTACTATGCCTACTTTGCCTGTACTATGCCTACTATACCTGTACTATGCCTACTATGCCTATTTATAACTACCGGTTAAATCGAGGGTCAACTGTGCAGTATGTAAAGCGGGCAAAATTGAAATTACTGACGCACTATTACGTAACAAAGGGAGTTAAGCAAATTCAGACGTTCTTAAAGTTTAAAAAATGGCGTTGCATCACAATCTGCAACTTGCTGTCACAAGATTCCATTACCAACTATTTATATACACGGAACACCATTACATACAAGAAATCAATATACTGAAATGAGAAATAAATACTATAAATAAACAAAAATCTTCGCGGTCCCCTTAAAACTCACCGAACACAACTACTTGTTTTGCGGAACCCCTGTTGAAGAGCGCTGATGTGGAATGATTAAATTGTTTCCGTCGTGAGTAATTTCTTTTTCAACGCTTTCAACCCCTAACCAAGGTTAGTTAAGTTTAATCAAATCATCATTTTATTGGCTACGTTTCATTGTCCAACTACTTTTGGTCACCAACTGCACTGAAGAGACCTGATAGGTCGAAATAGTGTCACTGTCTACCTTTTTCTGGTTCTGCGACAATTCAAAGTCGTGGCAATTTAAAGTCGGAAATTCAAACCCTAACCTTAAACGCGACTTTGAATTGTTGGAACACCCCTTTTTCTTACCCGTAATCGATAGCCTATACAATATGATGCTGGTTATACTTTTTCTCGTTCTTTCACGTTACTAATATCGCACTTTCATTCAAACTTTTAGTACTTCACCTTTCACTCTACATCGGGAAATGGACAAAACTTTTTGGCCAAGTTACTCTTTTAAGTCAAATAACTTATGTGGAAGCGGTAAAATTTTTGCGCTTCCGTTTCCACAGAAAAAGGACCGCTTCCACATCCCTGGATACAACCTTTAGCGAACTGCAAGTAAATATAGCGCTGTCCAGTCGGCTAGCGTTTCCGAATATAACGAAACGCTAATATAAGCGGAAGTGTGTCATGACCGACCGCTTTAAGTACCGAGGAATTTAATCGGCGGAGCATAAACGCAAATTAAGATATTTTCGTTGTCAAGTCGGGGAGGGAGAAGCACTTAACAGTGCTCCCCGTAAATATGTAGTGAAAAAGAAAGTTGCAACTCGAAACCATGGTGACGTCACAATGGTTTCGAGTTGCAACTTTCTTTTTCATTAATTTTTATTTGTTTTTCAGGAGTCTTTATACAAAGATTATCTCAAGCAATCAGTCGCAGCTCACGACATTTGATCTTCTACTTTATTTATTTGAAGCTTAAGTTAGATTGTATTGGTGTTAAATGCTCGTACGACGTCGCAGCTTCGTTTTTCTAGACTTACTTAACTTTCGCTTCGTGTTGTTAGGAAATGTACTTTTTTGAAGCCTTACACAATTACTTTCGATCATCTTTAATGTAGTTTCAAATTGTTTCTTGAATTACAACATGCTTTGGTTCGATTTGCAATCCTATATTTTTGAAGTAAGTGGTTACTTGAACCATGCAACTCCAGAGTTCTTTCGTGTTTGTTATGTAATTAAAAGCATCTCAATTTCTATTAAACATTGATTGCGTAGTAATTTATGTGATTGATTTTGTAACTAACAATCGTTAGTTGACGTATAAGAAATCAAATAGTGTCGAAAATTAAAAAAAAAAATTTCCTAGTTTAATTGAATTGGATAAAAAGCGAATTTGCATGATGTTATGACAGGGGTGTGCAACATTTTTTGAGACCGACCAATTTGAACTCGCAAAATATTTCGCGGCCTAGCCACAGAGTAAAAAGCAAACACTGACGTAAAACTGTGTTTTGCATGAAGTATAGAAGACTGTGTATTGCATGTTGGACAAAAGGCCTTTATTTTTAAGCACTGGCTGTTGCACTTTTTGGGGGGAGAAAGGGTTTAATTTTCACGAAGGAATCGATCAGTGCTGTCACTGATAGTGGTTTTTGTTTAAAAGTTAGTAGTTTGTAAAATCTCAAAAATTGTACACCAGTTGAGCTAAATTAACTAAAGTTTGGACAGTACTGTGATAATACTAATACAATAACAATTTTTGTTTTGAAATGGAACTTCTTTTAAAATGTAGTCCAATAATGTCAATAACCCTGAAATCTACCAATTAATGATTTTTATTGTAGCTACTACTGGTTTCGTAGGCCACCATTTGCAGATTAGCTTGCACCTGGTTACGTCGAGTCTAAGCAAAGGTGAGCACTATCGTACATCCTGCATTTACCCAACCATTGAGGATTCTGATAGAACTGTAACTAGCCTTGTTACCTTAGCTCTTAGGCCATTACCACGAGATATTCCTGGACCACCGTTAACATTAAGTAGCCGATAAGTTTTTCAGCGGCATAGGAGCCATTGAATAGTCTCAGCGATAGGTTAGCTTGAATTAAACTAGCGAATTCCTGTTTAACTATTGGTGCAGTGCGATATAGCCTTGAGTGGGATTGGGTGGCAAGGTTTGCAGTGCAATTATTGTGTGATTTTGGCTTGCATTTAAGATTTACTGCTGCAGCAAAATTTTCATGCTGGAGTGCTATGCGATTCCACTTTTTGCTTAGTAGGATAATGACGCTTTAGTAATTTTTTACACCAAGTATCCTGATTTAATTTCAACGTTAACACGAACATTTTGGAACAAGATTCTGACCAGAAGGCAGTCAACAGACTTTACTTGCAATATGACGGCACACACTGGTGGTGAAGCAACACAAGCATTACTAAACGACAAGTAATGATGCTGTTAACCAGTGGTGTCTAACCTTTTTAGCAGGCGGGCTAATTTCAAACCTCTTGAAATCTTTACGACCCACTAAAGACTTCGTAATGCATACAGTTTGTAAGCAAAAATAAGCTTTAGCTGGTGGCAGTTTTGACCCAAAAAAAAGGTGAAAACTTTTTTATGTATCAATGCTTTCAAAGCAAGCTTTTATGCCAAATGAAACGTTGAAAAACCAATTTTGGAAGATTGCAATTGACAGGTCGAACATCTAATTTACGTGCCACAAAATCTTTCCGCAGGCTGCACACTCTTGCTGCCAACTATTTAAACATTTAATTGCTGTTCTATCTAGATTTTGATGCTTTATTTAGTGGTTTTAAGGATGTGACCAGAGGCAACACTGGAATCGATAAGTTTATCTTCAATGCCGGGCCATAAAATATTACGTCACCAGTCGCAAGTTGCGCACTTTTGCTCCAAGTAAAAAAGAAATTTAGAGTAGCCACAAATAGGGGCCTCAAGCAACCCCTGCCCGCTCTCCGCGTAACAATGGCATTGTACCAAACCATTAGATTGTACTAGTACCTACACACCGTGGGTAGCTCATAGCATGCATAACTGCATATTCGTGCCAAGATTGGAAAATCCAATCAAGGGTTTTCATAATCGACGTCGTTACATCACCACACCTTACATAATTAAAAACAGCCAATAGCATGTTCGTGAAAGCAGGCTTTCCCGCCCTACAAAATGCACTTTTAGCTTGCAATAAACACGTGTCAAGCTAGTAAAGGATGAAGGCAATTGGTTTGATACGCTTGTTTTAGAATAGCTGCATTTTTACGTTAAACAAACGCATTACATAAAATGAGTAAATGAAAAAATGAAGCCAATCCACCACCGAACGAATAAGCAAAGCGACACCTGCGAATAACTTGCGCAGAACAATAAACAGTCATAAGCTGTTGAAAACACAAATTGTTAGAACGCAAGGTAAAAACTAGAAAGTAATGGCACGGTAACAGGAAGGTTTAGGGCACCATCACAAGGCGAAACGTTACACTTGCCTTTTTCCACATTGTTTTATCCGAGCCTGTTCAAGGTCCTTTTAATAAATGCTTTCGATATTACATTGTTCTAAACCTCCCACATTTTTGGAGCTATTTAATGATTGCATTTACCTATAAGAAAACGATCAATCAATATATTGACAAGGGGTCTTCGAAAAACAGTCAATTTGTTACCGAATTAATACGTAGATCAGATTTTGAAGGCGCAGCACAAGGAGAGAATAATAAAAGTATCTAGTATCAAAGAATAGAAAAACAATGCTGTTTGACGAAAAAATTGATGCAACCATCGTTGATTACCCGCTCAAAAAGACTATACGAAGTTTGTTACAACATTGCAACTTGTTTGGCAAAGTGCGAACTTGTCAGAAAAATTATAATACACATAATGAAATATGGTAGCAAAAAAATTAACCAGTTTTTCTAGATTACACACCAGTATCTTATAGACTGAGTCATGAGAAAAACGTGGTAAACCTATATCAAATTAACCTTTAACAATTGACAAAGTAACACTAATTCCACGAAGTTTGTTTGCAAGTTGTTGAACGTTCAAAAGGCAGAGAACTTTCATTAAGTAAGAAAGAACACACTGAGAGTGGAGGAGAATGTTTTGTGAATAATATATGAACACCAACAAATAAATTAAACTGCCTATATTTCTAAGGTGAATTCAGATTTGGTTTCAATATTCTAAGAAAGCCTCCAACTAAATGCAGGCTACCGGTTACTAAAACTTGAAGATGCTTTGTTGCAGTACTCTCTGATACACAGGTTTCAGAGGCAGGTGGATTAATGGTCATTTGTAATGAACGATCGTGAAGTTTCATATCCCTGTCTTTTGACAACCAACAAACTGCATCAGCAATACTTGCAAAAACCAAAGAATTTGAATGGCTGTTAGCATGGTGATGTGACTGACTCAGTGCAACCCAATCATTGTGATTTGCAACTGCATTCATAAGTTGATTTTCCACTGACACTGCAAGATTATTTTGATCATTTAAATGTGAAGTACACAATGTTGCAATGTTGGGAGTGAAAATACAAGTGGAAAAATTACAAAACTTTAAAATTGACAAAAACTCAAGTGCACTTCTGCCTTTAGTAACATTGAAGGCTAATATTTTAGTGCATGGAGTTTTCAACTCATCTTCTTCATTTGCAGCCTCTTTATTAAACCACTCAGCAGCACATTTTATACTTTGCTGAGTGTGAGCCCCATCCAAGTAAAAAGTGATTGATTTAAATTTGATAGTTTCAGCTCGTCCACTCCATTGACAGGAGGACAATCCTTTTATGAAATTACTATTCAATAAAATTGGTGTTGCCAACACATTGTTGTTAAGCCAACAATAAGCCAGCTGCACAGCAAGAGCAGCATTGATTTTCTGATAATCTCCAGGCAAACTAAGATTTATATTTTCTCGATGCCAGTAACTAGTTAAATCTGGAACAACATGAAGATGGGTCTTTAATTCTTTTGCTCGATCATGCAGAACTTTCATTGCTTCATCTGGCTGTTTAATAGTAAATGCTGGAACATTTTCTTTAAATATTCCTGCTTTTTGCCATGCAATAGATTCCAGAGTATTACCCAATACATTGACATGATCAATTCCTAATGAGGTGATGCCACAAACAGCGGGGTGCTTTATTACATTTGTGCAATCATAAGCCCCACCAATGCCAACCTCTAACACAACTGCATCAACTGCTTCGTGCTTGAAAACATAAAACGCCATGGTTGTAAGAAAATAAAAATATGATGGCATTTTGATTGCATAATCATCTTTAGAATCGTCTAACATAACATACACCTTCCAAAAATAATGGGCAAATAAATCTGGAGAAATAGGCTCACCATTGATTCGAATGCGTTCTCGAACTTCCACAAGATGAGGAGAACTAAAAAATCCAGTTGAATATCCACTGTGGCGCAAAATACTTTCAACAAATGCACACGTTGAGCCTTTGCCTTTCGTGCCAGCTACATGACAGATCCTCATCTTATCAACATCTGCATCAGTAACATTAACTCTTTTCAGAAACTGCTCCATTGCAATTAAACCCATTCCTTCATACCTTTGCTTCAGAGGAAGCATGTCTATACATTGCAACTGGTTTAATGCTTTTACTGAGTCTTCATACTTCAAACTATCAAGCTCCATTTTGTGTTTGAATCGCTTCACACTACTGCGCAGTTTTTGAGACCATCTATAACCAACTGAGAGCATAATACTATGTGCGTTCGAATATAAACTGTTCGCAAAATTTCCGTCACGAGTAATTTGCTTAAAAATTAATAGCTTTGAACAATGATTAATTATTGCGCCCAGTAACTGACAAACTCCGCAGAAAATCCGCCAGATTACACTCGCGAAAGAGACGGTCTGTTCACATTATAAAGTGTGTTCAAACTTGTGCAAAGTGATACTGCGTGTCCATGCACCGTGAAGACAAATAGAGCAATGCATAAATGTTCCGCTTGATCAGCTTCCTTACATCCGCTCCAAAACTCTGGTACGATTTTCAATTTTATTGAGAAGCTATAAAATTCGTCAACCAGTCTTTTGTTGTTATTACCAAACCCCTTCTGAGGGATGGGGTCATGGCGGAAAACCAAATAGTTTTCCAAGACCTGGATTTCAGGCCGTAAGACAGTAAGAAGTCGCTAAAGAACCAACGGCGCAAACAGTCCGTAGCGGGACAGCATAAAGTAATGTATTTCTGATCCAGTACAATAGGCACCAGGGGAAAATAACACCAAACAACAGGATAAAAATAGTTCACACACACACACACACACACACAAGGTATTCAGCAGAGTATGAATGATGCAAATATAATTATGACGAATCTGAGTATCGGGATTATTAAACTTCCCTACCGGTACCCAGAAAAAAAAGAAAGCAGGCTAAGGAAACGACTTCCTACAATTTTGACAAATTCATCATCATGAAAACATGCCAGTGGCATTTAACTCTTTTGCTCCCACGATTACCATGTGATGATTTTAGCGTTTACATCCTTTCGCTCCCGCGAGATCATTATATGATGATTTTTTTCAACAGTTCAAAAAATTAGTTTAGGCTACTTAAAAATTGATTTGTGACTTTATCTTAAAATGATTTTGATGATTTGTTTTAAATTAAAGGTTAGTTTAAGATAATTCCAAAAATGTTTCATTTTTGTCTTAACTGTTTTTCTTTATAGGCTACTGAAAAAACTGAACTGTATTACCTGTAAATGAATTTTTAACCCCCAAAAATTTGGTTACCTAGTACAAACAGATGAATTTTATACATAAACAATGCAATAGCCAGCAAACTGTTAATATCTTCAGAAAACTCAAGTAATTAGCTTTCTATCAATACATATTTCTTAATAGTTGAGGCTTAGGATTACTTTATAATGGCTGAAAAAGAATTGGTAGGCATACTCATTTTTTCATTTTTTGTTGAAAAATTTTCCGACTGTATTTCAGAAAATTAAAATTTGTGACAAAACAAGGTTCTTTGATGCCTTTTGGCTATTTTTCCTAAAAAGCAAGGTTATTCAGCCGTCTGTATCTAAATTTTCAAAAGGATTGATCAAAAAATGAAATCTCCAAAATTTTTGATTGATAGCCGACACCAAGCGAATACTTAGAGATTTCCTACAAAAAAAGGGGGTCAACATGGTCCTGTAACGTCTTTAGCGATACAATATTCCTTTCAAATTATGTATCATCTAAATGTTTAGGAAATTTTATTTTTAGAAATATGTATTGTTGAATGGTTTTGGCTGAAAGTTATTCTATAATGACTGATGAACTTGATAAATTTCGTAGGCTTAGCCTGTTTTCAGAGCCGGTCAAAACATTCAAACGTTGAATTTTTTGAGCTTTACAAATCTCAAATTTGTGACAAAACTAATTGCTCTGGAAAATTTTGATAATTCTTCCTAATAAGCATGATTATTTAGCTGTCTATATCTAAATTTTCAAAAAGATTGATCAAAAAATAATGTCTCTAAAATTTTTGATTAATAGCCGACACCAAGCAAAAAATTTGTAATTTCTTTAGCCAAAAAAGAGGGGACAACAAGGTCCTGTGTCATCTTTAGCGACACAATATTCCTTTCAAATTACATATCATCTAAACGTTTAAGAAATTTCTTTCCCAAAAACATGTATTGTTGCATAGTTTAGGCTGAGAGTTATTTTATAATGACTGATGAAATTGGTAAATTTTGTTGGCCTAGCTTGTTTTTATAACCGGTTAAAAACACTTAAAATTTAGATTTTTTCGTTTACAAATCTGCAATTTCTATGACAGCCAATCGCTCTGGTAACTTTGTTTACTCCTAAAACGCATGGTTATTTAGCATTCAGCATCAACATTTTCAACAAAATTGATCAAAAAATAACGTTTCAAGAATTTTTGGTTGATAGCTAAAAATATTAAATGCAAAAAAATTGGTGATTCCCTTACAAAAAAGTTAGGGGTCAGCATGGTCCTATATCATCTTTAGCAACAAAATATTCTTTTCAAATTACGTATCATTTAAAAGTTTAAGAAATTTACTCTCCAAAATATATATGTTTGAATGGTTTAAATCTTAAGATATCTGTAATTCTGGGACACGCAAATATAAAATTTGTGGAAAAATTAAGGAATTTGGTGTATTTTGACCAATATTCCCCGAAACCATGATTCTTTAGCATGATGTGTCTTTTTTTTGTCAAAAATTTTTTTTTCAATATTTTTGGCTGGAACATGATCTCGGTCAAATTTCTTGCTGGAATATGATCTCGGTAGCCGGCGCAATGGGGAAGTGGATAAAACGTTCACTTTGCAGTCGGTAGACCTGGGGCTCATTCCCCTTGTTGAGTCATACCAAAAGATTTTTCAAAATATTGTTCACAGCTTTCCTGCTTGGCGCTTGGCATTCAGGGGAGGTTGTGGAGAACAAGCTGGCAAGTTCGCTTGTTTTGTCCTTGGGCAAGGCACTTAACGGGACGACCCCACCTTTATGTGGAAAACAGGTAGTCTAGTTTTCCCTCCGAAAAAAGGTTTGGTGGTAGGAGGGGCATCCGACCAAAAAACAAAAATGACATGTTATAAAAATGCAAATTATCCACTGTGGCGACCCCTCATCGGGAAAAAGCCGAAAGAAGATGAAGAGTATGATCTCGGTCAAATGTGTACAGTTGACACAAATTTAGATAACCAAAGGGTGAAGTTGAACATTAGCTAACGTTAAAACACAGTTGCCGGTTATCTGACAATTGGTAACGTGCATTCAAATCTGTCTGAGGCAAACTAGTTAGAATCTGCAAATTATGTTTAGGAATAACTTTGTATTATTTGATATCATCAGCATATTTGCTAATAACACTACGTTTTAGTTGGAAGTGAATTTTGTTTACATAGGCTATGAACAGCACGAAGCCTATGCGACTCACTTGAGAAACTCCTGATGTCATAGCTTTAGGGGAACTTTTTGAATTACAGTGGTGCCTCAGGATACGAATTTAATTCGGTCCGGAATGTTCGTAAGGTGATTCATTCGTATGGAGAAGATAGATTTACATGCAAATGGCCTAATCTGTTTCAACCCACCCAAACCCAGCTTTATATAGTGTGAATATTATATCCCCCCAGGCAAATATTAGACATTATAAGCTCATATTCAATGATACACACTTAAACAAACTGTGAGACATTGATAAAATCAGTAAAACAACAGCAACAATGCACATTGTTGTTATGAACAATTTCGTTGCAACCCACCCGAGAACAGTCGCACAGTACACTATCAAGTGTGAAACAACCACAAAAGTTTACAGTAATACAACAGATGTATAATGATGAAACAATACCGTGCTGTATTAGGTACAGTACATTAAAAAATTGTTCATTCTTATCTCAAACTTTTCGTCGAATCTCGGAACAAACATTTCTTCGAGACTCGGTTCATAACCCGAAATATTCGTTGCCAGAAACAACGGTGTGCTGAAGCACCACTGTTTTTGTCGAAACAGTTTCACTTCTACCAGTAATATGAAAACGAAACCATCCAAGAAAATTTTGTTTTATTTCAAAAGAATTTACTTTAAAATCTCACATGAGGAACGGAGTTAGCCCAAAGGTCTTGGAAAGATCTAAATAGGCAACACCAACACACTTATTTTCACCTAGGGCTGAGGTGATGTCTTCCAAACTTTCAAACAATTGGTTTTCACTATGTGATTGTGGTATAACCCTTACAATCCCGTCGGGACGTATATGTTCCAAGATATTGCATCGCAGTACCAAAGCGTACTTTGGGACAAATTCATCCAAAAGTTCAATACCGTTGGGACATATTTGTCCCACTTAAAAAAAAACAAAGAAAAAAATTAAAGAGATTTTTTGAATTCAATAAAAACCTCACTAATAACATTCAGTTGCTTAGTTTTGAACAAAATTTGCATTGCGCATTGTAACAAATCGGTATTGAAAGGGATAAACCCAAACTGTGTCCGTCTAATTAAGCAACGATCTTTCCAAAATTCCCAAATCACTTCCTGCAGACCAGATTCCATTATTTTGCACTCACAAGATAATTAAGTAGTTACAATAAGGAAGGACCAGACCGGTTTCGCCATTATTGGGGCTGTTTAGTAATGCGTATCCGACCAGCAGGGAACCTCATCACAAAACAAAAGATGTTAAGCTTATTGGACGATAATTGGAAGGATCTTTCTTATTTTCCTTTTTAAAAATAGCCACCTTATGAGCAATTTTCCATTGGGAAGGACTGGTTGCCTTATCAATGCATAGCTGAAAAAGACGACATAACTGCCGATGTAGAAAGACTCCACCAGCTTACAAAACAGTATATAGGATAATATCTAGACTAGTTGCTGCAAAATCCTTTGCTTTAGCTAAATTTTTAGCTATTAAGGCAGTTGTAAAGGTTGTAGACACCAATTCATCAGTAGTCTGGGGGAAATGCAAAAGGAACACGTGTTAGACTTGAGCACAATCTTCATAACCTTCTGTTAAGTTTTCCACACCATCTTTTATTAATGGCCCAAGTGCTGGCTTTGATTTCTGTGAAGACTGTACATAGTGCCAAAATGTTTCAACATCCTTGATGTCAAATATTTTTGTCTCAAAATTTTTGACAGCAAACTGGGTTTCTTTTTTAAGGATATTTGCACTAAAGGATGAGATTAGAAGTGTCCTGTGCTGGATGAATGCAAGCGCTGCATGAAGGATTCTTAATTTTGCCAATTCTGAAGAGAAAAAAGTTTCACAGAAGGTTTTATCCGTTGCAGCGAAGACAAGGGAGGACACAACGGGCGTGACTAGCGACAGTGATGGCAACAACTAGATATATGTATCGGCGATAATATCGCTCAATACTTTTGTATTGGCAGCGACATCGACTTCTTTTGTTTTCCTGTATCGCCAACACAAATAGCATCAACGACACTTTTAATTTACTTAATATTTTTTATTTTATTTATTTGCCATATTTACCCTCCATTCACGAGAAAGCGATTTGTATTGCTTTGTTTTGGACGGTATGTCCGCACTTGCTTGGGAGTTGCCATTTCCGAGGTTTATGGGCCACCTGTTTTCCATATAAAGGTAGAGGCGTCCCGTTCAGTGCCTTGCCCTAGGACACAACAAGCGAACTTGCCAGCTTGTTTTCCATAATTTCCCCTAAATGCCAAGCGCTATGCAGGGAAGCTGTAGATACCATTTTTTAAAGTCTTTTGGTATGACTCAACAACAGGAATGAACCCCAGGTCTACCGACCGCGAAGCGAACGCTCTAATCACTACGCCATCGCATCGGTTACTTTATTGAGTTGGTCAGTGATGACTTTAAGCAGGGAGTTAGGGGGCTGGACAAAATAAATTGATTTTATCACAGCTTTTTCCATTCTCTTTTTTTCTTTCTTTTGGATGCAGCAGAAGCATGTTTGCTATTTACACGAGGCATTACCCTGGTAATCGATGGAAATATGCCAAAGCAGAAGTTCTCAACTTTTTGTCTCGAAGCACTCCTGCATCGTTCTTCTGTTCCAAGAGCGTCGCAAGATAATTTAGAATTGTGCCAAGATATCCCACTTTATTTCGTCAAAAAAGCTTTAAACGCAGTTGTTATTTTTTTCTTAACAGCCAGTTGTAAAATGGTCAAAAACAGAAAGATGAGTAATAACCTCAAAACGGAGTAATTTTATGATTGAAGATAAAAACTAAGAACTCGGGAATATAACAACAGTTATGTAGATTTTGTTCAACAATTATCTTGCTGAAAGGGAATTAAAACCTTAAAAAATAATCTTTGTTTTCACATATTTTCAAATGAGTCACATCAAAAATGGTTTGAGAACAACTGCGCTAAAGCATATTATTGTATAAATTTTGCCGCTAAATGGCTAGGAAGTAATTTGCGAAGTTATTTTGGCAAAAAAATATGTGTCTTAGATTTTACATGCATAACACTTGTATGGATTTGTTATGAATATTTTAACCAGGGATGTAGAAGCGGTTATTTTTCAACCGCTTCCACTTCCACTAACAAAATACGAAAAAACGACCGATGACAATTTTTTTTAACTTTTGTGGGTCTGTAGCCTGCCTTCTTCTACACTTCATCATTTTGAGAAGACAAAAACCTTCATTTATTGCTATTACTTTACCTATTTCGCTTAAGCTTATTGTTCCCAACTACTCTTTGTTTCTTTTTCTTAGATATTAGAACTCACGCTGAATGTAGAACAGTGCTTTTCAATCTTTTTGTCATCGTGGAACCCCTAATGTACTTTTGCGTTTGTCACAGAACCCCCACCAACAAAAATTTAGAAATCACGAATTGCTTCCTAGAAAATCTAATATTTCGTTACTACAATTCAAAAAATAATTAAACACTTCAACAAATAAACAGTTATTACAAGTTCTTTTACTACTTACAACCACTTTTGCAACAGTTAACCTAATGCTTCTCAGATCTAAACCGTATGGCCACATATTACAGCTCTCGACAATAACCTGTCGTCACAACAACAAATTACACTAAATAGCGCTGATTTCCCCTCTCTATCCTCAACTAACTATGACTTTGAGTTAACTTTAACTCAAATCATCATTACGGACCTTCTTTTTGTCCCCAAAACGGTGATATATCTTAGTTTGTATATTTATTTGTGGCAACACTGCAATGTATAGCATCCGTAGTTTTCTTATTCTTTGTTATCATTAAAGGTATGTACATAGCAAGAGTATTCTATGAGATAAGGCAAAGAGTAGTATATACATGTAAAGCGAGCAAAATTGAACTGCACCAATCATCAGCCGCCTCAATGTGGTGGTTCGGTCCCCAACCCCGTTTGGGTTGGGTTCAAATGGCTGTTGGCTTTCCCGTGGGTCCCAGTTACCCCGGGTACCCCCCTTACACAAACCATTTTTTCGTCGTGCAGTCCCCTGAACAATCGCAGAAAGGTAGCACACAGCCTCTTTAAAATTGGCCTGTCTTCTCTTTTCTCCTGCCTTTCTCTTGCTTGTCTTCTCATCCTTCTCCTGATGAGCGGCAATGTTTGTCCTAACCCTTGTCTCGTCATTCTCTGTTCAGTGTGCGCTGGAAATGTGACCTGGCGGGGTAGGTCAGTGCAATGCTGCACATACTCTAACTGGGTTCATTTAAAGTGTTTGATTTGGTTTACTCGTGCCCTTTTTGTTTAATCTTTTTTTTAATACAATTTCGGTAGAGAGGTGACTTTTAGTATCCAAGTTGCTATTATTGCTACTAGCAGTACACCGTTGAACATATTGTTTTTGTAGGCAATTGTTTTTCTTCTTTTTTTTATTATGAAATTCTTTGTTAGCAGTGACCAGACAATTACGAAGAGCGTAGAATAAAGCTTTACTGTTTTTTGTCAGAACTATTTCAAATTACTTTATGTTTTTTGTGTTTTCGTTCAACGAAAGTTTTAATGCTGTAAATATTTGTGTATAGATCCTGATGAGGGCGAAATGTAGCGCCGAAAACGTTTGAATTGTATAAATATATTATATTATTATGTTCAACGGTGTACTGCTAGTAGCAATAATAGCAACTTTTTTTTAATGATTTTGAATGCTTGCCCGTATCTAAAATGAGTAATTAATCCGGTTGGCGTAGTTTGCCTAGCGCATCTCGCACTACAATCTATTTTAAATCTCCTTTGTTGCAGTAGCAGTAGTAGTTTGTTTTTTGTTAAGGAAGCTGGACAGCTGTTAGAATTATTTTAGTTTTCGAATAGCATATAGCTTTAGTTAGAATTTGTTCAATTAACAGCATTTTTATTTGATCTAGACTTGTGTAGCTAGTACTTATGTTCATAATCTATCCTGTCTCTGAAATCTATTTCGGCTCGCCGCTTTTGTAAGTAATTAGTTTATTAATTCGTTTATGAGCACATTATTTGTTATTTTATGTTTTAGGGTTACGAGAGAAAATACATCTACGTAAACCAAGCGAGTGTTTGAAACAGAGGCACGCGGTGTTCCCCCAAATCAGTGTTCACTACTCTCTTTTCTAAATTCAAAACTTTTGGCAGCTCTCACTGCTTGATCTGCTTTCCCTGCTGCTTTCCTGATTCTTCTAGAGATCCCACACCTACCAGCACTGTGCCTTCCTCCTCGAACTTCTCCAGCTGGTATATCTCCACTGCTCAATCTGGGCCCCTTCTGCTAATGCAGCACTCGCACCTCACCCTCGCTTTCGAACCTCTTATCCTTTTCTGCCCACTTTGTATCTTCTCCCTCTGCACTTTCATCACCGCCTCATGCCCCTGGCTGTTTCTCTTTACCTCCTACTTCCTCTTCTCCCTCACTCTCTCAGGGTTCTTCAATGGAATGCTGGGGGTCTCCAAGCCAGGAGCACTGATCTTCTAGACTTTATTACTTTATTTTGTCTCCTCCCGTTGACCTTATTTGTATCCAGGAATCTAACCTTAATTTATCTTCCTCTTACTGGATCCCTGGATTCTCTGCTCTGCGATCCGATGGCACCCACTCCCGATCTGATATTTTTTTTGTTGATGTCACAGACGCTAGCGGCGACGTCATCATTATCGTCAGGCAGGGCTTATCCTTCTATGAGCTTTCTACCTCCTCTCTTTCTTCGCTTGACCCCTACTCTGATTATGTAGAGGTCAACATCTCTCTAAACGACTTCTCTTTGCTCTCATTTCTCAATGTTTATGCTCCCACTATTCGCTTTTCTTCGAAGGATAGCAGAACCAATTTTTTTCTCTTTCCATTTTTCCCTCCTATGCGGAAGCGGTGGAATTTTTGCACTTCCGCTTCCGCTTTCACAGAAAAAGGATCGCTTCCAGCTTCCGCTCCCGCTTCCCTGATTTTAATGCAAGAAATTAAGGGGGCGCCCTTTAGCGTGATAAATCAGGTTGGGGGCCCTGGGCATTTGCTCAGTTTGCCCATATCTAAGGCCACTACTGAAGTTAGTTGTCAAGTGAGTGAGTGCAATTAAAACAGTAGCAAACTTCATTCCTTCGCTTTCAGACCTTTTCAATTGCCATTATTTCAAGGGGGCTTTGATCTTTGATCAAACGTGCTGGTTTTGTTCATTTTTTCTTGCTGCAAATTGCACCACATCGATCAAAGCTTAACAACTGTCTGTAAATAATGATATGTTTTTTAACATACATTAATTAGCTAAAACGAAATTCCAGCTTTTGTTCTATTGCTGAGTAGTAACATAATTACCACTAAGGCACCACAAAAATTCCGTTGGTAATGTCTTTCTTTGCTGTTGACAAACGTTTGACGGTTTTGTCGGCCAGAACGGCCAATATCATCAGAGCAAATTCGCAACACATTAAAAACAGCAACACATCATTATAATTTTTAAAATGTCAGTGCGCCTACGGTTTATCAGTGGGGATTGTAAAATAATTGATCATTCGGACTTGGCAGCGTTAGCCTAAATAATGGTGCTCACAAAGAATTTGTGAAGTAATTACCACTCACCGGTATATTAGGGCTAGAATTTAATTTAATTTAATCCTTGATAAACACTTTATTCAAACCTTTTTAGTAGCTTTTATCAGTTTAGTAAGATTTTTCTTTTAGTATGACTTTATTTAGCCAATTGTGATTTGTGCTTTTCAGGACTTTTTGTTTTTGATTTTTTGCAAGTTGCTCGAAAACGGTGTATTTCTTTACAGCCTTCAGCTTTTGAATGGTTGAATAATGGCTTATAGGTCAATTGCATTGATGTCCAAAATCGCCTTCACCAATCGTTTTGAAAATGTTTGAAAAGTCTTGGAGGACCAAAATTTAGTTTTTACAATGTAAAGAGATCGGAAGCAAAACAACAATTTCGGAAAATTAGAAAGATTTGTTTTTTTTTATCAGTTGCAGATCAGATCAAGAAAATTTACCCAATTTTGATTTAATTTTGTAAAAAGATTGCATTTCTTTTGACTAAACGTTTGCCATACTAACAAAAGAATAGCCTAATCCCCATTTTTGTATCTCCATTTTGCTCATGTCCAAAGAAAAGGTCTTAAACTTTAATTGTATGGAGCAAAAGAATGGCTTAAAAAAAGATTTTCTTTCTAAAAGCCCTCAATTTGGTTTGGGATATAAGTACCTTCAGCTCCCAGAGTTATCAAGAATGAGCAATGTGCGTAAAAAAAAGATTTTCATTTTTGTTTGGAGCTGAAAATAACAAAGAAGTCGATTACAAGTAGTACGATATCTCGCATAAAGAGATTTTCAACTTTGTTGTAAAACAAAAATGCCTTCAGCCTCCCACCCCCCAGAATCATTAAAAATATGCATAACAAATGGTTTTCACACTTACTTGGAGCTGAATATAGCCAAAAAGTGACGCTGAAAAACTGAATCCGCAAAAGAGTTCCCAATTTGTTTTGAGGCAAAAGTGTCTTTCCTTTCCCCCCCTCATACACAATGAGTGTTACGCCCATGAAATAAATCAGTTTTTAGGAGTGTTGCAAGGTTGATCTTGATTTGCGAGTTAATTTTTGAGAGAACTAATGAACCTATTTGTTCCGCTATGGGATAAATCAACGTCTTTTTAGTAGAAAACACTTAAAAGTTCCGCTGAAAACGAACTTTTGAGTGAGATTAGGTTAAATCTTTTTCTCAAAATAGTCGAAATAATGTTTAAAAAGAAGTTAAGTTGCAGCCACTCCATTTACTTTGGCTTCTTTACACAGTCCCTAGTTTGTCGGTATTGCCTCGAACCTTTTCAGCGCAACTTCCTACGTGCGATTGTTGCAAATTTCAAATTAGATAATTGCTAATCTTATTGTCCTAGGTTAGCTTACCAAATATAGCCTAAAAATCTCTTCTTTTTGCACATTCGCTTACAGTTAGTGTCCTAATTTTTAGCTGCATTATCAATCTTTGCGATTCCCGAAAAAAATTGCAACTTTAAGTGATAAAATGTTAGGAAAATGTAGCCTACTGATAACAAAAGCCTCCATTGAAATTCTATGTGAACAATGCGCTTTTGGTCTTCCAACAAAACTTTGAAGGGCGTCGTAATTGGTGATGACGTCGCGTACAGTTGATCTATAGAAAAAAGTTGCCGAGTGAAAAAGCACTCTTGGCTATTCGGCACTTAGCAAGGCATTTTGTAAATCGCGGAGTTTGAGGAAATTGAGGAAATACAAAAAAATAATTTTGTATTTCTAACTTTTCAAAATAAATTGATGCAAACGTTTAATGGTTTAGTGGGAGAGTTGAAACAAACGAAATAAGAATATTGAAATTTTGACCGAAAACAGTCAACTCAAACATTTAAAAATTATGAATGCCGAATCCGACGAAATACGGATCTTTGCGGAGCACCTTAGCGGGCGCGAAAAAAGCCGCTTTTGTGATTGTGCTACTAGTATTATTACAGTATTCTCATAGTAACCAACCGTGGTAATTCATTCAAAACCTTAAAAATTTTAAACCAACATGGAAATTTTGATTTTGAACAATCAATCGTAAATTCGAAACCAACCTTGGAATAAATAATTTGAGGTGTAATCTATTTTTTCTAGTTTAGTAATCAGCCTGAAATCGAAAAATTTGTCGGCAGTGTGTGTGCAAAAGTCAAATAAATGACAGAAGATACGCCATTCATGACCCCACTTAGGGAATTTTGGTGTTGGGTTTTTGGTGAAGATAATTTTTTGGGGGATCGACCTCAAATATTTTTTGGCTGGAATCATTTTAGGGCTCCGAAACTTTAACGCAAAAACAGCCTATTTAAAAATTTTTAAGATTTCAAGTTGGCAACTCCGGTGATACTTAAATGTGACTGCTGACTTGCTGCTGAAAGAGTCAATTTTGTAGATTGCCTAGGTAGGATTCTTGTGAGCTTTTATAGGTTATAAGCGCAGTAGTGGAGGCATGTAAGCGTAGTAGCCATAGCAGAAGAACTGTAGGCATATTAAACATACTAGGCCAATTGCGGTGGTGGTTCTGTAGTTGTAGGTATAGTGCAATAAGCTTACAGGCTTAGTAGGCAGAGTAACTATAGTTGGCAAAACAGAAGTAGTAAGCGCTGTAGCGATTTCAAAGATGTTATTTTGTTCCATTGCAGTGAACACCGAGTATGCATTGGGTTTCTTTCAAAAAGAATATTAAAAAAACGTTAATAAATGTTTACTAACGCTGTAACACATTTGTTTTGCAAATTGAAAATATAACTAGCTTCTTTTTTCAGTCATATTTGTGGTCATTACTGAAGTTTTTTCATTTCGATTTTTTATCTGTGTTTGCTTAATTTTACTGCACTGAATCACAGTAGACCTGTTACGCTAGTCAACAAAAATTTTTTTTCTCTAAACAAGGATGAGAATCAGAGAATGCAACTTTCTGGATGGCAAAGTGGTACTAATTTTAAATCTGGCTTTAATTTTTTTTTAGCATATCAGAACTGAAGTTGCGCGAGAAACTATTTTTTTGGGGGTGCAGGTATCCAGAACCTTGAAAGTCCAGCGATGTCTCTGCTTTTGTTAGCATTACAATGATGATGTTTGACAAATTAATGCATTGTTTATATTAATGTAGGCAGTGGTGTATGTAGAAGCTATAAAATGAGGGTAAACATGGGGTTTGGGGTAGAATATATTGGAAAAGTGACTTATTTATATTTTTTGTTTAGGCAGTGGCTATTTTGCCGTCGACGGCAATTTACCCTGAGAGACTATTTTGCCGTGAGCTATTTGTGATTGGTTAATCTTAATGACATACTAAACATGTGACTTTTGGTCGTCTCTGATTGGTCAATTTTAAAAACCAAAAAAAAAAATTTTGCACCCCCAGGTCTCAATCCCCCACCCTGTACACTCCCTTGCAGTGTACACTGCCCCGTACATTTACATACCGGGCCTGCCCCTCCAGTGTACACTGCCTTTCTTTTAAAGCTCTGGCCAGCTGAGATTCGAACCCGCAACCATGGTATCTCAAGACCAGCACTCTATCCACTACACCGCAGTGTCACTGGTGTATTAGTAGCAAATTTGGCTATATAAACACACGTGAATGATCACGGCAAAATAGATTCCAAGGGCAAATTGCCGTCAACGGCGAAATAGCCACTGCCTTGTGTTTATTAGTAGCCTTGAAAAATGCTGTTGTAATATTCTCAAACATTTTTCTTCTGGCTCCTCTCTGATATTGTAGTGCTGTTGAGTGAAGACTTAAAATGCTTGCAATACTATTACTGCTTATGTGCTTGAGTTGAATCATCATGGTATATAAAGTCCAGCAATAATTTTCCATCATACCTATCATCCCAAACTTTTTGATATCTTTCTTCCATAGCTTTAATGTCTTGATGAAACCTTTCACCATGTTCATTGCTCAGCTCCAAGATTTTTGGGAGAAGCAGCAGCATTTGGTAATTTTCCTTGGATTTCTTTCAATATTTGAATGACTTTGAGATTTCCAAATAAGCTTCACTGGTAGTCTGAGATTTCAATATTATTGCAGGATTCTTTCACTGGGCAGGATGTGCAATAGAGATAGACAGTCTTTCATTGCCAATGTGCAGGAGAATAGCTTTTAAGCTTCATTTAGAGGAATCAATAAAAAGTCTCCATTTATCTGCAACGTGAACTTCACCTAAAGTTTGAAATAGTTCTTCAACGTCATGACAATAGCAAAGAGGCCCTTCCACTTTTGAATGTTCTAGAAAAATCATTATTTCGTTTTCTGTAGTGACTTACTCTTACATTTTTAAAAAAATGGCATTGCATTCTTTTGATCTTGATGTAAGGAGCTCAGCCTTCTACAAGAAAGACATAAATCTGTAATCAGTCGTTTAAATGTTTATGAGAATATAAGACTGGAGTTTCTTCTGTTACCTTAAACCCTGAGTATGTGGAGTTAGCAGAAACCAAACCACAGGTATTAGTTGCTTCATTAGTATTGGTATTGATAGAATCAAGACCATCTTTAGGAGGCAATGGCGGTGGCATTGATTTATCATGAGGAACTGGTAATCTTGCTGAATCTAAGTTGGGATATGCTATTTTGTCTCTCCATTTGATAGAAAAATCCTCTGTTTTAGTAATGCAAAAATAGCAATAATAAAAGTAATCCTTTGGTTTACGTGAAGTCATGGAAATGGTAAATGGCATAGATTGAGAGTATTTGTTTAACCAGTTTAGGAAGCCTTTATTGCATATTTAATGGTGTGCCCATGCCTAATCTTGGTCACCTAATAGGCTGCCGAAATAAGGCGTAGGGGAGAATGAGATCAAATGAACCAATGCTGTCCCTGCTCTTAATTTAAAGCATTATTTACTTTTTGCACCACCTGTGCTAGACTAAAGATTATACTGCCATTATGTCGTCGAATCAGTTTTAGGTGATGTTGGGTATGTTAGTTGAAGAGGAAAACAAAATTTTGCCACACAAAAGTGAAAAATTGAAGAAGCTTAATATTTTTCTATAACAACACTTGATTTATTAGTTGATCCGATACTGGGTGGGCAGTTGGAGAAGGTGCTGCAGCTTAGATGTATATAACTTAAATTAGTGACCCCATTAATATTTGTCTTCATTATCAGTTCATCTGACCCCATTCATGGGGTAAGTTTATTCATTTTTTTTCAACATTTATAAAACAAATACTAGCTTTGAGAAAAATAAGATGATCTACTTTGCATTTTAAAATAATGCATTGCAGCTTTCTTCACCAACATACCTAAACTAAGGCCAATCACACAATCATCTGCAAAAAAATGATCAAAAACTAAAACTTGGTTCATCTGACATCATCTTCCCCTATACAATTTTTGATATCCCAGGTGATATTTCTTCGGTAGTCTTGTTGGTAAATTTTCCTCACGCATAGGTAAACAGATTCAGCTGATTTATACACTTTCCCGGCACTGTAAATAGCCTATTAACTGCTTCTAAAATGTATAGGGGTGCATTTAGTGCATATACACAAAAATAACTGATTGTATTAAAATAATGTCTTAACATGCTCTGCCATCTACTGGTATTTTGATAGGCTAGTAGTTTAACAAGTTTATGCAGCACAAACTTAACACTATCTTGTTTACCAATTGCATTCATTTAGTTTGGTTTCATGAATTAGAAATCATGTTTATGATGTTAAAGTAAAAGCTCAATGCAAGTTTTTACTTTTGAACATTTGGGCATTCCAATCTTTTGGGTACATCCCAAAAATGGACTCTGTTGCCGGCGACGCACGACCCTTTTTTAATATCACAATTGCCTAATTGATATAAGGAGCTACTTAATTGCTTTTTTAGGTGATCATAAACTGCAGTGCTGCGCAAAACTACTGCGTTAGTAACAGATTCCTCGTGGGAAGTGGGCCAGACATATTTAACCGCGGGTGTGTTGATGGTAGACCAAATGTGGTCGGATTTTTTTTCTAAGGTTCCGCAACAACCACTTTTCAGCTCCCTGGCCCAAATGGAACAGATTTCTACAGGTGGAGGCGACATAGGAACAGTATCCTCGTTGCTGACCTTTGCGCCAAAAAATAGAAAGTAGTGGATGACGTCGTTTTGTACATTTCACAAGTAGTAATCGGGATCTGGAGAACGTGCTTACTCGGGTAATAGACGGCAGCCCGACAGGTATGTACACGAAATGAGTTATGCTTGATACACTTTTCAGGCTGTGGGATAAAGAATTCATTTTTGAACATGTTGGTGTGGTACAGCGGTACCGAAAACTGATAAGCAACAGCCGACAATGAATAAAAAGCCAAACACTGACAAAAGTAAAAGAAAGACAAATCCATGATTGTTCGCTAGTTATTTTGGTTTACCGAAATCTGCTTGGTTTACGAACAATCCGGCCGCGTCTCGTGGTTAAAGGTGGTGTTTCAGGTACTGCGGGAAGCGGTGCACCAATCGAAACCTCAGATGAATCGGTTCCTGAAAAAGGAGGACTATTAGCGGTAGCAACACCCTCATCAGATGGGCGACCCCTTAATGGATTGGGCTCTAGCGCACCAATATTAAAGCAGTTCAACATGTTGGCTGGTTTCAAACGGTCTATGCATACGTTGTCAATGTTCCTGTCCAGCTCAAGAGTAAACACCTTGTCCGATCTGTGCAGGACACGATAAGGGCCTCGGTAGGGTTGTTGGAGAGGAGGTTGAACGCCATCTTGCCGGACAAACACATGCGAGCAAGATGATAAGTCAGGGGGAAGATTCGTAAGTTGTGAGGTTATGACGCGAGCACGGACAGGCTGTATATGTTTCATGAAACGACGCAAGTCAGATATGTATGCGCTAGGGCTCTGCGATTTCTCTGAAAGGTGAAAATACTCGCCCGGCAGGCGTAAAGACGTACCATACAACATTTCGCTAGATGAATAGGGGTGGTTTTCGTTAACCATAGAGCGAATTCCCAGTAAGACCCAACCCAAATTAGAAAACCAATCGGACGGGTTGGTGTGGGCTTTTAATGACGCCTTCAAGACACGATGGAAACGTTCCACGATGCCGTTGGCCTTGGGGTTATAGGAAGTGGTGTGAATGATGTTGGTCCCCAAAAATGTCATTAAGTCATGCCAGAGAGTAGAGGTGAATTGCCTGCCTCTGTCAGTGGTAATGGTTTCCGGTGCTCCATAGCGACCCACAAAATGTAACACAAACGCGTCAACCACAGACTGTGCTGTGATGTCTGGAAGAGGAATAGCCTCTGGCCAGCGCGAAAAACGATCAACGATGGTGAGTATGTAACGGAAACCTTTTGAAGGAGGTAACGGACCAACTATATCAACATGAACGTGGGCAAACTTAGAAGAAACCGGCTCGAACCTTTGAAAAGGAGATTTTGTATGTACACCCACCTTCGACTGTTGACAAGGGATGCAGGCTTTGCACCACCGTTTGATGTCATGATTCATACCTGGCCAAACGAATCTTCGTGATATTAATTCTCGACTGTGTTTGATACCAGGATGGGAAAAGGAATGCAGTGTCTCAAATACCTGCTTACGGAAAGCCTCTGGTACTAGGGGTCGGAAGCTTCCTGTAGACATATCGCCTAGAAGTGAAACGCCATGTTCAGAAATTGGACGGTGCTCAAGTTGCAATGAGTGGTCTCCGGTTTGGAAACCAGTAAGTGAGCGGTCGTGAGCTTGGGCCGCTGCCATGGCTAAAAAATCAGTAGCTGGCTGTCCCCCAAAAATTGCGCCAACTGCACGTGACAAACAGTCAGAAACTAAATTATCTTCCCCTTTAATGTATCGCACGTCACTTGTAAATTGAGAGATGAAATTTAAATGACGTAGTTGGCGAGGAGATGAATGGCGTGAACGTGTGAAAAGGGCGTGGCACAGGGGGGCGTGATCGGTATATACAATGAATTGCCGACCATCAACAAAATAGCGGAAATGACGGATCGCGAGATATATTGCAAGAAGTTCACGATCAAAAGTCGAATAACTGCGCTGGGCTTGCGAAAAGGTTTGAGAAAAGAATGCCAGCGGTTTCCATGCATCACCGTGCTTCTGTTGCAACACGGCACCACAACCTGTCTCACTCGCATCAACAAAAATAGCAGTGACAGCATCAGGTATAGGATAGCTCAGCAAGGTCGAGGCGCTGAGTTGGGACTTAATCGTTGCGAATGCCTTTTGTGTTTCTGTTGTCCAGTCGATCGGCTTTTTATTGGGTTTGCCGGGAGATAGAAGAGCATTTAGCGGGCGTAAAGTGTCGGCACATTTCGGAATAAAACGACGATAGTAATTAACCATTCCCAAAAAACGACGTAACTGCTTTAGATTGGTGGGGGGCAAAAAGTTTTCAATTGCCTCTACTTTTTGGGGAAGGGGTTTTATACCCTCTTGAGTCACGAGGTGGCCTAGGAACGTTATCTCAGAGACACCGAATACACATTTGTCCTTGTTAAGCACCACCCCATAGTGTGCGAAACGTCGCATTAACTCGTGCATGTGAGTCTTGTGCTCTTCAAAAGAACTGGATGCCACCAATACATCGTCAACATACGCAAAACAAAAATTAAGCCCACGCGTTACTTGATCCATAAAACGTTGGAAGGTATTGCCACAATTACGCATACCAAAGGGCATCCTTGTGTACTCGTACAAACCCACTGGGGTAATAACAGCAGTTTTCTGCTGATCTTGTTTCGCTACTGGTATCTGATGATAGCCCTTATGGCAGTCCAACTTGCTAAAAATAGTGCAGCCCTGAGCAATATCTACAAAATCTGCCAAATAAGGTAAAGGATAACGATCTGGTTGCGTAACATTGTTTAAGGCTCTGTAATCACCCACCATCCGAAAATCGCCAGGCTTTTGTTTAGGGACTATATGAATAGGGCTGGCGTAAGGCGATGAGGATGGCACGACAATGCCACTCTCCAACAGATGTCGGAGTTCTTTTTTGACAAAGGCTAACCTTTCAGGAGATAAACGACGAACCCGTGACACAACTGGCGGTCCACTAGTGATGACGTGGTGCTCAATGTTACAGCGAGCAGGCTGCGGAGTAAGGGTGGGTTCGAAAGCGCCTGGATATGTTGAAAAAATCTCGTCCCGCAGAACATCATTCTTAACAATTGGATCTATCGGGGCAGACGTGGTTGCATTCACAGTGCAACTTTGCAAAGGCTGCGGCATATCGCAAAGGGCCGGTAGGTGATTGGAGGGAGGCTGAGGGAAGCTAGACAAGGAGGGTTTGGCTTCAACTCTCACGTCACTCGCTGGATTGCAGGCGGTAGTGATAACCGGGGAGTCCGAGGCGACAGGTAGTTCAGTAATGGCCTGTTCACACGCCCAGACATCCTGCGTACACGTGACATCGCCTTGTTCACATGTATTAATATGCTGACGTGTGATACCGTATTGGTTGTTTGCAACAGCCTGACCAATACTTCCCACGCCAATATCGGTAGTTGCGGTTTTCTCGGCTGGGAGCACGTTAGTATCGCGAGTGAGCGATAAGTTGTGAACCTCGTTGATAGAAGGTTGAGGTGGAAATCGCTCCTCGGCGTTATTGAGCCGACTTCCTTGGATCACACGCTCATCGTGCGAACCAATCACATGGGGGTCCACAAGCAGCATCTCAGTAAAATCGAGCTGCAGACCGTGAAATGCAAGGAAGTCGCAGCCTAGGATAGCCATTTCTACATTAGCTACCTTAAAAGTCCAGGGGTAAGAATGAATGACCCCTGTTGGCAGCTGTACTTGCAAATGCTTGGTTCCATGAATGGATATAGGGGTGTTATTAATGGCGGATAAAGTTTGCAAACCTGAGTAGTGATCACACGAAGCGAAATCCTTAACAGGTAGCAAACTAATCGGAGACCCCGTGTCGACTAAAAATTCGACATTGTTGGAAGGATCAAAAACCGTAAATGAGCGGTCGGGACTTACTGGCGACTCGACACTGCCGACCCACAGTGGCGAGCTGAGTCGTTTTTTGGCAACGAACGTGATCGCCATGCACAAGGGGATTGGCATCTATTTGCGCGCATTCCAAATTTTTTATGATAAAAACAAAGGTCGCTTTCGGCGGTACTGTAGCGGGAAGGATGATGCCAAGAATTTTTCGTGTTGGGTTGCCTGTGAAAGGTAGGACGGTTCCCAGGGCCTTCAAACTTATGCGAGCTACTATTCTGTCCTCTGGAGTGGCCAGCGGCGGTATTACACCAGGGGTGTCGAGGGGGTCGTGGTGAGGCGAATTGGGGTTGTGGCGAGTTGTGTATGGTGGCAGCCAACTGATTTAGACGCTGATCAAATATTTCGTTGATTAAGCGTTGGGGGTTATTAGTAGTGTTGGAAGATTTTGAAGCGGCCATAATTTCGTCAGCTCGCAGCGCAATGAAGTCTAAGTTGGTGTCGAACGATCCCGCTAGAATGGTTCGAACCTGAACCGGAAGCTTGTCAAGAAATAATTTGCGCAAGACCGCTTGACTCTGAGAATCCGAAGTGTTGAACGCGTCGAGCAGGTAGCGCATTTCGAGAAGCAATTCGCTAGGTTTGCGATCGCCCAACTCTGTATTATGAAACAACTTGTCTAAACGATCGTTTTCACAGAGTCGATATGTCTTAGCCAGGGTCGTTTTTAGGTTGGTATATGGAAACATGCCCGGGTTACGGACGACATGCTGGACCTTTCGAATACTTTTTAAGTCTAGCGAATTTAATGCCACTGAAAACTTTCGCTGCTCATCCCAAATCCCGTTTGAGGCAAAAATTTGGTCAACCGCTGCAAACCACAAGTCGACATCGGTTTCCCAAAATGTTGGCAAGGTGATGTTAAGGATTGGTGGCGACGCTTGTTGGTTAGGTACTGACTGTAATCGTGGAGTTGTTAAATTCTGAGCCCAAGTCTCGATACCCACTGATCGATTATCTGATAAAGGGGGACGCGGGGAGACAAACGGGTTATGGTTCGGTGCCAAGTCGTCTTGGAAATGCGACGCCGATGGATGGCCGTGGGAAACAGGCAATGCACTAACGTGGGGTTCGACGTACGTTGACTGTAAAGGAGATGCATGACAGGTTGCGGACACGGGCTGCGAAGACGATGATCCTGCTCTACCGATGTTTAAGGGTTGCCCTAGCGTTGAAAAAGGTGGGTAATCCATATCGGTGCCAGAAAAGGGAAAAGGTGGAGAGGTCGAAGTGGGTGGTTGAGGTGGAGGCATAAACGAAGGTTTGGAAGACAAACGGAGAGCGGACGAAGAGGAAGTATACGCGTCTGGATTGGAAAGGGAAGTTGTAGCTGTAACAGAGATTGTGGACACATGCGTGAGCTCATCATGGTCCATAGTTTTTACCTTACGGTTGCGTAAATTATAAAAGGGGCCGGGTAATTTATGCATTGATGAGAAGTAAAAGCGGTAATATGGGTATTATACAAAAGATTTAAAAATATATGGCTCAGAGCAAAATGACAACACTATAACACAAAATAGGATAAAAATAAGAATGTTCGTACCGGGAAAAGTTCTTCGTTCTTCGTCGTCGTCGTCGTTGACGCTGCGTTGTTGTTGTTACTGCGCTTCGTTGTCGCTTCGGCTTTGCCTTTGTTCGGATGGCTACGTTCTTCGATTTGACCGGAAAAGACTTCGCGTTTTAACGGCTTCAGTGGTTTTTTTTCGTACCGATGATGATGGTCCAATGTTGAGAAGCTTTGAAATTCTGTCGTAATCCGAGAGAGTGCACTCGGGGCACCAATGTCGTGAGTTCGTTATTGCTATACCGTATTATTTTTCACTCGATATAGAGTTGTTCCTTTTTTATTGCTGGTAACTATCAATAGCATTCAAATAGCAGTATTTTACAAACAGAATTATAGTGGAATGGTTTTAAGCATGGCGATACGAACGTATATATGCACACGGATCACGTGACAAGATAAAGCAATGGAGTTTTGATAAGGTTGGCGTGAAAGCAATGTAATTTCCCACACCAAATGCTAACGTTGATGTTTAACACTAGGTATGGGAAATACTGATGGTGAGATTAAAATAAAGCCAAATAATTTACAATCAACACAAAGCAAAGCAAAATTAAATAAGCACGTAATCAAATAAGCACGTAATCAAACAAGCACGTAATCACTACAAAGATAATTTTTTGGGGGATCGACCTCAAATATTTTTTGGCTGGAATCATTTTAGGGCTCCGAAACTTTAACGCAAAAACAGCCTATTTAAAAATTTTTAAGATTTCAAGTTGGCAACTCCGGTGATACTTAAATGTGACTGCTGACTTGCTGCTGAAAGAGTCAATTTTGTAGATTGCCTAGGTAGGATTCTTGTGAGCTTTTATAGGTTATAAGCGCAGTAGTGGAGGCATGTAAGCGTAGTAGCCATAGCAGAAGAACTGTAGGCATATTAAACATACTAGGCCAATTGCGGTGGTGGTTCTGTAGTTGTAGGTATAGTGCAATAAGCTTACAGGCTTAGTAGGCAGAGTAACTATAGTTGGCAAAACAGAAGTAGTAAGCGCTGTAGCGATTTCAAAGATGTTATTTTGTTCCATTGCAGTGAACACCGAGTATGCATTGGGTTTCTTTCAAAAAGAATATTAAAAAAACGTTAATAAATGTTTACTAACGCTGTAACACATTTGTTTTGCAAATTGAAAATATAACTAGCTTCTTTTTTCAGTCATATTTGTGGTCATTACTAAAGTTTTTTCATTTCGATTTTTTATCTGTGTTTGCTTAATTTTACTGCACTGAATCACAGTAGACCTGTTACGCTAGTCAACAAAAATTTTTTTTCTCTAAACAAGGATGAGAATCAGAGAATGCAACTTTCTGGATGGCAAAGTGGTACTAATTTTAAATCTGGCTTTAATTTTTTTTTAGCATATCAGAACTGAAGTTGCGCGAGAAACTATTTTTTTGGGGGTGCAGGTATCCAGAACCTTGAAAGTCCAGCGATGTCTCTGCTTTTGTTAGCATTACAATGATGATGTTTGACAAATTAATGCATTGTTTATATTAATGTAGGCAGTGGTGTATGTAGAAGCTATAAAATGAGGGTAAACATGGGGTTTGGGGTAGAATATATTGGAAAAGTGACTTATTTATATTTTTTGTTTAGGCAGTGGCTATTTTGCCGTCGACGGCAATTTACCCTGAGAGACTATTTTGCCGTGAGCTATTTGTGATTGGTTAATCTTAATGACATACTAAACATGTGACTTTTGGTCGTCTCTGATTGGTCAATTTTAAAAACCAAAAAAAAAAATTTTGCACCCCCAGGTCTCAATCCCCCACCCTGTACACTCCCTTGCAGTGTACACTGCCCCGTACATTTACATACCGGGCCTGCCCCTCCAGTGTACACTGCCTTTCTTTTAAAGCTCTGGCCAGCTGAGATTCGAACCCGCAACCATGGTATCTCAAGACCAGCACTCTATCCACTACACCGCAGTGTCACTGGTGTATTAGTAGCAAATTTGGCTATATAAACACACGTGAATGATCACGGCAAAATAGATTCCAAGGGCAAATTGCCGTCAACGGCGAAATAGCCACTGCCTTGTGTTTATTAGTAGCCTTGAAAAATGCTGTTGTAATATTCTCAAACATTTTTCTTCTGGCTCCTCTCTGATATTGTAGTGCTGTTGAGTGAAGACTTAAAATGCTTGCAATACTATTACTGCTTATGTGCTTGAGTTGAATCATCATGGTATATAAAGTCCAGCAATAATTTTCCATCATACCTATCATCCCAAACTTTTTGATATCTTTCTTCCATAGCTTTAATGTCTTGATGAAACCTTTCACCATGTTCATTGCTCAGCTCCAAGATTTTTGGGAGAAGCAGCAGCATTTGGTAATTTTCCTTGGATTTCTTTCAATATTTGAATGACTTTGAGATTTCCAAATAAGCTTCACTGGTAGTCTGAGATTTCAATATTATTGCAGGATTCTTTCACTGGGCAGGATGTGCAATAGAGATAGACAGTCTTTCATTGCCAATGTGCAGGAGAATAGCTTTTAAGCTTCATTTAGAGGAATCAATAAAAAGTCTCCATTTATCTGCAACGTGAACTTCACCTAAAGTTTGAAATAGTTCTTCAACGTCATGACAATAGCAAAGAGGCCCTTCCACTTTTGAATGTTCTAGAAAAATCATTATTTCGTTTTCTGTAGTGACTTACTCTTACATTTTTAAAAAAATGGCATTGCATTCTTTTGATCTTGATGTAAGGAGCTCAGCCTTCTACAAGAAAGACATAAATCTGTAATCAGTCGTTTAAATGTTTATGAGAATATAAGACTGGAGTTTCTTCTGTTACCTTAAACCCTGAGTATGTGGAGTTAGCAGAAACCAAACCACAGGTATTAGTTGCTTCATTAGTATTGGTATTGATAGAATCAAGACCATCTTTAGGAGGCAATGGCGGTGGCATTGATTTATCATGAGGAACTGGTAATCTTGCTGAATCTAAGTTGGGATATGCTATTTTGTCTCTCCATTTGATAGAAAAATCCTCTGTTTTAGTAATGCAAAAATAGCAATAATAAAAGTAATCCTTTGGTTTACGTGAAGTCATGGAAATGGTAAATGGCATAGATTGAGAGTATTTGTTTAACCAGTTTAGGAAGCCTTTATTGCATATTTAATGGTGTGCCCATGCCTAATCTTGGTCACCTAATAGGCTGCCGAAATAAGGCGTAGGGGAGAATGAGATCAAATGAACCAATGCTGTCCCTGCTCTTAATTTAAAGCATTATTTACTTTTTGCACCACCTGTGCTAGACTAAAGATTATACTGCCATTATGTCGTCGAATCAGTTTTAGGTGATGTTGGGTATGTTAGTTGAAGAGGAAAACAAAATTTTGCCACACAAAAGTGAAAAATTGAAGAAGCTTAATATTTTTCTATAACAACACTTGATTTATTAGTTGATCCGATACTGGGTGGGCAGTTGGAGAAGGTGCTGCAGCTTAGATGTATATAACTTAAATTAGTGACCCCATTAATATTTGTCTTCATTATCAGTTCATCTGACCCCATTCATGGGGTAAGTTTATTCATTTTTTTTCAACATTTATAAAACAAATACTAGCTTTGAGAAAAATAAGATGATCTACTTTGCATTTTAAAATAATGCATTGCAGCTTTCTTCACCAACATACCTAAACTAAGGCCAATCACACAATCATCTGCAAAAAAATGATCAAAAACTAAAACTTGGTTCATCTGACATCATCTTCCCCTATACAATTTTTGATATCCCAGGTGATATTTCTTCGGTAGTCTTGTTGGTAAATTTTCCTCACGCATAGGTAAACAGATTCAGCTGATTTATACACTTTCCCGGCACTGTAAATAGCCTATTAACTGCTTCTAAAATGTATAGGGGTGCATTTAGTGCATATACACAAAAATAACTGATTGTATTAAAATAATGTCTTAACATGCTCTGCCATCTACTGGTATTTTGATAGGCTAGTAGTTTAACAAGTTTATGCAGCACAAACTTAACACTATCTTGTTTACCAATTGCATTCATTTAGTTTGGTTTCATGAATTAGAAATCATGTTTATGATGTTAAAGTAAAAGCTCAATGCAAGTTCCATTGCTCTAATTCTTAAAGTAGAAAAATAAAGATTACTAAAAAACATGATGTGCAAAAACATTTTTGAAATCAGTAGCAAAAATGCTTTTAGAAGCACTTCATGCAATCTGTGTTTCAATTTTAAGGTTGACCAGTGTTATCAGGAAGCAGTTTGATCAGAAAACGTTTGGGTACTTTGTTGCTCCTTTGCTCGTATTCTACTCCACTTTCACTTGCATTTTAAAAGACGTAAACAGTATTTTAGTGGTACCAAATTTCAAAATAGCTTTAAAAAAGCTTTTGGAAACGGATTCATAACTCTATTCAGTAATGAGTGAAAACTTAAACGTTTTTGTCTGGCTTTTACAAGAAGTTAATGCCAAAATGAAGAGGAGAAGAAAGCATCACTATTTGTAACCAGCAAGACTCTGAAAAAGTTGCATTTTACCATTTTCTGAAATCCAAACGCTAGTGGATGAATTGTAATGCATAGGTAAGTTCTTTTTGATGGCAAAGTGGAGGTTTTTTGTTTTGATGAAAGTAGCTTCGAGGATGACTAGATGAAAGGAAAATCTAACTGCAGCCAACACTGTGAAGTAATTGTCATTGTAAGTGGCGGCAGAGTCCTGATTTTCAAGTAAATGTCCAATTGCTGAGTCACATTCTGGAGAAGTAGTAAGCCTGCATTTTTGCAAAGGTGCTTGCCTTTCTTCATGCGAGTCTGGTTGATTTAGATCCATGTTGGTTGATTCTGTCTTGCAGTCTTTGGGACGTGTGGCCAATGTACTGGCTGTCACCTTGCACATGTATTTATACATGACATTGCTTCATTGAATGATAGACGTGGTATTCTTGTAGAATGCTGGAAGAATGAATTTGATGGAGAACATCAATTGCTCTGTAGCAGACTTAATCTACGCACTGCAATTGGTGTACTAGCATTCCGATTTTGGATGAGAACAAAACCCAACTTATAGATGACATTGCCAACTACAGTATAGTAGCGACACTTTTTTGTAAATTCTGGCATTAACTTCTGTTGAAAGCCAGATAAAAATGTTTAAATTCACTCATTTCTGAAGAGAGTTACAAATCCATTTCCGAATCTTTTTTTTTAAGTTATTTTGAAATTTTGTACCACTAAAACACTGTTTATAATCTAGTAATGTGCAAGTGAAAGTGCAGCAAAATACAAGCGAGGGAGCAACAAAGAAGCCAAAAGTTTTTTGGTCAAACTGCTTATCTTAGGAGTTTGAAATTTTGCTAGTTGTGTTGATATATTTTACTGCATGTAATGTATACATGTAAATAAAATCAATCTCTCTCTCTCCTAGGGCTGGAGACAACACTAAAATGCAGAAATCTAGATTTATGTCAAAACTGAAGTTTTTGTAGAAATATGGAATAACTGAAACACCATAACATGAAAATTCACAATAATGCATGGAATTAGGGAAATATGAAAATTTATTCTAAATTAAAGAATTACTGAAATATGGATAAACTACCAAATAAAGAACTAAGGAAATCATAGAAATATAAAAATTTATAGAATTTTATAACAGCTAAAAATATGTCCATTCAATTGGGTAAAGTAAGCAAGTGAATGAAGTTGAACTTTGCATTTCCATAAATTTTTGTATTTCAGTATTTTCCGAAATTTGGTTCTTGCTTTTTTCTATTTTGGTAAAAATTTCTGTTAATCGTTTTGTTCACAAACATTGTGTGCTGTTAGTGTAAGCTATAGCTAATTGAACTAACCCTAATTCTAGCCTAACTCTCACCAACCCTAATCTAAGTTCTAGCTCCCTATGATTCTTACTCTAACCCTAATCACTAATTTTGATCCTAAATGCTGATTTGATTTTATGCATTTCGGTAGTGTCCATTTCCACATTTGCAGTATGAAGTAGGATCATAAAAACTTGAAGGTTTGATCAACTGCTTGCAATCATTATATTGGTTGTTTAAATTTTCATTTTGGACGAAATGTTCAAAGTATGAAATCGTTAACAATTCATTATTTCTGTTATTCTAGCTACCAGTTATTTTTGATAAATTCATTTTTATTTAGCTCTTCTGGTAATGATAACATTTATTCAAGTTGATACAAGTTCTTACCGAGCATGCAAAAAACTTCAATATTCGTCAATGTTTTGTACAGCTATACAGCTGTTCTTCATCAGGACTAATAATAAATAAAAGCACGAGTGAGGCAATATAAATAGTGTGCTACACAATCGAAAGAGAAAGGCAACACAAAATAATTAAAAGCGAATAATAAACAACTGTAGATTATGCCAAATTATCATAAATTTCAGAATAAAAACAATTTTCTTTATCATTGATTGCATTTTCAGAATTATGAATAAAAAAAGATTCAAGAAAGCAGCCTTTGGTAAAATCTGTTTCAAAGGTTAAAATTTTTCTATGATCCCAGTCAACTCTGTGATCTTTGGTGATGACATGCTCGCCGTTTTTTTTATTAGAATTGTTGTCATAAACTTTTGCCAGATTTTCTGGCCTCAAATCCCTTTTATGCTCAGCCAATCTTGTTTTGTAAGCCCACCCAGTTTCCCCAATGTAGATACCAGTGCAATCTCGACAAGGAATCTGATAAACTACACCAGGTCTAGATGACCTTTCCACCGAGTCTTTTGCCTTTGGTAAAATGTCTTTTAAAGTTAAATGCGGTTTGCTACAAACCACAATTCCTACGTTTCTTAAAATCTTTGACAAAACCTCAAAGTATCTTGGAACATAAGGCAGCACAACACGTGTTTTAATTTCCTTGTTATCGGCTAACGATGAATTTGTTTTTCTTTTTAAACTTTTAACTGTGCAATTTAGAAACCATTTGGGATAATCATTCTTTTTTAAAGCTTCCATAATTTTTGAAGTTTCTAATGTTTTATTTGGCCGCTTGGAATTTAATTGTGATTGAGCTCTGTTTAAAAGACATTTTACCAGTCCTTGCTTCTGACTCATGGAATGCGCTGAGTTGAAATTTAGATATCTGTCAGTGTGCGTGGGCTTTTTATAAATCTTTGTCATTAACCCCCCACTAGCTTCTCGTGTACTCAACACAGACATCCAAAAAAGGTATGGAATTGTTGGTCTCATGTTTTATGGTAAATTTTATACTGGCTTCAATGTTATTAATATGATTATGAAATTCATCAACCTCTGTTTTTTTAATAATAACAAACGAGCCATCAACATATCTCCTCCAAAATTTGGGTGGGTTTAAAAAGGTTGACATTGCTCCTTCGTCTACATTCTCCATCACTAAATTTGCGATTATGAAGGAAATAGGTGAGCCCATTGCGACACCAAATATTTGACAATAAAATTTACCACGAAAATGAAGATACATATTGTCAAGACATTTTGTGACTCTTAGGCAACCGACTCTCAGGCAACACCAGCAGAACTGCTAGTATGCGATATATATGAAATTTTCCACCAAAACAAATTTCCTTTTGACACAAAATCAACTAGTAGTTGAGTAGAACAATATAAAGTCAATGAGCTATCCCTTCTGTAGCTTGTTTTCGTGGAAGTCTAGAAGATTTATTTTCTAAATTTTTGAATTTAGAGAGCCTTCATGCTGATTTGCAATTCGGCAGACTTTTTTTGAGATCGCGAAAACCCAGGTTATAAGCCATTGATTTGATGACATCATGACAGCTTTATGTGACTTTCAAATTATCAAATAATTTCTATCAAATCTCACCTTCTATTAAACAGAATTTCACCATTCAACTGTCAGCTATTCACTTTTAAATTAACCTGCTTCATAAAGACTAAGCTTTTTTAGAGATGTACTGTATTGTTGCCTCATTGCAGTTTTGCAATTGTTACGTGACTGCACACAACACTTTTAACCTCATTGAAACTCATTTACAAGTACATCCATTGGGTCAAACAGGTTTTTGTAAGATTTTAAGATCTTGGTGACAAGGGTGGACGAAAGCTTGTAAAGCCCTTGCAATCGCAAAATGATGCATCAAGGTGTTGCGACACTCATTTGAAAACCTCTACCATGGCCAGTTAATAGAATCTCAAATTCTCTATTCAAATTGTTGTTGATATGTTGTCACAAGTTCTCATATGAATTTATAAACAGGCTAGATTGCTGTAAGTGGATTTAGAATATCATGTAATTGTGAAGAAAATAATGCAGGTTTAATTATATTTATTTAATCGTCAGTAAACTATTTTGCTGCTTTTACTGCTGGTTGAGAAAGCTGTTGTGTCTTTGTCATAGAAAACATAATGGTTAGTGTGTGTTTTTTGTTGACAATTCGGAATGTCTTTATTGGTTGTGCCTTTAAGATGGCATAGATTAAATCAACAGTGCCCAACAACTAGACACAAACAAACTAGGTGCACTCATCTAGTGCCCAATCAGTATATGCTGACAAACTAGGTGTGGCATGAATTAGGGCCCAGACTAACTAGGTACTAATGACTTTAAAAGTTGCCAACTTCCAAAAACCTGCAAAGCAAAGCGAGCCCGTGCCTGATTATTTAGACTGACTTTCACTAGGCAGTAAAGTTTTGGATGTGGAAACACGAAATGACAGTTAAGATGCATTGCTATTCCAGATCTCAATTCAATTTCCAACCCCACCAAAAAGTATGAAAGATGTTTAGATAGCAACAGCAACAGCAAAAATAATTTCGTTGATCTTAACAAGATTATTAGTTATTGCTATTTACAGATGTTATATGTACAAAAAAAGCCTGGTTACACTCGTGATCCATGGTAAACAATGGGTTTAAGACTTGCGATACCATATAGGTGGTAACATCTGTGATGTCATATTAATGGTAGTTGCATCGCTTTCGTTTGTGAATATTTCTCAAGCCCCACTATTTGATTGCTAGAAATGCATAGATAAAGAGAAAAGAGATCCAGTTTTTTAAACCCGGTTTTGCCTTGTTCACGCAGGTGGCTGGATTGATTCCCTTCATATTTCTTGAAAGTTTGTAAATACCATCATGCCACTTCGATTTGTCGATGGCATCTTCCTTTTTCATTCCAATCTGATTGATATGTTCTTCCACTTGTCTTTTCTGCATATTATTTGGTCGCCCAAGCCCTCTTTTTGCTGCCACTTCAAAATCCAATGCTCTTCTCAAAACATCACCATTATCCCTTCTCAAAACTTGCCCATATCATCACGCTCCACTCACCCTGGCTAGTCCATCTAAAGCAATGGTTCTTAACCTGGGGTCCACAGAATGTACATTACAAAATCCAAAATAGTGACTATAACGACATAATGTTTGTGAAGCCACAATGTTTCATTTAATCCAAAGAAATTAGTGAGATAGCTTACTATTTCCTAACAAAGTCTAAGAGCCTCCCCAACTTGCATTATAAATCCCTCGATTATCAGGTGATGATTTTTTATATATTTTTGGTGATCAATCTTAAGCAGAAGCCCAAAATTACTTTTTTTTGAGACCAACCTTACGCACATGCCCAAAATTACCTGAAGCATGTGGAAATACATCCACAGCAGCACCAATTGTCAGGCTATGACCTTTTTTTAGGGGGGAGGGTGTTGAACTTTTTCCTTTCAACTAACATGTGTTAATTCATTTTGTTTATATTGGGGGTTCACAAGCCCATCATTGTAGAAATTGGTGGTTCATAACCCAAAAAAGGTTAAGAACCACTGATCAAAAGTATCCTTGAAACCCAGCAAACTTAAGTTCTTGGCTCCTTCTCTTCTCAATCAACTTAACTCCACACATTGCTCTCATCATTACTTCTTCAGTTCTTCTCAAAATTGCCATCTCATTCTCCCTCAGACACCATGTCTCAGTCTCCTATATAGCATTGCCAATCTTATGCAACTCTGATAAATCCTTCCTTTTATTTTTTAACGAAAACTTTCTCCCATGAAGTAACTCGCCATATTATCCAAATTTTATCCATCCAATTCTCGTTCATCCTGTTACCGTTGCTTCACTTCCACCACTGGCATAATAATGTACAGTAATGTAAGTTTATTTTCTTCCCAATGACATATCATATCGCAACATTAACATTTTTCCTTTTCAAACAGATGTCATACCACAAGGTAACGTTATTTTTTCCTAAAGACATATACTGCAACGAAATCTTTATTATAATTTTCCCAGTACAAATCAAACTGCAGCAAAAACTCGTTGAAGTGCCTTTTATGAAATAACGCTATTTTTAAGATGGTGCTGTTTGCAAAATATGTTCAGGAGTGTTCGTGATTATTTGGAAGTGCTTGGTTTGTCGATAGAGAGGAATAATGTTTTTGTTTCAACTTGATATGTCTTGAGAAAAGAATAGGGTTTTTGCTGAAGTCTGCTTTGTCCTAATCATTATAAAATCTTACTTTACCCCTTACTTTTATGATTGGCTTCCCATAATATGCATTCTATCCGCCATACCATAACGAAAATAAACGCAAAAAAAGGATTTTATGGTTGTGTGTTATTTAATACACTTAATATTTGCATCCACTTTAGTGCATTTGGCTTGCGTAGTTATGATCAATAAGCTAGCGTAATGCATATTTAAATTAGTTGATATAGTTAGGGCAAGTGCTTATTGTCAACTTCAACAAGGGTATTAAAAAAAAACAAGCCCAAAGAACCTCTCGAATTTAATATTCAGTCAGCATCATTCTTTACTTATTGTTGCACACAAAAAGTTGTGCTGCTATTTGTTTGTTTTGCAACTTCTTTATCTGGCATCTAGTTTGTCCGGCATATAGTATGCCTGGTGCCTGGAGGTGCGTGTCTAGTTTGCTTGCATCCAGTTGCATACATCTAGTTATGGGTTGTTACACTAAGCTCTTATAGAAACATTAGCAAGTGTGAGACTTGTAAAAGGCGAACAGAATGCTTGGTCAAAAAAGCTAAAAATTTAGACTGCTCGATGGATGTGCTGGAAATAACAGGATTGCAGTTCTTCAGCCTGATTCTTCCAATCACCGATTTAAACTTTTGGTGACTTAAGCCTAAACTCTTGCTGTAATTCCGTGAACTTTCTACTTGATGTTGGATGTGTTTTAGTTTTTGGGATTAACCTGCATTTGCTAACCTAAATTTTTTACTTTTAGCCTGGAAAAGCAAAGAAACCTTTTATTGACAAAAAAAAGTCTGTCACTTTCCGATTGGTGCACAGGTGATGTTTGTTAAAATAATCTATACACACTGCAACTTCTAACACAAGCTAAGCTCAGAATTTCTGTCGACATCTTTTTTAAGTTTTGATACATTTAAATACACATTCTAAATTTTCCTTAAGCAGCATTGATTAAAGTTTCAATCAGGGATTAGGTAAATCAGTGAAAACGTGGTTAATTGCTCAAATCATTTTATTGATTAAAATTTTATGATCTCAAACCTCGTGGTAATAGTTAGTAATGTGAATGAAGACCAACTAGTAAAAAGCTTACAAATTATTCAATTATATACTCGAAAATGAATGGATTGGTAATGAGGTACCCTGTAAGATTCTAAGGGTGTAACCTGTTGTTTGTTTGCACTTTTCTGATGAAACTTGGAAAAGTTAATCAAAAAGTTAGGAAACCACACTTTATGTGAAGATGTTTTTTGTCTAGGAGCTTAAAAGATCCTCTTGCTGCTGACGATGAAGCCCCACAACATGTTCTCCTTCCTTATGGAGGAAAGCAAAAAATTCCAGATTCAGTATCAGAGGTTTGTTTTGTAAAAAAAGATGTGCACAAATATATTTTAAGGTTTTAAATTTTTTAAAGTCCGTTGATTTTGTGCATTAAAGGTAAATATTGCAGCAACTTGGTCTGGTTGTTTGGCTGATGTAGCTATTTTTAAAGTACTTCACGTTTGTGAATGTATTCATTTAAAAATTGTTGGAAATAGGGATGTTTCAATGAATTCTCGTTCTTCAAATTTAATTAATTGTTCACCTCAACCTTTTTTATATAATATATACCATTGTACTGAATGAACTTATTGTAGGTGTTTTGTGATATTTTTACTACTATACTCATTTTCCAGCCTGGCACTTACAAATATGAAGAAATGATCAGCGAACGGAAGAAATTTGGAATCGGATTTGAAGATGACTATGATTACTTTCAACATCTGAAAGTATCACAAAGGAGCCAGCCGGCTATATTGGTTCCAACCCACGGTAAATTCTAAGGATAGTTTCAGCAAGTCGTTAAAAACATAGAAATTTCAAGTTTTGCATTCTTGTAGTTGAATTTTAATGAGACTTTGCAAATAAGATGTGGTTTTTGTAATTGTCTGATTCGAAATGCATAGTAATTGCAAACGATTAGGAAAAAGCGATATGTAACTCTGAAAACATGTGATTTTTGTCTAAATATATTCCGAAATGTTTTGTGGTGTATTGGTAATAGCAATTGTTACATCATGAATGCAAGAAGTCACTAATCGACTGAACTTGCTCCTCAGTAATTAATCGATAAGGTCGTATTAGCTACTTGTAGATCGAGAAAAATATCAACTTCCTCAACATTGGAGTTAACTGTCACGTTTTTGTGTTGGTAGGCGAGGAATCTAAGTTTTCATTGAACACTAAACTCCGGTTTGAGCGATATTTTGATCTTTATTTTTAGGTTTGGTTGAAATTGAGGAGGGCAACGATGGAATGTCTGAAGTTTTGCGTGACAACGAATCAATCCTGAAGCTGCCTTCTGAGGTGTTTGGATCCACTGTGGAGGAGGATGTGGGCCTTCTGTTTCGTGCAATACCCCCGACTGGCCCTCAACCATCATGGGACCCAGACATTGTTGCTGCTATTGATGATGATTTTGATTTTGAAAATCCTGACAATCAACTTGAAGATGATTTTGTCTTTGCTGCATCACAACCAGCAGAGGGAGAAAAGCTGTCTGATGATGACTTTGAGGAATCCGATGTTGATTCAGATTGTTACGCCATCGAGGAAACAAAATCACAGTTCACCAACTACTCATTGACATCATCGGTGATTCGAAGGAACGAGCAATTGTCACTGCTCGATGATAAATTTGAACGAGTGAGTTACATTGCGATGACTGATTCTTTAAGAACGTCTGAACATCAAGCCGTACTATGACTGAGAACGTTGGTCTTTCCGATGCGATCTTATATATAAGGTTTGCCCGCTTTGCAATAGAAGTGAATGCGGTCGCATTTTAACGTATGAATTCAAGATTCACTGAGATACGTGTAGTGAAGCAGAGTTTTAGAAGGACTTGGTTTCTGTAAGGAGATAAAATCGCTCCTCAGTTGCCGTTGAAAATAATTTTGACTTAAATGATGTGGAGCAGAGTTTTTTAATTTTTTGAAATGCACACCCCTTGACTACGTCAACAACAACTGGGGCCCCTTTCTTAAAACTTGAAATCCTTTATTTTTCTGGAGGTGATTTGATTCCAAGCGATTGCCTTATTTTACTTCATGTTTTCTTCAAAACAAGGTCAATGTTTTCAAAGTTGTGATTACTTGCTCTCCAGAACAGCACGAAGACTTTTAGTGATCAGTTTCTTCAAAACGCTGATACTGACAAATTGTTTCAATCTCTGTAAAATTCTGTTTAGTTTTTTGAAAGTTACGAAGACGCTAACATTGGGGATTTGGCTCAAACAGAAATTGAAGGAGGATTTCCCGTTGATGACGTTAATCGAGTTGAAGGCATGACCGTTCTTTTAGGGCTTAAAGATCGGCGTCGGTGAGTTACGTGGTTCAAATGCTGCTTCATGATTGGTGGACAAGAGCTTCATTATTACTTGTATTGTAGCAAACGTTTTAAGGTGCAATATAAGGCTCATAATCTGCGTGGGTTCTGCCTTGTTCTGTTTGCAGTTATGCCATTTTGTGGCTACTTTAGCCCACCTGCTTATGCGCGCAGTCCTTGAGGTAGACATGTATGTGCGGTTCTTACTGGTAACTCGGGAGCAGATTGAGCACACACTTTGTTGCGGTTATGTGCTCTGGCCACATGTGGCCGATTGTACTTCTTTTTAATCATGGCTGAGTAAACTCAGGGTCATAATTTATGGTGATTAATTAAATGTTGTAAAGCATCTCATGAATGAACCTGCGCTCCGTCCGCCTGTCCCCTAGTGAGGCTGGGCAAAAGACTTTTAAATATTTTCGGTATCCAGGCTTTGAAGTGCTCTATTTTTGAAAAGAAAACAGCACATTAAAAATATTTCTAAAAAATCTTTACATTTAGGGGGTCCTCAAGACCCCTATATTTTACTCAGTGACTAAAACCGGGATATCTCACATACCGCATACACTAGAAACTTCACTCTTATACCAAAAGATACGGAATATGTGGTTTCCTATACAGCTTTAATACATTTTATAGCCCTAGCATGTCTATTTCAAATTAGGTAAAAAAACTCTACTTTTTACCAAAATTCCTATTGGAACCAGTCAAACATGTTCAAGTTACTACATTGGAGTAACCTGATTGAAATAAATCCATTGGTTTAGTAGCGACTACGCACTACTCGAACAAGCAACCAAATCGTATTAACATTAAGAAATATCTTGGATCATATTAGCATATTTTAGGACGTGATAAAGGACGACGCCCTTCAACCCATTCCCAAACGAAATATTTCGATACGCCTATGAACGTAGCCAAAATTGTTTAGTGTTCGTTTAGACACTTATTTGATGCATAAAAGTTTTCTGTTTATTGTCGGGAAACATTTTCTATGCTGTTGAGCGACATGTACGAGGTACTAGAGCTGATCATCATCTTTGGCTAACACTCGTAATTTGCAGTACTCATGATATGCAGTGTATGATGCCACACTATTTATCAATCATGATTATCAACCACCTTATATTTAAATTGATCATGGGAGCCGTTTTCACAGTTGGTTTGAAAGTCTTTCTGGCTCAGAAATTCATGTGTTTAAGCAGTTTCACCCTCCCGGAATTGCTTTGATCAAACAAAGGTGATGATGCATCAATGAGTGAGTTTCTGAAAAATCATCTGTTGTCAGGAATAATATCATTTTTTTCATTATTGGCCATCTCGAAGAGAGTTATTGTAAATACACGGTGTGTCCAAAATGTAACGAGACTGGGATTATAAAAACGTTGTTGAAAAATATGGAAATATACTAAAGCCAAATTCCTTCAAAGTAGTCTCCTTCGACTTTAAAACACTTGTGCATTCGCTTTTTCCAGGATTTAATGCACTCTTGGAAGTCATTTTCTGGGGTCTTTTTGAGTTCTGTCATCACAGCCATTTTGATCAAATCGATGTCAGAAAAATGGGTTCCCTTCAGAACAGATTTGATCTTGAGGAAGAGAAAAAAGTCACATGGGGCCAGATCGGGGGAATATGAGGGTGTTCCAAAGTTGCAAAGTTCTTTTTTGCGAGAAACTGATGAATACTCAGGGATGTGTGAGCAGGAGCGTTATCGTGATGGAGCGTCTATGCATGAGCTTCCCAAAGACTCTGCCTCATATCCCTCACTGATCTCACAAGGTGCCGAATTCAAGGCATCGTTCACTTTGAGTTCCTACCCCAAGGCCAAACAGTAAACCAAACTGTCTATAAAGACATTCTTCGGCGCCTTGTGAGATCAGTGCATGACCGGAGCCTTTGGGAAGCTCACGCATAGACGCTCCATCACGATAACGCTCCTGCTTACACTGCCCTGACTATTTATCAGTTTCTCGCAGAAAGGAACATTGCAACTTTGGAACACCCCCATATTCTCCTGATCTGGCCCCATGTGACTTTTTTCTCTTCCCCAAGATCAAATCTGTTCTGAAGGGAACCCATTTTTCTGACATCGACTCCATCAACATGGCCGCGACGACGGAGCTCAAAAAGATCCCAGAAAATGCCTTCCAAGAGTGCATTGAATCCTGGAAAAAGCGAATGCACAAGTGTTTTAAAGTCAAAGGAGACTACTTTGAAGGAATTTGGCTTTGGTATATTTCAATATTTTTCAACAACGTTTTTATGTCGCCATTCTCGTTACATTTCGGACACACCTTGTATTTAGAGGTGGCTATTAGTTTTTATGGAGGAGTTCTTTCCTGGAGAATTGATGGCTTATGAACCAATGCATAATACCAAATGATTGAGCAGGTGATTTATATAATGAACGTTTGGTTATTTTAAAATCATTTGCAGCTTGCTGCAAGAGAAGAAAGAATCACCGAAGTAGCAACATTTGCCCTTCGAGTTTACTTCATACTCAGATGACGGCACCTTCAGCAGAGCGTGCTCTTTATAATGATCTTCTCATGAAATCATTGGTTGAGTATGAGAAAGTCACCGTAGAAGTTTCAAAGACTACATCAATAAAACTGGTGGCTCACGTGTGGTATTTGTCACAGAAGTTAGTTGGTCGATTGTAGTGTTTCATGAGCTTTAAAACGTAAAATGATTCAACCATCAGGGAATGGAGGCCATGATTTATCGAAAAGAATGGAAATGTTGTTAACAACAATCAGTGGTAGTGACCGTAAAGATTTTGTAACATCAGTGTAAGACGAGCCCCCACTATAGGTTTGGACCCTTAAAAATACAATGGCGATATTTAGACTGCCTTTTCAATCGCGCTAGAATTAAAGGTGGTTGATAATCATGATTGATAAACACAGCGTGGCGCCATACCCCACATATCATGAGTACTGCCAATTACGAGTATTGGCAAAAAATGAGGATCAGCTCTAGTACCTCGTGCATGTCGTTCAACAGCATAGAAAATGTTTCCCGACGATAAACAGAAAACTTTTATGCATCAAATAAGTGTCTAAACGAGCACTAAACAATTTTGGCTACGTTCATAGGCGTATCGAAAATTTTGGTTGGGGATGGGTTGAAGGGCGTTGTTTCAAATATGTTGGTATGATTTTAGATATTTCTTAATGTTAATACGATTGGGTTGCTTGTTTGAGTAAGGTGTAGTCGCTGTTAAACCAAAGGATTTATTTCATTGAAGTTACTATAATGTAGTAACTTGAACATGTTTGACTGGTTCCCATAGCAATTTTGGTAAAAAATAACAGTTTTTTACTTAATTGGAAATCTAGGCAAGCTAAGGCTGCAAATGTATTAAAGTTGTATAGGAAACCACATATTCCGTATCTTCTGGTATAAGAATGAAGTTTCTAGTGTATGCGGTACGCGAGATAAGCCGGTTTTAGCCACTTAGACAGCTGAGTAAAATAAATGTAAAGAACCCCTAATTTTTGCATGTGGTGTTTTTTCGCAAATGGAACGCTTCAAACCCCGGACACCAAAAAAATTCAATAATTTTTTAAGAACCACTACCAACCACGACATTAACTGGCTCTATATTCTGTCTATCGCATAAAGATGGAAGCTGGAAGCGTCCTGTTTAGTGCCTTGCCCGAGGACACAGCAAGTGAACTTGCCGACTTGTTCCACATAATGTCCTTTTCGTGCCGAGCGCCTAGCTGGGAAGCTGTGGATACCATTTTTTAAGTGTTTTGATGTGACTGGACTAGGGTAATGAACCCCGGGTCTGCGAGGCAGACGATCCAATTACTTGGTCGTCGCACCGGTAGATTAAGCGTAGGTTCTTTGGATAACTCTACCGGTTTCGCTGCGAACAAAAGATAAAAATATTTTTTTGTTTCTGAAAGTAGCGGTTGTTGGTTTCGACATTTGACTTTGATCATTTGTCGCAGGCTTCCGGCGGCGCTCGATGACCGCGACAAACCGGAATGGAACAAACATTACGAGTACAACCCTGAGGACGACTCCAACGTAGATGCAGAGCTCGTAACCATGGTTAAAGAGGAACCGGAGCGGAAATGGGATTGCGAATCAATATTGAGTGAGGAAGTTTTATGGCATGTTCGTACCAGGTCTTCTAACGTAAAATGACTCGATCGTTTTGCTATACCCAAAAGTAACTGGAGTTAAAGTTCACTAAGCAAACACAATGTGAATGATCACCGATGTTAGGAGGCCAAATCCGGAGAAACACAAAACAAAAAAACAGTTTTCAATCGATTAGGATTAGGGAATAGACGAGCTAAAAATTATGCCGAGTTTTTTTGTACTTCAAATGTCTAAATATGGTGATGCCTCACCAGCATTCTCAATTTCCCTTAATCCACACCAGCATCTCACATGCCAGCTATTCATGATCTTTCACACAAAATTAAATCTGTACTTTTCGTACTTGTTATGCAGAACTCGAATAAATTATAGTGGACATTGCGTTCCTGGTCCGAACTAGCGGTTAATGATCCCTGAGTTAAGCTGACGCGGGCAGGTCATCTACTGCCAGCAAATCTTTAATCAGTCATCAGCAATCAGTTTTCATCTAGGAACAGCTCTGCAGTAGACCCCCACTTAGATGTCGTCTAGCAGTGAATAACTAACTGTAATTGCTCACGGTGTTTGACCTGGTCTACCTTTGGGAGAAACCCGTGCAAAGTTAGCACTGAGAATCGAACTTGCAACTTGTTGATTAACGTTTAAATGACGGCAATACCGCTGATCGAAGATGAAGGCACGTTGTAAAACTTCTTCCTGCTCAAAGCAAACCAGCTAAGATAGTAGAAGCATGATTTTTGCAGCCAGCAACTAGTATTTATGACTTGCAGTCCTATTGATGCAAGTGATGAATACAGACTACCTCCCCTCGGTAGCAAGGCTACGGTCATTGATAAGCGATCGCATGCACATGATGGAAGAGCTTTGAAAGTTGTATTACTACTAAAGAATTGTTTTTATTAGGCACGTACTCTACTTTGTACAATCATCCGAAATTAATCGAAGAACCTGCTAGAGTGAGTAGGCGTGCTTGCATAATCGTAAAGTAGACGGTGATTTGTAAGTTCGCTGACTTGTTTTCAGAAAGTGAAGTTTTCCGAGAAAACTGGGCTGCCCGTGGATGAGCGACCGAAGCTGACCAAGCAACAGGTGCGGTGGTGTGTTGCGCTTCTAGCATCGCTCGCTAGTTAGCAACTGCACTCTTAAAATGAAACTGGTTCAAAACTTCCGTCCCGGCATGAGTGTAGCGACCACCAGTTTGAGTGACAGGTGATCGCGCATGAGTGTAGCGGCCACCAGTTTGAGTGACAGGTGATCGCGCATGAGTGTAGCGACCACCAGTTTGAGTGACAGGTGATTGTACATTAAATGACGGCAGCTGGATGCTGATGATGCTTCAAACTGACAATAAAAACAAAGAACAAAATGTCGGTTTAACTTCATTTTTTCCCACATTTCGCAGGCTCAGACGTTCTAATACAATGCATTGTCCGCTACTATATACTTGCTTTCGTTGCTAGAGCATTGTAGCACTTTAAATTCCGGATGCTCTTCCTGGCGAATTTCGATGGTGCTTTTATAGAATTTGAACTCCAAGCCTTTCGATCCGAAACCGTAACATTTACCGCTACACCACGGCAGCTACAAATTTAAACAAGGAATAGATCTATATGTATTAACATTAGGAACTTGCTCCAACTGAACCACGACAGAACGGAACAAAATTGTAACAAAGTCAACTGATTGAAGCTAAGGCGCAAAATGCTTGAAATAAAATCGGAAACTTAATATGTGCGCCCAATTAACCGAATAGCACAAACAAAGAAGTCAAATCGAGTGTCACAAAATCACTGTGACATAGAAATCTGGTTTGAAACCGCTGCATGTTAAAACCACACCGAACTGCAAAAAAATTTGCAGCAACAGCCTTTTAGTTCGTTTTTGTGCGCTAGTGTCCCACCAAGCTGCGCTGTTCATCACGATGCTTCACATTTTCACTTTTTTTAAAATTAAAAATACACGGGGTTCTCATCAAATCAGATTTTGTTCATAATAAGAAAACAAACTTTTTTTTAGATCCGACGTTGTTTAGAGGGTGCCTGTCCCCCCAAAGATTGACGTGTCAGGGTTTTGTCAAAATTTGCATGCCTCTGTAACGGAACAGGATAGAAAGTCGTGTTTGGTGTCTGAATTTGCAGAATAGTCTGTTTTTTGTCTGCACTTAATACATTGTTAATTGTTAACTCCAACGAAAACCAAGTTATGCCAAAAATATTATTTTTAGCCATTTTTTGCACATTAAAATGCTCTACCTATCGTATTTTCAGCATGAACTTACGATCCAATTCGCCACAAACTCCACGAATATGCTCAGGATATATACAATAAAATTTAGAGCCAAATACTATTCAGAAGATCAATGCTCACCAGCAGCATAAATATGAACGAAGGCAAGGGCATGTGCGTGGGTTCCCCGAATCTTTTTCTCTGTAACAAACCTCGCTTGCCAGTTTCTTTTTCATTGCAGCAATTATGATTTTTGATGCATTGCCAAAATTCAGCTGAACCTAACTAGACGCATGGTGCACTTCTACTGGCAACAGTAAAAACAGTGTTTCAGCGTGGTTCCCGTAGTTGAAACTTTCAAGTGCTACTTCTTCAGGCAATGAAGAAAGAGATGTCAAAACTTCTTTAGTGGATTTTCAGATCACAGGCTCAGAGCAACGATGTGTAGTGAAAGCCAGCGTGATGTATGTTGAATAACCTAGCGGTTCACTACTTTATGCAACACTGAATCAACTTGTTCTTAAGCAACCAAGAGGTCTCGTTGAAATAGTGTCCTGAACAGGACCCCCCGATGCTTTTGGTTTGAGATGTATCATGAAAAATGAGGCCAAGTACACCGACATTTTATCGTAACAAGCCGTTTTTTTGCTCTTTTCCTCTGCGTAAAGACCATTTGAGCCAATAGAAGCAATTGCAAGTAACCACTTGCTGTTGTTTTCCAACGGGAATGGTATATATGTTCTTGCTTACACCAGGGCAAATGTTTAAGGTTCTTTGAAACATCCATCGGAAGCTGACATGAAAAACCGATAAACTCGCTTGGTCGCTAACGAAGGCCGTCATTATTAGCGTTATTAAAACGCTTCTGTTCCGAAAACCAATTTTGTTTGGAAAATGAAGTTGAGCAACAGGATTGATTGATTCACTGTTAGCTTTTCTATCAGTTGAATTTCGCGTGTTAGAGTAAGCAATGGACGTGATTTTATTAAGAAGAGCACCATCCTCTAAGGCATGTAACTTTTGCTTTTACCTTCTCTTTGATCGCGTGGGATAAATATATTTCGTTTACATGAAACACACACTCGGGAGCGTATGCATCGCGCTCAAAGCTTTCTGCAACGTAGTTGCTGAGGCGTTGATGCCAGTTTTTTTTGCAGTGTTCATACCGGTAGTAGCGACCATAAACCACTCTTTAATAGAGATTTCTAACAAATAGGATTTTACCCCATTCTCTCTTTCCACTTTTTTTTTAGAGTCGTTACACCACAACTGCACAGCATACACGTATCTATCGAATCCATCAATTATTCTACCATGATAATGCAGCTGCAGAAAATCTGATCCACTGATTTTAAATTGGCAAGCTTTTTGCGACAACAACCTGGCATATTTCTCTGCTTCTATAAGCAGTGGTCAAGTCGCAATTTCTCACCAGGGAATGCAAAGATTTGGTCAGATTGTTGGGGGATAGATGTATGTTGTTTATCAGCAAACGAGCAATTGCATTCACTCGTAGATATTTCTTGTGTTTTGATATAAGTCTTATCTTCAGTTATAGGCTTTGGAACAATGTTTGAATCGTCAGAATCTGTGGTTGAGATGTTTTTTTCCAACCGTGATACACTTGATTTCGGTGTTTTTCGTGGTCGCAGTTTACTTCCAAGCACGAGACTGGAAAAATCTGGACGAAACACTGAGATGGAGCAGGCTGCGCAACTGATCGCACTTGTGGTGCGACCTGGTGTTTACCCCTACTACTAATCCTTTTTTCAAAAACTTTATCCTGAGATGCAGATATGAATAGTTATCGACCAGATCTTTGATCTTGCAAAAAAGAAATCTCTTCTTCCGGGATGCGATCTTTCCTGCAGCAAAAACAGAACAATTTTCAATTGTAGACAATAGAATAAGGAGGAATGGGGCACTTACACTTGTAGATGTCGAATAACCAATCCGACCATTTCTCATTAACTACCTGCTCGTTCAATTCAATAGCTTTTTTCTGGCTGCTTCGAATATATTAGGATTGCTACAAAATTATGAACAATTTGAACTTCATTTATTATAGCTAGACCAGCTTTCAACCACATTTTAACCACATATCTGCTTTTCATATCCAAAAAAACTGAAAGTTTGGAATCTGTCTCACTTGATTCTTTTCGTCAGTGCTGATAATGATTTAGAACAATGTGGTCCAACTTAATTTTTTAGCGGGCCATCAGAAACCAAAAGTTTATTCCACGAACCACGGTTTGAACTAGGGATGTGTTACCCCAAATAAAGGTGTTCTCCTAAAAAAAAAAACTTGTCCGAAATTTTCGGGATGCATGGCAACCTTATCGTAATTCTCGCTGGCCATAAAAATTAGTTTGCAGGCCAAGATTGGCCCGCGGACTCGCAGTTGGACCACGCTGATTTAGAACACCGTTGTTGGTCGGTAATACATTGGCTGGAAGGCTTGCATGTATTATTAGAGACTTTCTGAAATCACATCTAGTAGCTGACGTTGCAATACAGCATTCAAAATATCTCCAAAGTCAAAAAGGACCTTCAAAACATGTGATGTACATTTTATAGCAATCAAAGTTTTATGACATCATTGCTGACAAAAAACTTTTGTCAGCATCACAATGATGCAAATAAGCCGATGGGGAATTTTGACAACAGAATGGCTAAGAATAATAGTTTTTAGTATAACTTTGTTTCTGTTGTAGTTAGCATTTAAAAGTGTAGGAAGCACTGATGGGAAATCGACTATTTTGTAGGTTTTGGCACCAAACATGACTCTCTATCTCATTTGGTTACAGAAATATGCGAATTTCACAAAAACCTGCTACTTCAAACTTTGGGGGGACCCGGGCACTCTCTAAACGGCTTCGAATCTTAAAGGTTTTTTTTTAATGTTATGACCAAAGTCCGGTTTCATGAGTCCCTGAACATTTTTAATTTCAAAAAAAGTAAAAATTTGACTATTTATTCAGCCTTTGATTCACTCCCGGGTCAGCAAGTTTTCAATATGACATAATTTTTTCAGCTTGCGTGATCTGGCTGATCTACAGGTTAATGTGTTGCGTCATCCCTTAAAGTATGCGAAAAGTGAAATGTTAGTTCGCAAGCTGTAGACAGTGACACTGTTTCGATATATCATGTCCCTTCAATGCAGTTGGTGGCCGACAAGAAGCTACGGGCTTTTAATAAAGCATAGGTCTGAAAATCATAGGCGAACATCGGAAATCATTAAAGGCGTAATACATCATAGCTTAGGGCGTGGGACCTCTACTACTTAGCGCGGCCAACTTGCCTTCACGTGTGATCGACTGAAAGTTTTGTAACAACTCGCGATCGACCAATCACAACTCAAACGGTGACTTGGCCTGGTGTAGAGGCTCCCAAACTTTTTTGCTTCGCGGATCTTTTATTGTGATTGTGCTTCTTTGCGAATCCCCAGAGTATGTGATATCAAGTGGGTTCCGACTAATTTATGTTAATTTTTTCACGTTGCCCAGTTACGGTTGCTTGATGACGAGCCCCCGCACCTCCCTCAGCCGGCGCATCCTCCCCGAGTCAAAGGGGAGACAAAGGAAGAGAAGCTGTTACGCAAGAAAGCGATCAAAGAATCGCGAAAGGTGGGTGCTGTGACGTCACTAAATCGTCATCATTAAAACTAACACGTCATATCCAGGAGCGACGCCTGGAGAAGAAAGCGACAAAAGCAGCATTCCGCGAGGAAAAGCGGAGACAGACTCAGGAGCTGATAAATATCCGACAGAATTTGACAGGAATCAGGATTTCGTGACCTCCGAGTTTGATTCGGCCAATGTCATAATGAGGGAGGTGACGACTGGGACGGATTTCGAAAAAGTAGATGTTCCTGGAAAGTACACTTTATTTTTTGTGGAAATAGCTCATCAAACATCCTTTTAATTCGGTTTCGTTATCTTTCCATTACCGAATTTGTAACGTTGGTTTATGCGATGGAGTACTAGTCGTGCTATGACCTAAGCAGGGGTTCTTAAACTGGGGTCCTATGGGATTGTTGATCATTTAGGTGCTCACAATTGTCTTTCCAAAGCAACCCTGTTTTTAGTTGAGATATTTGGCGAAACCACCTGATTTTGTTGGTGGAAACCTGAGATTTCAGGTCATCAGAAGAAATTGGGGCGATTTTGCAAGGGACAAAAAGTGACCTATTGTTTAGAGATCAACACCAAAATGACCATTTTTTCTAAAATACATAGGAAACCGATCGTGTGGTAGAATGCAAAGTTTCGCCATGCCTGGACCAGGCCGCGAAGGGGTTTGAACAAACCACAAAGTTATTTTACTATTTCCTGTTAAAAAAGTTTAAGAACCCCTGGTTAGAGTGTTGTTGATGTTACAGCGTATAGCGAGAAGTGGTTATGGTGAAAAAAATTGGATAAATTTTTGAAATGTTTATGTGTAAGGGTTTCATGCGAATAGGCTGCCAAAATTTTTGGGGTAAAAGTTAAAAACTTGGAAACGTTTAAGCCAACGCTTACTAATTATAATATCATCGAAATGTGAAAACGTATTTAACATTACAACTGCTTGAAACGCAGTCATAACTGTAACGTCGGCGAAGGAAAAAGCCCAATGAATATCCGTCTGCTCTTGGTCGCCATCGACCATCGTGTGGTACCATTATGCCTCTTCGTTTGCTCATGTCAGCTGATTTGGTGTGGCGCCGGCTGGGATCGAACCCCTAACGCTTTGTTTTGTGAAATATAAGAATCTTGTGGCTTCTTTGTTTTAAGCTCACTGTTTCTTGGCTGCTCTTTTTGCCTTGTAGCAATAAACGATCAGGATTTGGCTTTGTGAATGTGACGTTCAGAGATGGTCAAAGTAATTTATAAATCTACTTGACTAAAAGTATTGTTATGTACTCAAAAAAAATACTCATGTGAAAGTAAAAAGTAACGATCACTTGAGATCCAGGCCTGTACATCTTAACGATTTGAAAGAAAAAAGTACCTCTGTACCGAAATTCTGTCACCAGACTAGCAGCAAAAGAGAAATCACGATGAGTACATTTCGAATTTGTGAAAAGCAAGGATGCAAAGTTGTTAAATTAGCCTCGGGTGTCAAGTATTTAGAAAATTTATCGGATATTGACAGTTACGCGCAATTTTTAAAGTTCGAAGCGCCTCGTCTAAGTCTACCGAAACAACGCAGACCTATATGAGATAGTTGTGAAGAAAAAAATTAAAAGGATCATTAAGATTACTGAAGCCAATTTGCAGTTTTAAAAATTGTAAAAAGAAACATCTTTAGTAAGCTTGGACTCGTGAAAAAATCCTGCAGGATGTCACTGTTCACAGACAAATTTCAAAGATTTGCAAAACCCTACATTCTTAATTATGAAAAGAAACTTCAATTTCTGGAAAAAGCAGTCAGAAATGCTTTAAGATTTGGATTAAACAGTCCCATTTACTTCAAAAGGAAAAAAAAGTTAGTGCTGAGCAATTAGTGTATTCAGTTAAGAAAAATCCAGCTCATAATTTCAATGATGAAACAAAAAAGTAGTTGAAACTTCTCAAAAAGTTTATCGACGATAGTACCCGTAAACCTAAAAACTTCAAAAGCAAAAAGTTTGATAACTGGCCCCAATAATAACTCACCGCACCTTGCCTAATTAGCAGTAAACAGTAGTAGGTCTACCAATTGATTTTGAAAATTCTGATCAAAAATATCCTGCTCTATTGAAGGATTTAAAAAAATCTTGAAATCAAAGCTGTTTTTACTCTAGCATGACGCATTACATTTCAACAGACATCAAATTTTTAGCATCTACCTTAAGTAAAACTTATAACTACTCACGTAGCGTTGCTTCCTACTCGATCTACTCAAGTAAAAGAAGTAGTAAAAACTGAAACTACTGAAATAAAAAGCTCGTTGCTGAAAATCCTACTCAACTAGAACTACTTTGTTATAGGCCACCTCTGATGATCTCATAGCAGTAATTAAGGCTAACATAGAAATTATTACGTCACGGTATTTATAAAAGTTATTATTAAATAAAATATGAGAAAACGCGCGTCAATTGTATAAATGATCGCATTGTGACGCCAACACATATTTTCACAACTCTCCCCGATTCAACGACAGTTCTTGTAATTGTTGTTGTTCCCCGACCCCTTCCAAAGGACTGAGGCATGGCAGAAGACCATAGAGCCCCAGAAGCCGGGCAACTCCCCAGGGCCTTGACCAGAGGTTGTAGAGAGACAGAGAGTTGCCAAAGAGCATCCTGCGCAAGGATCCGTGGCTGGACAGTGCAGAACAAGATGAGAAGCGTTTCGGGTCACATGACTGCAAGTACTGCATGAAAGATTCTCGATTCTGTCAATTCTAGGGAGATAAAAGAGTTTAGCATCATGCTTTGTCCGTTGCAGCAAAGAGGAAACAGCGAGCATGACGTGGGATCGCAAGTTCCTCAGCGGACACCGAGGGAACCTGTGTGTCCAAGAATTTAGATGAGACAGTACGCCTCCAGTCCGAGAAAAAAGAAGAGTGTATACGAAAGGCAAGAGGAGAGAGACCACAAGGGAGTGCAGAGGACAGGAGTAGTGCACCCCACCTGGCCAACTCATCAGCCGCTTCCTTCCCCGTAAGCAATGAGTGGTCAGGGACCCAACGCAATGTAGCCTAATAGTTAAGAAGGAGGGAGAAGACTGTTCCTGTCATATATGCTAGAGAATTTAAGGTAAAGAAAAGACAGAGGAAAGGACCGAGAAAGAGTCGAAGAGGAGGAGAAGATAAATGGCAGACTTGTTGGTGCTGCCAAGACCAGGGAAGAACTTGCAGAGTAGTGCAGGTTTTAGCGGAAAAACTTGAACAAACTGGGCCAGCCGAAAAAGAAGGGTGGCCTCAGCGCTACACAGTTACATAGTAAGCTGTTGGCAAGGACGCCAGATCCGCCTTTGTCAAAAACAAAAGGGACGGAGTCATCGGTTTAAATCACCATATCGTGAGATGGGAGAGAGTCAAGGTGAGCAAGAGTGCACCTTGTTGAGAGAGAGAATCAGAACGGGAGCATAAATAAAAAAGAGTAAGCTCCACATTGAAGGAAGGTTGGTACTAGGAAGGAAAGAAAAAGCAAGTAAAGAGAATCTCCGTAGGAGAAGTAGGAGAAACCATGAGCGGGTGGGTGGACGCAAAAGTTCTCCACGAGGATCTGGAGAGTATTGGTTTCACTATAAGTCCGGCCAAACCTGAAATGGAAAAAGAGGTTGGAAGATGAGGGGCCTGCTCATAAGAATAGCGGGCGAAATGAGTCAGGGTAGCTGGAAGGGGAATTAGAGTCGCCTAAGAGAGGAGTAGTTGGATAGGGGAGGACGAGAGACAGCCTGATGGCGCGACTAGCCGCTCGGTGCAGGCGTCCAATTTAGTAGTGTTAGTGGCGCTAAGAAACGGAAACCATTCGGAGTGAGAAAGGGCCGAGAAAAGCTTTATACAACCGAGAGAGGGACTCCTTAGAGGTGCCCCGAGAAGAAACAGATATACAGCGTAAGGCCTTGAGACGAGGGAAGAACTACCTTCAGCAAAGATACAAGTTTAGAAAAAGAAAGAATGTGGTCTAAGGTGACTCCAAGGAAAGTTGGAATGCTATTGAAGAGGAGACTGGAAGTTGAATAAAAGAAGTTAAAGTTGGAGATTATCTTAATGGGGATCCACCGGGAAGAAAGAGGCCTCACATTGCTTGAGCTGAGAGAAAAACACCAGTTCTCAGACTAGCGCACAAGTCGAATCAGAGCTCTTTGGGTGGTCTCCATAGTAGCAGGAACCAAAGGGGTCGAGCAAATGATCACGTTGTCAGCGCAAAAAGAGCAGCTCGCAGAAGAACGTGGAGCTCAGGAATATCATTGATGAAAAGAGAAAAAAGTACAGGTCAAAAAACGGATCTTGGCGGAACACCTCAACGGACTCGAAAGGAGCGACTTTTGTGGTTTTGAAAAACCACAAAAGTACGTATCAGAAGTAAAGATTAAGTCCAATGATCAAAGTAAGAACGGAGGCAGAAACAAGTTTATGGAAAAGTCCAGGACGCCAGACAGAGTCGAAAGCTTTAAAGAAATCGATCGTAGCAAGAATCATGCGAGATCCAGGCCTGGATTTGTTAAACCCATCCGAAATGGACTAAGAAAGAAACAGAAGTTCATCGAGGGTAGACCATCCAGGGCGGAAGCCGGCTTGGCGGGGTGAAAGAAAGGAGTAAGATTCCAAAAAGAAGAGTAGACCACATAGAATGATGAGGTCAAACAGCTATGGTACGCGAGAAGTGAAAGAGATAGGCCGGAAAGAAACAAGAAAGTCGAAAGACTTTCCCAAGTTATTGGATGGGAATAATCCAAGATGTCTGCCAGCTGGAAAGAATGGAATGTGAACATCAAAAATAATTGAAAGTGTAGAAAAAAATTCGTGCCAGAGCGAGGAAGGCGCTTTAGCATGGGATAGACAACTTTGTCTGGGTCAGTGGTAGTGGACGAGGAGAGGTTTGTGGCAGCCGCGAGAAATTCAGCGGAAGAAAAAGGGAAGCAAGAAAAGAAAAAGACTACTCTGAGCACGTGGCCCGTCGGAGTTCAGACAAGTGGCCTCTGGCTCTGATAAGCAAGGTTTTTGGCTTGAAGACAGAAAAGTGAGATCTCACTTGGAGACCAATGCTGGCACCATGGGAGAGTGATAGTTGGGGAAGCTAGGAGAGGATGATGATGAGGAAGAAAAGCCAGCGACAGAACAAAGGAGAGAATACATTAGGATCAGATGTAGGAGAGAGAGAGACAAGCATGTCGCCTGCCATGCCTGCGCTGCAGCAAAAGCCTTGCGTCTTTCGCTTGCCGCACCTTCCACTTCCAAAGACCACCTGGCTTGAGATTGGGAGTTTGAGGCGGCCGAAATAAATGGAAGACTTGGCCGCATTTAGTGCCAGAGAAGTATAGAGAGCAGCAGCAGAGGAAAGAGAAAGAGACGAGTATTCCTCTGCAGAAGGAGAAAGAGGCGAATACTCTTGTAGCAGCAGATGAAAGAAAGAAGTATTCTTTTGCAGAAGAACCGTGAGAGTCAAAGTAAAAAAAGCAAAGTTATCCTCAAAAGCTTTCCAAAAATTGTTGAAAGGAGGCCTTTTGTTGGACCAGAAGAGCGGAAAAAGACGGAGAGTTAGTAGAATTGGGAGGTGATCAAATTTATACTTATCACTCGCTAGTTACGAAAACTTTCTATTTTCAACAGCCTGTTTTACGCAAAAATGCGATCATCAGGATATCCTATTCAATTAGAAATTAAAATTCTATTGTGTCGAGCAATAAACTTAGAGAAAGATAGTGGTGAGTACCTTAGATGGACCCATTTGGAGGAGGTGCTACATCGCACCGATCAACCTCTCTCCCCCCCAGATCACATTTCCAGAGCAAAATGAGCAGAAAAGACGGAGCCAGGATTAAACGTTGCAGCTCATCGAAATGAGATGACAATAAGAATACGGGCCAAAAAGAGACAGGCGACCGATTTTAAAGAGACTGAGTGCTGCCCTCCTGCGGTCTTTCAGAGGGAAGCTTGGCGAAAAAATGATAGAATGAGGGGAAAGCCCGGAGTAACTGGGACCCTCGGAAAGGCCAACAGCCATTTCGAAGCATCTCAAATGGGGTCGGGGACCACACCAACACGTTGAAAAGTTACTCGAAAAATCCGTTGCATATCCGTTGTTTGAAGCACGTCGTAATAGAAGCGGTACTGTTCCGTGTCAGCCGGGTTGACCAAAACTTCTCCGAGTGGTGGAGCTGAAACCGTAGAAAGTGGCAGAAGAAGCAATTTTCCGAAGCCCTTCTTGGGACTTGATTAGTCTGGTACCGGGCGCACCTCATGAAATACTTCTATTGATGACCACCAGTAGTTCTGATCATAAGCGCAGGGTGCGCCACTCTAGGACGTTGGCCATTACGATCAAAGGCTCTAGCCTGGCGATGATGGTGCGTGCCCTTTGGAGAGACACTTTGCTGTAATTTCCTCTGCACGGCTGATTCCATCTGCAGGGAATTCGTCTACATCAACCAAAAAGGCCTTAACATGAGCATTGCAGCCGTGAGAGACGTGAACTACAACCAATAGATGGAGATGAACAGGATCCAAAGAAATGATTCTCTTTATGACGTACTCACTTTCTCTCCGTCAAACTGTCGTTCCGTGTCAATCTGGGTTTGTATGCGACGCCTGTCAATCAAAACAACATCAATTAACTTTCAAGTTGTCAAAATCCTCTCGACTTACTCCTCCGGTTTCGATCAAAGTAGAGCATGGTTTGCTGTCGATCGAGCCCGGGTCGGTTCTCCTCCATCGAGTTGCTCAACGTATTCTTCATTGTTGATCCTGGGATGCTGCAACAATGAAGTCACGACTAGTATATTGCCATGCAAATAACAACCGCTTTTCTTACCTCTCCGATACGTCGAAAGTTTTCTCATTCTGAAGTCGCGCGTAATTATGCGTCATCTTCTTCGAGGCCACAAAAGTTCCTTCATCACCTGCAGCAAAACATTGATCATTTGTTGCATTATGATGTCATCATTGTAGCACTTACCTGCAGCTGGAAGTTTGAAGGTCGTGTTCTCTTCTCGATCAGGGAGCGAAGAGCTGACGTCAGCTTTTCCTTCAAATTGACATCAAGTTAAACAAAAAACATTTGATTAGTAATTGTGACGTACCTGTGTCTTTGTGTGACGTCGACTTGGCTTTGCGATTGTTCCGCGGCGTCCAATCGTGCTAGAACGAAAATAGACACATTACCGACAGCCTACCCCTCGCTATACCGCAGCCTCAACGCTGCGGCCCTCACTAGGTCCCCTGATCTCACCTCTTTCACTTCCAGGTGGTTCAGTCTTGGTGACGTCACCGAGGGTTTCTCTTTGGCGCGATCGATCAACACTTTTTCTGCAGAAAGATATATTGAAAGTTTAAGGAGAAATAAATTTTTGAACAGTGGTTATTGTTGCTGAAGTGTAAATATCAACATTTGGCTTTGCTTTTCTAATGGCGGTAGCCTACATAACCAACACGACAGACCAAACTCACTTTTCTGTTCGTCTTTTCTTTTTTTCTTATGACGTACTGGTTTCATTCGTGCGTCATAACAAACAGGATTTTCCACCATTTTTCTACAAATTCAAAGTATTATTGCCAAAAATAAAATCAAAATTAAAAATACTGATTCCAGCATTTTAAGTTCCTAAAGCCGAGATATAAAGATGCTAACAATGTTCGATCGCTGTCGCAAGAATTTATTGCTATCCTCTTGAGAAAGTCACTTTCCAGTTTTTCCCTGCTTGACTATACTGTTTGAGAAAGAATTGTTTTGCACCATCAAATCCTACAACTTCGAAGCAAATCTTAACACAAGATCTGTCATGATTATTGAAGTACTGCTAAAGAATATTGAAGAATAACTTACCCGAGTTCGATTCCCGGGTCGGCTTCTATGTTTGGAAACTCTGCGTTGTTGATTGTTATTTGTCCGGTTGGGTTGTTGAAGGTGGCAGTGGAGCAGGTGTAAGGTTTCACCTAAACAGCACCACAATGTCCTCATTGCTGTAATAGTGTCACGTGACGACAACACCAGCGTCATAAAAGTTTAAAAATTAGGAGGTAGCGGCAAGGCACTGCTCATGCTGCCAAATTATATTTTTTCTGTCCATATCACACCGGCAGTTCTTTTCCTTGCTCATGGGCTTAATGATATTTATGAAAGGACACGGTGCCCGTTAAATCGAAACACTGATCTTGCTAATATGGCGTTTCGTACGCTGCTCGTGGACGCGCGGACAGCATGAGAAGAGGTTTATCTAAGTTAGCCTATGCTAACAGTTCTTCAGGTGGAAGAATAAAAAAACAATTATTGCTAAAAGCTATGTATTTATTTTTGACATTTCGCTCGGCCGGTCACGCTGAGTACCTTCAAAAAAGAGTATATAGAAGTGAATAAATCTCTCCCCCATAAGTCAGAACAAAAAAACTGCACAACTAGATAAATTCACCTACCATTGCTTTTCTTAAACTAAAGAAAAGCAGTAAAAAACTAAAATTATAGGCGAACAATGACGTACAATTAGTCATTGCTCTATGTACGAATTATTTAATGTCCAATTGTCTCAAAAGAACTAAGATTTAAAATTTTTTTCTTCAATAACAAAACACATTCGAGTACAAGAGAGCAAAAATAACAAACATAGTAAATTAAACAATTTGAATGAGAGAAAACCTTCTGGTAACTCTTCACTATCAGAACGGTTAATGACCTTGGAGATGCGTGGATAAACCAGTTACTGTCAATCTTCGATGGCAACAGGTCTCATATGTAAGAATGGAAGAAGCACTTTAATTAATTGTGGATCGAACTCCTTGAGGTGCTCATGCAAGGCCGACTTTTCAGGTCTCTAGAATTTGATGGCTTGCTTTTGCTCTGTTGTACCGGTGTTTAAATCACATTTAACTGGTCCAACATAAACGTAAACGCAGCCTACACAGGTAATCTTGCTGAACATGCTAGGTGTAACTGGCCGAGAGATGCGTTAAAAACAAATATATAGGTTTTAGTTATAATTGCTTATTACCTTCCTCTACACAAAGAACAATTAGCCTAGGCTGGCCTAGATAAATTTCAGTATGCCTAGTAGACAAAAAGGCCACTCTTACTCAATATGAGAAGGAGACTAACTCGAATTCCATCAATGTCTTAAAAAAGTTTTTACCATTTTTTTTCGGTAAAGTGTCATGAACAAGCTCTATTCATTACGTCCTTGGCTGCTCGCTGTAGCGGTCAGTATTTACCTGAACCGGTGTGTACATATAAGTCTCCTGCAGCGACAGGGTCTGCCCGTTCGGGAGGAAAATTGGTTTGAAATCCGGGTTTTCCCTCACTTCGGCGGCTGGAATAACGTCAAGGGCTGGTAGGGGTTTGTTTGTTGCAAGGTTGTTGTCATGGATACTGTGGTGCGGTTTCGGCTTGATCGATTTCGATCTCGATTTATGACGCTCCGTTCGATGACGTAACTTCAGTTCCTACAAGGTTGTAAATGGATGCATAAAAACTGGAATTTTCAAGATCAGCTTGTCATGAAACTGTTTGAGTAGAATAAGTGGGCAAGCCAACATCTTCCACTGCCAATTAGGTTGAAGAGGAAAAGTTTTTTCTTTCAAATCAAAAAGCCAAAATTAAAATATCCATGGTTGGCCCCCAAAACATCTTTAATCACAATTCTGAGCCGCGACAATTTTAGAGAGACTTCTCGCAAATTTTTTAAAGCCATTAATTTTAAGAAAATGCCAATATCTCAGCAACAACAAAGTTGTTGTTATTCGGTCACTTTCGAGGGTTGGAGGCAGAAAACCGGGCAGAGGTGATAAAAAAAGCGGAGTCATCAAAGAGCGAGCGGCACAAAGAGACTGTAGCTGGACAGTACAGAATAAGATGAGAAACGTCCTGGGCCAAATGACCACAAGCGCTGCACAAAGGATTTTGAATGCTGCCAATTTTAGAGAAAGATTGAAATTTAATAGAACTCTGTGTCCATTGCAGCAAAGAGCAGAGAGGACACAGCAAGCGTAACGAGGAAGTAAAGTTTTTCAGTGGAAACCGATGGAACCTGTTTGTCCAGGAATTTAGATGAGGTAGTACCCCTCTAGTCAAAAAAAGAGAAGAGTGTATGCGAGAGATGAGAGGAGAGAGACTAAATGGAACTGTAGTAGATGACTGGAGCAGCGCATCTTTTGGGCAAACTCATCGCCGGGCCAATGCCTGGAAGAAACAAGTGACCAGGGACCTATTGCAGCTTGACAGTAGAGGATAAGGAAAGAAGGGATAGTTCCTGGCACATATGCCAAAGAGTGTAAGAGAAAAGGAACGACGGAGGAGAGGAATGTGTAGCGAAAGTCTGAGAGGAAGAGAAGAAGAGTAAAGTGGCAGGCTTGTTGGTGCTGACAGTACCAGAGGAAAACTCAAAGAATGGCGCAGACCAAAGGTACCAGAAAATCGTTGAATAAATCAAAATGATTAGAAAATATCAATAATAAGTTGATAATTACTTTAAATTTTAAACATTATCAATATAATTTCCGTAGATAGGTGACTTTGAGAATCAATGTTGTTATTATTGCTACCAGCAGCACACCATTGATGGTATTTAATGCCGATATCTCAGTGATGTTAAATATAATCAATGATGTACTGCTAGTGGCAGCAATAGCGAATATTATTAAATGAAAGAATGGATTAAAAAACTTAGAATAACTATTGTAAATTGCTAAATTGCCGTAAAAACTGTAGCATCGAAGCAAACTTTAGCAAAAATGATTATTTTGCCAAACTAAACATTTTCTGATGCAATTACACAAACGATATTTTTTAAAAACAATTGAACTTAATCTTCTGAATGCTTTAATTTATAAATCGACTTTCTATTACCTGTAGTTGCTGAGATATTGATCTTTTCATAAAATGGCTCACTTCAAAAACGCTTGGAGAGTGTGCCCGCCCCCCTAAGCGGCACCGATTCAAAATTGTTTTGGGAGGTCAAGTACGGCTTTGGGTAAACTCGACTTTTTGCCTTGAAGGAAAAAGCTTTTTTCTCTCCATCCTACTGCTTTTTCTCTCCTTTTTTCTCCCCATCCTAGTTTTTGAGAAAATCAGTTTTGCCGATAAAGAGGAAAAATTGTTTCAGGTAACGAAAATCATCTGCTGGTTAATGCCAACGTTGCAATACAGCTGACTTCATCACAAAGCCACCCACTTTCGTTCTCATCTTCTGCTTCCTGCAGTTCATCACGGCGAAGGTAACGACGAGGATGAGAAGCAGGGAAGCGGTGGGAATAACAGCGAGAAGAATGTCTTTGGTGAAGGACACGTCCGCTACCGATGAATCGTTGCATAGTCTAAACACTGTTGCGTGACAAATTATCGCACTACAACGAACTTTTTTCCTCCACTCACTTGCCGGCGTATCCGTCGCTGCAGACGCACGTGAATCCCGCCACTCGATCGACACAAAAACCGTGGTCATTGCACGTGACTTCGTCACAATCGTCAATGTCTACGTCACAGTAGCGACCCGTGTACCCGTCTTTGCATTCACACGAGTAACCGTTCTATAACAAAAAGAAGCGTGACGTCATCGGCAACAATGTCATCCATGTTTAATTGCTCATGTTTGCACTCTATGTGACGTCACAGTGCGCTTACGTTTTCCTCGATGCATTCGGCTCCATTGAAGCACGAGGTACTGGTGCATCTCTTTGTTTCTCGCTCGCACACTTCACCCTCGTATCCGGAGACACAGGAGCATCTGAAAAGAGGAAAGCATTTGACGAGTTTTAAACCCAACAAGCAACTTACCATTTGTTTGAAGGGCTCTGTTTGCTAGAGTGGTTGCCAAAGACTAGTGACACATTTCCATCGCTCCCATGTGATCTTCACCCCCACGCATGAGTGATTCTTACTCACACCCACCTGAAAAGAGCAACAGCGTCTTTACAAGTGCCTCCATTTTCACATGGGTTCGATTCGCATTCATTAATTTCCGTCGAGCAATGCTCTCCTGTGACATAATAATCACGTGTCAGTATGATGTCAGGCATGTTCGGCAACACAACAGCATCACCTGTAAACCCGTCATCACACCGGCAGGTAAAAGCGTTGACGAGGTTGATGCAAACACCCTTGTTGAGGCAAGGGTCACTCTCACACTCATCGATGTCCACCTGGCACCTCTCTCCAGAGAAACCGTTCACACAAGTGCACGTAAACCTGTGGAAACAAAAAATAGATAAACAAGATTGCAGGTGGCATTCCATTCCGCTTTGCCGCAGACTCACTTGGCTTTTACTATTCCACTAACTCTGCCTCTATTCACGAGCTTGATGCTTCAGTGATCTGACTTCTGCCTCATAGTTTGTAGAGCGCCGCTTTGCGGACCATTTGTTGAGTGTTTAATTACGAAGCTAACACGAAGAAATGCAACTTTAATGGGTTCTGAGGGTACATAGTTGGGAGGGTGCTCAACTTCCAAAGTCATCGACCATCTCCTCATCACTAAAGATGACCTGGGTGTTGCTATCGTATCTCATACACGAGAGTCAAGCAGTTTCCTCGGGGGTTTATGATTGGTTAAAATTGTCACGTGCCACTCACCTTCCCGCTTCATCGGTGCACGTTGCTCCGTTAGCACATGGGGAGCTACGACACTCATCCTCATCTACCTCACAGCGCCTGCCTCGAAACCCAGCTGGACAGGTGCAATAGAAACGCCCGACGTCGTTGGAGCACGACCCCTCGTTTATGCACGGATTGCTTGCGCATTCATCTGTTTTCGTCTGTGATGTCATTATGCGTGAGAGTTTGCGGTTAAGAAATAATCAAAATCACTCATCACCTCACAATGCGTTCCTGTGTAACCGATTGTGCACAAACAATGATATCCGTTCACTCTGTCCTGACATATTGCTCCGTTTTGACATGGATTGCTGGGAGCAGAAAACATATTTATAAAAATCAAAAATATCGGAAAAAATCAAAATCTTCTGGGTGCAAATACCATTTTGAGTCGGGCCTGGTGGAGTCGGGTGCCACCTTGTAGATCCGCTCAATAAATGCCCTTTTGTTCGGCTAAACTGAAGGACTTATAAAGCAGCTCATCTACTGTTGCAAAGCCATGAACATTCCAGGCTTAATAAACTAACAAAACGTAATCATCTTAATCAGGGTTGTTTAAAGATTTCCCCGTTAGGGCCACATTTCACTGATCTGATATTTAGACAAGCAACATAAAGGTTATTTTTTCGGAGTTCAACTGGTCTACGTCAGCGTTTATTTACCGCTTTCAGCGTCATGTTTTTCTTTTTTTTTTGTCAAGGCATTTGTTTTAAAATCTAATGTGACCGTCCGTCAAGGTGGAAACCTTTTTGTTTGATATCATCATTGTGAACTCGAATTTTTTGCCGACAATTTTTACCAGATCAGCCAGGGTTCGCAAAAAGTTCTTGCTCGGGCCGTATTTTGGGCACCCGTGATTTAAATAAAACATTTAAGAAATGAAATATCAAATTGACAAACAAATAAATCTACGATCCGTCAACAGACATTACTGCAAACTGCTATAACTGATTTACCAGCAACTTAAAAAAAGCTTAGAAGTTGATGCAGAACAGTCGGAAATTGCGGCTTAAGTACAGCCATCAACTCGTGCGGCAATCAGACGGCTTTGTGTCAAGGTCACGGAATAAAAGTTTAATTCTTTATCATTACATAGAATGAATTAAGAAACATGAGATTAACTTAACTTTATCATCTTTATTATGTCATAAAATCCAGTCCGCCTGGTAGGTGGTGGCTCTACCACGTGGCTGGTTTGGAATAGATTGCCGACTGTGCTACTTCTACTTGCCTTTTTTACCTAATTCTGGTTGGGTTTGCACGATGATTCAATTTGCATATTGATCACAAAAATAGATAATACATCCTCTTCCTCCCCGCCCTTACCTTTCACACTCGTCCACCTGCCCTTCGCAGATGTTCCCGATGTATCCAGCGGCACAGTTACAGCGATAATTATTCACAAGGTCATCGCATGTACCTCCGTGAAGACAAGGATTGGGCGCGCAGTCGTTGATGTCCGTTTGGCATGTGGCGCCGGTGAAGCCGACGCTGCACTCGCACCTAAACGCTCCTTTCATGTTTCTAAAAACATTAAAGAATGCTTATGCGCGGCCTCGACAAAAATAGCGCTGCTTTTGTTTCTTTTCTCCTCCAGTTTACAGTAAAAGCATCACAGTTGTGCATAGAGCGAGTTTGCAGCGGATCAGGCTGTGATGCTGCCGGTTTAATGTGTTTCTGCAGCAAGCAGCGCATTCGCGAGGATGCTGCGGTAAGTTCTTTGTTAAAAATACGACAACGCAGTCTTTGTGAGAAATTCAGCCCTCTACCATCATGTAGCTCTTCTACTCCCCTATCTGCGGGTAGCTCAACCCTCTGCTTAAATGTAGTCTCATCCCATCTTCTGTACCTGCATGTAGCCCCATTTTTGCATGGATTACTCTGGCACTCGTTCACCTCTGTCTCGCAGTGCCGTCCTTCAAAACCGCGAAGACAAATGCATCTAAAAATATGGACCGATTAACGCGGATGTTGCTAGTAATTACAAATGGGAAGGCGCACCTGTATTCATTGGGCCTCATCTGCCTGCAGATGCCCTGGTTCAAGCACGGAATGAACAGACACTCGTTGATATCGATCTCACACGCGCTGCCTCTCCAACCAGGTCTAAACAGCAGGTATTGCGACATAATGAAGTAAACCTATACGTCATCATGCAATGTGCGGTCAATCTTACTTGCAGTTGCACTTGTATCCGTTGACGAGGTCCTCGCACTCGGCTTCGTTCTGACACGGGCCGCTAGTGCACTCGTTCACATCCACCGAGCAATCAACGCCGCTGTATCCATCCGCGCAATCGCACTCGAACCGCGACGCGAGATCGCGACAAACCCCGTTGTTAAGACACGGATTGGATTCGCACTCGTCGACGTCAATCTCACAGCGCAGCCCCGAGTATCCGGCGTCACAGCGGCAGAGGTATTTGTTCTCTCGATCGATGCAGGACCCGCCATGCAGGCACGGCTCGGAGAAGCATTCGTTTATGTCTGCAATCCAGTTAAAGAAAGCAATCGCTAGTGAAAGCAACTTTCAATAATTGGAGCGAGCCAATCACAAACGGAGGCAGCTCGTGGCTGATCCTTGCAAAAAATTATCCGTCTCCTAAAAAGTTCTAAATTCCTTAAAGCGTCTCATGTCATTAAACGATGCCCTGTACATTGCAGCTGCTGTCTTGCTCGATACCGTGACCCCAGTCTTACCTCTGACGCGCCACCACTCACCTATCTCGCAGTTGACGCCAGTGTAGCCACGGCCACAGACGCAGTAATAACTGTTGAATCTCGGTGTGATGCATCGCGACACGTGCTGACATGGTGCGCTTGCGCATTCATTTATGTCTTGACTAAACAAATAAACAAACAACAATAGCAAACAATCAAAATATGAAATCAAATTATGTAAAAAAAATTTGGTGTGTTGTGGCAGATCGATGCAGCGTCACAAACAATTGCTGCATTGCATCTAATAATGAAGAGCACGACGAAACATCATGCTCAATTTCGCTACAAATACGCAAGCCGTGGTGGTCACATCTTCTTTTTACTAGTCAATAGATCTTGGCTCAATTCCCTTGTCGAATCATGCAAAAAACTTTATATTGGAATTCCCAACTCTTTTGCTTGACTTTTTCGTTCAGCAATAACAGTATTCCTAACTTGTGAACGAGGAAATATAAAATCAAGTTTAATAAAATTTATCCTTATGCTGAACAACCGGTGTGCCAAAATTTGCTTGTCGTTTGATTGTTGCGATATCGTTACGAGTAAATGCTTTACGAAAAACTTAAAATCCAACACCAGCCAAACTCACGCGCACAACTCCCCCGTCCATCCATCTTCGCATTGGCACTTGTATGAATTGACCGCGTCGATACACACTGCTCTGTTCTTACAAGGATTTGACCAGCATTCGTTGACCTCGTGTTCGCATATCACCCCGGTGAAGCCGTTCATGCAAGTGCATCTGATTGAACTCATTAATGTGAATTGACGATGAAAGACTGCGGAGGCAACAGTCCTTAAAGCTTTACAAACACCCATGCTTTGACTAAACTGGTTCAATGCCAGCCATTGATCAAGGTGCTGTTGCCATCGATAAGTTGCTATGACTCCTCCATATCGTTCATGGGTCACCATTTTGGTTTCATTGCGGTACTGCCTATGCAAACTCTTCTCTGAGCATTCTACTCCATCGCCACACAAGCCCAACTAAGATCTTTAATCTGATGAAGGCATCGGCGGAGTTTTCCTGTCCAGCACAGGGTGTATGCTGATATCATGCTATCTACGTAAGAGCTCTGCTTACTTGTATCCTGTGGTGGTGTCGGCGCACGTTGCTCCGTGTAGGCACGGGTTGGTTTTGCAGGACTCCTTATCAGCACATCTGCTTCCTTTCCACCCCTCCAAGCAGAAGCAGATGGGCCTGATGAAAAAAGCACTATGACGTCAGTGCGCAGTGCGGTACAGTGGATGACGTCACGACTAATCATGCTAGTTGTTGGGCAAAAATGGAAAATAATGGTTTAGTTCAGGGGTAGGCAAACGTTTTAGCTGGAGGGCCGCATTCACCATTCAAGAGTTAGCCGAGGACCATTGCTTAAAATCTTGCAACAATTTCGGGCTTTGAAAATGATGGTCTCCGAAAAAAAGAACATTACCCTGTATTTGGATGAAATGCATCAGTTCAAACCAAGAATTAATTGTGTAACGGCTCTTTTAATAATGGCTTCTATCGTTTTTGGCTCTTTAGTACGGCAAGTATGGCCACCTCTCTCATATTAAATTAGATATGTGGAAGTTTATACAAGTGTTGGCGGGCCGCACTAAATGCTCCAGCGGGCCGTAGTGGTACTGCAGGCACAGTACAAGTAGCGTTGACAGAAGAGCTGAAGAGGTACCTACCAACCTATTCCGGGGAGATTACTTTCATGCTTTCCGCAACAAAGGTACAAAATTTGATTTAACAAATTTAATTTTCAAAAAAGTCTCACAATTGAAAAAAGCTCAACAAGCCCCTCCACCAAGTCCAACAAGCCCCTCCGCCAAGTTCAACAAGCCCCTCCACCAAGCTCATCTTTTTACGCCTTTGATTGCGACTTTCAAAAACTTTGGTTAGGACCAAAGTGAGTCTCTCAACGTTACTGAATAACATGTTTCTGCTGCAAACAGTGCAACAAAGCAAGAGAAATTCGCATCAGGTGCCTCCTCCAAAGGCGCTACAACCCACGGTTATCGGGAGGTTGAAGAAACACCGCTGCTGCCATGAACGGCGTTCCAAACTAGTTGACGACGTTTCCATCTTCACAGAAGCATTTTAAGGCAGCTATTTTGCTTTATCCGATGCTTGTGGCAGACATGCCAGCCACAGCATTTCTGATAACTCCGAAGCAGGTCCGAACGAAAGTTGTCGTGCGAATAACTGACGACAGGATTTCTCTTGACTTGAGGTTTAAAATTTCCAACTCAAGCAACTCTACCAAAACTTTAGCCTTACTTTTGCAGAGTGATGAATGAAACTTATCTACCGATATTTACCTCCCGGAAACCTGCCGGCACACTCCATGTCCGCTGCAATCCTCCCCATCGCAAGAACCACTGCCATCCTGGAAATTAACATCGTGACGTCACCAAAGTCATTCATTACGTCACTGAAAGCTCACCTCTATGCTTCTCCTTCCTCTGTGCAAGTGTGACGTTACTTCAGAGCCATTTCGAAGATCGAAAAATAAAACTATGACGTTATAATTGCACTTTAGAATGATTATGATCGCACATGTTGCGATGAGCGTAACGAGTACGGCTACACCGTGTGATCTTTTCTCGTCGTTCGATTTCATCAATATAATCACGTGATAAAAACAACACTGCTATACATAACTCATTGATCCGGAACGTCTGTAAATTCGTCACGTAATAACTGCCGTTAAGTCTGCGAAGAACAAAGCTCGCCTGATATTTCGACGTCAATACCGGATATTTTAGAGCAGAGGTGAGTAATTTTTAGCTCGGTCAAGCCGAATCCGATTAGAACATGTGCTGGGTGCAAGTGCATTACCAGATAAACAATGGGGAAGATTTTTTTTGAAAAGTATTGACATTCTTTTAAAAGAAATTCGATCAAGATTATGATATTTTAATCTACGATTTTTAGTTTTTTACGTAACCTTAAGCTGTGTGAAATAGCTTTGATTGCAACCAGGAGCGTAAACAGAAATTTGCTAAGAGAGGGCGCGAAAATACTTTTTCCAAATTTTACGGCACAGTTGCCCTGAAACCCCCCTTTTTTCTTTTTGAAGATCAATATTTTCAGGGCTATATCAGGGGCTTGTTTGTTACCGTTACAAGCATAATGGCTGAAAATGACTTTTAACGTTTAACTGAGGATGACCAGAGGGGGGAAGCCCCATCGGTACGCCACTGATTGCAACACATAATTGATTTTGTACAAATAAATCAAGAAATTTCTTATTTCGATATTCACAAATTCAAAGGAAGTAAATAAAATCTAGAGTTTAATAAAAAACAAGTAGAAAACAATATCTCGGTGAACGATTGTGTCAAAGGCATGAGCAATGTTAGCCATTTTATTGCTTGAAAACTGGATTAGATACAAGAAAATTTTTTAAGGGAGCCATGGTTCTTCTGGTTCACCTGGATACGCCTGTGGCCAGACTTGCATTTCTCATCAACTATGTGTGAATGGCTACAATGAATTGATTTCAGTGCTAATAAAATATATCAATAAAAATGGCGTTACAATAATTTGATTGACGAATTTGAAATTCGCTTCGTCAGAGGAAACGTGGCAGGGGGCCCGCTTTTTTAAAATCACAAGATTACGTAGATTGCCAATTTCTATCGGTTATGAGGCCGCAGGTTGAACTCCCAAGTTGTCCTAGAAGTGCCGCAAAACAATAGCGCCAATGCTATTTGAAAAAAAAGTGGTGTCTGCTGCAAGAATCGAATTCACCTTTAACGATAGCAATACTTGCTAAACCACACCATTATTACAAGAGGTGACTTTTATAAGAAGATTTGTATTTATGTTTCACTGGGCTGTGAGATCGAATTCTACTGGAATCGTTTTCACCAGCTGGGTGGTAAGTATAAGTAACCCTAATTATGAGCTATGCAACATCATCATTCGCAAAGCAATGTCGACAACTTGGTAACTTAATGGTCCCATGGACAGCATTCTTGTACTTTTCTCTGTCTCTAGCGAGTCTAAAAGTGCTTTCCAGACTCATTGTCATCTTCTTCGTAATCGTCTAACCATCTCCGGCTCGCTTTATCCTTCTCGTGTGTAAAGCTACGCGATTCCTTTAACTCGCTAATCTTTCCTGTTAGCTCTTAAAGAAATTCTTTTGGAAACAACATTGTTGACTTGTTCAAAGAACGCGATAAATCGCGCGCGTACTTAACTTGTGGAACAATTCAATTAATTAGAGTGGTGCTCTTCATTACGACGTCATAAAGAAACAATAAAAAAAGGATTGAGAATTATATCAAAAGAAGCAAAAAGAAGGTGGCATTGAAGTATCATAATAACGTGTTGACGTCACAGCCACAATGGCGTCACAGATCACTGCGGCAAATCAACACATTCGATTGCAAAGGGAATCAACTTTTACATATCAAGGAAGCATCATTGCGCAATACTAAATGCTGTTATGACGTAACAATTCATTAAAAACCAGCTACTTTTGTATTTTTCCACATCAAGCAATCATGTTTCGAAATTTCAACCCTGTCTCCATTCTTAGTAATTGGCTCGATTCCAACCACGGTGAATCAGATGAGAAATCGATCAATGAAGATCTAGAGTGGGATGGTAGCGGGGCAACAGGCGTGCCGTTTGTGAGTGCTGGCGTCAGGTCCCAGACCGACCTGCCCCACGACCAGTCGCTGTCCTTCCACACAGCGCAGCAGACTCTATCGAGCTCACAGACGTTCGTGACATCAGTGGATCGATTCCCGTCAAGCTATGACGAGCAGCATCAAGCAAACAACGAAAAACAAACCTCGAGTCGGAAGAAGGAGCTCAGCACTGACCAATCAACGAGCGGGTCGGAATCACGTGGTAAAGGCGATGGCATTATGATGAACAAACCTCGAGCGAAATCCTCGATATTACCCGATGCTCCTCCGCCCAAAAGAATGAAGAGCGAAGCGGACGCGATGAGGGATGGCGGTGAGCACCTATCACAGGTCCCAGCAAGCGACAAGCAGCGGGTGGTCGTACCGACTCCGAGCTCCATTTCACGGATTTCAACCGGAGCCATCCGCCAAGATTCCATTTCCACTTCCACAAACAACGATTTCGAGGAACCGATAGCGATGCCGCCTGCAAGCCGACCGACGACGCCCATCCTCAAGCGCGCGTCTGATCGGTAAGTTTTGAGGTCAGTTAATCACGTGATCTTTTTCTTTAATTTTTCAAGATGCAGAATCTCGGGTTTCTCTCGCGTACAATTACCAGACAATGGTTTTAACCTAGACGAGATTCACTTTCATACAAGTATACGGAATGAGGAGATCTCAAATACCCGCCTTTTCCTGAATCTTTTACGCTCTTATTCATGAATTGCGCTCAGCAAGAGCTTCTTTGCGCCTGATATCATCATCGAAATGTTAATTTTCATAAATGAATTTAGCGCATCAGATGCGGGGTCGCGCGTTCTAGACGGCGACATCGAAAGTGGCAAGACAACGCCTGCGACGTCTGAGAAGCACAACAACGGTACTGTTATGTATAATGATTAGTATCGCTTTGAAGAAAATAGATAAGTGTTCCAGCATAGCATGGTGCCCCAACAACGTGTGAGCTGGGAAGTTTGTGCACACATGTTCTTTTGATATAACAAGTTATATCCCTTATAACATGCTGCTCTTAGTCCCGTTGTTCGAACCAACCCAAAGTCCTCAACCTGGAGGCTAAGACCAGTGGTGGGAAGTATCTACGTACTGTTCTAACTAGTTACATTTTTAATGACATTAACTTCGTAACTTTTTTGTTGAAGTAACGAGATTTGTAACTAGTTATCAATAAGATGCTACAAAACCTAAAATGTTGCAGTTACTTTCTGATTTCTGCTTTTTCTGTAAAATGATGTTTCGTTAATCAGTCATGTGGTTGATCAGTTTACATATGCTAACGCCCAATGTGTTTGCATCAACAGTTCAACCCCGTACCACTATAGCGGGGTGGTTCTACGTGTGTCGTACGGTGAGAAGGAGCTGCGAACTGAAAACCAGTGGGCATTAGTGATTGGTGCGAGCATGGATTCGAATCCGATTTCTAGTGATTTTAAATGACAAGATCCTTTAAGACTGATTTTTAAAGTCAGGGATTTTTTCAATTAACATGAACCAAAGAACTGTGGCAGAAACCGCAGAACTCAGGAAGATTGACGCAATGACTATAAAAGTAGACGTTTCCAAAAATCTCTATATCGTCAAAAAGGTTAAAGACTATCGTAGAGTGGTGCCTATTAAAAGTTTTTTTTCCTATTTGCTGACTTCGACGTTCTTTTGGCAAGGGTGCAGATAGCATACGGTGCTGCATTACGAATTTAACTCTTTTGCTCCCGCGTGAATAGCGAAAAAAAATATCCGTAAAGTGGCAGTGCGAAAAACTGTCATAATTTGTCATAATCAATCATAATTAATCATCATAAAATACCCTAAGTTTGTTTGTAAATCATTACTCATCTGTCTACTTCTACATTAAGTGTGATATATTGTTGAAATCTACATTTCTTGAAGATTTCAAATATAATAAAAACAAAAAAAATTTTTTTTTGAATATGCAAATTTTATGCCCCCCAACTGGGGGGTAGTTGTCTTCGAAATTAAAATAGTACCCTCACCTCAAAGATCACTACAGATTTTATTTTCTACCAATTTTTTTAGAAATGGTCGCAAGATGATGCTAAGGAAATAAGCTTTCAAGGTACATCAGTCAAAACTTACCTAAGAGCCTAGGTTTTCTACAATTTGCAATTTTCTGAGGCACCTGACCTTGTTTTTCACCGGTACCGACCGGTACAAAATTTTGGTAGTTAAATTCAGTATCTAAAATATGATCAGTCATTATCTGCTAGAGGTTAGCCTAAACCATGTAACATTATGTATTTTTGAACAGGGAATTTCTTCAAGATTCAGAAAATATCAAGTTTAAATAGAATATGCTGTCACTGACAATGAAGCAGAAGCTTGTTTACACCCTTCCCATTTCTTGAAAAACAAGGGGGATACAGCAAACTTTGATTTAGAGAAGCCAAACTTTTGCTAGCTTTTAAACTTGTATTTCAGTCTTTGTCTCCTTGGAAACTTGATGCGAAATGACAACTTTACTGGTGAAACATTTGCAATATATTTTATCTATTTAAAGGGTGTAGTTTTTGTAAAAATTATAATTTAGTGAAGGTAAGTCAAAAAATTTTGGGGGGTTTGAACTGACATAATGTACAGTACTCATTTTTGATCAGTAAATATCATATACCACTTAGTCTATACTATTTAAAGTTATACGAGGGTAAATCAAAAAGTTCTAAGACAAATAACATAAATTCAATATTTATTGAAGTTGCACGATTATTTTTCTACATAAGATCCACCTAACTCAATACACTTTTGCAAGCGATGTTTCCATCGAGAAATTCCTTCTTGATAGAATTCTGGAATTTGTCTAGTCAACCAGGTCACAGCCTCCCTCTTTGCTTCATTTATGGATTGAAATCTTGTTCCTTTCAAATGCTCCTTCAGTTTTGGAAATAGGAAGAAGTCACAAGGAGCTAAATCAGGACTGTAGGGAGGGTGTGAAAGGATTTCCCAGCGAAACTCTCGTAAAGTTGTCGTTACAGTCTTGGCCGTGTGTCCTGGAGCATTGTCATGATGGAACAAAATTTGACGATGAAGCTTTCCTCGTCGCTTCTTGGCCAATGCAGTCTTTAGCTTTCTCAAAACTTTTTCGTAATAACTTGCAATGATAGTTTTTTGTCCTTCAAGAAAATCTAACAAAATGATTCCATCTTTATCCCAAAAAACAGTTGCCATGATTTTTTGAGATTTTGCGGTATTTTTACTGAGATTGAATTTATGTTATTTGTCTTAGAACTTTTTGATTTACCCTCGTATATTGCTGGAAAGCAAATTTCCTAAGCTCTCAAATGTAACTGGTATTTAGCAATATATCATATTTTTTACGCACTAAATCTACATTTATCTACTTATTACTCAAATTTGTTTTGGGGGGTTTTGAGACCCCTAAAAAATTTGGAAATTTAAAAACGTAAAATGTATCATTATCGCTTGAAATTTTGTCAAATGATGCCCCAAAAGAGTAGTTTTCAGACTGTGTTAATGATAAAGGGTTTGGTTATGTGGTAAAGATGTAATCTCAATTTGATTTTAGTGTAGTTGGCACGTGCTGAGAATTTGGCCAATTTTGTCGTCTGCAACTGGGTTGTTGGTCATTTTAACCGTTTTTGGGTATAAAAATCCCAGAATTAGGGCACAAATTATACATCATCCGATGCGTGAGAAAATAAGCGTGATCTTTTGAAAAATTCATGAAAATCGGATGAAAAATAAAGTCACAAATCGATTTTTTATTAAACTAATTTTGTAACTCAATTTAACAAAATTTGAGATAAACACTGAAAACACGAGATCATCAATCGATCATCGCGGGAGCTAAAGAGTTAAGCCTCCACTTTCTATGCGAATTAAACAATTGACGAATTGGCTGTTTCGCATTGCTTCGAAAATAGTTCACTCCTGCATTTTGTATCAAAAATTGTGATCATTGAAAGTAACTGAAACTGTAATAATTGTAATTTAGTTACTTTTTAAAATTTGTTAATGAAATTGCAATTAAGCTACATTTTTCGCTAGGTGACTGAAACTCAGTTACCAAAAAAGTATCTTGCCAATCGCTGACTGCGACGAACAATAAGGCTGCAAAACGTTTTTAGATAAGTTATTCACTGTCAGCTTTAACAATTTCGGATCAATGAGTATTTTAATATTTTCTCATAAGTTTTGATAGAAGCTTATAGAAAAGAGGAAGTTTTTGGGGGAAATTGCTGGATGTATAAAGATCTAGAAAGAACGTTATTAAAATAGTCGAAGGGGATGACGAGCTAAAAAAACTGCAAATCACTGGACAATTTGTGATATCAACATTGTAGGCTACTAATTATACTCGTGCAATTGTAATGGATTTAATATGTAATTCCTAGGAATCCGATTCTTCGATATGTTTCATCACAATCAGAAGCAAGTCATAATCATGATGCTTGTTGCTAACGTCGCATTAATAATATGTGCTCTCATAATGGCTGCGTTCTTGGGTGAGTTTCTTGTTTGTGTATTTCGTTTGGAATGTAATCGTGAGAGCACGCGATCAATTCTTGGCTTATTAATCGATTGACGTGGTTTACAAAGATCAACTTCATCGAGTCGATGGAAAAAGAGCTTATATTTTGTTCTTTGCTCAGAGACAATCCTTCACAGTTATAAATAGCGACACAACAACTCGTTCCCAACGTGATTCGGAGCACCAGTAGTGCTGGCACAGTGGAATTCTTTTACCGACACTATAACCAAGCAGGAAAAATGTGGTACAGTGCTTTTCCCTCGGGCACGACATCATGTGCTAGAAATCATGCCAAAATCACAGAACTAACTAATACGTTGTCATTTCAGTTGTAGCACACTGGCAAATATATTCAAGAGTTGAGGAGATTAGGGTCATGTTTAGCGAGTGGGAGCGAGTCAACTTCATGTGATAGCACTTCGGCTGCTGGAAGTCTTGGACCAAGTAGCCAAACTGGCGGCTTAGGAATAGATGCTAACCAAGAGCAATTATTAACATTGTGTGCTTGATTATGGCGTTGAATGAAAAAAGTAAAATAAAAAACTATCACCAGGTGCTGATGCTCAGAGATCACACTTCTTACTCGAACTCCGGTGTTTATGAAATATTGATTTTTTGTGATATGGTATTCTACTATTACTTCACTACTTTTTTATTCTTTTCCTGCGGTCCGGGGAAAATCTTCATGATTGTGCGTAAAAAATTTTGAGTTCAGATTTGCTTCGGAGTGACCGGCACTGCATTTCAACCACAAACCTGCTTTTTAGCAGGGCGAGCACAATAAAGTGTCCTTTTCTAGAACACAAAAGGTGGCCACAACTCACAATCATTATCGCAATAATCAACACTCCAACCCACTTGAACACGTTACCGACAAGCCTTGCTAACAGCTGGGCCATGCCCCCAGTTGTTCTACTTTTAATGGCACCCCATAACTCAACGGATCCGAATTAAAAAGCAAATATCCTAATTTGTTTTTTTTTGATCTTGCTCCTATAATGTTGTTTCCAATGTTATGCAAGATCCGTTGTAAGGTCAAATGTCTTCATGAAGCATGGTTTCAAGTGCAGGAGGTTTATGGAAACTGAGGGTAAACTTTGTTTAGTATTAGGCTTTCATTAAAGCAATTTGGGGCCAATATAATTACTTTTTTGCTTGTAGAGAATAATTAAACAAGTCTGGAAACAAAATTTCACTGTCGTAAGGTCAATATTGACGAAGTTATACAATTACAAGAGTTGCTTTATTTGATTTTAGGTAATTTTGTTTGTTTGGTCAATTTTTATTTCCATGTATTTTTAGCACTATTATCCTACATATTTATCGTTCTTATTCCAAAAAAATAATTATTATTTAAGAAGTTTGATGCTTTCTAAAACCGAAATTTCTATGCTGCAAGCTAAAGACCAAAATCTTTTTAAGAAGCAAATCGTGCATGTTTATGATAATTTGAGTACCAATTGAACAAGCTTTGGATTTTTAATGCATTAATATGCTTTGTTTTTTTTCATTTCGTTAAGTAAAGTTACTTGTTAAAAAATAAAGTCACTTTTGTAAGATTTTTAGGTTTCCAAACAATTGTCTTAGTTATCATTAGGCAGTGGTTATTTTGCCGTCGACAGCAATTTACCCTCAGAGACTATTTTGCCGTGAGTTATTTGTGATTGGTCAATCTAAATGACATACTAAACATGTGACTTTTGGTTGTTTCTGATTGGTCAATTTTAAGAACCAATTAAAAAAATTTTGCACCCCCAGGTCTCTATCCCCCACCCTGTACACTCCATTCCAGTGTACACTGCCCCATACATTTACATATCGGGCCTGCCCCTTTGGTGTACACTGCCTTTCTTTTAATGCCCTGCCAGCTGAGATTTGAACCCGTAACCATGGTATCTCAAGACCAGTGCACTATCCACTACACCACAGTGTCACTGATGTAATTATAGCAAATACGGCTATATAAACACACTTGAATGATTACGGCAAAATAGATTCCAAAGGAAAATTGCCGTCGATGGCAAAATAGCCACTGCCTTATCATTAATGATAATAGGCAGTTGCTATTTTGCCATCGACGGCAATTTGCCCTTGGAATCTATTTTGCCGTAATCATTCACGTGTGTTTATATAGCCGTATTTGCTACAATTACACCAGTGACACTGTGGTGAAAAATTTTTTTAATTGGTTTTTAAAATTGACCAATCAGAAACAACCAAAAGTCACATGTTTAGTATGTCATTTAGATTGAACAATCACAAATAACTCATGGCAAAATAGTCTCTGAGGGTAAATTGCTGTCGACGGCAAAATAGCCACTGCCATAATAATAAATTTAGCTGAAATATTATGTTTGGTATGGGTATAGTTTTTATGTTGCATTATTAACTTATTTTATTTATTAGGCCCTATGCATCATTAGTGGTCTCCACTGCAGTTGGATTTACTAAATCAAAGAATTGGCTGTGTTACCAGATACATGTCCTTTTGAATACCACTGAAACACAAAATTGTGGACAAGCGTTGTACAGTAGGTTTAGATGTAGGATTAGTGTTAGTCAGAATTTGGATTAAGGTTTATGCGAGCTATATGGCCTAGTCTTAAGTGCTATTAAAGGTCCTAGCAACATTGTTTAATAGACCCATTTTGTTGGGGATATGTACTAGTTTCATGTTAGCATTATTAGGCCATCATGTTCCAGAATTCAACTTCATGATGCACAATCAGGTTTACCAAATACAAACACAGCACACACAATTGTGGTGTACAGAGAGGGGAAAGGTAAAAGAAAGGACTAACTAAAAGTAATCATGCTACTAAAACATTTAAATGCTGCACAAATTTGTGGATTTGCCCAAACCCTTATTGTAATCCTTATTAAATCTACCCTAACCCCAACTCAAAACACTGATCTGCTTCAGGGACTTCCCTGTTTCAGTAGTATCCAATTTTATCTAACACTTTCAGTAGATTTTCTCTTTTTAGTTTCTTCCATAAATAATTACACTCACACTCTCTCACAAACAAACACATAACTACAATTCTAAGAGAGCAACAGCTTTGTTTTAAACATCATGCACTAACTGACTAATGCTTATGCAGTACCTCACCAGACAAAAAATGAAATTTGGCAGTGTCTATTTTTCCATCAATGGCATGGTACCCTTGGAAGCTATTTTGCCATCAGACATTTGTGATTGGTGCATTTTAATGATGAATTAAACATGTGACTTTTGGTCGTTTTTGATTGGCCAGTTTCAATGACAAATTAAAAAACTTTGTACCCCCAGTGCACACTTCCCTTAAATTCAGGTACTAGGCCCCTTCCAGTATACACTGCCTTTGCCTAGGTACTCTGCCATTTGAAAGTTAGCTGTTTATGGTACAATAAAATCAATCGTTTGAAAAAAATAGTTAATGAAGAAAAATTTTTTCTGATACAGCTTGACCCCCCAATCTCTGTCTGGCATGTAAGGCATAAAAATGCTTACTGCCTGTATCAACAAAGTCGCTTTCTCTAAGCCCATTTGCATGTGTGCAGTAATTTATGATCATTTGAATCTTTGACCCTCTGTCTTTAAGAGAGTGGCTGGACAGATACAATGATATAGCCATCATGCATGTACTTCTATGCACTGTGCATCATGCAAAAAAATTTAAACTGAAAGTTTAGGTTACTAAGTTTGCATGGCTGGTGGTGCTAAATGTAAATGCATTGTGTTAGCAAATGTTTACGAAAGTGGTTAACAGGTTAAAATGCTAAAAACAAACCAATTACTCATGAATAATCTAATAATATTAATATGGTGACAATTTTTTTTCTGATAAAGCTCAATCCCACACTCTGGATTTCATTAGTTGATTTTGGTAATTTTGCTGAGCTAGTTCTTCCACCTTGCATTCGAAATTTTTTTATGTATAGATATTGATTCTGGCAAGTAATAGGTAAATGAATGTATCCATGTAGTCTTATTAAAATGTAATTTGTGTGTGTGTGTGTGCATGTGCGTGTGCATGTGCATGCATGTGTGCAAGCACACAATTTCAATTTCAATGGTTACAGTTTTCTATGCTCTGCTCTGTTATGTCTCATATGAGCTATCACTTTGGAAAAAATGAATCGTCTATTCCAGCTCAGAGATCATTTCTATTCTTGGGGCTAAGCAAACTTACTATGTTACAATGAATCATCAAGAATCTGTGCCTTTTAAACTAAATCCACTTAGATATTTTTTAAAGATTTTATTATTCAAACCGTTCCAGTATGACTTGGCGTCTTATCATTTGTTAACAATCAACAAAAACTTTTTTCTGTGTGTTTTATGCAAAAATTGTGCATAGATGTGTAGCAACTGCTCTAGTGTTTGTTGCTGGTTCCTATTTTTGGCAATTGCTTTAGTACCTTGATGTGTTTTTGCATTTTTGATGGGCAAAAATTAATTTTCTATTCAGTTCTGTAACAGTGTTACTAGTGAATCCTGGGAAAAAAAAACACAGAAAAATGTGTAAACTCAAACAAAAGAGCACAGAAAAATGTGTAATCTTAAACAAAAAAGCACCAAAAATATTTCATAGTCCTGGTGCCTGAGCAAAGTTTTTTTTATCAGATTTTGGGGGCAGCCACTGTTATTATGCTATCACTGATGCAGTAGCTCTGTTGAGAATACTGTTACATTTCTGTCAAAACACATTAAAAGTGCTCTTGTTATGCATTCCACAAAGCTTAAGAAAATTTCTCAAAATGCATCTGCACACGGAGGATAAAAACATTGGTGCTGTGGTGAGTCGTTAAAGTATTTTCTTCAAAGTTGGTAGACCTGAATTTAATTTTTTGTCGTGTGATACCAAAGACTTATAAGCAGTATTTGCAGTTTTTTTATTTGGTGCTCAGCTCAGAAAGATAATGCTCAAGTTGCAGATTTTAGCAGGTTACTTGACGTGATAGCATGGTCTAACAAAATACTAGCAAATAAAGCATGAGCTTATTTGCATTGGCCAAAATCGCAATGCAAATAATGTTTATCACAAATGATGATAGACAAGATCAAAAACACTGTTGGTTCTACACATCAAAAAATGCCCTATCTGGCCAAACTTAGTGTTACTCTATTTGCTATAGTTAGCTCCAGGCTCAGCCCTCATTGCTGTTAGACTTTTTATTTTTTTATGTTTGAAAGGCATAGGAGATATGTTAGAAGTAGAAATATGTCTAATCAGAGTTGACTAACTTCTGTTTATTGAATGTGATGCATGGTTTTACTAAACTATCAAAGCTAGTAACAACTTTACAACAAATTGGACAATTTATTTATTCAATGATTGGATTTGAGTGGAAATTACTTTACTGATCAAAATATCTGGGATTAATGTGGAAAATTCGTTTTGGATCTTCTGTTACCAAACAACAAATCTTCCAAATGAGATATGGATCCTCCTGCAAATGCTTTTGTGTTAATGGTGAGCTGAATACACGAGGTGAGATTATATATATGCTCCAACTAAATAATTAAAGTTTTATATTTTTTGCGGCCACTTTATAGCTATCCTGTGTTGATGTTTCAATGCAGCTCTGCTCACTAAAGGTTGCTCTTTTGTTTGTGCTGTTGGAAGGTCAAAATTCGAATGATCCTGTACGTTATGCTCTTGCAGAAAGCACTTGCAGATAATGTCTTCAACTGTTGTTGTAATTCTGGTATTGCACTGTAAACTGAAGCAAGCAATTGTCACTCGACCCAATAAATATTCCAAAATATTTCAGTTTGGTTTGTTGAGTTGCTCAGCACCTACGATATTTGGCAACAGTAAGACAAAAGTGTAATGGAATGTTGTCAACTTTGCATCTGATCTAAATACTTGTGGAACTATTATGTTGTTAGAAAATAAGGATACAAATTACAAATTTCTAACTCCGATAAAAATTTTATTTAATTTCAGAAATACATATTATGAAAAGGTTGTGGCAGAAAAAGAAGTTTTTAAAGCAAAAGTCTGATGCAGTTCCACAGCTACGTTATTTATCTACCTTGAGTTGTTTCAAAAATGACGTTCCGTTTGATGATCAACTTGATTGTGAAGCAATAGAAGAGTTTCCTGAAGTAGATGAAGCCGTGTCAATGTTATCTGAAGATGCTGAAGGTAAACAGTGAGTGTAATGAGCTAAGAATTGCAAAGCTACATTAAATTGTATTTTCTTGTGAGCATACAGGAAAGTCGTCTATAGGCAAGTGTTAAAAGACGAATTCAAATCACTGTCAAAAAAATTAAAAAATATCGAAAATAGTTCAGTTTCTCAAGCTCTTATAGTAGTGCAAGAGACCAGCAATGCATTTAGCAAACTGCGGACAGTGACACTGTTTCGGCTTATTGGTGAACGAAGTGATTAAAACAGGGGTTCTTAAGCTGAGGCCCACAGACCCCAAGGGGGTCCAAAATGTTTACCATTACACACGCATGTGTTTCAAAACCTAATCGACTAGAAAAACATTTTTTTCAGTGAACTAGATTGCCGCTTATCAACTTTTTGCGGGAAAGTCATGGGTCTACAAAAAAACGCCTTGTTACACCACGTGATAAATGGTAAAAATCCACAAGTCAACTTTTAATGGTTATGTTTGTGTGTATAACTGTACAATATATTTTTGTTCATTTGTGACGGAGTGCATGGGCTAGAAGAATTAACCTCGCTGGCCACATTCACCCCGAGGCCTGTAGTTTGGTGGCCCCTGGTTTTACCTCCTTCAAAATGTGTTGTAAGATGAATGTGGTATAACGTTGGGCTTTCACTTTTGTATCTATCTAGAACAATGTGAGAGCAAAACAACATCTGCTCCCGAATTCCAGCTGAGGAAGAGGAGTTTGTTTTTGTTAAATTACGTTCAAGCTTGCGTTAACATTGGGCATTGGAGGGAAGCTGTTGATCAAGTTGTTGATAGAGATCCTTTCCTTCCCCAAGACATGCAGGTAATATCCACGTAATAAAATATAGTGTTGGTCATAGCTAACCGTGGGCAACGTGCTTGTTTCAGTGTTGTGAATGCATTAAATGGCTAAACTTAGTCGTATCATATCGGTAGTTAAACTGTTTGGAAGATTGAAAGGGTTTGTTGTGGTGGTTTACTTTGTTTTGTCAAAAAGAAAAATATAGCATCGACGTAATAAGCAGAAATGAACTGGTGAGGAAGTTAAAAATGTGCATTCAGTTCTTGAAATCTGGTTGCTATAGCTCTATAATTTTACGAAGTAAACTGTATGTTAGTTAGTTGAACAAACAAGTGACAAATTAAGTGAGTGCTATGGACAAAATTTATATTTATTCTGTTTTTAAAGTTATTCATCACCCTAAATTCGCTCTGTTAATTACTTTGCATCAGTGATTAAGGCAATGCTGCAGGTTAAATGCTCGTAATCGAAAAATCTTGGTTTGCACTTTTGGGTAGTCGGTGTGGAAACATCGGTACAAATCCCACCGAAAAATTCCTTGTTGCTAACGCTACCGTAGATCCCTAATGTATTTGACTGATCGTCCAGAGTGCAATGTTGTTTTGTTGGACTCGGATGCGTCGGTTGAAATTGAAAGTGGTAATGAATGTGATTTTATTTTCAGAGTGTTGAGTATCTCCTTCAAATGCTTCTAAAACTTCGCAAATCTTCGAGCAAGCATTTCGATGCGGTTGAAGCGATTATCTCATTGTTTCAAAAAGTTCTGCGCACTGACATCACACCCACACCAAATGCATGCGCTTGCGTGCTTGCTGCCATGTACTGGTGCGTATGCGTTTGCTTGTGACGTCATAATAGGTTGTAGTAAGGCTGGCAACGTAGCCGATCGCGTTGTGAGGTTCTAAATTCTATGCCCGCGTGGTTCTCCTTTGAAGAATCCACTTTAATACAATTTTCCGGTTTGTGTCAGAATCGCACTGTGCCAACAGCACTTTAGCTCCAATGCAGGTTTGAACAGTGTTCCCTCTAAGATTTTAGTAAGTGCGTAACCGCAGGCGCCAGCGCAAAATTGAGAGCAAATGTACTAAAACCGCCGGACAAGTTTTGGCGGACATTGTTGAACAAATGGTTACACCAGCCGTAGTAACATATTTTGAAGGTGTAAAAAAGGTACTTGCAGTAGCCTATTGCTGTTTAGTCAGTGTATACGCTATGCTAACTTTACATAGAGCTACAGTTTGCCGATAACGTTGATTGGCTTATAACGACATCCTTCATTTTTCCCCCAGACCTACTTCGATTATGACACTTTTTATCTAGTTCAGCGCTTTTCTACTGTTTTTGGCATTCGGCCCATTTTCGAAATGCGCAGAGGCATGTGGCCCGGTCATATTTTTTTCTCGTTTTCATAAAGCATTTTTGGCATTTGTTGGCTTCATAACTGTTTTTGACATTTGGCCCATTTTCGAAATGCACAGAGAGGTATGTAGCCCGGTTATATATTTTTTTTCGTTTTTATGAGCGACCTCAAAAAAGTTATCGGAGTAAATTTTAGAAGTGTTCAACTAAAATATAAAAACTAGTCAAGAGAAAGTTTTCCAATTTTACTCGATGTGTGGGCGAAATAAAGTAATGGCCCGGTGAAGACCATGGTCCACCGATTGAAAATCGCTGATGTAGGCCATCATCTCTGTGACGAATGATCTTTATTTTTTATTCTGATCAAGACGCCAGCCTGCGAGTTGTATCTTGCTTACTATGCTACATCTTCCGCAGCAGGAAGTCGAGTTAACAGAGCATCAAAGATTTTCGAGGATGACCTAAAAATAAGTCCGAACAGCAATTGTATGGGCGTAAGCGCCGAGTTTTCAAAATTTTCCAGGGGAAGAAGCAAAACCGTGACGAATTGCTTCGGTGACGTAATAATTAGGGTGATTATGTGAGCCCTAAAAGGTTCAAAAACAAGTTGCCCATCGATTACTAAAAGTGTGGTAATGGCGTGCGCGATGTTTTAAGTCGCCGTCACTCGCTGTTGTGTCATAGCCGCGGGATGATTACGCGAGACGTAGCACTGCCCTAAAAAAACCGGTGGTCCAACCTTTGATCCCTATTCACTGTCTCCCACACATTAGACAATTGATTGAAAGTTGCAAAAATTTTAACAAACTGAAAAAGTTGCCAAAAACCGCTGGACCTTTTTATCCACTGTTGAATTTTAATTGCAAATTTACTGGACATAATTTCGCAAATTCGCACTTTTTTCGCGTTTAAAGGGAACACTGGGTCTGAATACCACGTTGTTTGGTGTGCAACTGTAAATGTTGTTCTTTAGCCAGAGAGCAAAAATGTAGGATAACCTTCAAGCCCGTTGCTAGATAATCATATTCGCACAATCTTTTCAGGTGAAATTGCACACTGCATTTCCTTGCACGGTAATACATAAATTTGAGAAGCGATGGCGTCTTGCTCAGCGTGCTGGCCATTTCGACCGTTGTGATTATCTGAATAATATACAGCGATTGCGTTTGCTGAGCAACATTTGCCACTGTTAGTGATTGCTTTCTGTCAGTTCATCATCACACACACTTACATAATTTATGCTGTGTATCAGCTGGAAGATGAATTTTATGTGAACTGCGTGATTGAAATGTTGCTGGCTGCACCGACTTGAATGTTTTATTGCCCTGATTTTAATGTTTTACTGCATTGACTTGAATATTTTGCAGGCACAAGGCTGATCCTTCGGTCTTTCAATCCGTTCTTGGTAAAATCGAGCAGCTTTATGATCTACACGAATGCTTGCGTTCATGTCATCATCAAGGTCAAGTTCTCCGTGACCTCACATCCGCAATCACATTTTATAAACCGAATTTCATATTTGAAGATGCGACTCCAGCCAAAAAGGAGATTCCTGCGATATTAACGAACCTGTATTCAAGCAGACCGACGAACGCATCGATCCTCCTCCCTCCGTCGATGGGGCGGAATCTTTTGATGAAACGATTTAATGAACAATTGCAAATGGAGAAGGAGGGTACGGTATCGATTCCCAACGTGCTCTCTGCTCAGCAACCTTCTTCCAGCTTGCGTATGAAACATCGAGAGAAGTTAAAAGAATTGCATGATCAGTGGTTCGATTCTGCATTGAGTAGTTTCACTATAATGAAAGAGCGTGAGCGGCAAAATATGCGAGATAGAAGATATCGCAGACTTTCTGTCTATCCTTTTTTATGCGTTCTTCGTGATGGGGACTACATTAATATCATTATCAACCATCTCAGACACATGCCACGCTCCGGGGAGATAACAGTCAACACCGCCATGGCGCTTGGCAGCAAAGTATTTTCACGATATGCGTTAAAACATTATCTCAATTCTGAGGCTGAACATCGACTGAATAATTTATATTGTGATTACTTGAAATTGTACACGAAACCAAGCTGCGAAGGCTCAGTGTTACGTGAGCACTGGGAAGAAGCCGAGCACCGACTTGGGGGTATGCTACAGGAAGGACATATCGCCCCTTGGCAAAATCTTTGTATCCTCATGGTCGGAAAAAAACTTTTAGAAATCATGGTTTCGACCTTTACAGTCACCATAGCAGGCGATGGTAAAGTTCCATCGGCTTATTTTAAAGGAATACCAGCAGTGTTCAACTCTTACAAACCGTGGGGGAACAAGACGTACGGCATGACAGTCCCACACCCTGTCTATCATAACATGGTCAAATCTGCCAAGGAAGACTTTGTGTTTGAGACTGGTCTCCTGCCTATGGTTGTTCCACCGTTGCCATGGCTGCATCAAAATCAGGGGGGGTTCCTTTGTGTTCCAACAGAGTTTGTTCGTCGAAAAGATTTTGCTGACATCTGTGAACAGGACAATTCAGAGGAATACAATTCACGTTTATGTACAATCGCCGATGCCTTGAATGTGCAAGGTTCAGTTGCGTGGAAAGTTAATCAAAGAGTTCTCGATGTTCAGCTGAAAATATTTCGAGAAAAAGGAAATGAGAAACTTAAAATCGCTCCTCCACCTCCGGAAGTTCCTTCCCATTTGCACAAAATCCGAAATTATCCTTCGGAAGAGCGACGTAACATTTTTTTGGAGTACTTTCGTGCAAAGAAGCTGCAAAATGAGATGAACAGCCTTCATGCAGACGCATTGTACAAATTTTCAATCGCCAACTACTATCGAGACAAAGTGATCTGGCTTCCTCATAATCTCGACTTTCGAGGCAGATCGTACCCAATCCCCCCTCATTTTAATTATATGGGTGAGTTTGTTTAAACATCCTACTACTCAGGCTGTAAGAGAGCATGGATTGGATTGTTTTCTGGGCATTATTTTTGATAACGATGTGAAATATGTCAAAAAATTTAATAATTTCTTGACTCAAAGCAATGCTGGAATAGAATTTTTGACATGCCCGGAACTGGTAACATTAATTAGTTTATATAAAATGCAGAAGCTTTACAAAATTAAGGTTTCTTGCTCAAGGTATATTTTACTTTTAAATTAGTGAGCTCAATTTCTGAAGAATTCTGTTGTTGGAATGGCATTGTTTGTGCTTTCAAATTAATTAGTAGAAATTTCATCTTTCATCAATTAAAGTAAGCCAGTCCGGTCTCGGCAGCGATGTTTAAACAAAACTCAAAAATCTTGCTACGCTTCATTGGTACCGGTGTGATGGCCTAGGGGTTAGAGCGTGGGCCTGCAGTCAGTGGACCTGGAGTTCATTCCCATTGTCGAGTTAGAAATGGTATTCACAATTTTCCTGCTTGGCGTTTAGCTCGATTAGGATAGTGTGGTGAACAAGTCGGCAAGTTTGCTTTTTGTGTCATTCTCGGGCAGGGCACTTAACGAGATGCTTTCATCTTTATGTGGCAGACAGGAGGTAGAGCCAAGCAGTCTACCCGTCGTGGTTGCCCAGTCTCACTAAGGAACTGTCGGACGGAGCGCGAGCTCATTCATGAGATGCTTTTCAGTAATTTATTTATCACCATAAATGATAATCTTGAGTTTACTCAGCCATGATCGAAAAGTGGTGGAAGTGATATTTGTAAACGCAGCAGTCGGTTTGTCGTACCCATTATAATCATATGTAATTTGATATTGGATTCTAATATTTCCTTTATGTTTTCTGAGGACTGTCACATAGCAAGTTTTCCTTCACTGTAATGGTGGAAAGACAACTTACTGCAGGATAAACACTGCACGAATGGTAGAATCCACGTGAGTTATCGACATGCGCAACGAGATGTCGTTCACCTGGGGCTCCATGGTCTTCCGCCACGCCCCCATCCCTCGGAAGGGGTCGGGTAACCAACAACAGCAGATGTCGTTCATTGAGTTTGAATGTTAGAGCTGTTCAATTCTCATCCAGCATGACATGGAAGTCCACTATTGGCTAACACCAACACCCATCCGTTTTGCTGGTGGAGAAGCTAGATCCACATTAACAATTGTTTCGAAATAAACTACCTCGCACCCGATGGTCATGCTCCTACATATAGATTGAGTTATGATGTAGAGCATGTACTTACCGTATCACATCGCGTTTTTATTCCAAAACGGGAAGGATAATCACCACCACGTCATGTTGCCTCTTCGCATGGATGCACTCGAGAATTATTGATTGTTTAGGCGATGACGTCAGTCGTTCGTTGTTCATGTTTGCTGATGGCAAGGAGCTAGGCGAGCGAGGACTGGAGTGGTTGCAGATCCATGTAATCAACCTCACGGGTCTTATGAAATATGAAGAACTGCAAACGAGGAAGGAATATGCCGGGCAGGTTGGTTGATAGCTGAAACGAACTCTGCCTATTATGCGTGTGTGTGTTCACTGTAACGAGAACAAGGTGATGAATGCTGCTGTGCTTATACATTGAAAGAAAGTAATTTGTGATTCTAGTTACTCCTTAGTGAAACTTGTTTAGACATAGATTCGTTCGTCGCTACTGACCAACAGGCTTACCGGCACAAGAAGTTCGATTCAAATTGAAAAAATTCATTGTTTGATGCTAGATGCCAACTCGCAATCTCTGGATTTCGTTACTTGCGGACCTTGACCGGCAATAGAGTTGTGGGGCTCCGGTTGTGTGACCGGCAGTAGAGTGGTGCAATTCACTTAGCTTGGTTTTGAGTTAAGGGAATGATAAATTCAACTTCGTTGCACAGATAATCGATGAAATCTTCGATTCAGCTGACCATCCGTTAGATGGTAGAGGCTGGTGGAAAAAATCGGAGGAACCTTGGCAGACTTTGGCAGCGTGCATGGAACTTACGGCTGCGCTCCGTTCTCCTAATCCGGAGAAGTACGTCTCTCACTTGGCTGTCTATCAGGATGGTTCGTGCAATGGCCTGCAGCATTATGCAGCTCTCGGAAGGGACACAGTGGGTGCTGAGCAGGTAAGGGTTAGGGATGATCGAGGTGGAATGAGGGTGTCGCATGCAACGCTGTGTTGAGCTAAGAGTGAGAGTTGAAACAGTTTGTGGCGTCATCAAGTTGTTGCTAACCTACCTCCAAGCGGTGTTTCTAACGGATTTCTTTGCCTCTGATGCATAAACGGGCTTTACACTGTTGTCAGCAATTTTATCCTCCAGAATCACGCAACACCAACAGTGTCGCTAGAAAAAAAGCAATTGTTCAGACCTGCTTCTAGCTTCTATGATTGCCTTTTCCCAAGTATACGTCGACGCAATGATCTAGCGGCCATTCGATCGCTATACCACGAATCGCCGCTTAAACCCGCGCTTTCACTGTGACTGCATTACCTGCATCCTCATGAATCGCCTACCCACAGGTCAATCTGAAACCATCGCGAGTCCCGCAGGACGTTTACACCGGCGTGGCGGGCGTGGTCGAGCAGCTGAGAAAGGAGGACGCGGAGAAGGGCGTGGCTATCGCGAAGGCGCTTGAAGGATTTGTGTCGAGGAAGGTGGTGAAGCAGACGGTGATGACGACGGTGTATGGCGTGACCAGGTGAGCTCAAGGTTCGGAGATCGCTTCGTTGTATTGATGCGGTGATTTCCCTTGCTTGGTTGCAGGCTTGCGGTCAAAAGCAAGTCTAAACACAACTTGTTGTGTGAATAACTGGAAGGTTTTGGCTGTCGGAGGGTTGTGTATTGTTGATCTAAGTCTAGTTTGCTTACAGTGAAGTTTCTTGCGGCCAGAAACGTACAAGGTCGCTTCGTTTGTCCATTAAATGACTTTGTTGCTTGGTCACATAATAAAATTAGATATTTCATCCTCCAGTTAGCAGGAATTTGATGTCGATCACGTGATTAGGTTTGGCGGAGCCCAGCAAATCAAGAAGCAGTTGGTCGGTTTGGAGGAGTTTCCCGCCGCTGATCGACTGGCGGCTTCCGTGTATTTGGTGAATGCAATATTCCGGAGCATTTCGTCCATATTTACCAGCGCTACTAATATACAGGTAGGATGGCAGTTGAAATTTACCTTGCATGGGTAAGGGTTCCGGGATTTTGTTGTGTTTACTGTTTTTTTGGGATGGAAATACAGGCATAATGAAACGGTCTCTCGCGTCAGAGAACAATGAAAATCACTACAGAAAAAAGGCAATTTATTTCGAACCTTTCGTAGATACAAATTGCAGAACGGTAGCCCCACTATCAACAGGGTGAACTGGCATCCGGTCGGACGATGCCATCTTTCGAGATGTTGTGTGGGCAGATTCACTGTTCTTATACGGAAAAGCACTAACAATTCACTGCCGTGGTGAAGCTAATAATTTGATTGACGTTTGCTTAGCCGGTATAATTGTCGTCATCATTCATCGCGGGTTCTACAGACTGCTTCACAAGTTGATTGATGATTATATTTCTACCATTCATTTTTGATTTCTTAATGTTTATATTTCAAGATCAATGAGGGGTGAGGTAGATGGAGCCGCAGACCATAGGGCGCCCTATTTTCCATTTCTTAGGGCCCCATTGCTGTTATTTGCATTTTTGACTATTGCGGAACGAAACGATGCCCTCAATAAATTCGTAGTGCTTATTGCTGAGTGTTCCTTTCCATGTCATTTATATTGAGATACACACTTCCTCCATTTTATTTTAACTCCAGATTCGATTCTTAATTGTTTTCTTGTTTTTAGCGCTGGCTGACCGAGGTCGCGGCGTGCGTAACAAAAGGAGGACGGTCCGTGGAATGGACCACCGTGCTGGGGCTGCTAGCCGTGCAGCCCTACTTCAAAACTTCAGTGCACTTGGAGGATTCTCCCGTCCAGCGCCTCCATCTCACTCAACCCACATCCACTCCGAATATCCGGAAGCAGTGCAACGCCTTCCCCCCCAACTTCGTGCACTCCCTCGACTCCACCCACATGATGCTCACCGCACTTCATTCCTTCCAGTAAGTTTGTATGAAGTACGACCAACTGCGCTGTCATCAGCTGTGAAGGTTGGTGACCATCTTGGTTCAGACACGCTGCTACCACAAGTGCGGGCGTGCCCAGTATAATCGCGTGTTCTTGATGCTTAAGCCTGAGCTCCAGCAATCCGAGTTGTTGTTGTGATTACCCCTCCTCTTCCTCGGGATGGAGGTACGGCACGAACCACAATCCAGGTTCACACCGTCAACCTAATTGAATTGGGCTAGGGAAAAGATGGCAGCCAATTTCGAACCAGACATAATTGACTGGTAGCCCCACGGCCAAACGGCGGACTGCCACTGGTGGGTACCCAAGAGTCGCCTTTTACAACATGCTGGGTTAGCAACTTCACAGTTGTAACCCGGTGAAGTACGGGTAGACCACCTGTCTGCCACAAAGGTGGAGGCATCACGTTTAGTTTCTTGCCCAAGGACACAGCAAGCAAGCTTGCCTTGAATTGCTTGTTCTCTATACAATTCCTTTTTTATGCTGAGCGCCAAGCAGGGAAACTGTGAATACAATTTTTGAAGTCTTTTGGTATGACTCGACTTAAAAAATGAACCCCTGGTCTACTGACTGTGAAATGGACGCTCTAACCACTACATCATCGCGCCGATTTGGGTTCCGGATTCGCGCTTCACCATGCTTCGCTATGTCGCGTGCTGAGTATCACCATTTTCATTGTTTCAGCGCTGGAGTGAAGTTCTCGGCTGTTCATGATTGCTACTGGACTCACGCATCATCAGTCGATCATATGAACAAATTATGTCGTGATCAATTTATCGCGCTGCACAATCATCCAATCCTCGAAGACCTCGCCCACCATTTATCAACTTTTCTTCCCGCTGACGATGACGATGTCAGCGATTCAGCACAATACATAACACGTGCACAACGCGCGAAACTACGAGAACTTTTAGCGAATATTCCCGAGAAGGGAAATTTTAATCTTAATATGGTTCGTGAATCTACATTCTTTTTCAGTTGATCATGAATTTCTGTTTTTTTAATTTATTTAAATAAAACTATCCGATTGTGATGTGTGAGAGCGTGTGGCCTCCAGTGTGTGGGACAGCGAACAAAGTGTTTGGCGATGCAGACATCTAGTGTTAAAATGATCTGTTATATTAGCTATAGGCGGTGAGCTAATCGACTATTCCTACTATCCTATTTGAGGTAGAGCTACAGGGGGTGAAGTAGCTTGGGATATGGGCACGGTATCAGCTCAGCAGCAGACGAATATAATTATCAAAGAATATATTGTACTACAGTGAACCAACAGCACTCAGCAGCATGCATCACGTGAATCAATACACTACTATTAATTTGAGTGATGCAGGCTGGGTTTCCACAGCAACAATAGATACAGGTAGACAGTCACCGGTAACCGCAAAGACCGGTATCAACACGATTAACTACTGCAAACCTAACCACCAAAACACCTTGAACCTGTAGCTGCAAGGGGAAAACAAATAGATAATGATGCTAGGCCTAGGTAAGTCGGGCCCAGCACTACAAAGCACACTTCAAATATACTGAACATTGTAGGCTACCAACTACTGTTCCCAACTATACCAAGAATTAACATTAATACTCCACTACATTAAAATATCACAGGTTCTACAAGAATACTGGATAGCGACTAGCAAAGAAATTGCGTAATCGCTAACCACGCCAAGAACAGTATCTGGTAACCGGAAAACACTAACTTGCACATAATCAAGGGATCAATCTACCCATAGCGAAGTAGCGCTAACATGATTTCTACAACGAAGTTTGAACGACCCACCGGCGCGATGGTGTAGTGGTTAGAGCGTCCACATTGTAGTCGGTAGACCTGGGGTTCGTTCCCTAAGTCGAGTCATACCAAAAGACTTTAAAAAATGGTATTCACAGCTTCCCTGCTTGCGCTCAGCATAAAAAAAAGGTTAGTGTAGAGAACAAGCCGGCAAGCTTGCTTGCTGTGTCCTTGGGCAAGGCACTTAACGGAACGCCTCCACCTTTATGTGGCAGACAGGTGGCCCTCCCGTACTTCACCGGATTACAATTGTAAAGTTGCTAACCCAGCATGTCGTAAAAGGCGACTCTTGGGTACCCACCAGTGGCAGTCCGCCTTGTTGGTGGGGCTACCAGTCACTCATGACTGGTTCGAAATGGGCTGCCATCTTTTTCCTTGCCAAATTTTAATTAGGTTGACGATGTGAACCTGAATTGTCGTACCTCCATCCCGAGGAAGAGAAGGGGTAATCACAACAATAACAAGTTTGAACGATGATGGTTCAACCTTAAAAGGTGCAGTAAGCAAAATGTCAAAAAATCCGGCTTTGCTGGCAGGCCGGAAGGAGGTCCTTGCCATGATGTTGGCCGCTGCTTTGTTTTCCGTCGCTTTTTCTTAAGGATTCTTGCTCTCATCCAAAAAATTTGCGAGGAGTTTGGTCAATATCAAAAATTGATACTTATTTTTGTTAACAAAATTGATTTCGTTTCAATAAGACATCAGTTTTTTATAAGTAGTCTTCGCATGACAAGAAAGAATATAATACCAATTATAGGAGCTGGTGTTAGCCTGTTTAAGATATTACTTTTAATTAATTGATATTAACTCTTTCGCTCCCGCGATCATCAACTGATGATCTCGGGTTTTCAGTGTTTACCTCAAATTTTTTTAAATTGAGTTACAAAATTAGTTTACTTAAAAATCGATTTGTGACTCTATTTTTTATCCGATTTTCATAAAATTTTCAAAAGATCACGCTTATTTCCTCATGCATCGGATGATGTACAATTTGTGCCCTAATTCTTGGATTTTTATATCCAAAAACGGTTAAAATGACCAACAACCCAGTTGCAGACGACAAACTCGGCCAAATTCTCAGCACGTGCCAACTACACTAAAATCAAATTGAGATTACATCTTTACCACATAACCAAACCCTTCATCATTAACACAGTCTGAAAACTACTCTTTTGGGGCATCATTTGACAAAATTTCAAGCGATAATAATAAATTTTACGTTTTTAAATTTCCAAATTTTCTAGGGGTCTCAAAACCCCCCCAAACAAATTTGAATGATAAGTGGATAACAGTAAATTTAGTGCGTAAAAATATGATATGTTGCTAAATACTGGTCTCATTTGAAAGCTTAGGAAATTTGCTTTCCAGCAATATATAACTTTAAATAGTTTAGACTAAGTGGTATATGATATTTACTGATCAAAAATGAGTACTGTACATCATGTCAGTTCAAAACCCCCAAAAATTTTTTGACTTACCTTCACTAAATTATAATTTTTAAAAAAACTACACCATATAAAAAGATAAAATAAATTGCAAATGTTTCACCACTAAAGTCGTCATTTTGTATCAAATTTCCAAGGAGACAAGAAGCGAAATACAAGTTTAAAAGCTAACAAAAGTTTGCCTTCTCTAAATCAGAGTTTGCTGTATGCCCCTTGTTTCTCAACACATGGGAAGGGTGTAAACAAGCGGCTGTTTCATTGTCAGTGACCGCATATTCTATTTAAACTTGATATTTTCTGAATCTTGAAGAAGTTCCCAGTTCAAAAATACATAATGTTACATGGTTTAGGCTAACCTCTAGCAGATAATAACTGATCATATTTTAGGTACTAAATTTAACTACCAAAATTTAGTACCGGTCGGTACCGGTCAAAAAAAAGGTCATGTGCCTCAGAAAATTGCAAATTGTAGAAAACCTAGGCTTTTAGGTAAGTTTTGATTGATGTACCTTAAAAGCTTATTTCCTTAGCATCCTTTTGCGAGCATTTCTAAAAAAATTGGTAGAAAATAAAATCTGTAGTGATCTTTGAGGTGAGGGTATCTCTTTAATTTTGAAGACAACTACCCCCCAGTTGGGGGAGTTCATTTGCATAAAATTTGCCTATTCAAAAAAATGTTTTTTTTCTATTTGAAATCCTCAAGAAATGTAGATTTCAACGATATATCACACTTAATGTAGAAGTAGAGAGCTGAGTAATGATTTACAAACAAACTTGAGGTACATAATTATGATTAATTATGATTGATTATGACAGTTTTTCGCGCTGCCACCTTACGGACATTTTTCGCTTTTCACGCGGGAGCAAAAGAGTTAAGGCATATAGGCTAACTGCAATTAGTTGAATAAAATACCACTTCCACGACCGGTTTCGTTCCTATTAGAACTGGTCAGGTGGACTCAGGTATTGAACCGAATTCGTCCAAGCTGAAGACAAACAATCAGCTGATGCCAAGGCCGCAGACCTGATGGACTACCTCAACAAAAACCGCAATAAACGATGGGAAGAAACAGCCAAGGGAATAGACTTCACCCATTCAGGCAGGAAAGCCTGGAAAACTTTTAACCGTCTCACTGGGCGCAAATCTGATCCAAAACAATGCCCAATTACAGCCAACTCTATTGCAAAGCAGCTGTTAGCCAATGGGCGTTTCAGAGGGGCTGACAAACAACAGGACCTCTCCGTTAAGAGGCAATGTAGTATGATGGGGGGTGCCTGGGGTCGGCGGCCATCTGACCACACCTTTCACCACCTTAGAACTCTCAGCGACCATAAAACTACTGAAAGGTGGAAAAGCCCAGGGCCCAGACAACATCCCACCAGAGTTCATGATGCACTGTGGTAAAAAGTGCTTGGAATGGGTGCGCAAATTCTTCTCCTTTTGTCTTGAGCACAGAGTTATCCCAAAGATTTGGCGTAGAGCCACTGTCGTGGCCATCCTAAAACCCAACAAACCGGTAGACAATCCCAAAAGCTACAGACCCATTTCACTACTATGTGTTCTCTATAAAATTTTGGAAAGACTGATTCTTGCTCGCATCAACCCCGTCATCGAACCCCAACTACCAACGCAGCAGGCAGGCTTCAGACAAGGTCGCTCGACAGTGCAGCAAATACTCAAAAACACGTGTGAGATCGAGAAAAGTTTTGAGAATGGATATAAAGCCGGGGCAGTAATGGTGGACCTGACAGCTGCCTACGATACTGTTTGGCACCAGGGCCTGGCTCTAAAGCTTCTACGTACCATTCCGGACCGCCATCTTGTGCGTTTCATCATGAACATTTTATCAAACCGCAGTTTCAAACTCAAAACCAGCACTGGACAAATCAGTCGACTGCGCATACTCAAGAATGGTTTACCTCAAGGCTCAACACTGTCGCCAATCTTGTTTAACATCTACATCAGTGACATTCCAACAACTGTCTCCCACCAATACGGTTACGCAGATGACATGGCATTTCTTTACTCCCACAAATGCTGGTCAAAAGTTGAAGAAACGCTATCTAGAGATATGGAAGACCTTGCTGACTTCTTGAAAACCTGGAGACTAAAACTGAATTCATCAAAAACAACCTCGACTCCTTTTCATTTGAACAACCAAGAAGCAAAACGGCAACTAAACATCTGCGTCCATGGAACCACCCTCCCTCACAACCCACACCCTAGATACCTCGGAGCAAAACTGGACAGACAACTAACGTATAGACAACATATAGAAGACCTACGTGGTAAAGTGATGGCAAGAAACAACTTCATCCGATGTCTGTCTGGGTCAACTTGGGGTGCAAATGCTAAAACTCTCCGAACAGCAGCCCTTGCAATTGTTTACAGCAGCGCAGAGTATGCCACTCCAGTATGGAGCCGAAGCTCCCATACCAAAAAGCTGGATGTATCCCTGAATGATACCATGAGAATTATGACCGGCTGCGTGAAACCCACTCCCACACATCTCCTTCCTGTACTCTCAGGAATTGCCCCAGCCAAGCTGAGAAGAAACTATGTTTCCAATAAAACATCTTACCACGCATGGGTCAACAAAAAAACACTCACTGCACAGTCTGGTACCTGACCCACAGAATCTACGCCCACAACGTCTGAAGTCACGCCACCCCTTCTACCGTCACGCAGCAGAACACCATAACTGCGACCACGATATCATTGAGGCCTGGAACAAAGAGTGGACTAAACATCAACGCCCTAAGCAGCTGACGATAACCCCAGACACTACTGCACCACCTGGATCCGACTTACCTCGGAAATTGTGGGTTATCCTAAATCGCCTTAGAGCTGGAGTGGGGCGGTTTGGCGCAGAAATGCACAAATGGGGACTCAGAACATCAGCCTCATGTGCGTGCGGAGCTGCCACCCAAAATGCAGAGCACATCCTGTTCGATTGCAATCTCCTTCGTCCACCTAACACCGTCAAGAATCTCATTAACGTGACTGATGATACAAAGAACTGGCTTCAACATCTAGCTAAAAACCTACGATGAGCCCTCAAACGAAAGAAGAAGAAGGTATTGAACCGACGATCACATGAATTGCTTCATGCGGTTTATGCCACTCCGCCATCGGTATCAGTTGAAAGTATCACAGTATCAGTTGAAAGGACCGATGGCGGAGTGGCATAAACCGCATGAAGCAATTCATGTGATCGTCGGTTCAATACCTGAGTCCACCTGACCAGTTCTAATAGGAACGAAACCGGTCGTGGAAGTGGTATTTTATTCAACTAATTGCAGTTAGCCTATATGCCTTAATATCAATTAATTAAAAGTAAGAAAAAATATGTCATTCATATAAAACGCCTCAAAGGTACAGGGCTGAAAACAATGAAAGTAAAATGGCAAAACGTCATAGTAAAAATCATAGTACGATATAATAATCTGTACCAATCTATAGCTGCCTCAACGTGCTGGTGTGGTCCCCAACCCCGTTTGAGCTGGGTCACATGGCTATTGGCCTTCCTGAGGGTCCCAGTTATTCCCCACATCCAATCATTTTTTAGCCGTGCAGCACTCTGGATAACGGAAGAAGGGCCGCACTCAGTCTCTCTAAAATTTGTCGCCTGACTCCTCCTTCCTCTTTCGTGCTCGTATTTTTATTCTTCTAACAAGCGGCAGCATTCACCTTTAACCTGGCCCCGTCTTTTCCTGCTCATTGCGCGGTGGGGGTAGATCGGTGCAATGCAGTACCTGCTCCTGATGAATACATCTAAGGCGCTCACGGCGCTCCTTTTCCAAGTTCAATGCTTTAGGCAGCACTCACTCGTGGAGCTGCCCTCCTTGATGAGTCTCTGTTTATTCTGAGGTTCCCAACCATTTAACACTGTGACCTCTTCTCAGTCGGGGCCTCCCAACACGTAAACCTTCTCTGCTTAATCTGTCCCTTCTGGCAACGCAGCACCCCCATCCTCGCCTACAAACCAGGGATATGAAAGCGGCTAATTCGTCAATCGCTTCCGCTTCCACTAACAAAAAACGAGAAAACGACCGTTGACAATTCTTTTTTACTCTTGTGAGTCTGTAGCCTGCTTTCTCGAACACTTTATCATTTTGAGGGGACAAAAACCTATCCCTATATTGCTATTACTTTGCGTATTCTACTTAAGCTTATTGTTCCGAACTACTCTGTGTTTCTCTTTTTTTTGGATATTAGGACTCGTGTTGATGTAGAGCAGTGCTCTTTAACTTTTTTGTCGTCGCGGAATCCCGAATGTACTATTGCGTTTGTCACGGAACTCCCACCAACAAAAGTTTAGAAATCACGAATTGCTTGTAAGAAAATCAAATATTTCGTTACTGCACTTCAAAAAATAACTAATTAATGAACAGTTATTACAAGTTCCTTCACTACTTACAACCACTTTTACAACAGTTAACTTAATGCTTCTCAGATCTAAATCGTACGACCACATATTACAGCGCTCGACAATAACCTGCCGTCACAACAACAAATTACACGATATAGCGCGGATTTTCCCTCTCTATCCTCAACTAGCTCTCTTGAGTTAACTTTAAACTCTAATCATCAATACAGACCTTCTGTCCGTCCCCACGACACGTATTGACTCTAATCTTTCTCAATAGTGAAGAGCGAAATTTCTGTCGTATATACGGTAAATAAAGCGAGCAAAATTGAACTGCACCAATCAACAGCCGCCTCAACGTGGTGGTGCGGTCCCCAACCTAGTTTGGGTTGGGTCGAAATAGCTGTTGGTCTTCCTGAGGATCCCAGTTACCCCGGGCACTCCCCTGCACTCAAATCATTTTTTCGCCGTGTTGCCCCTGAACGACTGCAGAACGCCAGCACACATTCTTTTTAAAATCGGTCGCTTGTCTTCTTTCTTCTCCTGCCTTTCTCTTGCCCGTCTTCTCATCCTTCTACTTTCCCTGATAAGCGGCAACGTTCACCTTAACCCTTGCCCGTCTTTCCCTGCTCAGTGTGCGCTGGAAATGTGACCTGGCGGAGTAGGTCGGTGCAATGCTGCACCTGCTCCAAATGGGTTTGTATAAAGTGCTCACTACTCTCCTTTTCTAGATTCAGAACTCTTGGCAGCTCTCACTCCTTGAGCTGTTTTCCTTGCTGCGTCCCTGCTTCTTCTAGAGATCCCATACCTACCAACACTGTAACTTCCTCCTCGGACGTCTCCAACTTGTGTACTTCCAATGCTCAATCTGGCCCATATGGGCCCCTCTACTAAAGCATCACTCCCGCCCCATTCTCGCCTTCAAGCCTGTCATCCTCCTTTCGCTCACTTCGCATTTTCTCCCTCTGCACACTCACCACCGCCTCATACTCCTGGCTGTTTCTCTACACCTTATGCTTCCTCTTCCCCCTTGACTCCCTTAGGGCTATTAAATGGAATGCTGGGGATCTCCGAGTCAGGAGTACTAAACTTCTCCAATTTATTTTGTCCCATCTTGTTGACCCTATTTGTATCCAGAAATATAACCTTAATTTTTCTTACTCTTTTTCCGGATTCCCGGATTCTCTCCTCTGTGATCTGATCGCACCTACTCCCGGTCTGATATTTTTTCTAACGATGCTACAGACGCTAATGGCGGCATCACCATTTTTGTCCGGCAGAGCTTATCCTTCTCTGAACTATCTACTTCCTCTCTTTCTTTGCTTGACCCTTACTCTGATTATGTAGAGGTCACCATCTTTCTAAACGACTCCTCCTCGCTGTCATTCCTAAATGTTTATGCTCCCCCTGTTTGCTCTTCTGCGAAAGATAGCAGAACCGATTCCTTTTCTCCCTCTTATCTTTCCATCTTCAGAAACCTCTTTATTCTGGGGGACTATAACTACCATCATCCCATCTGAGACCCAAAAGGTGCTTCTGAATCTCGTGAGGAGGAAGTATTCAATTGGGTCATCTCCTCTGACCTCCTCAATCACTCTGACATACCTACTCTTCTCCATCGCTCTTCTGGCAGTCCCTTCTTTCCTGACATTTCCTTTGCTCCCTCATCTCTTGCTCATGGGAGGTGCTTCAGGACCTGGGTTCTGATCACCTACCAATTCTACTAACCCTCTTTCTTTCTCCGGTCTTTCGACCCAACGAACATCCCCTTTCCTTCAATTTTCAGAAAGCTCGTTGGAATGACTTTGCTTTTTTTTTGACGGTCACTGTCCTTTAGGAAGGTTCTAAAAGATGACCCATTCAAATGCTTTCTTCGCACGGGGATCAGAACTACCTTTTGAGTCTCATGGGGAGGTGATGGCAGTTGAAATCCCCCAGAATAAAGAGATTTCTGAAAGAGGGACAACGGACGGGAAAAACGAGTCAGTTCTACTATCCATCAAAAAAGAGCGAGTAAAGGGAGCATATACGTTAAGGAAGAAGAGCAATGAAAAGTTATTTAGTGAGATGTTGACCCCTACATAGCCAGATTATGGGTCAAGAGAAGAGAGAAAGAGGAGGTAGAAAGTTCAGAAAAGGATAGGCTTTAGCTGATGAAAATGATGACTCCACCGCTAGCGTGCAGGTCATCGGGAGAAAGTATGCCAGACCGGGAGTGAGAGCAATCAGATTGCAGAGCAGAGTATGCATGAATTCCATCTGAGGAAAATTAGTTGAGATTGGATTCCTGAATATGGATGAGGTCTACAGGTGATACATGAAGGTGAAACGGATAAGGTCTACAGTGGAGAAGTTCAGCGCTTCTGACTCGAAGATTTCCGGCATTTCATTGAAAAACTCTGAGTGATTTAGGAGAAGAAGTAGAAGCAGGAAGTGTAGGAGAACATCCAGAAACATAAAAAAGCGGAGAAGGTGCAGAGAGGGGAGATACGAAGTGGGTGGAAGGAAGATAAGGAGATGTTTGTAGCAGGGATGTGGAAGCAGAAGCGGAAGCGGCTCTTTTTCTCGTTTCTTTCTCTTTACTCTGCTGCTGCTTCCTTTACTTCTCTGACACTCAATTCCCTTTTTTACAATCTGGTGCTCTGGACTGACAGCTCTGTTCCTTTCCCTTTTGGTAATGGGAGCTCTGGCGTACTTGCCAACTGCTCTCTCTGCGGCACTGAGGCCACCTTTTTCTTTTCATCAGGGCCAGTATGTTCAAGTTTTTCCGCTGAAGCCTGCGCCATTCTGCAAGCTCTTTGCTGGTCTCGGCAGCACCAACAAGTCTACCACTTGTCTTCTCCTCCTATTTAATTCTCGCTGTGTTCTCTCCTCCATCTTTCTTTTTACCTTAATCTAACTGGCGTATCTGGCAGGAACTGTCTTCGCTCTCCTCCTGTTCTACAAGGCTACAATGGGTCCCTGAACACTCTTTTCTCCCGGCCAACGACTCGGCTGATGAGCTGGCCAGACGGGGAGCGCTACTTGTTCCCCCAGCAATCCCTTGTTGTCTCTCTTCTCTTATCCCTCATATCCACTCTTCTCTTTTCTCGAAATGGAGGCGTACTGTCTCATCTAAATTCTTTGACACTCAGGTTCCTTCGATTTCCACCGAGAAACTTGTACTTCTACGTCATGCTCGCTGTGCTCTCTCTCGCCTTCGCTGCAACGGACACAGTCTTCTGTTAAGCCCCTATCTCTCTAGAATTGGCAGAATCGAAACTCCTTCTTGCAGCGCTTTCGGACACTCGTCCCAGGACACCTCTCATCTCGTTCTGCACTGTCCAGCTACGGACTTTTTGCGTCTCTTGCTTTTTGGCAATTTTCCGTCTCTCTACGACCTCTGGTCCAGGCCCTGGGAAGCTTCCCCGTTTCTCTGGCCTCATGGTTTTCCGCCTTGCCCCCATCCCTCGGAAGGGGTCGGGTAACAACAACAATAGTAAAACTGAAATTACAGACGCACTATTACGTAACAAAGGGAGTGAGCAAATTCAGACGTCCCTAAAGTTGTAAACAGAATTACGTCACAATCTGAAACTTGCTGTCACAAGATTCCATTACTATTTATATAAACAGAACACCACTACATATAAGAGATCAATATACTGAAATAAAAAATAAATACTAGTAATAAGCAAAGAACCTTTGCGGTCCCCTCATGGAACCCTTTAGACTCACGAAACACAACTGCATGTGTTACAAAACCCCTGCTGAAAAGTACTGATGTAGAATGATGAAAATTGTTTTGGTCCTGAGTAATTTCTTTTTCAGCGTTTTCAACCCCCTAACCAAGGTTAGTTAAGTTTAATCAAATCATCATTTTATTTGCTACGCTTCATTGTCCAAGCTTCTTTTTTCTTACCCGTAATCGATATAAAATGTGATGCTAGTTATACTTTTTCTTGTTCTCTCGCGCTACTGATATCGCACGTTCATTCAGACTTATAGTGCAACTTCACGGTTTAATCCACATCGGGAAACGGACAAAACTTTTTCGCCACGTTACTCTTCAAGTCAAATAACCTATGTGGAAGCGGAAGCGGTAGATTTTTCGCGCTTCCGCTTCTGCTTCCACATCCCTGCTACAAACATCTCCTTATCTTCCTTCCACCCACTTCGTATCTCCCCTCTCTGCACCTTCTCCGCTTTTTTATGTTTCTGGATGTTCTCCTACACTTCCTGCTTCTACTTCTTCTCCTAAATCACTCAGAGTTTTTCAATGAAATGCCGGAAATCTTCGAGTCAGAAGCGCTGAACTTCTCCACTGTAGACCTTATCCGTTTCACCTTCATGTATCACCTGTAGACCTCATCCATATTCAGGAATCCAATCTCAACTAATTTTCCTCAGATGGAATTCATGCATACTCTGCTCTGCAATCTGATCGCTCTCACTCCCGGTCTGGCATACTTTCTCCCGATGACCTGCACGCTAGCGGTGGAGTCATCATTTTCATCAGCTAAAGCCTATCCTTTTCTGAACTTTCTACCTCCTCTTTCTCTCTTCTCTTGACCCATAATCTGGCTATGTAGGGGTCAACATCTCACTAAATAACTTTTCATTGCTCTTCTTCCTTAACGTATATGCTCCCTTTACTCGCTCTTTTTTGATGGATAGTAGAACTGACTCGTTTTTCCCGTCCGTTGTCCCTCTTTCAGAAATCTCTTTATTCTGGGGGATTTCAACTGCCATCACCTCCCCATGAGACTCAAAAGGTAGTTCTGATCCCCGTGCGAAGAAAGCATTTGAATGGGTCATCTTTTAGAACCTCTTTAACCTCAATTACCCTGACACCACCACTCTTCTCCATCGCTCCTCTGGCACTCGCTTTTCCCCTGACATCTCTATTGCTTCCTCCTCTCCTGCTCCTGGGAGGTGGTTCAGGACTTGGGTTCTGGTCACCTCTTCATTCTACTAAACCCCTCTTTCTATGCTCTTCCGCCCCTTTTCTACAATTTTTAAAAAGTTCGCTGGGATGACTTTGCCTTTTACTTTGACACTCATTGTCCTTCTGCAGAGGAATATTCGTCTCTTTCTCTGCTGCGGCTACTGCTCTGACACTGAATGCGGCCAAGTTTTCCATTCTATTCGGTCGCGTCAAACGCCAACCTCAAACCTGGAGATGTCTTAAAGTGGAATATGCGGCAAACAAAAGACACAAGGCTTTGGCCGCCATTCATACAATTGATGATCAACAGACTTAAATCTCTGCTTCCCAAAATGACTCATCTGTCATCACCAAGGCCAAAGGATGAGGCATGGCAGGCGACATGCTCGTCACTCTCTCTCCTAAATCTGATCCAAATGTAATCTTTCCTTTGTTCTGCCGCTAAATCTTCTTCCTCATCATCCTCCTCTTCTAGCTTCCACAACTGTTCCTCGTTCAAGAAGTTGGCATTGGTCTAAGCCAGTGGTGGGCAACCTTTTTCGGTTTGCGTGCCAAAATCGGCTAAATCTCAGAACAAAATTCTTCCGCGTGCCAGCCAAAATTTGTGAAAACATGAAGAAAAGATAAGTTACCCAAATGGTGAAAACACAATATAACTAAAATCACGTTTACTCACATTGAAAATAACGCCCAAACAAAACGGACTTTTGCCTCTTTTAAATCAAAACATATTTACAAAAAACTTTTAAACAAAACTTAAATTACTTTTCAAAGAAAGCATAAGTCCGACAAAATCTTTGGTTCTCTTCATTATTTTAGTGAGACTTCTGCTGCTGCATTACCGCTGACAGAGATTTTACATCAGGTCTATAGTTTGTGACCTTCAGAGATATACATGAACTACTAGTTTCATCAGTCAGGCTACTCCTACTACGAGACTTAATTAAGTTCATAACTGAAAACAAAGATTCACAAGCATATGTAGATGAAAACATCGAGAGTAATGCTGTTGCAAAATTTTTTAAAGACTCAAAATTTTTAGGAATGGCATTTCAAGTCCGCAATAGTTCGTTTTCGGCACTTCTCTCGAGTATTCCCTTCTCTAATCGCCTTTTTTCAATGTTTTCCAAGTCAACTCTAAGGTCAATAAACTTTTATTTCCAAATTGAGCTACTCTGAAATTCAATCAACTGCATTTCAAATTCATCCATGTCTATCCATGAAAACTTTTCTAGGTTTAGTTCCTCCATTTTGATACAGCCTTGATACCTCATGAATTTTGCTGTCTCTTCTAATTCTCTAAATTTTGAAAATCTTGTGAAGAACTGCTTAACAACTGACTCGATAATGTTTAAAAATAGCTTCTTTAGGCTTTGAAGACCTGTTTTGTCATCGGTTTGGAGATCAATAAATTGACTCTTGAGGTTTGAAAAGTATTTAAATTTTTCATCTCCAATATCTTTCTTAAAGATTTCTAGTTTTTTTTCAAAAGCCTTTATGTATCCAAACGTAACATCAAGTGTCTTACCACCGCCCTGTAATTTAAAATTCAGATGTTCACAAAAATCTGCAAAGAACATTAGATTTGAAACCCACTTAAAGTCAAACATTTCTTGGTAAAAAATATCGTAATCTTTTAAGAAAATTTTTATCTTGTTAAAGCATTCAACGAACCGTTTTAGAACTAAACCCCGGCTAAGCCATCAAACATTGTTGTACATTTTTAAGTAGTAGTAGTTAGTAGTAGTTTTTAGTAGTAGTTGGCAATTTATTTCGCTTCTGTTTTCTCAACACAAAAAACTCAACGATAGAATAAAAACAACGAGCGAAAAAGGAATGCAGGTGACAAAACGAATTGACGTTAAACATACCCAAATTTTTTAAGATTAAATTAAAAAGATTGTAGAGAGGGGCATGGTCACCGCACCTGACAAAAACATCAAGCAAAAAAAATTGAAATAAAAAAAAAAAAAACACAACAAAAAAAGAAACTAAAAAAGCAGTCAGCCAAATAAACAAAATTTTACCCTATGTAAAAAACCCAATAGCTAAAAGAAATACATTCCTCTCAGTGCCAAACTGTTGTTACCCTAACGAGGGGGGCTAGCAGGTACTACACCTTGCCCAAGGGTGACCTGGGAGCAACGACAGTTAAAGAGTTAGCTCCATTACACTCTAGGCAGGACCCTGTCGCCGGATGCAGTTATAGTCTTACTGCCCAGGACCATGCAATTTGCAGATAAGTAGTAGCACTATAACATCGCGTTTGAATTTTTATGACCTGATTTTAATCACGTGATTGTGGATAATTTAAGTAAACCATTGGAAGTGTCACTGTCTTTTTTACTCAAATAAAAATTAATCATTTATTCTAATGAACAGATTGAAGTTTCATGGACCTATATCGTAGGTGAATTTTCCTTATTCTTCTTCTTCATCCGAAATTATTTCGAGGAGCAGTTGTCGCCTGAAGTTGGAGTATAAGACAATCATTAGCTCTTTTTAATTGGTAGTTCGAGAGTGATTGGCAGATTCTGAAAAAGAAAGAAGAACAGCAAATACCTATTCTTTTACTTTTTATTCTACTTTGCAAGCTCGTTTTACAATTAGGCATATCTTTAAGCAATCGAAATAAGTAGGTGTCCAGTCTTAAAGCATAACAAATATTAATCTACTGATTTATAATATATTCTTTAAAGCATTTGATGAACCTGGGAAGTGATTTAATATCTTTGAGTGCTACAGGTAGTTTATTCCATAACATTGGGCCTCTAAATTTTAGTGTTTGTTGTGTGAGTTTTATTCTGCAATATTGAGGGCACAATTTGGATTTGGATCGAGTACGAAGAGTGGCTTTCTCGCTAAGAAAGTTAGAATCAAAGATGTTTGAAAAAGCAGGAGGAAGAGATTTATTAAAATATTTGTGCATAAATTTGGCAATTTCAAGTTGTTTAGACTGTTGTATTGTTAGCAGATTGTGTTGTTGAAAATCGTTACTGTTTTTTTGCTTAGTATTAATCAAATTAATTGCTTTGGTTGAAACTTTTTGCAACTTTTGAATCATAGATGCGTTACCATGGCACCAGGATATTACACAATATTGCACATAGCTATTAATAAGAGAGTGATATAAAGTTAGCAATGAATGTTTATCAAGATACTGTTTTACTTTGTTAATCACATGGTAGCTACACCTGAGTTTTTGCAGCAACCACTGCATATGGGGCTTCCATGAAAGATGTTCATTGATGGTTAAACCCAAAAATTTGCAACTGTTTACTCGTTTTAAATGCTTGTTTTTGAATTGAATTGACAACGCAGCAGGTGGAGGAAGACTATTTGGAGTTCTAAACGCAACATATAGGGTTTTATCAGTATTAAGTGTTAATTTATTTGCAGAAAGCCAGGCCTCGACATGTTTCAATTGAGTATTTGCAACCTCATATAATGCTTTATAAGAACTGCTGTTAAAAAATAAATTGGTGTCATCCGCAAACATTATGGCTTTGCCTGATGTTAAGCATTTAGGAAAATCATTTATGTAAATTAAAAATAGAAGGGGGCCAAGAATTGATCCCTGTGGTACCCCTACCTCGATTGGCTTGGAATTTGAAATTTTTCCATTAACTTCCGTTTGCATCAAGCGACCATTTAAATAGCTTCTGAACCATTTATTTGCTACCCCCCTAACACCAAAGTGATTTAGTTTAGCCAAAAGTATATTGTGATCAATGGTGTCAAAAGCTTTGGAGAGATCTAAAAATACACCAAGAGTATATTCTTTATCTTCAAAAGATTTGGTGGTATTTTCAACCATTACAGTAGCGGCATGACTAGTGGAGTGATTTTTTCTAAATCCAAATTGTAAATCATAGAAAAAGTTTGATTGTGACAAAAATGAATACAGTCGATTATATACAATCTTTTCTAATACCTTAGACAGTACTGGGAGCAGACTAATTGGCCGATAGTTATTTACATTTGTTTTTTGCCCTTTTTTGTGTACAGGAATCACTTTAGCTTTTTTAATCCTCTATACACAGATTCTACCTCATTCAGTAAAACTTCAAATTGTCTTTTATGTAATGCCCGAGCAGAAATGTAGTTTACAACTTTGGTAACTGTTTGCATCACTTCCTGAAGTTCCTTCACGCCAACTTTTGCACATAATGCCTCTTCATGTATGATGCAATGAAAACCCATCACTGGATGACCAACTTCTGATGTAAACAAACTTACAAAACCTGCCTTCTCACCAGTCATGCTCGGGGCGCCATCAGTTGTGACGGACAGTACTTTGGAAATGTCAATTTGACGAGAAGAAAATTCGTTTATAGCAGCCTTACGCATCGCGGCTCCCGTAGTACGCTCAGGTAGGGTTAGAAGGGCAACCATCTCTTCACATATTTCATCACCTTTACAAAATCGAGAAAATATTGCGAGCCTTGCTGATGATGTAATATCAGTACTTTCATCAATACAAATAGAAAAATACTTGCATGAAGACAAATCTTGTGTCAACTGCTTAGCAGTATTACTTTCCAACTTAATTATCCTATCCTTAACTGTTTTCTTACTCAGAGATAAATCTTTAATACGCTGAATAATCTTTTCTTTTTCTGAAAAACTGTCAAAAAGAAATGGTGCACATTCCAACCAAGCTTCTTTAATATAATCTCCATCACTAAGTGGTTTACCACGTTGAGCAATTACTTTTGAAACTTCAAAACTAGCAGCAACTAAGTTGGAACTGGACCTGCCTGAGATGAAGTTCATAAATTTATCAGCTTGTTTTTTTGTTTTGCTGAGTTTACTATTAATTAACTCTCTTTTTTTCTTCTTCGGTTTTATTTGTTTTTGTTATCATGAATACTTTCAAGTGCCTTTTCACAGATGACGTTATACAAACAACCGTTTCAAAACAGAATATACATAAAGCTTTATTGTCTTTCTCAATTACACCAAATTTTTCAGTCCAGTATTTTTGAAATACTCTGACATCTTCAATTAAACGTTTCTTAGTTGCTAGTCCAGACATTATTACCATCCGTAAGGGTAAAAAAGAAACGTAATCAAGTTCTTTACTGAAAAACAAGAGGTAAGCCTAAATACTACAACAATTCAAAACATATAATAAAACTTTTCACTCATCTGCTGCGACTTGCATTTGTTTCAAAATCAACCTATAATGGCACAGTAGCAAGCAGAGACGTAGCAGCCGCCCCCCAAACTCCCCAATTGGGGGGGGGGCCAGGCCAACTTTGGGGGCCCAAGTTAGTCTGAAATTGCTTTTTGGCTACGTGACTATTTTCAGTTCAGCAGACTTGTTTACAACCGATTTAAACTGTAGGAAGAAATTGGCTTGTGACATCATAAGTGAATGCAACGTCATTTTATCTCGCAGAATCTAGAATATTTCGATTGATTTTCTGGTAGAATCTTGAATATTCGATTGACGTAACAATGCCGTTGTTACGCAACAATCATAGAATGGTCTGGAATTCTGTTTGGCTAGAAATACCGGGACAATATATATACACTGCAGAGTGCAGATAAAGTATTTTATTGACATTGTATAGAATGAAACGTTCAAAAAGTGCTGCTCAAAAGAGAAAAGAAGCAGCCACTGCTCGAGATGCTGTAGCGAAATTGCCCAAGATGACAGATTTTTTCAAGGTTACTGAGCAGAGTAGACCTGGCACTAGTACCGAGAGGGATGAAGAAAACTATAGTGTACAAGAAAAAGAAGACTATGACGATCAGCATCAAAGTGATTGTGAATTTCCAGAAAATGTAAGTTGTGATTAACCTGCCAATACGCAACCTTCAATATCAAAAATAACTGAATCTCAATTTACCTCTATCCCTGATGACCCATGTAAATGGCCTGAAAGTATTTCTGATGCTCAACGATGTGATATAGTAAAGCGTGGACCACATCAACTAATAATGAATTTTCCATGTAATAACACAACTTCAAGGCGACGTTTTTCCTCCAACCATTATAAACGTGTGTTACCTAATGGTGAAAGTGTTTCACGGTCGTGGCTAGTTTATTGTGGGGAATCAGATCAAGTTTTTTGCTTTTGTTGTAAGCTATTTGGAAAAACACTAAGCCCCTTTTGTAGTGGTATAAATACATGGGAGGGTTTTTCGAAAAAACTGAAAGACCATGAAAACGGCATTTCCCACCAAGAATGCTGCAGTCAATGGATGTTGCTAGCTGAAGGGATAAGAAATTCATCCACTATCGACAAACGCGAGATGAATATTTTTTTCAATGAAAGACGTTTTTGGAGAAATGTTTTAGAGAGACTTATCGACATTGCCTTGTTTCTATCGGAAAGGAATCTTGCTTTTAGAGGATCTGAAGAAGTCTTAGGATCTCCTCACAATGGAAATTTTCTGGGTATATTTGAGCTTTCGGCAAGAAGAGATCCGATCCTAAAAGAGCTTCAAGACAGAATCAAGAATAAAAACACTAAAGATCACTATTTGAGTCCTACCATACAAAATGAACTAATTGAATTGCTAGCGACAGAAGTTGAAAAAGAAAATTTACAGCAATTGAAATTGGCAAAATATTTTTCTATAATTTTGGACTGCACTCCAGATATGTCACATCATGAACAAATGTCTGTCATTCTCCGTTATGTACTATGTAATGAAGAAGCCGCTGTTGTTAAAGAAACATTTTTTGGCTACTTGAGAATAAGTGACAGTACTGGGAAAGGCTTGTTGGACGCTTTCTTAGAAAAAGCGACCGAACTGCAACTCGAATTGTCTGATTGTCGAGGTCAGTCATATGATAATGGTGCTAACATGAAAGGAAAACATTCTGGGGTCCAAGCAAGAATGCTAGACATCAATCCCAAAGCTGTTTACGTGCCCTGTGCAAACCATACCCCTAACTTAGTTGTTGTTGACAGTGCTAATTGATCGACGGAAGCATTGACATTTTTTGGAGTACTTACAAGGTTGTATGTGCTGTTTTCTTCCTCTGCTCAGCGTTGGGAAATTTTGAAGAAACATGTGCAGCTGTCCATAAAGTCACAATCTGATACTCGTTGGGAAAGCAGAATTAAATGCATCAAACCTCTTCGATACAATTTAAAAGAGGTGTTGCTGGCACTGAAAGACTTGGAAGCCATTTCCATAGAAAGAAAAGATGGAAGAGCTGCCTCAGAAACAAAATCGTTGATAGCTCATTTATCAAAATGGAGTTTTCCTTTGTCGGTGTTTATTTGGTATGATATCCTATTCCAAGTCAATAAAGCAAGCAAGATTCTTCAATCGTATGGAGTCTCCCTTCATACAATGGAAACGGAAATCCAGGCAAGTGAAAAGTTTTTGCAAAACTATCGCACAACGGGTTATGACAGTGCCGCAACATCTGCTGTTGAAATAGCACAGGAATTGGATTGATCCTTCTTTTCCTCCGTCAAGAAGTGGAAAGAAAAGAAGATTGTTTGATTACCAAGGTGGAGAGGAACAACGAGCTACTCCTGAACTGAAATTTAAAAGCAACTTTTTCTATCCATTAGTAGACCAGGCTATTATGTCAATAAAGGAGCGCTTTAATTTGTTACGTGAGGTTTCTTCCGCCTTTTCGTTTTTCTACACACGAGACAAACTTTTGCTTGTGCAACAAGAAAATGCTCTTCTTACTTGCTGTAAAGAGTTCCAAAAAAAGTTCGGTGACATTGATTATGATGAAATGAGCGCTGAGCTACAGCGGTTTGTTTTAATTTTACAAAAAAAACGCAATCTCAATACGGCTCAAGACTTTCTGAACTATCTTCTAAAGACTCATTTATTTGAATTGTATCCAAATGTGTACATCGCACTTCGAATCTTACTAACTTGCCCCGTGACTGTTGCCAGCGCTGAAAGAAGCTTCAGCAAATTGAAACTGATCAAAACTTTTAATAGAACGTCTATGACAGACAGTAGACTATCTTCATTAGCCATGTTGTCAATCGAAAATGACTGCGCCCGATCTCTTGATTATGACAATGTCATAACAGCATTTGCGAAGAAAAAGGTTCGCTCCAGACTATTTAAATGATACTGTATTTTTATAACTTTTTCATGTTTTTCAGTGTCATTGCTTTCGTTTCGCAGTGTCTGCATAAATGTCCTACTGAACTCTGGCATCGGTGCCGAATTTTTTATGACTTGCACCTTCGGTATCGGCATGCTTTATTCTGACATTAGCCTGTTTACTTATGTACAAATTGTGGTGTATTTTCTTAATGCAGCTTTTCAATTTTACACCTCTAAAGTGATATGACCTGTGCGCAGGGGCTCTTGCGCTTACTTTGGGGGGGGCACGAAGTTGGAGTGCTACGGGACTGGTAGCAAGCAGCTCTAACTAGCATGCGCTCTACCAACAGCTTCATAAATCAAGCTGAAATGAAGAAAAAATTGCGGCGCAGACGAACGATATTGAGAGAAAATTTGTTAAGGTTGCGAATTCACCAAGTTACTACGTCATAATGTATTTCTTTGTAGTTATATGGCATCAAAAGTACACAAAGGGTTAAATTAGATAACAGATTGTTAGCAAACGAAAAGAAAGAAACGGACACCGAGTTCCATTTAATAAAACTGCGGCTTTTAGTTATTAACTTTAAAAAGGATCTCGTTTCCGGGTCCTCGCTCGCGTGCCGAATAGAAGTGCTCGCGTGCCAAGTTCGGCACGCGTGCCAGGGGTTGCCCACCCCTGGTCTAAGCTGACTACCTGAAATCTCACTTTTCTGTCTGCTGGCGAAAGGCGCTGCGTATCAGAGTCAGAGGCTACTTGTTGAACTCCAACGAGTCACGTGCTCAGAGCAGTCTCATTCCTATTTCTGCTCTCCCTTCTGTTCCGCTGAATCTCTCGCGGCTGCCATAAACCTCTCCTTGTCCACTGCCACTGGCCTAAAAATAGTCACCTATCCCATGCTAAAGCACCTTCCTCGCTCTGGCATAGATTTCATTTTTTACATTTTCAACATTTCTGGTCTTTACATTTCATTCCTTCCCGTCTGGCAGACATCTTCTATTGTTCCCATTTATAAGATGAAAATGCCGATCGAATCTCCTACTTCCTTCCTTCCGGCCTATCTTTCTCACCTCCTGCATACAAAAGCCGTTTGAGCTCATTATTGTATCTGGGCTACTCTTTTTTTTACTCCATTCTCTCTCCCCTGCCAGACCGGCTTCCGCCATGGATGATCTATCTTGGATGAACTTTTGTTTCTTTCTCTGTCCATTTCGAAAGGGTTTAACAAACCCAGGCAGGGCTTTTGGACAATTTTTGTTACAATTGACTTCTTTAAGGCTTTAGACTCTGTCTGGCGTCGCGGTCTTTTTCATAAACTTATTTCGGCCGGTCTCCATTGGACTCAATGTTTCTATTCTGACAGGCGCGCTTGTGTGATTTTAAAATCACCAAAGTCGCTGCTTTTAAGTTCGTCGAGGTATTCCGCAAAGATCCTTTCTTTGCCCTGTACTATTTTCTTTTGTCATCGATGATCTTTTTGCGTCTCTACCTTCTTCCTTCAGCTGCTCTCTTCATGCTGACGACCTGGCCATTCAGTCCTCCTTCTCCCCCTTGGTCTCTGCTGCTATGGAGGCTATACAAGAAGCTCTGATTCGACTGGAGCCGTGGTCTAAAGGCTGGTGTCTTCCTCTCTTACTTCAAGTAAATGTGAGACTTCTTTCTTCTCATTGGATCCCCACCAACCCAACCTCCAACCCCATTTCTTTTTACTCAACTCCCATCTCCGCTTCAATTCCAATTCCAACTTTTCTTAGGTTCACCTTGGACTACACTCTTTCATTTTTTTCTAATCATGTATCGTCGTTGCAGGCCAAGTTTTTTCCCTCGTGTTAAGACCTTACACTGTATATTGGCTTCTTGGGGCACTTTGAAGAAGTTCCTCTCTCTGTTGTATAAAGCTTTTCTTGGGCCCCTTCTTACTTGTGCTTCATCCAATGGTTTCTATTTCTCAGCGTTACCAACATTATTAAACACGAACGCCTTCACCGAGAAGCTAATTACATCACCACCGGCTACCTCTCATCTTCCCCAATCCCACTCCTTCACTCTGAAGCGTCTTTACTTTCTCACGAGTCACCCTGACTCATTTGGCCGTGTCATCTGATGAGCGGGCCCTTCGTCTTTCCACCTCCTTTTCCATTTCAGGTTTGGCCAGACTCGGAGTGAAGCCAAGACCCTCCAGATCCTCCTGTAAAGCTTTTGCGTCATACATGTAAGACCTTGTGACCAATTACATACATGCAAGACCTTGTGACCACTAAGCTGTGGCAGCACTATTGTTCTAGCAGTTGCTAGATATAATGCACCTGCGACAACAGCCACTCATTCACGAGTGATACGGCTTCGCAGAGTACTGACAGACCTTCCACCAAATGGATCTAGTATAGATCCTGCAAGTGTGGCGGTCTAAGCTATGCTTTATTAAAGCCTCTAGCTTTTTGTCGGTCACCAACTGCACTGAAGAGATCTGATAGATCGAAACAGTGCCACTGTCTGCAGTTTTACTAAGTGCATCGCTAGCCTCTTGCATTACTATACAACTTATTTACTTTGTTATTAAATGTGCACTTTCTGGATATTAATTTTATTTTATATGAATGTTATCAAGCACGGATAAACATGGAATTGCGAAAAATCTTAAAAAAAGAAACTTTATTGGTGAGCACGACACATTTTCGATCACATGTTCTACCTTACGTCACTGAAGAATTACCAAAAGTAAAAGAGGAAAAACAAATTTAATGTAAAGCGAGAGATAGCGAGAGAGCTGCAAGGCAGTTAGGCCTATATTTAAAACAAAAAGCGAAACCCAATAGGAAAAAACGATGATTCTATTTACAAAAAACCTGGATTTTGTCGTTCAAAACGGCATGCCTGGTCAGCCAAGTTAGATCTGTCTTGACAAAAAAAATAGGATGATCCTCGTTAAGGATAGGCAATCTAAGTCCACCAAATGCAGAACAAGTTCTTCCTTTTCAAGGCAAAGTCGATTTTCCTTCGAAACTCTAAAAAATGTTTAAATGACTATCATTTCGCAATCAATTGTATATTTTTAGGTAAAAGTTCACAAAATGTTTGCAAAATTAGGATTGCTGTAGAAATTGGGCAAAAAATCAATTTCGAACAGTTGACCTCAAATTATGGTTTCCAAGTTGGAAAAATAGCAAAAAGTCAATACAGGAAAAATAGTGGATGTTGCGCAACGGCAGGCATCCAACTGTAATCCAACTTAAAATAAGCGCGCTCCTTACGGCGACTAGTCACTTCTATCATGATAGCAACTCAACGGAGAAGGTAATCCATATAAAAAGCCAAGTGTTGTTGACGACTTTCTACTTGTGGTTTGTAGTTGAAGTTGCTGAGGTTGCTACGGTGGATATCCAAAGAAACTTTTTTTTATGTGCCCTATTTATCCTCTATTTACGAGGAAACGATGTATCGCTATATTTTGGACGGTAAGTTCGCACTCGCATGGGAGTTGCTATTTCCGAGGTGTCTGGGTCACCTGTCTTCCACATAAAGTTGAGGCGTCCCGTTAAGTGCCTTGCCCAAGGACACAACAAGCGAACTTGCCGGCTTGTTCTCCACAACCTCCCATAAATGCCGAACGCCAAGTAGAAAAGCTGTAGATACTATTTTTAAAAGTCTTTTGGTATGAGTCGACAAGGGGAATAAACCCAGGTCTACCGACTGCGAAGCGGACGCTCTAACCACTACGCCATCGCGTCGGTTAATTGAGAACGTTCTGTTAGTTGAGAAATCTACATAAATGCGCGGGATTACGATTCCAAAATGGTCTTTGTTTTTTAGATTGAAAATGTTGTAGCCCTAGTCCATGGTCCTCATTTACAATAACTTTTGTTTACTGCTCTCACTAACGTTTTTAAGGTGAACAATATTTCTTAACCTCACGTAACTCATGGGTAGCCCTGCCGGAATAACTTGGCAGACCGGCTAGTTGATCATAAATGTGACAAGTCATATGAAGATGACGTTGAAGCTAATCGCTAAGTGACGCTACAGAGATACTTCTTTTTATCACATGATGTTTTTTGATGTTTTAACGTGATTGGGCAAAAACTGATCATGTGATGTTTGATAGCCTTTGTATTCACACTTAGTGATGTTTGTTCTTGTATAGAAAGCTTTAACTTGTTTTTAATAATTGTGATTTAAGTAGTTACTTGCAAATCATCAGTCAATCAGAAAACTTTTGCAATGGTTAAAAACTTAACTTGAAATTGAAGTTAGTAAAAGGTGAATTGATTGTTAAAGGCTCAGCAGAAACAGAGGGTTAAACTGTGAGCTCTGTGAAACAGTGAACATTAATCTAGGAGGCTGTGGTTTTTCTTTATGTAGTTTAGGTCTACTTCTCTGCTCGACAGGCCGATGGATTTATCTGGTTGTTTCTGGCCTAAAACTGAACTTAATTGATCATTTAAACTGACACGTAGCTCTAAGGAGTAGAGTGTACTTGTAACTATTGTTTGTTTAAATGCCAGTAAAAAGGTATATTGATACAAGTTGCGTAAGCGCTTGTTTGGCTTATATATATCGCCTAGTTAGGCTCTCAGCTCACAAAGTTAAAAGAAGGATTGCAATAGCCTATATCATTATAATGTAAATAGAATAAAGCAGAAATATATTGGTGGCTTTGTTGAATCAAAAAATATACTAAATGAGAGTTGGGAGGCAGGAGGTCTTTCGTAGAAACAAACGTAAATGGTAATCCTTAAGTTTAGCGTCGGAAACTAACTTTGACCTCTGGGTATTTGGTACAAACTTATGTCTTTTAATTTTCATTTCAGTAAAGTAACTGCTTGGATTACGAATTTTTTTTACTTTAGTTTCCGATGCTAACCCTAACTCTAACCCTAACCCTAACGAGTTTCTGACGCTAAACTTAAGGATTACCCGTAAATATGATCCAATTAGTTGACCAATAACCAAGCAACTGCTTAGTTAACAAACTGTGTTAAACTGATTACTGCTTGTCAAATACTGAAATTGAGAGCAGGGTAACTAAAGTTAGGAAAAACTTATCCAGAAGCCTGAAAGGGTTATTTCAATTTTCAAGAATGCTCATTTAATTGATTATACGCAAATATTTTGGGTCCAAATTATGGAAATTACAGAAGTATGCAAATTTAAGGAAAAGGCCAGTTAAACTTCATTTAATTATCCAAATTCACCAAATCAGCAAATTGGATAATTATATGCTTGGTTGTTGTAGTGATTTCTGCGTTTCTTCAGTCGGTAGTTTTTCCTGTTTGGATTATTCAGCAATCCCTGTGTTAGAACAAATTTCTCTCGTTTCATGATGTGCTATGAATTTCTGCAATTCAGTTGTTTCACATTTCAATATTAATTTCCTTATTTCTGTATTTTAGGTTTGTCCAATATCGCAGCAACACAGAAATGCAAATGAGCATGTTAGGGTTGCTGAGACTCAGGTTAGGGTTAGGACTTCAGTCAGGGTTGTTTGGAGTTAGAATTAAAAGTAAGGTTAGTTCAAGCAATATGGTTGATTCTTTAGTAGACTTTTTTATTGGATATTGAACATCTTTTATGGCAGTGGATATTTTGCCATGAACAGCATGGAGGCTATTTTGCCATCAGATGTTTGTGATTGGTCAATTTTAGTAACATATGAAATATATGGCTAATGGCCGTTTTTGAATGGTCAATTTCTATGACGAATTAAAAATGCTCTTACAGTGGACATTCCCCCACACTGTACACTCTCCTGTACTTTCACATACCATTCCCCTCCAGTGTACATTGCCTTTGTCCAAGTACCTTGGCAGCAAAGACTTAAACTTATAACCATCACATTTAAAGGCAGTTGCACTATCCACTACACCACTGCATCACTACTAGAATTGAAGCAAAGATGACTATGTAAATGCACACAAATGGTGATTGAAAAATAGCCACTTCTTTTTTCTTAAGTTTAGTAACCTATTGGTACATTTCTATTAGAAGACGTTGAGATCGGATATATTTTCAGAAGAGTGCATTGAGTTAAATTTAGTTGTGGTTTCAATGTTTAAATCACACTGAGATATAGGATGAAGTGTAGACTCTACCTTTATTTTCTAAACAAAAAGTATTGAAAGCAAACAACATTTCAGCTCAGACTTGTCATATTCAAAGTAATGCAATGTGTGCTATCTGTTAATAACAAGTTTGGCTCTTTGTTTATCAAGTCTTGGCAACATGGCATAGCACACTGATTGTTGATTTGTCATAAAATTGTGAGTTTACTGCTTACAATATTGGCATGGCTGAGGTGGAATTTGCTTTGCATTACAGCTCAAGTTTTGAGTTCAAATTATGACTTGCACTGTCCTCAATTTCACTTAAAAAAGCTTATGGGTAATTGTTGTGTAGAGAAGATTGTGAGGTCATTAGATATCAGTCTCTCAAACTCTGTTTCTCTTTGACTCTGATAATGAGGTGAATAAGTTTGCATTATTACACATTTCAGTACTTAAGAAGACTTACGTGGGTAGGCTGAAAATTTCATAGCCTGACTAACATGCAGTATTTGAATTTTACCAAATGTCATTTATTTTTTGACGTAATCTCCTTGGCAATTCACATACTTCTTCTATTTGTGCTGCAGTGCTTGGATTTCAGTGATTTAGAAGTTCTGACCCTCAAAAAAAATTCTCTACAGCAGAAATGACAATCACAATCAGTCTAACTCTGGTTTCTAGCCAATTGTTTTTTATGTTAAAAAACACAAAAGTAATCAGGTGGTGCCAAATCAGGAGAATATGGAGGGTGATCATTGAGTTCAAATTCTCAGTCATGCACCGTGGACATTGCAACCACATACTTGTGAGGAGGAGCATTGTGCTGATGAAACAGGATACCTTTTGTCAGCTTTCCAAACTGCTTTGACTTGGTTGCATTTCGTAGTTGCCTTAGCAAGTTGGCATAGTATTCTCTAATAGTTTTACTTTTCTGAAGGTAGTCAATTAACACAATGCCTTTTGCATTCCTGAAGACGGAAGCCATCACCTTTCTTGCTGATGGCACCACCTTGACCTTTTTGGAGCAGTAGAAGTTGAGTGCTTCCACTGCATGGATTGTTGTTTGGTCTCTGACTTGAAGTGATGGATCCAAAACTTATCTTGGGTGAGAAAATGCTCAACAACATCACTGGTATCTACTTACAGCATTGCCAAGTTTGTACCTAACATGACAAGTCTAATGAGTTTTAATCAGGTGTCAAAAGCTGGGGAACCCATCGAACTGAAACCTTCTACATATGCCAAGTTTCCTGTGGAGTATGTTCTCCACTCATGCATGGGAGATGCTCATAACACTAGCTGTGTAATTAACAGTTAAACGTTTGTCATCCATCTCTATGTGATGAATGTGGTTAATGTTTGCTTAAGTGGTGACCATGATAGGACGTCCTAATCTTGGGTCATCTTCAAGGCTCTCCCTACTCCTCTTGAATTCAGCTGCCCACTTTTTCACAGCTGATAAAGCTGGAGCATGATCCCCCAAAATAGCAATCATGTCAGCATGAATTTCTTTGGGGGTTAATCTCTTTTTCTGCAAATATCTGATAATACCACTTTGCCAAATCTTATTCATATTCACAAGATCTTACAAACGCCACAATGCAAAATTCTATTGATATTACAAAGTCTCTCCTACTAATTTTTAAAGTGCGAAATTACTTATCCAATGTAAATTTACCTGAAGAAAAGCTTGTTGTTGTTGTTGTTGTTGTTGTTGTTACCTCTTCCTTTTGAGATATGGGGGCATGGTAGAAGACCCATGGAGCCCCAGAAGCCAGGCAACTCCTCAGGTTTGGGACCAGAGTTCGTAGAGAGCAAAGAGTCCATGTGCAGAATGAGATAGCAGGTGTCCTGGGGCGAGTGTTTGCATGCGCTGCAAGAAGGATTCTTGATTCTGCCAATCCTAATCTGCAGGCACTGCAAGAAGGATTCTCGATTCTGCCAATCCTGCAAATCCAAGCCAGAGCAAGGATGGTGCTTTAGCATGGCATAGGCCACTTTGTCTGTCCAGTGGCAGTGGATGGAAAAAGGTTAGAGGCAGTCGCAAGAAATTCAGCATGGAAAAAGGGGGAGCAAAAGGATGAGTGAGACTACTCAAGGCACGTGGCTTGGCTGAGCTCAAAAAGGTAGCCTCGGCTTTGCTACACAGGGCCTTTGGCTGGAAGAAAGAAAAGTGAGGTCTCAGAGGTAATCAGTTAAGACTGAAGCCGACTCCCTGGGGCAGGAACAGTTGGCGAATTTAGAAGAGGAGGAAGAAGAGCCAGCGATAAAATAAAGGAGAGAGAACACAGATTGGGCGAAAGAGAAGAGCAAGTTGCCTGCCATGCCTCAGCCTCAGCCTCAGCCTTGGCAATGACAGACAAAGCACTTCTGGAAGTGGCGATGTAAGCCTAACGATCTTCATTGTGTCTGTGAGCAGCAGAGAAAGCCTTACATCTTTCACTAACTGCTTCTTCCACTTCAGCAGACCACCAGGCTTTAGGATGGCATTTGCTGCGGAAAAGGAATGTAAGATTTGGCCGCGTTTAATGTCAGAGAAGTAAAGAGAGCAGTAGCAGAGTAAAGAGAAAGAGGCTAGTATTCCTCTGCAGAAGGACAGTGAGTGTCAAAGTAAAAAGCAAAGTTATCCCAATGAGCTTTTTGAAAATTAAAGGAAGGGGACGTTTGTTGGGGTGAAAGACTGGAGAGAGAGGGTTGGTTAGTAGAATTGGTAGGTGACCTGAGCCCAGGTCTTAGAACATCTCCCAGGAGCAAAGAAGGTGTCAGAGAAGGAGCGACTGCCAGAGGAGCGATGGAGAAGAGTAGGTATATCAGGGTCATTGCAGGAAGGAGGTCAGAGGAGATGACCCAATCGAATACTTCCTCTGCCCAGGGGTTGGAAGTACCTTTTGAGTCCCAGAGGGGGTGATGGCCAAAGTCGGACCAGAGAAAGGCAGGACAAGAGAGAAGACAGGCGACTGATTTCAAAGAGGCTGTGTGTTGCCCTTCTGCAGTTGTTCAGGGGCAGTATGGCGAAAAGATGGTTTGTGTGAGGGAAATGCCTAGGGTAACTGGGGCCCTCAGGAAGGCCAATAACCATTTTGACCCAATCCAAGTGAGGTCGGGGTCTCGGGGACCACATCACCGTGTTGAGGCGGCTATCGCAATCAGTATCAAGAAAGCTTGATTTTAACACATACCAAGTTTCACTGCTCTGTCGTATCTTGGTCAGGCTACGAACTTTTCAGCCTACTCGCGTAATAATAACTGGCGCTATTTTTTTTGAAGTGTTAACTTAAGTTATTTTTGTTCAGTTTTACCAATTATAGCTGTAGTCAATTGCTTTACTTATATTGCTTGTTTGCTAAGATGTGTTTCGGACTTGGTGCCTGTGCAGCCAGTCAGCTGGCCTGCTGTTGTGGAAGTGCAGCATGTAGTTTATGCTGCAGTGCGTGCCCATCATGCAAAAACTCTACATCAACGAGAATTGTCTACGCTTTGTTTTTATTTCTTGGTACTGTTGTTTCTTGTTTGATGCTCATTCCAGGTCTAGAAAAACAATTGAAGAAAATTCCATCGTTTTGTGATGATAATTCAGGCCACGGAGTGGTTGACTGCGATACCCTGGCCGGTTATCTAGCTGTTTACCGAATTTGCTTTGGCATGGCAGCATTTTTCTTTTTGTTTTTCACTCTGACAATTTGTGTGAAGTCTAGCAAAGATCCTCGGGCCAAGATCCACAATGGATTTTGGTTTTTCAAATTCCTTATTTGGATCGGCATCACAGTTGGAGCATTCTTCATTCCACGAGGTGATTTTGGAACAGCGTGGTATTATATCGGAATGGTGGGAGCATTTGTATTTATCTTAATTCAATTGGTGTTGCTTGTTGATTTTGCTCACGCATGGAATGATTACATGCTGGAGAAGCGAGAGGACGGCGATTCACCACGTTGTTGGACTATTTTGTTACTTCTGGCTACTTTTATCAACTATGCTATTTGCCTCACAGCTGTGATTTTGTTTTACATTTTTTATGCTGGCAATGACTGCTCTACTAATAAATTCTTTGTCAGTTTTAACTTGATACTCTGCATTGTTATTTCGGTTCTTGCAGTTTTGCCTAAAGTTCAAGATGCTCAGCCACGAAGCGGATTGCTGCAAGCTTCTGTCGTCTCCTTGTATGCGATATATCTGACATGGTCAGCAATGAACAGCGAACCAGATGAGAATTGCAATCCGGGATTAATTGCGATCATCCATGGTAACTCTGGTACAAGCGGCAACGGTACCACACCAGCACCACCAACCAGTGGTCAGCATCTGGATGCAGAGGGCATTGCTGGGTTGATTGTCTTTTTCATTTGTGTTTTGTACTCTAGCATTCGCTCATCTACATCAGGCAATGTTGATCGATTGACCATGAAGGAAAACGTCATCATTGATGACAGTGCTTCTGACAAAAACGTTCTAGTCAAGGATGAGGAAGCAAATGGACAGAAAGTGTACGACAACGAGCAAGATGGAGTCGCTTACAGTTACTCGTTCTTTCACTTTATGTTTTTGTTAGCGGCTCTATACATCATGATGACCATTACTAATTGGGAGCTTCCAGGAAAGAATTTTTCAGAAAGCCAGAAGTCGTGGCCTGCTGTGTGGGTGAAAATATCTTCAAGCTGGGTCTGTTTTGCTTTGTATGCTTGGACCCTTTTTGCTCCCATATTACTTTCAAATCGATCATTTGATTGAAACCTTATTAAAGAGAATGTAAATACGATTGAACAGACTATATCAATTTCTTTTCAAGATTATTTCATTTTTGACAGCTTGTTATTTGTTGTAATTCTAGGTTGAGATAACGATGTTGGCCGTATGAAGGATATATCAATTTAAAACGAGATTGTATGTTTATGACTCAACAAACTGTATCAATTTCATTCTAAGATTGATTCATTTTTTTGAAGCTTGCTATTTGTTGTAATTCTAGGTTGAGATAGCGATGTTGGCCGTCTGAAGGATATATCGATTTGTCAGTGTAACTGTGGGACATTTCATCGTGTTGATTGCGTACGAATAAACATTTAATTGTAGATGTGCGCGAATTAGTGATGGTGTATTCGTTATATCGCTGATTGCATTTTTAATGGCGTAAACAAAGTAATCGATTATTTTTATAGTCTGCTCCCGAAAACTACAGTAATATGAAGGGTGACAAATTATAATCAATGGTCGTTTAGTGAAGTACATTTTGCTCATGTTTTATAAGGTTGTGAGTCTTTTATGACTGGATTTGTCTCGTGTACATTGAGCTGTTGATTGCATGATTTCCTGTTGGCCTCATTTGATTATTGCTCGCACTTCACAAAGTACATCGATAGTTATCGAGCTGTTTCACTTATGTCCATATTTGTATGCTGTGTCTGAAAGTATTATTTTGTTTTGCTTCAGGTTGTATCTAATAACAATGGTGTGTATTCCGTGTATTGTTATTCCATTCCTGCTGTGGGTTTATCACCGATTCCTTCAGCCGTGGATCTATCCCGTCATATCGAAGTTTATCACTTCGAAACCTGTCACAAATGAAGCAGAAACCTTGAAAAATGGAAACGCAGTAAGTTTTTGTTTGGTCATACTTGGTTTGCACAGTTGTGGTGATGATACAAGTTCTGTTCTTTGAGTTAGAAAGAAAGTTCACTTTTTTCCAGATTTTTCTTTTTGCGTTTTTATGGGTTTACACGATTTTGTTACTGACATTCATTTTAAGTCAATTTTTAGTTGTTATAGGTAGAGTTATCCGACTTTTTCGGCTTGGGGGCATGGTGGAAGACCAAGGAGCCCCAAAAGCCGGACAACTCCCCAAGACCAAAGAACAAGTCGCCAGAGTGCGGCGTAAAAACCCTGCAGCAGGGCGGGACAGAATGAGAAAAGATCAAGGTCGTTTTACACAGTATCCGGTTTTGTACGTTTTTTGTCTGGTTCGGATGAATTTCGTTCTCGGGTATTTTTGTACGAAAATTTTTATTCGCATAAGTATTTACAGTGTGTCCGGGAAAAAACTATACCGGCAGAAAATGTCAATATCATTACTAAAACTTTTATTCAGCTGATTTTTTTGCAAAAACATACTTACATTATCAAGTGACAGTATCCAATTCTCAGAATTTTCTTTTGTGTCGCGGTCCAATACACATGCGTTAATCCATAGAACCACCCATTTTCCCGACAAATTAAGTGCGCTTAGTCAGCTCGTAGTCCGAAACCCCCCTCGATGTGTCCTCCGTCGTTAGGGATGCAAAGTTCAGCTCTTCTCATTTCGTGCATGGCTCGGATGATCATATCCTGTGGAATTTGAGCAGCTTCCATTGTGATCCTTTGACGCAAGTCTGCGAGGTTAGCTGGTGGAGTAAGGAACACTTTTTTGAGGTAACCCTAGACAAAAAAGTCAAGAGGAGTTAGATCCGGAGACCTAGGCGGCCATTCGTGATCACGCCCCAACGAAATTATAGGGTTCAGAAACAGCTGCTGAAGACATCCGTCACCATTGTCCAGCGATGAGCTCAGGTTCCATCTTGCGCCCACCATACTCTCAAGAAAGTGCCGTTTGCCTGGAGGACATAGCGTTCCGCTAGACGATTTGATCATTAAGCATCTGAAGATAAGTCTCACCGTTTACGTTGCCTTCGAAAAAGAATGGCCATATGAACTCCCCGTTTCCGCATAAGCCAATCCACACCGAAATTTTCTTTCTTGACATCGATTTGGAAAAGGCGTGTTCCAATGGGGGATGGCGTTTCGGAGCATAACATTTGACATTCTGGTTGTAACCGTTCTATTCATCTGAAATGCCGCCTCGTTTCCTATCGCAAGAAACCTCAAGAACGCTTCTGGCTTTTCAAGAAACCAAGTGCAAAAGTCAATTCGTCTCTGAAAATCACCTGGAAGAAGCTGATGGTTGACCTGAATCATTTACGAATGCCAGCGGAGATCTAATCGGGTTATCTCATTGAAGCAAGTCGTAGGTGATCTGTACGGGTTGCGGCGAGCACTAATTGTTGCATCAGTTTCCAAAATCTTACGGACCCGTTGCACGTTCACTGCTGTTTGTGTTGTGCGGCGACCACCGGAATTTCCCTTGTTCCTGTTGCAGCTGGTTCCAAATAGGTGGTACTTCTGGTTGTTGTTTAAGACAGTTACCTCCGTTGGCGTGTTGCGATTGGGAAATCGTCCCCGGAATTGCTGGATAACTTCATGTGGGCTCCGAGTTAGGATGTAGCATTCCACCATCAAAACTCGCTCTTCAAGAGTGAACTGCACCATCTTGTCTTCTACTTTAAGGCAATTATGAAATCTAACTTACCACTGAGTTGGAAAATACAAATTTAGGTATAGTTTTTTCCCGGACACACTGTATTATGATGCTACACATTATGTGCTGTTGTTTAAACATCCGATTTTGTTGGCTAAGTACGTACCAATGGCGTATTTAGTTTGCGGACAAAAATATTTCTGTTGACAAAATCGGTTGTTACGCAACAAGGTATTCCGCATGACACCATAAGAATGCCCTAGCGCAGTGTTTCCCACAATTTTTTGTTTGTTTGCACGGTAAAAAAGCTAAGCAAATTTCGTGGCACAAAAGCCACATGAATCAATTCATGCTAATTGCGAGTAGCATTACAGGTGACATTGAGAAAGGCAATAGCCTTTTTTTTTGAGATCACCACTTTTTCAGGCAACATAGCACGATCTTCGACGTTATTGACTATTATTCATGGCAGCATCTACTCAATTTTTGCTGATAAATATTCATTAAAAAAACCCGCGGCGCACCTGCAAATCGCCCACGGCCCACTAATGTGCCGCGGTGCACAGTTTCGGAAACACTGCCCCTAGCAGATGAAAATTTCTATTTGAAAATGCTTCAGGGCAAAACACGTGCAAAACCGTATGAAAAACATATACTGAGTACATCTGATACGATTGATCATTTTATTAAATAGTAAAAGTACAATGAAACAAATGCATATTGCTCAAAAGTAACTACGCAAAAGGAGGCTGGCATTTTTAGTATCTGCAGTAAGTGCAGATACTGCATCGCTAGTGCATCGTAATATAACCCTATACCTTTAGCCACCACAAGTATATTACCACACGTCCACTGTAGCAATAACAATAGAGAAAAGCATTTCGCCTATGCAGCGTTTAAATGAATATCACGTAAAACTCTTCCCACCCAGCAAGTCTCACCTGCCAGAAGCGTTGCATTTCACCTCTATCGTCTCAGCCGTCGAGAAGTGTTACGTGGAAGATGGATGAACCTGATTATAACTAATATTTTTCTTTCACTTACTGATGGCAAGATGTTTTGCGGTTTCCAAGGTTCGAAACCACAGATGGCTGTTGTCCGCTTCCCCTTTTGTTCTGTGGAAGCATAAACTGCAGTCAGCATCTTGGAGTGGACGAGGGTGCCCTCAATAATCCCTGTGATCGGACAATCATGAGTTCGACGTGCGCAATGACTATGTTTATGTTTTCTTGGGACAAGTACTTCGGGGTGATAATCTCTGCGTGGTGAAATCTGGAATTGATGAGAAAGCGTGCGAAGTTTATTCTAGGGCTGGGTGAAGACTGGAACTCCGAAGCAGGTGTGGATAACTTCCCCTGTACCGTGTCGCCCAACGAGTTTGGAGGCGATAGGTGGAGCGAACAGCGGGGTGATGATAGGAAACCTGGTTAACCCGGTTTACAAAATATTCAGTGTAGCTGGGTGGGTGAGGTGCTGGATCGTAATCCCGAGATTGCGGGTTCAACACCTGCTTTGACTTTACGGTAATTCTCCTGCTTGATTGAGGTAGAACTGCATTTTACGAGCAGTGCTGACAACTCCAAAACAGATCTGAACGCAACATGTCCGCTGGGCTACTGCAAAGGTTTTTCCATGAGTGGAGGATGAAAATCAAACATCAAGGATGGGAAAGGAAAACGTGTTTTTTCTGGCCTAGAAAGTGGAGTCTTACGTCCATTTTGTGGCTGAAATTTGGGGAACGAGGCATTTGTAGCGCTTCATGGCTATTTTTTTAAAGCGCATTAATTTTGCTTGCAGCGCTTCCCTTATTTTTTAGCAGTGCATTTATGGTGTTTATCATTTGTTTATTTTAACATGCTGTGGTGTAACATTTCAGTGTCCTGTGATGTCCAACTCCGTCAACCATGAAGTTACGACTGGTCCTGGTAAAAAGACTGACTAACCGTATGTCACGAGTTCTTGCGTCATACAAACTAGCTGCGTCATTTCCGGTTGCGTAAAATTATGAATTCACGCCGTTTTCACAGTATTGTAGGTGTTATTGTAATATTTGTCACTGTTCATTTGGTTGGGGCTCGTGCATTGCTCGCCATCAATTAGTTGGTTTGACATGAACACGCAGCAAGTTGGTTAATGCGCGCGTATCTTGTGTTGTCTGCTGCTAGATTCTTCACGAGTATTACTCACTTGATGTGTTCAATCTGGTTTGATTTGCGTTCATGTGATCGTGCCGTGTTATGGTTAACAACATAGCACCAATTCTGTTGTATTTTGTGTCAAGTTTCAATATATAGCTGCAGCAGCTTAGTCACCCTGTTGTGGTTACTCTACCTTTGGGTTGAGGGCTCAGCAGTTATTCCAGTAGCCGGATAGCGCTCCACAGCGCGGACCAAAGGTTATAGAGTCCTTTGTTTCGAGATGTAGTGCCTTCAACCTCTCTCATTTAAAGCAAAGTGAAGCGCCTATTTGTGGAAGACGTTTGCATTTTCTTCCCCTGCCTGGTGTGAACAATGGACAAGTAGCAAAGGGCGTCCGCTGAGACTTTCGAGGGGAGTGGATAAATTTGCAAAATTTACTGAATAATTTATTTTCACCCACAATTTCAGGTGAAGACGGAGAAAGAGGGTTGAAATCATGCAAAACCATCAAGCCAGGGATGCAAGTTCTTTGATAAGAGCAGTTTTTACCCAGTTTTGCGAGTTTTACTAATATTTAGTTCAAATGTGTCACATACGCAAAACCAGGGACAAGTGCCCAGTTTCCCCCCCAGTTGAGGCCCATGCAAGTAGTACTTCTATTGTACAACCTTTGAACATATATTTATCAAAAAATAACAAAGCTAGTGATAAGAAATCGCAGACTGAACAAAGGAGTGAGATACAACGAGCAATGGAGAGCTACCAAGGTCTCCATGCAGGTGTGCACTGAGACCTCCCCCGAACCTGTTATGAAGTGTGGAGTTGTCGACGATGCCTAATATCACGAAATGCTTTCCATGCTGATGCAAATGTAGGGTTTCGCTTATCCGACGATTTTAGATTGCCTCTTTGAAGCATCCTTCGCTATATTGTGAATCAAATCGTTCAGCGATCCCGTGCTCTTGTTGAGCCGGGTTAGTCCGCGCTTTCACTAAAGGAAGCATAATGAAAAAAATTGATGGCAGCGTCGTTGTCAGGGCAAAACGAGATAGAAAGCGTTGTGATTACTACACAATGGATTGTCCTTTTTGGAAAGACCCGCATTCAAAAGCTGGCGGCAAATACAACCTTGCAGGGGAACCACAAGTGGTGCAGCAAAGAGTTTCTTACTGTGAGCCTATTGTACATGGCCGAAGTGCTGGGACTGTGAGAGAAACCCGAAACTTTATTAAGTCTGGGTAATTTACAGGAAACTACGGTAACTATCAGAACAGATGGGTCAAGAACTTTGGTAACCGCAGACTTTATGGCGTAAAAAAACTAAAAGGTTAAAACCGCGCACTTTGGCTTGTTTTTGTGCCACTAATTAATTGCAGGAAGGTTAGAGAGAGTTCTTCACCAATCTTTTGGAGCATTTATAAAGATTTATTGGGGAGGAGTAAGTCAGTAGAGCTGGAGTTGCGAAAGTGAGAAAATACTCCTGAGGTAAAAATCGTACCTTCAAACCAATTGTAAAAAGTTGCTTGTTTCAGGAACTTAAACAACAAAAATTGATAATGTTTCTCGCTATGTCAAGTGTTCACCTGGTCTAATGACAGAAATACTGCGCGTGCCTGTTTTTTTAATGCTTTCTGTCATCTAAATAAAGAAGAATCGGGTTTTTCGCATGAACTAATTTAGCACTGCGCTCGATAAAAAGTTGATATTGCAAAGAAGGCTGTTGATTGAATAAGTAGTCTGTTAACGTTATTACTCAACCCCTTCTGCGGGTGGGGATATGGTGGAAGGTCATAAAGCTGAAAAAGGGTACCCAAAGTGTAGACCAGAAGTCGTAGAGTCCCCAAATGACATTAAGAGCGAGCGACGGCAAGAGTAAGAAGTGCCCTGAATCAGATGACCAGAAAAATGCGCAATGGGTTTTCAATTCTGTCATTTTTAGTAAGGTAATAGTATTAAATGAAAACTGTGTCCGTTGCAGCAAAAACAAAAGAGGACTGAGTGAGCGTGACGAGGAAGAACAAGTTTTTTAGTAGCTCCAGTGTGAAAGAGGAAGAGTAAATACGAGAAACAAGAGAAGAGGAACTGTAGATGGCTAAAGCAACGCATTTTGTCAGGCCAATTCGTTGGTCGTTTGATTACCGGCGTGTACCGGGCACTCATTAAAGCTGGATAGAAAAGAAAGAGAAGAGGATAAATAGTTTCTGCCAGAGACTGAGAAAGAAAGAAGGACAAAGTAAAGTGAAGCAAGAATAAAGCAATAGGCTGAAAAAAGAAGGGGAAAAAGAAGAAAATGAGAAGACCAGCGGAGAGCTTGCAGAATGGTGTATGCTGAGCAGAATAACTTTAACAAACATGCACTTGCCAAAGGGGAATAAACAAATTTAACGCCCCAAAGTGAGCAATTTTTGTGCAGACGCCTGGTCACCTTTTGCGAAAGAAAGTGACATAATCATTTGACCAAATCATGAAATGTTGATTCCAGAATGAGTAAAGATGGGAGAGAGCAATACCTTTGCGAAAAAGAGGAGAATCGGAGGAAACGTATAAAAAAGAAAGAGTAAGCTCCACACTGAAGGAAGGCGGGGTTATAGAAAAAGAGGAATGGGTGACCAGAAAAGCTTTTCTGGAGAGGGAAGGAAAAGCATGAGCAAGTTAAAAGCTGCAAAATCTCTCCAGGAGGTTCTGGAAAGCCTTGGCTTCACTCTGTGTCCAGCCAAACTTGAAGCAGGAAAAATTGTGCTGGACGAAAGGCAGCTTTTTGTAAGACAAAAAATAAGAAGTCCAGTTGAATTGTAGAGGAAGCATAGAAATCATGGGGTGGAGAAAAAGGAATAGGGAGGACAAGAGGCAGTTGGTGATGGCCCAACTTGCTTTTCGGGATTGTGAAGCAGAAAAATCCTAGCGCTGAGCATAGGTGAGAACAAGCCATAAAGCTCGTTGAAGAAGAGATAAGGACATCTTGAAAGAGCTCCATGACAATGCAGAATTACATCGTAAGGTCTTAAGACGAGAGAAAAACTTAACCTTCAGCAAAGATACATTTTTGACAAAGAAAAAAAGGCTGTCGATGATGAAATTAAGACAGGTGGAAGTGGAGTTGAAATGAAAAAGGAGTTAAGTAAGGAGAAGCGGGGCTGAACTTCGGCTGGGTGGAAAGCCATCGAAAAGAAAGCTTCACGTTTTTACGGGTTGAGAAGAAACACCAGTACTCAGAATAGCGCGCTGTCTAACCAGAGTTTGATGTGTAGGCTCCGGTACAGCAAGTGCCGAGGAAAAAGACCAGATGGTTAAGTTGTCACCATGAAGAAAGCAGCTAACGAGGAAGGAAGAGAAGCAGATTAAAAATCGTTGAAGAAAAAAACAAAATAAAGTCAACCACAGATTTTTGTGGAACTCCTCGAGGCTTCGAAACGAGTGACTTTTGTAATTTTGAAAACTACACAGGAACGTCTGTTGAAAAGATTTGAATTCGTTGAAGAAAGCCGGAAAGGAGGCCAACATAAGTAAGCTGGTGGAAAAGAGCGAGGGAGCGAAATAGAGTCAAAAGCTTTGGAAAAATTGATAGTGGCAACAATTGTTTGAGATACCATATTTGGTTTGATATCTTATATTGGTTCGTTGAAACCCATCAGAAATGAATCGAGAAAGATAAAGAATTTAATCAGAAATATATCAAGAATTGACCAATGCGGAAACCGGCCTGACCAGAAAAAAGAACGATTTTGGACTCAAAAAAGATTGACAAGACAATTCGTTGGGTTCAAATAACTTAGAAGCGCAGGAAATGAAAGAGATAAGCTGGAGGAAAGCAGAAGAGTTGAGAGATTTTTCCATCTCATAGATGGAAATAACTGAGGAAGTATTCCAAATTGAAAGAAAGGATACAAAGATTAAGAAAGATTTAATTTGTGACGAATCAGTTCCATTACGGAGAAAGATTATAAACTCTCTCAGGGCAGGTAACGCTGGAAGAGGGAGGTTGGCAGCGGCCTCAAGAAATTCAGTAATGCTAATTCGAAAACAGAGAAAGAAATGAAATTCTACAAGGAAGGAGGCTCTACGGAGCTCAAAAAGGTAGCGTGTAGCTCTGCTGCGCAGGGCCTTTGACTTCGACTCAGAAAAAAAGGAAAATTCTCTTAGAAAAGAGCAATTAGAAGTAAGAAGAGAAGGAGGAAAAAGCAGAACCAGCCACAAGGGAAACCATGAATAGACTGACGTAGGAACAGATTAAGTGGAAGCAAAGGAGCATGTTTCTTGTCACGTCTTACAATAGGCTGTGACAAGTAAAGTATGCAGAGAGGCTATAATGTAAGCCTGGCGTTTTTTATCTCCTCTGTAAACTGAAGTGATAACTTTATCGCTTTTTCTTTTTTTGGAAGGCTATCAAGCTTGAGATTGGCGTTTAATGCAGCCCTATGAAACCGAAGATTTGGCCGCATTCAGAGCCAGAGAAGTAAAAGAGTGAAGCTGCGGAGAGTAGAGAGAGAAAAAAAAGGTGTTTCGCTGGAGGACATTCAAAGTCAAACTAAAGAGCAAAATTATTCCAACGAGTTTGCAAAAAATGAGGAGAAGTAGAAGGCGCATTGAAATTAGAGTTCAGCAAAAAAACATTGAGAAGAATAAGGAGGTTAGTAGGTCTGGTTTTTCGTGACTGATTGCTTGCAATCATCCCGTTTGCAATGTTCTGTCGAAAAACCCCTGCTCAAACAAAATATATTTTGCTGTTTGTATATTTCAAAAAATTTTTTCTTCCCTTATTTTGAAAACCAAATTTTTTCATTTCCGCACACACTTTTTCTGTAAACCAAAATTGAGAAGTTGTTTTTTGTGATTTCTAAAAGGCGTGCATTGTGCCTCAAGGCATTAGCCTAGTCATGGAAGTTTTTTTTTGGTGAAGGAGAGCCAAAATATATTTTTCGGTCTTGTTGTTTCTCAGTTTTGCCAATTAATCTTTGCTTAATGATCGATTTTTTCGACCCCCAATTTTGTCAAATTGTAACCGAAATTTATTGGATGATCTTTTGTGAGAAGGGGGATCGACATTTTGTAGCTGTTACATGTAAACATACCTTTACATCGGGTTCAAAAGATTTGGGGGTCACTGCCCTCAAAAGTAAAAGGTAAAATAGCTCAGTTTGACAGTATAGTGAAAATATCTGAAGTAAAAAGCCGTTGGAAAGAACGTAATTACATGCCTATTTGCTTGAAATATGGCTTCTGGCTGTGCTTACGTAGCTTGGTTGTGGCGTAATTAAAAGCAGCCGTGCAAAGAGCAAACTAAGCCGAATTATAGCACTTACAGTTAAGTTATTACATTAGCAAGGTCGCCATCAGTAATGTCGGGGTTAAGAATATGAAATCCGCGGCTGCTCCCAATTGGAAAGGAATTTTTTTTAATATTGTATGCCTAGTTGAACAACCTAAACCAACGGTCGGCAAAATTTTTGTACTACTGGGCCAAATCTACACATTTCCGCTAGCGTGCGGGCCACATTACTACTGGGCCAAATTACACATTTCCGCTAGCGTGCGGGCCACATTAATTTCCGCCAATAAACAATGGTCACATTAAAAAAATTTTATATCAGAGGAAAATCGCTTGACCAAAGGTGACTAAGTCTGAACAGCGTGCGGAGCAACCCAAGAGGCATACCTCTTCTACCTGTCAATCCAGGATTTGGTCAGTGGGCCGCTACCGGCCTCACACGAAATTGTGAACATCTTTTGTACACGAAACACATAAACTTTTGGTAACTCTTCATACAAGAGCCTGATAGGTAAAGTCGGCTTGGCCGGTTGAACCGACACTCTCAATCCCGACGTTACTGATGGAGGGCCTCTTCGGGTGACGCCATCGTATATACTAGAAAGCAAGGATTTTTTCTTATGCTGATATGCGGCCTGTTATGGTATTTGTGTCTATACTCTACATCATTGTAATAAAATCGTTTAAGAAAAAATCAAGTTTAAGAAGAAATCAACACAAAACCATAAACATAACAATTTGTAAAACTGAATATAGAGAGAGCAATAGCCACTTTTGTCGCTATTCTGGAAACAAGATCAATAGCGCGGCCAAATTAAGAACTTAATATCATAAATACAAATAGGAAAGCGGAGCACCAATTGGAAAAATAGTCTAACCATTAGTTTTTTTTCTTTAATTGTGAAAGCAATCACTATTTTGTCGCTACAATCAGTTTGATTATGTACAATCTCTGCTCCCTCACAGGTATTAACCATAATTTGTGGCAAGATTCTTTGTGAGAATTGCCAGTCATGATTAAGCGAATATGATAATCACAATTTCGTGTACAAGAATTGTGAAAGTGCATAAAAATCATTAACATTTTGCTACTGCTCACGCAAGAGTCCTATGGGTGAAGCCGGCTAGGCCGGTTGAACCGAAATACTGAATCAACACTGACATGTTCACTTGTTAAATGCTTTTGTGCGAAAAGATGATTTAGTCGCTACACCAGAGGAAGAATTTAAAAAATTTTGTCGTTTTGCGATGAATCAATTCTATTGTTGTCGTTGAAGTGTAGATTGCTCAATATGTAAAAAGAACAGTCACGAGTCATCGCTTCCTAGATGGAAGGAATACCTATGTCATCATCTGTCATCCAATAGCACTTCTGCGATTGGAGTTAATGATACACCATTAAAATATTTATCCCAAAAATGTATAAAGTTCATATTTTGTAATGTTTCCCGCTCTGCCCTTTTGGGTGCAATATAAGTTTGTTTGAAAATGCAAGCTTTCTATCATCTCCTCATCAAAAAAAATTTGAAATGCGTGAATGGGGGTTGCTGTATAAGTTTCACTTGAGCGATGAGATGTAAAATTTGAGCGATTGATTGTTAATAATTTCTTTTTCCAGCATCGACTTTATGTACCGGTATTGGTGCTACTAGCCCTAGTAGCATCATTACCATTATCAGCATCTGTACATAAAGTGGCTCCCTTGTGGTTTGTAGATGATTGACTTTCTATTTCATCATCACCTTGCGCACATGAAAGTGGATCTGTTTTTTATGTGTTGTCTAAGTCTTTATCAAAATCTTCAACAACATCGGTATCAGAGTCATAATCACGTGGTATCTCTTTTAGTTGAGCTAGGACATCAGATTTATTCAAACGCAGCTTTGTTGACAAAATTTTCAAAAATTAATAAAAATCAACAATCTGACATGTTAAAATAAATGCATGTATCATGAGTTTTTCTGCTGCTTGCATTACAATACAGGTGTAGTTAGTGAATTATAGATTCTCTACTATCTTTGTGGTACCAGTAGACAACCTATGGACCAATTGCTGGCCAAGGTGCAGAATTCATCATAAACAACAAGGAAAGAGCAGATTTGACAACATTTCACGCGAATCTCTCACCAACATCAATACAAATACATGGTAAATTATAACTAAGTGCATGGGGACAAGGTTTGCTAAGCTACTATGCAGTGTTCCTTCTAGATCAGACATGGGCAATTGTTTTGGCCTGCGGGCCGCATCGCGGTCATGGAAGCTAGCTGAGGGCCGCACTGAGGATTGAAGAGTCGGTCGAGGGCCGCATTGACCAAGTATAAGTGGCCGAGGGTCAGTGCTCAGAATCTTCCAATAGCCTGCGTCAGCTTCATGTAATACGAGACCTCCTTATATTGACCTGATACCGCGGGTGGACATGGTGGACTCCAATAAAAAAAAAGAAAAAGGTCATCACCCTCTCATAACCGAATTGTTCGAACTGCGAGACGTTCGCAAACCGAGGTTTGACTGTGCATGGAAGTTTCTACAAGTGTTGGCGGGCCGCACAAAATGCTCAGGCGGGCCACATGTGGCCCGCGGGCCGTAGTTTGCCCAGGTCTGCTCTAGATTTTAGTTAGTGCGTAACCGCCGGCGCAAGTGCGAAACTGCTAGCAAATGTACGAAAACCGCCGGACAATTTTGCGGCCATTGCTGAACAAACCGCTGCACCAGCCTAAGTAACGTATTGTAAAGTTGTAAACAAAGTCGTTTTTGGTCACCTACTGCTGTTCAGTGTATACGCTAAGTTTTTTTTGTTATTGTTCATCTTTATCTTTCATTCTCGAGAAAGCGAATTGTATCGCTATATTTTGGACGGAACGTCCGCACTTGCTTGGGAGTGGCCATTCCCGAGGCGCTTGGGCCACCTGTCTTCCACATAAAAGCGCTAAAAAGATGTCGTTTATCCCGATTGACACCTTGAGTCCTTTGTCCAAAATTTCTTCGAAGGCAGCTAAGCGTCTGACGTAACGTGACAGCAACGCCAACAGCGATTTGCAAGCTTACACGCACTGTTTCCACGCATTTATTGGGCAGTAGAAATAGTCTAACGGTTTCATTTATGACGTCAACTTGCCTGTAATAACGTAACGTTCTCTCAGTCCCGGCAGAATTCCAATATTTCGGATACGTTAAAGTTTACCTATAACATTGGTTTGCGTATATCTGTACCCTCTGTTTTTCCCTGAGACGTATTTTTTCGATTGTGGGATTTTTAACCTTGTTCAGTGCTTTTCATCCGTTTTTGGCATGGGGCTCCTTTTTCAAAACGCACAGAGGCACATGACCCGATTACATATTTTTCCTAATTTCACAGGCGATCTCAAAAAAGTTATCAAAGTAAATTTCAGGGATGTTGTCCAAAGAAAATATGTAAACAAATTGTCAAGAAAATTTTCCAATTACTGTACACTCGATGAAAAGGGTAAATAAAGTAGTGACCCCGTGAAGACCGTGGTCCGCCTATTGAAAATATCAGATCTAGACCATCATCATCTGTCACGAATGATCTTTATAATTTAATTCAATTGAGACGCCAGCTTGTAAGTTGTAGTTTGTTTTCTCTGCTACTTCTTTCGCAGCAGGAACTGGAGTGAACTGTGTGTCAAGATCTTTAAAGAAGAACTAAAAACAAGTCCGAACAACAATTGTACGGGCGTAAACGCGGTTTTCAAAATTTCTGCTGGAGAAAAGAGGCAAAACTGTGACAATGCGCTTCGGTGACGTAATAATTAGCGTGATTACATCGGCCCCAAAAAAGATTTACAAACAAGTAACTTATCGGTTACTAATCGGCGGCGGCCAAATACCTGGTTATTTTTGTTTAATAAGTTACATTCGGTCACTCAAACTCTGCGACCTGAGCAACAGTAATTCGTAAACATTTCACACAAGTGCATGTAAATAAAATTAACTTAATTCTATGATTTAATTAGCCATTGAATGAATGTAGAAAAGAGATCGCAAATATTTGATAGATGAAATTCTATTTTCATAAAAAGCATTCGAAACTTGACCGCATTTCTATCTTTGTTGAAAGCATTCGAAACTTGACCCGAAGGTCCGTTTTTGTTGAAAAGCATTCAAAACTTGACCGAAGCAAAGGATACAGGGAAATTCATGGACGCATATATGCGCGAGTTTGGTAAACGCAGTTTTTAAGTCGAGCAAAAAATTAAAAAGCTGATATTTGTAGCTACGCATAAAACTACGTGGTCTCATTTGGAGGCACTTTGTGCAAAAAAACTAAAGTCTGTTCTTCATTTAAAACCACATAGTTTGGCAGCATTTGCGAGGGGGCTGCCCTTCTGGATAAAATTTTTGGGGGACCAAATCTACTTTAGCTGGCGCCACTGACTACAGGCAGATCTAAACGACTGCAAGAGCCGCGAACGCCTTAAAGGAAGGTTTCTTTGAGCAGTGTACAACTTTCTGTGAGTTTTGATTAGTGATTTTCTTACACTGGTAACGGTGATTAGATGATACACCCTAATATTGAATCAAAAAACAGTTTTGGAATGGTCAATTTTGAACGATAATTTTTTCAATACGCTAAAGCTATAGGCAAATTTTACTGTACTACAAATTATCTTTCAAGCAATTGACATAAATAGACTACATTTTAATAAAAAAATTTTCAAAGAGATCGAGACTAGAATCCACATTTTTGTCTTCACGTTTCAGAGTTTATTTCAATCATGGCTGGTAAGCTATCATCGCAAATGGCTGTCAGCTAAATTTTATTTAAAAAACATTTGGGGGCTATTTAAAGCTGAAATTGGTTTGAAGTTGAATTCATTTTTACTTATGGTTTTCATAACTGGAAGCGTGAGAAGGTTATTTATTTGTAATTAACAAAAGCTGAACCATTCCCTCAAAAATGATGTTTTTCGTGTTAAACTGAAACCGAGATCTATGTGCTTTTTATCATCTAATCAAGCGCGAATGAAATTGAAGTTGAAGGGTAAAGAAAAAAATATACATTTTAACCACTTCCAGCTTTCAACTTCCCTCGAAAAATAATGTCTTGTCACCTTGTGTTAAGCTAAAGTTCGAGAGCTCTTTTTAATTATTGCTTTTTAGCTACGATTGAAATTAGCCAGAAAAAGTGAAAAAAAACTTTTTGATTTACGTTATTATAATTGCTTGAGAGACAGTTTGTTATACAAATGATATTTAAGTCGCTGTCGCTCACTGTTGCCTCACAGCCACGTGGTCTTTACGTGAGACGTTGTACTGCCCTAAAAAAGCGTTGGTAAAATCTTGGATTCCTATTCACCGTTTCCCATGCATTAAACGGTTGGTTGAAAATTTTACTGACAAATTGCAAAAATTTTAACCAACTGAAAAAAATTATCACATATCGCAGGATTTTTTCACGCATCGTTGAATTTAAACTGCGAATCCGCCGGACATGTTTTCGAAAATTCGCACGTTTTTGGAGTTTAAAAGCAACACTGCTACTATGACTTGCAAACGTACTAGACTAGCTGGCTAGCTCAGGAGAATTAACCTTGCTTACCATGCACTTTATCTATACCCAAAAGAAAAAGTGCTACGAACTGTTGCTTAGACTGCAAGTAATATAACTGTAAGTGAAATAAGAGTGAACTGCACACAAAAGGTAGACTACTTTGGCTAGCGAGGTCTAACGATACTTGGCTTGGAAAAACCTATTCTACTTTTTCAGCTCTTTTGCACTAAAGTGTTTTATTTCTCATTAACAATACAATATTGTAGCCTACTTAAAGTTGGATTTCAAAATTCAAACTGCAATTCTAAATTAACATCACACCGATTCGCGATTATATTACCTTTATCAAAAAATTGTCAAAATTGGTTGCTTTTTGATGCAAGAAAATTGCCAAAATTTTGAAAATTATTTTCTGACAGAGTATACTATAGTCTTGACGGAAACTATGAGTCTCAGGAAGGTAGCAACTTCCTACTCCTCCCAATGTAAATCTGAATTGGCAAAATGCACATCAAAAGAATCTTTGTAAAATGCTCTCCAGAAGTCCATGGAAAACTTTGGCCAGCAAACTAAAAGAAAAAAGTCAAGTTTATATGAAAAAAGGAAATAAAAAAAAGCTAAAAATATAATCTGATCTTCGGCACACGGTATAGTTGGGAAAAAACTAATAACTTTAATCCAAAAATAACAGCCAAGCAACTTGTTATAAACATACTGCGAACGTTTCGGCCCTCAACTGGTGCCATTTTCAACGCAAATAATGTACTTCAAACAGGTTGGCTAGCAACTACGCCATACTGACACAAAAATGAACACACAAGAAGCGATGGTCACGTGTTAAATAAACGGAGAGGAAAGGATTTGGAGTCTAAGTCTAAGGATTTGGATTTGGAGTCTGTTTATAACAAGTTGCTTGGCTGTTATTTTTGGATTAAAGTTAATAATCTGATCTATTATTCAATTATGAATTATGACAATCTAACAAAACGTAAAAGCTAAAGCAAAAATAACATTGTTGGAGTAAAGAATTTCAATGAGCCAGGTAGATTTTTGGTTTGATTTTTTGTTGCGAATGTGCCATAATTTTAAGTAAGAGTTGGTGGGATCTGCAGTTTTCTTCAGTACTGAAAGGGTTGATGTATAAAGGTTATGACAAAGTAGTAACGATGAGCGTGTTTGAAAGCTGAAGAAATTTGCTTTCCAGCAATATGTGACTCTAGTTACTTAAGGCTAAGGATTAGTATAAAATGGCTGGTCAACAATTGATTACCACACATGTTCCATTTTTAATTGAGCAATTATATCTCTAGACCGAAGAAACTTGAATTTTTTGAAAAAATTAGTTTTTTGGAACAATTTGACCATTTTTCCTAGCAAGTATAGTTGTATGGCATGATCTCTGAAATTTGCTAAAAGATTCATGCAAAAATGATTACGGTATTTTAAAAATTTTGAGATTTAGCCTACCGGTTAAAAACACTAATAATTTTGGTGCCTGCACTTCACAAAATTGCAATTTCTAGAAAAACTAAGTCTTTTGGTACATTTTTACTATTCTTTCTCAAAAGTATGCTTTTATGGCATTAACGATTAAAATTTACTAAAAAATTCATCGAAACATCTCAAAGAGCTGCCTACTCGAAGCAAACAAATTGATGACCCCCTACAAAAGCACGGAGGCACAGATATTCTGTTTTATCTTTTGCAAAAAAATATTAGTATCGAGTTAAATATCATCTAAATTCTAAGTTAAATCAAGGTTTCTTAATCTGGGGTGCTAGCTCCCCCAGGGGTTGCTGAAATCAATTTCAGGGAGTTCTGAGGAAGTCACATATGTGGCAGTCAAAGGTAAAAGGAATACGTTTGGACAAACGTATTTTTACCGCATATTTTAAAATTAAACACCAGGGGAAACTTTAACCTGCTTTTCATATGTGTTGTAGCATAGAGATAAAAACACTTGATTTGTACGAGCGTTTCACGCTTCAATATTAAATCAGCATCACAAGCTTTGCATATTACTAGTGCTAACGTTCGGTAGTGTATAGATAATTTCATTTTAGTGTATTTGTCAGATTGTTTATCTGGTAAGTTTGTGTGATTCTACAATGCCAAAAAAACGAAAATTGAATGACGAATATGTCAGGTATGGCTTCACTGCACTTCTGAATGATCGTGGATGACCTATCATCAAGGACCAGACCGAGCACAATGCATGACCTACCATCTCATTATGCGCAACTCTAATTTGAAGCCTGCTAGACTCAAATAGCACCAGGCGAAACATCCAGCAGCAGAACACAAACATACTTTCCAGGCTCTGCAGGCTAAAAGCGCTACATATGACCAAGGGGTTCACTGCCTCAACTTGGATTTAAGCCAATGCAAAAACCATTGTAGCGCAAAGGCAGGCATCTGGCTGTAGTCCGGTGTCAAGAGAGTGCATTCCACATGGCGACTAAATACTTCTATCATGATAGCTTCTTTCGTAGTTTGCGTTCGGTTTATCACTTAATAATGCTGTTGGTGACTCTCGATTTTTAGCATCTTCGTGCTCATACGACACTTAGTAGCTAGATCACACTGCCGCGATAGCTGCGCATGTATGCGTCGAAGTTGCAGAAACTGCAACATGTCTTTTCCGCCAACGATGAGTGAGAGAAAAGCTTGCCGGCCGAAGTGAGTGAAATTACCGTCAAGACATTGATTGGAAGGCGTTCTTGAGTTTTTTTGGGGGCTCGGCGACTCAACGATGGCTTCTGCTGCTTGATTGAAAACACTGCCGTTCAACATCGGAGAGGATGTAACTTCTTTGCGCGGTCACCATTGTAGCGAAACGGCAGGTATCTGACTGTAGTCTAGGTTAAAACGAGTGCACTCCATGTGGCGACTAGTCACTTTTATCATGATATCTACTGAATGTAGATGGCGATCCGTATATAAAGCCAAATGTTGTTGGCGACTTTCTATTTGTAGTTTATAGTTGAAGTTGCTGAGGCTGCTACACCATTCCCTTCCTCAAGCACGCGCAGCTAGCGGAGACGTGTGCAAGGATAGAGGAAGTTGCTGAGGTCGCAACATGCCTTCCCCGCCAACGTTGAGAGAGTGAGGCTTGCCGGCCGAAGTAAGCGAGATTCCCGAGAAGACATCAATTGGAAGGCGGTCTTGACGTTTGGGCTCGGCGACTCGACGATGGCTTCTGCTGCTTGATTGAAGACGCTACCGTCCAACTACACCTGGGTAGGTGTAGCTTCTTCGCGGGGTCACCATTGTTGCGCAACAGCAGGCATATGACTGTGGTCTAGGTTAAAACGAGTGCACTCCATGTGGTGACCAGTCACTTCTGCGCGTGTATGCATCGAACTTGCAGAGGCTGCAACACCACTATTGGAAGCAACGACCAAGGCAGAGGATGTATCGCGACTTGTGGCCGATTTTTTTTGACAAGCATCAGATAAAATGCGAGAGGTTAAGGTCAATGTGTACAGATGGAGCCCCACCAGTCATGATCGGAAAGAGGCTTTGTTGCTGTGTTAAAGAAGAAGGTACCAGGTATCATAGTGAAGCACTGTTTTCACCATCGCCATGCCTTGGCGGCAAAAGCATTGCCGCCTAACCTGAAAGCAGTTCTGTCTATCTGGGTACAAGTTGTAAATTTTATTCGTGGTTGTCCTTTACACCACAGATTGTTTAAATTGTTCTGTGAGAAAATGGGAAGTGAACATCAAGTTCTTTTTCATACAGAAGTGCGGTGACTCTCTCGTGAGAAAATCTTGACGCGTCTGGCAAAGCTCAAAAATGAGATTGCAATATTTCTTCGAGAAGATCAGAGTAATTTCACGGACAAATTAGAGAACGAAGTCTTTACTTTTTCTCTTTCTTATCTGGCAGATATATTCAGTCATTTGAATGATCTCAATATGTTTATGCAAGACCTAATCATATTCTTTGCACAGAGAAGATCGAAGCCTTCAAGAAGAAGCTCGCGCTCTGGAAGCGTCGAGTTGAAGGAGGAAATGTGGCAAACTTTCCGAGTTTTGAAAAAAATTTGGGGGATAGGACAATCAGCCCAATGATTTTAGAAAATATTGTTGCTCATCTATCGCACCTTGAAACCACCATAAAAAAGTAGGCTACTTTCCCATGATTTGACATTCTCAGAATGGATTCAGCAGCCCTTCTTGACAGAGATGAGTGATGCTGACAACCCGAAGAAGGAATTTGTATATTTCCAAGTAAGCAAGGGTTGCAAGACAAAATTCCGCGCATCATCTCTGTCTCATTTTTGGTGTGATCGGTTGGTTGCATATCCTGGACTGGCGAGGGCAGCGCTGGAGGTGATCACTCCATTCCCAACTACTTACCTGTGCGAGAAGGCATTCTCGACAATGCTGTTAATCAAGGCAACTGTCTGCAACCGTCTTCATGGAGGCTTGTTTCACGACATGAGGGTGGCTCTAGCAAACACGACGCCACGGTACGAAAAATTAGTTGCACATAAGCAAGAACAAAAATCACATTGATGAGTGTATTTTAAATTCAGTTTGTCTATGAGCTTTCCTTTATTTTTTTATTGTTTTGTAAATACTATGGCCACAATTGCTGTTTTTGTTTTGAAGAATGATACAAGCATATGATCAAAATGTACTGCACTCGTCTTTACTTTACCCTTATAAGTAACCAGGTGTTGGCCAATGGTAGGGGATGCTGGACTGCTCAGGCGTGATCAAAAAGGATGCTGAGATCGAAAAAGGTTAAGAAACACTGATCTAAATGCTGAAGTCATTTCCTTTGCGATTTGGTGAAGCCGACAAAGCCAGTTGATTTCATATTCTTATCCTCGACATTATCAATGGAGGCCCTGCTATTGCAATAACTTAACTGCGAGTGCTTCATTTCGGGTTAGTTTGCTCTTTGCATGACTGCATTTATGCCAGGACCAAGCAACATACGAGCAGTCAGTGGCATTAGCTCATACATAGTTGCCTACAGTAACCAAGAAGTGGTTAGTGGCGGTCACAATATTTAATAGCTTAATCCTGAAATAGATATCAATTATCGTGGCGGCCTCCACAACTTTGATGTGCTTTCAAGAATTTGCTGAATTTAACGGATAAGAATTTGTTTAGTTTAAGAACGCCCATGATGAAAAGAGGGAAAATAAGACGTTATCAGGGACTCGATAAACTTGTGAGATATGAAGTGGCTACGCACACCCGCCCATATTGTTGTTTTTGATGAATCGCGTTTCAAGAAACGTTAACTTTTGCTAACAGTGATTCTACTGTATAACATCTTACTCTGCATCATGGTGCAACGAGCGATTATTCATTTAAGTGTCTTTTTAGCTTTCTTCTTTTCTTGTGTCTTGAATGCTTTTGAAACGCTGTGTTTCACCCTAATCTCAAATGACATCACAAGGCTTGCCACTATATTTGAAAAACAGCAACAGGCGGCAAAATTATCTACTATCATTTTGATAGCAAACATAAATGGTAAAGCCCATTACTGATATTTGTAATCGCAAGGATATTTGTGTCGGTACGACAAACTAATCTTCGTTTAAAAGTTGGGAGGTCTGGATTAAGGGCAAAGTTAAATGTAATAAATGTTGTATCATAACTTAAAGTTGATCTTTGTTACATTTATAGCTTATGTTAACTCAAAAGATTACACAAGTTTATCTTTATCAGTTTACTTATTCAAATAGAATAGAAAGCAAAACATAACAATAGTAATTAGCATTTTGTAACAGCAAAACTATGTGATAGGCTTCCTTGCAACACATCAGCTTTTTACAAAATCAGATCATTAAGCTTTAGCCTGTACAGTTCACATGACAAAAGTGTTGCCAAGTATAAAATCAATTTAAGTCTTTATATTTTAAGCAGGGGCCACAACAATAAAATCCCAAGTTTAAGAAGAGATCAAAATAAAGCAATGATGGCATCGATTTGCAGAATTGGATTCAAAGGGAACGTCTTGGTTTGGAAATATCTCAATTGGCACCTATTGGAATAGGTTATATGACTTAGGGCAAGGGGTTCTCAATCTTTATTCTCTCATTTACCCTTTGGCAAATTTCAAAAGTAAATTTTACTCCCCAAATTTTTTTATATTTTTACTTCTGCCAATGTTTATTGTAGTTGGTAAAAGTGTAAATTTTTTGCTAACAAAATTTACCATCAAGGTAGGTCAAATTTACCCCCAAGGAGTAAATTTACCTCCATTTGAGAACCCCTGACTTAGGGAAAGGGCATGGACTCTTTTCACTCTATGGCCAAATTAAAGCAAACAGTGCAGCTAAAGAACTTAATATCACATATATAAATATGATAGGGAGCTCATCAAATCGTAAAGTATGCCTACGACTAAATAGCTCTTCTATGGGGCCATGGTCTTCCGCCATGCCCCCATCCCTCGGAAGGGGTCGGGTAAACAACAACACCAACAACAACTAAATAGCTTATTTCTTTAATTGTCAAAACGACCACCATTTGGGCGCTGCGGTCATTTTTGGCTGTGTTTCACCCCCTTCCTTTACACTTTTTAAAAGTACCAACGATAATTTGTAATATCATTCTTTCTTTGAGAGTACTAATCAGTCTTGATCAATAAACTATGATAATCACCATTACGTGTACAGGAACAATGAATTATATTTTCTTCAACTTTTCGTTGCTGCTCTCACAAATGTTTGTACGGTGAAGCAGGCGCAGCTTCATTAATTGATACACATTAACTCGGCACAGATGATGGCATAGCCTGCCAAGGTAAAATCACACCATACTTAGAGGAAACATTTTTTCTATTTTGCTTGATAATATCTTTATAGAGCTACCGGGGTCAATGCCCAAAATTTTGGGAAAAGCAAGGCCTCTTATATCTCCTATGAGCACACCTAAGCAAGGAGAAACGAACATGCAACATAATGCGTAGCCACCAAGGACTTGACAAGGTTTGAGGGGAAATCAAAAGAAAACAACGTCTTTGTGTGAAATCATACTACATAAAAGATATTTTTGGTATTTTGCTTTGTAATAGCTTTATAGAGCTATCGGGATTAAACCTAAAAATTTTGAGAAAAGCAAGGACTCTTTTAACTCCCTTTGGCACGCCATGCAGGAAAAAAAATATGCATCGTGATGCGTTACCAGCGGGGATTTGAGAAAGTTTAAGAAGAAACCGAGAAAAAACAACATCACTGAATAAAATAGCAACATGAAAAATTTTGCTTGAAAATAGCTTAATATCAGAAATGTGTCCTTACTTTCAAATTAAGTAAAACGCAGGGCCCATTGGGTTCACATAAGCAATGAACAGAGCACATAGACCTAAGATCAGAGATACCATCTGCCTGAAACAAAAAACAAGCACGCTGTGGTTAAAGCTGAGGTTCCCAAAACTTTTGCTTCGCGGACCCCAATTCTGTGCGGGATTACTTTTGTCTTCTGACTCACTTCCAATTACCATCATTAAAATACGAATACAAAAGAAGATGGAGCAGTCCTCCAAAAGAAAAGGTCAACACCTGTATTACTGCCTCGATTGTCCCTCGCAGTCCGATTCATCGTCATGTTGGAGTTACTTTTCATAATTTCACTAAACGGAATTTTCCGGACTTTTTGCCAACCGCGACAAACGATGATTGATGGACTGATCGGGACGAAACCCCGGACTCTCCGTGCGGTGGTCCCGGACCCCCGTTTAGGAATGTCTGGGTTAAAAAATGTTTTCGCCGGAAATTTAAGATATTCATCCCCAATTTTATTTGAAGACTTTTTTTGAAGATCATCTTTTCCTAAGACGAAATTACACTGTTTGACCACCCATGACGTATATATTACCCAGACCTTTATTTGGGAGCCAAAATTTTAATCAACACCATTCTGTTGCAATGACAATTTTCAAGACAAAATGAACACGCAGCAGAATAATGAGCGCAAATCTTCGGAATAAGCACATTTTTATTTTTCTAAGACAGTATCTTTAAAAATAAGCACAAATCATAGCAATAAGCGCGAAATGGAAACCCTGCCTAAGGCATAGCCACAACATTGAAATCAGAAATTCTATTTGGAAAAGTAGCGCATGAAGTCGTGAAAATTTTATGTGCAGAAAAAACATTAACTTTTTGTTACTGCCACAGACAAAATCTTCTCATGAGAATTTTAATTAAAACTGATTCTCATCCTAGCAAAATTGCAAGGCCTCTTTTTACTCCAACCTCATATACCTGCTAGAGACCTACATTTATAATTTGTGTCTTTGTGCTGTCAACAATTCTTAAGAAATAATTAATATCTAGGACAACCAATTCTGTAAAGTTTTCATTGTCTACTTCCACGTGCTCGCATGAGAATCTCGTAGATTTGCAGCACTATAATTGAATTTAGTTGGATTCCCGCGATATGAGTATTACAGTGTTGTATTATTTTGCATCGGATCTATTTTTTTTCACACGATGGCAGATCTATTAGCCCATGTATTATACATTTTTGTTATTGTGTGCCGGTCACACCGATGTGACCCAACAAGGTCGAAACCGGTCGCGGGTTATTGACAAGTGATAATGGATTGTTGTATGGTTCGGTATGATGTTGGTGATCAGTTTTAAGCAAGTTTTCAATTTTACCTCAGTGTGATGCTGGAGGCGGAAACTTGCTAGCTAGCCACTCGCACCCTCTATACTTTGTATGAATCAAGAGTAAGGATGCAGAGTTGCGTGCTTAAATATGCGCTATTATAAAATTTCACAAATCATTCTTCTAAACAATCAACGTTATGGTGTACCAGACCAGCTACTAGTAGTACAGCCTGCGTTACCAGGCAACATCAAATGCTATGTTTCTTGCGTTAAAGATTTGCCGATAAAATTTGATATCAAATCAATCGCTGTAGACCTGCGCCGGCCTGGTCTAACTGCTTTTGACCTACGGGCCACATTGCAATACTGTGACCACCTGAGGGCCATTTCCAACAAAATGAAAGAAAATACAACATATTCACTAGATTTAGAATTCCGATATTCTGAAGATTTGGCACGAAATTTGTCTTTGTTTTGCCACACAGCCGATTCCTCAGTAATTTGAAAATACTTGGTCACTGCAGTGTTGGCATGTAAACAATAGGTCTTCACTTCTCGCAACACACGAAATTGCCCAAATTTTTCCACAATTCCTCAAAACTTTGGGTATCTGCCTCCGCTACCAAATTCTTCATCCCAAAAATTCGATTTCTCAATCAAATTGTCGACCAAGGATATAGATCACGAAAAAGCTCGCGGGCCGCCTAACATCTGTCAGAGGCCTATTGCTAGTTGGACTACGCTGACCTACATGAAGCGCAAGCCCAATGCAAATTTTGGGGAGCCTACGGTTATAATCCAGTAAGCCCGCCCCCTTTATCCGCTTCTGGGTAAGGTGGTTAAAATTTTTTCTGTGAAAGTGTAAGAACCTTGAAATATCAAGTTTTTTAATTTCTGTGTTTCTACATGACCAGGTTGAGTTTTTATTTTTTTGTATTTAGATTATATTTTCTTGCAAATTTTCGTATTTTTTGTTTTGATCGTTTTTTCCTCTATAAATCATGGGGTCAAATTTTTTCAAATGAGCAAATTTTCTCTCAAGTGAAAACCCTACCGTAATCGGAAGAAAAAAATTTATGACAAAAGAGTTCTGCTTGATTTACGAGGTGCATTCAATAAGTTTCCAGACTTTTTTGGTATAGACACTTTTATTAACCGTACACACAAAAAACTCTAGTCCCCTTCAAAGTATTCTCCTCCGACATCAATGCACCTGTTGTACCGTTCCAACAACTTCTGGAAAGCCCCCTGGAAGTCTTCTTGTGTGAGCGTGTTTAGGACCCTCGTCACAGCCTCTTTCATGTCCTCAATTGTGAAATAACGATTGCCTCTGAGGTTTTCCTTGAGCTTTGGGAATAGCCAAAAGTCGCAGGGAGCAAGGTCCGGGCTGTAGGGAGGATAGGGAACCGTTTTGATGCCCATCTGGGTCAAATAGTCTGTGACGAGGATGGAGTTGTGGACTGGGGCATTGTCCTGATGGAAATGCCACTGACCTGATTCGAAGAGTTCTGGCCTCTTCCGACGGAATCTCTTCCTGAACTCCCTTAAAACTTCAATATAGTACTCCTTGTTGACTGTGATTCCAGTGGGAACCCAGTGAATGTAGATTATGCCCATGCTGTCAAAAAAAGGGATCATCATGAGTTTCTGGGTGGACTTGCTCTGTCTGACCTTCTTGGGTCTGGGAGATCCAGCATGCTTCACTGGGAACTCTGTCTCTTGGTCTCTGGGTCATAACAATAGATCCAGCTTTCATCGCAGGTTACCAGGGCATCAAGAACTTGGGGATCAGAATTAATGAGCTCGACCATCTCCTTGCTGTCATTGCAACGTATTTCTCTCTGATCTTCCCGGAGCACTCTTGGGACGAACTTCGCGAAAATCTTCCGCATCTTCAGTTCCTCACGAATGATTATGTGTACAGCTCCCACACTGACATTAAACTGTGCGCTTAGTGTCTCTATAGAAACACGACGGTCCCTATTCATGAAATCGTTTATTTGGCCAATCATCTCTGATGTTCTGACTTCCCTACTCCTCCTACATCTCTCATCATCCCTCACGGACTCCCTGCCTTCCTTGAATCTCTTGTGCCACTGAAAAACTGATGATCGATTCATGCAAGATGGTCCATAAGCAGTCTGAAGCATACCATACGTTTCCGTGGCAGTTTTTCCAAGTTTAAAACAGAACTTGATCGCATATCGTTCTTCTAATGTGTCCTCACGTCCAGATTGCATTTTTGAAATTCACCAGCTGTGACAATCAGGATTTAGTAAGGTGTACTCTAATTCCTACTGTAGCTATAAATTTGCACCTAAACAAGAAAAAATTGGTCAATCATCTCATAAGGAGTATAGTAACAACATACTGAAATATCTCGAGTTTACGGCAATTATAAATGCCTGTACAAAAAAAGTCTGGAAACTTATTGAATGCACCTCGTAGCAGCAAAACTGCTAAACTGATGACAACCAAGTAGTTTTATAGTAACGCTGCATAACATAACGCGTTTTCTTGTACACCAGGTGTTGTAAAAATTGCGGAAAAAGATGATGTTCTTTTCGTGCAAAGTAGAAAATAGTTGAACACAAAGGCCTGATCGACATCTGATTTTCATACAGCAGGCATTTCTTGTATGTCGAGTGTGACGATATTACAACCAGATCAACTCGTTCTTTTAACAAATTTATTCTTCAAAATTAACGTTTCGCTCCCCTTAGTTGCCTTAGTTACCTCCCCTTAGTTAGAGATTTATTGCAAAGTTCAAGAAAACCAGTAAGTTGTTATGTTACCATAGAGAAAGAATATTGCCATTTAAGGTTTAATCAGGCATGCAAGAGAGAAGGTGTATTGCCTAAGAGCCTAAGGTTTCCCCCACCAATTAAATCGCGAAAAGGTTTCCAATTAGCTCGTAAATCTGGATGGGAGTTTCTAAATCTTCGAATAAATGAATCTCATAAAAAAATTAGACGCGCTAAAACATTAGTTCAGGAGATCAGGTTTCAATTAAACAGCAACTTAAATCCCAAAGACTTCAATGACCTAATGAATAATTCGGATTATAAAAAAAGTAAAGTTTGTTCAAAAACCGAATACATTCACAACCAACAACTAAAACACCTTATTCCCAGAGACCGAGAAACAAAGAGCTTGAATCGATATTGGGTTTAAAACTTATCCTCGCGTTCGCTCACTAATGCTCAGGAATCACTCCTGAAAAAAGGGAACAAATTTGCAATAGCGCCATCAAAAATTCCTTTTTTGGATATTATAAGTGGAGTTGAATTAGGTCTAAGCCAAGTTAACTTTGCCAACAAGTGTTTAATTGATTCCGCACGATCTAAAGAGGTGGAAATTCTGAAAAGAGCCAAACCACCCAAACCAAATCTATCAAAGGCCGAAAAGCGCGCAATAGAAGAGTTAAAGCAATATGATGACATCGTATTCCTTAAAGCGGATAAAGGTAACAACACTGTAGTAATGGATAAACTGGAATGTGTTAAAAAACTTTTAGGGTTGTTATCTGATTCTGCAACATACAATTTAAAAAAATCCAATCTGTTCTATTGAAAAGCGTTTAAATTGTTTCATTTGGAAGTTGTTCAAAAATGACAAGATTTCCTCTAATTTGTATAAAACTTTATTGGACTTCCGAAAATTCATAAACCCAATGTTCCTCTTCGTCCCATCGTTTCTTTCATTGGTACAGCTACCTACCAGCTTGCCAAATTCCTTAAGCAAATTCTTGTTCTCTTAGTTGGAAACACCCAATACACTGTCAAGAATTCCTCTGAATTTGTAGACTTGATTTCATTCATTAAACTTGGCAAATCTGAATCACAAGTTTCGTTTGACATGGTAAGTTTGTTTACTTCGGTTCCACTTGAAACCGCCAAAACCACTGTGGCTAATAGAATCGGCGATGATTGCGCCTTGGGAGAAAGAACAAGCCTTGCAGTGCCGGAACTCATAGAAACATTACATATCTGTTTACAATCATCGTTTTTTTGTGTACAATGACGTCATTTATAAACAGATTTTTGGTTGTCCGATGGGCTCTCCTTTGTCACCAATAACAGCAAACATGGTTATGGAAGAGATTGAGCAAACAGCTTTGAACACGTATTTGAATCCTCCGTCTTTATGGTTACGTTATGTAGATGACGTGTATGCTATTACGGAAAAAACTGAGGTCGAGCCCTTTCATGATTACTTAAATACAATATCTACTTCAATAAAGTTCACTAAAGAATTGGAAAAATCAGGACAATTAGCCTTTTTGGACGTAAGCGTACAACAGATGAAAGATGGATCCCTTGCAACAAGTGTATACAGGAAACCAACACACACGGACAGGTATCTTCAATATTCGTCTCATCACCACGCTAATCAAAAGGTTAGTGTGGCTCGTACATTATTCTCCAGAGCCAACAGTATCACATCCAGTAACGAAAAAAAGATTGAAGAGTTTCATCAAATTACAAAAACCTTAAAAAATAACGGATTTCCCAGTAACAAATGCAGTTTTAAGAAGTACTTGCAAAATCATAATATCAGAAAAACAGAAAAACTGAAACGGCTCACTTCGATTCCCTATGTGTAAGGTGTCTCCGAACCTTTTAGCCGAATTTTGACTCAAGTTGGTATCGGAATGGCTTTAAAACCACATCACACGTTGTCTTCGTTGCTTCCTAAACCCAAAGATGTTATTAATTTTGAACAAAAGCGTGGTTTGGTGTATCAAACTTCTTGCCGGGATTGCAATGCTGTGTATGTAGGTGAAACACGACGTAGTGTTAGAACCAGAAAACGGGAACATGCTGATGCAGTCAAGACTTTTAACACTAAAAAGTCAGCGCTGAGTCAACATGTTATGGATTTCGATCATACTCGTAGAATAGATTGGGATAATGTCAAAATATTGAAGTCAGAATCACATGCATACAGACGTCGCGTTGCGGAAAGTTTTTTGATAAATCAAAAGGCTTGTTCATGTAATGTAATTAATCGCAATGATGGTGCAAACTTTGCGACTGTTTATAGTGTGCTTGTCTCCAATAAATAATGTCTTATGTATCTCACAACACTTTTTACTTGCCCACTCCTGTATCTGCGATGTAACAATGTTTTCGTTATTAGTTTATTTTAGTTATTAGTTTCGTTATTTCGTAGTTGCCTGCCCAGTTGGTAAATAATTGTTAGTGTTTAGTAATACAGGCTGTCTTTATATTTTTATGTTGTACAGTTTATATGTTACACTACTAACATCTACCGTTTTCTGAAGAAGCTCCCCGGTAACTAAGGGGAGCGAAACGTTAATTTTGAAGAATAAATTTGTCGAAAGAACGAGTTGATCTGGTTGTAGTATCTAATTTTCACACTGACTATTTGACCAATGAAAAATATTCTAGTCTCATCCATGTTTAGCTTCTGTAAAAACGTGGTTCACCTTGAAGAGAAAGTCTCACCACAAGTCTCTTCAAAGCGGTGTTTCCCAACCCGAGTTCGCGACCCCACTGAGGGTTGACTGACAACAACGAAAAAATTTCATGTATGCCCTTTTTTACTAAGATGCTCCATTATCGGGTTGTAATTATTTGACAAAATTCGATTTGCCTTCTAGCATGTTCTGTGACGTAACATAATCTGTTTGCATCAATAATGACGTAACCATGCAAAAGCACGTGTTGGCTTCTTTCTCACGTTGAACGAAAATTCTCGTCAGCGGTCAGCGCCCTCCTTTTATCTCTTTTTCTCTCTGTGGGTACAACAAAAACTCTCGTTTAAACTTTTCGTTGAAGTTGTAGATTACGGCAACCTCAGTTTTTTTTCTTAGTTTATTATACAAAACGTATTCAATGCAACAGCCTAATTTTCCTATTCCTAGATATATGTATTGTCAACTTTGCCTTGAAGAAAACCAAAAATGCTTGGCACATGGATTTACCTCGTTCCTTAGCAACGATGTTGAGAAACCGCAATGTATTCTCGGCAACCTTGTTTTCAGCGTCGAATCAATCAAATCATCAACATTAAGACCCCAATTGCATAAGTAGAAAAAAATTACCCATTGGGTACCGTACCCACTTGATTTGATATTTTTAACCCTTACATTACTGATGGGAGCCATGTGGGCGACGCCGGCAGGGCCAGCTAGTTGTAAATAAATGAATGAGATACATTCTTGCGGTTTTTTTATCATGAATTTAGCAAAATGCATGAAGGGGTGGTGGAATGTTAAGAAAATCTTCAAAAAGAGTTATAAAGCAAAAGGGTTGCGAATCACTGCCTTCGAGCTTGTTTGGGAATTTCCGTTGGTATCCTACTCTCGGAACTCAGTAGAAGATACTGCGACCAGCAGAAGCAATAAATATTTAGACTAGAATGTGGATTTTGCCTCTGGCTTCTTAGCAACAGCCACTCGATGCTGTGTGTCGCAACAAGGTAGAACTGTGACGTAACAATTGTCTTCAGGCACAAACAACTTATTGCTCAGATAATAGCTACCGTTACACCTTTTCATTGTTAATAGACACATGAAAATTTGCAGAGGACTGGCGCTGGTGCATCGCTTTATGACTAAAGACCTAGCTTCCTAATTTGCTTTCAAGCCAAAACTTTTCGGAAACCAAAGAAATTCGGTCAAATTAGAATAAAAAAAATAGAGTGCGACTGATTTTATGGCTGTCGGACGCAGTAGGTGATACCATGACAATCGAATGTTTCTTGCTGCAGTTCCAGGCCAGTGGACGACACTCTCTTCATTACTTTTACCATTTCACATTCACGCCATAGCTGTCAGCCAGGCGACACAAATAATTTAGAAGACTGCGAAGTGAATTTCGTCGAAAACCGATGTTTAAATGTCGTGTGTGATTGTTTTTATTTGTGGTACCTAAGGATTCAATGTTATCGTGAGAGAAACAGTGTGAGATAAAAGCACAATAAAGCAGAGTTCTGCATATATGTGTACGTATACCTTTGACTCCTCTGAAACTACACAGTAGTTTCAACTTAGTGCAATTAATCACTGCTCTGCAGTGAGTGTTATTAGGGTCGATGACGTCACGACTCGTCACAATTAATAAAATCTTTTAGAAATTTGCATTTCTTGACGAAATAAACAGTTTTGGGCTCAAACAGAAGAGATTCCCTGACTTTTTTTCTTAGAGCAGTGGTCCTTAACCTTTTTCTTTGTTGGCACCCTTTTAAAATCACTAATCCGTTCTTGCACCCCCTTCTGTAATTGCTAAAAAGTAATATTGTTCTCATGTATGAATAACAAAACCATTGTATAGTAATGCAAGAGGCTAGCGATGCACATAGCAAAACTGCAGACAGTGACACTGTTTCGACCTATCAGGTCTCTTCAGTGCAGTTGGTGACCGACAAGAAGCTAGAGGCTTTTAATAAAGCATAGCTTAGACCGCCACACTTGCGGGATCTATACTAGATCCACTTGGTGGATGGTCTGTCAGTACTCTGCGACTATTGTGTTTTATTAATACAGTAGACGCCGCTTAATATGACCACTTTGGGACCAGACCATTTTGGTCATAATATCCGAATGGTCATAAAAACCGAAGCCATCATAACCGCACCTGAATCGATGTCGTAAGCCACAAGAAATCCAAACACCGTCAAATTCATCGTTTAACTGATGTAACAGTGTGACGTTGGCAGTAAAACAAAGTACAGTACTGCAACAGTACAGAAAAGGCATGCGAACAGAAAACACGCATGTTCAAAAGGCGAAGTTATAGGTGCATGGCGGGAAAAAATACTGAACTGTGATAAGAGAAATGGAGAAAATGTTGGCCATATTATCCGAAATTTGGTCATATTAAACGGAGAATTTTAAATGGAGAAATTCCGGACCGTACCAAATTGGTCATAATAAGCGGCTGCTCATATTATCCGTGGTCATAACAAGCGGCGCCTACTGTAACTGAAAACGAAGAAACACAATACTAAAAGTCAAATTACTTTCATATTAGCAAAGAAAGTAAATTACAGAGATATATACATTGACTATGCATACTGTGTCGTGAAGAAATCATGGTTAAACAACAAGCTCAGTGGCTGTTTGCTGTTATTTCCTGTTTATGATGGCATCAAATCTTGATGCCGAGTGCTACTCGTGCTGAGTGCTACTCATATGTCGTGCTGAGGATCCAATCGATTTCTAGTTTTTGAGTTGATCTGAAGCAAACAGGAAAATCCTGTTTCCAGGTAAGATGTCACGAAAGGCACCAACACAGCGAGAACCTTTTCTGCCAATACAGGATACATTTCCAATTGAAAAGCCCAAAAGTGCTCCAGGCTACCATCGGAAAATTCCATTTGGATTCCACAATTAGTTTTCATATCGATCAGATCTTCCGTAATGTTGCTGCCATCATCAATATCTTCCACATGCATTCTGAAAGGGTGACGGATCCAGTGGCCACATGTTTGCAGCTCTCCATACGAAAAGTACCGTATTTGCCGGTGTATAAGTCGACTCGTTGTATAAGTCGACCCCCTAAAATTCGACGGAAATTTACGATTTTATGATAATACAAAGTTGAATTTCATGACTCGGTGTATAAGTCGAGGTCGATTTTTTTAGGTCGATTTTTGATCGAAAAAGGTCGACTTATACACCGGCAAATACGGTAGTCATCAAATGTAAGTACACAACAATTGCAGATATTTAACAATTTTTGAAGCAAAGCCTGGATGCAGGGAAACATCTTCCGTGACTGCCTCTTCAAGAGAAGGAAAATTTACCAAGTTTTCTTTCTTTATATGCCTGATCCACAGCAAGAGTTTTTCTTTTAAATGCAGACAGTATTTCACTTGCAACCAGAATGCTCATTATCTTTTCCTGCAGAGAGCGGTTGAGCTCATTGAGTGCTGTGAATAGATCAGCCAGATAGGCAAGAACTTGAATAAATTCAGGTTTATCAAAATATCCAGCCAGTTCATGTCCCGCTTCACGAAGGAACTGCTGAATTTTATCTCGCAATTCAAACAGACAAGATAGCACCAGGGATGTGGAAGCGGTCCTTCTTCTGTGGAAGCGGAAGCGAAAGCGCAAAAATCCTACCGCTTCCGCTTCCACATAGGTTATTTGACTTGAGAGTAACTTGGCGAAAGAGTTTTGTCCATTTCCAGAGGTAAATTGAACGGTGAAGTAACACTACTGTCTGAATAATCGTGCGATATCAGTAGCGCGAGAGAAGAAAAAGTATAACCAACATCACATTTTATATCGATTACGGGTAAGAAAAAGATAGTTTGGACAATGAAACATAGCCAATAAAATGATGATTTGATTAAACTTAACTAATTTTGGGTAGGGGGTTGAAAACGCTGAAAAAGAAATTACTCACGATATAAACAACTTGATCATTCTGCATCAGTGCTCTTCAACAGGGGTTTCGAAAAACATGCAGTTGTGTTCCGTGAGGGGACCGCGAAGATTTTTTGTTTATTACCAGTACTTATTTCTTATTTCAGTATATTGATCTCTTATATGTAGTGGTGTTCCGTGTATATAAGCAGTAATGGAATCTTGTGACAGCAAGTTGCAGACTGTGACGTAATTCTGTTTACAACTTTAAGAACGTCTGAATTTGCCAACTCCCTTTGTTACGTAATAGTGCGTTTGTAATTTCAATTTTGCTGTTGTTGTTGTTGTTACCCGACTCCGTCCGAGGGATGGGAGCATGGCGGAAGACCATGGAGCCCCAGAAGCCGAGCAACTCTCCAGGGCCCGGACCAGAGGTCGTAGAGAGACAGAGAGTCGCCAAAAAGCGAGCGGCGCAAAGAGTCCGTAGCTGGACAGTGCAGAATGAGATGAGAGGTGTCCGCAAGCGCTGCATAAAGGATTCTCGATTCTGCCAATTCTAGAGAGATAGGAGCCTAACAGTAGGCTGTATCCGTTGCAGCGTAGACGAGAGAGAACACAGCGAGCGTGAGGTAGGAGCACAAGTTACTCGATGGAAATCGAGGGAACCTGTGTGTCAAAAAACTTCCATGAGACAGTATGCCTCCAGTCCGAGAAAAGACGAGAGTGGATTCGAGAGATAAAAGGAGAGAGGCTACAAGAGATCGCTGAGGGCACGAGTAGCACCCTTGCGTCTGGCCAGCCCATCAGCCGTGTCGTTCCCCGGGAGAAACGATTGTCCGGGGACCCATTGTAGCCTGATAAAACAGGAGGAGAGAGAGGACAGTTCCTGCCGGATCTTCCAGAGATTAAGGTAAAAGGAAAGATGGAGGAGAGGACATAACGAAAGTCCGATAGCAGGAGAGAAGAGAAGTGGCAGACTTGTTGGTGCTGCTGAGACCAGCAAAGAGCGTGCAGAATGGCGCAAGCTTTAGCGGAAATACTTGAGCATACTGAGCCTGCTGAAAAGAAAAGGGTGGCCTCAGTGCCACAAAGAGAGCAGTTGGCAAATACGCCAGAGCCGCCTTTGCCAAAAGAGAAAGGAACAGAGCCGTCTGTCTAGAGCAGTGCTCCGCTACCGGTGTGCCGCGAAACGATCCTAGGTGTGCCGCGGAATAATTATATTTTGAACCACCAAAGCAAACTAAAAAAAAAACTGAAAAGAGTTTATAGGGTTTCCCGATCTATTTCAGAATTGTACCGACCAATCTCAAGAAATCTTTTTTTTTCAAGTTTCGCTTATTAGCGGAAGGATTATTAACACCCTTAATTAATCTCCACATTTTTCTCGTATTGCAAAACTACCAACAGACCCGCACGTTGAACAACAGACTATTGTTGTAACAACCGAACCTTTTTCTTGAATGTATCTAGATTTCCCCGCATTCCTGATGATAAGGAGCGTTTTATTGCAAATTACGAATTATTCACTTTGTCTTTGAAGTATAAACATAAACAATTCTAGCTTTCGCTTTCGCTCGACGCATCCCGTTGTGCTAACCTCTGGCTAACCTCTGGAAACCGCTTTTGTTTGATTTCTCTTTTCGCGCAGCTGGAAGCTGATATTTCAACTAACTTTGCTTGTTTTTGAAGTGCGAAAAACCTTGAACAACGTTAGGAGTGAATAAAAGCCGCCAAAAAACACCAAGCCAAATAATTCAATATTTCAATGCGCTAGTAGCAATAAGCGGTTGTTTTGGCGAACATTGGCAACCGATCTATCAGGCAAGTGAAGTCGGAAGACAACTTTCCCGAACTAATTTCAGCCGGTCTCAGACCAGCGGGCAGGCGTTAATGTCAAATCCTGTTTTAGTTCGTTTTTCAGGATGATCATTATTAGCCCTTAGATAAGCTTGTTTCCGTGTATTTTGGAGCTACTGTGTAGTATTTTAGTAATAAAAAAATTGTTAAAAACTAAAATTAACAAGCAATGGATAGCAACAGGCAAGATATTGTGGATAGCCACAGAGCCAGAAACAGATAGTATACCCAAGGTTAATAACACAATCGGTGTTGCAAATAGAGAGAAACCTGTAAAGAGAAAGTACAATGCTGAATATATTCGGTATGGGTTCACTTGGTGTAATAACGAAGAGGCTCCAAAACCACAATGTGTAGTCTGTGGAGAACAGCTTGCAAATCATGCAATGGTTCCAAGTAAACTCATTCGCCATTTAAAAACAAAACATGCCAGTTATGCTAACAAGAATAAGGAATTCTTTCAGCGAATGTTAGGTCAAAACAAAAAACAGAAGCGCCTTTTGAAATCGTCATTCACAGTCTCAAAAAAAGCATTAGCAGCAAGCTATCACGTTGCCAAATTGATTGCACAACAGAAAAACCGCATGCCATTGGAGAGAAGCTGTTAAATCCAGCATGCCTAGAAATCGTTGGATTGATGCTCGGGAAAAAGGAAGTTGAAGAGATTAAAAAAGTGTCACTCTCCGCAGAGACTATTAAAAGGTGAATTGATGATATGTCCGGTGATATTTTTGAAACTTTAATTAATAAATTGAAAACATCTGGATATTTTTCTCTTAAAGTTGACGAAACCACGGATATTACTAAAAAAGCACAGCCATGTTGTGCGTTTTGTCGACAGCGATTCCATAAGAGAAGAGTATATATTTGTTTTGCGAAGAACTTCCAGAGCGAACTACTGGTCGGGAAATTTTTAGAGTTACCCTCGAATTTTTGCAGCCCATGGTATCGATAGGAATAACTGCCTCAACGTTTGCACAGATGGTGCTTCAACTATGGTGGGAGAAGGAAGAGGTTTTGCTGCATTGGTGAAACGTCAAAATCCAGCAATTGAAATTACCCATTGCTGCATACACAGGGAAGCCCTTATAATAAAAGTTTTACCAACGGAATTGTCAGATACGATGAACGACTGTATTCGTGTTGTAAACTTTATCAAAGCAAGACCTTGAATTCTCGTATTTTTTCTTTGCTTTGCGAAGAAATGGGATCACAACATCAGTCACTGCTATTTTACACTGCTGTGCGTTGGCTTTTACGTGGAAAAGTGCTCGCAAGGCTCTTCGAATTGAGGCATGAAATCAGTTCTTGTTAAGTCAGAACAGCCATGACCTGTATGCACTTTTTGAAAATGACCGTTGGGATTGCAAAAATTGTATACCTGGCCGATATATGTGAACACTTGAATGAACTCAATATTAAAATGCAAGGAAAAAATGAAAACATTTTGACATGTTCCGACAAGCTGAAAGGATTTAAGGAAAAATAGTACTCCGGAAAAATGAATTTATACGGGGATCACTGGAAATGTTTCCCAGAAGCAACCAAGTCAGTGCTGTTGACAAAGATTTGGCGTTAGATTTGTCTCAAAAGCATTTAGCTTTGTTACATCAAAAGTATGACCATTACGTTTTTGCAATTAACTCGGAACACAATGATTGGATCCGAAATCCTTTTTCCGATGATGCTGAAATTTCAACGCAAAAGTTATCATTGCCTGTGAAAGAAAACTTTCTTGAACTACGAAATGACAGAACACTGCGATTGAAATTCCGTGATATTCCACTCGATGAATTTTGGATAGCTGTTGGAAAAGAATATAAGCAAATTTCGAAAAAAGCTCTCGAAATTCTTTTCCAGTTCTGCACCACATATTTGTGTGAACAAAGTTTTTCGACGTTGGTGTTGATCAAAAATGACAAACGATCATGCTTGAAAGAAATTGATCAGGAACTTCGAGTTGCCCTTTCAAACATTGAGCCCAACATACAGCGATTGAGCTCGTTAAGACAAGCCCAAGTATCCCATTGATCTGCTGATAGAGTTGGTGTAGTTTCTATCAAACTTGACTCCAGTTACGATTAAATGAAAATCCCAATAACATTACAGTTGCTGAAAGCGAAAGTCAACCGGACCTCGGTCGCTTTCTGGTTCTATTCAAATAAGGTCTCTGTGCCTGCCCTCAAATCTGGCTTCAAATTAGCATGCAAAAATCCAGTGTATTATAAATCAACAAACTAATATGAAACTAGGCCTAAACAGCGGCTAAATACAGTCCGCTAGCCCGATCCGAGCTAGCAGGTCGACTTCCTAAAATAAAACACAAATCACAAATCAACTGAAAAAACAATGGCGGCTAACACTAATTCTTGCCTGGCGCGGGTAATACATTATATCCAACGTAATCTACCAGAGAGAGCTAATTACTGACCAAGTCGAAATTACAGCGCGAAAGAATGCTAACATTACGTGCTATTATATCAAAAAACTACTGTTACTATCTAAGCTACTAAAAAGATACACGAGGTCTAAATCTAAAAACCAGAAATCGTGCTTGATCATCCGATCTAACCTAAATAAACGAGTTGAAGACAATGGATATGACGTAATGTATCTAGGTCACAAAAAAAGAAAATGGAGAAAAAAGATACCGCGCCGAGTGCCGCGGGAAAGGCAAGAGAAGAGAATGCGGCTATCGCTTACAGTCCCCCCAAATTATGGAACGAGTCTAAGAGAGACATAATTTAACACAACAAAATGATAGCCGCGAAGAAATTAAAGAAATATTACACACATTAGGCCTATTACAATCTTCGCTATAAGCTCCGTTCATCGATTGATTGTTCATCTGGAGGTATTGAAGTCATCATTGTTGTTGACATCATCATCGGTATAGCAGTTATTGTCCGTTCTCGGTTCAGTAACAGGCTCGATGAGAACTAGTTTGCGGACATCTCGTTCTCGAATCCGACCATCAGACATGCGAACGGTTGCAGAGCGTACTTTCCCATCAGGACATTGCTTCAGGTCCACCACTAAAGCATATGGATGACGGCCAACTGGTGGGGTAGCAGGATCAATTAGAAGAACAAGATCGCCTTTCTGAAAGTTGCGTTCAACATTTCTCCATTTTTGGCGCTCTTGGAGAGAGTAGAGATAGCGGTTGGTCCATCTTTGCCACCATTCTTGAGCGAGACGGCGAGTGTATTGATGTCCACGGCGTAGCTTGTCTCGAATATTAGTAGTCTCGTTTGGAAGAAGATCACTGTCGGAGGGATCCAGGTATCCAGTAATTAAGTCAATCGGTCTTAGTGCCTTGACGTCATCTTGGTTGCCGACGAATTTTCCCATCGGTCTACAGTTCATTATATATTCAGCTTGGCGGCAAATGGTCATCAATTCAAAATCGGATGGTAGGCGCGCTTGATTATCAGCGCCCAAAATTCCTTCACAAACTTCTTTAAAGGCTCGGATTTGCCGCTCCACCGTTCCCTGATGGTGGGAGCTGGCAGGTGTTGAGAACTCCCAGGTAATTGCTGTGCTTGCAAGTGAGTCACGCAGTTTCATCGATTCCCAAGTCGTTTGGGCTGACTCGGGATTGAGAATATTGTTAGCTCCAATGAATGTCGTTGCACAGTCGCTGCGAATATGTTGCGTCTTGTTTGCTGTAAGGCAAAGAAATCGTTGTAAGCAGTTCAGAAACGATGTAGTGCTCAGAGATTCCACCAATTCGATGCGGACCGCTGATGTCGCATTGCATACGAACACACAAATCCATCTTTTCTCTTTGTTACGCCCTCGTTTGACTTCAAAGGGTCCGGTGTAATCGATAGACACTGAGCTGAAGACTGGTTGTTGTGACGTCACTCGATAATTTGGTAGAGGAGACATCAGCTGTTCAGCTCTGCTTTTACGTAACAGCTTGCAGGTAAAGCAGGAATTCAGATAGGTTCGCACTGTCCTTATTCCACCAATAGGTCTTACGCCCATGTCCGAGTTAAGCGAAGCTAGGACCCATTCAGCAGATCGGTGAGCGAGCTTTTCATGTCGCTCTAAAATAAGCAGTCTAGTAACATTGTGTTCGATAGGCAATAAGGCGGGATGCTTTGCTTCATCTGATAAGTCCGCGGAATAGTCTAACCTTCCACCAACCCGCAGAATTCCATCACAATCTACATACGGCACCAGACCTCTCAGAGAGATCATTGTCGCGTTTCGTTTTTCAGGTAATCGATCAAGAGCGTCTTCAAATGACATGTTCTCGTGTTGCATCAGGGCAATGAATTCGCCCAGTCCATCGTGCTGTGCAGCCCGTACAAGAATGCGCAGAGTGTTCTTCGGATTATCTACAAGTTCTTTTTGCTTCGTATTATTTTCTTGGGGGTCGGTTCCCTGTAGACGTCCTTTCCATCTATAGTAGCATTTGATTACCCTATTAAGGATTCGAAAAGCTTTTTGCATTTTATTTGTCTTGCTCAGTGTGTGCTCCATAAATCCAGTCTCGGCACAATTTGGCGGTTTGGACTGTGTCGCGCTCATGACCTCTGCAGTACATATCTTCTCGATTGTAGATAAATCGACTTCGTCAATTGCCGCAGGACAGCGAAGAAAGCAAGGTCCCCCCGTCCAGAGATCCCATTTCTCTTTATTATTGAGGCGACATCCCCTTGTAGCCACATCAGCAGGGTTCTGGTCCGTACCAGAGGGGCAAGTCGATATAGTGCAAGCGCCATCAGCACTTACTTTCCATTGTTCTTGTCCTCGTTCTGCTAGCATTGCAGGTTGGATAGCTGCAGCCACTTGGTTAGTTCCATTGTGGGAGTGAGTCTTTGCACTTAACCAAAATCGTCCAAGAGTAACATCGAGCGCATTGTGTAAGCCGATTGGCATCACAGACAGAGGCGAACATTTAAACAACGGAAAGAATAGATGCTTCCACGTCAAATCACTCCCAAGTATCATATCGATTCTCCTGGGTAGGGTGGAATCCTTTTCTTCTTCTAGGTACTGAGAAAATGGAAGCTTTTGGTCGATGAAGTGCGTATCATTCAGCATAAATGCGCTTTGGTTTGTTTCCTCAATCTCCAGGTCTTTGCGCATTACCTCACAGCTGATCAACGCGCCGTTAAACATTTTGTAGTGTTGAGAGCTGTCGGGCAACCATCCTCCGTGGAGCTGTTCTCCCAATTCACGGGAACACAGGGTTCGTGTAGCACCGGTATCGATGGCAGCATAGAAAGGAATTCTTCCACAGACATATCCAGTATGATCTCGCTTTATGGCCGTCAACAACATTAGTCCAATTTGCTCGGGCACTTCTTCCTGGTGACGAACCATCCCGACGGTGTCTGTGTGATCCCCCGTATTTTCATGACGTGTCATGTCCCTGATAGCAGGTTTGGTAGTTGCTGCGAACTTCACATTGCTCTTTTGCTGTAAATCGTCATCGTGCAGCAAGTCATGATGATTTCGCCCACACTTATCACAGGTGTGGCTTTCTTTACAGTTCCGGGTTCTATGGTTTTTTCCCAAGCAACTGAAACACAAACCACGTTCCTTGATAAATACCCATCGTTCACTAACCTTCATGCCAAGGAATTTTCTGCATTCAACTAAGGAGTGGGTGTTGACTTCCGGATGCAAGAGACATTCTTTCACACACTTTTCTTTCACTCCACGTTGCACGTAACAAGTGTCATCTGATCTCTCATTGGTCGCTACGTGAGGAGTTGAACAATTAACCTGGCGGGTATTGGCTGACCATGAAGGCTTAGGTTGTCTTAAAGTCCCAGGCTTTCCTACTTCCTCTATCTTCATTGTGTGCAGAGTGTCGATATACGCTATTTCCCTGGTGAGAAAGAGTATAAAATTTCCATACGTCCATTGATCGGGCGGTAAAAAGGATTCAAGCTTATCTCTTAGTTTATCACTCAGAGAGCTGTACAATGTACCCATCAGGTGCGGTTTTTGTAAAGCCGTACCCATGTTGAGCGAATCCGCAATCCCCTGTACATTACGCATGTCAGCACGCAGTTCTAGAAGCGCTTTCCGGTCGTGGTCCACAGATTTAGCTGGTCGTTTTATTTGTCGCATGGCGTCCTCCAAAATTACCTCTTTTCGACCGTAGACCTCTTCTAAGGTGTCCCATACTATGTCGCAAGCTCTCCCTGCATCAAAAACAGAAAATGCATTACGAATGTACCTTCTTGCCTGGCCAGTGACGGTTGTTTCGATCCACTTCAAAAGCAGGTCAGGTCGAGTTTTCCTCAGCTGACGGTGGCGTAATAGAAACCGATGCCGATATGCTGGATACTCTGAGGTGTCGTTTCCTGAGTAGCGTAATCCTCCAGCGGTTTCTTCCAACAGAGCTCTTTCGAGAGATAAGGGAATTACTTCAAGACCCATTTCATGTTCGACTTTTTGTCGTGAGTCGGTATGGCCTTGCTCTCGGTCACAAGTACGTTTTCTGATTGGATCTTCAGGCCGAAAATATGAAGAACCAGCTTCTGGTCGAGATGAGTCGATGTTCCTAGGGTCAGACCTATGCCTAAGAGCGGGCAATTGAATGCATGCCTCTTCGAGTTTGGGTTTCATGGCATGCTGCGCTGGCAATGCAGATTTCCTAAACCCTAAATGTTGCCCCCCTGGAGTCTTCTTGGCTGGAGGTCCCCCCGTGGACTTGCTATTTCCAGCAACAGCCAATTGTTGGTACGCGTCGTGCGCACGATTAAAATCGACGACATCGAGAATGCTGGTGGCATCCTCAGCAATGTTCTTGTATGCATCAATTTCTATCTGTTTCTTCAGCAAAGTGATTTCACCTCTTCTCTTTTTCAATTCTGCGTTATTTTTCTTTTCTTGAATGTCTACTTCTTTTTCCTGTAGAGTCAGCTCCATGAGCTGATTTTGGGCTTTTAGATTCCTTATTTCGTGTTGCTGTTCTTCAATAATTTGAAGAGACTTGGAGGAGTGCTTCGATCCCAACTGAGAGAGTGAATCGTGAAGTGTACTAGCCGTCCCACTTGTTCGGTCGTCAGGATCTTTCAACGCTCTGTTGTAGTAGCGCTTCAGCTTTTCCCTTTCGTCAAAAGGATAATTGGCAATTAAACCTTGAACTTTATCGCGTGCCAGCGACGTGGGGTTGCTCTCAATCCAGTCGTGTAGAGCAGCACTGTAGATGGTGTGTGCCTTCAACCCGTAATTCAAAGTGTCAGTGAGCACACTCTCTTCGATGTTATGTTGGGACAAGCTATATTCTTTCATCACTGATGTGATGAGCTTTAACTGCAAGGCACACCGCGACAGAGATCGGTGGTTCAGCAAACTTACTGACGTTGGGTCGTCTACCCAGTCCAATCGCACATCACTCAGGACATCTTCATCTGCTGCAGCTTCGTCAGGTTGGCACCCACCTCGTACCCCAAGGTTTTCAGTAACAACAGACTCAGAATGATGCTTCCGTACCTCGGAACTCTCCTGAATATTCTCCATTGCTCATAAACTTGTACCCCAAATTCGGCAAGGAAAAAATCAAAGCGATTGTCAGCTTGTTTGAACTCCAAAACTGGGCTACCACTCTAGCAGATTTTCATCAAAGTTGAGCACAGAAAATCATCAAATTCTTCTAGCTCGGATTGAAAGCGAAAGTCAACCGGACCTCGGTCGCTTTCTAATCCTATTCAAATAAGGTCTCTGTGCCTGCCCTCAAATCTGGCTTCAAATTAGCATGCAAAAATCCAGTGTATTATAAATCAACAAACTAATATGAAACTAGGCCTAAACAGCGGCTAAATACAGTCCGCTAGCCCGATCCGAGCTAGCAGGTCGACTTCCTAAAATAAAACACAAATCACAAATCAACTGAAAAAACAATGGCGGCTAACACTAATTCTTGCCTGGCGCGGGTAATACATTATATGCAACGTAATCTACCAGAGAGAGCTAATTACTGACCAAGTCGAAATTACAGCGCGAAAGAATGCTAACATTACGTGCTATTATATCAAAAAACTACTGTTACTATCTAAGCTACTAAAAAGATACACGAGGTCTAAATCTAAAAACCAGAAATCGTGCTTGATCATCCGATCTAACCTAAATAAACGAGTTGAAGACAATGGATATGACGTAATGTATCTAGGTCACAAAAAAAGAAAATGGAGAAAAAAGATACCGCGCCGAGTGCCGCGGGAAAGGCAAGAGAAGAGAATGCGGCTATCGCTTACAGTTGCTTTGATTAGTTTCGAATTCATCCTCATTTCCCAAAAAGCAACTGCTGTTGCACTTTGCTTGGTGACTAACCTGGTTTCCTTATTTAGTTTGATTGTTACTTGTTTAAATTCACCAAGCAACGAATATTATCGCAAAGTACCGGTATCTTATCCAAGGGTACAGCAGCGCAACTTGGGTGAGTGTTGAAACAAGAACTAATAATTGCTATTGCCGTTAACAACACACCAATCCATCCGACATAGAGCAGGTGCATTTTTATTTTCAAACTCGATATTTTCAGTCAACAAATAAAAAGCCTCAGTTTGGGTATACGTATAACACATTTCCTGAGGAATATGTGGTTGTTTACTAGTAGGTTTCGGAGCATGAAAAGTTGCAGTTGATTCGCTCTGCATGGGATAAAATTTACCTTTTGAGTCTAAAATAATTAATACAGTGGATTTGATGTGTAAATTTTCTGCGCTTTTTGCTGAGGTGTGTCGCGAAAATTTGGACAGGGTTTTAGTGTGCCGTGAGTAAGAAAAGGTTGCGGAGCACTGATATAGAGCACCAGATCGTAAGGAAGGCATTCAGTGTCAGAGAAGTAAAGAGAGCAGCAGCAGAGGAAAGAGAAAACAGAGGAATATTCCTCTGGAGAAGAACAGTGACCGTCAAAGTACAAGGCAGAGTCATCCCAGCGAGCTTTCTGAAAATTCAAGGAAAAGAGACATTCGTTGGGACGAAAGAACAAAGAAAGAGGGACAGTTAGTAGAATTGGCAGGCGATCATAACCCAGGTCCTGAAGCACCTCCTAGGAGCAAGATAGGGCAAGAGAAGAGGGAGCAAAGGAGATGGAAGGGGAGGAGCGACTGCCAGAGGAGCGATGGAGAAGAGTAGATATATCAGAGTCATTGAGGGGAGGAGATAATCCAATTCAATACTTTCTCTCCACGGGGATCGGAATAACTTTTGAGTCCCTGAGGGGGTGATGGCAATCGAAATCCCCCACAATAAAGAGATTTGTGGAGGAGGGAAAAGTGGAGGGAGAAAAGGAATTGGTTCTGCTTTCCGTCGGAGAAGAGTGAATAGGAGGAGCATAACCATTGAGAAATAAGAGCGAGGAGGAATCGTTTGGAGAAATGTTGATTCCTACATAATCAGAGTTGAAGAGAAAAATACCAGAGCGGGAGTGAATGCCATCAGATCGCAAAGCAGAGGATCCAGGATTGGAAAAGAGGAAAAATTAAGGTTATATTCCCGGATAGAAATAAGATGAACGGGATGAGACGAAATAAAGTGTAACAGCTCAGTGTTCCTAACTCGGAGACCTCCAGCATTCCATTGAAGAAACCTGAGAAAGTCAGGGAGGAGAAGAGAAAGCAGGAGGTGTAGAGAAACAGCCAGGAGCATGAGACGGTGATTAGGGTGCAGAGGGAGAATATACAAAGTGAGCGGAAGGAGGATAAGAGGTTTGAAGGCGAAAATGGGGCGGGAGTGCTGCTTTAGCAGAGGGGGCCAGATGGCGCAGATTGAGCAGTGGAGGTATACCAGCTGGAGGAGTCCGAGGAGGAAGTCACAGTGCTGGTAGGTGTGGAATCTCCAGAAGAATCAGGGAAGCAGCAGGGAAAGCAGTTCCAGGAGTGAGAGCTGCCGAGAGTTCTGAATCTATAAAAGGAGAGTAGTGAGCATTTTAAATGAACCCATTTGGAGCAGGTGAAGCATTGCACTGACCTACCCCGCCAGGTCACATTTCCAGCGCACACTGAGCAGGGAAAGACGGGCAAGGGTTAGGATGAACGTTGCCGCTCATCAGGAGAAGTGGAAGAATGAGAAGACGGGCAAGAGAAAGGTAGGAGAAGAAAGAAGACAGACGACCGATTTTAAAGAGGCTGTGTGCTGGCGTTCTGCGGTCGTTCAGGGGGCAGCACGCCAAAAAAATGGTTTGTTTGAAGGGAGTGCCCGGGAAAACTGGGATCCTCGGAAAGGCCAACAGCCATTTCGAATCAACCCAAACTGGGTCGGGGACCGCACCACCACGTTGAGGCGGTTGTTGATTGGTGCAGTTCAATTTTGCTCGCTTTATATACTGTATATACGACAGAAATTTTGCACTTTACTATTCAGAAAGATCGGAGTCAATACGTGTTTTGGGAACGAACAAAAGGTCTGTATTGATGATTAGAGTTGAAGTTAACTCAAAGTCAGAGTTAGTTGAGGATAGAGAGGAAAAATTCGCGCTATATCGTGTAATTTGTTGTTGTGACGACAGGTTATGGTTGAGAGCTGTAATTTTTTTTTTTTGCCTTATTTATCCTCAATTCACGAGAAAGCGAGTTGTATAGCTATATTTTGGACGGGACGTCCGCACTCGCTTGGGAGTTGCCATTTCTAAGCTGTCTGGGCCACCTGTCTTCCACATAAAGGTGGAGGAATCCCATTAAGTGCCTTGCGCAAGGTCACAACAAGCGAACTTGCCGGCTTGTTTTCCACAACCTCCCCTAAATGCCGAGCGCCAAGCAGGAAAGCTGTGAATACCCTTTTTTTTTATATCTTTTGGTATGCAAGGTGAATAAACCCCAGGTCTACCGACTGCGAAGCGGACGCTCTACGCCATCGCGTCGTATGTGGTCATACGGTTTAGATCTGAGAAACATTAAGTTAACTGTTGTAAAAGTAGTTGTAAGTAGTGAAGGAACTTGTAATAACTGTCTATTTGTTGAAGTGTTTAATTATTTTTTGAAGTGTAGTAACGAAATATTTGATTTTCTTGCAAGCAATTCGTGATTTCTAAATGTTAGTTAGTGGGGATTCCGTGACAAACGCGAAACTACATTAGCGGTTCCGCAATGACAAAAAGCTTGAAAAGCACTGTTCTACATTTAACACGAGTTCTAATATCTAAGAAAAAAAAACACAGAGTAGTTCGGAACAATAAGCTTAAGCGAAGTAGGTAAAGTAATAGCAATATATGCGACGGTACAGTGGTTAGAGCATCCACATTGTAGTCGGTAGACCTGGGGTTCATTCCCTAAGTCGAGTCATACCAAAAGACTTTAAAAAATGGTATTCACAGCTTCCCTGCTTGGCGCTCAGCATAAAAAAAGGATAGTGTGGAGAACAAGCCGGCAAGCTTGCTTGTTGTGTCCTTGGGCAAGGCACTTAACGGGACGCCCCCACCTTCATGTGGCAGACAGGTGGCCCATCCGTACTTCACCGGATTACAATTGTGAAGTTGCTAACCCTGCATGTTGTAAAAGACGACTCTTGGGTACCCACCAGTGGCAGTCCGCCTTGTTGATGGTTGGGCTACCAGTCACTCAAGAACTGGTTGGGCTGCCATCTTTCCCCTCGCCTAATATCAATTAGGTTGACGGCATGAACCTGAATTACCGTCCATACCGTACCTCCATCCCAAGGAAGAGGAGGGGTAAACACACACACACACACACACACACACACACACAAGTAGGTAAAGTGATAGCAATATATGGAGGCTTTTGTCTCCTCAAAATGATAAAGTATAGGAGAAGGCAGGCTACAGACCCACAAAAGCTAAAAAAATTGCCAACAATGGTTTTCTCGTTTTTTGTTAGTGGAAGCGGTTGACGAAATAGCCGCTTCCACATCCCTGGATAGCAAACGACCACGTGACAACCACCTTACTTTGGTGTGATACAAAAGCACGGTCCCACTTCCTCAAGTCGGTGATTCAGAGCACGACCACAAATCATGTTCACGACTTTCAAACAAATTTCCAAAGTTTTCCTCAGGTCTTGGAAGCAATATTTTTGCTGGAAGAGCGTGTCGATGAAGAAAGCAGTGGGTAAACTTCAGGTCTGGAATTTCTTTTCTTACCAATGCAGCAAACTCTGAACGGTTTCCCAGCATGGCTGATGCTCCATCAGAGCAGAGCAAACCAATCCTGCCAATGTCAAGTTGGTATTTAGTGAAGATTTCTTTTATCATATGAAATACGTCTTGCGATGTAGTTTTCAGTGATTGACAGAACAAAAAACTTTTTTCAACTTCCTTGCTCTTCACGTACCGAACTACTACTACTACTAGCTGACAACAGTTTGACACGTCAGTCAACTCATTCACTTGCAGAGAAATCTTTACTGGACTGGCCTTGATGTCAGCAACAATTTGCTTCAGAATATTTTCACTCATGTCAATAATTCGGCTGTGAATAATATCAATGGATAAAGACACTTGTTGCAGTGTTTTTGCATCTTCCTTGCCAAGAGCAACATCTGCCATTTTAAGAACACATGGCTTGATTAATTCCTCGCCAACTGTATGGGGCTTCTTTGATTTAGCAACAAGGTATGCAACTTGATAAGTAATGGTTTCTGCAATGGTGAAAGTCCGTACATAGGCAATGTGCCGGCACGATCAAATTTATCTTTTTTGACTCGTAATGTCTCAATGTCATTCCCTGCATCCCTGCCGCCATGTCTGTTCTTGAAATGCTTATCGAGCTTTGATGGTTTCAAATTCGCATTTGAGAACATGGTGCTGCTCAGGATACAGTATGGAAGCTGTACCATCTTTCTCGGTAGTACAGGTAAAGCCATACTGAACATAGTAATCATTCCAAATTCGTTTTTTCAACATGTTGAAGACAAACTATTAAATTTTTAAAAACAAGTAATTTGCTTACTATTACTACGTAACAATCACCTAACAAAAACAATGTTAACCCTAGGATGAATAATGGTTATTTACCACTTACAATGCGGAATGTAAATCAAAAATTACCCGCATTGGCCTTAATGATGCGGATATTGTGCTAAAAATGTTTGTAAATCAATATTGTTAAAAATTTTCATGCTTTGGTAACGAATGTCATACAAACTATGCGTAAACATAATTACAAAATAATGATTTTTCGCTGCCGCCAGAACAATACTTTTAACTTTCTTAACGGATATAAATGCAATAAAGCATTCATATAACTAACCTTAATGATTCAGCGCTTACGCACCCCCTACAAACAGATCTCGCACACCCTAGGGGTGTGACCACCCCTGGTTAAGAACCCCTGCTTTAGAGGTTAAAACGACGTCATAACTATTGTGTGTAGATATTGTTTTCTGCATTTCCTAACAAAATACTGGCAGTAGAAACGCGGTCAAACTTTAATTGGGAGACAATAATGTGGTGCTTCCGATAACAAGATTCTGCAACAATTTTAGTTTTATAGAGGAAGCAAGAAGCAATTCGTTTTTTAAGCATCTATTTTCTTTTTCTTCGTCATAATGTTTATTTACATGATAATGCTGTCTACTTGGATTTTGGTGAAATCAGCATAAGACAGCAGTTATACTTCTCACCAGGGTTGACAAATTGGTCTACTTTTTGCAAGCATTTGCGCTGAAATTTTGCTTCAGGCTCAAAAAAATGAAAAACCGCTCAGCTGGGTCGCCTTTTATCTACTTTGTGAACGCGTTTAGTTTTTAAATATTTTGTAGTTAGAAATTAAATATTCCCCCACAGTTTCATGTTATTCTTTGAAACTTTTTTCAAAATACTTGAATAGAATGGTTTCAACAATAATCGCTCCAGGTTTTTTTATTCATCTAAGACTTATTTTCATAAAAAAGTTCGAAAAATTTTTGGATCTGTTCTGTGCTATTATTTTGAGGTCATGCATTTGTCAGGTCAAGCTCTCTTTCATCGGCTGGTTATACAGGAAAAATTTTGATGGAGGAAATAGTTTGGGATGGCCTACTTGTGACCTAGTGATATTTTCAGTTGGTCAAATTAATTTTGTCAGAAGCAGAATACATTGGTAGGCCTATGTGTCGTAAGCTTGTTGGTTTATAATCTGCATTTTTGTGGCAAAAGTAGCCATCATAAGTGAAGGAAAAGTTTATGTGTTTTTTCGAGTCTTTCAACACTTACGAATAACACTAGAACATGCAGGAAAAAGAAATCATCTTAGGCATAGACAAATGTCATCCCGGACGATTTGTGGATCGACGCTTTATGTTTGGAATTAGAGTTAGGGTTAGTTCTGTGATATACTCGTAACTATTGCTCCGAAAAATTATTGAGGTATTATCAAAATGCTTCCCAACTTTTGATTTAGAGCTCGTCTAGAAGTTCATACTTTATGATTTTTTCTAATGTTTTAACCTAAATTTTGAGTTGGGCAAAGCATCAAAAAATAACCAATGCCTTTGTAAACTTTTAAAACTGGTTGATGAAAAAAATGGCAGTAATTTACAAGACTATATTTTTTGGAAATGTTTTGCCTTGAAATGTTGGAATGTTAAATCAAAACAATTTGATTGAAAAAGTTTGGCCAAAATTATCATAACCAACATTCAAGCTAATCGACCTTTTTTCTAATTTTTTATTAAAACTCGTCCTCGGTTGAATGAATCCGCTTCGGGATGCAGTTGATTTATTGGCAGCATAAATTTTTGTATTCTCAACAAAATATAAATTTCCAACAAAAATTGCAAAAAGCATCTTTAATTTTTTATTTCAGAAATTCAGTCGAAACATACGTAATTCAAAATAGCTCAGTATGAGAATCATGTTGAAGACAATTATGGAGTGTGGACATTGCCTTATATCTTTTGGCTGCTGTTGTCGTCAGATGATGGGTATACCATTGCTCTTGCGGCAAGCCTCATCCGATATTTATCCATGGTACGTATTATTCTGTAGTTGCTTCTTAAATAGCCCTGAATCAATGGCGTTTTTCAGCAGTTTTGGGGAGAAAACTATCAGTTTGTCTTAAGAGCTTGGATATTGAGATACTTAGCATTACAGAGTTAAGTGTATTTTTGTGGCCAGTGTCAGGCCGCACATGCGTAATTTCGTCTTTGGAAATGATCACTTCCACAAAAAAATGAGGTCTTCACAAACGATTGAGATGAACAATCTAGCAGTTCCAGCTTTGTGAAGTGTGATCTCCAAAAATAAATTTTCACCTTGCATTTGGATGGATGATGCGCCGTGCAAACTCAGACTTACTTGAGTAGCGGCTCTTTCAACAATGGCCTCTTATTGTTTTTGTCTCTTTTGTGCAGCAAGTTTGGCCACCCCTGGTCTAGATAACTATTGAAAACAAGATTAATACATTGGATTATTCTGTTGATGGGAAACCTTTCCATAGTTCAACCAAGCTTGCATGGCTCCAAAAGAAATAGCGCCTATTTTTTGGAAATTGTTATTTAACATTTAGTAAAAAAACCAAAAAAAATTGTCAAAGAAGTCAACGTAAGTTGGCGTGGCTGGACCAGTAATTGCTACGTTAAAAAGAGTTAGGAATTGACAAAAAGAATTATGAAGAGCGGTTGATTACTTTTATGAAGAATTTTTTTGACAGCTACGCGAAATTACATTTTATTTGATCTTGCTCAATCAGTTCGACTAAAATTTTTCATCTTTTCATTTCCCAAATTTCGCATCCTGAATTGAAAATTTTCGGAAAAACAAAATCCTTTTTTCTCCAAATTTAAAAACGAAGTTCCCAAATTTGACTTCACCTCAAATATTTCCAAAAATATCACTTGTTGGCTGGCCATGACCTAATACCGATTTCACTTCAAATACCTTGGGCGTGCAAGAGAACACATGCACTGTTATTGGATTGGATCGCTTTGTCAGCAAGCAGTCTCACATTTTTACCAAATGTTGTGTTTAAAATAACATTTTTCTCTGCTGACTGGAGCTATTCTATGTTGTTTTATGATGTTTTCTGGATCAGATTTTACACAAAAATTCTTTCTTTGACCTAGTCATTACTTCGAGTTGTATTGACAATAAGCTATTGCTGTGATAACAAAAACCAAGGATTAACAGGAAGGATGGAGGTTAAGAAATGTGATTTCGCTGAACAAAATCCCTGTGAAGAGAGTGTTACAGTAAATGCTTTTTTTCGTCAGAGAACGTTTCTATTCGCAAGGTCTGATATTTTTCTACTTGATTCTTCCTTGCAGAGCCGTCTTTAGAAAATAAGTTGGGAAGGATTTTGAAAGAACACAGTAAAAAAGAATTGCAAGTACATGCAGATTTTGATTTCTAATAAAATTGCCTTGACGCATCTCCTCGTACTTTGCTAGTGCCGTAAACCTCATCGAAACATCGAGTCATAAAGAAGACGGCGCTTTAAATCACATTGGTTAACTGATACCGACTTTGAGTAACATTGCTTCGATAAAGCGAAAGAAACTTGAGCCGAAAGGCGATTGGCTACTATCTATCAATTCATTTTTTCAGGATCACTCTCGGTGAATTGCTTAAATTATGTCGTATCGACGGCTTGTGCCCAAATAAACATTTATGAAGAGTGCAAGGAGACACACTGACTGCTTTGAGGTAAATTTAAATTTGTTGCAACAGTCAAATGGGCTTATAGAATGGCCAAAACTGTATGAAATGGCCTAAAAGGCTTGTTGTGTTAAATAGTATTGTCGTGAATAATTGTCGATTGTTTGTTTATAAATCGTAAAGCTGACCCTATTCTAGCCTAGGGATACTGCAAACAAAGGAAGTGTCTGGAAAAAAGCAAGGGATTGGGCACGGTACGTTAAAGTTTTGAAGAAGAGTGCGGTACGAAATTACGTATGGTGTTTTTTGGCATACTACGGTACGGTACGGTACGGAAATACGGAATTATTTTTCTGTGCCGTACCGTACTTTTTCCAGGAGGCCCAATTTACAGTCACCCAAAAACTTGGTTTTTCAAATCAAAAGTCTCACAAAATTCCAACTTCACAGCTGAAACGAAAATTGCATTATTATTGCGTAAAAAAGCACTGTGCTATAATATTAAAAGTAATTAAAGTTTTCAGTTGTTTGATGAAACGAATTTTGTGGCAAATCCAAACAGCTAAACCTTGCTTAAGTACTTTTTTTATGATGCGTCATATGACAGGGAAGGGAGATTTAGAAAAACGTGTGATAGAAGTGGGGAAAATTCACGTTACCTGGCAGTTAAAAGTCGCGAGGAAAAATACAGCGGATATAGCCAATGCTTTTTTACTTAATTTCCTTTCTAAAAATTGTACTTTTAATTTCAGAAGGGTACAACAGCTATGTCTAGGCTTATACTGCGGCTCAGCACTATACTCGCCAGGGGTTCTCAAAAATGAAACAATAGCTGCGAAAAGTCGAAAAATATGTAATAGTTCATGTGCGTATGTACAAATAAATCAATTACTTCAACGCCATTTCACCACTTTGAGATTGTGCTACCATGCGCTCAATGGCATGCAATCAGGTTAAGTTTCTAAGTACGCCAATGCCGGAAATAGGGAAAGCAAGACGCTGTCAGAGACTAGAAAAATTTTAGGACAAGATAGTAGCTATGCGTCATTCGAAAAATTTTATCTTCCATTTTGAAAATAAGAATCCACTATGTCAAAAAAAACATTAAGTTTTGATTGCTATTTTCACAATTACCTATTGGGTGAAGCCGGTGTAGCCGCAGAACTGATGTTCTTTTCTCCGACGTTGGTGATGGGGGCTTTGAGGGTGACACTGGCAAAGTCGGCTAGTGTAGTCACAAAGCAGTGATTCGACCTACTTGGAAACTTTTTATGATCGGAAGGTGTGAGGCATGCCCAGTTATCGGGCACCTGTTTTGTTGAACATGTGGTTCTAAATCTAATATATAAAGAGCAATTCTGTTGGTGTGTCTGTCTGTTTTAACTCCTCTGAAACTGCTATAAGTACAAGCATCAAACTTGGCACGATTGATCACCACCCCGTGGTGAGTGACATAAGGATATTTGTGACGTCATCATCGCGTCATAACCAAAAACAAATTTTTTAGAACTTGCATGACTTGACAGAGGACAACCGCTTTTTGCTCAAATGAAAACCAGCTTCGGACTTACCACATTTCAAAAACTTTCATTTGTTTGGGGTCTAAAATGACGTTACAATCAACGATTCATTGAACAATCTGTTTTTTGTTCTTCCTCAAAAAGTATTTATCGCACAAACGTGATTAAAGGTTCTTTTAGGAGATATTAATAAGGTGCCTTCCATAAAAACAACTTTACAACAATTAATGTTTATTTGATTATGCCACGAGCACTTCTTCATTTTAGCACTGCCAGCCACCTAAGCATTTTTTCTTCTTCATTTCGCTTGCACGCTTAAACTGGGTCTATGACGTCATAACATGTCTGGTACGATTAACACAAATCTTCGCTACCGAAGATCATACTATCAAGATGTTTTCAAAAATTGCAACCTGTTTGCAAAATCAGTTTATTATAAAACTGATTTGTGACCTCATTTCTCAACTGATTTTCAAACTTTTTTCAACAGATTAAAGGTTATTTTAAGGCGAGTCCGATAGTGTACAGGGTGGGCCAATAAAATGTTACCACTTTTCAATCATACCCAAGTTTTCAAATGTGAATTTATTCAAAATTTTTATTCAAAGATTTGTGATAAGAAACATTAAACCAACATTTAATATCAATAAATTTGTAAAATCTGAACTCTGTAGGGAAAGAAATAAAGATCTGTGTTCAGTATGCGTCTGAGAGTGGTCCTTGAGAGAGCAGTCTCCCTCTGACAAACATCTGGTCGATTTTCTTGGTGATTCCTCCAGACGCTGTCTCACGATCTCTGTGTTAATGGCTGTTCTCGCAGACCTTGGCCTACCACTATGTCCTTTATTCGCTTTGGTCGCATATCCTGTTTTCCTGAATTTTCGAAGAAGATGTCTGATTGTGAGTATACATGGAGGATTTCTTTCCGGAACGTCAATGACGAATCGTCACTGAGTCTGGGTTACCAATTTTAATTCAAAATATGCTTCCACGATCTTTACTCTCTCCTTCACAGTATATTGTTTTCGATCCATTGGTGTGAGAATTCAACATTTTGTTGTTAGTATTTTTGAGAATAAAAAAAATCTATTTTGGAAATAGCAAGGATTCAAAAAGTGGTAACATTTTATTGGCCCACCCTGTATAATATGTTCAATTAATATTAGTTTTTATACTGAAAAAACTAAACTTTGATACCAGTGGTGTAACTTTTTACCTCTCCCAAAAGTGGTGAGCTCAGTAAAAACAGATGACTTTAATGCAAAAACGTTTTAATAAAGTACTAACAATTACTATTCTTCGAAACCTTAGGAAATTTCCTTTCCAGCAATGTGTGACTCCAATTACTTGAGGCTGAGGATTAATTTGTAGTGGCTGATCAAAACTTGGTTGCCATACTTCATTTTTCATTTTTAGTTGTACTATTATCCTATTGGAGCAAACAAACTTGCAATTGTTTCACAAAGTTAGTTCTTTGGTACATTTTGACTACTTTTCCTCACAAGCATGGCTCTTTTGCATTGTCTGTTGACGTTTTCAAAAAGATCCATCAAAAACTGAAGCCTCCAAAGTTCAAATATTTATGAAACGTAGTCTACCGGTTAAAAACATACAAAATGTAGTGCCTACAGTTCACAAAATTGCAATTTCTAGAAAAACTAAGTTCTTTGGTACAGTTTGTCTATTCTTTCTCGATAGCATGGATCTTTGGCATTATCAATGAAATTATTCAAAAGACTCAATGTCTACAAATCATAATAAGCAGCCTACTCCAAGCAAAACTCTTGGTGATCACCCAAGAAAAAAGATGCTTCATTTTGGGTTAGTTTGCTCTTTGCATGGCGGCGTTTATGCCAGGGCCGAGGAACATGCACGCAGTGAGAAACGTTGGTTCATATTAATTCGCCTACAGTGACGAAGAAATGGTAAGTACCGGTAGCAATCCTAATAATAATGGCTCAAAATGCATTGTGAGGTAATAATGATCAATGACATCGCAATGCTTGCCACTATTTAGTGGAAACAGCAGTAAGCAGCAAAATTATCCATCATCATTTTGATAGCAAATACAAATGATAAAACCCATTACTGATATTTGTAATTGCAAGGATTAGCCTATCGGTATAAAACACTAATCTTCATTTAAAAGTAAAGAGGTCTGGATTAGGGGCAAAGCCGAATGTAATAAAATCGAAAATTCAAGAAAAGATCAAAAGTAAACAATAATAGCATCAATTTGTAACATTGGATTAAGAAGGAATGTTTTTGTTTGAAAAGAGCGTAATAGGCACCTATTGCAAAAGGTTTATATAACTTGAAGGAAAGCCACAGCCCCTTTTCATGCTATGACCGAATTAAAGCAAACAGCGCAGGTAAAAATCTTAATATCACCAATATTAATGCAAAGACGGGTCCACCAAACCGTCGAACATGCCTACCACCAAACAGCTCATTTCTTTATGAATCAAAACGACCACCATTTGGGCGACGTCATCAATTTTGACTATGATTCACTCCCCTTCCCCCTTACAATTTTAAATATTACAAATATTAGTTTGTGTTATCATTCTTTCTTTTTGAATACTTCCAGTCTTGATTAATAAACCAACATGATCACCATTACATGTACAGAAACTATGGCTTACCGTATATCTACTAAAACATTTTGTTGTGGCTCAAACAAATGTTTGTACGGTGAAGCTGACGCAGCTGCATCAATTGATACGTTTTAAATCGGCGCAGGTGATAGTCTAGCCTACCGGGGTAAAATCGCACCATACTTAAGAAGAAATATTTTTCTATTTTGCTTGGTAATAGCTTTACAGAGCTACCGGGATCAAACCTGAATATTTAGGAAAAGCAAGAACTTATTTAACTTCTAGAAAATTTCGGAAAAGCAAGAACTTATTTAACTTCTATGAGCATACTTAAGCAAGGAAAACCAAATATAAATCATAATGCGTAGCCAGCAGGAACTTAAGAAAGTTTGAAGCAAAATTGAAATTAACGTCACTGTGTTAAATCGCACCACATATATGATATTATTGGTATTTTGCTTTATAATAGCTTTATAGAGCTACCAGGGTCAAACCAAACATTTGAGGAAAAGCAAGGACACTTTAAACTCCCCAGGGCACGTCAAGCAGATAGAAAAGAACATGCTACATAATGTGTAGCCAGCGAGAAATTGAGAAAGTTTAAGGGGAAATAAAAAGAAAACAGCGTCATTGTGTGAAATCGCACCACTCGAAAGACATTTTTGCCCTTTTGTGTTAGAATAGCTTAATATTAGAAATGTAATCCCTACTTCCAAACAACGGGAAACGCATAGCTCCCTTGGGTTCGTGTCAGCAATGAACAGAGCACATAGACTAAAGGCATAGCTAAGATCTTGAAATGAGATATTCTATTAGGAGAAGGAGCACAAAAAGTCGTGAACATCTTTTGTGCACAAAATACATAAACTTTTGGTAACTCTTCAAACAAGAACCTGATAGGTAAAGCCGGCTTGGCCGGTTGAACGGACACTCTCAATCCCGACGTTACTGACAGGGTCTCTGCTGGTGACGCCGTCGTATACACTATAAAGCAAAGATTTTTTCTTATGCTGATATGCTGCCTGTTATGGCATTTATGACGTTTATGTCTATATTCTACATCATTGTAACAAAATCTCAAGTTTAAAAAAAAATCAACACAAAACCATAATTATAACAATTTGTAAAACTGGATATAGAGAGAACAATAGCCGCTTTTGTCGCTATGCCGGAAACAAGACCAATAGCGCTGACAAACTAGGAACTTAATACCACAAATATCTTTTTTTGAAACTTGCTACTCTGTCACGCGCTATATGTAACATTGCAAGATTTCCTTGATGTGTCAAAGAGTTCATTTGGAAAAAATCAGCCAGGTAAACAATTTTCAAAAGAAAACTACTATCCTGCAATTTCTCGTGCAGTTCCTTTCCTTTCATATTGTTTTCTTTGTGAAGTAAAATGGCTACTTCCTCTCGAAGCTCGAGCAAACGATTCAAGACCCTACCACGCGCAAATCACATTACTTCTGTGTGAAGAAAAAGAACTGTAAATTTGGCACCCATTTCTTCACACAGCGCTTCGAATATTCTTGACGACATTTCGTTTCCATGGATATAGTTTACAATTTTCACTACATCTGCAAGCACTTCTCGAAGGCAAGAAGAGTGTGCCTTTATTGCCAAAGCATGACGATGAATCCGGCAGCGGATAAATGACACATGAGGCGCATAATCTTTAATCGTTTTCAGCATTTTTTAACCAAAGCATAATAGGCTTTTTAACCAAAGCATAATAGGCTTTGAAACCAGATTTACTTCCAATCAGGGAAGAGGCACCATCTGTGCACACACCAACAAGCCAGTCCCAATTAAGTTCATGCTTGCTAAAAAAACTTCCACGATCTTGAATACATTTTGTCCTATAGTGGTAGTGGGTAGTAATTTTGAAAACAAGCATTCTTCTTTCATAATTTTTCCATCGAAATAACAAGCGAAAACTAGTAGTTGAGAACACGCAGCAACATCAGTTGATTCGTACAGCTGCAGTTAAAACACTGGACTCTTACTTACAGTGGCCATTACTTGCAGCAGAATATCTTCACTCAATTCAGCGATCCATCTTCTGGTAGTATCATTCGAAAGAGATATTGACCTCGCTTTCTTGGCTTGCTGCTCTCCAAGTACTAAATGAATAAACTGCTTCAACAAGACACAGTTTAACTAATTACTCATCTATTGTATGAGGATTCTTAGCCTGGGGTATGCATAACGCAAAACAACACGATGCTTTCAGTACTGCATTTTTTACGAGCCCACATACCTGTAGAATCAATGCCACTGTCTTTAAGAGAGACTGCTTTTTATTCGAAATGCTCAGCACTTTTCCCCATGAGGTCGTTGTGACAAGACTCTAAGTGTTGCTTCTGCTTGCTAGATTTCATGTTTTCCTAAGTTAAAAACTTCGCGCAGATAGCACATTGCGGCTTTACGACACATTTTGATTCATAAATGTGAAGCCAAACTTAGGGAAGATTTTGTTGTACGTGCGCTTCTTCCAGACATTTTTCACAATTCTTGTTTGCAGTACCGCAAGGCTAGAATAGAGTTAACCTTAAGATATATAAACAAGCAATGGACAAATATTCGCGACAACGCTGTTAAACGCAACAAGCCATATAGCACCTTCTTGATTGCAAAGTAATAAATATGTCTCGTAAAGAACACCCTAACCCAACTAATGTCAAAAACTCTCATTGGGGGTTAAGCTTGTTGTAACTTACGTCATCCCACTTACCAGTACTTAAATTTCCTCCACAAAATAGTCAAATTCTCTTTTGGGGTAATTACTCCCACGTTAACAATTATCGGTTAAGAGAATACCTAAAGAAAATCAAATAAAGTGAAATGATGAGAACTTATTAAACTCATCAAGCACAAGAAAAACAGATAGTTTGGGAGTCTGCAAACTGGCTTTACCTCTTCGAGATAACTGACACTCAAACCTGTGATTTCAATAAGCTCAAGTGATAATTGATTCTAAAACGTGACAGTTTCTGTTTTGCTTGGGCATGCTCTATGCAATGTAACGCTTTGGGTGGTCAATTAGCAGTCTTTCGACGACATGGCTTGCATTCAATCTAATGACTATTGTCTATGGTTCCAAGCTGTCGAGGTTGGAACGAAAGGTGAGTTTAGGACTTCAGTTTTTATTGTGTATTGCAGGGGTCACCAACCACATGCTCGGGTGCGCCAGATCGCCAGCGAAAACGACATGAGCTGCCCGCTATCCTGTTTCAAAATTATCTCAAAATGTTTTCGAAAGTCGGTCGTAGATCACCAAAGGAAAAGAATGGTTCCCCAATTATGTTTAGAGAAGCGTAAATTTTAGGCCCAGGAACTTCTTAAATCGTTGATTAGCCACATGACTTCCAAAAAAAGAAAAGTCTTCCACCCCGATTCCGATTGGAGATGTGTAAAGTTTTTGTCCAAAAATTTTTTACATCGTTTTTCATATACGAGCACTCAAAAAATGACCTTCGTTGTTGCTTTAGAACAGAAATACCAATGGCATCAAACTGATAGACTTTGTCATAATCAAAGCAGCCCCAGTTTCAAAAAAGTTGGTGACCCCTGGTGTATTGTATCAAATATCTCACATCACACATCACCAAGCAACTCGAAAATGAGTGCCGAGTTTTACAAGCGACTAACATGGCAAATGAAATTGTAAATGAAAAAAAAATTTAAATGAAAGCAAAAAGAAATGGCAAAGAAATTATAAATGATTGATGATAGATGTAATTTGTAGATGAAATTGTAGATGTTTAAGAAATTGTAAATGTAAATGAAAGCAAATGCATATTTAATCTAGGCGATGGCATGGTGGCTTGAGCGTTTGCAGTCGGTAGAACTGGGGTTCATTCGTTTGTCGAGTCATACCAAAGGATTTTAAATAATGGTATACATAGCTTCTTGCTTGGCGCTCGACATCTAAGAGATGTTGTGGAGAACAAGCCGGCAAGTTCGCTTGTTGTGTCCTTGGGCAAGGCACTTAACGGGACGCCCCACCTTTATGTGGAAGACAGGTGTCCCAGACAGCTCGGAAATAGCAACTCCCAAGCGAGTGCGAACATACCGTCCAAAAGATGGCGATACAACTCGCTTTCTCGTGAATGGAGGATAAATATGGCAAACAAAAAAAATGTGTTTGGCAGGATTGTAATTTTAAACCTTGCACCTAATTGGCAAAGCAGCATACGGGCGTAAGGAGCATTAACAATTTGTTAAAATGAATATGCCAGGAAACAATAATGAGTTAATCATTTCAATAAATTGTTGATGCCCCTTACGCCCGTATGCTGCTTGGCCAATTAGGTGCAAGGTTTACAATTTCCATCTTTGCCTATAATTTTCAGATTATAATTTTGTTCATTGAAATTTAGCAAAACTTCAATCGTTTTCAATGTTAGCGGAATTTCAAGCAGAAGTGAAGTGGTATTGCCATTTCTCATTACTCAGAAATCGAACTGATTGATGGTCAAATCATCGCAAATTTCAAAGTCGAGTAAATTACGCAGGTGTGGATTGAAACTAAGCTTACACCTCTTGTTAAATTGCTTAACTAAGCTTGAAATTAAAAAAGTTAAACGTTAATTTAAGCCTACAACGTATTATAAGTAGGGCAAGTTTTTGCAACTTTTTTTACAGCTTCCTAAGTACTCAGAATTTATGTAAGCCCTACGGTAGCACGATGTTAAAAGTCGTTTTCAGGAATTTTATATTGCAATTTTTTCATTTTTACAGACATCTTTTTCCAAGTATTGCGCAGAACGTAAAAGTGTGATTTCAAAAACATGCCATAAAACTATTTCAATATAGCTCTATTTTCTTTGATTTCCATGACAAAGAGCTATGTAATAGATTAGCTTCGTCTCAATTTTATCCTAGTACCAACAATACCGATGCAGTATGGGGCTGATATCTAAAAAAAAGTCTTCACTTTGTTTTTCGTAAAGTCATTAACTTTTGCCACACGTTCTGTGTCAATGTCACAGCTTACGTCGACCTCGCTTCTGTCAGCCAGGGTGTTGACCTTTTTTGTCCTTTGGTGAATACCTGTCTTCCTGCAAATTCGTTAACGGCTCCAAGTACATAGAATTGGTGGTATTAAAAGTGCTCCCAAACTGCAAAAAGTTTGAGAAACACTGGTGTGCGGAATAGAGCAGTCAATTAACAAATTTTTCACTATTTTATTGCAACGAAGCTTTGCCTTCGTTATAAGGCAAAATAAATTCGAATTATTTAAATCAAAGCGCACAAGATGATGTTACACAAAGTCAAAGTAAAAGTGCAGTAAAATTATCGCACAGATATTATTAAAAAAACGTCGTTAAAACAATAACTGTAAAAGTAGAGTTATTTTGTCTTGTAAATAAGGTATTTCCATAGTAATGCAAGAGGCTAGCAATACACTTATCAAACTGCAGACAGTGACACTGTTTCGACCTATCAGGTCTCTTCAGTGCAGTTGGTGACCGACAAGACGCTAGAACTAGAGTACTGACAGACCTTCCTCCAAGTGGATCTAGTATAGGTCCCACCAGTGTGGCGGTATAAGCTACGGTTTATTGAAAGCCTCTAGCTTCTTGTCGGTCACCAACTGCACTGAAGAGACCTGATAGGTCGAAACAGTGTCACTGTCTGTAGTTTGCTAACGTAATTCCATTTTCTGACGGTGGTGTCATTAAGCAGGTTTTTCTCTTTAACCTGGCAACACTAATGGTATATGGACATTGGACACTTGCAATAACAATGTTTGAAGTCAGGTTTTGAAGCAAATTTTGGTATGAGATCGGCGTAGTTAGCTTGGTGACGAAGTCGTTCATGTGGCGACTTTTTTTAGCGACGTAATATCCTTTTTTTGCGATCTTCTACTTTTTTAATTGATTTTTGTTAAATGTAGGTACTATTTTTGGTGACTTTGGGTTTTGAGATGGGATTAATTAAAATTTCAAACTTTTAGAAAGAAAGTTGTGATCAAACTGTTAAAATGACAATTTCTTCGTTCAATGAACTAACCCCTCGTACGGCCGGAGGTGCTGTAGAATATGTGTACTAAATAGTATGGAACAAAGTACCTAATTCACTAAAATCATATTCAGCAACAACATCTAAAAAAAATTCAAGAATTGTCCTGTGACAGAATATGAGTCATCAGCATGTTAAGGCTCAACTAAAACAAACCAATAAGATAAGATTGAGATTACAATAAAATTATAGACGTGTGTGAGTGCTGTGTGTGCGTGCAAGTGCTACATGTTTCTTCATTCAAGTGTGATTTCCTTTTGCTTGCAGACGGAGGCAATTGAATGAAAGACCAAATGGTCATTTTGTTGTCTTCTGTCAACAATATTAAATTTGTTTGCTGTTCATATTGCTTTGCTTTCTTTTCTGTTTGTGTTACGGTATTATTAACATGAACAAGATAAACTAAAACTGAAAAAGATTTCACTTACTTAAGTTTCGCATTTTACAAATGTAATTCAATATTTTTGCAGCATAGGTAACTCGTTGGCAATTATTATTTTGATTGTAAACTTCATCTTCATCAGCATGTCAACACAAGAAATTCAACTTCTCTAGGCTATTTTTCAGCGATGAAGGTTTTTCAAGTCAAACCTTGTCAGTCAGTGGCCCCTTGTTTTTTTTTGTTCAGTATCAAATTGCACATATCCAGCAACACAGCAAATTTTTAGTACACTTTATCAGAATGTAATAGAAGTGAATGCTAGCATGTGACTGTTCAAAGCTGCTAAGCAAGCAATACAGTTTACAGGTTTAGACAAGTGTAGCATGAAAAATCAGCAATGTGTTCACAAATTATACAGAAACAAGACAAATGCAATTAACATTAAATAACAAATATAGATTTGTCATTGTGAAATTGTGCCATTTACTATACAAATGTCATGTAACTTTCAACTTAGAATCTAATTACTTATGAAATGCAAAACAATCTATCAAGCCTTCCCCACTAGCAACCAAAAAACTATGACTTAAAAATCAAATTCGACTGAAAAGTTTTGAACTTTTCAAGAAAGAAGTAAACTAGGAATGCTCTATGCTCACTTCAGTAACAGTCAAAAAGTCAATATAGTGTTGATGATTTTAGTTCTTCTGCAGCAGCTACGTCGGTGTAACAATTATTGCTTTAGACTTTTTAACTAAAAGTTTTGGAATAGGACTTCATTGAACTAGCCTTTACTTTAAAACTAAACCTAACCCTAACCCTAGCCTACCCAATCCACCTTAACCCTAACTCTGTCACAACACTGACCTTAAATGCTCTTCTGTGCTAGGATTTCCTGTTTCAGTAAGATCCAAGTCTGTAGAAAACTTTCCATTGGTTTCTGCATTTTAATTTCTTCAGTTTTTTCCACCAAACCTTTAATTGAACATAGATACAAATAAAACATGGAAATTCTGCTGACTGACCTTAATTTTAGCTTTGATATACCCTATCATCAACCCCAATCCTAACCCTGTTCAGCAATTCTGTGGAATTTCTACATTTCAGCTGCATCCCACTCTAGAATGTTTTCCAGAGATTTTCATGTTTTAGCATATTGCATTGTATACTACAAGGTGTCCATGAATTATTGCTGCTATTTCAAAAATTCAGCAAAATTTTATCTTTTTGAGATATTTTTATTTAGTTTGTTTGATAGTAAAGAGAAATACTTGGCAGGTACTTTTTGAAATAATCAGGTTTGAAATTATGATTTATTTAACAATTAAGCAGAATCTTTTGAATTTAGCAGCAGGAGTAGAGTTTATAAAAACAAACACTCTGCAAGAAAAACCCCAAAGTTTTTGGTTTATGGAGACCAAGTCAGATATCCAAGCCCAGCAAAACTCTAGATGCAAATATGTGTAAGAGAGCAACCTGTGATGTCTACCATTCAGTCATCGCACAAAATAGTTTATGGAGACTAGTATTGTGCTACAAAGAAAGATCACTAGCTGACCTCAAACATCAGAAGAAGAAATTAAACCTGTTGGGGCAGCACATACCAGAAGCCCTATAAAGTCAATTTGCAGGGCTTTTATACCATGATTTAATGGCTTTTAGGTGGCTCTTTGCCAATTTTGCATCTAAAGTTTTGCAGACTTTTTTTGTATTGTATTGTCTATGTTTACCCTCCATTCACAAGAAAGCAAATTGCATCACTATATTTTAGACGGGACGTCCTCACTTGGCACTTGCCACTTCTGAGGTTTCTGTGCCACCTGTCTTTTACATTAAGGTAGAGGTGTCCCATTAACCTGTTAAACGTCACCAACGAGATATCTCGTTTATGGTCATCTGCTTGGAAATGTCATCAACAAGATATCTCGTTTTTAGTTGTAGACTTCTACAGTAAGCTGTCATACACGAAATATCTTGTTTCTCTCGTACAGTGCCAGAAAGGAAAAAGGGCAAATCTGTATGGAAGGCGGTAAGGTCAACTGTGGTCAATTTTGGTGTGATAAAAACATGCTATACACGTGTTGGCCTAATGAAGCTTCTGTTTCCAGTTAGACTGCCAATTAGTGTCTATGCCAGGCTTCTGAAAGTGGGGTGGGGGGTAGCATTTATTTGGTTTGAGCTAATAGGGTATAAATGTAGGGTAATGATAACATATATTATAGTTACAAGTGGGTAGGCTTGACATTAGAATGAGGGCTCAGCCCCCCCCCGGCGCGGACACTGCTGCCAATAGAGGAGGAACTGCAATTTTTTGCTAGATTAGAAAGACAGCTTACCTGTTGGTATTGTTATAGGTATATACTTTTTAACAATTCTATCTTTTATTGCAATTTTGGTTTAAATTTTCCAATGAGTTCTAGCAAGAGAAGTCGCCTTTCTTCCAACGAAATTGAGCAGATATTAGAGGAAGAGGATAGTGATAATGATAGGTTGGACCTGGAGAGCTCAAGCTCCGAATTCTCCAGCAACTACGATGAAAGAGAATATTTGTCATCGGATAGTGAAGATGATATTGCTTTGCCAACTGACTGGACAGCAAGTGGTAGAGAAAGAAACCCTTTTACTTTTCGTTCTGAGCATGGTGTGAAATTTGCTGTCGAAGATAAGGAAAACCCAGTGGAGTTTTTTGAAAATTATTTTGATGAAGAAGTTGTTACTTACCTAGTGACTGAAACAAACAGATTTGCACAACAGTTTCAAAACGAGAACATGGAAGCAATGTCGCCACAATCACGAGTTCATAAATGGTATGACACTAGTGCAAATGAGATGAAAGTGTTTATTGGTTTACTTATTCTACAGGGCATTGATTCTAAGGTGGAAAGTTCTATGTATTTCTCTTCTCGCGAGAGTGTTGCTTCTCCTTTTTTTCGCAAGATAATGAGTGGACGCAGGTTTGACTTGCTGCATAAGTTCCTTCATTTGGTTGATAATGAAACCAGGAAGAAAAGTGGCCAAGATAAAACCATTTATTGATCTAATTCTGAAAAAATTCAAGCAAAATTATGTTCCTAATCAGAATGTTTCTATCGATGAATCTTTATTAGGATGGAAAGGAAATTTGTCCTGGGTTCAGTATATACCAGCTAAACGTAAAAGGTTTGGAATGAAGTTTTTTGAACTTTGTGAAAGTTCCACAGGATATATATGGAACTTTTTTGTTTATGCGGGAAGTGACACTTCATACATGGAAAAATATATGGACTTGCCTGTGACTTCTAGAATTGTGCTTTCTCTGATGGACCCTCTATTAGGAAAGGGATACTGTCTGTACACAGACAATTTTTGTACAAGCCCCACATTGGCAGATAAGCTTGTTGACTGCGAAACCGATACTGTTGGCACTGTGTGAGTCACAAGAAAAGACGTGCCAGCAAAAATAAAAGAAGCAAAACTGAAAAAAGGAGAAACCGTGGCAGCGTACCGGAAAAAGTCAATGGTGTTAAAATGGAAAGACAAAAAGGATGTGTGTGTTCTGAGCACGTTGCACGATGATTCCATGGTGCAAGTAAAATCTCGGCGTGGAAAAGAAACGCGGAAGCCTAAAGCTGTGGCAAGTTATAATTCCAACATGGGCGGTGTTGACCTCTCGGATAATCTAATGGTTCACTTCTCAACCGCAAGAAACAGGTTGAAAAAGTATTACAAGAAGGTTTTTCGTCACATGTTAGATATGACACTTCTCAATTCCTACATTGCGTATAAAGCATTAGGTGGAAAAACTACAAGACGCGACTTTATTTTGACACTGAGTGAAAAACTGATATCAAAATATGCTGACAAAATACCAGCTAGTGTGCGTAGGCCTCCCCGACTGTCAGTGAAGCCATTGCGGCTAATTGGAAGGCATTTCCCTGAGTATTGTCCTCCTACCGCAAAAAAGGAAAGACCGACCAGAGTTTGCGTGCAGTGTCGGAAAAGACAGATAAGAAAGGAAAGCTCATATTGGTGCAAAGACTGCCAGGTTGGGCTTATGTGCTGCACCCTGTTTCAAAGATTGGCACACAAAAGAATAAAGGCAAAATTTTATGAAAGAAAGCCAGAATGAACTAGTTGTGCAACGTATAAGTGAAATTTTGAATGCTTATTAAGCTCAAGATTTCTACTTAAAATTTTGATAATAAATATTTTCATTAATTTAGTGTAATTTTAACGTTAAGCAAGAAAAGCAGCACGATCTAATCTTCTGTGAAATGAACAAACGATATTGAAAGCGTATAATCGAGTGTATGCGCGATGAAAGAAAAACTGACGATAAAGGTGACGCTACGAAAGCGACACGGTTACGCAGACGTGACGCTTAACAGGTTAAGTGCTCTGCCCAAGGATGTAACAAGCAAACTTGCCGGCTTGTTTTCCACAACCTCCCCTAAATATCGAGCGCCAAACAGGGAAGCTGTGGACACCGTTTTTTAAAGTCTTTTGGTATGAGTCGACAAGGGGAATGAACCCCAGGTCTACTGACTACCAAGCAGATGCTCAAACCACTACACCATTGCGTTGCATGGATGTCTGACTTTGTCTCTACAAACCAGGAAATGTGCTGAGCTTTTTCCTTTCGTTAACTTCATTTTTGCTGCTAAATTCTATAGATTTTGCGTAATTGTTAAATAATATTTAAGTTCTAATCTGATTATTTCAAAAAGTACCTGTCAAGAGAAAAAAACTTGAAGTATTTCTCTCCTCTAAAACAAACCAAACAAAAATATCTCAAAAAATGAAATTTTTTTGAATTTGCATAATATTACTACAGGACTGTGCTATTTTATCTCCGATATTGACTGTATATGTATTAGGTGCCTTGTAATTAACTGGTAGTGAAATTTGACATAGCATGTATTTAGGTGCTGAAATACTAGCTATGCTAGTTTAATGATGCAAATAATGTTCTGAACGATCTGCTCAGTTTTTAAAATTGTAGCGCTTTGTTTATAGCGTCGTTCCTAAAATTTTTTAATTTGTTGAACAGGTTTCTGTGAGTTAGTTGATTGTTGATAAAAACTAATGGCTTTATGAGATGCAATCTTGGACTCTGTCCAGTAGTGACGATGACGATGATGATGTCAGCATTTTGCCATCAACTCAGCCTGGCAAGCAGTTTGCGTCTCCATCTCATATTAAAGCTAAGACGACGAGCAGTACTGCTAATTTAAGAACACAAAAAATTAGTGAAACATGCCGTAATGATGAAAAATGCTACCGAAAGAATCCTCAGCAGTTTAAGGAATTCAATGATTTCAATGCTTCTACTACTTCCAATAGCCCATCTGATCCACCAAAGAAAAAACAGCGTCGCCATTTCTGTGAGACAAGCAATGACCCTTTATCAGTATGGTCCTCTGCCGAACCAAACTATTTTTTTCTGACAACTTGCAGTGGAATCAAAAATAAATATAATTATAGCAAATCTGATTTGAATTGTCCACCTTCGCTTGGTATTCAAGATATTTTATCGGAGGACTTTGGAGAACTGCAAAGCTCTGTGCAGTTTAACTACTGTATTGATATTGAGTGGCTTGTGAGGCAATATCCGAGAAGAATTCAGAACAAACCTCTTCTGATTGTTCATGGTGAACAGGGAGGTAGATTGCAATCGGAAGCTGCGGCATTTCCCAACATCCAACTCTGCCGTGTCCAGCTTCCTCCTTACGGGACACACCATACAAAGATGATGTTGCTTCTGTACCGCAAATCGCTTCGTGTTGTTATTTCAACAGCAAATCTGATCCCTCAAGACTGGGATAAAAAAACGCAAGGGTTTTATTTGAGTCCGATGTTTTCTGTCCTTGAGCAAGAATGTGAGACATCAAGTAGTTTCCAGACTGATCTTATTGAGTATTTAACTGCTTACCGGAAAATTGAATTGAAAAAATGGATTGAAATAATAAAGAAATGTGATATGACTGCTGTTAGCAATCTACGGCTTGTCGCGTCAGTGCCAGGTCGTCACACCGGCGCATCTCTTTCATCCTGGGGCCACATGAAGCTTCGCAATGTTCTGCAGAAAGAAGTAAAGAGAATCGATAGCAGCTGGCCCGTGATTGGCCAGTTTTCTAGTATTGGTTCGCTGGGCACATCAGCAGAGAAATGGCTTTGCGGTGAATGGATCACCAGTATGACGGCTTGTGTTGGAAAGACGCTTCAAAGCAAGACATCGCCGTTGAAGTTGATCTTTCCGACTGTTGAGAATGTTCGTTGCAGTCTTGAAGGCTATCCTGCTGGGGCATCACTGCCTTACAGTGCTGCATTCGCAAACAAACAAACCTGGCTTCGCTCATACTTGCATCAGTGGAAAGCCGATCATGTTGGTCGAAGCCATGCTTCCCCGCATATCAAATCATACACCCGTTTGTCACCATACCAAACCAATGTCCGGGCTCCATGGTTTTTATTGACAAGTGCAAATCTGTCCAAAGCAGCCTGGGGTGGACTTGAGAAGAAGGGAACTCAGCTCGCGTTGCGTTCGTACGAGCTCGGTGTGCTGTTTCTCCCTCATAAACTCTCAGCTAGTAAATCGGGGGACAATTATTTTCACATTGACGCAGCTCCCGAAACCAGCAATAAATTCACTCTCCCATTCTCCTTGCCTCTCGTTCCTTACGCATTAGAGGATTCACCGTGGACTTGGGATGAGGCTCACGTCGATGGCCCGGATTCGTTTGGTAATGTTTGGATTCCTTCTTAAGGTTATGCTGAACACGTATCTCCATTTTTTATGATATCATAGCATTAGTTTATGATGAAAATATGAGACCATGATTATTGTTGTTATAAAGTCATAAACGTTTTTTTGTTCAACTATCAAGAGATTTGAGGTGATATGCTACTAACTTCGCTAAAAGTCTCTACGTTGGAATTCTTTTCGCAAGCATGGTACTTACGACTGATCTAACTTTTAATTGAGTGTTTTTTCATGAAAGTTGTGTTTTCTATTTTGATGGCGTGAAATTATGATGCTGATTTTGTTTCTATTTATTGTTAGTTGTGTATGAAAATTAAGAAGCCGTGGCGTTATTTTGGCATCAGAATGTTATGCTGGTTATTAAGCCGCTGTGAAAGAGAGATTGTAATATTCGCCACATCAGCTTGAATGCAGCTTCTATTGTTTCATGATTATAAGTTTAATCGTGTTTTTGAACAGAATGTATATCATTAATTATGTTTTCTCCCTTTGTTGTTTTGATATTTCTTCTTCAACCAATCTTATCCATTGAGCAAGTGAGTAGTTATTATTCTTGGTAGCTCTCATCTTGCTGAAGTTGGGAGTTTGCTGCCCGTTTGGGGAAATGGATTTATATTTAATGTATTTTGTTTGTGATTTTGCATGATGTATGTCGCTTATTTTTTTGTGAGTTATTTGCTTGAATGTGGTTTTGTTTCTATGAAGACAGTGGTCGAATACACCTAATGTTTCTCGCATTCTCATGAACAGTACTACGCCTTTTTCTTCTATTAATGGCAGCTTTCTTCTCAATTCCTATCTTTGTGATGTCTTCCGAGTCATCTTCGGTCGCCCTTTTCTTTCAACTACTTAAAGCCTAACTTTATTAACACATCGTTCATGTTCTTTCTTAGAACACGCTCATGCTATTGCTTTCCATTTACTTTGTTAGTCTATTCGCAGTTTTTTCAAAATTCATCATATATCCATCAATTCTTGGCTGTATTTTTATCGATTAGTTTACCACCTAACGTTGCTCTCTGGTTGATTATTACTAGAAACACAAAGAACTTTAAACTAATTTTTCCTGGTTCATACCGGACTCTTTCAAATTGAAATTAGATGCAATTCTTCCAAAGTTCAAGCTATACGACATTGTTGTGCTGGTTACGATTGAATGCCCATGTGATTGACAGGATGCGGACATCTGCGTTTTGAGTTCATGCGCCACACTTCACCCCGGAAATTACGCAATTGAGAAGTGGTGTAAGGCTAAGAGAGGGCTGACCATGAGAGGGCGCTGCTGTGTCAAGCTGACCGATGGCAACGTAGTCGGGTTTGTATTTATGTATAAAGCAATGTGATCGTGACATAACTCGCGATGTATTTGTAGAATCGACCTGTCCTTTTGTGACATCACATCGCTGGGTACAATGCTGTATGAACAGTGCCCTCATGTGGAGAGATTGTGAGTGCTATATTTACACATCTTGTTAAAATTCTAACCTGCTCGGTGGAAGAAGGTGCTGATAAGATGACTTCTCGAGATCATTCAATGCCTAGCTAAGCCTGTGACAACATCCGGATGATTGGTCGGGAGTAAGCGATTGTCATTGGAACCAGTCGTCTTCGAATGATGACGGTAGTGTCTAAGCAGCGTGGCAAGATAGCCTGGTGCGAGAATCGTCATCGCAAGACTGTGGGTTCAGAGCTTGGAGCCTTACGTACAGCATGGCTGTGCGGAATCGATGTTTGTATTGAAAGCCTCACGTTTCGGGTTCCAATACACGCTGCGCCGGTTGCAAGGGCATGAATAAGTGATTGCTAACTGTAAAGTAGTAAGATTATTTGCAGTCTTCTCCATCTCCGTTGATCTCGTGTTCGAACATCTTCTTTTCTGATTTTTATAATCCAATCGTGATTTAATATTTATTTCGTATGTCTCAAAGATTAGGAAATGATCTCCATGTTTATATCGTTTTTCCCATAAACGTTGCTTGTTTTGCAGGAACCTGACCAACAATCCACGACTGCAACTTGATCATGAAACTTTTCGTGGCCTCAACAATCTCTCTACACTGTGAGTAGATCTCTTGTCAGTTGTTTGTTCTTCCACTACGGCCGCTGGAAATCTCTGTCGGTCGCACGTTCAACAACGTTGCGTTGAAATCTGTTTCAAAGTTGCAAGTGGCGCTTGCACAGAGCTTTATTGCCACAATCAGAAAAATGGCCTTTAACGGGTAAAGTGTATTTCCCAATAAGAATGCTGGATCTACTCGGTAATTGAATTCGATGTCGTAACGTATCACTGCGCAACATTGCTCACTTTAAAAACTACAGAAGCACATCGCTTCTACTTACCTTCCAACGTGACACTGCACTTGTTTGCTCTGTGGAGAATTTAAAACCCATTCAATAACTTCCAGCTGTCGTAAAACGCTAATGATGTTTCAGGAGTCTTCCTCCAGAACTTGGTTGCCCAGGCAACTGGTCGTGGTTCAATACGTCATGGGTGTCGTGGAACGAAATCAAGTTGCAGCAGCATATACGGGTGTGCCAGGATCAAACTGACACTTGCGCCAGATTGGCAACGTTTAACTGTGAGTGTGTGCACCTTTGTTTGCAGCGAGTTCCTTCGTCAACCTTTCTTTTTTTGTCATATATTTCATTCTCCGAGCAGAGAAAAACCTTTTCGTTCTTTAAACTGAAGCAGCACTTTCCAATCTCTGGCAGTTCGCTGTCGATTTTCGCTGGCGATTCGCAATGCACCTTCAGTCAACGCAAAGATTTGCAAGCGGTTATTTCGGTCACGGTAGCACGTTTTTCGGCAACAACTTCATGAAATCGATTTTGAAATATTTTGCGAACCATTAGTTTGGAAGAGCTGCGGAGGAGCTTTGCGTTCAAACCGGGAAAATTCCCGTAATGCGCCTTTCTGGAATGCACGACAACGTTGCCATCGCACAGCTCGCACGCGGGATCTTTCAAAGCAAGAATGGCGCTGTAACTCGTTTATCGACGTTGCCGACCAGTTTCTTTTTCCGTAGTTGCAACGATGGCTCTTTGCTGAGTTGGTGGAGATTAGGGTTAGTTCGGATATCAATAATTTTTATTATCCGGATAACGGATATATCCGTGTACTTGGAATTTAGCTAACCGGTTAACCGGATAATAACTGCCAAATATGAAAAGTGTTGTACAGTTTTATTATAGAAATAAGCACACGTGCAGTACAATCGAATATGAAAAAATCACGCAGATTTAATGTTCACTGTTTCTGCACAACGCATTCCTTATAAAGCACAATGCATCGATTGTGGAATCGTGTAGACGAGACCGGAGTTTTGTGACAACGAGTCCACATGCACTAAATACTCTTTCTGCTTCCACAGAAGTGGGCTGAATAGTAAGCAGAGCTTCATAGAGAGTCTGAAGGTTGGCAGGTCGTATCCCAGAAGCTTCAAACACTTCACATTCCTTTTGGACCATTCTTCTGTTAAGGTTAGGAGTAATGGTAGGACGAGTAGCTGAAATTGATGCTGACGTGATAGCTCGCTCTAGTAATCTAGTTCTTCCTTGAGAGATGCACGTGATGACTATCTACATACTGAAGTAGAAGCGAGTAATGCAAACTGGCTTTCTTCTCCAGGACCAGGCTGTGGTACTCCTAACAGCTTTTGCATTAGGGTTGCAGCAAGAGTGTAGATCTTGTTTTTGTTTCCGTATTCGCCAAAAATATCAAACTTGTTCTCCATTAGAAAATTGGGATCATGCAAATATTCAAGTAGATGAACAAGACATGCGTTTCTCCTGCCTTTGATTCTTATCTCAAGATGAGATTTAAGAGATGCCGAGTACACAGAATTAGAATTAGAGAGAGTTTTAAACCCACAATCATGAATCCGCTCAGCTGTAAGAAGTGTAGCGTTCCTCCTGCAAAGTCCATCTACAGCGTGTTTGACAAGTTCAAGGACATAAATCAGATCATGGAGAATTTTAATTTCTGCGTGCGTAATGGTGGTAGAAGTTCCAATTTCGACAAGAGCCATTTTGATACATTTTTCCGCTCTTACAACTATTTTAATCATATCTAAAAGACTGTTCCATCTAGTCTTTGAATCTGGAATCAACTTCAGCTCTGTGTTCAATTGTGCTTGGATATTCTTTTGCAGAATTTCGTCCTTAAGAGGACCTTTGCGAAACATCTTTACCACTGTTCTAACCTTCCCTATCACTTCCGCAGAAAACTGTTGAAGTTCTACGCCAATTGCTTCAGTCTCCACAAGATCTACAGCAGCTTCATCAACTTCTTCCTTCTCCTCTTCTGAAGAAAATTTTGAATTCGATCCAGTATTATTATTTTCCCTTTCCTTTTCTAGTCCTTCAAAGAGATTTTGCCTTGCATACAAGAAATCAGTTACTGCTAAATGATAACATGCGCAAAACAGAGCTGGTGGACGCAACAAATCATTCTTTCAAAACTCTTCATCACACTAGCTCCGTCTGTCGTAGCTGCAACAATGTCTTCCATCTTGAAGCCTAACTCGTGCAATCTTTCTTTTACTAAATTCTCTACTCTTTCAACTGGCATAGAACCTTTGGTTCTTACGATTCCTAAATTAACAGGATTTGAATCATAGTGCAAGTTTAAGTTCATGTATCTTCTGCTTCTTGTGCTTGTGTATTGATCAAGAGTGACAGAACAAAATTTTCCAGCCCCTTTTTTTATTTCAATCATTTTCTTTATATCGCTTTTCAGTGTTTGGGAAAAAGATATGACAATTCTTCTGACATTTTGCACCGTTTGTGGTAGCTTGTATTCTCTTGCTAAAAATGCTTGTCTTAGTTGCTTACTAGTAGAAATGGTGTGAAAAGAAATTCTGTCCACAGCTGCTAGCTCTGCCACAATCCTTTCCAGAGACTCTTTGGTTGGTTTAAAATAGTTTTCAATCGTGCTGGTGCCCGTGGAACTTTTGTTTGCGTTTTCCAAAGAAACTTGCTGTTTTGACTTCTTTGTGTCGAGAAGAATTTTATGTTTTAGGCAAAGGTGGTTTCTCATTCCTCTTGTAGATCCACCTTTACAAGAAATCGTGTTTTCGCAGGTTTCACATTTTGCCCTATCACCATTTCTTGATCGTAGAAAGTAGCCCCACACGGGGTTTTCACTTTTAAACGTTTAAATTCCATCTCTTAAATTTAGTCAGTTTAAACTAGGTTGTATTCAAAGCTTTTTAAGTTCAACTGAAATCTTCTTACAGCCAAACCCTGCACACTTCACAAACTTCACCTCACAATGCAAATGCAGTCTTCTATTAAAATAGTCATTTCCTTGGCTTTCTTTGGGACGTGTGAGTAAAGTTCACTCATGCATTTACGAGTAGTTGAAAATATAAGACAATAAAAGTATGAACAAAAGTTTAATTGCGCTCAGCGGGAGTCAGCCTCCTCATAGCAAAGAATGTTGAAACTTACTAAAAAGTGTTAAAGCATTAGCAACGATATTCTTTTATCCGGTTAACCGACAGAATTATATCCAGATATCGGATAGCAAAAAAGCACCCGGTTAATCGGTTAACCGTTATCCGGATAATCCAACCCTAGTGGAGATGTGGTGGAATGGCTTCTTTCTTGTTCAATGCGTATCTGGGCAGCACTCAAATCGTCTAGATCTGTGGTTCTTAATTCGTTTAGCAACCTGCACCCCCTACATAAGGAAAGTTTTTCACACCTCTTGCACCACTTATTTATATTTTTTAAACAATTACCCGCGTAGATATCTGCAAAAAGTTTTTAAATTTCCCGGTCTTACACTAAAGTGACTAAATTACACATTCGAGCTATTGGTGAAGAAATCTTCGCCAATATCCACTAAAGGTATTTGATGAATGTATTCCAAACAAAAACTAACAAGGATTGAAGATCGGGAGCTACTTTGCATGAAGGAGATTACACTTTTCAGCGTTAGTAAATCCCATTCGCGAAAGCGTTCCTTTCTGACGTAAAAAGCTTGTCTTAGATACAAGGCGTATGCGTTTTATGTCCGTCTTTAAAACCCTTGTCCTAAAATGTACGCTGAACCTTGATATTTATTAATTAGAAATACCAAATACATCACAATGTATGCACTGCCACCTTTTTACTCCGTCCACTGTAGTGACTGAAAAACCTAATTGGTTGTATGCGTCTTTCCATGTCCTCACTCCCCTTTTCGACGTGGTGCAGTGCAGGCCTTTGGTAGAACGCAAATATCAAGAATGAAAATAATTCAAAACGGTTCTTGATATATTGGTAAACTGTAATGTTTTGTAAAGTATGTAACTACAAATTATGAAAAAAATAAAGCAAGCACCTCTTGTTCGCTCACAATATTTAGTTCGATAGCCGAAATTCCAACTGATCGATTTGATAATTTCAACTTGCGTTCCATGTTTGGATGGAAACTGTCGATCCGATATTGTTAGACATAGGTTTTTATGACATTTTATGTCTCGTGTTACATTATATCACATGATTCGTTCATTAAAACAAGCTTGCAGTGGCTGTTTTTGAAGTGGTAAGAAGTGCGGCATGTGTGGCTGGCGCAACTTCTTTTTTGTTTCAAAAAGAAAAATTCTGCATTAAGTGCAGAAAAAACACCCGTAGCATATACGAACCTTCATTTGACCCGGGGATGTAAATTTTTGCAGGCTGCTGGCAACTCCAGGCGTTTATTCTGGCACCCCTGCGGGTTACCAACACTCCCAATTTTGAACCATTGGTCTAGATTTTACTTGACCACACCTCTTCTTTAGGATAGAGGCATTGTGGAGTAGAACATGCCATCTCGTTCCCAAACCCGGTTAAGCAAATAAATGCTCAATGATGACGTTGAAAAGAACGACGCAGCTGTTGATTAATCGTGAATACAGATTGGCTGCCCACATCAACAAAGGGATAGACATTGGTGGGGAACGAACAGTGGCTTTTTGCGACATGCTGGGTGGAGGAGTTTTGCTTGATTAAACCGAAACTACCATCAAGGTTTACGGTTGAAATCAATGCTTTTGGGGAAGAAACCAGCCCGCTTATCTATGTGTCTTTGCTCTTTCACGCACAGAGAAAATCATGGCTTTAAAACCGAATTAGTTTCAGCGACATTGCTGTTGACCCGTAGTGCACAAAGATAAAAAGAATCGTTGAACTGTTGTTCAGGATTGTCGCCGACAGTTTGGACTGTATCCACTACCGACCAATTAGCGAACAATGTGCATCAATTGACGTTGACATGATTTTTCAGACTCTTGTCCTGAGCAGAGCGCTTGCATGAACGATGGTCCTGGCATGTTTCTGTGCAACTGCCAACCAGGATGGAGCGGCTACAAATGCCAGCGCGCTTCGGGACAGCCCACCGTCGCTCTGGTGGGAGGGACAGTGGCCTCCACTGTGCTGCTGTCAATCATTCTTTGGTACGCAGAGCGACGTCACGTGATCAAATAACGTCAGCACTGTGCGTTTGGGACGATATCAACGATGCCATGTTTTTTGTATTACTTTGTGCAATATCAGGTGTTAATCTTGTTGCAATAAATATGATTTGATTGAATGCAGCGAACTGCGAGATTCGTCATCCACCTTACCAACTCACTTCGCGATTCACCACACGCTTTCTTGATGCCATAGTTTCGCCCCAGATTAATCATCAGATCCCAAAACCAATGAATGGAATGGGTTGGCCACAGCTAGGGGTTTTCATAACATAGAACACGGCTACTTGAAGGCAAAGAAGTTACAGGAATGTTTTTTGAGTAGATGGTCAACTATTTCAAGAATCGGTCAGTCTTGATCAAATTCGCTTGCAAAAAAGAAATAGGATTAATTCAGATTAATCATCAGAACCAAACACTGAGTAATTTGGTTTTTACCTTCACTATTTTTCTGTGAACAACTTACTCAAACTTGTTTCGAACTTCTCATTTAAACCGCTAACTACCATAGAAAGATACTCCAACGTGACGCTGCCTTTTGTACTAAGGCGTAACAAAGCAGAAGTTGGGCGGGCACTGCGCTGACGAATTAGTTTCTTGTCTCACTGAGAATCGCTGGCCGCATTAGTGTCTTTTGAGATCCTATGGTAAAAATGTGGCTGTGGAGTTCTTTGTAACGTCATTGATCCCATTTCTAATGTGTCCGGCAAAATTTGTAGTTAGCAGTTTCGCCATAAGCTTGACCTATTGATGTTGTGCTCTACGGCGGCCCAACTATTGAAGTTTTAACCTGTCAGGTCAAATAAGTGCTTTGCATTGCTGCTTGTCTGGACTAATTCTATTTAATTGCAAATTTATAAACTAATTTAAAAAGAAAGAGTATTTTTTTTCTACTTTCGGATTCTGCCATTAAACAAATAACAAACAGCTTCACAGGAAAAACTTGTGTTTTCTTTGTGTTGAAGCTTTGCCAGTGAAGTTGCTAACCCAGCATGTCGTGAGAGGCGACTCTTGGTTACCCACCAATGGCAGTCCGCCTTGTTAGTGGTGGGGCTACCAGTCATTGATGATTGGTTCAAAATAGGCTGCCATCTTTCCCCTAGTCTAATTTCAATTAGGTTGACGGCATGAGCCGAAATTGCCATTCGTGCCGTAACTCCATCCTGAGAAAGAGGGGGGTAATCACAACAAGCTGTTTTTTTGCAGGGTGTCTCAGTATAAGCGTGACCCATCTGAGAGATGATATGTCATTCAATATTACACATATTGCTCTATGTTTTTCAGAACTTATAGATTATAGCATAAAGTTTGAAACAAAAAAAAAGTCATGGTCAATGGCAAAAAAATATATTGCGTTGCAGTCTATCAGGAGACAAAATCGTTCAAATCTGTTCAGGCAAAATACCGCTGAAGCTTCAATTCCGACAACTGTCCCCATCAATTCCAAATCAGCGGGTGGGTAAAGAAATTTAAAGAAACTGGATTATTAGTTTACTACAACAATCTACAACAGAACTGAGGACGGCCACAACCCAGCAGATCTTCGGGATACAAAAGGAAGAATGCGTCAGGGTTATCGACAATTTTACTCAAAGGCTTCAAGTATGCAAACAGCGCAAAGGTGGATACCTAGAACATGTTGTGTAACCGTTTTATTTTTTGTGATGAATTGTTCAATAAATACTCGTTTTGATTGTTATTTTATCGATTTTCAAAAGATCTAAACATTTTTTTACCTATCTGTCTAGTCTATGAGTTACAGGCATTACGTCACGTTTACAATGAGACACCCTGTAATACAATAATTTCCAACCGTTTTTAATGCATTTTCCCCTTCCGCTTTGGTGCTTTTTATTCTTTTTTTGTAAGTTAGTGGCATAAACAAACACAAAAACCAACGCATAGCAATACTTTAGTTAGTTAGTGTTTTAAAAAACGCGTGGTTATTTTGACACCTGCAGTAATGATTGATGTAAACCTATTGCAAAATGATTCAACGTACTCGTCGGTTTTTACAATTCATGCCATATACTCAGCTAGTTTCAAATATACGGCATGAATCTGTAGAACATTTAGCAAATAAAACTGACTGATAATAATAGGGATTTAGTCTGTCGGATCTACTAACAATAGGACTACCATGCGTCCTCTTTTAAGAGGATTTGTCCTCTTTTTTTCAAAAGAAATGAATGGTCCTCCGATGACACTTAAAAGTAGCCTAATGTCCTCTTTTTTACCATTTAGATCAATATAATTATTATAAAGTAAAATTTTGTAAAGCTAATTAAAGTAAGTAATAATGCCAAAGAGAAAAAGTATGTTTTCTGATGAACTAAGGCAGAAGTATCTTTGTTTCAAAAAAGGACGTAGCGATTTTGAAGCTGAATGCATTACTGTGGATATGGAACATTTATTTCTGTGGCAAACAAAGGCAGTAGGCCTATTAGCCTTGATGACCATATTAAGACCACAAACCACAAAAGTTTGCTGATTATAGCCCATTGGGATAAAACTCTTATCCTACTTGCATTTTACTTGTTGATGAAATCTTTCTTTTTTTTGGGCAACGAAAATATGGTAAAATATCCTAAAAAAAATAATTTTATTTGCAGCCTACTATACACAAGTATAAAGTGGAAATTTCTCCCCTAAATTAAAAAAATTGCTCACTAAGGAAGAACTTCTATCAGATTGAAAACCACTGATTTAATATAATGTGATTCAAGGTTCAGCGACGGTGCCTCACTTCCAAACTCTCTGTAAGCTTGAGACCAAAGAGATCACGGTAGCTGAAATGAAGTTCATTAAGGTAACATGCAACGCTGACACACTGTCTATAATTTATCTACACTATTGGAAAGTTGGCAACATTACTCTGAAGCGTTAGTAGTTTTTCCAATTGCATTAATTTAGTTCTGCTATTAAACTCTTTGCTAGCTACCTTTTGTAGATATTGCTGGATAACAAAAATTGATTGAAAAAGCCTTTACATTACTTTTCATCACTTTACTTTTCTACACTCACTAATTAGGCATGGAATAGGTACAACCAACGTTGTGTTGGTACTGATTTACCGAAACTGCAGTAATAGAAAAGAACTTAGACCTGTACGATAAATGAAAATTACGGAGTTGGTATTCCAAACGCGGTTTACCGAAATGGTTCACTAATATTCATTCGGGATATCGGGGCAAGTGCTCCAGTTAGCCTTGTTGTAAATGCGGCCCTGCTGTGCGCGATTTAAAGATATTCAATTTCACTCTTTATAAAGCTGCATACCTGCTTTTTTATAGAGTTTGATTAACCAACTCTTGCATTAGACCTGAGAGAGTAATACTGGGAAGCATCATCCTCCCAGGTATGATGCGGCTCAAACTCTCCCAGATCTGATGCGAAAGTTTGATTACCCTCTCAGGATTGACGCAGCTCATATCGGCTCAAACTTGAGCCGCGGGGTGACTGGCCTGTTCTGCAAGTACTTACACTGGAGTCCCAGTCTTTAAGAATGGACCAGCATGCGTTCAGCACAACCGGCGTCAAGCGTTTTCGTTCATTAACGTTTAAATGAGTGTTGCCTGTCTTTGTGGCGCTGGGCAACAAACCATAACTATGTCTGTGGCCCAGGGCAACCGACCACAACCATGTCTGTGGCCCAGGGCAACCAACCACAATCATGTCGCGCTACGTTGTCCAAAGCATGATTGAGCAAACGAGACAAATGGCCTAGCGTTTTTAATTATAGGACTTGGGCATGGCCCAGCAATAGCTGTCCCCACTTTTGAGTTGATTATCAACCTCATACAACGACGATAAGTTACGTTGGGTGTCCGCTAATAATAGAAACTCTGGCAAAAGCAAGTTTTCAAGACGTTCTCGTGTAAAGATTCTTTCTCATCTTCAACTTGTTTTATCTAATAAGGGTGAAACCAAAATTGGTGTAAAAATTATTTTATACCTCGTACGATCACAGGACGGATATACCCTCATACTTTTGCTAATGTTTGTCGTACTAATTGGACAAGTAATGTAATTCTTCAGCCTTTTTCTATAGGAAGCTCAGCACTTCTACATATATCCTTGATTTCAATCGTTGTTGTTGCTGGTTAGACGTTGCATTGGATGATGTAAACCACAACAGATGATCAAACCTCATCAAGAATGTGGCATTTCGAGGTTGGCGAAACGTTAAAAAGGTTTCTGTGTACTAAAAACAAATGTGCTCTTTCATGTCAACAGTTTTCTTCAGAAGCCAAATCCAACCCTTTCACCAAACAAAAGAAAGGTCATCAGAAATATTTTGATTCTCCAGTAATGTTTACTGATTCATGACTCGCAAAGAACAAGTTGTGAAAACTAGGCCTGCCTGAATGTTAGCCACAACACACGAACATCAAAACCGCGGCCTCTCGATTCGATCTATATGGGTTTATTTTCTATGAAGCGTTGAGTAACTCGTTAAAAAAGAAATTGCACGAAAATATAAAAAACGAAAATATGCTGCTTGAACGCGAAGTAGTAAACCGGGTTCGATATGCGACTGAGTCAAGCAATAAATTGCTTTCGTGTTCCAATTTACGGCAAATGAGAACGAGATATCTAGTGGTACCACCAGAAAGTCCCAGCCTGTAGCAAGTGTAGATGCAGGATATGTAACCTCCTGGGCGAGGTAAATATGCTGCGCCCTCATAACAGAAGATAAGAATAAGTTCAACTTTTCTAATGATTATGCCAGGAAAAAACATCAAAATATGCCACTTGTGAACATGCGTTGTTGAAATAACAGTTTCCATGCCCTCTGATTATTCCGGCGGATACATCCCACCTCGTGAAAGTGCTGGCCCCCTGAATATTCCGGTGGATACATCCCGCCTCGTGAAAGTGCTGGCCCCCTAAATATTCCGGTGGATACATCCCACCTCGTGAAAGTGCTGATCTTGCAATTGCGTATTGTGACTTTTGAATGTGGCGCAAAAAAATTTAAAATTATTTCACAAATATCTAAAACCTTGGATTCTTTGAGAAAATCCAGATTACTGAATGTAAGTGATTTTAAAAAACTAGTAAGTAAATCAGAAAGGGTCAAAAGGGTGTCCCCGTCCTGTTCATCGTTTACTTAGTCTATCCTGGAAACGTTGACACAAAATTCACTGCACAAAAACACTGCAGCAAATAAAACAAAAAACTTTCGTTAGTAAGCGGAGAGTTTGTAAACTCTGGACTAGATCCTCTCGGGTATAGCAGGGGTAGACATCATGAACTTGGATTAAAGATGCATGGATTACCGCAATTGAAAGTGCTGATGGCGCTTGAATACAAATTGATTGATTTATGTTTAGTAGATTGTGACGTACTGCGTATCGTGCACGCAATTGTCTCACGACAGTTGTGACGTCACAAAGGCAAAAAATACAAAAGTGCTGAATAATGTAAGGTTGAAACAACTGGCTGAGAACACCTCTAAATAGGCAGAAACTGGTAAATAGGTAAAATAGTGACGTAACAGTAGCGATTGTGCAAATTATCGATTTCCAGGTCCCTTATAATTTGAGGCGGGTTGAGGGATCATGTTCCGCGCAGCCCGCTCCGCTACTTGATAGCACTCCGTAACATCACAAGTTCCTTTAGAACCTGGAGGCCCAGGTTGTCCCGCAGGTCCATTCGCTCCTGGTTGTCCACTTGACCCTTGTGGTCCTGGTGGTCCGACGTATCCAACCCCCACGGGTCCTTGCGGACCTAAAAGCAAAATAGAAATTAGCAAAAGCCCAACGCGGGCATGTCTCGGGCCATACCAGGTGGACCAGGATTCCCTCTCCTCCCTGGAGTTCCAAACCCTGTCGCTCCTCTGTCTCCTTTGTCGCCATTTCTTCCTGGTTTTCCGGATGGTCCTTGGTCTCCTGGAGGACCGCTAAATCCTGGCGGTCCTGGCTTGCCAGGTAATCCAGTTGCTCCAGGAGCACCTGTACTACCAGGTACGCCAGGTTTTCCAGGAGGCCCGGGTTGGCCACGAATCTCAGACTGAAACAATAGTGACAGATGAATTTTACCGAAAGTTATGCTCCAACCGAGTTATTTGTAAGAGCTGATGAGACAAGATATGCCAGAACAATGTTGTCTCCTAGCTTCTTGTTCAACCAAAATCCTATTTTGGTGACCAATTGAACACCTAGATCTACTGGAAGCGCATAAACAACTATTAAGACGCCTCCTTTTACATGGATATAAACACATTTTGATGCTTGTAGATATTCTAACCGCTCACCGGTTTCGGCATATTTTCCATGATCTCGTCACGAATTTGCTCGATTAATTTCGGAATGCTGTCTTGTACAATGCGATCAACCGCAGAAGTAATCATCTCCTGGATCCAGTCCATATTTGCTGATTCTCCGTCTTTTCCATTCTTTCCTGGTTTCCCAGGGTTTCCTTTTTTCCCATGACTACCAGGGAATCCTGGTTGTCCTTTCAATCCGATCATACCTGGTACGCCCTGGTAGCCTCTTGGACCCACTGGACCAGGTAATCCAGGGTCCCCAGGCGGACCACTGGGGCCGGTAGGACCATCTTGTCCTTGGGCACCTTTTCTTCCTAGGTCTCCTTGCTCACCTTTTAGTCCTGGTGGTCCGGGAAGCCCTTTTTGGCCAGTTTCTCCCTGAAAATACGTATTTTTATTTAAATTGGAGATCACTCCTTGGGATATAATCATCAAAATTGTAATTGATCGCTTCGTTTGTTTGTTACATGACGTAGTTCATGAGGCTACAGGGGACATTCTCCCCAATTTAATCCAATCAAAGAATACTTGTTTTCAGTTATAACTGCTACAAAACGTTGATCTTATAAAAAGCCATCCAACAAATTTGAGAATTCCAAGGCCGAAAAATATTTATTTTTGCTCTCCCACAAAATGGTTTGGTTCTGGTTAGTGGCTGCGCTAATTTCGGCATTTGTACTTACTTGTGCTCCCTTTGTTCCCGGAGTCCCCGGAACGCCATCACTTCCAGGATCTCCCTTCTCTCCTTTTCCTCCTTTTGGTCCAGGAGTCCCATCTTTGCCGTCTCTTCCATCCTCTCCTTTTCCTCCCTAGCAATACACATTGTTACGTCACATTCAATCTATGCAATCACGGGTTGATCAGACACCATCTTACTTTTGCACCGGGAATTCCGTTTTGACCGGGGGGACCGCTCAAGCCTCTCAGACCCGGGAACCCCATTTGGCCTCTCGGGCCAGAAGTCCCTGGAGGTCCGGGACTTCCCTGAAAAAAATTCACCACAATAGAACTTGAAATGAGAATACAAAAACAACCTGTCTGACAAAATTATCAAATCTTGATTTTATCAAGTAGAAATAGTTTTAAATCAAGTTGAGACTACACGGTTTTAGTTAAGAGAGAAATGAGTGACGATGCTGTAAGTTGTGAGGTGTTTTGTTTTCATAATGCATTCTAGCAGGCGCTTTTCTCCCAGCAGCAAGATTTATTGATAACTGAATGACTTATTTTATTCTTATGTGGTAGGAATCCGATTTATTTCAAATAACGAGGACACGCATCCTACTTACATCTTCTCCCGGATCTCCTCTTCTTCCCTCCGTGCCAGGAACTCCCTAAAAAAATAACCGTTGTCACGTCATAATCACTTCAATTATACAACAGCAATTCTGTGAAAAGTGAATTCGCTTTCATTAAGTTAGCAATCACTCACGTCGTAGACCCAGTTCTGCATTTAACACAGAAAGCGAGATTGTTCATGCCGCATTTCCGGCCAAAACCTATAACAATTTGGTTTCCTTACCGCAATTCCCTTTTCACCAATTCCTCCTTTTTCTCCGGGATTCCCCGTAGGCCCAGGAAATCCTCGTGGACCTTGCTCTCCACGAACCCCGTCCCGGCCATCCGACCCCTAAGAACGTATTTGACAATAAACGATCGATCTCAGGATGGCTCTTAAATATTTCTTACTCTGTCTCCTCTTGTTCCTTTCTCCCCTTTTATGCCGTCGGTTCCGGCTTCACCTCGTGCCCCTTTAGGTCCCAGTGCTCCATCTTTTCCACTGCTTCCTGCCACACCCTAACAAGGTTGTAATAGATTAGTTTCAGAAGCCTCTTTGCAATCATCAGAAACTTTTCAACTCACTTTCACTCCGCGAGCCCCTGATACACCACGAGGTCCCGTTTCTCCTGGCAGACCCTGAAAACAATTTATTTAAATCGCCATTCGCCCGAAATGCCTTTTACACTTACCGTATCCCCAAGCTGCCCCTTTTCGCCAGTTGATCCTTTCAAACCTCTATCTCCCTTTGATCCTGCTTTTCCTTTTTCTCCTGACGGTCCAGTATCTCCCACCCTTCCCTAAAAGTAGACGGCCTTTTAAGATATAAATGTCACGTGAATAGAAATAATGATTGCTTTATTCAAGGATGCAACAAAGCAATCCAACCCTCTAAACTCACCTTCTCGCCAGTGGGACCTTGCCTCCCAGGTGGTCCAGGTCGTCCATCCGCGCCCTTTAAATAAAAAAATATTCAAACGGCTGTAACGCCCAAAACTTGCCTAGAATCCAGTGATTTTTGGTTCAATTCTCATATTGCTCTCATCGATGTCATTTGTTTTCTTGGTACGTTTGACATCAGCACTAGAACCAAGAATGCCGTCAAATGATCGTCAGCTCAACTGATTACAACAGAACCATTCCTGTAGCGTCACCACAACGCATGGGGGGTTGTGCGATTCTACTTGGTGCACCTTAAGGCTTGCTTAGTGCGCTGTAATTGCTCATGCGTAACCAAGGTCGCAACTCACCGGATTACCGTCTCTTCCAGGGGATCCGGGGGGTCCAGCAGGGCATTTCTCACATTTGCTCTAAAGCCAAAGAATTATAAGTGACGTTACATTAATTCCATACAGAAAGCAAGGGGGTTAGCTACCCCTGATTCTCACCTCCTCTATTTTTGTGATTATCTCTCCCTGAAATAAAAGTATGTGATCTCAAATTTGTTCAAAATATTGAATTAATTCTAATTTTTGTAATGATCTCAGTTAGTTTGATTGCAACAACAATAACTTACTGGAGTACCAGGTGGTCCTGGAGGTCCAGGGATCCCGTTTTTTCCAGTAATACCCTGCACACAATTTCACATAAAAACGATAGGTTGTTACTATTTTGTCACAATCGATTAATAGCAGATTATACTGCAGGAACAAATAAAGCTTTAGAATTAAGGGGGCATTCACGGTAAAGCAAACGCACCAAGGGGTGTTAAATATCCAGTTAGAATGTTGCTATTTACTCTTTGCAACGGAAACTCACTAACAATAAAATATCGCGTGATCGAATACTTACGCGAGGACCGACGTCGCCCTGCGGCCCAGGAGGACCTCGAGCTCCTGGTTGACCAATTCCATCTGCTCCAGAGGGACCGGGTGGCCCATCCCTACCGTCAGTTCCTGGTTCACCCTGAAAATATAAATACCCAGGTAACTCATGGACTATAGCCATTCTTTTGTTGTCCTGACATGGCACTAGTAGACATGGCAACAAATTGTTTCCATGAAAGCAACTAATACCAGCATTGCTACAAACCTGTGGTCCGGGGCGCCCTCTCTCTCCGTCCCTTCCAGGGTTACCAGGTTGTCCACGCGCCCCCTCTGCTCCTGGGGTACCAGGTGGTCCAGGGTTTCCCTTTAAAAATTAAAAAGACGAATTATTACAAAATTTTTTCTTTCACATGATCAACTTACCTCCTCCCCCTTTTCTCCTGTCTCCCCCTGCAGTCCGTTCTCACCATCGCTGCCGTCTCTTCCTCTTTCCCCTTTTTCACCAGAAGGTCCTTCATCTCCCACCGCCCCTTTCTTTCCTCTCTGACCTCGTGGACCCTCAGCCCCCACTTCTCCTTTATTTCCCTGCAACACAACGTTAAATTCATATTATCGCTACGTCGCAATTACTACGAATTAACTCACTTGCAAACCGGGGGGTCCAGGTCTACCTTCTGGGCCTTGCGTCCCAACTTCACCTTTTTGTCCCTAAAACAAGTTGAAATGTTGTCCGCAAGTTCAGACTCTTGTATCACTGGAAAAACTGAACAAATTTTACCTGCAGTCCCTTGATCCCCCTTTCCCCACGGTCTCCGACTCGTCCTTGGGTTCCTTGTTCTCCTTTATTCCCTTTCTCACCTATCTTACCAGGTTCCCCTTTTGCTCCAAGGGCTCCTTTAATTGGGTCGGGAGGATCCTACAGAACATGACGTAATCAACACGTAAAAATTTATCACGTGATGATAAACCTTACCCGATAAATGGTCTCTCCGGAAATCCCCGGCGTTCCTTTTTCCCCCTAAATAAAATCACATTTTTCAAACTCAGCTTTGTTTATTCCTCTTATCCACCTTACCTTTTCTCCGCTTTCTCCAGGTTCTCCTTTATTTCCTGAAGCTCCAGGTTCCCCCTACATTAGAACTTCCATTAAATCCAACTCTTTCAGATCAAAATCTATTAATCTCACCAACATTACAATGCTTACTTTTAGGCCTATATCACCGGGGGTGCCAGGTGGTCCTGCGTTACCTTGCGCCCCCTTAGGACCTTCAGGGCCTGCTTTGCCGACTTCTCCTGGGGAACCCTGCAAATTACAAAACAGTTACATGGCATAAACCACGTGATCATAATCAGCCACTTACCACCCCCCCTTTTTCTCCCATTTCCCCTTTTGGTCCAAGTTCTCCATCTTTTCCAGGATTCCCGGATTCTCCTTTTTCTCCTTCAGCTCCGTTTAATCCGTCAACGCCCTGTAAATTTATCAGTTGCAAGCAATCGTTCCAAAACGCAAGGAGCCCTTAGGCACTCACTTTTTCTCCTTTGGGGCCGGCACTTCCTTCTTCTCCTTTTCTTCCATTTTTTCCCTTAACAAAAAATTATTTTCACTCATTCCCAGACATCTGTTATATGCTCTTTAAAAGCCAACGACAACATTAGTAAATTGGATCAATACTTGCACGTAAATCGAGACACAAGCTTTTTTTCAATCAGAATCTGACAAAAAGCTTATTATGCGATCAAATGTTAACTTTATGTTCACCAACAATTAATCAACAGCTCACCTTCTCACCCCTGGGACCTTGGAGTCCTTGAACTCCTTGCTCCCCTTTATCTCCATTTTCTCCATCTTTTCCTGGTTTTCCCTGTGGTCCCACCTCCCCACGCTTTCCTTCTTCACCTTTTAGTCCTTTTGTTCCAATCTCCCCCTGCGCCCCCACCTCTCCCTTTTGTCCTTTTGTTCCATCTACCCCTCGATCACCTGACACTCCGGGATTGCCCTTAAAAAAAAAAAAAATTCAAAAAATGTTAAGTGTGAAAATATCCACTGCCACCTACCGGTGGACCTGGCGGACCAGCAATTTCAGAAACAGGGCCAGGCTGTCCGGGAGGACCAATTGATCCTTTTTCACCCTGAAATTCGAAATCAATTGGTAACTTTCCACCAGAGGGCTTCACGCACCGTAAACTTACTTTTATCCCAGGCGAGGCAGCATCTCCTGGTTCTCCTTTTTGACCTGAAGAACCAGGAGGCCCTTCTGGCCCCTGAGATCCACTTGATCCTGGCGTCCCACTTTCTCCCTAAATCTCAAAAAATTAATTGGAAGTATTGCAATGGATAAAGAGAACGATTTAGCCAATACCTTTTTTCCTCTTTTCCCTTTGGGTCCTCGGCGACCGGTTATTCCCTGAAACCACATAATAAAGTCATGTGAGCATTGTGCAGTCAAGCGTACAGTCTTGTCCCAACGCAGCATTGACTATTAAACTTAGCCTGCTTGCATTCAAGCAAACATCATATTTTGTTTTATTAAAAGTATCGATGGTGTTCATAAAAGGAAGTCTTGAGAGAACTCGTTTCTATCACTATCTCCCGCACTATATGAGAGCAGTTATGAGTTGTTTTTTCCTTTCATGTCAGTTTCTTGTTCTTTTGATGTTCGTGTCATCATAGTTTAAGCATTATTTTAAAAAAGGTGGATCAGCTATGTTTTCTTGATCTCTGATTTTACTTCTTTCTTACTTCATGACGTTCAGTACTAACGTGTCTTTTCTGATTCCATTTTCTTACACCGCTCCTATTCCCACTTGATATATTTTCATTTCTAGCTGTGCTTTTGTTTTTTATTTGGTGAGAATGGAGAAGCAGAACACAAACAAAAATAATTGACCGAATAAGAAAACCAGCCAAACAAAATACTCACAGGTTCTCCGGCTTCTCCTTTCAATCCCGGAGATCCTTTTTCTCCAATTTTTCCGTCAGTTCCGTTCCTTCCTGGGATTCCGGGAGCTCCATTTAATCCGGGTTCTCCCTGAAAATATTTTGTCATTAAATTATTTAACTGTGAGTTTTTAAAAGCTGGTAAGAGTGACCGCTACAGGAGCTCTCTTACTTTTAACGCATCAAATACACAATTTACACTGAGCATCTGCCAATCTACTTGTAGACAAGGAGCCATGGTTTCGTCGCTGGAAATAGAAAAGGGGAAAATGCTAAAAAATCCATGCTAAGCCAAAAAGTTATCGGAGGGTGTTCAAAGTAGATAATAACTTTCAATTACAGAAATTTTGAGCAGTAGAGACCGTAGGACGTTGCTCCATGCTCTTAACGCTCGTTGCTCCAATATTTTAAGATGACTACGAAACTCAGAAAGAGATGAAAAGGTTCGATTTATAAAGCAAGAGAGAGATCTGTTCTTTATGCCAGATATTCCCAATAAAAAGATGGTTTAACATTTTGCTTTGTTATTACGTAATATACGATAAACCAGTGGTTCGTGAACATACTTTCTTTTGCGCCTTTGAAAACTTGTGAATGCCTGCGGCACAGAGGCAAATTCAATGTTTTCCCAATTTGAAGCTAAAGATCTCTTATTATTTTTTTATTAACTTTTTAGACAACAAGTTTTTCCCGGCGTGTGGCTCAGAACACTTCATGATGATGGATATGTCACTTTAAAATTGTGGTTGCTAAATAAAATTGATTCTTAGCAAACTGCAGACAGTGACACTGTTTCGACCTATCCGTCTACGGCTTCGCAGAGTACTGACGGACCTTCCACTACGTGGACCTAGTATGGGTCCCACAAGTGTGCCAATCTAAGCTATGCTCTATTAAAAGCCTCTAGCTTCTTGTCGGTCACCAACTGCACTAAATAGACCTAACAGGTTGAAACAGTGTCACTATCCGCAGTTTGCTAAGTGCATCGCTAGCCTCTTGCATTACTCCAAAATTAATGCTGTTTGATTTATGCGGCTTCCCCTGAAAAAGTCTCGTGGAACCGCAGTGACAATCTAACTAAAAACAAAATAAATTCATAAAAAGAAACGAAAACTCGTCACAAAAACTTCCTCCTTGTAGTGGTGGTGGTATAAATGCAGTCGGTCAGTACTGCTTTGTAACTGTGACGCAGGTGTGAACAACACAATGTAGCCTATGTGGCATTGCCGCGTGAAGTAGCAATTCTAGAGAGAGAGAAAGAGATCATTTATGTTTGCTTGTGTACAGGAAATTCAACCTACCCTTTGCTGTAACGATAGGAGGATGGGGGTCAGATATTCAGCATACTCTAATAATGATTAAACTTGTACAGAACTACTGGAAAAGAACAGCAAAAAATAGTTCTGAGCTGTATAAACACAACTATGTTTTTAGACTATAGGACTATAGAGGACAAACTTATGAGTGGGTATCGAGCTTGTCTTCCCGTAACAGTCGTGTGTGAACCATTACCAAGCGTATACAAAATATCCTCCAAAACCGTGGCAAATCGTCTGGATTTTGATGCAGATACGGACACAAATTTAATTCAATATTATGTTAAAAAGCATTCAATCTTACACTTGACGTAGATATAAAAACAATTATTTGGTATGATATACATTAAAATAACGTGCAGTGAAATCTTTGTTATCGGTAAATCTAATGCTTGTGGCAATTTAAATTCTTTTTGCAACAACAAGTTCAAGTAACTAAACAGCTCAAAAACATGCTGATGGTGCATCTAATACAGCGGTGGGTTCCAACAGAAGATCGATGGACTCCCAGGGGCTCACAGAGAACTCTTGGGGTTCACAAAAGATTTCAGCAAGACATGACTACCATGCAAATGGACTTTGCTGTCATGGCGGGCTAAAACTTTCGATGTACCGGTACCCAAAAAGTTGAGAAAGATCCCGCTTTATCTGATCAACCGAGAGACTTGACGCCTATGTAAAACTGGAGTCCATGAATTTATCCTCCCCATAACCCGTATCCGAAATATTTTGGAATAAAACTAGCACGTCAGCTGACATGCAAGCGGCATATTACAGATCTGCATGGGAAAGTGTAGACTTGATGTGACCTTATCGGACATCTGAGAGGCTCGGCTTGGGGTGAAGAGATCAACACTACCGGTACTGCCGCTCTTGATATTGCTGTTACCGCTGCAGGATAAGGTGCTCCAAAAAGGAGTGAAATTACCCACGTTTATCAGCTAGAGGTGTTGTTGAATGACACATCGCAGATAATAACTGGCAGCTTGAAGCGACCGCTACCCATTTTTGCCGGTGTTAAAGGGAATCGCTCGGGCCAAGCTGAAAAGGAAATGCACTACAAATACATTACAATCGCTTGAGGTATGGCAGAGCAGAGAGAATTGCTGTCTCGCGGTTGTTTTTCCTGATATGCTGTCCCTCTGTTTGTTATGCGAAGTAGCTGCCTTTCTTGCCAAACAGGAGCATTTCACATATTAGCCTACGTAATGGACATTCAACTGTTGCTATGCAGAATGTACCAATACCTGTGATTCAAATATTTATTTTTAGTGTCAGGCTTAGGATTGTTCATAGTTGGGTATAAATATATTAAGGTTTGTGAATGACGGTGTAAGTACAAGGTAGGTCAGTCATGTGTTTGAGTTAAGCGTTGGTGGCGGACTCTGGATCTATCGATTAATTATTCCGTGGTTTGCTAGAGCGTAATTAACTCGCTGAACAGACTTAACTGGTACTGTGCTTGTTCTTCTAACTATATGCTTTCTTGTTTGTCATGTGCTGGATAACGCAAAGGTTGCTTATAATGCCTACTATTTGTAAAAAAAACGTAGAATTTGTTATACGGTCTATTACCATTGTTTGACCAGCGGTGAGGCAAAGACGTCGCTGTGAAATTCCAACAGTATTAAGCAGTAGCCTATAGGCAGGAATGGATGCAGAGTGAGGCAGCTACCTTGGACTTCACATTTTTGGGGAATAAGGGGCCGCCTTGCTAGACATGTCCGATAAGCTATTGCTGCCCTTAGAAATAGAGGCAATCTCAAAAACAGATAAAGAAGGACTTCACCGAGATCTTGAGCTGTTAGGTTTGCCCCCTAATATGAAATAAAGTTAAGCTATTTCACCTCTTCGAAAAAATGGTATTCCAGCAAAGAAAAAAGGTTTTCATCGAGAACTTGGGCAGTTAGGGAAGCCACTCAGAAATTGTTGCCTCAGGCCCTCAAAATCCTTAATCCACCACTGACTCTGTCAGTGCCCCACCACCTGGAAATAAGCTCACACTCCCAGGACCCAATTTTGTTCAAGATCATCAAAGCCCTGACTCTCAGGGTTTGAAACCGCGTTACCCTTTCTACCGCTACCCAGCAACTCTTCATAGCCTTGATTACAACATCAATAAGACCTGGGAAGAAGAGGGCACGTAGCCATTGCCCCCCAGCTAATGGTAGGCACAAACATCAGCAGGAGCTGATCTTCCTCCAAAGTTGTTGGCGACTTCAAGTGGACTAAGAACTGGAGTGAGTAGATTCGGAGCTGTCACGCATCAGTGGGGCTAAAATCATCAGCATTGTGTTCGTGCGGTGCAGCAGACCGTATGTGCGGTGCAGCAAATTGTACTCCCAATAAATGTAAAATCCTTCGTCCTCCCAACTCAGTGTAGGATCTTTCAAATCTAAATCATGCGATGAAGAACTGGCTAGTATAGATACGAAGTGCATTCAATAAGTTTCCAGACTTTTTTTGTACAGGCATTTATAATTGCCGTAAACTCGAGATATTTCAGTATGTTGTTACTATACTCTTTATGAGATGATTGACCAATTTTTTCTTGTTTAGGTGCAAATTTATAGCTACAGTAGGAATTAGAGTACACCTTACTAAATCCTGATTGTCACAGCTGGTGAATTTCAAAAATGCAATCTGGACGTGAGGACACATTAGAAGAACGATATGCGATCAAGTTCTGTTTTGAACTTGGAAAAACTGCCACGGAAACGTATGGTATGCTTCAGACTGCTTATGGACCATCTTGCATGAATCGATCATCGGTTTTTCAGTGGCACAAGAGATTCAAGGAAGGCAGGGAGTCCGTGAGGGATGATGAGAGATGTGGGAGGAGTAGGGAAGTCAGAACATCAGAGATGATTGGCCAAATAAACGATTTCATGAATAGGGACCGTCGTGTTTCTATAGAGACACTAAGCGCACAGTTTAATGTCAGTGTGGGAGCTGTACACATAATCATTCATGAGGAACTGAAGATGCGGAAGATTTGCGCGAAGTTCGTCCCAAGAGTGCTCCGGGAAGATCAGAGAGAAAGACGTTGCAATGACAGCAAGGAGATGGTCGAGCTCATTAATTCAGATCCCCAAGTTCTTGATGCCCTGGTAACCTGCGATGAAAGCTGGATCTATTGTTATGACCCAGAGACCAAGAAACAGAGTTCCCAGTGGAAGCATGCTGGATCTCCCAGACCCAAGAAGGCCAGACAGAGCAAGTCCACCCAGAAACTCATGATGATCCCTTTTTTTGACAGCATGGGCATAATCTACATTCACTGGGTTCCCACTGGAATCACACTCAACAAGGAGTACTGTACTATATTGAAGTTTTAAGGGAGTTCAGGAAGAGATTCCGTCGGAAGAGGCCAGAACTCTTCGAATCAGGTCAGTGGCATTTCCATCAGGACAATGCCCCAGTCCACAACTCCATCCTTGTCACAAACTATTTGACCCAGATGGGCATCAAGACGGTTCCCCATCCTCCCTACAGCCCGGACCTTGCTCCCTGCGACTTTTGGCTATTCCCAAAGCTCAAGGAAAACCTCAGAGGCAATCGTTATTCCACAATTGAGGACATGAAAGAGGCTGTGACGAGGGTCCTAAACACGCTCACACAAGAAGACATCTAGGGGGCTTTCCAGAAGTTGTTGGAACGGTACAACAAGTGCATTGATGTCGGAGAAGAATACTTTGAAGGGGACTAGAGTTTTTTGTGTGTACGGTTAATAAAAGTGTCCATACCAAAAAAGTCTGGAAACTTATTGAATGCACCTCATATATCCTTTGAAATGAACTGTATGGACAAGTGTGGCGCGTGTTAAAAACTATAAGCGAAATATAAAGCTTTCCCGAGTCAAGTCAAACCCATCGGCTTGTAGTAGAGTCTGCTTCGACAAATGGGGCTCTGGCTTTGGGCAAATGTTCAACGCCCTAAGATACCGTTCAACCTGCCGCCCTGCAGGAATGCCTCTTTAGGCAAAAGCTAAGCCCGCAGCTTATAGCTGTTGTTGGGATCAGCAAAGACATGCGGCTGTAAAATCCATTGGCCAAATTCTTAATTTCTGCGGCAAAATCTTACAATCTCGGCTAAAAATCCCTCATCGTTAGCCTCTAGGATGATAAGGGCAAATAAACATTAGGATAAAGGTAAGCCTGAGGAGGAATAGGTTCAGCATAATGAAGTCTTCTAGGAAAACCCAATGGGAGACTAGCGGAACTGACACTGTTGACTGAAACCCATAGCGAATCTTAGACTCGTAACAATAAACGAAAGGACGTTGATAGGAAGAACAGCAGAAGTGGTGGGACACCTGCCAGAAGAAAGGTTAATAATGCAGCTCTTCAGGAAGTGAGATACAAAGTGAGAAGAAGTCGATCACAGCGATGTTGCTATGATGGTAAAACTAGACTTGATGAAGCAAGTACTAAAAGTGAAAAGAGTATATTTCTGGATTATTGTGTTGAAACTGGTTGTGAATGAATATACTGTATTATCTCTGTGATTTCAATGTACGGCCCACAATGGGGCAAATGTGACGGGAAAAACAGTGCTTTTTATGATGAGTTTAACGCTGTAGTAAGGGCCAAAGATGGAAAACGCTTTATCATGGGAGACTTCAGTGGACATGTAGGAAGTTCTACTGATGGTTGTGTTGGAGTTCATGGTGGTAACAAATGGGGAGAAAGGAAGCGAAATGGAAAAGGCTTCTTAAACTTGCTGACTGTATTGATATGATTATCGGAAATACGTTTTTTAGAAAAATGGTGAAAAATATCTATCTTACAAATCCGATGAACATTCAACTGTGCTAGACTATGTGTGTTTGTCCATAGGAATACACTGAGGAGAACAAGAAATGTCAAAGTAGTACCTGGCAAAGGGTGTTTTGCACAACATAGACTGCTAATTATGAAAGTTAAAGCAGTCAAAAGTGGTTTATTCAAAATGTACGGCGAAAAGACAAATCAAATCGTGGAGGCTGAAGGTATGGAAAAGGATGGGAGAAGAGGTGGAACATGCAAGTTTACATCAAGAGAAAAGATGGAATGAATGGAATAAAGGAATAATGGAGGTGACGAAGAAAGTGTGTGAGTAACATACAGACATTCAAAGCCAAAGATATCCTAATGGTGGAACGAACAGGCAGCAAAAGCAATCAAACAGAAAAGACTTCTCTATATGCGATAGCAAAACCAGAAGGACAGAAGATCAACGCAATAGTATTGGATCAAAAAGAAGTGAAGCGCATTGTAGCTGCAGCAAAAGAAGCGGAAATGCAGTGAAAGAGAGAGAGAGACTGCTTTCACAAAAAAAGGACTTTGAAAAATCCTTACAATGTCTCAACGTGCAAGGAAACACAAAATATATATTATGGGAATAACATGCATTCGTGGAAAAGATGAGCATTTAAAGGTTTGTTTGAAGGATAATAGCAAAATATAGAAAGAGCGTGTGAAAAAACCACCAAACATCGAAACGAATGAAGTGGAGAGCTGGACGAGGCAGAAAGAGTAGAAAAACCTCGGGGTTTTGTTTCTGAGAAGAACGTGGAAAATGCAATATGTCGTATGAAGACAGAAAAGGCAGCAAGCCCTACTGGGATAACTGCTGATTTACTTAAATTCATAGAAAAAGATAGTATCCAAAGACTAACGGTTGTACCAATCAGATTGCTGCAGCGCCCGAAAATGCCTGACAATTGGGGAAAGAGTGAACTGATACCACTTTATAGCGCGAAAGATGACACAAAGTCATGGTGAATTTACACAAGTGCCAAATTGCTGGAGCATGAACGAAAACAATTTAGAAAATATTTGAAGAACGACTCAGGAAGACGGCTTTATTAGACGAGATCCAAACAGAATATATCCCATGAAAAGGCACGGTAGATGCAATTTTTTTGCCACAGGTGATGGAAAAATATGAGCTGGCACGCAAACAGCTTTATATGGTTTTTGTGGACCTGGGAAAAGCTGCGACCATGTACCAAGAAGAGTGATTTGTTGACTCTAAGAAGAAAAGATGTTGAGGAAAGAGATGTAAAAGCGATTATGGAAATATACGATGGAGTCAAAAGAGCTGTGAGGTAGGAGGATGGAAGATGAGAATGGTTTGATGTAAATGTTGGGGTCCACCAGGGATTTGTTCTCAGCCGTGTTTGATGAAGGATGTTGGAAGATTAGATGTTAGAGAAGGTATTCTGAAAAAGTTTCAGTATGCCGATGATTTGGTAATGCTTGATGACAGCTGTCGGAAGTAGAGAAGAGGTAAGGTAAATGGAAAAAAACCCTAAACGACCAGCAAAACAAAGTCTTTTCATACTGGGCAAAGACCTATATCTGCAGTACGTATAAGATTGATCTTTGTGCAGTGTGTGGAAAAAGAGTGGATTGCATCTTCATCAAGTGAGTCAAATGTAACAAATGGGCCATAAAAAATGCAAGGCAATAAAAGGAAGTTTGTTGCATGTAAAAAATTTCAAATGCAAAAGTCGTCAAGCAGTTGTTCAGGAGAATTCTGCAAAAAAAGTAAATCTGAATGAACACACACTTGAAGTTATGAAAAAGTTCATCAACTTGGGAAATGTACTGAACACAGGTGGAAAAGCGCATGATGCAGTAGTGTTTAGAATAAGAGGTAAATCAAACAAATTCAAGGAGATGTCTGGTATTCTGTGTGGAAGGAGCTATCTAAAAAAATATAAGGTATAGTCTACAAAATTTGCGTAAGAAGTGCAATGTGCAATGGAGCAAAAAGCCGAGCTAGTAAAGTAGAGGATATTAACAGGTTGAAAATAAAATGCTCCAAATGATGTATGGAAAAACTCTGAAGAAAAAGATCAGAAGTGAGTAAATCTGAGAGATAATTGGAGTTGTATTACGGTAGTTATGAGAAGCCAACAATGAGGTGGTATAGGCATGTAGAAAGAATGACTAAAGGTCAAGCATTGATAACAGCAAGAAAAATTCTTGTTTATAGAAACAAGATTAACAGACCAAAAAAGAAATGGATAGAGCTAGTAACAGAAAACATCAAGAAAAGGAAACTCTAAGAAGTTGATCCCCACAACAAATGCGCTTGGCTAAAAGGCTGCAAAAACCGATGGCCCCCTGCTAGCAGGGACAAACACAGAGTCTCAAAAAACTGAAGAGACAAATGGAAGATAAAGACGACATCCTTTGATGAACTTAACTCAAAAGCAAGAAGTTGAGAAAGGGCAAAAACAACAACTTTATTTAAGGATGCGTCGGATATTCAATTAAAAATAGTTTACAATAGGCAAAACGATCCTCTGCAAAAATCTGATGGTTGATCTCAAAAACAAAAATATCTATTTTTGTCTGTTTACAAGTTGAGGGGGTCCAAATTTCAATAAAATTTTTATGGAGTATTTCATGCACACATATGTAGATCAACATAAAATTATGATTTTTGTACTCTGCTAGTCTACTGAGTAATAGCAATTGTACGTAATGATGATAAGCAAACAACAGTTGCATCACTTTATTTGCTTCTAAACACTACATCTATAAATTTGGTCGTTTTTTCGAAAAACTTTTCCGTTTATAATAAAATCTTTGCCAACCGATGGATAGGATGGTTTAAAAATCTGCATAAACAAAATCTGCTTGCTGAATTTTGAAAAGTGACCCCCGGTTTGGATTTAACGAAGGCGCGGGCCAGATGGGGCCCGCGGGCCGCCAGTTGCTCATCTCTGGCTTAAGCTAAGCCACAGCTACTTTCAGTTGATAAAGTTTGTTTTTTTGGGCGCAAAGCTGGCGCTTAGAGTGGCGTACAACCTCCGAAGCAGGCCCGCTGTCAGCGCGCGATTCAGGTGAAACCATATAAACGCAGATTATGGGCTTGTACGGTAACGCAAGCACAACAAAGACAAGTTTCATAACTTTAATCATTACTAGGGCCAGTAAAGGTTATTAACCCCTTCAAGGATTAACCCAACTATATTCGTCTGTCGTTTACAAATCACTTTCGCATTATCCCGTATATGTTTGTCCAAATTGAACTCAAAAACTTTTTTTTTGATCATTTTACAGTTTTTACTATTGTTACTTAAAAAAAAATTTGACTGCAGAATGGATATAATTTTCCAAAACATATAACGCTTTGAAGGGTTTAAGTCATATATTTTTTGGTGGTACAGAAAATTGTCTAGTTGATAACAGTGAAAAGATTACATTAACTCATTACATATTGGTACCGATAATCGAGAAATGATTTTGAAATTATTTTTTACTTGGTTTACTTGTTTGTATCCAAAAATCCTGAGGGTTGATATGAACCATTTGCCCCCCCAGTGGACGTTCTTGTCTAAAGCTGCATTCAAAAATTACTAGTCTAAAGCTGCTTTATTTGACTCGAAAAAAATTATCTTCAATTTCACCAAAGACGGAAAATTTTGTAAAGATGTTGAAACCATGGAAAATAGAGTTAGTTGTTTTTTTTCACAGTTTCTGTATTTTCTACGTAATAAGAGAGAATTTTCATTGTTTTAGCTGTTTTTTTGTACATCTATTTGTATTTTCGTGGAAATGTTCTTATTTTGATCATTTTCTTCTAAATATTTTTATTCATGATTTTCAGGGTCCAATTTCTTCCCGAGTGGAATCCCCGGCAATAAGGTTAATATCGGTCAGTGTGTTGACATTATCTAGAGACAGCAAAGCAAAATTTGTTGCGAACAGTTAATTGCTGTTGCACGATAGGTCCGACAGACATCTTAGAAAATAACTGACAGCGTGAATTATGAAGCTGCCCTTTAAAATGCCGTTAAAATAATTTCATTATTGACCTAAATCTAATTTTCTTGTGAAATTACAAAAACGTTTACTTCTGAATTCTTTTGCAAGCCAAACATTATACGAGCGTATTTTGTGACTCCAAATGGGGTCACAACTGATAGTCAAAGAAGCCCTGTACTAGACAAAGCACATCTACAATAAATACGCTGTTCTTCTCACTGTAGCGCCTTCAGCAGCATCGAAAGCATCAGTGCGTTTCGTAACTACTGGTTTAAGCACAATCCGGCCGCGAGGTGTAAAAAATTAATCTTTTCTACAAACAAACCAAATACCGTGGGTACCCAACAGTCGTCATCATTCAACGCTTAGCGATTGTGAACGGATAATAGGTGATTGCTTTTGAGCATGTCCCCCGCTACGTAGCCATATAAGAAGATGTTTACCATCTCAGCCACATTCATTCCGCTTCCATTCCCAACATCATCGATTAGCTTTTGCTTACACGCGATTGTGATGTCACACACATCTCATAGTCAACACATACAGTAAATGATCTGCGTGAATTCACTCTTGCATCAAGTAAAGCTCAGTCATTAGGCGATAGCATTGCAGAAATCGAGGGGTGGGAGGCAGCAAATTATTGGCGGAGCAGAAATGTGATTGAGCTTTGGAAAAAGTTGTTTTTCACAAGCTTTTCGTAACCGCTCATCAGTGGCGGTATTGTGTCAAATGATAAGAGGCAGAGCGAACAAGTTCTTATATCTCGAGAGATCGAAAGTAAGCAGGCAGCGAATTGACGAGAGCTTTTGTAACAGATCACGTGGTTATCCCCGGTAGTCATCGCGTGACACTGGTACCGCTACTGAAAATTGTGTCACAAAAAGTTTAAACAAAACATTTTTCAAATGTGCACTATGACGTAGTTTCTATGGTAACTTACTTTGGACCCAGGCGGGCCAATCGCTCCGGCAGTCCCATTTTCCCCCTAAAAATACTTAGTGTTGTCTGTGATCAATGCGGAAGTTGCGTGATGCTTACCTTTGGTCCAGGGGGGCCAGGAAGTCCCTGAAACAAATATCAAAGTTAATGAACAAACTTGTGTGAAGATAACACTACTCACGTCTTTTCCCTCGGCTCCTTTAGCCCCAGGAGGCCCTCCAGGAGTCCCAGGGTCTCCTTTTGGGCCGCGCTCTCCTTTTTCTCCTGTTTCTCCCTTAGGTCCCTAAAACAGAAATATTTTGAATAGACAGATTGCGAGTTCGAAATGCAGCCTGAAACTTCGTTCATATTGCCACCGCCATCCAATTCCTCCTTCAACTACAGAGGAAGTAACGAGATTTCTGAAAAAAGTTTTTGTGACTTCCTGTGGAAAGAGCATGATTGCGAACGGGGCTTCATAGTTGTTTGTCTCACTGTGATGAGTATTGAGCATAATTTGCTCAGAGTCATGTCCAGAACAGTATTAAAAATTTTTCATGACCTCCTCTTCCTGTTGCGCTAGTGTTACTGTTGTCATTATTAACTCTCTTCCCACGATATTGATGCAATTCATCCTTCTCTTACCTCCGCTCCATCCGTTCCGTTTCTTCCTTGGACTCCTCTAGCTCCTTTTTCTCCCTGAAAAAATGTTTTCATTAAATTCTGAATCAAATTCCCAATAAAGGGGAAGTACCTTGGGTCCTGCAGGGCAGGTGCAGGCTTCCTCAGCTGCGGAGACTCCTTTTGGTCTTGAAACGTTGGGATTTTTTACCCGCGATTGATTCTTTCCACCCCCTGATGAAGGAGTTTGCGGCTTTGTGACGTAGACAGTCTACATAGAGAGCAATTGCGATGACATAGTATGGCGTAATAAAAATTGATTTTATACTAAATAATCGTATCGTAAAATAGAGACGACATAATGCATCGCTCGAACAATCGGTCTGACTGCTAATTTCATTGGCATAAAAAGCGAGGTTTCGAGGGAAGTTTAGGGCAAACCATTTTTTTTTTGGGGCAGTTGGAATTTTCTTAAAAAATCCCCTATGCCTATGGCAAATTTTGTTGAGACCTTAGCATTTCAGGCGCAAATAACTGTTCTGACAAATGAACACCACTTTTTATTCAAACAACAAGGAATATACTCATAAACACAATCAAAAATCAGCTGCACTACTCACAAGTATACTAGCAGTTTGACTTACTCCTGGCAGCATAGATGCACCAGCTGCGTGTGTGATCGATATATGTGCAGCTGTCCACACGTACAAGGTGTTTCAAAAAATTTGATATCATTTGACGAGTAAATATAATAGAAACTACCACGTCCAATCAAATGAAAGTTGGAAATGTGGATTACAAAAGTATCAAAAAGCTTAGCATGTAAAACAAACAAGGTATGGTGGATTGGAAGAGTATCAAAAAGCTTAGCATGTAAAACAAAAAAGTCTAGTGTTTTTTTATCCTATATTGAAAAGAAAGACATTAGAGGTTTCAAATATGTGCAAGGAAGAAATGCATGAAGATAGGTAAGGAAAAATAGAATAATGGCTTTAGTGGATAACCTATCGACTATCTTTTGGCGCTGAAGAAAAGAATAAATGTTTCTTAATCCTGCAAAATTTTTCTTTAAAAATCGGCATTTGGTTAATTTCGCTACACGTCATAAAAATGTCTTCGGGGTTAAGAGCACTCAGGCATGCGACATGACTGCACTGCGATGATATTCTGACGTGGAGTTCACCTACAGTTCAGCTACTGTAATCATCGTACATGTCATTCCATTATTAAAAAAACAAATTTTAACCATTTAATGCAGCAATATACGTATACCAAGCCATTTCTTGTTGAAAGTCACTGTAAGACATTCAAACACCAGAAGGCGTTCAGCAATAAATCCAAATTGCAAAGCTCTCACTGTTCTCAAACATTTTGAAGAGCACTCATCAAACCTTGTGAAGAAGGTAACTAAGGCATTTTTGTCCGCTCATAATCTGTTGCATAAACGGAACAACAATGACCTTGCACAAACGGAACCACAATGACCTTGCATAAACTGAACTGCGGCATAATATCCCAGGCAGTTGGCGATGCTGTCAGATCATCGGGAACTAATTGTTACTCTTTCTGCCTTTGTTGTCTGATGCTGCACGACGCAGATCGCTGCCGACGCCGTACTGAAGTCTCCATATCCTAAACTGCTTTATGTTTCTTGCATTGCTCATTTGTAGCACAATTTCGCCATGAAACTCAAATCTCAGTTTCATAATGTTCATCAAGTAATTGCAAAGGTCAAAATAGCTTAAAGTTAAAAACAAAATCAGACCAGCCAAATTTGTTGCTATTAGTTACCCACCCCAGCTGTTGTAGCCCGATGGGTAAAAGCCACCTCATACTATCCAAAGCACTTGCTTAAAGTCCATTGTGGAAAATTTTGAAATGTCTGGGGTATCAGCCATATTCGCAAAATCTAGTGTACAAAGCCTGATATAGCTGTTCAACAACTTTGGATAAAACAGTATCATCAATGTTTGGTTGGGCTTATTGAAGTAGTGAGAAGTACAAAGTAGAGTATTAAAAAGGTTTCCTTTGTCATTCAAGAACTTGTGATATTAAACATTACATCACTAAGAAAATGTAGAAAAGTGATTTACTTGAAGTTATGACAAAAGCAACTCGGCAAGACCAGACATTTCGCCAGCTGAATGCTGTTTGCTACAGCGCCGACAACCTAAAACTGTTTTTGTAGAAAGAAGTTTTTCAGTGCTACGAAAGCTTTTTGCTGAAGACAGGAATTTTACGGTTATAAATATCAAACATTGCATGCTTGTGCATTAGGGCTATTCAAAAATACACTTTTTTAATACTTAGAGGTCACACCCTATATTGGTTTCAATTCATGACAAAAAACTCCACAAAAAATTTTTGCGCTCTCGGTTAAGCATTGACTGTGTGAATCCACTTCATAGTTTTTTTGGGGGAGGGACAATGTTGGGGCCAAAACATAAAATCGACCATAACTCCCAAACCAGAAGTCCTAGAAGACCATGCGACTACTTAAGATTTTCAAAATATCAATACACATTACACTCAAGTATAAAAAATGCATATTAATTGTAGCAAAAATCAAACTTAAAAAATAGAAATCTGGACAAAAAAATGACATTTTTCAAGATTTGACATAATTTTCAACAAATTTCAAAGATAAAATGTTGAAAAAATAAATTTTCGAAGTGTTTAGAACATTTTTTTAGCCTAAATAACATCATAAATCGGTGTTGGACCGTTGGTATTCCACATAAAACGATTTTTCTTGCGTCAAACTGTGCGTGTGGTGAATGTCACTCAAATTAAGTAAATACGAAGTGTTAGAATCATTCGAATATAGTTGGAAGGTCTATTTTCATGAAGAAGAGCCAGCTAGGGTTACCCTTCTTAAAATCAAGTCGATTACGTCTACTTTTCTCCACGCAACGTAGTATTATTTGTGTTTGTTCCTAATTTTCTGTCGATATGTTTTTGCAATCTTCAAGAATCTTGATACGGCTTTCTCCTAAGTCGTTGGTCACATGCAGCGTTGAAACCAAGTCTTTAAATTTTCGAAAACTTTTGAAGTTGTTCCATTTCATACATGAGTACCGTAGAAATTGAACATCTTCAGCTGCAAAGTTGAAACGTTAAAAAATGATAACTGACCTTTCACCAACAAAGTTTTCAATTTTTGTATCTTCTGATGTTGATTGAAATACCAGCTTCTGTGCAGATACGTCTGTCTTCGAAAATTTTTGGTCGACACGAAATAACTTAGAAGCCAGATTTTGTTTAGTGTGCTCTTGCAATTGGTGAGAACACAGAGCAAATGATATCAGCTCTTCGCTCAAATACCAAAAATGTTTTTTTAATCCTGCGAGAGCAGCATAAGATATGTCTTTGACTGGTATTCATTCATGAGCCAGCAGCAGCTTGTACAACTGGAAATCATTAGCAGCAGCTTTAAACCCGTGCTTTACGTAAATGACAGCAACAGTATAACCAAACAGCTTTAAAACCTAAAGAATTTTTGGATCCACATCAAGTTGAGTTTGGAGCAGCAACATCTTCTTCAAAATTCGAGCAACTTGGATCAGTTTTCAGTGACGACGTTTCGCTACTAGCACTTGAAAAATGCTGAGAAGTATCTACTGTTTTCTTCAACAGTTCTTACTCGGCTTCTGGTGCTTTTCTTGTTTTTTTCTATCGGCTCTTCTTTAGACAACTGTTGTTTTAATTGTTCGACTAGTTTTAAAAAATTACCTCCAAAAGTATTCTTTACTGATCTTGAAAAACGAGATAATCTTCGGCAGAAAGATGCTTATCAATATTCTTCTTTGATTAGTCAAAAAGTTTGTCAATGCACATACGCCATTTTTTTGATGCTTTAGTGTCTTCCGCTCTTTTTAACATCTAGTAAAGTCATTCAACTTATTTAAAACCGTATTTCTACTCAAGTAACAAGTATAGGCAGGAGTTGAACCTTGCGTAACCTTTTTCCGCACAGCAATTATTTCATCACCAGTTGCACTCGTTGCTTTTTTTACAGTGTATTTTTGATTTTTATTTGATAAAGGAAGCGTTCAACAACACCTTGATTTGTTGGAATTTTTTCCCACAAAATGGCTCATCTCTTACTTTTTTCACACCACTCCACCTGCAAATATCCTTTCTCAATTCCATTTGTTGAGACAGTGGTTCTCAGCTAGTGGGCCATGGCCCATTAGTGGGCCTCAGCACGTAAGTCCGGTGGGCCACGGACCTCTGTGTATTTTGAAAATGGGTCACATGCCTAAAAAGGTGGAGAAATACCGGTGCTTAAGAACAGTTAGTAACGGAATCTTATGATGGCAAATATCTAACCGTTGCCCAATTCTGTTTGCTGGGAAGATGAAGACCTTTTTTTTGGAGATCAACTTGACTGTTGTGTTATAATCAACGGAGGAATAGAAAGTTCGTAGTTATTACATGATAGTCTTTTTTAGATCGTTCACAAAAATTTGTGGCATTTTGAAGTGGACCACGGCACGAAAAAGGCTGAGAAACACTGCGTTTAGATTATATAAACCTACGAATCCTTTCAACCTGAATAAAATTAAATTGTATTCAATGCTATAACCTTTGCTAATTATAATGCAACATTTCATGAATGATCATAATCAACTGATACCGATGGCGGAGTGGCATAAACCGCATGAAGCAATTCATGTGATCGTCGGTTCAATACCTGAGTCCACCTGACGAGTTCTAATAGGAACGAAGCCGGTCGTGGAAGTGGTATTTTATTCAATTGATTGCAGTTAGCCTATGTGCCTTAATATCAATTAATTAAATTAATAGTTTAACTACTGTATCACTAAAACTGACTGCTGTATCACTATTTATGATATAACAATCTAACACCCATTCATGAAATTTATTGATTAAGCTAATTGGTTTCTAAGCTGTAAAAAATGTTCTAAACACTTCGAAAATTTATTTTTTTCAACAATTTGTGTTTCAAATTTGTTGAAAATTATGTCAAATCTCGAAAAATGTCATTTTTTGTCCAGTTTTTGTTTTTTTAAGTTTGTTTTTTTGCTACAATTAATATGCATTTTTTTATACTTTAGTGTAATGTGTGTTGATATTCTGAAAATCTTAAGCAGTGACATGGTCTTCTAGGACTTCTGGTTTGGGAGTTATGGTCGATTTTATGTTTTGGCCCCAACATTGCCCCCTCCCCCCCCCCCAAAAATGTAAAGTGGATTCACACAGTCAATGCTTAACCGAGAGCGCTAAAATTTTTTGTGGAGTTTTTCGTCATGAATTGGAACCAATCTAGGGTGTGACCTCCGAGTTTTGAAAAAGCGTGTTTTTGAAAATCCCTGTTGTGCATTTTAATTGTTTTCCAAGAGAGAATGGAGAAGAGACAATGAAGCTGCTGTATTTTTCGTTGGTTTGGTTGACTTTCGTTGATATTTTCCGAAAAGAGCACAATATCAAAAGTCCACTGGTGGTTAGGTGAAAAAAGCTGATTTCTATTATTTTTTAGAGCAATTTTTTTGTTTTTAGGTCAATAAAACTTGACTTGCTAATTATTTACGACACCAAAAGAAAAAAATAATAATACTTGAGTGCAACAAACCGTAACTTCTTTGGACGTAATTTCTGGGATTGTTAATTGTTCTGTTGTAGTTGTTTGTGTTGTTGCTTGTTCTGTTGTTGTTGGTTCCGCTGTTGTTGTTTCATTGTAGTCAGTCACTGGAGGGCACTATAAATGCAGGCTAAATTAGAAACCACCTTCTCTATTTTGTTATCTTCCCCCGATTCTTACCTCAGGTGCTTGGTATCCAGGAAGTTCACAACATCCCATCTCTTCTTTATCAGCGATATCAATTTCACAATATAGTTTCATCGATTGAATCTCGAACTGAACACACAATTTCAAGATTGATTGATATATTTGCTACCGCTGGTGGCATTTCCGACGAGATATGATAGAAACTGACAATCGCATTTCAGATGTTACAAACAATCCTAACATTTTTTTCGTTTATTTGAAGCTACTCACTAGCAAACGCGAAAAAGCAATGATAGTTCGTGCAGTTAATAGGTTTAAGAAAAGGATGAAAGAAAATGGTTCAGTTTTTCCCTGGTTAACCAATAATAAACAACGAACAGATCCATTTTCTCAAAAACATAAGTTTGGCAGTTATTAGCTGATACCATATCATGGTAGATAGTCGGCATGCTGATTTCAAGTTTTTTGTAAATTTTATTTTCACAATTTCCAAGCCTAAGCAGCACGGCTTCTACTGTATGATCACTGCAGAGGTAGCTCGCTCCAGGCGGTGTCGTTTTGAAAGTTCGGCTTCTCACTACTTCTCCACTGCAATGTGCAACAGAAAAGTTCGCATGGCCTCATCAAGACTTGAGCTGGCGTTCACTGACCTCTGTGCTCGTGTCTCTCCTTGTCCTCCCGAGGTAAGTGTTTCCCCCCACTCCGATCTCGTTTGCTTTTAGCCTCATTTTCTTCGTTCCTACTCTTTCGCAATCGACAAAAAGAGTGACGGAGCCGCTGTAAGGTGCAAATCATTATATATTTTTAAGGGGCTAAGTCAGCATCGCAACCCACCTGTTGATATGCATGGTGATCTTGTGGAACTTATTGTCAAATAATCGCGATACCTTCGGGAACTGATCGGAGCGAAACTTGCTCTTCGTAGCGCGACCGTCGAGGCCGATTCCGACAAACTCGATCATGTTCTAGAAACAAAGATAACAAGCACCCCAAGCGTGGAAAGTCATCAAATATAAACTAAAACCGGTAGCAATTACATATAAAATTTCACATCAGACACCTTGGACATAGCAAATATTAAAGCGAGATATAATTAACCATCTAAAATAGATAAGACGAGTGATACAGATTCAAGTCAATCCTGTGGCATAGATTTAAGTCCATCCTGCATGATCTTTTAGTGATGCCGTTTTTACAAGCATATATTAGTGGGCACCAAAATTCCGTGATGATTTTGCGGCTAAGCTCTGGCTGAAGACGGATCTTCATTTTTTGAAACTCCATAACTTGGTACGGTAAGAGCTCACAATCGTGGGGTAGTGAGTTCGATTTCCCAAATGATTTCTGTTGTTGTGCTCTTGGAGAAACACATGTGCAACAACAATATGACATCGCAGAGCTTGCTAACGTCACCTAGTGACTATGATTTTTAGGCGACCACGATCTTACCTTTCGTGGAACCAGACGAATGTCAACCTGCTCCTTTCCGGCAGCATCAATAACTTTCATCAAACTCCATATCCGTTTTCTTGAAGAATTTGGGTTGAGACGGAAAGTGGAAACGAACGCGTACTGATCTGGGAGTCCCTTCCCAAATATGTCCCTTGGAAAGAAGAATTAGGTAAAGGGGACAAAAGTAACCATTTTTCAATTACACGCACCATATGCTACATCCGATCTCACCTTGTCTGAAGTACTGCTCCGTCGCTCAACCTATAAGCTTTAAATCCCTCAGCAGATCCCCTGACCACCGCCACGGTGCTGTCCCTTGCTGCAAGCTCATCAAGTTTAAAGGTGGAGACGATATCGAAACCTGGGTAAAGTGAATTCCGTTAAAAAGAGGTCCCATTGCGGGCAGGACAGGCGCGTGCAAAGCCTGGTGATTCCCATGTAGTTAGTGAAGCAAAGCTTATGGAAAGTTGAAGATGTGAGTGCTATGATCGGTTTTTTAAATTAATAACAATCAATTACAATAAAAAGGACTTACCTTAAAGTGATGTCATAATCGTTTAAGTCACACTACTGGCATGCAAATTATGGTGCGGATTGGTTGGAAACCGAGCTGTCTAACCTTGAATCAACTAAAACACAACATGTCACATGCACAAGTGTTAATGAGCGAAGAGTTAGCGCTGCTTGCCTGGACGGTGCCGACCTTTTACGCTTTCCTCCACGTTCCCGATGTCCTGGCAAATTGCGTCTGAAACAACACATCATCATCACTCCTTTATGTGCTAACGATTGCGGAGGCAGTTTCAGTAAAAAATGCAATGGCACGATCCTTTTATTTCATCACTACGCTTACCAACGCAAATGATTTGTCGAAGAAGTTCTCGGATTCTCTCAATTGCTTGAAAGTCGATGACCTGCAGCACGTGACGATTGTTGGGATCCGACGCGATCTCGTTCAGCTCCTCGACCAATGCTTGCGAAACCTGCATGACGTAACAATGTCAATTATGGTGTAATTCTTATGACGTAGGTGTAAGCGTTTTGACGTAACAACAGTGCCGTCGCTACGAAGGGCCTACCCTTCCTCTGTTTGGGGCTTCTCTAAATTCCTCCTTTTACATAGAGCAGGGGTGTGCAACTTCCGGCCAACGACATAAAATTTGTGGTCGGGAGTTGATATTTGTGGTCTGGGTTTGATATGAAATCTACTAATTCTCTCTTAGAAAAATTGGTCTTTAAAAAAGGGGGTTTAATGTAAAATAATGGATGGAAATTACACAAATTCGCGCTTCGAAAATATTGTTCACCAAACAAATACAAACTTGTCTACACTTTTTGTTCGGATGATAAAAACTCTCTCGTAATAGCATGCAAACTCGCTTTATCCGCAATACAATAAGACAATATGTTGTTCTTTTCCCACAAAAATATAAACTTTCCAAACTCGTGCAAAATTCGAAGCGGTAAAAAATCGGTTGTGATCCATAAAGCTCTATGTAGGTCAGTGTTCCCTCACTTTGGGTTTATATCCTGCGGTTGTGTTTGCTTTTTTAACCGGCGCGATGGCGTAGTGGTTAGAGCGTCCGCTTCACAGTCGGTAGACCTGGGGTTGGTTACGATTGTTGGGGTTTTCAACATTTGCCGAGTCGAGTCACATCAAAAGACTTTAAAAATGGTATTCACAGCTTCCCTGCTCGGCGCTCAGCAAAATAGGGATAGTGTGGAGAACAAGCCGGCAAGCTTGCTTGTTGTGTCCTTGGGCAAGACACTTAATGGGATGCCTCCATCTTTATGAGGCAGACAGGTGGTGGGGTCAAGCAGTCTACCCGTCGTGGTAGCCCTAGTCAACTGAAGACTCGCAAACCGAGCGTGAGCGCTAACGCAGTGCATATACATCTTCCTGCATAATGCTCACAACAAATAGCTCAAACGACAAAGAAGAAAAAGAAGTGTGTGCTTTGGAGATAACACTGCGTAGCAGGTTTTGTAAGGACACGAAACAAATTGGGAGAGGCTAATCAATTCTTTGTGATCTTTGACCTTTATAATCTATGTGACTCAATCATGACTTACTCCCACTGCGTATATTTGAATGCCACTGTTGTGGGCCTCCGAGGCTTGCCTGAATACATTGTCTTGTGACCTCCCGTCCGTGAGGATGATGGCGAGTCGCTTGTAACCGAGCTCGATGTTGCGCGCTCCGTTTTTTTCATTGAATGCTTTATTCATCGTGAATTTAATTGCCTTCCCCGTGCGAGTGTTGCCTGAAATTGGCTCTTAAGTCATCAAATGTTGCATGATAATTTGCCTCACTACCCAAATTAAAACGTTTCTTTGCAACACACACACACACACACACACACACACACACACACACACAGACACAGACACAAACACACATAGAGTTTACTCACAGTCTCACAATCTTGATTAGCCCACAGCACCCTGCGTTTAACCCTAAAGTATACATCAGGAAAATGGCCTGGAAAAGGCTTCTTACAAACCACAAGCAAAAAAAATTTCGGAAAAGCAAAAGTTCAATAGTAGATGAAAACTTGTGTCACTAGGTAACAATTCCTAAACTTCGGCTTATCGTTGATCATACACTGTATAGCAATTTCAAAAGAATTGGCCGTAAGTTTATTGGATTTGCGGAGAAAATCTTTGAATTATGAGCGCAGTGAATAGGAGCTATTTACCTTTTATTTCTTACTAACATAAGTTTATAAACTGTCAAAAGCTATTTATGAATTTGAAGATAATGCCACGTAGTTCTTGAACGCTTTTATCTGGGGTGGTTTTACGGCATCAGCACTTACCTTCAACATGACTGTGCAAATTCGGTTTCATTGCACACAAAGATAGTCATGTGATTTACGTTTCAGTTCTTTGCACAACAGGGTTTCCACTTGTTTATCGTCACCAAGTTTTTGTTTATATTTCAACTTTGAAAAAATGCGTCCATCCGTGGCAGATATAACCCTAACAGCGGTACTTAAAGCTGTGCGTGAAACAACACGTGATCACTGTTACAACATAGAACTTAACCGTGCAGCTGAATTCACTCGATGGCAAGTGTCTATTATCTCGCTGAGGCTGATGTGCAGCAGATCATGGAACTAATAGGTGGAGGTTTTTATCGCGAATTTGTCCCAGTTCAATTAAAAAAAATTTTTTTTCATATCCCGAGTTCTTGAAGGGAGAAAGACTAAAGAGGGGTGATATTTATTACCTCAAAATATCTGAAAATAGGGAGTTACACTTTGCGAGTAACAGTTCTTTTTCCTTCGAAAACCAACCCTGATGCGACCATGTTAAGGTCGGGCATGTCTTAAATTGAAGCAAGCTTCACACTCGCACCACATCTGAGAGGCAACGAGCGCAGTTTTTTTTTTTTTTGGTTGCTGCTCGCGGACGCTGTCCAACCAGATATGTCAGCGTTACTTAGAAATATTCGCAGAGCGAAAACGAAAAATTGAAATAAAGAAAGTAAAAAAAGTTGTCTAAAATTTAAGTTCAAATTTTTTAGAATGCCAGATAACAAGGGTCAGCGAAAAACTTTTGCTGGTCCATTTTTACTTCAGAATAAGATTCAGTTGAAATTGAAGCCCAGCTCGGGCTTTTCGGCGTCTGAGATCTAAGTTTTTGCATTGATCTTGTCTCCAGTTACCAGTACTGTATAACTGCATTTATGAAAGCAGCGCTGATAGACTTTTTGCACGAACGCAACAAAAGTGGGGATTCGGAGACAGAAGTTGAAAATTTAATTGCGATTGTATAGAATTGAACAGTAAACATCAAAACTACATAAGACTTTGCTTAAAAACACGTTTTTGGTGCTTTTATGGTTAACGTATTACTTGCAAAGATATATAGCAACAAATTTGGGGCTTGTAGCAATGTTTTTGATAAGTAAGACGTCCTTGCTTAGGCTATCTAAGGTAACAGAGTGAAGTATGGACATTGAGTATTATGAGCCTCCGAGTATAGTTTACCCTACCAATGCACTGAACTTACGGTAGTCTGGAAATTAATTGGCTCACCCAAGATACATCTGAAATTTTACTCAAAATGTTTCATTATTCACAAAGCGTAAAAAAATTTACACTTAATATGATATGTGGTTTTCTTTGTTTTCTAGAACTTGTTTTACGCATTTCAACATGGAACAGACTACGTTTTGGCAACTTTTTTCGATTTCCTCATCATGGGACCAAATGGAAATTACCGCCTCCATCAGTTTGGTGAGATTAGATCACTCTTTAAACCTTAATTATAGCCCACAAATTTTCTATAGGGCTCAAGTCTGGTGAGTTTCTTGGCCATTCTAAAATGCTTATTTGGTTTTCTTGGAAGACTTTCTTTACTTTTTTAGCAGCATGAAATCTGGCCAGGTTTTACTGAAAAATACCCCTATCATCTGGAAATGCTGTTTGCATGTCTTTCACAGCCTTGCACTGAATTTCGTTGATACAATTGTAAGCATTCGTCATTCCTGTTACCGATAGAGTGATCCCACACTACTGAAACTGAAAGAACTCCAAAATATCTTTATCTGAAAGTGCTTTACATGCAAACAGCATTTCCAAATAATGGGGATATTTTTCAGCAAAAAGCAAAACCTGGCCAGATTTCATGCTGCTAAAAAAGTAAAGAAAGTCTTCCAAGAAAACCCAATAAGGATTCTAGAATGGCCAAGAAACTCACCAGACTTGAGCCCTATAGAAAATTTGTGGGCTATAATTAAGGTTTAAAGATTGCTCCTACCTCACCAAACTGATGGAGGCCGTAATTTCCATTTAGCATCATGATGAGGAAATCGAAAAAAGTTGCCAAAACGTGGTCTGTCCCATGTCAAAACGGCAAAACAAGTTCTAGAAAACAAAGAAGACCACATATCATATTGAGTGTAAATTTTTTATACTTTGTAAAAATAGGCCATTTTGAGTAAAATTTCAGGTGTTTTCTGAAAGAATCAATTAATTTGCTCTCTGCTGTATATATGATTTAGCGTAGGGTATTTCTAATTAGTTGATCTTGTCCGCCTTATCCACAATATCCTGTTAAATTTGCGATATCTTGGTGTGTCCACAATCTGGGAGCTTACGCTACATCTATGGCCACATGCAAGACAGCAATGGCTCGCTGTTCTACAACGCGTTACAAATGCAAAGTTGAAATGCAACCTGAGCTGGGGTGTAGCCAGCAAAAAATTTTGTTATAAGGTAAGGTACTTGATGGGGGATTCAACTGTTTTAGGACAACCCTAGCGACCCAGAGCTTCAAATTTAAAAGGCATTTTTTCTACCTTGGGTTATTTTGAAGTTTAGAATTAAATCATGCGCTAGTATTTTGTGCTGACATCATCGCGGGACAACGCGCACAATGTGGACGTGGTGGTCATTGCGGTTCTTGTGAACATCGTAGCTATCACAGAAAGTCTCTAGATATCGAGGCCATTGTGAGCATTGCTGACATGGCAGATATCACGCACATGATGCAAATAGAAATAACGGATAATCCTTTGCAATAGAACAAAAAGATCTTTTCTCTAAAAAACAGCCTAGCCTTAGTAAAAAATCAGCTAGGATGGTTAGGCTATTATTAGATATTACTATAAATTAGCAGCAAGAAATAATTAAAAGCCAAATAAATATAATAAGAATCCGAAACTAGCCATATATTCCTGCACCGCCCTGCCATACGAAGAGCAACCGACTCCAAAAAACAAACCAAGTTTTAAATCTAGCGGTTGGTGCGCAATAAGCCTTTTGAAGTTCAATGTTCAAACGTGATAATGCAACATTCTGACGCAACTCACCCCGAAGGTACTCGATGTTCTGCAGGGCAGCGATGAGATCATCTTTCGTCTCGTGATCGTTCAACCCTATCGACAACTTTGGCTCGTCCGAATATACTACGATTCCAACGCGGGTTCGATCCGCAGCAATGTCAAAGGTTTGTACCAAGTCTGTCACCCACCTGCAAGTAGTGATGTCTTTGTTTAGGGTTCACAATTAAATGGGAAGCCATTTAAGGGATCCGGTTACACTGTTGTCATATCAAACAAGCAGAAGTGGTCTACCGTGACCGTCGTGCATCGACAGACACGCGCGTTTCGGAAAGTCTCTATGAAGTTTGGAAAAAGATGAATTACACAAGTTGATGCATTAAAAGGGAGGCTCGCTCGGGATTCCATTTTTTGAGAAAAAAACTCCGATTCTTCAGTTTGGATGCATAGAACATTCTGGAGTTTATGTTGCCTTGCGACAAAATATTGTCGTTACATATCCGCAAGATGTCAGTAAAAAGCAGACAACTATGTAAACCGGTTTACTATAGAACTTGATCTGCCTCGAATATTTCACCGATAACTCAGCGCTGTAGGAACACGTCACAACCAGTGTAACAAACGCATCGACATTATAGCTGTTTACTCAAAAATTTCTAAACATGAAAAAGCGATTTCTGGTAAGAAAGTAAAGATATTTGCCCAGATGCTTTTTTCCGACTACCCCCACATTTTCCCACTCACTTTCTCACTCTAGCGAAGTTTTCTTCCCCAACGCTACTTGAAGCGTCCAATACGAACACTAGGTCGTAGTAGACAGTTCGGCATCCTGTTGGCAAAATTGTTACAACATTAACATGGATAATGACGTGGTAAACACACAGTGCATTGAATCAAATTAGGCTGATTTCGTTGGAAATTATTTCTGCAAAGAAAATGACGTCATTCTCATGTTGAATTAGTGTGCCACAAAATGACACTTATAATTCTCGTATGGCATAATTTTGTGCGGCATGTGTCTGGCGTTCTTTGCTCCATTCAGCCGTCGCTGAAGCATTCATTACGTAGGCCCCTATACAAAATTCCTACAGACCCCTGCCATTCTTCAGTGTTTCGTGCTCACTGGTATTCGATGCCCCCCTCCTGCTATGCACTAATGATCACCCCTGTATGCATTTCCAACATAGAGTGGTTGTTGAAATCTTATGGAATGTTTTCCATTATCCAGCTATTGATTGCTGCGGTCAACCTCAGCTAGCCAGTAGGTAACCAGTGTCACTATACCACTTGCTGTGGTCAACCTCAGCTAGCCAGTAGGTAACCAGTGTCACTATACCACTTGCTGCGGTCAACCTTAGCTAGCCAGTAGGTAACCAGTGTCACTATACCACTTGCTGTGGTCAACCTCAGCTAGCCAGTAGGTAACCAGTGTCACTATACCACTTGCTGCGGTCAACCTCAGCTAGCCAGTAGGTAACCAGTGTCACTATACCACTTGCTGCGGTCAACCTCAGCTAGCCAGTAGGTAACCAGTGTCACTATACCACTTGCTGCGGTCAACCTCAGCTAGCCAGTAGGTAACCAGTGTCACTATACCACTTGCTGCGGTCAACCTCAGCTAGCCAGTAGGTAACCAGTGTCACTATACCACTTGCTGTGGTCAACCTCAGCTAGCCAGTAGGTAACCAGTGTCACTATACCACTTGGGCCTCCTGGTCTGGTGGACATTTGATTTTTCTGATAAATACGTGGCCAGTGGAATTAATTTAACCGTGCAAACTACTATAGATCTCAACAACTGCTTGAAGATATGGTAAAATGCGCAATTGCACATGTGTTGATGTTGCGCAAAAGAATATTTTTAAATGCGCAACAATTTTTGAGCTAAATTGGTGAAAAATACTCTGAGTTTTTGAGCACATTTAAAGCAAATTCTAAATAAACGACGTGAGTTTGTGAGGGATCGTAGAGCGATTTAATTCGTCGATAAAATTGATAAGCATTTATAAAACTGAGACAAGTGCTTGCTAAAGGCGACAAAAACGCTTTTCGCTTCAGCTCTGGCTGAATATACAGGGTGGTGCAAAAGTCGCCCGTCAGTTAGTCCGTAGTCGAAAGATTTCAGAAGTTTATTCAATGCAGTGGCGGTCAATTTGAATTCTTACTGTGACAATGTTGCATTATATGCCTACATACTTGCTAATTTTCTATGCATCATCTGTAAATAAATTTTTAATCTTTCTTGACTGAAGGGCAACTTTTTCGCCACCCAGTACATTGTTACGTAATAAATCAATTTATTACAGCAAAATAACCAAATTCACAACATTCAAGCCCAGTTCGCATAAACGAAGTTCTGCGAGATTTCACTCCGATTGCTTTGTTTGTTAGATAACGACGTCTTAACTCCCTTAACATGCTTCTGCCCACTAGTTAACAACATAATCTTTTTAGCAAATTAAACTGCCAACATTATGGCAGCAAACAGGCAAGGCTGTATTCGGCAGATCAGTTCACCTACTTTTCCAGGTTCTGTGATAACTTTGATGGGGTGATTTTACTGTTTCTATTTTACCTATTTCGTGATTTCGTGCGCAGAAAGTTTAATAATGTAAAACGTGGATGTATAGATTCTGATGAAGGCAAAATGTAATGTTGAAAACGTTTGAAAAATATTTTTGTTTTCTATGAAATTACTTAGTGATGTGTTGATAGGAACAGCACGAAAGACACGAAACCTTAATTTTGTTAGAGACTCGGGCTGCCGAATGCCTCATGTTTCGGGAAATTCCTGATGTTTTGTTTTGGAAAATATTTCTTTTCATCTCACCATCTGAAAATAATTCCTAAATGCTCCCTTACGAGTTGGCTATCTTTGGTCAAGGCATGGCATCAAAAGAAAATGTACTAATTTCAAGTATAGCGGAACAGGAACGCCTTGATCAAAGGTAAAGCTGCTTTAGCCGGGCAGATGCCAGCAGAGTTTCTGGCAGCACTTTCGTTGTTCTGTTTGATTTCGAGACAAAAATGAGGTGCTGCACATGTTTGTGAGCACTGGTTTACTTGTGCTCAACAAACAAAGCAATATCAATCTAACTCCGCTGAACTCCTTCAATGAAAACGCATCGGATTTTTAGTTTTTGGCTCAAATCCCAACAAAAATTTTGAGAATAATAATTTCGTGAAAGCAATCATTTTCATATGATCACACTACGATTGGAGAAAAATCATCAACAAATCACCAAGGGAATCACAATTCTTGATTAATTAAAACCAGCTGATGACGTACGCACTACATCATACATGCACGTCATTGTTATTTGTCACGCACTAATAGCTATGATCAATTGAGTCATGCCCTTATCAACATCGATGCATGAAATAATTTGCATGCACGTGATTCGGTGTCACGTGAACACTCACGCAATCAATCACTTATGACGTCATACATGATCACCTCCGTCTCCGTGATACGCTTTAGTCCTCATCACGGCGTGATCCACTTCTATTATGAATAGTATTTGAAAGAAAATTTCGTATGATATCATTCATAATTTCCATAAACTAATCACAGAATATCGCTGCTTATGTCTTCTCAGATAATTCTTTTGACGTTTAACGTTTGTCGCGAGCAAATACTTACTTCATATCCGAATCACGAGGTTACTTGTTAAAATCCTGCCCCCGCCCTTACAAGACTGTACTGACACAACACACTCGATTAAGCTTACCCCACCTTTTCTGTTGTCCGGTGTCGTTTCCAACTGACCAACAGCATATGATGTCACAATCAATAATAGGCCAATGACAAAGTGGCCCATGCCTATCTCATCACCTGAGCAAAAAATGTGTGACATCATTAAACAAAACATCTGAGCTCAAGGTCGCGACACTGTCACTGAATGGGGAGGTACAGTTCTTTTGCTCGTGATGGCAGCAATGTGGCGGTACAGCCCTGCCACAGTAGCTTATAGCGATATACTTGTATTATAGCAATGGAGCGACAAAACACTTGTTTATCTGCATCGCTCAACATCCGACTATGACGTCAAGCGCTCACATCTATTGACGAAGCGTTCAAGTTTCAAGTTTTAAAAACCGACTTGAAGCTGCAACTATGAAAAGCTCTTTGTGTCGCGCCCTTTCGAGGTGGGGGTCAAGTGTCAGGTGTCCCTCATTCAGTTCAAGCTGATATGCTTCACTGCACAACGCTTCTTTGAGGGAAACCGCGATACTACAACATAAAACGATCCCAAAATGCCCGTAAGACTTAAAGCCGTCACTTCCTGTCCAGTGTTCGCTTTCCTTAAATCGCGCAGTCGCCCGTCAACTTCAATTGCCTTGCTTCATTGAAGCACTGTTGACGAAACAATTAGATATCACTGCCAATTGTTAGAACAATCGATTAGATGTTTTCAAGATTTTTCAATTAAAATCCTGGCTTCGATTCGCTCCAGGTTGGTTCACAGCAGAATTGCTGCGCGCTGTCTTGTTCAACTTGACCTGTGCCGAGAGTTTCTTAGGGGGTTATTCTTGAAAAGAGAGCAACCAAACAAATGAGCATCAATCAAACTTTTAAAAGAATCCAGTTATTTTGAAACACGTCGCTTTCAGTGCTTTCACTGCAGAAATCAGCCTCACAAAAAATTTCTTATTTTTTGGTTCTGCTTGGTTGTTTTTAACTTATAGAAACCAACAATTTGAGAGCAAAACCTATATTTTGTCCCTCAAAAATAATACTGATGATCTAGTCGCTGAATAAATTCTAGCGTGATTGGTTTGGCTGCTAAATGTGAATTGGTAGCTGTGAATAAAAGCAGTAAGTGTTGGAAACAGTGGGACTTGTAGCAAGAGACGGCACAAAACATGAAAAGTCTTTGGTTTTGCGCCCCGGCAAAAACCAACAAACATTGAGCTACCAAATGACGACAGCATTTTAAAGGAATTTCGTAGTAAGAAGCGATTTTCGTGGCTTTCCTGATGCGATTTTGTGAAGTCATAATATCGAATATGCCACATACAAAAGTTAGAGGAACAATTACAATAGCGTTGTGACATATAATGACAATAAATAATCCTTTGAAGGTGTATTACTTTAATTTTTTTTTGTTTTGTCGATGTTTTGTCTAGTTAGTTTTTTTGGTTTTGACGAAGAGTCTTTAAGCAGCAGCAGAAAATTAAAACAATTGCATCACTAAAAGGCAAAGACGCTCCTGAGAGATGAGACAAAAAAACAATCACTTCCATGTGGCAAAAACTTATTTTGGTTAAGCTCTTTGGAGCTGTAAGAGAGTCACTTAAAGCTCAATCCAGCACATCATCAAAATCAAAAGAAACAATTCTTGCCGAAATTTACAATTGTCATCTTACAAAAACAAACATGTTTCCCCCTCGTGGCTAGCTACGCCCAGCTACATTGAGGCAGTTTACTTATCCTTATTTTATAGGACAACTTGTGTTCCGGCCGGCTTCCGAGTTACCAGTACTTTAGGCTCAGTGCCTTTCTACTGCATACCTGCAATGAAGCAGGGAAATGACAAAGTCGCAGCAAAAAATTATTCCCAGGAAGAATAACTCATGAGCAAATCTTGTCAAGTAAGAAATCGATCGATCAAAGCATCGACCAAAATCATGCAAGTGTTTAATTATTGAACAACAATTGATCTGGTTCCACTCCACTGATCACACGCCACTTTGTTGCTTCTTTGCTTGATTTGAGTTTGTTTCTTAACCTGCTCTTGAAACTGCGAGACCCTTCCTTCAGGAAACGTCTCTGAGCTCATCAACGATCTCCGTGTAGTCGAGAAGACGCCGCCTCGCAGTTGTGAGGTTCTGGGATCGATACCTGCATAGCTTCTGCCTCGCTGTTCCCATGGAGAAGGCACCCTATTCTTCTGCTTGGCTTCAGCAACTCTTGTGGAAACACTATGCACTGGAAGTTCTAGTAAGTTTGAAATAGGTCGAAACACGACATGTACCAACAATTGCGAAGATGGTTTTATAACCACAAGATGAAAGTATAATTGCTGGTAAGTGACGTCAGTAACTATTTTGAACTTCCCACCAGCGAGGGATTTGAACACGTTGTATCGAACAGACCTTAATTTCACCTCCACACAATCCAGCGTTGATGTTTGAAATAGTTGAGGTTGTTTTGTTAGCATCGTCCACACACGCGTGAGGCGATGCGAGAGATGCGACCAAAGATAAAATGCGCGCAACATCGCCAAATTAGTCGATGACAGTCGATCGGACGCCCGGGTTCATGACGTCAAATTATGTTACAACAACGTTCCATTCAGAAGAAACATTCAACAAATAATTACCAAGACACCTACATCAGTGAACCCTTTATATTTTTGTTCCAAATGTTAATCTCAGTACGGATTTTCACGGACGGCCGTCAATAAGAGCACGTCACGTGACCACTCCACGGATAAGCTCTTTCAGTCACGACAAAGCCGACAATTATGATGACATCACAATAAAATCACCTGTGAGATCACAGGTTCGCACGCTCGTGTGTGCCACGCGCGCACTTGCGCACGCACCGTTTTGCTAAGCGTTTATAGCAACGCGATATCGCGGAAACCAAGACAAGGGGGGCTTGAAATAACAGCTCTTTCGAAATTGCAGCAAAAATATTCTAGGACTGCGTTGAACGGTCACAATCAAGATTTTAACATCGCAATCATGACCCAACAACTTGGCCGAAATTGAGGGGTTGTGACGTCACAATCAACTTCATGTCTAGTTACAAGCCAGTGACGTCATGAATCGAATGACAATTCGACCACAACCGCCTCTGCCCTGATCTTGCAAGGCGATTTCTTGTTCTCGCCAGAGAAGGTTTGTTTAATTTCGGAAACAACTGGCCGCCATGTCTGGTATTTAAAATATTTCCAGCGCAATAAACAATACAACATTAAACCCGCTGCTAATCTTATTGCTTTGTAGCTTCACAAAGAGGCATTAATCGGTATTAATGAGCTCATTGATGATGATAATGCTGAAATATGATATCAAGCAAATATTGACAGAGCTACTTTTGTAAACAGCTAGCCCCATCAGGGGGAAGGCACTTGGATTAATTACTCGCAGCTACGTCTCGCTCCTCGCATCTTAATTTAAATCATTCAACCAAAAATCAAGGTTAGTTTGAAACGTGGTAAACCAAATTCCAGCAAATTAACTTTCGATAATCGATGCTTTCACCAACTTTTCTGCGCGGGTATTTCAAATTCTTTAAAAAATTAGCTTTTTTACCCAAAAGACCTTCACGTATCTTTAAAGAAACCGTCAGATACGCCTGCGCGATCAAGCGTGACCGCGACAATTGTCGCTTGTGACATCACAAAAAAGTAATATCGATGGATTATGAAAAATAAAACCTTCGCAGAGGTGTTGAAAGGTACGGATAAAAAGCGGACCAGAACAATGCTTTCCGCTCGTTGTATATACAAGTGCAGATCAGGATTGTTTGTCTGCCATCAATGAGAACATACGGGAGTAATCCTGAGAAACACTAGAACAATGTCACGTCTTTGGGCGGATTCTTCAAACGTACAAAATAGTTAGCAGTTTTTAAACAGAAACAATCATGTACCGCCAGGACGTCATGGTTGAGTGAATTTTTTCCACGCATGAATGCCGAGCGCTAAGCAGTAGTTCTGTGAATATCATTTGTAAAGACTTTCTTGTAACTCATCAAGAGAATTCAACCCAGGTCTACCGACTGCAAAGCTTACACGTAAGTCGTAAACCATTCCGCCACTGCACTGGTGCTTCTCATTTACCACTGGTTTCCAACTGCTGTCGCCATTACAATGCAACATTGTGACGTACAATGTTGCTCGATGATCTCTTCTAATCAACGCGCAATCGTAGAAGCTGGTATATAGATGACATCAACATGTAAACAAACAAAGCGCGCTGTCGAAGTGGTTGTGAATAAAAAGCAAATATTATGCGGAACAGGTACGCGGAGACAGAGCACTTTTACAGCGAAGTGGCGCTACAAACGCGAAATTGGACCTGAAACGGAAGAAACTGCTTCACATATTCGCTGTAGTGGGATGTCGCTACCACTCCTCTGTGGAAAACAAATTTCGTCCACTGAACTGTGACCACCTGTCGTTATTTGTTAATTAGAAGGTGAACTTACTCTTGGGATTCAAAACCACGTGATTGCAGCAGCGTGCTTGCGTCATATCTTCATTGCTTCAACGATGCAAACAACCTCTCTGTCTCGACTTGCTTTTTTATCAATCTGAGGCGAATAGCAAGCATTGTCAACAATGTTAGGTAATATTCAACTTCCAACTAGTCATTATCTTCTAAATTATAACTTGCGTCGTCGCGATTAGGAATTCTCAAAAGCTTTTCTTTACAAATGCTCATCTAACAATCATTACAAACTTCAAGAAGTCGCAGGATTCTGCGACAGTCTCAAAATATTACCACTTGTCCGACACTAACGGCTACGACTCGGTGTTTACTGTCTAGCTCTTCAAAAATCTTTAAGTTTGTTTAACAATGTAGTCGCATTTAAACCCTTTTTACGCCACACAACAAACTTCTTGAAATGAGTTTGATAAAATATATTTGAATTGCTCTCTAGCGTCTACTAACAGTTGTTAAGAAATTCAATTCACGCCTATTCGTTTCGTTTCATCTCGTGGCGATTGCCGTTGGGGCGCTGCAGATGATCAATTTGTTTTGGTTGTGTTCATCATGCAGCGCATCTTAGGCTAAGACGCCTGGAGGAACCCTCTCCAGGTCTGGCCACCTGCCTTTCCCATAAAGACGGAGGCGTCCCGTTATGTGCCTTGCCCAAGGACACAACAAGCGGACTTGCCGGCTTGTTCTCCACAACATCCCCTAAATGCCGAGCGCCAAGTAGAGAAGCTATGGATACCATTTTTAAAGTCTTTAGGTACAGCTCGACAAGGGGAATGAACCTCAGGTCTACCGACTATGAAGCGGACGCTCTAACCACTACACCTGTTTTCAAATAGTATAAGTCATAGTAGGTACATAGTGAAACAATTGCTCATTTCAAGGAGTTGGGGACAATAGACACCTCTTCCACATACATCACAAAAAAGAATTCGATCGAGCAAAATGGAATTACGTTATAATTTTTATCAGAAAGTGCACACTTCTGCACCATGAACTTGCAAAAATGAAGAGATAGGGTAGGTGGATTTAAGGATGCAAAATTTCTTTCAACAATGTTTGTTTTATATAACTTATCAAATAGAGTAGGATCCAGATGAGACCGTTGTTTGAAATATTCATCAGATCGCTGTTGTCACTGGTTAGACTTAAGAAACAACGGGGCAATATGCGACCCACCATCTGATTCTCAATTCCACATACACATATTGGAACATAAGTCATGTTTCATTTGTGGAGGTTGTCATAGGTTTTTCCGACTCTTCGGCCGGGTCTATGGAGGAAGCACCAGTTTTTTGTCAATGGTGGTAGTTCGTTAAAATTTTTCAGAAGACAGCATGATATTCTTTTTGTTCAAAGTTGGTGAAGCATTGTTCCAAGCAGGCAGTTGCCGAGTTAGCGAGCTCCAATGGAGGAACTCTGGCAAAGTTCTTACGAGGCATGAGTCTAACCTTTGCAGGTTTGTGTTGATGAGGGAGGAAGGGAGTGTGGACCAGGTCCTGCTTGTACATTCTCTTTTTGTGGCGAACTCTCTTCGAATATTGCAAAGAGATGAAACCTCGGTGGTTAAGCAGAGCAGGTTACCGAGAGGTGCTGTTTGGAAATGCATGTGATATGCTCTGCATGCCTTGTTCAGTTCCGTGTCAATAAGTTTTGCGTGCATTGATCAAGACCACATTAGTGCAAAATACTCAGCATCTGAGTAACACAGAGACACAGCTATCTGTGTTGGTGTGTGCTCACAAAGCAAGAATTTTGTCACATATTATCATTAATACTTATTAGTGGGCGGGGAGAGTGAGATTGAAATATAGTCAAAAGCGATTGTGGTGTCCAAATGGTGGTCGTTTTTACAATTAAAGAATAAACTATGCAGTGGTAAGCATACTTTACGATTTTGTGCGGCCCCTTCGTATATGTATTTGTGGCATAAAGTTCTTTGTCAGCGCTATTTGCCTTTTTTACGGCATAGCGAAAAAGCGACTTTGCCGTCCCCAAAACCATTCTTCATATCCTATTGATAGCAGGAGCCCATCCGGCCAATTTATTTTTAGACACAACATACACAATATTCGTTCTAAATTCAGTTTTATAAATTTTTAGGTTTACGTTTTTATTTTGATTTTTTCTTAAACTTAGGGTTTTATTGCATTGCTTTATAGTATAGAAAGAGATAACTTAACAAGCAGCATATCAGCAAAAGAAAAAAGTCTTGCTTTATAGTAGAGTTTACAGAAAAAAAAACTCAAAACAAATGCCCCAATTTCAACTAGTTATATCTCTTTAACGACAAACCGCCCGTAAATGAATCATCATATATCAAACAAAAGGGGAGAAAATAGTATTTCAAAGATCGATATTATTGTGACGTCATAAGCGCGCTTATCCCTGTGATGTCATCATAGTTACGAAATTTTTGATAAACGAACAGAAAATTTTTTAAGACAATTGGTATCTGTTTTTATTCAAAGCAGTTTTGCAATGGATAAGAAGGTGTAACAATTACAAAAAACAGCAAATAGTGTGACAAGTTATGAAGGGTAAGCTACTAAGCTGTGATCCATTTTATAAATGTCCGATGTGTCCTTCACTTGTTGCACGAACAACATTAAGAAAACAATTGAACTGGCCCCAAACATCCGTTTAATTGTCTTCGTCCAATGAATTTACTGCTGTCGTGTTTCTGCTTTTGAGATCATCCTGACTAGTGGCAAATGGTGGCATAAAAGCCATATCTTTGATATAATCCCGTAAGAAAAAGTCAAAGAGTGTATGATCTGATGATATTGGGAGCCACAAGTATAGTGTTAAGTCTTGGGGTCCTTTGTGACCTGTCCAATGTTGAGGTAGAGTTTCGTTCGAAAAACTTCGAACATTACGATGCCAATGCGGTGGTGCTACATCTTGTGGAAAAACAAAATTTTTAAAAATCTTTATTGATTTGGGGAAAACGCCATTGTTTAGCATTTAAAGATAAGTTTGTCCTGAAATTGAGTTTTTTTAAAAAAGAAAAGCCGATAATGTTTTTCAAGAAAACAGAACAAAACACGTTAACTTTCGGGGAATCACGGTCATGCTTCAAAATATCTTACGGATGTTCAACTCCCTGTATTCGGACTGTGTGACGTTTAACTTTGTCGCTGATATGAAATATTGCTTCATCGCCAAACATCAAACGTGGCAAGAAGTTGTCATTTTCATATTCCGTAAAATCGCATTTCTAAATTTCTACGCTTTGCTTTGTCGCCAGCACGAAGAGCTTGTATCATATGGGGCTTGTATGGTCGCATGATATAGTGTCGTTCTAACGCACGCTATACAATTGGTTGAGGGAAGCCAAGTTCTTGGGTGGCATGGCAGGTGGACTTTCGAGGGCTTTTGGTGAGTGGGTGGACTTTCTTCATCTCTTCAACTTTTAAGACTACCTCCTGCGAAGTGCTTGGTCGCCCTGAGCTCTTCCTTTTACACAAGCAGCTTGTTTCGTCAAGTTGTTTGTACCAACGACAAAGGTTTTGGCACCTGGCGCAGCCGTATCAATTCACCGTTGGAACGCCCGCTGCACTGAAATAACCGATTCTGTTTTGCTGAATTGCAGAATACAGAAAGATTTTTGTTGCGCGATTATTATCATGAGCGGAATAAAAAAAAGAATGTAAATCAGTGGTTCTCAACCTTTTTTCAAAGCGATCCAAATTTGTTGAAAAAATCAAATTGTAAAATCTTGCGACCCAAGCATCTGCTGATACGCAGTTAAATTAAAAGCTACGAAGGAAAATTTTTTTATGACAGAACTGTATTGAAAACAATACAAAAATTCCTTTAACAGAACATTTATTTGTGAAATCACTCGATAATCACACTAATGAGAAAGCTGTGCTTGCTTGCCGTCAGTGAACTTTTGAAATTGCATCGATACTTTACTTAAGCACAACCGCAGGTCAGCTTCAACTTCCAACAAATTTTGATGCTTGGTTTTTAACACACACATAGTACTAAATCCAGCCTCACGAAGCCAAGTTGTCGCAAATAGAATCAGTTTTTTTATAACAAACTTTGAAACTGTCGGACACATTTTGTACTTTGAAGAAAGTGGATATTTACAGAATTTTTCGGGTGTTTTTCTTTGAAGGATGCCAAAGAAATACGATTTGTTGGTTCTGCCGTTATTTCTATAAATTCTCCAGCAACAAGGAGGGGTAGTTGAAGCGGATCTGTGCCAGAAAATGGATCAATTACCCAGTCATTTTCATTAGTAGGTGACAGAGCGTCACCATAATAATCTACAAACGTTTGGGCAAGCTGTTCCAAGTGTCCAATTATGATTTGCTTAATATCAACTTCTTCGCTACAAATATACTTTGGTAGTTCAGGGAACATATCGTATTCATGTCGAGCCACGTAGCTTTTCTAAAGAATGAGTTTTTTGTAGTAAGCAGCAACTTTAGCAGCATGATCAACTACTGCAAAACCAGTACCTTGCATAGATACTGTAGCGCAGGGGTGGCCAACCGTGGCGCATTGCATGGTTAGAGGTGGCGCATTGCATGTTTAAGATGAAAATAAATGAAGTTTAAATACTGATGCTAAAGGCGTGTTAGCATAATAGTACGCCAAGGTTTGGTTCTTTATCGTATCTTGGCTACATCAGGCGATAACCGCAGTATTTTTGCCATTTCAGATGTGATTTCCAAATAAAAAAAAAAAAAAGGTCAACTGCATCATCGCGGCCATTATGGTTATCTTGGCCGCGATGTTGCCGATGACCTTTCTTTTTTTTTTTTGGAGATCACCCCTGAATGTGGCGTTGTTTTGACTTCAAAGTATAGATACACTACCACACGTTTCTGAGCAATGAAAAGAAATGAATGTTTGTGTGGCGAAAAATTTTGGCGCATGGAATGAAAAGGTTGGCCACCCCTGCTGTAGCGCTTCCTATGGGCTGTGTGCTGTCGTTCTCGTACAACGTGGTCTGCTGTCTGGTTTATTGCTGGACAATAGTTCTCATACACTGTAGCAACAAGCTCATACGAGAGTCACGTAGCGAAAAAGGGAACAAAACGTGGCGGCGAGGAGCTTATATACGGTTTAGATGTAATGTAACAATAACTGCTACACGGCATCCCCCCCTGTTTGACTTAGGTATTATTCTATTTGAATAAGATGTGTTGAGTTTGGTATCCACTTTGATATATTCAAGAATGATAAAGAAGTTGTTGGTGATTGCAGGATTAATAAATGTTATGCAATTGCAAACTCTGTCTCTACCCTACGTTTTAAATCCACCCAATCCCCGCACATACAAAAATGATGGATATATAAGAGTGGTTAGATCAAGATTTCCAAACTTCAAAATTGCTCTAAAATTTGTAGACAAAAATTATACCTACTGCTGGTGGCTCAGAACGAATTTTACGAACTTTGAATATACATCACGAAAACCATTCCTAATATTTAAGAAGTTTCAATATTGCAGTGGACTTAGGAATTTCAATAACCAAACAATTAATGTTGCGTGTTCCTTGTCCGTTGAAAAAATTGGAGAGAAATCTTTACAGTACATAGAAACAACTTTAACTGAAGTAATGACATCTAGTATTCGTTCTATGGGAAAGTATGAAATTTATTGCACTGTCGAAAATGCAAGCTCCAAATATCCACCTCCGGATAACAACAATACTGAAATCTCACAAGCTTGTCGGGTATTATTTTCAGATTGCAATCTGAACCGGCCTTTCAGCACGTCGGCCGAAAAGTACATTGAACCGCGCGCCTTGTATGGGAAGACAGCAGAGGTAAAGTGTTTGGACAACGCAACACGGACATATGAAAATGCAACACCCCATGTAGCAGTCATTGTTACATTGCATCTAAGCCGTATATTATGGGGCGCCATTTGTTCACCGCTGATTACACATGTTTTAGGACAACATTTATGACTAAATCAAATGCATTTGTTTAAATGCACAAATACATTTAACATTTGTTTAAATGTTTTTAACATTTGTTTAAATGCACAAATACATTTAACATTTGTTTAAATGTTTTCAACATTTGTTTAAATGCACAAATACATATGTCACTCAACCGTATCATTCACATATGTCACTCAACCGTATAATATCGTTCTTTAAAGGGAATGTACTGCGCATAACGCTTTTCCGATAAATTTGGTCATTGGACCATCACGCAATAGGTTTGCGACAGACTCGTTTGAAATGGGCGACAGGCGCGACATAGTTAAAATTCTTGAAGCATGTGGTCTGCAGCAAATTAAACCACCAACCGCAAAAGTCCGAGTCTCTTACTACAAGATGTCTGCTGGATAGGATATAGGGTGACTGCTGGAAGCAAAAGTGCAACGTAGGCTGTATAGATTTATGCTGTTAGTCAATGAACTCAGTCTGCCAGTTTCTTGCAGAAAATAATGATACTTATGAAAGACTATATATGCATATATATATAGACTTACCATATTTTTGCAATGAAAAACCGGGACGCTTCAAAACAACAGGCCTGATCAGAGGGCTTTAAATTTATGGCCATTTCAATTTTCTTTTGAACAAAAGCGGGACGCTGAGATGCAGGTCTAGACTTGATTGTTGAGGCAGAAGTTCAGTTATTGAAAAATAGCGAAAAAAACGGGTGATCTCCAAAAAAAAAAAGGTCATCACTTGCTTGGCTGCAGAATTTGTCCAGTTGTTGGCTTAAAAATGACGCAAAATGTGCAGCCAACCAACTGATGACCTTTTTTTTTTTGGAGATCACCCGTTTTTTTCACTATTTTTCAATAACTGAACCTCTGCCTCAACAAACTAGCGTAACTAGCTGACTCCATGAAAAACCGGGACTTTCGCTCAGCTGACCGGGACTGTCCCGGCCAAACCGGGACGTATGGTAGGTCTATATATATACATCATAGGTAGGCTGGCCATTTTTCGAAATGCAAAACCGGGACGCTTATTTCAGACTGCTATTTTGACTAGGTAGGGTGGCCATACGTTCCTATTTAGGCGGGACAGACCTCCAATTGAGCGTCCCGTTTTTGCATGAGCAAACAACGGGACAGTGAATGGCCGCCTTTCACGAAGCGAAATAGTTGGGCTTACTATAGACTCTAGATCAAAATCGGGACGCTCAAGACCGTGGTCGCGCCTACGGTGGGGTGGATCTCCAAAAAAAAAGGTCACCACCTATTTCGCTGCCCGTTTGTTGTCATTTTCGGCCGGAATCATCATTCAGGTAGGATTCGCTGCCAACATGCCCTAGTTTATCACGGCTAACTTTGGCATATCCTAGGTCAATCTGTGCTGCATGACTGAGCGAAAACACCAGACATTCGATAATTTAACTGGGACAGGCCTGAAAAAGCGGGACTGTCCCGCCTAAAACGGGATGTATGGCCACCCTAATCATAGGATAAAACATTAAAAAACCTTTTTAATTTTATATCCTATAATTTATATTTTCTTTATTATCTTGTTTAATCAATTTACTGTAAATGCCGACTCGTTTCGGCCATGCTACATGCAATGTAACTATAAGTGCTAAACTCGCAGTCTTTTTATAAATATAAGTTACAACATCTTTGAGCGATTTATCATTCGCCAAACTTTTCCTCTGCTGATGATATATTATTATGTAAACTCTTGGCTAAATTCGACAACATAAATATTCTTCTAAGTAAATAATTAGGGATTTTAAATTTCTCTGGATTTGGTTGGGTCAATATTTCTTATTAACTATGTCGCGCCTGTCGCCCATTTCAAACGAGTCTGTCGCAAACCTATTGCGTGATGGTCCAATGACCAAATTTATCGGAAAAGCGTTATTCGCAGTACATTCCCTTTAAAGAACGATATTATACGGTTGAGTGACATATGTGAATGATACGGTTGAGTGACATATGTATTTGTGCATTTAAATAAATGTTGAAAACATGTTAAATGTATAGTAATGCAAGAGGCTGCATTTAAACAAATGTTAAAAACATTTAAACAAATGTTAAATGTATTTGTGCATTTAAACAAATGCATTTGATTTAGTCATAAATGTTGTCCTAAAACATGTGTAATCAGCGGTGAACAAATGGCGCCCCATAGTATATAAGCGCCTCGCCGCCACGTTTTGTTCTCTTTTATCGCTACATGACTCTCGTATGAGCTTGTTGCTACTGTGTATGAGAACTATTGTCCAGCAATAAACCAGACAGCAGACTACGTGGTGAGGATCAGCAGCACGCAGCCCATAGGAAGCGCTTCATTGGTGACCCCGACTGAAAAGCAGAAAGAATATTCAACGGCGATACAAGAACAAGCTTATCAATTTTCCTTTGACCAAGCCCACCGGCATTCAATTTTGCGAGTTGTGAAGCCATCAATTTCGACGAACACAGGATATCATTCAAAAACAAGGTTTGAACATTAACATTTCCTAATACAACCGGTATTAGTACCATCAGGCCTTACCTAGTAGTCAAAAGTTGTGCTTTCATTATTACCTCCATGTGGTTTGTTTTGTTATATTTTTCCCTATATTGGAGGGAGTTTTTGCTAGTTGGGTTATCCTCTATTATCCTTGCCGGGCAAATCGGCGCGTTAAATAAAAATAGAGCCTCAGGAGTTCACGACGTCAACCCTCGACCTCAACCACACCAAACTTACTGTAGCACCCCTGCTCCTAGAAGTCAGTCGCCCTTACTTTCGCCAAACTTCAATAACACCTTTACATCCATTATCGAGCCACATCATACCACAGTTCCACTCCCCGAATTTTAGGTTCACAACTCTATTGGCTTTTTCAAGGCATGTGAGGTTTTATTCGCCGCTTCAGAGGTGTCCAGTGAGTCACAGAAATATCGAGCCTTGCTAGTTTCGCTGTCAAAAAGACCATCCGTTCTTCAACGCATTTCAGATCTTTTACCCTCAGACATCCCTGATGACCCATACACCTCATTAAAAACTCAGTTGCTGGCACGATTTTCCACGCCGTCTAAACAATATCTCTCCACATTGCTTAATGAATGTAACCGTGGCACACTTACCGTGTGTGAATTCTTGCAAAAGCTTAGGTCCACATTGAGTAGTCACTATGACCCCTCGTCACAACTGCATGAAGACCTATTACGACACTGCATCTTAAATTCGGTTGACCCATCTACCCAAAAATTTTTGCGCCTCAACGATAGCATGTCACTCGACAACTTAGCCAAACAGGCTGATGAATTAATCGATCACATTGGCCATCAGGCTACCACATTTTCATTACAATCTCCGTCACATCACAATTCACCACCACAACATTTAATTAACGAAACGCTTGAAAAACGCATCACAGCCCTACAACAAAGTTTATCACATAGCCCTTCCTCACACAACACAACAGAGCATGCGTTAAATAGAGACACCAATGCCAAGCCCAACTTTTCAACACCAACCCGCTCTAGGAACCCACATCTATCCCCCAGCTCTAATCCTAATCAAGCGTGTTACTACCACCAACGTTTCGGAGCCCGAGCTTTTAAGTGCGAAGGCGGTTCTTGCTCGTTTTCCCATAATTGGTCAAATACCTCGGCTCCGGAAAACTAGTAAGCGGGCTGCATCTAATTGGGGGACAGAGCAGCTCGTAATTCCAAGGTCCACCCCTCTTTTTTTGTTTCGGACAGCATCAGTGGGTGCAAATTTTTAATCGATACGGGTGCTATTTACAGTGTTTTTCCCAGGGACAGTATTTACCTCTCTCTACTTCTTCCTGCGCCTACTCCACTACTGACTACTGTTGGTGGGGGTATTTTACACTGCAGCGGCGTTATCAAGCGTGACATTTTTCACACTTATTTCACCATGAGTTTTCTGTCGCTGATATTGACTATGGAATACTCGGAATTGATTTTTTACGAAAATATCACCTCACAGTTGACGTGTCAAACAACAAGCTTACTGCTTCCATCGACCCTGAGCGTTGCAAACGGGACTTGGTAAACGAACATGACGGTCTGGAAGTTGGTTTCGCCTTACGTTTTGATCAACAAACTAATAATTCTCTTCTGCAACATTACAGAAACCGATTTCCGGAGGTTTTTGATGCAACACTACGCTCTAAAACTATCTTCATTCGGTAGAGGCTACTGTTGAAGTAAGTCACAATAGAATTGTTCACTCCAAAGCACGTCGCTTAGGTCCCGACAAATTCATTGCCCAGAAAACTGAGATCGATCGGTTATTAGAAGTAGGCATTATCGAACCAAGTCATTCAGAATTTAGCTCTCCTGTCGTTTTAGTCGCCAAGAAAAATGGATCTTTTTGGATGTGTGCCGATTTCACAAACCTCAACAAAATCTTGAGAACACACAAGTACACCCTTCCAAATGTACAAGATTTTGTCAATTTAGCTCACGGTTGCAAACTTCACAACATTAGACATAAAAGACGCCTATTACTTCATTCCTGTTCGACCGGCAGATAAACACATGCTTACAATCGCCACACCACTAGGTAATTTTTCAGTACAATTTTCTTCCTATGGGTCTTGCCACTAGTTCATGTTACTATCAAAGGCTGATGAACGAAGTTGTTGCCGGATTACCCAACGTCTTTGCGTATCTTGATGACATCATCGTAATGTTCCAGACTAAAGAACAACATGCCCAGCTCCTCGACAAACTGTTCGAACGCCTCAAGGTTCACGGCCTGGTTGTGAATGAAACCAAATGCGTGTTTTGTGTGAACAGCCTGATTTTCTTAGGCCACAAAGTCTCAGAGGATGGCATGGCCCCTAGCGAAGAAAAAGTAAAGACAATTACACAATTTCAACAACCATCCACAGTTAAAGAACTACGGCGATATTTGGGGATGTAGCAATATTACGCAAAATTCGTGAAACACTCATCCCAATAATTACAACCTTTGCACGCTTTGGTAAACTCAATTCCAAGGAATCAATCCTTGCGCTGGACTACAGAATTGACAAATTGTTTTATTCAGAGCAAAACTGCCTTATCACATGCAACACAACTGGCTTTCCCTGACATTACCGCTGCAACAGAGTTGGTCGTCGATGCGAGTGGCACACACATAGGCGCCGTCATTCAACAAGTCAAAGATGATTCATCTGCGCCTCTCGCATTTTGGTCGAAAGCTCTGACCCCTGCTCAACGTGCGTGGTCAACATTTGACCGAGAACTTTTTGCATGTTTTGCAGCCATCACATATTTTCAATACTACCTTGATGCAAAAGACTTCACTCTTCGTTCTGATCACAAACCTTGAGTTCATAAATTTCACAGTTCAACTCTCTCTGCCTCACCACGACAACAGCGCTACCTTGACTACATAGCACAATTTACAAACAAATTTGAACACGTAAAAGGCGAGCATAACATTGCCGATGCCATATCTCGTCCCAACAATCACATTGCTGACTTGAATAATGTAAATTTACACCAGTAATTCGATGCGGAGCTTCTATACGTAGCCTGTTGCATTCTGCTATGTTTTCGGTATTGGAACAGTTAGCGATCCGATTCTGCAGTTTCTATGCTCTAAATCCTACAAAAAACATTGTATTAATAATATGAACTTATTGTCAACTACGTAAATACAAACCACACTTGAAAAAAAATCGTAAAACATAATTGAACTAAAAAAGTTTAATACGAGGCCATTAGAACACAAAGGTTACCAACCCTTCAAATTTAATTCAGAGATCACACCGGGACCAAGATTAGTGAGAGTAGTGGGCCTATGTTTAAAACCAACACAAATTTTGTCGTAGTGACCTTCACATCTTCGCTCTTTGCATTGAAACCGGTCTGGGCTCAATCCGTAAGTCTAATTTAGTGACTTTCTGCGCAAAAATTAAAATGGTAAGAACAATTTAAGAGGGGAGAGGGAGGAGATAAAAGAAACCGAGTTCCTCGTATAGCATTGACGTAGACAACACAAAACAAAAAATGTTGATCACACGTAAGCTCTTTTAATGTTTATTTGTTTACCCAGCGAAAAATTACGCTCAACATAACTGAATTTCAACGAGCAAAAGTACTGGTCGAGTACGATCAAGCCCAAGCTATTATATGCTCATAAGAAAAACAAACCCATACACTATTCAACAACACAAGTTTTTAATAAACAATACGAATATAAAGTTATTCTATTTATTTTGACAATATCTACATCAGTGGTTCTCAACCGGGGGTAATATCGCCCCCCAGTGGGCGAATGTTCAGCTGAGGGGGGCGATAAACTGCCACAAATTTTAACAAAAATTAATTGACAAATATCAATTGCTCAAAATATGTTCCTGTTGTGCTGCAAGCACTGAAGGTCTCAGTAGCCGAGAACTGCGTAACCGGCACAATGGTGTAGTGGTGAGAGCATCCGCATCGCAGTCGGTAGACCTGGGTTTCATTCCCTAAGTCGAGTCATACCAAAAGACTTTAAAAAATGGTATTCACAGCTTCCCTGCTTGGCGTTTAGCATAGAAAAGGGATAGTGTGGAGAACAAGCCGGCAAGTTCGCTTGTTGTGTCCTTGGGCAAGGTACTTAACGAGATACCTCCACCTTTGTGTGGCAGACAGGTGGCCCACCCGTACTTCACTGGATTACAATTCTGAAGTTGCTAACCCAGCATGTCGTAAAAGGCGACTCTTGTGTACCCACCAATGGCAATGCGCCTTGTTGGTGGTGGGGCCACCAGTCACTCAAGTCTGGTTCAAAATGGGCAGCCATCTTTCCCCTAGCCTAATTTCAATTAGATTGACAGTATGAACGTGAATTGCCGTTCATGCCGTATCTCCACCCGAGGAAGAGAAGGGGTAGCCACAAACAAACAAACAGAACTGCGTAGCCAGTGCCATCTCTGCAGTACTCTGCGCGCACATGTGCACGTGTATATTGCTGGGTTTGTTTGTTCTGCCACCTTCAACGACAAGAAGTGTTGTTTGTTGTCTTCCATCCTCCTTTCTTTTATCTGCTTAACTCGTATTCCCTCACTTCTCTTTGTTTTTGATGTTCACTGATCAAGTTATTGCATATACATTAAGTACGTTTTGGACATGAAGAAGACATTATTTGTTACTAAATTGATGCAGTTTCATATCGTTTTGTACATTTTGAAAAGAACAGATTGAGCACTGCAACATAAAATCTAGCGGTAAGTCTGAAGTAGCAGATTAGTTGTGTTTTTGCAATTGCCTAAGTAAGGGTGTTGTTAGAAACAACGATTTGTTCATCAATTAATGATATTATTACGTGCCTGCAAGTAAATTTTTTCAGCATTGTAGTCACGTGATCAGATAACCTTGTTTCATTATCTTGCGCTTGTTTGTTGATTAATTCAGCGTATTAATTACTCTATTTGATCACCTTGTTTTTCTTTTCTAATGGAGAGGAAAGAGTAAATGTTTGTTGGATAGGTGGGGGTTATTCGTATAAATAAGTTTGTTGTTTCGAATGAGGTAAAACAGCAAATTTTGCTCAAAAATGATCACCAATATCATACGGTACCATACACTGGTTACAGAGTGTTTGAGTGATGTGCTGAGCATGCTAAATAATTTCATTTATTTGTGCATTAACTTTATTAATGAAGCCATTTAGTTGGACCTTTGCAGTGATTTAAGATCCTGCTTATCAGTGCTGCTCTTTACTTTCTAACCGCTAAAGGGAGTGGACTTAAAAAGGATCGATCCCTATTCTTGCAGTTTTGATTTCGTGCTTTCTCGTTTGCATAGCAATTCTTTACTTATAGTAAGTCGTTCAACGCTTACTATATTTTCAGTTATGAAATATTTTCAGCCTCAGAGTAGTGTATTTTGTAATGATTTCACATAATTTATAACTATTAACCAATTAGTTTATTTTGTAGTTCAACGGATTCTGTACATTTAGGTTAAAATTTAGTAATGCAATTTGATGTTTTTGAAGTAGTACTACTAAACATCAACTTATTGTGACAAGTGTCGTTGTGATATTATAAAGTTCTTTTCCCCTCATTATGACGAGCAAAAAGAAATGTAGACAGTATAGAGAGGAGTATTTGGCTTTTGGCTTCGTAGAAAGTCGCATGATCAGAAACAGTCAATGTGTCTTATTTGTAACAACTCGTTTTCCAATGACGCTATGAAACCATCAAGACTTGCAGAGCATTTGAAAAGAAAACATCCCGATAAAGTGGACAGAACCAGAGATTATTTTGAAAATTTGAAGAACTTCGACCAACGTAATACTCTGTCAGTTTATTTGAAAAAAAGCTCACAGATAAATGAACTGGCTTGACTGCACCTCATGAGATAGCGCAAATAATAGCAAAAACTGGGAGCGCACATACAGTTGCTGAAAATGTTATTAAGTCTTCTTTTGAAATTTTCATAAAAACTGTGTTACAGCAAGGTTCAGAGAATGTTTTAAAAGCATTGTCATTAAGCAATGACTCAATCCGAAAAAGAATCAACGAAATGTCTTCAGATGTAGAAAGCCTACTAATTGAAATATCAAAAACCAGTAAATTTTCGATCCAACTAGACGAGTCGACAGTAAGTGATAACAGAGCTATTCTTATGGCGTATGTTCGTTTTATAGATGATGGCTGCAAACTTTGCAAAGAGATGTTGTTTTCAAAATTATTAGAAAGTGATACGACTGGATTATCCATTTTTGAAGCTACAAAATCTTGGTTTGACGAGAATCAAATACCATTTGGAAACCTGGTATTCTGCGCAACGGATGGTGCTCCATCCATGCTTGGTAAGCAGAATGGCTTTATTGCTCATATAAAGGAATTATGTCCTTCAATCCTTGCAGTTCATTGTGTGGTACATCGACATCATTTAGTAGCTAAAAAAATCAGTTCTGACCTCCATGAATCATTGAGAATAGTTATTCAGACTGTAAATAAAATAAAGTCGCACAGTAAATACGATAGACTTTTTCAAACGTTTTGCATTGATACTGAGCAAGAGCACGTAAGACTTATTCTCCACATAGAAGTCCGGTGGCTTTCGAAAGGAAACTGCCTTGCAAGATTTGTGAAGTTATTTGATACAATTGTTAATTTCTTAGAAAATTTAAACGAAAACAATTTTGCAAACGAAATTAAACTCCACAGGTGCGACATTTTCTTCTAACCGTGGATTTTTTGTAAGTTTAATAAAGTGTCACTTCAGCTTCAAGGTAAATTACGTACACTGCTGGATTGTAGTCTTTGCTGAAAAATTACATTGGTTTCGGATAAATAAACAAGAGAAAAATTTTGAAGACATGCCCGAGTTAACAGAAGTAAGTGAGCAGCTCTCAGAAGAAACCAGAAAAAAATGTGAATATTTAATAAAATTGAGAGAAAATTTAGATAGCCGATTGGTTAAAATGCTTCTATACTTTCCATCGTCTTGTTTAGTTGAATGTGGCTTCAGTGCAATCAACAAAATTTTGACCAAGGAAAGAAATAAAATAGATATAAGCATTCGAGGAGACAACAGACTAAAACTTACAAATTTAAAGCCAAATGTTGAAGGTTTAGTGCCAAAGCATCAACCCCAGGGATCTCGTTAAAACAACGTGAGCAAAGTATTTTAATTTAGCTGTTTATCATTACTGCAATAAATATGGGCGATCATTTTAAACAAATGGGAAAAGGGGGCGATATGATGAATAAGGTTAAGAAACCCTGATCTACATCTTTACATGTAGCAGCAAAAAAGAAGTATAAAATGTATGCAAATGTCGTGGTTCAGATTTAGATTATTTATGCACAATTTCGATAATGAAAAAAAAATTAGTCCATTAAAACAAAAAACAAAGCAATCCTTTTTTTATGGTCTTGGGCAAACCAATCCACTCAGCCACAGATGTATAATTAATCATGTGGGATCAGATAAGGAGGATGATTGAATGCATTCATTTCTAAAAATCATGGTATCATGACGGTACCAGTTCTGGCAGACCTTACAAAGTTATGTCTATCAGCTTTGCTTTGTGTCAATATTTACACTGTACAAATGGCAATGCTTTCAAAAATCTGCATTTTTCAAAAGTAACTACTCAGTGACTTAGCATGTCACATAAAAAGTTCATAATTAATTGGTTATATGGATACGAAAATGACCGCTGGATCAGCTTAACTGCTGCATAAGCGTAATAAACAAACAAAAAAGCAAAAACAACGAGTAAAATGCAGTACTTGTTTAAACATAAATAGCACTTCAGAGCACCAAAGACTTAGTCGGATTTTACATTCAATCAAAAAGACAACATGACGCAAGTTAGCAACAGGACGCTCTAACCACTACGCCATCGACCGACGCGATGGCGTAGTGGTTAGAGCGTCCGCTTCGCAGTCGGTAGACCTGGGGTTCATTTCCCTTGTCGAGTCATACCAAAAGACTTTAAAAAATGGTATCTATAGCTTCCCTGCTTGGCGTTCGGCATTTATGGGAGGTTGTGGAGAACAAGCCGGCAAGTTCGCTTGTTGTGTCCTTGGGCAAGGCACTTAACGGGACGCCCCCACCTTTATGTGGAAGACAGGTGGCCCATAAACCTCGAAAAAGACAACTCCCAAGCGAGTGCGGACTTCCCGTCCAAAGTATAGCGATACAATTCGCTTTCTCGTGAATGGAGGATAAAAATGGCAAATAAAACAAACAAAAAACAAAACAAACAATGGTTTATAACATCAAACGTACTCAATGTAGCTGCCCTGGTGGGGCACAAATATGTCATTTAATTCTTTCACAATACTTACCAGTGCATAGAATCTATTCCAAATGGTTTCGGATCCAAGTAATGTTGGATTCCGCAATTTCTTTATGAAACTACATAAAACAAACAAGAGGAAAATAACAAATCTCATTCTACACAGCTGTCCTCAGAAACTGAGATTTAGTCGCAACTAAAAGTGGGTAATGCCAGACGAAGTTTAAGAACTAGTGATTTATTAGGCACTATTAAAAAATATATTTCCTCCACAAGCTAACCACTTATACATCTAAATTACAACTTTCAGATTGCAAATATAATAGCAAGAATTATACTTAAGTAACACACAATTATCGAAAATTAGCTCTGTTTCAAAAATGGTTACAAAAAAATATAAAATACAGGGTATTTGCTGTACCTGTGAGGACCAGTTAATACTTGTTAAAAAGTAGTAAGGTAAAATAGAAAATTTTACTCAGAAATGATCACCAACATCTTATGATACCATACAACAATCTATTGCATCATATTAAAAACTCGTAGCCAGTTTTGACCTTATTGGGTCTCATTACGCAGGTGTAAAAAACACTCAGTATTAAAAATGCTAAAAATTACAACCTCCATATTTTGTTAAAAGAAGCAATAAATTTGATAACCGAAAGTGCATCTTTGTCTTGCATTTTAGGAACCTGTCTTTAGGTATTGCTTTCATTCACATGAAAAAAAATATACAGTTTAAAGAATAGATTGCATATTTTAATTTAGTTACTTTCACATAGTGGAACCAGTACTCAATTTTTTACTGCTTGTTGATGTTATACTAAGCATAGGATGCAAAAGCAGATATTTTGTGCAGCAGGCCAAAAAGTATTGTAATTTCTTAACATCAACAGCATAAATAATTCGCTCACAAAATCTGAAACAAAAAGTTATGTGTAACTAGCTAGGAACGTATTTTTGATTATGTAATGAGTATTGGATAAAGTTTGGTCAGTAGGCACAGTTGAGTGTAAGTGACCAACAACACTAGGTTTTATATATGGAACGCCGTTTACGTTTAGTAGCTATTATAATAGAAGTGACTAGTTGCCACACGAAGTGCACTCATTTTTACTCGGACTACAGTCAGATGCCTGCCGTTGGGCTACAATGGGGACCCCGCGAAGAAGCTACATCTTCCCCAATGTAGTTGGACGGTAGCGTCTTCAGTCAAGTAGCACAAGCCATCGTCGAGCCCTAACGTCAAGACCGCCTTCCAATAGAAAGATTGCATATGACGCCACACATTTCGCGCCAAAAAAAGTGGCTGACCAAAAGCTGTAATTTATGCTGAAGAGGTATAAGGCGAACACCGACTTTTGGGGTTATTTTAAAAACTAATGAGACATTAATAAAAATTTGGAATGAATTGTTGCCAGTTGGATACTCGGAAACAAATAAATTTGACCAAAAACAATTTGGTTGAGATTAGGTCTTTTGGTTGGCTAGTCTAAGCTTAGTACGGTACTGTGTGCCAATTTAAAAAAAGATTACCCCTAAGAGAAGTGCTGCCTAGATACCATTTGCTCCTCACTTAAAAATAAACTATACCAATTAGATACCAGTCGGTACATTAGCAAAACCACTATTATTTGATCATTACTACCGGTATCGTAAGCTTACTTGTTGTGTTCATGAGCAAGGCATTTAACGGCATGCCTCCATCTTTATATGGCAAACAGGTAGTGGGACCAAGCTGCCTACCCGTCATGGTGGCCCAGTCTAACGAAAGACATGAAAACAGAGAATGAGCTCAAAGGCATAAATAAATAAATCGGTACCGTAAGTTTAATAATTTTCGTTGGTTCAGCAGCCTAGGTAATAGCCAAAAAAATTGTTTAAGGAGTAGTTAAGGTCACGAAATTACATCTGACATATCAATATGACTGGTCTGCAATCACTATTGACAAAACATTTCAAAAACTTACTGATTTATCCAGCAATTACTAATCCAGCATATGACAAACGGTACAGAAGTCTGTCCTGTCATTTAGGCTACAGTATAATTGAAGTTTACAACTTTTCAGTATGCTTATGCAACTAAATATACTGTATAAGTTACACATTACAATTAACTTAAACTCAGCATTCCCAAACACGCTGATTAATTGAAGATGAAACCCTCACAGAAGCCGGCTACAAAAAGTCTGCACGTTTAGCCCATAAAATTAGCCCAACTATTAGCAATAACAAGCAAACCTTAGCATCTCTTATCTTACTTTGACCTTAGATTCATTCCTTAACATCAGTAAAACAACATATTTAAAGTTCATTGAACAACTGTCACGTTTGTCGATTTGCTTTGGAAAAAACAATATCACTCCTATTCAATTCAATGCAAAATCACTCAAAATAGTCGGCGACTATTTTCGAAAGCGCATTTTGATGACGTTTGATCATGTGAGTGCAACCTTCCTATTAAAGTTTTGGCGGGAATCTCTCTTGGGCTATTTCGGCAGGCAAGCGTCACTCTCTCAACGTTGGCAGGAAAGGCATGTTGCGATCTCAGCAACTTCCTCTGTCTTTCGGACGTCTCTGCTAGCTGCGCGTGCTTGAGGAGGGGAATTGTGTAGCACTCTCAACTACATCTACAAACCACAAACAGAAAGTCACCAATAACACTCGGGTTTTATATATGGAACGCCATTTACGTTTAGTAGCTATCATGATAGAAGTGAATAGTCGCGAAACGAAGTGCACTCATTTAAACTCGGACTACAGTCAGATGCCTACCGCTGCACTACAAGTATTAAGTTTAAAAGCGACACTGGTTTCTCTACACCATGTCATAGACACTTTCACGTGCTGAGGTTACGACTTGAGTTTGGGGACGAATAGCCACGAATTAAGTCATTGGGGCTTTACTTGTTCTGCAGACAAATGTATACTTCAGACCTAGCTTTTCTTATTACCCAGAATGAAAAGGTAGCGACGCTTGGTTCCTAACTGTTTTCTAACTGCAGGTTGATGACTTGCAACAAATCTGCTGCTAAACAAAGCTTATATTGGTGTAGCGTGTCGCGCCTTGCTCTTCATCAAGCTGCCATGCCAAACATCTTTTTGTCCTTTTTTTATTTTTTTTGTTAGTTTGCTTTCGGCTGTTGTGTGTGATTCTAGTTTTTACTATGTGCATTCGTGTATTATTATTGTATGCGTCTAAAATCACACACACATATTTTATTTTTTTTATTAGGGATAGATAATGTTTATTTTTGTCTTCTCTTGGTAGCTCGGTGATCGGCTTGCCTTTCCCACCATTAGGTTGTTTATCCGTTATTTTTTTTGTTAACGAGACGTGTGCAGTGTCCTGTTTACATAGACGTGTGCAGCGACCTAATTCGTGGTGTCGCGTGCAGATTTTGTTACCGACCATGTGGTCGGAGATATTGTGCTCTCTTTCATCGTTGGGTTTCGTGACGGACGGACGTAATTCGATTGTTACCACAACCGCGTAAATTGGTGGAATAAAGTTTTGCTGTCGTGTCTTCCTCCTTGTGACCGCTAGTTCCCAGCGATTGGGTTCAGTCAGCACGTTATTGCTCTAAGGAACTTATTTCCTACATTGGGAATATTAATTAAATTTGGATGATGATCAAAGCAAAAAATGAATGGTCATAAACAATTGATCAGAATCTTGGATTGGAACCATTCAACAAGTTTATAACATTTGAGAATAACAAGTTTATAACATCAAGTTTATAACGAGTTTATTACAAAAGTTTGTAACAGTTTATAACAACAAGCTTATAACATCAGCAGATGACAAATAGTCTACTGGTTAACACTAGAAGCCCCAAGGTTTTTGATTACCTAAAAGGACCGAATGGGTGATTTTTGACCCATGGAGTCATTTTTGATGGGGTCTTTTTTGACCCATTAGTTAAATTTGCTTTTGTTTTGATATATTTTTTGTTGTTTTAGATCTGTGTAACATAGACAAATAAAAGCAGTTATTTGCCAGAATTTTCTTGAAAAAAATTGTAATTTTACCCATTTCACAAACTTGTTACAAAAATACATATAGGCTATAGGCCAATATACTGTACTGTAGGCAATATGTTTATATAGTGACAAAGCCAAATCCACTACAAAAAGTCACAAATTTTCGACGCTCTTTGAACAGATTACAATTAACTTCTTTGCTTTTGTATGAAATCCACATCAAACTTTTTTGCATTCAATACAATAGTTATCAGATTTATTGGGACAATTATCTTATTTGGCAGTGCTTGCGCTTCAGAGATCTAGGTGAATTTGTAGAGTCAGAACATTTGGGGTTTAATGTAGGTTCAGGTTCAGCAATTTTGTTATATCTGCATATAGGGTGCATACAGTAATCAGAATTTGCAGGATAATGCATGCAGTGAGTTTGCAAGCTATTTGCGTGTGAAAAATTTTATTTTCTCGACAGCTTACACTGTGCCGTACATCTTCCATAAAAATGGTGCCAAGAGAAGAATTCATTTTTCCACAGGAATGAAAAAGGAAAGCTGTGTTGTTTGCCATTCGTGCTGGACATGACAATGCTACCATTGCAAAGTTCTTTGATCTGACAACCAAGTGGGTGTGGAAAGTCAGAAATCGACTTGAAAAGTCTGGAGGTGATTATGAAGCTTCTTTGATCTGACGACCACATGGGTGTGGAAATTCAGAAATCTACTTGAAAAGTCTGAAGGTGATTATGAAGCTGTAGCAAAAAGATCCGATCACCAAAGAAGGTTTGACTGCCTCAGAACTGCCAAATTCATTAACCGTGTTAAAAATGCCATTGGTAAAGATCCAGGCAAGTCGATGCACGCGATTGCCAAAGACATGAGAACGTCTGAAGCCTTGATACAAAGATGTGTGTCAGAGGACTTGAGGTACAAGTCCTACAAAATAAAAAAAGGCCAATTACTGACAGCCAAGGTCAAGGAGAAGCGATTGAAGCACTGCCAAAAACTTCTCAATAAACTCAAACATCCTCTGCAGCGTAACATGTTTTGGTTCTTCTCTGACAAGAAAATTTTTTGCCAGGATCAAGTGGTAAACTACCAAAACAACTGTTGGTTGGCTGTTTGCTCCGAGGATGTTCCAAAAGTCATGCAGACCAAGTTTCCAGCCACTGTGATGGTGTTTGGAGTCGTTTTGTCTGAAGGTCACGTCATGCTGCCGTACATCTTTCAGAAGGGTTTGAAGGTCAACACGGTGGAGTACATAAAGGTTTTGGAGATGCACTTACTGCCGTGGATATGTAAGGTGGCTGCTGGAAGGCCATATGTGTGGCAACAGGACTCGGCGCCTTGCCATACAAAGAACGAATTGATCAAACGGATCAAGAAGAAAGTCAACCCCATGAAGAAAGCCTAAATCGTGAGGGCCTGTTCATGCGACTAAATGATAACAATTAAAAATCATAAATAGGTCAAAGATGACCCATTGGGGTTTCTAGTGTTAAAAGACATATCAGCCATTTAGGCAGCCCACAGGCTTACTAGAAGTGCATTGTACAATAGCAAACTATACCAGTGAAGCTTTATGCACTTTTTAAAGAATGGTCACTGCAAACTCGTAGATATGTGTAACTACTCTTTCACGTTTCTTTTAATGTTTGAAAATGACTTGACTTAACTTTTGAACAGCTGAAAGATGAATGATCAAGCTGCTTTCCTATGCAGCTTTATGTATGATTTTAGGCATTGTTATCGCACCAATGCCCATTTTTTAACTCACCGATAATCGAACTGCAGCCCTGAGAACAAGAGTCTTATTGCACGTATTGTTTTGTCGCACTTTACTTTGTTACAATTAGCTATTTCTACACTCGGACCTAAGCACACAAAACGCGTGGCTTCAGGCTCTTACTAATTATGTATATAAAGAAAAAGAAGTTACTTCAAATTCTATTTTTGGTTTTTGAATGTTGCTGGTTCAATCGTTGTGGATAAAAGTCTAGTCAATTTTCTCGCGCTGGCCTATTCGAAGTTTTTTATTGTTGTTCTGTCAATATAGCCATTGATTTTACTGTTTGATTTTAAACTGGTGGTTGGATAGAGAACAGCGTGAGGAAGGTCCTGGCCGTCCGCCTGTGACAACTATAATAGAAGATTCATCCCCTTCGAGTGGTGAATCCTTAACAGGCATCAAAAAGACCTAGTTTCTTTGCTAGCACATCCAACAACGGCACAAAAAAAGGATCATTATTATATTCTATTCCTGTCAAAGCATAGAAAATGAACCACTAAGTTTATAGTTGTAAGCCCTTTATATATTGATGGGAGTTAGGCTACTTTTTTGTTAGTATGGCGAACGTTTAGTCGAAAGAAATGCTACCTCTATTGACAAAATTTGATAAATTTTCTTGATCTGATCTGACAGTAATAAAAAAAATCTGAAGTAGCCATATGCTTTTAATTTTCTTAAATTATTGTTTTGCTTCCTATACCTTTACATTGCACAAACTAAATTTTGGTCCTCCAAAACTTTTCAAATATTTTCACAACGATTGGTGCAAGCGATTGGTGACGTCGGTGTAACTGACCCATTGGCTTATTCCAGACAGTGATCGGTTAACCGCCTACATGCGTCTTTGTTTTTGCGTTTGAAACCGAAGCGTAAGGTTAAATTTAAAGGAAAGGATGAGTTTCCCTTTGCCATACAGCGTGCGTTTCATAGCCCCTTAAGCTACGAGATTCCAGCATTTGCCGTTCAAATTTCTAGCTTTTTAGTGCAAAAGATCGCGTGCAATAGTCGGAGCGGATTTTTGGCGAAATATTATGGAAAAGTAAAGAAGATCATGATTTATGATTCCAATTCCAACACGCAGTTAGCAGGTTTCGGCTTCATGTGCGAGACATGAAGTGGCATGGAATGTACAGTCCTAGGTGTAAGCCTAAGTAGTTTAACCTGGGTGTTTACGCTCTACTTCAGTTATGGCCTCAATGCTTAGTGAGTAATTATTCAGGTAATAGATAGCCTAAGCTGAATGTTTTGTTTAGAATCTTGATTGTTTGCAGGCCATTGTATTTTATTGGAGTCAATAAATTTGAAGTTGTATCAGTAATTTGCAACATCAAGGCTTCTTCTTATATCAGGTAAGTTGGTGCTGAAAGGCCAACTTTATGAAATTCGTCCAGATATTAAATTGAAATTGAAATTCGCTCAAATAAAAATATTCCTTGTTCTAATAATGTTGGGAAAAAAGTTTGACCTTGCTGTCCTTAAAAGATTATTGCAGTACAGTTAATACGGAAAAACTAGCGCAATATTTTTGAATTGTTAAGCATTACGAGTATTGTTATGTAAATGGCCGATAAATAAGTGAAGTCGTTTTGTCTGCAGGTTTGTTACTAAATCAATATTTGGTTAATAGGCTTAACAAAAGAATAGTATATTCTTGTAATAAATACCGTACGGTACCAGTATATAACTAGTGGGCTATTTGGTTTTGGTGAATCAACCTACCATTAGCTTATTTTCATCTGAAATAACGCTCTGCATTTTTTCCTTTTTTAAACAGCTTATTTAGTTATGGGTTAATGCAACTATATGACAACTGGTAATTTTGCTCATAAAATAGGGCAATGCCTAAATTTGGGCAATGCTAAGATATGGAAATGAGAATTCACAGAAATATAAAAAAACTCAACTAAATTACTTGATTTTGAAAGTTGGCAAAAAATGTAAGGACAAATCATCATACCTACATAGTCATTTATAGGGATGGGTTGTTCACAATACTAGAAATGAAGGATTTGATCCTAAACTATTGGAATCAAAAATGCCTATTCGAACAGGATAATAGGATTCAGTTTATATTGTGCTTACAAGCATTATCATGTTGCTTGGTCACGTATTTTCTTTTTGTAAACTTATCAATTGCATACAGCAATTAAAAAATTAACTCACTCACACAGACATACTTATTGATCAAATGTGTGTGTTTTCTCATGATGCTTTCAAATATCACTGTATGCCTGCCACATTTGCATCCTCCAAAACAAGATCGCAATTTAGTGGCTTAACTGCCACTAAATTGCAATCTCACTTGAGAGGTGAACATGTAGAAAGCCTAAAGTGATGTATTGTATTGCACTGCAATAAACTCGATTTCTGATTGTGCTTTTGTTGTAACCTTGTTATGATTATGCTAATTGCAGAAAAAACTGCGAGATTTTTTTGGTATTCTGGATTCGGTTTAGCTATTCTAGAATAGTATATTATTCTGAATTACCCATTTCTAATTATTTTATATCAAAATGCACAATTTATATCAATTCAGTTATATAATTTTGTCCAATTGGATGGTTATATGCAATTGTAATTAATAATTGTCTGCAATGTTCTGGAATATCTGCTTTATACAAGGTTCAGGTAACAATTGGGATTTGGATTAGAGTTATTGTCTTGGACATTGCAGACATGTAATATTTAGTAAAACCTGGTATATGATTAGTCTTTTATCAATCTTTGTAAACTTTTATTGCTTATCATACTTCTTTTGGAAGAAACTAAAGCACAGAGTTCTGTGAAATGAGAACAGTAAATTACTGTTATGTAGATTTATGGAAACTCTTGTGATAAAATTACTGAGTCACAAAAATACACCAATTCGTGTTTAACATGAAAGCACAAAAGTTTTAAGACAGAAACTACTGACTTATGAAAGTATGGAAAAACTCCTAGCTAAAGAGGCTGGAGATTGCAGAAAAACGGAAATTAACAGAACTCTATAAAAACTGAGTGTATAACCATCCAATTGGATAAAATTAGGTAATTGAGTTGGGTATAACATGCAATTTTGTTAATTTCTGTATTTCTACAACTTCCATAATTCAGTTAATGTTTTTCCATTTTCTAGAATGCTCTGGTTTTCTGGTATTTTGTGTTGTCTATGGAAAGTGTTTGACAGAATATGCCTGGTAAATGCCAATCTCAATTTGATAATGTGGCAGATCAATTACACTGACCAACAAAAAGCAATTTTGTCATGGTGCCTGAGATGTTTTAACTGTTTTTACCTAATTTGAGGGTGTTGATTCCAGAAATGCTGTCACTTTTTCTCTAATAGGTCTTGTTTTTCTGCTATGGTATACCCTTCTGTGGGAAGCCAATGGCTACAATAAAGAAAGGCAAATCAAAGAAACAATATATTTATGTAACTTTATGGCACATATTCATGGAATTACATCAAAACATTCACAATTAAAGCTTGAAGTTGTAAAAAATGCTAAGCATAGACATCATCAGCCATAAATTGATGTTTTACTGATTTTCTAGAATAGGAGGCTCCAGCATCATTGCTCTTGATAGACCAACAGTAGTCTGCAACAGTGTTCCCTCTAAGATTTTAGTAAGTGCGTAACCGCCGGTACAAGTGCGAAATTGCTAGCAAATGTACGAAAACCGCCGGACAAATTTGCAGGAAAAGGAAAGTCAAAACTGTGACAATGCGCTTCGGTGACGTAATATTTAGTGTGACTGTCTGCTCCAAAATGTTCACAAACCGGTATCCTATCGGTTATTATAAAGCGGCGGCGAAATACCTGGCTATTTTTCTTCAGTAAGTTAATTGTGGTTAAATTTGGTCTCAAACTTTACAGCCTTTGCAGCAGTGTATCGTAAGCACTTTGGAATGACAGGTTAACAATGGGCGTAAATAAAATTAGCCCTTTGCCGACGCCCGACATGAGCATGAGAAACAGGACTTTTATAAACTAATGTGATGTAAGATAGGTTATTACTATGACAAAACAAAAATTACTTGCAAACTTTAATTGTTCCTTGATTACGGTAAATAATAATTAAACAACTTATATTTCTCTATCGTATTCAATTAAACAACAGGTTTTTGCAATTGCAAGCAAACTTTCGATCTCAAATCGGAAAGTATTTGAAAAGAATTCAAAACTAAAATTGGTTAGAAGTCAAATTCTTTTTTATTTTTAACGTACAAAATCTGAACCATTCCCTCGAAAAATGGTGTTTTTTGTACGAAACTGAAAGCGTGAGCTATGTGCTTTTTTATCTTTACAAGCACGATTGAAGTTAGCGTTGAAACGTAAAGAAAACAAAGAGTTTAAGCAAGTTTTGTTTCAAACTTCCCTTGAAAAATGATGTCTTGTGTTAAAACTGAAGTTTGAGAACTGCTTTCTATTACTGCTCTTTAGCTACGATTGCAATCGGCTGCGAAAAAGTAAACAAAAAAAATTGATTTCACTTTAGGTTAATTGCTGGAGAGATAATTTGTTAGACAAAAAAGTGGCAATTGCGCGCGCGATATGTTAAGTCGCCGTCACTCGCTGTTGCGTCTAAGCTGCGCGATGTTTGCGTGAGACGTTGCACTGCTTTGAAAAAGGGTCTGTCCTAACTTGGATTTCTTTTCACTGTCTCCCATGCATTAAACAATTGGTTAAGGTTTTGCTTAGAAAATTGCAAAAACTTTAACAAAGTGAAAGAGTTACCAAAAACCGCCGGACATTTTTTACGCACTGTTGAATTTTAACTGCGAATCCGCCGGACATAATTTCGCAAATTCGCACTTTTTTTGCGTTTAAAGGGAACACTGGTCTGCAAGCATGATGGCATTCCAATGACCTTTATAGTGAACTTCCATGTTGCTGATGTCTTGATGAAAGCACTCCCCTTGCTCATCACTCACATCCAGTGTTCACTTTAATTGCAAAAAAAGTGCAAGTTTGCAGTTATGTCCAGCAGATTTGCAGTTAGAATTCAGCAGTGCATAAAAAAATCTAGCGGTTTTCGTAACTTTCTCAGTTTGTTAAAATTTTTGCAATTTTGCTAGTAAAATCTTTAACTGACTATTTGATGTGTGGGAGGCAGTGAAAAGAAATCCAAGTTAGTTCTGATGCTTTTATATAGCAGTGCAACGTCTCATGCAAACATCGTGCAGCTGTGACGCAACAGTGAGTGATGGCAGCTTTAAATATTGCAAATGCCATTGTCACACTTTTATTGTATTACAAGCGATTTCTCAACAAGTTATCTTTTTTACTAGATTTAAAAGCTGCTTTTACCAACTCATGAATATTTGCATCCACAAATTTATATTTTTCCTTCAATCAATTTTCAAATGCTGTTCACAAAGACAATATCTTATCTGTCAAATAGTTTTGGCCTCTTTTCGTGAATTTGGTAAATGGTTAATTAAAACATAGTAAAAAGCAAAAAAATATATAGCTAGCTATGCTACCACAACTATCAGCAAGGTTTCGTAAACAAGCTTCAGAAGTACCTCAAACCTACCATTACTTTTGCCACAAGACCTCGCCAGTTACAACAATTCACTGTTTTTTCACACCTGAGACAAAACTTCATAAAAATCACCCCATTTGTTTTCCTGCATAATTTGTGAAATTAGTTGACAAGACTCAGTAAAATTTGTCGTCGGTCATCGATAACATTGCTTTCTAAGACACGCTTTATGAAGAAAGCAAGACGCACATACTATTACTGCTACGTTGTACCAAAATCTAAATTTCTTCTTTCAAGATGGGTGGCTTTGGCCATCAAATACTTTTCCATTAGATTGCAAGTTTACTTGCAATTGCAAAACCCTGTTTAATTGATTGCAATAGAGAATGTAAGTTGTTTAATTATTTACCAGAATCAAGCACCAAGTGAAGTTCACAAGTCATTTTTTGTTTTTGTGTCATAGTCGTGGCAATGTATCTAACATCCCATTATTTCACAAAAGTCATTTCTCATACTCATGTTGGGTGTTGGCAAAGGATAAACTTTATTTATGCACATTGTTAGCCTGCTATTTTAAAATGCTGACAAATCTTTCTTGCAAAGACAGTAGAATTTGAGACCAAGTTTAGTCTATATTAACTTATTAAAGATAAATAACTTGGTATTTTGCTGCCGCAGCCACCTTTTAGTAACTGATACGCTACCTGTTGTGAACATTTTGGTGCTGACATAATCATGCTAATTATTACGTCATTGAAGCGCATTGTCACAGTTTTGCCTCTCCTTCCTTCACAAATTTTGAAAACTCGGCGCTTGCACCCATACAGTTGCTGTTTGGACTTGTTTTTAGATCATCTTCAGAGGTTTTTGATGTGCAGTTTACTAGAGTCCATGCTAAGAAAGACATAGCAGAGCAAGCAAGATGCAACTCGCATACTGGCGTCTTGATCGGACTAAAAAATGTAGACCATTCATGACAGATGATAGCCTAGCTTAGAGATTTAATTGGTGGACCATAGTCTTCACTGTGTCAGTACTTCAGACTTAATATCGAGTGAAATTGTAAAACTTTTTCTTGACTGCTTATTTATATATATATTTTTGGACAACACCCTTAAGTTTACTTCGATAACTTTTTTGAGGTGGCTCATAAAAATGAGAAAAACATAACTGGGGCAGGCTCCCATGCATTTCAAAATTAGGCCACATGCCAAATACGTTTGGAAAGCACTGAATTAAATAAAGACTCATAAACAAACAAAATACATCTGAGGGCAAACAAATCGTGCCATAATATGCAAACCAACCTTTTGGGTAAATTTTACAGTATACAACGTTAGCCTAACGTATACACTGAATAAATGTGAGTAGGCTACCACAAATATCTATTACTACCAGGGATGTGGAAGCGGTTATTTTTCAAACGCTTCCGCTTCCGCTTCCACACCCATCGCTTCCGCTTCCGCTTCCACCGCTTCCGCTTCCACCAACAAAAAACGAAAAAACGACCGTTGACAATTTTTTTTAACTTTTGTGGGTCTGTAGCCTGCCTTCTCCTACTCTTCATCATTTTGAGAAAACAAAAACCTTCATTTATTGCTATTACTTTACCTACTTCGCTTAAGCTTATTGTTTCGAACTACTCTGTGTTTCTTTTTCTTAGATATCAGAACTCGCGTTGAATGTAGAACAGTGCTTTTCAATCTTTTTGTCATCGCGGAACCGCTAATGTAGTTTCGCGTTTGTCACGGAACTCCCACTAACAAAAATTTAGAAATCACAAATTGCTTGCGAGAAAATCAAATATGTCGTTACTACAATTCAAAAAATAATTAAACACTTCAACAAATAGACAGTTATTACAAGTTCCTTCACTACTTACAACTACTTTTACAACAGTTAACTTAACCCGTTTCTTACCAATGTTACCATGTGGGAACATACAGGGTGTCCCAGAAGTCGCGCACCATTCTAATCTGCGTTTTCATATTTGATTTAATTACACGGAAGAAACTAAAAGTACAAGAAAGAGTTAAATTCATTTTTATGTTTGGAAGAGCTGGGACGACACACCAATCTGTAGCTCAAGAATCCAACCTTAATGGCCCTGAGCGAGAGCAACCGTTAAGAATAACAATAGCAACTGAGTGCTAAATGACAACAATAACAAGGATGCAATAACTACTTGAGTGCCCGAAAATCAGCAATAAAACGCTCAAGAGAGTGAAAGACAGTTTGATAGAGAGATTTGATGCTTGTTTCATTGCTGTAGGTGCACAGTTTGAGCATCTGTTATGACTGTAATCAATAAAGGCGTTTTCTGTAGAAACCTGGATGGTGCGCGACTTCTGGGACGCCCTGTATAATCAATCACGTGTTTCTTTCTTAAATAACGAATTTTTGTAGCATTAAAAAGCAGCAAAAATGATACAAAGAAACATTTTTCTTTAGCTTTCTACAGTTTTTGGTGTGGTTTATTGCATTGTTTGAGAAATTTTAAAGGTGGAAAATGCCGTGAAATAAGCTTTAATCACGTGATCAGTTTCCATGGCAATATCACGCTCGGGTAACATTTTTGGTAGTTAGCAAAAGTGTTTTATTAAAAAGGTTTTATTAAAAAGTCTTCATACCGACGTGTAACTCATGCTACTACTACGTCAGAAGTGAGAAACCTAGTAGAAACAATAGAAAGAACAAGAAGTGTAGTTCTACTCACTCCTGCTGGTGGCGATGAATGTGATCAAGCAAGTGATAATGAAGAAGTTCCTCAAGGCTTTGAAACGGCTTTTGAACCTGCTGGTGAGCTCAAAGTGAAAGAGCATATAGATGATGTAGAGGAGGATCAAATAGGTTTTCTGACCGAGAGAACCAAAAAAAGAAAGCGAGCTTCAAATAAAAGTACGAGTTGCGACTAAAAGCATGTGTTGAGGCGTGTACCACGATGCATCCTGCTTGTAATTTTGAATAAAAAGTAAAAAAAAATATTTTACAAAATTTTTTTATTTTTGAGCTTTTTTGCTGCAACCCGCCAATGTTCCCATATGGGAACATATGTGTATCTCAAAAACCTTTTTAGCTAGAAAGATAATTTTTTGTATATCAAATCAACGGTTCAGTTTAGTCTTATACAGCGCAATTGAATAAAAATAGACAACTGGAACATGTAGTGGTAAGAAATGAATTAATGCTTCTCAGATCTAAACCGTATGATTACATATTACAGCTCTCGACAATAACCTGTCGTCACAACAACAAATTACACAGTATAGCGTTGATTTTCCTTCTCTATCCTCAACTAACTCTGACTTTGAGTTCAATTTAACTCTAATTATCATTACCGACCTTCTATCCGTCCTCAAAACACGTATTGACTCCGATCTTTTTGGATAGTGAAGTGAGAAATTTCTGTTGTATATATAGTATGTACATTTAAAGCGAGCAAAATTAAACTACACCAATCAACAACCGCCTCAACGTGGTGGTGAAGTCCCAGACCCGTTTGGATTGGGTCAAAATGGCTGTTGGCCTTCCCGAGGGTCCCAGTTACCCCGGGCACTCCCCTTACACCAACCATTTTTTCGCCGTGCAGCCCCCAAACGACCACAAAAAGGTAGCACGGAGCCTCTTTAAAATTGGCCTGTCTTCTGTCTACTCCTGCCTTTCTCTTGCCCGTCTTCTCATTCTTCTCCTTCTCCTGATGAGCGGCAACGTTTATTCTAACCCTTGCTCTGTCTTTCCCTATTTAGTGTGCGCTGGAAATGTGACCTGTAGGGGTAGGACAGTGCAATGCTGCTCATGCTCTAATTGGGTTTATTTAAAGTGATCACTACTCTCCTATTCTAGATTCAAAACTCTTGGCAGCTCTCACTTCTGGAGCTCCCTTCCCTGCTTTTTTTGGAGATTCTACACCTACCAGCACTGTGACTTCCTCCTCGGACTCCTCCAGCTTGTATACCTTCACTGCTCAATCTGGCCCCCTTCCGCTAATGCAGCACTCGCACTCCACCCTCACCTTCAAACCTCTTATCCTTTTTCCGCCCACTTTGTATCTTCTCCTTCTGCACCCTCACCACCGCCTCATGCTCCTGGCTGTTTCTCTTTACCTCCTGCTTTCTCTTCCCCTCCCTAACTCTCTCAGGGTTCTTCAATGGAATGCTGGGGGTCTCTGCGCCAGGAGCACTAAACTACTACACTTTATTTCGTCTCATTCCGTTGATCTTATTTATATCCAGGATTCTAACCTTAATTTATCTTCCTCTTTTCAGATCCCTGGATTCTCTGCTCTGCGATCTGATCGCACCCACTCTCGATCTGGTATTTTTTCTACTGATGTCGCAGACGCTAGCGGCGGCGTCATCATTTTCGTCAAGCAGAGCTTATTCTCCTCTGAGCTTTCTACCTCCTTTCTTTCTTCGCTTGGCCCCTACTCTGATTATGTAGAGGTGAACATCTCTCCAAACGACTCCTCCTCGCTCTTATTTCTTAATGCTTATGCTCCCCTATTCGTTCTTCTACGAAGGATAGCAGAACCAATTTCTTTTCTCTTTCCATTCTTCCCCCTATGTGGAAGCGGAAGCGGTGGAATTTTTCGCGCTTCCGCTTCCGCTTCCACAGAAAAAGACCGCTTCCACCGCTTCCGCTTCCAGCTTCCGCTTCCGCTTCCACATCCCTGATTACTACACCTTCAAAATATGTTTCTAACACTGGTGTAGTAATTTGTTTAGCAATGTCTGCCAAAATTTGTCTGGCAGTTTTTGTACATTTGCTAGCAATTTCGCACTGGCGCTGGCAGTTACGCACTTACTAAAATCTTAGTGGGAACAATGCTCATATCACCTAGATTTTCTGGAAAACAGTCAAGATGGGTGTGCAAAAAATGTAACTTAATACTTGTATTTACACCCAGTTGATGGAGACTTGTGAGTAATGTTTCAACAAGCTCCTTGTAATTGGGCGCTTTTGTTTTTCCCAAGAAGAATTTCACTACATTCATAACGCCATCCAGGCACTCAATTCTGCAGGATTCATAAAATTACAGAAATTTGCATCATTCATTAACTTTCAAATCTGGGGTCCGTCAAAAACTCCAGCTTTTAATCTCTCTATGGTTAGGCCTGGAAATTTTATGCAAATATATTTGAAACAGTCACCATCTTTCTCAAGAGCCTTCACAAACTGTTTCATGATGCCAAGCTTTATGAGAAGAGGAGGAAACACAATTTTGGAATGCTCCACCAAAGAAGGAGCAAAAACATTGAGAGAGCCAGGAATCAGCTCACAGGCCAATCTTTCTCATCCAATGCTCTGTTGTTGCCCTACTGTCCCACAAACACAAGAAGCAAGGAAATTTTGTGTAGCCACCTTGTAACTTGAGGAGAAACCCAACCATTTTCAAATCGACACATATGATCTATTGGTGCTGTCTGTATGAAATTTTTTCCAGAACAAATTTGATTTCATCATTTTTTTCTTTGAGGGTCGTTGAATGGCCTAGAGGAACTGATTGATATAAGTTGCCATTGTAAAGAAGAATGCATTTTTAATTTTTTTTGGAACGGTCTATAAAAAGGCACCAACTTTGAAGATCATCTGTTGGACACCAAGCTGTCGCAGCAGGCCGGCAACGTTATTACAATATACTATGTCGTTTTCCTCAGTGAAATATGGCAAGAATTCAATATGGCATTTTCTATAGAAGATTATTAGAGTTTCAGGCTAAAGTAGATTTTTTTCTTGATTCTTGAAGCTAGAAGTTCAGATGATTCTTTAGAAAGGTTGAGATCATTAAGTCTTTAATCTCTCTAGTCAGATCATTAAGTTTTCCTTGAGAAAAAAGCTGTGGTAGTGAAGAAGGAGAAAAACCGACATCTGAAACAGTGTCTTCACAACCGTCAGTGGACAAAAAGGAGGCTTGGTCTTCTTCAGAAACCGGCAATTAGTCCCATTTGCCAATTCAGGCAAGCCTTTAACATTGGAATAGGAATTTGATTGCAGTGTGGAATTGGCTTAATTACAGACTTGAAGTTTGGATAAACCAACGAATTCCTGTTCTTCCTGTTGATTCCCTTCGTGTTGACTGCACAGAATTCGCAGTCATCAAAATGGTTTTTGGTTCCTGCCAGACTATTGGAATACCATTTTTTGTCCACTGTCAAAGCTCCTTAACACATTGCTTGCATACAATGTGGGGTACCCAAGCCTAATCTTGATCACCCAGCATTACTTTGAAGTAAGCAAGATAAGCACTCTTCACAAATTCACTGATCCCTTGCCAGTTGGATTGCAACGTATATTCCCTGCAAATATAGTTGGATTGTTTAAACAACGTCACCTAGGAGAGGATGTAGCCATGCTTAATTTTTGCTCCAAAAACCTGCAACACAAGTAAAATAATGCAGCTTATTTGTTTCCTGTCTGACTTATAAATGAATTCCTAACATCAAAAGAATAAATCTTACTTTGACCCAGAAATCAACAACAACATTCGACAATCGATAGGCCTACCTACTACTCAGTGTTCACTTCTTACCAACTACATACCTCCTTGTATAGCAAATTTGACAGTTACTTTAAGGTTTGTGATCTCCTAATCATTTAACATACATCACAATAGCAACCTACAATTGTAATTATGACACTACAATGTATATAGAAATATACCCAATTTTAAGGTAAAAAGATATAAAATAGGAAATATCTCAACAACTTGACCTGATGAGAAAAAATTAGTATGATTTTCGGAATCAGCACCCCCAAACGAGTCTAAATCAGCTTGGAAACCTTGGTCACCAAAAAATGTGTTGGCCAGTGTTATTAGTGTGAGGGGTCAAGTCAGGTTGTGGAATTTTTGCATTTTAGTGGCTTTCACTTTTTCAATTAACATTTTTTTCAAATTTTTGCAATGCCATTTTTTGTTTAGTACAGGTTGACCATCACTAATCCGGAATTATTGAGACCTTGGGAGTGCCCTATTAGCCATTTATTATCTTAGAATACACAAACCCAGTTGCTAACCACCTCATCTTAAAATTAAAATATCCTTTAAATCAGTACAAGTTGGTTAATAAAGAAAAGACAAGTGAAATGTTAATGAAATACAGGTATAATGATTGGTACAGGTACAATACAGCACAAAGCTGGCGCAGTGACCTGGAAAGTTTGAAATTACAGTACAGAATACAGGTACTGTTTTCTAGGTCAAATTAGTGCTGGATAACTGATTGTCTGGCTAATTGATGCCGGATTAGTGATGGTGAACCTGTAGTAGTAGTTATTCAATTTTTATCCAGTATTGTCCCCTTGGCAGAGATGGCCAGATTCACCCCTTTTCTTCTGCAATTGCTTGCACTCTGTCTCTCAAACTTTGCTCAATTCAAGGCATCTTCCTTCTTCAAACCAATCTTCTTTGTGTTCTACTCCACTTGCTTCTTCCTGGTCTTCTTTGGTAGGCTTTGCTTTCTCTTTCCACTCACTTCAAGATCCAGAGCAACCCTCAAAACACTATCGTCATCCTCCTCAACTGATGTCCATACCATCTTATTCCATTTGCTATTGCTAACTAGTCTCTAGTTTCCTTAAACCCCAACATGTCCATCTGTTCTTCAGTCGTCTTTCTGTTAACAACTTTCTGACCGCACATGGCTCTCACCTTAGCTCTCTCCATTCTTCTTAAAATTCCTTTTTTATTTTCTTTTAAACACCATGTCTTGCTTTCATATAGTATTGCTGATCTTATGCAACAACGATAAACTTTACCTTTCATTCTTAGAGGAAACCTGTTTCAAAGCAATAACTCTCGACATTACTTGTATCTTACCCAACCAATTCTTACTCTTGTTGTGACTGCCGCTTCACAACTTCCACTAAAATTTAGTATGTCTCCCAAATAACAAAATCCATTCACTGTCTACACTTTATCGCACAACTTCTCAATTAAATCCACCATTACTTTCAATATTCCTCTACATCACAAGCAAACAAAATAAATTGCCAACCTAGCGGTAGCTCTTTTTATTTTTGCACATTTGCCATGAATCAAGTTTCAACATTTTGTGCCAACACTGAATTGGTTATGGCTCTTTTCCAACAAACTCCACATGGATCTATCTTGCTTTTGAATAGTTTTCCTTCTGACCCACTTACCATCACTTGTTTTTCTGGTGTTGACCTTTAAACTCTTACTTTCCAGTGCTCCTTCCAATTCCAAAATCTTTCCTTTAAATCTTCCACGGTTTTGCTCATGAAACAAGGTCATCTGCATACATTCATTAACCTCACCCCTTGCATTTTCTGTGATAACGTCAACAACTATTGCAAACAATAGCAGTGACATCCCAAATCCTTGATGTACACCAACCTTTACTTCGAATTCCTTTGAATATGCAGATCCCACCCTCATTCTTGTCTTTGCATCATCATATGAGCTCATAATTACCTGAACCATTACTTTTGATAAGCCCTTCTTTCTCATGGCCCACTCCATCACTTTTCTTTGCACTCTATCAAAAGCTCTTTCCATGTCAACAATATACAATTTCTTGTCCTTCTTTTGAAATTCTTCCTGCATTCTCACAATGAATAATGCATCCACTGTTCCTTTTCCTGGCATAAATCCAAACTGGATTTTATTGAAATTAGTGTTTGTATTCGCCTATCTAGTACTCTTTCAACAATTTTCATGCCATGTTTTAGCAGTTTCACTCCTCTGTATGATCCACAGCTCATCACATCACTCTTTCCTTTAAAGATAGGCACAATCACACTAGTTTTTCACTCATCAGGCATTCCTCTCCCATTCAACGCACGCTGACACAGTTCCATCATCCCTTTAACCTAAATTTCACCACTTGCAACCATCATCTCCACACTTACCTCAGATGTTCCAATTGTCTTTCCTGATTTCATCTTTTGCATTGCTTCCACAGTTTCATTGCAAGCCACTTTTTTCCACTGGTCCTTCTACTACATTAGTTTCCACCATGTGGTCCCATTCGTTCTCTTTTCCATGTGTTCTTTCCAAAATTTTGCCCTATCTTTTTCAATAAAACCCAATCGTCTGTCTCTTCCTCTTAAAGCACCTTCCAGTTCCTTCCCTTCCTTTTCATTCTTCTAAGGAAGAAGAAAACACTGTTAGAATTCTGATATAAATCATTCAACTCCTGATTAGCTTCCTTTCTCATAGCTCTAGCAACAATTTTCCTCGTTTGATTTCTTATGCATCTGTATTTTACTTTCTTATAATGGAAACCTGCACAGCTCATTAAATGCCGCCTTCTTTTTTGCTATGGCATTCTTTACCTGATCATACCACCACCACTTGTCTCTTTGATCTCTCCTAGACTTCATTACATGCCTTAGAACACCATCCTTAAAAATTTTCCACAAATCAAATGCGTATGTGCTTACTAGTTTTTTTACTTTTTTTGAAATCTTACTCTTGTTCGGTTTTCATTCAACTTTCAAATCTTTCTTTTTATGAATTCTTTCTTTCTCAAAATCCTTTTTATAACCTTTTTATCCAGATCTACGACCATTGTTCCCTTTAAACGCAAAAAAAGTGCGAATTTGCGAAATTATGTCCGGCGGATTTGCAGTTAAAATTCAACAGTGTGTAAAAAAGTCCTGCGGTTTTTGGTAACTTTTTTCGTTTTTTCAAATTTTTGCAATTTTCTGTTAATTCCAACTGTTATTGCGTGGGAGACAGTGAATGGGAATGAAAGGTTGGACAGCCGGTTTTTTAGGGCAATGCAACGTCTCTGCTAAACATCGGCTATGACGCAACAGCGAGTGACGGCGACTAAAAATATCGCGCATGCCGTAACCAAATTTCTTTTGCATCACAAATCAATCCCAAAGCAAGTAACAAAAAGTAAACCGGCCAATTTCTATCGTAGCTAAAGAGCAGTAATAGCAAGTAGCTCTCAAACTTCACTTTAACACAAGACATTAGTTTTGAAACTGGAATTGCTTAAGTTATATTTTCTTTACGTTTCAACGCTAATTTCAATCGTGCTTGTTAAGATAAAAAAGCACATAGCTCTCGGTTTCATTTTAGCGTACAAAACGCCATTTTGTAAATAAGAAATAAATAATCTCTCACTTGCTATTTGTAAAAACTAAACGTAAAAAAGAGTACGATTTCTAACCAATTTTATTATTAACTCCCCTCAAAATTTTTTAAAAATAAAATCCAGCTGACAGCTATGTGCTATGATAGCTTACCAGTCATGATTGTAATAAGCTTTGAAACGAGAAGAAAAAATATAAATTGCAGTTTCAATTTCTCTAAACACGTTTTTTGTTGAAGTCTAGCCTTTTTTCAATTGCTGAAAAGGAAAACTTTTTCTTGTCTTGTTTTTTTTATTTCAGTTGGACAACACTTCTGAAATTTACTTTGATAACTTTTTTGAGGTCGTGCATGAAAACGAGAAAAAATATGACCGGAGCACATGCCTCCTGTACATTTCGAAAATGGGCAAAATGCCAAAACGATTTGAAGCCAACAAATGCAAAAAAAACGCTAATGAAAACGAGAAAAAATATAATCGGGCCACATGCCTCTGTGTATTTCGAAAATGGACCAAATGCCAAAAACGCTCATGAAAACGAGAAAATGTATGACCGGACCACATGCCTCTGTGTGATTACAAAATGGGCAAAATGCCAAAAACGCTCTTGAAAGCGAGAAAATGAATAACCGGGCCACATGCCTCTGTGCATTTCAAAAATGGGCCGAATGCCAAAAACGCTCATGAAAACGAGAAAATGTATAACCGAGCCACATGCCAAAAACGCTCATGAAAACGAGAAAATGTATGACCGGACCACATGCCTCTGTGTGATTACAAAATGGGCAAAATGCCAAAAACGCTCTTGAAAGCGAGAAAATGAATAACCGGGCCACATGCCTCTGTGCATTTCAAAAATGGGCCAAATGCCAAAAACGCTCATGAAAACGAGAAAATGAATAACCGGGCCACATGCCAAAAACGCTCATGAAAACGAGAAAATGTATAACCGAGCCACATGCCTCTGTGCATTTCAAAAATGGGCCGAATGCCAAAAACGGTTGAAAAGCACTGAACTAAAAAAGTTTCGTAATTGAAGTACCTTTGAGCGGAAAATGAAGGATGTTGTTGTATGCCAACCAACATAATCGGCAAACTAAGCTATACAAAGTTAGCTTAGCGTATACACTGACTAAATAGCAGTAGGCTAACTGCAAGTATTTTTTTTACTCCTTCAAAATATGTTACTAAGGCTGGTGTAACCGTTTGCTCAGCAATGTCCGCCAAAACTTGTCCGGCGGTTTTCGTACATTTGCTAGCAATTTCGCACTCGCGCCGGCAGTTACGCACTTACTAAAATCTTAGAGGGAACAATGTCTACGACCACCAGCCTGTGCTGAAGTTCTCATGGAATCACTTTTACATACATCCCATACATACTTTCTGTATTTCTCCCCCCACAAGCACAAAATCAATTTCTGTTTTACATCCACCAGCGTTTTTAGTGATTCTCCTTTTGTTTGCTTCATAAAACCAAATGTTTGTCACGTACAGTTCTTTTCCATTACAGAGCTCCAGCAATCTTCTTACTTCTGCGTTTCTTTTTCCAATACCATTTCCCCCATGTACACCTTCAAAACCCTCGGCACATTTTCTCACATGTCCATTGAAATCCCCCCAAAAAACGTTGTTTTCACTAGAACTTCCCAAGTCTTACTTACTCACCGTTTCATAAAAAAAAATGCACATTCTCTGTGTCTGGTCTTCCGCTTTGTGGCCCATACGCACATATTATTCCCATCACTTCTCTACCTAAAGTTAGCGCAATTGCCATTACTCTGTCGCTTTTTCTTCTAACTTTCATAACGTTTACAAATATTTTCTTTTTCACCAAGATTCCAACCCCTCCAGATCCTACATCATTTCCTGACCACCACAGTTTATATCTTCGTCTCTAAGTATCCACAAAATGAGCTCCTTGGCCTTTCCATCTTCCTGCATGCAGCTCACTTCTACTCTTCTCTTCCTCAGTTCTTCACACACTTTTGTTTTTCTTTTACTAAGACTTCTCACATTCAACGTAACAAATCTTATCCCATCACATTCAGGTTTAAACCTGAAGATTCTTCGCACCCCCTGCTAATTAAAGAGCTGCCGGAGACTGGGGGCCACTTGTTTATTTTTTCTTGTTATGGGGATTTGTTGGAGCAAAATTTTTCTAAGTAAACCTTGCCCTTGCTTACCCCCAATCTCAGTTTTCTGACACGAGTGGTCCAGCCAAGCTATTAAGCTGGCAACCCCGCCATTAGCAGTTAAGACTGCAATTGGTAGGTAACAAATAGTCGCCTATTACGACATGCTGGGTATACAACTTCAGTATTCTTTAAAACCGGTAAAGCATGGAGTGTCCGTGTGGTATTTCTTAATGTAGTAATTCCATATTTTAGTATGAATTTTTGTAATTCAGTATTTCTATATTTGAATACAAATTTCTCATACACCAGATTTCTGTATTTTAGTGATACTTCTATAAGGATACAACTAAAACATAGAAATTTTGCAAAATTCTATGGACCAGCCCCAACCTAGTCGCAATTCTTACTCTACACTAAACTTAACCCTAAATGTTGTTCCGCACTGGGGATTTCCCTGTTTCTGTAAAATTCAATGGAACACTTTCTGTGGATTTAAGCATTTTCGTTTTTTCACTCTTGTAAGATGGAAACTTAGTTTTACAGAAATGGAAATTCCTTTAAAACTGTAGAAAAACTCCGACTAAATTGGGGAAATCAATGAAATCTGAAGTTTATTAACTCCTCTTCAGACCAGCTTAGTTGTTGATACTAAGATTCGTGGTTTAGCTCTATCATTTGTCTAATTTTATCCTACTAAGTGATTGTAATTTCGGTTTCTAAAATTATGTGTCAATTTTGTAAATTTCCATATTTTTTTGTTTGTACTTTAGTAATTTTAGAAATCTATATTTATTGTAAATTTCGATAAATCTTCATTTTCATATATTAGTGTTGCTCTTGAAATACCAACCTCCCAACTTTCGGTTGTGAGTAAAACAAATTAGTTGAGAGAAAGCTGAATGAAATGATGTTAACTATTGCTCACAAGGGTTTAGGCAGTACTGTGTCACGTCATGTATGGTTTTAAAAAATTTATTTAGTCTGTAGACGATGTTCAGCAACCAGATCAATTTAACTTGCTGAGCAAATGATTTATACACCTTGTTGATCATTGTGCAATTGTACCAATTGCATATCTTAGTTTCTTACACGCTAATTTTTTGGCAAGTCAACAACATTCATCTAGCCGGCAACCTTTTGTTGCGGCTCATTTGTAAATACAACGACAGATCCACTTATCTTTGCTGCTTTGCCTAAAATAGTCAATGTTTTTTTGGCATGCAGCAAGTTTTAAAAAATATGGAGGAAACACGGACTTATTGTAACGATGATGTAAACTTCATATTGTTGTGAGCATGCGTGACGTAAATGTTTTGTTCAGTTCAATTTTTGTCTGGTTCATCTATTTTAATTTCATACATATTAGATTGCGGTATTAATTTTGCTGCCAGTGTTGGAGCTGAGAGATGTAGCTGTTATGGCGAGAGCTGTGTTGCAGTGGAACGGACGGCGGTGGGGGCTGATCGCATCAGCAGGGGTTGCTGTGTAAGGTAATCATAGATCAAGCAAAGTTATTGCGAGTAATCACCAGTAAGTACTGACCACTTTTTGTCACCTGCACTCAGATTTATGCTGAACAAAGAAGTTTTAGTTTTTCTGTTTTGCGCTCATAATTGCTCAGTTATTTGCAAACAAACCAATGGTCTTTGGCGTTCGATTGTTCACCGAGCTTGCTGAACCTGTTTTAAATGAAAAAGCAGTGTTGCTCCAATAAATCCTGATTTGCTTGAAGTTGTCTGTGATGGAGCTATCGATTAAGGCTCCATCTACATCTTCTCGTGAACTTGCTCTTTACATTGTCTTGACATTTTGAAGTAACGGCGCTCTATATTTAGATAAACGTCATGTCGTTTGGAGGACGACCTCCAAGTGATCTGGAGGAGATGATATCATTGAAGGTGGACAACCTTACCTACAGAACGTCACCCGAAACGTTGAAAAAAGTTTTCAAGAAATTCGGCGAAGTTGGAGACGTCTACATCCCGAGAGATAAATACTCGAAAGAAAGTCGCGGGTTTGCTTTTGTTCGATTTTACGATCGAAGAGATGCAGAGGATGCATTGGATGAAATGGATGGAGAGATGATGGATGGTAGAGAGCTACGGGTTGCTATGGCACGATATGCTCGACCCACAGATAATCCAAGAGATTATCGTAGAAACTCTTTCGTACGAAATTCGTACCAAAGAGGACAACGATTCCGTCGTTCATGGTCACGTGAACGCAGAAGAAGATACGTGCGTTCGCGGTCGCGATCACGTGACAGAAGACGCAGATCGCGTGACACAAGATCCAGGTCAAGAGACAGAAGACGCAGATCCCGTGATGACTCCAGATCTCGGTCGCGAGATAGGTCCAAATCACGTGATAGAAAACGAAGATCTCGTGACAGATCAAAGTCTCGATCACGTGACGGAAGAAACCGATCACGTGACAAATCCAGGTCACGATCACGTGACCGAAGAAACCGATCACGTGACAAATCTAGGTCACGATCACGTGACAGAAGGAACCGGTCACGTGATAAATCTAGGTCTCGATCACGTGACAGAAAAAGCAGGTCGCGTGATAAATCACGATCCAAATCGTCCAGTAGCTCTAAATCTCCCAGCAGATCACGATCCCGTGGCAAATCTTCATCGCGTGATAGATCGCGAAGCCGTTCGGATGATCGCAGAAAGTCACGAAGTTCATCAAGTAAATCGCGATCCCAGTCACCAGAGGCCAGCAGGAACTGAGAAGTTAGTGAACTGTTGTTTTTTCCAACCAATCACTGCCGCTTGTGGAGATGACATCATTTTTCCGATTATGTCGTAGTGATATTACAAACATGTGGTTGGTGCTTTCTGTCTGACGAATAATGACTCCACCATTTTGTGCCAATGAAGTTTTTGTAAACGTATGTTGTCTAACCTGCGGTAACCATTTTAATGATTGAGGTTTGTAGAACATTAAATGCTGATATAATTGTATTGACGTGTTGCTGTTGTTTACCCGACCCCTTCCGAGGAATGGGGGCATGGCGGAAGACCATGGAGCCCCAGAAGCCGAGCAACTCTCCAGGGTCTGGACCAGAGGTCGTAAAGAGATAGAGAGTCGCCAAAGAGTGAGCGGCGCAAAGAGTCCGTAGCTGGACAGTGCAGAATGAGATGAGAAGTGTCCTGAGACGAGTGTCCACAGGCGCTGCAGAAAGGATTCTCAGTTCTGCCAATCCTAAAGAGATAAGAACCTAAAAGAAGGCTGTGTCCGTTGCAGCGAAGACTAGAGAGGACACAGCGAGCATGACGAGGGAGCACAAGTTCCTCGGTGGAAATCGAGGGAATCTGTGTGTCAAAGAATTTAGATGAGACAGTACGCCTCCAGTCCGAGACAAGAGGAGAGAGACTACAAGGGATAGTGGAGGGCGCAAGTAGTGCTCCCCGTCTGACCAGCTCATCAGCCGCGTCGTTTCCCGGGAGAAACGAGTGACCGGGGACCCATTGTAGCCTGAAAGAACAGGAGAGAGAAGACAGATCTGCCACAGAGTTTGAGATAAGAGTAAAGATGAAGGAAAGGACAGAACGAGAGTCAGATAGTAGGAGAAGAGAAATGGTAGACTTGTTGGTGCTGCCGAGACCAGCCAAGAGCGTGCAGAATGGCGCAGGTTTCAGCGGAAAAACTTGAGCATACTGAGCCTGCCGAAAAGAAAAGAGTGGTTTCAGTGCCACAGAGAGAGCAGTTGGCAAGAACGCCGGAGTCGCCCTTACCAAAAGGAAAAGGAACAGAGCCGTCAGTCCAAAGCACCAGATCATGAGAGGAGAGAGAGTCAAGATGGGCGAGAGCCACACCTTGGCGAGAGAGGGGGGTCAGAGCGAGAGCATGGAGTGGGAAGGGTGGACTCCACCGTGAACGAGGGCAGATTCCAAGGAGGACAGGGAGGGCAAGCAAGAAGAGCCTCCCTAGAACAAGTAGAAGGAAGCATGAGCGGGTGAGTGGACGCAAAAGCTCTCCAGGACGATCTGCAGAGTCTTGGTTTTACTCCATGTTTGGCCAATCCTGAAATAGGAAAGGAGGTTGGGAGACGAAGAGCCCGCTCATTAGAAAAAAGGGTGAAATGAGTCAGGGTGACTCGTAAGGGAGGTAAAGAAGCCTCGGAGAGAAGAAGTGATATAGGGGAGGACGAGAGGCAGCCGGTGATGGCGCGACTGGCCGCTCGGTTGAGGCATTCCAATTTGGTAAGATTGGTCGCGCTTAGTAAAGGAAACCATCCGGGTGAAGCGTATGTGAGAAGGGACCGAAGAAAAAATTTGTACAGAACAGAGGGGGACTCCTTAGATGGGCTCCATGATGAAGCAGAGATACAGCGTAAGGCCTTGAGACGTGGGAAAAATTTGGCCTTCAGCGAAGATACATGCTTAGAAAAGGAAAGAGTGCGGTCGAAAGAAATCCCAATCCGAATCCGAATCCCGACAAAACAATAAACCGGTGTTTATTCTTTAAAGGAAACATCCTTAATGGACCAATCTATCTTGGAATGCTCCAAAACTAGCCATTTACTTTACTGCAAAAAGGTTCAAATGATTTCAATTTTCAATAAGATGGAGCTCGGGCTCTTTGGTTTCTTTGGGTTCGGGCTTATCTAAATCAAAACGTGCCTCAGCGATGGATTGATAGGAGAGGTGCTAAATACCTCGCTCATTGCGTTTATCCTGCTAGATCCCCGGACCTCATAGTATACGACTTTCTCTGGAGGGAGTATGTTAAAGACAAAGTTTATGTTCCAATGCTTTTTCCAGTAAATATTGATGACATGAAAGATCGAATGACAGCTGCAATTAACACGACGAACCGCGACATGCTGATGCGCGTTTGGAAGGAATTCTCATCGGTTTGATGTTGTCCGTGTTATCGGTAGTGGCCACATTGTGCACTAGCAAAGCGTAAAATAAAACTAGAATGTACAGTCATTTGCAAAAGTGTCAAACCACCCCAATACAAATTGCGTTTTTTACAAAAATGTTTTTTGGTGAAAAAAAACAAAGAAATTGCTATTATAATACAATTTCGGTAGAGAGGTGACTTTTAGTATCCAAGTTGCTATTATTGCTACTAGCAAATTACCGTTGAACATAATAATACAATATATTTAGAAAATTCAAAAGTTTTCAGCCCTACATATCGCCCTCATCAGGATCTATACACAAATATTTGCAGCATTAAAACTTTCGTTGAACGAAAACACAAAAAACATAAAGTAACTTGAAAACAGTTCTGATAAAAAACAGTAAAGCTTCATTCTGCGGTCTTCGTAATTGTCTAGTCACTGCTAACAAAGAATCTGATAATAGAAACAATTGCCTGCTAAGAGTTGATCGGATTTAAGATTTTGTAAATAATTGTTTCAAATGAATTAAAATTACAGTAAAGTTCGATGCAAAATTGTTTGGTTAAATGGTCAAATAAATATCTTTGATTAAAACACGTTTAGTAAGAATGACGCTCCGTTTGCATACAGTTGTTTGTTTAGCACAGGATTACTTCTTTTGATCGCCAAGGCTTCGTAGGATGATTGGCATTTTCTAATTATTTCAAATTGCTACATGTTAGTCGGCTGAGTTTTGCACGAACTGCATTTTTTTATATGTTCTTTGATGGCACTTTTACTTGACTTTGAAACATTTAAGTGCTCTCCAGCTCTTATACTCAAATGTCTTGCGGACGTACGTGACGTTCACATCACGTGAACAGGTAAATTTATAAACGACATTTGAGTTCAAGATCATAGGAGTTTTGCTTTTCAAAGAGAAATATTCCTGCACTTTTGCTGTTTGAAGACGATTGTGATTTTAGTGTCAAACCGTTTCTTTATTAGTGATTGAATTTGTAGACCGAATTCTTTTGAGATTTTTCCGAGGTAGGGAATGATAAAAAGATTGATAAATTCTTTTTCAGTTTTACTGTCTGTTTTTTCTTTTTTAAATTGGCATAAAATTTTGTCAAAAAAAAGGGATTGGATAACCGTTATTGTAAAAAAGATTTTTCAAATAAGCAACTTCTTTTCGGAAGAGATAGTCCGTTGAACAGATAATTTTTGCTCTATTGAGAAGACACAAAATAAGACCTTTTTTCCAAATTTGGGACAAAAAGCATTGAAATTTAACAATAATCCGGTGTTAGAAGGTTTTCTCCATGTCCAGGTATCAAATTTATCCAAGTTAATTTTTATTTTCACATCCAAAAATGGAATTGTATTTTTAGCCTGTTCCACAGTAAACTTAATATTGGGGTGCTGGGTGTTAAGCTTTTCCAGAAATTTGTTGCATGATTGGTCGTTATCAAAGATTGCGAAAATGCCATCGACATATCTGAGATACAATTTGGGAGATGATTCCGGGTCATTGCATAAAAGTTGATTTTCCATATGAGCCATAAAAAAATTTGCGAGTGTTGGTCCTAATGGGCAGCCCATACTGACGCCATCAATTTGTTTATACAGTGTGTCTTTATGCAAAAACAATCCTTGGGTCGCCAGACGCATCAACTTAACAAAAACATCTTTTTCAAAAGCAGGGGGGCTGGGATTATTTTCTTTCTATATGTAATTGTATATGTAAAGTATAAGTATATGTATTGTAATACGTAATATAGATAAACTGCGAGTAAATGCAAAATAAACTTAACGCACTGCACCTTAGAAAAGAACTGACAATTCTGAAATGTATAAACGTGCTTTGTTATTGTCTACGATCCAATAATTACCTTAAGTTGCCAAACGCAGTTATTTTTAAGGTGGTCCGATACTTTTGCAAATGACTGTACATATAGCACGTGTGCTCCAGCTAGAGTTTTGTAATATTTTTTGCTTTTGCCATATTTGGCGTATTCTTTTTTGAATCATCCTGCATTTCTCGCTACCTTAACCGCCAACATAATCAAATATAGTGTATGAAGGAAGTAGAATTGTACACAGTCCCGTAGCACTCCAACTTCGGGCCCCCCCCAAAGTAAGCGCAAGAGCCCCTGCGCACAGGTCATATCACTTTAGAGGTGTAAAATTGAAAAGCTGCATTAAGAAAATACACCACAATTTGTACATAAGTAAACAGGCTAATGTCAGAATAAAGCATGCCGATACCGAAGGTGCAAGTCATAAAAAATTCGGCACCGATGCCAGAGTTCAGTAGGACATTTATGCAGACACTGCGAAACGAAAGCAATGACACTGAAAAACATGAAAAACTTATAAAACACAGTATCATTTAAATAGTCTGGAGCGAACCTTTTTGTTCGCAAATGCTGTTATGACATTGTCATAATCAAGAGATCGGGCGCAGTCATTTTCGATTGACAACATGGCTAATGAAGATAGTCTACTGTCTGTCATAGACGTTCTATTAAAAGTTTTGATCAGTTTCAATTTGCTGAAGCTTCTTTCAGCGCTGGCAACAGTCACGGGGCAAGTTAGTAAGATTCGAAGTGCGATGTACACATTCGGATACAATTCAAATAAATGAGTCTTTAGAAGATAGTTCAGAAAGTCTTGAGCCGTATTGAGATTGCGTTTTTTTTGTAAAATTAAAACAAACCGCTGTAGCTCAGCGCTCATTTGATCAGAATCAATGTCACCGAACTTTTTTTGGAACTCTTTACAGCAAGTAAGAAGAGCATTTTCTTGTTGCACAAGCAAAAGTTTGTCTCGTGTGTACAAAAACGAAAAGGCGGAAGAAACCTCACGTAACAAATTAAAGCGCTCCTTTATTGACATAATAGCCTGGTCGACTAATGGATAGAAAAAGTTGCTTTTAAATTTCAGTTCAGGAGTAGCTCGTTGTTCCTCTTCACCTTGGTAATCAAACAATCTTCTTTTCTTTCCACTTCTTGACGGAGGAAAAGAAGGATCAATATCCAATTCCTGTGCTATTTCAACAGCAGATGTTGCGGCACTGTCATAACCCGTTGTGCGATAGTTTTGCAAAAACTTTTCAGTTGCCTGGATTTCCGTTTCCATTGTATGAAGGGAGACTCCATACGATTGAAGAATCTTGCTTGCTTTATTGACTTGGAATAGGATATCATACCAAATAAACACCGACAAAAGAAAACTCCATTTTGATAAATGAGCTATCAACGATTTTGTTTCTGAGGCAGCTCTTCCATCTTTTCTTTCTATGGAAATGGCTTCCAAGTCTTTCAGTGCCAGCAACACCTCTTTTAAATTGTATCGAAGAGGTTTGATGCATTTAATTCTGCTTTCCCAACGAGTATCAGATTGTGACTTTATGGACAGCTCCACATGTTTCTTCAAAATTTCCCAACGCTGAGCAGAGGAAGAAAACAGCACATACAACCTTGTAAGTACTCCAAAAAATGTCAATGCTTCCGTCGATGAATTAGCACTGTCAACAACAACTAAGTTAAGGGTATGGTTTGCACAGGGCACGTAAACAGCTTTGGGATTGATGTCTAGCATTCTTGCTTGGACCCCAGAATGTTTTCCTTTCATGTTAGCACCATTATCATATGACTGACCTCGATAATCAGACAATTCGAGTTGCAGTTCGGTCGCTTTTTCTAAGAAAGCGTCCAACAAGCCTTTCCCAGTACTGTCACTTATTCTCAAGTAGCCAAAAAATGTTTCTTTAACAACAGCAGCTTCTTCATTACATAGTACATAACGGAGAATGACAGACATTTGTTCATGATGTGACATATCTGGAGTGCAGTCCAAAATTATAGAAAAATATTTTGCCAATTTCAATTGCTGTAAATTTTCTTTTTCAACTTCTGTCGCTAGCAATTCAATTAGTTCATTTTGTATGGTAGGACTCAAATAGTGTTCTTTAGTGTTATTATTCTTGATTCTGTCTTGAAGCTCTTTTAGGATCGGATCTCTTCTTGCCAAAAGCTCAAATATACCCAGAAAATTTCCATTGTGAGGAGATCCTAAGACTTCTTCAGATCCTCTAAAAGCAAGATTCCTTTCCGATAGAAACAAGGCAATGTCGATAAGTCTCTCTAAAACATTTCTCCAAAAACGTCTTTCATTGAAAAAAATATTCATCTCGCGTTTGTCGATAGTGGATGAATTTCTTATCGCTTCAGCTAGCAACATCCATTGACTGCAGCATTCTTGGTGGGAAATGCCGTTTTCATGGTCTTTCAGTTTTTTCGAAAAACCCTCCCATGTATTTATACCACTACAAAAGGGGCTTAGTGTTTTTCCAAATAGCTTACAACAAAAGCAAAAAACTTGATCTGATTCCCCAGAATAAACTAGCCACGACCGTGAAACACTTTCACCATTAGGTAACACTCGTTTATAATGGTTGGAGGAAAAACGTCGCCTTGGAGTTGTGTTATTATATGGAAAATTCATTATTAGTTGATGTGGTCCACGCTTTACTATATCACATCGTTGAGCATCAGAAATACTTTCAGGCCATTTACATGGGTCATCAGGGATAGGGGTAAATTGAGATTCAGTTATTTTTGATATTGAAGGTTGCGTATTGGCAGGTAAATCACAACTTACATTTTCTGGAAATTCACAATCACTTTGATGCTGATCGTCATAGTCTTCTTTTTCTTGTACACTATAGTTTTCTTCATCCCTCTCGGTACTAGTGCCAGGTCTACTCTGCTCAGTAATCTTGAAAAAATCTGTCATCTTGGGCAATTTCGCTACAGCATCTCGAGCAGTGGCTGCTTCTTTTCTCTTTTGAGCACCACTTTTTGAACGTTTCATTCTATACAATGTCAATAAAATACTTTATCTGCACTCTGCAGTGTATATATATTGTCCCGGTATTTATAGCCAAACAGAATTCCAGACCATTCTATGATTGTTGCGTAACAACGGCATTGTTACGTCAATCGAATATTCAAGATTCTACCAGAATATCAATCGAAATATTCTAGATTCTGCGAGATAAAATGACGTTGCATTCATTCACTTATGATGTCACAAGCCAATTTCTTCCTACAGTTTAAATCGGTTGTAAACAAGTCTGCTGAACTGAAAATAGTCACGTAGCCAAAAAGCAATTTCAGACTAACTTGGGCCCCCAAAGTTGGCCTGGGCCCCCCCCCAATTGGGGGGTTTGGGGGGCGGCTGCTACGTCTCTGATTGTACAACTTTCCGGCTTTTCTTGATGTTTGCATCGAAAAGCTGACAACGAAAATAATCCTAGCACCTATTACAAACCTACACGTACCGGCCTCCTTACAAAATTTGCTAGTCTTCCCCTTTTGCGTTGCAAACGAAATTTTGTAAACTCACCTTTCCATTGCACTTTTACCATCTTTTCGTATGGGAAAGATTTTTCATCAAGATTTTGTTCATTATGAGTTTCTCGTTAGCCCTTTTTGCTAGTCTTTTTTGAGGCATCCCATTGAGGGTCTTGCCCAAGAACACAACATGCAAGCTTGTTCTCCACACTATTCCTTTTTGTGTTGAGCGCCAAGCAGGAAAGCTGTGAATACCGTACTATTTTTTAAAGTCTTTTGGTATTACTTGCCTTGGGAAATGAACCCCAGGCCTACCCCACTGCAAAGCGGACGCTCTAATCACTACGACATTGCGCTGGTCTTTACCATTTGCAACTTTTATTCTCAAATAGATACAGAATTTCGTTTCATCAAAAATACGCTTCTCCGGAATGAATATCCATCTGGCTTTATCGATAAGTACATCAGGCAATTTCTTGAGAAAAAATTTGCTCCTCTGACTTCCTTAATTAAAAAAAAAAACAAATATTTTTTATTCAAGGTACTTAACCCAGATATTGTCTCCCACCTCGTTGAGAAGGAATTATAACAATTTTTTACAAGCACTTATCAGACAGTCAGACACAATATAGGCTACAGATTTATCCATGTCACCAAAACTCTCAAACAAGTTCACTTTAAAGACCCTCAACGCTACTTAGGTTATTGGGAAGCAATGTACGTAGTACATACCAGATGAACAGAGACGTAGCAGCCGCCCCCCAAACCCCCCAATTGGGGGGGGCCCAGGCCAACTTTGGGGGCCCAAGTTAGTCTGAAATTGCTTTTTGGCTACGTGACTATTTTCAGTTCAGCAGACTTGTTTACAACCGATTTAAACTGTAGGAAGAAATTGGCTTGTGACATCATAAGTGAATGAATGCAACGTCATTTTATCTCGCAGAATCTAGAATATTTCGATTGATTTTCTGGTAGAATCTTGAATATTCGATTGACGTAACAATGCCGTTGTTACGCAACAATCATAGAATGGTCTGGAATTCTGTTTGGCTATAAATACCGGGACAATATATATACACTGCAGAGTGCAGATAAAGTATTTTATTGACATTGTATAGAATGAAACGTTCAAAAAGTGGTGCTCAAAAGAGAAAAGAAGCAGCCACTGCTCGAGATGCTGTAGCGAAATTGCCCAAGATGACAGATTTTTTCAAGATTACTGAGCAGAGTAGACCTGGCACTAGTACCGAGAGGGATGAAGAAAACTATAGTGTACAAGAAAAAGAAGACTATGACGATCAGCATCAAAGTGATTGTGAATTTCCAGAAAATGTAAGTTGTGATTTACCTGCCAATACGCAACCTTCAATATCAAAAATAACTGAATCTCAATTTACCCCTATCCCTGATGACCCATGTAAATGGCCTGAAAGTATTTCTGATGCTCAACGATGTGATATAGTAAAGCGTGGACTACATCAACTAATAATGAATTTTCCATATAATAACACAACTCCAAGGCGACGTTTTTCCTCCAACCATTATAAACGAGTGTTACCTAATGGTGAAAGTGTTTCACGGTCGTGGCTAGTTTATTCTGGGGAATCAGATCAAGTTTTTTGCTTTTGTTGTAAGCTATTTGGAAAAACACTAAGCCCCTTTTGTAGTGGTATAAATACATGGGAGGGTTTTTCGAAAAAACTGAAAGGCCATGAAAACGGCATTTCCCACCAAGAATGCTGCAGTCAATGGATGTTGCTAGCTGAAGCGATAAGAAATTCATCCACTATCGACAAACGCGAGATGAATATTTTTTTCAATGAAAGACGTTTTTGGAGAAATGTTTTAGAGAGACTTATCGACATTGCCTTGTTTCTATCGGAAAGGAATCTTGCTTTTAGAGGATCTGAAGAAGTCTTAGGATCTCCTCACAATGGAAATTTTCTGGGTATATTTGAGCTTTTGGCAAGAAGAGATCCGATCCTAAAAGAGCTTCAAGACAGAATCAAGAATAATAACACTAAAGATCACTATTTGAGTCCTACCATACAAAATGAACTAATTGAATTGCTAGCGACAGAAGTTGAAAAAGAAAATTTACAGCAATTGAAATTGGCAAAATATTTTTCTATAATTTTGGACTGCACTCCAGATATGTCACATCATGAACAAATGTCTGTCATTCTCCGTTATGTACTATGTAATGAAGAAGCTGCTGTTGTTAAAGAAACATTTTTTGGCTACTTGAGAATAAGTGACAGTACTGGGAAAGGCTTGTTGGACGCTTTCTTAGAAAAAGCGACCGAACTGCAACTCGAATTGTCTGATTATCGAGGTCAGTCATATGATAATGGTGCTAACATGAAAGGAAAACATTCTGGGGTCCAAGCAAGAATGCTAGACATCAATCCCAAAGCTGTTTACGTGCCCTGTGCAAACCATACCCTTAACTTAGTTGTTGTTGACAGTGCTAATTCATCGACGGAAGCATTGACATTTTTTGGAGTACTTACAAGGTTGTATGTGCTGTTTTCTTCCTCTGCTCAGCGTTGGGAAATTTTGAAGAAACATGTGGAGCTGTCCATAAAGTCACAATCTGATACTCGTTGGGAAAGCAGAATTAAATGCATCAAACCTCTTCGATACAATTTAAAAGAGGTGTTGCTGGCACTGAAAGACTTGGAAGCCATTTCCATAGAAAGAAAAGATGGAAGAGCTGCCTCAGAAACAAAATCGTTGATAGCTCATTTATCAAAATGGAGTTTTCTTTTGTCGGTGTTTATTTGGTATGATATCCTATTCCAAGTCAATAAAGCAAGCAAGATTCTTCAATCGTATGGAGTCTCCCTTCATACAATGGAAACGGAAATCCAGGCAACTGAAAAGTTTTTGCAAAACTATCGCACAACGGGTTATGACAGTGCCGCAACATCTGCTGTTGAAATAGCACAGGAATTGGATATTGATCCTTCTTTTCCTCCGTCAAGAAGTGGAAAGAAAAGAAGATTGTTTGATTACCAAGGTGAAGAGGAACAACGAGCTACTCTTGAACTGAAATTTAAAAGCAACTTTTTCTATCCATTAGTCGACCAGGCTATTATGTCAATAAAGGAGCGCTTTAATTTGTTACGTGAGGTTTCTTCCGCCTTTTCGTTTTTGTACACACGAGACAAACTTTTGCTTGTGCAACAAGAAAATGCTCTTCTTACTTGCTGTAAAGAGTTCCAAAAAAAGTTCGGTGACATTGATTCTGATCAAATGAGCGCTGAGCTACAGCGGTTTGTTTTAATTTTACAAAAAAAACGCAATCTCAATACGGCTCAAGACTTTCTGAACTATCTTCTAAAGACTCATTTATTTGAATTGTATCCGAATGTGTACATCGCACTTCGAATCTTACTAACTTGCCCCGTGACTGTTGCCAGCGCTGAAAGAAGCTTCAGCAAATTGAAACTGATCAAAACTTTTAATAGAACGTCTATGACAGACAGTAGACTATCTTCATTAGCCATGTTGTCAATCGAAAATGACTGCGCCCGATCTCTTGATTATGACAATGTCATAACAGCATTTGCGAACAAAAAGGTTCGCTCCAGACTATTTAAATGATACTGTGTTTTATAAGTTTTTCATGTTTTTCAGTGTCATTGCTTTCGTTTCGCAGTGTCTGCATAAATGTCCTACTGAACTCTGGCATCGGTGCCGAATTTTTTATGACTTGCACCTTCGGTATCGGCATGCTTTATTCTGACATTAGCCTGTTTACTTATGTACAAATTGTGGTGTATTTTCTTAATGCAGCTTTTCAATTTTACACCTCTAAAGTGATATGACCTGTGCGCAGGGGCTCTTGCGCTTACTTTGGGGGGGGGGGGCCCGAAGTTGGAGTGCTACGGGACTGCAGATGAACTATACTTGTAGTTTTTTCTATATTGGCCCAACTTGCCGGAATGTAGTGAAACGCCTGGACAAGCACCAGAACGTCTCAACACGGAAGTATGTAAACCAGCGGTTCCCAAACTATGGGTCACGACCCACTGGTGGGTCGTGGGCGTAATTTCAGTGGGTCGCGAAAGCCATTTAAAATTTATGTTACTGCATGCTTTGTCTCAAATAATTTAAAAGTGAACCAACATCTTGAATAGATGTTTGTTTTCACTGTACTTTTTTCGAGTACTTCAAAGTACATGCACAATTACGAGGGACCCGAAAATTTATGTTTTGAAAAGTGGGTCGTGACTTAAAAAGTTTGGGAACCACTGATGTAAACCAATCACAATTCAATTTAAACAATGGAATGACTTCAACAACCTATAGATCCAAATTCCTCATTCTCGAATATCTTTTTAATCAGCCAATAAAACCTGGTTTAAACTCCTAATCCTTTTCAGTGCGTTTATTTTCACGAGACGATTGCCTCTTGAGGGGTGTTTATTTTTTTAGTGGTAGCATGATGTAGTTGATACTCAACCTTTTGTGATACATTATTTGCGGTAATCTATGTTCGTGGAATTGATCAAATTGTATTTGGTCGAAATGAACATTTTTAGACCTTTGTTTGGTTTACGGTGCACATTGACAACAAACGCTATTGTTCACACCTCATGGTTTAAACTTGAAAAAGTCATCAAACTTAAATAAGTCAGCGTTCTATCGGTAAATTTACACAAAAAAGTGGTTCTCGTGTGCTTTGGGACCTTACGGAAATTCAAAAAAATTTTTGGATTACTTTTTAAAAACCACTGCAACCTTATTGCAGTCTTTTTCCCAACTCGGAAGTGTTCAATTTCAAAAATTTCTAAATCTGTTAACTTCAAGCAAATAGACCAGCTTGTATATTGCAAAATCTGTTGTCCTGATTAAGGAAGTTGACAGCGAGCATAAACTACTAGCCAGCAGCTAAAGATTGGATCGTGATTTGGATTATTTGCAAAAGCGAGTGTGTAACAACTAATGAGTGGTAAAAGTGCCATGACGTTAAAAATGATTAAAAAGACAGCAAGAAAAGCACTCAGTAACCGCCAGTCTGTTCCAAGAAAATAATCGAACCAAACTGTTGCTTCTTGCGGTTACTTCAAACTAACGTTTAGTTTGGTATGAAGATGGTTGGACTGAAATATGAGACAATTTTTATTAAAACACATTGCAAGCTCGACGTGCCATCTCAACACATGATCTTATAATTGCGAGAAAAACCAAGCTGCTCACCAACTGGTGAAACCAAATACAAACGAGAAGACAATTTAATAAAATTGGTGTTCGTAAATCGTCTTCATTGGGATGACCTAAAAGTAATTTGGAGGAGCAGAGAGTAAAAAAGCAAAACATAAGATTAGTTGATACAAAATACTCGAAAATTTTTCAACGATTCAGCAACGGTAAATTGATTGATACTTTCTTTGTCTCGAATTGATAGCATTGTCTCGAAACTACCAGCGCTTCGTTCTGAACATTTCGTGCCTCCGAATTGCCGTTTGACTTTTCCATCAAAATAAAATCACCTCTACAGCTACATACAGAACGACATAAGTGTGAAAAACTGTGAATGGAACCCAAGAAAAGCATAGCTCCAGTAATAAGAGATTGTAAACTTGAATGTCATTAGCGTAACATATCAATTACTTGGTAGGTAGGCAACAGCTATAAATGTAATTGCAACTAACACACAAAATTTTCTTAAGCTTAACACTTTGCTATTTAAGTTGAACAGCTTAAAGCAAAATATGTCAAATATAGATCGAATTTGTGGAAGGTGAATCATCTTTTACTTTTACTCTATTGTTAGTGGCAAGTCCTTGAAAAATTTTACGGCAAGTTTTATTTTTTGCCGTAGGAATGTTTGAAAAAGGCACTGTTGGATGCGTTTTTGTCAAATTTTACCGTCTGGTCAGTGATTTGCAGATTCGAAACCTCTTCGAAAAGCAATTGAGAAAATGTAAAAAATCTCGGCCGCCACGTCGTGTTTCAATTGCCGACATGACAGCTAACCCGGAGTTAGGTGCGTAACTCGCGTTCCCAAATTGAAATGGTGCACAATCTAACCTATTGCTTTTAGAGCACACGGAAACATTTTGAGTAGAAACATCAATATTGTGGGTTACAACTACTGGGTAAGATGAATTATTTGTATTGTCATGAGCAATTACACACATGCGTTTAAAAGTATTTAACTGTTCGGCATATTGTCACAAAGTACCGATACTTACAGTTTTTGGATTGATTGGCAAAGGCGAAGAAAATCAAAGTTATGCCTCTTCTTCATAAACAGAAGCCTCTGCAATTGCTTCGTTTAATTCAGCGTTCAGTTTTAATTTGGGAATATACCCGCAAACCAATTAATCGGCGGCATTAGTATTTGGCCGGCAGTCACTTGATTGAGGTATGGCAATTTAAACATTATAGTTATTGATCACAGCGTACATCCACCTTTATTTACGTTTTTCTGCTTAAAAAATTTTAGTTGAAGTTTCCATAAGGCGGCGACGGCTTTGTTGATTTACTTGCATTCTTGTACCAATCATAATAATGTTTAACTACTGATAACTATTTGGTTACAGCAGGTGAAGAAAAATCTTTTCAAAAAGGAAACAAATTACTTTTACCCCATCATCTTATTTTCATCCAAATCTATGACTGAACTTTTCTCCATTATTGAAATATCCTACTTTTGTTCAAATTGTTAAACAAAAAGAATGATTTGTCAGCATAACAAACTAAACAAAGATTTACTTTTACAAGATCAACTAAAATACTCCACCACACACGTTTTTAATTCTCATTTTTCACTCCTCGTAACCAAGAATACTTAACCAATAGTTGTTTTAAATTTGTAGAGGCTTTCTTGGGATAGTGAGCGACAGGGTTTTAATGTCAATTACCATTACTGGCTGGTCGAAAATCTGAATGTAAATTTACCTCATTTTATGATTTACGGACGTCCTTCCTATGCAAGGTAGCCTATATCTAACCCAGGTCCGTGAAGTTAACTTCAGATGCAAACTTTTGAGAGAAATACCTCTCTTCGCAATCAGGTGCCACAAAATAGTTTTAATTAGTTTGTCTTACAAACTTCTGGTGCGCTTGAACTATCTGCTTCTTTTATACTATTTTTACAGCGCTGTGTTGCTCCGGCAAAAACTCCGGTTCCAAAGCAAGTGTGTAGTGCAAAATATTTCCTGAATAAGTACATCCAAGCGTAAAAAAATCGTCAAATCAATCTTTTTTTGAAGGACGTTTAGGATATGTTAAATAGAAATAGTTAGCTCCAGTAAGGCACATAGGTTGCACTTTACTGTTTTGATGAAAAGGAGACCTAGTATGGTTTATATCAGTGCAAAACTAGCTTTTCAAGCTAAATTTGCAAAGATGCTTTTCTCCATACCTCTTTGTCATCCTCCACCGCAGAGCGGCGGGATTGTTTCGGCCTAGCCCAGTGCGGGGCAGATGACTTAGGAAACCCTCACTGAGGGAAACCACCCTGATCCTTTTGGGATCAGAAGTTTCTGTGGCGCCCATCTCCACTTCATCAGTAGGGTTTACGGCCCGAAGCCGAAAGGCCCTCCTCCGCCAAGAACTGGCGTTAATGAAGAGGTTCCAGTTTAATTTATATAGCCCAGTTTGGTCTCTGGGCTGTATGCTCTTCTTCATACAGCACCAGCACTTTGCCTTCATTTTTCTCGTAATTGTGTTTTTCGCTATGTTCTACAATTCAAATCATCAAAACTGCCCCATTTCTGGTGCTATCATATTGAAATTTTGTGTGGAACATATGTGCTTTATTCTCTAGTCATGATTTTGCTCTACCACAATTAGTTTTGTTGTTATACTGGATATGCATGTTAATTAGGTGTAATATTCATAAATCATTAAATTGATATGCCTCTAGAAATGCCACTGGTGATTTTTTTCAAAAATGCTGACTACAGTTTGTCATATATGTTATTATGATGTGAATCGCAGAATTTGCGTTTTATTGACAATTAGAAGAGAAGCATGAATTTTTACTCAATTTCTTCTCAATCCGCCATTTTGGATGCTAATTTGTATAATTTGTGGAAATGACGCAAATGCTGCAAACAACTTCCTATCACCAACTATGTGGACATACAATCGATCTTTGATCATGTTTCAAAATTTTCACCGCCCAGATTACCAGGGAGGAACCTTAAAACTGGCAACCGATTACAAGAATCAAATGATTCTGTTAGGCAATAAATCGACATCGTCTTCTGTTTCTCATGATTCCTGCTCCACATTACATCTCGACCAGGTTACTTTACTTTCCAGAGGCGAATCTAAACCACATCTCATGAAACTTAATCTCCATTAAAAAAACTTTACCTCAAATCAAAGACGTAACAAGAAGTGAAATTTACTAGCACAACATGGCAGTGAGGTGACAAAAAAAAAGCAGTGCGATCATTCCAATTTCCTCTTCTTCGACGACGTGTGCGAGTTTTCTAAATAATTTCTCTTCCGGCGCACGACAGGATAAAGCGACATGTCGCGCGCTTTTCTCGCATAAGGAACCAATGAGGAAAGAAGAGTAGGCCACGTGAACAAGGCGTTGAAGCGCGAGCGGAAGATCTTGTATTTGTAGGACGCCTAAACGCGTAGCGACGTTACAGAATCACAAAACTTGTATGGAAACACAGTAAATGGGGATTAAAAAGCAAAAATTTACAAATGAGTAGCGACAACTATCAGAACTGGAAAAGACATCAACCCTAGTTCGCAAGGTGAATTAGGAGCCTTTTTCTAAAAATCACCACTACTGATGACATAGCCAGTCTATATCAGTATCCTCCAGGTTCAATGCTATCTTTTCATATCTACGCTGTCGTTGTTACCCTTCCCGCCTTTCGAGGGATGAGAGCATGGCAGAGGAACAAGAAACCTCAGCAACCGGACAACTCCAAAGGCCAGGACCAGAGGTAATATAATGAAATGCAGCCGCCAAAGAGCGAGCGGGGCAAAGAGCCTGTTGCTGGACAGCACTGAATGAGATAAGAAGTGTCAGGAGCGGATACCACAAGTGCTGCATGAAGGATTCTCAATTCCGCCAATTCTAGGGATAGAGGTAAACAGATGACCATGTCCGCTGCAGTGAGTACGAGAAAGGACACAGCGAGCGTGACAGGAAGCAAAAGTTTCTCAGCAAACATCGAGACCTGCGAATCGAGGTATTTTGATGAGATAGTACACCTCCAGTCGATACTCTGAAGAGAGGTTACGAGAATCCACAAGAAATTGGGGCCCATTTTTTTGCTATCGTATAGTTTATACGATTTACACAATACATTTAAACTACTGAACATGAAAGAAACACAATATTTATTGCCATGGTTTGGGGGAGAGGGCAAACGTATTTTAGGGCGTACAATATCTCATGAAATTTGCTGTAACTTGATACCACACCACATAGAAAAACATGCTTGTGCCTGTTTACAGTACACCATAGTACTGCATTTTTGAAATTAAGATAAATCAAAATATTTTTAGCTGCATTTGACATCACACAAGCTTATTTATGTTTCAAAAAATTATTATCCTTTTAAACACGCAAATTAAAAACAATGCATCAAAAGCTTATTAGAAACATCCTCTTACACGTGTACGTCTATTTAAGTAATTTCATTTTTACATTTGGATCTACCTATTTTTCAAGCTAATAAACATCGGGATATTTTGCACGAGCGAATGCTGTCATCTGCACCCAAAGTTTTCATACTGCAACTTTGACAGATATGCTGCTTCGGATATAAGTTTGCAGTGTACTTCCTTATACACCAAAAATTTGGTGTTTACATTTTCTCGAAGGAACTGCTCTCACCTACATCAGAAAAATGGCTAACATTAATTGGAGGGTGCGGTGACATACCATCTAAAGCTACAGAACTCCCTTCAACGTAAATTGATAAGACGCCAAACTATATTGATGTGAAATGAGCATTCCAAAGCACCAATGTTGTGGGCAATTTTCTTTTCTTGCATAAAGACAAGAAACCTACGATTGACGTTCTGTTCTCCCAGTGTCTAAGCAATGCTGTCTGCCATTAACGATAGAATTTTTTCCAACATAGCAAACCGAAGCAAATTAACAACTGAGGAAGCGGAACCACTTCAGAAAACGATTGCACATTTACCACCTCTTTCATCCAACAACATGATATCACAGCACTACTGTATTACTTCCAGGGAAAAATATAAAGAATCCTAAATTCTCACCTCTCGTATTATTTGAAGATACTAAGCTACAATCAGGCACCCCGCAAGTGCATGGTTTGCAATTCTTTCTCGCATTATCATTATCGCATTCGATTACTGCAAGTGTTAACTTCAATAAGGCTAAGCTGTTATTGCTGTCATTTCACAAGTTATATACTTTATGTTCTTATTCTTTTCGGTATTTTTGGACTTTGCTCATGTATACTCGTGCTGTCTTACAGTTTTTACATTGCTGCTGGTGATCACTGATATTCATTTTATCAGCGACTTAGCCATCAATGGACATCTGGAGTTACATCCTTCTTAACTTCATCACTTGCAATAATGAAATAACTCATTCACTTCCTGGCCGGTCTTGCTGCCAATATTAATGAAATATCATCTGAAAGTAAGCTGCAAAGTGATATTTGAATACAGCAGTTAATACGCTGACCATGTGAGATGAAAGATTGTTACCCAAAGCAAGAAGTGCTTTTAACACGCAAGTATGAATATTTGGCCATTGTCAAAATTGTGGCAGGAATAATGTCATTGTAAGCCACACCATTTCGCATGTGCATTTGACAAATAGAACCGGCTTAAGAAAAAATACCATTCTAATAAACATGAAATGTTATGATTGAAATTAATTCACTACGCCTTTAATAGGGAATGTGGACCGCGGAAAACATTTACAAGCAACCTTATACTGCTCTGCTTAAACGAGATCTTAAGCGAACTCGCGCAGCGAAAAAATATTGAAGCTGATCTTCTAATATCAATTTCTGGATCCTCCACTCTTGCTTTGCCTTCTAGTATTGTACTTAAATAGTTTTCTAATTTGTTTCCACTAAATTACGTTCGTTGATGAGCAAGCTACTTGTTCCATATTTCCTCAATAGCATCAGTAAATCCATTCTTTACAGCGTTGTAAGACGGCCACTTTCATACATTTTCCTTCTCTTCACACACGAACTTACTATTCACGAAAAATAAAGTCCAATCATATTTGTTTTTGTGGCAAGAAGTTTCCCTCCATTTTTGCTAATTCTACATCTATTTCTACCTTAAAACTCACGAGTAAACTTTTTGAAATTACTCTTCCAGGTAATAGATCCACTTCTACTCAAAAATAAACATTCCTTCATATAACTCAATACGGTTTTAGACTATGGAATAACAATCCTAAAGAGCGCGATTGTAAAGCAGTGTTTAAATGCGAGCAATCGCTTTAAAAACACTTTATCTGAAGTCAAAAACTGACAAAATATTGAATTACATTGTTTTTTAAAATAACACTTGTTGCCAACACATAATAAAAAAGACATTCTCTTGCATTATTTAAATAGCTCGTGACCACTGGGCTGTGACATCACCATTATTCTAGCAGTGGTAAGATTTTGTGCACCTGCGACAACCGCTACTCATTCATGATACGGCTTCGCAGAGTACTGACAGACCATCCACAACAGTGGACCTAGTGTAGATCTCACAAGTGTGGCGGTCTAAGCTATGCTTCATTAAAAGTCTATAGTTTTTTGTCAGTCCCCAACTGCACGGAAGAGACATGATAGGTCGAAACAGTGTCACTGTCTGCAGTTTGAAAATGTTCTAAATCGTTTGACACATGAAGCATATTTCAATGTGATATGGTTATCAAGTTATAATAAATTTAGGATTTCTAGCTCTCCTAAAATACGTTTGACCTCCCTCCGAAGTTTAAAGATAAAAAACTTTCAAAACAATTTTTTGTTTCGTAATAAAAAGTTAATTTGTGCCCTGTAAATCATATAAACAAAAAGATTGCAAAAAAGAGAACACCCCCGATGTAGATGACTGAAGCAGCATGTCATTACCTGCAAGAAAGTGACCAGGACCTATTGTAGCCGAAAAGAAATGGAGGAAAAACTGAATAGTTCCTACTAAATGTCCCAGAGTGTATGAGGAAAAAGGAAAGACGGAGAAGAGGAAAGTATAGCAAGAACAGAGAAACCATGGAAAAAAATTGCAGACTTGTCAGTGCTGCCGAAACCAGCAAGAGCAGCAGAATGGCGCAAGTTATAGCAGAAAACCTCGAACCCACTGGGCCTGCCGAACCAAAGAGGTTGGTCCCAGCGCCACAAACTGGGCAGTTGGCAGGGACGCCAGAGCCTCCTTTACCAAAACGAAAAGGAACAGAACCATCAGTCAAAATCACGAGATCATAATATGGGAAAGAGTCAAGGTGTGTGAAAACAGTGCCTTGGCGAAAAAGACGAAAGTCAGAGGGAGAGCATGGAATAGAAAGAGAGCTCCACATTGAAGAATAGCGGGGCCAAGGAAGGGGGTGGCAAGAAAAAAGAACCTCCATGAAGGAAGGAGAAGGCATGAGCAGGTGAGTGAATGCTCTTCAGAAGGAGCTGGAAAACCTTGCTTTTACTTTGCATCCAGCCAATTCTGAAATAGAAAGTTATTAAAAAGGAAACACTGGGTCCATCAAACAAAGAAAGGAGAAAGGACGGCGAGAATAAAGCTTGTAGAAGAAAGCAGGACAGAGTCAAAAACCTTGGAAAAATTGATTGTGGGAAGAATAGTCGAAGAGCCCGGCTTGGTTTTGTGAAGCCCGTTCAAGATGGAGTGAGGAAGATGAAGAATTTGATCGAGAGGGCTCAACCAGGGGGTAAACCGACCTGGGGGGGAAGAGAGAATGGAATTAGACTGTAGAAAAAGAAGTAGACGAGATAGAATGAAGCGCTCTAGCAGCTTGAGACTCGGAAAGTGATAGGCCGAAAGAAAGCCGGCGGGTCGCGAGGTCTTCCCATCTTGTGGATGGGAATAATAGAGGAAGGCTTCCAGACCGAAGGAAAAAAATGCGAAGACCACGAAAAATTGAAGAGGTTAAGCAGATCCAAGCCGGAACGCAAATTTGGTTCTGGTGGTGCTTCAGCATAGGGAGGGGGCTACTCAGTGGGGGCAAGTGGCAGCGGAAGAGGAGTGGTTGGTGGAAGCCGAAAAAATTTACTGGAGGTGAAAGGAAGGCATAAAGAGGAATGACGGAAGGAGTCATGATGATTCACCAACTCTGATACAAGGCGCTTAAGATAAAGCTCGTTTAAAGGTTCAGCCTCTCGAAACAACACAGGCTACGTATCTTTGAATTCCGGTTATAACATTGGCTTATCAAATTCTACTCCAGTCGTGTGGAAAAATTTGTAAAACTGAAATTTGAAAAGAATTTAAGAAACGCACGCGCTGACCACGCTTCCGTGTCAATAGCATTTGGATGAACGCTCCTATAACTACAACTGACTCTAATCACAGTACATTGAGGTGATTACGTCAGAAAGGTCGGCCTTTGAACACAAAATGCTCGTAATCTTAATCCCGAATACCAGCTGCACCGGACCAATTAGCAACTTCACCCCGGCTGGTTTCCTTCGAGGAACGCCAATCATCCAATTCGGGATCTGTTCCCGTAAATCATCCGTATCGGGATCTGTTCCCACGCTACTCATCAACTCACCCGAAGTCGTGCCAGCAGCTCTTCCGGATGATGTCTTCCTTCTTCCTCCTCAACATCGGCATCAGGGAGAAGTAGGATTTTCTTCGCTTGCTCCACACGGCTGTCGCGATCCTGCAAGCACAATGGTGTCACAATGCACGAAAACGCGACAACGCGCGCTAGCTCACCTTCAACAGAGCGCGGTAGGCCTGCAGCGTGGCACGGTTAGGGGCGCAAAGAGGGAGGTAGAGGTTGCGTTCGAAGGGAACCGACTTCTTGGTCGGGTCGACGCGTTCAAGCTCTGTCAACACAATGACGTCACACACGCTCCTCCACGAGGATCGAGCCCGCACTTACCTTGTGATGACGCGACCGCGGGCTTATTAACGTGGTTGCCGTTCGCGCGATTCTCCTTCGATGCATTCGCGTCAATAGTTCCTAAAATTCAACACATCACTATCACATGGAAGACTCGCGAATGACGTCACACTTACCTGTTTGTTGCCGCTTCGACTTCTTCTTGATCGTTTCTAACGTGCGCTCGACGTTGATGTTAAGAGCTAAAGTGAGAAAAATTTCTACAACCTTGCAATCATAGAACAACAACAACGGGGTTCGAACCCACTGCGGAGCAATCGGCGCAGTGCATGCAGCCAAACATGGGAAATGCCGTTGAGAGTCTTACACGAGACAATGCAGGAGCCCCTCGAATATTCAACCTACAACTTCAGAAATACAAGCTACTGCTTTATTGTCCTGAAGGACTTCGCCGGAAAAAAAAGATGTTTGCATGCAGTGGAAGAAGCATTTTTATAGCAAGAGCATTTCGTTCGCGATTACTTTGTGATGAGAAAAGTAGGCCCCGGAAGAGTAAAACATAAAACAAAAAGTCTGTCGCCAAAATTGCTTCTCGAGAGCAGCAAGAACCAGAAACGGCCAATTCAAGAAAATACAACAACGCTGGCTGAACTGCGTAATCGCATTAATAGCAATACTAATCTTCAGACCACCGTGGCTATTAAATATCTAATTTTTTATTTTTGGTATTTCCGTACTTCAGTCGGTAGTTTTTTAATATTTCCGTAATTCTATGTTTAATCATCAATTTCCGTACTTCAATAAATTCATATCTAATTTGACATCCAGCATTTCCGTAAATGTACATTTTTATAACTTCCGCTATTTAGCAATTCCATATTTCAGTGTAAATTTCCGTAAACCTGCATTTCCGCACTTTAGCATCGCCTTTTCTCGACGCTCCTCTGATTTAGCAGTGTTGATGGACGCCAAAATAAAGTTGTGGAGTGGATGTTGATGCCAAAATAGAGAGATGCTGGTTCAAAGGAACTCAACCAGCACAAGACTATCTTACCTCTGATGAAGTGAACAAATATTTCCTTCGCACCAACTTCCTGCGACTTTTCGCTCACGCATTCTCGGAATCGGTTTAGAGTAGTCCCCTCCCTCAACGCCTCCGCCATCATAGGTTGGTAGAACATATCTGCAATCAGTACCGCAATTGTAGGAAGATATTTACCTTCATCACTTATGTGAGCAGCAGCAAAAGCCTTGCGTCTTTCACTAACCGCTTCTTCCACTTCACTAGTCCACCAGGATTGAGATTGACGGTTAACGCCACCAAAAGGAATGAAAATTCGGCCGCATTTAGTGTCATAAAAGTAAAAAAAGCAGCATAAGAGGAAAGAAACGAGTATTCCTCTGCAGAAGTACAGTGTGAGTCGAAGTAAAAGGCAACGTTATCCCAACAAGTTTTTTGAAAATTAAAGGGGACCGTACGTTGGGGAGGAAGACCGGAGAAAAAGAGACGGTTAGTAAAATCGGTAGGTGATCAGAACCCAAGTCCTGAAGCAGCTTCCAGGATCAAGAAAGGGCGAGAGAGGAGGGAGCAAAGGAGAAGTGAGAAGGAGCGACTGCCAGGGAGCGATGGAGAACAGTTGGTGTGTCGGGGTCAGAAGAGATGACCCAATCGAATACTTCCTCCCCACTGGGGTCAGAAGTACCTTTTGAGTCCCAGAGGGGGTGATGGCAGTTAAAGTTCCCCAGAATGGAGAGATTTCTGGAGGGAAGAATGGAGGGGAAAAAGGGTCGGTTTTGCTATCCGTCAAAGAAAAGCAAATAGGGGAAACATAAACACTAAGGAATGAGAGCGAGGAGGAGCTGTTCAGCGAGATGTTGACCCCCACATAATCCTAGAGTAGGTAGGGGTTAGGCGAAGAAGTGGGAAGAGGTAGAAAATTAAAAGGATTGGCCCTGCCTGATGAAAATGATGTCGCCGTCGCTAGTGTGTGGGTCATCAGGCAAAAGAATATCACACCGGGAGTGGAATTAGATCGCAGAGCAGAGAATCTAGGAAGAGGAAAATGAGTTTAGGTTGTATTCCTAGACACAGATAAGAACCACAGAACGAGAGATGTACCAGGTTGAACAGTGGTGATATACAAACTGGAGGAGTCCGCAAAGGAAAACACAATTTTGGTAGGTGTGGGACTTTCAGAAGCAAGGAGCTGCCTAGAGCAATGGTCCCCAAAGTTTTTCCACGGAGGGCCACATTCCTGATCTTTTAAAGACCCGAGGGCCAAAGTTAACTCAAAGTAGGTGGCAATTAACGGTCAGCAACATTGGATAACGCGCTATGTCTCCCGAAAATTAGGTAATCTCCGAAAAACAACAAAAAGATCATCACCTCTCTCTGTCACAAATTATGCTTTTCCTGATCACATTGATCGGATCGAAGTGGCTCTTTCAAGAAAACAATGCACTGTCCATTTGTTTTGCAATTGTCAAAGGGCCAATGCAATTGTAAAAGGGGCCAGATTTGGCCCGGGGACCATACTTTGGGGACCACTGGCCTAGAGCATAAAACCAGTGAAGGAGAGTATTAAGCACCTTAAATGGACCCATTTGAAACTAGTGCAGCATTGCACCGATCTACCTCTACTGGTCACATTTTCAGCGCACACTGAAAAGGGAAAGACGGGATTAGGGTTAGGATAAACGTTGCTACCCATCAGAAGGAGAAAAAGAGCGAGAGAAAACAGTTGAGAAGGCTACAGCCATTTTGACCCACCTCAAACTGGGTCGAAGACCGCACCACTACGTTGAGGCGACTGTTGATTGGTGCAGTCGAATGAAAACTCGTTTCATCAGTTAACCGCAGCATTTAGTGAAACGAGAAACTCAGGTTTCTGATCCTACAGCGAGGAAGCGAAGGAGCATGTGGTCAATCAATACGTCGCCACTATCGGTAAAAACGGACTACACCTAACAAAAAACAACCACCAACCGCAATATTAGCGGCGAGTCTTAAAGGTTCACAACAACTAACTGATGTTACACATTTTTCAGATTTAGAGTTTACAACAACTGTAAACTCTGTGACTGCTTCAGTTCAAATGGCGCACCAGAAAGCTATCCATGCAATGCCACATCATCCTCACCTAATGCGTTGTATAACTCGGCAAAAGGCCGGTCTTCACCAAGATGTCGATGAATTCGTTTCTTGCTTTGACTCACGCAATCTGACGTCAGAGAGCTGTAGATGCTCACCAGTGCATCGCTACTCATGGCGGCCTGTGAATAATCACGACGGAAATTATTGCTATAAATGATCCGCACATCAACTTACGTCATGCGAACTCTTCCGATCATTTTCTACGTTTTGGGAAACTGCACCTGAAAGAAAAGGTCGAATTACTAAGCGACTATTTAGTTGCCCTCCCCCCCTCTCACACGAACTTTCACCTTTCCTCTCGACAGGTTCAGCATCAATCGCTTTTCTTAATTTATGTCGCACTTTCATGAGTGAGGACATTCCGCTTCGATCTCTGCGATAGGCCACACGGTCGCCTTTGCGGAAATGTCTACAGTGAAACAAAACACTTCTCAGTAAGGAAATCAGAATTTAGTCATAAGCGATTAATCCTGAGCGACGGCATTGACACATCTCGCTTCACTTTGGGATGGTTGCTAAAATTAAAGTCATTCGTTCGCCAATGTTGATAATTACCAGAACTCACCATAAGGAAGTTGCAATACCGAAGACCTAGACCGTCTTAACAGATAAAAAAAAAATCGGTTGACGCAAATATCGCACTACGCCTAAAGTGCTGCTCGTACAAAAGACCTCATGGTTTTTAGGAGGCTGCTTTGAACGAATCCGTATAATGCGGAATTAAAGTTTTAGGTATTCTAGCTTTATTCACACAAATTGAAGCAAAAAAAAAACAACATCTGCATTTTGTTCGACAAAGATGAAGAGGGAGAAAGATTGGAAACACGACGTCCATGATTTCTGCATTTCTGCTGCGACTTCTCCCTGTATTGGACATCAAGGATCAGCAGATCCACAACCTAACCAATCAAGTAGAAGCGGGATGATTAGGTTGGAAGCAGATTATTTTAAACAAGTTGGAAACAGACTGGCATCCTCACCACCAACAAAAAAAGACAGCTATTGATGGGAGACCAGTGGAGGTCGTTTATGACAGGCTGACCAATCGGTTTCATGACTTGTATCCGGCAATCACTTAATAGGTTATTGCGGAGCAAATCATAGTTTTGTCTCTAAGAGTGAGCTTTAACTTAAGCGATGATCGTGCTCAGCCGAGTCGCATGAAGCATAACGCTCTGAGCGTTATGCTGACTACGAGTTTCCTGGTGGCGACCAGACCCTGTTGGTATTTATTGCTCAAAAATATAGTTTACAAATAACACATCTTTAGGACTCACGCTTTCAACGAACTCCACCTCCTCAGACACTGGCAGTCCACTCTGTCCTCCAACCGAGCAGCGATGGCCGTCCAATTTCCCTCCCCGATTTCATCCACGAGCGCAATCAACTTGAGATCCTCCTCTTTCGTCCAACTGCTCCTGCGGTTTCCTTCCAATACGTTCTTGTATCTGAACATCACAAAGGAAACTACTGGAACATAGGCATAACAATCCGATGCAAAAATATTCACGAAAGATTTTAGTGTCCGGAGAATACAAATAACAAACTGCCATACCTTGCTTTACCCGCGATCTGTGAAAGATTACATGCATAGCCGAGAAAATTCATCCTCTTGGGAACAAAAACGATAAATTATTTCACAAATACTAACTTGCCATTCACGCAAAAATATAATTACCGTATATACCCGTCTATTAGTCCGTCCGTATATACCCGCTATTAGTCACACTTTTTTGACCCAAAATCTAGTCCGAAAATCGGAATGCGGCTTATAATCGATGCATTCAAAATTACCTAAACTTTCTGAAGAAATTTGACAAATTGGAAGATGAAAGAAGCTATAACGCTTTGAAGTACCGCATTTAAATATTCTCCCAATTTTGCATCAGATAGCTTGGATCAGCTTGTTAATGTCTGAATTCTTTAGATTTTAATCGATTTGTGGTATTCGACCTGTTTGTTGTATATCAAAATAGCGTGCTATAATGTTGAATATTTACATTTTTTGTTTCATTAAAGTTGACAAAGTTAAATGCGTCTTATTTTCGGGTTACTACTGAGAGGAGAGGTTTTAGACACCCTAAGAAGGTCCGGCTTATACGCGGGGGCAGCTAATACACGAGTATATACGGCATGTCATTGATCAAAGACACAAACAACACAAGCAGGGAAATGTGAACTAACCTCTCCCGGAGCTGAGCATCGCTCCTACCGGGAATCAAACCCTGGTCTCTAATCCGAGCCCACTTCTCCCCATGCAACTTCACCGCTCGCATGAGAGCAGCGTCCTCTTGTGGTGAAAACCTGAACAAAATTGTTGTTGCAACGATTTGATGTAAGAAGTGATTGTGACGACATACTTAGATCGTTTGATAGAAGGATCGAGCGATTTGGTCCATCGATGTAACAGCTGCGTGGAGTTGCGGTCCTTCATGTAGAGGGCAATCTGCGAGTAGGGGACAACACTGCCAACGCGATATTTCTCCACCAGCTTCACCAACAGCGCATCTTCCTCTGGTGTCCATGGCCGGGTTCTGGAGAGATAAAGTGGTTGTTATTGACCAGCGCTGGATTGGAAAGGAGAGGAGATATGAACGGAAGCGTGGTCCATCAGTGGAAGACGCGCTTTTAATTATGCTGCATTGTGGTAGTGGAGTACGCCACCACCACAATGCAGCATAATTAAAAGCGCGTTTTTCAGCTGCAACGAAGAAGAGGAAACACCGTAAAGTTCGTTTTCAATAGAAGGTTGCACAAATCCTAATCGAAAAGCAAGCGCCCTGCCATTGCTACACAAATGATGGGTTGCAGCTACGCAGCTTACAATGCAATATTTTATAGAAGGTTTCACAACGACACCCTCTTCGTAGAGTTTCATTATAGCTCTTCGCAACTGACTCATTACTACTACTGGTGGATGCATGACTACAGTTGTTAGTTTGACATGTATAAACCGACTTGAATGATGGATTGATTCGCAGTTGGAACCTCCTCACAACATCTGTCATGGTCCGGTTACTCCCCAACTCGGCAGTGATGATTCTCCAATCTAAACTCGGATACTTCTGAACCAACTCCACCAATTTCTAACAAAATAACCACATTGTAAGTGACGGTAAAGCCGAAGTCACGGTGCAAGTTGACACAGGAAGACAATAATACGCCCTCCACACTTTTAGAAACGTCGAGCATCAGACAAAAAAGCTGTGAATGACAAATCTATCCGGTCTTTGTTTGATCCGACTTGGAGTTGAACTGCAAGACTGCTGGCTACGAAGCGTACACTTAAGCTCCAACGCCGAATCAGGATATTACGTGCTTGAATCCCACCTCGTCCTCTTCCTTGGTCCACGCAGAATGATTGATCGAAGGATGGAGATGATTTTTCCATCGAAGCGCGCAGTTTGTGGCATCTTGTTGATTGTTGAGGCACATATTGGCGATTGACTCCCAATCCCAGTCCTTCCACCTGTCCCCCACTATCTCCGCGCGCTAAACACAATTAGGCTATCATAACATTTATTGACGTCACAAGGAAAATTACAGACTAATCAAAACTACATTGTGCAAGAAATTTATAGCAATGTGACGTGACACCACATAAATCATACAACGTCATCACAATTACAACAGGATGACGTCATAGTCACAAATTACCGGTGTATTGCGAACATCAACGATCTTCTTGTTCACTTCATCAATTTTCGATTTAATTCTGAAACAAATGGTGAAGTGAGACGAATAACTTCTTTGCTCCAGCCCATGCGCGCAATTGAACGCAGGATGAGCTATGGCGTGGCAGTGATGGAAAATGCATCGCATACATCGCGCCAGCAGGCAGGACATCGGCCCCATCACCTCAAGTCATGATACTTTGCCGAAAACTGAACTGAATACTTTAGTTTGCTGTTGTTGTTGATTACCCGGCCCCTTCCGTGAAATGGGGGTATGGCGGAAGACCATGGAGCCCCAGAAGCCGGGCAACTCCCCAGGGCCTGGACCAGGGAGGTAGAGAGACAAAGAGTCGCCAAAGAGTGAGCGGCGCAAAGAGTCCGTAGCTGGACAGTGCAGAATGAGTCTGACAAGAGAGGTGTCCTGGGACGGGTGTCCACAGGCGCAGCAGGAAGGACTTTCAATTCTGCCAATCTTAGATAAGAACTTAAAGAAGGTTGTGTCGGTTGCAGCGTAGACGAGAGGGAACACAGCGAGCATGACAAGCGAGCACAAGTTCTTCGGTGGCAATCGAGGGAACCTGGGTGTCGAAAACTTTAGATGAGATAGTACGCCTCCAGTCCGAGAAAAGAAAAGAGTAGATACGAGAGATAAGAAAAGAAACACTACAAGGGATTGCGGAGGGCGCAAGTAGCGCTCACCGTCTGGCCAGCTCGTCAGCCGCGTCATTTCCCAGGAGAAATGAGTGCCGGGAGCCCAGTGTAGTCTGATAGGAGGACAGAGAAGACAGTTCCTGCCAGTTCTGCCAGAGAATTTGAGGTAAAAGGAGAAATGGAGAAGAGGACAGAGTGACGAGGACAGAACGAGTCAGATAGTAGGAGAAGAAAAGTGGCGGACTTGTTGGTGCTGCCGAGACCAGCAAAGAGCGTGCAGAATCGCGCAGGCTTCAGAGGAAAAACTTGAACATACTGGGCCTGCTGAAAAGGAGAGTAGCCTTAGTATCACAGAGAGAGCAGTTGGCACGTATGCCAGAGCCTCCTTTGCCAAAAAAAAAAAAAAAAACGGAGCAGAGCCGTCTGCCCAGAGTACCGGATCATGAGGGAGGAGAGAGACAAGGTGGGCGAGAGCTGCACCTTGGCGAGAGAAGGAAGGCACATCCCAAGGAGGAAAGGGAGGGAAAACAAGAGCCTCCCTAGAACAAGTAGAAGGAAGCATGAGCGGGTGAGTGGACACAAAAACTCTCCAGGACGATCTGCAGAGTCTTGGTTTTACTCCAAGTCTGGCCAAAGCTGAAATGGCAAAGGAGGTTGGGAGACGAAGAGCCCGCTAATAAGATGAAAGAGTGAAATGAGTCAGGGTGACTCGTAGGGGAGGTAAAGGACTCGGAGAGAAGAAGTGATATAGGGGAGGACGAGAGGCAGCCGGTGATGGCGGAACTAGCTGCTCGGTGAAGGCGTTCCAATTTGGTGGTATTGGTTACGCTTAAGAAAGGAAACCATCCGGGTGAAGCACAAGTGAGAAGGGACCGAAGAAAAGATTTATACAGAACAGAGAGGGACTCCTTAGAGGGGCCCCATGAGGAAGCAGAGATACAGCGTAAGGCCTTGAGACGCGAAAGAACTTGGCCTTCAGCGAAGATACATGTTTAGAAAAGGAAAGAGTGCAGTCAAAGGTGACCCCAAGAAAGGTTGGAGTAGGATTGAAGCGGAGGCAGAAGCCGAGTAGGAGGAGGTTGGGCTGGAGGTTAGCTTGGTGGGGATCCACTGAGAAGGAGGCCTCACATTTGCTTGGATTGAGAGGAAAACACCAGTACTCAGACCAGCGCTCCAATCCAAACAGAGCTCCTTGTGTGGTTTCCACCGCAGTAGGGACTGAGGGTGAGGAGGATCAAAAGGCCAGATCGTCAGCGTAAAGAGAGCAGCTGACGGAAGAAGGCAGAGAAGCAGAAAGATCATTGACGAAGAGAGAAAAAAGTATAGGGCCAAGAACGGATCCTTGCGAAACACCTCGACGGAATCGAAAGGAGCGGCTTTTGTGATTTTGATAAACCCCGCAAGCGCTCTTGTCAAAAAGGAAAGATTAAGTCCAACGAGCAAAGCAAGGAGGGGGGCCAGCCAATATGAGTTTATGGTAAAGGGCGGGATGCCAGACAGAGTCAAAATCTTTAAAGAAATCAATAGTAGAGAGGATCGTTCGAGAGCCCGGCCTGGGTTTGTTAAACCGATCCGAAATGGACTGAGAAAGGTACAGAATTTGATCTAGTGTAGACCGTCCAGAGCGGAGAAGGATAGAATGATGCATTCAAAAAGCTTTGAGACGCAGATGGTGAGAGAGATAGGCTGGAAGGAAGCAGGAGAGTCGAGAGGCTTTTCCTTCTTATGGATGGGAATAATAGAAGATGTCTTCCAGATGGAAGGAAAGGAATGCAAAGTCCAGGAGAGATTGAAGATGTGAAGAAGAAAAGCCATGCCAGAGCGAGGAAGATGATTTGACATAGGATAGGCAACTTTGTCTGGGCCAGTGGCAGTGGACGAGGAGAGGTTGGAGGCAGCCGCAAGAAATTCAGCAAGTGAGAAAGGAGAGCAGAAGGACAAGTGAGACTGCACAGGGTACGTGGCTCAGCAGAGCTCAGAAAGGTAGCTTCTGGCTCTGCTACGCAGAGCCTTTGGCTGAGAAACGGAAAAGTGAGATGTCAGGTAAGTGGCATAGATCGAAGCCAATTCTCTGAAGAAGAACAATTACGGAAATTAAGAGAGAAGGGAGACGAGGAAGATGAGCCAGCGATAAAGCAAAGAAGAGAGTACACAGTTGTACGGTTTGATTTGGGTGAAAGACAAGAGCAAGTCGTCTGCCATGCCTCAGCCTTGGCCTTGGCGATGACTGACGAGGCGCGTCGAGAAGCGAAGATGTAAGCCTGGCGATCTTCATCACTTCTGTGAGTGGCAGCGAAAGCATTGCGTCTTTCACTAACCGCTTCTTCCACCTCAGCAGACCCCCAGGCTATAGGAAGGCGTTTGATGCGGCCAAAAGGAATGAAAGATTTGGCCACATTCAGTGCCAGAGAGGTAAAGAGAGCAGCAGCAGAGGAAAGAGATGAGTATTCCTCTGCATAAGAACAGTGGGACTCAAAGTAGAAAGCAAAGTCATCCCAGCAAGCTTTGTGAAAGTTGAAGGAAGGGGGACGCTCTGTGGGCCGAAAGACTGGAGAGAGAGAGACAGATAGAAATATTGGTAGGTAGTCAAAAACCAGGTCCTGAAACACCTCCCAGGAGCAGGAAAGGGCAACAGAAAAGGGAGCAAAGGAGACGTCAGGGGAGCGATGTAAAGGGTGGGTGTGTCAGGATTATTGAGGGAGAAGAGGTCAGAAGAGATGACCCAGTCGAATACTTCCTCCCCACGGGGGTCGGAAGTACCTCTTGAGTCCCAGAGGGGGTGATGAAAGTATAAGTACCCCAGAATGAACAGCTTTCTGGAGGGAAGAAGGGAGGAAGAAAAGGAGTCGATTCTGCCATCCGTCAGAGAGGAGCAAATAGGGGGAGCGTACACATTAAGAAATGAGAGCGAGGAGGAGTTGTTAAGAGAGATGTTGACCCCTACATAATCACAGTAGGGATCAAGCAAAGAGAGAGAGAGGAGGTAGAAAGTTCAGAAAAAGTAAGCCCTGCCTGACGAAAATGATGACACTGCTGCTAGCATGCGTGGCATCACGAGAGAGAATGCCAGACCGGGAGTGGGTGTGATCGGAACACAGAGCAGAGAATCCATGAATCCGGAAAGAGGAAGATGAGTTAAGATTGGATTCCTGGATACAGATAAGGTCAACAGGATGGAACGAAAGGAAATGAAGTAGTTCAATGCTCCTGGCCCGAAGACCTCCAGCATTGCATTGAAGAACCCTGAGAGTCAGGGAGGGGAAAGGAGGCAGGAGGCATAAAAGGACAACCAGGAGCAAGGGACGGTAGTGAGGGGGAAGAGGAAGAAGATACAAAATGGACAGACGGTGGATAACAGGTTTGAAGGCGAGGGTAGGGAGGGAGTGCAGCATTAGCAGACGAAGGGCAAGATTGTACAGTGGAGGCATGCATGTCAGAGGAGTCCGAAGAGAGAATCACAGTGTTACGAGTGGGGACACAGCATGGGGGGCAGTTCCAAGAGTGAGAGCTGTCAAGAGTTCTGAATTTGGAAAGGGAAAGTTGTGAGCATCTTAGATGGACCCATTTGAAGAAGATGCAGCATTGCACTGACTTGCCCCGCCAGGTCACAATTCCAGGGCACACTGATCAAGGTAAGATGGGGCCAGGGTTTGGATAAACGTACCGCTTATCAAGAGAAGGAGAATAAGAAGACAAAGACGGCCAAGAGAAAAGAGAAGCAGTAAACAGATGACCGATTTTGAACATGCTGTGCGCTACCCTTCTGCGGTCGTTCAGGGGGCAGCATAGAAGGCCAACAGCCATTTTGACCCAATTCAAACGGGGTCGGGGACCGCACCACCACGTCGAGGCGGCAGTTGATTGGTGCAGACTTTAGTTTGTCGCATTACTAGTCAGCACAGCTTGCATTTAACGTAAAAACAAACTTAAATGCCAAACCCAAAACTCGTTAGCATTGAAAAGTAGCAACAAGTACAGGTGCATCGTTGTATCACCTTGTTTACTACAAGAGCAAATCATATGCAGAGCAATTGCTTCTAAGTGTTAAATGTAACAATTTCCTCACTCTCGCTCGTCTTCAGCTTCGGCCATCTTCGCTTGCAGATGCTCGAGTTGAGCGAGCAACGGCTCCATTGCCTTCCTCCGAGCCTCAACTTCAACGCCGGTGATCAAACCTATAATCAAAGAAATGCATCATAACATCTGCATGGTCAGGGTTGAACTGGATCAACCATTGGATTAGCACACATTACACGGAAAGCAAGAATTATACCCGATTTTGAGCATGAGTTGGAAATATAGAGGTTCGCATTTACTGACAGCACAGTACTGATGAGTTCTCGGATACCTTTTCTTTGACACGAATGTCTATCCGTGTAGTTACATTCTGGGTGGAGAGCAGTTTTAGAAATTTTGTAAAACAGCCGAAATTCAAACTCGTGTCTTGCGCTTGCGAGGCAAGTCTCTTAACTACTACATCATTGACCTAACAGAACACATCAGCACTTTAAAAATCTTTTCAGGCCCGCGACCCAACTCAAGGTCTTACAACCAAGATCAAAACCTTTTCAAATGACAACAAGTCAATAGGCTACAATATCGAGTCCAACCGGTCCACCAAAGTAATTAACTGCTCATATACCACCAGTTTTATAAAAGCAAAGCACATGATCTCACTATTATCAGTCAACTTCTTCCACTTGGTAGGAGGGACGAAGTTGGGGCTAAAGCCAGGTCCTATCTCAGCTTGTATCCGCTCCACGTCGGGGTTGAATGGCCCCACCCCTCTGTGATCCTGCAAAACAAAGTTTGAACGGTCTTTCAAACCGGATTATTGATCCTTGGTCTAAAGTTGTCACCACTGCTTAGAAGAAAGGTATTATCATCATCACCATACATGGAACAATTGATAAATTTTAATCTTTTTCATACGTTACTAGTTTCACAGTCAAATGGCCAGCATAAAGACTTTCAAGTTGTCCAGAGTTTACGTAAAAAAGGGACGCCACCTGACATTTATTGATTCAATGAAGGCATGACGCAGTTTCTGCTGATAACTATGACACGAAAACCTCAAAAACAAACAAGAATTTAACCTACTTTAAAGAGCAGCTTGTTAAATAATCCCGCTTCAAGTCGTGGAATTTTTTCAGCCTGTGAGGTAGAACGGTTCATGTTTTCAAGAATGACGGACTGCAACACACGTTGAAACTGATAACTTTAGTAAAAACCTTAAAAAGCTGCACTAATTTTGAAATTTTATGTTCTTCTGGTAAGAGCGAGGCGCGATGAACTAATAGTTAGACTGGTCATCGAGAGACTTCAGGTTCAGCGCTCAGAACGTTACGTTGCGTGGGCCAGTGAAATCCTTGTTTCCATTAAAGCTCAGGTGTCGAGTTGAATCAAATAACTTACAATAACCGCTATACTATGCATAGCACTGTGGATGGCTGGTGATTCGAAGATTGTACGGTAATCGAATCCAAATTTTTTGCTTTATGCTTGATGAGTTGAATAACTCTCACTCTACCACAAACCCACTTCTAAGATGGGGCTAGCCACCAGCAAAGAGGTACTATGCAGCCACAAAGCAATTAAAACGAACAGTTGATTTGAAAACTATGAAAAAAAGGTGACATATGCCAACAAACCAAAGCTGCAATTAACATCATGAGTTTCCATATTTATACCTTTTTGAAATGATTTTCTTGCAACATTCTATCAATAATAGCAATTTGTTGCTCGATAACTTCTTGATATGCAAAATTTAGTTTCAGCATGTTCATAGGAGTGGGAGAGAAATTTGCAGAAAGATCAATAAATTCCTAAAAGAAATAAAGCGTGTGTTCACAAAAATCGAAAATTTGGCCGCAATCTCAGTTAAAAAAAATTTCAAAATATGTAGCACCAATAAAACGAAAAATTCCTTTTGATGAAATACAGCGAAAAATTTATTACTTTTTATTTGAATTAGCTGTAAAACCATGGCAGAAAAAGCCTAATTTCATTGCACTGACCTCATCCGCAGAGCCATACTCATCCTGAGAGTCGTAAGCAGGGCTGCTTATCTGTGATGACGTTCCTGCAACAAAATCAGACAGATTAAATCAGTAACGTTTATTAATCTGTAATTGTTTAAAATTAAATCAGTAATTGTTTAAGCTTCTATAATCATCATTAACGCATGTTCTGCGATTATAAGACGTAGCTGAGTGATACATGTTTATCTTCCAGTCGTAAAAATATGTTTTGCTAGTCACACCAAAACATCTTGGTGTCTCCATCGTGACATAAGCTGAGCAGCAGCTTGTCGTCAAAAGTAATTAATACTGAAACCAGAGATATGGAGTAAGCAAAGAAAAAGTCTGGCTCTAGCTCCGGACCTGTCAGACTTTACATCAGTGGCATAGATTCCAGCTCCAGAGCTGTAATTTTTCTTAATTGTGGCTACAGTACACAATTACTCGATATTCCTAACAGGGTTTAAACATTTCCAGTAGGAAGATCTGAAGTTAAAAAGTTTTGAGATTGTTGGAAGACTAGAACTTAAAAATATTTCTACCACATATGCACGAAATTTGAAAAACCTCAAAAACATCAGCAAAAAAAACAATTTCAAAAATATAGAATTTTGTGAATCAAGCTCTACAAAAAATGCAATTATACACTCCAGCTATAGCTTTGGCTCCATTAAAAAAATGTTAGCTCCATGGCTCCAACCTCTGCGACCCTGCTCAAGGCATGGCATAGTATGTGGCATCTCCAAGCGGGATCGAAATAGGCAATAAACCTCACGTTTTAGGTTCAAATTAAAACTTGCGTCCATCAGCTGAATAGTTTCAATTTACATGTATTTCTGGTTCAGAGTTACCAACACTGCTGGTACAAAACATTTCAACCAGAAGCTATCGAATTTTTGAATGGTTGAACACTCTTAAAGCATGGCTTTAAGAGTGGCAGAAAAAAAAAGGGAGCGAAACTTGGGTCTTTCAATATAACCTTTAAACACAGCAGAGTTTGCAGCAAAAGATCGCAGATTCACCCACACCCAAAAAAGCATGCATGTCAAAATTTAAGATCAAAGTTATGTCAATAACATTTTTCGACCAGAAGAATGGTCCATCATGAATCTGCGATTGAGGGAGAAACAGCTGATCAGCACTTTTTTCAGTAAGTTTTTATTTGCTTCCATGGCACAGTTTAACATAGCAGGCAAGCACTGCACAGACAAGAGATAGCTTCTTCGTCATGGCGATGCTCCCGAATACAAAGCAATCACTGTGAAGCAGCACGGAAACAAAAAACAAATTACAGCTTTTGACTACCCTCCATATTCCCCTGATCTAGCATTGCATGACTTTTGGCTTTTTCCTAAACTGAAGAGTAAAGATGGTCATAAAAAAAACTCATTTTGCACTTTACGAACAAATAAAAGCTTCAGTGACAAGAAAGCTGAAGAACCTTCAAGAGGAAATATTTTGCCAAGTGCTCCTGCGAATTATATAATCAAATGCAGAATGCATTAACTCGGAGGGACATACTTTGACCACAATGTACAACTATCAAAAAGTCCAAAAAAATTTTTATGACAACATTATAGTTACTTTTTTGTCCGACCTTGAACCTTATCTAAAGGTAGCAGAAAACAAAACAATTTGTGCTACCTTATTTATTACTCCTATCACTGTCAACACAAAACATTTCTGTTACCATCAATCCAAGTAAGCAGGTTACTAGACGGATTGATGGAGTGCATTGTAGAAACACGACTAACCTGGTTTTGACCCAGCATCATCTTGTGTTGAAGTTTCAGTAATTGTAGCATCTATCTGTTGGAGCTCTAAACAGTTTTAATATTCTAATAAAAACTAAATTATGCACAACACATAAAATATCTTTAATGGTGTAAGTTAAACACTTTGTCAACTTGTAAAAAAAACAACTTGAAAAAGTTATTCTAGCAAAAACAGCAACCAGGATCACTCATAAATTGTCCTAATACTATTATCTTATTGGCGCAATAATGCTATAGTGGTTCACAACATAGTGAACAATTACAATGCATTTTTCAGAACCTATGTTGAAAGCCTGGAAACAGTTTACAATTTTTCTCACTTCGAATATCAATCAACATACTCTTCAAAAATTTACTGAGTACTCTTTAATACTTCTATATAAAAAGTTGTCCATTACATCAAAGAAGTGTGAAAATCTTTTCCTGAAGTGCTCCACCCAGAATTATTTTTAAATACATAGGCTTTTTGATTACATTAAGCTACTATATTTTTGGAAATCTATTCCTGATAATGGATGCTTGTCATTTGCAAGCGTATCAGGAAACAATCTCGATCACAATGCAGTACTGGCAAGTACTGCATAGACTGTATCGCATGTGATGTGAAACTGGAAAAAATTGCAACCAACTGTTTATGTCAATCTAGTACGTTACTTTAGGTGCTCTGCAAAAAGGTAAAATACACTTGAAACCATGATATAAGTAACAAAACAACAAGTTTAAATGTTTATAGTACTACACAGTGTAAAATAGTATCAACACTCAAACATCTCTGAACACTACAAAATGAAAGTTTTCAGGATTCGTAGTATATTATGATTAACAGTAGAATACAACAGGCACAGAAAATTTAATCACTCCATTTATAAAGCGAGTAATTTGCTCTTTCTCAGAACAGCAACAAAGAAAAAGTCATTAAACAAAGATTACTGTCAAATGTTTTAAAAATTTTGTTTTAATGTCTTCAGAGAAAAAGATTGACTAGCAAGCACAAAAGACAATGGTAAAACAATATACACTAAATCATGTCAGGTGAGTTGCAAAAATCACAGTAATTATGTCGGTAAGCAATAACAAGGCTATTGCAGTTACAAATAAAAAATGATTTCTCAGTTCAACTATACAATAGGTTTTGAGTTCAAAATAATTGGTGTTCTTACAACTTTTTTCTCATGGACTTTTATGCTTAGAAGAGCAAAATGTTGTTGCTGTTGCTACTAAAAGATTGTGGAGATCACAGTCAATGAGTTACCACCTCAATCAGTGCAACCATGAAGCAACTGCCATAAATTGCCCTTCCAAGGTGCACAACAACACAGCCTATGCAAAGCTAAAATAAAGATTATTGTTTCCACAATTGATTCTCCAACCTACTCAACACACTGCCGACATTAAACAATACATCACAATAATTTGTCCACTCACCCTCATCACTTTCATCATCATATTCTTCTTCTACTTTATCCCAATTCAAATTGAGAGGAATTGAATGAATTTGTAGTTTAAGAACATCTTGCTCCAGCTCTTCATCATCATTGTTGTTCATTTTAATAAAGACAAATATGCTTAAAAATGTGTGATTGATTTTAAAGATTAGCCTGAATTCAAAATGAACCCTAAAAAAATATGGTGTTCGAATTTGGATAGAGTTCAGTCTAGTTATGATCTGTATCACAAAAAAGCACAAATCAAAAAAAGAAAATATAGCACAACAAAATTGATTCTATGCTGTCATTAAGTAGAAGACAACAAAATGACTAAAGATAACCAATTGTCATTCTACAATGCTACCTTGCACACAAAACTTTTCAATCTGGTATTCTCAAGTGCAGGTAGAAATAAAATATATCCATAATCTGTAATCATAAAAAAACTGTAGCTAGCCCAAATAGTTAATATGTTGGCCATTCATGTGCCAGCAGTGAGGAAAGAAAATCTAAACACAGCCAGACCAATGACAATTAAAATTGATCAAAACTTATTGCTGAAACAGTGGGTTGATATTGAGGTTTTAAATCTCTAGGGTCTTTAAGTCTTTGCAAGCACTCTTCTTGAGGATAACACTAAAATGCAACTCTCAGCAACTATGGAAAAACACCTACTACATCACAGAAATCACAAAAACAAGTAAATACCATACCTAGTTTAACTGAATTCAGTGACTTAATTCTACTTATTGGCTGGTTGTTTTTATATTTTTTAGCAATCCATATTTTTCAATTTCTGCAAGAACAAGAATTGGTTGGGTATAATTCAAGGAATGTGGAGAGTTGATACTTGGAAACAGATTTCCACCGAAGTTACAAGGCAATTTATCATTGTTGCATAAGATGATCAACAATACTGTATGGAAGCAAGGCATGATGTTTAAAAGAAAATGAAAAAGCAATTTTAAGGAAAACAAAAAGAGCTACAGTGAAAACTATATGCAGTGGGAAAGCTGTAGACAGAAAGACAGCTGAAGAACAGTTGGACATGCTGGGGGTGAAAGAAACAGCAGATGGCTTAGCAACAGAAAATGGAGTTGGATTACATAGACATGTGCTGAGGAGGGATGATGACTGTGCTTTAAGAGTTGCTTTAGACCTTAAAGTAAGTGGCATGAAAAAGTGAGAATGATCAAAGAAGACCTAAAAGAAAATGTCATGATTAATCTAAAAGAAAATGCCCTGAAGCATACAAAGTGGGAGGCTGGAGTGAAAATAATTGAGCAAGAAATGGGGTAAATTGGCCGTTTTCACAAAGAGAACAATAGACATTCCATGTCAAATGTACACAAATTTGGGTTGACTGTACTGCATGTGTCCAAAATCACACACATATATTTTTCTTTTTTTATTAGGGCTAGATAATGTTTATGTTTTTGTCTTTTCATAGTAGCTCATTAATTTACCTGCCAGTCCTGCCTTTATTTGTTTGTCTGTTGTTTTTGTTTCTGTGACGTGAGAAGTCACCTCAGGCACAACATGCTACAACTGAGACATCAATCTTTCAGACTTTGCTAATTTTTAGAATGTAAGTTCACTCTGATACAAAGCCAAGATGTGCTAAGTTTTAGGCTCATGGGCCCCTTTCATAGCCCCCAAAGTTGCGACTTAATTGCTTGACCCTCAAACTTTGTGGAGCAATATCTTAAGTCCTGCTTGTCCAATTTTTATAATTTTCGTACCAAAATAACAAGAAATCTTTCAAATGACAGTATTCATGAAGTCATTAAGACAAATTGGAATAGGATAACTTTCGACCATGACCTTTGACTATCTCTATAAATCTGCATCTTCAAATTAGCTAATTTTTGAGGTAGAGCTTGCTTCATCTTTGACCTACTCATACACCAACAACTATAGTGGGATCTCTGTTGGAAAAGAAATTATGTACAGTGATGTTCCCCATGTTAAAACAATTTGACCTAAACTGGAAAAATACCATGAAAACCAATATATTGTAACACAGTTCTAACACATTTTAGCAGTGCTCTTTTTAAGCGCGAAGGAAATTATGCTCGGCGGATTCGCAGTTAAAAGTCAGCAGCGCGTAAAAAATATCCGGCGGTTTTTGGCAACAACAACAGCAACAACTTTTATTTCGTTCAAATAAACGTACGAGATTTAAACAGGACAGTGAAAGATCACTAGTGATCATCTAGTCAAACTTCCCTTTCCTGCATCACAATTACTTATAGTAGAACAGCAAAAGCGTAAGACGCAAAGCAAAAGCATATGTACAGCTAAGCTACAGCAAAACTATGTACATCTGGCCAGTGTAAAACTTGTTTCACATATACACCAGGTCAGAACACAAGTACCACTACTACTGCTTTGTGCAATAGTTCTATTATGTATATGGTTAACGTGGTATCAGAGATTGCAATATTGGTATTGCTTTAATAATAAACTTGAGTAATATTTAGTGAAACTATGCCTAGACAAAGATTTGTTTAAAAGTGGAATTTTGTTCCAAATTTTTACTCCATGAAAATTAAAAGAAGATTGTCCATATTTAGTATTGACTCTTTTTAAAAAGTAATTTTTATTTGTAATTGATCTAGTTAAATGAGTATGCTGTTGAGATGCAGTTCTGAAGTAGGAATTTAAAAATGGCAACACTTTCAGTTGCTAAAAGTTTTGCAATTTTGCTAGCAAAGTCTTTAACAAACCGTTTGATGCGTGAGAGACAGTGAAAAGAAATTCAGATTAGAACAAACGCTTATTTTAGAATAGCGCTACGTCTCACTTTTTTTTACTTTTTCCCTGCCAATTTCAATTGTAGCTCAAGAGCGGTAATAGCTAGCAGCTATCAAACTTTAGTTTCAACACAAGACATCATTTTTTGAGGGAAGTTTAAAAGTGGAAATGGTTAAATTCTTTGTTTTCTTTACGTTTCAACGCCAACTTCAACAATGCATTTTAAGATAAAAAGAACATTGCTCTCGGTTTCAGTTTTGCACAAAAAACACCATTTTTTGTGGGAATAATTTACATATAAATAGCCTTCTTTTACTGGCTATTGATATACACAGAAATGAAAAAAGAATACGACTTCTAACCAATTTTAGTTTGAATTGCCTCCAAAAATTTTTTTCTAGAAAAAAGTAGCTGGCAGATATGTGCAGGAACAGCTCGCCAGTAGTGATTGAGATAAGCTTTAAAACTTGAAGAAAAAATGTAAACTGTAGTTTCGGTTTTTTTAACTCTTTCGCTCTCGCGATCATCGATTGATGATCTCGTGTTTTCAGTGTTTCCCTCAAATTTTGGTAAATTGAGTTACAAAATTAGTTTACTAAATAATCGATTTGTGACATTATTTTTCATCCGATTTTCATAAAATTTTCAAAAGATCACGCCTATTTCCTCACGCATCGGAGGATGCATAATTTGTGCCCTAATTCTTGAATTTTTATACCCAAAAACGGTTAAAATGACCAACAACTCAGTTGCAGACGACAAAATCGGCCAAATTCTCAGCACGTGCCAACTACACTAAAATCAAATTGAGATTACATCTTTACCACTAAACCAAACCCTTTATCATTGACACAGTCTGAAAACTACTCTTTTGGGGCATCATTTGACAAAATTTCAAGCGATAATAATAAATTTTACGTTTTTGAATTTCCAAATTTTTTAGGGGTCTCAAAGCCCCCCAAACAAATTTGAATGGTAAGTAGATAAAAGTAAATTTAGTGCGTAAAAAATATGATATGTTGCTAAATACTGGTCTCATTTGAAAGCTTAGAAAATTTGCTTTCCAGCAATATACAGGGTGGGCCATAAATAACGCACCAAAGCATATAAAACAATTCAGATAATAATAACAAACGTTTTGGGCCATAAATAACGCACCAAAGCATATAAAACAATTCAAATAATAATAACAAACGCCATCGGCACCAGACATTAACACTAATTCAACTCGTTCTTTAATTGTTAAGTGCATACCCTAAAAATGATATAAATTTTTTTTAAAAGGCAAATCATAACTAAAAGTTTTGATTGAAATTAAATTTAACAGTTATAGTAACTGATATTGAAATTAAATTTAACAGATACCCAAAGAAAAGATATTTACATTATTTCACATCACAATTTATTTTAAATCTTTGGTGCGTTATTTACGGCCCACCCTGTATAACTTTAAATAGTTTTGACTAAGTGGTATGTGATATTTACTGATCAAAAATGAGTACTGTACATCATGTCAGTTCAAACCCCCCAAAATTTTTTGACTTACCTTCACTAAAGTATAACTTTAAGAAAAACTACACCCTATAAAAAGATAAAATAAATTGCAAATATTTCACCACTAAAGTCGTCATTTTGTGTCAAATTTCCAAGGAGACAAGAAGCGAAATACAAGTTTAAAAGCTAGCAGAAATTTTCCTTCTTTAAATCAAAGTTTGCTGTATCCCCCTTGTTTCTCAACAAATGGGAAGGGTGTAAACAAGTGGCTGTTTCATTGTCAGTGACAGCATATTGTATTTAAACTTGATATTTTCTGAATCTTGAGGAAATTCCCTCTTCAAAAATATCTAATGTTACATGGTTTAGGCTAACCTGTAGCAGATAATAACTGATCATATTTTAGGTACTGAATTTAACTACCAAAATTTGGTACCGGTCGGTACCGGTCAAAAAAAAGGTCATGTGCCTCAGAAAATTGCAAATTGTAGAAAACCTAGGCTTTTAGGTAAGTTTTGATTGATGTACTTTGAAAGCTTATTTCCTTAGCATCATTTTGCGACCATTTCTAAAAAAATTGGTAGAAAATAAAATCTGTAGTGATCTTTGAGGTGAGGGTACTACTTTAATTTTGAAGACAACTACCCCCCAGTTGGGGGGTTAATTTGCATAAAATTTGCATATTCAAAAAAATGTTTTTTTTTATTTGAAATCCTCAAGAAATGTAGATTTCAACAATATATCACACTTAATGTAGAAGTAGACAGCTGAGTAATGATTTACAAACAAACTTGAGGTACATAATTATGATTGATTATGACAGTTTTTCGCGCTGCCACCTTAAGGACATTTTTTTTCGCTTTTCACGCGGGAGCAAAAGAGTTAAAAAACGTTTTGGGTTAAAATTTACCCACTTTTATTTTAATATAGCTTTGAAAAAAGCTGTTTTAGCCATAAGCTTTTCGTGACGCTCTCATCAGTGGCGGTATCGCGTCAAAAGGGAAGATCTAGAGTGAATGAGTCTTTTATGTGAATAATTTGGATGTTACGTAATCAAGACAGGCCAATGATTGCGTTTGTATTGCAAAGCGCGCGAAAGAAAGATTTCGCAAGTGCGAAAGTTAAAGAAGGCGCGGCAGGAGGCCAAATGCTACGATTATCGAAAGAGTTTGAGAGTGTAAACAAACTCTTTCTGTCTGCATAACACCGGGCGTCGGGTCTTGATATAAGTAGCCTCTAAAAGATTGAGATGGAAAGAGCTGCGCGCTGCGGCAAGGATTGAAAACCGCTTATCGTCATAGTTTAATGCGCATCGATCATTATCTAAAAGATGCTGACCAATGGCGGAGTCACAGTCCGGTTTGGTGTCGGTTCGTTTGCACGATCTGTGTGGTTGAGATCGGCGTGGACGAGTCAATTGCTGTCTTAACCATTGCGGAACATGTTGCTTGATGCGATCCTGTAGTCGTTGAGATGTTCGCCCTACGTACCGACTATCACAGTGGCACTTGTATTCATATATGACAAAGCTTTTCTGAATGGCAGGTAGAACATCCTTGCGGGCCACAGGCAGCATGCGCTTAGACGTAAAGACCAGGCGGGTGCTGACGGAACCATAGCAGCTTTCCACGGCGGTTTTGACTTCTTTTTCTAAGTTTGTAGATGGCTTACCTATCCAAGGGACCCTCAAGTACACAGGACACTTTTCAGGGCCAAATCGCTTAAGGGTGGAGAACTGAGCAATTTTCTTGGTGACCTGAGTGTTGATGATGTTTTTAGGATAGCCATTGTCCAGTAATATCTTCTTAATCCATTCTATTTCTTCATTGAGTCTACGCTTGGTGCAAATCATTAGAGCTCGATGCACCAATGTAGATATTAGACTTATTTTGCGTTTGAGAGGACTAAAGGACTCCCAACGCAAATACTGGCCAGTGAAAGTGGGTTTACGGTATACACTGGTCTCCAAGCCAACATCTGTTCTTTCGACGTAGACATCAAGAAACGGTAGACATTTCCCTTTCTCTTTTTCAAAGGTGAACTTGAGGGATGGATGAAGGCAGTTAAGTTTGGTCAGAAATTCATCTGCTTCAGCTTCGTGATCGAAGATGGCAAACGTGTCGTCAACATATCTGAAGTATGTTGAAGGCTTTTGCGTTTGAGAAAATAACTTTTCCTCATAATATCCAACGAAGATGTTGGCCAAAGCCGGACCAAGTGGTGATCCCATAGCTACTCCGTCTGTTTGCTTGTACATGGTGTTATTGAAGCTGAACTCAACTGAGGATGTAGCGCTCTTCATCAATTCAACAAACACGTCCTTTGGAATGACTGGTCGGGAATTAGACTGGTCGTAGAGGGCTTCCGAACAGATTTTGATGGTTTCCTCAAGGGGAACGTTGGTAAACAAGCTGGATACATCAAAAGAACACATGAAGACATTAGGGTCGATGTCAAGATTTTGCATGGTCTTAGCAAACGTAAACGAATCTGATATGCAGTGTGACGAAAACCGCTCCAACACAGGTTGTAATAGGCTAGCCAACCACTTGCCAAGTTCATGATGGGACGAACCTGTCATAGACAGTATTGGGCGAAGTGGAGTGCCTTCTTTGTGTGTTTTCGGCAAACCATACATTCGAGGTCTTTGCGATCCAGTTGGTCGTATTGCGTCATATATCCACTTCGGCATGTGATCAGCTTTGACTAAGTCAAGCAACCGCTTCTGAAGGCGCGATTCAATGATGGCTGTGTTGTCATTGCTGGAGGCCGGACCAAGTCTTCTAAATTTCGATTGATCATCAAGTATCTTGTTCATTTTATCGACGTAGTCGCTTTTGTTTAAAAGGACAACGCCGGAGCCTTTGTCGGGTTTGGTGACAATGATATCATCATTCTTTCGTAACCGGTTGATTGCACGAAAGCACTCTTTGTGCATTGTGAAGTCACGTGAGTCTATCGTGCTGTCACTGTACAAATGAGCAAGGTCGGCGAGTCGGGCTTTCAAAGCAGTGCGTTGTTCAACAGAACTGGCACTGTGATGTAAAAGCTGTGCCCACAGTGACTCAAATTCGGCGAAGATTTCTTCTTTGCACAGATACCTGGGTGGCAACCCAAAGTTAAGACCATGCGACAGCACGAAACTTTCAGTGTCAGACAAGACATAATCTGAAAGATTCAGAACATGCCTAGTAGTATCACCGAGAGCATTGCCGAAACGATCACGTCTGAGTAAAGCAAGCAATCGCTCGTTTTTGTTCTTCCATTTTGATTTCGTTCTTTCATCAAGTAGTGCCAGGTATCTGCAGAATCTGATTGTGTCGAAGAATGTTAGAAATTCGCGGGCCGCCCGCCCGCCAATGTGATTGGTTAATTGTTTGAAGTTTTCTTGATTGCTCTGTTAGCTTTTCAACATCATCTGTTAGAAAAGCGCGTTCCATCTCTGGGCTGTGCCTGGCTCGTGATCGTTCAATGCGAGCAACGATGTACTTCGGGGCAACTCTTTTAGAAATGCAAGCCTTGAGAAAGGCTGCAGAGAACTTAAGAGTTCTGACTTTTCCTCTAGTTCTTACCACATTGTTCAAAACAGCTATTTGCTGTTTGGTGTACCGAAGGCGAAAGTACACAAAAATCTTGTTGGTGGTACAAAATTTTAATAATCATAGCATTTCGATAATCGTAGCATTTGGCCTCCTGCCGCGCCTTCTTTAACTTTCGCACTTGCGAAATCTTTCTTTCGCGCGCTTTGCAATACAAACGCAATCATTGGCCTGTCTTGATTACGTAACATCCAAATTATTCACATAAAAGACTCATTCACTCTAGATCTTCCCTTTTGACGCGATACCGCCACTGATGAGAGCGTCACGAAAAGCTTATGGCTAAAACAGCTATATTAAAAGCTATATTAAAATTTTGTACCACCAACAAGATTTTTGTGTACTTTCGCCTTCGGTACACCAAACAGCAAATAGCTGTTTTGAACAATGTGGTAAGAACTAGAGGAAAAGTCAGAACTCTTAAGTTCTCTGCAGCCTTTCTCAAGGCTTGCATTTCTAAAAGAGTTGCCCCGAAGTACATCGTTGCTCGCATTGAACGATCATGAGCCAGGCACAGCCCAGAGATGGAACGCGCTTTTCTAACAGATGATGTTGAAAAGCTAACAGAGCAATCAAGAAAACTTCAAACAATTAACCAATCACATTGGCGGGCGGGCGGCCCGCGAATTTCTAACATTCTTCGACACAATCAGATTCTGCAGATACCTGGCACTACTTGATGAAAGAACGAAATCAAAATGGAAGAACAAAAACGAGCGATTGCTTGCTTTACTCAGACGTGATCGTTTCGGCAATGCTCTCGGTGATACTACTAGGCATGTTCTGAATCTTTCAGATTATGTCTTGTCTGACACTGAAAGTTTCGTGCTGTCGCATGGTCTTAACTTTGGGTTGCCACCCAGGTATCTGTGCAAAGAAGAAATCTTCGCCGAATTTGAGTCACTGTGGGCACAGCTTTTACATCACAGTGCCAGTTCTGTTGAACAACGCACTGCTTTGAAAGCCCGACTCGCCGACCTTGCTCATTTGTACAGTGACAGCACGATAGACTCACGTGACTTCACAATGCACAAAGAGTGCTTTCGTGCAATCAACCGGTTACGAAAGAATGATGATATCATTGTCACCAAACCCGACAAAGGCTCCGGCGTTGTCCTTTTAAACAAAAGCGACTACGTCGATAAAATGAACAAGATACTTGATGATCAATCGAAATTTAGAAGACTTGGTCCGGCCTCCAGCAATGACAACACAGCCATCATTGAATCGCGCCTTCAGAAGCGGTTGCTTGACTTAGTCAAAGCTGATCACATGCCGAAGTGGATATATGACGCAATACGACCAACTGGATCGCAAAGACCTCGAATGTATGGTTTGCCGAAAACACACAAAGAAGGCACTCCACTTCGCCCAATACTGTCTATGACAGGTTCGTCCCATCATGAACTTGGCAAGTGGTTGGCTAGCCTATTACAACCTGTGTTGGAGCGGTTTTCGTCACACTGCATATCAGATTCGTTTACGTTTGCTAAGACCATGCAAAATCTTGACATCGACCCTAATGTCTTCATGTGTTCTTTTGATGTATCCAGCTTGTTTACCAACGTTCCCCTTGAGGAAACCATCAAAATCTGTTCGGAAGCCCTCTACGACCAGTCTAATTCCCGACCAGTCATTCCAAAGGACGTGTTTGTTGAATTGATGAAGAGCGCTACATCCTCAGTTGAGTTCAGCTTCAATAACACCATGTACAAGCAAACAGACGGAGTAGCTATGGGATCACCACTTGGTCCGGCTTTGGCCAACATCTTCGTTGGATATTATGAGGAAAAGTTATTTTCTCAAACGCAAAAGCCTTCAACATACTTCAGATATGTTGACGACACGTTTGCCATCTTCGATCACGAAGCTGAAGCAGATGAATTTCTGACCAAACTTAACTGCCTTCATCCATCCCTCAAGTTCACCTTTGAAAAAGAGAAAGGGAAATGTCTACCGTTTCTTGATGTCTACGTCGAAAGAACAGATGTTGGCTTGGAGACCAGTGTATACCGTAAACCCACTTTCACTGGCCAGTATTTGCGTTGGGAGTCCTTTAGTCCTCTCAAACGCAAAATAAGTCTAATATCTACATTGGTGCATCGAGCTCTAATGATTTGCACCAAGCGTAGACTCAATGAAGAAATAGAATGGATTAAGAAGATATTACTGGACAATGGCTATCCTAAAAACATCATCAACACTCAGGTCACCAAGAAAATTGCTCAGTTCTCCACCCTTAAGCGATTTGGCCCTGAAAAGTGTCCTGTGTACTTGAGGGTCCCTTGGATAGGTAAGCCATCTACAAACTTAGAAAAAGAAGTCAAAACCGCCGTGGAAAGCTGCTATGGTTCCGTCAGCACCCGCCTGGTCTTTACGTCTAAGCGCATGCTGCCTGTGGCCCGCAAGGATGTTCTACCTGCCATTCAGAAAAGCTTTGTCATATATGAATACAAGTGCCACTGTGATAGTCGGTACGTAGGGCGAACATCTCAACGACTACAGGATCGCATCAAGCAACATGTTCCGCAATGGTTAAGACAGCAATTGACTCGTCCACGCCGATCTCAACCACACAGATCGTGCAAACGAACCGACACCAAACCGGATTGTGACTCCGCCATTGGTCAGCATCTTTTAGATAATGATCGATGCGCATTAAACTATGACGATAAGCGGTTTTCAATCCTTGCCGCAGCGCGCAGCTCTTTCCATCTCAATCTTTTAGAGGCTACTTATATCAAGACCCGACGCCCGGTGTTATGCAGACAGAAAGAGTTTGTTTACACTCTCAAACTCTTTCGATAATCGTAGCATTTGGCCTCCTGCCGCGCCTTCTTTAACTTTCGCACTTGCGAAATCTTTCTTTCGCGCGCTTTGCAATACAAACGCAATCATTGGCCTGTCTTGATTACGTAACATCCAAATCATTCACATAAAAGACTCATTCACTCTAGATCTTCCCTTTTGACGCGATACCGCCACTGATGAGAGCGTCACAAAAAGCTTATGGCTAAAACAGCTTTTTTCAAAGCTATATTAAAATTTTGTACCACCAACAAGATTTTTGTGTACTTTTATTTTAATTGCTTAAAAGGTAATTGGCAACACAGTAAAATTTGGCTATGATGTTATGGGATTTTAAGAAAACTACTGTTTACAATTGACCATGGAAAAGTTGTATTTTAATTCAACATTACGGTTCATTATCCTATCTGGTTTACCAGTATAAAGAAAAATTGCTAAATAGCCGAAAACAACAGAAACACGAGTATTGCGTAAAACTTTTGCTAAGGTGTAATTGTGCACGTGTGACTACTGCAGTCTTTTACATCTATCTGTACACAGTGATGCCGGGTAAAGTAGACAAAGTTCTTACAAAACTTTTTCTGTGGAGCGCAGCCCCTTTGCAAATGTAGTAAAACTACGAGAATCTAAATAAATAAATCCAAATATTTTTCACAATCAGCACCTCTCAGTGAAACCTTGTACCGTACTTTTAGTGGTAGTTACAAATATTACCATTTCAGACAGTGACACTCTTTTGACCTATCAGTCTCTTGAGTGCAGTTGAGGACCGACGAGAAGGTCACCAACTGCACTAAGGAGACCTGATAGATCGAAACAGTGTCACTCTCTGCAGTTTGCTCGAAGTGCATCGCTGGTTTCTTAAATACTTTTAGCGTTTCAATTTTTTCACCAGGCTTAAAAGCTTTGCGAATATTCGCGTCTCCAAATTTTTCTTTCTCCTTTGGTCAATTTTCGAATGCTTCTCACAAAGATAAAATTTTATCAATCAAATATTTGCAATCGCTTTTCACGGATTCGATAAATGGTTATTTAAACTGAATAAGAACAAAAAAATACTTAGCTATCTGTGTTACTGCGACTATCAACGAGGGTTTTGTAGACAAGTTTCAGAAGTGCTTTAAACCAACCATTACTTTTGTCACAAGGCCAAGCCAAATAAATTTGCTGTTTTTTCGCGTCTGGGACCAAACTTCCTAAAATTTAACCCATTAGATTTCCTGCGTGGTTTCTGAAATTAGTTGACAAGACTCATGCGAAATTTGTTGTTGCTCATCAATGCCATTACTTTCTGAGATACGATTAACGAAGAAAGCAACACACACATTCTACTACCGCTACATCATACAAAATTGTAGTTTTCTTCTTTCAAGTAGCACGGCTTTGGCCATCACATACTTTCCGATTTTAGATGGAAAGTTTACTTGCAATTGCAAATCCCTATTGTTTAATTGATTGCGATAGAGAAACATAAGTTGTTTAATTGTTTACCACTAGCCGGCTTTGCCAGCGTCGCCCGGCAGGGGCTCTCCATTAGTAATGTCGGGATTTAGTGCGCCGGCTTCACCCATCGAGCTCTTGTGTGAGTTGTAGCGAAATGTTAATGAATTTTATGCACTTTCACAGTTTCTGCACACGAAATTGTGATTATCATATTTTCTTAGTCATGACTGGTAATGCTCTCAAAGAATCTTGCCACATATTGTTGTTAACACTTGTGAGGGAGGTGGGATTGAAATACAGTTAAAATTGATTGTAGCGTCGAAATGGTGGTTGCTTTCATAATTACAGAAATGAACTATTTAGTGGTAAGCCTAATTTCAGAGGTAGTGCTTCTTTCCTATTTATATTTGTGGTATTAAGTTTCTAATTTGGCTGCGCTATTTGTCTTGTTTACGACATAGCGACAATGGCTTCCCCAAAATTATTCACCATATTTAAGTAACGCCCGTTCAACAGAGTTATTTTCAAACTAATGTTCTTGTAAATTCAGTTTTACAAATTGTTAGAGTCATGATTTTTTGTTGATTTTTTTCTAAAACTTGGGATTTTACTGCAATGCTGTAGAAGTGTAGAGTTTAGACACAAATACCTTAATAAGCAAGCATATCAGCCAAAGAAAAACATCCTTGATTTATAATACACTAGCCGGCTTTGCCGGCGTCGTCTGGCAGGAGCCATCCACCAGTAATATCGGGGTTTGGAACTTCGGCTCAACTGGCTGAGCTGGTTATTGAATTTTATGCACTTTTACAATTCTTGTAGACGAAATTGTGATCATCATATTCTCCTAATCATGACTGGTAATGTTCACAAAAAATTTCGCCACTGATTGTTAATATTTGTGAGGGAGCAGTGATTGAAACATAATTAAAATTGATTGTAGCGACGAATAGGTGGTTGCTTTCATAATTAAAGAAAAACTCTTTAAGTGATGTACCTTGAAAGCTTATTTCCTTAGCATTATCTTGCGACCATTTCTAAAAAAATTGGTAGAAAATAAAATCTGTAGTGATCTTTGAGGTGAGGGTACTACTTTAATTTTGAAGACAACTCCCCCAGTTGAGGGGGTTCATTTGCATAAAATTTGCATATTCAAAAAAAAATTTTTTTTTCTGTTTGAAATTCTCAAGAAATGTAGATTTCAACGATATATCACACTTAATGTAGAAGTAAACAGCTGAGTAATGATTTACAAACAAACTTGAGGTACATAATTATGATTAATTATTATGATTGATTGTGACAGTTTTTCGCATTGCCACCTTACGGACATTTTTTTTCGCTATTTTCGCGGGAGCGAAAGAGGTAAGGGTAAGCCTATTTTGCGATGTAATGCTGCTCCTTTGTTATTTATATTTGTGGTATTAAGTTCCTAATTTGGCTGTGCTATTGGTCTTGTTTCCGGCATAGCGACGAAAGGGGCTATTGTTCTCTCTATATTTAGGTTTTACCAATTGTTATGGTTATGGACTTATGGTTTTGTGTTGATTTTTTCTTAAATTTGGGATTTTAGCACAACGCCAACTTGGGATTTTAGTACAATGATGTAAAGTATAAACATAAATATCTTAACAGGCAGCATATCAGCGTAAAAAAACCTTTCTTTATAGTGTATCTGATGGCGTCACCCGACAAGACCCAATCAGTAACATTGGGATTGAGAGTGTTGGTCCAGCCGGCCAAGCCGGCTTCACCTATCAGATTCTTGTATGAAAAGTTACCAAAAGTTTATGTGTTTTCTGCAGATAAGATTTTTACGACTTTTTGTGCTCCTTTTTCTAATAGATTATCTCATTTCAAGATCCTAGCTCTGCCTTAGGTATATGTGCTCTGTTCATTACTGACACGAATCCAAGGGAGCCTTGTGCTTCCCGTAGTTGGGAAGTAGGAAACACATTCCTGATATTAAGCTATTCCAAATCAAAATAGCAAAATATCTTTCGTGTGGTGCAATTTCACATAGTCACGCTGTTTTCTTTTGATTTCCCTTTACGCTTTCTCGAGTCCTCGCTGGCTGCGCATTATGTAGCATGCTGTTTTCTCCCTGCTTAACGTGCCCTGAAAAGTAATAAAGTCCTTGGTTTTCCCCAAATGTTTGGTTTGACCCCGGTAGCTTTATAAAGCTATTATAAAGCAAAATATCAATAATATTTTTCATGTGGTGTGATTTGATACAGGGACGTTGTTAATTTTGATTTTCTCTCACACTTTCCCAAGTCCCTGCTGGCTACACAATATTTGATCCCGGTAGCTCTATAAAACTATTATCAAGCAAAATAGAAAACATGTTTCTCCCAAATATGGTGTGATTTAACCCTGGCAGAGCATACTATCACCCGTGCTGATTTAAAACGTATCAATTATTGCAACTGCGCCAGCTTTACCATGCAAACATTTGTGAGAGCAACAATAAAATGTCATAGTAGCCTAGATATAAGCCATAGCTCCTGTACATGTAATGGTGATCATGTTGGTTTATTAATCAAAACTGGAAGTATTCGAAAAGAAAAATTGATGTCGCAAATTACCTTTCGTAATTTATAAAGGTGTAAGGGAGGTGAAACATGGTCATAATTAATGGCATCGCCCAAATACCCAAAACAACGCCCAAATTGTGATCGTTTTGACTCATAAAGAAATGAGCTATTTGGTGGTAGACATATGTGACAATTTGGTGGACTCACTTTTGTATAAATATTTGTGCCATTAAGATTTTTGCCCGCGCTGTTTGCTTTACTTCGGCCATAACATGAAAAAGGACCATGCCTTTGCCCTAAGTCATATACATGTAACCTATTGCAATAGGCGCCTATTAAGCTTTTTTCGAACAAAAGCATTCCCTCTTAATCCAGTGTTACAGATTGATGCTATTATTGTTTGATTGTGATCTTTTCTTAAATTTGGGACTTTATTACATTTAACTTTGCTCCTAATCCCGATCTTCTTACTGTTTAATGATGATTAGTGTTTTGTACCGATATCCTGGCAATTACAAACATCAGTAATGGGCTTGACTATTTATGTTTGCTATCAAATTGGTAATTGATAATTTTGCTGTCTGCTGCTGTTTTCACTACATAGTTGCAAGCATTAAGAGATCATTTATGATAATGACCTAACAGTGCTTTTAAGCCATTATATATTAGGATCGCTACTTACCACTTTTTCGTTACTGTAGGCGAATTGATATGAACTAACGTCTCTGACTGCGTGCATGTTCCTTGGCCCTGTCATAAACGCCGCCATGCAAAGAGCAAACTAACTCGAAATGAAGCACTCACAATTAAGTTATAGCAATAGCGGGAGCCCCCATTAATAATGTCGAGGTTGAGAATATCAAATCAGCTGGTTGCTGCGCCAGCCTCGCTTAATTGCAAAGAAAATTGCTTCAACATTTAGATCATAAGTAGCTCAACAGTAACGCTATGCTGCAACATACAACAAAAGACCATCTCTACCCCATCGCGTTTTTCTTGGGTGATTACCAAGTGTTTTGCTTGGTGTAGGCTACATATTAAAATTGGTAAACTTCATTTTTCGATAAATCTTTTTGAATATTTTGTTAAATAATGCCAAAGATCCATGCTATCGAGAAAGAATCGACAGAATGTACCAAAGGACTTAGTTTTTTTAGAAATTGCAGTTTTGTGAAATGCAAGCACCAAAATTTTGTGTGTTTTCAACCGGTAGATGACATTTCATAAACATTTAGAGACTTCAGTTTTTGATGAATGTTTTTTAAAATGTCGACAGATAATGCAAAAGAATCACGCTTGTGAGGAAAAGCAGTCAAAATATATCAAAAACTAACTCTAGTAGGATAACTGTTTAACCAAAGATGAAACATGATGTATGGCAACCAAATTAAAGTTTTACGTGTATGATGCGGGCAATATCCTCCCTTTAAAAGAGAGTCCATCCCGACAGAAAAGGATATCGGCAAAAATTATTTAGGGAGGGGGATAACAAGTAAACTGCTGTAATTTACTTTCCATAAATTACTTATCACAAATTGCGTTAAAAATAGGCAATGTTGATTTTTATAATTTTAGGGAAACCATGAACTCTCTTTACCCTGCTTGCCAACGCCTTTGCCGGTAGTCCCTATGTTAGGTGGTAAAATTATTTTCAGAAGATATTATTGGGCAATAAATTTTTGTTTATCTCGTTTTTTTTTGTGTTTCTTTATGTGCTTGGGGTCGCTAATGCTGATTTTGATGTTAGTTTTTGCAGAGTGTCAACGGTTTTGAAAATATTTGCAACAGATTGAAGTTTGTAATTTACCAAATAGCAATACAACTTTAGCATTTATATTACTTTTCAATCTTGAGTTATTTCATTTATGACATTTTTTTATTGTTTTCATCACTCTCTAGATGGTGCTAGAGAAGTAAATTAGCCAATTGTCATTTACTATCACGTGATTGGACACAATTTCAGCGGGTTTTTTATGCACATGTCGGAGCTGGTCCAGCATCAGCAATTTGGAGTTGGTTTATGGGAGGTGGATTGTTGAATCTCGTACCAATACTGTACTTAGTTTAGCAGTTAGACAAATTGCGAGTTAGGCCTACGGCAGTGAAGTTACTTATTTTAGAAATACGTTATATTTTATTCCTTTTTGCTGGTTAATTTTAATGCTATTAATATTTTCAATACTTCAGCAAATATCAGTGTTAAAAGACCTTGCAAAATTCTAAAAACTCTAGTTAGTTAGGTGTTTTGTCAAAACTGCACCAACCCAAACTTCCAGAACAGCAATCCGCTCCAAGATTTTTTGACTTAAAAGATCATAAAAAAAATGCAGAAATGAAGAAGAAACAAATCAAAATATTCAAGTACTTCAAAATTTTTCAATTCTTTTATGTCCTAAATGTTGCATGTGGCTGTAGCCTATGTAATACCGGTACTTATTGAAGATAAGCTTCCACAGTTCCATTAAAGCTTAGGCAAGCGCACAAGCGTTTACTTCAAAAGATGTTTAATTTCAGGGAACAAAACCAAAAAAATGCGTTGATTAGTCTTAAATTATAAACAAATTAAAAAAGCATAAAAATGCATAGCTTTAACTTTTATAAAAAACAACCAAAATTTAACTGGTAAAGCAAAGCCTATAACTGCTTGCGGCAATACGACGCATTCTGAACTGTTTTTGGCCGCAACCTATGCTCTCACTACAAGTAAGGGAGAATTTGATGGAAAACGTTTCCCAGTCCTTTGATTGTTTCGGTACTCCACCAATGTTAACCCCAAAAGTCCTATGGCTGTTCTAACTTCTAATCATTTTTTGGTACACCATTTTATTTTGATCACAGCCATAATTTGCTATTATTGCATCTGCTTCGGTAACTACGAAAGTTTTAATAAAAACAGTCATAATGTCACTCACAAAATCAAGTAACTAATGCCATGGCTTATGTTATAAATCAAAACAACGCTGTAAAACACCGGATCGTGAAAAATCATATAGTGGCCTGGGTTTGTATTATAATTCCAGTCAGATGAAGTTAAGGAACATTTATTTATCAAGTGACAAAACAAAACAACTCTGGAAAATATGGATAAAACTCAGGTGATTAAGGAGACAGTGAAAAGACCATTTGGTTATCAAGCCACTGCCAATACAATCCAATTTTTGTTTGACGAAAGCAAAGTTGAATCACAAAAAAGCTCACAAACACTAAAAATAAAGTAAGATATATCATGTACATCAATCTACCGAATCTAGTGAGTGTTTTTTAACCGTTAGGCAGAAACAAATTTTTTGATCATTCAGTCTACTGTAGCTATCGCAGATTTTGATTAACGCCACGAAAAGATTACTGTTTGAACGAGGCAGAACTATACTTGTATAATTGGTGGGTTGAAAAAGCTTCAATATCGCTATTGATATTGACCATCTCATAGTCTGCACTCTTTTTCATTGCTAGAATGAGGCCTGTAGCAGATGGCGAGATATTTGTATATTTCTTAGCTTTCGCTAATTGGAAGAAAATTTTGAAAAGTTTTGCCCTCGTCCGAATGAGTGGAAATGGCGAACCGTTTTGATCAGGAACGTTTTGACAGTGTCCGAATCAATGATGTGATAATTTTGATGAAGGTAGCTTTTAGTGCAGATAAATGAAAATACGTTCTTCCATTGGCCAAAATGGAAAACTGTTTGTCTTCATAATGCTTAGCACATTCTTTGTTTCTTCAAAGGTGTTGTCCAATTGCCGAATCGTTTACTGGGAGTGATAGAAACATCGTACAGTCGCGTTGGAGTAAATGTCGTTCTTGCTGATGTTTGTTTCTTGTTGCTTTTGGTACATGTTGTTTTTCCAGTCCTGCAATCTTTGAGAAGTGCTTCTACGTACCGTCAATCGAAGCGGCGACACGTATTGATATACAACCATATTTTGTTTTTGGATAGGCACAACATCTTTCGGACTGCTGGAGCATCTTCCTTGCTGAATATATTATGCAAGGTTTTACTCCACCCAAGCAATTGTTGATAGCGACTATGCACTGCTTTTCAAATTTAAGTAAAATATTTCCAATCCAAGGTAATTTGAGGTAAACTTATAGTAAGCGATTCGGCAATTGGACAACAAAGGACAAACCTGTGTATGAAGCAATGAACTCCAGTGACGTTTGGCAACACAGCGTTCACATGAGTTTGAAACCCAAACTTTCGACCAAGCTTAGAGGGAGCCCCATCTGTTCTGCATCTAACAAGCTTTCTTCAATCAACTTAATTTTTTTGGAAAAATTATTCAAAGTATTGAAAATATTTTTTTCTTTTGTTGTAATGGACACCTCATGGTTCAGCGATAATTTAGTTTTTATCTCCTCGTTCTGTGTAAAGCGGACGTAGACAATTAGTTGACAGCAGTTGATGAGATTTGTAGGTTCGTAGAGTTGTATGGAAGATTCAAACCTTGAAGCTCTTACTCCTTCAATTACTGCGCGGGCGATATCAACTGACATTTCCTCAATGCATCGCTTTACAGTTTTGTTGTGATGGAAACACTCTCTATCTTTGCCGTCGACTTTTCTCCAATCATTCGCCTGACCAAGGTTTTTGCAGCTGGCTTGTTACAAAAGACTCTGGAAATGTATGGGCTTTCATGTTTTTGGCTACCAGAAAAGCGACTTCTTAGTTGCCTTGACAATTTCTGCACCATTCTGCTGGATCTGACCAGTGTTGTCCATGCGCTGCCGCTTCACGTTCTGTCCCAGTTGCTGAAAGTAGTTTTGATTTCGGTTTGTCTTACTGTTATCAGCGTGGTTTGTGTCAAGAAGGCGTTTGAGCGAGCTGGGTTTCAAGGCCGTATTGGGCAATGTTTTCATGCAAACCACACACTGTGGAAGAACTTCTTCTCTGTGATCAATAGCGATGAAACTATATTTCACATATGCCAAATCATACTTCCGCTTAGGCATTGCACAAGATTGAGTAAAAACTAAGTAAAAATTAATGAAAATAGCCTGACTTACAAATCCGAGAGACTAAACTTGGAATGAAAAATGCTGGTTAAAACAATTTCTAAATATTTGATTTTTACAAAAGTCATGTTTTTGTTTGTCACGCATGCGCTACAGCTTGCATTGCCTGCATTTACACCACTTTGACTGCACACCAGCTTTTTAAAGTGCACATTGGCATTACCACAAGTAATTTCATACAATTATTATGAAGCATAACCTATCAAATCTGTTCTACACTTACCCTTATAATCTCAATTTCAGCGCCATCTCTATTTGAACGCCACCTCAATAGAACGCCACTATAGTGGAAGGGTTGAAAAATAAAGTCTCTCTCTCTAATTGAACGTCACCTCTAATTAATCACCATTTTGATGAATTCTTCTATTTTGGCAGTAGTTACGGCTGAAATCGCCTTTCTAGGTGTATGAAGGGAAGAACGGATTGTCGAATTTTCACCCATGAATTTGTGATTACTTAGCAGTGCCGGTAATACCCTGTATTCGTGTCTTTTGCTAATTGTATAAAAGTGTTAGATGTTTTTTCTTTTCATTCAGCCTTTTTATCTTCTCAAAATTTTGACCAGCTGGTTGAAAAATAGAGGGCCATCCTCTAATTGAACGTCACCTCTAATAAAACACTACTATGGGGGAAGGGTTGAAGAATAAAGCGCCATGGAGGTGAAATAGATTCTAGATTTTACAATAATTCTAGCTTGTATTTTCATCCAACATTGCTCAATCTGCTATTTGTAGCTTGAGTTGTATAAGGAAGTAAATGAGAAAAACCTATCAAGCTGGGAGAAAAGACGTAACGCTTATGAGCGGCTATTGGACCTAATAAACTCCCACAGTGCTGTACTGGTCTTTATAGCAACTGCAATCTTTCTCTTGACATGACCTAGATTTTGTAGATGATAATGTTACGAAGCAATAGAAATAGCAGGCCACATGAAAATGAAATAATTTAGAAATAAAACCGAGAAGTAAACTTGGTTATGTGAATCCAGGTTTTTGTGGAAAAAACGGATGGCACTCGCGTACTACCTGGAAGATCTTCGCGAACCATTAGTGGTGTGCGTACCACAGGTTGAAAACCACTGTTATACGATAAACCCATGGAAGTTGTCAATTTTTGTGAATGTAATTCAGTAAGTTAAAAATAAAACTAATAGCCCATGAAGCAATAATTTATTAATTATAGTTACCGAAGTAAAATTTTTTATATGCTTTTTTAAAATTGGGTTTTAGATGGATCTTTTATAGCGTTGGACACCTCATACCATATTTGGGTTCCTGCAAAATCAGCTTTGGGTTTACCCAATTTGACAGAATGAATAAAAAAATTTGATTTGGCTGATGATCTAGTGCTTCGATAATGAAAATTTTTTAAGTTGATCATCCAGCTTGCATTTACAATATTATTGTTATCCTCAAGCGATCTCATAGCAATTTGTAATTGATAAATATCATCTAATTTGAGTAAATCTAGTTTGTTTAAACAGTGGAAAATAAAAACAATTAGCCTTGATCCAAAATGATCATCATTTTGGTGTTCCACGCTTTGGTTTTTGTGCACCTTTACTTTATAATGCTGGCGAATGCACTGATGTATTTCTACTAAAATCCTCAAGCGGCATAGAAAACAAAAAATGTTAAAAACTGAGTTCGGCTAATTAGGCTATTAGTGGTAGATTAAAGGTTTTTGGGGCTGAGACAAGAATTTATGAGGAGCTTTCTGCTTCCCAAGTTTTGAATGAAGATTCCTTGGAGACTTCCTGGTCGGAAGGCCACAAAAGAGTTTTTCCAGTAAAACCCTCGGTGGAGACCTTTTTCTTTTTTTTCTTTGGAGACCAAACTCTCCGATACCTAAAGTGGTGCTTTCGACAGGTCTATTCCATGTAATAACCTTCTTTTTGGGGAAATCAATTTCATGGTGAATAGATTTTTTGTCTACGTCAAACAGATTCTCACCGAAATGTCAGGCATGCCTAGGAAATGGCTCACCATACGGGGGCCCTTAAAAAGGCCTGAGGCAGTTGCCTCACTTGCGTCACTCAATATTCGTCGCTGCAGGTAGCTGCAGTGGCCGGTGGAGCACATTTAAGCGCCAATTATCTTGTCAGTCTTTGTGAATTCAAACCTTAAGATATGTAGGCTACATATTGAGCTTTTGAAAAATACATTTTATGGCTATCTCTACTGCGTTGCACTAGTACCGTACTTCTTGTCCGTGTCAGTCCATCAATAGTCCCAGTTTTTTATTGAGTCAGCCAGCATAGCTAGACCTACAGTGTTTAAAGACTTGACCCGGTAAGCAAAGACATCATGAAAACGAACTCTAGCTTGATGACGATTTGGGCCGGAAGTGACACAATAGAGGCAGCAAAGCAGGTGATGACCTTTTTTTTGGAGGACACCCCCATTTTGGGTAAAATTTATTGAAATGCAGAAATAGTAAGAAAAATTCTACCCGGAATGGAGGCGTGCTCCGAAAAAAAAAGAGGTTAACACCTGTATTGCCGCCGCTAAGTTTGTCTGGACTTTGCTTCGTCACCCATAGTCAAAATTGTTGTCATGAAAGGTCCCGTTTTTCATTCACAGAAACATGACAAGCCCAATTTGGCTTAGCTTCCGTATGGCAAGGTTTTATTCGTGTTTATGCATAAGATAAATAAGAAAAATTTTGATCATCTAAGAAAGTTTTCTGTTGGGCTAATTCTTACCTCAACATAGACCACAGTTCTAGACCAATTTGTTTCTGATTGTTAGAATGAGTGCGGGAAAATATTTGCACCACCAAGATCCTTTTTGTTGATATCCACTATCCACTGTTTAAGTTTATCAAGTGATGTATTTTGATTGTCCAGGTAAGATAGTAGTTTTGCATACCGTAGGACGTGTTGGCACGTGTTTTGTGGTGTATGATTTTTGATAATTGAGGCATAGATGGACACTTTTTAAGAAAGTTTCTTTTTTGGACTTGGTTCTATTACTGTGTAGACCTAAAGTATCGGTGAATGGGTAAGGCTCTATCGGTTTATGTCTTGAAATTGCATAGACGTAACACTTGTAAGCTAATGTTTTCTATTGTTTTACGATTTAGGTAAATTGGCAATATTGATATTAGAGGTCATACATGAACTCTTAAAAATTATACTCTTAAAAATTACCTATCTTTGCTGTTATTGTTAAATTTAAATTTGAACTTCAGTACCATACCATACTTGTTACAATTTTGAAGTTGTCAACTGATCAACATTCTTGTACTGCTGAAGCTTTTTTGAATTCTCATGGTAAGTTTGCTTAAAGTTGTTAAGGACTTTGAACTTAATCAATCTATCCTAAGTCTTGGATATCTTCTGCTTCTGGCTAAAATCTTATGGTGGGCATTTTTTAAAGGCAGTGGCTATTTCGCCATCAACGGCAATTTGCCCTTGGAATCTATTTTGCCGTGATCATTTACGTGTGTTTATATAGCCAAATTTGCTATGATAACACTAGTGACACTGTGGTGTAGTGGATAGAGTGCTGGTCTTGAGATACCATGGTTGCGGGTTTGAATCTCAGCTGGCCAGGGCTTTAAAAGAAAGGCAGTGTACACTGGAGGGGCAGGCCCGGTATGTAAATGTACGGGGCAGTGTACACTGGAAGGGAGTGTACAGGGTGGGGGATAGAGACCCAGGGGTGCAAAATTTTTTTTTTTTGGTTTTTAAAATTGAGCAATCAGAGACGACCAAAAGTCACATGTTTAGTATGTCATTAAGATTGACCAATCACAAATAACTCACGGCAAAATAGTCTCTGAGGGCAAATTGCCGTCGACGGCAAAATAGCCACTGCCTTTTTTAAACAGCTACCAGCATTAGTGACTGAAAGCATAGGCCTACTACCACCTACAGTGTTGGCTAATGTTGCTCTAAATTGTAAACATAGCCTAGTATCTAAAATATATTTAGTTACAGCTATAATAAGTAGATTTTCTTTTGATTATGTAGGCAGTGGCTATTTTGCCATCAGTGGCATTTTACTAGTGATGTGATGAGTACTCAGAATCAGGAATTGGGAATCAAAAATATTGGAACTTTTTCTGGTATCGGAATCAGAGAATTTTAGTCGAATTTCCGATTCTGGAAGCGATTCTTTGGAATTCAAATGTTTGCAACTTAAATTACAATCCAAGAATATTGGAACTTGAATATGAATAAATGCCTTCAAGGAATTTACTTCAATATTTTTTTTCTACACATATACCCTTTTCATTTCATTTTATTATATGAAAAACCTATTTTCTTTTTTGCTCTAACAAAACCATTTATGTTTCTTCTAAATGCATAATTAATAAAAATATTTTGTACAAAAAGTATTTGTTTCTTAAACCAGCTTCAGGGTCTGAAAATAAAATTTGATATTGTCCCATCACTAGATGTTACCCTTAGAGGCTATTTTGCCATGAGACTAGAGTTGCACAAAGTGGAATAATTGCTTATTCTAGAATAATTCTAGAATATCAACTTCAAATTTTATTTTAAATAAACAAACCATTAAAAATGCAAGCATGTCACACAAATCTAACAATGCAGGGCAAATGTAAACTACATTAAAAGTTTTAATTAAAGTTGGGGTAAAAGTGCATTTTAGATGCATAAATTATTAAGCTCAAATGATGCATCAAGTATTGTAGCCTGGTTTTAGATTTAAATTAGTAAATTATTTTTTGATAACCCTAACCCTGACACTGTGTGTGGTGGGACAATCTCAAGGTGACACACAAGGTCAACCAGCCACGATGGCAACCAAAAACAAAAGTAAATTGAATGTAGAATAATTTACTATCTTTGATCTAGAACCTGGCAACAATACTTGATGCATCATTTGAGCTTAATAATTTATGCACCTAAAATGCACTTTTATCTAAAGTTGGGTAGGAGTTAGTTTGAGATTTCAGATTTATATGCAATTAATCAATTTTGTCCATTCTACTTTAAAAATGCAAATCTGGATTCAAAATTCTAAGATGTGCATCCCTACATGAGACATTTGTAAATGGTCAATTCTAATGGTGAATTAAACATGTGACTTGTGGTTGTTTCTAATTGTTCAGTTTTATTGATGAATTAAACAAAATTTGCATTCTAATGTATACTGCCTTTGTTTAAGCACCCTGCCGGCAAAAATTCTGATCCGTAACTCTTGAATTTCATGGCAGATGCACTATTCACTCACCACAGCGTCACAACCAGATGTAGCAATTATGGCTGTATTAACACACATAAATGGTGATGGCAAAATAGCTTCCAAGGGTAAAATGCAATTGACAGCAACATAGCCACTTCCAATTGCATAGGCTAGCCCCAAAAAGGCTAGACTACTTGACTTGTTTTTATCATTGGTTTTATGGACCAGCTATTAGGGGAGCATTTATCATATGCACTTATTTGGATAACATATGGCAGTCTCATTTGAACAAATATTGCTATCATGTAACAAATAAATTATAAAAGCTACTCAATTTGCAGGGAATGAAGAAAAGTTTTTGCCAATGCTATATTTATCAAATTCTTCAATTCTTTCCTGAATCCTTACATTCTACAAGCTTTTTATTGTTGTTTATTATTTTTTTGAATTTGTAATCATTATGTTCAACAGCATTGGTTTTATTATTATATAACAAAATTGTAAGTGTTAACAACTTCAATTTGCTTAGTTGTGCACCAGATATTTCAGATGAATTTTGCATTTCTGGATTTCTTTATAATGCAGCAATTAATGTTATGTGCTACATAACTGACATTTCTGTTTTCCAAGAGTACATGATGCAAGGAGAAATGCATGCAACTTTATGCCGGGATTGTAAATTTATAAGCAAGCAGCCAATGCCTTGTGTCATTTTGCTGTACTAGGAATTGCCTTCCTTGGAATTACCCACTGTTTCCTCTGAGATTTTAGTACGTGCGTAACCGCCGGCGTGAGTGCAAAATCGCTAGCAAATGTATGAAAACCGCCGGACAAGTTATGGCGGACATTGCTGAACAATGGTTACACCAGTCTTGAAGTAATATATTTTGAAGGAGTAAGAACAGATGCCTGCAGTAGCTTACTGCTGTTTAGTCAGTGTATACGCTAAGCTAACTTTGTGTAGCTTACATTTTGCCAATAATGTTGGTTGGTGTACAACAACATCCTTCATTTTCCCCTCAGACGTACTTCAATTATAAAACTTTTTATTAGTTCAGTGCTTTTCAACCGTTTTTGGCATTTGGCCCATTTTCGAAATGCACAGAGGCATGTGGCCCGGTTATACATTTTTCTCGTTTTCATGAGCGTTTTTGGCATTTGGCCCATTTTCGAAATGCACAGAGGCATGTTGCCTGGTTGTACATTTTCTCGTTTTCGTAAGCGTTTTTGGCATTTGGCCCATTTTTGAAATACACATAGGCATGTTGCCCGGTTATACATTTTTCTTGTTTTCATGGGTATGTTTTTGCATTTGTTGGTTTCAAATCGTTTTTGGCATTTTGCCCATTTTCGAAATGCACAAAAGTATGCGATCCGGTTATACATTTTTCTCATTTTCATGAGTGTTTTTGGCATTTTGCCCATTTTCAAAATGCACAGAGGCATGTGGTCCGGTCATATTTTTTTTCGTTTTCATGAGCAACCTCAAAAAAGTTATTAAAGTAAATTTTAGAGGTGTTGTCCAACTAAAATAAAAAAACAAGCCAAAAAAAGGTTTGCCTTTCCAGCACTTGAAAAAAGGCTAGACTTCAACAAAAAATGTGTTTAAAGAAATTGAAACTGCACTTCATATTTTTTGTTCTCGTTTTAAGGCTTATTTCAATCATGGCTGGTAAACTATTGGAGCACATGGCTGTCAGCTGCATTTTATTTAAAAAAAATTTTGGAGGGGATTAAAAACTAAAATTGGTTAGAAATCGTACTCTTTTTTACTTTTTTATTTCTGATTTACAAAATGGCGTTTTGCATGCTAAAGTGAAACTGAGAGCTATGTGCCATTTGATCTTAACAAGCATGATTGAAATTTGCGTTGAAACGTAGAGAAAACATAAGTCAAGCAATTCAAGTTTCAAACTTCCCTCGAAAACTAATGTCTTGTGTTAAAGTGAAGTTTGAGAGCTACTTGCTATTACTGCTCTTTAGGTACGATAGATATTGGCCGGTTTACTTTGTTACTTGCTTTGGGGTTGATTTGTGATACAACAGAAGTTTGGTAACAACATGCGCGATATTATAAGTCGCCGTCACTTGTTGTTGCCTCATAGCTGGGCGATGTTTATACGAGATGTTGCATTGCCATAAAAAATGGCTGTCCAACCTTTCATTCCCATTCACGGTCTCCCATGCACTAAACAGCATTTAACTCCCACGCATTTCAAAATTGCAAAAATTTTAACAAATGGAAAAAGCTAGCAAAAACCGCCAGACTTTTTTACGCACTGTAGAATTTCATCTGCAAATCCGCCAGACATAATTTTGCAAATTTGCAGTTTTTTTGTGTTTAAAGGGAACAGTGGAATTACCCCAAAGAAAAACATTTTTTTACAATTTCAAAACTGGATATTTTCTGATAAGATTTAATTTAATTATGCAATATGCTTGCTCTCAATACAGCACTTGACGAAAATGCAAGGGGGCCAGACATATTTTGCCCCATCAGTGTCAGACCTAGGGAAGGTTTTCATCCCCCCTGTCCACACAAGATCAATGACATTGCTTGGAAACTTTATGTGTCAAGCTATGCTTAGAGTGAACAATAAATGCTTCCAATACCTGATACTGTGGAACTGGCATGCAATCTTAAAGAAAAAGTGTCTTTAGCAATTCACTCATTTTCATTGATAAAATACTATTACTAAAGAAATACAATAAGTATTTTGTATGTTGGATTAGAACAAGGCAAAAAATGACTAACTCATTACGATTGTTTTGTCAATAAGATGCATCCAACTCCCCCTTTTCCTGCTAATTTTGGCTCAGTTTCTTCCATGCCAGAGGTGTGCAAAGCTTTCTGCTGGTGGACTTGTTTGACTCATTTGGCTCATGTGGATAAAACCATGAGCTGGACACAAACTCTGTTCTAAAACTTTTTGTTGGATACCATCTTAAAAAGCAAAAATTTTGAACTCAAGACCTGTTTATATCTTGGATAATTAACCTATGGGAATGTGCTGCAAGTTACATCTTTTTGCGGGTGTATCAATTTCACCTTGCAGGCCACACATTGCACACCCATGTTCTATTCATTGCACAGCACTTAGTCAGATGTTGCAAAAGTATCTAATCAGAAGATAACCAAATATCAAAGTCATGAGAGGCTTGGTAGACTCAACATATTTTCAAAATTTTTTATAAGTAGTGCAGCCGTTTGTGTTGTTACGGTGCACAAATACAGGGCATACTTAAAAATGTATACACACTTTAGCACTTGGTAACCTTCACAAAGACTGATTGATTTTGTTGGGGGATTTCATTGAATACCCTCCACATCTGATCAGACCTTAAATCCCTTGACTTATTGTTTATTAATTATCAAAAATACTCAGTCTACATTATGATATCTGATACCAGTAATACACTAAGAGGAGCCATTAACAGTGGATGCATGCAAATATTAGGAGAATCGTTTTGAGATGTGTGCAATTCTGTCGTTTTATGTTGCCAGCACTGTTTAGATCCGTTTGAAAGCAGGCAGTTATAAAACAAAATTATGTTTGTAAATTCTATTACATTTTGAGTACTAAGTAAATTGTTGTGAATAACTGCTTTTTACAAAAGTCTATATAGACTTTTCAAGTCCATTATCAAGTCCTGGTTGCATAATTAGCTGCTAGTAGTCACTGTCATTTGTTGTTTTCTCTTGAGTCATGATGTTATAGGAGCTAGTTGCGTAAACTGCTGCTCTAATTTACTACGCTGAGCCAAAGCTAATTTGTTTATTCACCAACGTTGAGCATTCAGTGACAAACTGAATGTAAACGACGAAATGTTGTTGATAGATAGCAACTTGGAAATGTCTATGCTCAACTCGCAAATGTAATTTGTCAACAAACTACAAAGGCAATTTCAAGCTGTTGCAGCTCTCATTGATTGAAAACTTAACTGAATGTAGCTTTCGCATCACCCCCTCACTTGAAGCTCTGTAGTTCTAGTAGTTTTTCAGTTTTTGCCAGCTTTGTTTCCAAAAAACAAAATTGGCTGGATTCACCCTATTCTACATTTGATTTATGGCAGTGCTTTTCAGACTTTTTTATGTCATGGCCTACTTTTTGCCGAGAATTTGCTTTGGCACTTTTAACTAGAGTTTGTTCCAGAACCTCACGAGTGGGCATAATTGAGATCAGCAAAATTACCAAAAAGCAAGGAACATATGCAATTTATTTTTAATTTAAAACTGGAGCTTGCTCATTGGATATGATAAGATCAATTCGAAGCTTGATATGAGACAAGCTCAAATGCAAAGTAACATTCAGAGTATTGGTTATAAGACTCAATTAGTTACAGTTGAGAAGCCCAATTTACAGAGATAAGTGATGGTGAATGGCAGGAGAAATCTGAAAGCGCACTTTGTTAATGAAAAGTATTTCTTACTTGCTTGAATCCAAAATGAAGAAAGATTTACTTTTTGATATCAAAGTTTGAGCCTGCTGTCTTCAGAAAGTTCAAGGAGTTCATTTTCAGGTTTCCAGGGGAAGGCCACATGTTCTGTTGCAGAATAAAAGTAAATAGATCCAGAATTCATAGATTACCAGGATCCTCAAGGAAGTACAAATCAAACTTGTGCAACATTTGAGTCAGATGCTGAATTATTAGTTTAGATATGCCCACATGAGGAAAAGTTTTGAGATTTTCACTGAGGAATGGAAACTTCTCATACCATTTATTATTTACAAACGTTTACAAAACACAGCTAAAAATTTAAATATAACTATATTTACTGGTTGGCTGGAATTAGCCTGCCTGATAATAACTCAGTGCTGCTAGTTTGCTGTAATTGGCCAAGAAATGATTTAACTTCTCAATATAGCTCTTCTGGTGTAATCGAAAGTTTAAATGATCTTTATTTAGATTCAAAATCTACATAAAATTCACGAAAACTCAACGTTTCGAAAAACTAAAATCAGTTTTTTTTCGTCAGGAGTGACTAAAGTTTAAACACAGACAACGGTTACATAGTAATCAACAGGACGATAAGGAGAAAAAATAAAAATTATGGCAATAAAGAAGTGCAGCAGCGACAACTGGCGGTCAAAGACTTATAAATTTGTATAATCCGGGATAAAAGCTGTTAATTTTATCGTTAAAAGAAAAATCAGTTTGGTGCATGTAAAATGATTCTAAAAAACGTCTTTTTTTATAGTCACTTTCAGTAGCTAAAATTTCAGAGCTTTCCCAATCAATCCGGTGTCCATTTAAGCAAACGTGTTTCACTAAAGCAGATTTCTTTTTTAAATCCTCATTTGTTAGTTTGGCAATTATATCAGGTTTGACGTCCCTTTGATGTTCTTTGCGTCGTGTTTAACATCAAAGGGACGTCAAACCTGATATAATTGCCAAACTAACAAATGAGGATTTAAAAAAGAAATCTGCTTTAGTGAAACACGTTTGCTTAAATGGACACCGGATTGATTGGGAAAGCTCTGAAATTTTAGCTACTGAAAGTGACTATAAAAAAAGACGTTTTTTAGAATCATTTTACATGCACCAAACTGATTTTTCTTTTAACGATAAAATTAACAGCTTTTATCCCGGATTATACAAATTTATAAGTCTTTGACCGCCAGTTGTCGCTGCTGCACTTCTTTATTGCCATAATTTTTATTTTTTCTCCTTATCGTCCTGTTGATTACTATGTAACCGTTGTCTGTGTTTAAACTTTAGTCACTCCTGACGAAGAAAAACTGATTTTAGTTTTTCGAAACGTTGAGTTTTCGTGAATTTTATGTAGATTTTGAATCTAAATAAAGATCATTTAAACTTTCGATTACACCAGAAGAGCTATATTGAGAAGTTAAAGGATGCCTGGTGACAAAAGCAAAATATACAAGAAATGATTTGTTGCTAACAATAATTGGAACTATGGCATAGTAATGAAATTGTGCTTTGCCAAATCGTTCATTTTTTGCAAAATCACACAGTCTACCTATTATGAACTTGTTTTTTCTGTCCATTAGAATCTTATTCCAATAGAATGATGATTTCAATTAGACACATTTACACCAAAATACTTAAACTGACTTTTTAAATAATATCTACTTGAATTAACTAGTAGTAGACCATGAGAAACGCATAATCAATCAAAATTAAAATGGTTGTGAGAAAATTACATGGCCCACTGGTTGAGAAGCACTGATTTAGGGCATCTTCTGTCTTTAAACCAATCTTTTTTGTATCCTTTTCCACTTTTTTCAGTTCTTTTTTAGTTGTCCTCGCTTTATCTTGCCACTCACTTCAATATCTGGACCTGGAATTGTGAACCACTGACCTGCTGCTGGTATTTCAGTGACCCACTTGCAGATTTTGCATCACGGAATCAGTTTCTTAAATTTTTTACTGTGAGAACGTTTTTTTAGAGATTAAGTCACAAAGTTTGGCCAAGATACAAGTAATGATCTTTTTTTTAAGAGATTTATCTGCAAAAGTTTAGAAAATTGGCTGTTGTTACAAGTGAAGACCTTATTTTTAGATATCAACCTAAAATTGTTGAATGTATGACCCACTTTTCCTTTGCACTACATTAGAAACCCCATTTGTGGCCCATTCAGATGAAAATGGTTTCCCATCCCTGATCTATGGCAACTCTCAAAACACTATCATCTCTTCTCAGCCCATGTCATGCCAACCAACTCCCATTTGCTTTTGCCAGCCCTTCTACAGTTTTTTTGAACCCCGGCATGTCCCATCTGTTCTTGAGTAGTCTTCCTGTCTATAATTTTCCAACCGCATATGAATCTCATCATTGCTCTTTAAATTCTCTTTATAATTGCCTTCTCATGTTCTTTTAAGCACCATGTTTCACTTCCATGCAGTATTGCTAATCTTAGGCAACAACGATAAATTTTACATTTCATTTTTTGCAAAAAGCTATTTCCAAATATGAGAAACAATTTGAGAAAATTTTTGTGTCACATGCTCATATTTAATTGTTTGTCTTTTAAAAAGAACTTTTTGTAATTTATGTTATTGCAAGTGATAATATCAAATATTTTGGTTGATTGTTTTTGTGCTATCATTAGCTCGTTTGAGTTGAACATGTTATATTGGTTATGAGCGACAGTGGGCTTTCATAGTTCTCCAGCGTGTAGCTGTCTTCCTTAGAATGTGTGGCCACATTAAAACGGTATGACTTATTTAATTTTTTTTCTTTATCATTTCGTAAATTTATTTACTGAACTGAATTTTCAGAAACCTTTAATGCTCCAAGGCCATGAAAGGTCGATTACTCAAATAAAATACAATCGGGAAGGGGATCTCTTGTTTTCTGTTGGCAAGGACAAAACTCCAAATGTCTGGTACACTGTCAATGGCGAAAGGTGAGCACTGAAAGCTGAGGAATAAATTTGAAACTATAAAATATTTAGTGAAGCATATATATTTGACCATATATTTTTAAGAGTGAACTGCATTTAAAAGCCAAATTTAGAAACTTAACCTTTTTGGAGCAAAAATAGTTTCATGTGAGTTTTTTCAATGAAAGCAAAATCACAGCTAGTTTTGGCTTAACATTATGCCATTTTCAGGTTTAGGAAGCGCTCTATAAGTAACCTTATACAGAGGAGTTCAAAGGAACGTGCTTCTTCACTTTGATTAACATAAGTTGTCTGAGATGCGTTGCAAACAAAGGAGTTAATAACCCATACAAATTAAAAGTTGGCATTGTACTCTAGGGTGGAGAGAAAAATAAATATTTTTAATAATTACAAGTAGAGTGACTGATCACCTGCCTTTGGTGATAAAAATATGCCTTAATTTGGTTTTTGGAGGTTGACAGAAAAAATGGGTTGATAATATCACCCCAAAGGTCAACAGGGGTCAAATTTGCCACAAATGCTGTAAGTTGAAAAATGCTGATACTAGAAAGTTAGTTTTAGTCTTAAAAGCTGCAGATATGTCTTCTCTGAATCAACATTTTCTTCTATTTCTAACAGAAATAAAGTTATGAAAAAAAACAATTTTAATGCTAAATTTGGTGAAAAAGTATAAATCCAAAGGAAATTCTACACAAAGCAAAAGAATTGACAAAACACACTGGTTATACACATGCAGAAAAGCAATAATATTGGTTACCAACAGACAAACTACTCGTGAGCCAACTTTTGGTATTGAATTGTTTTAATAAACTTTTTTCACTTTATCTTTTGGGAAATTTGTGCTTCTCTCTTTAAAAACCTGAAGCTGGCTTAAATCATCAATAATGTCATCTGGTACATCAGGAGACATGGGTGCCGACTATGGGCATGCCAAGTATGCCTGCACATTTGACTACACTCAACACATGCAGGCCGAATACGGGCCAGAGTCAGTTGAAAAACAATGTAAGCAGGCAAAACTAAATATCAGTGGTCCCCAAACTTTGATCAAACAATCTCTAAAAGTTATGGGATGTAGCTCGAAATGGTGGTAATCTCAAAAAAAAGGTCATCTCTTCTCTCACTACAATCCGTCATGTCAGCCACAACTTATGGAAATTGTCGGCTATTACTTCACAGCAATTTTCATGTAACTTTGCAGACCAACTTTGGAGACCAGGCATTTGCACTGTGGCATGAAATCCTTACAGCGGCCACATTTGGCCTGTGGGCCGTATGTTTAATACCCCTGTCATAGGTAATTAAATGGTAATGTTTTAATTTTGACTTCATAAAGTTTGTGCAGCTTGGTAAAATCACAAACTCAGCATCTATGTTGGGAGAGTATGATTTGGAATAGAGTTGAAATCAACTACTACCAATTCTGGAACAGAATTGTGCAGTTGACTGCCAATCACTTTGTAAGAAGAGTTCAAGGCTGTTAGTAACTCCATCCAAGGCCCTAAATTGAAATCACTTCTCAGCAGTAATTCATTGCAATGGAGCAAACACATTGCCTATCACAATCAATAGCAGATCCAAAGTTTATTGGTGAGAGGGAGGAAGGTGAAAAGTTTATATTCTACCCAAAATAAAACCAAAGACATAATTTTTGAGAGGGGATGGAGATCATCATTTTCTAAGTGCAAGTAAATAAATTTTTTTTTACAAATAAAAATGAAGATCTTTTTTTTGAGAGGTTAACATTTTTGAGGTCCAGTTTTTGAAATAAAAATTTTTTTTTTGACACAGAGAGCATTACAGATTAATTGCATGAACAGGACTGCATGAAGCAATTAAAATCCTCCAGGTTCTCTAACATTAACATAGTTATTTTTGAAACAGGTTTGCATATGCAAAGTTTCACTCATTTCTGTCATCATAAGTGTTGCGTCTTTATACCTATCTACAAAGATAGCATTGGCTAGGTGGAATAGCGTTCCTCTTCCTTTCCACCTTTTTTTTGCACCTTTCTCTTTCTTTTTGTGGATTGCTTTTATCTACATCAAAACTTACATCAAATTCTGATATCAATTCACGGTCTTTTAATGCAGCTATGGCCAAATGTTATCCAGCTCTGTCATAAATTTAATATCAATTGCATATCAGGGCAAGGTTGTGACAGGGATGTTCGTGTTTTGTGATTGTTCAGCTGTTTTGTTTTCTTTTTTGCCAGTGGACCAAACTCTTGACGTCGATGATGCTTGATCTGTGGTAGATGAATAATTACTAGAAAGATTGCCATTTGTTTCATTGTTTTGATGCTGCTTCAGCAAGTTGTTCAACATCTCCACTGTGTTTTGGGGAAACTTTGCTTTGAAAGGTAGTAACACTATTGGATGGACTTTACACAATCACTGTACATTTCCTAGTTTGCGGTCCATTATGGTCATAAAAAAAACCCAAGTTTGACTCAACCATTCTTAGTTTGCTTTTTTTGTTTTTGTGTATTATCATAACGAAATATGTCACACAGCTTGTCAATGTCAAACATGAAATCATTGACGGGAGTAGCAAAGGCTTTTACACGTTTTTTTATGGAGTGTAAATTCACAAATTAGAAATTTTTATGCTAGGAAAACAATCTTTTCCGCCACAGACACCTTACTGACTATTTAAACGTTAAATCACAACCAATGCTATTTTAACTCTTTGGTCCTCCAATTTCTTGGTGAAGAATTCTCTGCAGAACATCTCTTTTTGTAGGCAGCATGCCCCCTATCAAGAAAACTGCTGATGCTAACAAACTTATATGTTCCATGCTGTTCACGTTCTCTTGTTTAAGTTTTTCTGGTTGACAGCTCAATGCTCAAATTAAACAAGGGTTTGAATTACTTCGCACTAATTTTTGTAGCTTTAGAACAACATCCAGACACAAAATATATGCACCTACACAAGTTAAATTTTAATCAGGTATATATAGAAGTAAAACCCTTATTCAAATGGAGACAAACAAGCATTTCTTAATTAAACCACGAGCATACATGCACAATCTTACCTGTAAACTCAAACTTACTGATTGTGTTGGACTTTGGCTACAACAAGTAACTAGCAATTCAAAGAATAACATCACACTCATGCAGCTATACCTAATAGCAAACTTGAGTTGATATTGATAGGTCAAAAAACATATGCGTTAACTGTATAAAATAGAATACAAACACAACGTGACACAAACATAATACAATTATAACTACCCAATCTGCATAAAAAACTATCAAGATACCTCTAGTTGCATTATTGCTATGTTGCCGGATAACTACCATTTTCACACAATTCAACATTAAAATCAGTTTTTCTCTCATAACTTCATTTCTGTTAGAAATAGAATTCAAGAAAATATAAAAGTGTATATTCTGCAGGTTTTTAGGCTAACACCAGCTTTCTGCTGTCAGCATTTTTGGCAAATTTGACCCTTGTTGATCCTTGGAGAGAGGTAGTCTCTCCATTTTGCTGTCAATCTTAAAAACCTATTTGGGGTATAGTTTTGTGACCAAAGTCAGGTGTTCGGTCACCCTTTTTCTAGTTATTAAAAAATATTTATTTTTTACTCCATCCTAGTATGCAGCATTAAAAAGTCAATTTCACATTTCCCCACGTTTCGGAGACTTGGACGTGCTGATCCAATGTATGTCTACCACTACACACTCACTTTCAAACCAGACTTTTAGTTGGATCATTGCAGCACTTTAATTGCAGATGCCCTTCTTTCTTATCATCGACTTTGCTTACGCTTTAGTGCTTGCAAGCGATCACTTCTGCACATTCTTTTTACGAAGATATCTTGAAAACATGATGTACAGAAACCTAGCTCTTTTACTTTTGATCTGCTAAAAAATTCTTGTCGAAAAAAACTAACTGAAAGTGATGGTATACATGACAACGCATGCTTAGGCAGCAATCGGACAACGTGGAACTTACGTCAAACCTTTGCTGTAAGAGAAAATGCGTCTTATGAGGCTACTCAATTTTTTATGGAAATTTTGATTGTGGTGCAATAAACTAATCTTTTAGTTTATATTAACATGTTATCTATTTTAAAATTGTATTTGGTGAAGATTCATTGGCAATGAAGTGTTTTTTGTCTGAACATCTCGATATTTGCTGAATCTTAACAAAACCTATTCATACCTAGTTCTGTAGACATACCGATATGGGTGAACGTGCGTAGACACATGATCAACTACCACTCCGGACTGAGTGCCGTAAGGGGTTGATGGCGTCATTATTGCATCTCAGATGAAGATAATTTATTTAAAATTCGCAACCTCTAATGAGCAAAGCGATTTTTTGCAAACAAAAAAGCCACCAGTTTTGCAAAAGTTTGTCACTATGTAGGTAGTACGGTGACGTCATAATAGGGGTTGCAAAGTTAGTTTTTGTACTGACCATAAAAATGCGGTTAAGGCTTTTTAAAAATATAAATAGCTGCTTTCCATAAAAAAATTCTTCAGCAACTCAAGCTATACTGACCAAACTAACAATTCTTTTTTTTTCTACAAGGATTTAAATGTAGCTCTGTTTTGTCGTAATGCACAGTACCGTCTTTTGGCTGTGTCCGGTACTATGCTACTAAAAACAGCATCAACTGTAGTTACTGGTATTATCTACTATTATTTTGAAAGTAAATACAAATTGTGAATCTATTACTGATCTACTGCTTCTTAACTCAGAATCATGTATTGCAAAGATATAAATCCGACTTTTAATAAAGCAACGGTAAGCGCTAAAATTATATCATCTGAACTGTATGTGGGCCTCCGGTTAAAATACCAATGTAAAGTCTTGTCGCATGCCTATTCTCAACCCTAAGACATATCGCTTTCCTGTGGCAGAGTGAAACAAGATGTCTAGTTTTCAGAAAATGTCATCATCTTACAAAAAAGATGTGTGTGGGTTATTGGCAAGCAATAACCTTTGTAATAACTGAACTGAAGGTGCTAGACTACATACTAATATTTTTCAAGCTGACGTTAGTGATTGGCAGTAGGCATGTAGGCTTTTTGCCCTCTTCTGGCTGCGCTTGTGCCGAAGTCAAGGTACGTCAGCACAGTCTGCAACTTGAGATTGCAAATACAATACGAAAAGGTTGTAGGTACTCGTAGGTCTAGCACGTTATAGCTTATTTCTGTAAATGCATCAAATTACTACGGTCCCCACCCTAAATTTTGCATTTGTGCTTCACTTCCCGTATTTGTAAATAGCAAGGATAAGAGGTTGTGATATAGTATCATTTGTGTAAGGTGGATGTTAGAGATGTTGAATTAGAGGTACTTTAGCGCTCAGTACAACTTTGAATTAGTTCCCCCTCTTTTCATATTCGTGGAAAAAGCATAATAATGTTAGCGACATAAAATAGTGTTTGTGAGTAAAAACTAGTTTAAATTTAATTGTAGAGGGCCAAAATAAGGGGCAAAGTGAAATTCAAGGTTTGAGGAGAAATCAAAGAATAGGCACAACCACTGAGTGGCAGCACACCAAGAAAAAGATGTATGGGGGAAAGCAGGGTAAAATGAGGTTACCATGCCTTGTCACTTGTCATACCTCGAATAAGGAAGTTTATTAATGTTATTGCTGAATTCAGGTTAGGAACTTACGATGGACATAAAGGTGCTGTATGGTCGATCGATGTAAACTGGGATACGACGAAAGTCCTGACTGGCTCAGCAGATCTTACTGCACGAGTGTGGGACTGTGAGACAGGTTGGTCGAGGTCTCTGACTACTATAATAGTATTTTATTTCTTGAAGGAGCACAAAAGAAACATTGCTTGCAATGTCTTCTTGCTCACTGTACAGTCGTTTCTGGCAAGGAGTTTTGAATGAAAGTTTTCTGGAGCAGTACTCTTCAACTCTTGTCATGCTTAGCTACCTTAAACCTAGTTTAGCGAGTGTTTCGTAACCCCATTTAATAAACAAGCAAAACCAGAAAGAAATATATGTACGACGTGTAATCATAAAATAACTCAAACTGCTATTTTTCTTTTGATCTTGCATGTTAAGTTTTTTAAGAATTACATTTACAATCCTTCAAAATAGCTTTTCTGCTTCTCAATCATGGAATATCATAGTTTGTGAAGCTTCACAATTCCATCCAGCTACTTTCTTTGTTCATTTATCGAGCGGCTCGCCTAATGGCAGCGTTAAGCCCTTAAAGAGATGAAAAGCGACATTTTCGCATCGGTTTTTTTGTTTGGGAAATAAATTGAAGTTTGGTAGTTAGTTTGTTTTTGCAGTTACTTTCTCAGAAATTTTAAGTCATTGCACTCTTTTTCTTTTTAATCATAAGTAAGTAGAGGAATGTAATGCATAGTGATAGTTAAAGCAACTCGTGCATATGAGCTTGTGCCTTGTTACTGGGCCACCATGATGGGCAGTTTGCTCTGCTCTGCCACTTGTCTGTCATATAAAGATGGGGGAATCCGTTGAGTGTCTTGCCCAAAGGCACAACAATCGAATTTGGCAGCTTGTTCTCTGTACTACTCCTTTCGTGCTGAGCGTCAAGCAGGAAAAGTGTGAGTGCCAATTTTTTAATGTCTTTTGGCATGACTCAAAAGAAATGAATCCCAGCTCTACAGACTGTGAAACAAACGTTTTAACCACTACGTCAATGTGCCAGCCCGAAGTCTGGCGGACTTGGGATTGGGCTGTAAAGGAGGTGGCAACACTTTCCAACCTTAATTCATTGATATTTTCCTGACCACATTCGTAACACGAGATCGAGCATTACCTAGATCAATGAGTGCCCCGGTGACAAGCACTTGGAGCCTGACTTTGCATGTTTCTTCGAATCTTCTGCTGGAAACCTTAATAGTAAGCTCCTGTAGCACTGTTTTTAAATGATTCTCTGTCTGTCATGATGATTTAAAGATCGTTGGTAAACGCTTGTCGGGTTTTTGCCCCGTGAATTTTCGATTTTAATGTACGATCTTGAATAGGCACGGGGTCTATTTTCAGCCAGCGTTAGGCTACTACATAACCGAACACGCTACAGTTTAAGGCTAACACACGCTCTGAACCAAAGCTCTGATTTACTTCTAGCGCAGTTTTCATGATTGTTACGTCGTAATTATAGCAATGGTGAAATGTTGGTGCATTACTTTCTAATAAACCCTCGTATTTTGCTATCACATAAAATCAATTTATGTTCATATGCTTGGCTTCCCGGTTTGCGCACGCGGCTAAGCGAGTGATGTTGATTCGAGGTGCTTCCGGGGTGGTAAAGGAATAGACCCTCGGCCCCAGAAATGAAAGCAAAAGCGAAAACGTCTTGAAAAGTCCACAGATGGTAGATTATATAGTTGGTTGCATTGTCAACGAAATTGATGAGTGCCCCTCCACTTTAAAAATGTTTCTAAAGTTAAATTTGAGAGTGCTGTGGACTGTTTTTAGCTTTGTCTAATTTTTTAACCTGACGTTTCACCATATAATTTGCCCAAAGTAACGTAAAGTTTTCAAATGTACTAGTCCAACAGCGAATGATCCATTGCTGTTTCTCATGGTGGGTCTTGATGCAGGAAAGATTGTGCATTCTTATGCGACAAGATCCGCTGTCCGAAGTTGCAATTTTAGTTATTGTGGAAATATGGTCAATTATACGACTGACTGTCAGATGAAGCATGAACCGATGATATGTGTTCGTGATGTGAGGAAGCCAGGTGAGCCCTGTGAGGTGTATTGTTTTTAAGACTGTTTTCCCTCTCAGATCTTTCGACCCCAGTTTTTGGTTGAAACGATCAGTATACCATTGATTTAATGCATTTCACGACCTCCATCTGCTCACACAACCAGTTTAATGTCAGCAAAGAGGCGTGGTGAATGAGCGTGTGCGTTGGTCATCACACGCGTGCGAGTTCATCACTGCGTTGCATGCGTGGTGGCCGAATGCTACGGGGATTTGGTTTACAACTCTCGCTTCGTGTTTTAGGCTTGAGGCGATTGATTTGACTGCTGTAGTTGACTGCAGACATGACGAGGCGACTTAGCAACCTTCTGAATATCCGTTCGTATGCGATTCGATGAGCTGGAGAAGTTTTCACGGTCGATGTCAAGCCTGGTTGCTTTGATAGCTCTGCTGCCTGGCTTTGGTTCAAACTGCTAGCAGTCTCTCTGAATAGATCGATGCTGTTTGATGGTTGAGCTGTTTTGCAAGTTCAAGGTCATATGTGTGTTACAGCTGATAGCGAGCCAGTCCTAAGTTTCCAAGTCGACACAAAAGATATGTCGAAACCGATGTGTTCGTTATGGGGAGCTCTCGATGAATACCTTATCACTGGCCACGAAGATGGAACGATCTGCCACTGGAACTTAAAAGTAAGCAGCGTAGTGTCACTGGATTGACAGTTGCAATTTTATTGTCCTGTTTGGTCTTCAAAATTTGTGACGTCATGTTTTCGCGGCAGTCCAAAACAAAGGTGGAGGGATATCATACTGAGTGATGTCCGAGCGTAGTAACTTCGTCAGTATATGGCTAATATTTTTGTTTGATGGCTAAAATCCAAGCAACCGATTTGGTTATGCACACGATGTTTGAAATTGACTGGTGCGCAGTTATGCTGTAATCACGTGGATGCTTCTACTGGTGACACTTTAGTTGTTATGATCACAAATGGAATTGGTGTATCAGGTAGAAGAAAGAGATGATTTATTGCTTGCACTTGTTTGTTGCAGGCACTTTGTGCTTGATAGAAGATTTTGATTAGAACTTAAGCTAAATTCTTCTAACAAACATCTCGATCCGTATACGTGAACTTCTTTGGCATCGCAACACAATAGAAATTTTGCAATTAAACATAAAACAACCAATGCCAATGCTGCTGACACATCTAATTTCTGTTACAAATCTCGGGACCAAGCAGAGAACAACAATTCTCAAAGACAAAACCAGTTCCATACACGTAGTCCTATGGTGTAAGCATTAAACATTTTATAAACTTGTGAATGTTTCGTAGACAGGGGAACTCCTTCATCACGTCCGCGAGCACACAGCACTGATTAAAGACATGCAGTTGAGTGCTGATCAGATGATGCTGATCACAGCGAGCAAAGACAAAACAGCAAAGGTGAGATGCTGAGTCGTATCAAGTTCATGTTTGTATGCTATGAAGCTGGTCACTGTCGTAGTTAAAAAGTTGTACCGGTAGCTACGTGTTTATGATAGAAGTTACCTGCAAACATTCTATCAAGACGACTAGTAGCTCGGTTTAAAACGTGCTTCACCGCTTTTAATGAAAACAGTTCACGAAAACTGGTAATCAAGTGGTGTTTCACCTACTCTTTCGCAGCACTGTGCACTTTTTGGTGTCGCCCTATCAGTTATTTGTGATAAGACCACCTTATTTTTCAGCTGTTTGACGCCCGAATGCTCAACCTCATGAAGACTTTCAAAACTGACCGTCCTGTCAATTCCGCCGCCATTTCGCCCATAAGGGATCACGTGAGTGATTGATAGCGGGCGCGTAGCAGCCGACAGTGACGCGTTATGTCGTTCAGGTGGTTCTTGGAGGAGGTCAGGAGGCAATGGAGGTGACCACCACTAGCACAAAGGTAGGCAAGTTCGACGCCAGGTTCTTCCATCTCGTTTTTGAGGAGGAATTTGGAAGGATCAAAGGACACTTCGGACCGATCAACAGCCTTGCTTTCCACCCTAGCGGGAAGAGGTTGGTGTATTTTCTTATCATTCAGTTACTCTTTCTCGTCACGGGGCAGTTGCACGTTCATAGCGATCACTGAACAACTTGCTCCCGACATGCTACGGGATCACTGCTATGGTGTGCATCACGCTAGAGCTAAGAAAGGTAGAAACCATGGTGGCGAAGAAGTAGGTTGCTGTAAACTTTCTTAGTTGTTACCGACCTCTTCCTCCGCTTGAAAAAACGTGGTTGACTCCCAACGGCCTGGACCAGAGGTTGAGTGTTGCGCGAAGAGTCAGTACCAGGACAGGACAAGACCGAATGAAATGAGAGTCTGTAACTACTGGCGTTCGACTAAAGTTTCTGCCAGCTTTAGGTTATTACGCTTTCTAAAGAAGGCCGTGTTCGTTGCAGTAAAAGTGAACAGAGAAAGCACGAAGTATCATTGGTGTGTATTTCTAAATGTTCAAGTACCCTAACGCTATTGTTATCATTTGGTGGTTCAAACTACTTAGCTGAAAGTCTGCTCTGTATTTAGCGCAATATTTTTTTTCAGTTACTCAAGCGGTGGAGAAGACGGTTTCGTTCGAATGCATGAATTTGATAAAGCGTATTTTGATTTTCATTTTGAATGTTGATTATTTTGCGGATTCAGATCTTCGAGTTCGGTTATCGGTCAGGGAGGAGGTTTAGGTGATGTTTGTGTAATAGAACCAAGATGATGGAAATGTCGAGTGTTGATTTTAAGGCTCAGGACAAATTTTTGCCTCACTAGATTCGTAAAGAGCTTTCCACCGATGGAGAGCTGCAATTGAAGTCGTGAGTAGTTTGAAATCAAGCCGGTCCTTGAAGTGTAAATAAATAGCTGTGCACTTTATTCTGAAGCAAGCATTAATTGATTTTCTGCAACCGGTATTTTTCGTGGGGTTATATTTATGCGAAGGAATGGGCCATGAGAGGGAAGTAACAGGCCAGGTTGCCCTCGTGGAAGAGGATGTTCGTGAATTTGATCCGCTAGATGGCTACGTTGGTGTGCAGTTAGCAAGGCGTGTGTGGTAGTCCTGCATTTTGACGGTACCAGTAGGTGGAAATGCAACGATGCTCTGCGTTTTTCCTGGGAATAAAATCATATACCGGTATGACATGAAATGACGAGACGCTGTTAATAAAACTTAAAAAAAGGTGAAATCGTCAAGTTCCGTTAACGAGACAAAATCTGTATTTAAAATAAAACCCTTTTTGAAGGATAACTGGTACAACACCGTCGACGATTTGTTGCTTCAGTTATTGACAGTCTCCACCTAATAGGGAGATCGTACGATCTCTGATTCCCAATTCAAATATATATCTATTAATAACAGTGTAGTAAATTGCACGATGATTAAGCAGAGTAGCCATGCACAACTAACAGCAAATGCAGTCTGATCATTGTAAGCCACATTCCTGTTCAAAAAGTTAAGACAAGGTCACTGGCATTGCTGGGACGTCGACATCGAACGCAGCTTTGTCAGATCATAAAGTTGTGTATACACAGAAGCCAAGCAACAAATAAAACTGAAGGAGAGTCTAATAGAGCAAAGTGAGCTGAGAACAGCCAGTGACATGGTTGAGTTGGGTCGTGTTTGCTGTCACAACTTTGTAAGTTGTGTTGAATGGTAGCGGTAGTTATCCTTCTTCAATCAGGTTGTTTCCCTTTAGTGGAGATGGCATTATTCACCCATTCCTTCTACAATTGTTCGCACTCCATCTCTCTCCCTTACTCAATTCAGGGCATCCTCATTTAAATTAATCTCTGACTTCTTTTCCAAGTCTTTTTTGGTCGTCCTCCGCTTTCTCTTGCCACTCACTTCATAATCTAGAGCCACTCTCAAAGCACCATCAACATCCCTCTTCAGCACACGTCCATACCATCTAGCTCCATTCGCTGTTGATAACCCATCTACTGTTTCCTTCAACCCCCATATCTCCATCTGTACTTTAGTCGTCTTCATGTCTACAACTTTTCAACCGCACGTGGCTCTCACCATAGCTCACTCCGTTCTCCTTGAAATTGTTTTTCATGCTCTTTTAAACACCATGTCTCGCTTCAATACAGTTGTACTGATCTTGCGCAGCAACAATAAACTTTACCTTTCATCTTCAGTCGAAATCTGTTTCCTGTTGTTGTTGTTGTTGTTGTTGGTTACCCGACCCCTTCCGAGGGATGGGAGCATGGCGGAAGACCATGGAGCCCCAGAAGCCGGGAAACTCCTTACGGTCTGGACCAGAGGTCATAGAGAGACAGAAAGTCGCCAAAGAGTGAGCGACGTAAAGAGTCCGTAGCTGGACAGTGCAGAATGAGATGAGAGGTGTCCTGGGACGAGTGTCCACAGACGCAGCAGGAACGATTCTCGATTCTGCCAATCCTAGAGAGATAAAAATCTAAAAGAAGGCTGTGTCCGTTGCAGCGAAAACGAGAGAGGATACAGCGAGCATGACGAGGGAGCAGAAGTTTCTCAGTGGAAATCGAGGGAAGCTGTGTGTCGAAAAATTTCGATGAGACAGTACGCCTCCAGTCCGAGAAAAGAAAAGAGTGGATAAGAGGAGAGAGACTACAAGGGATTGCGGAGGGCGCAGGTATCGCTCCCGTCTGGCCAGCTCATCAGCTGTGTCGTTCCCCGGGAGAAACGAGTGTCCGGGGACTCATTGTAGCCTGATAGAACAGTAGGAAAAAGAAGACAGTTCCTGCCAGATCTGCCACAGAGTTTGGGATAAAAAAAAAAGATGGAGGAGAGGACAGGGTGGCGAGGACAGAACGAGAGTCAGATAGTAGGAGAAAAAAAGAAAAATGGCAGGCTTGTTGGTGCTGCCGAACCAGCAAAGAGCGTGCAGAATGGCACAGGCTTCAGCGGAAAAACTTGAGCATACTGGGCCTGCCGAAAAAGAAAGAGTGGCCTCACTGCCACAGAGAGAGCAGTTGGCAAGAACGCCAGAGCCTCCTTTGCCAAAAGGAAAAGGAACAGAGCCGTCTGTCCAAAGCACCAAATCATGAGGGGTGAGAGAGTCAAGGTGGGCGAGAGCCGCACCTTGGCGAGAGAGGGGGAGATCAGAGCGAGAGCATGGAGTGGAAAGGGTGGAATCCACGGTGAACTCGGGCAGATTCCAAGGAGGAGAGGGAGGGCAAGCAAGAAGAGCCTCTCTAGAGCAAATAGAAGGAAGCATGAGCGGGTGAGTGGACGCAAGAGCTCTCCAGGACGGTCTGCAGAGTCTTGGTTTCACTGCAAGTATGGCCAAACCTGAAATAGAAAAGGAGGTTGGGAGACGAAGAGCCCGCTCATAAGAAAACAGAGTGAAATGAGTCAGAGTGACTTGTAGGGGAGGTAAACAAGCCTCGGTGAGTAGTAGAGAGATAGGGGAGGACGAGAGGCAGCCGGTGATGGCGCGACTGGCCGCTTGGTGGAGGCGTTCCAATTTGGTGAAATTTGAAACGCTTAGGAAAGGAAACCATCCGGGTGAAGCGTAAGTGAGAAGGGGCCGAATAAAAGATTTATACAGAGCAGAGAGGGACTCCTTAGAGGGGCCCCATGAGGAAGCACAGATGCAGCGTAAGGCCTTGAGACGTGGGAAAAACTTGGCCTTCAGCGATGATACATGTTTAGAAAAGGAAAGAGTGCGGTCGAAGGTGACCCCAAGAAAAGTTGGAGTTGGATTGAAGCGGAGGCGGGAGCCGAGTAGGAGGAGGTTGGGGTGAAGGTGAGCTTGGTGGGGATCCACTGAGAAGAAGGAGGCCTCACATTTGCTCGGATTGAGAGGAAGACACCAGTACTCAGACCAGCGCTCCAATCCAAACAGAGCTCCTTGTGCGGCCTTCAGCGCAGTAGGGACCGAGGGTGAGGAGGACCAAATGGCCAGATCGTCAGCGTAAAGAGAACAGCTGACAGAAGAAGGCAGAGAGGCCGGAAGATCATTAATGAATAGAGAGAAAAGTACAGGGCCAAGAACGGATCCTTGCGGAACACCTCGACGGGCTCGAAAGGAGCGGTTTTTGTGATTTTGAAAAACCACAGAAGCGCGCCTATCAGAAAGGAAAGATTTTTTGTTTTTGTTTTGTTTTATTTGCCATTTTTATCCTCCATTCACGAGAAAGCGAATTGTATTGCTATACTTTGGACGGTAAGTCCGCACTCGCTTGGGAGTTGCCTTTTTCGAGGTTTATGGGCCACCTGTCTTCCACATAAAGGCGGGGGCATCCCGTTAAGTGTCTTGCCCAAGGACACAACAAGCGAACTTGCTGGCTTGTTCTCCACAACCTCCCATAAATGCCGAGCGCCAAGCAGGGAAGCTATAGATACCATTTTTTAAAGGCTTTTGGTATGACTCGACAAGGGGAATGAACCCCAGGTCTACCGACTGCGAAGCGGACGCTCTAACCACTACGCCATCGCGTCAGTTAAAGAGCAAAGCAAAAGAGGGAAACCAGCCGAAATCAGTTTGTGGAAAAGGGCGGGATGCCAGACAGAGTCAAAAGCTTTAGAGAAATCGATATTGGACAGAATCGTCCGAGAGCCCGGCCTGGGTTTGTTAAACCCATCCGAAATGGACTGAGAAAAGTACAGAATTTGATCGAGTGTAGACCGCCCTGGCGGGGAGAGAGAATGGAATTAGATTCCAGAAAGAAGAGTAGATGGGATAGAATGATGTGTTCAAACAGCTTTGATACGCAGGAGGTGAGAGAGATAGGCCGGAAGGAAGCAGGAGAGTCGAGAGGTTTTCCCATCTTATGTATGGGAATAATGGAAGATGTCTTCCAGATGGAAGGAAAGGAATGTGAAGACCAGGAATGATTGAAAATGTGAAGAAGAAAATCCATGCCAGAGCGAGGAAGGTGCTTTAGCATGGGATAGGCAACTTTGTCTGGGCCAGTAGCAGTGGATGAGGTAAGGTTGGAGGCAGCCGCAAGAAATTCAGCGGGAGTGAAAGGAGAGCAAAAGGACGAGTGAGACTGCACAGGGCACGTGGCTCGGCGGAGCTCAGTGAGGTAGCCTCTGGTTCTGCTACGCAGGGCCTTTGGCAGAGAAATGGAAAAGTGAGATCTCAGGTAAGCAGCATAGACCGAAGCCGATTCCCTGGGAGAAGAACAGTTAGGAAAGTTAGGAGAGGAGGAAGACGAGGAAGATGAGCCAGCGATAGAGCGAAGAAGAGAGTGCACAGATTTAGGGTTAGACCTAAATGAGAGTGAAGAGCAAGTCGTCTGCCATGCCTCAGCCTTGGCCTTGGCAATGACTAACGAGGCGCGTCGAGAAGCGGAGATGTAAGCCTGGCGATCTTCATCACTTCTGTGAGCGGCAGCAAAAGCCTTGCGTCTTTCACTAACCGCTTCTTCCACCTCAGCAGACCACCAGGCTATAGGAGGGCGTTTGATGCGGCTGAAAGAAATGGAAGATTCGGCCGCATTCAGTGCCAGAGAGGTAAAGAGAGCATAAATGAGCATAAGTAAAGAGAGCAGCAGCAGAGGAAAGAGAAAGAGACGAGTATTCCTCTGCAGAGGGACAGTGAGAGTCAAAGTAAGAGCAAAGTCATCCCAGCGAGCTTTCTAAAAATTCAAGGAAGGGGGATGCTCGTTGTGGCGATAGACCGAAGAGAGAGGGATAGATAGAAGAATTGGTAGATGGTCAGAACCCAGGTCCTGAAGCACCTCCCAGGAGCAAGAAAAAGCAAGAGTAGAGGGAGCAAAGGAGATGTCAGGAGAGAAGCGACTGCCAGAGGAGTGATGGAGAAGAGTGGGTGTGTCAGGGTCATCGAGTAGGAGGAGATCGGAAGAGATGACCCAGTCGAATACTTTCTCCCCACGGGGGTTGGAAGTATCTCTTGAGTCCCAGAGGGGGTGATGGCAATTGAAGTCCCCCAGAATGAAGAGATTTCTGGAGGAGGGAAGAATTGAGGGAGAGAAGGAATCGGTTCTGCCATCCGTTGGGGAGGAGCGAATAGGGGGGCGTACACATTAAGAAATGAGAGCGAGGAGGATTTGTTTAGAGAGATGTTGACCCGTACATATTCCTAGAGTAGGGATCAAGCGAAGAAAGAGAGGAGGTAGAAAGTTCAGAAAAAGATACGCCCAGCCTGACGAAAATGACAACGCCGCCGCTGGCGTGCGTGGCATCACGAGAGAAAATGCCAGACCGGGAGTGGGTGCGATCAGAACGCAGAGCAGAGAATACAGGAATCCGGAAAGAGGAAGATGAGTTAAGATTGGATTACCGGATGCAGATAAGGTCGACAGGATGGGACGAAAGAAAGTGAAGTAGTTCAGTGCTCCTGGCTCGAAGACCTCCAGCATTCCATTGAAGAACCCTGAGAGAGTCAGGGGGAGGAGTAGAGGCAGGAGGCGTAGAAAGACGGTCAGGAGCAAGGGACGGTGGTGAAGGAGCAGAGGAAGGAGATATACAATGGGCAGATGAGGGATAAGAGGTTTGGAGACGAGGGTGGGGCGAGAGTGCAGGATCAGTAGAGGGGGGCCAGATTGTACAGTGGAGGTATACGTGTCGGAGGAGTCCGAGGAGGGAGTCACAGTGTTACGGCAGAGAGGGCAGCTCCAAGAGTGAGAGCTGTCAAGAGCTCTGAATTTGAAGAGGAAAAGTTGTGAGCACCTTAGATGGACCCATTTGGAGCATTGCACTGACTTGCCTCGCCAAGTCACATTTCCAGCGCACACAGAGCAAGGAAAGATGGGGCCAGGGTTGGGATGAACGTTACCGTTCATCAAGAGAAGAAGGAGAATGAGGAGACGAAAAAGGGCAGGAGAAAAGAAAAAGTAAAAACAGGCGACCGATTTTAAGGAAGCTGTGTGCTGCCCTTCTGCGGTCGTTCACGGGGCAGCATAGCAAAAAATGAATGGGAGTGCCCGGGGTGAGTGGGACCCTCGGGAAGGCCAACAGCCATTTCGACCCAACCCAAACGGGATCGGGGACCGCACCACCACGTTGAGGCGGCTGTTGATTGGTGCAGACCTGTTTCCTCGAAACAACTATCTACATTCTCTGAATCATACCAAACCAATTCTTACTCTTACTGTGACTGCCGCTTTACAACCATCGCTAAAATTTAGTCTGTCTCCTGAACAATAAAATCAGTTCACTGTCTTCACTTTATCGCACAACTCTTGATCGAATCCACCGTTCCTTCCATTATCTCTTTACATTTCAAGCAAAAAAAATGCGTTGCCAAACTAGCGGTAACTCTCTTTATTTTTGCACATCTACCATGAACCTAGTTTCCTCATTTTTTTGCACACCGCTGAATTGGCTAAGACTCTCCTCCTACAAACTCCAAATGGATCGGTCTTGTTTTTGAACCGTTCTTCTTCCGATCCGCTTGTAATTGATTTTGTATTTCTGGTGTTGACCTTCAAACCCTTACTTTCCAGTGCATCCTCTCAATTCGAAAATCTTTTCTTTAAATCTTTAATGGTTTCGCTCATGAGAATTAGGCCATCTGGGTGTAGTACTTCACTAATCGCAGCCCTTCTAGCTTTTTCTGAAATAATGTCCACAACTATTGGAAAGAACAGTGGCGATGCTACAGATCCTTGATGTACACCAACCTTTTTTTGAATTCCTCTGAATACGCAGATTCTACCCTCACTTTTGTCTTTGTACTATCATACAAGCTCACAACTGCTTGAACCATTATTTCTGGTATACTCTTCTTTTTCGTAGCCCATTTCACTTTTCGTGGCACTCTATCAAGTGCATTTTCTGTATCAACAAACCACATGTACTTATTTTGATACTCCTCCTGCGTCCTTCTCACAATAAATATCGCATCCATACCTTTTTTTCTTGGCATAAATTTAAACTGCATTTCGCTTCTCAGGTACCCTTTCCACAATTTTCATGGCATGTTCTAGCAATTTTACTCTTGTATATGATAACAGCTCATCACAAAACTCTTTCCTTTAAATTAGGCACTATGACACTAGTTTTCTACTCACCAGGCATTCCTCAACAATCCAATGCGCGCTGACACAGGTTTATCATCACTTAAATCTTAATTTCGCCACTTGCGACTATCATCTCCACTGACCACTTCTAAGAGGTGAGGTTAGTAAATTACTACATGCAGATGACCTTATTCTCATGAGCAAAACCATTTACGATTTTAAGGAAAGATTTTCGAATTGGAAGGATGCACTGGAAAGTAAGGGTTAGAAGGTCAACACCAGAAATACAAAAGTGATGGTAAGCTGGTCGGAAAGAGAAGGTTTCAAAAGCAAGACCGATCCATTTGGAGTTTGTAGGAAGAGAGTACCCAGATAGCCAGATGATCTGGGCCAGATCTGCATTTTGTCTGGCAAGAACTGGCATCCACGTAAACCTGTTTAGACAGATCTGAATCAGATCCGAATCAGATGTGGCTAGAAAGTAAAAAATTGCTGGTTTTTGACAGATCTGGTACAGATGCGTACCAGATCGGTAATGATAGTCTTAAAATATTTGCTAGACTGACGTGCAATAACACATTTTTTGTGTCTTTGAACATTTTTTTATCAGTATGAATACATGACATAGTATTGGTAAACCAACTAAATCCAGTCATCTGAAAAAATATGCAGTTTTTTATTTCCGGAATATTCAACTTCAAAACAATATTGTTTTTGGTAAAATGTGGCGATTCACATTTTAGGAAATATTTTTGTTGTAAACGTTTGTTATGCTGCTTAAAATAAAAAAATTTATTGGAACTTTATATGTTCTATTTAAAACATGAATCAATGTGAATATTGCGTTTACTGGTATCACGTGACTCAACAAGTTTCGCGCGTGTGCGCAATGGGCAAGTTGTGTTTGGTTTCGTGAACGATCATGTTCACATAGGTTTTAAATATTTGTGTGAAGCTCGGAAGGTTTGGGTAGTATGGAAGATGAAGTATCATGGTGGAAAACTTGTTATTCGGAAGTTGGGAGCATGTCATTTAGCTTCAAATGAAAGATAATAAACTGTTAACTGTATCAGTGTGTAGCATAATGTCATAGTAACACATTGTTGGTATAATCTTATCTAGTGTATCTTAGAATGTCATTTCTAAATTTAATTGAATTTAAATGTGGAGTGTTTGAATTATGCTGCTAGGTGTATACTGGTAAGGTTTGGAAAGCTATTTAATGTGCACATGTAAGGCCTGATTCATTGATCAGTGCAATGTTAAGATGGCATATAGCACGTTTGATAATTGGTATATGAAGTTATTAGTATAGAAGCAAGAAAACAATTGGGATGCATATACTTTATCATAGTTTATTGACTGAATTTCATTTCTTTAACAAGGTTGAAATACATACCGGTATGTCATACCTCGGCAATGTTTGAGTTGTGAGATTACAGAGGTGTATGGCACATTCACTTTTTCTTTGCTTATGAGCAAACCTTAATAGCTTTTTTAACAAGGTAGAAATACTATCTCAGCTATATTCGAAATGTATCAAGCTATTTAGTTAATTAAAGCAGCAATTACTACCTGATTAGGCTGTATAGCTGTGTTTGAGCACTTGGACCATACATTTACCAATTGCCATAATACGCTGCATAATCAAGATTGTGCAAAATGTTAAATTGTGTTGTACACACATGCGATTACAGAGATTATATCAATAAAGTTGATAGATAGTGTAGTCATGAAACCTACTGGTATATCAACAACAAAACGAAGAGGTTGCTCATATTGGACAAAACGAAGAGAAATTTTACACAATACAGAAACACATATGAAAGAAGTCAAGGAATTGCTATTTCAAGCTAATGAAATTGCTGATACCATGAATATTAACGTAGTTAGTAACTGCAAGCAACATGTGTTGGAACCATTAGTTACTGCTTCCTCCTTTAACAACACATCATGTAATAAAGATGATTCAACTTTGTTGACAAACAATGAAAGTTGTAGCAGCACCTCTAGTGATATTAATAATGATGCTTATTCAATGAAAAATGACAGGTTTGAGTCATTGTTTATTCCTGAAATGGACATAGATGATGATCATGATGATGATGCATCAAGTACTTCTAGCATGGGATCTTACCAAAGCTTAGGAAGTGATGATGGTTTTGTACATTCAGAAAGCAATGTAAATGTTGTGGAACAGTTATCTAAATGGGCTGTTGAATTCAATATTTCTCAAGTTGCTTTGAAGCATCTCATTCTGATTCTTAAACCTTTGATTTCTGACTTACCTAATGACCCAAGAACCTTACTGTCTACCCCCAGAAACTATGTTGTCAAAGATGTTGGTGGTGGTTCCTACTATTATTTTGGAATCACAAAACATTTACTATCTATAATTGAAAATGGTACTTTAATTCCAGGCAGTGTGATTTATCTACAGATAAATATTGATGGTGTGCCTTTGTACAAAAGCTCAAAAAAGCAGCTTTGGCCAATTCTGGGAAAGATAGTTGGACAAAATTTTCCTTCTTTTATTATTGGAATATTTTGCGGAGAAACAAACCTAATGATGTAAAGGGTTATTTCAGTGACTTTGTTGAAGAAATGAAAAGTATTGAAGCAAATGGTATACTTACATCTCAAAACAAAATTGTGCAGGTTAAAATAACTTGCTTTGTAGGTGATGCTCCTGCTAGAGCATTTGTAAAGCAAACAAAATCGCACAGTGCTTATTATGGTTGTGAGCGTTGCACTCAACGTGGTGTTTGGCACAACAAAGTTACTTATCCCGACTGTTATGCAACACTTCGAACAGATGAAAGTTTTAATGCTAGAAGTGATGCTAATCATCATGGATTAACACCTTCACCATTACAGGAACTGAGTATAGGATTGGTATCACAATTTGTGTTGGATCCTCTGCATCTTGTTTACCTTGGTGTTACCAAAAAATTGTTGTGGTTGTGGATGAAGGGCCCATTAAGCAACAAATGCCGAATTGGCTCCATGCAAATCAAGTCTATTTCAGATAGGTTAGTTAGGTTTCATTGTTATATTCCTCGTGAATTTGGAAGAAAATGTTGTTCCCTGTATGAAGTGGAGCGGTGGAAAGCCACAGAGTATAAACAGTTTCTGTTATATAGTGGTATTGTGGCCTTACATAAACATCTTCCCAAAGCTTTTTATATGCATTTTTTATTGCTATATGTGTCAATATTTTTTATTTCTTCAGGAATTCACTATAAAACTCACTCTGATTATGCAAGTAAACTTTTGGTTGAATTTGTGAACGAATTTCATTCATTTTATGGAAAGGATATGGTGGTGTATAATGTGCACTGTTTGATACACTTGGTTATGGATGTGGAGAAATATGGACCCTTGGATACATTTTCAGCTTTTAGTTTTGAAAGTTTTTTAGGTCAACTTAACCCATTTCATTCCAGAATTCAGAAGGGCAAAGAAATTTGATTTACTTAGTGTATAATAGTTGATATAGGTCCTATTAAGACTATGTATAAGTTTCATAAAAATTTAAAAATGTTTACTGTGATTTTAGGACTAGTCCCATTTGGGGATCATGGAATGTAGGCGTATTGTTTATAAATTGTTATATTCAAATTAGAAGACATTTATTCAAAACTTTATGATAATAATATCATTACAATTAAAACTACCACACAAAGTCACATATTTGAGTTAATTTTAGTTAGAATGGTATGCTTCAAAACACTGTACATGAAATCCAAGGTTGCACTGTCCACATTGCTTCCTGGCATTTTTCTTGCACACCTTGCATTTTCTTTGTTTCCCATCATCAGTTCTTTCTAAAAAATGCTTTTCACCAATAAGGTTGAGTGGCTGTGGCAATCTCGGGACCTTAACACCAGGCTTCTTGGGTTTTGAATTGCTGTCAGTCTTCAGCAATGCTGTTGTTATGTACACTCTGAAGTCGAGGAGGTCCATCTTTTCTTCCGGATGAAAAAGACTGTACAATATATGACAGTTAACAACAGCCATATCCAGACAGTGAGTTACCAATGGGAAATACCATTTTTTACTCTTTATGCCCACTCTGTACTTCTGAGTCTTCCAATCAGCCAAATCTACCCCGAGCATACCTGCATTATATTCCGTGATGCACTTGGGTACTTGAACTGGTTGGCCTCGACGATTTGCCAGTTTCATTGGATTTACTCCATCAACATTTGACAATACATTAACAATGCTATTGTCTTTCCAAGTGCAAGCAAACAACCCAGAAATTGCATCAAGAGCAGTTTTCAGGAATCCCTTTTCTTTCTTCATCAAGTCCTTCTTTGCTCCAAAAGGATTTCCAGGAAGTCTGTTGAGTCTGACAGTACCAGAAGCCTTGATACCAAGTTCTGTAAGACTCTTCATCAAATCCATGTTGGTAAAGAAATTGTCGAAGAAAACAGAGACACCAGAAGGTACTTTCTCAAGAAGATTCAAAACCACCTCTGTGCCAAGTAGAACATCCTTTGGTCTCGGTTGTGCATTGGCTCCCTGATACACAAAAAATTTGTAGGTATAGCCAGATGTGCTACACAGTGCCCACTCCTTGAACCCAAATCGTACTGGTTTCCCCCTGACAAACTGTTTTATGGGGTGTCGACCATAGTACCCTACTATCTTTTCATCCATGGAATATTTGTCACTAAAATACCCAAATTGCAAGAAGTTTTTGTTCATTTTTTCTATCAAAGGACGTATTTTGAAACAACGGTCCTTACAATTTTCAGGAATTTCTAGGTTGTTGTTCAGATGAAAGTATTTCTTCAATGCCATGAACCTGTTTTTGGACATGGCTTCCCTAATAATTGGACAATCAAAGTTGGGATGTAGACTCCAATACAATTCTTGCCTCGGATAAGGGCGATGCCCAGAAAGCAAAAGAATGCCAACAAATACCATATAATCTTCAATGGTACAGTGAAAACTTGGATCATTCTTCTGTGCAGCATAAATTTGGCTTTGGTGTTGTATGATTTCAAATATGCCACTCATGATGAGCATAAACAATTCAAATGGATTTTTGTCAATAAATTCAGGAATCAGTTCTTCCATGACAGGTTTGTTATTGTAGTTATCAATTGTTGGTACAGTCGGCTTTGGTGCAGATTTCTTCCATTTGGGTATTTCCTTTAGTACTATTTTTGCATGCTTAGATTTCCTTATTGATGCTTGATCTTCACACACATCTTCACTTTCATCATCTGTACCTACATAAACTTCAACATTTCCTGACACATCCACAATTTGAGTTTCACCTATTTCTTCATCATCAAATTCTTCGGCATCACTCATTTCATCAACAGTTTTTGGTGGAAGTTCTATGATATTAACAGTCTCATGTTGACAATTTGTTGGTATTTCATCTTCCATGGTTTCTAAAAACTCCACAGCCATGTCAATGTTCATAAACTTTCTAGGTTTACTCATCTGAAAAAAAGGTAAAAATGTAGGCAAAATACCACAATCCCCGATTGGGACTTTCATCAATTAACATGCCCAAAAATGAACAATGTAAGATAGAGAGACTAAATACAGTACACTATGATAAATATATACATTTTACTTCATATTTGATGGGCATGTTGAAATTTACAAATAAAACAAATACACAAAATCTTACCTTGAAGTTATGAAATCAAAAATTGGAAAATAGTACAAATTTGAGATGAAATTTAGAACCAAAAATGTACTCGATATAAAAGTCTATCAATGCGAAATTAAAATATAATGTCTCTACAATTATATAAATTAATTTATATTTTGTAAAACCTTCAAATAAAGAAGAAATTCCACTCTAAAGTGTGATCCCCAAATGGGGCTTATGGAATGAAATGGGTTAAGAAAATTATCCGAAAGCCAAATCAACCTTTGCCTCAGATTGTTCGACGTGTTGCAGAAAATGCAAAGCTTGCATTGTTGACACAAACAAAGGTACAGAAAAGTGAGCCAAAACACAAGCATAATTTTGGTCCATTGCCTTTAGCCTATCGTTCCTATTCTCAGTTTAATTCTGTACATTTTGATAATATGTATTTTTCTTTAAAAGATTCTGACAATTGTATTAAAATTGGTCAAGATGTGTGCCTAATTCGAAACATTATTTGTGATAAAAGTGAAGAGGTGAAAGTAGTATATGAAATGTTTGAAAAGGTATCTTCATTTTTTGATTATCCACTACCTTCATCACATTTAGGCATATATAAGGTTTCTGATGAGTCTGGCCGTTTAAAGGTTTGCCCACTTAAGAATATTAAATGCAAGTATGTTAAACTTCCATATAAAGATATGTTTGTGGTAATTCCATTGATCAGATAGTTGCTTAAACAATGTTCCTGAACTATACTATGTTATGAAAAATACTGTTTTGTTCTATATGTATAGTGCTGCTATTGATTTTCATGTATGACAGCAAAAGTAAATATACTACCAGGAATCTACCCGTGAAGTAACTTGCTCGAAGCGATCCAGGTTGATAATCATATAATAGATAAAATCAAGGTACACTAGATCAGCTGAGCTACTTTATTATAAGAAATATCGATTTCGCCTTATACAGGCATTTTCAATTTCTATGTAAAACGAAAATACAAAATGCATAAACCAACTTACCGTAATTATAAAATAAGAAAACAGAACTGACTATCTTACACTGGTTGGGAATTGAAATACAAAGCTAATAATATTTCGTGAACTTATTTATATGAACGGGAAATAAACTAAACTAAGGGGGTGGACTAACTACTCACTTGAACAAAACACTACATAATGCTATTCCTCGACTAAAACTAAACAGACGATATAGTACCAAACCAAAGGCATAAAAGAGAAAAAACTAAAACTTGTTATTCGCTCATAGCCAGTTACTACGCAATAAGATAAAAGGCTCAAAAAAGCCTTTTTCATGTAGTAACACCACTATGAGATCAAAATATCTTTATGTTTTTTTATAATTGTAAATTCTATGTTTGATTCTATTCAAAAATAGGTTTTAGCATAGCAATAGCTGCAATTCATGACTTGCTTGTAACCTGAGATAGAACAATGTTGTGTGACTAATGATATCTTTCATGCCAATAGTATATTTCAGAGTTTTGTGTAAAAACTCTTGCTAAATTAATTAAAATGTCTTCAAATGATAATGAGTTGAGTACATTAGTTGTAGTTGAATTTGTTGATGAAGGAAGTTTAGGAGTAGTCCCATGTTCGTGGGTAGATGGAGAATTTGCATATTGGCCTCCATACAAGGATATTGGAAAATGTCAAAAAGCTGCCAGAAAAATGGAAAGTCCTTGTAGCGATTGGGTGAAGTATAGAATTAAAGAATGGGCGAGATCTGGTAAATATTTTATCAATGTGTTTTCTTGAAGTGAAATGTATTTCAAAAAGTTAAGTCTGGATCTATGATTTTCATTGCATTTTGTACTGCAAACTTCAGATGTGCATTTCAAAATCTCAACTAGGCAATATATACAGTACAGCTTTTGCTATTAATGAATTGGTTTTGCTATCTCAATTGCTGTTATTCAAAAAGTGAGTGTGTTGCCAAACATTTTTATAACTTTTATATGTGCTGGTGGTAATTGTATCAAATGCACAGCTATTTTTGTATAGTGTAGCCTCATAGCATATGGTTGTTTAAAATTAAGGTGACTGGAAAGCTGCCAATGAATTGCTTCATCGAATTGAGTATTCTTCCAATATTGAAACAACTGATGTTGAGAGAGGCCGTTCAAAACGGAAAAGAAGGTACTTAAACACATGACTTAAATTTGGTCTTGTAAAAGATTGTTTTGTGCCATTTGTTGTATGCTGCCAAAATTGAACTTCACTGCTGCATAGATACAAAAAAGCACATGCTTTCTGGCTTCATGGGTAGTAATTTTGTCAGTTTAGATTCTAGCTGGTATTTTAAAAATTTTAAAACTTACAGACATGTCTTATATAGATTTTGTGTTGTTTGCTACAACATATTTCGCTGTTACAACAAACATATTTTGCAACAATTTGTGGTGTTTATGTGTGATAAGTTCTGATTGCTTAATTAATGTAGAAGGACACGGAAATTTATGGAGGAAAGTTCGACGTCTTCTGAATCCTTGAGCCCACAACCCAAACAGAAACATTTTGTTTCAACAAGGCGTTTATTCAGGGTGCTACCCTATCCGCCTCCACGACCAAGTGACTGTAAGTGTTTGCCTGAAATGGATGCTGACTTCAGTAACGTTCAAGCTCCTCCGTCTACTTTCTTATTTGCATAGATTTGAAAACGTTCACCATGAAGCTACGTTAAACTAATGTTGCTTAATCTTTTGACTACTTATGTAATATAGTGAAAAGATACAACCGATTTATTGCTTTTACTGACTTATGCATCTGATTGCACTCCCACAAATGTCCTACCAACGATGGTCGGCGAGGTGGTGATGGACAGGCCTTGTGCTAGTCGCAGTATTAAAATGACCCGTCATCCTATGCGTCAGTGGTATTATGCCAAGAATGCTTCTTCAAATGTGTTGCTCGGGTGTGATTGCAGACATTTGTAGTATACTCTAGTAATCAAGAATGATGTCTGTTTCTTCTTGCTTCCTTTTGGCATGTGCAACTCTCCCAGAGGCTCTTGTTTGACTGAACATATCAGGGTTAAAACAAACACATAAAATAAGTCTTGCGGTTTTGGAACTGGTAGCTGCTAATGTTCGACGTGACTAGTGCCTGGCCCTGTCACCTCAAGCAGCACCTTAGTTTGCTTACATTAATACTGGTACCTGGTTTTTAAGGTTACACGGCATGTGTCTGGTCAAGATTAGGGCTTGTGTCAGACCCTCTGATTGTTGTTGCATTTCCACCTTATGTAAGTTTTATAGAATCTCATCACCACAATTTAATTTCACGACTTAATATGCTTTCATATGGTTATTTTTCTGTTGCAGCAATTGCAAAATTGTCAAATGAAGAAGATGAAACTGAGATTGCTCAAAGTTCGCAACAAATATTAGTTCAATCCACTCCCATATCAAGAGATCACTCTCACATGTCTTCCCAAATTTCAAATGGTAACTACTTATGCAGATTAATTAGTTGTAACTGTAATATAACCATGAGTTTTTGTTATTCGTATAAACTACATTTTGACCAGGCACTGAATCGAATCGTAGTCTGCCGTTCCAGAACTAGACTCTGTATCTGTTCAGCTTCTCTGTGTGTACGTCTTTTTGCAAGGCTGGGCTACCACCACACATGGCCCCACCACTGGTCTGCACTTAAAAATGAAGGAACTATGTTAACTGCTTTTCCCAATGGTGCAAAATGCAAACTTACCGTCTTTTTCTCCACACTATCCTGTTATGCTGAATACCAAGAGAGGAATCGGTGAATTCCAATTTAAGCCCGATGTAAAATCGAACTAAAGTACCGCTCTATAGAGGCCTTTTGATCGTCGCTGAGTGGCCAAAGAACTACGAAACGAGATTGGCGCCGCCCCACGCCTTTGGCACCGGAACTAATTTTTACTACTCAATGCGGTTAATGCTATATCTTAGTTTCAAAAAATACTTGTCATCTAAAAGTCACGCTGACACTGACCAATGCAGATTCTGGACCTTTTAGTTTGATTTCAGTGACATGGATAATTTGGCTGTATCTAGGCGAGCCAATCTACTGCTAGAGTTTATACCATTGGCTATTACTTACAGATCTTTAGTTGTAGTTTAATCATTAGTATACATGTTTAACAGGTTCACAAGCAACTCCGAGGAGTGGTGCAATGCTTCCTGTTTCCGTTCTAGAACCTATCCTTAGTAAGTTGTTTAACTACCTTTGAAAATGCTGTTTGATTTCACAAAGTTACTGCCTTGATTGTTTTGTGCCAGTAGCTCGTAACTGAACTAAGTTATTCTGCCTTCGATATGTAAAAGTGCTATTTTTGTGTAATTTTGACAAATTTAGGAATTTTTTAAACAAAATTTAACAAATTTTGACAAATAAGGATTTTGACAACACCTCCAATTGGTATATGCAGATCTGGTTCAGCTAAATATCTAATTATATGTCTATATTCAGGAAAAATATGTCAAGTTCTGGAGGAGCTTAAAACAGAAACAAGAAGCATGCGAAATTCTATTGATCAGCTGAGAAAATCGGGAAATAACAAAGTGGTTGCCAACTCTGCTGCGAGTATCTTTCCACTTCAATCTGAATCAGATTTACGCGATTTTGAACGGAAAGCTGTTGATTCCTCGTTTCAAGAAATTGTGGTTTGTAACACTTCTTTTTCGTTCAGTCTGCTTAATTAACAACCGTTCTGACGTATTTAAATTCATTCTTGATTATTTGCATCAATTCGTATGCAGGTCATTTTAACTCGAAACGCTCATTTTCACTAGCATGTTCTGCCGTGTGGTTAATTATTTTCGAAAGTAGTCCTCTTGCTGGTAGCGTTCACTCTCTCCGCACAAAAAATTTGGCTGCCCGCTAAAATTCGCGCTCATACCAATTACATTCTAAACTTGTCAAGTGGAAACAGTACTTATAAAATAACTCCACCTTGAAGCAAACTCACTGAAACTTCTTGTTAATGGAAAGAGCTAGCCCTTTCCTTGCCACAGCAGGGCGATAGGTTACCTGGAGCATTTTCGCTCACTTGCTGAAAGTTGATTAGAAGTTTTGATTGCCTATGCAATTGATTTATAACTATCTACTTGGCAGAAGCCACCTCGCAGATATTACTATAATGATATATAAAAAAAAACTCTGCTGTGATCATCCAGTGCTTTTTCTTTCGGCTTATCCCGATTAAGGGTCGCCACAGCAGATTGTCATTCTCCAACCTTCTCTTTCGTTTGCATCATCCACAGTCATCCTGCTACTTTCATGTCCTCATTCAACAAATCCATAAATCTTCGCTAGGGTCTGCCTCTACGTCTCTTTCCTGGTAATTACATCTGTAACACTTTCTTCCTTACATAGTCCTCTTGTTTCCATTGCACATGACCAAACCATCTCGGTCTAGACTCCCTCAGCTTAGCTATGATCAACCAGTGCATGATGTATTATCTGTTTAATCTATATTCTCGCTTCATTCCTGCCCGAAAAGCTAGTGTTTATTTCCATATAAGAGCACAATCGGTATGCGTCAGGAAGGACATCTGGAATTAAAAGTGATATCTAGCTATAGAAAGTCTAGTGGCTAACAAGCGGAAGTGAAAGAAGAGCGCTGCTACTAGCAACATTATTGAAGACTGATGGATATAAAAACCTTTTTACTTCAGATGTTTTGAAAAGTACCAAGTTGATGCATGGTTTGATTTGACGAAATTGTGAAGTGTGGCAAACGGATTTTTGCTATAAATCAACAAATGATAAATGCTGTAAAGGGACGAAAGAGTAGAATTGTTGAATTAAAGAATATAATTTTTTTAACCCCTGTGGTGCAGTTTTTAGAAGGGATTGCGCATAACACAGGAGGCAAACTCGATTTTGTTCAGTGCTTTGCATGTAATCTTATGTTTTGGCTAATTGTGCAATTTATATCGATTGGCTTGCTTGTTAATCAGTTGAACTTTATTTAAGGTTCAACATCTTTCTGCGTTCAATGGAAGAACTTCGTCCGAGGCGGCAAGAAACTTGCTTAACGAGACGCTCGGTCATTCAATGGCATTAAATTACAACTTGAGTGGCAAGGGCGCCTCCGGCAGAAAAAGTTTTCAGCAGCTGCAGTTGTACAAGATAATATTTGGTAAGTAAATTACTTTAGTACGTGTACTTGCTTTCGATTAAAACTTTTTTTATCAACAGCAACGTTACGCAAGCTGCATTCTCAAGTTACAGAAAAGGAATATAGAGCAGTGGTGGTCAATTGGCTCGATGGTGCCAAAGATCGAAATGGGGGATGAAAGAAGCGCTCTGAGCTGCACAAAACTGTAGAATGATCTGCTTAATTATCGTTTATTTTATGCTTGATTTTTTGTTTAAAAATAAAGCTAAAACTGCAAAACAGCATGATTGTTTTTTGACTGGTTACGGATAATCTCGCTGGCTAAAAACAAAATCGGCATATATGTTGCTCAGATCGTTCGAGGAGGACAAATCCAAAAGACATCTGCTTTGAGCTGTAGTGATGTAGTGCAGATCTGATATACATTTGGCTTAACTATTGTGATAGATCGGGTACGGATTAGCACGCCAGATCTGGCGCCATAGGCTTGCCTTTCGTGCCAGATCAGTTCCAGATGATGCCAGATCACTTTTTGATCTGATACAGATCGGGGTGGCTATCTGGGTAATAACTAATGTAGTGTTGTGCACGAAATGTGGAAACTGGGTTTGTGGAAGATGTGCAAAAGTAAAGAGAGTTACCGCTAGTTTAGCAATGCGTATTGTTTGCTCGAAATGTCGAGGAATAATGGAAGGAATGGTGAATTTGATCGAGAAGCTCTATGATGCAGTGCAGACAGCGAATGGATTTTGTTATTTTTAAAACAAGCTAAGTTTTTGCGATGATTGTGAAGTGGCAGTCACTGTAAGAGTAAGAATTGGTTGGGTACGATTTAAAGAATCATAAAATTTATTCAGAGAATGGGGATAGTTGCTTCTAGGAAACAGGTTTCTACTGAAGGTGAAAAGTAAAGTCTATCGTTGTTTTGTAAGATCAGTAACACTGTATTGAAGCGAGACATGGTGTTTGAAAGAACGACAAGGTGTTTGAAAGAACATGACAAAGCAATCTGAAGGAGAACGCAGTGAGCTATGGTGACTCTTTAGCCAATTAAATTTGCTGCAAGTAAAAAGAAACACCGAGCAGAAATAAATGTCGTCAAATTTCTTATCCATAGGCATAATAGCTTGAGAGACTTGGATGGAAATCGAACTAAAATTGCGGGATCAATCGCGGGAAAACGGCACTTTTAATCACTCGGCCATGCTGCCAACAAATGCCCGGTGCCTTAATTAAATATTGGATAATGCTTCGTTGTTATTCTGCAATTGCAGTCAAACTTCCAAAAAACTAAAGTTATTGGCTAGCTGCTTGTTTTGTGAATTTACACTCTGTTTATATGGTTATGGCTTATCATTAACGATGTTTTTTGTTTTGTTATATTTTTGTTTTATTTGCCATATTTATTCTCCATTCACGAGAAAGCGAATTGTATCGCTATACTTTGGACGGTAAGTCCGCACTCGCTTGGGAGTTGCCTTTTTCGAGGTTTATGGGCCACCTGTCTTCCACATAAAGGTGGGGCATCCCGTTAAGTGCCTTGCCCAAGGACACAACAAGCGAACTTGCCGGCTTGTTCTCCACAACCTCCCCTAAATGCCGAGCGCGAAGCAGGGAAGCTGTGAATACCATTTTTTAAAGTCTTTTGGTATGACTCGACAAGGGAAATGAACCCCAGGTCTACCGACTGCGAAGCGGATGCTTTACGAGATGCTTCAAAGGAAGCGAGCTCAGCAAGACATTGCATCGTATTATTAGTTTAAATTTTCTCCTTCAAACGGCTCTCATTATTTACATTCAAATTTTAGATTGAAGTCAAGGGAGTGGAAAGTGGGTAAGTTGTGGAGTGGGCGTTAGAGCGTCTGCTTCGCAGTTGGTAGCCGTGGGGTTATTTCCCTTGTTGAGTCATGCCAAAAGACTTTAAAATATCGTATCCACAGCTTACCTGCTTGGCACTCGGCATTTAAAGGAGGTTGTGGAGAACAAGCCGGCAAGTTTGCTTGTTGTGTCTATGGTCAAGGCACTTAACGGGATGCCCCCGCCTTTATGTGGAAGACAGGTGGCCCATAAACCTCGAAAAAGGCAACTCCCAAGCGAGTGCGGACGTCCCGTCCAAAATATAGCGATACTGTTAAATATTGTACGCGCGTTTTTATTGTGTCGCTGCGTGCGAGTTTTGAAGCCTTGGCCTCTTGCGTCGCTCTACCATTGACAGCAAGCGAGCTAATTTAATTTGGCATTTATCTCGCCTGTTAAAGCTTCAGGCTGCATCCAGACCGCCGCATTACACTTGCTTATTGGTTTTGTGTCAGTTGTCGTTATGAATTGCCAGCTAAAGGACGGCAGTTTTCACCGTTTGGCTGTTGGAAGACCGTGTTACTTGCCCTCGACAGAGTATTAGGAATTCGAGTTGTCTCTACTTTTGGGCCAAGTTCTTGGAAGCTTAATTAGTTAGATAAATATTGATTTGAAAATTATAGGCGAAGATATGGAAATTGTAAGCCTTGCACCTAATTGACAAAGCAGCATACGGGCGTAAGGGGCATTAACAATTTATTAAAATGAATATACCAGGAAACAATAATGAGTATACCACCCAATTAATTTAGACGAGACCATCCCTGGACGCGTTTCGTCCTTTTGGACTCATCAGCAGGGCCCGTCCCGTCACAAGCAAAAGTAACCCACTCATTAACGTTATCCTTAAAAAAAATCCAACTAAGCACAGGTAGAAGCACTGAGACTTCAACCGACGACATATTGCGTTGCTTATTTGTCAACCCGCCCTGTTAAGCAACGCAATATGTCGTCGGTTGAAGTCTCAGTGCTTCTACCTGTGCTTAGTTGGATTTTTTTTAAGGATAACGTTAATGAGTGGGTTACTTTTGCTTGCGACGGGACGGGCCCTGCTGATGAGTCCAAAAGGACGAAACGCGTCCAGGGATGGTCTCGTCTAAATTGGTTGGGTGGTATACTCATTATTGTTTCCTGGTATATTCATTTTAATAAATTGTTAATGCCCCTTACGCCCGTATGCTGCTTTGTCAATTAGGTGCAAGGCTTACAATAGGTAAATATTATTCTGTTGTAGGCAAGTCACCGCATTTTTTCGATTATTCATGCTTTGTTTCTTACATTAACAGAAACCGTTTTCGAGCACGTTGTGTGTCGCCAGTGTGGCTGTCGCGTTTATTTGGAATAAAGAAATTGCATAGACGCGTACGCTTGGCAGAACAGCGGCAAGAAAGGGATGCGACTTGAGACGCGTTGACTAAGAGCTTCAACCGGGCGTGTGACAGAATCAGCACTTGGCCCACGCTAAATTAAAAGATCTGTTACAAATACAATTCAATTTCCCGTAAATGGAGAATAAACAAAGCTTAAATCGACTGCAAGCCAACTAATAAATCAAAATTTCGGTGGTTTAAAGTGTGTCAGACAGAAGTGAGATCAATTTTAAAACACAAAGTGTCGGATAAAAAGAAGCAATCTTTACTGTCGCAATTTTCTATCAAGCAACTGAGCGAACTAAAAGGTGGAACTTATAGTATATTTACATTCAAAAGAGATGGAAAATTGTAGTGAAGCCAGTAAGCCTTTTTCGAAAAGTGACAGCAATCAGTTTTTCAAAATGCAGTCCAGACATCCGCATCATTGGTCAGAGTTCCCGATTCCAAAATGCAGTACAAAGGTCGGCAACTTCAACTATCAGAAATGAAACTGCAATATCAGCGGCTTCAAAATCAAAAGGAAGAACATATCAAGTTGGAAAAGAAAACTTCCTTAAATTAATAGCAACAACTTCATGGTCACCGCGCAATGTTCAATTAGTACGTGGGCTGTAAAAAAAACAACAAAATATCTGCTACTTTTGCAAATCAGCTCCAAACCAGGCAGCAAAAATTATGGCTTGGCTTGAAGGGTCTAATCACTGGAAACAAGGGTTAAAAAAAACAATGGCAGCCCAATTCAAAAGAAAGTATAAATGCTAAAACAATTGCTGAGCAAACGCCACAAACCTTTATGTGGAAGACAGGTGCCCCATAAACCTCGAAAAAGGCAACTCCCAAGCGAGTGCGGACTTACCGTCCAAAGTATAGCGATACAATTCGCTTTCTTGTGAATGGAGGATAAATATGGCAAATAAAACAAAACAAAAACAAAAACCTCATAAAAAACACAAAAAAATATTAATATATGTAAGAAAAGAAATATATTGGACTCAATTTGTTGAATTGTTTGCACCTAAATCGTCAAGGCTTGGGACTACGTGGTCACGAAGATGCTAACGCCAACGTCATTGAAAACCCTGATATTATCATCTAAAAACAACCAAGACTCGCAGCAGTGGTTACAACAAAAAAATTTTTGATGATCAGCTACGCCGCACAAAAAGAAAAGCTAGAAATGTTATCGCTGAAATTGCTTCACTAGTTGTTGCAGCTCTTGGTGACCGCTAACCAAATTTGATCAAAAAATTGATTTATAAGTTTCCTAGTTTGCAAATAACAAACCATCTTGTGTCTCTTTTTTTTAAGATGGTAGCTGTAATTAATTTTTCTAAAGTATATGCTATATAGCTATGAAGACCAGACGATAAGCAAGAACAAACTAGAGTTTTGCGCAGTGGAGAAAGCTTCACTGAAAGGAAACCATTTCCACATGGTATGCTACCCGCAATACAGCAAATATTACAAAGAATCATCAATTTCCGAAACTTTCAAACTACTGATTTTGCAAATAATGTCGCAACAAAACTTTGTGCCAAGTGGGTGTGGTGCAATGCATTCTTTCTACCACTTGACTAAGTCAGCAAAGGACGGTTGTTAGCATGTTTTGGTAAACTCGAGCGGTGATCTAAGCAAAAGTGTTCTGCTGAGTTCTTTTTACCGACAGAAACTAAATTTCTCTCTAATGTCAATGAATTGCTCGCTGTTATTCGCTGCCACAGTGATCAGCAAAAACGTTTAGAAAAGAAGCATAAATTGCGAATGACCGAGAAGGATTATGCATTCTATGAAGATCAAAGATAACCTCGTAAAGCAAAATGTTTGGATGTTGTTGTGTCCTTGACTTCTTCTAATGAAAACTTTATACGGCGGTCAGAAACCAAACTTGATGCGGCAACAGTTGCCGGTTCTTGAAATATGATAATCGAATCACATGTTGGCAATGCATCGAAGCTGAATCAACTGAAAGAATAGATATTTCACAGTTATCTGAAGCCTCCGAATTTTCATCACATTTATCTGCTAATGTTATATCACCAAATTTATCGGAACAGAATCGAAAAAATTGTTAAATTATGCCAGAATGTGTGAACGTTATCAACTATCAGATAGAGCACCAGCTGCAGTTGTCAACACCAGTACGGTGGACGCTAGATAGGTCGCTGATATCGACCAAAATTGAATTATTAATCGCAGTAAATTACGTCGGGCACAGGTCAGTTGTAGAAAAGAAATCAGGCAAGAAAAACAACAAACTTTCAGTATTCTACTGTAGAAGCTTGATAGCTTGATGGAAGCACAGACGCAACACAGGTGTTTGCTAAAGGCCCAGACTATACACATTACAGATGTCTTCAACTTGAAGAACACTATGTAGCGTGTCGGCCTCGCACTTCATCGAGCTGCTATGCCAAACATCTTTTTGTCCTGTTTTTATTTTTTGTTAGTTTGCTTTCGGCGGCTCAGCACCTTACTCCCGCCATTGTGTGAGATTCTAGTTTTTGCTATGTGAATTCGTGAATTATTATCGTACGTGTCTAAAATCACACACACATATTTCATTTTTTTGTTAGGGACAGATAATGTTTATTTTTTGCCTTCTCATGGTACCTTGTTGATCGGCTTGCCTTTCCCACCATCATATTGTTTTTCTATTGTTTTTATTCATGTGACGAGCGCAGTGTCCTGGTTTGTATAGACGTCTGCAGCGACCTAGTTTTTGGTGACGTGTGCTGCATTTTGTTGCCAACCATGCAGTCGGAGATTTTCGGTTGCCTTTTGCTGTTGATCGTCGTAGAGACGGACGTGATTCTGATTGTCTGACACTACTGAGTAATCGGAGTTTAACAACAATGCAATAAAAACATTGCTGTCGTGCTTCCTTCTTTGTGACTGCAATAGTTCCCGCAATTGGGGTTCAGTCAACATGCTCTTGCTCAAAGGAATTTATTTCTTACAACTATACTATATTCGGTAAACAGGGAAGTTTCTAACTCACTCATTTTTCTCATGAAAGTAGTAAAGGCAGAACGATGGCGAAAAATTTATTTAAATCCACCCATGAGGCAGAATTCGAAAATATACTGGCTGTGATTGGTACCGATGGTACTGGTTCTATGACTGGAAAATACAATGAGTGCCTTCGAGGTTTGGAAGAGCTACTGAATAAACCTCTTCAATCAAGGGCGTAGCCAGAAAAAAATTGAGAGGGGGGCCAAATTTTGCAACTTTTAATGTGAAGTCATTTACTTATAATGGCATTTTGCCTTTCGTGAACTACGCTCGTCACTACTATAAAAATTCCTGTACAAAACTGAGAAAGTGCGAATGCAATTTCACCGATCTAATGTAGTTTCATCAAAAACGGGTTTAATAGTTCAACTTTAATTGTGACGTATAACGCACTATTTCGGGAATTTCAAGGAAACCACACCCACTGGTAGGTTGAGCGTTCTGATAAAAGAAGCAACGTCTTTGTAGTAGTCCACATCGCAATAAAACAAGAAAGCGCTCAGCGAGACGCTTATTTCTTGCAATTACCATAACTTGGATTATCAATTCATCACTCGACTGCGACATAGAAGAAAAACTTCGGCGATATTTAGTGGGTAAAACCTACACATCTTGTTTGATAACATTTGAAAGTTTAAAAACTTAAAAAGTCACGCCCGACCCACCCCCTTGCTAAAAGTCAACAATAAACTCTAATGTACCTGCAGAGGCGCCAAAAAATTTATGTCTTTATTTTTTTGAGACTGTTTTGTAATTTGACTTAAAATTCAGGGAGGGGCCATGGCCCCTTTGGCCCCCTCTGGCTACGCCTATGTCTTCAATGAGTCTTGATGGTCTGGGCCACTTGTTAAACCAATAAGTCTTGATGGTTTAATAAGTGGCCCAGATACATTTTCAGTGCTCATTGAAAAGAAAGTATATGGACCTGTATCTAATTTTCCAGTCACTAACTTTAAACAACTATCAGTGCCACTTTCGTCCTTTACACTTCCACCCCACGTTGTAAATGCCTTGAGTACAGACCAGTTATAGGCTTACGAAATCCGTTGGGGTGTAATACATGGAAAGGTTAATGATGATGTGATGTATATGGAAGTTGGTTCAATTATACATTCGCGATGGCCGATTTGGGGAGCGGAATATTTACGTTATTTGTGTCTCTAGGCGACCTATTTTTGAACCTGGACATACTGGTTTTGCTCTTGCCTACTGTTATTTTCCGACTTGATTTGAAACCAAACTAAATAATCAGATAACACGTGAATCCAAAAACTTTTTCAATTTGATTCAGAGAATTATTAACTTTTCTGACAAAAACATTTGACCAATTGCTTCAGATGTGGTTCAACGTAACAGTTTTTTGCTCACCCAGAAAATAGTTTGATTGCTCTTTTGAAGGAAATGATGCAGACACACGAAATATGGGTGTTACGTAAGTGCTTGCACTTCGCAAACAAATCGATGAAGAGAATCTACAAAATCTAAATTCTTTAGTACATTTTGTCTATTCTTTCTTAATTGCATAGATCTTTGGCATTACCCATCAAAATATTCAAAAAGGTTCATTTAAAAATGAAGTTTACCCATTTTAGAATGTAGCCAACTCCAAGGAAAATACTTTGTGATACCCCAAGAAAGAAAGAAGACTACCAAAGATAGTCCTGTTTCAATCTTTTGCAACAAAATATTACTGTCGAAGTACATACAATCTAAATGTTGAAGCCATTTTATTTGCAATTGGGTGAGGCTGGTGCAGCCAGCTGATTTGATATTCGAAAATCTTGTTGGTGGTACAGAATTTTAATATAGCTTTGAAAAAAGCTGTTAGAGCCATAAGCTTTTCGTGACGCTCTCATCAGTGGCGGTATCGCGTCAAAAGAGAAGATCTAGTGTGAATAAGTGTTTTATGTGAATAATTTGGACGTTAGGCAATCAAGACAAGCCAATGATAGCGCTAGTATTGTAAAGCGCGCCAAAAAAAGATTTCGCAATTGCGAAAGTTAGAGAAAGCACAGCAGGAGGCCAAATGCCACGATTTATTGATATTCTTAGCCTCGACATTATTAATTGTGGCCTTGCTATTGTAATAACTTAAAAGTGAGTGCTTCATTTCGGGTTGGTTCGCTCTTTGCACGGCTGTGTTTATGCCAGGATCAAGCCACATGCACGTATCCAGAGGCGGTTAGCTCATGCAAATACGCCTTCAATAATGAAAGTGACGTCAGTAGCGGTCCTCACATTTAATGGCTTAATCCTGAAAATACAGGGTGTTCCAAAAGTCCTGGGCACATTTCAAGTCCTCATTTCTGCTGATCTATGAATGGTAGTTGAATGAAACTGTTGTCATTTTAATGCTAAACTCATTGAGTTTTTTTGTCATGCTGATAATTTTTTATATCATTTCATGTAGCTTAAATAACTAAGATAACCTAGATCCACCAATGGCTTTCACTCAACCAGAAAAAGCGTTTTGTGTCCTTAAATTTTCAAAAACTGATTCAGTGACACTTGATGATCGCGTTCTCTTGCCCTGATATCCTAGGTCCCCAGATGTCACACCTTGCGACTTCTTTTTGTGAAAGCACTGGTCTATGCGCCTCCCCTTTCCAAAAGATGTAGCTGAACTCAAGGCCGAATAACGGAAGTTGTTGCAACTTGCAACCATAGACAACACAATGCTGGAACGCATTTTAGCAGGAATTTGACTATCGGTTTGGTGTGTAGCGTGTGACTAACGGTGTTCACATTGAACATTCTATAAAAAACTTGAAACTGCAAGCTTTTAGAATATATCAGATGCATTGTTATTTCCTTAACAGTTTTTGACATATTCAACGTCAAAATGCGCCCAAGACTTTTGGAACACCCTGTACATATCAATTACCTTGGCGTCCTCTCACAACTTTGATATGCTTTCAAACACCTGCTGAATTTAACGGATAAAAGTCTGTTTAGTTTAAGAACGCCTATGGTGAAAACGGGGTGAATACGACGTTTCCAGGGACTCGATAAGCTCGGAACACATTTAGCGGCTATGCACACCGGTACAGAATGTTGTTTTTAATTTCTTGAAACGCATATTTAATCGATTTAATACGGTATGCATTTCAAGAAACGTTAATTTTTGCTAAAAGTAATTCTGTAACATCTTATGCTATATTAACCTTTCTGGACCTAAAATGGGGTCAAAAATGACCCCAGAGCACGAAATTTCGCAATAATTCCTAAACTACAGGTTAAATTTATACAAAATTATCATTTCCTTCCTGAAATGATGTGTAAAACATTGACAAGAAGTACCAATAGGATACCTGTTTTATTTTACTACTTACGACGTTTTTAAGTGTTTGGGGTTATTTATGACCCCATTTCAAGAGCATGTGTTGATGTGAAATATTGTCCAAAAAATTATTTATCACTGAGATTTTTAATTTTTTCAGATAATAACACCCCAGTTATGTCTCGTAAATCTCATTGTGATAGACAAATAAGCGAAGTTTTAGATAGTTTAGCCGATTTGGAGGTTGATAGTGAAGAAGAACTTATTTGTAATGAAGATTCAGAAGAAGAAGACAATATCTTGCTTATTAAAGATGATTCTTCCTCTACTAGTTATGAAGAAGACTCAGACGAATATGATGAAGAAGATTATATAACCTCAAGAGATGGGACACAATGGAGGAAAACTTCCCCCTCCGCTCAACGAAGAACTTTGATACGGAATACTTGACGAGTGGCACCTGGACTTACAGCCATCAGTAAAAACATAGACACGCCAATAAGCGCGTTTCAGCTACTTTTTGATGATAATATCTTCAATGTGATAATAGATTGATCTGAAAAGAAGGCAGCACAACTTGGTCATCTTGAATGGAAATTGAAGAGAGAATCAATGAATGCTTCTATTGGAATCCTAATCTTGTTCGGCGCAACAAGATGAAGAAAGGAATTAATCAAATGTGTTTGGAGTGATGACGGTGCATTTTGCCGACCAATTTTTAAGGCCACAATGAGACGCAATGCTTTCCAAAACATATTGCGTTTCATTAGAACAGATAATCATGAAACCCGTCTGGAGCGCAGAGCTTCCGATAAATTAGCTCCAATAAGAGATGTTTGGGAAATTTTCACGAAAAATTGTCAAAAGTGTCTGGTGCCTGAATCGCAAATGTGTGTTGATAAACAGTTGGTTTGAGGAAGATGCCCCTTCCGAGTGTATATGAAAAGTAAACCAGATTGTTATGGTATCAAGATTTGGGCTAATTGCGAAAATCCTTCAGAATATGTTTGAAATTCACAAGTGTATACGGGCTAAACTTGTGGATGTTTCCGTGAGTAAAAACAATATTTACATTTTCTGTAGTTGGTTTTTATAACGCTTACAAGCCAAACATGGATGGTTATCCCGCTGAATAGTGTAGTGCTTTATCTTCACCAAAATTTGAGCAGGGTGTACGCGTGCAAACAAAAAGCAATCGTATTTGTTTGTTTATACTGTATGTATATTCCACGTTTGAACGTTTAATAATTACCAAAGCACATGTAACTAACGGTATAATCCACAAAATATTTCAGCAAGTCTATTAGAATTATTGTTCAAGCTATTCAAATGATGACCAAAGTCTTACGGTCACGCAGACAAGTAGATGTTATTGGTTAGTTTGGGTCCGCATAGCACCAGTTATCCGCGTTGCCAAGTGGGTTGTGTAATCTATCAATCAGCTTGTGGGTAGTCAGTTTCAAACGCTTTACGCTGCTAAGTTTTCGCAATTTTCGATATCCCTGTTTTCAATTAGGATAAAGCGTTGATTGGTAAATCCTTTAGAATGCAAATAATTGTTTTTATAAATCGCTAGAACGCACGCAAATGCTTATTTCTTTCTGGCATTGCATGGAAAATCGAGAAGATGCCATGTGGTATGCGAATTTTTAATTCAATCAACACTTTTCACATATCACCACAAACTACAAGCCTCGGTGTTCTAAAGCAAAGGTAGTCTATAAGCTGCGGTTTTTTGTATTTCGAAATTCGCGTATTGCCGTCATGTTTTGAAATCGGCGAAAAATAAATGAAACACGTCGTGTTGCATTTTTCTAAAAAATTTCGATGTACATTTTTTAATACTTGGATATCGAAGTTCACATATTTGAAAAATTCGAATTGTTTGATATTCGAAGAAATAAAAGTGAATGTTAGATCATGCACAATTACACTTTGCTAAATAAGCGTCCATGGCAACACAATCAAGAATAACTTTTCTTCACAATATCCAACGAAGATGTTGGCCAAAGCCGGACCAAGTGGTGATCCCATAGCTACTCCGTCTGTTTGCTTGTACATGGTGTTATTGAAGCTGAACTCAACTGAGGATGTAGCGTTCTTCATCAATTCAACAAACACGTCTTTTTGGAATGACTGGTTGGGAATCAAACTGAGCATAGGTGGCTTCCAAATAGATTTTGATGATTTCATCAAGGAACAAGCAAACAGACGGAATAGCTATGGGATCACCACTTGGTCCGGCTTTGGCTAACATCTTTGTAATCAAGAATCACATTTAGCAGTTTAGTTTAGCTTCTGTTAATTAAACTAAGCAAGATTATGTTTATTGTGAAGACATTGGATCACTAACTTGAAAAGATCTCAAGGGAGAACACAGTACTAAATGTTTCGTGACTAATTGACCTAATCTCGAGCTCGCAGTGCATTTAGCAATTCGCGGAAGATGCTTTAGTTTGATGAACGCCGTCAATACGGATTAGATAAGCAAGTTGGGCGAAGATGCGTTGCATTCGCCGACTATGATTCTATACCTACAATTCCTCTTTGGGTTCTGACTGGACCACGTTCGCTTAAAACTAAGTTTGTGTCCAAAAAATTGTCACGTAGTGCGACACTCAAAGTGCTCAGTTGTACATATTGCTTCTAACAAGTAAATACTTGATACAAGCTCATTTGCTTTTTCAGATAAGTCAAGTTCGCTGCGAACATAGTTTTCAATGATGCTGGTCCGACAGCGCACAAAGTTACTTTCGATCCATGGATCGCTGGCACTGCTCCGTCGACGATTCGCTTTAATAATTTACTGCCTTTTTAACTGACTACGGGATAGCGTAATCACGGGTGAAGAATTCAGTTATATATCTATTGAAAACAATGAAGTGTATAGCTCCACGATTCAACAGAGCAATTCACAATTAACAGCGAATGCAGTCCGATCACTAGGAGCCGCAATTCTGTTCTAGAAAGTTCCGGCAAGATCGCAGGCATTGTTGGTAAACGACGTCGAAATCGCTATCATCGTTGGTCTGTGAAATCATAATGTTGTGTCAACAGAGAAGCAAAGCAGCAAATACAACCGATGGAGGCTACAGTAGCAACGCAGTGAGAGAATGCGAGCTTGGTTCAGGAAGCAGCATACCAGGGATGAGCCGTGTTTGTTTTAGACCCGCCTCACGGACACAAGATACTTCACAACTTGTATTGAATGCAACATGTAACAAATTTAATTTCTTTCGAGCTTTCCACTAAAATCGTGTTTCGTGACTGAAATAATAGTTAGACGTGAAATCTTTCTCTTCAAACAATTCATGTCTAAGTCGATGAATTAAAGATCAATGCTGATTATTGCAACGCTCCGACATAACGTATTTCAAACGAAAGACATATGCTTTAAGTCGTCACAACTCACGTAATAAGGATCTTCAATAATTCCCCCATACGATTTGTCGGAATCGAACGTTCCAAGCATCAGAAGACGAGCTTTGTATTTCCTCTTTGGAGCCATTCGTTCCAGATCTCTGAACATAAACATTTTAGATTAAACGCTAAATAGCGCTTACGGCACAATTCGCAAACATGTTTTGAGATTAAAGTGTTTTTTTAGTCGATCCATACATCAAAAGAACCGGGCTTTGAGCCCAACTTTTTTTGCCGAGTCATCAAAACTCTCAGCTAGTAGACAACAACAGTTGCTTTGTAATATAGTTATTTGCAACTAATGCAAGTATAAAGACTTGTTTAGACCAAAGTAATTTGGTTCAGTAAATTAAACGTAACAAAAGTTGGAATTAACAGGCTGCATACTAATGAAGAGGCGGATAATTTTAAGCGATTACGCTTTGTCTTATGTTGCTCCTTTTTGCATGACCAAGATTGGCGTTTGGTAAACTGCTTTAATACCATATTACACAACCTAATAGCAAAATTGAGTGGTCAAGTTTCAAACCAATCTACTTTATTTTTATTGAATTAGACTGATTTCATTGTGACGCTATTAACTCTTCTTTATGAAATCAAAATTAATTTTTTTTGCAGTATTTTTAATATATACTGGTAGTTATTAAATTTGTCATCAGGCTCTCATCGAATCTTAATCATTGGAAGGTCGTAAAAGCAACAATATGCCACCTAGGCTTAGAGCAGGCATTAAACCATGTTTGGCAAACTTAGCTTCGTGGATCTCTACCTCCTCATTGACATTTATATGTGCAGTGGAAAAAGTGAATTTGATGAAAAGCAAAGATAAAAGCTGTAAAAAGTTTTGTTCATGGCCAAGTCTAAGTTCTTCTCAAAAAAGACTTGCTTTTTAACAAGTACCAAACTGGTGAGTAATCTACATAGTCTGTTGACAATACTTAGAGTAACTGACTATTGATCAAACCTGTTTTTGTGATCACTTTTTAATCCAATAGTTTTTGGAGTTTACGGCTGAGACTTGTTATTTCTCATTTCGGAGCTAAATACACATTGCTTGATTTCGTCATTTAAGGTTACTGAGCACCAAGCAGAACAAGTATGAATACTCATCAGATACGTAGCCAGCTGAGTTTCGTAGATTGGGGGCGACATTATACTTGGCCAAGCGTGGCCTTGGGGTTTAACCATATTTCACACGCGGTCAACTAGCTGGGTCACCAGGTGTGTCCCAGGAGAGACTAAAGTCTAGACGCCCATTTGTGGCAGCTGCGCGGAAACTATGAAATGACCTATCTGAACTACGCATCCGCGGGGCTCAGTGGACGAATAGAGCATGGAGTGCTTCCAATTATAGATGAAGCACGGAGTACTCCAAAGAACATCCATACTCCGTGGTTTCGTTCCAAGGACCAGTACTAGGCCACTTGAAATGGGTTTGCCCAGAACATGGTGGATTAAGTTCAGCCGCCTGCAAGCTGGGCGTTTTCATTCGTCCACGTACAAATGGGGTCTCACTCCTTCGCCGAATTGCAAGTGTGGCGCCACCGAACAAATTGCAGACCGCGATGCTATTTGGGTTTAATTTAGTATTTTATTTGCAAGGCAAAAGCCATTGTTAGAAGCAAATGCATTTTGCCTGTGTAAACTAAACGTATTTTTTGATAGCACGTAATAGATCAGTGGTTCTCAACCATTACTTGTCACTACCGACTTTCAGTTTCGATTAAATCTTCCTATTCCACAACCACATTTGAATTTACAGTATTTTTACTAACTCAGCCGTTAATTCAACCTGTGCATAAAAGAAATGTCGCGCTGCAATTACTTTCTATAAAAATAAGTTATCTAATCAAAGGGGGTGAGAAAAATTTCTTCAATTCAAATTGACCTTTGAAAAAAATCAAGAAGTCGCTTCAACTTATTGTCTGAAATTGAGGCATTAAAAATGAAAGCTTACAATGGCCTTGCAATCTCAAAACGACGCACCAGCATGTCATGACGCTCCAATGGGTCCTCTGCCTCAAGATGATTGGCAATTTCCCTCTGATTAAGCCCCCTTGCAATAGATGGACATTGGATCGTGCGTGTAGTGGTAGAAATACATTAAATCAGCACGTCTAAGCCTGCGAAACGCGGGAAAAATGACGTAAAACCGACTTTCTTTCATTCTTCTTTTTTTAACACGTTTAAGAGCAGCAGTTTCCAACTTGTTAAGCGCATTGGATGTTTTGAAGACTTTACTTAAGCTGTTGAATATTGATTTTGTAAAAAAGTTTTTCCCCTAGTTAGCGTTTACTGACAAGGCCACCACTACTGCAACTCTTTCTTATATGCAGTGGATTTTACTAAAAGCTTTTGTGAACCCCTGTGGTCCGAGCACTTCCGGTTGTTTACCACTGCATTAGAGCCACGGTTGCTGACTTACGTATTCCATTCGACAAAGTAAACCTAAATCGAAAATAGTTTTGCGAGTGCGGTAAAAAATGACATTAATCTTTGCCGTTATTTGTTGTATGTAGTTTTTGTCAAAAAAGTTGTATAAGCAGCACTATTTGGAAAGAAAGCAACTGGGAAGAGATCCCTTGCATTGACAAGCATTTTAAAAGAATTAAATGACACAAATAAGTTCAATTAGTGCTGCTGCTGCGGTCTTGTAGCATGATGTTGTTAATTAAAAGTAAAATTTGCGAAGTCCTACGCTGTTCTAAAGTGCAATAGCAAAACTCCTATCACGTCAGAGGCCAGGTTATTCTGTAGTTGCATGTAGTCTCAAAAAGGCTTTCATTTACAGACTGCTTTTTGCTAATTGTTTTTTTCTGCTTGTTTATGGCCTTAACACAGCAGTTAACGTTGATCAATGGCAATTTTCGTGTCTATGTAATCCAACAATCATGACATTTTTGTGACATACCAAATCACTTATTTGTTAACTATAGTAGACTTTTAAGAAGCAATATTGTTTTTTCAATGTAAATATTGTTTAAAGCAATACTGTAAATTTAAGTTAACAGCTAACAAGAAATGATGCCATCATGATTCTCTGACTTTCTAATACGAATGCATTCACCAGCAGCTTAATCTGATACTTGATATTTAATAATACATCTATGGCGGAGTAGACAGACAGGTTCGCACAATACCAGAGAGAAAAATCTTTATTTTTCACTTTTTTACGGACTGATCTTCTTCACCCATTATATCAAAAAGAAAACAATGTCTTTTGCGTTGTATATATTATGCAGCTACTATACTATGCTGAATGAAGCGCTGGTCGAAGTGGGCATGTGCCAAGGTACCTACCTCTCCATGAGAAATCAAAATCCTGGCGATCATAAATGACTTGACACTTTGCTTCATGCTGTTTAAATCAAAGCTGTACTAAAAATTTAGTTTTTGCGAGGATGGGATAGATTGAATCATAAATATTCTCCAAATTAGAAGAGATCATCACGTGCGAGAAAGCAAGCTCGAAATAACTTGATTTGCAAAAGTTTCAGAGAAAAATTTCTCCTCCTTCGCCCCCTTAAATAGTTTTTGTGCGGAATGTCATTGAGGTGGGCCTACAGATGGAATCAACACCGATTTCAATGAAAAGAGTAAAGATGTTAAGTTCTCAATGGCAAGATTTATCTTGGTTTTAAGCATAGACCCTGTAGTCACAACAATCTTTGTCACGGATAAATTTATTGTCCCAATGGTCTGAATTAGAAATTCGTAATTCAATCATGATTACAATTTATCCTTTTTTCTTTAAATCGTTGTTTGTATTTCATGTACTTGATGATGCTAAATTTATTAATACAACGCTTAACAAAGTTTTGAGCGTATAAAATTATACAGTATTTGATCGTTAAATGGACCAATGCGAAAAATATTTCAAAATGCGACATGTTATGAATAGAATCTGCACATCGAATTACCAGCGCATACCAATAGATGTACAGATGATCAACAAAAAAGGCTCTCTCTCTCGTTACGGAGAAATTAGAAAAGAAAGGCAATTCACTACTTTAGCGTTTGTCATCTGAGTAAGCCATCGGAGTAAAAGTAGACAGCGAAGCTAAAGCCCCTCCAAGAATACTGTCACCCTTACCCTTCAGAAATTTTAAAAATAAGCAAAGTACTTACTTTCGAAAAATTGATCTCCGAAAAAGAGATTTACCTTTGTTTGTTTGGAGCCGAAAATAGCAAAAAATCACTCAAATCAAGAGGTCCATTAACTTTATTTTGAGACAAACATGTTTTCAATAACCCCAAGCAAATTTTCAAAAATGGTTAAAGCACGTAAAAAAGGTACTCATCTTTGAAGTCAAGAGTAAAAAAAGTCATTCAGAACAACTTGATCTCCAAGAAAGAGGTCTTCAGTATAGTTTTTAAAATGAGTAATATTAAAAAAGATAATAACGTTTGTTTGCAATTGGAAAGAGCGAAAACGTGACTTAGAAAAACTTGTCTCCAACAATAAAGTTTTTGATTTTGTTTCGAAACAAAAATGAATTTAGCCCTCAATCCTCCCCCTACGCAAAACAAAGTGCTACGCCGATCAAGCAAGCCTAATTTTGGGATTGTTGTAAGGTTGATCTTCGTCAGATTTTAAATTATGAAAATGTGGGCAAAGCAATTTGTTCCACCACGGAGCATAGCAAAGCCTTTTTTGTTTAGAACGCATAAAAGTTTTGGGGCAAAATTAAGTTTAAGACTTCTCTCAAAAATGCCGAAATAATTTTTGCAAAACGAGTCGAGGTGCTGCTATGTCAACAAATCTGATATCTGTTTGTAGGTATCGCCTGGACCCCATCTGAACGCTACTGCCAACCAAGGTTGTTGGAAAATGAGATTTAATTATGCTAAGTTGTAGGCCTACCTTTGTAAAAGCACTTCACTATAATTTTTTTCGGTTTCACAAATTTATTTATCAAGCAATTTAAACCGATTATTGAACTTAGAAACCTGAATACAGCATTAGATGGTTAAAGTTCTTGCCTGCCACTGCTGCTTTGACAAAAAAATGAAGTATTGTTTAACTTTAGCAGTAGCGTTGATAGAGGTACAGGGTGTTTCACAATTATTGAAACAAAGCGGCAGCTTCTAAAACCTTTACCAATGACCTTATTCTTTTTCTGTTTTCAGATTGTCATAGCGAAATAGTTAACATTTTTATACGTTAAACAAAAAATAGTCTAATTATGCCTTGGTCGATGGAGCAGAAGATCTTTTGTGTAAAGACATATTACGAAACGAAGTCTTTCAAGATTGTTCAAGCAAGGTTCAGAAGGAAGTTCAGCTTCAACCAATTTCCAAACAGGAGTCAGATTTTCAAGTTGGTCAAGAAGTTTGAAGCTCACGGCACTTGTGGAGATCGTAGGGTAGCGGGCTCATCGCCCTCAGGGCCTCCAATAACAATCCGCACCCCCGACAATGTCAGCAGGGTTCAAGAGTCAGTCGGTCGGAGTCCGAGCAAATCTCTCCGTCGAAGGAGCCAAGAACTTGGCATTTCTGTCTCTTCTGTAAGGCGCATGCTGGTTAAGGAGCTAAAACTTTATCCATACCGGATCCACGTAAAGCATGAACTAACCGGGAATGATAAGGAAAAAAGGGTAGCGATGTGCCAGTGGTTTTCGGAAACGATCGACAATAACGAGAAATTCTTGGATGATGTCTGGTTTTCAGATGAAGCCCACTTCCTCTTGAATGGTCACGTTAACTCTAAAAACTGGGTGTTTTGGGGAAGTGAGAACCCTCACAGAGTCGTTGGACGCCCTTTGCATTCAAAAAAATGCACAGCATGGGTTGCCATTTCCAAGCATGGTATCATCGGACCATTTTTCTTTGAAGATGATCACGGTATTGCAGTAACCGTGACAAAAGAGTGCTACGTTCCAGTGCTTGAGCAGTTCTGGGGAGAGCTCGATAAGCATGAGGACCTTGATGAGAAAGAACAGTGGTTCCAGCAAGATGGTGCCCCTCCTCACACTGCTAATGTTACCATGGCTTGGCTCCGTGAAAAGTTTGGGAAGCGTCTCATCAGCCGCAAAGCTGAAGTGGAATGGGCACCTCACTCACCTGACCTGAATCCTCCAGATTTGTTCTTGTGGGGGTTCCTCAAGGACAACATTTACCAGGATAACCCATTCACTATTGCAGCTTTGAAAGCAGCCATTACCGAGAAAATTCAGGCCATTACACAGGAGGAATGTGAGCGTGTTATCAACAACTTTGCACGCCGCATTCAAGAATGCCTTCGACAGAACGGTGGACATCTAGAGCATGTACTCTAAGAATCTTCTTGACATATTATTTCTGATTTGAAGATAAACAGTTTCAGATTATACAATGTTATCCTTTCATCTTTCAATAAATGTAATCATCATTGTGGTATCATTTAAAATCCTGAATTTGTGCCCAATCGCTTTGTTTCAATAATTGTGAAACACCCTGTAGTTTCGGTAGCTTAAAAGATTGTAAAAAAGGACGTCAAATGTATTAGGATGACCTGATCAACATTCATAATTGGTGAAGGCTTTCTACTAATAAGTTTTTTCAGTGTTTCCCAAACTTTTTGTTGTGCCGCGAAATTTGTTTAGCTTTTTAACTGTGCTAACATGAATCTAATCATATGAATCGCAAATAGCATTACAGATGACACCGAGAAAGAAAATGACATTTTTTTTCTGGAAATCACTACTTTTTCGAGCAACATAACCCAATCTCCTATGTTATCGACTTTCACTTCATCACAGCATTTATTCAATTTTAGCTGAAAACTTGTATAAATATTAAGCCGCGGCACACCTGCAAATCTTCCACGGCACACAGTTTGGGAAACTCTGAGTTATTTGGTAATGCCAGCAACGATCTGGATTTTTTTTTTACATAGAAGAGGTACTTCATGCGCAGTCATCCAGCACCGCTGCCACAAGCAATCCTTTTAACTTTCGAAATCGCTGCAAAGTAAACGCCAGATAACAGACAAATGAAAACAACCAGCTAAAATTTTACGCTTTCGTTACGATTTCACGCGGGAAAACTTACGCCTGATGAAAGCCAGTCTTTAACTGCGAAACAAACGCCACCTTTTACTCCACCTTTATGTGGCAGACAGGTGGCCTACCCGTACTTCACCGGGTTACAATTGTGAAGTTGCTCACCCAGCATGTCATAAAAGGCGACTCTTGGGTACCCACCAGTGGCAGTCCGCCTTGCTAGTGGTGGGGCTACTAATCACTTATGACTGGTTCGAAATGGGCTACCATCTTTCCCTTAGCCTAATTTCAATTAGGCTGACGGCATGAACCTGAATTACTGTTTGGACCGTACCTCCATCCCGAGGATGAAGAGGGGTCATCACAACAAATAAGCGCGAGATCGACTGAGCTGTATGTTTGCAAGTAGGTCAAAGTAAAGATGGCAAAATTGGTAAAAGTAAACAAACGATATCTAAGGCAATCTTAAATTTTTAATGTCATTTGCACTATCTTAATCTATTACTAATGCATACCCATAACTTTACATTACAACACAAACAAAAAATTAACAGCCTCGACCTAACATGGCAGCGTGTAGGCCGAAATAATTAACCATTGTCTTGGCTTAATATTGACAACCATTCATCCCTATGACTTTTAGCAATTTTTAACATTTAATTTATTGTTTTTGTTTCTTGCTTTTGTAAGTTGGCATAATTATCATGTGGACGCAAACTGTGGTTCTTTGGATGTGCCCACATTAAAAAAGCCCGGTTCTTTTTTGGTTATGTGGATAGGCTACTTATGAAGTTGTGTAAATAGTGTGACCCAGAGTGAAATAACTGCAAAAGAATACCTGAAAACAACTTGTTTAGATAATTATTGTGTCAGATTGCACAAAGCACAGCTTCATTAAGCAATTGCATGCTTCATCAGACATTATCCGGTCCTTCAGCAAGGCACTAAACATGATTTCTCTTGCTTGGTTGAAATGCACAATACTCTGGCAATGACGATGTCAATTTGACCTTTATTGAGATACCATGTAACAGTAAGAATTATGTTGAGTTGAAAATAAACAAATACATATTTCAGAGGTGATTTTAAGAAAAAAAATGTCAGCTTCATCATATTGAATAGATGACAATCATGAAGAGGCCTTATAATCGCAGGCCAGTGACATTGGCCACAAAGATCAAACCATTCCGCTTATCGCTACTTCTCTCACCTCATATTAGATTCATCCATTCCAAAAATATAATCAAAATTATCATAATCTCTTGCTGTGATCTGTCGTGCTCTATGCTGCGCCACATGGTGATATGTGCTATGCATTTTCATGCATCTCTGACCTCGACTGTCAGGTGCCGAACCAATTTCATATCGCGAAGTTGCTGCACTGTCAACTTCCCACTGAAAAATATAATTTAACTGGAATTTGCTCCCGCGTTCCTCTTCGACGTTAGACTGACACAAAATCTTTCATGCATAAAGATATTCAAAAGATTCTAATGCAAAGTTGATTCATTTTCTGCATTTAAGAAAATTTGTTTCAAAATAAAGCCTATTTGGAGGGCTTCAACAACACAGAACTTACATTTTTTAAAACTCCTTTTTCCTCTAAAAGTTGCTTCATACAAGCTTCAGCGATAGGAGACCGACAAATATTACCTGAAAATTCAGTTAATTATGCACAACACTAACACACGAAGGATTCAACAACTTTTAACTAGCACGTTTGGGTACACGCTTTTCACATTCCTAATAAACCGCTATTTAACCTTCATGACAATCGCTCATCATTAAATAAAACCAGTTGATTTCTTCGCGGCACATATAAATTACTGGTCGTTATTAAAGTTCTAACTTTTTATTTTCAAGCATTTGTGCATCAGTTCATCTTGATTGAACTGAGCTCAGTTTTGCTTGTTATATTTTTGCTCAATTCCTGGTCATTGGTTTATAAATGGATCTAATCTATAAGCTTACTATCTGCCCTCAAAACGTCAGCATCCTCTATATGCGATGTCCAGTTACCCAAACTGAGAACTGAAACACCTGCATGCCCAAACAGTAACATGCATTCAATCAGCACGTCTGAGCCTGCGAAATGCGAAAAAAATGACGTCAAATCGACTCAACTCGAAGCATTAGCGAACAAACTCTTCGTTGTTATTTTGCTTTTGTTTTGAGCTCCAGTTTTATGCGGTAAAAAAAGTGGCTGTGATGCCGTCAACGGCATTCTGCGTTTCGAGATTTATTTCCCATTGAACACTCCTGTTTGTTAGAATTGGTGACTCACAGTTTACACAATTACGTGCCCTCCTCTTGCCTATACAACTTAACTACTCAACACAGAAAAAGTAAAGATGTCCAATGATAGTAACCACCGGGAGCTTTCAGGCAACTACGCTCTAAGATTGTAGCCTAGCAGCTAAAAACTGACCAATTGTGGATTGGTTAGCCGGAGGCAAACACAGTTCCTAGTTTAAAATGTAGTATACACTACCAGCATCAGGTTTCAAATGTCTTTTCAACAAATACAACTTTTCTCACTCAATTTGACTACTATGAGTACTTCTATTTTTGCTTACAGAGCATAGGTCGCCAAACTGCAAGATATGGCTTAATTATTATTTCGGTCAGGTGTAACATCAATCTGCTTGTTTGTTGCTGCATCTGGCACTTTCGCGCAATTGTGAGAGTTTTAGCAATTGTTTTTTTGGCTACGTATACAAAGAAACAACTTATCCCATTTTTTCCGATTAAAACCCCGTTTACAACGATAATTAACAAATCTATTCTTTGGTTGTTCTATTAAGTGTTTATTGTTACGATTCGTTGAGTTCATTTACAAGTGCGTTAATATTTCACTAGCCGTCGCCCATAGGGCCCCCAACAGTAACGTCGAGGTTAAGAATATACCGGCGCGATGGTATAATGATTAGATCGCTTTGCAGTTGGTGGACCTGGGGTTCATTCCCTAAGTCGAGTCATACTAAAAGACTTTAAAAAATGGTATTCACAGCTTCCCCGCTTGGCGCTCAGCATAAAAAAAGGGATAGCATGGAGAACAAGCCGGTAAGCTTGCTTGTTGTGTCCTTGGGCAAGGCGCTTAACGGGACGCCTCCACCTTTATGTGGCAGACAGGTGGCCTGCCCGTACTTCACCGGGTTACAATTGTGAAGTTGCTCACCCAGCATGTCGTAAAAGGCGACTCTTGGGTACCCACCAATGGCAGTCCGCCTTGCTATTGGTGGGGCTACCAGTCACTCATGACTGGTTCGAAACGTGCCACCATCTTTCCCTTAGCCTAATATCAATTAGAAATTAATCAATGACGGCATGAACCTAAAATGCTGTTCGTGCCGTACCTCCATCCCGAGGAAGAGGAGGGGTAATCACAACAACAACAACAACAACAGGTTAAGAATATCGGTTTAGCCGGCTTTACCCAATGCGTTGTAAAAATAGCAATAAAAACTTGAAGTTTTATTGACACAGCCAATTATTATTTTCAAAATGGAAGACAAAATTTTCCTAGTAAAAATTTTTCGGTCGGTGCATACGTTCATACTCGAAATTGATCGCACCCTTAGTTTGAGGCAAATTAAGTGGGTTTTTGGGTTTGAATTGCAGATAGGTCACACTGAAACCTAGGGAATCAAACTGCCATTAATAAAATTAAATATTATAAAATATTTACCTTCATTTCAAAAATTGGAATGGAAATAAGCAATTTTGTTTTAAGATATGCATTACATTTCGAACAGCATCAGATCAGTAAAAAGTTGTGAATCGGGAAGATCGTTTCATACGTGATTTGTACAGAGGACAACTTTCCAATGCTTAACGTACGCATTCTGCTACTTGGATCTAGGTCTACGCGTTACCGCAATGACAGTTACTGAAAAGTTAATTCCAATTTTACAGGTAAGTCGAGTAGATAGGTCGCAACCCTATTTTTTGAAGAAAATTTTGTTACATGCGTAACGTATTTGTGTTGAATAGTTACAAATGAACATCTTCAATTGAGTTGCCACAGTGAGTTGCAGAAAAAAAGCTTACTCGCCAGCTGAAAGTGGTAAATGAAATCGATGTCAGACAGTTCGAACAAAAAGCAGGGGGCATTTGTTAAAAAAAATGTGCTTACAATGCTTTAAAATTTAAATCATGGCCAAAAAAATAATCTCTGATAAAACTCACATTCAATTGATTAGAATTCAGCTCAAATCATTACATGATTTGTTTTACCAAAAGCACCTGGTTACTACCTCCTGAAGACTTGAAATCGAGTTTCTACGATGAGTAGTTTTTGAGAAGATAGATAAAACGAAATGTGCAGTCAAACGTTGATTAGGATGTCTTACCTCTAAATTGGTAAAGATTTTCCAACTTGCTAAGTTAAGGACTGGCTTTTGTTTGAGCAAAAAAATATTTTTCTGCGTCACGAAAAGCAAATTTTCAAAAAAATTAATTTTTGTTGTCACAAAAACCTTTATAACACTCACCCCATAGCAATGAGCAATCGTGCCAAGTTTCATGTTTACCCGCCGAATAGTTTCGGAGAAGTTAAAGCAAACGAACGAACGCACAGACAGAACTCTGCTTTATATGTCATAGGGAGCTGCCTCAGTACAGATGTTATATCAGACAGCTGGGGTCTCGCTTTTCAGTGAAATGCGAGTGTGGCGCTAGTGAAGCACATTATTTTAACATGTCCCTCACATCGGGCACCTTATGGAATAATGGCTCTAACAGTTTCAGATGACGAAACAAGGTGCTGGCTCAACTCCCATTACTGCCAGCATCTGATCTGGGCAACACAGCAAGCTGGGGTGGTAAAAGGATAAACCCTCGACCCCAGCCTTTTCTTGTGTCTGACCTGGATCATGGATACCCTGCCATATGATGAAGACAGCTCTTAAAACTTTTTGATAGTTACAAGTAATCAATCTAATGCGCGTTTAATTTGTAAGCGCACTTGCGAGTGAGCTTAACGAATCGTCATGATGAAAAGATAAAACAAACAAAGGATAAGATTTATTATTATCGCTGTAAGCGGGGTTTAAAAGTAAACAAATTTAACGAAACAATTTTGGTGCATTCTTATTTTTATTTTATTCTTAGCATTGGAAGTCTAGCATTCTCAAATTCAGGCTTATTTCCATTACAGCTGATGCATACTCAGTGTTCTGTGTAAATAGCCTGTGGCAAGACCATAATGACAATGTTTGGCAGATCTCGCTCAAGAGCATTTGCTTTCAAAGACAAAGTTTTGTAAGATCATGCTGGGCTCTTAGCTCAGAGATGATTACCTTGACGACAAGCTGTTACTGAACTCTTTATAATTAAAATATAATATTGCATCCATGAGCAAAAACAAGCAACGTTGCCCTTCTTATTGAGTGTTCAGTGTTTTTGAATCAAACAAAACCGTCTCTGATATCTTGTGCTTTCTGGCTTAATGCGAAGTCTTGACAATCAAAAGTGGCCTACTATCAAAATAATTTGACTAACCCCTGGTACAGAAAATGCTACAATGCCAGCTAAAAGCCACTTTGGGTTTTTCTTTTGAGCAATAGCCAGTACATCAAAAATATCTTCTGGTATGTTGAATTTTGTAGCTTTTCCTCCCAAGCTAATAATGTGATTAGTAGAGTCAGAAACTGTAACCACTTGACCAATCAAAACTGCTTAACAAAATAACCTAATAGGTTAAAATGCTGTTCTTAGAGAAGTTCATAGAAACAAAACGGAGAAATTCTGCATACTTAATCCTAATCAAAAATTCTGATGCTTATTCAAAATATTATTAAATTGGCATTGACGTTTATTAGGCAATACTTGTTGTGTTTTAGTTTCTTCTAGCCACTTTTTAATGTAATTTATGCTTCAAAAAACAAGTTTAAAAGCAAGTTTTGAAACAAAAACAATCAATAGACTGATACGATTGAGTAATTTCACCTACAAGAGCTAATTACTAAAACACAACAGCAATGCAAGGGACATGCAACAGAGCAATATCGAATATGGTGGTTAAATAAAGATGAAGAACTCGAAAGTTGTCCACTAGTCTACTGATCTAGTAACAGGTTAATTTGCTTTCTTATGACAATAGGCTTAAATCCACATTAAATGGAAGCAAATCTTTAAATCAATGTACACGAAGGATTACTCCTCACTAAACACAATTGATTAAGTTGGAGCTCCTTTTACAGTACAATGATTGTGTGTTTAATCTTTCCACTGGCTAAGTTGTTGCGCACTTGACAAATGTACTGTATTAGTTGAAAGTACTTTCCCTTGCTTGCGGTAAAAATGTACTATGCCGGCAGTACTGCCAACTCAAATGCAGGTCTGAATAAAACGTTTTTTACAATTGTTCTCAGATGTGGTCAGTAATGCAGTAGTTTTACTCGTGCATTAATCAACAGAAGCGTCAACACAATTGTGCACTCCCCGACCCCTACGAGATGGGTCAAAATGCTTGTTGGCCCCTCTAAGAATCTCAGATATGCCAGGCTCTCCCCAAATCAAACATTTTTTCACATTGCTACCCTCTGGACGACCACAGCAGGGCTGCACACATTCTCCCTGAAACCATTTGTCTATTTCCTCTCGCTTTCCTGCCTCTTTCTTACTTATACTCTTGTTCTTCTACTACTTCTGATAAGCAGCAACGTTTATCCAATTCCTGATCCTATCTTCCTTTGCTTTGTGTGCGCAGGCAATGTGTGAGGAAGGGGCAAATAAGTGCAATGCTGTAAGTGCTCTAAATGAGTATATTTGAGCAGCATCTTCCTCCCTTTCTCCAAGTATCACTCCCTTTGCAGCTCCCACTGTTGAAACTGCTGCATATCGGCTTTTTCCTGGTGGTTGTCAGCCCACTAACACTGAGTCATTTTCTATGGGGCCCTCCAGCTTGTGTACCTTCACTGTGCCCCACAACCCACCTAATCAACCCTCTGCCAATGCAGTTCTTCCCCCGCATCCTTGCTTACAAGCCTTCTACCCTTCTGCCCTGACACCAACCTTTCCTATATTTTCCTCTCAACTCCACGTCTGGCTCTTCTTCCGTTCCACCTGCTTCCTCTTCCTTTCCTGATTTGCTTAGGGTCCTTCATTGGAAGGCAGAAGGCTTTCGTGTCAGATGTGCTGAACTTCTTCACTTTTTATCGCACTTTCCTGTCTATCTTATCTGTATCCAGGAGTCCAACCTCAACTACTCATTTTTCCAGATCCCAGGACACTCTGTCCTGCAATCAGATCACACTCAATTGTGATCTGGCTCTCTTTCACTTGTTGACTTCCATACTAATGGAAGTGTATTTTTGTCTGGCAGCACCAATTCTTTTCTAAACACTCAGTTGCCCCTTTCTCTTTGCTTGACCTCTACTCTACAGTATGTGGGGTCAACATCTCACTGTAAAACTCCTCCCCTCTCTCTTTCTTAATTAGCAACACTCCTCCTATTCACTCTTCTTTGGCAGATAGTAGAATCGATTCCTTTTCTCGCTCTGTACTTCCTTTCTGCAGAAATCTCTTCATTTTGGGAGATTTTGACTGCCATTAAGAGGTACTATAGACTTTAACTGGGAGGAAGTATTAGACTGAGTCACTTCCTCCAACCTCCTTACCCTCAATGACCTCAACACCCCAACTCTTCTTCACTGTTCATCTCCTGACATCTCCTTTGCTTCCTTCCCTCTTGGTCTTACTTGCTCTTGGGAGGTGCTACAGGACTTGGTATCTGATCACCTCCCAATTCTCCTTACCATTCCTCTTTCTCTTCTCTCCCGCTGCACCTTCCTTCCTTCCAGAAAGAGTCCAACTTCCTTCATCGGGATGACTTTGTAACTTACATCATTTCTCACTGTTCTTCTGCCATGGAACACTCCTTTCTTTATCTTTCCTCTGCTGTTGTGCTCTTTACCTATTTGCCGGTGAATGCAGCCAAATCTTCCATTTCTATCAGGTGCGTTTAATACCAACCTCAAGCCTGGTGGTATTACTAAGTGGAAGTCATGGTTAAGGAAAGACACAAAGCTTTTGCTTCCGCACGCAAAAGTGATGAAGAGTAACAGACCCTCACCTCAGCCTCTCAGCACACTTCTTCCATCATTGCCAAAGCTAACTTTGAGGCATGGCACCAGACATGCTCATCTCTCTCCTAAATCAGTCTATTCTATCATTTGCTTCATTGCTGGTTCTACATCTTCTTCCTCCTCTTACCCTAACTTTCCCAATTGCTCCTCTCCATAAGAAATGGGATCAATTAATGCCAATTACCTCAGATCTTACTTTTTTGATTTGATGACATTGATTTGGTGACATTGATTTAGCCTTGATTTGGTGACATTGAACTATTCCTATCATCATTACTTTCACCAACTTCACTGCTTGAGTTCAGCGTGAATGTGTCAACCAAGTCTTCCAACTCATCAACCTCTCTATCAGAATCAAATCTAGACTCACCAAAAGATGAACAGGCAAGTATTTGCTGAAGAATATTTTTTCCAATAAAAGTAGGTAACCTTCTATCAGACTATTTTTCAAATCAGTGAATTACTATAACACTAAAGAACAGAAGAAAGAACAATTGATTATTAGTGAAGGCTATCACTTATGTGATATATGCCAGTAGTAAAAAAACATTGGTGAAATTCAGGGCTTAATATGCTCTAAACTATTGTTTATTCAACTACCTGTGCCCAAACTAAAAATGCTTTTATCTGTCAAAAAAAGTGGGCTTTATGCCCAGAAAGGCTAGCAAGAACTAGCACAAAAGAATGAATGATAGCTTACAGCAAAAAGCACACATCTTATATTGCTATGAAAGACAAGCTAATACGAATGAAATGCAGTAAATTTTCTCAATAATGTTCAGCAGCTAACAAAATATTCAACCCATGCATCAATGACCTAAAAAAACAGTGATAAATTGGTGATTCATTCCATCTTTACTGCTCAATAAGCAAGCCTAGACAGTAATAAAACCTTAAGGTAATTCACCACATCAGCACTTGTTATATGCGAGCATAAACGTTTTCTGACACCAGGTCAAAAAAATTTGCAGCTATAGTTGCTCTCCATCGTTATGCCACAGAAATGCTGCTTGGCTATAGCCACCCCCCAGTGGGAAGTGGTTAATAACATTCCAGTTTAAACAGACCTCACATCTTTAGCATTTTTTAAATTAAAAGTTATAACTGCTACAGCAGCATTACTTCCTACCCAATTTACTCAAGTAAAAATAGAAATAGTCAAAAAATGAAAATACTTAGGTAAGTAGCCTTCAAGTAGAACCACTTTGTTACTGACCACCTCTGCATATGGGTCCAACTAAATAGCAAATGTCTGCAATGTCCACAATAATCTCAACTAATCCTAACTCAAGCCTTGTATAAGGCAGATATTGCAGGACCTGTACCACCAAAAACCACCATGGCATACTGTATAGTATAATCAACAAAAAGTTAATGAGACAAAACACCTTGCACAACTTGTACTGGAATGCACCTACAAACGTATTTATCATAGCTAAGCAGACACGTGCAGACTTATTAAATTAGTATGTTCTCAAGGTATGATACCAGAAGCATTTGATAAAGGCCTACATCAGTATTAGTCAGTTGAGCAATTTTGTATATTTACTTACCTAAACACACAAAAAGTGCTGAACCTTTGCTCATATTTGTTTTCAATGGAGACTAAAAGAAGAATTGTAAGTATGTTATCAACAATTTACCAGTACCAGACCCAACAAGTTTTCACTACCCTTACCTTAGCTGCTTACATGTTAAAGTACTGAGTATTCAAATTTCTGTAAATGAACAACACCAAATTGGCATCCAAAAGTATATTTTGCAAGCCAAAAATGTACCCAACAATATCATAATATACCTATTAGATTTCCCGACGTAAAATGTCTTTTATGCAGTAGCTATTTTGCTGTGAATGGCATCTTACCCTTGGAAGCAATTTTGCGTTCAAACATTTGTAATTGGTCAATTTTAATGACATATAAAAAGTGACTGTTGGTCATTTCAGAATGGTCAACTTCTGATAACAAAAATTGTCCCCCAATGTACACACCACACACATTAACATGCTGGCTCCTCCAGTGTACACTGCCTTTGTCAAAGTACCATGCCAGCAAAGATTTGAATTTGCAACAATTGCATTAGAAAGGAAGGTATAGTATCCACTACACCACAGCATCAGTACCAAAAATTGTGGGAAATAAGCATATTTAAAAGGCAGTGGCTATTTCGCCATTGATGGCAATTTGCCCTTGGAGACTATTTTGCCGTAATCATTCACGTGTGTTTATATAGCTGTATTTGCTACAATTACATCAGTGACTCTGTGGTGTAGTGGATAGTGCGATAGTCTTGAGATACCATGGTTGTGGGTTAAAATCTCAGCTGGCAGGGCATTAAAAGGCAGTGTACACCGGAGGGGCAGGCCTGGTATGTAAATGTACGGGGCAGTGTACACTGGAAGGGAGTGTGCAGGGTGGGGAATAGAGACCTGGGGGTGCAAAATTTTTTTAATTGGTTTTTAAAATTGACCAATCAGAAACGACCAAAAGTCACATGTTTAGTACGTCATTAAGATTGACCAATCACAAATAACTCAAGGCAAAATAGTCTCTGAGGGTAAATTGCCATTGACGGCAAAATAGCCACTGCCTGTTTAAAAACACATGAATAGTAATGGCCAAATAGCCTCTACGGATAAAACGCAATCAATGGCAAAACAGCCACTTCCTTTTTTGTATATAGCCTAGGCCTAAGTGATTTAGCACACACAAAAAAGAAATGATGAATACCAATAAATCATCAATAATGCTTGTCAAAAAATTGCTTAACAATTGCATTATCTGAGAAGTAATTCCAGAATAATACAAATCATTGACAAATATTGGTTGAGACCAATGAAAGATGTAGCACTTCATATTCCTTCTTCCCCAGTTCCCTCCATGGTTAAAAACACAACCAAGGAACAAAAGGCAACGTTTACACCCTACAAAAATTTTAGGCAGTGGCTCTTTTGCTGTCAACGGCATTTTACCCTTGGAGACTATTTTGCCATAATCATTTACATGTGTTTATATTGCCATATTTGATGCATTTCAGCCAGTGATACTGTGGTGTAGTGGATAGTGTGCTGGTCTTGAGATACCATGGTTGCAGGTTCAAATCTCAGCATTAAAAGAAAGGTAGTGTACACCGGAGGGGCAGGCCTGCTATGTAAATGCATGAGGCAGTGTACACTGGAAGGGAGTATACAGGATGGGAGAGTAAACACTGGGGGTGCAAAATTTTTTGGCAGTGGCTATTTTGCCGTCGACGGCAATTTACTCTCAGAGACTATTTTGCCGTGAGTTATTTGTGATTGGTCAATCTTAATGACGTACTAAACATGTGACTTTTGGTCGTCTCTGATTGGTCAATTTTAAAAACCCAAAAAAGAAATTTTGCACCCCCAGGTCTCTATCCCCCACCCTGCACACTCCCTTGCAGTGTACACTGCCCCGTACATTTACATACTGGGCCTGCCCCTCCAGTGTACACTGCCTTTCTTTTTAAACCCTTGCCAGCTGAGATTGGAACCCGATACCTTGGTATCTCAAGACCAGCGCTCTATCCACTACACCACAGAGTCACTGGTACGATAATAGCAAATTTGGCTATATAAACACACGTAAATGATCATGGCAAAATAGATTCCAAGGGCAAATTGCCGTCGACGGCGAAATAGCCACTGCCTTTTATTAAACCCAGAGGGAGTATTCTCATTAAAAAACTAGGTTACATTGAGGTAATTCGGAACAAATTACTACTTTTCAACTTTACTCTACCCTACCAATTCAGTACTTCAGTGTTACCCTACCAATTCAGTACTAGCAACTTTGATCTCACCAATTTTCTGGTTTTTTAACATTTGCCATATTTATTTATTTACCATTTAGCAACACCAAACGTTTCAGTCATTTTTGGAACCGAAATTACGGATTCTTTGATTGAGCGGACACGCTGTCACAAGTTACCCCATAAATAGTGCAATTTGAAACAAACATAAAAAAGATTAAACATGTTAAGGAAGTTTTGAGAAAAATTTTATAATAGTTGAAGATATTGGTTTGACAACCCTGAGGCTTGATTTGCAAATTGATTCAATCCAAATCCAATTATAATCTATTGGTAATGCCTAATTTACAGCCACTTTTATTGGTTATATTTCATTCGCTGTAAAAGCGTCTTTAGGTATACTTTGCATCTACATGAGTCAAGTAATTACGTCGCACTAATGCGTGTGCGGTCATACAAAATTAGCCTATCTAGTTTGAGTTCCAAAAAGTTGTTAAAGTCGAAGTCAACATGTTTTTTTGGAATTAATTGAAGCATGGCTGGATTTACAGTAGCTTGCCTCGAATTACCCTATAAAAGTATAGATTATCTTAGACACCAGAAACATAATTTTGATCAAACTTTCACATTAAAAGAATATGGATTAAAAAAAATTCCTCTCAGATATTTTTCTGGTCCAAAGACCTTTTGTTGCAACACTCTTGGTTGAGACGAAGCATCTCGAAAATAATGGCCTTGCAAATCACCGCAGTTTTTTCATTAGCTTTAAGAGTTAACAAAAAGTAAAACATACACTGCTTTTCTGTACTTTGCCCACTTATTTAAGTATCAAGTCAAAATACCAGGGTGATGCAAGGTAAATGGAGTTATAAATAGGCTCTAACTATTTGTGGATATGTTTTCTACAATTTGCTGAAGTCGGAAAACACTGTGACTCAGCAACCTTAAGAATTTTCTATGCTTCCTGGTATAGCAACTTCGATGTTACAAACCACAAACCAAAAATCACCTACAGCAATCTTAAGTGATATCCTGAACGGAATTTACGAAAGTAGCTTCTTCTTCTTCTTTTGGAAGGGTTCCACATTTTCAAATGCTGGCAGTGATGGTACTCAGCCAGTATCGTGTGTCAACATCCAAAACCGTCAGTCCACGTATTCCTGTGGGTGCCCGATGTACGGGACATGTCAGAATGATGCGTTCTGCGGTTTGTTCTGCAGCGCTACACTCGCAATTCGATGTAGGAGCAAGGCCCCATTTGTGCATGAACGACTGAAAACACCCAATACCAGCCTGCAAGCGGTTGAGCCTGACCCATGATGATCAGGGCAGGCCCATTCCCATTGGCCTAGTGCTTGTCCTAGGAATGAAAGCACGGAGATCAGATGAACACTCCGAGTATTCCGTGCTCCATTTAAAGTCAGTCCATTGAGCTGCACGAATATCCAATTCAGTTAGATCTTGCAGTAACTTCCGTGCAGCGGGCACAAAGGGGCGTCTAGATTTTAGTCTCTCTCTGTAGCCGTGTGTGGACTAAGCCAATAATTCATAGAGAATATGGCCAGGGTCCAGGCTGCCACGATATGCCAGAGAGAGCGTTGCTCCTAATCGGCGAAGCTCAGCGGGCTGGATACCTGCGAGGACGGATCGATAGTCTGTTGGAGTTGGACGCAGGCATCCAGTGACAATGCGCAATGCGTCGTTGAGAACACTATCGATGAGGCGAGTGTGTGCACTGCGACACCAAACTGGTGCACAGTACTACGCAGTAGAGTAGACCAGAGATAGGGCAGCTGTACGCAGTGTTTTAGCTCCAGCGCCCCAACCTGAGCCTGCAAGTCGTCTCATCAGTGCAACGCGCGTTGTTAGTTTTTTGCGCAATGCCTCAAGATGATGACGAAACGTGATTGATCTGTCCAGTTTAACTCCAAGATAGGTAGGGACTGGACAGAATGGCAAGCGTTTGCCATTGTTGTAGACATTAAGCTCACGTTTGGCCTCTCTGTTGTTCAGGTGAAAGGCCGTCGTCACCGTTTTAGTGTGGCTGAGCTGTAGCCTTCAAGTCTGGAGATATGTTGAGATTGTAGTTATGTCTTGGCTTAAGACTCCCTCCAGGTCCTTCCAGTCATCAGAAGAGTATAACAGTGCCAGATCATCTGCATAAACATACCTTTTGGAGACCGTTGAAGGAAGATGTTGTTGTTGTTGATTACCCGACCCCTTCCGAGGGATGGGGGCATGGCGGAAGACCATGGAGCCCCAGAAGCCGGGCAACTTCCCAGGGTCTGGACCAGAGGTCATAGAGAGACAAAGAGTGAGCGGCGCAAAGAGTCCGTAACTGGACAGTGCAGAATGAGATGAGAGATGTCCTGGGACGGGTGTCCACAGGCGCTGCAAGAAGAATTCTCGATTCTGCCAATCCTGGAGAGATAGGAACCTAAAAGAAGGCTGTGTCCATTGCAGCGAAGACGAGAGAGGACACAACGATCATGACGAGGGAGCACAAGTTCCTCAGTGAAAATTGAGGGAACCTGTGTGTCAAAATACTTTGAAGAGACAGTACGCCTCCAGTCCGAGATAAGACGAGAGTGGATACGAAAGATAAGAGGAGAGAGACTACAAGGGATTGCGGACAGCACAAGCAGCGCTCCCCGTCTGGCAAGCTCATCAGCTGTGTCGTTCCCCGGGAGAAACGAGTGTCCGGGGACCCATTGTAGCCTGATAGAACAGTAGGAAAAAGAAGACAGTTCCTGCCAGATCTGCCACAGAGTTTGAGATAACAGGAAAGGTGGAGGAGAGGACAGGGTGGCGAGGACAGAACGAGAGTCAGACAGGAGAAGAAGAGAAAAAAAATAGCAGACTTTATGGTGTTGCCGAGACCTGCAAAGAGCGTGCAGAATGGCGCAGGCTTCAGCGGAAAAACTGGAACATACTGTGCCTGCCGAAAAGAAAAAAGTGGCCTCAGTGCCACAGAGAGAGCAGTTGGCAAGAACGCCGGAGCCGCCCTTGCCAAAAGGAAAAGGAACAGAGCCGTCTGTCCAGAGTACCAGATCATGAGGGGGAGAGAGTCAAGGTGGGCGAGAGCCGCACCTTGGCGAGAGTGAGGGGGATCAGAGCGAGAGCATGGAGAGGAAAAAGTGGACTCGAGCGTGAAGGAAAGCAGATTCCAAGGGGGACAGGGAGGGCAAGCAACACGAGCCTCCCTAGAACAAGTAGAAGGAAGCATGAGCGGGTGAGTAGACCCAAGAGCTCTCCAGGACGATCTGCAGAGTCTTGGTTCCACTCCAAGTCTGGCCAAACCTGAGATGGAAGAGGAGGCCGGGAGACGAAGAGCCCGCTCATAAGAAAAAAGAGTGAAGTGAGTGAGAGTGACTCGTAGGGGAGGTAGAGAAGCCTCGGTGAGTAGTAGAGGGTCGGGGAGGACGAGAGGCAGCCGGTGATGGCGCGACTGGCCGCTCGGTGAAGGCGTTCCAGTTTGATGATATTGGTAGCGCTTAGGAAAGGAAACCATCCGGGTGAAGCACAAGTGAGAAGGGACCGAAGAAATGATTTATACAGAACAGAAAGGGACTCCTTAGAGGGGCCCCATGATGAAGCAGAGATACAGCGTAAGGCCTTGAGACGTGGGAAAAACTTGGCCTTCAGCAAAGATACATGCTTAGAAAAGGAAAGAGTGCGGTCGAAGGTGACCCCAAGAAAAGTTGGAGTTGGATTGAAGCGGAGGCGGGAGCCGAGTAGGAGGAGGCTGGGCTGTAGATTAGCTTGGTGGGGATCCACTGAAAACAAGGAGGCCTCACATTTGCTCGGATTGAGAGGAAGACACCAGTACTCAGACCAGCACTCCAATCGAAACAGAGCTCCTTGTATGGCCTCCACCGCCGTAGGGACCGAGGGGAAGGAGGACCAAATGGCCAGATCGTCAGCGTAAAGAGATCAGCTGACGAAAGAAGGCAGAGAAGCCGAAAGATCATTAATGAAGAGAGAGAAAAGTACAGGGCCAAGAACAGATCCTTGCGGAACACCTCGACGGACTCGAAAGCAACGGCTTTTGTGATTTTGAAAAACCACACAAGCGCGCCTATCAGAAAGGAAAGATTGAGTCCAACGAGCAAAGCAAGGAGGGAGGCCAGCCGAAATAAGTTTGTGGAAAAGGGCGGGATGCCAGACAGAGTCAAAAGCTTTGGAGAAATCAATAGTAGACAAGATCGTCCGAGAGCCCGGCCTGGGTTTGTTAAACCCATCCGAAATAGACTGAGAAAGGTACAGAATTTGATCGAGTGTAGACCGTCCAGGGCGGAAACCGGTCTGGCGGGGAGAAAGAATGGAATTAGATTCCAGAAAAAAGAGAAGACGGGATAGTATGATGCGTTCGAACAGCTTTGATACGCAAGAGGTGAGAGAGATAGGTCGGAAGGAAGCAGGAGAGTCGAGGGGTTTTCCCATCTTATGTATGGGAATAATGGAAGATGTCTTCCAGATGGAAGGAAAGGAATGTGAAGACCAAGAAAGATTGAAGATGTGAAGAAGTAAATCCATGCCAGAGCGAGGAAGATGCTTTAGCATGGGATAGGCAACTTTGTCTAGACCAGTGGCAGTGGATGAGGAGAGGTTGGAGGCAGCCGCAAGAAATTCAGCGGGAGAGAAGGGAGAGCAAAAGGACGAGTGAAACTCCACAGAGCACGTGGCTTGGCGGAGCTCAGTGAGGTAGCCTTTGGTTCTGCTGCGCAGGGCCTTTGGCAGAGAAACGGAAAAGTGAGACCTCAGGTAAGCAGCATAAACCGAAGCCGATTCCCTGGGAGAAGAACAATTAGGAAAGTTAGGAGAGGAGGAAGACGAGGAAGATGAGCCAGCGATAGAGCGAAGAAGAGAGTGCACAGATTTAGGATTAGATTTAGGTGAAAGAGAAGTGCAGGTCGTCTGCCATGCCTCAGCGTTGGCCTTGGCAATGACTGACGAGGCACGTCGAGAAGTGGAGATGTAAGCCTGGCGATCTTCATCACTTCTGTGAGCAGTAGCGAAAGCCCTGCGTCTTTCACCGACCGCTTGTTTCACCTCAGCAGACCACCAGGCTATAGGAGGGCGTTTGATGCGGCCGAAAGGAATGGAAGATTTGGCCGCATTCAGTGCCAGAGAGGTAAAGAGAGCAGCAGCAGAGGAAAGAGACGAGTATTCCTCTGCTGAAGGACAGTGAGAGTCAAAGTAGGAGGCAAAGTCATCCCAGCGAGCTTTCTGAAAATTCAAGGAAGGGGGATGCTCGTTGGGGCGAAAGACCGGAGAGAGAGGAATAGATAGAAGAATTGGTAGGTGATCAGAACCCAGGTCCTGAAGCACCTCCCAGGAGCAAGAAAAAGCAAGAGTAAAAGGAGCAAAGGAGATGTCAGGAGAGAAGCGACTGCCAGAGGAGCGATGGAGAAGGGTGGGTGTGTCAGGGTCATTGAGGGGGAGGAGGTCTGAGGAGATGACCCAGTCGAATACTTCCTCCCCGCGGGGGTCGGAAGTAACTCTTGAGTCCCAAAGCGGGTGATGGCAATTGAAGTCCCCCAGAATGAAGAGATTTCTGGAGGAGGGAAGAATTGAGGGAGAGAAGGAGTCGGTTCTGCCATCCGTTGGGGAGAAGCGAATAGGGGGGGCATACACATTAAGAAATGACACCGAGGAGGATTTTTTAAGAGAGATGTTGACCCCTACATAATCAGAGTAGGGATCGAGCGAAGAAAGAGAAGAGGTAGAAAGTTCAGAAAAAGATAGGCCCTGTCTGACCAAAATGACAACGCCGCCACTGGCATGCGTGGCATCAGAAGAGAGAATGCCAGACCGGGAGTGGGTGCGATCAGAACGCAGAACAGAGAATCCAGGAATCCGGAAAGAGGAAGAGGAGTTAAGATTGGATTCCTGAATGCAGATAAGGTCGACAGGATGGGACGAAAGAAAGTGAAATAGTTCAGTGCTCCTGGCTCGGAGACCTCCAGCATTCCATTGAAGAACCCTGAGAGAGTCAGGGGGAGGAGAGGAGGCAGGAGGTGCAGAAGTATAGCCAGGAGCAAGGGACGGTGGTGGGAGGGCAGGGGAAGGAGATATAAGATGGGCAGATGGGGTATAAGAGGTTTGGAGACGAGGGTGGGGCAAGAGTGCAGCATTAGCAGAGGGGGGGCCGGATTCCACAGTGGAGGTATACGTGCCGGAGGAGTCCGAGGAGGGGGGAGTCACAGTGTTACGGCAGGGGGGGGGGCAGCTCCAAGAGTGAGAGCTGCCAAGAGCTCTGAAATTAGATAAAGAAAGTTGTGAGCACCTTAGATGGACCCATTTGGAGCAAGCGCAGCATTGCACTGACTTGCCCCGCCAGGTCACATTTCCAGCGCACACAGAGCAGGGAAAGATGGGGCCAAGGTTGGGATGAACGTTACCGCTCATCAGGAGAAGAAGAAGAATGAGGAGACGAAGGAGGGCAAGAGTAAGGCAGGAGAGAAGAAAAAGTGAGAACAGGCGACCGATTTTAAAGATGCTGTGTGCTGCCCTTCTGCGGTCGTTCAGGGGGCAGGATAGCGAAAAAATGAATGGGAGTGCCCGGGGTAACTGGGACCCTCGGGAAGGCCAACAGCCATTTCGACCCAACCCAAACGGGGCCGGGGACCGCACCACCACGTTGAGGCGGCTGTTGATTGGTGCAGTTGAAGGAAGATCGTACACATAGATATTGAAAAGAAGGGGTGCCAAGACCGATCCCTGTGGGACGCCGTTTTTCAGACGTCGCAACCTGCTTCGCTTGCTGTCACCGGTTGTAAGGGTGAAACTTCTATTCCGGACAAGTTCCATGATCATACGAACCATGTGCTTATCCAGGAGAAGTCTCAGCAGCTTGCAGGTGAGGCCACGATGCCAGACAGTGTTATATGCAGCTGTCAGATCTACAAACACAGCACCGGCCTTCTTTTTTGCCTCGAAAGAATCCTCGATGTTTTGTGTTAGTAAGACAACTTAATCCACTGTCGATTTACGATGTCGAAACCCAGCCTGCTCGCCTGGGAGCAGGGGGTCGACAATAGGTTTAATACAAGCGTAGATCAGTCGTTCGAGGATCTTGTACGGGACACAGAGCAAGGAGATGGGGCGGTAGCTCTTTGGGTCCTCTACAGATTTCTTTGGCTTTGGGATCGCAACTACAAGTGCTCTTTTCCAGACTTTGGGAATTTTGAGTTGGCGCAAGCAGGAAGAGAGGAAGCCACGTAACCAGGACTTTAAAGCAGTTCCAGCATGGATTATAAGATTATAAACAAATAGAGTAAGGGCCCGGAGCTTTCCCTGGCTTAACGTGTTGGAGAGTGGCAGCGAATTCTCTGGACGAGAAGTCGCCAGAAAGATTCACTGGAGATGATATCAAAGCCCTCCAACGGTCAGACACTTCTTGAGAAATGAGTCGAGATGACTCACCATCAACACCCTCGTATTTCCCGTTTCTTACCAGCTGAGCAGCAATGGCGTTAGCTGAAACGGGACAGTTACGGGGGCTGTGTCGCGACCTGCCAGTAAGGTTGTTAATTATGCTCCATGCCTTTGTGCTTGAGTGTGAGAAGTCGATGTTTTGGACTGCCTCCGACCATTGGTCTCTGCGTTTCTTGTCAAGCCAAGTTATTAGGGCTGTAGCAGCCCTGCTTGACTGGTCTCCAGCAGGAGACTGCAGAAACGTTTGGTAGAGGGCCTCACACTTAGCGTCCCAACACGGTACGTAGGTGTTACGACGACCGCGTAGGATAGCTTTCTTGACTGCTTTGCTGATGGTATTACAAAGGTCCTGGTAGGCCTGATCCACATTTGTTGAATCAGGTGATAGCAAATTCCTTGCAAGCTTATTTGTCAAGGAATTATAGTGGCTCCAGTTTGCCTTGCGGAAGTTTCATCGCTTTACAGGCCTTCCCGGTACTGGAAGGGAAAGCCTTGGTGGTGTTATAAGCGAAGGTCGATGTTGTGACCTAGGAAACTTCTCCAAGACGCGTCTGTAAGGCAAGCGACTATCAGGACCGACGGTGGTAAAGGCAAGATCCGGGTTAGTGCCAGTGTTCCAGCGCCCAGAATGAAAGCTAGGTTCATCCTTGGGATCGTGGAGAAGGGCAAGATTGTTGGAGCTTGCCCAGGCCAGTAGGCAGTCTCCATCCGCGCTGTTGGTGTTATAACCCCAGTCGACATGGGGGCAGTTGAAATCACCCGCTTACAGACAAGTGTGAGTGAACACTGGAAGGTCGGATACTTGCAACCGCGTTGGTGGAGGCTTGTAGATGTTAACGATTTTATAACCGTCAACATCCACGCACAACCATTCAGTCTCCGATGTCATGGGAGATTGATCGTATAAGGTCCATTTTAGCCGCTCATGGACAAACGTGGGAAGGCCATGCTTTCTGCTTAGGGAGAACCCAGCTAGTTGATAGTTTGATAGCACTAGCTTTTCTGCAGATATGCAGTGGGTCTCCTGTAGAAGGATGACGAACGCCTCAAGCTGAGTAGCAAGATGATGAAGAACGTTCATCTTGCTAGCTGTGAGGCCTTCGATGTTCAGTTGTAGTATTGAGGGCCCACTGAATTTTTTGATGATGTGCCCTGAAAAGGGCAGTTTATGTGCAACGCACTCATCATCCCGTCCTGAAAAGGACGTTTGCTGATTAGCAGGCCCTTGAACATCGGAATGAGTGGATGCCCTTCCGGGTGGGCACATTCGGTTTCCACGGAACATTAGAAAAACTTTCCAATTTCTAGGTGTACTCACGACCCGCGCTGCGTGAAAGCATGTGCCATCTGGGCCGTCATGATAGAAGTACGTAGCTGTAGTAGAAGCTGTATGTAGAAGTGACTGGTTGTCATGACTAGCTGTCATGATAGAAGTGACTAGTCGCCGTATGGAGTGCACTCATTTTATCTTGGAATATAGTCAGATGTCTGCCGTGAGCTACAATGGCGACCCTGACGTGATGAAGCTACGTCTTCTTTGATGTAATTGAACGGCAGTGTCTTCAGTCAAGCAGCACAAGCCATCGTCGAGTCGCCGAGCCCTAACGTCAAGACCGCCTTCCAATTGATGTCTTGGCGGGAATCTCACTTACTTCGGCCGGCAAACCTCACTCTCTCAACGTTGGCAGGGAAGCCATGTAGCGACCTCAGCAACTTCCTCCGTCCTTACACACGTCTCCGCTAGCTGCGCGTGCTTGAAGGGGGGAGTTGTGTAGCAACCTCAACTACTTCTTCTTTTTCTTTAATTGCCTTGCCTGAACCAGGCATTGACGGCCTCATGAGTAAATGTTGCCCATTGATCTCTTTTGTAAGAATTATGGATAATGGCTTGAGTGTTTTTATTGAATTGGGTCAGATATGTTTGTCTTTGTTTACCAGGAGCACGTTTTCCCATTATTTTACCGGTGAGAGAGAGACGTTCTAGTTTCAGTTTTCGATTGATAGGTCCAAGAAATTTGTATTGTCTGATTTTGATGTTTTTCAGTAAAGATTTGTTTTGATTTACTTGATGTAAAACAGCTTCATTGGTTTTTCTAGCCATCCACGAAATTCGTTGCATTCTTCGGAAGCACCACATTTCAAAACTGTTGATTTTACTAACCATTCTATTTGAAATATTCCAGCTTTCGCAATTGTAGTGAAAAATCGGATATATGTAGCACTTTAATACACGATATCTTGTCTTGAAGGAGATGTTTTTGTTACAGAGAACTGTTTTCATTTGTTGAAAGCTGGCTTTTGCTTGGGCAGTTCTTGTGTTTAGGTCAATTTCGTCTCTTGCATCCCAATTTATCATGGTACCAAGATATTTAAATTTGTTAACTTGTCGAAGAGATAGTCCATTCACAGTTAGATTGCAGGTTGGAATGTTGGTTTCTTGTTTCTTTGTTATAACCATTGTTTCGGTTTTCTTAGCATTTAATTCCATTCCATATATCATACTTTTTCTATCGACAATTTGTATCAAGTTTTGTAATTTTTCTTCTGAATCTGCCAACAAGACAGTGTCGTCGGCATATCTCAAGTGGTTTATGTTATGTCCTCCGATCTTGATGCCATCTTCCCTTTCAATGTGTCTTAAAATTATTTCACTGTACAACGAAAAAAGATCAGGCGAGAGCACACATCCTTGTCTAACCCCTCTCTGAATAGGAGTGAAATCACCAACTTTATCATTAATTTTAACGGCTGCCGTTTGTTCATAATATAAATTTTGAATTATTCGGAGGTCTTTATCATCAATTCCAATTTGATCAAGCATGCAAATCATTTCCTTATGTTTGACCTTGTCAAATGCTTTTTTGTAATCGATAAAACACAAAAACAAGTCTTTTTTCATTTCAATAGCTCTTTGTCCAAGGTTTTTCAGGGTGAAGACGGCATTCCGTGTCCCTTTGTCCGGCATAAAACCGTATTGACATTCATTGATTTCTGGATGCAACTTGTTTCGAATTCTGTGCATGATGACTCTAAGAAGTAGTTTAACAGTATGGGGCATCAAGCTAATTGTTCGATGTTCTTCACAAATTTTTGTGCATGGTTTCTTTGGTAATGTGATGAAGATAGATTTAGCCATATCAGATGGAATTTCTCCAGTTTCATACATTTTGTTAAAAAGTTTATGTAAAGTGTCAATTCTAATGTCTTCTAATGTTTTGATCATTTCAGTGTTGATCTCATCTGGACCCATAGCTTTGTTTAATTTTGTTTTTCTTAAAGCAAATTCGATCTCGCTTTTCATAATATCTGGGCCTGATAGTGGTGCAACAAATTCAAATGGTTTTGTGGTCCTTTTTGGGTCTCTATAGAACTCTTCAATATATTCTTTCCATCTCTCCAAGATTTCATCTTCTTCCAAGAGTATTTCCCCTGATTTTGATTTCAAACATCCAGATATGGAAGCTGATTTGAATTTCCTTGTTATTGTTTTTATCTTTTGATGTGCTTCTTTTGGTGTTAAATTATAAAACCTTTCTATAACAGCGCATTCCTCATTAAGGTGCTTTTCATTAGCTTCATTGCAACCTCAACTACTACAAACCACAAACAGAAAGTCACCAACAGCAATCTTGACTGATAAACCGAACGGAATCTACGAAAGTAGCTATCATAATAGGCGTGACTAGCCGCCACATGGAGTGCATTCATTTTAATTCGGACTACAGTTGGATGCCTGCCGTTGCGCTACGCTGGCTTTTGCCTATGTTGTAAACATAATTCATTTTTCCGCATATCGTAGAGTTATTTGCACGTGTTAAAAGACTCGCCAAACCACACAAAGTTTTCTTTCACTAGAGTCGCCCCTTTTAACTCAAATAATGCATGCAGTTCATCAAATAACTACCAGCTGGTACTTGCACAGACAAAACGTTTAATTGCTTTAAAAAATTTTCGTCAGTTTTTCTCTAAATTAAGTTTTCAAATAGTTGGTCGGACCTCAAACAACTATTGCTGATCAGTGTTGCCAGATGTAAAATTAATCCCCAATTTTTTGAAAATTGAATCAGAACAGCTGCAAAAGTGATAGAAAATTGGTATTTTGACCTGATGAGGAAATTTCCCAATGATAGGAAAACAAAAATAAGGTTATCTCTTGGTTGGTCGCTAGGTCAATGGCACTTTTGCTTCACGGTTCAGGTAAATTCAGCCATGATCTTTCTTTGGAGAAATTTGATAAGAATTGAGGAAATTTTTAGATTATTGGGGAAAACACCAGCAACCATCTGGAACACTGCTGCTGATTGGTTTTGGCAACAGTACTTGTTGGTTGATGATTGGTCAGCCGAATTGCTTGATAACAAACAACAACGTTAGATCAAATACTTAATTCTTTCAAATATGAAAGAACATATACAATGATTGATGATAATGATCTGACAAATTTTGAATCGACTCACCAGACTGCTCAAATTCTCGCCCCCAAAACATATCAAAACGCCACAAAACCATTTTGCTAGGTAGTGGTTCTCGAACCTTTTTCGATGAGACACATTTGAAAAAATTTGCTAGCTTTGCGATGCACCAAACAGTATTCTAAGGTTGTGGTTCCTTTTTCTGCAAGATAAATGTGACCCAAAATCTAAATAACTGTCTCAGTTTTTATAACTAAATAGCTAACTGTCTCAGTTTTTATCTATTTTGCCCCAAATTAAGCTATAAATGTGCAAAGCAATTCTTGAGTAACAAATCAATAATTACAACCATGTATTTGCAACACTTTTGTAAAAATGCAATTGGTTGTGCGTTTTGGAAGAAATAAGTAGGAAATCTACGTTTATAGCTTTTTGACGGAATAAAAGCGAGATATACTGGCGTAAAACAAAATTATTGTTTGACGCCCTTGAAAATTAAAAACGACGCACCAGTGCGACGCGACTTGCAGTTTGAGAACCATTGCACTGACCCAATGCTTTTCAATTTGTGGGCGGGTAGGCACCTGTGCGGACAAAAAAATCTGTGGTGTGAATGTCAAACAGGGAGCCGTTGAGAATTGCGTGCAATTTTCTGATATTTCTGTGTGTTCGCTTACATACTTCAATCAGCAGAAGACAATTATTTTGGACCATATTTTGGCAGATTTGTGATTTGTTAAAACTGGAAGCTTGTTACTAGCCACTGTGGTATAGCTTTCAAAGCAACAGCCAAAAATTTACACAGGTAGGAAATAAAAAGCTATGGAAAATGTGAAGTTTGAGAAAAAATTGCCAAGTTTTAAAGGTATTTAGGAAAGGCAAGGTGTGGGAATCGAGTTTCTGTATTAGTGTTGCTGAGTTGTTGTTGAATTGTAAAGTTCCCAAAGCACGTCTGACTCCAAGAACGAATATACAGGGTGGGCCGTAAGTCGCGCACCAAAGCATTTAAAACAATTCTGATTATAATGAACGTTATTTTATTAAAACCAGGCTTAAACTAATGAACTGAGAAACACGTTGTACACGCTGGTACAACCACAAATGCTCAATCATTTCTTTGGACTGTTCTCAACTTTGTGATGACGCGTATTCGGGTTTTGTCAGACGCTCTTGGAAGGCCACTTCGTGGTTTATCTAGGACATAACCAGTTTTGCGAAATTTCAATATCAAACGTCCTTCTGTCGTGTGAGAGATGGGCTCACGATCTGGATAGATTCGATTAAATTTCTGAGCAACAGATCGATTAGTGGCGCCATCGGCACTACACATGAACACTAATTCAACTCGTAGGTCAATTGTTAAGGGCATATCTATTAATTAAAACAAACATTTTTAAAGGCAAATCGTAACTAAAAAAACTTTGATTGGAATTAAATTTGAAAGTCATATTAACTGATACATGCAAACAATATTTCATTACTTTATAAAAGAGCATGTATTTTAAACTCAAAGAAAAGATATTTTACCCCGCTGTTTTTATATTGTTTCATATCACACTTTCACGTATATCTTTGGTGCGCGACTTTTAGCCCACCCTGTATTTCAAATCATAAACGCAACGTCGAAGCACGAATGGAAATTGCGATGAATCGATTTGAATTTGAATTGAATCAATGAAACAATAATGCATCTTTTTATATGCTTGTTTACGCAAAAATCTTGTTGATGGTACAGAATTTTAATATAACTTTGAAGAAAGCTGTTTGAGCCATAAGCTTTTTGCGATTATCGTTTTTTATTATTTGTTAAAACAAAATAACAAACATCAAGGAAAAAAAACAAAAAATTATAATTACACAAAAGAGAAAGTTCGCATAAAATCCGCGAACATCACACTAAGTCTACATGAAAACTTAGTTTTTTGGACAGTTTAAAAAGTTGATCAAACCAACCTGTTTGTGGCCCGCAAGGACGTCTTTCCTACCACTCAGAAAAGTTCAGTCATATATGAATATAAGTGCCACTATGATAGTCGGTACGTAGAGCGAACATCTCAACGACTACAGGATCGCATCTAGCAGCATGTTCCGCAATGGTTAAGACAACAATTGACCCGTCCACTCCGATCTAAACCACACAGATCGTGCAAGCGAAAAGACACCAAACCGGATTGTGACTCTGCCATTGGTCAACATCTTTTAGAAAAAGATCAATGTGCATTGAAGTATGATAACAAGCAGTTTTCAATCTTCACCTCAACACGCAGCTCTTTCCACCTTAATCTCTTAGAGGCTGCTTATATCAAGACACAGCGCCCGGCTTTATGCAGACAGAAAGAGTTTTTTTACGCTCTCATACTCTTTCGATAATCGCGGCATTTGGCCTCCTGCTGCACTTTCTCTAACTTTCGCTATTCCGAAATCTGTCTTTGGCATACTTTACAATACTCGCTTTATCATTGACTCGTCTTGATTGCCTACGTCCAAATTAACCACCAAAAACACTTACTCACTCTAGATCTTCCATTTTGACGCGATACCGCCACTAATGAGAGCGTCACGAAAAGCTAATGGCTCAAACAGGTTTTTTCAAAGCTATATTATAATATGCTTGTTTACTAGGTCACTCCACATAAGTCAGGCGGAACTACGCCTGGCGATAGCCTACGGCTTAATCACCAATTGTTGTTACATCATGATATGTAGCTATGTATATTCTTTTAAGCCCATTTTTTGGGACCACGAATAAGTTTGATATTGAGGTCAACGAATGATTTACAATAACGATATACAGTACAATAACGAGCGCACAAACAGAACAAGAATGTTTATGAGTCACCCACATGATTTCAGAAAAACATCAATGATCCAGAGTTTGTATCTCGTAAGGTCGCCATAAAGGTACATTGTCAGCTCTAAGAACAAAATTACGCAAAGATGACATTGGTTAATGAATGCTTGCTCGCAAAAATATGGCGAGGTTAAAAGTAATTTTAGCGGTAATGAATATGGATTGTAACTTAAAGTACCTTAGTAACTTTTTCAGCAATTTTTTTCAAATTGAACGGTTGAGTGAAGCAAAATTGGTAATTGTGTAATTGTTATAAATTGCATGCAGTAACTAAGGCACAGGAACCGGATCTCCAGTTGGATAAAAGTGAAAATCCTAATCCATTTGCTATCAAAACTTGTTGTCATAATTAAAGTGTTGATACAATTGTGTCAAGTTATCTGCTCAATCAAGGAAGCTAAAAGCGGATAAGATTTATGCCTGTTGCAAAATTGAGCTTGAAAGCATGGTTTGAAAGCATCGGAGAAATGATTTGAAAGCATCCACAGAGATACAGTGTTTATGTTGTTTTCCTTTTGCGAAAGAAAGAATGTCACTTTTTCAAAAATGAAAACCAGAATCAGCAAACTGCATGTAAATATTGTTACAATATTTGGCAACATTTAATGCTTTAAATCTAGTTTGCGTAGCCAATCTGTGATTCGAACCCGCGTTGTGTGGTTGTTATGTTTGTTTCTCTTGAGTTATCGTCTCTTATTGATTAGTAGTTGGATTGGCGAGGTTGACCCTCGAGCGACGCAGTAGTAACTGCCTTGTTAACACACCTTTACATTATTCTCAAGTAGACACGTTGCAAGAAGGATTACGTTGTTTGTAAAACCTGCACGTTTGAGTAGAAGTCAAAGGACTATCAAAGAAGCTCGTAGATGCCAACGTAGAGAAAAGTTGGTTGAGCTGTTTCTTTGTTGATTGATACTGTGTTGGAGCTGTAGTAAAGAAGAAAGTACTTGGGGGTCAAAATAGTTTGAAACCGCTACGCCGCTACAACGCTAACTACGCTAAACTGCTACACAACTAACAACGCCAACGTCGCCGAAGCCAATCCATCTGTTTTTTCCTATCTGCTTATCATTTTCATTATTTCCATTTTCAGTTTTGCGTATTATCAATAAAAATTTATCAAAGAATTTATTCAAGAAAATCAGACAGGAACAGCGTGACGAGAGGAAAAGCGCGTTTCATCTATTTACAACTTCAGCTTCACTGCAATCTGTCTCTGGTTTGGAGACTACCCCAAGGGTCTCTGCTCCACGAACCCGTTACACTGCATATTGTTCTCTTTTTTCAAATTAAGTAAACTTAAGCAAAATACTCGAAAATAGAGAGATATTCTTTAGAGTAAAAGTTGTTTTTGGATCATTAAAACTTTGCACGAAAATTAACAGCTTTTTACCAAACAGCCTATGTTATTAAAGTATCGATTTCAGTGATGTTTTGTAGTAATCCTTAAAATTTAAATAATTTGAATGCTTTTTCATGCAATGCCACTTTGGGCCTTAGTTGTTACATATGAAGGTGATCAACTCTAAAGAATTTTTTTATTTTTTAAATTATGTAGGAACACTTGGACTTGAGCAGCTTGAATTAAGTTGGATTGTAGCTAAGACTGTACTCTATTGAACAGCCAAATAAAATTTGAACATATTGATTGATTATTTAGATATGCAAATACAAAAATTAGCAGGCTTTATTAGGTGCAGTTTCCCTAATATTTACAGCATTTTAACAAATAATTGGTTCAAGTTAAAAGCCATGATACTTGTGAATTATGACTTTAACTCTGCTGAGCAAGATGCAGCAGGGAAGCGAGAAACGGAAGAAAAATAATGAACCGTCGACCTTCGAAATAAAAAAGCAAAATTATGCAAAAATTAAAAGTGAAACGGCGCATTTACTGAGCTTAGATATTTCGTGGAATCAGGAGCTAACTACTTTTTGGCTCGCTGTGTTTTCTCCAAAGTCATATTGGTTACCACAATTCATCAATGGAAAAGTACGAAATGAAAAGCCACAGAGACTCTAAATATTCTGAACACAAAAAAGTCGGCATCATTATTCAAATAACAAACACACTATTTGCTAAACTGTAGCAATGATTCAAACGATTAATAGTTGTACCCTCTGATCAGCCTCTTGTATCCAATCTAAAAATAGCTCCTGTCTTAGTGTCTCAAAGGAAATCATTTAACCAAGCAGAAAGCGTCGAAAAACCCTGTCTGAAAATAGCAGCACAGGAGATTTATGGAGAGGCCACAGTTGTGACCAAAGGGAAAAAACTAGCTTGGTCCGACAGTATCATGCAAAGGAGACCCACGGTAATTGCTGCATCACCAAAAGCAATTATTCTAGCCAAGCTTTGTTTTGCGCGCTGCTTCGGGCTGTAATTTGATGAAACCACTGATAATACCACTCAAGCTCAATTGATTGCTTATGCTTGCTTTCCGGAGAAGGAGCGTAAGAATCTATTTGATCATCATTTGTTTTGTCTTTCTACTGGCAAAGACACCATTGCTACAGCATGTTTTAAAAACTGGAAAATTGCTTTTCAGAACATGGTGACCAAAAAAATTTGCGTAAGAAAGTTTCTTGCTCCCGCCATAAACACAGCCGGTAGTGGGCGCAGTTACCCAAATCTTAAAGTCCAGCATCTATAGTTCAGTTTTTACAACAAGTTAGAAAATGGGCCAATGGCTTAAATGGAAAAATTACAAACCAAGTTTTTGTGCTAAAGAAGAGGATAAATTTTTTCTAGTTCGTGTAATATTTTATATTAAAACTATGTATGTTGTTCCACTTTGCTATTCGTGATAAAAATCTTGGAGAATAAAAATAGTCAGGTGCTTAACATACTGTACAACAAACGTATTGTAGCGTAGACCCCACCAACAGTGTAGTTGTTGTAATTTTCGCACTTGTCATTGCATTATTTAAACAGATACTTTCGCCTTATAATACATCATTGCACTTCAAGAGGCAGTATATGGGTAGTAGGCTTTACTGTTAAAGTTTGCTTTTAAAATGACTGTGGTCCAAAATTGAATAACAATAATGTTTTCATTAAAGTGGTGCAATACACCAATATGCCGTCACAGAAGATTTTGACGAAGCAGTGCGTTTTTTAAGTTTTCAAGAAAAAAAAGCATGCTTAAAAAACGCTTGAACGCACAATCGCTTATTGCATCGTCGATGAAACTCAAATTGTTAAATAATTACTTTTATTGAAAGCACCTCGTCAATATCTCCTGAAAAAGCTGTCAATCGCGTTTCTACGACCAATGCTTTTGGAGATAATGAAGAACGTAAACTTGCGTTAAGGAATAGCTTTACATATGTATAGAGTTGTAATCTGGTTGTTTTGCCGTGATTATTTTATTTGTAAATCTGAATTGTTTGTAGCCCTAAACTTGCTAAACTGTTTTCAAAAAAAAAACTTTTTTTCCTTTTGGATTTACAAATAGATTTGTAACTCACAAGCCTTTCTGACGTCACAATGGGTGCCTACGTCACTTAGTTTTCCAGCGTATTCTAGTAATTCTTGTTTCTTCTCGAAGATTTTTCTTTTTATTACTATTATTGCCGATTACTTAGTTTATTAACTGTGTTTTTCCTGTGTCACGCTATGTTCTAGCAATTTTTAGATTATTTTCCAGCTGTATATATAAGGCGGCGAGATTTTTTTCATTCATTCAGAGATTTAGAGATTAAGTAGTAGATCAGAGTAGAGGAGAAATTAATGTTGAAAAAGGTGTTCTTGTGTGGTGATTGTTGTGACAGGAATCAAGCGATTATTTTGGTGGCTTAGTTTTAGTTAGTCTCTGATATTTAATTATTGAAGTGCTTTAGTTCTGTGTTTTGGCAAGCGAAGGAATTCGAAGTTTTAAAGTAGTTTGTGAATATATTGTTCTGTTCGTAATCGAGAAGTGCGTAGGGTAAAGTATCTTAGTGGAAGCCAATCTTTTCCTAGCTATTAAGTTGCAGCCAGACTTAATTATTCGAGTCGCTTCAATTTAAGAAGTAAATTGAAATTGAAATAGAATCAAAAACTCTATTAAAACGCGACAATCACTCTTGCCAAGTTTTATTTTTGCACGCGCAGTAATTTTGGAAAAGTTGACGCAGACACATACACAGAACTGCTACTTATAGCAGGGGTCTTCAAACTTTTCCCTCGCAGATCCATATTGCTGAATTTTTAGAGCTTCAGAGGCCAAGATTAAGTTATAGTTGGGTGTAAGAACTCGTGTCGTGTGACCAGAAAAAGTGGTAATCTCCAAAAAGAAAAGGTCATCACCTTTCTTGCTGTCATCTACAAAGCTAATCGATCAATCTAGATAAATGCAAGTAGTTCACTCTGAGAAATAATGCACTATGCAATCGTTTTGCAATTACAAAGAGGGTTCGACCGGGTAGTTTGGAGATTCCTGCTTTATAGAATAGAGTAAAAATTTGGTAAAAAAGTTGTTCTTATACCACAAAGTAGCAAAAATAAGTAGACAAAATTTGTTTAACATTACATTAGAATTAAAAGTTTTCGGCTTATTGACATGGCCCTCGTTGGAGCATTAAAATTACATGGTTATAATACAACACAAAAATTAGAAATAAATACGAATGTAAAGAAAATTGCTAATAAAGCATTAGCAGCTCATAGACGAGATAAGCATGACAAAAAGCTATTATGGCTGGCTCAATAAACAAATGCTGGTAACCTTGAAACGTAGGACTTAACATGGGCGATTCGTAAAACATATGTAAATATATACGTAGAAAGCAATTAAATAGTGCCATCAGTTACAAATAGTAAAAAACATTCAGCAAAAACAAAGCACTATTGACGTACAGTTGTTGGTTGAGTTGGGGATTGCTTTTCTTAATTTGTAGAGCTTCCTAAATTTTGGTCTCGTATTTTTGTTGCACTTTCTAATGATGTTGAACGAATTTATGTCGCTGTTGTTCTTGCAACTTTCACATTCCTTTATATGTACTGTGATGGCTGTTTTTGTTATTGCAGACTGAAGATGCTCATGTATTCTGGTAGCTGGCGTGTGGTCATACCGATGTGTGAGCAGTTTGCCTCAAGCAGGCAACTGAATTTACGCACCACATTAGACGATAAAGCAGCAGGAGTAGAACATTTCAACTGAAAATAGGCACCGGTATTCAAGCTGGTTTATTACACTGACTCGTCGGCATTAAATTTCTTTTCAACGAGACAAATAAGACGACTAGCCAATGGGTAGGGGGATTTGGCATAATGCATACCAGCAAAGCAGGAAAAAATCAATTGAGCGGAAAAAATCTGATTTTAGTTTTTGACTACCTGTCGCGTTTTAATAGAAACTTTTTCTATTTCAACTTTAATTTACTTCTTAAAATTGAGACGACGTATAGTATCGCTCGAATAATTAAGTCTAATTGCAACTTAATAGCTAGGAAAAGATTGGCTTCCACTAAGATACTTTACCCTACGCACTTCTCGATCACAAACAGAACAATATATTCACAAACTACTTTAAAACTTCGAATTCCTTCGCTTGGCAAAACACAGAACTAAAGCACTTCAATAATTAAATATCAGAGGCTTACTAAACTAAAAACCACCAAAACAATCGCTTGATTCCTGTCACAACAATCACCACACAAGAACACCTTTTTTACTACACTCTACTGAACTACACTCTCTGAATTACACTCTGACTCTGCAAGAGTGAAAAATCTCGCCGCCTTATATATACAGCTGGAAAATAATCTAGAAATTGCTAGAACATCACGTGATACAGGAAAGACACCATTAATAAATTACGTAATTGGTAATAATAAAAAAAAAACCTTCGAGAAGAAACAAGAATCACTAGAATACACTAGAATTTGATCACGTAGTCAACCATTGTGATGTCAGAAGAGGCTGTGAGTTACAAATCTATTAAATAAGTGCAAAAGAAAAAAGGTCTTTTTTCGAAAACAGTTTAGCAAGTTTAGGGCTTCAGACAATTCAAGCTTACAAATAAAACAATCTCTGCAAAATGAAACAACAGATCACAATAACTATACATATATAAAACTATTCTTATAATGCAAATTTACTTATTCGTGACAGTACTTAATATATCCCTATCATTTATTTTCTCAAAGATTGATCGAAAAACCAACCAGAATAGCCATTTTTTAGAAAAATGTTGCAGAGATAACTTACTTCTCTTTTGAATACGTCTTTGTTCGATCAAGTTATCTTGGCTGTTATCAAAAAAAAGCAAAACTTGTTTGGTACTTTCTAATTTTTTGTACGTGACTATTTAGCTATTCAAAAAACAAACAGTTAAACTTGTTTCCCATTTTTTAGGACACTTTGCTGGGTAATGAAGTAGTACAACTATGACAGGTTTCTCGCCAAATCCATGTATTAAAACCATGATTTCTAATTGTAATTGTAGGTCTCAAAAATGAAGACTGATTGTTGCATTACATTGTTAATACACCCATTATATTACTTATCTATATTTACATTACATTTTTATTTACCGGTACACAACTATTTCTAATTTTTATGTTGTAATGTAAACATGCAATTTTTATGCTCCAACGAGGGCCATGTTTGTTAACCGAAAACGTTCAGTTCTAAGCCTAATATAAAATGTTTAACTAATACCGTCTGCATATTTTTTCTACTTTATACAATAGATTAATATCATAATGAGCTATTTCTGTCTGTTTTAATGTGCACAATCGCTTTACGCTTGATTTATTGCAAGAAAAAACAATAGTTTCATGTTATTTTTTTAACTTTTGTAATCAGGATGTCAGGACCTTTTATTGTTTATCAAAATTGCAAAGAAAAAAGCTTGCGTGAACAAGCTTTTACTTCCCGTTAATTCAAACGGCAGAAAAAGGTGAAAAGCTTAGGTATCAATCAAAAATTGTTCGCACACCTCAGTTGTACAGAATCCAAAAATTCAAGAATTATTTCAGGGGTGACGGTACGGGAAGTAACTACCTCTTTTGTCAATTTATTGGAGGGGGCGAAAAAGGTAGAAATTTCCTTTTAAACATAATAAATTTTCTTTCAGAATTTTGTAAATATTAAGTGAATCTGCTATGGATAATATATTTACTGAAGTGACCATAAGAAATGCGGATGTATGGTTAGTTTTATGTTTTGCGTGATTTAACACTTAGTTTATTTTATATTTTTTGCCCGTACCTAATTATTTACGCAAATGCGCTCTGAAAAATTGTTCATTGTCTCCTGCCCATATCTCTAAGGCAATTGCCTTACGCTTCTTCATATGTGCCAACTGACGGATACCCTGGGATTTCGGAAGACGGGACATTTTCCGTCAGCTCTTCTACTAAAGTGACAATTCATCTCCTTGCCAAAAAAAGTGCCCTTTCAAAAAAATTTAGACGCGAAGCACAGTAGGTTGTTGGTTTGAATCCTTCATTGCATCAGTGGCATCTATGGATTACGTTAAATCGTCTAGGGACGGGTGTGGGACGCTAAACAAATGAATGCATCGTTGGGGGTTGCAAAATACGGCGGCCTGCGGGTACGGTGCGGAAAAACAAACTGCTGACCTCATTCTGTTTTGTTTCAAAGTACTTCCATCGTCCAATTGTGAAAAAGGTCTTTTTGACACTGATGATGTCACAGATCTTTCCGACTGGATCTTACACAAATTTTTTGTACTTCACGCGAGAAAAAACACACAATCTGTTTGACGATCAGCAGTAAGAGTAATATGTGAAGAATGACTATGAAACTGAGTTTGCTTAGTAGTGATTGAAACATGTCTTGTCGTTAAAAAGTCTTTGCAATCAAAAAAGCACCAAAGCTGTTTGATTTGAACTAGGAATGACGAGTGTGCTTTTGCAAATTATTTCAGCAACAGCAAGCTATGATATTGCTATGGAAGCCGATTAAATCCCCACTCTTCTTTGATGCTCTTTCATTTTAGTATCAGTCAAAATATTTTTGTGCGGGTTTATTTTATGACAAAAAAGTTACAAAATTAAGCACAAGATTTTCTTCTATCTTTCTACACTTTGTTTTTTGGCAATAATGCAACAGTTCAAAAGGTCATTTTTGAAATTGACTTCGTATTACGTCGTAGTTATGACAGCAGATTGCAATGAGAAAGAATTTCTCACCCCCTGGTAAATGAATTTATTTCTTACAAACCGTGTTGTTGTTACGGACCAGAAAACAACTAGGCCAAATGCAATTAAGAATACCAAAAAGCAATATTTACAGTTATTTTCACAAGTTAGCATAAAAGAATCACGTGATCACTTCAAAATGATTTCAACGGACTTTTGAGGTGGAAATCATAAATAGCGAAAAATGGGACTCGGTTGAGCACTTGCTTCCTTCAAATCTGGGGTTGTGGATTGTGAATGTCGCTTGCATTTTGTCCCCCCAGCTGAGATAGACAACCCCTGTTGACTCAAGCGTGCATATTCCTGTCCCGCAGTGCATGACGTCATCCACGAAGATGTGGTCGCGACCCGGCATCTTCCTGATGAGTTGATGGAAAACATCAACAGAGTGGTCGTTTTGTTCTTTTGACCTGAAACGGAATAATGTAGGAGCTCATCCGTCAAATAATTGTTTGCCATGTGATGATGACTGAATCACTTGCTGATCGAAACGTTCTGAGTTCAATACTTATGTGGGCGAACGACACCGATCACTGTTTGCACTGCATTCGTTTGATGGTTCAGTTTTAAAATGTGACGTTATTGCAAAAAAGCAATACAAAAGCTACGTCATAAATATCAACCTCTGTGTGATGTTTGAAGTGATCAACGCTGCAATAGTGATGGTCCGAGTTCACTCCGGGATGACTTAGCACGAATGTGCCCAAGCACACTTCCCGTCAATTTATAAACCGACACGATGTTGTTAGGATTAAGGTGTTCGCTTTGTTTGATAGACTTAGGTTCAATTTCCTGATCGACTCGTAACAAAAACTAAAAGAGGTATTCACGGTTTTCTTGCCGGATCTTTAGCACTAAAGCAGTGATTCTTGATCTTTTTAAGCCGATAGTCGACTAAAAGATCATCTACACCGCCTTGGACCACTATTTCCAAACTTCCCACATATAAGCTGTAGCACTTCAAAAAAATCAATGAAATTTGAGTTGCTAATTCAATTTGGAATGCAACGCCTACATAGACTTTGATATTTGAAAAGATGAAAAGTGGAACAAAATTTCAATAAAGCTTTTGTTATCGACCATTTCATTGTACTCTTTTAAAAAGAATAAGTGAAAACTCTAACGTTTTCGTTTATCTCTATTCAGGAGTAATCGCCAGGACAAAGCCTAGTGTTGATGGCGAGGCATTTAGAGCGATTGAAGTTGGTGAAAATGTCGGAAGTTCTCATTGGTAGACAGCCTGACGTTTTGTCGAGTCCAAACTAACGATGTAATTTTAGCGTGTAGACAAAACCTTTCTGGCGACAAAGCTCAGGTTTAAGCATTTTGATTAAAGTTGCTTCCAAGGTTGATAAATGAAAAAGTGTTCTTCCTTGAGCTAAAATAGAAAATTGGTTGTCATCGTTGTAAGAGGCGCATTTTTCATTGTTGAAGAGTTGCTGCCCTATTGCCGAAGAACAAGTAGAATTGGATTGAAATAAGTCACGATCTGGTTGAGTTTGGTTTCTCATTGCTTTTGGTATGTGCTGTTTTATTCTATCCAGCAGTCTTTGAGATGTGCAGCCTACGTACCGACAGTCACAGCGGCACACGTATTGATAAACGACCATACTTTGTAGCGGGCTCTTCGTCTCCCAATCTCCCTTCCTATTTCAGATTTGGCCAGACTTGGAGTGTAACCAAGACTCTGCAGATAGTCCTGGAGAGCTTTTGCGTCCACTCACCCACTCATGCTTCCTTCTACTTCTTCTAGGGAGGCTTTTCTTGCTTGCCCTCCCTTTCTCCCTTGCCCTCCCTTTGTCCACAAAATCTGCCTTTCTTCAACGTGGAGTCCACACTTTCCTCTCCATGCTCCCGCTCTGATACCCCCTTTCTCGCCAAGGTGCGGCTCTCGCCCACCTTGACTCTCTCCCCCCTCATGATCTGGTACTCTGGACAGACGGCTCTGTTCCTTTTCCTTTTGGCAAAGGAGGCTCCGGCGTTCTTGCCAACTGCTCTCTCTGTGGCAATGAGGCCACTCTTTCCTTTTCGGCAGGCCCAGTATGTTCAAGATTTTCCGCTGAAGCCTGCGCTATTCTGCACGCTCTTTGCTGGTTCGGCAGCACCAACAAGTCTGCCATTTTTCTTCTTTTCTCCTACTATCTGACTCTCGTTCTTTTCTCACCACCCTGTCTTCCCTTCCATTTTTCCTGTTATCTCAAACTCTCTGGCAGGAACTGTCTTTTTTCTCCTCCTGTTCTATCAGACTACAATGGGTCCACGGACATTCGTTTCTCCCTAGGAACAACGCGGCTAATGAGCTGGCCAGACGGGGAGCGATACCTGCGCCCTCCGCAATCCTGGTAGTCTCTCTGCTCTTATCTCGTATCCAATCTTGTCTTATCTCATACTAGAGGCGTACTGTCCCATCAAAATTTTTTGACACATAGGTTCCCTCAATTTCCACTGAGGAACTTGTGCTCTCTCGTCATGCTCGCTGTATCCTCTCTCGTCTTTGCTGCAACGGACACAGCCTTCTATTAAGTTCTTATCTCTCTAGAATTGGCAGAATCGAGAATCCTTCCTGCAGCGCTTGTGGACATTCGTCCCAGGACACTTCTCATCTCATTCTGCACTGTCCAGCTACGGACTCTTTGTGCCACTCACTCTTTGGCGAATCTTTGTCTCTCTGCGACCTCTGGTCCAGACCTTGGGGAGTTGCCGGGCTTCTGGGGCTCCATGGTCTCCCGCCATGCCCCCATCCCTCGGAAGGGGTCGGGTAACCAACAACAACAACACCATACTTTGTTGCTTGGTTGGTGCGACGGTCTGCAAATTAAGGTTGAAATAAGTTACAATCTGGTTGAGTTTAGTTTCTTATTGCTTTTGGTATGTGCTGTTTTATTCTGTTCTGCAGTGTTTGAGATATGCGGCCTACGTACCGACAATCACAGCGGCACACGTATTGATAAACGTCCATACTTGGTTGCTTGGTAGGTACGACATCTTTGCGGACCGTTGGAAGCATCTTTCTTGTGGAAAATGCTACACGAAGTTTTACTGCACTAAAACACGAGCTGATTGCAGTTTTGCATTGCTTTTAATATTTTGTGAAGATGTTGCCAATCCATGGTAGTTTAAGGTAAACTGGACATTTTTCCGGTCCTTCCTTTGACGGCAGTTTTAATTCTTCAATCTTCCTATTTAGTCTAAAGTTAATTACGAGGGTAGGCTGAAAAGTTCGTAGCCTCACTATGAAGGAGTTGCGACAGATCAGTGAAACTTGCCATGCATTAAATTCATGCTTTCTTGATACTGACTGCGATATTTTTTTAGGTAACCTTATGCTGGATAAATAATTTTGCACTTTAAAAAGTTGTACTAGAGAGATTTTGTAATATCAAGAGAATTTTGCATTTTGGTTTTTTGATGATCTTGTGAATATGGATAAGATTTGGCACTGTGGTGTGATCAGATATTTGCAGAAAAAAGGATTAACGACCAAGGAAATTCATGCTGATATGGTTTCCACTTTGGGGGACGATGCTCCGGCTTTATCAACTGTGAAGAAGTGGGCAGCGGAATTCAAGAGGGGGAGGGAGAGCCTTGAAGATGATCAGAGATCAGGACGTCCTTCCACAGCTACCACCCAAGAAAACATTGACCGCATTCATCAAATGGTAATGAATGACAGACAATTAATCATTAGTCACTTGGCCAATGTTATCAGCATCTCTCGCGAACGAGTGGAGAACATTCTCCACAATGAGCTTGGCATGTCAAAAGTTTCGGCTCGATGGGTGCCCCGGCTTTTGACACCTGATCAAAAGCTCACCAGACTCGTCATGTCAGAAGCGAACTTAGCAAGATTTGAGGCAGACCCAGATCGTTTTGTTGAGTGTTTTCTCACCCAAGATGAAAGTTGGGTCCATCACTTTGAACCAGAGACCAAAAGGCAATCCATGCAGTGAAAGCACTCAACTTCTCCTGCTCCAAAGAAGGCCAAGGTGGTGTCATCTGCAGGAAAAGTGATGGCCTCCGTATTTTGGGATGCAAAAGGCATTATGTTCATCGACTACCTTCAGAAAGGTAAAACTATCAATGAAGAATATTATGCCAAATTGCTAAGGGAGCTACGACAAGCAATCAAGTCAAAGCGGTCTTGAAAGCTGACAAAAGGTGTCCTGCTTCATCAGGACAATGCTCCTGCTCACAAGTCTCTGGTTGCAATGTCCGCTGTGCATGATTGTGGCTTTGAACTGATTGATCACCCTCCATATTCTCCTGATTTTGCACCATCGGATTATTTTCTGTTCCCAAACTTGAAAAAACATCTTGCTGGAAAACGGTACGAGACTGATGATGACGTCATTTCCGCTGTAGAGGACTTTTTTGAGGGTCAGGAGGAGAACTTCTATGCCACCGGGATCCGAGCACTGCAGCACAGATGGAAGAAATGTGTGGACCGCAGAGGAGATTATGCTGAAAAATGAACCTACTTTGGTCAAATTTAAATACTTTGTGTTAGTCAGGCTATGAACTTTTCAGCCTACCCTCGTAATCACTTTTTCATTTATCAACCTTGGAAGCAACTTTAATCAAAATGCTTAAACCTGAGCTTTGTCGCCAGAAAGATTTTGTCTACACGCTAAAATTACATCGTTAGTTTGGACTCGACAAAACGTCAGGCTGTCTACCAATGAGAACTTCCGACATTTTCACCAACTTCAATCGCTCTAAATGCCTCGCCATGAACGCCAGGCTTCGTTCTAGCGATTACTCCTGAATAGAGATAAACGAAAACGTTAGAGTTTTCACTTATTCTTTTTAAAAGAATACAATGAAATGGTCGATAACAAAAACTTCGATATGTAATAAAAACTTTAGGCTATATGTATAAAGTCAGAAAGAGGCATTAGAATTATAATTTAATCGATGCTGACAGCCGTTACAAGCAGCCTAATTGATAAACTCTGAGCCTAACTAGCAGCTGGCCTTGACTGTATGACCGACAAACAAACGTAGCAATGCCTATTATTGAAAATAACAGAGAGTCTCACGTAGAATCTGTGGAATATTTATATTTTTTGTATTGTTCATGTTTATCCTCCATTCACGAAAAAAGAGTACAATGATTCAAAGAGCTAATGAAATGATTCTAAACAAGTCGACAATAACTCTATCTGATGATGATAAAATATTTTTAATTCAGGGTTTAAATTTTGCTCCGACTCCCTCATGGAACTCTAAAACTGAAACTACAGAGTGGCTTAATTCGCAATCTCACATTCACAAAGTTGAGTGGAATAACGTCTTGAGTATTGAAAATAATGAGAACAAAAATCAAGAATGGCATAATCTACTCACCAAACTGAAAGTACCCAAAATGTCCAGACCTAATCTTGATCTAGTAGATGACAAAACTAAAGCATATTGCGAAGCAGTCACGTCTAAACTTCGAAACTTAAAGCCATTGGTTGAATTTTCCTTCAAATACAGAAACAATATGAGCCAAGATCTAAGAACCAGCTTTAAATACCTTAAGAAACTAGTAAAAAATAGAAAGATAGTTATTTGTCGTGCAGATAAAGATGGAAAACGTTTAGTCCTTGACTTTAAAGATTACAACTTAATTATGGAAAGAGAATTTGCGAATCAATTTCAAGAATTGACACATGTTGATTTGACCTCAGTACATCATGAGTTACAACAGATAAAGGATAAATGTGATAATTTCTTGAAAAACTTGCACAAAGCTGGTGCGATTGATGATAGTATGTTATTTCATGTGACTGGTTTAAAAGAACGAGAACAAAAATATCACAAGTGCTCTGGAAATTCAGCTAAATATTTTTCTGATTTAGCTACTATGGGGCGCCATTTGTTCACCGCTCATTACACATGTTTTAGGACAACAGTTATGAATAAATCAAATGCATTTCTTTAAATGCACAAATCGATTTGATTTACTGGCAAATACATATAAAATAAATGCATTTGTCATAAATGTATTGAAAAATAAATGCATTTGTTTAAATGCACAAATCGATTTGATTTAGTCATAAATGTACTGAAAAATAAATGCATTTGTTTAAAAGCACAAATACATATGTCACTCAACCGTATCGTATCGTTCTTTAAAGGGAATGTACTGCGAATAACGCTTTTCCGACAGATTTGGTCGTTGGAGCATCACGTGACAGGTTTGCCATAGACTCTTTTGAAATGAGCGGCAGGCGTGACATAGTTAAAAATTTTAAAACAGGTGGTCTGCAGCAAATTGAACCATCAACAGCTAAGGTCCGAGTCTCTTACTATAAGATGTCTGCTGGATAGGATATAGGATGACTGCTGGAAGCAAAAGTGCAACATAGGCTATGATAGTACAATTGCATTGCTTTTACTCTCTGTTCCTTTGTTAATCTGATGGTTGCATAAAATATCCGAAAAAATAAAGACTTAGTAAATTAATTAAACAAAATAATTTACTCCCTAATCCTTTCTTAATCTCATGATTACGTAAAATATCTGAAAAAATGAAGATTTAGCAAGTTGATTAAACAAAATAATAAAGAAAATATACATCATAAGATATAAAATTAAAAAGGGGGTTACTTATGCCGCACCCTGTGTACTGGAGTAATGGCCTTAGGTATAAGCAAACTGGGGAAATGCCCAACGTTGCCCACATAATTTGTCGCGCTAAAAGGCTCCCCACTTAAGTACTCGCGTAAAGAAGCAAATCTATTGTTTTTAGTGAATCTATTAGACTACGCAGATTAAATGAAACAAATGAGTTGTACCTAAAAGATTTAGAAAGGCTGAAAAAGAAATGCATAGACTCTTATTTCAACAAAAAAGTGGTGGACAAAATCATTAATTTAGCAAAAACATGGACCGATCGTTTTGGACCAAAACCATTGAATGAAAACAAGACTACCGATCCTATGCTAATTTGGGCGTCCGCTTTTTCCAATTTACTCCAACTTACTGCCAAAAAGAAAAACCTAGTTCAAGCTACCGTCGTGTATAAGCGTCCATCTACCCTTGCCAGTATGCTTATCAATTATAAAAAGGTAGCTCATTCAACCACTGAAAATACTGGTCAAGGAAGATCTCAACCTTGCAAGAAATGTGCCCTTTGCGGCCATTTCAACAATTATAAATCTATGGTACATCAAACCAGTACCATCACAGCAGCCAATGGTAAAATTTTTGCATTGAAGCAAACCTTGGATTGTTCAAACTATGGCATATACGTGGCTACATGCCGTTTATGTCACAAACAATATATTGGTCAAACTATATACAAATTTTCAAAACGCTGGTGCCACCACAGGTTTATTTGGAATCAATTTAAATACGACAATTTTGAAGATAAAGCAGCTTTATTACATCATTACCACACCTTTCATCCACTCACATTACAGACAAAACCAGATATTGCCGATTGTTTTTTTGTAACGTTTGTAGATCAACCGCCCAAACATCTTTTATTTACTTACGAAATAATATGGCTAAACAAATTAAATGCCACGATTAACATGAATAAAATGCTCTTGCCCTAAATTAAGTGACTTTGTAACTATTTTTTTGTTTTTGAAATACTGATTTAGTTTTATTTCCTCTCATATCCCAGCGTGTTATTTATCACTTACGTCACTGCTTCTATAGGTTTTGACCCTTCACTCATCATTATGATATACTGCCCTTTGTTTATTCAGTAATTAAACGTTTCTTTCATCTCACATCTATTTCTATATGACTTAATCTATCATATTAGTTTGAATGTATTTTGAAAGGAGTCGGAGCTAGTTTTATGGTCTGTAGTTTTTATAGCTGTTTGTTATTATTGTAGACCCCGTGCAAATAAATATTTTGCTTCTTGTTAAGTTTTGAAGATTTTATTATCTTTTCTCTGGTGTACCATTAGTTTGTTTGAAAATATTTAATGTTTTTTGTGCAATTTTTATTATTTTTTTGCAGAAACTGAGGATGCGTCAGCGAAATTAATTTTTCTTGTGGCAAATAAATGTCTAAGCTGACTTCATTACTGTTTGTTAATAGCAGATCCTTTTTCAACATTCACGAGAAAGCAAATTGTATCGCTATCTTTTGGACGGGACGTCCGCACTTGCTTGCGAGCTGCCGTTTCCGAAGTGTCTGGGTTCTTCACAATCTTCTCTAAATGCCGAGCGCCAAGCAGGGAAGCTGTAGATATTATTTTTTAAAGTCTTTTGATATGACTCGACAAGGAAAATGAACTCCAAGTCTTCCGACTGCGAAGCAGACGCTTTAACCACTACACCACTGGGCCGGTTAAGCCTTTTATGGTAAATATTCCGTTTTCGCGGAAGGACCTCTTGGCGGACCACCTGAAAAGCCGCATAGACCACCGGTTGGGAATCACTGGACTAAAGAGACAGAGCCAAGGGCGTAGCCAGAAAAAAATTGAGAGGGGGGCCAAATTTTGCAACTTTTAATGTGACGCCATTTACTTATAACGGCATTTTGCCTTTCGTGAACTGCGCTCGTCGCTACTAAAAAAATTGCTGTACAAAACTGAGAAAGTGCGAATGCGATTTCACTGATCTAATGTAGTTTTAACAAGAACGGCTTTGATAGTTCAACTTTAATTGTGACGTATAACGCACTATTTCGGGAATTTCAAGGAAACCACTCCCACTGGTAGGTTGAACGTCCTGATAAAAAAAGCGACGTCTTCGCAGTAGTCCGCATTGCAATAAAACAAGAAAGCGCTCAGCGAGACGCTTATTTCTTGCAATTACCATAACTTGGATTATCAATTCATCACTCGACTGCGACATAGAAGAAAAACTTCGGCGATATTTAGTGTGCAAAATGTACACATCTTGTTTGATAACATTTGAAAGCTTAAAAACTTAAAAAGCCACGCCCGACTCACCCCCTTGCTAAAAGTCAACAATAAACTCTAATGTACCTGCAGAGGCGCAAAAAATTATGTCTTTATTTTTTTGATACTGTTTTGTAATTTGACTTAAAATTCAGAGGGGGCCATGGCCCCTTTGGCCCCCCCTTGGCTACGCCTATGGACAGAGCGGAGAAAAACCGGAAAGTTTGTTTGTAATGTCATTGAGTAAAGCACCTAATAGTATACTGCCATTTTCATGTTCTGTACATTGTAAACTGTAACTATTTGAATCGTTGTGAACATAACTTACGGGCGGGTTTCTTTGAACGTGGTCTGTAGATGGTAGCTATAATAACCTTCAGTGGTGATTATGACCTCTTCATTTGTTGAGCACCTCAGATCTTTCTTTTGTCCATTTTCGCAAAACCACTTGATGCGGTAACTGGTAAATCGAGATTTTCCTGCATCAAATGTGGCGTCAGTTAATGATCAAATGTGATGTCATAATGCACAGCACGCTACTTACGCTTGAAACTGATAAAGGAATGAATAAATGGGAGTTGTGCAGTGATTACCGTGTTGAACAATCCCTCCTCGATGTTTACAAATTCTTCCTCACTGTAGCTCTCATCGAGCAAATCCGTGACTCGAAAATGTAAAGCAGAGTAGGAAGGTTTCAAAAAAAATACAAGACTTGGTCTGCATGGTTGAGTCTGGAATACAGGAAGGCCCAACGGTTTTGTAGTTCTGGTGTAAGTTTTGTTTTGCGCATGACATAATAATCCTCTCTGCTTCAAACTGCATGGACTTGCCCTCGTCTTGAAGCGTTACGGTTTTTAGCCATTTCCTGTCCTTACAAAGCGACCGCATAACAACAACCCCTACCTTGACTGATGTAATGGTAATCTCTTTGCGACAAGACTTTATCTTCAACCACCTGCAACGTAATGAGTAAAAATGATGGTTGCTAGGGCTGGTAGTGCGGGAAGCTTTACTTTGCGACGTAACTGAACCAGGTACTATCGTCAGTTGGCGCTATAGTACTGTAGATTATGATGATAAATCACGTGATATAGCTTTACACTGACCTCAGCGTCATTAGCTCTAGTGTAGTTGGGAGTAAGTCTGCAATAGCTGACGTCATTCGATGACGAAAGTCTGAAACAAACGAATAACATCGCGCTAAATTCAGTTCTTTCTTTTGCCCATTTTGTGAAAAAAATCTGCTGGATCTACGTGACGTAATGGTCGAGTCTGTGGGAGGTCTCCCATAACTACTCGACAATTTCTTCCAAAATTTGTTAATTGGAGCAACTTCATGTTGATAAATTGTGTGGGCGCCTCTTCCCTCGAAAAGTTTGAGGTCCTCCTACAAAAAATGTGGAGGTTGTTTCAAGAATTCGCACCCTCCCAAGCACCTGAGAAATTTTATAAATTACTTGATATCGGGACATCCACTACAATCAAAATCATTTTTACAAGACACATATACGCATGCGCGAGGTTTTGTTGAACGTGACCTTTGACATTATGTTAAAATCACTCACCTTTCTTTGCATTTAGGTTCGCGGGCACACTTTTGATTTCCTAGGCCAAGCCACTCCAGATTGAGGCGAAATAATAGAAGAGCCAGAGTCTGGAAGTCGAGGTTGATCGAAACGCAGATAAGCGCAGTGATGACGCAGCAAACAAAGATCATGATAAACCGCGACAAGATTCTGCTACCACGGTCTAGGAAGATTCCTGACGTTTCAATCAAAAAATATGATACCGCCAGATGACGCTATTAATCAGTTAAGCGCAACGCACACCAAACGCCGAATGGCAGATCTGTTACTTTACATAATTACCGTGAAGCTGAGTCTACACGTTGTTTGGCCATAAGCTTCACGGCTACTACAGTAATTGATGCTGCAGATGAACGAACTCATGACAGCGCAGTGCCTAGATTTTTTTGTGGTTTTGCTGCGTGAGCTCGATTAATCCTGTAGGCGAATCGAGCTCCAGCTTACATGATGCTGAAAGAACGTGATCTGTTCTTATGAAGCAACTCGTTTCTGAGCAACAAGGCAACCACTTATCTACTTAGTTATGCGTATGAGCCCATGCTCGGTTTGAATGCCTTTCGTCAGACTGGCACACCAGGACGGGTAGACTGCTTGGCCCCACCACCTGTCTGCCACATGAAGATGGAGGAATCCCGTTAAGTGCCTTGCCCAAGGACACAACAAGAAAGCTTGCCGGCTTGTTCTCCACACTATCCCTATGTGCTGAGCGCCAAGCAGGGAAATTGTGAATACCTTTTGATTGAAATACCAGTTGATTGATCTTCATTTACTCGACTTGGGGAACGAACCCCAGGTCTACCGATTGCGAAGTTGACGCTCTAACCACTATGCTTAACTTGTCAAAAAGAGGGATTTAAATTAACACGAAAAAAGTATTGGCATTGTATTGGTTCGTTTGTTTTTCACCTGGCTACTCTTTAACTTACATTACTAAGTTGTCTATGTTTACATAGTCGTACAATATATAATTTACGTGTCTTTGCTTTGTTACGTTTTACTACGTTATTTCTTCAACAATATCAGGTGCAACGCATTAACCCTTCGTGGGGTAATGTAACACATATCTTACATGATTGTTAATTTTTATATCATTATAACGTTATAACCATTTTTCTGAAATTCATTGTAAATTTGTTGTTACCAAATAATTTAGCAATTGTCTCAAATTTTATGAATTAGAATCTTGTAATCTTTAAAGGGTTAAACAGAAACAAAGCAAAGTCACGTGAGTTATTGCACGTGTCTGTAGCTTCACTGGTGGCGCGATCAAAAGCTTCTAATCGTCAAACTAAATTAAATTGAATTAACTTACTGATTCAATGCCCATATGGGAAATACGTTGTTCCCTCACGAAAGACACTTTACGGCACTTCCTGCTTTGTCGCAGTGAATGTGGAAGCCTGGCTGTAGGTTCGCTTATAACTTCGAAACAGGTTCATACCCAAGTTGCTCTGCGACTGTAAAACCTTCTAAATAGATTGAACGATGGAAATAACTGATTGATCAATATTTTTGTTTGCTTGTTTGTGGGATTCCAATGACGTGTTGTATACCCTTAGATCGGTCGTAGTCTCCCTGACACACATTCAAAAAAAAGTAGAGCGTGAGGCAATCATATAATCACAGCGAACTCGAAAAGTGTCTCAGCCAATTCGTAAAAAGTTCTTTCATATTTTAAATTCGGTGTCTTGCTTCGAGGGGTAATTTCACATAAAAGTTGGTCCGCTCAAAAATGCTGTAAAGAAGGCTCAGCAACTTAAACATCGACCACAAGTATACCACACTTATTGAGACAATGTTGATAATTGCAAAGACACAAACTAAGCTGTGTATTTTTAACAACAATACCTTGAGCTTGGATTTGCTGAATAAACGGAATCGCCATTGTTCAACTTGAGAAAACCTGAAAAAAGAAACAAAGTTGGAATTAGTTGAGCCGCCACCATCATGATGTTTGAACGCGCGAGCATGCAATCAGCGCCACTGTAACATGGTGCTCGCATCCACTATAACATGATTCTCCCACCCACTCTACTTCGTCGCCGACAATTACTTTGCTTGTTGGCACTTGATTGGTCGCAATGAAACCGCTTGAACTTCAACAAATTCTAGTTGCGAAAAAATTTCACGAACAATTTCAATTTCAAACAAAGTTAAAATGCAGATAATGTATCCGAGCTCTACTCACAGTAACGAAGTTTGTTTAATGCCATTTGAGTTGAGACGCGGTGGTTATAAAGCGGTCGGAAATACCCCGGGAAAAAATTGAAACGGAAAAAAAATATAAAATATCGGAATGGGAAATACTCCGAAAGTTGAATTTTTGCACTAATTGAATCATGTTTAACACAAATCCAAAATTTCTTATATTTTTCACTTTTTTGGGTTTTAGCAAGGTTTTCCCTTTAATTCAGACCGTTTTTGTTTCGTAAAGAAAGGGATATCGGCTGTTGGTTATAACAATATTGAAGCTTTCAAAAATATTAATTTTAAAATTGGAACCTTCACTGGTTTATCGAAACTTGCATTGACCAATCAAAATTGTTTTAGTTTAAAAACACACATTGCATCAGTTATACATTTCAGAAAGGATGGACTTCTTCGGCTTATGAGAAACCACACCAAACCGCAAGGGAAAAATAAGTTTATCAAAGGGCATGCTTTCAAGGGCAAGTTTGTCAGCAAATCGAGAAACTGAGCTGATGAATATTAGCTGAAACCTCGGCACGTCCGTTGACAACATGACAACTGCCCAGCTGTTAATATAACGGGATCTGGCTCTTGTGTGACCTATAACAACAAATACGAATTTGGTGAAGAATCGAAACTCATAAAGTAAAAGCATTTTTTCTTTATTCCGGAACTACATCTTCATGCATAAAATGCTTCTTGCATAACTAACTACATCTAGTATTCTCTCTGCATTACATTTGGTGACCGTGGATAAAGATTATCGACAAGAGTTGGTTGGTCATTAGCAAAACTATCCAACTTGGAAAACTTTTAGACGGTGCTGTAAAAACGAGAATACCATTATTAGTCTTCTTCTTCTGCGTATGAGCTCATGGTTTGTTTGCTAGTCTTTTGTCAGATTTCACCTCCTTAACAGGTAGACTGCATGGTCTCACCACCTGTCTGCCACTTAAAATGCAGGTATTCCGTTAAGCACCTTTCCTAACGACGCTGCAACTGGACTTGCCGGCTTTTTCTCAACATTATCACTTTCGGGCTAAACGCCAAGAAGCACAAGCTGTAAATGATTAAAGTTTTTGTTTAGACTCGACATGGAAATTGAACCCAAGTTTACCGAGTGCGAAGCGGACGTTCTAAATTGAACTGCCAGTGAAGCAAAGGAACGCGTTGTAGCTTGAGTCACCTAAACTGTATTACAACCGATTTGGCCAACGGCGATGGCCCAATGCGGCTATTCGCGATTTCATGCAGCGTGAGCCAGTTTTCACGGTTGATTGAAGTTTGCTTTCTTGCGCTCACTTTGAAAATCGCGCCAAACTAAACGGCCACGAGGTGAATAGTCAAGATACTTGCGCGAAATAATTTGAGATCGTTAGATGAAATATAGCTCGTTTTCCATGTATCAGCCTGGAGCTGAGGGTTTATTTATTTACCTCCCCAGGCTGTGTCGGCTTTGATGTTGTTGAGCAATACCTCGCAACTTCATCCCAGACTGCAAAACCTTTTAATCCAGTTGGTACTCCTTGTAAAGAACACGTTAAGATCAGAGGTGGATTAAGCATTTTAGGGCCCTGAGACAAGATTTCATGAGGGGCCCTCTAACTGCCAAAGCTCTCGATGAAGACCTTTTTTTGAATTTACTTCTATTTCAACGGACTGAAATAGCTGAGCAAAATGAGGGTACAGATCTGACTGCCCAAGTTTTGTTGAAGACTTTTCTTTTTTTGGAGATTAACACTATTTGGAAGAGCTGAATAGCTTATCTGACATGTCTGAAAACAGGAGAGCCTTATTTTTCAAACAGAGGTCCCGAGGCAACTGCCTCACTTTAAATCCACCACTGGTAAAGATTGTGTGGTCGGCTGTCGGCTTGTTCTTGCTTCACTCGCGAATCAATGAACAAGCAAGACCCTGCTCGTGCTTACCAGACAGAACTGTCCGAAACAAGTCCTGAGGTGGTTGAGTCGTATTCAGGCTAGAAGGAAGGTCAACCGTGCTTTGTTTAAAAGTACAGTCCTTCACTCAGCTCTGTTTGGCCTTGACCTTTATTTGGATCGCAAATGCCATCACTTGTTCTTTATTTTGAAGTCATTTTGACTGGTAGCAAAATTCCTTCTCACATGCTGTGATTAACAGACAACAGCGTTTGTTCCTTGTAAGAGTTTAGAGGGCAAACGCTCTCACTCTGCAGTCTGCACAATACCAGAAGCAGCCCGCCATACATTCTCAAAGATTCCGAAATTTATAGAAGTAGTAGAACGTTTGAAGCTAGAAAGAAAACTTTGTCAAAAATGAACAAACTTTATTATGAAGTAGCATTAATTCAAAGAAACTTCGACGTCATCAAACGCTTTGAAACAGTGATTTTCAATCTTTTTCAGCGCCAGAGCCAAATTCTCAATCTAAATTTTGTAATGAGCAGCATGCAGACTGGTGCGGCAGCACCAGGTTTCAACTCCTTGATTGCCGCGCCAAGCGTACCGTCGTTGATTAGCACTGAACCAATATAGTTGCTTTGTAGAGCTAGTAATATAAGCTCTACGCATCCTTTCTGCTTCGTCAAACAAAAAACAGCAAGCGGTTGAAGCTTTCTTGCAGGTTTTTATTTACAAATATGCGCAGCTCCTCCCAGCGTGCCCAGAATGAAAATTCACGGCGATAAAGGCTACCACACAGCTTTTATAACAATCAAGCAGGGGGGCCAACACTCAGGCCCAAATAGAAATCCGAAGCATAATCAGGCCGAAACGAAAATTTACTACTCGTTTCGCTACGTTAACGTTTTGACAAGAATAGCAAAAATACACGTGGTCCCTATATATATACGAGCAGATGAACCTGTCATATATATGAGTCAAACATGTGGCCTTATTTAACCACAGGGCAAAGACCAAAGAAAGACAATACAACAAATGAAGGCTTTTAGAAGTAGTCCCTAGGCAGCCCGGTTATAACTCTGCTACTTCTCAGTAGGGGCTAACTGTTCGGTTCGCTGTAGGGGTCTAATTTGAATCTATATTTACTTAAACTCCTAACAAAACAATTCGAGATCACTTAATTTACAACAATATCAATCAATTTCGTTGGAAATTCCTTATGAAGTCTTTGCGTCACAGTCTCAAGAGGCTACGCTGTATGAAGTCAAATCGCTGTGAAAAACTACATGGCGATTGGCGGAACACAAACAACGAAGGCTAATTAAAAAAACATTAAAGCAATGCGACCATACCATGAGTATACATAGAAAAAATACACAAATCAATTTAATGCGAAACTTGACATTGGCTTTGACTTTTTATAAGTTTGTCAAAACGGGGCTTAGTTGTGGAGAATGCAGTATGTATAAGCTGTTGAGATGATCGTCAGTCCATCGGTCACGACATTGATTTTTGATTCTGAACATTTTGCTGCAAAGTGCTTCACATAGGTAAGTCGAACCAAATACAGAGGAGTTCTTGAGAGCACTGGCCATCAAATTGCGATACCCTTCCCCTCCGAAAGTCAAGTAGATCTTCACTTTGAAACACTTGCTTCAGCTCGATATTTGACAGCATTTCTCACAGCTCCAACTGAAGATTGTCAGGAGTGGTGACCACATTTATTGCCATTAGTGGGGCAAATATTTTCACCTGGGGCAAGAAAGAATTCATTCTGTTAGTGCGAGATTTGAATTCATCGATCAAGTTGCTTATAAGTTTGTTACACGTTTTTAACGGTAGTTGACTCGGTGGTTTGAAAGTGTTAGGAAATATGTTGTAACACTACTTGTAAGGTGTTTCTTCCAAAGAAAAGCTTTCTAATGAAAGCAGAAGCTGTGCTGTATAAATCGTGACAAAGCTTGCTATTTTCTTGCAGCGTGCGATTTAGAGATGAAAAATGTGTGTTGTCATCAATTATGAACGCCAAATCAGCTACCTATTCTTTGTTGCCTAGCATAGGGATTTCTTTCATTTCTTCATTAAACGTTTTTACCTCCGGAAAAAGATCATAGAATCGCTAGAGACGCCTAGCGCTGCTTAACCATCTTACAGCCAGGAACGTGAAAGCGGAAGCGGTCCTTTTTCTGTGGAAGCGGAAGCCCTAAAATTCTTCTGCTTCTACATAGGTTATTTGACTTGAAGAGTAACTTGGCGAAAAAGTTTTGTCCATTTGCCGATGTGGATTAAACGGTGAAGTTGCACTATATATCTGAATGAACGTGCGATATCAGTAGCGCGAGAGAAGGAGGAAAAGTATAACTAGCACTGTATTTTATATCGATTATGTATAAAAAAAAGGTAGTCTGGACAATGAAACGTAGCCAATAAAATGATGACTTGACTAAAGTTAACAGACCTTGGTTAGGGGGTTCAAAACGTTGAAAAAGAAACTACTCACGACGGAAACAACTTAATCATTCTCATCAGGGCCCTTCAACAGGGGTTCCGCAAAACATGTAATTGTGTTCCGTGAATTTTTAGAGTTACATGAGGGGACCGCAAGTTTTTCGTTTATCACTAGTATTTATGGATATTTTGTAGAAAGCCCCCGCCACTAATGCAAAAATGTGAGATTTGAGAAAAACACCCCCGCCACGTTTTAAGTACTGCAGATTTTAGGGTTAGGACAAAATATTAGCTGACATCGCTGAATTCAGTGCTGAATTCCATCAATGAATAAAAATTCTAACTGGATAAGAGCGGTGGCGGGGTGTTTTTTTGTCGGAGGCTTTCTACAAAATATCCGTATTTATTTCTTATTTCAGTATATTGAATTCTTATATGTAGTGGTGTTACGTGTATATAAATAGTTAGTGACGGAATCTTGTTGAAAAAGGATCTGCTATTAACAAACAGCGATGAAGTCAGCTTAGACATTTATTTGCCACAAGAAAAATTAATTTCGCTAACGCATCCTCAGTTTCTGCAAAAAAATAATAAAAATCGCACAAAAATAGTTTTCAAACAAACTAATGGTAAATCAGAGAAAAGATAATAAAATTTTCAAAACTTAACAACAAGCAAAAATATTTATTTGCACGGGGTCTACAATAATAATAAACAGCTACCAAAACTACAGACCATAAAACTAGCTCCGACTCCTTTCAAAATACATTCAAACTAATATGATAGGTTAAGTTATATAGAAATAGATGTGAGATAAAAGAGACGTTTAATTACTAAATAAACAAAGGGCAGTATATCATAATAATGAGTGAAGGGTCAAAACCTATAGAAGCAGTGACGTAAGTGATAGATAACACACTGAGATGTAAGAGGAAATAAAACTAAAACAGCATTTCAAAAACAAAAAATAGTTACAAAGTCACTTAATTGAGGGCAAGAGAATTTTATTTACGTTAATAGTGGCATTTAATTTGTTTAGCAATATGTTTTCGTAAGTAGATAAAAGATTTTGGGCGGTTGATCTACAAACGTTACAAAAAAACAATCGGCAATATCTGGTTTTGTCTGTAATGTGAGTGGATGAAAGGTGTGATAATGTTGTAATAATGCTGCTTTATCGTCAATATTGTCGTACTTAAATTGATTCCAAATAAATCTGTGGTGGCACCAGCGTTTTGAAAATTTGTTTATGGTTTGACCAACATATTGTTTGTGACATAAACGGCATGTAGCCACGTATATGCCATAGTTTGAACAATCCAAGGTTTGCTTCAATGCAAAAATTTTACCATTGGCTGCTGTGATGGTACTGGTTTGATGTACCATAGATTTATAATGGTTGAAATGGCCGCAAAGGGCACATTTCTTGCAAGGTTGAGATCTTCCTTGACCAGTATTTTCAGTGGTTGAATGAGCTACCTTTTTATAATTGATAAGCATACTGGCAAGGGTAGGTGGACGCTTATACACGACGGTAGCTTGAACTAGGCTTTTCTCTTTGGCAGTAAGTTGGAGTAAATTGGAAAAAGCGGACGCCCAAATTAGCATAGGATCGGTAGTCTTGTTTTTATTCAATGGTTTTGTCCAAAACCATTGGTCCATGTTTTTGCTAAATTAATGATTTTGTCCACCACTTTTTTGTTGAAATAAGAGTCTATACATTTCTTTTTCAGCCTTTCTAAATCTTTTAGATACAACTCATTTGTTTCATTTAATCTGCGTAGTCTAATAGATTCACCAAAAACAATAGATTTGAAAATGCATAGAGGGTGGTAAGAATTGCCATTTAAAAACAATCTTTTGGTAGCTGTTGTGATAGCAAGCTGCAGACTGTGACTAACTCTGTTTACAACTTCAAGAACGTCTGAATTTGCTAACTCCCTTTGTTACGTAAAAGTGCGTCTCGTAATTTCAATTTTGCTCGCTCGATATACTGTATATATGTCGCGTTTTAATACAATATAACTTTCGGTTTTATCTCAATCTTAAATTTCTTTTAATATTGAGGCGACGTATGATAATCGCTCGGATAATTAGGTCTGACTGCAACTTAATAAAACTTGGAAAAGATTGGCTTTCACTAAAAACACCTTAAACCACGTCAAGAACAGAATAATCTATTCACAGAAATAATACTTCATGACTTCAAGCTTCTTCGCTCGACGATCTCACAACTAATCACTTTACTACACAATCAGAAAATCGCCAAAACTAATTTCAACAATAACTGATCAATATTCGCCACGTCAACAGAATCCACAATAAATTATCACAAAAAAAACAATAGCCCTTCTTTACTCCGTCAAACAATCTTTCTCTCCCCACTACTACGTTTTTCTGCTCCCTAACTACTACTCTAAAAAAAATCCCGTCGCCTTATATATAAATCGAAAAAAAACAATCCAGAAGTCGCTAGAACAAAATCACGTGAAAAAGAAAAAAAGCATTATTAATTTATGTAATCGGTCAACGAAATTCTTTGAAGAAGCTAGAATCATTAGGTCAATCTGGAACTTTATTATGTCATAAACCAGGGGTGGGCAATTGTTTTGGCTTGCGGGCTGCATCGCGGTCACGAATGCTAGCTGAGGGCCGCACTGTTTAACGAACGCATTGGGAGGGCCGCATTGAAGATTCAAGAAGTGGTCGAGGACTGCATTCACCATTCATAAGTGGCCGAAGGTCAGTGCTTAAAATCTTGCAATAGCTGTGCGCAAAGCAAAAGCTTGCGTTCACTTGAAGTTTTGCGTGATCACCTTACAATGTCTCATTTCCACTAGTGAAAATGATGGTGTCTCTAAACAAAAAAAAAGAAAAAAAAGGTCATTACCCCTGGATTTGACGGAAAATGCGTCAGTGCAAACCAACGGTTGCTTTTTTAATGTTAGCTTCTAAAGTCTTTGGCTCTGTAATACGGCAAGTGTTCCTCCCCCTGTTATCTTAACTCATACATATGCAAGTCTCAAAACGTGTTCGCGGGCCGCACAAAATGCTCTCGGGGGCCGCACTTTGCCCACCCCCGTCATAAACGATTGTGAGGTAATAAAAGCGTACTTACAGCCAATCCAATTGCGAGGAAAAAAGGTCTTTTTTTTCAATCAGTAGCCGAGCGAACAAAATAATACAACACTATACGCATATGTGAAAACTATTCTTACAAGACAAATTTCCTTATTCGTGACAATAAACGACCGAAATTTCACACTTCAAGAAGATTAGAGTCAATACATGTTATATATTATTGTTGTTGTTGTTGTTGTTACCCGACCCCTTCTGAGGGATGGGGGATGGCGGAAGCCCCAGAAGCCGGACAACTTTCCAGGGCCTGGACCAGAGGTCGTTGAGAGACAAAGAGTCCGTAGCTGGACAGTGCAGAATGACCTGAGAGGTGTCCTGAGACGAGTGTTCCCAGGCGCTGCAGGAAAGATTCTCGATTCTGCCAATCCTAGAGAGATAAGAGCTTAACCGATGGCTGTGTCAGATATACCAGCTGGCTCAACGGCGGGCCAGGTCGAGGTTCGAACCAGCTCTTACAACTTCTTAACCCTTTCAGCAACGCGCTCGCATCTATCGATTGGTTTCCAAATTTCTTCCTGCGTTTCTGCCACTGTCGACTTGCTAAACAGACGATCAGGAGGAGCTTGACGTATATTGTAGATGATTTGAATAATACGGAAATTTTTACGACGTAACGACCAATAAATAGATTCAATGACGAACGACAGTGCAAGCGGTTACCAAAAATTTTGGGCTAAACAGTTACCCGGGTCTATTGTCACTTCATTACTAATTTGCCTACTCAAACTTACGATTCACTAATAAGCATAACAATTAAACTCTGTAAAGAAAAAACTGTTCAATTGTACTTCAATTTGGTATCAAACTACAGCCGGGATTCTAGTGAGAAAAATACTCCTGACGCCAAGGTGACAACTCTTGATTGCTATGCAATATACGCCAGAACCAAATCACCACCTTCAACAATTGAAACATGCTGAGGGCAATTTTGTGCTTGTGCGATACAGTCTAATACAGTGGTTCTCAACCGGGGGTGCGCGGACCCCTAGGGGTCCCCGGAGCAATTTCAAGGTGGTCCGTGAAAATGTTCTAAATTTGCATTTTCTAATTTGATTGATAAGTTCTCATTTTTGAAAATTGCACATTGTTTTGATTGCGTCAGAAAGTTGGAAATATAATAATCGCTTTATGATGTAGCCACATAAACTTATTGCGATTTGTTACTCCCATTGTGACGTTACAATTACGGTACATTGATTCACTGCGAGATAATAATATTTATTCATTCGAGAGAGTAACGTCCAGTGAAGGAAAATATTTTTATGCCAGTACGGTACTAAAACTTATTTAGAATGGCTAAATCTAGAAAGTATTCAGAAAAAGACTTAAATTTTTTTGAAAGACAAAAACTTTCGTTGAAACGGCAAAAACTGGATACTAGTGGATATTTTCAAGAACAAAGCACTGCAAACCTGACGGCTTCTTTTGAAGTGGCATTACAAATAGCCAAGCAAAAAAAACCTCGTAAAACCTTGCGCTGTGAATATGGTTAAATTGATTTTAAGAGAAACAAGTGCAAAGAAAATTCAGCAAGTGTCTTTATCCAACGACACAATAAAGAGGCGCATTTCTCTTATGGCAACAGACGTCAAACAGCAAGTCATAGCGGAAATAAAATCCTCTCCCATGTTCTCCATACAAGTCGACGAATCAACCGACGTTGCATCATGCTCACAGCTCTTGGTATTTGTTCGTTACACACATATGGAAGATGTCAAAGAAGAGTTTTTTGTACTGCAAGGCCTTGGAAACTCCAGCCACTGCTCATGATGTAATGGACAGCATCTCAAATTTTTTCGATATAGAAGGCTTCCAGTGGGAAAAACTCTGTGGTGTATGTACAGATGGAGCCCCAGCAATGCTGGGATGCAAATCTGGTTTCCAAATGAAAGTCAAAGAAAAATCTCCTGAAGTTAGAGGAGTACATTGCATGATACATCGGTATACTCTCGCTTGCAAGACTCTTCCAAAATTTTTAAAGAAAGTGCTTAGCTCTGTTGTGAAAATAGTTAATTTCATCAAAAAGAGTGCCACAACCTCTCGTCTATTCAAGCAGTTTTGCAAAGAAATGGACACAGACCATGAAACTCTATTGTATTATCCTGCTGTACGATGGCTTTCCAAAGGGAATGTCGTTACTCGCTTCTTTGAGCTGAGAACTGAAATCAAGCTTTTTCTGGAAATGATTGAAAAAGATGCCTTCGTCGACTTCTTCAAGGACGAAACATGGCTGCAGGGTCTGGCTTACCTGGCTGATATTACTGAACAGTTAAATAAGTTTAACTTGAGACTTCAAGGACCTGACACAAACATATTACAATTTGGAGACAATTTGCGTGGCTTCATAGAAAAGATACATAATTGGAATCGCAGAGTCAACCAGGAAAACTTTGCAATGTTTGAAAACCTATCTAATTTTGAATCTGGTCTCAGTTCACTTATAAAACAAGAAATAACTGAACATTTGCAATCGCTGGAAAATGAATTCGAGAAGTACTTTCCTGATCTTGAAGAAGAGTTCGAGGTTTTTCCTCGAAATCCATTTTCCGTAATGATAGACATAGCAACTATTTCTGAAGAAGTCCAAGACGAGCTGTTGGAATTGAGAAATGACTCAGCTGGTCGTGAAATATTCATGACTAAATCACTGTCTCAGTTTTGGAGCTCCATGTTGACGTCCTACCCAAAGTTGTCAACGGAAGCATTGCGCGTTATTGTTCCATTCGCCTTCACTTATCTTTGTGAAAGCGGATTTTCTGCTATCATGCACATCAAATCAAAGGCTCGCAACCAGCTAGACCTGGAAGATGATATGAGAATAGCGATTTCCAAAACACAACCACGTATTTCGAGACTTGCTTGTAATATGCAACAGCAAAAATCGCATTAAAGTGTGTTCACTTAAATAAATAACATGATCTACATTTGTTTTGTGTTTGACGAAGTAAGGGTTGAATGATTATGCTGCAGTGTAAGCTAGATATTTAGTTTAAGCTAAAATCTATAGTGGGGGGTCCGCGATTTCGTGAAGTACAGTTTAAAGGTCTGCAATGACAAAAAGGTTGAGAGCCACTGGTCTAATAAAAGAGCGTGAGAAACGGCGTTGAACAACAAAAACTCAATCAGGCGCCGTCGGCCCTGGTTAAACTTTAAATCGAGACGGTGGAACGCAGCACCCTAATAACAATATTGTACAGGCTGTGTCCGTTGCAGGCAGACAAGAGAGAACACAGCGAGCGTGGCGAGGAAGCACACGTTTCTCAGTGGAAATGGAGAGAAATTAAGTGTCGAAGAATTTCGATGAGACAGTACGCCTCCAGTCCGAAAAAAGAGAGGAGTCGAGATACGAGAAATGAGAGGAGAGAGACTACAAGGGATTACAGAGGGCACGAATAGCGCTCCCCGTCCAACCAGCTCATTAGCCGCGTCGTTCCCCGGGAGAAATGAATATTCGGGGACTCATTGTAGCCTGATAGAACAGGAGGAGAGAGAAGACAGTTTCTGCCAGAGAGTTTGAGGTAAGAGGAAAGATGGAGAAGAAGACAGAGTGGCAATAACAGAGCAAGTGTCAGAGAGGAAGAAAAGAGAAGTGGCAGACTTGTTGGTGCTGCCGAGACCAGCAAAGAGCGTGCAGAATGGCGCAGGCTTCAGCGGAAAAGCTTGAGCATACTGGGCCTGCTGAAAAAAAAAAAGAGTTGCCTCAGTGCCACTTAGAAAGCAGTTGGCAAGTACGTCAAAGCTGCCTTTGCCAAAAGAAAAAGAAAAAAAGGCGGCTGTCTAAAGCATCAGATCATGAGGGGGGAGAGAGTCAAGGTGAGCGACAGCCACGCCTTGGCAACAAAGAGAGGGGTCAGAGCGGGAGCATAAAGAGGAAAGGATGGACTCCACGGTGAAAGAAGGCAGGTTCCAAGGAGATGAGGGAGTATAAACAAGGAGGCTTCCCCAGAGAAGAAGAAGGAAGCATGAGCGAGTGAGTGGACGCAAAAGCTCTCCAGGAAGATCTGCAGAGTCTTGGTTACACTCCAAGTCTGGCCAAACCTGAAATGAAAAAATAGGTTGGGAGACGAAGTGCCCGCTTATAAGATGATAGAGTGAAATGAGTCATGGTGACTAGTAGGGGAGGTAGAGACGCCTCAGAAAGAAGAAGTGAGATATGGGAGGACGAGAGGCAGCCGGAGATGGAGCGATTGGCCGCACCATGAAGGCGCTCCAATTTGGTGATATTGGTAACGCTTAAGAAAGGAAACCATCCGGGTGAAGCATAATTGGGAAGGGGCCGAAGAAAAGCTTTGTACAGAAGAGAGAGAGAGAGAATGACTCCTTAGAGGGGTTCCATGAAGAAGCAGAGATACAGCGTAAGGCCTTGAGACGAGACAAGAACTTGGCCTTCAGCGAAGAAACATGTTTAGAAAAGAAAAGAGTGCGGTCGAAGGTGACCCCAAGAAAAGTTGGAGTGGGATTGAAACGGAGTAGGGAGTTGATTGCACCAATCAATAGCCGCCTCAACATGGTGGTGCGGTCCCCGACCCCGTTTGGGTTGGATCGAAATGACTGTAGGTTTTCCCGAGGGTCCCACTTACCCTAGGCGCTCCCCGCGCTACATCGTTGTAATTTGTTGTTGTGACGACAGGTTATTGTCGAGAGGTGTAATATGTGGTTTTGCGGTTTAGATCTGAAAAACATTATGTAAGCTGTTTTAAAAGTGGTTGTAAGTTGTGAAGGAACTTGTAATAACGGTTTATTTGTTGAAATGTTTAATTATTTTTTGAAGTGTAGTGACAAAATATTTGATTTTCTTACAAGCAATTTATGATTTCTAAATATTTGCTAATGGGGGTTCCGTGACAAACGCGAAAGTACACCAGGGGCTCCGCAATGACAAAAAGGTTGAAGAACAATGTTGTACATTCAACACGAGTTCTAACATCTAAGAAAAAACAAACGCAGAGTAGTTCACAACAATAAGCTTAAACGAAGTAGGCAAAGTAAAAGCAATATATGAATGAATTTTTGTCTCCTCAAAATGATCAAGTGTAGGAGACGGCAGGCTACAGACCAACAAAAGTTAAAAAATTGTCAACAGTCGTTTTCTCGTTTTTTGTTAGTGGAAGTGGAAGCGATAGGTGTGGAAGCGGAAGTGGTTGACGAAATAGCCGCTTCCACATCCCTGCTTGCAGCAGTGAACATGACCACGTTTCCATTGTCAACATCAATATCTGCGAGAAACTTTTCGAACTAACGATGATTAGAAACATTTGCTTGAATCCGCCCTACTGTTTCTGTTGCTAATTTCGTCACATTAGACACGTTCAAAGATTCAGCCACAAGACTTTCTAGGGGTAAAATGCAATGATGCCATGTTGCGTGAGCAAGATTATCTTCTTCATGCCACTTGTTAATTGAGTCCTTGATTTGCCCCTAGCATAGAAAAACACCCATTTGTTGCCCCTGCAAATGTCAAACTCATCTTTGATGGGTCTAAATATGCTTCTTGAAGAGCAGCTTGAAATTCAGGAAATACATCTGTTCCTTTTGTTGAGCCATTCATGAAACGCAAAGTAAGGTATCTGTCATAAATCTTGAAATCTGCCTTTACTGTCCTGATAACCACATTGCTCTGTTCGTAAAGCATTTTGAGGGGTCAAGTGCGACCTAGTAGTAACCAAAATTTTGTAAATGATGAAGAAGCTGTTCATGTTGGTCGTTAGATATGGATTCAACGCGTCAAGCAAAACTACAATTTCTTAGCTTTAAGTTGAATGCCAGTGAAACAACATTCATCAGCAAGCATAGCAATAGCCTGCTTCATAATTTCATCATCCGAATACGGTTTCATACTGCGGGCAAGTAGATGGCTGACCTTGTGTGATGTCAAAATTATTTCTTCGACTTCATTAACACACTTAAGCATATTTGCTTGCTTGTTGTGTGCTAATTTCAGGAATTCTAACTTCCTTTTCCTTGACTCTCCTTTGCAGCAATCATACTTAGCAGGACGAATATCGTAGTTCCTCTCAACATTAAAAGATTTTATATTACTTATCAACACAGGACGCAAAAGGCAATGGGCTTTGTTATCTATTTTAATTATAAAATATTTTTCTTCCCAATCACTTAAAAAAAGCCTGATTTTCTTGCTAAGAGCGCGAGCTTTCATTGAAGGTGGCTCTGACATTGTGTTAGGCCAATCGATAACAAAATATTAATAGCTGATTAAAGTGAAAAGATTTAAGTATCTTTGAATAATGAACCTGCAAAGTATTTCTATGAAATAGTAAAATAATTTCAATACTTCATTCAGTCTACTTGAAACATTTTCTTGTAGACCAGGCTATGTAGAGCTTGTAAGGAAAGATAGTGGTCTTTCGAGGTGAAGTAGAAAACAAAGCAAGAGTATACAAACGCTCTTTTGTTGGCGTTTCGCGTAGCAGATACGCCAAGCTTCCTCAGAAAAGCAATGGTTAGGATCGGAATCCAGCACTGAGTGCGAGTAGGAAAAACCAAGCGAGGAGTGCTATGATTTTTCAGCTGATGACAATACGGTTGAAAAGTCATTATTTTACAGCGACTATTGCGTCATTATGTACTGGGTATTAAAAGGTTAGGAACAACACCATTATCGCAGCTTAGCCAAAGTTATAAATTTAAAACGTTAACGGTAGATAAACATGAGAACGGCTATAATGCTTTTTTGGTCTTGCCTTAACTTGATTTAGGTCGAGAAACACTACATGTTTTACAGAGCTTATTTACAGCCTTCAGTTTTTTGACAAAGTTGCAACAATGAACCGTTATTCACATATGCGAGAAACACTCGTTCATTCGACTCCCAAAGGACGTTACTCACGTTACCAACAAATATTACTTGGTTCTAAGAGCGATTACAAAATTGCAATAACATAATGTCATGCTTACCTTATACAATGTTATTTGATTGATTCAATGCACTACAAAGATCATCACCATCCGACCTATAATCGGATTAATGGGAGCCGCAAGACAGATAGTTGAGAGCCGCATGCGGCCCTGAGAGCCACTGTTGAGAATCACAGCTCTAAACTCTTCATAAGCTCTGAAAGAACAAGCAGAAAATAATATTACTTGAGCACAATAATATTTTTTTTTGAAATTTGTGGAGTTAAGATGTATCAATGTTTTCCAAGTAGTTTGTTTTGTTCTATCAAATCGTGGAATATCCTCTTGTTGTGAAAAAGTTTTTAGTTAAATGTCGTCTAAACGGCGAGTTGACTGGAAACGATGCTATGTATAATTAAGAATAAACTTCTCATATATTTCATCCTAATGCTTAAAATTAGCTAAAAACATGATACAAATTTTTAGAAGGCTGCAAAAAGCGTAGGCACATATAGTCATAAAGATTGGAATCTTTAGCTCAAGGCAAAATAAATGTATTCTCATTTTTGTTTTTGTATATTCATTTAGGTGGAGGGAAATAAATTTTGCACATTATATATTGGCATCTATAGGAACTGAAACAAAATTTGTGCACTTGAATAAATATCTCTAAAGTTTTTATGCCCTTTATTACAGTTTCGCAGAGTTGTCAACACTATACACAACTCAGGACAGGCTCATCCCCAAGGGCCTAGAACCAGCTCTTGAAATAAAAATATGGTGTTGTGACAGCTCTCTGTGACGTGATAGTGATTGTGTTGTGTAGAGTTGCTGTGTTTTCGTTTTTCAGTAGTCAGTAAAGACATACCTATCAAACGGTTGTGGGTTATAGCAGTGAAGCTAGATTGGTGACCCCGACGTTCCTTATAGTGACTTGGAAAGTTTACCATGGCAAGCGAGCAAGAGACGCAGCAACACGCAGTCAGCTTAAAGTCGCCAGAGTTTTGGACTAGTCATCCCAGGATCTGGTTCCAACAGACAGAGGCTCAGTTTGGGCTCCGGCGGGTCACTGCTGACAACACGAAGTACTTCTACGTAGTAGCAGCTTCAGACCAAGATTCCGCGCAAAGATTAATCGATTTACTCGAAGATCCCCCACGAGATCACAAATATCTAGCGCTTAGGAAACGCCTTTTGGACACTTTTGACTTGTCTGACAATGAACGTGCCGCGTGATTGCTAAACATGCCGCAGCTAGGTGATAAAAAACCATCAGTTTTAATGGATGAAATGTTGGCACTTGTGGCAGATCATCGTCCGTGTTTTCTGTTCAACTACTTGTTTCTTCAAACTGTTGCCAGACGACAATCGTGTGGTCCTGTCAGGCCAGCAGTGGAATGATCCACGCCAGCTAGCGGCAAGAGCAGAGGAATTGTGGCTGGCTAGATCTCCAGCTCCACCGGTTTCACGTATCTCGAAACCATGCAAAGGGGCTAATTATGGCCAAGACCAGCAATGTAGTAGCCGGAACAAGGAGAAACTATGTTTTTATCATAAACGTTTTGGCGATAAAGCTAATAAATGTTGTCTCCCATGCAGCTATCAGGGAAACGAGACAGCCGGTCTTCGTTAACGGCAGCGATGACCGGCACAAACAAGGCCCTTTTTTATGTGTGAGATCGTCAAAGCAAACGTAATTTTTTAATCGACACTGGCGCCGAAGAAGTCAGCGTATTGCCAGTAACACGATTCGACCGACAGGACAGTCCGCACAAATACTACTGGCGGCTAACGGCAGCAAGATTACCACTTTCGGCTCGAGAGCGGTGACGATAGACCTACCCCAAGGTGAATTCAAATGGACCTTTGTTATAGCCAATGTCGCTCAACCCCTTCTGGGGGCTGACTTCTTAAGGGCGCACTCCCTTTTAGTAGATATGAAGCACCAGTATCTAGTAAATGCACAGGTCTTTGCTAGCATTCCTATGGAGAAGGCCCCAGGCTTATCACCGCAACTCAACGCTTTGAGTCTTGAACAAAATGCGTTTGCTCAACTGCTGGCACAGTTTCCGCAAATTACCACACCGCACTTTTATGAGAAAGTTGCCAAACACGAAACGGTGCCTCATATCGTCACCAAGGTACCACCCATTCATGCTCGCTCTAGAAGACTTTCTCCAAGCAAACTAACAATTGCCCGCAATTAATTCAATAAGATGCTGAACATGAAAATTATTCGACGATCTGCCAGTCCTAGGGCATTGCCGCTTCACATGGTGCAGAAACCTGCAGGCGGATGGAGACCCTGCGGCGATTACCGTCGTCTTAACTCGATCACCGAAGCTGATCGTTATGCTATTCCACATATGCAGGATTTTTCGGCTTGCCTTTCCGGAGCAACCGTGTTTTCTAAAGTGGATCTGGTGCGGGGATACCTTCAGGTGCCGGTGGCAGAAGAAGATATCCCTAAAACCGCCGTGATCACTCCTTTTGGCTTGTTTGAATTTTGCGCATGCCATTTGGCCTGAAAAATGCCGCTCAGACTTTTCAACGGCTAATGGATAGCATTTGCCAGCCGTTCGATTTCGTTTTCGTGTACTTAGACGACATTCTGGTTGCCAGTTCCACGCAGGCGGAACACAAAAACCACCAGCAGTTGCTTTTCCAACGACTTGCAGACTTTGGTTTGGTAGTAAATGTGGACAAATGTCAGTTTGGTCGTCGTCGAATTGAGTTTCCTGGTCACCTGATTGATCGATACGGTGCACGACCACTTCCAAGCAAAGTCGAGGCAGTACAAGCTTTTCCTTACCCAACCACGCTTCAGGACCTTCAAAGATTCGCAGGTATGATCAATTTTTACCATCGCTTTATACCACTAGCAGCAACAATCATGGCCCCAATTTATCAAACCATCGCAAATAAGCCTAAGCTATTAGTTTGGAATGAAACTTTGAAAACTGCCTTTAAGAATACGAAGTGTGCACTGGCTAGCGCTGCCATGCTACATCATCGTAAACACCACGCACCTTTAACACTCAGTGTTGATGCTTCGGACATAGCTGTAGGTGGCGTTTTGCAACAAATAGTCGATGGTCGGTTACAGCCTATTGCATTTTTTAGCAGAAAATTGCGGTAACCGGAAACCAAATACAGTGCTTTTGATCGCGAATTGCTGGCGATGCATTTGGCCGTCCGTCATTTCCGCTACTTCTTGGAAGGGCGTCACTTTGTAATTTTTACAGATCATAAGCCACTCACGTTTGCTTTTTCAAAAGTCTCCGATGCGTGGTCTGCCCGGCAGCAATGCCAACTCTCAGCGATTTCTGAATTTACTACAGATGTTCGACACATTGCCGGAAAAGCAAATTTAGTTGCAGATACATTATCCCGCGCATTTTTATCTATGGTTGTGTCCTCATCACCGGATTTACATTTTGCAGCTATGGCTCAAGCCCAACAGATACCTGAAATCCAGGCATGCCGTACAGCAATAACGGGCTTACAGCTTGAAGATGTGCCGGTCCGACCAGACAAAGTTTGTTTGCTCTGTGATGTGTCGTTAGGACTGCCGCGCCCGGTCGTTCCTCCATCCTGGCGTCGAAAAGTTTTTGACATCATTTATGGTCTTTCCCACCCTTTCATCCGGGCAACCCAACAGCTGATGCGTCAGAAGTATGTTTGGCACGGGTTACGCAAGGATGTTGGCTTATGGTCAAAACAATGCGTCAATTGCCAAAGTGCAAACCCACACCAAAGCGTCTCTAGCGACATACCCACTCCCTCACCAACGTTTCGCCCATGTCAAGATTGATATTGTCGGCCCCCTTTCCCAATCGCAAGGTCATCGCTACCTCTAGACGATAGTTGACCGGTTTACTCGCTGGCCAGAAGCAATACCCATGCCGGATGCCACTGTCAAAACATGTGCAAGAGCTTTCTTGTTCAACTGGGTTGCAAGATTCGGTGTCCCTTCGGACATCTCAACAGACCGTGGTCCCCAGTTTACCGTACACTTGTGGGACACGCTGGTTCATCTTTTCGGGGTTGGCCTTCACCGCACATGCGCCAATCACCCTCAAGCAAACGGCTTAGTTGAACGTTTCCACAGACATTTGAAAAGCTCGTTGATGGCACGACTGAAAGATTCCAATTGGGTTGACGCACTGCCATGCGTGCTCTTAGGAATACGCTCAACGCCCAAAGAGGATTTAAATTTCTAGGGGGCCAATACATAAAAAGTCTTCTTGAAGGTCCCTGCTTAAGACATGATGATTTGGAAGAGTCGATTCGGTTTGCCCAACAAATAGAAGAGTGCTACACAACTCTTACACACTTACAATAATTTTCAGACTTAAATAGTTTTGTCAAGATTTCGAAAATAGTGAAGCGTTTACCATCAAGCTCGCAGAGCCGTTGGCTTTGCAATGTCACTTCTAAAGAGAAACGAGGGGAAGAACCGATTTTTCGTGACCTTCAAGAATTCGTGCAAGACGAAGTGGACCTGGTGACGTCATCATATGCCTGCGATTCAACGGGGAAATCTCATAAAGTCTCGTTACGGTGGCTTCTTCTAAACGCCAAGCCACGTGCTTTGAAAATGCCCTGAGTTCATCCCCAAAAATTTGAATGCTCGACTACAATTTATGCAAGAGAGGGGCTTGTGTCATAATTGTGCAAAGAAGAATCATATTTCAAAATTTCGTTTTTCCAGGAATCTTTGTGCGAAACCGTTTTGTGACTCTAAGCATCATTTCTTGCTGCATTCTGACTGATTTGTTTATTCATGTCGGTCCACCAACGTTGGAACATCAACCATTGGAGATTTAAAATCTGCGTGTTTTACTGATGCCTCGCGAGTGACACCCAGCGGGGTATTCCTGAATGTTATTCCAGTAAAATTTGCTGCTGGAGCTAAACTGGCTATTACGTTTGCATTTTTAGACCAAGGTTCTATAGCTACTTTATGTGATCGTCGGCTACTTGATCTACTTGGAATAGGAAGTGAAGATGCAGATTTCACAATATCTACTGTGAATGGTCAATCTTCAATGCATCGAGAGATTAAAAGAAAGCTTAAAACTGCCATCAATGTTTGATCTAGAAACTTTGTGTTTGAATGAGATTCTGTCTGTTGATTGTTTACCGATAGCGTCTAACCCAACTGTGTCGTCAAAAGAGATGAAAGCTTGATTCCACTTTGCTCGTCTTGAATTTCCGAAAGTGAAGGGCGAAGTCATGCCTCTGATAGGTACCAATGTACCAAGTGCATTTTGGATCTTCAAAAAACGATAAGGAAGAAGAAAAGATCCGTATTAGCAGTTGGCACCATTTTGGGATGGCCGTTTCTTGGTCCAAAAATAATAGCTCGAACAGCAAGTGCTACTAATTCTTCAGTTGAAAAAATTATCTTTCCACTGCTAACCAGCAACTGGAAAGACAAATTAAGTGTTTGTGGAAAGTCAATAATGTTTGTTCGTGTTGTGACAAAACTGTTGAGATGTCGAAGGAGAATCGCTACGCCCTTCATGTGATCAAGCAATCAAAGAAGTTGGTGGATGGACGATATAAAGTTGCTTTACTATGGAAATCAGGGTTTCCCCAACTTCGGGACAATAGTCAGCAAATGATGAACCGGTAAATGCGTTTGAAATGTAGGTTGGAAAACGATTCAGAGTTAAAAGAAACATATGTGCGTGTGGCAAAACATATATTTCTCGAGGTCATGCGCAGCTGACCCCAGTATCAGATATTCAGATTGAAGAATGGTATCTACCCCACCATCCAGTAGTTTATCCCCACAAACCTGGAGAATTACGCGTTGCATTTGATTGTGCTGTATGCCTTCGGAGTCAAATTTCTAAACGACCAGCTGATAAAAGGCCCAAATTTTCTCAAAACTTTCGCAGAAGTCTTGGCACATTTCCGTCTGGGAAAGATTGATATCGTTGGTGATGTTGAACAAATGTTCCACCACGTTTGAGTTGCCCCCAAACATCAAACATTTTTACGCTTCTATGGGTGGCTAATGCGAGTTTTAAATTCGAAACCAGTAACATTTGATATGAACTTTCGTCTGTTTGATGCGACTCCATCGCCAGGCTGCGTCAAATTCTGTTTCTTGAGACGATAAAAAACCAAGACGTTTCTGGTGAAATCAGAAACGTTGTTTCTGACCATTTCTACCAGGATGATTGTTGGTTCTCGGCAAGTTCAAGTGTGGGAGCTGTACGATTGGTACCAGAGGTGTCACCAGCCAAGGCTCAAACAACACTTTAAACTTGTGAAGCGGTTAAGCAACAATCAAACTGTTTTGAAATCACTTAGTCGGAAGGTTCTTTCGATAACTACGTTAGATTTAGGCTGTGGTACTCATGAGCGCGTGTTGGGAGTTCGGTGGGGCCTTGTTAATGACTCTTTTGAATTTTCTGGTGAGATCAAAGAAAGGCCGCCGTCTCGAAGTGGTATACTCTCCGTCTTGAGCTCCGTATTTGATCCGCTTGCGTTTGCTTCTACGATAATTTTCGAGGCTGCTATTTTAGGATTTATGCAGGAAAAATTGTGGCTGGCCAACAGACCAAGGTTTCCGCATCTAGAAGCAATGGGTATTGGAATTACCGCTCTTGTATAAGGTATGCGTTCCAAGATGTTTCGATACTTCAGATCTTCATCATGGAAAGCTAGCGCAGATCCGGCTTCATCATTTCGCAGATGATTCTTCAAAGAGTGATGGAACTGTATCATATTTAAGGCTCGTTACTCCGAATGGTGACATTTTATATAACTTTGTGTTTGAAAAAGCCCGATTTGCACCAATAAAATTGGTGTCAATTCCTAGATCGGAACTTGTAGCTGCTGCTCTAGCCATGCAAGTTGATTCAATGTTTAAATCCAAATTAAGATCAATTTTTCAGCTGCTGTGTTTTGGACTGATTCTTTACCTGTGATTTATATGATTTGAGATGTCACTAAACGTTACCCAATTTTTGTAGCCAACAGATTACCGAAGATCGAGGATCAAAGTGAACCACAATCATGGCTTTATGTTGAGAGCAAGTTGGATCCAGCCGATGACGCTTCCAGAGGAATAAGTGCTAAAGACCTCTCCTCGCGTTGACTTTGTGGTCCCGCCTTTTTGAGGAAAACTGAGAATTTTTGGTCAAATCCTCCTTGCTTGTTTCACCCACTACCGTCAGAATTTATTATTCAACAATTGAAAGTAAATACAACTAAACTGTATGCTTGTCCAGAAAGCGATATGTACAGAAGGTTTGCTTGTTGCTTTTCGTGGCATCGTCTAAAAACGGCAATTGCATTGATATTACGTTTAAAGAAAAGCTGTTAAGTGCTCCAACAATCTGTGAAGGGCCAACTGTCGAGAAGATGTTAGATGCGGAAATGGCCATAATTCAGAATGTTCACGACCACCACCTCATCCCCCATTCAAAGACTGCACCCACGTGTTTCCATGTCTTTTCAAAAGTTTAAACGCAGTTTTGGGTCTATGATACCAAAACCGAAGGAAGGGTTGGAGATTGGAAACAATCTTGATTGCATTTTTGTCGCTTTCGTTGCATGTTGATTGATGCTGAGTCTTGATGTTAAGTAAGATATGAAATTCAGCTGTTATTCTATAACCAAAGCTACATTCACTCCTTTCACCAAACTGACCGTTGACCGAACAGAACACTTTGTTTTCAAATGTAACGAAAGCGTACCACACTTGCGAAATTTTGTTGAGGTGTAATGCAGAGCGAAGTAAATTTGTTTGGAGTGAGATAAAAAAAGATTTAAGCAGAATAAGCAAGTAATGTTCTGAATTTTTTTGATTAACAGGATTTACTGCACGTATTTAACTATTGTTTACCAATATTTATTAGATAACTTGAACAATATTTATTAGATAATGTTGACCAGTGCTGTAATATTAACTGTGGAAGCCACATGAACAAAAAAGCTCTGAGAATCAACTAACAAAAAATACAAAATTTAAGTTTTTAATTGAAATTTGGTCTCGTGAAATAAGTATTGTCAAATCTCCCATTGATCTGGGCTTAAGCCACTGATGAGAGTAAGTGACAGATTTCTTTCTCTCGCTTGCCTTATTTTTGATACGATTGTCTACTCGTGTTATTACACAGGGGTTAGAAATGACAAGCTGTTTTCTAAAATTTCGATTGCGCCAAGTTTTAAACTCGGCTCTTACAATTACGGGACCCCATACATCATCAAGCTGGAAAATTCCTATTCCACTTAACTGCGAAACTATATGAATATCAACAATTACCTGTCTGGGTTTTTGCTTTGTTTTGTTTCGCTTCGACGGACTACGCAAAAAATGCACTAAGAATATCATTTTTGTTTACGTCTTGTTGGATTTTTATGTGTTTTTGTTTTGTTTAATTTCTGTTTTCAATTTTTTCAGTATTTTTGAGCTGTCATTTGTGGCGGTGCACTCTTACCATTTTGCACAAACTACTAGCACTCTCCAACCAATGCCTTATTTTTGATTGTCAGAAAGCATCTGTAGTAAACTTGGAGGTCGACAGGTTTTTAATGCATTTTGTTCTTTGACGTTCCATTTTAATTTATTCGTTTTGATTTATATTAAATTACTTACGTGTTGATTGTTGTTTTGTATAGTAAAGTTTACGGAAAGCAAAATAATTTCATTTATCTGAATACAGGAAGAGTCTACTAGCTGAAGGTGATGAACGTGGAATTTTGTTTGGTGAGCAATTTCCGTTTTATATTTCACTCTATACTGGCGAGCTGTATTAATGATTCAAGCGTCCGCTTTGCAGTCAATAGATCTGGTTTCAATTCCCTTGACAGGTTATACCAAATACTTTTAAAAATGATATTCACAGTTTTTCTCCACGGCTCTTAGCGGAAAGGAGATAGTGAGGAAATAAAGCCGGAAAGTTCGCTTGTTGTTTTTTTGGGAAAGGCACTTAACAGGATTCCTACACTTTTATGAGGAAGGCAGGTGGTGGCCCTAAGCAGTCAACCCGATGCAGTGACGTAATCTGATTAAAGGCTAGAAATACAGAGCATAAGCGGATAACCATAAATGAATCAACCAAACTCTATTGGCTTCACTCTGATACACAGACGCAATTGAAGTAACCATACAGTTACAAATAAAATTATTTTATTTGATATGAATAAAATGGAAATAAATACAAAATCCCTAACTTTTCAAAGAATCGTTTTGTTTGCAACATTTCTGTTGAAATGAAAAATTTTCTCTACTTTCCCAAATTTATCCTCGACTGGAACCAAACTCAAAATCTTCTACTTTCGCAGCCTTTATTTTACTGGATAATATTAACTAGAAATATAGATGTTTAAATTTATGAAAATTGTTTTTAAAGTTGATTAATCTACATGAAAACTTGCTTCTACTTCAAACAATACGAGACTGCCATCTAGCGGTAATAATATTTCAAGTTCTTTCCGCTTGGTTCACAAAGTGAGGCACCTGTTCGAGTGGATTGGAGCGAAGTTTACAGAGACAGAGATCGCGAATTTAAACTTTGTGATGGATACGTTGTTGAGTACTATGAAAATACCTTTTATGGCAATTTTCCTGTTTGACTGCAGCGTTTGCGATGGAAATGCTCTGTGCTGCCAGTACTGGTAACTCTGAAGCAGGTTTTAACACAACATTCTATTAAAATCGATTCGACGTTTTTCCACGATTAGAAAATAAATGATTGAATCTCTCTTTCACGATATCCAAGCTCATGATTTGATGTCTCATAATTTCAGTGGATTTGAAATAAAAACTTATTTTGAATCTACATCAGTGTTAGGACAATGTCATGATTGAAAATAAATGAAAGATTAGTATGATGAGAATCAAACGGAGGTTTATAGTGAAGTATAACCTTTGACCCGCATCTCATTTTGCTCCGCAATGAAACATGCGGCACTGCAATGCACCGCAATACTTTTTCCACTTACAACACAGTTAATAAATCTCAAACACTTTAATTTCCTTCAGACTCGCTTCAATTCTTCGATCTGCTTTGCGATAATTAATGAACCTATCATACAGCATGTTGTGGTGCACACTTATATTACGTTACCATCGCCAATATCATTGATTGATTTTTTCTTAAAAATGCCGTAATGTCCACACTAGCTCATCGAAGGGAAGAAAAAGTATTGTTTCATGCTTCACCTTTTTTATCTCAGACAACAAAGCAAGACATAGTTTAATTTGGTGCTTTTGTCAACCTGCCCATACCAATGAGATTTCATCTTAATTTTAACCCAAAACGCTTTTTTTTTGGCATATGTTTGAGTGTTTTTGAAAAATAATAGATTCTTCCCTCCCACAAATCAAAAATCGTTGGCACACATGCGTAATAAACCTGAGCTCTACTCCTTTGATCAAAGAATTGAAATCAGCATTTAATTGTGCTTCAACTAACTTGGCACCAATGGGTAGTAAATTGTTGTTGTTGTTTATGCGGTTACGTGCTCAGGGCATTTTTTCCTGTTAAACTGCTTTTGCGCTACTTTTTAATCATAACCAAGTAAACTCAGTTTTATAAATTATGGTGATCAATTAAGTATAGTAAAGCATCTTATGAATGAGCCTTCTGTCCGTCCGCCAGTCCCTTAGTGAGACTGGGCAATCACAACCGATAGACTGTCTGCCACATAAAGATGGAAGCATCTCGTTAAGTGCTTTGCCCGAGGACACAACAAGTGAACTGGTCAGCTTGTTCTCCACACTAGCTCTTTCGTGCTGAGCGCCAAGCAGATAAGCTGCGAACAGCTTTTTTAGTAATGTAGTTGAGTTTGATGAAGTTTTAATACAATTTGAGCTGATTTGGTTATGTCAATTGAACTCTAACTTTTTATTATCTTTTGATATGACTCCACACGGGTGATGAACCCCAGGTTTACCGACTGCAAGGCGGCCGCTCTCGCCAACGCGCCATTGCATCAGTGAAATCTGTGGATGACGTTAAATCGTCTAGGGACGGGTCTTCTTCGTCGTCGTTTGAGCTATATGCAGGAAAAAGTATATATAGGCCACACTGCGTTGGCACTCACGCTCCGTTTGCAAGTCTTCAGTTAGACTGGGGCCACCACGACGGGTAGACTACTTGGCCCCACGATTTGTCTGCTACATAAAGACGTATTCATCCCGTTAAGTGTCTTGCCCAAGGACACACAAGCAAGCTTGCCGGCTTGTTCTCCACATTATCTTTATTTTGCTGAGCGCCAAGCAAGGAAGCTGTGAATACTTTTTTTTTTATTTTTTGGTATGACTCGACTTGGAAAATGAACCCTAGGTCTACCGACTACGAAGCGGACGCTCTAATCACTACGCCATTGCGCCGTTTAGGGACCGGTGTAAGACGCTTCATGAGAAAACGCGACGTTGCGGAGGCAAAATACGGTTGTCTACGGGAAAGGTGTTGAAAAACAAACTGCTGACCACATTCTGTTTTATTCCAAGATATTTCCATCATCAAAGTGCGTAAACGGCCTATCTGACACTGATGTCACAGCTATTGCAGATGTTTCCGACTGGATCTTACACAAAGTTTTTGTACTTCACGCGAGAAAAAAATAGATAATCCGTTTGACGATGAGCTGCAAGAATAATATGTGAAGAATGACTTATGAAAGTAAGTTTACTTAGTTGTGATTAAAACATGTTCTGTCGCTAAACTGTCTTTGAGGTTAAAAAAGCACCAAAGCTGTGTGATTTGAAACTAGGAATGACATGTGTGCTTTTGCAATTATTCAGCAACAGCAAGCTATGATATTGCTATAAAAACATATTAAATCCCAACTCTTCTTGGATGCTCTTTCATTTTGGTATCAGTCGAAATATGTTTGTGCGAGCTTATTCTATGACGAAAAAGGAACAAAATCAAGCAAAAAGTTTCTTCTATCTTTGAACACATTATTTTTTGCAGTAGTGCAACAGTTTAAAACGTTGTTTTTAAAAATAACTTGGTATTATCTAGAAGTTATGACAGCAGATTCTAATGAGAGAGAATTTCTCACTCCCTCGTAAATGAATTTCTCTTATATATACCGTGTTGTTGTTACCATAACGAGCAAAAAACTATTAAAATTGCAAAAAAAGCAGCATTAACAGATATTTTTACAAATTAGTGTTAAAAATTTAAAAAACTATGACGTAATTACTTTAAAATAATATTAACGGGCTTTTGAGGTGGAAATCATAAATAGCGAAAAATGGGACTCGGTTGAGCACTTGCTTCCTTCAAATCTGGGATTGTGGATCGTGAATGTCGCTTGTATTTTGTCCCCCCGACTGAGATAGACAACCCCTGTTGACTCAAGCGTGCATCTTCCTGTCCCGCAGTGCATGACGTCATCCACGAAGATGTGGTCGCGACCCGGCATCTTCTTGATGAGTTGATGGAAAACATCAACTGAGTGGTCGTTTTGTTCTTTTGACCTGAAACGGAACAAAGTAGGAGCTCATCCATCAAATAATTGCTGCCATGTGATGATGACTGCATCACTTGCTGATCGAAACGTTCTGAGTTCAATACTCATGCGGATGAACGACACCAATCAATGTTTGCATTGCCTAAGTTTGATGGTTTTGCTTTAAAATGTGACATCATTGCAAAAGGACCATGCAAAATACGTCATAAATATCAACCTCTGTGTGATATTTGAAGTGATCAACGCTGTAATCTTGATGGTTAGAAGTTCACTCCCCGCATGATTTAGCAAGAATGTGCCTGTCACGAATAAGTAAATTTGCGTTAAAAGACAGTTTTATGTATGTGTAGTTGTTGTAATCTGTTGTTTTATTTTGCAGTGATCATTTTATATGTAAATCTGAATTGTTTGAAGCCCAAAACTTGCTAAGCTGTTTTGTAATTGAAGTGTTCGCTTTGTGATCGGTAGACTTGCCTTCAATTCCTTGGTTTACTCATAACTTCTTCTTCTTCTTCTTTTGGAAGGGTTCCACATTTTCAAATGCTGGCAGTGATGGTACTCGGCCAGCATCGTGTGTCGACATCCAAAACCGTCAGTCCACGTATTCCTGTGGGTGCATGATGTACGGGGCATGTCAGAATGATGTGTTCTGCGGTTTGTTCTGCAGCGCCACACTCGCAGTTCGATGTAGGAGCAAGGCCCCATTTATGCATGAACGACTGAAAACACCCAACACCAGCCCGCAAGCGGTTAAGCCTGACCCATGATCATCTGGGCAGGTCCATCCCCATTGGCCTAGTGCTTGTCCTAGGAATGAAAGCACGGAGATCAGATGAACACTCCGAGTATTCCGTGCACCATTTAAAGTGAGTCCATTGAGCTGCACGAATATCCAATTCAGTTAGATCTTGCAGTAACTTCCGTGCAGCGGGCACAAAGGGGCGTCTGGATTTTAGTCTCTCTCTGTAGCCGTCTGGGGACCCAGCCAATAATTCATAGAGAACATGGCCAGGGTCCAGACTGCCACGATGTGCCAGAGAGAGCGTTGCTCCTAATCGGCGAAGCTAGCCGGCTGGATACCTGCGAGAATGGGTAGATAGTCTGTTGGAGTTGGACGCAGGCATCCAGGGACAATGCGCAATGCGTCGTTGAGAACACTATCGATGAGGCGAGTGTGTGCACTGCGACACCAAACTGGTGCACAGTACTCCGCAGTGGAGTAGACCAGAGATAGGGCGGCTGTACGCAGTGTTTTAGCTCCAGCGCCCCAACCTGAGCCTGCAAGTCGTCTCATCAGTGCAACGCGCGTTGTTAGTTTTTTGCGCAATGCCTCAAGATGGTGACGAAATGTGAGTGATCTGTCCAGTTTAACTCCAAGATAAGTAGGGACTGGACAAAATGGCAGGCGTTTGCCATTGTTGTAGACATTAAGCTCACGTTTGGCCTCTCTGTTGTTCAGGTGAAAGGCCGACGTCATCGCTTTAGTGTGGCTGAGCTGTAGCCTCCAAGTCTGGAGATATGTTGAGATTGTAGTCATGTCTTGGCTTAAGACTCCCTCCAGGTCCTTTTAGTCATCAGAAGAGTATAACAGTGCCAGATCATCGGCATAAGCATACCTTCTGGAGACCGTTGAAGGAAGATCGTAAACATAGATATTGAAAAGAAGGGGTGCCAAGACCGATCCCTGTGGGACGCCGTTTTTCAGACGTCGCAACCTGCTTTGCTTGCTGTCACCGATAGTAAGAGTGAAACTTCTATTCCGGACAAGTTCCATGATCATACGAACCATGTGCTTATCCGGGAGAAGTCTCAGCAGCTTGCAGGTGAGGCCACGATGCCAGACAGTGTCATATGCAGCTGTCAGATCTACAAACACAGCACCGGCCTTCTTTTTTGCCTCAAAAGAATCCTCGATGTTTTGTGTTAGTAAGACAACTTGATCCACTGTCGATTTACCATGTCGAAACCCAGCCTGCTCGCCTGGGAGCAGGGGGTCGACAATAGGGTCAATACGAGCGTAGATCAGTCGTTCGAGGATCTTGTAGGGGACACAGAGCAAGGAGATGGGACGGTAGCTCTTTGGGTCCTCTACAGGTTTCTTTGGCTTTGGGATCGCAACTACAAGTGCTCTTCTCCAGACTTTGGGAATTTTGAGTTGGCGCAAGCAGGAAGAGAGGAAGCCACGTAAGGAGGACTTCAAAGCAGTTGCAGCATGGATTATAAGCTCCGTACAAATAGAGTCAGGGCCCGGAGCTTTCCCTGGCTTAACATGTTGGAGAGCGGCAGCGAATTCTCTGGACGAGAAGTCGCCAGAGAGATTCACTGGAGATGGTATCAAAGCCCTCCAACGGTCAGACACTTCTTGAGAAATGAGTCGGGACGACTCACGATCAACGCCCTCGTATTTCCCGTTTCTTACCAGCTGAGCAGCAATGGCGTTGGCTGAAATGGGACAGTTACGGGTGCTGTGTCGCGACCTGCCAGTAAGGTTGTTAATTATGCTCCATGCCTTTCTGCTTGAGTGTGAGAAGTCGATGTTTCGGACTGCCTCCGACCATCGGTCTCTGCGTTTCTTGTCAAGCCAAGTTATTATTACATTATTACATTATTTCTTATGATTAAGTTCGCTTTATGATTGATAGACCTGAGCTCAATTCCCTGGACGACTCATAACGAAAACTCCAAAACGGTATTCACAGTTTTCTTGCCGGGTGCTCAGCACTAAAAAGATAGAGCGGAGAAAAACCGGCAAGTTTGTTTGTTGTGTCATTGAGTAAAGCAGTTAACGGGATGCTGCCATCTTCATGTTCTGTGAATTGTAAAAATTTTCTGTGACTATTTGAATCGTTGTGAAAATAACTTACGGGCGGGTTTCCTTGAACGTGGTGTGTAGATGGTAACTATAGTAACCTTCAGTGGTGATCATGACCTCATCATATGTTGAGCACCTCAGATGTTTCTTTCGTTCATTCTCGCAAAGCAACCTGATGTGGTTGGCGGTAAATCGAGGCTTTCCTGCATCAAATGTGACGTCATAATACAAAGCCCTGCACTCAGGCTTAAAACTGATAGAGAAATGGATGAATGAGCGTTGAGCAGTGATCATCGTGTTGAAAAATCTCTCCTCAATGATTGCAAACCCCTCATCACTGTAGCTTCCATCGAGAAAACCGGTGAATGGAAAATGTAAAGCAGAGTAGGATGGTTTTAAACAAAATACAGGGATTGGTCTGCATGGTGGAGTCTGGGACACAGGAAGGCCAAATGGTTTTGTAGTTTTGGTGAAAGTTTTGTTTTGCGCGCGACATGATAATTATCGCTGCTTTAAACTGCATGAAGTTGCCCTCGTGTTAGAGCTTTACGGTTTTAGCAGTTTCGATGTGACGCTATTATGAACAGCACTCCGTTCACGCTTAAAACTGATAGAGAAATGAATGAATGGGTAGGGATCACCGTGTTGAAGAATCCCTAAAAAATGTAAAGCAGAGTGGGATGGTTTTAAACAAAATACAGGGATTGGTCTGCATGGTGGAGTCTGGGACACAGGAAGGCCCAACGGTTTTGTAGTTCTGGTGTAAGTTTTCTTGGCGTAGGAAAAAACAATTTTTCCTGCTTCAAACTGCATAGACTTGCCCTTGTCTTAAAGCTTTACGGTTTTTAGCAGTTTCCTGTCCTTTACAAAGTGGCCGAGTAACAACAACACCTACCTTGGCCCATGTCATGATAGTCTTTTTGCGCCGAGATTTGATCTTCGACCACCTGCAACGTAACGAGTTAAATTGATGGTTGCTAGGGCTGGTTATGCGGGAAATTTTACTTTACGTAACTGAATCAGGAATTATCGTTTGTTAGCGCAATAGTAGAACATAACGATAAACCACGTGATATGACATCACACTGACCTCCGCGATATTAGCTCTGGTGTGGTCGGGAGTTAATCTGCAATAGCTGACGTCGCTTGATGACGAAAATCTGAAACAAACGAACAATATTGCGCTAAATTCAGTTCTTTCTTTTGTCCATTTTGTGAAATGGAGCTGCAACACCTACGTGACGTAATGACCGTTTTTGTAATGGCAGGGTCTGTGGGACGGCCCCCATAACTTCTCAACAATTTTGCCAAAAATTTGGTAATCGGAGCAATGTTATGTTGATACCTTGTGTGGGCATCCACTCCCAGAAAAGTGTGAGGTTCCCTTACAAAAAATGTGGAGCTTGCTTTAAGAAGTTGCAGTTCTCCAGAACCTGGTGAATTTTATAAATTACTCGATATTGGGACATCCACTTCAATCGAAATCGTTTTCACATACGCATGCGCGAGGTTTTGGTGGACCTGACCTTTGACCCTACGTTAAATCACTCACCTGTCTTTGCACTTGGGTTCGCGGGCACACTTTTGACTTCTTAAGCCAAACCACTCTAGGTTAAGGCGAAATGATAGAAGAGCCAGAGTCTGAAAATTGAGAATGATCGACAGGCAGATTAGCGCCATGATGACGCAGCAAACCAAGAACACCATAAACCCCGAGCACATTTTACTTCCACGATCTAAAAAGGTTCCTGACGTTTTAATCGAAAAATATGACATCGCCAGATATCGCTATTGATCAGTTAAGCTCAACGTGGACCAAACGCAGAATGGCAAATCTATTACTCAATACAATTACCGCGAAGCCGAACCTACACGTTGTTTGGCCATAAGCTGCACGGCTACTACAGCAACTGATTCTGCAAATGAACAAACTCCTGACAGCTTAGCGCCTGGATTTCTTGCTACTTTTTTGTAGTTTTGCTGGTTGAGCTTGTTCAATCCTGTTGGCGAATCGAGCTCCATCATACATGATGCTCAAAACAAGTGACCTGTTCATATGAAGCGACTTGGTTCTAAGCAACAAGTTGTCGACCGAGAAAGAGGAATTTAAATTAAGTGTTCCCATTGTATTGGTTCGTCAGTAATTTCACATAAAAGTTGGTCCGTTCAAAAATGCTGTAAAAAAGGCTCACCAACAAGCACATCAACCACATGTATACCTTACTTGCTTAGACAATGATGATAATTGGAAAGACACAAACTAAGCTGTGTGTTTGTTTTTTCAACAACAATACCTTGAACTTGAATTTGCTCAATAAATGGAATCGCCATCGTTTAACTGGAGAGAACCTGAAAAACGAAACAAAATTGGAATTAGTTGAGTCGTTCGGTAAACCGAGAACAAACTTTGTCAACCGATTGTTTTTACTGCAATGGATTATGGAACATCCCTCAATCACTAGCCTGGGTTCATACCCCTGGGCAACAGGAGCGGATCGTGGGCCCGAATCACTTCTGAAGCAAGCTTGTACTGTTGCTGCTTTCTGGTGCTTATGTATTGAACGATCTTCATCGAGACTTGCATCTAAATCGAAAGTAGATCTGGGCTGTGGACGGATGATTATCCTATCGCCCTATACTTGGGGTTCATTCCCCTTGTCGAGTCATACCAAAAGACTTTAAAAAATGATATCTATAGCTTCCCAGCCTGGCGCTCAGCATTAATGGGAGGTTGTGGAGAACAAGCCGGCAAGTTCGCTTGTTGTGTCCTTGGGCAAGGCAGTTAACGGGACGCCCCCGTCTTTATGTGGAAGACAGGTGTCCCGGCAACTCCCAAGCGAGTGCGGACTTACTGTCCAAAATAGAGCGATACATCGCTTTCTCGGAAATGGAGGATAAATATGGCAAATAAAAAAAAAATAATAAAATTGCAATCAATATAATGGTTACCGAGACCCCTGCTATGACTTGGGTGTTCTTAGTGGCTAGCGAACAATCATTTAACCCAGTGGTTTGATGCATCCAATCATTAATTTTTTCATAGAACATGCAAAGCTATTCAAATAGCATCGCGTGTTGAGACCTGGTTCGAAGTTAGCTGCATCGCCGGTACCCTGCATTTCCATCGCTATAACACTGCAATCAAACAGAGAAATCATCATACAGTACTTTCCTTATTACAGCGACGCCGCCATCACGGTGTTTGAGCACGCGACCATGCGGTCAGCGCCACTATAACATGGCGCTCCCACCCACTCTACCACGTCGCCGGCAATCACTTTACTTGTTGGCACTTGATTGGTTGCAATGAAGCCGCTTGAAGTTCAACAAATTTTTAGTTTTAAAGAAATTCCACGAACAATTTCAACTTAAAACGAATGCAGATAACTTCTAAGTTCTACTCACAGCAACAGAGTATGTTAAATGCCATTCGAGTTAGAGACGCAATGGTTATAAAGCGGTCGGAAATACAGCGAGAAAAAATCGAAACGGAAAAAAATATAATTGTAAAAAAGCCGTCGGGACGGGAAATATTCCGAAGGTCAAATTTTCACACAGAACAATGTCACTTGCATAGGCGTAGCCAGGGGGGGGACAAAGGGGCAATGGCCCCCCTGAAGTTTAAGTCAAATTACAAAACAGTATCAAAAAAATAAAAACATAATTTTTTGCGCCTCTGCAGGTACAATAGAGTTTATTATTGACTTTTAGCAAGGGGGTGGGTCAGGCGTAACTTTTTAAGTTTTTAAACTTTCAAATGTTATCAAACAAGATGTGTACGTTTTACACGCTAAAAATCGCCAAAGTTTTTCTTCTATGTCGCAGTCGAGTGTTGAATTGATAATCCAAGTTATGGTAGTTGCAAGAAATATGCATCTCGCTGAGCGCTTTCTTGTTTTGTTGCGATGCGGACTACTACAAAGACGTCGCTTGTTTTATCAGAACGTTCAACCTACCAGTGGTAGTGGTTTCTTTGAAATTTGTTAAATAGTGCGTTATACGTCACAACTGAAGTTGAACCATTAAATCTGTTCATGATAAAACTACATTAGATTAGTGAAATCGCATTCGCACTTTCTTAGTTTCGTACAGCAATTTTTATAGTAGCGACGAAGGTAGTTCACAAAAGGCAAAATGCTGTTATAAGTAAATGACGTCACATTAAAAGTTGCAAAATTTGGCCCCCCTCTCAATTTTTTTCTGGCTACGCCCTTGGTCATTTGATGTAAGCGCAACCGTCTTTCTTTCAGCTGGCGATACAGCACACAATAGTTGTTTATTGAACAGCAAGTGTTGTCGGAAAAGGATCGAATAATGCTGTACAGCTGTTATATAGTTAGTCAGCGTTATGACGTCACAATACAAATATGGGGAGCGAAGGCATGCCGTTCGCATCGTAGTCGGTAGACCTGGGGTTCATTCCCTAAGTCGAGTCATACCAAAAGACTAAAAAATGGTATTCACAGCTTCCCTGCTTGGCGCTCAGTATATAAAGGGATAGTGTGGAGAACAAGCCGGCAAGCTTGCTTGTTGTGTCCTTGGGCAGGGCACTTAACGGGACGCCTCCACCTTTATGTGGCAGACAGGGGGCCCCACCCGTACTTCACCGGGTTACAATTGTGAAGTTGCTAACCCAGCATGTCAGACGACTCTTGGGTACCCACCAGTGGCAATCCGCCTTGTTGGTGGTGGGGCTACCAGTCACTCAAGACTGGTTCGAAATGAGCTGCTATCTTTCCCCTAGCCTAATTTCAATTAGGTTGACGGCATGAACGTGAATTGTCGTTCATGCCGTACCTCCATCCCGAGGAAGAGGAGGGGTAACCACAACAACAACAACAGGGCATGGCGATCGCTACAGTAGCTTCAATTCTCTAACCACCTGCCTCTCTTCACATGTTTTGAAGCATACCAGCATAAAGATAGTTACAATTCAAAGATTAGAATCTTTAACCCAGAAAATATTAACAACTTTCACAATACATTAGACTCTACTTTTGACATTGACGTAGTTTTAAGGGAATCAGACCCTATTTAGCATATGAATTATTCATAAACCATTACTATAAAGTTTTTGATGCATGTTTCCCCCTAACCAATCCGAGGTCAAAAACACACTCTAATAACTGGTTTGATAAAGATCTTTAAGTACCGGTATTGTGAATAAGAAAAACTTTTTAAAAGGCAGCTTCAATAAAAATCGGGCGTGGCGTCATTGAACAACGTCACGTGATGTAAGGCAGCTTTTACTAAAGAAAGTCACGTGATGTTAGGTAACTTTAACAAAAATTGGGCGTCACTGAACAAAGTCACGTGATGTAAGGCAATCAATCAGTCATTTTGTTTTCATGGCCAAATCACCATACCGTACATAGAAAATTAATTTGATAAGAGTGGACAAAAAAAAGACGATGGCAAAACAATATTCGTAAATACATGCACATGAAAAAAATTTAGTTTAAATTTGAAGATAATGTTTTGGCTATCGCACCTGTAAGGTAGCAGATAAATAAAAACACACACGAAGAAAAGCATATACAGTATGTACAAGGTGCCGCAAAATTTATTAAATATAAAAAACTGTCATGTTGTAGCCCTAACAGAGGAGGCTATCAGGTGCTACACCTTGCCCAACGGTGGCCTGGGAGCAACGACAGCTAAGAGACAGCTCCTTTACGTCTCAATGCATATAAGCCCTGTCGCCGGTTGTAGTTCTAAGTCAGTGATTCCCTACCGGTGGTACGCGTACCACTAATGGTACGCCAAGGTCTATCGGGTGGTACGCGAGTTGATTAATTTTTTTGAAGATTAATTTTTTATTTTCAGTTTGTAATATTCTATTCCAACTAGTACAGCATAGTTTAACACTCTCACTGCTGCAGGTGATAGCGCTTTCCGAGTGTACTGCCGCGCACGCTATTTAATTAACTGCGCGAAACCCGATATCTGGTATTGCGGCAGCTAAAGTGTTATGATTTTTCAATCAGATCACTTCAATCAGATCACAACGTCGTAAGTCGAGGACTCCCTGTAATAGGTTAGCCAACCACTTGCCAAGTTCATGATGGGACGAACCTGTCATAGACAGTATTGGGCGAAGTGGAGTGCCTTCTTGGTGCTACTATAGCGTGAGGTCTACCGACATAAGTCACCTACCGAGATGCAGGGTGAGGTCTACCGCTTGATTCGCATCTACCGAGGTGCAAATCGCGTGAGGTTTGGGTTAGGGTTAGAACCACTACCCTAACCTTAACCCTAACCCTAACCTTAACCCCTAACCCTAACCCTAATTCTAATTCTAACCCTAACCTTAACCCCTAACCCTAACCCTAATTCTAACCCTAACCCTAACCCTAACCCTAAACTTAACCTTAATCGTAACCCTAACCCTGGAATGTATGTGTGGTGTTTGGAATTATTATAGCTATAGTAGTAAGTGTGCAGCTATAGTGTGGCTATAGAGAGGGGAGGGATAAATAATTCATTGGTAGACCTCACGCTATAGTAGTAACCGGAGGTAGATCTCACGCTATAGTGTGGTAGACCTCACGCTATAGTAGCACCGCCTTCTTTGTGTGTTTTAAACACACAAAGACAGGCACTCCACTTCGTTTAAAACACACAAAGAAGGCACTCCACTTCGCCCAATACTGTCTATGACAGGTTCGTCCCATCATGAACTTGGCAAGTGGTTGGCTAGCCTATTACAGGGAGTCCTCGACTTACGACGTTGATCCGTTCTTCAGGCGCGGTGTAACCCGAATTTCAATGTAAGTCGGAACATCATAAATAAATTACTCTATACGTACTGTACTGTTAAGTATTGTACTATAATAAAATGTAACAATTAATGTAAAAAACTATTTTATTTGAAAAAGAGAAAACAATTCCATACCACATGAATTAAATGAAATATTAATAAGATGGTAAAGAAGCTGGAGTAGTAGAGGCAGCTGAGGTAGACGGTAGAGGCTCTGTAGTAGTAGAAGCAGCTGATGTAAAGAGTGCAGGTCTCTCCACTTTCTTAAAATACTGCTCTAGCTTAGACTGGACAGACAGCATCCTCTTCCCATCCAAGATCTCTTTTTAACACTGCAGTAAATCTATGATGCCTCTGGAAACCTTAGTGAACCTTTCCATGTTAAGATCCTGAGCCTCAAAGGTTGCCAACGCTTGCTGTATCTCAGAAAAACCTTTTGTCAAGCCCTGCCTTGTGAAAGCCTTAGGCTCTGGGGTGGGGGGTTTCTTCTTCCTCTACTAAAATCTGCTTCTCCAGCTGTACCAAGTCCCCAGCAGATAACTCCTCTCCATGAGATTCCAGCAACTCTATTCCACATCATTTTTTACATTTTTATGGGGCGCGTTCGTAACCTCGAAACAGCGTAAGTCGAGACCGTCGTAACCCGAGGACTCCCTGTACAACCTGTGTTGGAGCGGTTTTCGTCACACTGCATATCAGATTCGTTTACGTTGATTTATTGAGTTACAAAGGCAATCTACGCGCTTTATATGCATGTTCATACGAGTGAAGTGGTTATTTCACAGTGTAATAGTATTGCAAATAATGAAAAGCCCCCTCCCCACAATTTGACGAGACCATCCCTGGACGCGTTTCGTCCTTTTGGACTCATCAGCAGGGCCCGTCCCGTCATGATCAAAAACCAAAATCCCATATTTGCAATAATATGAAAAATTTAGTATCAATCTATTACAAATTCCTTCGCACACATCACACGCGCAGCGCATGCTATCACTTTGGTACGGGGATCCCATCCGTATCGAAGATGCAGTATACCACTCAAAGAGTTTATAGTAAACGAGATCTATTTGAAACCCTTACCTCTATGAACATAGCACGTGATCACCATAACCGTATCATACGTATATATATATCATACATATATATATATCACCATAACCGTATCACCATACCGTATCATATCATACTACAAAGGACGAAACGCGTCCAGGGATGGTCTCGTCAAATTGTGGGGAGGGGGCTTTTCATTATTTGCAATACTATTACACTGTGAAATAACCACTTCACTCGTATGAACATGCATATAAAGCGCGTAGATTGCCTTTGTAACTCAATAAATCAATGTATGATACGGTTATGGTGATCACGTGCTATGTTCATAGAGGTAAGGGTTTCAAATAGATCTCGTTTACTATAAACTCTTTGAGTGGTATACTGCAGATTCGTTTACGTTTGCTAAGACCATGCAAAATCTTGACATCGACCCTAATGTCTTCATGTGTTCTTTTGATGTATCCAGCTTGTTCACCAACGTTCCCCTTGATGAAACCATCAAAATCTGTTCGGAAGCCCTCTACGACCAGTCTAATTCCCGACCAGTCATTCCAAAGGACGTGTTTGTTGAATTGATGAAGAGCGCTACATCCTCAGTTGAGTTCAGCTTCAATAACACCATGTACAAGCAAACAGACGGAGTAGCTATGGGATCGCCACTTGGTCCGGCTTTAGCCAACATCTTCGTTGGATATTATGAAGAAAAGTTATTTTCTCAAACGCAAAAGCCTTCAACATACTTCACATATGTTGACGACACGTTTGCCATCTTCGATCACGAAGCTGAAGCAGACACTCTTTCCTTTCCGGCAGGCCCAGTTTGTTCCAGTTTTTCCGCTGAAGCCTGCGCCATTCTGCACGCTCTTTGCTGGTCTCGGCAACACCATAAAGTCTGCCATTTTTCTTCTCTACTTCTCCTGTCTGACTCTCGTTCTGTCCTCGCCATCCTGTTCTCTCCTCCATCTTTCCTCTTATCTCAAACTCTGTGGCAGATCTGGCAGGAACTGTCCTTTTTCTCCTCCTGTTCTATCAGACTAAAATGGGTCCCCGGACACTCGTTTCTCCCGGGGAGCGACACAGCTGATGAGCTTGCCAGACGGGGAGCGCTGCTTGTGCCGTCCGCAATCCCTTGTAGGCTCTCTCCCCTTATCTCTCGTATCCACTGTCGTCTTATCTCGGACTGCAGGCGTACTGTCTCTTCAAAGTATTTTGACACACAGGTTCCCTCAATTTCCACTGAGGAACTTGTGCTCCCTCGTCATGCTCGCTGTGTCCTCTCTCGTCTTCGCTGCAATGGACACAGCCTTCTTTTAGGTTCTTATCTCTCCAGGATTGGCAGAATCGAGAATTCTTCTTGCAGCGCCTGTGGACACCCGTCCCAGGACATCTCTCATCTCATTCTGCACTGTCCAGCTACGGACTCTTTGCGCCGCTCACTCTTTGGCGACTTTCTGTCTCTCTATGACCTCTGGTCCAGACCCTGGGCAGTTGCCCAGCTTCTGGGGCTCCATGGTCTTCCGCCATGCCCCCATCCCTCGGAAGGGGTCGGTTAATCAACAACAACAACAGCAACAACGAGCTGAAGCAGATGAATTTGTGACCAAACTTAACTGCCTTCATCCATCCCTCAAGTTCACCTTTGAAAAAGAGAAAGGGAAATGTCTACTGTTTCTTGACGTCTACGTCGAAAGAACAGATGTTGGCTTAGAGACGAGTGTATACCGTAAACCCACTTTCACTGGCCAGTATTTACGTTGGGAGTCCTTTAGTCCTCTCAAACGCAAAATAAGTCTAATATCTACATTGGTGCATCGAGCTCTAATGATTTGCACCAAGCGTAGACTCAATGAAGAAATAGAACGGATCAAGAAGATATTACTGGACAATGGCTATCCTAAAAACATCATCAACACTTAGATCACCAAGAAAATTGCTCAGTTCTCCACCCTTAAGCGATTTGGCCCTGAAAAGTGTCCTGTGTACTTGAGGGTCCCTTGGATAGGTAAGCCATCTACAAACTTAGAAAAAGAAGTCAAAACCGCCGTGGAAAGCTGCTATGGTTCCATCAGCACCCGCCTGGTCTTTACGTCTAAGCGCATGCTGCCTGTGGCCCGCAAGGATGTTCTACCTGCCATTCAGAAAAGTTTTGTCATATATGAATATAAGTGCCACTGTGATAGTCGGTACGTAGGGCGAGCATCTCAACGACTACAGGATCGCATCAAGCAACATGTTCCGCAATGGTTAAGACAGCAATTGACTCGTCCACGCCGATCTCAACCACACAGATCGTGCAAACGAACCGACACCAAACCAGATTGTGACTGTCAGCATCTTTTAGATAATGATCGATGCGCATTAAACTATGATGATAAGCGGTTTTCAATCCTTGCCGCAGCGCGCAGCTCTTTCCATCTCAATCTTTTAGAGACTACTTATATCAAGACCCGACGCCCGGTGTTATGCAGACAGAAAGAGTTTGTTTACACTCTCAAACTCTTTCGATAATCGTGGCATTTGGCCTCCTGCTGCACTTTCTCTAACTTTCGCAATTTGCGAAATCTTTCTTTCGCGCGCTTTGCAATACAAACGCAATCATTGGCCTGTCTTGATTACGTAACATCCAAATCATTCACATAAAAGATTCATTCACTCTAGATCTTCCCTTTTGACGCGATACCGCCACTGATAAGAGCGTCACGAAAAGCTTATGGCTAAAACAGCTTTTTTCAAAGCTATATTAAAATTCTGTACCACCAACAAGAAATTAATTTTTATTAAAAAGAAAGACGAAAAAGGCATTTTAAAACATCCTCGGAGGACCAATTACTTTCTACCAAGAAGGAGGACATGTCCTCCAAAAAGAGGACGTATGGTCACCCTAACCTACCATGCGTCAACTTTTTATTATACGGTTTCAGATGCGCCACAACCTCCATAAATCCTGGCGCAAGTATTTCCCTCCCATGTCGCGTTTGTTTACAAAAACAAAGATTTGTTCGCGGTTGTAAGCTGCGTGTTATTACCACAAGGTTACAATGCGCCACTTCTAATCATGCAATGCGCCACAGCTTGGCTACCCGTGCTTTACAGTCTTACAGCCAAATTTGATTAAAATAAATTAGTGGTACGCACATTCAACGCATGACGTTATTTTGGTACACGATGGCAAAAAGGTTGGGAAACACTCTTAAGTGATGCACTTAGGACTAGGCGGCTTAATAAAAATATTGCGAAACTAAACAAAGTCACTTGATGTAAGGTAACTTCAATAAAAATTCCGCGTATTTAAGCAAAGTCACGTGGTGAATAGTTACGATAGTCGCGCGAAAAAATTTGAGATTGTGAGACCAAATGTAGCTCGTCGTCAATGTATTCGCCAGCCGGGACCTGAGAGTTTTATCTTTTCTCTTTCGTCTTGCCTTAACTTGAGTGGTTGACAAACACTCCATATTTTATAGAAATTTACAACATTCCATTATACTGAGGAAGTTACAACGATGAACAGCTACTTACATAGACGAGTTTCATTGGACACCAAAGGGGCGTTACTCACATTACGAACAAATACAACTTAATTCCAAAGCGATTGCAAAATTCCTATGAAATAATGTAATAGTTACCTTATTTAATGCACTACCAAGACCATCACCATCCGACCTATAATCGGATTAATCGAAGCCGCAAGACAGGTAGTTGAGAGCCGCTGTTGAGAACCACAGCCCTGAAATCTTCATAATCTCAAAAACAAAAGGCAGCAAATAATATTTTATTCTGAAACTTATGGACCTTAAATGTATCAATGTTTTCAAAGTAATTTTTTTTTGTTCTATCAATTCCTGGAACATCCTCTTATCGAGAAAAAGTTTTTAGTTGAAAATCATCTAAACGGCTACTTGACTGGAATCGATGCTATGTATAATCAATTAAGAATACACTTCTCATATATTTTAATCTAGTTGCTTGGAATTAGCTAAAAACACCAAACATGATACAAGTTTTGAAAAGGCAGCAAAAAAGCCTGGGCACATATAGTTTTAAAGCGTGTCCGGAAAATTCGCCGTAAACAAGTTTGCTGTAGGAAAACTCGCCTCAGGAAATTTCGCCTAATAGGAGAAATCGCCGTAAGATAATTTTGCCGTAAAACAAGTATTTGTGATAAAAACAGTTAGGTTTAAGAAGTACCATTTTATCATGATAAAAACAGTTAGGTTTAAGAAGTACCATTTTATCATGATAAAAACAGTTAGGTTTAAGAAGTACCATTTTATCATGATAAAAACAGTTAGGTTTAAGAAGTACCATTTTATCATGATAAAAACAGTTAGGTTTAAGAAGTACCATTTTATCATGATAAAAACAGTTGGGTTTAAGAAGTACCATTTTATTATGATAAAAACAGTTGGGTTTAAGAAGTACCATTTTATTATGATAAAAACAGTTAGGTTTAAGAAGTACCATTTTATTATGATAAAAACAGTTAGGTTTAAGAAGTACCATTTTATTATGATAAAAACAGTTAGGTTTAAGAAGTACCATTTTATACAGTTAGATTTAAGAAATACCATTTCATCAAGTTTGGCTTTCAAAGTTTTGTAGAAATGTAGTCAAGTTCGTTATGTTGTTCTTTTATGACGTAACAGTATCGTTTCCCTGTGCTTGCCATTATTAGTTATTTCGTTCGCAGTTCTAGTTGAAGTCAATAAAGAAATAAAGTAATTTTTTTTAGTTTTTTGTAGACAGCCAACCCAAGACAATGATTTATCAAATGGAAACTAGTAGAGAAGGACTGAAATTAGTTGACAATCTTAACTATATTTACCGAATAGATCGAAAATACGGTGAGAAAACATATTGGAAGTGTGATTCTATGGGGTGTAAAGCGCGAGTGCATACCAAGTTGGAAGATAATAGTGTACCTATATGCAAAACAGTTGGCGAGCATTGCTATCCTTCTCATCCTTCTAGGCCTAAAGTTTACGAAGCAAAAACGAAAATGAAATCAATAGCCACCAATTGACAAACCTCTGCACGGTCCTTAATTGCAGCGGTTGCATCTAGTTTCAATTCAAATGCATTGGCGTTGCTGCCCACAAAAGCACATTTGTCGCGCAGTATTAGAGGCTGGAGGCACAAGGAAAATGCTCCCCGGATCCCAACCGGAAGAAGTGGGTATATTATACCGGAAGAATATAGATTTCTTGAAAATAGTAATCAATTTTTATTATACGATAGTGGGGAAGATTGTTCAGACAGAATTTTAGTTTTTGGCACAGAAGGTGGGCTAGATGACCTTGAGAAAAACAAGGACTGGGCGTGTGATGGCACGTTTAAATGCAGCCCAGAGATATACTTCCAATTGTTCACATTACATATTGTTATAAAGAATGTTTGTATACCACGTATTTTTGTCTTGCTACCTGACAAATCTCAAGTAACTTACAGCAGACTTTTCAGTGCCTTGAAGGACTTACGCCAGGGCTGAATTAAGGCGAGGCTGATGGGGCTGCAGCCCCAGGCCCACCCAAGAAATAGGCCCTCCACTATACCAAGTCAAAGAAGTCATAAAAGGTACTGATACGATCACTTTAAAAAATAGTGAAGGTGTAATTTAGAAGTATCACGGCCAAGGCGTTCACCATTAGAGCTTTGTCATCGTACAGAGCACAAGCGAAACTGTGTCGTTGTAGGAAATACTATTTTAGTTGCGTTTTCGTTGGATAAAACATTGTAACCAAAATGTAAACACATATTGACGTCATTATACAAAATATAACATTATTCCATAACAATGGCTTTTTCTAAGACTGTGATCTGTTTAATTGTAGCCAGTTATTTTGAAGTTTTGAAAAAAAATGCTGACAGATTTATGCTGGGTAAGAAAAGTGAGGCTAGAAAAAGTTTAATTAAAAGCAAGTATATTTTCTATATTCCGGTATTTAAAGAAGGAAGGAGATGAAATTTTACCAAATAGTTTAGACCAGAAGGAAGCAAATGAAATAGTTGAGTGAAATCCCAATTCAAGGGAATTAATTCCTTTAAATATTTAATAAAAAATTACTTCTAAATTAATTTAAATAGCTAAATAAAATTCATATTGATTCCACAAAACATTTTCTTTCAATATTAAAAGCAAAAGAAAATAATTATTTTTTTCTCTTTTGTTATTGAAAAATATATTGATATTGATATAAAATGCAGGCACATATAAGAATAATTATTTGCAAATTTAAACTTGTTTTAATTTGAATATTTTCAATATTTTTGCATTTCAAATAATGAAAATGAATTCAAAGAAATTTCAAGAAATTCACTCAAAATAAATTTCAACTGTATGAAGTCAGACCATTCTTAAGTAAACGAAGGTTTAAATTTTACAACAAAAATTTATTAGGGAATTCCCATATATTGAAATCAAAAAGGTCTGAAATGGCTGTTTTGAAATCGAAAGGAAATAGCCACTTTATCGGGGGTAGCCAACTACACTTTTACCAACATTTTCTAATCTAAACGTTTTTAATCTTAATACTTTAGCCTATTTAAAAATAAAAATGAAAAAGTATAAAAGCGGTTGGAGAAAGATGAAATCTAGAAGAGAATCAGAAGATAAACTGAAAAAAAGTTGTAGCAAAATCAAAAGACATAACTGATTTTTTTTCATATAAGCCAACTATAAAGCAACATTGTGGAAACGACGTCCAGTAATGCAATTGCTTTGTGGTCATCTTCGAGTGGCTGTATTGCAGAGCCAGAGCCAAATATAAAAATTGTTTCATCGGAAACAAACTTACAAACCAAGTCATCTAATGTTGCTGAGGGTGAAGCGCATAGGATAAAAGAAGCTATTCAACACGACATGGATGTTGGATGCTGGGGAGTAATTTCTGACCATCTCAGAAATAACTGCTGCCAAGTAGGAAGTTTAGAGTTTCAACATCTTGCTGCAGGTTTTTCTACTTCAGAGTCATGTTTTACTGGCGATAAATTCAAACTGCGTTGTTCGAAATCGCTATTTTGGCGAGAACAATTAAACGGCGAAACAGTAAAATACGAATGGTTGTGGCATTCACTTTGATCAAAAAACTTTACTGCTTTGTTGCAAACTTTTTGCGTTTGATTCTGAAAAAATCATGCTGGCATCAGTTGGTTATGGCGACTGGAAGCAAGCACCACGCGACCTGGCCAGGCACGAATCTTCCAACAAACACTTAAGTTATCTTTCAACATATATCTCTCGAAGAGCAAAAAAAAGCATTTGCAAAGATTCGGAAGACCAAAAAGAGAAAAGAGAAACATGTAAGAGAAAACGCAAATTGGAATTTACTTTCACTGGCTATAGATACTGCAATTTTTGTGTAAATGCAGAGGTTTCGAACTGGGGCGTCGGGACCCACTGGTGCGTCGTTTGGAAAAAATAAGGGCGTCACAAGTTTACATCATTGATGACTCTTTTTTGTGATCAACCAGCGTTGAGAGTTTTTTGTCTTTATCATTAACTTGATGACCACTGCTCTTTGCTGGTCAACTTACGTAGAATGCTTTCTTGTCCCTATATTTGACTTTATTACCTTTTTTAGAGTTTTTTTGAGGTCAACTTAGGGAGTCGGTCGTTTAATTTTTTGGATTAGGGCATCAGAAATTCATATAAACTGGAAACCTCTGTATTAATGGAAAGAGAGAAATGGAAATAACACTTAAAATGCCTACTGTATTTTAAAGCTTGAAGAAAGGAAATTTGGAAATGGCATTTTTTGTTTTGCTACCTTATCCTTGATCAAATCAAGAGACTTGTAATTCAATTCTTTCTGAGAAACTCGTTTGGACTGTTTCTCTCCAATTTGAAACTAGACAATTTTTTCCGCTTAAAAGCGTACATAGATCTAAAGCAGCTTTGTTTTCCCCCCAATATATAAAGAAAAAATGAAACATTCAATTAGAACTACGCTAAATACATACTTGGGGAACCAGTTCGCATGTTCTGACCATGGTTCTTCATCGTTTTCCCCAACATTGCAGCCAGCCATTGCAATAGAAGCATTTTATTCTGTCTCCAATGCCAAAGAAAAAGAAATTAGCATCAGCAAAATCAGCTGGTTGGTAATCGAAGAGATACGGCCAGTTTGGGAAAGTAGCAATTTGTTGGTTGAAGTTGCGCATATGAAGAAATCGCGGAAACCGACATTGAAAAAGATTTGAACTGTCCGTCAAGTATTTACTGAAAAATTAAAAGACTTTTTATTAGCTGTAATTGCTCAGATGATTCCATAGGCAAAATTTGAAAGATCAGTCATTTTAAATTTATAATTTGCTTTCAGTGAAATCATAGGCAACCAATTTTGTTAATATTTTTTTACAAACTACAGGATAGGTCAATTATTCTCGCATCTTGATTAAAATCTCTTGAGTTGTTAGTTTTTCGAGAAACTATAGCTGAAACTATTCATAAAACTATATACCTACCTTCTTGAAAGGCCTGAATTTTCGGAACAACATGCATTGCGTTGCTGATACATGACTAAATCATTTATTTTGCTTCACATACATGTGATAGTTACACAATGGTGCGCAGCTGTTCAATGTGAAATCACATTACTGAAACATGAGCATAATCTTTCCTCAGAAAAATTTCCGGAGCCTGTTTTAGGGGCATTTCTTTTGCGCTGCTATTTAATCGCGCGTTTCGCATTTTTTTCTGTCTCGATTATTTTCGCAACAGCGAAGTTAAACGGGAAGTCCCTGACGGGCAGTTTCGATTCGCGAGAGCGAAATTCGGCTGCAATGTTGGGAAAACGATGAAGAACCATGGTCAGAACATGCGAACTGGTTCCCCAAGTATGTATTTAGCGTAGTTCTAATTGAATGTTTCATTTTTTCTTTATATATTGGGGGAAAAACAAAGCTGCTTTAGATCTATGTACGCTTTAAAGCGGAAAAAATTGTCTAGTTTCAAATTGGAGAAACAGTCCAAACGAGTTTCTCAGAAAGAATTGAATTACAAGTCTCTTGATTTGATCAAGGATAAGGTAGCAAAACAAAAAATGCCATTTCCAAATTTCCTTTCTTCAAGCTTTAAAATACAGTAGGCATTTAAGTGTTATTTCCATTTCTCTCTTTCCATTAATACAGAGGTTTCCAGTTTATATGAATTTCTGATGCCCTAATCCAAAAAATTAAACGACCGACTCCCTAAGTTGACCTCAAAAAAAACTCTAAAAAAGGTAATGAAAACAAATATAGGGACAAGAAAGCATTCTACGTAAGTTGACCAGCAAAGAGCAGTGGTCATCAAGTTAATGATAAAGACAAAAAACTCTCAACGCTGGTTGATCACAAAAAAGAGTCATCAATGATGTAAACTTGTGACGCCCTTATTTTTTCCAAACGACGCACCAGTGGGTCCCGACGCCCCAGTTCGAAACCTCTGCATTTACACAAAAATTGCAGTATCTATAGCCAGTGAAAGTAAATTTCAATTTGCGTTTTCTCTTACATGTACAGTTGTGAATATTTGCTTCGATGTAAAGGACTCGCATTTGTTCAAGATATTGCCAGTCGTTATCCTAATTTACAACGTCCTGGCTTCGTTCACCAACAACAAACAAATGAGAAACCGCTCACAACAACTTTAGGAAACACACGAACTGTCGGAAATAACCCCCCATTATCTTTAATGCCAAGAAAAAACTCGAACAATCAACAACATTCAAATTCTGCTAATAGCAATACAAGTCTTGCTGGTTCATTGAATTCCAATATAACAATAGATGATAAAATTACCAATGCTATGGCCAGTTCTTTCGTTCAAAACGCCATACAACTATGCTTTGAACCAGACTTGGTTCGTAAACTGGTTACAAGAAAACTCGAAAAGGACAATTCAGAGTACACAACCGTACTCCAGTTAGTTGAAGATTTGCAAAATGAAACAAAAACGACTGGTAACGATCCCGAAAACCCTGTTTTAAATTCTCCATGCAATGTTGAGTTGCCCCAGACTTCAAAATTGCCACCGGAATCTTTGCAATTGGCTTCGAATAGCAACGAAAATTCAAAAGAAAATCATAGAAAAAAGCAAGAGCTGATAAACCAGCGGACGTGCAAAGTTTGTTTAGATCGATTTTATGAATGTATTTTCATTCCCTGCAATCATTTTTGCTGCTGTTTGCAGTGTGCAAGTGCTTTAAAACAATGCCCGCTTTGCAGGCAAAAACTGGATAAAATCGGAAAAGTCTATCGTGAATAGTGACAAAAATTTTCCGAAAACTTTGTGCTTTAAGCAGCATTATTTGACCCGATTAATCTGCTACAAAATTACTCCTGTGCTTTTCTGAATTGCGTAATGCTTTTAACTGGGATTATTTAATTTCGTTTAACCGTACCACAAATAAAAGCCAGCTAGCTTTTCTTTATTCGTTTTCAATTGGTATTTTGTGTTATATAAAAAATGCATGAAGACAATTTGGATGTTGCATTTAGTAGGTTATTGAGTATAAATATAAATGCTTACATTTACAAAAATTGTTTTTAAAGGTGATTAATCTACAAAAAACTTGCTATTACTTTAAACAATACGAGACTGCCATCTAGCGGTAATGATATTTCAAGTTCTTTCCACTTGGTTCACAAAGTGGGGCACGTGTTCGAGTGGATTGGAGCGAAGTTTACAGAGACAGAGATCGCGAATTTAAACTTTGTGATGGATACGGGTTGAGTTCTATGGAGAAACTTCTCGTGGCAATTTTCCTGTTTGACTGCAGCGTTTGCGATGGAAATGCGCTGTGCTGCCAGTACTGGTAACTTTAAAGCAAATTTTAACACAGCATTCTATCAAAACCGATTCGACGTTTTTCCACGATTAGAAAATAAATGATTGAATCTCTCTTTCACGATATCCAAGCTCATGATTTGATGTCTCATAATTTCAGTGGATTTGAACTAAAAACTTATTTTGAATCTACATCAGTGTTAGGACAATGTCATGATTGAAAATAAATGAAAGATTAGTATGATGAGAATCAAACGGAGGTTTGTAGTGAATTATAACCTTTGACCCGCATCTCATTTTGCTCCGCAATGAAACATGCGGCACTGCAATGCTTTGCAACACTTTTTCACTCACGATACAGTTAACAAATCTCAAATACTTCGGCAGCACATATATGTTGCACTGGTAATAACATCTATCGTATTCTGACGAAGCTCCACCGTTACTAAAGGAAGTGCAACGCCAAGTTTACTAACAAATCGTCGATGGAACGACTATAGATCTGTTTTTGATAGCACATACATCAGTCAAACTGCAACTGAAAACACAAAAAGCAGCAGATACACTTTAAAAGTACTTAATACAGGGTGACTCAAAAGTAAGTACACACTTTGAAAATTTAATTCAAGTATAATGGCATGTTTAAGTTGATTAAAAGTTTACGAAAATATTTTATAAGAAATAGAAAAATTTTAACATCCTTATATATCCTTGAATTTATCATTTACGGGATATTAGACCTCAATGTGGAAACTACCAATTTCAAGACATTTCAGCCATCTTTTGGCACATTCTTGTCCGACACTGCAAAAATCTTGTCTGATTCTTGTCCGCTTGATGCTATAATCCGTTGTTCCAAGTTTTCGAGATTTTGCGGTCTTGTGGAGTAAATTTTGCTCTTAAGGAAACCCCAAAGAAAAAGTCAAATGGTGTTTAGTCAAGTGATCGAGCGGCCCATTCCAGAGGTCCAAAGGTTAAAGAGGTGCTGAGTTCGCCTAACCGATCCATATGCTTTATGCCCAACAGCAATTTTGCACTTCATTTTTGTGTTAATCTTCATGTCATTATGTGGGTTGGTGGAAAATGCAAACTATACCTAAAATTTAGTAGTTATCCACGCTATGTTCTCTGAAAAAATGAGTAAACTATGATCGGCACCTGAAAAGAAAATCAAGTTTGAAAATGTATACTTGCTTTTGAGATATTCGGTTTAACTTGTCCTGCCTACCTAACTGGTAAGAGATGGAACGTCTCCAAACCTAGGAAACAGAACGTAGGTATATTATCTATTTACAACTACCCTGGCATTGTATGTGTGAGCAGTTTTTCATGTGCTTTCCCTGCAAGCAGCGGGGAAGATATGAAAAACTGGAAAACGTTTTCTATGTGCTACTTTTATTAAAAACCACAAGTAGAAAATGTTTACAAGATTGCAAATACTTTTATATTTGTAGTGTTCTCTAAGATAGAGTAAAATAAAAACCATGACTGCTAATATTGGTTCTCATTGACGGAGGTGCTCTGAAGAGATCTAATAGATCGAAACAGCCATGTCGTAATCTGTCACACCCTTTAGAAATATTTCATGGTGTATTAATCTTTTAATCTACCATTTATGCTCGTTTTAATGAGCACTGTTCCTTTACTTTCCGCTTATTGTTCAAACGCGAAATAATTTGTGAAGCTTTTCTTCAACTTTTTTGATCAGGATAGTAAGATTTCTTTTGCTTTATAATTGATATAAAAGAACAAAGAAACAAACTAAACCGAGCAAGTTCTTACATCTATAATTCAAAGTTCGTACGGCAAAAAACGTGAAACGCTTTGATATCGATTAAAAATTGTGCGCACACCTAATTTGTATAGAGTTAAAAAGTAAAGAAATAAATTAGAAATGCCAATACGAGGGTAACTGCCTTCCTTGCCATTTTATTGGAGGAAGCAATGGAAGCAGACATGCCTTTCTAAACAAAAATTTTGAACTTATTTTTTTCGAAGTTTCTTACTATAAAGTGAATCTTTTATGGATGATAATCACTCAAGTGAGCATGGGAGATGTTGATACACCCATAGTTTTATAATTTGCATGCCTCAACACTTCGTTCGTTTTCAGTTTTTTTGCCCTCACCAAACTACATACGCTCATGCTTTTTGAAAAATTGTCCATTTCTTACGTCCGTGCTTTCTGAAAAATTGTCCATTGTCATCTCTAAACCCATTGCTTTTTTATACAGGCGGTAGGATACATTTTTTGCCAGCTTTTTACTAAAGAGCCAATCCATATCCTTGCCACAAAAAGGCCTTTCAAAACAATTTCAGTTGCAAAAAATTTGTGATATGTGGTTGCACTTTTGTGATTTTTGGAAATGACTACTTTTCGCCAAAAAATTTGGGAGACATTGGAAAGTTATTTCGCACTCGCCTTGAGAATTGCACCCATGACCAAATGGACAATGGGACCAATCAACGTCGCCACAACATGAATGTTTCTCTCCCACATTTGTTAGGTAAATATAATGGTGATGGTTGCGTCACTACACATCCATTTGGGAAACCGACTCATTAGTTTTAATTGATTTTGAAATTGATTATTTTCAGGATGCAGTAGGTGACATCATCAGTCCAAAGTAGGGTTTCTCTCCAAATTTAGCTTTCCACTGATCAGCAGTTCAAGATGCGCAGTCATTGGCTGAGATTATCGACAGCTATGAACAGTTTATTTTTTATTAGATATTTAATAATTAAAGTGTTAGTATTCAAATTCAAAATCTCTAGATGATCGGGTCGATGTTTCATCAGCTCAGCTACGGACTACCTAGTCGATTTTCTACTCTGGTAGTTGGTTTGAATTCCTTCAGACTTGCTTCAATTCTTCGATCTGTTTTGAGATAATTGATGAACCTATCACATAGCATCTTGTGGTGCACACTGAAATTATGCCACCATCGCCAATATCATTGGTTGATTTCTTTCTTATAAATGCTGTAATGTCCCCACTAGCTTATCGAAGAGAAGAAAAAGTATTGTGTCATGCTTCACCTTTTTTATCTCAGACAAAAACGCAAAACATAGTTTCATTTGCTTTTGTCAACGTGCCCATACCAATGAGATTTCATCTTAATCTTAACTCAAAACGCCTCTTTATTGGTAAACGTTTGAGTGTTTTTGAAAAATAATAGATTCTTCCCTCCCACAAATTAAAAGTCGTTGGCACTCTAGTGAATATCACACACGTAACAAACGTGAGCTCAACTTCTTTGTTCAAAGAATTGAAATCAACATTTAATTGTCTGCCAACTAACTTGACAACTATGGGTAGTTACTTGTTGTTGTTGTTTTTGCGGTTATCTGCTCAGGCAATTTTTTACTGTTGCTCTTCATTTTCGCTACTTTTTAATCATAACCAAGTAAACTCAGTTTCATAAATTATGGTGATTAAATAAGTATTGTAAAGCATCTCATCAATGAGTCCCTTATTCGTCCTCCAGTCCCATAGTGAGACTAAGAAACCACAAAGGATAGACTGTTTGGCTCTATTTTCTGTCTGCCACACAAAGACCGAAACATCTCGTTAAGTGCCCTGCCCTAGAATGACACAACAAGCGAACTGGTCAGCTAGTTCTCTACACTCACCACTCGTGCTGAGCGCCAAGCAGGGAAGCTGCGAATACTATTTTTATTAATTTAGCTGGGTTTGATAAAGTTTTAATACAGTTCGAGCTGATTTCGTTATATCAATCGAACTCTACCTTTTTTATAATGTTTTGTTAAGACTCGACACGGATGATGAACCCTAGGTTTACCGATTGCAAGGCGGCCACTATCACCAATGTGCCATCGCGTCAGTGACATCTATGGGTTACGTTAAATCGTCTAGTGATGGGTGTGGAATACTTAATGAGAAAATGCATCGTTGGGGAATGAAAAATACGGCGGCCTGCAGGTAAGGTGCGGAAAAACAAACTGCTGACTACGTTCTGCTTTATAGCGAAATGCTCCCATCATCAAAGTGCGTAAAAGATCTTTCTGACACTGATGACATTACAGTAAAATGGCTACAATGGATTTTTCCGACTGAATCTTACACAAAATTTTTGTATTTCGCGCCAGAAAAAAACAAGGTTATCTGTTTGACGATGAGCAGTAAGAGTATTATATCAAGAATGACTATGAAAGTAAGTTCGCTTAGTAGTGAATAAAACATGTCCTGTCGCTAAAAAGTCTTTGCAGTTATAAAAAGCACCAAAGCTGTGTGATTTGAAACTAGGAATGACGTATGCTTTTGCAATTATTTTAGCAACAGCATGCTATGATATTGCTATGGAAACATTAAATTCTAACTCTTCTTCGATGCTCTTTCACTTTGATATCAGTCGAAATATTTTCGTGCAGGTTTATTATATGACGTAAAGGTACAAAATCAAGCACAAGAGGTTCTTTCATCTTTGTACACTTTATTTTTTGGCAATAATGCAACAGCCAAAAGGTCATTTATAAAAATAATTGCGTATTACCTTGAAGTTATGACAGCAGACTCCAATGACAGGGAGTTTCTCACTCCCTCATAAATGAATTTCTCTTATACAAATTTTGTTGTTGATACCATAACGAGGCCAAAAGCAATTAAATATGCACAAAAACATCATTAACAATTATTTTCACAAGTTGGCATAAAATATTTAAAAAACTATCACTGCTAAAAACAAAGTTTTAGAAATTTTTACCGCGCCTCCCTTAGAATTATCACTGCTACAAACAATGTTTTAGAAATTTTTACCGCGCCTCCCTTAGAATTATCACTGCTACAAACAAACTTTTAGAAACTTTTACCGCGCCTCCCTTAGAATTATCACTGCGAAAAACAAAGTTTTAGAAATTTGTACCGCGCCTCCCTTAGAATTATCACTGCGAAAAACAAAGTTTTAGAAACATTTACCGCGCCTCCCTTAGAATTATCACTGCTACAAACAAAGTTTTAGAAATTTTTACCGCGCCTCCCTTAGAATTATCACTGCTAAAAACAAAGTTTTAGAAATTTGTACCGCGCCTCCCTTAGAATTATCACTGCTACAAACAACGTTTTATAAATTTGTACCGCGCCTCCCTTAGAATTATCACTGCTACAAACAAAGTTTTAGAAATTTGTACCGCGCCTCCCTTAGAATTATCACTGCTAAAAACAAAGTTTTAGAAATTTGTACCGCGCCTCCCTTAGAATTATCACTGCTAAAAACAACGTTTTAGAAACATTTACCGCGCCTCCCTTAGAATTATCACTGCTTAAAACAAAGTTTTAGAAATTTGTACCGCGCCTCCCTTAGAATTATCACTGCTTAAAACAAAGTTTTAGAAATTTGTACCGCGCCTCCCTTAGAATTATCACTGCTAAAAACAAAGTTTTAGAAATTTGTACCGCGCCTCCCTTAGATTTATCACTGCTACAAACAAAGTTTTAGAAATTTGTACTGCGCCTCCCTTAGAATTATCACTGCTACGAACAACGTTTTATAAATTTGTATTGCGCCTCGCTTAAAATTATCACTGCTACGAACAACGTTTAATGAGTTTGTACCGCGCCTCCCTTAGAATTATCACTGCTACGAACAACGTTTAATGAGTTTGTACCGCGCCTCCCTTAGAATTATCACTGCTACGAACAACGTTTTATAAATTTGTATTGCGGCTCGGTTAGAATTATCACTGCTACGAACAACGTTTTATAAATTTGTATTGCGCCTCCCTTAGAATTATCATTGCTACGAACAACGTTTTATAAATTTGTATTGCGGCTCGGTTAGAATTATCACTACTACGAACAACGTTTTATAAATTTGTACTGCGCCTCCCTTAGATTTATCACTACTACGAACAACGTTTTATAAATTTGTACTGCGCCTCCCTTAGAATTATCACTGCTACGAACAACGTTTTATAAATTTGTATTGCGCCTCCCTTAGAATTATCACTGCTACGAACAACGTTTAATGAGTTTGTACTGCGCCTCCCTTAGAATTATCACTGCTACAAACAACGTTTTATAAATTTGTACCGCGCCTCCCTTAGAATTATCACTGCTACGAACAACGTTTTATAAATTTGTACTGCGCCTCCCTTAGAATTATCACTGCTACGAACAACGTTTTATAAATTTGTACTGCGCCTTCCTTAGAATTATCACTGCTACGAACAACGTTTTATGAATTTGTATTGCGCCTCCCTTAGAATTATCACTGCTACAAACAACGTTTTATAAATTTGTACTGCGCCTCCCTTAGAATTATCACTGCTACGAACAACGTTTTATAAATTTGTACTGCGCCCAGAGACGTTGCAGCCGCCCCCCCAAACCCCCCAATTGGGGGGGGCCCAGGCCAACTTTGGGGGTCCAAGTTAGTCTGAAATTGCTTTTTGGCTACGTGACTATTTTCAGTTCAGCAGACTTGTTTAAACCCGATTTAAACTGTAGGAAGGAATTGGCTTGTGACATCATAAGTGAATGCAACGTCTTTTTATCTCGCAGAATCTAGAATATTTCGATTGATTTTCTGGTAGAATCTTGAATATTCGATTGACGTAACAATGCCGTTGTTACGCAACAATCATAGAATGGTCTGGAATTCTGTTTGGCTATAAATACCGGGACAATATATATACACTGCAGAGTGCAGATAAAGTATTTTATTGACATTGTATAGAATGAAACGTTCAAAAAGTGGCGCTCAAAAGAGAAAAGAAGCAGCCACTGCTCGAGATGCTGTAGCGAAATTGCCCAAGATGACAGATTTTTTCAAGATTACTGAGCAGAGTAGACCTGGCACTAGTACCGAGAGGGATGAAGAAAACTATAGTGTACAAGAAAAAGAAGACTATGACGATCAGCATCAAAATGATTGTGAATTTCCAGAAAATGTAAGTTGTGATTTACCTGCCAATACGCAACCTTCAATATCAAAAATATCTGAATCTCAATTTACCCCTATCCCTGATGACCCATGTAAATGGCCTGAAAGTATTTCTGATGCTCAACAATGTGATATAGTAAAGCGTGGACCACATCAACTAATAATGAATTTTCCATATAATAACACAACTCCAAGGCGACGTTTTTCCTCAAACCATCATAAACGTGTGTTACCTAATGGTGAAAGTGTTTCACGGCGTGGCTAGTTTATTCTGGGGAATCAGATCAAGTTTTTTGCTTTTGTTGTAAGCTATTTGGAAAAACACTAAGCCCCTTTTGTAGTGGTATAAATACATGGGAGGGTTTTTCGAAAAAACTGAAAGACCATGAAAACGGCATTTCCCACCAAGAATGCTGCAGTCAATGGATGTTGCTAGCTGAAGGGATAAGAAATTCATCCACTATCGACAAACGCGAGATGAATATTTTTTTCAATGAAAGACGTTTTTGGAGAAATGTTTTAGAGAGACTTATCGACATTGCCTTGTTTCTATCGGAAAGGAATCTTGCTTTTAGAGGATCTGAAGAAGTCTTAGGATCTCCTCACAATGGAAATTTTCTGGGTATATTTGAGCTTTTGGCAAGAAGAGATCCGATCCTAAAAGAGCTTCAAGACAGAATCAAGAATAAAAACACTAAAGATCACTATTTGGGTCCTACCATACAAAATGAACTAATTGAATTGCTAGCGACAGAAGTTGAAAAAGAAAATTTACAGCAATTGAAATTGGCAAAATATTTTTCTATAATTTTGGACTGCACTCCAGATATGTCACATCATGAACAAATGTCTGTCATTCTCCGTTATGTACTATGTAATGAAGAAGCTGCTGTTGTTAAAGAAACATTTTTTGGCTACTTGAGAATAAGTGACAGTACTGGGAAAGGCTTGTTGGACGCTTTCTTAGAAAAAGCGACCGAACTGCAACTCGAATTGTCTGATTGTCGAGGTCAGTCATATGATAGTGGTGCTAACATGAAAGGAAAACATTCTGGGGTCCAAGCAAGAATGCTAGACATCAATCCCAAAGCTGTTTACGTGCCCTGTGCAAAACATACCCTTAACTTAGTTGTTGTTGACAGTGCTAATTGATCGACGGAAGCATTGACATTTTTTGGAGTACTTACAAGGTTGTATGTGCTGTTTTCTTCCTCTGCTCAGCGTTGGGAAATTTTGAAGAAACATGTGGAGCTGTCCATAAAGTCACAATCTGATACTCGTTGGGAAAGCAGAATTAAATGCATCAAACCTCTTCGACACAATTTAAAAGAGGTGTTGCTGGCACTGAAAGACTTGGAAGCCATTTCCATAGAAAGAAAAGATGGAAGAGCTGCCTCAGAAACAAAATCGTTGATAGCTCATTTATCAAAATGGAGTTTTCTTTTGTCGGTGTTTATTTGGTATGATATCCTATTCCAAGTCAATAAAGCAAGCAAGATTCTTCAATCGTATGGAGTCTCCCTTCATACAATGGAAACGGAAATCCAGGCAACTGAAAAGTTTTTGCAAAACTATCGCACAACGGGTTATGACAGTGCCGCAACATCTGCTGTTGAAATAGCACAGGAATTGGATATTGATCCTTCTTTTCCTCCGTCAAGAAGTGGAAAGAAAAGAAGATTGTTTGATTACCAAGGTGAAGAGGAACAACGAGCTACTCCTGAACTGAAATTTAAAAGCAACTTTTTCTATCCATTAGTAGACCAGGCTATTATGTCAATAAAGGAGCGCTTTAATTTGTTACGTGAGGTTTCTTCCGCCTTTTCGTTTTTGTACACACGAGACAAACTTTTGCTTGTGCAACAAGAAAATGCTCTTCTTACTTGCTGTAAAGAGTTCCAAAAAAAGTTCGGTGACATTGATTCTGATGAAATGAGCGCTGAGCTACAGCGGTTTGTTTTAATTTTACAAAAAAAAACGCAATCTCAATACGGCTCAAGACTTTCTGAACTATCTTCTAAAGACTCATTTATTTGAATTGTATCCGAATGTGTACATCGCACTTCGAATCTTACTAACTTGCCCCGTGACTGTTGCCAGCGCTGAAAGAAGCTTCAGCAAATTGAAACTGATCAAAACTTTTAATAGAACGTCTATGACAGACAGTAGACTATCTTCATTAGCCATGTTGTCAATCGAAAATGACTGCGCCCGATCTCTTGATTATGACAATGTCATAACAGCATTTGCGAACAAAAAGGTTCGCTCCAGACTATTTAAATGATACTGTGTTTTTATAACTTTTTCATGTTTTTCAGTGTCATTGCTTTCGTTTCGCAGTGTCTGCATAAATGTCCTACTGAACTCTGGCATCGGTGCCAAATTTTTTATGACTTGCACCTTCGGTATCGGCATGCTTCATTCTGACATTAGCCTGTTTACTTATGTACAAATTGTGGTGTATTTTCTTAATGCAGATTTTCAATTTTACACCTCTAAAGTGATATGACCTGTGCGCAGGGGCTCTTGCGCTTACTTTGGGGGGGGGGCCCGAAGTTGGAGTGCTACGGGACTGCATAGAATTATCACAGCCACGAACAACGTTTTATAACTTTGTATTGCGCCTCCCTTAGAATTATCACTGCTACGAACAACGTTTTATGAATTTGTATTGCGCCAGCTTTAGATTTATCACAGATTAGGACAACGATTTATAAATTTGTATTGCGCCTCCCTTAGATTTATCACTGCTACGAACAACGTTTTATAAATTTGTATTGCGCCTCCCTTAGATTTATCACAGCTTAAAACAACGTTTTATAAATTTGTATTGCACCTACTTTAGAATTATCACTACTACGAACAACGTTTTATAAATTGGTACTGCGCCTCCCTTAGAATTATCACTGCTACGAACAACTTTTTGTAAATTTGTACTGCGCCTCCCTTAGAATTGTCACTGCTACCAACAACTTTTTGTAAACTTGTACTGCGCTTCCCTTAGAATTATCACAGCTTGGAACAACGTTTTATAAATTTGTATTGCGGCTCGGTTAGAATTATCACTGCTACGAACAACGTTTTATAAATTTGTATTTGCGCCTCCCTTAAAATTATCACTGCTACGAACAACGTTTTATGAATTTGTACTGCGCCTCCCTTAGAATTATCACTGCTACGAACAACGTCTCATAAATTTGTATTTGCGCCTCCCATAGAATTATCACTGCTTAAAACAACGTTTTATAAATTTGTATTGCGCCTCGTTTAGATTTATCACTGCTACGAACAACGTTTTATGAATTTGTACTGCGCCTCCCTTAGAATTATCACTGCTACGAACAACGTTTTATAAATTGGTACTGCGCCTCCCTTAGAATTATCACTGTTACCAACGTTTTATAAATTTGTATTGCGCCTCCCTTAGAGTAATCAAAGCTTAAAACAACGTTTTATAAATTTGTATTGCGCCTCGCTTAGAATTATCACTGCTACGAACAACGTTTTATAAATTTGTATATGCGCCTCCCATAGAATTATCACTGCTTAAAACAACGTTTTATAAAATTGTATTGCGCCTCGTTTAGATTTATCACTGCTACGAACAACGTTTTATGAATTTGTATTGCGCCTCCCTTAGAATTATCACTGTTACCAACGTTTTATAAATTTGTATTGCGCCTCCCATAGAATTATCACTGCTTAAAACAACGTTTTATAAATTTGTATTGCGCCTCGTTTAGATTTATCACTGCTACGAACAACGTTTTATGAATTTGTACTGCGCCTCCCTTAGAATTATCACTGTTACCAACGTTTTATAAATTTGTATTGCGCCTCCCATAGAATCATCACAGCTACGAACAACGTTTAATGAATTTGTACTGCGCCTCCCTTAGAATTATCACTGTTACCAACGTTTTATAAATTTGTATTGCGCCTCCCATAGAATCATCACAGCTACGAACAACGTTTCATAAATTTGTACTGCGCCTCGCTTAGAATTATCACTGCTACGAACAACGTTTTATAAAAATGTATTGCGTCTCGCTTAGTTCTTTCGCTCCCGCGAAAATAGCGAAAAAAAATGTCCGTAAGGTGGCAGTGCGAAAAACTGTCATAATCAATCATAATTATGTACCTCAAGTTTGTTTGTAAATCATTAGTCATCTGTTTACTTCTACATTAAGTGTTATATATCGTTGAAATCTACATTTCTTGAGGGTTTCAAATAGAAAAAAAAAATTTTTTTGAATATGCAAATTTTGTGGAAATGAACCCCCCAACTGGGGGGGGTTGTCTTCAAAATTAAAGAGGTACCCTCACCTTAATAATCACTACAGATATTTTTTTACCAATTTGTTTAGAAATGGTCGCAAAATGATGCTAAGGAAATAAGTTTTCAAGGTACATCACTCAAAACTTACCTAAAAGCCTAGGTTTTCTACAATTTGCAATTTTATGAGACAAATGACCTTTTTTTTGACCGGTACCAACCGGTACCAAGTTTTGGTGGTTAAATTTAGTACCTAAAATATGATCAGTCATTATCTGCTACAGGTTAGTCTAAACCATGTAACATTATGTATTTTTGAACAGGGAATTTCTTCAAGATTCAGAAAATATCAAGTTTAAATAGAATATGCTGTCACTGACAATGAAACAGCAGCTTGTTTACACCCTTCCCATTTCTTGAGAAACCAGGGGGATACAGCAAACTTTGATTTAGAGAAGCCAAACTTCTGCTAGCTTTTAAACTTGTATTTCGCTTCTTGTCTCCTTGGAACTTGATACAAAATGACAACTTTAGTAGAAAAATATTTGCAATGTATTTTATCTTTCTATGGGGTGTAGTTTTTCTAAAAATTATAATTTAGTGAAGGTAAGTCAAAAAATTTTGGGGGTTTTGAACTGACATGATGTACAGTACTCATTTTTGATCAGTAAATATCATATACCACTTAGTTTAAACTATTTAAAGTTATATATTGCTGGAAAGCAAATTTCCTAAGCTTTCAAATGTAACTGATATTTAGCAACATATCACATCTTTTACGCACTAAATTTATTTTTATCTACTTACCGTTCAAATTTGTTTGGGAGGGTTTTGAAACCCCTAAAAAATTTAGAAATTTATAAAAGTAAAATTTATTATTATCGCTTGAAATTTTGTCAAATGATGCCCCAAAAAAGTAATTTTCAGACTGTGTTAATGATAAAGGGTTTGGTTTTGTGGTAGAGATGTAATCTCAATTTGATTTTAGTGTAGTTAACACGTGCTGAGAATTAGGCCGATTTTGTCGTCTGCAACTGGGTTCTCGGTCTTTTTAACTCATTTTGGGTATAAAATTCCAACAATTAGGGCACAAATCATACATCTTTCGATGCGTGGGGAAATAAGCGTGATCTTTTGAATATTTTATGAAAATCGGATGAAAAATATAGTCGCAAATCGATTTTTCAGTAAACTAATTTTGTAACTTAATTTAAAAAATTTGAGGAAAACACTGAAAACACGAGATCATCAATCGATGATCGCGGGAGCGAAAGAGTTAATTTTGCTAGTTAATGAATGGGTTGTTGCCTTTTGTTTGAGATAAAAATCGTTTTCCGAAATTAAGAAGTTTCTGTCTTTAAGGTTTATCTTTAATTGTGACGTCAAACGTGTTAAGTTTTATGATTGTAAGCTGAGTAGTTTCGAAGGTGTAAAATTGCACGGCTGCAAGCCTGCACGTACGTGCAGATTGAGCTCTGATCTACAAATTAGACATAATTACAGTGAATGTAACATGACCTGCTTGACCCACTAGTAGCAAGAGACAGTAAGGGTCCTGATGAGATCTTGTAGATCTAAACAGACCTGTTGGTATCTGCCGTATATCTTAAATCACTGCCTTGGTTCGTCATAGGTTTTATGTCATTTTTGACCTTTGTTTTACAATAATTTTAAATTAATCAGTTATTTACAAGCAAACAGTTGGCAATGCTAAAAGCGTTAGAGAAGCCTCCCACATAAAGGATGTACAGCAGCATTGGCCTCGAATTTTGTGCTAAAAATAGTGTTAAACTGTGTGGTTGCTACCTTAAATCTCTACTATAAAGCACAAAAGTGCCCATATTTTTGTCTGTCAGTCAATGTTAACAATTACAAAACTTGGCTTATAAACATGAAACTCAGCACGATGTATCACCATCCTTGAGTCAGTGTCATAAACAGTTGAAACTTTGTAGCGCTCGTCTGTCTGCCGAACACGCGTCGAATTCCCCAACAGATTGTATTCGAACAGTTCAAATTCATATAGAGAAAAACGACGGTTTCTGTAATTTAACGCAAGCTAAGCTAACATATTCACACACGCACACACAAAACAAATGCAAGCCAACTTACCAACTGTTTATCAACGAAAGACGAGACTCTCTGAATGCCCCAAATTTTGCATAAGTTTATAAAAAGATATCGTGGAAAAAAGAGAAAAGTTCTAACAAATCTAATATATAAATCGCAATTCTGTCTGTGTGTATGTCGGTTTTAACTCCTCTGAAACTGCTATTGGTACAAGCATCAAACTTGGCACGATTGATCACCACCCCGTGGTGAGTGTCATAAGTGAATTTGTGATGTCATAGTCAAAAATATTTTTTTAGAAATTACATTACTTAACAGAAGACAATCGCTTTTTGCTCAAATAAAAACCAGATTCCGACTTACAACATTTCAATAACTTTCATTTGTTAGGGGTGTAAAATCACGTCGCAATCAATGATTCATTGAACAATCTTTTTTTTGTTTTATCTCAAAAAGCACTCATCCCAGAAACGCGATTAAACGTTTTTTAGGAGATATTAATAAGCTGCTTTTGATAAAAACAACTTTACAACAATTAATGTTTATTTGAAAATACTACAAGCACTTCATTATTAAAGCACTTTAGGTCCTATAAGGCTTTTTTTTCTCTTTTTCACTTGCAAGCTTAAACTGGCTGTATGATGTCATAATATATCTTGTACGATTAACACAAATCTTCACCACCGCAGATCATAATGTCAAAATGTTTTCAAAAATTGCAACCTTTTTGCAAAATCAGTTTATTGAAAAACTGATTTGTGACCTTATTTCTCAACTGATTTTCAAATTTTTTCAACAAATATAAGTTTATTTCAAGGCGAGTCCGATAGAATACAATATGTACAATTAGTATCAGTTTTTATACTGAAAAACTGAACTTTAAGACATGCGATGTAACTTTTTCCCCTCCCAAAAGTAGTAAGCTCAGTAAATACAGGTGATTTTGATACAAAAACGTTATAATTAAAGCGGTAGTTATAAATAGGCATAGTAGGCATAGTACAGGAATATTACAGGCGTAGTAGGCATAGTACAGGCATAGTAGGCATAGTACAGACGTAGTATAAGCGTAGTACAGGCATAGTAGGTATAGTACAGGCATAGTAAGGTATAGCAGACATAGTACAGGCATAGTAGACATAGTACAGGCATAGTAGGCATTGCACAGGCATGGTGATGATAACTTGAGCTTTTAATGCGAAATCTCATTGCACCCCCTCAATGCTTAAATCTAAACTCATAAAATTAATTTTTTTTGAAAGGAAAGAGGTAAGGCTTCTTTATATTAGTGCGACTGGTTTTCGGTCACACACCTCCCCTGCTATCGTTGTACCGGTACTATGTCTACAATGCTTGCACTATGCCCACTATGCCTACTATGTCTCTACTATGCTGTACTATGTGTAATATGCCTGTACTATGCCTATTTATAACCACACCTAATAAAGTACTAACAATTGCTATCTTTTGAAAAGCATAGGAAAATATCCTTTCCAGTAGCACGTGACTCCAATTACTTGAGGCTAAGGATTGGTTTATAATGACTGATCAACTCTTGGTTGTCATACATGACGTTTCATTTTTAGTCGTACAATATTGTACTAGAGCTAACAAACTTGCAATTGTTAAACAAAGTTAGTTCTTTGGTACATTTGGACTACTTTTCCTCACAAGCGTGGTACTTTTGCAATGTGTGTCGACGTTTTCAAAAAGATCCATTGAAAACTGAAGTCTCCAAATGTTCATGAAAATGGTATTTTTTCATTTATGTCTATACTCTACAGCAGGGGTGGGCAAACTGCGGCCCGGGGGCCGCTTTCGTCCCGCGACGGACTTTTGTGCGACCCGCGAAAGCCTCAAGCAAATAATTAAAAAAATTATTTAATGGAAAAGAGCGTGATAAGGTGCATTTTTATCTTTGATAGATTTTGAAAACTAAATGTGCTTGCATTTTCAATTGAATAGAACTACTTTGATTTATTTTTCTAATAATTGCCTAACAATTACCCACCTCTGCTCTACAGCATTGTAACAAAATCCAAAGTTTAAGAAAAAATCAACATAAAACCATAACCATAATAATTTGAAAAAATTGAATATAGAGAGAACAACAGCCGCTTTTGTCGCTATACCAGAAACCAGACCAATAGCGCAGCCAAATTAGAACTTAATACCACAAATATAAACAAGAAAGGGGCAGCACCAATTGGCAAAATAGGCTTACCATTAAATAGTTTTTTTCTTTAATTGTGAAAGCAAACCACCATTTGGCCGCTACACTCAGTTTTGATTATGTACAATCCCTGCTCACTCACATGTATTAACGACACTTTGTGGCAAGATTCTTTGTGAGCATTGCCTGTCATGATTTAGAGAATATGATGATCACAATTTCGTGTAGAAAAATTGTTAAAGTGCATAAAATTCATTAACTTTTCGCTACTGCTCACACAAGAGCCGCATGAAGCCGGTTGAACCGAAATACTAAACCCCGACATTACTGATGGAGGGCCCCTGCCGGGCGACGCCGGCAAGTATACTATAAAGCAAGAATTTTTTCTTATGCTGATATGCTGTCTGTTATGGTATTTATGTCTATACTCTACATCAGTGTTTCCCAACCTTTTTTCTTACATGGCACATAATGAGTTTGGGTGAAAGCGACATGGCTCGTTCGAGTTGGCTTCGTTATCGTAGCTGGTATCTACTTAGTTATGAAGCAAACAACACTTTTCTAAAGCAGCAATTTATTTCAAGATACACTTTAGTGAGCGACTTGCTGCTGAACACAATGAACCAGTTTCTCGATTTTTGGAGACGTCAAAGAAAGTGCACATCGGAGACCATTTTCCAGATCTAATTGGTTTCAAGTCTTGTTTTTCATCTGCATTCGCATGAATATGTAGGGGAGATGCGGGACTAATTCAACAGTGGAACCATTTCAACACTGCCATATTTTGTGCTTTACAAAATAATAGACTTTAATTTTTTTGTATTTGGTTTCAGAATTAGCGCAGACAGTTTATTGTGGGATTTCGTTCAGCTGTTGCTCATGTTAGCCAAGAAAAGCAAAGTTTTCTGTTGTGAGAGTAACATCTTAAATTCAAAGTGTGCAGTCAATGTGATGAATAATTTTGTATAGCATACTAATAAAAATTAGCTGTTTATTTTTTTTGTCAGGCAGTTAGTATATGGTGTCACATAATTTCATACTTGACACTTATGAAAGCAAAAAGTTTTGAACCAAAAAGTGAAAATGGCCGACTGTGGGACCAATTTAACTTTCAGCTCAGGGACCAATTCAACAGTTAATTAACTGCTAATAAACTAAAGCGCTTTCCGCATTTAGCAGAAAGTTCATCTGAAAACGAAGAAGATGAGGAGGTTAATCTAGTGTCAGATGAGCCAGAATTGTCGAATGAAGAACTGCTTGGTGATGGCGGTATAATAGATAAGAAAATTTTTATTTGAAGCTATCAATTGTGCGGTGTAAACAGCCAAAAAATTTGACGCAGTTGACAATTATTTCTTTAATCGGCGTCTTTAGCTGCTATGTATATTATTTTTGTGCAAAAATTACATTCTTTTTTGTTTTTGTAATAAAAAGGAAAAAAATATTCGCTGTTTGTTTGCAGTTAGATTGTTGTTGAATTGTTTCTTTAGGGTGGCACCTATTCAAATATTCAGAAAATAAATTTAAATGACGTTTAAGTATGTCAAAGTCTATCAAATTTTAAAAGTATTTGCATATTTTGTAAGTCTTATATGCTGTATGCAGTCGTAGCAAGTTTGGTTAAAATAGCTTAAAAGATAAATGCTTTAGGCAGCAAAGTCAAAATTTGTTGAATAGGTTTCACATGTCTCCTACTACTGAAAGGTAACAGCTTTGTGATGCGACACGCAGGTAAAAAGTGTATATCTTTGCCCGGAACTCACAGATTGATGAAATATCGAGCATATCTCTATAAGTAGATTCATTTTCAAGGTCAATGAGTTCATTCTGTAGGTCATCACGGACTTCTTCTACTGGACTGCAAAAAGTTTCCTCACCAGCTTCAAATCTGACTCCGATATTTCAGGAAAATACCTCAAAAATTCATTTCAAAGACTTGTAAGATGTACCAAGACTTCAGATAACAAAACACCGTCCACACCATCAGAACTCACAGTTAAAAGAGCCTCAAAAACATTGCAAAATTTACCTTTTCAGCTTTTCTTGTCCAGTTTTCAAGTTTTTGCACAAAGGCATTCAAAGCATCAATGAAGTCAATGATTGTCGTTCCTTTTCCTTGCAGTTTGAGATTTAAGCGTTTAAGCTGGTAGAAAATGTCAACAAGAAAGGATAGTCTGGATATAAAAGAATTATCCTTGAAGTACGGCCCCAGTTCGTGTTGTTTTCGCATGATTTAAAATTCCTTTAATTCTTCTCGTAGTTCAAACACTCTGGCCACAACGTATTCCTATGACAACCAACGTACTTTTGTATAATAAAGTAGGTCCAAATGTTCTGATCCCACATCAGCACACAGCTTTCTGAAAATTCGAGTGTTCAATGCCCCGCTCTTTACGTAGTTTACTCCTTTGATAACTTCTTTAAGAACATTGTGGAAGAGTTTTCGAAGCAAGAGCTTGCCTGTGTATCATATAGCTAACAGTGATGACTTAAGGTGAAAGATTTCAAACTTGTGTTTGGAAAACACCTTTTGCTTCTAACATTGAAGGTGAACCATCCGAACACACCAGAGTTGGAAACGGGTTGGGCTTAAGTTCTAAAAAATTTTCGGGCCGATTTTGGGCCCGGATGCAAAATTTTTTCACAGTAGGCTTATTAAGAGCAAGGATTTATTTCAGCTCAGCAACCACTTCTTTTTCGTTGCAAGGAAGAACATCATTGTTTACGATAGTGCCTTCAATCACAGCTGTGAATTGTTTTGTGATGTTTATTTTGTTGCTTCTCCTATAAAGCCTACTCCGCAGTTTCATGTATTTTCAAGTCTTTCGAGGAATTTAAATTTCGGGCCTAAGTCGGGCTACAAAATAAATGTCGGGTTCGGGCTTGTATTTTCTGGTTCGGACCTTACTGTTCGGCCCGTTTCCAACTCTGGAACACACGCGACAGAGATTTTCACACTTGAGGTTCTTGCATTTAAAAAACTGATATCTTTTTTGTCACATCGACTGCCTTCGTATTTGTCTGTAATGCAGAACAAAATAAAAACTCTTCCTTTTTGTTAGTATGTGTAAAGTATCTGCAAAACACCTTAAGCTGAGAGCAAGCAGAAACATCTGTACTCTATTAAGATGAACAGAGAAAAGACCAAATTGAGCATTCTTTAAATCAGAAAGTTATCTTTTGGGGAACTAATACTACTCAAATTCTAGTATCAAGTTCCAAACCAGTGGTTCTTAACCTGTGGGTAATTACCCCCAAAGGGGTAATTTGGCATTTTAAAAGGGGTAACATAAATTTTCAAAATAAAAAAGAAGTAACTTCGATAGCAAACGTTATCGTGCGCTTCTACTCTAAAAGTTTCAATATGATTCATTCATAACCATGCTATCTGTGGTGCCATAGTGTAATATTGGAACTAGAGTCTCATAAATATCTGTTTCGCGGACAATTGACGGTATAATCCACATCATATGCATGAGATAGCATTTGTTACTTTTGCAGTAGCAAAGCTAATTTAGCCCCAAAAATTATTAAAGTGCCTCCAAAGAAACAAAGTTACAAAGAAGCTTTTCTTAACTTTGGTTTTACGAGTTTTATTAAAAATTCTAATGAAAAGCCACAGTGTGTGATTTGTTCTAAAGTTCTAACTCAGGAAAGTATGAAACCAAGCAAATTGAAGCAGCATTTGGAGTCTCGCCATGGTGAAATAATAGGAAAAATCAGCTGACTACTTTAGGCGAAAATTTGAGCTTTTAAAAAATTGTCGCCTCGATTCTGGGGGAATGTGGGCAAAACAAAACAAAGCAGTATTGGAGGCGTCATATAGCATCGCCTTCCGCATTGCTCAGGCAAAAAAGCCTCACACAATTGGCGAGGAACTCATAAAGCCCTGCCTCATTGAAGCAACTACTCAAATACTGGGAGAGGAAAAAGCCAATAAGTTAAAAGTCTTGCTCTCCAATGACACTGTCAAAAAACGCATTTCTGAAATGAGTCAAGACATTTTGTTACAAGTGGTGGAAGAGGTAAGGTCCAGCCCACTATTTTCCTTGCAATTGGACGAGTCCACTGATATTTCGTCCTGTGCCCAGTTGCTGGTCTACGCTTGCTACATCTCTGAAAACAACGTAAAAGTACAACATCTATTTTCTGAACCACTTTCAACGACATGAGGAGGAGAAGATGTGTTCAAAATTGTAAAAAATTTTTTTGAAAAGCACGCACTTGATTGGAAACAATTTGTTGGCATTTGTACAGATGGTGCTCCTTCTATGACTGGTTATAGATCTGGTTTCAAAAGATTAATCATCAGTGTTGCTCCTCATGCATCATTTACTCATTGTGTTTCATCGCTTTGCTTTAGCCATGAAAACTCTCCCTTCTGGACTTCAAGAAGTGTTACAAGATGTAGTGAAAATTGTAAACCATATTTCTGCAAATGCAACAACATCAAGGCTATTTGCAGCATTTTGTAAAGAAGTTGGGCCTGATTTTAAAGTTCTTTTCCTGCATACGGAGGTAAGGTGGTTATCTCGCGTTAAAGTCCTGAACCGTTTGCTCCAGCTGCGAGAAGAAGCTGCTATTTTTCTTGAAAACAAACGATCTGCAAAAGGAGTAGATATGCACAACCACATGAAAAGCAATGAGTTTTTGCTGAAGGTAGCTGACTTGGGGTTTTTTTCGCGGAAGTGAATTCCCTTAATTTAACTCTTCAAGGAGATCGTCAAAGGTTGCATATGACACGGCAAAGTTGCAGCTTTCCAACGCAAAGTGGAACTGTTGAAAGATTGACAGAAAAAGGCGACACAAGTATGTTTCTTAATTTGACAATGCTCTTGCAATCTAAATCAAATATGAAATGCAACTTCACTAAAGCCACCTGAATGCAATAAATATCGCGATTGATCGGTATTTTCCTGGAATTGAAGAGCGACATAATTTTTTGTGAATTAGCAAGCCATTTTCTGTTGAAAAAAGCTCTATCTATGATGATGATGTGGCGGCAAAAATAGAGTTTCTTCGACTGCGCAAAGATTCAAGTCTTAAGACTGACTTTGCTGGGGTGGATATAGAAAATTTTTAGGGCTGGCCTTCAAAATGAAATCCCATCCTTTCGAAAAGAGCTCTGAACTTTTTGATTCAATTTCCTTCAACTTATTACTGTGAAGTGGGATTTCCGCAATGGTGTCTATAAAGACAAAATATCGAAGCATGCCTGAGACTGATGATGATATGGATGTTGTCTATCCTGCACTCAGCCTAGAATCGCACGCTTAGTAGCTAAAAAGCAGTATCAACCTTCCCATTAACTGCATTTGAAATGAACCTTTGAATGTACAATAAATAATGACTTTGTTTTTCTGTGGGTTTATTTTGGATTGCAAGCTATATTAGTTGATGTTTTTCTAAAAAGGGGTAATTGATATCCATCAAAATATTTTGGGGGTAACAACAAAAAAAAGGTTAAGAACCACTGTTCCAAACGAATATGCAATGTTGTATTGTTGTATTTTTAAATATATATAATGTCAATGTCCACACAAGGTTTCAGTTCAACTCACAACGATACATTAGAATTACAAGAACGTAATAGAAATGAATGAAAACGCCAAGACACCTACTTAATATATAGTGTCATTCTAATTGTAATTGCGTAATCTGGACCTGTTGTTACTTTACTTGTTGCATTGTGCAAGAAGCATGTGCGCTTACGGGATTTGCATAATTAAAGAAGGCAAGGCGTGCAAGGCGCAAAGCGGTGTTTCCAGCATAAAATAATCACACACATAATATAACACAACATGTATAAAGAAGCCTTGAAAATAATAATCCCTTTCCATATCCATTCCTGTGTGAGATGACATTTTCAATACTGCATTTATGAAAAACAAATATAGAAACAGAGCATTCCATGCGTTTGGCGTTGGGTGATGTTAGGCCACGATTTTATAAACTTTTTGAAGCGAAATAACGTTGAACATTGTTGAATATGAGTCCTGGTATTTCGTGTTGTTTAAATTTAATGCACGTAGGCTCGAATTTACTTGGGTTGCAACTATTCTTGCAGATAGAATTTTTAAACGATTTTGGGTCGCAGAAGAAAAGGGTTGAGAAACCCTGGTTTGGAGCAACTACGCGAGTGGTTCACTGACCGGCGCGGTGGTGTAGTGGTTAGAACGTCCGCCTCGTAGTCGGTAGACCTGGGGTTCATTCCCTAAGTCGAGTCATACCAAAAGACTCTAAAAAATGGTATTCACAGCTTCACTGTTTGGCGCTCAGCATATAAAAGAGATAGTGTGGAGAACAAGCCGGCAAGCTTGCTTGTCCGGCAATTTTAGTTTGTCCGGCAATTAACGGGACGCCTCCACTTTTATGTGGCAGACAGGTGGCCCTCCCGTACTTCACCGGGTTACAATTGTGAAGTTGCTAACCCAGCATGTCAGACGACTCTTGGGTACCCACCAGCGGCAGTCCGCCTTGTTGGTGGTGGGGCTACCAGTCACTCAAGACTGGTTCGAAATGGGCTGCCACCTTTCCCCTAGCCTAATTTCAATTAGGTTGGCGGCATGAATCCGAATTGCGGTTCATGCCGTACCTCCATCCCGAGGAAGAGGAGGGTAAACAAACAAACAAACAAACAAAAGTGGTTCACTGCGCACCATGCGAGTGTTTATGGCCTAAGCAGCTTCCTATCGGTTTACGTCATTGACGCTGATATAAGCAATTTGAGAGTCGCAGCTGAGGCGTACGAATGCTTTCTCTTGGAAAGCACCGAGTGCTTCAAAGCCGAGCTGATGCGACGGAAAGCTTACTGGGCTCGACAGCCGTCAGATTGCCGTCCAGGGAATGTCCTTAACGTTCTTAAAACTGCGAGACAACTTGAGACGTATTCGATCACTGAAACATTGCTGAAAATTTTCACAACGTTGCCAGTTACAACGGCAACGGGTGAACAATCATTTAGCGCCTTAAAGCTGATCAAAACCTACTTACGTACCAGCATGCAAGAAAATCGGCTCAATGCATTGGCTCTTTTGTATATAAACAACGACATTATACTTGATTATAGTCAAGTGATTGACCAATTTGCGAAAGGAAACCGTCGCCTCAATTTAAAATAAACTGACTTTGTTTTATGCTTGATTTTCATTTTACGATTTCATTCTTCTAATAAGTCTCCTAAAAGCATTATACAAAAATTTGTTTTCAAAATGCACGAAAATGCATATTTTTAGGTGTAAATTTGTAAAATTTTCAAGGGGCATGCCCTGGTACCGCCCTAGAATGGTCGTGTTTTCGGCATTCCCCACAAAGTTGATTTGTGACGTCACACGTTTATGACGAAACTTTGGCCCCCCTCGGAAACTTTCTGCGTACGCTACTAAGTAGGATGATCAGGGGCACAGGGCTTTTGCCCTCATTAGTAAGAGCTTTTCGTTACTATTTTTACAAATGTTCTTACGATAAAGCCGGCATATCTTAAACCTGAACGATCTGACACATGGCCCTGCCGGAAAAGACCGGCAGAGCAGGCTAGTCACCCACGTGTGCTTGACAACGACAGTTACCTTAGGAACACCTGCTCGATGTTCATCTTTTTGGTGTATTAAACCAAATTTTCGGCAAGGTTTGGTTTATTATTAACAGTATTTTCTTATCATTGCTGTCAGTAGTAAATGGTCTAGTTGCAACTTGACGCAATCCAGTGATGAGACGGTTGAAAAAATGGTCCATCCTCTACCTCATTTGAAGAGAGAACTTCAAAATATCTTGTATCAATGGTCGGAAAATTGCTTCCTAGTTTGCTTTGAGGCTCAGATAAAACGAGTTTTTATTGTGGAATGATATTTTTCTAGCTGATCCGTTGATTTTAAGCCAAACATATAAACAAATCTGCCATCGATATAAACTTGCCATACAAACCACAGTGTCTTTCAAGAGACCAGCATAAGTTTAATGGATGCAGCCGTCGTTATTTTTGCAACTCCCAGTCATGGCCTGCCCTAGCTACTGAGCTTGTACATTGACAAAAACGAGTAATTTTTGATATAATTACTGTTGTTTTGCACATTTATTGATCTACGATGTAACCTCTCTACGAATCCCAATGATTTCAAGTTTTTTACTTGCAAAATATTTGCAACAGCAAAAGTTGATAAAAAGCTGTCATGAAATGGAAAGGACTCGACTGTTGTCAATCCCGTAATTCCAACAATTAAAACAAACAACATTAAAGTAACACGTTATACAATTACATTCTCGGCCAACGGAAGTTATAATCGCTTTATAAGCGTCTGGAGTCACTACAGTTCATTCTTTGATGATACGCGCGAAAGCAACAAGCGGAGAAGAGAAAAAGTTGGTTTTCAAGAATCGCAATAAAAAGTCTTGAAAACCTAAACTAGAATTTTGAGAAAATACATCAATAAATAATTACACAAATAACCAATAAAGTAGAGACAGTCAAACAGATTTAAAAAGTATATAACAATTTCTTAGCTGACAGAGAAGTATATTAAAGCATTCTGCTACTTTATGATATGTAACCTAATAAGCTAAAACACTTTACACATAAATAAAGACATACCAGCATTGAAAAACAGTGATTTGATTCTATAGAGAAGTGGTAACAGTCAAAAAAGTTGTTATATAGCCACGGTCGCTCATACCTGCCGGGGAGCAACGCAAACGGATAAACAATCAAGATTACTGACCGGCATTCAGGAAGCTGAAGTGAACAGAATAGTTTTAGCTTTTTGCATTCTTATGTAGTTAGCGTAATGTGATCACCTGTAGATATTTGAGAAGAAAAGTTAGCTTAACAAAACATGCTTAACAAAAAATGCTCAGTGTGTTGATCGAACCGGTATTCTCCGGCATGGCCTGCATCTTCTTTTAAAACTAATTCGTTATTATCCTTGTGAGTGAGAAACAGTTTACATACGACATCACTCCCTTCATTGGACGAGAGAACTTCAAAGCATCTTGCATCAATAGTTGTCAAATTGTTTTCTGGTTGGCTTTGAGCGTCAGATAGAATGAGTTTACTTCTTACTTTTCTTACAAAATGATATTTTCCTGGGTCATCCGTTGATCTTAAGCCAAACATGAAAACAACAAACCTGCTATTGACAGGAACTCGCCATACAAACCACTCTCTCTTTGGAAAGCCATCACTAAGTTCAATGGATTTATAATTCGTCACTTCCGCAACCTCCCAACCATAGCCAGCCTTGGATACTGAACTTATAGTTGCACAAGAACGAGTAACTGTTGAGTTAATTATTGTTGTTTGGCAATCATTTATTGATCTACGATGTAACCTCTCTACGAATCCCAATGATTTCAAGTTTTTTTCTGGCGAAATATTTGCAACAGCAAAAGTTGATGAAAAGCTGTCCGGAGATGGAAAGGACTCGACTGTTTCCAATCTTGTAATTCCAACAAATAAAACAAACATTAAGTAAATTTGACACATTTTGTTTTGAACAGAAGATGTTTTATCTATTGCTACGTAATTTTTTGATCTCTGTAGTTGAAACGTCAGGGTTTATTTTTTAATTGGTTTAAAAACAATATTTGGTCGTTTATATAGAGCAAAACAAAAGCATTTTTTTGTGAATTTATGTTTTCGGTTGAGCGGTTACAGTTTATAAAAAAGCCGGTAGTGATTAAACAAGAAAAAAAGTTTGTGAACAGCATCTGATTAATGTCAAAGTGCGTTGAACCTCACCATATCGTAGTTTGCATTATTAGTCGAGGACCTGTTCAACAATTTCGTAGCAAGCTTATTGTAATTTACTTACTGTACATCGGTAGTTGAACTATCAAAACCACGTATCACAAAACAAATTTGAGCTTTTTTATTCAACTTATTTCTCCTCGTAATCTCAAGGGCAACCCGCAAAGACATTGGTCAACTTCAGTACGTATATTCAAAAAACCATAAGTTTGATTCGTGCGGCACGAGTTTTAAACAACATGGTAATACCTTTTGTCATTTTGCATCCATGTTTATTTTTACAACAGTCAGCTTGATCAATTTTAACTATCTGAAATGACACACGGGCCTATTCTGAACACCGTAGCCACATTTCTTAACATGTTTTGAACTAAACTTCTAACTAAAGTCCTTATCCAAGATAAAAGAGGTTTCAAAACATTTTCTATATTTTGCACAAATATAACTTGCCACAGTATCGTTGGAAGACAGTAAAAAATTAGTTTTGAGTTTGTGATAGAACAGATGGTGGTTGCGGACAATAAGCCACATTCTTTAGCGAGCACATAATTTCCCCTTGCATACCACAGATCGCGCACCTCTGGTTTGGTAGCAACTCAAATTTTGCGTGATGTAGATTCGTGTAATGTTATAACTGATGTGTTTTTTCACGTTTCATGCGTCCCACGACATTCACTGCGCTGAAAGGGCCCCGTAACGAGATTATCCCAGGGACCCACCTACTGTTAATCTGCCTATGCCTGGATTGTAATTTCTGGTTCAGCTTGTTGATGGATATCCTGCTGACGCGCGTTGTCGCAAAAACAGTTTCGGCTGAAATTCCTAATCAGATCAGTTTAAAATAATGTTAGACTGATGTAACTGTTACTTTGACCAAAGGAAACATTTCCACGGTTATAACAGCATGTCTTCCGAATGTGTTGACGATGCCAATGTGCCGACCATGCAGTAGATTTTTTCCATCAACATAATAAACAAGCATGGAAACCTTTATAAAAGCTATTCATTCATATCCTACAACGCTCAACCACGCAAACGCCAAACTACTCAGCCTCTTAAAATTATCACTGCTACGAACAACGTTTTATAATATTGTATTGCGCCTCCCTTAGAATTATCACAACTTAGAACTACGTTTTATAAATTTGTATTGCGCTTCATTTAAAATTATCACTGCTACGAACAACGTTTTATAATATTGTATTGCGCCTCCCTTAGAATTATCACAACTTAGAACTACGTTTTATAAATTTGTACTGCGCCTCCCTTAGAATTATCACTGCTACGAACAACGTTTTATAATATTGTATTGCGCCTCCCTTAAAATTATCACTGCTACGAACAACGTTTTATAATATTGTATTCCGCCTCCCTTAAAATTATCTCTGCTACGAACAACGTTTTATAAATTGGTACTGCGCTTCCCTTAGAATTATCACTGCTACGAACAACGTTTTATAAATTGGTACTGCGCCTCCCTTAGAATTATCTCTGCTACGAACAACGTTTTATAAATTGGTACTGCGCCTCCCTTAGAATTATCTCTGCTACGAACAACGTTTTATAAATTGGTACTGCGCCTCCCTTAGAATTATCTCTGCTACGAACAACGTTTTATAAATTGGTACTGCGCTTCCCTTAGAATTATCTCTGCTACAAACAACGTTTTATAAATTGGTACTGCGCCTCCCTTAGAATTATCACTGCTACGAACAACGTTTTATAAATTGGTACTGCGCTTCCCTTAGAATTATCACTGCTACGAACAACGTTTTATAAATTTGTATTTGCGCCTCCCTTAGAATTATCACTGCTACGAACAACGTTTCATAAATTTGTGCCGCGCTTCCCTTAGAATTATCACTGCTACGAACAACGTTTTATAAACTTGTATTGCGCCTCCCTTAGAATTGTCACTGCTACGAACAACGTTTTATAAATTTGTATTGCACCTTTCTTGGAATTATCACTGCTACCAACAACGTTTTATGAATTTGTACTAAGCCTCAAATAGAATTATCACTGCTACGAACAACGTTTTATAAATTTGTATTGCGCTTCCCTTAAAATTATCACTGCTACGAACAACGTTTTATAAATTTGTATTGCACCTTTCTTGGAATTATCACTGCTACCAACAACGTTTTATAAATTTGTACTAAGCCTCAAATAGAATTATCATTGCTACGAACAACGTTTTATGAATTTGTATTGCACCTCCCTTAGAATTATCACTGCTACGAACAACGTTTTATAAATTTGTATTGCGCCTCCCTTAAAATTATCACAACTTAGAACAACGATATATAATTTTGTACAGCGCTTAACAAAAAATTATCACTGCTATGAACAACGTTTTATGATCTTGTACTGCGCTTCCCTTAAAAATCTCACTGCTACGAACAACGTTTCATGAATTTGTACATCACCTCTCTTGGAATCATCACTGCTACGAAGAACGTTATGTAAATTTGTACTGCGCCTCCCTTAGAATTATCACTGCTACAAACAACGTTTTATAAATTTGTACTGCGCCTCCCTTAGAATTATCACTGCTACAAACAACGTTTTATAAGTTTGTACTGCGCCTCCCTTAAAATTATCACTGCCACAAAAAACAGTTTATGAATTTGTATTGCGCCTCCCATTAAATTATCACAGCTTAGAACAACGTTTTATAAATTTTTACTGCACGTCCCATAGAAATATCACTGCTTAGAACAACGTTATATAAATTTGTATTGCGCCTCCCATAGAATTATCACTCGTACGAACAACGTTTTATAAATTTGTACTGCGACTCTTTTAGAACTATCACTGCTACGAACAACGTTTTATATATTTGTACTGCGCCTCCCTTAGAATTATCACAGCTTAAAACAACGTATTACAAATATGTATTGCGCCCCCCTTAAAATTATCACGGCTACGAACAACATTTTATGAATCCCTACTGCTCTCCCTTACAATTATCACTGCTAGAAACAACGTTTTATGAATTTGTACTGCGCCTCCCTTAAAAATATCACTGCAACGAGCAAAGTTTCATAAATTTGTACTGCGCCTCCCGTAAAATTATCACTGTTAACAACAACGTTTTATAAGTTTGTATTGCTCCTCCTTTAGAATTATCACTGCTACGAACAACGTTTTATAAACTTCTATTGCGCATCCCATAGAATTATCACAGCTACGAACAACGTTTTATAAATTTGTACTGCGCCTCTTTTGGAATTATCACTGCTACGAACAACGTTTTATAAATTTGTATTGCGCCTCCCTTAAAATTATCACTGCAACGAACAACTTTTTATAAATTTGTACTGCGCTTCCCTTAGAATTATCACTGATACCAACACCGTTTTATTAAGTTGTACTGCGACTCCAATAGAATTATCACTGGTAGGAACAACGTTATATAAATTTGTACTGCGCCTCAAATAGAATTATCACTGCTACGAACAACGATATATAAAATTGTACTGCGCCTCCCTTAAAATTATCACTGCTACGAACAACGTTTTATAAATTTGTACTGCGCCTCCCTTAGAATTATGACTGTTACGAACAAGGTTTCATAAATTTGTACTGCGCCTCCCTTAAAAATCTCACTGTTACGAACAACGTTTTATAAATTTGTACTGCGCCTCCCTTAGAATTGTCACTGCTACGAACAACGTTTTATAAATTTGTACTGCGCCTCCCTTAGAATTATCAGTGCTACAAACAACGTTCTATAAATTTGTACTGCGCCTCGCTTAAAATTATCACAGCTTAAAACAATGTTTCATCAATTTCTATTGCGCTTTCCTTAGAATTATCATTGCTACGAACAACGTTTTATAAATTTGTACTGCGCCTCCCTTAGAATTGTCACTGCTACGAACAACGTTTTATAAATTTGTATTGCGCTTCCCTTAGAATTATCACTGCTACGAACAACGTTTTATAAATTTGTATTGCGCCTCCTTTAGAATTATCACTGCTACGAACAACGTTTTATAAATTTGTACTGCGCCTCCCTTAGAATTATCACAGCTACGAACAACGTTTTATAAATTTGTACTGCGCTTCGATTAGAATTATCACTGCTAAGAACAACGTTTTAATAATTTCTACTGCGCTTCCCATAAAAATATCACTGCTACGAGCAACGTTTTATAAATTGGTATTGCGCCCCCCTTAGAATTATGATTGCTACGAACAACCATATATAAATTTGTATTGCGCCTCCCTTAGAATTATCACTGCTACGAACAACGTTTTATAAATATGTATTGCGCCTCCCTTAGAACTATCTCTGCTACCAACAACGTTTTATAAATTTGTATTGCGCATTCTTTAAAATTGTCACTGCTACGAACAACGCTTTATAAATTTGTTTTGCGCCTGCTTTAGAATGATCACTGCTACGAACAACGTTTTATAAATTGGTACTGCGCCTCCCTTAGAATTATCACTGCTACGAACAACGTTTTATAAGTTTGTATTGCGCCTTCCTAAATTTATCACTGCTACGAACAACATTTTATGAATTTGTACTGCGCCTCCCTTAGAATTATCACTGCTACGAACAACGTTTTATGAATTTCTATTGCTTTTCCCTTAAAATTATCACTGCTACGTACAACGTTTTATCAATTTGTACTGCGCTTCGCTTAGAATTATCACTGCTACGAACAACGTTTTATAAATTTGTACTGCGCCTCCCTTAGAATTATCACTGCTACGAACAACGTTTTAATATTTTGTACTGCGCCTCCCTTAAAATTATCACTGCTACGAACAACGATTTATAAATTTGTACTGCGCCTCCCTTAAAATTATCACTGCTACGAACAACGTTTTATAAATTTGTACTGCGCCTCTCTTAAAATTATCAAAGCTACGAACAACGTTTCATAATTTGGTACTGCGCCTCCTTTAGAATTATCACTGCTAAGAACAACGTTTTAATATTATCTACTGCGCTTCCCATAAAATTATCACTGCTACGAACAACGTTTTATAAATTTGTATTGCGCCTCCCTTAGAATTATCACTGCTACGAACAACGTTTTATAAATTTGTACTGCGCCTCCCTTAGAATTATAATTGCTACGAACAACCATATATAAGTTTGTATTGCACCTCCCTTCGAATTATCACTGCTACCAACAACGTTTTATGAATTTTTACTGCGCCTCCCTTAAAGTTAACACTGCCACGAAAAAAATATTTATAAATATGTATTGCGCCTTTTTTAGTATTATCACAGCTTAGAACAACGTTTTATGAATTTGTACTGCGCCTCCCTTAAAATTATCACAATTCAGAACAACGATATATAATTTTGTACTGCGCTTCACATAAATATATCACTGCTACGAACAACGTTTTATAAATTTGTATTGCGACTCCCTTAAAACTATCACTGCCATGAAGAAAAACTTTATAAATATGTATTGCGCCTTTTTTAGTATTATCACAGCTTAAAACAACGTTATATAAATTGGTACTGCGCCTCCCTTAGAATTATCACTGCTACGAACAACGTTTTATAAATTTGTACTGCGCTTCCCTTAGAATTATCACTGCTACGAACAACATTTTATAAATTTGTATTGCGCCTCACTTAATATTATCACTGCTACGAACAACGTTTTATAAATTTGTATTGTGCCTCCCTTAGAATTATCACTGCTACCAACAACGTTTTATAAATGTGTATTGCGCCTCCCTTAGAATTATCACTGCTACGAACAACGTTTTATAAATTTGTATTGCGCCTCCGTTAGAATTATCACTGCTACGAACAACGTTTTATGAGTTTGTATTGCGCCTCCCTTGGAATTATCACAGCTTAAAACAACGTTTTATAAATTTGTATTGCGCTTCCATAAAATTATCATTGCTACGAACAACGTTTTATAAATTTGTACCGCGCTTCCCTTAGAATTATCACTGCTACGAACAACGTTTTATGATTTTGTATTGCGCTTCACATAAATATATCACTGCTACGAACAACGTTTCATAAACTTGTATTGCGCTTCCCTTAAAATTATCACTGCTACGAACAACGTTTTATAAATTTGTATTGCGCTTCCATAGAATTATCACTGCAACGAACAACGTTTTATAAACTTGTACTGCGCATCCCATAAAATTATCACAGCTTAGAACAACGTTATATAAATTTGTACTGCGTCTCCCATAGAATTATCACTGCTACGAACAACGATTTATAAATTTGTTATCCGTCTCCCTTAAAATTATCACAGCTTCAAACAACGATATATAAATTGGTTCTGCGCCTTCCATAAAATTATCACTGGTACAAACAACGCTTTATGAATTTGTACTGCGTTTCCCTTAGAGAGATCCTTGCTATAAAAAAAAAGTTTATAAATTGGTACTGCGCCTCCCATAGAATTATCACTGCTACGAACAACGTTTTATAAATTTGTATTGCGCCTCCCTTAAAATTATCACTGCTACGAACAACGTTTTATGAATTTGTACTGCGCCTCCCTTAAAATAATCACTGCCAAAAAAAAAAAGTTTATAACCTTGTATTGCGCCTCCATTAAAATTATCACACCTTAAAACAACGTTTTATAAATTTGTACTGCGCCTCCCTTAGAAATATCACTGCTACGAACAACGTTTTATAAGTTTGTATTGCGCCTCCCTTAAAGTTATGACTGCTACGAACAACGTTTTATGAAATTGTACTGCCCTCCTTTAGAATTATCACTGCTACGAACAACGTTTTATAAATTTGTATAGCGCCTCCCTTAAAATTATCACTGGTACGAACAACGTTATATAAATTTGTAATGCGCTTCCCTTAGAATGATCACTGCTACGAGCAACATTTTATAAATTTGTACTGCGCCTCCCTTAGAATTATCACAGCTTAAAACAACGTTTTATAAATTTGTATTGCGCCTCCCTTAAAACTATCACTGGTACGAACAACGATTCATGAATTTGTACTGCGCCTCCCTTAAAATAATCACTGCCAAAAAAAAAAGTTTATAACCTTGTAATGCGCCTCCCTTAGAATTATCACTGCTACGAACAACGTTTTATAAATTTGTACTGCGCCTCCCTTAGAATTATCACTGCTACGAACAACGTTTTATAAGTTTGTATTGCGCCTCCCTTAAAGTTATGACTGCTACGAACAACGTTTTATGAAATTGTACTGCCCTCCTTTAGAATTACTACTGCTACGAACAAGGTTTTATAAATTTGTATAGCGCCTCCCTTAAACTTATCACTGGTACGAACAACGTTATATAAATTTGTAATGCGCTTCCCTTAGAATGATCACTGCTACGAGCAACATTTTATAAATTTGTACTGCGCCTCCCTTAGAATTATCACAGCTTAAAACAACGTTTTATAAATTTGTATTGCGCTTCCCTTAGAATTATCACTGCTACGAACAACGTTTTATAAATTTGTATTGCGCCTCCTTTAAAATAATCACTGCCAAAAAAAAAAATTTATAAATTGGCATTGCGCTTCCTTTAGAATTATCACAGCTTAAAACAACGTTTTATAACTTTGTACTGCGCCTCCCATAAAATTATCACTGCTACGAACAACGTTTTATGAATTTGTATTGCGCCTCCTTTAGAATTATCACTGCTACGAACAACGTTTTATGAATTTTTACTGCGCCTCCCTTAGAATTATCACTGCTACGAACAACGTTTTATAAGTTTGTATTGCGCCTCCATTCGAATTATCACTGCCACGAACAACGTTTTATGAAATTGTACTACCCTCCCTTGAAATTATCACTGCTACGAACAACGTTTTATAAATTTGTATAGCGCCTCCCTTAAAATTATCTCTGGTACAAACAACGTTTTATAATTTTGTAATGCGCCTCCTTTAGAATTATCACTGCTACGAACAACGTTTTATAAGTTTGTACTGCGCTTCCTTTAGAATTATCACAGCTTAAAACAACGTTTTATAAATGTGTACTGCGCCTCCCTTAGAATTATCACTGCTACAAACAACATTTTATCAATTTGTATTGCGCCTCGCTTTGAATTATCACAGCTTAAAACAACGTTTAATAAATTTGTATTGCGCCTCCCTTTAAATTATCACTGGTACGAACAACGTTTTATAAATTTGTACTGCGCATCCCTTAGAATTATCACTGCTACGAACAACGTTTCATAAATTTGTATTGCACCTCCCTTAGAATTATCACTGCTACGAACAACGTTTTATAAATTTGTTATGCGCTTGCTTTAGATTTATCAGTGCTACGAACAACAGTTTATAAATTTGTACTGCGCTTTTTTTAGAATTATCACTGCTACGAACAACGTTTTATAAATTTGTATTGCGCCTCCCTTAGAATTATCACTGCTACGAACAACGTTTCATAAATTTGTAATGCGCCTCCCTTAGAATTATCACTGCTACGAACAAAGTTTTATAAATTTGTATTGCGCCTCCCTTAGAATTATCACTGCTACGAACAACGTTTCATAAATTTGTACTGCGCCTCCCTTAGAGTTATCACAACTTGGAACAACGTTTTATAAATTTGTATTGCGTTTCCCTTAAAATTATCACCGGTAGGAACAACGTTTTATAAATTTGTATTGCGCTTCCCTTAAAAATATCACTGCTACCAACAACGTTTTATAAATTTGTATTGCGTTTCCCCCTTTGAATTATCACAGTTTAGAACAACGTTTTAAAAATTTCCATTGCGCCTCCCTTAAAGATATCACTGCTACGTACAACGTTTTACAAATTTGTACTGCGCCTCACTTAGAATTATCACTGCTACGAACAACGTTTTATAAATTGGTACTGCGCCTCCCTTGGAATTATCACAGCTTAGAACAACGTTTTATAAATTTGTATTGCGCCTCGGTTAAAACTATCACTGCTACGTACAACGTTTTATAAATTTGTATTGCGCCTCCCTTAAAATTATCACTGCTACGAACAACGTTTTATAAATTTGTATTGCGCCTCCTTTAAAATAATCACTGCCAAAAAAAAAAAGTTTATAAATTGGCATTGCGCTTCCTTTAGAATTATCACAGCTTAAAACAACGTTTTATAACTTTGTACTGCGCCTCCCATAAAATTATCACTGCTACGAACAACGTTTTATGAATTTGTATTGCGCCTCCTTTAGAATTATCACTGCTACGAACAACGTTTTATGAATTTTTACTGCGCCTCCCTTAGAATTATCACTGCTACGAACAACGTTTTATAAGTTTGTATTGCGCCTCCATTCGAATTATCACTGCCACGAACAACGTTTTATGAAATTGTACTACCCTCCCTTGAAATTATCACTGCTACGAACAACGTTTTATAAATTTGTATAGCGCCTCCCTTAAAATTATCTCTGGTACAAACAACGTTTTATAATTTTGTAATGCGCCTCCTTTAGAATTATCACTGCTACGAACAACGTTTTATAAGTTTGTACTGCGCTTCCTTTAGAATTATCACAGCTTAAAACAACGTTTTATAAATTGGTATTGCGCCTCCCTTAGAATTATCACTGCTACAAACAACATTTTATCAATTTGTATTGCGCCTCGCTTTAAATTATCACAGCTTAAAACAACGTTTAATAAATTTGTATTGCGCCTCCCTTTAAATTATCACTGGTACGAACAACGTTTTATAAATTTGTACTGCGCCTCCCTTAAAAATATCACTGCTACCAACAACGTTTTATAAATTTCTATTGCGTTTCCCCCTTTGAATTATCACAGTTTAGAACAACGTTTTAAAAATTTCCATTGCGCCTCCCTTAAAGATATCACTGCTACGTACAACGTTTTATAAATTTGTACTGCGCCTCACTTAGAATTATCACTGCTACGAACAACGTTTTATAAATTGGTACTGCGCCTCCCTTGGAATTATCACAGCTTAGAACAACGTTTTATAAATTTGTATTGCGCCTCGGTTAAAACTATCACTGCTACGTACAACGTTTTATAAATTTGTATTGCGCCTCCCTTAAAATTATCACTGCTACGAACAACGTTTTATAAATTTGTATTGCGCCTCCCTTAGAATTATCATTGCTACGAACAACGTTTTATAAATTTGTACTGCGCCTCCCTTCGAATTATCACAGCTTAAAACAACGTTTTATAAATTTGTACTGCGCCTCAAATAGAATTATCACTGCTACGAACAACGATATATAAAATTGTACTGCGCCTCCCTTAAAATTATCACTGCTACGAACAACGTTTTATAAATTTGTACTGCGCCTCCCTTAGAATTATGACTGTTACGAACAAGGTTTCATAAATTTGTACTGCGCCTCCCTTAAAAATCTCACTGTTACGAACAACGTTTTATAAATTTGTACTGCGCCTCCCTTAGAATTGTCACTGCTACGAACAACGTTTTATAAATTTGTACTGCGCCTCCCTTAGAATTATCAGTGCTACAAACAACGTTCTATAAATTTGTACTGCGCCTCGCTTAAAATTATCACAGCTTAAAACAATGTTTCATCAATTTCTATTGCGCCTTTCCTTAGAATTATCATTGCTACGAACAACGTTTTATAAATTTGTACTGCGCCTCCCTTAGAATTGTCACTGCTACGAACAACGTTTTATAAATTTGTATTGCGCTTCCCTTAGAATTATCACTGCTACGAACAACGTTTTATAAATTTGTATTGCGCCTCCTTTAGAATTATCACTGCTACGAACAACGTTTTATAAATTTGTACTGCGCCTCCCTTAGAATTATCACAGCTACGAACAACGTTTTATAAATTTGTACTGCGCTTCGATTAGAATTATCACTGCTAAGAACAACGTTTTAATAATTTCTACTGCGCTTCCCATAAAAATATCACTGCTACGAGCAACGTTTTATAAATTGGTATTGCGCCCCCCTTAGAATTATGATTGCTACGAACAACCATATATAAATTTGTATTGCGCCTCCCTTAGAATTATCACTGCTACGAACAACGTTTTATAAATATGTATTGCGCCTCCCTTAGAACTATCTCTGCTACCAACAACGTTTTATAAATTTGTATTGCGCATTCTTTAAAATTGTCACTGCTACGAACAACGCTTTATAAATTTGTTTTGCGCCTGCTTTAGAATGATCACTGCTACGAACAACGTTTTATAAATTGGTACTGCGCCTCCCTTAGAATTATCACTGCTACGAACAACGTTTTATAAGTTTGTATTGCGCCTTCCTAAATTTATCACTGCTACGAACAACATTTTATGAATTTGTACTGCGCCTCCCTTAGAATTATCACTGCTACGAACAACGTTTTATGAATTTCTATTGCTTTTCCCTTAAAATTATCACTGCTACGTACAACGTTTTATCAATTTGTACTGCGCTTCGCTTAGAATTATCACTGCTACGAACAACGTTTTATAAATTTGTACTGCGCCTCCCTTAGAATTATCACTGCTACGAACAACGTTTTAATATTTTGTACTGCGCCTCCCTTAAAATTATCACTGCTACGAACAACGATTTATAAATTTGTACTGCGCCTCCCTTAAAATTATCACTGCTACGAACAACGTTTTATAAATTTGTACTGCGCCTCTCTTAAAATTATCAAAGCTACGAACAACGTTTCATAATTTGGTACTGCGCCTCCTTTAGAATTATCACTGCTAAGAACAACGTTTTAATAATATCTACTGCGCTTCCCATAAAATTATCACTGCTACGAACAACGTTTTATAAATTTGTATTGCGCCTCCCTTAGAATTATCACTGCTACGAACAACGTTTTATAAATTTGTACTGCGCCTCCCTTAGAATTATAATTGCTACGAACAACCATATATAAGTTTGTATTGCACCTCCCTTCGAATTATCACTGCTACCAACAACGTTTTATGAATTTTTACTGCGCCTCCCTTAAAGTTAACACTGCCACGAAAAAAATATTTATAAATATGTATTGCGCCTTTTTTAGTATTATCACAGCTTAGAACAACGTTTTATGAATTTGTACTGCGCCTCCCTTAAAATTATCACAATTCAGAACAACGATATATAATTTTGTACTGCGCTTCACATAAATATATCACTGCTACGAACAACGTTTTATAAATTTGTATTGCGACTCCCTTAAAACTATCACTGCCATGAAAAAAAACTTTATAAATATGTATTGCGCCTTTTTTAGTATTATCACAGCTTAAAACAACGTTATATAAATTGGTACTGCGCCTCCCTTAGAATTATCACTGCTACGAACAACGTTTTATAAATTTGTACTGCGCTTCCCTTAGAATTATCACTGCTACGAACAACATTTTATAAATTTGTATTGCGCCTCACTTAATATTATCACTGCTACGAACAACGTTTTATAAATTTGTATTGTGCCTCCCTTAGAATTATCACTGCTACCAACAACGTTTTATAAATGTGTATTGCGCCTCCCTTAGAATTATCACTGCTACGAACAACGTTTTATAAATTTGTATTGCGCCTCCGTTAGAATTATCACTGCTACGAACAACGTTTTATGAGTTTGTATTGCGCCTCCCTTGGAATTATCACAGCTTAAAACAACGTTTTATAAATTTGTATTGCGCTTCCATAAAATTATCATTGCTACGAACAACGTTTTATAAATTTGTACCGCGCTTCCCTTAGAATTATCACTGCTACGAACAACGTTTTATGATTTTGTATTGCGCTTCACATAAATATATCACTGCTACGAACAACGTTTCATAAACTTGTATTGCGCTTCCCTTAAAATTATCACTGCTACGAACAACGTTTTATAAATTTGTATTGCGCTTCCATAGAATTATCACTGCAACGAACAACGTTTTATAAACTTGTACTGCGCATCCCATAAAATTATCACAGCTTAGAACAACGTTATATAAATTTGTACTGCGTCTCCCATAGAATTATCACTGCTACGAACAACGATTTATAAATTTGTTATCCGTCTCCCTTAAAATTATCACAGCTTCAAACAACGATATATAAATTGGTTCTGCGCCTTCCATAAAATTATCACTGGTACAAACAACGCTTTATGAATTTGTACTGCGTTTCCCTTAGAGAGATCCTTGCTATAAAAAAAAAGTTTATAAATTGGTACTGCGCCTCCCATAGAATTATCACTGCTACGAACAACGTTTTATAAATTTGTATTGCGCCTCCCTTAAAATTATCACTGCTACGAACAACGTTTTATGAATTTGTACTGCGCCTCCCTTAAAATAATCACTGCCAAAAAAAAAAAGTTTATAACCTTGTATTGCGCCTCCATTAAAATTATCACACCTTAAAACAACGTTTTATAAATTTGTACTGCGCCTCCCTTAGAAATATCACTGCTACGAACAACGTTTTATAAGTTTGTATTGCGCCTCCCTTAAAGTTATGACTGCTACGAACAACGTTTTATGAAATTGTACTGCCCTCCTTTAGAATTATCACTGCTACGAACAACGTTTTATAAATTTGTATAGCGCCTCCCTTAAAATTATCACTGGTACGAACAACGTTATATAAATTTGTAATGCGCTTCCCTTAGAATGATCACTGCTACGAGCAACATTTTATAAATTTGTACTGCGCCTCCCTTAGAATTATCACAGCTTAAAACAACGTTTTATAAATTTGTATTGCGCCTCCCTTAAAACTATCACTGGTACGAACAACGATTCATGAATTTGTACTGCGCCTCCCTTAAAATAATCACTGCCAAAAAAAAAAGTTTATAACCTTGTAATGCGCCTCCCTTAGAATTATCACTGCTACGAACAACGTTTTATAAATTTGTACTGCGCCTCCCTTAGAATTATCACTGCTACGAACAACGTTTTATAAGTTTGTATTGCGCCTCCCTTAAAGTTATGACTGCTACGAACAACGTTTTATGAAATTGTACTGCCCTCCTTTAGAATTACTACTGCTACGAACAAGGTTTTATAAATTTGTATAGCGCCTCCCTTAAACTTATCACTGGTACGAACAACGTTATATAAATTTGTAATGCGCTTCCCTTAGAATGATCACTGCTACGAGCAACATTTTATAAATTTGTACTGCGCCTCCCTTAGAATTATCACAGCTTAAAACAACGTTTTATAAATTTGTATTGCGCTTCCCTTAGAATTATCACTGCTACGAACAACGTTTTATAAATTTGTATTGCGCCTCCTTTAAAATAATCACTGCCAAAAAAAAAAATTTATAAATTGGCATTGCGCTTCCTTTAGAATTATCACAGCTTAAAACAACGTTTTATAACTTTGTACTGCGCCTCCCATAAAATTATCACTGCTACGAACAACGTTTTATGAATTTGTATTGCGCCTCCTTTAGAATTATCACTGCTACGAACAACGTTTTATGAATTTTTACTGCGCCTCCCTTAGAATTATCACTGCTACGAACAACGTTTTATAAGTTTGTATTGCGCCTCCATTCGAATTATCACTGCCACGAACAACGTTTTATGAAATTGTACTACCCTCCCTTGAAATTATCACTGCTACGAACAACGTTTTATAAATTTGTATAGCGCCTCCCTTAAAATTATCTCTGGTACAAACAACGTTTTATAATTTTGTAATGCGCCTCCTTTAGAATTATCACTGCTACGAACAACGTTTTATAAGTTTGTACTGCGCTTCCTTTAGAATTATCACAGCTTAAAACAACGTTTTATAAATGTGTACTGCGCCTCCCTTAGAATTATCACTGCTACAAACAACATTTTATCAATTTGTATTGCGCCTCGCTTTGAATTATCACAGCTTAAAACAACGTTTAATAAATTTGTATTGCGCCTCCCTTTAAATTATCACTGGTACGAACAACGTTTTATAAATTTGTACTGCGCATCCCTTAGAATTATCACTGCTACGAACAACGTTTCATAAATTTGTATTGCACCTCCCTTAGAATTATCACTGCTACGAACAACGTTTTATAAATTTGTTATGCGCTTGCTTTAGATTTATCAGTGCTACGAACAACAGTTTATAAATTTGTACTGCGCTTTTTTTAGAATTATCACTGCTACGAACAACGTTTTATAAATTTGTATTGCGCCTCCCTTAGAATTATCACTGCTACGAACAACGTTTCATAAATTTGTAATGCGCCTCCCTTAGAATTATCACTGCTACGAACAAAGTTTTATAAATTTGTATTGCGCCTCCCTTAGAATTATCACTGCTACGAACAACGTTTCATAAATTTGTACTGCGCCTCCCTTAGAGTTATCACAACTTGGAACAACGTTTTATAGATTTGTATTGCGTTTCCCTTAAAATTATCACCGGTAGGAACAACGTTTTATAAATTTGTATTGCGCTTCCCTTAAAAATATCACTGCTACCAACAACGTTTTATAAATTTGTATTGCGTTTCCCCCTTTGAATTATCACAGTTTAGAACAACGTTTTAAAAATTTCCATTGCGCCTCCCTTAAAGATATCACTGCTACGTACAACGTTTTACAAATTTGTACTGCGCCTCACTTAGAATTATCACTGCTACGAACAACGTTTTATAAATTGGTACTGCGCCTCCCTTGGAATTATCACAGCTTAGAACAACGTTTTATAAATTTGTATTGCGCCTCGGTTAAAACTATCACTGCTACGTACAACGTTTTATAAATTTGTATTGCGCCTCCCTTAAAATTATCACTGCTACGAACAACGTTTTATAAATTTGTATTGCGCCTCCTTTAAAATAATCACTGCCAAAAAAAAAAAGTTTATAAATTGGCATTGCGCTTCCTTTAGAATTATCACAGCTTAAAACAACGTTTTATAACTTTGTACTGCGCCTCCCATAAAATTATCACTGCTACGAACAACGTTTTATGAATTTGTATTGCGCCTCCTTTAGAATTATCACTGCTACGAACAACGTTTTATGAATTTTTACTGCGCCTCCCTTAGAATTATCACTGCTACGAACAACGTTTTATAAGTTTGTATTGCGCCTCCATTCGAATTATCACTGCCACGAACAACGTTTTATGAAATTGTACTACCCTCCCTTGAAATTATCACTGCTACGAACAACGTTTTATAAATTTGTATAGCGCCTCCCTTAAAATTATCTCTGGTACAAACAACGTTTTATAATTTTGTAATGCGCCTCCTTTAGAATTATCACTGCTACGAACAACGTTTTATAAGTTTGTACTGCGCTTCCTTTAGAATTATCACAGCTTAAAACAACGTTTTATAAATTGGTATTGCGCCTCCCTTAGAATTATCACTGCTACAAACAACATTTTATCAATTTGTATTGCGCCTCGCTTTAAATTATCACAGCTTAAAACAACGTTTAATAAATTTGTATTGCGCCTCCCTTTAAATTATCACTGGTACGAACAACGTTTTATAAATTTGTACTGCGCCTCCCTTAAAAATATCACTGCTACCAACAACGTTTTATAAATTTCTATTGCGTTTCCCCCTTTGAATTATCACAGTTTAGAACAACGTTTTAAAAATTTCCATTGCGCCTCCCTTAAAGATATCACTGCTACGTACAACGTTTTATAAATTTGTACTGCGCCTCACTTAGAATTATCACTGCTACGAACAACGTTTTATAAATTGGTACTGCGCCTCCCTTGGAATTATCACAGCTTAGAACAACGTTTTATAAATTTGTATTGCGCCTCGGTTAAAACTATCACTGCTACGTACAACGTTTTATAAATTTGTATTGCGCCTCCCTTAAAATTATCACTGCTACGAACAACGTTTTATAAATTTGTATTGCGCCTCCCTTAGAATTATCATTGCTACGAACAACGTTTTATAAATTTGTACTGCGCCTCCCTTCGAATTATCACAGCTTAAAACAACGTTTTATAAATTTGTACTGCGTTTCCCTTAGATCTATCACTGCTACGAACAACGTTTTATAAATTTGTACTGCGTTTCCCTTAGATCTATCACTGCTACGAACAACATTTTATGAATTTGTACTGCGCTTCCCTTAGAATTATCACTGCTACGAACAACGTTTTATAAATTTGTACTGCGCCTCCCTTACAATCATCACTGCTACGAACAACGTTTTATAAATTTGTGCTGCGCTTGCCTTAGAATTATCACTGCTACGAACAACGTTTTATAAATTTGTACTGCGCCTCCCTTCGAATTATCACAGCTTAAAACAACGTTTTATAAATTTGTACTGCGTTTCCCTTAGATCTATCACTGCTACGAACAACGTTTTATAAATTTGTACTGCGTTTCCCTTAGATCTATCACTGCTACGAACAACATTTTATAAATTTGTATTGCGCTTCCCTTAGAATTATCACTGCTACGAACAACGTTTTATAAATTTGTGCTGCGCTTCCCTTAGAATTATCACTGCTACGAACAACGTTTTATAAATTTGTACTGCGCTTGCCTTAGAATTATCACTGCTACGAACAACGTTTTATAAATTTGTATTGCGTCTCCCTTAGAATTGTCACTGCTACGAACAACATTTTATAAATTTGTATTGCGCTTCCCTTAGAATTATCACTGCTACCAACAACGTTTTATAAATTTGTACTGCGCCTCCCTTCGAATTATCACAGCTTAAAACAACGTTTTATAAATTTGTACTGCGTTTCCCTTAGATCTATCACTGCTACGAACAACGTTTTATAAATTTGTACTGCGTTTCCCTTAGATCTATCACTGCTACGAACAACATTTTATGAATTTGTACTGCGCTTCCCTTAGAATTATCACTGCTACGAACAACGTTTTATAAATTTGTACTGCGCCTCCCTTAGAATCATCACTGCTACGAACAACGTTTTATAAATTTGTGCTGCGCTTGCCTTAGAATTATCATTGCTACGAACAACGTTTTATAAATTTGTACTGCGCCTCCCTTCGAATTATCACAGCTTAAAACAACGTTTTATAAATTTGTACTGCGTTTCCCTTAGATCTATCACTGCTACGAACAACGTTTTATAAATTTGTACTGCGTTTCCCTTAGATCTATCACTGCTACGAACAACATTTTATAAATTTGTACTGCGCTTCCCTTAGAATTATCACTGCTACGAACAACGTTTTATAAATTTGTGCTGCGCTTCCCTTAGAATTATCTCTGCTACGAACAAAGTTTTATAAATTTGTGCTGCGCTTCCCTTAGAATTATCTCTGCTACGAACAAAGTTTTATAAATTTGTACTGCGCTTCCCTTAGAATTATCACTGCTACGAACAACATTTTATAAATTTGTATTGCGCTTCCCTTAGAATTATCACTGCTACGAACAACATTTTATAAATTTGTGCTGCGCTTCCCTTAGAATTATCACTGCTACGAACAACGTTTTATAAATTTGTACTGCGCTTGCCTTAGAATTATCACTGCTACGAACAACGTTTTATAAATTTGTATTGCGTCTCCCTTAGAATTGTCACTGCTACGAACAACATTTTATAAATTTGTATTGCGCTTCCCTTAGAATTATCACTGCTACGAACAACGTTTTATAAATTTGTACTGCGCCTCTCTTAGAATTGTCATTGCTACGAACAACGTTTTATAAATTGGTATTGCGCTTCCTTTAGAATTATCACTGCTACGAACAACGTTTTATAAATTTGTACTGCGCCTCCCTTAAAATTGTCATTGCTACGAACAACGTTTTATAAATTGGTATTGCGCTTCCTTTAGAATTATCACTGCTACGAACAACGTTTTATAAATTTGTACTGCGCCTCCCTTAGAATTATCACTGCTACGAACAACGTTTTATAAATTTGTACTGCGCCTCCCTTAGAATTGTCATTGCTACGAACAACGTTTTATAAATTGGTATTGCGCTTCCTTTAGAATTATCACTGCTACGAACAACGTTTTATAAATTTGTATTGCGCTTCCCTTAGAATTATCACTGCTACGAACAAAGTTTTATAAATTTGTATTGCGTCTCCCTTAGAATTGTCACTGCTACGAACAACGTTTTATAAATTTGTATTGCGCTTCCCTTAGAATTATCACTGCTACGAACAAAGTTTTATAAATTTGTATTGCGTCTCCCTTAGAATTGTCACTGCTACGAACAACATTTTATAAATTTGTACTGCGCCTCCCTTAGAATTATCACTGCTACGAACAACGTTTTATAAATTTGTACTGCGCCTCCCTTAGAATTGTCATTGCTACGAACAACGTTTTATAAATTTGTACTGCGCTTCCTTTAGAATTATCACTGCTACGAACAACGTTTTATAAATTTGTACTGCGCTTCCTTTAGAATTATCACTGCTACGAACAACGTTTTATAAATGTGTACTGCGCCTCCCTTAGAATTATCACTGCTACAAACAACGTTTTATAAATTTGTATTGCGCTTCCCTTAGAATTATCACTGCTACGAACAACGTTTTATAAATTTGTGCTGCGCCTCCCTTAGAATTATCACTGCTACGAACAAAGTTTTATAAATTTGTATTGCGTCTCCCTTAGAATTATCACTGCTACGAACAAAGTTTTATAAATTTGTATTGCGTCTCCCTTAGAATTATCACTGCTACGAACAACGTTTTATAAATTTGTGCTGCGCCTCCCTTAGAATTATCACTGCTACGAACAAAGTTTTATAAATTTGTATTGCGCTTCCCTTAGAATTATCACTGCTACGAACAAAGTTTTATAAATTTGTATTGCGTCTCCCTTAGAATTGTCACTGCTACGAACAACATTTTATAAATTTGTACTGCGCCTCCCTTAGAATTATCACTGCTACGAACAACGTTTTATAAATTTGTACTGCGCCTCCCTTAGAATTGTCATTGCTACGAACAACGTTTTATAAATTTGTACTGCGCTTCCCTTAGATTTATCACTGCTACGAACAAAGTTTTATAAATTTGTATTGCGTCTCCCTTAGAATTGTCACTGCTACGAACAACATTTTATAAATTTGTACTGCGCCTCCCTTAGAATTATCACTGCTACGAACAACGTTTTATAAATTTGTACTGCGCCTCCCTTAGAATTGTCATTGCTACGAACAACGTTTTATAAATTTGTACTGCGCTTCCCTTAGAATTATCACTGCTACGAACAAAGTTTTATAAATTTGTATTGCGTCTCCCTTAGAATTGTCACTGCTACGAACAACATTTTATAAATTTGTACTGCGCCTCCCTTAGAATTATCACTGCTACGAACAACGTTTTATAAATTTGTACTGCGCCTCCCTTAGAATTGTCATTGCTACGAACAACGTTTTATAAATTTGTACTGCGCTTCCTTTAGAATTATCACTGCTACGAACAACGTTTTATAAATGTGTACTGCGCCTCCCTTAGAATTATCACTGCTACAAACAACGTTTTATAAATTTGTATTGCGCTTGCCTTAGAATTGTCACTGCTACGAACAACGTTTTATAAATTTGTATTGCGCTTCCCTTAGAATTGTCATTGCTACGAACAACGTTTTATAAATTTGTATTGCGCCTCCCTTAGAATTGTCATTGCTACGAACAACGTTTTATAAATTTGTACTGCGCTTCCTTTAGAATTATCACTGCTACGAACAACGTTTTATAAATTTGTACTGCGCTTCCTTTAGAATTATCACTGCTACGAACAACGTTTTATAAATGTGTACTGCGCCTCCCTTAGAATTATCACTGCTACAAACAACGTTTTATAAATTTGTATTGCGCTTCCCTTAGAATTATCACTGCTACGAACAACGTTTTATAAATTTGTGCTGCGCTTGCCTTAGAATTATCACTGCTACCAACAACGTTTTATAAATTGGTATTGCGCTTCCCTTAGAATTATCACTGCTACGAACAACGTTTTATAAATTTGTATTGCGTCTCCCTTAGAATTGTCACTGCTACGAACAACATTTTATAAATTTGTACTGCGCCTCCCTTAGAATTATCACTGCTACGAACAACGTTTTATAAATTTGTACTGCGCCTCCCTTAGAATTGTCATTGCTACGAACAACGTTTTATAAATTTGTACTGCGCTTCCTTTAGAATTATCACTGCTACGAACAACGTTTTATAAATTGGTATTGCGCTTTTTTTAGAATTATCACTGCTACCAACAACGTTTTATAGATTTGTATTGCGCCTCCCTTAGAATTGTCACTGCTACGAACAACATTTTATAAATTTGTTTTGCGCCTCCCTTAAAGTTATCACTGCTACGAACAACGTTTTATAAAATTATACTGCGCCTCTTTTAGAATTATCATTGCTACGAACAACGTTTTATAAATTTGTACTGCGCTTGTTTTAGAATTATCACTGCTACGAACAACGTTTTATAAATTTGTACTGCGCCTCCCTTAGAATTATCACTGCTACGAACAACGTTTTATAGATTTGTATTGCGCCTCCCTTAGAATTGTCACTGCTACGAACAACATTTTATAAATTTGTTTTGCGCCTCCCTTAAAGTTATCACTGCTACGAACAACGTTTTATAAATTTGTACTGCGCCTCTTTTAAAATTATCATTGCTACGAACAACGTTTTATAAATTTGTACTGCGCTTGTTTTAGAATTATCACTGCTACGAACAACGTTTAATAAATTTGTACTGCGCCTCCCTTAGAATTATCACTGCTACGAACAACGTTTTATAAATTTGTATTACGCCTCCCTTAGAATTATCACTTCTAGGAACAACGTTTTATAAATTTTATTTGCGCCTCCTTTAGAATTGCCACTGCTACGATCAACGTTATATACCGTATTTTCCGGACTATAAGCCGCACCAGACTATATGCCGCACCTCACCAATTTTTCCCAGAAAAACACAGTAAAGAGTAACGTATAAGTAAGAGTAAAGTGTAACGTATATGCCGCACCAGACTATAAGCCGGACTATAAGCCGCATTATCTATAAGTCGCACCGGACTATAAGTTTTTTGAGAATTCATCATAATTTTTATCACATTCAGAATTACCGGTAATATCAGTCAATTCATCTGAATCTACTACTGGTACTTGATTTTCTTCTTCTACTTCACCTTGTACCCCAGAACTATTATTGATGCCTGCTTTAATAAAACCATTAATTATTGTTGATGTTGGGATAGTGTTCGAAGCTTCAAGAATCCATTCATTTATTGTCACATAATCAACTCTTCGCTGTCTACCTGTTTTAGTAAAAGTATGGTTTCCTGAGATCATCCACTCTTTCTAAAATTTTCTGGTTTCAAAAAATTTTAAGATTTTAAACGTTAACTTATAAGCCGCACCTGACTACAAGCAGCACCCCTTAAATTAAAACACATTACAAGTTTTTAAGTGCGGCATATAGTCCGGAAAATAGGGTAAATTTGTATTGCGCCTCCCTTAGAATTATCACTGGTACGAACAACGTTTTATAAATATGTACTGCGCTTCACATAAAATTATCACTGCTACGAACAACGTTTTATAAATTTGTATTGCGCCTCCCTTAGAGTTATCACAACTTAGAACAACGATATATATATTTGTATTGCGCCTCCCTTAGAATTATCACTGCTACGAACAACGTTTTATAATTTTGTATTGCGCCTCCTTTAGATTTATTATTGCTACGAACAACGTTTTATAATTTTGTACTGCGCCTCCCTTAGATTTATTATTGCTACGAACAACGATTTATAAATTTGTATTGCACCTTCCTTAAAATTATCACTGCTACGAACAACGTTTTATAAGTTTGTATTGCTCCTCCCTTAAAAGTATCACTGCTACAAACAACGTTTTATAAACTTGTACTGCGCCTCCCTTAAAATTATCACTGCTACGAACAACGTTTCATAAATTTGTACTGCGCCTCCCTTAAATTTATTATTGCTACGAACAACGATTTATAAATTTGTATTGCGCCTCCCTTAAAATTATGATTGCTACGAACAACGTTTTATAAGTTTGTATTGCGCCTCCCTTAAAAGTATCACTGCTACGAACAACGTTATATAAATTTGTACTGCGCCTCCCTTAAAATTATCACTGCTACGAACAACGATTTATAAATTTGTATTGCGCCTCCCTTAGAGTTATCACAACTTAGAACAACGATATATAAATTTGTATTGCGCCTCCCTTAGAATTATCACTGCTACGAACAACGTTTTATAAATTTGTATTGCGCCTCGCTTAGAATTATCACTGCTACGTACAACGTTTTATAGATTTGTATTGCGCCTCCCTTAAAATTTTCACAGCTTAAAACAACGTTTTTAATCGTGTAAACCGCTTCTTATGGAATTTTCACAGCTTAGAACAACGTTTTATAAATTTGTACTGCGCTTCCTTTAGAATTATCACTGCTACGAACAACGTTTTATAAATGTGTACTGCGCCTCCCTTAGAATTATCACTGCTACAAACAACGTTTTATAAATTTGTATTGCGCTTCCTTTAGAATTATCACTGCTACGAACAACGTTTTATAAATTTGTATTGTGCCTCCCTTAGAATTATCACTGCTACGAACAACGTTTTATAAATTTGTATTGCGTCTCCCTTAGAATTGTCACTGCTACGAACAACATTTTATAAATTTGTACTGCGCCTCCCTTAGAATTATCACTGCTACGAACAACGTTTTATAAATTTGTACTGCGCCTCCCTTAGAATTGTCATTGCTACGAACAACGTTTTATAAATTTGTACTGCGCTTCCTTTAGAATTATCACTGCTACGAACAACGTTTTATAAATTGGTATTGCGCTTTTTTTAGAATTATCACTGCTACCAACAACGTTTTATAGATTTGTATTGCGCCTCCCTTAGAATTGTCACTGCTACGAACAACATTTTATAAATTTGTTTTGCGCCTCCCTTAAAGTTATCACTGCTACGAACAACGTTTTATAAAATTGTACTGCGCCTCTTTTAAAATTATCATTGCTACGAACAACGTTTTATAAATTTGTACTGCGCTTGTTTTAGAATTATCACTGCTACGAACAACGTTTTATAAATTTGTACTGCGCCTCCCTTAGAATCATCACTGCTACGAACAACGTTTTATAAATGTGTATTGCGCTTCCCTTAGAATTATCACTGCTACGAACAACGTTTTATAAATTTGTGCTGCGCTTGCCTTAGAATTATCACTGCTACGAACAACGTTTTATAAATTTGTACTGCGCCTCCCTTAGAATCATCACTGCTACGAACAACGTTTTATAAATGTGTATTGCGCTTCCCTTAGAATTATCACTGCTACCAACAACGTTTTATAAATTGGTATTGCGCTTCCCTTAGAATTATCACTGCTACGAACAACGTTTTATAAATTTGTATTGCGTCTCCCTTAAAATTGTCACTGCTACGAACAACATTTTATAAATTTGTACTGCGCCTCCCTTAGAATTATCACTGCTACGAACAACGTTTTATAAATTTGTACTGCGCCTCCCTTAGAATTGTCATTGCTACGAACAACGTTTTATAAATTTGTACTGCGCTTCCTTTAGAATTATCACTGCTACAAACAACGTTTTATAAATTTGTACTGCGCCTCCCTTAGAATTGTCATTGCTACGAACAACGTTTTATAAATTTGTACTGCGCTTCCCTTAGAATTATCACTGCTACGAACAAAGTTTTATAAATTTGTATTGCGTCTCCCTTAGAATTGTCACTGCTACGAACAACATTTTATAAATTTGTACTGCGCCTCCCTTAGAATTATCACTGCTACGAACAACGTTTTATAAATTTGTACTGCGCCTCCCTTAGAATTGTCATTGCTACGAACAACGTTTTATAAATTTGTACTGCGCTTCCTTTAGAATTATCACTGCTACGAACAACGTTTTATAAATGTGTACTGCGCCTCCCTTAGAATTATCACTGCTACAAACAACGTTTTATAAATTTGTATTGCGCTTGCCTTAGAATTGTCACTGCTACGAACAACGTTTTATAAATTTGTATTGCGCTTCCCTTAGAATTATCACTGCTACGAACAAAGTTTTATAAATTTGTATTGCGTCTCCCTTAGAATTGTCACTGCTACGAACAACATTTTATAAATTTGTACTGCGCCTCCCTTAGAATTATCACTGCTACGAACAACGTTTTATAAATTTGTACTGCGCCTCCCTTAGAATTGTCATTGCTACGAACAACGTTTTATAAATTTGTACTGCGCTTCCCTTAGATTTATCACTGCTACGAACAAAGTTTTATAAATTTGTATTGCGTCTCCCTTAGAATTGTCACTGCTACGAACAACATTTTATAAATTTGTACTGCGCCTCCCTTAGAATTATCACTGCTACGAACAACGTTTTATAAATTTGTACTGCGCCTCCCTTAGAATTGTCATTGCTACGAACAACGTTTTATAAATTTGTACTGCGCTTCCCTTAGAATTATCACTGCTACGAACAAAGTTTTATAAATTTGTATTGCGTCTCCCTTAGAATTGTCACTGCTACGAACAACATTTTATAAATTTGTACTGCGCCTCCCTTAGAATTATCACTGCTACGAACAACGTTTTATAAATTTGTACTGCGCCTCCCTTAGAATTGTCATTGCTACGAACAACGTTTTATAAATTTGTACTGCGCTTCCTTTAGAATTATCACTGCTACGAACAACGTTTTATAAATGTGTACTGCGCCTCCCTTAGAATTATCACTGCTACAAACAACGTTTTATAAATTTGTATTGCGCTTGCCTTAGAATTGTCACTGCTACGAACAACGTTTTATAAATTTGTATTGCGCTTCCCTTAGAATTGTCATTGCTACGAACAACGTTTTATAAATTTGTATTGCGCCTCCCTTAGAATTGTCATTGCTACGAACAACGTTTTATAAATTTGTACTGCGCTTCCTTTAGAATTATCACTGCTACGAACAACGTTTTATAAATTTGTACTGCGCTTCCTTTAGAATTATCACTGCTACGAACAACGTTTTATAAATGTGTACTGCGCCTCCCTTAGAATTATCACTGCTACAAACAACGTTTTATAAATTTGTATTGCGCTTCCCTTAGAATTATCACTGCTACGAACAACGTTTTATAAATTTGTGCTGCGCTTGCCTTAGAATTATCACTGCTACCAACAACGTTTTATAAATTGGTATTGCGCTTCCCTTAGAATTATCACTGCTACGAACAACGTTTTATAAATTTGTATTGCGTCTCCCTTAGAATTGTCACTGCTACGAACAACATTTTATAAATTTGTACTGCGCCTCCCTTAGAATTATCACTGCTACGAACAACGTTTTATAAATTTGTACTGCGCCTCCCTTAGAATTGTCATTGCTACGAACAACGTTTTATAAATTTGTACTGCGCTTCCTTTAGAATTATCACTGCTACGAACAACGTTTTATAAATTGGTATTGCGCTTTTTTTAGAATTATCACTGCTACCAACAACGTTTTATAGATTTGTATTGCGCCTCCCTTAGAATTGTCACTGCTACGAACAACATTTTATAAATTTGTTTTGCGCCTCCCTTAAAGTTATCACTGCTACGAACAACGTTTTATAAAATTGTACTGCGCCTCTTTTAGAATTATCATTGCTACGAACAACGTTTTATAAATTTGTACTGCGCTTGTTTTAGAATTATCACTGCTACGAACAACGTTTTATAAATTTGTACTGCGCCTCCCTTAGAATTATCACTGCTACGAACAACGTTTTATAGATTTGTATTGCGCCTCCCTTAGAATTGTCACTGCTACGAACAACATTTTATAAATTTGTTTTGCGCCTCCCTTAAAGTTATCACTGCTACGAACAACGTTTTATAAATTTGTACTGCGCCTCTTTTAAAATTATCATTGCTACGAACAACGTTTTATAAATTTGTACTGCGCTTGTTTTAGAATTATCACTGCTACGAACAACGTTTAATAAATTTGTACTGCGCCTCCCTTAGAATTATCACTGCTACGAACAACGTTTTATAAATTTGTATTACGCCTCCCTTAGAATTATCACTTCTAGGAACAACGTTTTATAAATTTTATTTGCGCCTCCTTTAGAATTGCCACTGCTACGATCAACGTTATATACCGTATTTTCCGGACTATAAGCCGCACCAGACTATATGCCGCACCTCACCAATTTTTCCCAGAAAAACACAGTAAAGAGTAACGTATAAGTAAGAGTAAAGTGTAACGTATATGCCGCACCAGACTATAAGCCGGACTATAAGCCGCATTATCTATAAGTCGCACCGGACTATAAGTTTTTTGAGAATTCATCATAATTTTTATCACATTCAGAATTACCGGTAATATCAGTCAATTCATCTGAATCTACTACTGGTACTTGATTTTCTTCTTCTACTTCACCTTGTACCCCAGAACTATTATTGATGCCTGCTTTAATAAAACCATTAATTATTGTTGATGTTGGGATAGTGTTCGAAGCTTCAAGAATCCATTCATTTATTGTCACATAATCAACTCTTCGCTGTCTACCTGTTTTAGTAAAAGTATGGTTTCCTGAGATCATCCACTCTTTCTAAAATTTTCTGGTTTCAAAAAATTTTAAGATTTTAAACGTTAACTTATAAGCCGCACCTGACTACAAGCAGCACCCCTTAAATTAAAACACATTACAAGTTTTTAAGTGCGGCATATAGTCCGGAAAATAGGGTAAATTTGTATTGCGCCTCCCTTAGAATTATCACTGGTACGAACAACGTTTTATAAATATGTACTGCGCTTCACATAAAATTATCACTGCTACGAACAACGTTTTATAAATTTGTATTGCGCCTCCCTTAGAGTTATCACAACTTAGAACAACGATATATATATTTGTATTGCGCCTCCCTTAGAATTATCACTGCTACGAACAACGTTTTATAATTTTGTATTGCGCCTCCTTTAGATTTATTATTGCTACGAACAACGTTTTATAATTTTGTACTGCGCCTCCCTTAGATTTATTATTGCTACGAACAACGATTTATAAATTTGTATTGCACCTTCCTTAAAATTATCACTGCTACGAACAACGTTTTATAAGTTTGTATTGCTCCTCCCTTAAAAGTATCACTGCTACAAACAACGTTTTATAAACTTGTACTGCGCCTCCCTTAAAATTATCACTGCTACGAACAACGTTTTATAAATTTGTACTGCGCCTCCCTTAAATTTATTATTGCTACGAACAACGATTTATAAATTTGTATTGCGCCTCCCTTAAAATTATGATTGCTACGAACAACGTTTTATAAGTTTGTATTGCGCCTCCCTTAAAAGTATCACTGCTACGAACAACGTTATATAAATTTGTACTGCGCCTCCCTTAAAATTATCACTGCTACGAACAACGATTTATAAATTTGTATTGCGCCTCCCTTAGAGTTATCACAACTTAGAACAACGATATATAAATTTGTATTGCGCCTCCCTTAGAATTATCACTGCTACGAACAACGTTTTATAAATTTGTATTGCGCCTCGCTTAGAATTATCACTGCTACGTACAACGTTTTATAGATTTGTATTGCGCCTCCCTTAAAATTTTCACAGCTTAAAACAACGTTTTTAATCGTGTAAACCGCTTCTTATGGAATTTTCACAGCTTAGAACAACGTTTTATAAATTTGTATTGTGCCTCGCTTAAAATTATCACTGCCACGAACAACGTCTTATAAGCTTAACTTTTTACTCCGCCTCGCTTAGAATTATCACAGCTTCGAACAACAGTTTATAAATTTGTATTGCGCCTTCTTTAGACTTATCATTCCTACGAACAACGTTTCATGTATATGTATTGCGCCTTCCTTAAAACTATCACTGCTACGATCAACGTTTTATAAATTTTTATCGCGACTCCCTTAGAATTATCACTGCTACGAACAACCGTTTATAAATTTGCATTGCGCCCTCCCTTAAAATTATCACTGCTACGAACAACGTTTTAGAAATTTGTACTGCGCTTCCCTTAAAACGTACACTGCTACGAACAACGTTTTATAAATTTGTACTGCGCCTCCCTTAGAATTATCACTGCTACGAACAACGTTTTATAAAATTGTATTGCGTCTCTCTTAAAATTATCACTGCTTAGAACAACGTTTTACAAAGTTGTATTGCGCCTCCCTTAGAATTATCACTGATACGAACAACGTTCTATAAATTTGTACTTCGCCTTCCTTTAGAATTATCCCTGCTACGAACAACGTTTCATAAATTTGTACTTCGCATCAATTAGAATTATCCCTGCTACGAACAACGTTTCATAAATTTGTATTGCGCCTCCCTTAGAATTATCACTGCTACGAACAACGTTTCATAAATTTGTACTGCGCATCAATTAGAATTATCCCTGCTACGAACAACGTTTCATAAATTTGTATTGCACCTCCCTCAAACGATTCACTGCTACGAACAACGTTTTACAAAGTTGTATTGCGCTTCCCTTAGAATTATCACTGCTACGAACAACGTTTTATAAATTTGTATTGCGCCTCCCTTAGAGTTATCACAACTTAGAACAACGATATATATATTTGTATTGCGCCTCCCTTAAAATTATCACTGGTACGAACAACGTTTTATAATTTTGTATTGCGCCTCCTTTAGATTTATTATTGCTACGAACAACGTTTTATAATTTTGTACTGCGCCTCCCTTAGATTTATTATTGCTACGAACAACGTTTTATAAATTTGTATTGCACCTTCCTTAAAATTATCACTGCTACGAACAACGTTTTATAAGTTTGTATTGCTCCTCCCTTAAAAGTATCACTGCTACAAACAACGTTTTATAAACTTGTACTGCGCCTCCCTTAAAATTATCACTGCTACGAACAACGTTTTATAAATTTGTACTGCGCCTCCCTTAAATTTATTATTGCTACGAACAACGATTTATAAATTTTTATTGCGCCTCCCTTAAAATTATGATTGCTACGAACAACGTTTTATAAGTTTGTATTGCGCCTCCCTTAAAAGTATCACTGCTACGAACAACGTTATATAAATTTGTACTGCACCTCCCTTAGAATTATCACTGCTACGAACAACGATTTATAAATTTGTATTGCGCCTCCCTTAGAGTTATCACAACTTAGAACATCGATATATAAATTTGTATTGCGCCTCCCTTAGAATTATCACTGCTACGAACAACGTTTTATAAATTTGTATTGCGCCTCGCTTAGAATTATCACTGCTACGTACAACGTTTTATAGATTTGTATTGCGCCTCCCTTAAAATTTTCACAGCTTAAAACAACGTTTTTAATCGTGTAAACCGCTTCTTATGGAATTTTCACAGCTTAGAACAACGTTTTATAAATTTGTATTGTGCCTCGCTTAAAATTATCACTGCCACGAACAACGTCTTATAAGCTTAACTTTTTACTCCGCCTCGCTTAGAATTATCACAGCTTCGAACAACGGTTTATAAATTTGTATTGCGCCTTCTTTAGACTTATCATTCCTACGAACAACGTTTATTGAATATGTATTGCGCCTTCCTTAAAACTATCACTGCTACGATCAACGTTTTATAAAATTTTATCGCGACTCCCTTAGAATTATCACTGCTACGAACAACCGTTTATAAATTTGCATTGCGCCTCCCTTAAAATTATCACTGCTACGAACAACGTTTTAGAAATTTGTACTGCGCTTCCCTTAAAACGTACACTGCTACGAACAACGTTTTATAAATTTGTACTGCGCCTCCCTTAGAATTATCACTGCTACGAACAACGTTTTATAAAATTGTTTTGCGTCTCTCTTAAAATTATCACTGCTTAGAACAACGTTTTACAAAGTTGTATTGCGCCTCCCTTAGAATTATCACTGATACGAACAACGTTTTATAAATTTGTACTGCGCTTCCATAGAATTATCACTGCAACGAGCAAGGTTTCATAATTTTGTATTGCACCTCCCTTAAAATTATCACTGCTACGAACAACGTTTCATAAATTTGTATTGCGCCTCCCTTAGAATTATCACTGCTACGAACAACGTTTTATAAATTTGTACTGCGCCTGTTTTAGAATTATCACTGCAGAGGACAATGTTTCATAATTTTGTATTGCACCTCCCTCAAACGATTCACTGCTACGAACAACGTTTTACAAAGTTGTATTGCGCTTCCCTTAGATTTATCACTGCTAAGAACAAGGTTTCATAATATTGTATTGCACCTTCCTTAAAATTATCACTGCTACGAACAACGTTTTATAAAAATGTATTGCGCCTCCCTTAGAATTATCATTGCTACCAACAACGTTTTACAAAATGGTATTGCGCCTCCCTTAGAATTATCACTGCTACGAACAACGTTTCATAATTTTGTACTGCGCCTCCCTCAAAATTATCACAACTTAGAACAACGATATATAATTTTTTACTGCACCTCCCTTAAAATCAACACTGCTACAAACAACGATATATGAATTTGTACATCACCTCTCTTGGAACTATCACTGGTACGAACAACGTTTTATAATTTGGTACTGCGCCTCCTTTAAATATATCACAGCTTAGAACAACGTTTTATAAATTTGTACTGCGACTCCCTTAGAATTATCACTGCCACGAAAAACAGTTTATAAATTTGTACTGCGCCTCCTTTAGTATTATCATTGCTACAAACAACGTTATATAAGTTTTTATTGCGCCTCCCATAAAATTATCACACCTTAAAAGAACGTTTTATAAATTTGTACTGCGCCTCCCTTACAATTATCACTGCTACGAACAACGTTTTATAAAGTTGTATTGCGCCTCCCTTAGAATTGTCACTGCTACGAACAACGTTTTATAAGATTGTATTGCGCCTCCATTACAATTATCACTGCTACGAACAACGTTTTATAAATGTGTATTGCGTCTCCCTTTGAATTATCACTGCTACGAACAACGTTTTATAAATTTGTATTGCGCCTCTTTTCGAATTATCACTGCTACGAACAACGTTTTAATACTTTGTACTGCGCTTCCTTAGAATTATCACTGCTACGAACAACGTTTTATATATTTGTACTGCGCTTTCCATAGAATTATCACAACTTAGATCAACGATATATAATTTTGTTCTGCGCCTTCCTTGGAATTATCACAGCTACGAACAACGTTTTATGAATCTGTACTGCGCCTCCCATAGAATTATCACTGCTACGAACAACGTTTTATAAATTTGTATTGCGCCTCCCTTGGAATTATCAGAGTTTAAAACAACATTTTGTAAATTTGTACTGCGCCTTTCTTGGAATTATCATTGCTACGAACAACGTTTTATAAATTTGTACTGCGCCTCCCTTGGAATTATCAGAGTTTAAAACAACATTTTGTAAATTTGTACTGCGCCTTTCTTGGAATTATCATTGCTACGAACAACGTTTTATAAATTTGTATTGCGCCTCCCTTAAAATTATCACTGCTACGAACAATGTTTTATAAATTTGTATTGCGCCTCCCTTAAAATTATCACTGCTACGAACAACGTTTCATAAATTTGTATTGCGCCTCCCTTAAAATTATCACTGCTACGAACAACGTTTTATGAATTTGTATTGCGCCTCCCTTAAAATTATCACTGCTACGAACAACGTTTTATAAATTTTTACTGCGCCTCGCTTAGAATTATCACTGATACGTACAACGTTATATAAATTTGTATTGCGCCTCCCATAGAATTATCATTGCTACGAACAACGTTTTATAAATAAGTACTGCGCCTGTTTTAGAATTATCACTGCTACGAACAACGTTTTATGAATTTGTACTGCCCTCCTTTAGAAATATCACTGCTACGAACAACGTTTTATAAATTTGTACTGCGCCTCCCTAAAATTATCACTGCTACAAACAACATTTTATGAATTTGTACTGCGCCTCCTTTAGAAATATCACTGCTACCAACAACGTTTTATAAATTTGTGTTGCGCCTCTTTTAGAATTATCACTGCTACGAACAACGTTTTATGAATTTGTATTGCGCCTCCCTTAGAGTTATCACTGCTACGAACAACGTTTTATAAATTTGTATAGCGCATCCCTTAAAATTGTCACTGCTACGAACAACGTTCTATAAATTTGTACTGCGCTTCCCTTAAAAATCTCACTGCTACGAACAACGTTTTATAAATTTGTACTATACCTCACATAGAATTATGCTTGCTACGAACAACGTTTTCAAACTTTGTACTGCGCCTCCCTTAGAATTATCACAACTTAGAACAACGATATATAATTTTGTATTACGCCTCCCTTGGAATTATCACTGCTACGAACAACGTTTTATGAATATGTACTGCGCCTCCCTTAGAATTATCACTGCTACGAACAACGTTTTGTAAATTTGTATTGCGCCTCCTTTGGAATTATCAGAGTTTAAAAGAACATTTTATAAATTTGTATTGCGCCTTCCATAGAATTATCACTGCTACGAACAACGTTTTTTGAATTTATATTGCGCCTCCCTTAAAACTAACACTGCCACGAAAAAAATATTTATAAATATATATTGCGCCTTTTTTAGTATTATCACAGCTTAGAACAACGTTTTATAAATTTGTACTGCGCCTCCTCTAAAATTATCACAACTTAGAACAACGATATATAATTTTGTGTTGCGCTTCACATAAATATATCACTGCTACGAACAACGTTATATAAATTTGTACTGCGCCTCCCTTGGAATTATCATTGCTACGAACAACGTTTTATAAATTTGTATTGCGCCTCTTTTGTAAATATCACAGCTTAAAACAACGTTTTATAAATTGGTATTGCGCCCTCCATAGAATTGTCACTGCTACGAACAACGTTTTATGAATTTGTACTGCGACTCCCTTAAAACTATCACTGCCACGAAAAAAAAGTTTATAAATATGTATTGCGCCTTTTTTAGTATTATCACAGCTTAAAACAACGTTTTATAAATTGTTACTGCGCCTCCCTTAAAATTATCACAACTTAGAACAACGATATATAAATTTGTACTGCGCTTCACATAAAATTGTCACTGCTACGAACAACGTTTTATAAATTTGTATTGCGCCTCCCTTAGAATTATCACAGCTTAGAACAACGTTTTATAAACTTGTACTGCGCATCCCATAAAATTATCACAGCTTAGAACAACGTTATATAAATTTGTACTGCGCCTCTCATAGAATTATCACTGCTACAAACAACGGTTTATAAATTTGTATTGCGACACTTTTAGAATTATCACTGCTACGAACAACGTTTTATAAATTTGTACTGCGCCTCCTTTAGAATTACCACTGCTACGAACAATATTTTTTGATTTTGTATCGCCCTCCCTCACAATCATTACTGCTAGAAACAACGTTTTATGAATTTGTACTGCGCCTCCCTTAAATTTAACACTGTTACGAGCAACGTTTTATAAATTTGTACTGCACCTTCCTTAAAATTATCACTGCTACGAACAACGTTTAATAAATTTGTACTGCGCATCCCTTAGAATTATCACTGCTACGAACAACGTTTTATAAATTTGTACTACGCCTCCCTTAGAATTATCACTGCTACGAACACCGTTTTATAAATTTGTACTGCGCCTGCTTTAGAATTATCACTGCTACGATCAACGTTATGTACCGTATTTTCCGGACTATAAGCCGCACCAGACTATAAGCCGCACCTCACCAATTTTTCCCAGAAAAACACAGTAAAGAGTAACGTATAAGTAAGAGCAAAAAGTAACGTACATGCCGCACCAGACTATAAACCGGACTATAAGCCCCCCATTATCTATCACTGCATTATCTATAAGCCGCACCGGACTATAAGTTTTCTGAGAATTCATCATAATTTTTATCACATTCAGAATTACCGGTAATATCAGTCAATTCATCTGAATCTACTACTGGTACTTGATTTTCTTCTTCTACTTCACCTTGTACCCCAGAACTATTATTGATGCCTGCTTTAATAAAACCATTAATTATTGTTGATGTTGGGATAGTGTTCGAAGCTTCAAGAATCCATTCATTTATTGTCACATAATCAACTCTTCGCTGTCTACCTGTTTTAGTAAAAGTATGATTTCCTGAGATCATCCACTCTTTTTAAAATTTTCTGGTTTCAAAAAATTTTAAGATTTTAAACGTTAACTTATAAGCCGCACCTGACTACAAGCAGCACCCCTTAAATGAAAACACATTTCAAGTTTTTAAGTGCGGCTTATAGTCCGGAAAATAGGGTAAATTTGTATTGCGCCTCCCATAGAATTATCACTGCTACGAACAACGTTTCATAAATTTGTACTGCGCTTCACATAAAATTATCACTGCTACGAACAACGTTTTATAAATTTGTATTGCGCCTCCCTTAGAATTATCACTGCTACGAACAACATTTTATAAATTTGTACTGCGCCTCGCTTTAAATTATCACTGCTACGAACAAGGCTTTATAATTTGTACTGCGCCTCCCTTAGAATTATCACTGCTACGAACAACGTTTTATAAATTTGTATTGCGCCTCCCTTAAAATTATCACTGCTACGAACAACGTTTTATAAATTTGTACTGCGCCTCCCTTAAAATTATCATTGCTACGATCAACGATTTATAAATTTGTAATAAAACTCACATAAAATTATCACTGCTACGAACAACGTTTTATAAATTTTCATTGCGTTTGTTTTAAAATTATCACTGCTACGAACAACGTTTTATGAATTTGTACTGCGCCTCCCTTAGAATTATCACTGCTACGAACAACGTTTTATAAATTTGTACTGCGCCTCCCTTAGAATTATCACTGCTACGAACAACGTTTTATAAATTGGTACTGCGTTTCCCTTAGAATTATCACTGCTACGAACAACGAAATATAACTTTGTACTGCGCCTCCCTTCGAATTGTCACTGCTACGAACAACGTTTTAAAATTTGTACTGCGCCTTCCCTTAGAATTATGACTGCTACGAACAACGTTTTATAAATTTGTACTGCGCCTCCCTTAAAATTATCATTGCTACGAACAACGTTTTATATATTTTTACTGCGCCTGCTTTAGAATTATCACAGCTACGAACAACGTTATATAAATTTGTATTGCGCCTCCCTTAGAATTATCACTGCTACGAACAACGTTTCATAAATTTGTACTACGCCTCCCTTAGAATTATCACTTCTAGGAACGTTTTATAAATTTTAATTGCGCCTCCCTTAGAATTGCCACTGCTACGATCAACGTTATATACCGTATTTTCCGGACTATAAGCCGCACCAGACTATAAGCCGCACCTCACCAATTTTTCCCAGAAGAACACAGTAAAGAGTAACGTATAAGTAAGAGTAAAGTGTAACGTATATGCCGCACCAGACTATAAGCCGGACTATAAGCCGCATTATCTATAAGTCGCACCGGACTATAAGTTTTCTGAGAATTCATCATAATTTTTATCACATTCAGAATTACCGGTAATATCAGTCAATTCATCTGAATCTACTACTGGTACTTGATTTTCTTCTTCTACTTCACCTTGTACCCCAGAACTATTATTGATGCCTGCTTTAATAAAACCATTAATTATTGTTGAGGTTGGGATAGTGTTCGAAGCTTCAAGAATCCATTCATTTATTGTCACATAATCAACTCTTCGCTGTCTACCTGTTTTAGTAAAAGTGTGATTTCTTGAGATCATCCACTCTTTTTAAAATTTTCTGGTTTCAAAAAATTTTAAGATTTTAAACGTTAACTTATAAGCCGCACCTGACTACAATCAGCACCCCTTAAATGAAAACACATTACAAGTTTTTAAGTGCGGCTTATAGTCCGGAAAATAGAGTAAATTTGTATTGCGCCTCCCATAGAATTATCACTGGTACGAACAACGTTTTATAAATATGTACTGCGCCTCCCTCAAAATTATCACTGCTACGAACAACGTTTTATAAATTTGTATTGCGCCTCCCTTAGAATTGTCACTGCTACGAACAACGTTTTATCAATTAGTACTGCGCCTCCCTTAGAATTATCACTGCTACGAACAACGTTTTATAAATTTGTATTGCACCTTCTTAGAATTATCACTGCTACGAACAACGTTCTATAAATTTGTACTGCGCCTCCCTTAAAAGTATCACTGCTACGAACAACGTTTTATAAATTTGTATTGCGCCTCCCTTAGAATTATCACTGCTACGAACAACGTTTCATAAATTTGTACTGCGCCTCGCTTAGAAATATCACTGCTTAGAACAACGTTTTATAAATTTGTATTGCGCCTTCCTTTAAATTATCACTGCTATGAACAACGTTTTATAAATTTTGTACTGCCCTTCTTTTGGAATTATCATTGCTACGAACAACGTTTCATAATTTTGTACTGCGCCTCCCTTAGAATTATCACTGCTACGAACAACGTTTTATAAATTGGTACTGCGCCTCCCTTAAAACTATCACTGCTACAAACAACGCTTCATAAATTTGTACTGCGCCTCCCTTAAAATTCTCACTGCTACGAACAACGTTTTATAAATTTGTATTGCGCCTCCCTTCGAATTATCACTGCTACGAACAACGTTTTATAAATTTCTATTGCGCCTCCCTTGGAATTATCACTGCTACGAACAACGTTTCATAAATTTGTACTGCGCCTTCCCTTAAAATTATCACTGCCACAAACAACGTTTTATAAATTTATACTGCGCCTCCCTTAAAATTATCATTGCTACGAACAACGTTTTATAATTTTGTATTGCGCCTCCCTTAGATGTATCACTGCTACGAACGACGTTTTATAAATTTGTACTTCGCCTCGCTTAGATTTATCACTGCTACGAACAACGTTTTATAAATTTGTACTGCGCCTCCCTTAGAATTATCACTGCTTAGAACAACATTTTATAAATTTGTATTGCGCCTCCCTTAAAATTATCACTGCTACGAACAACGTTCTATAAATTTGTACTTCGCCTTCCTTTAAAATTATCCCTGCTACGAACAACGTTTCATAAATTTGTACTGCGCATCAATTAGAATTATCCCTGCTACGAACAACGTTTCATAAATTTGTATTGCGCCTCCCTTAAAATTATCACTGCTACGAACAACGTTTCATAAATTTGTACTGCGCATCAATTAGAATTATCCCTGCTACGAACAACGTTTCATAAATTTGTATTGCGCCTCCCTTAAAATTATCACTGCTACGAACAACGTTTTATAAATTTGTACTGCCCGTTCCTTTAGAATTATCATTGCTACGAACAACGTTTTATAAATTTGTATTGCGCCTTCCTTTAGAATTATCTCTGCTACGAACAACGTTTCATAAATTTGTACTGCGCCTCCCTTAAAATTATCACTGCTACGAACAACGTTTCATAAATTTGTACTGCGCATCCCTTAAAACTATCACTGCTACGAACGACGTTTTATAAATTTGTACTTCGCCTTCTTTTAGAATTATCACTGCTACGAACAACGTTTTATGAATTTGTACTGCGCCTCCCTTAAAATTATCACTGCTACGAACAACGTTTTATAAATTTGTACTTCGCCTTCCTTTAGAATTATCACTGCTACGAACAACGTTCTATAAATTTGTACTTCGCCTTCCTTTAGAATTATCACTGCTACGAACAACGTTTCATAAATTTGTACTGCGCATCAATTAGAATTATCCCTGCTACGAACAACGTTTCATAAATTTGTATTGCGCCTCCCTTAAAATTATCACTGCTACGAACAACGTTTTATAAATTTGTACTGCCCCTTCCTTTAAAATTATCATTGCTACGAACAACGTTTTATAAAGTTGTATTGCGCCTTCTTTTAGAATTATCTCTGCTACGAACAACGTTTCATAAATTTGTATTGCGCCTCCCTTAAAATTATCACTGGTACGAACAACGTTCTATAAATTTGTACTTCGCCTTCCTTTAGAATTATCACTGCTACGAACAATGTTTCATAAATTTGTACTGCGCATCAATTAGAATTATCCCTGCTACGAACAACGTTTCATAAATTTGTATTGCGCCTCCCTTAAAATTATCACTGCTACGAACAACGTTTTATAAATTTGTACTGCCCCTTCCTTTAGAATTATCATTGCTACGAACAACGTTTTATAAATTTGTATTGCGCCTTCCTTTAGAATTATCTCTGCTACGAACAACGTTTCATAAATTTGTATTGCGCCTTCCCTTAGAATTATCACTGCTACGAACAACGTTTAATACTTTTGTATTACGTTTCTTTCATAATTATCACTGTCACGAACAACGTTTTATAAATCTGGTTTGCGCCTCCCTTAGATTTATCACTGCTACGAACAACGTTTTATAAATTTGTTCTGCGCCTCTTTTAAAATTATCACTGCTACGAACAACGTTTAATACTTTTGTATTACGTTTCTTTTATAATTATCACTGTCACGAACAACGTTTTATAAATCTGGTTTGCGCCTCCCTTAGATTTATCACTGCTACGAACAACGTTTTATGATTTTGTACTGTGCCTCCCTTAGAATTATCACTGCTACGAACAACGTTTCATAAATTTGTACTGCGCATCCCTTAGAATTATCACTGCTACGAACAACGTTTTATAAATTTGTACTGCGCCTTCCTTTAGATTTATCACTTCTACGAACAACGTTTCATAAATTTGTATTGCGCCTCCTTCAAAATTATCACTGCTACGAACAACGTTTTATAAATTTGTACTGCGCCTCCCTTAAAATTATCACTGCTACGAACAACGTTTGATAAATTTGTAATAAGGCTCACATAAAATTATCACTGCTACGAATAACGTTTTATAAATTTTCATTGCGTTTGTTTTAAACTTATCACTGCTACGAACAACGTTTTATGAATTTGTACTTCGCCTCCCTTAGAATTATCATTGCTACGAACAACGTTTTATAAATTTGTACTGCGCCTCCCTTAGAATTATCACTGCTACGAACAACGTTTTATAAATTTGTACTTCGCCTCCCTTAGAACTATCACTGTTACGAACAACGTTTTATAAATTTTGTGTGGCGCCTCCCTTGGAATTATCACTGCTACGAACCGCGTTTTATAAATTTGTATTGCGTCTCCCTTAAAATTATCACTGCTACGAACAACGTTTTATAAATTTGTTCTGCGCTTCCCTTAGAATTATCACTGCTACGAACAACGTTTAATACTTTTGTATTACGTTTCTTTTATAATTATCACTGTCACGAACAACGTTTTATAAATCTGTATTGCGCCTCCATTAGATTTTTCACTGGTACGAACAACGATTTATAAATTTGTACTGTGCCTCCCTTAGAATTATCACTGCTACGAACAACGTTTTATAAATTTGTAATGCGCCTCCCTTAGAATTATCACTGCTACGAACAACGGTTTATAAATTTGTATTGCGCTTCCCTTAGAATTATCACTGCTACGAACAACGTTTTATAAATTTGTACTGCGCCTCTCTTAGAATTATCACTGCTACGAACAACGTTTTATAAATTTGTACTGCGCCTCCCTTGGAATTATTACTGCTACGAACAACGTTTTATAAGTTTGTATTGAGGCTCACTTAGAATTACCACAATTTACAACAACGTTTTATAAATTTGTACTGCGCCTCGTTTGGAATTATTATTGCTACGAACAACGTTTTATAAATTTGTAATAAGGCTCACATAAAATTATCACTGCTACGAACAACGTTATATAAATTTTCATTGCGTTTGTTTTAAAATTATCACTGCTACGAACAACGTTTTATGAATTTGTACTGCGCCTCCCTTAGAATTATCATTGCTACGAACAACGTTTTATAAATTTGTACTGCGCCTCCCTTAGAATTATCACTGCTACGAACAACGTTTTATAAATTTGTACTTCGCCTCCCTTAGAACTATCACTGTTACGAACAACGTTTTATAAATTTTGTGTGGCGCCTCCCTTGGAATTATCACTGCTACGAACCGCGTTTTATAAATTTGTATTGCGTCTCCCTTAAAATTATCACTGCTACGAACAACGTTTTATAAATTTGTACTGCGCTTCCCTTAGAATTATCACTGCTACGAACAACGTTTAATACTTTTGTATTACGTTTCTTTTATAATTATCACTGTCACGAACAACGTTTTATAAATCTGTATTGCGCCTCCATTAGATTTATCACTGGTACGAACAACGATTTATAAATTTGTACTGTGCCTCCCTTAGAATTGTCACTGCTACGAACAACGTTTTATAAATTTGTATTACGCCTCCCTTAAAATTATCACTGCTACGAACAACGGTTTATAAATTTGTACTGCGCCTTCCCTTAGATTTATCACTGCTACGAACAACGTTTTATAAATTTGTACTGCGCCTCTCTTAGAATTATCACTGCTACGAACAACGTTTTATAAATTTGTACTGCGCCTCCCTTAGAATTATTACTGCTACGAACAACGTTTTATAAGTTTGTATTGCGGCTCACTTAGAATTACCACAATTTACAACAACGGTTTATAAATTTGCACTGCGCCTCGTTTGGAATTATTATTGCTACGAACAACGTTTTATAAATTTATTCTGCCCTCCCTTAGATTTATCACTGCTACGAACAACTTTTTATAATTTTCTGTTGCGGTTCTCATAAAATTATCACAGGTTAGAACAACGGTTTACAAAATTGAATTCCTCCTCGCTTAAAAGTATCACGGTTACGAACAACGTTTTATAAATTGGTACTGCGCCTCCCTTAGAATTATCACAGCTGAAAACAACGTTATATAAGTTTGAATTGCGCCTCCCTTAGATTTATCACTGCTACGAACAACGTTATATAAATTTGTACTACGCCTCCCTTAAAATTATCACTGCTACGATCAACGTTTTATGAATTTTTACTGCGCCTCCCATAGAATTATCACTGCTAGGAACAACGTTTTATGACTTTGTACTTCGCCTCTCTTAGATTTATCACTGCTACGAACAACGTTTTATGATATTGTACTGCGCCTCCCTTAGAATTATCACTGCTACGTGCAACGTTTTATAAATTTGTACTGCGCCTCCCTTAGAATTATCACTGCTACGAACAACGTTTTATAAATTTGTACTGCGCCTGTTTTAGAATTATCACTGCAGAGGACAATGTTTCATAATTTTGTATTGCACCTCCCTCAAACGATTCACTGCTACGAACAACGTTTTACAAAGTTGTATTGCGCTTCCCTTAGATTTATCACTGCTAAGAACAAGGTTTCATAATATTGTATTGCACCTTCCTTAAAATTATCACTGCTACGAACAACGTTTTATAAAAATGTATTGCGCCTCCCTTAGAATTATCATTGCTACCAACAACGTTTTACAAAATGGTATTGCGCCTCCCTTAGAATTATCACTGCTACGAACAACGTTTCATAATTTTGTACTGCGCCTCCCTCAAAATTATCACAACTTAGAACAACGATATATAATTTTTTACTGCACCTCCCTTAAAATCAACACTGCTACAAACAACGATATATGAATTTGTACATCACCTCTCTTGGAACTATCACTGGTACGAACAACGTTTTATAATTTGGTACTGCGCCTCCTTTAAATATATCACAGCTTAGAACAACGTTTTATAAATTTGTACTGCGACTCCCTTAGAATTATCACTGCCACGAAAAACAGTTTATAAATTTGTACTGCGCCTCCTTTAGTATTATCATTGCTACAAACAACGTTATATAAGTTTTTATTGCGCCTCCCATAAAATTATCACACCTTAAAAGAACGTTTTATAAATTTGTACTGCGCCTCCCTTACAATTATCACTGCTACGAACAACGTTTTATAAAGTTGTATTGCGCCTCCCTTAGAATTGTCACTGCTACGAACAACGTTTTATAAGATTGTATTGCGCCTCCATTACAATTATCACTGCTACGAACAACGTTTTATAAATGTGTATTGCGTCTCCCTTTGAATTATCACTGCTACGAACAACGTTTTATAAATTTGTATTGCGCCTCTTTTCGAATTATCACTGCTACGAACAACGTTTTAATACTTTGTACTGCGCTTCCTTAGAATTATCACTGCTACGAACAACGTTTTATATATTTGTACTGCGCTTTCCATAGAATTATCACAACTTAGATCAACGATATATAATTTTGTTCTGCGCCTTCCTTGGAATTATCACAGCTACGAACAACGTTTTATGAATCTGTACTGCGCCTCCCATAGAATTATCACTGCTACGAACAACGTTTTATAAATTTGTATTGCGCCTCCCTTGGAATTATCAGAGTTTAAAACAACATTTTGTAAATTTGTACTGCGCCTTTCTTGGAATTATCATTGCTACGAACAACGTTTTATAAATTTGTACTGCGCCTCCCTTGGAATTATCAGAGTTTAAAACAACATTTTGTAAATTTGTACTGCGCCTTTCTTGGAATTATCATTGCTACGAACAACGTTTTATAAATTTGTATTGCGCCTCCCTTAAAATTATCACTGCTACGAACAATGTTTTATAAATTTGTATTGCGCCTCCCTTAAAATTATCACTGCTACGAACAACGTTTCATAAATTTGTATTGCGCCTCCCTTAAAATTATCACTGCTACGAACAACGTTTTATGAATTTGTATTGCGCCTCCCTTAAAATTATCACTGCTACGAACAACGTTTTATAAATTTTTACTGCGCCTCGCTTAGAATTATCACTGATACGTACAACGTTATATAAATTTGTATTGCGCCTCCCATAGAATTATCATTGCTACGAACAACGTTTTATAAATAAGTACTGCGCCTGTTTTAGAATTATCACTGCTACGAACAACGTTTTATGAATTTGTACTGCCCTCCTTTAGAAATATCACTGCTACGAACAACGTTTTATAAATTTGTACTGCGCCTCCCTAAAATTATCACTGCTACAAACAACATTTTATGAATTTGTACTGCGCCTCCTTTAGAAATATCACTGCTACCAACAACGTTTTATAAATTTGTGTTGCGCCTCTTTTAGAATTATCACTGCTACGAACAACGTTTTATGAATTTGTATTGCGCCTCCCTTAGAGTTATCACTGCTACGAACAACGTTTTATAAATTTGTATAGCGCATCCCTTAAAATTGTCACTGCTACGAACAACGTTCTATAAATTTGTACTGCGCTTCCCTTAAAAATCTCACTGCTACGAACAACGTTTTATAAATTTGTACTATACCTCACATAGAATTATGCTTGCTACGAACAACGTTTTCAAACTTTGTACTGCGCCTCCCTTAGAATTATCACAACTTAGAACAACGATATATAATTTTGTATTACGCCTCCCTTGGAATTATCACTGCTACGAACAACGTTTTATGAATATGTACTGCGCCTCCCTTAGAATTATCACTGCTACGAACAACGTTTTGTAAATTTGTATTGCGCCTCCTTTGGAATTATCAGAGTTTAAAAGAACATTTTATAAATTTGTATTGCGCCTTCCATAGAATTATCACTGCTACGAACAACGTTTTTTGAATTTATATTGCGCCTCCCTTAAAACTAACACTGCCACGAAAAAAATATTTATAAATATATATTGCGCCTTTTTTAGTATTATCACAGCTTAGAACAACGTTTTATAAATTTGTACTGCGCCTCCTCTAAAATTATCACAACTTAGAACAACGATATATAATTTTGTGTTGCGCTTCACATAAATATATCACTGCTACGAACAACGTTATATAAATTTGTACTGCGCCTCCCTTGGAATTATCATTGCTACGAACAACGTTTTATAAATTTGTATTGCGCCTCTTTTGTAAATATCACAGCTTAAAACAACGTTTTATAAATTGGTATTGCGCCCTCCATAGAATTGTCACTGCTACGAACAACGTTTTATGAATTTGTACTGCGACTCCCTTAAAACTATCACTGCCACGAAAAAAAAGTTTATAAATATGTATTGCGCCTTTTTTAGTATTATCACAGCTTAAAACAACGTTTTATAAATTGTTACTGCGCCTCCCTTAAAATTATCACAACTTAGAACAACAATATATAAATTTGTACTGCGCTTCACATAAAATTGTCACTGCTACGAACAACGTTTTATAAATTTGTATTGCGCCTCCCTTAGAATTATCACAGCTTAGAACAACGTTTTATAAACTTGTACTGCGCATCCCATAAAATTATCACAGCTTAGAACAACGTTATATAAATTTGTACTGCGCCTCTCATAGAATTATCACTGCTACAAACAACGGTTTATAAATTTGTATTGCGACACTTTTAGAATTATCACTGCTACGAACAACGTTTTATAAATTTGTACTGCGCCTCCCTTAGAATTACCACTGCTACGAACAATATTTTTTGATTTTGTATCGCCCTCCCTCACAATCATTACTGCTAGAAACAACGTTTTATGAATTTGTACTGCGCCTCCCTTAAATTTAACACTGTTACGAGCAACGTTTTATAAATTTGTACTGCACCTTCCTTAAAATTATCACTGCTACGAACAACGTTTAATAAATTTGTACTGCGCATCCCTTAGAATTATCACTGCTACGAACAACGTTTTATAAATTTGTACTACGCCTCCCTTAGAATTATCACTGCTACGAACACCGTTTTATAAATTTGTACTGCGCCTGCTTTAGAATTATCACTGCTACGATCAACGTTATGTACCGTATTTTCCGGACTATAAGCCGCACCAGACTATAAGCCGCACCTCACCAATTTTTCCCAGAAAAACACAGTAAAGAGTAACGTATAAGTAAGAGCAAAAAGTAACGTACATGCCGCACCAGACTATAAACCGGACTATAAGCCCCCCATTATCTATCACTGCATTATCTATAAGCCGCACCGGACTATAAGTTTTCTGAGAATTCATCATAATTTTTATCACATTCAGAATTACCGGTAATATCAGTCAATTCATCTGAATCTACTACTGGTACTTGATTTTCTTCTTCTACTTCACCTTGTACCCCAGAACTATTATTGATGCCTGCTTTAATAAAACCATTAATTATTGTTGATGTTGGGATAGTGTTCGAAGCTTCAAGAATCCATTCATTTATTGTCACATAATCAACTCTTCGCTGTCTACCTGTTTTAGTAAAAGTATGATTTCCTGAGATCATCCACTCTTTTTAAAATTTTCTGGTTTCAAAAAATTTTAAGATTTTAAACGTTAACTTATAAGCCGCACCTGACTACAAGCAGCACCCCTTAAATGAAAACACATTTCAAGTTTTTAAGTGCGGCTTATAGTCCGGAAAATAGGGTAAATTTGTATTGCGCCTCCCATAGAATTATCACTGCTACGAACAACGTTTCATAAATTTGTACTGCGCTTCACATAAAATTATCACTGCTACGAACAACGTTTTATAAATTTGTATTGCGCCTCCCTTAGAATTATCACTGCTACGAACAACATTTTATAAATTTGTACTGCGCCTCGCTTTAAATTATCACTGCTACGAACAAGGCTTTATAATTTGTACTGCGCCTCCCTTAGAATTATCACTGCTACGAACAACGTTTTATAAATTTGTATTGCGCCTCCCTTAAAATTATCACTGCTACGAACAACGTTTTATAAATTTGTACTGCGCCTCCCTTAAAATTATCATTGCTACGATCAACGATTTATAAATTTGTAATAAAACTCACATAAAATTATCACTGCTACGAACAACGTTTTATAAATTTTCATTGCGTTTGTTTTAAAATTATCACTGCTACGAACAACGTTTTATGAATTTGTACTGCGCCTCCCTTAGAATTATCACTGCTACGAACAACGTTTTATAAATTTGTACTGCGCCTCCCTTAGAATTATCACTGCTACGAACAACGTTTTATAAATTGGTACTGCGTTTCCCTTAGAATTATCACTGCTACGAACAACGAAATATAACTTTGTACTGCGCCTCCCTTCGAATTGTCACTGCTACGAACAACGTTTTAAAATTTGTACTGCGCCTTCCCTTAGAATTATGACTGCTACGAACAACGTTTTATAAATTTGTACTGCGCCTCCCTTAAAATTATCATTGCTACGAACAACGTTTTATATATTTTTACTGCGCCTGCTTTAGAATTATCACAGCTACGAACAACGTTATATAAATTTGTATTGCGCCTCCCTTAGAATTATCACTGCTACGAACAACGTTTCATAAATTTGTACTACGCCTCCCTTAGAATTATCACTTCTAGGAACAACGTTTTATAAATTTTAATTGCGCCTCCCTTAGAATTGCCACTGCTACGATCAACGTTATATACCGTATTTTCCGGACTATAAGCCGCACCAGACTATAAGCCGCACCTCACCAATTTTTCCCAGAAAAACACAGTAAAGAGTAACGTATAAGTAAGAGTAAAGTGTAACGTATATGCCGCACCAGACTATAAGCCGGACTATAAGCCGCATTATCTATAAGTCGCACCGGACTATAAGTTTTCTGAGAATTCATCATAATTTTTATCACATTCAGAATTACCGGTAATATCAGTCAATTCATCTGAATCTACTACTGGTACTTGATTTTCTTCTTCTACTTCACCTTGTACCCCAGAACTATTATTGATGCCTGCTTTAATAAAACCATTAATTATTGTTGAGGTTGGGATAGTGTTCGAAGCTTCAAGAATCCATTCATTTATTGTCACATAATCAACTCTTCGCTGTCTACCTGTTTTAGTAAAAGTGTGATTTCTTGAGATCATCCACTTTTTTTAAAATTTTCTGGTTTCAAAAAATTTTAAGATTTTAAACGTTAACTTATAAGCCGCAGCTGACTACAATCAGCACCCCTTAAATGAAAACACATTACAAGTTTTTAAGTGCGGCTTATAGTCCGGAAAATAGAGTAAATTTGTATTGCGCCTCCCATAGAATTATCACTGCTACGAACAACGTTTTATAAATATGTACTGCGCCTCCCTCAAAATTATCACTGCTACGAACAACGTTTTATAAATTTGTATTGCGCCTCCCTTAGAATTGTCACTGCTACGAACAACGTTTTATCAATTAGTACTGCGCCTCCCTTAGAATTATCACTGCTACGAACAACGTTTTATAAATTTGTATTGCACCTTCTTAGAATTATCACTGCTACGAACAACGTTCTATAAATTTGTACTGCGCCTCCCTTAAAAGTATCACTGCTACGAACAACGTTTTATAAATTTGTATTGCGCCTCCCTTAGAATTATCACTGCTACGAACAACGTTTCATAAATTTGTACTGCGCCTCGCTTAGAAATATCACTGCTTAGAACAACGTTTTATAAATTTGTATTGCGCCTTCCTTTAAATTATCACTGCTATGAACAACGTTTTATAAATTTTGTACTGCCCTTCTTTTGGAATTATCATTGCTACGAACAACGTTTCATAATTTTGTACTGCGCCTCCCTTAGAATTATCACTGCTACGAACAACGTTTTATAAATTGGTACTGCGCCTCCCTTAAAACTATCACTGCTACAAACAACGCTTCATAAATTTGTACTGCGCCTCCCTTAAAATTCTCACTGCTACGAACAACGTTTTATAAATTTGTATTGCGCCTCCCTTCGAATTATCACTGCTACGAACAACGTTTTATAAATTTCTATTGCGCCTCCCTTGGAATTATCACTGCTACGAACAACGTTTCATAAATTTGTACTGCGCCTTCCCTTAAAATTATCACTGCCACAAACAACGTTTTATAAATTTATACTGCGCCTCCCTTAAAATTATCATTGCTACGAACAACGTTTTATAATTTTGTATTGCGCCTCCCTTAGATGTATCACTGCTACGAACGACGTTTTATAAATTTGTACTTCGCCTCGCTTAGATTTATCACTGCTACGAACAACGTTTTATAAATTTGTACTGCGCCTCCCTTAGAATTATCACTGCTTAGAACAACATTTTATAAATTTGTATTGCGCCTCCCTTAAAATTATCACTGCTACGAACAACGTTCTATAAATTTGTACTTCGCCTTCCTTTAGAATTATCCCTGCTACGAACAACGTTTCATAAATTTGTACTGCGCATCAATTAGAATTATCCCTGCTACGAACAACGTTTCATAAATTTGTATTGCGCCTCCCTTAAAATTATCACTGCTACGAACAACGTTTCATAAATTTGTACTGCGCATCAATTAGAATTATCCCTGCTACGAACAACGTTTCATAAATTTGTATTGCGCCTCCCTTAAAATTATCACTGCTACGAACAACGTTTTATAAATTTGTACTGCCCGTTCCTTTAGAATTATCATTGCTACGAACAACGTTTTATAAATTTGTATTGCGCCTTCCTTTAGAATTATCTCTGCTACGAACAACGTTTCATAAATTTGTACTGCGCCTCCCTTAAAATTATCACTGCTACGAACAACGTTTCATAAATTTGTACTGCGCATCCCTTAAAACTATCACTGCTACGAACGACGTTTTATAAATTTGTACTGCGCCTTCTTTTAGAATTATCACTGCTACGAACAACGTTTTATGAATTTGTACTGCGCCTCCCTTAAAATTATCACTGCTACGAACAACGTTTTATAAATTTGTACTTCGCCTTCCTTTAGAATTATCACTGCTTCGAACAACGTTCTATAAATTTGTACTTCGCCTTCCTTTAGAATTATCACTGCTACGAACAACGTTTCATAAATTTGTACTGCGCATCAATTAGAATTATCCCTGCTACGAACAACGTTTCATAAATTTGTATTGCGCCTCCCTTAAAATTATCACTGCTACGAACAACGTTTTATAAATTTGTACTGCCCCTTCCTTTAAAATTATCATTGCTACGAACAACGTTTTATAAAGTTGTATTGCGCCTTCTTTTAGAATTATCTCTGCTACGAACAACGTTTCATAAATTTGTATTGCGCCTCCCTTAAAATTATCACTGGTACGAACAACGTTCTATAAATTTGTACTTCGCCTTCCTTTAGAATTATCACTGCTACGAACAATGTTTCATAAATTTGTACTGCGCATCAATTAGAATTATCCCTGCTACGAACAACGTTTCATAAATTTGTATTGCGCCTCCCTTAAAATTATCACTGCTACGAACAACGTTTTATAAATTTGTACTGCCCCTTCCTTTAGAATTATCATTGCTACGAACAACGTTTTATAAATTTGTATTGCGCCTTCCTTTAGAATTATCTCTGCTACGAACAACGTTTCATAAATTTGTATTGCGCCTTCCCTTAGAATTATCACTGCTACGAACAACGTTTAATACTTTTGTATTACGTTTCTTTCATAATTATCACTGTCACGAACAACGTTTTATAAATCTGGTTTGCGCCTCCCTTAGATTTATCACTGCTACGAACAACGTTTTATAAATTTGTTCTGCGCCTCTTTTAAAATTATCACTGCTACGAACAACGTTTAATACTTTTGTATTACGTTTCTTTTATAATTATCACTGTCACGAACAACGTTTTATAAATCTGGTTTGCGCCTCCCTTAGATTTATCACTGCTACGAACAACGTTTTATAAATTTGTACTGTGCCTCCCTTAGAATTATCACTGCTACGAACAACGTTTCATAAATTTGTACTGCGCATCCCTTAGAATTATCACTGCTACGAACAACGTTTTATAAATTTGTACTGCGCCTTCCTTTAGATTTATCACTTCTACGAACAACGTTTCATAAATTTGTATTGCGCCTCCTTCAAAATTATCACTGCTACGAACAACGTTTTATAAATTTGTACTGCGCCTCCCTTAAAATTATCACTGCTACGAACAACGTTTGATAAATTTGTAATAAGGCTCACATAAAATTATCACTGCTACGAATAACGTTTTATAAATTTTCATTGCGTTTGTTTTAAACTTATCACTGCTACGAACAACGTTTTATGAATTTGTACTTCGCCTCCCTTAGAATTATCATTGCTACGAACAACGTTTTATAAATTTGTACTGCGCCTCCCTTAGAATTATCACTGCTACGAACAACGTTTTATGAATTTGTACTTCGCCTCCCTTAGAACTATCACTGTTACGAACAACGTTTTATAAATTTTGTGTGGCGCCTCCCTTGGAATTATCACTGCTACGAACCGCGTTTTATAAATTTGTATTGCGTCTCCCTTAAAATTATCACTGCTACGAACAACGTTTTATAAATTTGTTCTGCGCTTCCCTTAGAATTATCACTGCTACGAACAACGTTTAATACTTTTGTATTACGTTTCTTTTATAATTATCACTGTCACGAACAACGTTTTATAAATCTGTATTGCGCCTCCATTAGATTTTTCACTGGTACGAACAACGATTTATAAATTTGTACTGTGCCTCCCTTAGAATTATCACTGCTACGAACAACGTTTTATAAATTTGTAATGCGCCTCCCTTAGAATTATCACTGCTACGAACAACGGTTTATAAATTTGTATTGCGCTTCCCTTAGAATTATCACTGCTACGAACAACGTTTTATAAATTTGTACTGCGCCTCTCTTAGAATTATCACTGCTACGAACAACGTTTTATAAATTTGTACTGCGCCTCCCTTGGAATTATTACTGCTACGAACAACGTTTTATAAGTTTGTATTGAGGCTCACTTAGAATTACCACAATTTACAACAACGTTTTATAAATTTGTACTGCGCCTCGTTTGGAATTATTATTGCTACGAACAACGTTTTATAAATTTGTAATAAGGCTCACATAAAATTATCACTGCTACGAACAACGTTATATAAATTTTCATTGCGTTTGTTTTAAAATTATCACTGCTACGAACAACGTTTTATGAATTTGTACTGCGCCTCCCTTAGAATTATCATTGCTACGAACAACGTTTTATAAATTTGTACTGCGCCTCCCTTAGAATTATCACTGCTACGAACAACGTTTTATAAATTTGTACTTCGCCTCCCTTAGAACTATCACTGTTACGAACAACGTTTTATAAATTTTGTGTGGCGCCTCCCTTGGAATTATCACTGCTACGAACCGCGTTTTATAAATTTGTATTGCGTCTCCCTTAAAATTATCACTGCTACGAACAACGTTTTATAAATTTGTACTGCGCTTCCCTTAGAATTATCACTGCTACGAACAACGTTTAATACTTTTGTATTACGTTTCTTTTATAATTATCACTGTCACGAACAACGTTTTATAAATCTGTATTGCGCCTCCATTAGATTTATCACTGGTACGAACAACGATTTATAAATTTGTACTGTGCCTCCCTTAGAATTATCACTGCTACGAACAACGTTTTATAAATTTGTATTGCGCCTCCCTTAAAATTATCACTGCTACGAACAACGGTTTATAAATTTGTACTGCGCCTTCCCTTAGATTTATCACTGCTACGAACAACGTTTTATAAATTTGTACTGCGCCTCTCTTAGAATTATCACTGCTACGAACAACGTTTTATAAATTTGTACTGCGCCTCCCTTAGAATTATTACTGCTACGAACAACGTTTTATAAGTTTGTATTGCGGCTCACTTAGAATTACCACAATTTACAACAACGGTTTATAAATTTGCACTGCGCCTCGTTTGGAATTATTATTGCTACGAACAACGTTTTATAAATTTATTCTGCCCTCCCTTAGATTTATCACTGCTACGAACAACTTTTTATAATTTTCTGTTGCGGTTCTCATAAAATTATCACAGGTTAGAACAACGGTTTACAAAATTGAATTCCTCCTCGCTTAAAAGTATCACGGTTACGAACAACGTTTTATAAATTGGTACTGCGCCTCCCTTAGAATTATCACAGCTGAAAACAACGTTATATAAGTTTGAATTGCGCCTCCCTTAGATTTATCACTGCTACGAACAACGTTATATAAATTTGTACTACGCCTCCCTTAAAATTATCACTGCTACGATCAACGTTTTATGAATTTTTACTGCGCCTCCCATAGAATTATCACTGCTAGGAACAACGTTTTATGACTTTGTACTTCGCCTCTCTTAGATTTATCACTGCTACGAACAACGTTTTATGATATTGTACTGCGCCTCCCTTAGAATTATCACTGCTACGTGCAACGTTTTATAAATTTGTACTGCGCCTCCCTTAGAATTATCACTGCTACGAACAACGTTTTATGATTTTGTACTGCGCCTCCCTTAGAATTATCACTGCTACGAACAACGTTTTATAAATTTGTACTTCGCCTCCCTTAGAAATATCACTGCCACAAACAACGTTTTATAAATTTGTACTTCGCCTCCCTTAAAATTATCACTGCTACGAACAAAATTTTATAAACTTGTACTGTGCTCTACTTAAAATTATCACTGCTACGAACAACGTTTAATAAATTTGTACTGCGCCTCCCTTAAAATTATCACTGCTACGAACAACGTTTCATAAATTTGTACTGCGCATCCCTTAAAACTATCACTGCTACGAACGACGTTTTATAAATTTGTACTGCACCTTCCTTTAGAATTATCACTGCTACGAACAACGTTTTATAAATTTGTATTGCGCCTCCCTTAAAATTATCACTGCTACGAACAACGTTTTATAAATTTGTACTTCGCCTTCCTTTAGAATTATCACTGCTACGAACAACGTTCTATAAATTTGTACTTCGCCTTCCTTTAGAACTATCACTGCTACGAACAACGTTTCATAAATTTGTACTGCGCATCAATTAGAATTATCCCTGCTACGAACAACGTTTCATAAATTTGTATTGCGCCTCCCTTAAAATTATCACTGCTACGAACAACGTTTTATAATATTGTACTGCCCCTTCCTTTAGAATTATCATTGCTACGAACAACGTTTTATAAATTTGTATTGCGCCTTCTTTTAGAATTATCTCTGCTACGAACAACGTTTCATAAATTTGTATTGCGCCTCCCTTAAAATTATCACTGCTACGAACAACGTTCTATAAATTTGTACTTCGCTTTCCTTTAGAATTATCACTGCTACGAACAATGTTTCATAAATTTGTACTGCGCATCAATTAGAATTATTCCTGCTACGAACAACGTTTCATAAATTTGTATTGCGCCTCCCTTAAAATTATCACTGCTACGAACAACGTTTTATAAATTTGTACTGCCCCTTCCTTTAGAATTATCATTGCTACGAACAACGTTTTATAAATTTGTATTGCGCCTTCCTTTAGAATTATCTCTGCTACGAACAACGTTTCATAAATTTGTATTGCGCCTCCCTTAAAATTATCACTGCTACGAACAACGTTTCATAAATTTGTACTGCGCATCCCTTAAAACTATCACTGCTACGAACGACGTTTTATAAATTTGTACTGCGCCTTCCTTCAAAATTATCACTGCTACGAACAACGTTTTATAAATTTTGTGTGGCGCCTCCCTTGGAATTATCACTGCTACGAACCGCGTTTTATAAATTTGTATTGCGCCTTCCTTAAAATTATCACTGCTACTAACAACGTTCTATAAATTTGTACTGCGCCTTCCTTGGAATTGTCACTGCTACGAACAACGTTTCATAAATTTGTATTGCGTCTCCCTTGGAATTATCACTGCTACGAACAACGTTTTATAAATTTGTACTGCGCCTCCCTTAGAATTATCACTGCTACGAACAACGTTTTATAAATTTGTATTGCGCCTCACCTAGAATTATCATTGCTACGGACAACGTTTTATAAATTTGTACTGCGCCTCTTTTAGAATTATCACTGCTACGAACAACGTTTTATGATTTTGTACTGCGCCTCCCTTAGAATTATCACTGCTACGAACAACGTTTTATAAATTTGTTCTGCGCCTCCCTTAGAACTATCACTGCTACGAACAACGTTTAATACTTTTGTATTACGTTTCTTTTATAATTATCACTGTCACGAACAACGTTTTATAAATCTGGTTTGCGCCTCCCTTAGATTTATCACTGCTACGAACAACGTTTTATAAATTTGTTCTGCGCCTCCCTTAAAATTATCACTGCTACGAACAACGTTTAATACTTTTGTATTACGTTTCTTTTATAATTATCACTGTCACGAACAACGTTTTATAAATCTGGTTTGCGCCTCCCTTAGATTTATCACTGCTACGAACAACGTTTTATAAATTTGTACTGTGCCTCCCTTAGAATTATCACTGCTACGAACAACGTTTCATAAATTTGTACTGCGCATCCCTTAGAATTATCACTGCTACGAACAACGTTTTATAAATTTGTACTGCGCCTTCCTTTAGATTTATCACTTCTACGAACAACGTTTCATAAATTTGTATTGCGCCTCCTTCAAAATTATCACTGCTACGAACAACGTTTTATAAATTTGTACTGCGCCTCCCTTAGAATTATCACTGCTACGAACAACGTTTTATGATTTTGTACTGCGCCTCCCTTAGAATTATCACTGCTACGAACAACGTTTTATAAATTTGTACTTCGCCTCCCTTAGAAATATCACTGCCACAAACAACGTTTTATAAATTTGTACTTCGCCTCCCTTAAAATTATCACTGCTACGAACAAAATTTTATAAACTTGTACTGTGCTCTACTTAAAATTATCACTGCTACGAACAACGTTTAATAAATTTGTACTGCGCCTCCCTTAAAATTATCACTGCTACGAACAACGTTTTTTAAATTTGTATTGCGCCTGTTCTAAAATTATCACAGCTTACAACAACGTTTTATAAATTTGTACTGCGCCTCCCTTACATTTATCACTGCTACGAACAACGTTTCATGAATTTGTATTGCGTTTCCCATAAAAATATCACAGCTTAGAACAACGTTTTTTAATTTGTAATTGCTCTTCGTTTAAAAGTGTCACTGCTACGAACAACGTTTTATAAATTTGTACTGCGCCTCCCTTAGAATTATCACTGCTACGAACAACGTTTTATAAATTTGTGCTGCGCTTCCCTTAGAATTATCACTGCTACGAACAACGTTTTATAAATTTGTACTGCGCCTCCCTTAGAATTATCACTGCTACGAACAACGTTTTATAAATTTTTACTAAGCCTCCCTTAGATCTATCACAGCTTAGAACAACGTTCTATATATTTCCATTGTACCTCCCTTACAATTATCACTGCTACGAACAACGTTTTATAAATTTGTACCGCACCTCCCTGTTATATATTATATGTTTAACGCTTTTAAGAATTGAACCCAAGACTTGAACTCAGAACCACTCCAATTCAATTGTGTAATTTTGGTATGCCAGATCGTTTATGTAAATTGCTAGAGGTGTTTTGTGTAATTAAGTGCTTGCATGTTGCGTAATTTAAACTGTCTTTGTAAAGTAATGGAGTCGAAGTGGTAGAAGCATTCTGTTCAAAAGTCTGTCAAATAAGGCAAGGATTATTAACTATTTACTTTATTTCATTTCGATTTAGATGTGCTGTGTTTTAGTTTACTAGAGCCTTACTTAAATAAAGGTTATATATATAGTGTTAGTCATAAATGTATATGACAATCTAGTAAACTAACGCAAATGGACAAAGTTCTGCGACCTGATCGCTTCGACGTTGAACCGAATGATGAAAAGGCTACCAAGCAATGGCGGCATTGGTACCAGACCTTTGGTAACTTTCTACGCTCTATAGATGGACAGAATCAAAATCTGAACAAACTCGACGTCTTGACAAACTTTGTCTCTCCTGAAGTGTATGAACTATTCTGTGACGCAGATACCTATGTTGCTGCAATCGCAACATTGAAGAGAACGTACGACAAACAACCAAATGAAATCTTCGCGCGCCATAAGCTTTCCACTCGAAACCAGCAAAACGGAGAAACTCTAGACTCGTTTATGCAAGCGTTACAAAGTCTTAGCAAAGATTGTCAGTTTCGTGCGGTTTCCGCGAACGAGTATCGAGAGGAAGCGGTTCGTGATGCTTTTATAAATGGCCTGCATGACTCTGAAATACGTCAAAGATTGCTAGAAAACCGAACTCTGGATTTGGAAACGGCCTTTGGTCAAGCTAGAGCAATGGATCTGGCTCGGCAAAATTCGGAGTTTTATCAGTCAACTTCAAAATCCACGTCTATGCACTTTAATGCAGCAGAAATTAAAGAAACAGACCAATCTAAAGGTTTAGACGAACATGAACTCGCTGTCACATCACCAAGTAAAGCCAGAAAATGTTATTTCTGTGGCTATCAATTTCACATCCGCGCGAAATGTCCTGCCAAAGAGGCTGTTTGTCACTTATGCAAGAAGGTTGGGCACTACGCTCGAGTATGTCAATCTACAAAACAGAAATCTTCCGCGTTTCTTGAAAATAGTCAATTGGCTACTCTGCTAACCTGTAGTGCGAAAACACACCCTCTTGCTAAATCGTGCATTAATATAACGATAAACGGATCGGTCGTAAATGCCTTGGTTGATTCTGGCAGTACGGATAATTTTATCAATCCTAAACAAGTGGAACGATTGTCACTCACAATTCTGCCAAGTCGCGAAACCGTTTCGATGGCCTCTTCCTCTCTGTCCGCAAAAATGAAGGGATATTGTTCTGCTACAATTGTTTTGCATGATCAGACCTATGAAAACGTAAAGTTGTATGTGCTCCCAAATTTATGCGCTGATGTAATACTTGGGCAAAACTGGCAATCCAATCATGAGAGCGTCACGATAAAGTATGGCGGTGAAAGGCATCCGTTGAAAATCTGCAATCTGACAACGCTAAACGTGTCACCACCTCCGCTCATCGAAAATCTTGACCCTAACTGTAAACCCATTATCACAAAATCTCGTCGGTACAGCGATGAAGATCGCAAGTTTATTACAGAGGAAGTAGAACGGTTGCTTTCTGAAGGAATAATAGAGCCAAGCAATTCTCCATGGAGAGCACAAGTTGTAGTAACAAGAAACGAACGGCACAAGAAAAGGTTAGTTATTGACTTTTCTCAAACTATTAATAAGTTTACTTATCTCGACGCTTATCCGCTACCAAACCTAAATGAAACTGTTAACACTATTGCTCAATATCGCGTTTATAGTGTTATAGATCTTAAAAGTGCATATCATCAAGTGCCTTTGCAAAACAGAGACAAAAAGTTTACGGCTTTTGAGGCTAATGGCCGACTCTACCAGTTCTGCAGAATTCCTTTTGGAGTTACTAACGGGGTATCAGCGTTTCAACGCACCATTGATAGCTTTATAGCTGAAGAAGGACTGACAGACACCTTTGCTTACCTCGATGATGTAACTATATGTATAAACGACCAAGAGCATCACGATAAAAATTTAAAAAAATTCTTAGATGCAGCTACTCGTAAGAATCTTACTCTCAATCAAGATAAGTGTGTCTTTTCTACAAGAAAAATAGCGTTGTTGGGTTATGTGGTCTCTGAAGGGGAAATCAGACCTGATCCGGAAAGACTACAACCGCTTAAAAACTTGCCGCCCCCAAATGATATGGCCTCCCAAAAGCGGATTTTGGGAATGTTTGCATACTACTCGCAATGGATACGAGATTTTTCAGCAAAAATAAAACCGTTGGTTCAGAACACAAGTTTTCCATTGTCTAAAGAAGCCTTGTCAGCGTTTTATCAATTAAAAAACGACATTGAATTGTCCGTTGTTTGTGCTGTAGATGAAACAGCTCCATTTCAGGTCGAAACAGATGCGTCCGAATTTGCTTTAGCCGCCACTTTAAGCCAAAAGGGTCGACCAGTTGCCTTTTTCTCTAGAACATTGAGTAAAACTGAGCAGAAACACTCTGCCGTTGAAAAAGAGGCTGCTGCTATCGTTGAGGCAGTGCGAAAATGGAAGCATTACCTTACGGGTAAACATTTTACTTTGATCACAGACCAGCGCTCAGTATCATATATGTTCGATTCAAAACATAGAGGCAAAATCAAGAATGACAAGATCATGAGATGGAGAATCGAATTATCGACGTACAATTTCGATATATTCTACAGATGCGGAGCCGACAATATCCCAGCTGACACATTTTCAAGGATTAGGTGTATGAGTTTGACTGTGGATAAGCTTTACGAACTTCATGAAGCTCTGGGCCATCCGGGTGTTACTCGTATGCTCCATTTTGTTAAATCAAAAAATCTACCCTTTTCAGTCGACGACATTAAGTCGATGGTCCGTGCATGTAGAGTTTGTAGTGAATTAAAACCACAGTATGCTCAAACTGGGCCTTCTCATTTAATCAAAGCTACCCAGCCGTTTGAAAGACTAAGTTTAGATTTTAAAGGCCCCTTACCGAGCACTAACCAATTTAAGTATTTGCTCGTAGTTTGCGACGAATATTCAAGGTTCCCTTTTGCGTACCCTTGCAAAAACGTCGACGCTCAATCCGTAATCTCGAATCTGTGTTCCCTTTTTTCAGTTTTTGGTATGCCCTCGTACATTCACTCAGACCGCGGCTCTTCATTCATGAGTTCTGAACTAAAGACGTTTTTGTACCAAAAAGGAGTCGCGACCAGTCGCACAACTAGTTACAATCCTGCTGGCAATGGGCAAGTCGAGCGGCTGAACAATACATTATGGAAGACGATTATGCTGATCTTAAGATCAAGAAAACTTCCTATTACTTATTGGCAATCTGTTTGCACTCAATCCGATCCTTGTTATGCACGGCCACTAACTGTACGCCTCACGAGAGACTTTTTAATTATCAACGACGTTCAACAAATGGAACTGCCGTACCGACATGGCTTCTTGCACCAGGACCCGTCTTGCTAAAACGGCGCAACAGGAGTAACAAATACGACGCGCTGGTGCAAGAAGTCGAATTAATTGAAGTCAACCCCCAATACGCCCACATCAGATACCAGAATGGGAGAGAGGACACGGTAGCAACCAAGTATTTAGCCCCAGCTGGTGAACGACTGCCATACAAATCATTGGGTCAGCAATTAACCGATGCTGACAATATGGATGATGTTAAAACTACACAAGATAACGAAGAAGAGCATGCACCAACTCCAAATATCCGTGATGACAAGGTGACTTCACCTGGCGATGCTAATAATGATATTCCCCTTACTGATTCCCCTGAACGTGAAAATGTACAATGTTCGCCTATGAACGAATGCGACCGTGAGGTGTCCCCTGATTTCTTTCAATCTAGGCCGAGACGCTCTCAGCGAGCACGAAAAGCTCCTGACAGACTAATGTACTACTGACTGATAACTGTGATTTTTATGACATCGATATCCTAATGATCTGTCAATGTATAATATATGTACGCTTAATGTTTTCATTTTATTGGGTGGGGAAGAATGTTATATATTATATGTTTAACGCTTCTAAGAATTGAACCCAAGACTTGAACTCAGAACCACTCCAATTCAATTGTGTAATCTTGGTATGCCAGATCGTTTATGTAAATTGCTAGAGGTGTTTTGTGTAATTAAGTGCTTGCATGTTGCGTAATTTAAACTGTCTTTGTAAAGTAATGGAGTCGAAGTGGTAGAAGCATTCTGTTCAAAAGTCTGTCAAATAATGCAAGGATTATTAACTATTTACTTTATTTCATTTCGATTTAGATGTGCTGTGTTTTAGTTTACTAGAGCCTTACTTAAATAAAGGTTATATATATAGTGTTAGTCATAAATGTATATGAATTATTAGAATTATCTCTGCTACGAACAACGTTTTATAAATTTGTACTGCGTCTCCCTTAGAATTATTATTGCTACGTACAACGTTTTATAAGTTTGTACTGCGCCTCCCTTAGAATTATCACTGCTACGAACAACGTTTTATAAATTTGTACTGCGCTTCCCTTAGAATTATCACTGCTACGAACAACGTTTTATAAATTTTTACTAAGCTTCCCTTAGATCTATCACAGCTTAGAACAACGTTCTGTATATTTCCATTGTACCTCCCTTAGAATTATCACTGCTACGAACAACGTTCTATAAATTTGTACCGCACCTCCCTTAGAATTATCATTGCTACGAACAACGTTTTATAAATTTGTACTGCGTCTCCCTTAGAATTATCACTGCTACGATCAACGTTTTATAAATTTGTACTGCGTCTCCCTTAGATTTATCACTGCTACGAACAACGTTTCATAAATTTGTACTGCACCTTCCTTAGAATTATCATTGCTACGATCAACGGTTTATAAATTTGTACTTCGCCTCCCTTAGAATTATCACTGCTACCAACAACGTTTTATAAATTTGTACTGCGCTTCCTCTAGAATTATCACTGTTACGAACAACGTTTTATAAATTTGTACTGCACCTTCCTTAGAATTATCATTGCTACGATCAAATCTGTACTGCACCTCTCTTAGAATTATCATTGCTACAATCAACGTTTCATAAATCTGTACTGCACCTTTCTTAGAATTATCATTGCTACAATCAACGTTTTATAAATCTGTACTGCACCTTTCTTAGAATTATCATTGCTACGATCAACGTTTTATAAATATGTACTGCACCTTTCTTAGAATTATCATTGCTACAATCAACGTTTCATAAATCTGTACTGCACCTTTCTTAGAATTATCATTGCTACAATCAACGTTTTATAAATCTGTACTGCACCTCTCTTAGAATTATCATTGCTACAATCAACGTTTCATAAATCTGTACTGCACCTCTCTTAGAATTATCATTGCTACAATCAACGTTTCATAAATCTGTACTGCACCTCTCTTAGAATTATCATTGCTACGATCAACGTTTTATAAATATGTACTGCACCTTTCTTAGAATTATCATTGCTACGATCAACGTTTTATAAATCTGTACTGCACCTTTCTTAGAATTATCATTGCTACAATCAACGTTTCATAAATCTGTACTGCACCTCTCTTAGAATTATCATTGCTACGATCAACGTTTTATAAATCTGTACTGCACCTTTCTTAGAATTATCATTGCTACGATCAACGTTTCATAAATCTGTACTGCACCTCTCTTAGAATTATCATTGCTACGAACAACGTTTTATAAATATGTACTGCACCTCTCTTAGAATTATCATTGCTACGATCAACGTTTCATAAATCTGTACTGCACCTTTCTTAGAATTATCATTGCTACAATCAACGTTTCATAAATCTGTACTGCACCTCTCTTAGAATTATCATTGCTACGAACAAGGTTTTATAAATTTGTACTGCACCTTTCTTAGAATTATCATTGCTACGATCAACGTTTTATAAATCTGTACTGCACCTTTCTTAGAATTATCATTGCTACAATCAACGTTTCATAAATCTGAACTGCACCTCTCTTAGAATTATCATTGCTACGATCAACGTTTTATAAATCTGTACTGCACCTTTCTTAGAATTATCATTGCTACGATCAACATTTCATAAATCTGTACTGCACCTCTCTTAGAATTATCATTGCTACAATCAACGTTTCATAAATCTGTACTGCACCTTTCTTAGAATTATCATTGCTACAATCAACGTTTCATAAATCTGTACTGCACCTTTCTTAGAATTATCATTGCTACGAACAAGGTTTTATAAATCTGTACTGCACCTTTCTTAGAATTATCATTGCTACGATCAACGTTTCATAAATCTGTACTGCACCTTTCTTAGAATTATCATTGCTACGATCAACGTTTCATAAATCTGTACTGCACCTTTCTTAGAATTATCATTGCTACGATCAACGTTTTATAAATATGTACTGCACCTTTCTTAGAATTATCATTGCTACGATCAACGTTTCATAAATCTGTACTGCACCTCTCTTAGAATTATCATTGCTACGATCAACGTTTTATAAATCTGTACTGCACCTCTCTTAGGATTTTTATAAATTTTTAAAAATAAAGAAAAAAAAGTAAATGGTAAAATTTAGTTACAAAATACTAGGGTTACGTAACCCTAGTAACACGTTACGAATGTCACGTTTGAAGTGGAAGCGCGCGTAAAAAAAATTTAAAAGTTAAAAATTAAACACGTTTTTCTTTAATAATATTTTTAATTAATTTTTAATATAATTTTCAATTTAAAGATTTTCAAAAAATTTGGGAGCACACTTCGAATTAAAAATTTTGACTATTCTTTTTCTAATAAAAGTAATGAAAGACAAAATTTTCGAAAAGTGCTTTATTTATTTATAATTTAACATTTGTACATTTCCTAAAAATTTCCGCCAAATTTGACAGGTACTTTTTGAGTAATAGCCATTTTAGTACCAAAAATTATTATTGTGAGAAAATAGCCTTCAAAGTTTTACTATACAAATATTGAATTTACAAAAATTTCATTTTAACCTGATTTTTCTATCCGCTACCAACTTTATATGCTCTCAATAATTCCAATATTTGCTACTGGAAACTAGTTTCTCACTACAGTTCTATCAAAATAACTAATAATTGGCGCTATTAATTTAAACAATTAAAACTAATTGGAAGAAAGTTTGGTGATAAATTGTATTTTAATATTTCCAGAATATAACAAAAATTCTCAAGGGGGGATTGCAATGAATATGATTTCTACTGAAAAGAAAATTAGGTGCTTAAAAACTGAAAGCAAATTTGAAATCTACGATAAACTTCAGTGAAAGATCGACTTAAAACAAGAAATCCATAAAAATTAAAATTTTTGGTCGGTGTGTACCCTTAAGTTGCTAGTTTAATGCCCCTACGGGACATAGGTTGTGCCCTCAGGAAAGACACTTTACCGCACGTCGTGTTTTGCCGCAGTGTTTTTGGTAGAAACGGACTGAGTCTAGCGGTAAGTTGTTGTTGTTGTTGTTGTTGGTTACCCGACCCCTTCCGAGGGTTGGCGGCATGGCAGAAGACCATGGAGCCCCAGAAGCCGGGCAACTCCCGAGGGTCTGGGCCAGAGGTCGTACAGAAACAGTAAGTCGCCAAAGAGTGAGCGGCGCAAAGAGTCCGTAGCTGGACAGTGCAGAATGAGATCAGAGGTGTCCTGGGACGAGTGTTCACAGGCGCTGCAGGAAGGATTCTCGATTCTACCAATCCTGGAGAGATAAGAACCTAAAAGTAGGCTGTGTCCATTGCAGCGTAGACGAGAGAGGACACAGCGAGCATGACGAGGAAGCACAAGTTCCTCGGTGGAAATCGAGGAAACCTGTGTGTCAAAGAACTTCGATGAGACAGTACGTTTCCAGTCCGACAAAAAACAAGAGTGGATACGAGAGATAAGACGAGAGAGCCTACAAGGGATTGTGGAGGGCGCAAGTAGCGCTCCCCGTCTGGCCAGATCATCAGCCGTGTCGTTTTGCGGGGGAAACGAGTGACCGGGGACCCATTGTAGTCTGATAGAACAGGAGAAGAGAGAAGACAGTTCCTGCCAGAACTGCCACAGAGTTTGAGATAAAAGGAAAGATGGAAGAGAAGACAGGGTGGTGAGGACAGAACGAGAGTCAGATAGGAGAAGAAGAGAACAAAAATGGCAGACTTGTTGGTGCTGCCGAGACCAGGAAAGAGCGTGCAGAATGGCGCAGGCTTCAGCGGAAAATCTTGAACATACTGGACCTGCCGAAAAGGAAAGAGTAGCCTCAGTGCCACAGAAAGAGCAGTTGTCAAGAACGCCGGAGCCGCCCTTGCCAAAAGGAAAAGGAACAGAGCCGTCTGTCCAGAGTACCAGATTATGAGGGGGAGAGAGTCAAGGTGGGCGAGAGCCACACCTTGGCGAGTGAGAGGGGGATCAGAGCGGGAGCATGGAGTGGAAAGGGTGGACTTCACGGTGAACAAAGGCAGATTTCAAGGAACAAAGAGAGGACAAGCAAGAAGAGCCTCCCTAGAATAAGTAGAAGGAAGCATGAGCGGGTGAGTGGACGCAAAAGCTCTCCAGGACGATCTGCAGAGTCTTGGTTACACTCCAAGTCTGGCCAAACCTGAAATTAAAAAGGAGGTTGGAAGATGAAGAGACCGCTCATAATATAAAAAAATGAAATGAGTCAAAGTGACTCGTAGGGGAGGTAGAGAAGCCTCGGTGAGTAGTAGAGGGATATGGGAGGACGAGAGGCAGCCGGTGATGGCGCGACTGGCCGCTCGGTGGAGGCGTTCCAATTTGGTGAAATTGGCAGCGCTTAGGAAAGGAAACTATCCGGGTGAAGCGTAAGTGAGAAGAGGCCGAAGAAAAGATTTATACAGCAGAGAGAGGGCCTCCTTAGATGGGCCCCATGAGGAAGCAGAGATACAGCGTAAGGCCTTGAGACGTGGGACGAACTTGGCCTTCAGCGAAGATACATGTTTAGAAAAGGAAAGTGTGCGGTCGAAGGTGACCCCAAGAAAAGTTGGAGTGGGATTAAAACGGAGGCGGGAGCCGAGTAGGAGGAAGTTGGGCTGTAGGTTAGCTTGGTGGGGATCCACTGAAAAGAGGATACCTCACATTTTTTCGGATTGATACGAAGACACCAGTACTCAGATCAGCGCTCCAATCGAAACAGAACTTATTGTGTCCACCTCCATCGCGGTGGACACCGAGGGGGGAAGGACCAAATGGCCGGATCGAGGACCAAAGAGTGGGATGCCAGACAGAGTCAAAAGCTTTGGAGAAATCGATAGCTGAGAGAATCGCCCGAGAGCCCGGTCTGGGTTTGTTAAACTCATACGAAATGGACTGAGAAAGGTACAGAATTTGATCGAGTGTAGACCATCCAGGGCGGAAACCGGCTTGGCGGGGAGAGAGAAAGGAATTAGGTTCCAGAAAGAAGAGTAAACGGGATAGAACGATGCGTTCAAACAGCTTTGATACGCAGGAGATGAGAGAGATAGGCCAGAAGGAAGCAGGAGAGTCGAGAGGCTTTCCCATCTTGTGGATGGGAATAATATAAGATGTCTTCCAGATGGAAGGAAAGGAATGCGAAGACCAGGAAAGATTGAAGATGTGAAGAAGAAAATCCATACCAGTGCGAGGAAGGTGCTTTAGCATGGGATAGGCAACTTTGTCTGGGCCATCTTTGTCTGGGAGCCTCTAGCTCTGCTACGCATGGCCTTTGGCTGAGAAACGGAAAAGTGAGATCTCAGGTAAGCGGCATAGACTGAAGCCGATTCCCTGGGAGAAGAACAGTTAGGAAAGTTAGGAGAGGAGGAAGACGAGGAAGAAGAGCCAGCGATAGAGCGAAGAAGAGAGTGCACAGATTTAGGATTAGATTTAGGTGAAAGAGAAGAGCAAGTCGTCTGCCATGCCTCAGCCTTGGCCTTGGCAATGACTGACGAGGCGCGTCGAGAAGCGGAGATGTAAGCCTGGCGATCTTCATCACTTCTGTGAGCGACAGCAAAAGCCTTGCGTCTTTCACTAACCGCTTCTTTTTCCTCAGCAGACCACCAGGCTTTAGGAGGGCGTTTGATGCGGCTGAAAGGAATGGAAGATTTGGCCGCATTCAGTTCCAGAGAGGTAAAGAGAGCAGCAGCAGAGGAAAGAGAAAGAGACGAGTATTCCTCTGCAGAGGGACATTGAGAGTCAAAGTAGGAAGCAAAGCCATCCCAGCGAGCTTTCTGAAATCTGAAGAAAGGAGGACGCTCGTTGGGGCGATAGGCCGGAGAGAGAGGGATAGATAGAAGAATTGGTAGATAGTCAGAACCAAGGTCCAGTAGCACCTCCCAGTAGCAGGAAAAAGCAAGAGAAGATGGAGCAAAGGAGATGTCAGGAGAGGAGCGACTGCCAGAGGAGCGATGGAGAAGAGTGGGTGTGTCAGGGTCATTAAGGGGGAGGAGGTCAGAGGAGATGACCCAGTCGAATACTTTCTCCCCGTGGGGATCGAAAGTACCTCTTGAGTCCCAGAGGGAGTGATGTCAATTAAAGTCCCCCAGAATGAATAAATTTCTGGAGGAGGAAAGAATGAAGGGAGAAAAGGAGTCGGTTCCGCCATCCGTTGGGGAGGAGAGAATAGGGGGGACGTACACATTAAGAAATGACACCGAGAAGGAGTTGTTAAGAGAGATGTTGACCCTTACATAATCAGAGTAGGGATCGAGCGAAGAAAGAGTGGAGGTAGAAAGTTCAGAAAAGAATAGGCCCTGCCTGACAAAAATGACAACGCCGCCGCTAGCGTGCGTAGCATCAGGAGAGAGAATGTCAGACCGGGAGTGGGTGCGATCAGAGTGCAGAGCAGAGAATCCAGGAATCTAGAAAAAGGAAGATAAGTTAAGATTGGATTCCTGGATGCAGATAAGGTCGACAGGATGGGACGAGAGAAAGTGAAGTAGTTCAGTGCTCCTGGCTCGAAGACCACCACCATTCCATTAAAGAACTTGAGAGCGTCAGGGGGGAGATGTGGCAGGCGGCGCCGAACGACAGTCAGGAGCAAGGGACGGTGGTGAGAGGGCAGAGTTGGAAGATAAAAATGGGCAGAGGCGGTAGGTTCTCTTATAACTTCGAAACTGGTTCAAACCCAAGTTGCTCTGTGACTCTAAAACCTTAGATAGATCGAAGGATGAAATAAACTGATTAATTAATATTTTTGTTTGTTGTTTGTGGGATTCCAATGACGCGTTATATAGCCGCTTTGATACACATTTAAAAGAAAAGTAGGGCGTGAGGCAATCATAATCACAACGAACTCGAGGAGTGTCCCTGCTTATTTAAAGAAAGTTGCTTTCGATATTTTTCAATTTAGGGTTGGGTCTTGCTCCAAAATCAAAAACATAATCACCCAGGGATAAAGCTTTCCCCTCCACGATTATGCTCCTGCTTCTGAATTCGGTGTCTCGCTTCGAGTTGTAATTTTACATAAAAGTTGGTCCGTTCAAAAATGCTGTAATAAAGACTCAGCAACTAGCACAACAACCACAAGTATACCTCACTGCCGAGACATGGTTGATAATTGCAAAGACACAAACTAAGCTGTGTGTTTGTTTATTACAAACAATACCTTGAACGTGAATTTGCTCAATAAACGGAATTGCCATTGTTTAACTTGAGAAAATCTGAAAAACGAAACAAAGTTGGTATTAGTCGAGCCTTTCGGTAAACCGAGTTTTAACGGGGCTGGAACATCTCTCAATTAAAAGCTTGGGTTCATTTCCCTGGGTAGCAGGAGCAGATTGTGGGTTCGAATCACTTTTAAAGCCACCTTGTGCTAATGCTGCTTTCTGGTGGTGTTGTATTGAATGATCTTCGTCGAAGCTTGCATCGTAATCGAAAGTAGATATTGGTTGTGTATGGATGACCACCCAGTCTCCCTGTACAACAAAAACTGTAATCTATATAATGGTTACCGAGATCCCCTGCAATGACCTGGTGTTCTCAGTGGCTGATCTAGCGAACAATCATTCAACCCAGTGGTTTGATGCATCTGATTGTTAATTCTTTCATAGAACATGCAAAGCTATTCATACAACATCGTGTGCTGAGACCTGTTTCGGAGTTAGTTGTGTTGCCGGTTCACTGCATTTCCATCGCTAAAACACTGCAATCAAACAGAGAAATCATCATACAGTATTTATTTTATTGCAGCGACGCTGCCATCATGGCGTTTGAACACGTGAGCATGCGATCAACGCCACTGTAACATGGCTCTCCCACCCACTATACTACATCGCCGACAATTACTTTGCTTGTTGGCACTTAACAAATTCTAGTGGCAAAGAAATTCCATCAACAATTTCAACTTAAAACGAAGTTAGATTGGAGATAACGTGTCTCAGTTCTACTCACAGTGACAAAGTTTGTTGAATGGCATTTGAGTTGAGAAACCCGGTGATTTTAAAGCCATTGAAACCGGAAATACCCGGCAAAGTCAAAGAATCATTGACTGTAAACTGACTAAAATAGCCTCTTACAAGCATTTAAAGCATTGCCTAAAATAGCGCAATAGCAAGTCTTCTTGCAAGCTTGCACATAGTAAGGAGAATCACTTCCACTTATCGACTTCAATCAGACAATAACCAACCCCGATCAGTTTACAGTCATATCCATTGCAAATGGATAATCGACTGTTAAAGAAACCATTAACTAACAAAACAAAATTAGTCTAATATATAAAGCGCAATTCTGTCTGTCTGTCTCTGTCTGTTTTAACTCCTCTGAAACTGCTTGAGATACAAACATCAAACTTGGCACGATTGATTACCACCCCGTGGTGAGTTTCATAAGGGTATTCATGACGTCACGATGACGTCATGATGACGTCATTATCAAAAGTAATTTTTTTATAAATGCATTACTTGACTGAGGACAACCACTTTTTGCTCAAAAGAAAACCAGCTTCCGACACACTACATTACAAAACCTTCATTTGTTTGGGGTCCAAATTGACGTCACAATCAACAATTCATTGAACAATCTGCTTTTTGTTCTTTTCTCAAAAAGTACTCATCGCAGAAACGCGATTAGACGTGGTTTCAGAAGATATTAATAAGGTTCTTCGGACAAAAACAATTCTACAACAATTATTTCTTATTTGACAATGCTACGAGCACTTCTTTATTTAAGAACTTTAAGGTTCCTAACTGATGAAAAAAATGTAATGATCTTATTCTTTTTCGTTTTTTCACTAACCACGGTTTTAGGTATTTTGAGATAATGCCAATCCGGCTGAGTAAACAGAATTTGTGAAAATAGCCTATAACTGCCCGAAATGAGTGGTCAAAGTTGCCATGTACTATTATCTGTTCCATAGCAATGGGCGCCTTTCACAACCTCTCAGGACTAAGTCTGCTGTCATTTCTATAAAATTTTACGTTTTGTACCTGACCAGGATATCACCTAAGCGACCAGAAAAAAAGAAATGTTGAGTTTTTGTGAAATAGCTCTGTACATGGATACTGTACATCATGTTAGTTCAAAGCCCCCCAAAATTTGTTGACTTACCTTCACTAAATTATAATTTATAGAAAAACTACACCCTTTAAAAAGATAAAATAAATTGCAAATACTTCACCACTAAAGTTGTCATTTCGCATCAAGTTTCTAAGGAAACAAAAACTGAAATACAAATTTAAAAGATAGCAGAAGTTTGGCTTCTTTAAATCAAAGTTTGCTGTATCCCCCTTGTTTCTCAACACACGGGGGTAAATAAGTTGCTGTTTCATTGTTAGTGACAGCAAATTTTATTTAAACTTGATATTTTCTGAATCTTGAAGAAATTGCCTGTTCAAAAATACCTAATGTTACATGGTTTAGGCTAACCTGTAGCAGATAATAACTGATCTTATTTTAGATATTACATTTGACTAACAAAATTTGGTACCGGTCAGTACCAGTTAACAAAAAGGTCATGGGCCTCAGAAAGTAGCAAACTGTAGAAAACCTAGGCTTTTAGGTAAGTTTTGAGTGATGTACCTTGAAAGCTTATTTCCTTAGCATCATCTAGCGACCATTTCTAAAGAAATTTGTGGAAAAATAAAATCTGTAGTGATCTTTGAGGTAAGGGTACTTTAACTTTGAATACAACTCAGCACCTGTTGGGGGGCTAATTTGCATAAAATTTGCATATTCAAACAAAAAATTTTTTTTTGTTTTTATTATAGTAATGATTATTTTTATTATAGTAACAGATGAGTAATGATTTACAAACAAACTTGAGTATTTTATGAATATTAATTATGATTGATTATGACAAATTATGACAGTTTCTCCCTTTCTACCATTTTTCTCAATTTCAGAATTTTCACGAAATTTCTATACTGAAATGCTGATAACTTTCTTAGTATTGGTAGCAGCTTCATGAAATTTCGGCTGTATATTCTACAATGGATTATCTTGAAAGGCTAGTCACGAATTTGAAAAATATTTGATAATTACAAAGTTATTGAAGATTTGCATAATTAATTAGGCTTTTAAACCGTGATTTTTCGAAAAAGTGCCACTATTTTTTTTCTGTAAAATCTTTTCAAATTCTCTGACTAGGAAATATTCATTAGTCTGTTGTCTATCGATTCTGTAAATTTCAATAAATTCCGTTGTTATATGACAAAGTTATCAAAAATCTGTATTTGCTCTATTTTTTGGACAAAGTCGGCCATTTTGAATGCTAATTAGCATAAATTATGCAAATTTTTCAAAAAATTGATATAACACTTTAAGGGTGTTCCGACACTAATAGAAACATTTCCCTGCATAGCATTGCTCAAATTTTAGATTTTTCATCAGTGAGGAACCTTAAGCCATATAAGCATTTGTATTCTCTATTTCGCTTGCGCGCTCAAAACCGGCTCTGTGATGTCCTAATAAGTTCCGTACAATTAGCACAAATTTTTGGCTAGCGCAGATCATAATATCACGATGTTTTTAAAAAATTGCAACCTTTTTGCAAAATCATTAAAAAACTGATTTGTTCATTAAAAAACTGATTTGTGATCTCATTTCTCAACTGATTTTTAAACTTTTTCCAACAAATTAACGATTATTTCAATGCGATTCCAATACTGTATGATATGGACAATTAATATAAGTTTTTTCTGAAAAAAGTTGACTTTAAGACATGTGGTGGAACTTTTTACTTCTCTCAAAAAGTGGTAAGCTCAGTAAAAACAGGTAACTTTAATACAACAACGTTGTAGTAAGGTACTAACAATTACTGTCTTTTGAAAGCTTAGAAAATTTTCTTTCCACCAATATGTGACTCCAATTGCTTAGGGTTAAGGATTAGTTTACAATGTGTGATCAAAAATTGGTTGCCATATACCATGTTTCGTTCTTAGCTTAACAATTATCTTACCTGACCCAACAAACTTGGAATTGTTAAACCAAAGTTACTTCTTTGGTACATTTTGACTACTTTTTCTCACAAGCATGGTCATTTTGCATTATCTGTTGACGTTTTCAAAAATATTCATCAAAAATTAAAGTCTGTAAATGTTTATAAAATGTGGTCTACCGGTTAAAAAAACGCAAAATTTTGTTCCATACATTTCACAAACTTCCAATTCCTACAAAAACTAAGTCCTTTAGTACATCTTGGCTCATCTTTCTTGATAGCTTGGATCTTTGGCATTATCTATCAAAACATTCAAAAAGATTCATTGAAAAATAAAGTCTACAAATTTCAATTTGTAAAGCAAAAGGCTTGGTGATCACCCAAGGAAAGGAAAAGGAGGTAGAAATGTTCCTTTCTTATGGTTTGCAACAAAATGTAAGTATCGAGTTGCAAATGATCTAAATGTTGAAGCAATTTCCTTTGCATTTGGGCGAGGCTGCTACAGCAGCCAGCTGATTTGATATTCTTAACCTCGACATTATTAATGGGGGCCCCGGCTATTGCTATAACTTAACTGTGAGTGCTTCATTTCGAGTTAGTTTGCTCTTTGCATGGCGGCATTTATGCCAGGGCCAAGCAACATGGCCGTTAGTTCATAGACGTTAGATCATGTTAATTCGCCTTCATAACGAAAAAGTGGTACATAGCGATCCTAATATTTAATTGCTTAAAATGCACTGTGAGGTCATAATGTTAAATGACATCACAAAGCTCGCCACTATAGAGTGAGAAGAGCAGCAGGCAGAAAAATTATCCACTATCATGTTGATAGCAAACATAAATGGTAAAGCCCATTACTATATTTGTAATTGCAAGTATATCGCTACAAAACACTAATCTTTATTTAACAGTAGAGAGATCTGGATTAGGGCCAAAGTTAAATGCAATAAAATTCCAAGTTTAAGAAAAGATCAAAATTAAACAATAGCATCCATTTGTGACACTGGATTAAGAGGGAATGCTTTTGTTCGAAAAGAGATTTATAGGCGTGCATTGCAATAAGTTAATGACTTAGGGCTGTGGTTTTCAACCTTTTTTGTTGCATGCCTCCCTTTGCCTATTTTGAATCTTTTCATTCCTCCCCTATCGTATAAAGTACCCACAATTCGAGTCGCTACTAGACGAAATAAGGAAATACACATATTCAGAGATGCATTTATTTGAACTTTTGCATTAATGCGATGCTTGGCCTTGTTTCCTATCAGAAGGCATCTGAATACGAAGTGCAGTCTGAGAGAGTGCACATCGTAAGTCATCTTCAACATCAAGTCTATTTCTTTGTTTGCTTTTAATTTGCAGCAAAGAAGAAAATCCAGACTCGCACAGATAAGTCGGGACAAAGGGAATAAGAAGGGCTTTTTCCCTTGTTTTGGGGTAAAAATCTTTTATCTTGACCCAGAATTGTGACAGAAGTTTCTCTTCATATTCTTGCCGTGCAGTAGAATCATTGATAAGCTCCAAAAATTCGTCCTGGCAATCATCAGCAAGCTTCTCAACTGGATATTTAAAAGGATTTCTTACGAAGTCAAGATCTTCATCAGTGATTTTAGGATAATACCTCTTCAACACGCTTTCAAGAGCTGAAAGATGTTCCAGAATTCCATTTTTTATGTGATCGGGCATGCCCTCTGGTCTTTCGTCAAGGTGTATATCCAACTTTTCAAACATTGTGTAATTGTACATTTCCACTTTTCTTTTCCAGTTTGCCAGTTTGGATTAAAAAGCTCTTAGCGCATCAACAAATATTATGATGTTAGTGTCCTTGCCTTGCATTCAAAGATTCAGTTTGTTCAGTTGTTCAAATATGTCATGTAAGTAAGCAAGCGAGAGTATCCATTCTTAATCTTCCAGCCAGGAATAATACATCATCTTGTTTTTAAGTCGACAAAATTCTTTCAGTTCGTCTTTCAATTCAAAAAATCGTCGGGTAACATTCTTTTTAGAGAGCCATTTAGTCTGAGTGTGGTACAGTAGTACCAAGTACTCAGAATCTACGTCCATACATAGCTTCTTAAAAAGCCGAGAATTTAGTGCTCCAGCTTTAATGAAATTAACAATTTGTATTATCTCATCTAACATCTTTTGCAATGCATTAGGCAAAGTTTTGGAAGCTAAAACTTGCCTATTCAGCATGCAGTGAACACCCTTGCTTTTTGGCGCTTTTCTCTTTACCAAAGCTTGAAAGCCTGAGTGGCATCCCAACATTGATGGAGCATCATCTGTGTGGTTGAGACGCCAATCTGGTTGAGATCGCCGATCGTTGTGGTTGAGACGCCGATCTCAACCACACAGATCGTGCAAACGAACCGACACCAAACCGGATTGTGACTCCGCCATTGGTCAGCATCTTTTAGATAATGATCGATGCGTATTAAACTATGATGATAAAGCGGTTTTCAATCCTCGCCGCAGCGCGCAGCTCTTTCCATCTTAATCTTTAAGAAGCTACTTATATCAAGACCCGACGCCCGGTGTTATGCAGACAGAAAGAGTTTGTTTACACTCTCAAACTCTTTCGATAATCGTAGCATTTGGCCTCCTGCTGCGCCTTCTCTAACTTTCGCAATTGCAAAATCTTTCTTTGGCGCGCTTTGCAATACTAGCGCTATCATTGGCTTGTCTTGATTGCGTAACGTCCAAATTATTCACATAAAACACTTATTCACTCTAGATCTTTCCTTTTGACGCGATACCGCCACTGATGAGAGCGTCACGAAAAGCTTATGGCTTAAACAGTTTTTTTCAAAGCTATATTAAAATTCTGTACCACCAACAAGATTTTTGTATTTTATTTTGTTTGATAATAGCTTTATAGAGCTACATGAATCAAACCTGAAAATTTGAGAAAAGCAAGGACTCTTTTAACTTCTCGAAGTATATCTAAACAAGAAAAAACGAACGTGGATCATAATACGTAGCCAGCAGGGACTTCACAATGTTTGAGGGGAATTCAAAATTAACAACGTCACTATGTCAAATCGCACCACATGAAATATATCACTGGTATTTTGCTTTATTATAGCTTTATAGAGCTACCGGGATCAAACCCACCAATCGGGGAAACAAGGATTTATGTAACTCCCCAGGGCACGTCAAACAGGTAGAAAAGAACATGTTACATAATGCGTAGCCAGCAAGAACTTGAAAAAGTTTAAAGAAAAATCAAAAGAAAGCAACGCCACTAAATAGCCTAATATGAGAAATGTGTTCCGTACTTCAAACTACGGGAAACGCAAGGCTCTTTTGGGTTCGTGTCAGCAATGAACGCAGCACATAGACCTAAGACATAGCCAGGACCTTGAAATGAGAAATTCTATGAGGATCAAAAAGAAGCACAAAATGTTGTGAAAATCTTATGTGCAGAAAACACCTAAACTTTTGGTAACTCTTCTCACAAGAGCCTGATTGGTGAAGTCGGCTTGGCAGCCCAACGAAATGCTAAACCCCGTCATTACTGATGGAGGGCCCCTGCCGGGCGACGCTGGCAGAGCAGGCTAGTTAACAATGACAGGCACACTAGAATAATGCTACAACAATCAAATAGTGTAAACCAAATCACGGCAAATTGAATAAATTAAGCCATCAAACAGACTTTCTAAACAGCCCCCAATGCTCAAACCCCTTCCTAGCTTTGAAATATAGCACAGCTTTTATACAGGGGTGACTTTTGGCCACCCCTGTATATAAACAAAATCAGAGTTCGTACTGATCAAAATGCAATTCCATTCAAATACACAGTATGCAACAGCGATGAGTTTCCACAAATCGCCAGATTTCGTTTAACACTGACACGAAATCTAGTGATTATGTGAAGGTTTTCTGAAGGGGTGTCTGAAAATATAACTTTTAAAACTAATGCGATTGAAAACAAGTAACAAGACATTTTGGTTAGTGCCTATTTTTAAAATAGTACAATGAAATGGTCGATAACAAAAGCTTCGTCGCTGTTCATCGCAAACTTCGAATGTACTACGCCAACGCTAGCACAAATAAAGCGACAATTTTGCCTATTTTGCCTTTATTTGGTTCACACCATTTAAATATTTCGGGGTATTTATAAAATAGCAGAAAGACATTTTGCAACATAACGCAAACAACCGATGCCGCTCAATGCCGTTTAAATGTTATTTTCTGTTCGCAAACAAACGATACGATTAAGTGAAGAGTACTTTGACTTGAATTGTCTCTTCTGGCTTGATTCGAACTATTTTCCCGAATTTGCATCGATATTTGCGGAATGGAAGCAGCTTTTACTAAAGCGTGCGCGCTCGAAGATTCGTCTGTCATGTAAATTTTTTCAATGAAATGTTCATCTGTCTCCAGTTTTTTCGAAAACCATTGAGCAAATTTAAGTCTCCGGGCCCTTTGTTCAGGTGTAAGCTCACTTTGTGACTGAATCTTATAAGGAAACACTTGCAAGTCATCCCTTAAGATACGCTGGACAGATGCACGATGAATGTAATTTTCTGCAGAGGCGTGGACGCTTTAGTAATCTTCGAGCGTGCACTCATAGCCATTTCGCTGCAACGTAGAAGACTTTCAAGGCAAATTTTCTATATTAAAACCAAATGGCCATCCTCTGTGGTACATCGACAAACAAATACGTTTATTGTTGAACAAGCGACATGAATCACTAATCACGCAGAAACATCATACTGGTGACAACTGTGAAAGTCTGAAATCGTCAGAAGGCAAAGAAATTTCCCTTTTTCTGCGATTACCTTGGCAATATATCGTCGCAAATTGAAAAATATATTTGGCAGTATTTAATCAAAAACTTTCTACAAAATTTCAATTTAACAACTTTTTCAAAACTGTAGCTCATTGGTATGAGCTCAAGGCTCTCGCTGTGCATATGTTGCTTCGTCTTGGCACTAACGCAGCTAGGGAAGAGCATATTGACTAGAAGTAAAGTACTTTCTGTTAAGCTAATTTATAACAGTAGCAGGGCCTCATCATCCATGTTGAGATTAAGAAAATCGGTTCACAAGGCTACGCCGGAATAGTAGTGATAACAGTAATAAAATGTTAATGTTTTTGACATAAATAAAATCAAAAGTACCGTGTTTTTAAAAGGAGCCGATTAAGAAAACTTTATGGGGGGTTGCACATAGCCGCTAGAAACCAATTTCTCTCAAAGTCTCTGGAGTTCTTGCTAAAAACAATTATTAGCAAAAAACAATTGAGAGTAAAAAACATTATGGGGGTTTGAGGTTTAGCCGCTATATTTTTCCAAGTTTCTGGAGATCCTGCAATGTCTTATTTGCCCTATCTCCATCATAGGCGTAATTAGAAACTGTACTTGCACACAATTGAAACACCAAATTAATTTACAAAGTTTTATTTGTATATTTTATTAAGTGTTTGGAAGGTTAATTTTAAGATTGTAGGAGGGGGTCAAAGTGATTGCTGTGTAATTTCAGGAATAAGCTTTTGTGCGGTACACCCAATTCTTACGACTTTTGCGTAACTGTACGTCTATTTGTACGACCTAAAACCACTGGCTGCGCGTATGTTCATTGGTCCTGGCATGAGCGTAGCTAGGGAAAAAGCAATCTAATCAGAAGTAAAGCACTCAAAGTTAAGATACAATTGCAACGCCACCTCCATTAATATTGAGATTAGAACAGCGGTTCAGCTGGCAGCACCGGCTTCACCCATTGAGAAGTTGTGGGAACAGTAACAAAAAGTTAAAAATTTTTTGACGGGGCAAAATCTCGTTCCAAACTCAAAACTACCGTGCTTCTACTAATAATCGAGAAGAAAAACATTAGTTGAGGTTGCGCATAGCCGCTATCTTTTTCTCAAAGTTTTTGAAGTCCCTTGCAACGTCATATTTGCCTCTTTTTTATCATGTACGTAGAAAGTGGACTTGATCTCAATTGAAACAGCGAATCATTTCACTAACTTCTATCCGTTTATTTCATCACTTGCATGGAAACATAAATGTAAAGTTGTGGGGTAGGGAGTGGGTGGTGGCAAAGTGATTGTTGCATAATTTCAGAAATAAACTATTAAATATTTGGCATGCTACTTGTGACTTTTTTCGTAATTCTATGCTGATTTGTAGAACCTAAAATCTCTTGCTGCACGTGCCTGTATATTGCTAGGTCCTAGTATAATCGCAGTTAGGGAAAAGAAAAAGTAATCCAGAGTCAAGCTCTTACAGTTAAGTTATACAATAGGTTAGATTATGTTTAAGAGTACAAACTGTCTACCAGGTTTTTATGCAAAGCATGCGGATAATTGTGTGATTTCTGTGAGATTTCACATGAAAAATCGTCGATTTGCTAAATTTTGTTATATTTGATTTAATACGTCGTAGAGGTGAAGATAAACCAGGGTTTACGACTGTAGAAAAGTATTGTTAGTTGCTATTGGATTACTGAAAAACAGGTATTTTTTGTTCTACCACTATGCGTATGCTTTGATGTATCATTCTTTAACAGGCAGCATATCAATTATTTGCTTTCGAAATAACAGCGGATAAACTTTATGTGTAGCTGGCTGCATGCTGCTTATTTCACGATGGCATCAGACAACATTATGATATCATCGAGCGAGTTTGAAGCATTCAAGAAAAAAAAGATAAAACCATGCTAAGAATGCTTAAAATGTTAAAAAAATAACCTATTGTTGCATCGTCAATTTAGTTTAATTCATAGCTTTTTAACTTTTCAAGACAAGCCCACTTGTTAATGCCAACAAAAACCTGTGCTCCCCCCTGAATTCGAGATCTCCTTTTATTAAACATCACGTTTTTAAACGCTAATTTTCTCAAATTTTTAAAATTCATTTAAGGCACAATGCCGCGCAGTTGGCTGGTAAATTTCTCATCTCCTCCGTGGGATGCGTGCTCATGGTCTAAAAATTCCTGGCTTGGTTCGTTGTAGAATTTGTTTTATCGAAAGCATCGTGTTAATTTCTCCCAAAAAAGCTTTAAATCGCGTTTCCACGCTCAGTGCTTTTGAGAAAATATAAAAAGCGAATTCTGAAATCAACCGTTAACTGTCTTGTCACAAATTCTGCAAATCATTATTTGCGATTCTGTCTTGTTAGAAATTCTGCAAGCAAATTCTGCAATCAACCGTTAACTGTTTTGTTAAGTGTCTTGTTACACTCTAACAGGGTAAAATTTTTGCAAGTTTATAAGTTGGACTCTAGCTTTCGTTAAAGCAAACAATCGTTTTCCACTGTCGAGAAAGGCATATGAAAAAAAATTTTAATTATGACGTCACGAACCTCATTATGACACTCATTCAAGGAGGTGATCAATTGTACCAAGTTTGATGTTTGTACGCCCAGTAGTTACGCAGGATTTAGAACGCAAATACGCTCAGACCGAACTCTGCTTTATAGTATAGATTTTTAGTATAGAAAATGATAAAACGTTGTTAATATCGCAAACCTAAGCAAGACTACGGCAGTGGTCCTCTAATTATGTATCTAAACCTAAGCAAGAACGACGCCCTGGGGCGTCTTGTTTATTCTTCAAGCAAGTCAAAGAATGACCAGGATCTGCAATGCGCCCGCCCTAAAGAAATATATCAAAATTTGATTGTGTAAGGTTCATCACAAGTTTCAAGTTTTATGTAACTCAGATAAAATATCAACTTCAACAAAAGCTTGGTGAAATCTTTACTTAAGAAAAAGCTGAGCCACGAATTGCTTGATCATTACAATTGCTTTGAAAAAGTATATTTCTAAATAAAAAACGTCCTTTACTCTGGTTGAAGTTCAAAAACATAGATTTCAACCACTAATTTCCAAAGTTATGGTATTACAAACTAGGCTATATGGTATTACGTTGCCTGGTGCGTCCCAAGTACAGCACAATATTTTAAAAGCGTCGCATCAAAAAACGTTTGATAAGCGCTGGGCTAGGTTAAAGCGACAGTCCATTCCAAAATAGTCATGAATACCAATCGCAAACTAGCAGCTTCAACACTAACGGGCAAACTGGCATTGTTGGATGCACAAAAGGCGTACAAAGCACGCATATACAAACCTTGCACTTGTTCGTGCTTCTTAAGTGAAAGGTTTTCCATGTCAAGTGTAGAAGCACGAACAAGTGCAAGGTTTTCCATGTCAAGGCTAATTAAGGGCAACAGCGAGTAATGTCTGTCATTTGTTTCATATTTATCTCACCTCGAAGCCCCCTCTCGTGTGTCAAAGTCAATATGTTCTTTTGTAAAGTTGTAGATGTCAAAATACGAATCACTCCTTCACGAGAACTTTGAAAATCTTTTCAGTTTGAAAAATGTAAATCACGTTTCAACAAAAGTGCTCGTCACTATCGATAAGAAGTCGTGAATAAAAGCTGTTTTCAGAACGGTTGGTTTTAATGCAGTAAATGGCGCCATAGTGAAACAAAATCATTTTCAACCTTTGCATGGTTATTATCAGCCAAGTCTCGATCAAGTGCGATACCTAATCAAAAACTGAGAAACTGGAAGCGTATTTTTTCATATAAATTTTGCTTTAGAGTTGCATGGAATGGATTTCATTACGACCTAATATTTCATTACAACCAGCGCTCTTCAACCTTTTTGTCATCGCGGAACCCTTAGTGTACTTTCGCACTTGTTATCGAACATTTTAGCGCGCTATTAGCATAGTTTTGCTGCTATTATTTTTGGAACAGAACAGCATTTCCAATACTAAACACTTTGTTGTCTTTCTGTCATTGCATAAATCCATGTGATCGGGACTATTTGGAGGTGGCCTCCAAAAAAAAGGTCGACGCCTTTACTTGAGCCGCGATTATGTCGGGACTGTATAGTCAGACTCCTTGTGCACCCAAAAGACAAACATTCAGATGTCACTAAGCTACTTTGTTCTTCAGTAAACATGAATTTGTTTTGAAAAACCTTCGGATTCCGCGAAGTTTCTGTTGAACCCCCGCGGAACCCTGGTTGAAGAGCACTGATATAAACTCTAAAGCTGACCCAATGTACTTTAAAGCAGATTTTACACTATCCAGCAGAGCTCTGTCCGCGCATGCGTGCATTCGCTTTTACTCCTCCAAACTGCTGGACGTACAAACATGAAACCTGGCACGATTGATTACGGCCTTGGGGTGAATGCCATAACGGGGTTGGTGAGGTCACGACGTCGCCATAACAAAAATTGTTTTTTTCATCATTTGCATTTCTCGACGATGAAAAACGATTTTTCACTCCAACGAAAGTGGATCTCATACTCACAAGGAGGAAAAGTTTTTATACTTTTAGTAATGAGATGACGTCACAGCGCTTTACCACAAAATTTGTTTTCTTCATTTTCTCGTGAAATGCTAACCGCAGAAACGCAGTTGAAAACTTACAGGATACACACACGAGGTGATTTCGTTATAACGAATTTGGCAACAAACTAAGCTTTATTTGAAACGAAACAAGTGATATTTTTAAAGTATTCCGCATCAAGCACGCTTTTATGTTCATCGCGCTATCTCAGCACAACTGAAGGCGATAATTAGCCATTCATTGCAGATGGATGCACAGCTTAACGTTTCGCTGCGACTGAAATCTTTTTTCGCTGGAGCGGAATAAAGGCACTTAGCGCAGACAAACAACTTATATCACAAATACAAATACAAAAGGGTGGACACCACATCGTTAAATAGGCTTATCACAGAAATAAGGCTTATTATCAGAATGTGCCCCAACTTCAGATAGTGTTCCTATCGCCTAAGTTCATCATTATTATTATCATTATGCTAAGAAAGGGACTCAGTTTCCTTAGCTCCCCTTTGGGTGCACCCCTGCACATTCGAGAAAATGCCATGTCCAGACAGTGGCAAAGAAAAGGTAATTTGTTTGGCCAAAAAGCCATCAGGTGTTAGAAATGAGCATATCGGGGGATTGTACTCTGTCTCAGTTTTGTTTGTTTAATTTCTGCAGTGATGAACAACATTGGCCTAATTGCCGCATCCATAAATATTGCTTTCGTTGTAATCTTCGATTTGCCTGATAAAACTGAGTATTCCTTCTTCAGTCTAACTAGGTACTAACAGCAACGAAAACCTTGTTGGTGGTACAGAATTTTAATATAGCTTTGAAAAAAGCTGTTTGAGCCATAAGCTTTTCGTGACGCTCTCGTCAGTGGCGGTATCGCGTCAAAAGGAAAGATCTAGTGTGAATAAATGTTTTGTGTGATTAATTGGGACGTTAGACAATCAAGACAAGCCAATGATAGTGCTAGTAGTGTAAAGTGCGCCAAAGAAAGATTGCGCAAATAGCGAAATGCTAAAGAAATAAATATAGAATTTTTTTGGAATAATAGCGAAATGAAAAGATTTCCTTAGAATGATAGCGAAATAAAAGAATTTCTTCAGCATTTCGCTATTGCAAAATCTTTCTTGGGGCGTTTTACAATACCATCGCCATCATTGGCTTGTCTTGATTGCCCAACGTCAAAATTAATCACATGAAAGACTTGCTCACTCTAGATCTTCCTTTTTGACTCGACATTGCCACTGATGAGAGCGTCACGAAACGATTATGGCTCTAACAGCTTTTTTCAAAGCTATATTACAATTATAATTACAACATCCCGTAACATCATCACCAAAGTGAAACTACAGTATTTTAAGATTATTATCGCAAAATTCTTGCTTGGCAAGAAAAAAGATAGCGTGAGGAAATCTTGGCTTGCATCGTTGAGAGCATTTTGCTCCACTCTTTGGATTATGCGACTAATTTCTTTGGAAGTCATTAGCCGTAACTATACGCCGATTATCCTGTGGCTACAAGAAGTTGATGAGCAAGTACGAACGGATTCTGGAGTAAAAGCTGGTGGTTTTTTGCAGACAATGCGAAAGTTCAACACTTATTTTTATATTGAAGTGTTGCGGATGGTTTTACCATTGTTGAAAGCGCTGGTGCACGGTTGCAGAATGCTCAGCTTAATTTTTGCAAAGCCCAGGATGTTATTGCTCGCACAAAAGTTTCTACCACTATCGCAAGGAATGATACCAGGTTTGACAGTGTATGAAATGAAACTTTGTGTGCTACAGAAGCGAACGATGTTATTGATGATCCAGAATTGCCAAGACCACGAAAAGTTTCCCCACGGCTTGATGAATCTTCAAATGCCTTCTTTCATGCAGATGCCAAAGATAATTATAGACAGTTATAATACAAAGTGCTGGATTCCGTGGTTTCTCGGTTAAGTGATTGTTTTGAGCCAGATGCTACAGCTGTTCATTTAACAAATATAGAAAACTTTCCTATTGGCCAACGTGAAGTTCTGACTACATTGCTCGCACTTGCAAGGACGATGTTAATGGGCCGCGATTGACTTTGCATAGAGATCTACTCATTGACCGAGCGATGTCAACAGGACAATCGTTGGAGAGCCTTAATGATGTAGTTGAACTCCTAAAACGTAAAGAAGATCTTCGTAAACTGGTACTAGAGTTGACCACTCTTTTCAAAATTACGTTTACGCTGCCTGCATCTACATATCCTGCTGAAAGGTCATTTTCCGGCTTAAGAAGTTAAAAAAAATTATTTGCGATCGAGAATGAAGCAGCAGCGGTTTAATTCTGTTGCAATCATGAATGTTCACATGAAAGAAACCAAAGCCTTGTCGATTGCTACACTTATTGACAATTTTGTCTGTCGAATCTGTTCGAAAAACCACTTTTTACTCAACCTAGCTGTGACCTGACGAGCTGGCAATATATAGTTTTATTCGCAATTTATCGCCTTTAATTTATTTTCTAAATTCGTTAAAAATTGATAAACAAGTTTAACCTAACTGCGATGGCTTTTGTGAAAAAGTTAACTTACAAATTCAATCAAGTTAAAAGCTAGGCTTATTTACGGAAATAAAGTATAGAAAAAGGACTAACTTTATTTTGTTACAAATCTTCAAAAGCAGACTGCGATCGTCATAACATAAAAACCATCACATGCAGACTGCGAAATACGAGAAAAAGGGAGACATGTCCGACCAGGAAAAGCAAAGTACCCCGGTGTCGATTCCTTTGCAATAATTTGATTTTCTTAAGTAAAAGCCACTTTCTCTCAATAATTCATTTGTGCATTACGAAACTTCAGAAAACAGTGATATGTTCTGTTATTTTTAACTTCACTTTTTGCAAAAATGCCAAAATTACAAAATTTAGTGTCGATAATGATAAATGAGTTTTATGATTTTTACTTTTATTTTAGGAGCGAATTTAGGTCTACAAGTTTCGACGTAGACCAGAAGGGAACAACATTTTTTAGAGATCACATTTGATTTCGGGAAAGAATTTTAATTTCTTGGGAGGAATTGGCATAAAAGTAGGGAGGTTGATGTGCTGCAGACCCTCCTTACTTTTGTCGGCCCCCTCAGAATAATGCCAGACTCCATTGCCTACATTTCAAAAAGTTGATCCCAAACAAGTTCCCGTGACTTGCGGTGCAAAACAGTCTTTTTTCCGTTAGCCCCCATAGAATACAAAGTGTTACGCCTATGGTTTTTGATACTGTGCTGTTTGAACTGGAGTAATGCCGTAACAACCTGGTCATTGAAATTAGCTGTGGGAGTTTTGATTGATAAACGACGAGACCTTTGGATCAGCAGCGCCCTCGTGTCGAAATGAATAATCAGATGAAAGCCCGCTTGGTCGGACACGAAGCAAAATCAAACAGCTTTTTTTTCTTCTCGAGTATCAAACAACGATGCTCAGCGCATCACAAAAGCTTACTCTGCTGTTGCATTTTGCTAAATTTTTGGCGATGCATCTTTCTTCAAGACATGGGCATTCCAATTGATGTTACGAGACCTAAAAGAGAATCCATAATTAAGGTGGGTGGGTTTTTTGGAATAGTCCCGTCGTTGCATTGACATTTTCAATCAAAGAATGCAGCCTCTACATTGTCCACCCCTCATCGAAGCATTTCCCATATAAAGTAAGTGCAGTTAGACCACGACCCCAGTTTCCCATGCCACTTCACCCATGAGATTTTATTTTTTTGCAAAAAATTTAAATGCAATTCTGAGTCTATGACATCAAAACTGAAGCAAGGATTGGAGATTGGGAGCAACCTTCATTGCATCTTTGTCACTTTTGTTGCATTTTGATAGATGCTGAGTCTGACATTAAGTAAGATGTGAAATTCAGCTGATATTCTATAAACAAAGCTACATTTACCCCTGTCACCAAACCCCCGTTTACTGAACACAACACTTTGTCTTCAAATGTAACGAAAGCGAACCACACTTGTGGAGTATTGTTGAAATGTAATGCAGAGCGAACTAAATTTGCTTTCCCAGCGCTTAATTTCAATTAGGTTGAAAGGATAAACCTGAATTCCCGTTCGTGCCGTACCTCCATCCTGAGGAAGAGGAGAGGTAATCACAACCAAATTTATTTGAAATAAAATTCAAAAATTCAGGTAAAAAATTTGTGTTAGATATTTTCCCCACTGATGAATTTGATAATACAACAATCTTATAGTTTTTAATGGAAACTCTGTTTATCTTTCTTAGAAACGTGAGAAATAATGTTTTAGGATGCTTTGCTGGTAAATAGAGAGGATGAGCAATTACTTAGACAGTAATAATTAATTAATTTTGTTATGTTTTGACATAGAAATTGGCTATCTGTTGAGTAAACTAATTTGTTAACCACTGCATGACACTGCTTATCAGTAATGTAGAATCTATGCTGCTTGCTGTAGTCAAAGTCACTTTTCTGCTTTGAGCTGTATTTATACGCTTTTAGTAATACAACTACTTGTTCGTTTGTGGAATTGTGCGGTGCGGTGAGTTACGAATCTATTCTGAATTTTCTTCATTAACAGGATTCACTGCAAGTATTAAACTATTGTTCACCAATATTTATCTGATAATGTTGGCCACTGCTGTAATATTGACGGTGGAAGCCACATCAACACAAAAAGTGCGAGAATCCATCAACAAGAGATACAAGAATTAAGTTTCCGATTGAAAGGTGGTCTCATACTTTATTTCAAATTTTGAGGATGGTAATGTGAAATCTCCCATTGACCTGGGCTTAAGCCGCCAATGAAAGTAAGTAGCAGACTTTTTCTATCACCGGCTTTTCTTTTGACACGATTGTCTACTCGTGTTATTATACAGGGGGGTGGGAATGGCGAGCTGTTTTTTAAACTTTCGACTGCGTCGGGTTTTGAATTCAGGTCTTGCAATTGTGGGACAAGTGCAGTCACCTCATACCCCATTAAGCTGGAAAATTTCAATCCAACGTAATTGCTAAATTATGTGAATATAAAACAGTTACCCGTCTGGGTTTTTGTTTTGTTTTGTTGCTCTCAGGTGAACTAAGCATAGAATGCAGTGAGGATTTCATTTTTGTTTACGTCTTGTTGGGTTTTATTTGTTTCTGTAACTGCAATGAAAGGGGAATTTTGTTTGGTGAGCGATTTCCGTTTTTTATATCATTCTATTTTGGCGTGATGGAGTAGCGGTAAAGGCAAGCGTCCGTTTTGCAGTCAATAGACCTGGATTCAATTCTCTTGACAAGTTATACCGAACACTTTTAAAATTTTAATCACAGTTTTTCCGCACGGCTCTCAGCGGTAAGGAGATAATGAGGAGAAAAAGTCGGCAAGTTTGCTTGTTGTTTCCTTGGAAAAGGCGCTTAACAGAATTTCTAAACTTTTATGCGGGAGTCAGGTGGTGGCGCTAAGCAGTCAACCCGATGCGCTGACGTAGTCTGACAAAAGGCTGGACATACAGAGCATAAGCTCATATGCAGGAATGATCCAATCAACCAAAATTTATCGTCGACTGAAACTAAACTGAAAATCTTCAATTTTTATGACTTTAATTTCATTCGATAACATTCATTACAAATATAATTGTTTGAATTTATGAAAACTGTTTTTAAAGATTATTAATCTACAAAAAAATTTACTTCTAGTTCAAATAACAATTAAAATTGGAAAACAGTAATCAAACCCTAGCAAGATAGTCTATCCCAGCGACTTTGCGCCATATCAAGTAAATGTTAAAAAAGAGTCTGCAATTAATAAACAGCAATAAAGTCAGCTTAGATATTTATTTGCCATAACAAAAATTAATTTCGCTAACGCATCCTCAGTTTCTGCAAAAAAATAATAAAAATCTCACGAAAGCATTAAATATTTTCATACAAACTAATGTAAACCAGAGAAAAGGCTGCACTAAGATAATAAAATTTTTAAAACTTAACAACAAGCAAAAATATTTATTTGCACGGGGTCTACAATAATAATAAACAGCTATCAAAACTACAGACCATAAAACTAGCTCCGACTCCTTTCAACAGTCCCGTAGCATTCCAACTTCGGGCCCCCCCCAAAGTAAGCGCAAGAGCCCCTGCGCACAGGTCATATCACTTTAGAGGTGTAAAATTGAAAAGCTGCATTAAGAAAATACACCACAATTTGTACATAAGTAAACAGGCTAATGTCAGAATAAAGCATGCCGATACCGAAGGTGCAAGTCATAAAAAATTCGGCACCGATGCCAGAGTTCAGTAGGACATTTATGCAGACACTGCGAAACGAAAGCAATGACACTGAAAAACATGAAAAAGTTATAAAAACACAGTATCATTTAAATAGTCTGGAGCGAAACTTTTTGTTCGCAAATGCTGTTATGACATTGTCATAATCAAGAGATCGGGCGCAGTCATTTTCGATTGACAACATGGCTAATGAAGATAGTCTACTGTCTGCCATAGACGTTCTATTAAAAGTTTTGATCAGTTTCAATTTGCTGAAGCTTCTTTCAGCGCTGGCAACAGTCACGGGGCAAGTTAGTAAGATTCGAAGTGCGATGTACACATTCGGATACAATTCAAATAAATGAGTCTTTAGAAGATAGTTCAGAAAGTCTTGAGCCGTTTTGAGATTGCGTTTTTTTTGTAAAATTAAAACAAACCGCTGTAGCTCAGCGCTCATTTCATCAGAATCAATGTCACCGAACTTTTTTTGGAACTCTTTACAGCAAGTAAGAAGAGCATTTTCTTGTTGCACAAGCAAAAGTTTGTCTCGTGTGTACAAAAACGAAAAGGCGGAAGAAACCTCACGTAACAAATTAAAGCGCTCCTTTATTGACATAATAGCCTGGTCTACTAATGGATAGAAAAAGTTGCTTTTAAATTTCAGTTCAGGAGTAGCTCGTTGTTCCTCTTCACCTTGGTAATCAAACAATCTTCTTTTCTTTCCACTTCTTGACGGAGGAAAAGAAGGATCAATATCCAATTCCTGTGCTATTTCAACAGCAGATGTTGCGGCACTGTCATAACCCGTTGTGCGATAGTTTTGCAAAAACTTTTCAGTTGCCTGGATTTCCGTTTCCATTGTATGAAGGGAGACTCCATACGATTGAAGAATCTTGCTTGCTTTATTGACTTGGAATAGGATATCATACCAAATAAACACCGACAAAAGAAAACTCCATTTTGATAAATGAGCTATCAACGATTTTGTTTCTGAGGCAGCTCTTCCATCTTTTCTTTCTATGGAAATGGCTTCCAAGTCTTTCAGTGCCAGCAACACCTCTTTTAAATTGTATCGAAGAGGTTTGATGCATTTAATTCTGCTTTCCCAACGAGTATCAGATTGTGACTTTATGGACAGCTCCACATGTTTCTTCAAAATTTCCCAACGCTGAGCAGAGGAAGAAAACAGCACATACAACCTTGTAAGTACTCCAAAAAATGTCAATGCTTCCGTCGATGAATTAGCACTGTCAACAACAACTAAGTTAAGGGTATGGTTTGCACAGGGCACGTAAACAGCTTTGGGATTGATGTCTAGCATTCTTGCTTGGACCCCAGAATGTTTTCCTTTCATGTTAGCACCATTATCATATGACTGACCTCGACAATCAGACAATTCGAGTTGCAGTTCGGTCGCTTTTTCTAAGAAAGCGTCCAACAAGCCTTTCCAGTACTGTCACTTATTCTCAAGTAGCCAAAAAATGTTTCTTTAACAACAGCAGCTTCTTCATTACATAGTACATAACGGAGAATGACAGACATTTGTTCATGATGTGACATATCTGGAGTGCAGTCCAAAATTATAGAAAAATATTTTGCCAATTTCAATTGCTGTAAATTTTCTTTTTCAACTTCTGTCGCTAGCAATTCAATTAGTTCATTTTGTATGGTAGGACTCAAATAGTGATCTTTAGTGTTTTTATTCTTGATTCTGTCTTGAAGCTCTTTTAGGATCGGATCTCTTCTTGCCAAAAGCTCAAATATACCCAGAAAATTTCCATTGTGAGGAGATCCTAAGACTTCTTCAGATCCTCTAAAAGCAAGATTCCTTTCCGATAGAAACAAGGCAATGTCGATAAGTCTCTCTAAAACATTTCTCCAAAAACGTCTTTCATTGAAAAAAATATTCATCTCGCGTTTGTCGATAGTGGATGAATTTCTTATCCCTTCAGCTAGCAACATCCATTGACTGCAGCATTCTTGGTGGGAAATGCCGTTTTCATGGTCTTTCAGTTTTTTCGAAAAACCCTCCCATGTATTTATACCACTACAAAAGGGGCTTAGTGTTTTTCCAAATAGCTTACAACAAAAGCAAAAAACTTGATCTGATTCCCCAGAATAAACTAGCCACGACCGTGAAACACTTTCACCATTAGGTAACACACGTTTATGATGGTTGGAGGAAAAACGTCGCCTTGGAGTTGTGTTATTATATGGAAAATTCATTATTAGTTGATGTGGTCCACGCTTTACTATATCACATCGTTGAGCATCAGAAATACTTTCAGGCCATTTACATGGGTCATCAGGGATAGGGGTAAATTGAGATTCAGATATTTTTGATATTGAAGGTTGCGTATTGGCAGGTAAATCACAACTTACATTTTCTGGAAATTCACAATCACTTTGATGCTGATCGTCATAGTCTTCTTTTTCTTGTACACTATAGTTTTCTTCATCCCTCTCGGTACTAGTGCCAGGTCTACTCTGCTCAGTAATCTTGAAAAAATCTGTCATTTTGGGCAATTTCGCTACAGCATCTCGAGCAGTGGCTGCTTCTTTTCTCTTTTGAGCACCACTTTTTGAACGTTTCATTCTATACAATGTCAATAAAATACTTTATCTGCACCCTGCAGTGTATATATATTGTCCCGGTATTTATAGCCAAACAGAATTCCAGACCATTCTATGATTGTTGCGTAACAACGGCATTGTTACGTCAATCGAATATTCAAGATTCTACCAGAAAATCAATCGAAATATTCTAGATTCTGCGAGATAAAATGACGTTGCATTCACTTATGATGTCACAAGCCAATTCCTTCCTACAGTTCAAATCGGTTTTAAACAAGTGTGCTGAACTGAAAATAGTCACGTAGCCAAAAAGCAATTTCAGACTAACTTGGGCCCCCAAAGTTGGCCTGGGCCCCCCCCAATTGGGGGGTTTGGGGGGCGGCTGCTACGTCTCTGCCTTTCAAAATACATTCAATCTAATATGATAGGTTAAGTTATATAGAAATAGATGTGAGATAAAACAAGACGTCTAATTACTGAATAAACAAAGGGCAGTATATCATAATAATGAGTGAAGGGTCATAACCTATAGAAGCCGAGACGTAAGTGATAGATAACACGCTGGAATATGAGAGGAAATAAAACCAAAACAGTATTTCAAAAACAATTTTTTTTGTATTTGAAAAACTATTTTTTTGGAACCTGATTTTGTAACTATTTTTTGTTTTTGAATGGAATAGCACGATTCGCCAAAAAGAGTGTCACTCCCAATCGGTGGAGCTCAGCTGCAAATGCTTTCTCACAGCCTGGGCCGTTAGTGCGTCTTTCAGAAATGTCAGCCAGAAACCGAACCTGCCAACCTAGAAGGCAACCCCTCACCCCGATGTTCAGCCAGGGCCTACTATTCGGCAAACGCCCATTTCAGGGCGGGGCGATGTGCCCCTGTCAGGACACATCGTCAACAAGTTCCGAAGGCCAGCAGTCTTGCAGCTGAACATCGAAGGCCTCACTGCAAGCAACATTAATGTACTTCATCATCTCGCCGTGCACTATGAGGCACTCGTTATTCTTCTTCGGGAAACTCACTGAACTTGTGCAGATAAGCTAACAATACCAGGCTTTGCACTAGCTGGGTCTTCTTTAAGCATAAAGCATGGCCTTGCCACGTTTGTCCATGATCGGCTAAAATAGACCCTTGTTGATCAGTCTCCAACTACATCGAAGACTGAGTGCTTGGGTGTGAACGTTGATGGTTATAGAATCGTTAATGTCTACAAACCTCCGCCTACGCGACTGCAAGCGTCTGATCTCCCAGTGTTCCTTTACCCCGTTCTCTATGCTGGCGATTTTAATTATCTGCATGTCAACTGGGGTTATAGAACCAGCGGTGCCGATGGAGAGTGCCTTGTTGCTTGGGCAGGCCTCAACTGCCTTGTCCCTCTCCACGACCCAAAGGATGAGGCCACCTTTTATTCTGGCCACTGGAGCACTGGCACCAACCCTGATTTGACATTTGTCAGTATTGGTCCAGATAGCTGTGTATCTGACAGATGCATCTCAGAGCAGTTCCCAAAGTCACAGCATCGACCCTCGCTTATTGACTGTTTTTCTAATATCAATGGCTGCCATTTCGTCTTCACGAAAAAAGTGCAAGCTTAATCCAAACGTTTTTTGCTATATCTGCGGTTCTTTTACTGTTTCTAAAGAAAGGCAAGGAATTACAGAGTTTGTGAAAAAAGTATATTTGGCATACTTTAGAGTTAAAATAGAAGACCAAGGCAAGAATTGGGCTCCTCATTAGGTTTGCAGGACATGTGTTGAAAATTTATGGCAGTGGACAAAAAAAAAAGAAAAAGTATAGGGTTTGCAGTTCCTATGGTTTGGAGCGAACAAGTCAATCACGTTAATGATTGTTATTTCTGCATGACCAATGTTACCCGTTTCAGCTTTAAAAGCAAAGGCAACATCAAGTACGGTACACAGACCTTCCATCAGCAATCCGGCCTATACCGGTACCTCACTCTGCTGATCTTCCTCCACCTTTATTTACTTCCTTGCCTGAACTACTCGATGAACCATTTAGTTGTACATTAGAGGAGAGTTCTTTAGATTTTAGAAGACCATTGTTATAAACCGTTGGCTGGCAACAAATCTCCAATATTGATTACTCAAGCTTTTTTAAATGACTTAGTTCGTGACCTGGACCTGCCAAAAGAATTTGCGGAACTTCTTGAGTCAACACAACAATCTTTTTCCTCCAAACACAACATATTCCTGATACAGGCAAAGAGAAAAAGATTTGGTACAATATTTTTCAATGGAGGAAACATTTGTGTATTGTCACAATGTTGCCGGTCTTTTTTAAGCAATGGGCTGTATATATGACCCAACAGAATGACGACTATTCATTGACAGTTCAAAAGCCAGCTAAAAGTGTGTATTGCTGCACAATGGCAATAGATATGCTTCAATATCAATTGGCCACTCCGTTCGTCTTAAGGAAACTTATAAAAATATGAATATATTACTAATGAAAATATATTATAATGAACATAAATGAATGGCATGTGAAGACTTAAACGTTTTAAGCATGCTGTTGGGTCGACAAGGGGGCTATACCAAATATCCACGATGATTTTGGTGTTTATGGGACAGCAGAGCTAAAAATGAAGCCTGGGTTTGTAAACAATGGCCAAAAAGAAATGAGTTAGCAGTTGAAGAGAAGAATATTCTCAATGAAAGTCTAATGTCTCCTCACAAAGTATTGTTACTACCTCTTCACATTAAGCTAGGTTTAAGGAAACAATATGTCAAAAGCTTAGACAAAGGTGGGAAATGCTTCAAGTACATTTGCCAGAAGTTTTTGTTTTAAGCCATGAAAAATTAAAAGCCAGTGTGTTTGATGGACCAAAGATACGACAGCTGTTGAAAGACAAAGAGTTTATCGAAGCAATGAGCTCAGTGGAGAAAAATGTTTGAATCGCTTTCCGCCAGGTTGTAAATAATTTCCTGAGCAGTACCAAATCTCCAGAATACAAACAAATTGTTAAAACTTTGCTTGATACCTATTACAAATTTGGTTGTAACATGAGTGTCAAAGTACACTTTTTGCACAGCCATTCAGAGTATTTTCCTGAAAATTTGAGAACTTGAGTGAGGAGCCAGATGAGAGATTTCACCAAGATATAAAAATAATGGAGAAGACCAAGGTAGATAGAATGTTCACATCATAGCAGATTACTGTTGGTCTCTCATGAAGGATGGAAAAAATTTTGAAACCTCTCGAAAATTTAAAAAACGAAAGCTTGTTCCTTAACGGTGAAACTAATTTTGCATGCTCTGTCAAAAGTCTTGATAAATTAACGATGCGTTGCTAACAGTATGTATATACTGTGTATAATGAGTAATCAACTTAAAACAAATCTTAAGTACTTTTCAGGTGTATATCTAATAACTTGACAAAACAGGGTGTACCGCATTGTGTAATTTTAACTTTCTTTTAAAGATTTTACTGTAACTTCTATTATGCAAACAGACAGTACATATATGGTTTTACTCTAAATCTGCAGAAAATTGAAATGCTTTTTGCAAAAAAATTTGACGTGATGGGTAAAAATAAATGTGATTTTTGAACTCAGCGCCCCAAAATTGGGTGGAATACATGCCATTTGTTCAGTCAGCTGAATTTTTTTTTAAAATGGAGACTAGTGTAATTTATTAATTGCTTAGCGTAACAAAAACATAATAACTTACAAAGAAATTACAAAAATACAATTACGATTAATATTTTCCTTTATTCAAAGAATTTAAAACAGCATTTAATTGTTTTCCAACTAACTTGGCATCTATGGGTAGTTAGTTGTTGTTGTTTCTGCGGTTATGTACTCAGGCCACTTTTTCCCTTTCCACTACTTTTGTGCTACTTTTTAATCATAACCAAGTAAACTCAGTTTCATAAATTATGGTGATTAATAAATTACTTGTAAAGCATCTCATGAATGAGCCCCCTATCCGTCCTCCAGTCCCATAGTGAGACTGGGCAACCACAACGATAGATTGCTTGGCTCTATTTCCTGTCTGCCACATAAAGATGAAGCATCTCGTTAAGTGACTTGCCCGCGAGTGACATAACAAGCAAACTGGTCAGTATGTTCTTCACACAAACACTTTCCTGCTGAGCGCCAAGCAGGAAAGGCGAAAATACTTTTTTTTTAATAATGTGGTTGAGTTTGATAAAGTTTTAATACAGTTGGAGTTATGTCAATCGAACTGTATAGCTGATTTAGTTATATCAATCAAATTCTACCTTTCTTATAACCTTTTGATATGACCCGACACGGGTGATGCACCCCAGGCTTACCGACTGCAAGACGGCCGCTCTCGCCAATGCGCCATCACATGAGTGGCATCTATGGTTTACGTTAAATCGTCTAGGGACGGGTGTGGGACGCTAAACGAAAGAATGCATCGTTGGGGGTTGCAAAATACGGCGGCTTGCGGGTACGGTGCGGAAAAACAAACTGCTGACCAAAAAGATATTTCCATCATCACAGTGCCTAAAAGATATTTCTGACATTGATGATGTCACAGTAGAATGGCTACTATAGATCCTCTGACTGGATCTTACACAAAATTTTTCTACTTCACGCGAGAATGAAGTAAATAATCTGTTTGACCATCAGCAGTAAGAGTAATAAATGAAGAATGACATAGAAGCTGAACTCGCTTAGTAGTGATTGAAGCATGTCTTGTCGCTAAAAAGTTCTTGCAGTTAAAAAAGCACCAAAGCTGTTTGATTTGAAACTAGGAATGACATGTGTGCTTTTGCAATTATTTCAGCAACAGCAAGCTATGATATTGCTATGGAAACATTAAATTCCAACTCTTCTTCGATGCTTTCATTTTAGTATCAGTCAAAATATTGCTATGGAATAAGATAAGATATTGCTATGATAAGATATTGCTATGAAAACCTATTAAATTCCCACTCTTCTTCGATGGTCTTTCACTTTGTTATCAGTCGAAATATTTTTATGCGGGTTTATTTTATGACGAAAAAAGTACAAAATAAAGCACAAGATTTTTTTCTAACTTTGTACACTTTATTTTTTGGCAATAATGCAAGAGTTCAAAAGGTTATTTATAAAAATAACTGCGTATTACCTGGATGTTATGACAGCAGATTCCAATGAGAGGAAATTTCTCGCACCCTAGTAAATGAATTTCTCTTATATAAACCTTGTTGTTGTTACCACAACGAGCAAAAAGCAATTAAACTTGCAAAAAAAGTAACATTAACAATTGTTTCAGAAGTTGGTATAAAATATTTAAAAAACTATCACGTGATTATTTCAAAATGATTTTAACGGACTTTTGAGGTGGAAATCATAAAAACCGAATAATGGGACTCGGTTGAGGACTCGCTTCCTTCAAATCTGGAATTGTAGATTTTGAACGTCGCTTGTATTTTGTCCCCCGGCTCAAATAGACAACCCCTGTTGACTCAAGCGAGCATCTTCCTGTCCCGCAGTGCATGACGTCATCCACGAAGATGTGGTCGCCACCCGGCATCTTCTTGATGAGTTGATGGAAAACATCAACAGAGTGGTCGTTTTGTTCTTTTAACCTGAAACGGAACAAAGTAGGAGCTCATCCGTCAATCAATTGTTGCCATGTAACGATGACTGAATCACTTGCTGATTGAAACGTTCTGAGTTCAATACTCATGCGGGCGAACGACACCAATCAATGTTTGCATTGCCTTCGTTTGATGGCTTTGGTCGTTTTGTTCTTTTGATCTAAAACGGAACAAAGACGCAGCTCATCCGTCAATCAATTGTTGTCATGTAATGATGATCGAATCACTTGCTGATCGCAACGTTTTGAGTCCAATACTCATGCGGTTGAACGACACCAATCAAACCGATGCAAAATACGTCATAAATTTCAATCCCTGTATTATTTAATGTAATCAATGGCAATAGTGATGGTCCGAGTTTACTCCCCAAATGACTTAGCAAGAATGTACCCGCCTAGCACATTTCTCATCAACTTATATACCGATACGGTGTTGTTGTGATTAAAGAGTTCGCTTTGAGATTAATAAACCTGGGTTCAATTCCTTGGTCGGGTTCCACTTCAAAACGGTATTCACAGCTTTTTTACCGGGTGCTTAAGATTGAGTCCAAAGAAACAGAGCGAAGAAAAACCGGAAAGTTCGTTTGTTATGTCATTAAGTAAGGCACTTAACGAAATACTGCCATCTTCATGCTCTATGAATTGTGCTTTGTGACAATTGAATCGTTGTGAAAATAACTTACGGGCGGAGTTTCTTTGAACGTGGTGAGTAGACGGTAACTATAGTAACCTTCAGTAGTGATTGTAACCTCATCATTTGCTGAGCACCTCAGATGTTTCTTTAGTCCATTCTCGCAAAACCACCTGATGCGGCAGCCGAAAAATTGAAGCTTTCCTACATCAAATATTGCGTCAGTTAATGATCGGGCGTGGCGTCATAATGAACAGCACCCCATTCATGCTTGAAACAGAGAAATGGATGAATAGACGTTAATCAGTGATCACCCTGTTAAAGAATCCCTCAAAATTTCTCAAAATCATGGTGTTGAAGAATCCCTCAAAACTGTAAAGCACAGTAAGATGGTTTTAAACAAAATACAGGGCTTGGTCTGGATGGAGGCGTCTGGGACACAGGGAGCCCCAACGGTTTCGTTGATCTGGTGAAAGTTTTGTTTTGCGCATGGTTTTTAGCGGTGTCCTTACAAAGAACCCAAGAGCAACAACACTTACCTTGACTGATGTCATGACAATCTCTTTGCGCCAAGATTTTATCTTCAACTACCTGCAACGTAATGAGTTTAACTGATAGCTGCTAGGGAGGGTAGTGTGGGAAGCTTTATTTTGCGACGTAACTGAATCAGGGACAATCGTTAGTTGGCGATAAAATGATAAACCGCCTGATATGACAACACACTGACCTCCGCGATGTTAGCTCTTGTGCAGTCGGGAGTCAACCTGCAATAGCTGACGTCATTCGATGACGAAAGTCTGAAACAAACGAACAACATTGTGCTAAATTCAGTTCTTTCTTTTGTCCATTTTGTCAAATGAAGTTGCAGCATCTGCGTGACGTAATCGCCGTCTTTTTAATGGCAGCATCTGTGGGACGTCTCCCATAACTGCTCAACAATTTTGTCAAAAATGCGTGTTCGGAGCAAGGTTATGTGTATAAAGTGTGTGGGCGCCTTCCTAAAAATGTGAGGTTTCCCTACGAAAAATGTGGAGCTTGTTTTAAGAAGTTGCACCCTCCCAGCACCTGGCGAATTTTATAAATTACTAGATATCGGGGCATCCACTTTGGTCAAAATCATTTTCATATACTCATGCGCGAGGTTTTGTTGGACGTGGTCTTTGACGTTACGTTAAATCACTCACCTGTTTTTGCACTTGGGTTCGCTGGCACACTTTTGATTTCCTAGGTCAAGTCGATCCAGGTTGAGGCGAAATGATAAAGGATCCACAGTCTGGATGTTGAGGTTGATCGACAGGCAGATAATCGCCGTGATCACGCAGCATAGAAAGAACACAATGAACCCCAAGCAGATTCTACTTCCACGAGCTAACGTTTCAATCAAAAAATTATGCACCGCCAGATGTCGCTATTAATCAGTTAAGCGCAACGTAGAACAAACACCGAATGACAGATCTGTTACTCAATAGAATTACCATGAAGCCGAGCCTAGACGTTGTTTGGCCATAAGCTGCACGGCTACTACAGCAACTGATGCTGCAGATGAACGAACTCCTGACAGCGCAGTGCCTGGATTTTTTGCTACTTTTTTGTGGTTTTGTTGCTTGAGCTTCGATTAATTCTGTCGGCAAATCGAGCTCCAGCGTATATGATGCTCACAACACGTGACCTGTTTATATGAAACAAATCGGTTCTAAGCAGCAAGTTGTCGACCGAGCAAGAGGATTTGAATTAACCAATTGTGTTGTTTTATCAGTTTTTCTTTTTTCATTAGACAACTATTAAACTTACATAACTAAGTTGACCATGGTTACATAGTACATACTCGTGCAATATATAGTTTACGTGACCTTTCGCTTTGTTTGGTTTTACTACGTTTTTCATGTAAACGGTATGAGGTGAAACGCATTGAAGCGAAACAAAATAAAGTCACGTGATTTATTGCGCGTAAATGTAACTTCATTACTGGCACGATCAAAAGCTCCAAGTCGCGCGAACTAAAGTAAATTGCTAACTCAATGCCCGTATGAGGCATACGTTGCTCCCTCGGGAAAGACATTTTAAGGCACTTCCCTACTCCGTCGCAGTGAATGTGGTAGCCTGGCTATGGGTTCGCTTATAACTTCGAAACAGATTCAAATCCAAGTTACTCTGCCACAGCAAAGCCTTGCATAAATTGAAGGATGGAAATAACTGATTAATCAATATTTTTTGCGGGACTGTTTGTGGGATTACAATGACGTATTATTTACCCTTAGATCGGTCGTAGTCTCCCTGATACACATTCAAAAATAAGTAGAGTGCGAGCCAATCATAATCATAGCGAACTTGAGGAGTGTCCCTGCCAATTCCAAAAAAAAAGTTGTTTTTGATATTTTTCAATTTGGGGTTAGGCCTTCCTCCAAAGTCTAAAATAAAATCATCCAAGAATAAAACTTTCCCCTCCGCAGTGATGCTCCTGCCTCTGAATTCGCGGAGTCTCGCTTCGAGTTGTAATTTTACATAAAATTTGGTCCGTTTAAAAATGCTGTAAAAGGGCTCAGCTACTAGCACAACAACCACAGGTATACCTCACTTGCAGAGACAATGTTGATAATTGCAAAGACACAAACTAAGCTGTGTGTTTGTTTTTTTTAACAACAATACCTGGAACTTGAATTTGCTCAATAAACGGAGTTGCCATTGTTTAACTTGAGAGAACCTGAAATAAGAAACAAAGTTGGAATTAGTCGAGTCCTTCGGTAAACCGAGAACAAACTTTGTCGACCGATTGTTTTAACAGGAATGGAACATCTCTCAATCAAAAGCCTAGGTTCATATCCCTGGGTAACAGAAGCAGATCGTAGGTTCGAATCACTTTTGAAGCAAGCTTAAACTGATGCTGCTTTCTGGTGATGATGTATTGATTGATCTTCATCGAGGCTTATATCGTAATCGAGAGGAAGACTCAGTTGTGGATGGATGATTATCCCATCTCCCTATGTTACAAAAATTACAAAAATAATGGTTACCGAGACCCCCTGCTATGACCTCGTGTTCTCAGTGGCTGATCTAGCGAACAATCATTTAACCCAGTGGTTTGATGCATCCAATTGTTAATTCTTCCATAGAATATGCGAAGCTATTCATACAACATCATGCGTTGAGACCTGCTTCGAAGTTAGTTGCTTTACCGGTACCATGGATTTCCATCGTTAAAACACTACAATCAAACAGGAAAATCGTCATTCAGTACTTATTATATTACAGCGAGGCCACCACCATAGTGTTTGAACACGCGACCATGCGATCAGCGCCACTATAACATGGCGCTCCCACCCACTCTACCACGTCGCCGGCAATTACTTTGCTTGTTGGTGCTTGATTGGTTGCAATGAAACTCCTTGAATTTCAACAAATTCTAGTTGCAAAGAAATTCCACGAACAATTTCAACTTGAAACGAAGTTAAACTGCAGATAAGGTGTCTCAGTTCTACCCACAAAGACAAAGTTTGTTTAATGGTATTCGAGTTGAAAAACGCGCTGTTTATACGCGCGTTTTTCCACGCGCAGTAAAGAAGGTATAATTTAATAAAGCCCAAAGCGTTATAAAGTGTTTGCAGCGGGAAACTTGCATTGACCAATCAAAACCGTTTTTAGTTTAAAGGCAAATACTGCTTCAGTCATAAATTTCAGAAAAGGTGGACGTCTTCATCTTGTGAGAAACCAAATCGTAACAAGGGCGTAGCCAGAAAAAAATTGAGAGGGGGCCAAATTTTGCAACTATTAATGTGACGTGATTTTGTCTATAACAGCATTTTGCCTTTCATGAACTACGTTCATCGCTACTATAAAAATTGCTGTACAAAACAGAGAAAGTGCGAATGCGATTTCACTGATCTAATGTAGTTTTATTAAGAACGGCTTTAATAGTTCAACTTCAATTGTGACGTATAACGCACTATTTAAAGAATTTCAAGGAAACCACTCCCACTGGTAGGTTGAAGGTTTTGATAAAAGAAGCAACGTCTTTGTAGTAGTCCGCATCGCAATAATACAAGAAAGCGCTCAGCGAGACGCTTATTTCTTGCAACTACCATAACTTGGATTATCAATTCATTACTCGACTGCGACATAGCAGAAAAACTTGGGCGATGTTTAGCGTGTAAAACGTACATATCTTGTTTGATAACATTTGTTAGTTAAAAACTTGAAAAGCCACGCTCTCCCCACCCCCTTGCTAAAAGTCAACAATAAACTCTAATGTACCTGCAGAGGCGCAAAAAATTTATGTTTTTATTTTCTTGATACTGTTTTGTAATTTGACTTAAAATTCAGGGGGGCATGGCCCCCTTGGCTACGCCTATAAACCGTAAAGAAAAGTAATAATTCATGAGAGGCATGTTTTCAAGGGCAAGTTTGTCGGCAAATCGAGAAACTGAGCTGATGAATATGAGCTGAAACCTCGGCACGTCCGTTGACAACATGACAACTGCCCAGCTGTTGATATAACGTGATCTGGCTCTTGTGTAACGTATAACAATTACGAATTTGGTGAATAATCGAAACTCATCAAGTAATAGCAGTTTTTTCTTTTTTTCCGGAATAACATTTAGTATGCTCTCTGCATTATGTTTGGTGACCGTGAGCAAAAATAATCGACAAGAGTTGGTTGGTCATCAGTGAAACTATCCACCCACTTGGTATCACTTTTAGACGGTATTGTAAAAACAAGAATACCATTATTAGTTTTCTTCCTCTTCTGTGTGTGAGCTCATGGTTTGTTTGCTAGTCTTTTGTCAAATTTCACCTCCTTAACAGGTAGACTGCATGTTCCCATCACCTGTCTGCCACTTAAAATGCGGGTACTCCGTTTCCCAACGACACTACGAGCGGACTTGCCGGCTTTTCTCAACATTATCACTTTCGTGCTAAACGCCAAGCAGGAAAGCTGTAAATAATTTAAGTCTTCGGTAAGACTCGACATGGCATTGAACCCATGTCTACCAAGTGCAAAGCGGACGCTTTAGATTAGTGTTTCCCAATCTTAAATTGGAAAAAGCGGACGCCCAAATCAGCATAGGATCTCTAGTCTTGTTTTCATTCAATGTCACAAACAATATGTTGGTCAAACCATAAACAAATTTTCAAAACGCTGGTGCCACCACAGATTTATTTGGAATCAATTTAAATACGACAATATTGACGATAAAGCAGCATAATTACACCATTACCACACTTTCCTTAGGCTCACATTACAGACAAAACCGGATATTGCCGACTGTTTTTTTGCAACGTTTGTAGATCAACCGCCCAAAATCTTTTATCTATTTACGAAAACATATTGCTAAACAAATTAAATGCCACGATTAATAGAAATAAAATGCTCTTGCCCTCAATTAAGTGACTTTGTAACTATTTTTTTGTTTTTGAAATACTGTTTTAGTTTTATTTTCTCTCACATTTCAGTGTGTTATCTATCACTTACGTCTCGGCTTCTATAGGTTATGACCCTTTACTCATCATTATGATATACTGCCCTTTGTTTATTCAGTAATTAGACGTCTTGTTTTATCTCACATCTATTTCTATATAACTTAACCTATCATATTAGTTTGAATGTATTTTGAAAGGAGTCGGAGCTAGTTTTATGGTCTGTAGTTTTGATAGCTGTTTATTATTATTGTAGACCCGGTGCAAATAAATACTTTTGCTTGTTGTTAAGTTTTAAAAATTTTATTATCTTAGTGCAGCCTTTTCTCTGGTTTACCATTAGTTTGTATGAAAATATTTAATGTTTTTTGTGCGATTTTTTTGTGTGATTATTTTTTTGCAGAAACTGAGGATGCGTTAGCAAAATTAATTTTTGTTATGGCAAATAAATATCTAAGCTGACTTTATGGCTGTTTATTAATAGCAGACTCTTTTTCAACTTAATTGAAGCTAAGGTAGCAATATTGACATTTGTGAAAAAGCTAGAAGCGTTCAAACAAAACATAAGATCGAAGAGAATACAGTTAATTTCCAAACACGCAATCCACAGAATTAACACAACACTTTAGTGACATTGACCTTCAAGTTTATTGCTCATATTTAGACTCGCTAAGAAAAGACTTTGAATGAGATTTAAAGATTTGGTCATTCCAGAATGGTTTCAGTCTCCATTTCTTTGTGCAGCGGAAGAACAAGAGATATATGCGCAAGAAACCTTAATTGAAATCAAAAATAATAAAGAGGTTAAAATAACTTTTTGGAAGGGCTTGAGTAGTTTTGGGATTGAGGTTTCTGAAAAATATCCACAGGTTTGCATAAAAGTAAAACTGTTCGTTTTGGCTTTCCCATCATCTTACCTTACGGAAAGTGGATTTAGTGCTGTGAAGCATGCTTTGTCAAAAAGCAGAAATAAACTTGATGTTGCACAAAGAGACGATCTGATACTACTTTTGTCGAATTTTAAACCAGACATTTTGAAACTAGCTAAAATTCATCAACCTCAAGGTTCTCATTAATAAAATACTTTAAAAATAAACACGTTTTGCATATTTCTGTCTCTTCATTTGTGGATCTCATAAATTAAATACATTTCAACAAAATTATTGTTTAGACTTTTGGCCTCTTCATGTATAGGTGGGCGGCATTGCAATTAATTGGTGTGGACAACAGCATAAAAAAGGTTGGGAAACACTGCTCTAGATTGAATTGTCAATGAGCCAAAGTAACGCGTTGTAGCTTGAATCGCCTTAATTTTTTAACAAACGATTCGGCAAACACAGCTTTTGGCGACTTTGTGCAGCGTAATTTTCTTGCATCTCCCCAATGGCTGCTCAATGAGGTTACGACAGAGCAATTATTTGTCTGATTGAAGTTTGCTTTCTTTTGCTTTGGCCAGCCACAAACGTGTCACTTATGGCGCCTGACACCAAAATCCCTGACATTTAAGCTCTCTTCCCTGACGCAACGCTAAAATCCCGGACATGTCAGGGAAAATCCTAACGTATGGCAACCCAATACTGTAACCTAGATTAGGGGTCTCAAACACGCGGCCCACGGGTCACATGTGGCCCATGTAAGGATTTTGTGGCACAGTGCGAATGCCTGGTCTCCGAAGTTGGTCTGCGAAAGTTACGTGAAAATGGCCGCGAAGTAATGGCCGACAACCTCCAGAAGTCGCGGCTGGCATGACGGGTTGCGGTGAGAGAGGTGGTGACCTTTTATTTTTGGAGATCAGCACCATTCTGGGCTACATTCCGAAACTTTTGGAGATCGTTTGATTAAAGTTTGGGGACCACTGATATCCAATCTTGCCTGCTCATATCGCTTTTCAACTGACTACGATCCGTGTAGATTCCGCTTATGTAAATGCGGCCGCAGCACTAAATGAGTTTGACACCCCTGGTCTAGATGACATGGCAGACTTCTGCACCGTTTGCCATGTGTTGGATTGGATATTGATGGATATAATCACCAGTCTTTTGAACTTTTTTATCAATAATACTTACAGATCGGTTACATTTATCTGTCAGATGTAATTTTGTAATCTTCACTTTTGCTAAAACAATTTTATGAGCTATTGCCTTGGCTGCTGTACCAAGTGGGTCAAGGATAATCAAAATTTACGATACCGGTAGTAATGATTTGATAATGGCTGATTTTTTGGAAGCACCTACGGGTATCTAATTGGCGTAGATTTATTTTTAACAGAGGAATATATGATATTTAGATGACACTTTCCTTAAGGCCGATTTTTTCTTGGACAATTGGCACACCGTACTAAGTTTAGACTAGCCAACTGAAAGACCTGATCACAATCAAGTCGCTTTTCATTAAATTTATTTGTTTCCCAGTGACTAACTAGCAATAATTCATTCCAATTTTTAATTAATTTCTTGTTAGTTTTCAAAACAACCCCTAAAGTTGGTGTTTGTCCTATACCTTTCCAGCATAAATTACAGTTTTTGGTCAGCCACTTTTTTTGGGCCAAATGTGTGACGTTGTATTGCCTGCCTGCGATACGACAGCCATGGTGAGCGCTTTTTCTGTGTGTAAGTGAGTTTTATTGTTCGATAGTGAAAATGAACACGAAAGTTGGAACACTATACAGTACAGCGCAAACAAGGCTTTTTGAAATCGAATATTGACAGAGTAAAGTAACCTTTGAATTGAATATTGAATATTGACAGGTTACTAGAACTTAGCAATTCACTAGCTCTAAATATATCGAGCTGAACAAGTAACTGAAATAAATCTATTCAGTTTTGACGATAGACAGGGTCTTCTTGCTGTCGCAATGCTCATTTTTGAAATTTAGATTTTTGAAATCCTCACAACATATGCTTATAGTATTTTGATGTTCCTCAAGTCAATTTTTGTCCCACGGGGTATTATTGCGAAGATTTTTCGAATTGCTCTTCTAGTTTTTGCTCATTTACTGTTCAAATATACTGTATATATGAGCTAAAAACACACTTGACAACCCGAATAATAACTCAAAATTCAAATAAAATCTCCAAAGAAAATTTGTGATGAAAAAATGTTGGTTCATTACATCACGATGCCATTAATTGACGTAAATCTAGCATTTTTGTTCAAAACTTCAAGAGACAACCCTTTTTTTGTGTTTAAATAATCAGTTTTTCGGGAGTAAAAATGAAAAATATGTTAAAGAAATATGCTAAAAACATTTGGAAATAAAAATTGACTATATAAATCAAAATTGACCTGTATTCAGAAAAAAGTAACCTTTTGTAACTTTATAACTTCGTTAATATTGACCCTACGACCATACAATTTTGTTTACACACTTGTTTTATTATTCTCTACAAGCAAAAAAAGAAACTTTATTGACATAAATCCGTCCCAATCACAACAAAGAAGCATCACCTCAAAAAACTTTTGTTTAGTTTGCATGATCTACTTGCCTGTTGTCGTTAAATTTTAAAATACAATGTAGGACACGAGATTCTGATGAGTGGTGTGGAAGTTACTTGTAAAGTGCAAAGCAGTATCTAAGGCAAACGGACAAGAAATATCGGATAATTTGTGATGAAATTGTTTGGAGAATGGATATTGACAGACTTCAATGGAGAAACTTTATGCAAATTGACCTATTTTTTAACGCACACCAGGCCGATACCGAAATCATCTTCCCCAAAAAAGCCATAAAACAGCATTTTTACATATAAAATGATCCCGATCAGTAACAATATTCAGGCTAGGGATAGATTACCAAAAAGAAGAGTACTTTCCGATAAAAATTAAGGTTAACGAGGGTTTTGCATAGGGTTTGCGCCCGAAAGAGAGCAACTTGAAATTTGGCAGGTAGCCTATTCTGAAAGAAATCATTTTCCACTTCGAATCTTGAAATGAATTTAGGCGGCAAAAATAGAAACAAGAAATCCTAGGCGTCCAACGCTCCTCTAACGTTTGCCAGGTCATCTTCGAAAATTTTTGTAAATCAAACTTGAGCTCAAGAAGAAATCAATTTTAAATTTGCTGCTGTGGCAGATAGTAATCCAAATGTTATTAAATTGGATTGCAGCAAGTTTATGGCAATGGCTGAAAGTAAATCCAAACAGTAACTGTACATGCCCGTGCGCTATTTTGGCGCACAGATAAAAAGAATGTTTCCTGAGCAGACAAATTGATATGAAGTGCTTGTGGGTAACCTACACTGATACCCACCAAAAAATACGAAGGTCCACGTAGCCATGGTGACTTGAAACTTATTTTTGTGTTTGTTAAAGGTTTGGTAATATTTTTTATAATTTGCCATATTTGTCTTCAATTTACGAGAAAGCGAATTGTGTCGCTATATTTTGGACGAGACGTCCGCACTCGCTTGGGAGTTGCCATTTCCGAGCTGTCTGGGCCACCTGTCTTCCTCATAAAGGCGGGAACATCCCGTTAAGTGCCATACCGAAGGACACAACAAGCGAAGTTGCCGGCTTGTTCTCCACAGCCTGCCCTAACTGCCGAGCGCCAAGCAGGGAAGCTGAGGATACCATTTTTAAAGTCTTTTGGTATGACTTGACAAGGGGATTGAATCCCAGGTCTACCGACCACGAAGCGAACGCTCTAACCACTACGCTATCGCGTCGGCTAACATATTCAGAACTCCCAGTCAAAATTGTAATTTTGACTTTTTACCAGTGTTGTGGTATTTTGTGTGAAGATTACTACCCAGAATCTTTCCTAACCTCAGATAGTATTTCTATTGCCTAAGTTGACTACATTTAGAAGTGAAAGTAGGTTACCATGTGGCTAATAGGCATAGCATTTGCGCGGTTGGCAAGAACAGACTTTTGAGTGTTTAAACAAATATTCTGTGAGTGTCTAAACAAATATGCTTTAAGTATTTTTCTCAATCTCAGCGCGATTCAAGTTATGACGTGTCTTAGCTATATCGCAACTTCACTGCCATTTTATAATGAAAAAGCAAAAAAGACAACGGAAAATACCAAAATAATCTTTGTTTATTGTACTGTCTAATCAAAATTCTTTGGCACACAGGTTCCCTCGATTTTCACCGAGAAGCTTGTGCTCCCTCGTCACGCTCGCTGTGTTCTCTCTCGTTTTTGCTGCAACAGATACAGCATATTGTTAAGCTCTTATCTCTTCAAAATTGGCAGAATCGAGAATCCTTCCTGCAGCGCCTGCGGGCACTTGTCCCAGGACACCTCTCATCTCATTCTGCACTGTCCAGCTACGGACTCTTTGCGCCGCTCGCTCTTTGGCGACTCTCTGTCTCTACCGCCTCTGGTCCAGGCCCTGGAGAGTTGCCCGGCTTCAGGGGCTCCATGGTCTTCTGTCATGCCCCCATCCCTCGGAAGGGGTCGGATAACAACAGCAATAACAGATTACTGAAGGCGATCCGGAGGTGAAGAAGAATCCGAGGAGATGCTGTAGCCAGTAGGTTGAAGTAAAGATTGGTCTGACTAAGCTGTTCGCGCGGCACTCTTCTTTAAACAAAGCTAGGAGATTTAGTGTTGATGACAGATCAACCGATGGCAAAAGGTTAGTGGCCCAAGGTCGTTATTATGGATGTGATGCCGCACAAAGCTGGGCTTGTTAGGAGAGCACGCGTGCACACAGTGGACGGCCCCCTCTTTACCAGGAACATTCGCGAGCTCTGCCTTCTTGAAAAAAGATTGGACAAGTGTGATCCGGCTGTGAATAGACGTTCTAAGCTGACAAGGCTTCCTCTTCGCATTCTTACTATTTGCCAATTTCCGCAGTGTCCTTGTCACAATTTCGTGTGTGCTTTAAATGTTTAAGTTCAGATTTCCTAGCTTGAATAAGGCTTGACAGGACGTTTTCTTATTGGGATGGGAAATGTTAGAAACAGGAACTTGTTTGTTTATGTGCTCACTTTGAATAAAATAATCTCATTTTATCTTATCACCGGGGGTCGCTCGCGAATGACTTGCAACGTGCGCCATATTTGTACAGTTCATTTTAGATTGCAGAGCGCGAAGGTAGGAAGTCCAAATTCTTCTTAAATTGTTTGGTCAGAACCATTTTAATTGGTAGGCTTAATCTCATTATGTGCTTTCATTTGGTGTAACTGTTTGGTTTGGTTTGGTTTGGAAAGTATTGTCTGTTGGATTCTATTGTTATACTGGTTTGACATTATTGTGACTCTTGTGGTTTAGTTGTTTGTTCACTGGAAATAGCAAGGTGTTCTAGGCTGGGCCATCAAAGATCACAATCTACCTTAGGTTCCTGCCAATCCATTCCATAAACAAAGATTTTTTTCAAGTATAATGCAGAGAAGATTTCTCACCCTTTGGTAAATGAATTTCTCTTATACAAACTGTGTTGTTGTTAGTTACAACAACCAAAAATCAATAAAAATACAAAAAAGCAACATTAACAATTATTTTCACAAGTTAGCGTAAAAGATACAAAAAAAAACTATCACTGATTATTTCAAAATGATTTTAACGCACTTTTGAGGTGGAAATCATAAATAGCGAAAAATGGGACTTGGTTGAAGACTTGCTTCCTTCAAATTTTGAATTGTGGATTTTGAACGTCGTTTGCTTTTGTCCCCCCCGGCTGAAATAGACAACCCCTGTTGACTCGAGCGTGCATCTTCCTGCCCCGCAGTGTATGACGTCATCCACAAAGATGAGGTCGCGACCCGGCATCTTCTTGATGAGTTGATGGAAAACATCAACAGAGTGGTCGCTTTGTTCTTTTAACCTGAAACGGAACAAAGTAGGAGCTCATCCGTCAATCAATTGTTGCCATGTAACGATGAATAAATTACTTGCTGATCAAAACGTTGTGAATTTTGTACTCATACAAGCGAACGACACCAATCAATGTTTTCATTGCTTACGTTTGAAGGTTTTGCTTTAAAATGTGACGTCACTGCAAAATAGCAATGGAAAATACGTCATAAATATCAATCCCTGTGTGATATTTAATGTGATCAACGCTGCAATTGTAATGGTCCGAAGTTCACTCCCCGAATAGCTTAGCAACAACGTGCCCCAGCACACTGCACATCAATTTATAAACCGACACGGTATAATTGCAATTAAAGTGTTTGCTTTGTGATTGATAGATTTGGGCTCAATTCCCTGGTTGACACGTAACAAAAACTTCAAAAGGTATTCACAGTTTTTGCCGGATCTTCAGGACTAAAGAGATAGAGCGGAGAAAAACCGGCAAGTTCGTTTGTTGTGTCATTGAGTAAGGAATTTAACGGGATGCTACCATCTTCATGTTCTATGAATTGCAAAGAATTACTGTGACTATTTGAATCGGTGTGAAAATAACTTACGGTGTGTAGATAATAATAGTAACGTACGGTTTCTTTAAACGTAGTCTGTAGATAATAATTATAGTAACCTTCAGTGGTGATTATAACCTCATCATTTGTTGAGCACCTCAGATGTTACTTTAGTCCATTCTCGCAAAACCAACTGATCCATTCACTCTTGAAACTGATAGAGAAATGAATGAATGGGTAGGGATCACCGTGTTGAAGAATCCCTAAAAAATGTAAAGCAGAGTAGGGTGGTTTCAAACAAAATACAGGGATTGGTCTGCATGGTGGCCTCTGGTACACAGGGAGGCAAAACGGTTTTATATTTCTGGTAAAGGTTTTGCTTTGCGCATGAGCAAACAATTGTCCCTGCTACAAACTGCATGGAGTCGCCCTCGTCTTGAAGCTTTACGGTTTTAAGCGGTCTACTGTCCTTACAAAGTGGCCTGGTAACAACAACCCTTACCTTGGCCGATGTCATGATAGTCGGCCTGCGCCAAGATTTGATCTTCGACTACCTGCAACGTAACGAGTTAAATTAATGGTTGCTAGGGCAGGTAGTGCGGAAAGCTTTACCTCGACGTAACTGAACCAGAAACTATCGTTAGTTGGCGCTATAGCAGAATATAATGATAAACCTCGTGATATGACATCACACTGACCTCCGCGATATTAGCTCTGGTGTAGTCGGGAGTGAGTCTGCAATTGCTGATGTTATTCGATGACGAAAGTCTGAAACAAACGAACGGCATTGCGCAAATTCATTGTTTTTTTGTCCATCTTGTCCAATGAATCTGCAGCGTCTACGTGACGTAATCGCAGTCTTTGTAATGGCAGAATCTGGCGGGTCGTTTACCATAACTGCTCGACATTTTTGTCAAATATATGTGTTTTGGAGCCAGGGCGTGTTCATGAAATCTGTGTCTCCCCCGAAAAATGTGAGGTTCCCAACGAACAATGTGGAGCTTGCTTCAAAAACTTCCACCCTTCCAGCACCTGGGGAATTTTATGGGTCACTTGATATCGGGACATCCACTTCAATCGAACTCATTTTTACGGGATAGACATACGTATGCGCCATATTTTGTTGGACGTGACCTTTGACACTATGTTGAAATCACTGACCTGTCTTTGCTCTTGGGTTCGCGGGCACACTTTTGGTTTCCACGGCAACACTCCAAGGATTCCAGCTTAAGGCAAAATGATAGAAGAGCCCGAATGTGGAAGTTGAGGTTGATCGAAACGTAGATAATCGTGATGAAGCAGCAAGCAAAGAACAAGGTATATCCCAAACGAAATCTGTTACCACCACCTAGGAAGATTAAATCAAAGACTATAACACCGCCAGTTGTCGCTATTAATCAATTACCAGCAACGCAGACGAAACGCAAAATGGCATATCTCTTCTAAAAACGTTGTTCGGCCTTCAGCTACACGGCTGCTACTGCAACTGATGTTGCTGATGACCAAACTCTTGAGAGCAAACTAAGCTGTGTGTGTTTGCTTTTCAACAACAATACCTTGAACTTGAATTTGCTCAATAAATGGAATTGCCATCGTTTAACTTGAGAAAACCTGAACAACGAAACAAAGTTGGAATTAGTTGAGTATTTCAGTAAACCGTGAACCAACTTTGCTAACCTACTGTTCTAACAGGGCTGAAACATCCCTCAACCAAAAGCCTGGGTTCATACCCCTGGGTAACAGAAGCGGATCGTGGGTTTGAATCACTTTTGAAGCAAGCTTGTACTGTTGCTGCTTTCTGGTGGTGATCCATTGAATGATCTTCTTGGAGGCTTGCATCGTAATCGAGAGGTAGTCTCGGTTGTGGATGGATGATTATCCAATTACCCTATATATCTAGAGTTGCGATCCATATAATGGTAGCCGAGACCCCCTGTTATGACCTCGTGTTCTCAGTGGCTGATCTAGCGAATAATCATTTACCCAGTGGTTTGATGCATCCAATTGTTAATTTTTTCATAGAACATGCGAAGCTATTTATACAACATTGTATGTTGAGACATGCTTCGGAGTTAGTTGCACTGCCAGTACCCTGCATTTTCATCGCTAAAACAATGCAATCAAACAAAGAAATTGACATAGAGTACTTTTTCATTTCAGCGAGGCCACAATCATGGTGTTTGAATACGCGGCAATGAAACTGCTAAATCTTTAACAAATTTTAGTGACAAAGAAATTTTAGCCACAATTTCAACTTAAAACGAAGTTAAATTGCAGATAACATCTCCAAGCTCTACTCAAAGTAACAAAAGTTTGTTAAATTTGATTCGAGTTCAGAAACGCGGTGGTTATACTACCATCGGAGCGGGAAACACCCCATAAATACAACCAAATACCATTGAAGCATATTGATGATAAATGGTTCAATGGTGTTTACAACTGAATGAACCATACTTTCTTTTTGACTTTTCTTTTTGACCAGGGCGATGGAGTAGTGGTTGGAGCGTTCGCTTTGCATTCGGTAGACCTCGGACCCATTCCCCTTGTCAAGTCATACCAAAATACCTTAAAAATGGTATCCTCAGCTTCCTTGCTTGGCACTCGGCATTTATGGGAGGTTGTGAAGAACAAATCGGCAAGCTCGCTTGTTGTGTCCTTGGGTAAGGCACTTAACGGGATGCCCCCATTTTTACGTGCAAGACAGGTGGCCCTGACACCTTGGAAATGGCAACTTCTAAACGAGTGCGAACGCCCCGTCCAAAAGATAGCGAAACAATTTATTCGCTTTCTCGTGATTGGAGAATAAACATGGACAATACAATGCAACGATCACTTGAATTGTGTTTTCTAATTGAATTGTGTGTGTGTGATTGAATTGTGATGAATTGTGTGTGTGTCTAATTTTATTGTGTTCTAATTCACGTGAATTGTGTGTGTGATCACTTGAATTGTGTGTTCACTTGAATTGTGTTGATATCAAAATAATTCAGTGAGTGTATAGCCGATGTTTGCAGAATAGGAACAAAGTCAATTTATCAAACCAGAAAAAGCGTTTGTAACTGCCATCTTTTTCTTGTCTGTCATCAAAGAATCACGTTGAATGTTACTTTCTGCAAAGAGACGACAAATCCTGTCAATTCTTCGACCAACATCAAGCCCGTATGCACTGACGTCGGCACGTCGAGCATCCAATTACAGCAGCGACGTCCTTATTCGCTTAATCGAGGTAACAACTCAAGCGCATCTCTTTCTGCTTCTGCGCCCTTGGTTAACATTGCAAACAGTTCCAAGAGTGAAAAATTTACCAACAGTTCGTCGAATTGTTCTGGCAGTTGGAGCATCTGTTTTGTTGATACGGTCATTGGATCACCATGGTATAGTTTTCGAGCGTGCACACTTTAGTAAAAGCTCTTTCTGATTTAATTTATTGACATTGTTTCCCATTCTGCAAATATTGACTATAAATTTGAGCAAATATTGCGATATTGATCCAGAACACACAATTCAAGTCAATAGTACGATTCATTAAGCCGTATCGTTCGTTGCCGTTAAGTTCCTCATTGTTAATCGCTTTAGCAGTGTTAGCTTTGGCCTAAGTCATTGGAGGTGTGTGATAAACAGCAGCCAAAATGCCATTGTTGGTTGTTTCCAAACACATTAGTTTTAAAAGTTTCAAAACTTTTATTTCAAGACATCAGCACCTCCTGCAAGCTTTCACGTAATTGCTAAATTTTTTGTCGATGTTCAACGAAATCTTGGGATTTGCAAAAACTAATCGCTGTTGCATACCGTTCATTTCGATGGGATTGCATTTTGGTCAGTACAAACTTTTTTGTATTTCAAAGCTACCAAGGTCTTATCGTTGCCAGTCACTTATGAGTTGTTAGTTGGTGATTTCTTTAACAGTCGACTATCCATCCACATCGGATATGACCAGGGTGACCAGACCCAATTATTTGAAAAGGCCAAACTAACCCAAAAAACATGCCAAATATAAGCAAAAAAAGGTCAAAAGTTGAAAAATTGTACAAGCAGCACAAAACAAAAAAATTACTGCATAGTTTGTTCCGAAAAAGCAAAGTTTTAATAAAGAAATCGCATTGCATTCGCTATGCTGCTGCTGGTTGTCTGTAGACAATATCAGTCCTGAATCGAAGCAACATGTTCTCCGATACAAACAAATCTTTGCAACACTTTGCCCTTCAGCAACATATCTGTTCTAATTCTGATAATAGCTTCTAAGAGCTCCGTTTCCATTCTATTTCTTGGCTTTGTCTTTACAGCCTTGAGTAAGAAAAAGATTCTCAACCACTGCGTTACTGACCGAAGTAACAAGACAATTTAGAGCAAATTGAGCCAAATCCTTGAAAAGAGATGCTGTAGAATCGATACCCAAAATTTTTTAGGGTCATAGACTGAAATTCCTTTTGCTTTAAAAATTTTCTCATTTTTCCAATCGAAAAGAATAGACTTTCGATGCTGATCTTCTAACAGAGTTAATTTGTCAGCAAATAACTTCAAAAATGATGAATCAATAAATAAACATCTGCTTATTTGGCTTAGAATAATCTTGAGACTTATAGTTGTCAGATTTTTCAACATGTTTTGTGTTGAGGGCAATTTCTTCTTTATTTGTTCTACAGCTACCTACATCATTTGCTCATAAATAGTCTTCATTGCAACAGCATCACGAGATATTTCCCAGCCATAACCTTGAATAAACTTTTCACATTCTGCCATAAACTTGACTCCAAAATCTACATTTGCCAAGATTTTTCTGTTTCCTCTGAAATCATACAGTCTGTTATACAAACCATGATGCGGAGAATGCTAGCCCTGCTCTTGTGTGAAATCAATCCAACTTATTTAACTGGTTACTGACTATAGCCTACTGATCTACTCATTCTACTGCCTCAATCGCGTTAGTTTTTCCAGATTTAAAAATCTTTATAACCAAAAGTTACATAAAAACCCGCCTGAGTAGCCAAATTAAGAAAATTTTATGGCTAAAAATAAACAAATTAAAAAATAAGAGTAATGTTGGCAATTGTAATAACGGTCCCAAATTGCCAAATGATCCTTGCTAAAAATAAGACAAGACAAAGATTTTTCAGCTTTATATCTTTTTGCATTTCCAACAAATGAATAATTTTCATTTCCAACATCTGCCAGCTGCCGAAAGCAAGCTTGCAACCCACCAAATATTCTGTAAATTAGCTTATTTTTGTCGGAAAATAGCCAATTTGGCTACACTTGCGCGGATCTAGTGATATGGTTTGTGAAAATCGTTAATACATAGTCTTTCCTATGACGAAACAAGTCAAATACACACCGCACAATTGGTGAGTGGACACGATTTATTAATCAAGATTGTAACTGGTGTTGCTACAAGCTAAACCTTAGCTAAAATATCAATTCTGCACCAGTAATAACGTTGGGACTTAAAAAAGCCAAGTTTTTGGTTTTTTGGCCGTAAAAAGGCCAATCTGGCAACCCTGGATATGACTGTAAACTGATCGCCGTCGGTTAATGAAGCATTAACGCATCAAAGAATGCTTCAATGAAGCATTAAAGCATCAAAGATACGCTTCAATGGTATCTGGTTAAACTTCTCGGGGTATTTCCCGTTTCGGTGATTTTTAACCACCACGTTCTTCTCAACTCGAATTCCATTTAGCAAACTTTTGTTGCTATGAGTAGAACTGAGATGTTATTTGCAATTTAATATCATCCAAGATTAAATTGTTCGTGAAATTTCTTTGCAACTAAAATTTGTTGAAATTCTAGTCGTTTATTGCGACCGATCGAATGCCAACAAGCAAAGTAATTTCTCGATATAGCTCTTCTGGTGTAATCAAAAGTTAAAATGATCTATGTTTAGATTTAAAATCTACATAAAATTCATAAAAACTCAGCGTTTCGAAAAACTAAAGTCACTTTTTTTCGTCACGAGTGATTAAAGTTCAAACACAGACAACGGTTGCATGTATAATCAACAGAATGAGATAGAGAAAAAGAAAATCATTGCAATGAACAAGTGCAGCAGCGACAACTGGCGGTTAAAAATTTATAAATTTGTACAATTCGGGATAAAAACTATTAATTTCTTCGTTAAAAACAAAATCAGTTTTAAACTGTCACTTTTTATAGTCACTTGCAATAGCTAAAATTGCAGAGCTTTCCCAATCAATCCGGTGTTCATTTAATAAAGCCTATCTCACTAGCGCAGATTTCTTGTTTAAATCTTGATTAACTGAACTGGATTTTTTTAGGCATGCCGTACGCTGCTTGTATCAAGAATTAAACAAGACATCTGCGCTAATGAAATAAAGAGCTTTTACTAAAGTGTGCACGCTCGAAAACTATACCATGGTGATCCAATGACCGTATCAACAAAACAGATGCTCTAACTGCCAGAACAATTCGACGAACTGTTGGTAAATTTTTCACTCTTGGAACTGTTTGCAATGTTAACCAAGGGCGCAGAAGCAGAAAGAGATGCGCTTGAGTTGTTACCTCGATTAAGCGAATATGGACGTCGCTGCTGTAATTGGATGCTCGACGTGCCGACGTCAGTGCATACGGGCTTGATGTTGGTCGAAGAATTGACAGGATTTGTCGTCTCTTTGCAGAAAGTAACATTCATCTGGCATCTGTCCAGAGTATCTTGGAAAACTTGCATTTGTTTCCTTACAAGATTCAGTCACAAAGTGAGTATACACCTAAATAAAAGGCATGGAGACTTGAATTTGCTCAATGGTTTTCGTGAAAATTGGAGACAGATAAACCATTTATTGAAAAAATTCACATGACAGACAAATGTCATGTTCATCTTTCAGCTTTTGAGAACAAACAGAATTTCTTATATTGAGGGCTGATAATCCAGGAAATAAACTTGTGAATGAAAGTCCTAGATGTGTGCTCAAGGTAACGCTGTGCATGGCAATCGGCTGGGATGGCATCATATGACCTTACTTTTTTGAAAATGATGATGGCAGAACGGTCACAGTTGACCAGAACAACTATCGTCGAATGCTTGAAGAGTTCTACCTCCCATAATTACGCTGAAATGCTCGAAGACGAGACAATAGGATCCTAATGAAAACACAATGGTTTCAACAGGATGAAGCTCCACCACACACAGCAAGAGTCACGAGAAAACTCGAACGAAAGCACTTCTCTGGATGTTTGATCTCTCTCTGTAAAGACGTTGAGACTCGCCTGATTTAGATACTCCATACTCTATACTCGCCTAATTTAACCCTCTTGGACTTTTTCCTTTGGGGGTATTTTCAGAACCGAATTTACAAAAACCCCAAATCAAAACACCTTGAACAACTTTAGACAAACATCCAGAGAGAAATCTTAAACATTTCACGTGAAAAATTTCAAAACGTGATGAACAATGTAGCAGTACAGATTCAGGCGGTTATTGGACGACAGGGAGCTTTTTCCACAACCTTAAACACAGTAAAGCGAGTATCGTCGAGTGGAAACTGTTAAATGCAATGGACCAAGTTCAAGAAATTTTTTCACCATGTTTTTCACTTTATTTTTTCACCATTACTTGCCTTTGTTTTTTTGTTTCAATCCAGTTTGGAAAATTGATTGGCAACGTCAAGCCATGGACTTCTAAATAGTAACACCTGGACTGGAAACGCCGCTAAAACTGCTAGCGCGAGCGACCAAGATTCTTCGGTAAGTGACAAGTAACAATTTTAGAAACCTTATCATGGGTTATAGATGTGATCATTTTTTTTTCATTTGCATCAGGAAGTGCGCATAACACAATACATAAAGCAGTGGGTTTTCACCACCGCTGCACAGATGCACACGGCTTCAATAAAGCGCTTTTCTGGAACCCGCAAAAATTTTTGGAGTAATTTTGAATGTGTGCATTGTGGCTTTGGTCTGCATTGAAGATGGCTATTTATGCTACTAGTCAGTTATTGGTGTAGTGTACCAACCTACTTTAATATCTCACAGCAACTTCAACACGTTTCCTTCTAGGCCAGACATTAAAAACATCAAACAGCACCTTGCGTATCCAGAAAGTTGAAGCAGATTTACCTGTTGTTGGTGCATGTGAAATAGTGCGCAAACACCTTTTTGTTAGTTTATTCTTTGCTTGCCGTAATAAGCTGAGTGTTCGTTGGACCATGGACTTGTTCATGGTTAAACTCTGATTGCAAGTCAATTGCTGGTTTACTTGCACAATGTATTTTCTCCGTTATTGCTGTTTGTGCACGACACAACGTTTGCTAGAATAAGTTCACGTTATTGAGTTTAATATAAATAAAAAACGTTTTCTTTTTTGTGCGCAGCCTCCGGATTTGTCAAAAGAGACATCTCTTGCCCTTTCTCAGACATGTCAATCTATCACTGGATTGTCAAAGTACTTGATGAATGAGTGTGGATTCAAGTATGTATTGCTTGGACATATCCAGTCGGATACCATTGAGGGACAATTTGGCCACATCCGTCAGTTAAGCGGGACCAATTATTTTATATCGATGAGACAGCTATATGAAAGTGATCGAAAACTTCGAACTCTTTCCTTGTTGAAGTATTCACAAATTTCCTTCAAAGAAATTGAAGATGCAGCAAAAGCAAGAGAAGAAAGGACTGCCATTCAAGAAGTCATTTTCAGAGCAGAATCTCTTTATGCTGACATGTCTTTCAATATCATGCCAACTGAAAATAATGTCTCTGTGACTTTTTACGTGACAGGTTATTGCTGTAGATCACTAGCAAAAAAGCAATAGATGCGACTCTTGTAAAGAGATTACTATTGCTAGTGTTGAGTATTTGGCACCTGAAGCAGAGCCAAACGTTCCAGTAAATGCCATAAACTTTTTTAACGATATCAATCGTGGTGGACTCTACAAGCCAACAAAAGAAATGTTTAATGTTGGCATGCTTTGCTGGGGGGCATTTGCCAAACTCTTTGTTGAAAAGCTTAAAAAACGGTTTTTGAGCAGCGTTGGCCAGCGAAGTGTATTTAAAGAAATCGTAAATATTGCGTTTTTTGAAAGCCGTGTAGTATCTCCTTAGTCTGTTCCAACAATGTGCAGCAAAGGACATAACTTGTTAGAGGGCATATCTGCACGTTTTTTTAACTGCATGGCTAAAAATCTCATGCGTAGTATGCGCGCAGAGGAGTCAAGCAGAGTTTCCCGAAAAATTAATAGGATAACTGGAAAAAATTAAAGTGCTAGGTCTTGCATTTTAAGCGAGTCAGATGTAGTTGTACAATATCGATAGTTTTGAAATGTGTTCATTTTAAACACTTAAGCTGGGTTTATGTCATAGTTAATTCAAAGGTGTTTCTGTAGCTTAATTTTGCTCTATGGTTCATAATTTATTTGCTGCTATATTTGCGATTTTTTGTGTTGCACGAATATGTTGCACAAATCTATCGCTAGCCTATGTGAATAGACCAGTCTAGGATTTGAACATGGTTCCTGCATAGAATTAAATTTCAAGTAATAAAACTGCCCAAAGTTCAAGAAACAACGAGCTTTTAAAAATTTACACTTCATGTAAATTGAGCAAGTTAATTTTTCGTCGGCCTCATGTTGGTCACATCAAATTTGTTGTTTCCAGTCCAGATTCTACTATTTAGAAGTTCATGGTCAAGCCAACCAAAAGGATAAATACAATAGAAAAAAAAACCAACAAATCCAAATTTTTTAATTGCTTTAAAAAATGAACAACATCAAAGTTTGTACTGGCCAAAATGCAATCCCATCTAATCAGACAATACGCAACAGCAATTCTTTGTACATACATACACATTGTGGATCGGGAGAAAGTCTATTATAATTGACTGTTACACAAAGCATCAACACCGACGCAAAATTGATTGGCAACAAAAAGGTAACCAGAGTGATGCCTGCATACCAATAAGCAAATGTGAACAACATACCAATAAACTGAATAAAACAAGTCTTCTCACAAATTTTCAAAGCAAAACCCGATATTATAAATCTTACTTGCTGTGTAAAATCAACAAAATTAGATTTTGTACTGGATAAAATGCAATCGACTATGATTAGACAATAACCAACAGCGACCAGTTGTAAAATCATACCCATTGTGGATTGATTATCGACAGTAAAAGAAACCAACAACTAACAGCCCGTAAGTGATTGGGAACGACAGGCACACTAGAATGATAAGTACAATCATAATTAAATAGTGTGAACCAAATCATGGCGAATTGAATAAATTAAGCCATCAAACAGATTTTCCGAACAACGCCCAATATTCAACCCTTTTCGTCGCTCTGAAATACAAACAAAATCAGAGTTTGTACTGACCAAAATGCAATCCCATCGAAATAAACAGTATGCAACGGCGATTACTTTTTACATACCGCCAGATTTCGTTTAAGACTGAATCGAAATCTGGCGATTACGTGAAAGCTTTCTGAAGGGGTGTCTTGAAACATAACTTTTGAAACTTTTTAAACTAATGTGATTGGAACCGACTAACAATGACATTTTGGCTGTTGCCCATCACACACCTCCAATGAAGTATACCAGCATTAACAAATAAAGCGACCAACATTGTGAAACTTAACGCAAACAAACGATACAGCTCAATGGATTTTAGTTCCTTTTTGGCTTGAATTGTGTGTTCTGGGTTGATATCGAAATATTTGCCCGAATTTACAGTCGATGTTTGCGGAATGGAAACAGCATTTACTAAAGCGTGCGCACTCGAAGAAAATTCTATGGTGACACAATGTTTAATAGACTTTTAATTGTACGTTAACTAATTTTTAAAAAATTGACTTCGTTCGAAATACATTTCTATTATAGTTTGTAACAATTATGCTCCATTTAATTTCTCCACCTCATTGAAAATTCTTGCCATGAATTATTGATCACTTCCTTGCACAATAAGCGTAGTTGAGGATGAGGCAAAGCGAGGCACGGTTTGACCAAATTTCTTGAATCAAATCAAAACCACTGTACAAGCTACTAGCCGGCACTGCCGGCGTTCACCGCAGGTTCTTCATAAGTATGTTGAAGTGAAGATATTGTCTCGGACGGTTGCGCAGGCTTCATCTAAATTCTAAAAGGTAGTTGCGAAAACAGCTATAAAATAATATTCTTTTCACATAGCCAATTCTCCTTTGAAATCAAAAGTACCGTTTTTGAAAGGAAATCGAGAGAAAATGTTATGGGGATTTGCGTGAGACTGCTATATTTTCCCAATTTTCTGAAATTTCTGGTAACGTCTTATTTTCCCTGTTTTCAGCATAGGTTTAATTTAACTTAACAAATCTTTATTTGTTTGATTCAGCAAGTGCTTGACAGCATATCAAAGTTGTGGGAGTGCGCCAAAGTAATTGAAATGTACTTTGGGGAACAAGCTATATATATTAAAAAATATAATATATTGGGCCCACTACCTACGACTTTTGCGTAATTGTATGTCTATTCGTACGACTTAAAATCACTGGCTGCGCGAATGTTGATCGGTTTTGGCAGGAGCGTAGCTAGAGAAAGAGTATTCTGAACCAAAGTAAAGCATTCACAGTTAAGTTATTAACAATTGCAATGCTCCCACTATTTAATGTCGAGATTAAGAATAGCTGTTCAGCCGACTGCGCTCGCTTTACCCATTGGGTAGTTGCGGGACCAAAAATAAAATGTTCATATTTTTGACGTAGCAAATTTCCGTTTCAAACTCAAAAGTACCGTGTTTTTAATAAGAATCGAGTAGAAACACAACGCTATATTTCTCTCAAAGTTTTTGAAGTTCCTTGCCACGTCATATTTGTCCCGTTTCCATCATGTACTTAGGAGCTGTACTAGATCACAATTGAAACAGCCAATTATTTCACAAATGTTTATCCGGTTATTTCACCACTTGCATGGAAACATAAATGTGAAAGTTGTGGGGGGGAAGTGGGGGGTGCCAAAGTGATTAATGTGTAATTTCAGGAATCAACAAACTAAATAATCAGCATAACATTTATGACTTTTTATAATTGTACCAGCCCACTTTGGCGGCGTCGCCCGGCGGGGCCCCTATCAGTAATGTCGAGGTTAATCATATCGGTTTAGCCGGTGAAGCCTGCTTCAGTCCATGAATAGTTGTGAAAACCGTAATAAAAAGTTTGTGTTATTTCACAGAGCCAAATCTCGTTCCCAAATAAATTTATCGTTTTTGAACACAATTGATAAAAAACATTTGCGTGGGATTGCGCGTGGCCACTACATGTCTCCAAGTTTCTGGAACCCTGGCAACGTCTTGTTTGCCCTGTTTTCACCATCAGCGTCGGTAAACATAATAAACTTTTGTTTGTTGAAATGAGCTAGTGGTTCAATTGAAAATATATCAAAGTTGTGAAAGGGCGCTAAAGTAATTGATATGTATTTTCGAGATTAAGCTTTTAAATATTGATCTCACTACTTACAACTTTATCATAGCTGTTTGGGTATTAGTGTGAGCTAACGCCTCTGGCTGGGCGCATGCAGCGTAGTCCTGGCATAAACGCAGCCACGCAAAAAGCAAACTAACCGGAAATCAAACACTCGCGATAAAGTTGTTGTAGCGTCCTAGCGAATAGGCCTAGACGCTAATAGATGCCAGTTGATCTTAAACACGCTCACCCGTCGAACTTCCACGCCGGTTTGTAAAAGATGTTTATTTGAATAGAAGCGTGTATGGCAGGGCGTCAACAGGTAAGGTAACTATAGACAAAGAGAAAGAGAATTAACAACATGCACATACAGGTATCACTAATCGGCACACACATCACATGTATATATACCTGACGTTGGACGAACGCAGGCTGAAACCCAAAGATCATCAATAAACTTATTTCGATATCCTGCTTGATATGAAGACAAAATATATATTCAATTGTTTGTCCATAACCAAAACAACATGCAATTAAACCAAACCGAGTTTAGATTTAAGCATTGAGGGGGTGCAATGAGATTTTACATTAAAAGCTCTAGTTATCATCACTATGCCTGTACTTTGCCTAACAGGAATGTAGAAGCGGTTATTTTTCAACCGCTTCCGCTTCCACTAACAAAAAACGACCGTTGACACTTTTTCTAACTTTTGTGGGTCTGTACCCTGCCTTTTACTCTTTATCATTTTAAGAAAGCAAAAACCTTCATTTATTGCTCTTAATTTACCTACTTCGCTTGAGCTTATTGTTGTTCTGAACTGCTCTGTGTTTCTTTTTATTAGATATTAGAACTCGTGTTAAATGTAGAACAGTGATTTCCAATCTTTTTGTCATCGCGGAACCCCTAATGTACTTTCGCGTTTGTCACGGAACCCCTACCAACAAAAATTTAGAAATCACGAATTGCTTGCAAGAAAATCAAATATTTCGTTACTACACTTCAAAAAATAATTAATTAAACACTTCAACAAATAGACAGTTATTACAAGTTCCTTCACTACTTACAACTACTTTTACAACAGTTAACCTAATGCTTCTCAGATCTAAACCGTATGACTACATATTACAGCTCTCGACAATAGCCTGTCGTCTCAATAACAAATTACACCGTATAGCGCTGATTTTCCCTCTCAGTCCTGAACTAACTCTGAGTTTGAGTTAACTTTAACTCTAATCATCATTACGGACTTTCTGTCTGCCCCAAAACACGTATTGACATCGATCTTTTTGGATAGTGAAGTGCGAAATTTCTGTCGTATATATAGTGTATACCTGCAAAGCGAGCAAAATTAAACTGCACCAATCAACAGCCGCCTCAACGTTGTGATGCGGTCCCCAACCCCGTTTGGGTTTGGTCGAAATGGGTGTTTGCCTTCCTGATAGTCCCAGTTACCCCGGGCACTTCCCTTACACAAACTATTTTTTCGCCGTGCAGCCCCCTGAACGATGGCAGAAGGGTAGCATGCAGCCTTTTTAAAATCGGCCTGTCTTCTCTCTTCTCCTGTCTTTCTCTTGCCCGCCTTCTCATTCTTCTCCTGATGAGCAGCAACATTCATCCTAACCCTTGTTCCGTCTTTCCCTGTTCAGTGTGCGCTGGAAATGTGACTTGGCGGGATAGGTCAGTGCAATGCTGCACATGCTCTAATTGGGTTCATTTAAAGTGCTCACTACTCTCCTTTTCTTGATTTAGAATTCTTGGCAGATCTCACTCCTGGAGCTTCCCTCCCTGCTGCGTCCTGTTTTTTTGGAGATTCCACACCTACTAGCACTGTGACTTCCTCCTCGGATTCCTCCAGCTGGTATACCTCCACTGCTCAATCTGGCCCCCTTCTGATAATGCTGCACTCGCACCCCACCCTCGCCTTCAAGCCTCTTATCCTCATTCCACCCACTTTGTATCTTCTCCCTTTGCACCCTCACCACCGCCTCATGATCCTGTCTGTTTCTCTTTACCTCCTGTTTCCTCTTCCCTTCCCTAACTCCCTCAGGGTTTTTCAATGGAATGCTGGGGATCTCCGAGCCAGGAGCGCTGAACTGCTACACTTTATTTCGTCTCATCCCGTTGACCTATTTGTATTCAAGAATTCAATTTTAACTCATCTTCCTCTTTCCAAATCCCTGGATTCTCTGCTCTGCGATCTGATTGGAGCCACTTCCGATCTGGTATTTTTTCTATTGATGTCACAGACGCTAGCGGCGGCATCATCATTTTCGTCAGGAAGGGCTTATCCTTCTCTGAGCTTTCTACATCCTCTCTTTCTTCGCTTGACTCCTACTCTGATTATGCAGAGGTCAACATTTCCCTAAACCACTCTTCCTCGCTCTCATTTCTTAATGTTTATGCTCCCTCTATTCGCTCTTCTCGGACGGATAGCAGAACTGACTTCTTTTCTCCCTCCATTCTTCCCTCCTCCAGAAATTCCTTCATTTTGGGGAACTTCATTTATCATCACTCCCTCTGGGACTCAAAACGTACTTCCGACCCCCTGTAGGGAGAAAGCATTTGATTGGGTCTTCTCCTCTGACCTCCTCCCCTCGATGACTCTGACATACCTACTCTTCTTCATCGCTCCTTCACTGACATCTTCTTTGCTCTTTTCTCTCTCGCCCTATCTTGCTCTTAGGAGATGCTTCAGAACCTGGGTTTTAATCACCTATCAATTCTACTAACTGTCCCTCTCTCTCTGGTCTTTTGCCCCAACGAACGTCTGCTTTCCTTGAATTTTCAGAAAGCTCGTTGGCATGACTTTGCTGTTTACTTTGACTCTTACTGTCCTTCTGCAGAGGAATAGTCGTCTGTTTTTCTTTTCTTTGCGGCTGTTCTCTTTACTTCTCTGACACTGAATGCTCTCCTTACGATCTGGTGCTCTGGACAGACGGCTTTGTTCCTTTCCCTTTTGGCAAGGGCGGCTCTGGCGTACTTTCCAACCGCTCTCTCTTTGGCACTGAGATCACACTTTTCTTTTTAGCTGGCCCAGTATGCTCAAGTTTTTCCGCTAAAACCTGCGCCATTCTGCAAGCTTTTTGCTGGTCTCGGAAGCACCAACAAGTCTGCCACTTCTCTTCTCCTCCTATCTGATTCTCGCTTTGTCCTTGCCACTCTGTTCTCTCCTTCGTCTTTCCTTTTACCTTAATCTCTGGCAGGAACTGTTTTCTTTCTCCTTCTGTTCTATCAGGCTACAATGTGTCCCCGGACACTCGTTTCTCCCGGGCTACAACTCGGAAGATAAGCTGGCCAGACGGGGATCGCTACTTGTTCCCTCCGCAATCTTTTGTAGTCTCTCTTCTCTTGTCTTTTGTATCCACTCTTTTCTCGGACTGGAGGCGTACTGTATCGTCTAAATTCTTCGGCACACTAGTTTCCTCGATTTCCACCGAGGGACTTGTGCTTCTAAGTCATGCTCGCTGTGTTCTCTCTCGCCTTCGCTGCAACGGACAAGGCCTATTGTTAAGCTCCTATTTCTCTAGAATTGGCAGAATCGAAAATCCTTCTTGCAGCGCTTGCAGACACCCGTCCTGGAACACCTCTCATCTCATTCTGAACTGTCCAGCTATGGACTCTTTGCGTCGCTCGCTCTTTGGCAATTTTCTGACTCTGTACGACCTCTGGTCCAGGCCCTGGGGAGTCGCCCCGCTTCTGGGGCTCCATGGTCTTCCACCATCAACCCATCCCTCGGAAGGGGTCGGGTAGCAACAAAAACAGCAAAACTAAAATTACAGACGCACTATTACGTAACAAAGGGAGTGAGCAAATTCAGACGTTCCTAAAATTGTAAACAGAATTACGTCACAATCTACAATTTGCTATCACAAGATTCCATTACTACTTATATACACGGAACACCACTACATATAAGAAATCAATATACTGAAATAAAAATAAATACTATTGATAAACGAAGAACCTTCGCGGTCCCCTCACGGGACCCTTAAAACTCATGGAACACAACTGCATGTTTTGCGAAACCCCTGTTGAAGAGCACTGATGATCATGTGGAATGATCAAGTTGTTTCCGTCGTGAGTAATTTATTTTTCAACATTTTCGACCCCTAACCAAGGTTAGTTAAGTTTAATCAAATCATTATTTTGTTAGCGACATTTCATTGTCCAAACTACTTTTTCTTACCCGCAATCGATATAAAATGTGATGTTAGTTTTACTTTTTCCTGTTCTCCTGCGCTACTGATATCGCAAGTTTATTCAGACTTATATTGCAACTTCACCGTTTAATCCACATGGGGAAATGGACCAAACGTTTCCGCTAAGTTACTCTTCAAGTCAAATAATCTATGTGGAAGCAGAAGAATTTTCGCGCTTCCGCTTCCAGCTTCCACAACGCTGATGCCTAATATGCCCACTATGCTTGTACTCTGCCTACTACGCCTGTACTATGCCTACTATGCCTATTTATAACTACCGCAAATTGATATTTGTGAGAACAGCAACAAAAAGTTAATGTGCTGTTGGCACAGCCAATTGTCAATCCAAAATCAAAAATTTTGTTTTTTAAAGGAAATCTATTAAACCCGAAAAACCATTACGGGTTTGCGCATAGCCGCCATTATTTTCCAAAAGTTTCTAAAGTTCCTGGCTACATCTTGCTTGGCTTAAGTTCTATGCTTGTTGTTCGACAAGGTATCGATCCATTCACTTGGACAACAACAATGTTTTTCTAAACAATTTTGATGTCTTCTTTTTTAAGCAAAACTGTGGAAATCACTTGTTGAAATCTACGTTTTTGAACATTTTACAAGAGTAAAGAACTTTTTTTTTCATCGTAATGTCTGTCATTTCTTTCATACTAATCTCACCGCAAAGCCCTCTCATGTATCAAAGTCAATATGTTCTTTTGTGAAGTTGTAGATGTCAAAATCCAAACCACTCCTTCACGAGAACTTTCAAAATGATTTCAGTTCAAAAAATGTAAATCATGCTTTCGATATGAAAATAATGGGTCTTTTTTCAACCCACCTAGTGGCGAGTTTTCGCTGCTATATGCAGCCAACATTTGTCTGCGCGTTGTGCTTTTTAATGAAAAACAGTGCTAGCCATTAGTGTAAATGCAATAAATCGCTTTCTAAATGAGTGTTATGGTCTTGAAAAAAGTTTTAAGCAAGAATTCTATGTAACCTGTACAAATCAGTTAATCTTGAGTAGTTTTAGGGTTATGGTTAGCTGCATTTACTGAATAGAAAATCACGTTTTAATGTAGGCCTATCCAATCTAACAGTGATTGTTACAGTTTTCAAAAAATAGTTCATCAGATAAAGGTTTATGCACTAATATATTGTACAAATTAAGTAGAGCTTCAGGTTGCCAAATTATAACTTTTTCAAGCAATCTGAAAAGTTGGGTTTATTTTGAAGATTCTTAGTTTATGAGTCAGCAAACTATAAGCAGGCAGCTTGAAGATAGATTCACAATCTCCATGAGTAAAACCTTTTAAAACGCAAAGAAAACAGCAATGGCTTATAGCCAACACATTCAAATGGTCATCAGGAAGGCATGGGTTCATTTGTCATATCTTCTTTCCAACGTTGATTAACACCACAGGTTCGTATCTAGATGCTATTGCACAATCCCCATTCATAGAACTCCCAAGAGACCTCTTACTTTTCTAGACAGTAAATTCTAAAACAATAATTTTTCAAAAACACAAAACTAAACATGAATGTATTGTAAAATCTATCCTAGAATTTGCAGGCTCAACGGTCAACCTGAATTTCTGCTTATCTGGCCGTCAGTGGGTTCAATTAATTTTTATTATTAACCTCTGCCTATCACCAAGTACGTACGGAAGTAACGCTTTAACTCCTGCAAAACTACTGGCAAAAAATACGAAAACGGCACGATAGATCACTGTCCTATGGTGAGTGACACAAAGCATTGATGACGTCACGATGACGTCAAATACAAAGATAATTTTTTTAACTTGCATTTCTTGAAGAAGGAAAACGGTTTTTTGCCGAATAAAACAGCCCCCAATTTGCGAAAATATTACGTTTCCTAAGTGTACCCTAAAATATCATTTTCATGCTATTTTTATGTGATAATGTTTAGCTCGGTGAACAGGAGAGTAGGATATGAGCATTCTAGATTCAGCAGTTTGGTAAGTAGAGACATTACCTTGTCACTTGCTGTGAATAACAACTCTAATGATTCGTTTCACTTTGTGATTTGTGAATGAACTGTTGTATTATACATCTCTTCAGGTTTGATGCAACCAGCATATTATTACTCTGAGTTGTGACTATCGTCAGCTTCTATGTAATTGTTAATTACCTATCACATTTTTTGTAATTCATTGGTTGGCTAAAAAACGTTTCTCAAGTGTACCCCAATATATCATTTGTTTTTGATAATTTGATGTTTCTATTACAAATCTCTGAATAAAAATTTCGAGAAAATTTACATTTTTGCATTTCTTTAAATCCTGTAGTTTATACTAGCGCGCTTGTGCTGAAATACAGAGGAATTTACCGAAACAACAAATTTCTTTGTATTTAAGAATAGCACGCTAGCATACAGCTAAAATTGCATTGTTTGATTTCTTTGACGCAAGAGCGACCAGTACAAAGCATCACGTGACTTCTTTACAGTGTTAAACAAACAAAAAGAAAAGAAAGAAAAGCAACCTGATAAGGGGAAAGCACCTCGATCGAAGTTCCTCTTTTTGAGTTGACGTCAGTGTCGCTGTGGAAGCGAGTCGCGCAACGTTATGAGGTGTTCTGGTGTAGATAGAAGATAGATTCGCTAAGCGGTTTAAAGAGGTTTATGCTTCTAAACTCTACCCGAACAGCAGAAAACTAAGTGCTATCTACGCGAACGCTGTCAGGAGTTCGTTTATGGGCAGCAGCCTCACGGTTCACGCGAAATCGATAGAGAGGGAATTGGATGTGAGGGAGTTAGGTGTTTCAAATGAGGTTCTTAATATGGTGGTTGAGACATCGAGACGCTCCAAACGATTTAAAGTTTTTTCGACAAGTTTTTTGGTTCAAACTGCTAAAGAAGCCATGATGGCCTCAGTTTGCTCATTTTAGATCATGTGTAGGCTATGCAATGTACTACTCGAAGATTTTATAGTAACCGAGATCTATTTAAAACCCTTACCTCTATGAATATAGCACGTGATCACCATAACCATATCATGCATTGATATATTAAACTATACAGGTAATCTACGCGCTTTATATTCATGTTCACACGAATAACGTGGTTAATTCACAAAGTAATAGTATTGCAAATAATAAAAAAACCCTCCCATAATTTGGCGAGACCATTCCTGGACGCGTTTCGTCCTTTTGGGCTCATCAGTAAGGCCTGTCCCGTCATCATGAAAAACCAAAATCCCATATTTGCAACAATATGACAAATGTAGCATCTTTTCGATTACAAATTCCTTCGCACAAATCACGCGGAGCGCATGCTATCACTTTGGTACGGGGATCCCTTCCGTATCGAAGATGCAGTGTACTACTCGAAGAGTTTATAGTAAACGAGATCTGTTTAAAACCCTTACCTCTATGATACGGTTATCGTGATCATGTGCTTTGTTTGCAGAGGTAAGGGCTTTAAATAGATCTCGGTTACTATAAACTCTTCGAGTAGTACACTGCATCTTCGATACGGAAGGGATCCCCGTACCAAAGTGATAGCATGCGCTCCGCGTGATTTGTGCGAAGGAATTTGTAATCGAAAAGATGCTACATTTGTCATATTGTTGCAAATATGGGATTTTGGTTTTTCATGATGACGGGACAGGCCTTGCTGATGAGTCCAAAAGGAGGAAACGCGTCTAGGGATGGTCTCGCCAAATTACGGGAGGGTTTTTTTATTATTTGCAATACTATTACTTTGTGAATTAACCACGTTATTCGTGTGAACATGAATATAAAGCGCGTAGATTACCTGTATAGTTTAATATATCGATGTGTAGGCTATTTGACTATGTAAGTATAATAACACAACATTAAGCAAAAAGGCTTTACAAAATCTCAAATAAATAAAAGGGTAAACTAGATGTGATAATTGTCTGACGTAACAAAGTAGTTGCAATTTTTATTGCCAAGTGGATAATATTGTCTAATTATGCATTTTTCCGTATCGCAACCGTAACATTTTGATTTTGAAGACTGATTAACTTATTTTTAAATATTAAAATTTCGATATGTCTGTGCTTTCAAATGTATGAAGATAAATATTGGAGATCAAGCAGATGCAATTTATGAGTTGAGGTTATTTTTGCAAAACAAAGCAAATCGTCCGTTGAAAACTAGAACGTATACGTCAAAAAGAACAAATATGAGTTATTGGACTCGTTGACATATGAATCATGTAATCTTTGAACAGAAACAAGCTTATGTCTATAACTTTAGTCAAAGCATCTCAATTAACAAAAACGAAAAACGTTTATGTACAATTTTTTACTGGTGTACAATAGAAAGTTAAAAAATCGTTTGAACTCATTTTTCTCAAAATTCCATTTTTGGACATTAATCTTTCTGGTTTTTAACCCTCAAAATAGTCCAAGGAATTGTTAGAACGGTTAATTAAAGTAACACCAAGATTCATTCAGCAGAGTAGTTTTAATAGCAACGACAATTTTTCAATTATATGATAAACTAACAAAGTTTCAAACACCTTGAGATTGAGATAAATTTTTTATTGCTTGCAGCATAAATTGCTACAAGCAATAAAAAAAAGTATGGCGCTGAGAGCAGCCAAAAAATTTGGGTCAAAAATTACCAGGAATTTTTTGATATTCAATCGAAGAAAGTTTGAGTATAATTATAATGTTTTAATAAAGTTTTTAAATTCATGTAAAAAGCCCGCAATGTATTATGAGCAAACTACAGCTGGTGACGATGCGTCGACCTGTAAAGTCTCATCATCGCAGTTGGAAAATAAAGTTGTTGGTCTCCTACAGCACTGATAGGTGGAAACAGTGTCACTATTTGCAGTTCGCTCAATTTTTTTAGTTTCCAGTTAAATTTCGCATTCTAAGTTGCATAACATATATTTGGCTTCAACTCATTAAAGCGTTTAGGTTATGTTGTCGTTGGTTTTAGGATTTAGCTTGGATATTTTGAATCACAATACTCTGGTTTCGAGTAGTTTAGAATATTGTAAAAATTTCTCGTCGTTTGGAAGATAAAACGATTGGCTTTCAGAAAGACGTAACAAATTTGTAAATTCTTCACTGAAACAAAACCAAATCATTATCGGTACTTAAATTCCATCACGTCCATTCCTCGCTAGGCTACACGTGAAGGAGAGCAAAAAATCGCAGACGAGTCAATCTCGGGGGTGCCAATTTCGATAAATTTGACTTTTCGCCACGGTTGATTCGGTTTCAGTTTGATTTTTAACCAAACAACGCGCGATTGCTTCGCGAATAAAATAACAATTAAATACAAAACAGTTTATCGAAATATTGAGAAATATCGTAGGCATATACAGGGGAGTGCGAAAGTAGATATACAGTAGTGTCACATCAGTGAAATTAGTGACAGGTTATATTGAAGTGAAAACGACATATCTTGAAATAAATTGTCACGAGGCTTGTCAGGAAATTGATGCTGATAAAGACCTTTCTTCTAGAGCGTGCGTGAGTGTTCGTTCTCGATTAGAGGAGTGCGTGTGAACTCTAACGGCAAGCAATTCGAGTACATAAAGAATTAAGGCTTCTTATTATATATGTTTCTTATTATACATGTCATGCAACATTCGTTTTTTGTATAATAAATGCTGTTAATAATGTACGTGTTTATCTTTTTTTATCACTGTATATCTACGTTTGCACTTCCCTATGTATTTTACGCACAAACAAAACAGCAAAAATCCAAAGTTTGAAATAAAATCATAAAAGAATAATTGCCTTTTTTAGCGCAAAAACTTGCCAGAATTTTTCACCAAATTTACCTTACTGCGGGGATAGGGACCAGCACATCTTTTGAGACGGCATAATTTTGCTTCAGTGGCCCTCATACTATGCCCGTCCTGTTGCTCCACCATATGGAAGCAACCAACAAGTGATGTTGAATGTTGCCTAATTTGATATATTATTGCAATTTTTTCCTTTAAACTTGCATGTCCACATCTGCTTTGGAACTAAAATTGTTTTTGATAAATCTACCGCTTGCTTGCATCAGCAAAGCATAGGAAATTATCGTAGAGTGCTTGCCCAGGAAAACAATCAGGCAGTGTCCAATTAACCATCTGATCTTTGTTGTCTTAGTGTCGCTTCAACCCGCTTGGCTATGTTGGCGATTTCAAAAAAATTGTCCATATTTCAACTCATTTCTGTTGACGCTTGATAATCTTTCAACCCTTTCTTTCAGCCTTGCTTGAATTGCTTAGAATAAGAGATCTGCTGCTGTGTGATTGACAAATACTTAACGGTGGGATCACTAATGACATCTAGCGGTGCTTTTTTGAGTTGACAATGTCAAGAATCTTTCGAGATCGCGCTAGCAAAGTCTTGTTGGGTTTTATTGTATTTTTCATTTGCGGCGTCTTCGCAGTTCTCATCTACGTTCCAATTATTCTCAACGTTCAGACTCAGGCCCTCGAATCATTCCGGACCGACCTGGAATGCCTTGAGTGTTGCCTTGGAAACCAAAATTGTGTCAACGACCCCAAGTGCAAGAAAAGGTAAATGGTTTCAGAATGTGTTTAGAGGTTGAGTGCAACAAATTCTTGCATAAATGTACATTGTTAAAAATGATTTGGAATGAAGGGGATATCTTGTTTGAGAATACATGACATACAGCAAAGTTTGGCTGTATGTAAGTAAGCAGGTTTTGACTCTTCCAAAACTACTGGGCGTACAAACAAGAAAATGATGGTACATGCAGTGATAGGTGCGATACTTCACGTTCATTTTAAGTCAACACCGATGCATGATACCTTTTAGCATGTTATTTCAATGCCGATATCAATACAATATCGCCGATACAAGGTATGAATGCGAAAGAGTAAAGCTATTACTGTTTTCATTGCATTCGCTAACTCAGCAACCAATTTAATCTATACTAAACAAATATTGGCAATACAGAAAACAGAATAAATCGGTGCTGATCCTCGTTACTTTGATGGAATAATAATTTGATACCGATACAAAAGTATCTAGCGATACTATTGCTGGCACATATAGTTAACTGTAGATACTGCCCGTCTATGGGCACACTTAAAATTTACTTGTTTTGACTTTTGATTGCGGTCACAGGGTGAGTTTTAAGATTGGTGACGTCATAATTAAATTTATACTTCTTATATACATTTCTTGACAAAGAAAAATGACTTTTTTTGCATACACAAAAACCTGACCTCAACTAAAAAAAATTTACTTCTTAACAATGGTTGCCAAGTGGTCACAATTTACGATTGATTGCAGATTTTGTTTTCTTCATTTTCTCAGTAAGTACTGACCTTAGACACGCGATTGGTTTTTTGAGAGATTTTTACAAGTTATTGGGGAAAAAATTCTAATTCAATTAGAGCTGATTTAACGATGCAACAAAAGGTACTTTCTTATAAATATTAATGCATTCCAAGCTTGCTTTCTTTATTTTTCTTGAACGCTTTAAAAAGCTTATTTTCGTCATAATGCTGTCCGTATCATTACAGTAAAAACAGCAGCAGGCAGCAGCTGTACTTATCACCCGAATGACGATTTCTGAAAGTAAACGTAAATAGTGAAGGTTGTTTCAGATATGCTGCCTCTATAATGATATATTGCAGAGCTATTGTACGGATAGGGCAAAAAAAACTTTCTAAAATACCTTTGCGTAGTTTGGTCGCCTGCCCGGCTAATCTTAACATATGAGAAATTTAATCAAGTAAACTGGAGTCAAAAAAATACTCATTTTTAATGTAGAACCTTGCACAAATCACAAAAAATTATTCACTCTTTAAGCGCAAAAATTTGGCCGATGAATCATGCTTTTACGTCGTTGCCTAATCTATTGCAACATCTAAGCTGTAAGTGCTTTACTTCCGGTTAGTTTGCTCTTACCCTGGCTGCATTTATGTCTGGACCAAGAAACATGCGCTCAACCAGAGGCTGTAAATAGGCCTACGGTTTCGGAGAGTCGTAAGCCTACTATTTAATAAAATATTTCTGTAAAGACAAAGCAATAATTTTGGCGCTTTCTCCCAACTTTAAATTTAAGCTCCCGTGCACTTGATGTAATGAACGAATAAAATTGTCTAAAATCATAGGCTGTTTCATTTGTGAGCAGGTGAATACCTAAGTGCGCTTATGCTAGATAAAAGAGAAGTAAGGTGTTGCCAGGGACTTCAGAAACTTTGAGAAAAATCAAAGAAAATAACATCTTGTGTAAAATCGCAGCATATACGGGAAAAGATTTTTTGCAATTTTGCTTGAAAATTTTCTAGTAGATTTACAGAAGTCAAAAGTAATCATTTGGTAGAAGGCGTAGCTCATATTAGCGCCATGGCTAAGTCTGTGCGGTAAACAGAGCACGTGACTGGAGGTCATTGATATGATAATGAAAAGAACATATTAAGTAGTGAAACAGACCCACCTCTTAATATTTTTTTTAATTTTTTAATACAATTACTACTTAGTGGTACCCTTTTATTTCAATTTGTACACCGTACTTATTTAGACGAGCAATAAAGCGACTATGATGAGGAAACATAGCGGCAGTGTATAATTGCATAATTCCCCAAATATTTTTTCCTAAATTTCTTTCAAAAAACGCTACTTTTGGCTTTGCAACGTGAATTGACTATGTGAAAAACATCGACTTTTCACTGCTGTTAGTGTTTTCACAACTACCAATTGACCTGCGCCGCCTGCACCGATATTCTCAATCAGGACATCTCTGATGAGAGCTCTGCGGACCACGCTGGCCAGTGCTTTTTTAAAAGTTAATCAGTTGCTAAAAATGTTCTAATTCTCAAAATAAACTCCACAGTTTTGGTGGGGGGCTCTCCTTACGCCCCACAACACGACTTGACCACAAAATTTTTCTCAAAGGACTTGTTAAACATTTTGAAAAGGTGACCACGCTTCTCTTTTAAAAAAAGAAAGACAGCGATTCGGTCAGCACGGAACTGAAACTTCGTTAACCAAAACGTTGTTTGTTTGTTTTAGGCTTTCGTTATCAGATGATACAAGCTACTGCAGACTTACACCAGACTACAGTAGAGCAAAAATTGCGGAGGTAAATGTGACGTCACGACACGTTATTTATAATTACGTTCTATTGTTTCCCCAACTTTTAATCAGTTACGTCATAAAATGTAAGCTCTTTGCTCTACCAATCCTGGTGACTGTCCTTTCAACTAACTACGTTGCAGGTCGTCGAGGATAAAATCTTGGGCGAAAGAAACTATGATGTCATCAACAAAGGTAAGAACCAAAACTGTGTTTAAACCTCAAGTATTTTCACAAGGCCGCATTGCAAGTATAGGCTAAAAACAGAGGATTCTAAGACATTGTCAGCTTCATGAGGCTTGGACCAGAGATGGTCATTTTTTTATGAGCAAAACAAAATTCTACCGGATCAAAATAGTTATTTGCCTTCCTGGGGTCCTACTCTCTCCCACATAAACGAGACTCTCTTTCTTGTTTAAAAGTATGATCGTTCGACTTTATATGTTGCAGTCGCCCATCATCTGCAAGGAAACTACAGCGAGGAAAGAATTCTGGATATTAAGAAGGGGTTTTCCAACATGGTGATCACAGCTCAACGCCCATTCATTAACCTCCCTATTAGCCTCAAGCGTAAGTGTTGTTTTTTGCGTTATTACCTCATAATCGATTGTTAACTGGCGCTATTTTTAATACAGGAAAGCCTCGATCTACTGGCTACCGCATCAGATGGTTTTGCAAAAATGGAGAAAAGAAAGGCCTAAGGTGTTCTGAAAATGGAGATATTATAATTACCACTGGAGGTTACTACAGTTACCATCTACATACCACGTTTAAAGAAACGCGTCGGTAAGTTATTTTCACGACTATTCAAAAGTCATAGAAAACGTCCACAATTCACAGAGCAAGTTTATGGATCTGCTGCGGAGACACATGTACCGTATTGCGGTGCATTTCCGCCACAAGCTCAGTTGATTAACGTAAAGTACTTTTTCCAAGGACACACCATCGCTGAATCACCCGGAGAGTTGAATTCGGATTTTCACGATTGAAAATGCAAGGTTTACTTCTAATATGAATCCTTTAACATAGATTGATGTTTATAACATATTTTGCATAATTTTTTTACGAATGACTTTACATTTGAAAAAAAGCACTAACGTTATGCAAACGAAGTTGTTTTGCCGTTTAGTGTCATATCCCCGTGAGTATTGAACGTTTCAATGAAAATGTGGCTCTTTCTTCATCACATGGTAGCAATTCTGTGACCGATAAGCTCCTACTTTCTTTCGTTTCAGGTCAAAAGAACAAGATAATCACTCTGTTGATGTTTCCCATCAACTCATCAAGAAGGCACCGGGCCGCGACCACCCCTTCGTCAATGACGTCACGCACTGCGGGGCTGGGCAATGTACACTTGAGTCAACAGGGGTTGTCCGTCTTAGTCGAGGGGACCAAATGCAAGCAAATTTTAAAATACCGGACACCAGATTTGAAGTTAGCGACTCCCGATCCGAGTCCTATTTCTCGCTGTTTATGATTTCGACGCCTAAACGATAAAACAATTTTGAAATAATCACGGGAAGGCTTTTTTATTCGCAAACTTTTGCTCAACAGCAATCGATTTGTGTGCATATTTTGCCGCTTTTCTACAGAGCAATTTCAAGCAGATGGTTGTTTAAAGATGCGTTTATGTTACTTGATTACCGGTATATCACTTACATAGTTAAGCAAACATGAGTGTTGGGGCTGGAATTAGAGTTAGGGTTGAAATTGTCTGTTGTGCTCTGTGATAAGAGAAGTGACCTTATATACAGAGACAGTGCACCTCAGCTCTATAAGCCAAGGTTCATCTGATATTTTTGTATTTTTTTTATTTTAAGGTTTTATGCAAATTTTGTTAAGGTTGTTGATTATTACTTGTTGTGTTTTGCTCTGTTTTCAATCGTGTTTAAATATTTTTATCTTGGCCCTTTTTCTCGCAGCAGTCGACAGCAGGTTTGAATAAGCAGTTTATCAATTAATGGAAGAAAAATATCTTCTTATTCGATTCTGCTGACGTAATTTTCATGTGTTTATGCATTTATTTTAAAACGTTGATTAGCGCTGAAAGAAAGAATGTACAAATATAGATTTTGATTTTGTAAGTTGTTTGTCATCAAAATTGCGCACAAAAAATATTTTGAAAGATGGAAAATTTCCACAGCAATAGCAAATCAACAGCAACTTCATAGCTTAGTTACTGCTTCAACGTTGCTCAGTCTTTGGGATTTTGTCACTTCTTAGTAGCAACAGCTTTTTAGCGTCAGGGCAATTTATGTAATCATAAACAAGCAAAATGTGATTCATATATCATTCACATTTCTCTGATGGTCGACAGCCAAGCAGGGAAGCTGTGAATGCTATTTTTAACATTATTGGTTCGATGCGACAAGGGAATTGAAGTCAGGTCTATGAAAAGTGTGACACCAGAACTCTTTAAAGCTAAAGCTATGGCGATGGTAACGTAACATTCGTAAGTCTGCTAAGCAAGATTCTGCCTGGTAGTTGGTCAAATGCCACAAAGCTGATCGTAGGTCTGAAACAATTGTAGAGGAATTTAAACCAACAGACACCTGGGCTAATGCTTTATCTATCATCTCAAAAGTGGCAAACAAGCTTGTATTTTGCAACTGAGCAGATGAAGCATCTGCCTGGTAATCAGGAGAACTTCAATCCCAGTGCGATTGATTTGGCCTTCAAAAAATTTATTCGGAATAAACTGTTCGTAAAAGTCAATGATTTCATTGAATCACGGCTAGCAGGAACAACTGATGGATGATCAGTGAAAACTTGAACTTGGAGAGAACCTGCTTTGAATTGATGACGTCACCTCATGCCTCCTGAAAATAAAAAAATTTAAAACCAAGCAAAAGTAATGTTTTCCTCCCAATGTGTGTGCATGGTGACGTAACCAACAACAATTTTTTGCATGAAAATTGGGAAGAAAGCTACCACGTTGTAGTGACAAAAATCGAAATGGTAATTTGATTATGCTTTAACCTCGTCGTGTATGCAGGATTGTACTCTCGGAAAGGCTCCTTACAAAGATTTCCTCTGCTTCGCGGATCCTATCGTGTTGAATTTATAAACAATGAACTATTGTCGCTAATGTTGAACAATCCGTAATGAACTATCGTCGCTAAATGCACCACAAAACTTTGGAATTGAGACTAACGAAACCGAACTGACGCTTTCTGCTAACATATAAGCAAGCGGATAGCTCCCATCTTACTTTCTCCTATACTGTTTTCTATCTTCCAGTCGGACAATAGGAACTAGTAGAAACCCCGTTTCTGGATCCTTCACGCAGCGTTCCATGAGGCTCAAATACGTCAAGTTCTCGTTTGTGTTTGGATCCAAGAATCCTTTCGTGTCATCTCCAGAATCCTCGAGTATTTTGTGGAGATTTTCATCAAACAATCCTAAAAATAAGCTCTGCAACGATGGTTCAAGATGATGAGGAGCTGATCCTGCCTTTAATACGTTGTGAGCTCAATGCCCCGCGCCCACTGCTTGTTTTGTCGTTATCGTGCCCTTGGTGCAGGCACTTCACCTTAATTTCCTTCGCTTGGCAATAGTTGATAGAGATGCAATGAGTCCTAGTACTGGCCACTTGAAACGGATCACAACACAAATTGTTCGTTGTATGGCTGTAAAGGATTTCCTGCAACTGGACACTGCAAAGTACACAAATATTTTTTCCACAAATTACACTCTTTATCTCAATTTCAACTGGCGCTTCTACCTCGTTCAAAAGCGACCTCTACTGGCAGTCGATGGTTGGCCACCGGATCTATGATACCTCCAGTGGCAATTTGGGCTTCCAATAATCGAATTCCGTGACTTCTAATGATGAGATCCTAAAAAATAAAAGGGAATGTTAACTATGGCAACTAATCTAGTTTTGCATAACTGAGGCACAAAAAGTAATTTTATTGTTTCCAACCCATGTTTACCATTATTGATATGCTTCCGGTTATTTGCACGTTTACTATTATTGGCATGTATACCACCATTGGAACGGCCCTCCTTATTGGCATGTCTTCCATCAACAGAATCTTTCCCATTCTTGTCACGTCATCGATTATTGGCATGCTTATTGGGATGTTTACAATTATTAATACAGTCTCTTATTATTTACACGCTCCCCATTTTGGGAATGTTTTCAGTTATTGATATGTCCCTCCTTATTGGGACTTTCCCAATTACTGGCATATTTCCCATTATTCACATGTTACCCACTATTGGCACACTCCCTATTGTAAGCATGTTTTCCTATATCGATCCACTCCATATAATTGGCATATTTTTCATTAGTGAAATATTGCTCATTGCTGGCGTGTTTCTCATTAACAGCATATTTTTCATAATTGCTACACTAATCATTGGCAACTCACTTGTTCCATCGCTTGAAACAAGGATAACACTTTATCAGATCCTTTTGGTTTGAATCCAAACACCGCTCTCTCAGCTCTCTTTAGGAGATCCGCAAACTTTTTATCCAGTAGATGGCGCAGAAGAGCATCATCCACCGACATTATTTCACCGCGAAAAGGGTCCACAATCCCCCCGATTGCGGCCTGGGCCTCGAGTAAACTTAAGGCCGTTCCTATAAAGCATGCAGTCAGCTCAAAACAATTTTGCCGGACATTTTATTAACGACCTCTAGTGATGAGATGATTGGTGTGAGCATCAAACAAGGTCATCCTCCTTCCCTTAGTGTCGTCATAAACACCAGCGATTGGATATCGTCCAATCAGAAACGGTCTCAATTCTCGTTCGATTTCTTCCTCGTTAACCTGTAACGTCGTAGCGAGTTAAAGCCGCAATGTTATTAACCATGTTGCTACAATCGATTACTTCGTTTCGCTCCAATTGTTCGATTCTTGATTCTTCGATGAGTCGGGCGCGAACCAGATCCATCAGCTTGACGCTCCGCCCCCACCCAGACTTGAAGTAAATATCGTCACGTGACTTACGGCCGTGCTCTCGCTCGATGACAATTGTTTCTGCATTCAACAATCGATTTCTGCATAGACCACACGGCTGACGGTTCGCGCCGCCTGCTTACGCAACGACAGCGCTCTGTTGCTGCGTTCAAATTTGGGCTTTACCTTATTTTTGAAGTCACAGACCCCTTTGAAGAAATTGTCAGTGATGCGGTCCTTTACTGTTATGATATGAAGACCTTTTTTGTGATTATTGTTACATTTAAATTTCGGGATTACAAATTTTGGTTGCGATATGGTTGTGAAGACCTTTCTTTTGGAGGACAGCTGCTTTGAAACCACTGGCGCCCAAACCTTGGTAATGCAAACCGTCACCAATTACGATCAAGTTTAACGAATCATTGAGTGAATCCATTGTTCCAACATTTAATAAAATTCATCAAAGGAACTCTAAAACCATCTCACGGACCCCCGGTTGAAAGCCGTCGGTTTAAATGAACAAGCTGCTTTGTTTGTTAGTTTTATGCCACCACTTTTACTACGTCATAACATAAAGCAGCAAAGAAATTTAATCACAGTTGGAGTCGTCTGAACCTACCTAAACAAAGAATTGGCAACCTACCATGAATTCTAGCGGTCGAGGTGTTCACGCTGCTCACGTCGCTTGCGTACTTTGCTGCGAATGATCGATCAACAATGGAGTCATTCACCTGCGCAATGGAGATGGACAGTCACGATTGCATTTATGCATTGCACTCTAAGTAAAAACATCCCCCTCCCAATGGTACCGCCAATAAATTTAATGCGATGGAGCTTGGATTGGCTTGTTGAAATTGTGCTACCACGAAAGTTGAGCGACGCTATTACTATGAAGTAAACCTCTCCCAAGGTCAGGTGATAATGAAACAATAAATAATCGGCAGAGAGTGAAATCGAACCCTTAACTCTTTCGCTCCCGCGATCATCGATTGATGATCTCGTGTTTTCAGTGTTTAACTCAAATTTTTTAAATTGAGTTACAAAATTAGTTTAATAAAAAATCGATTTGTGACTTTATTTTTCATCCGATTTTCATAAAATTTTCAAAAGATCACGCTTATTTTCTTACGCATCGGATGATGTATAATTTGTGCCCTAAATCTTGGATTTTTATACCCAAAAAGGCTTAAAAAGACAAAGAACCCAGTTGCAGACGACAAAATCGGACAAATTCTCAGCACGTGCCAACTACACTAAAATCAAATTCAGATTACATCTTTACCACAATACCAAACCCTTTATCATTGACACAGTCTGAAAACTACTCTTTTGGGGCATCATTTGACAAAATTTCAAGCGATAATAATAAACTTTACTTATTTGAATTTCCAAATTTTTTAGGGGTCTCAAAACCCCCCCAAACAAATTTGAATGGTAAGTAGATAAAAGTAAATTTAGTGCGTAAAAAATATCATATGTTGCTAAATACAGGTCTCATTTGAAAGCTTAGGAAATTTGCTTTCCAGCAATATATAGCTTTAAATAGTTTAGACTAAGTGGTATATGATATTTACTGATCAAAAACGAGTACTGTACATCATGTCAGTTCAAAACCCCCCAAAATTTTTTGACTTACCTTCACTAAATTATAATTTTTACAAAAAATACACCCTTTAAAAAGATAAAATGAATTGCAAATGTTTCACCAATAAAGTCGTCATTTTGTATCAAGTTTCCAAGGAGACAAGAAGCGAAATACAAGTTTAAAACCTAGCAGAAGTTTGGCTTCTCTAAATCAAAGTTTGCTCTATCCCCCTTGTTTCTCAACAAATGGGAAGGGTGTAAACAAGCAGCTGTTTCATTGTCAGTGACAGCATATTCTATTTAAACTTGATATTTTCTGAATCTTGAAGAAATTCCCTGTTCAAAAATACATAATGTTACATGGTTTAGGCTAACCTCTAGCAGATAATAACTGATCATATTTTAGGTACTGAATTTAACTACCAAAATTTGGTACCGGTCGGTACCGGTCAAAAAAAAGGTCATGTGCCTCAGAAAAGTGCAAATTGTAGAAAACGTAGGCTTTTAGGTAAGTTTTGATTGATGTACCTTGAAAGCTTATTTCCTTAGCATCATTTTGCGACCTTTTCTAAAAAAATTGGTAGAAAATAAAATCTGTAGTGATCTTTGAGGTGAGGGTACTACTTTAATTTTGAAGACAACTACCCCCCAGTTGGGGGGGTTCATTTGCATAAAATTTGCATATTCACAAAAATGTTTTTTTTTATTTGAAATCCTCAAGAAATGTAGATTTCAACGATATATCACACTTAATGTAGAAGTAGACAGCTGAGTAATGATTTACAAACAAACTTGAGGTACATAATTATGATTAATTATGATTGATTATGACAGTTATGACTGCCACCTTACGGACATTTTTTTCGCTTTTCACGCCGGAGCAAAAGAGTTCAACAACTGAAAGTTGTGATCGTGAATAATGCTGGTGGTGGTTCGTGCCAGAAAGTTCCAGATTTATCCACAAGATAGATGGGCAGTGGGAATAGAGGATAGCTTTCACGATGCTGACAAAATTTAAGGACTGTTAAGGTGCAAACCATCCAAAATGTTGAGGCTGTTAGCACCAAGACAAAACTAGGCTATAAAATCAAACCAATTTACAATATTATTTCAAGTTTGTTTCAAGCTTGCATTAAAGACTATTAGTTTGCTACGCCCTTCTTTTAACTATATGGAGGTAGGCCTCAGCCTTGACCTTCGTTACCCCCGTGCAAAGATGTTAATGAATAGAAATTCCTACATCTCCCGCTTCCAACTTTAATTGCTCCGTCTCCAGACTCCTGTCCTTTAGCTTGAGAGAAGCAAGATTCACGTCGCGATTGCGATGCAGCGACGATTCTTGCCACATTTCGATCCTTTTATTCTCTTTATCGTCAGTGTCATCACGATCGCAAATCTTTTCTTCGGTAAACTTTTCTTTTTTAATCGTTGTCAAATCTGTGAAAATGAAATTTATCTTGAAATTTGACAGAGAATTAATTTTGCATTTTTGACTTTTTTATGTTTACACTTCCTGGAGTGTTACGGTAGTAAAACGCAAAGCTATTGCTCCAACCTACCTCGCAGTCAGCGTTAAATAGCTTGATATCGCTTTCGATTCATTTTCTGTTTGTTAAACCTTGCAAGCAGAAGAAATACCGCAAAGCGCCTGTTCCAAAGACACGACAACGTAGCATCCCAAGGTTCGAACGCGAGATTCGCAGTCGTACAATCGGTTCTTCACCCTATGAGATCAATACGTTTGAAGCAAATTCAAACGTCATTGTCAGTGACATAGCCAGGGATGAGTGATGAGAAGACGCCTTGCAGTTTTTATGATGAAGCCATTATGACAATAAGGAATCAAATCTCGCTTTTTCGCATCTACATTGTTTTAAATACGCGATTTATCGACATCACTTACGCTTTGCAATGCTCACCTTGGTTGATGACTTTTGATTTCGACACCCTTGACTGGTTTTTATCGAGGTAAATTTCTTTATATTCTCTGAAGCGGGTATTCTAAAGAATGCAGTATTTTGAACAACTCACAAGAGGATCAATGAGGCACATCGTTCTGCTCCCTGTTTCACCTGGCATGATCTATGAAGGCCGCATGCGTACTGTGGCTGTTATCCAAGTGAAACTACCAGAGAATCTGAATTCCTACCTCTCCTGTTTTCAACATTAGTTTCCAACGTTAGAAACGTCAAGGCAGCGAATATGTAACAGGCATTAAACCATAAAACTGTCGTGAGCGATAATAAAGATGCACAATTTTAATATGTTTTTTTTGATGAGATATTTGTTAACCCCAGGCTTTGTCAATTTCCAAACTCTTGTATCATAATCATCAAGCGTTGTTATAAACATTTTTGGCTTTTTAACCGCTAGCTGCCCTAATCATTGCTATTGTGCAAAGCGAACTCTGTGCGATGGGTTACAGAGAAGTGCCAGTCCTTTCCACTACCTAGGCGAAGGCACAGTAGTTTGATGAGTGTTTCTCACCTGGAGTCCGCGGACTATCGAAGGTCGATAATAAATATTTAAGGGACTCTTAACAACTTAATTTTTGAGTTAACCACCAAACTAGCGCCCCCATCATAATTGAGCCTTGAAAATTGTCTTCAAAAATAATTATTTCACACAAGCAAAAAGGGGTCCATGAGTTAAAAATTTTGAGGCCTTTAGAAGAGTGTCCTCTCTGTACCCGATAAATCTATGGTAAATCTCCTCGCAAAGTCATACCACAGACCTTAAAAATGGTATTTATAAATCTCTTGCTTGGCGCTCAGCGATAAAAGTAATGTGGAGAATAAATCATAAACGGTGCGAAATTTTCTTAGTAAAAAACTTCCTAACTTTATCAACCCAATGCAGTTAAATATCGCCAAAAAGCAACATGATAGTTTTGCACTTGGCTTTCTTGGTTTTCATAGTATTAATTTAGAAAATCTTAGTGAAGCCGAACCATTCACAGTTTGGCTTACGAATTACATCCTATTCTCAACTCATGCTTGACTTTTATGCAAATGTTACTACAGATGGGGTTGGAGTCTTTTCCGAGTTAGAGAGAAAAATATTTCTTAAGTCTAGTCCAAATTGTTAATTTGGTATTTGCATTAATTTCAACTAAAAAGTCATAACAATAAGAATTATGATGATAAGTCAAATTGCTTTACCAGAATGAACATGTAATAATGGTATATGTGATATTAACTTAATCTAGCGATTATAATGTTGTTACTACTTATTTCGTGCTTTGCGATACTTGGATCAATGCAAGCGCACATTAACTCAGTACAACTAAATTTAGTCGATTACAGAGCGCTCAAGTGGGAACTGTGTTTTCATAATATTTCAAATTTCCATTAACATCTAAGAGATTCGCCTGCATGTTTTATTCCCGAATAGTCCTATTTCAAGTATTTTTTAGATTCAGCCTTGTACTCTGCTACCTCCAAATTAAGCAAATAAAAGCTCCTACTTTTCCTGTTTCCAACATTGATTGCTCCGTTTCTAGATCCACTCGACTCTTGTCCACGAATTTGAGAAAAGCGAGACTAGCTTCAGGATTGCAATGTAGCGACGCTCCTCGCATCTTTTCGGTCATACCATCCTCTTTCTTACTATTATCACTTTCATTGCGACTCTTTGCAACAGCAACTTCATCTCTTTCAAAATTTTTCAAATCTTCGGAAATGAAATTTTGTTAGGAAATTTGGACGACGACGCATATTGTATTTATGTGAGACATTTTACCTTCAAATTTTCATGAAGACCACATCAGTGTTAACCAAAAGGCCATGCCCAAACCAGCATCAACGTAAATACTAAATTGCTTGATGATATTTTTGATAGATCTACTGCTTGTTAGTATGCGGCAATCACAGGAACTCATTGAAAAAGTAACTTTCCCAATAACAACAATGCAGTCATTGTGAGATTTGAACTTACGACCATTCAGTCATGGTGGTCATAAAAGCGGCGCTACAATCTTCTCACGAGATCCCAGCATTCAAAAAATTGCCGCATCACGGTTTTGTTGGCATTAATTTAATGCATAATGCTCACCTTGGTTTATGACTTTTGACCTTGAAATGCTTGTTTGGTTTCCATCAAGGTAGATTTCTTTATATTCTCTATAGCTTGTGGTTCCCTGTGTAAAACGATATTTTGAATAAGTCAGAAGATGATAAACGAACCATTTGGTTCTGTTCCACGTTGCACTGTGGCTCACATACAAGTAAAACTCTCAGCGGTCATAAACTCTTACCTCTCTTGTTTCCAACATAGATGGCTTCGTCTCCTTATCTATTCCACTCCTGTCCTTGAATCTAAAAAAAGCAGGATCCCCATCTGAATCGCCACTCAGCGATACTTCTCGCCTCCATTCCATCCCACCATCCTTCTCATCAACGTCTTTATCACGAATCTTTGCAACAACGATTTCCTCTCTTTTTACATTTTTTAAATCTGTAACACAAACTTTTGAACAAATCTAAAATTGAGGAAATCAATAATAAGGTTCAACATGTGGATCGAGTAAATCTGTTTGGATATTAATTAATATTATTTCGTCACACTTACCTTGATCGATGACTTTTGACCTTGACACGCATGATTGCTTTCCGCCAAATTCAGTAAGGTTTATTTTGTGGCGGTGTTTTCCCTAAACATAATGATATGATCACATCACACTAATTTACAAAACTTTAATATTTGCGCGCAATTAGCACCGCGAGTGGTTTGAATGCTCTGCGACGAACCGCAGATGCTGTCTGCTGCACCGCAGGATTTGTCCTTAACGCTGCCGACAAATGGCAAACAAACAAAGCTTTTGCTGTTAGCGGCGCCCACATGAGCGCCACACAAACGATAATTGTTGATTTGCACCAGAAATTCAACGACGCTTCAAACAAAAATGGAACCTACTGCAAGGTTGGATGATACGGGCGTTGATGTGGTAAAAGAGTGGCTGCCGGTAAGATCAAACTCCTGAAAAACACAAAGTTGGTAATTGAAAATAATGGAGCGGTTCATGAAAGGAAGTTCATGTTTCTCCTATCGGACAGGTGGATGTTGCATTGGAAGATAATTCTAACGATGCTGACGTCTATGAGGATTTTGAGGTTTGTGAGAGTCTTGGAGTACACCTACTCTGAAATGCTGAAGGCATTGTACCCCAAAACCGTGGTGGTCTCTCGTATTATTTTAACTCCGGTTTTGAATAGCTTTATATTTTCACCATGATTTCTTTAAAACTTTGGAGCTAAATCCAGCTTTGGACTATGCTATCCTCGAGTGAAACTCCTAGCACATCGAAACAGTTACCTCTTTTGTTTCCAACATCCTTTGCTCAGTTCTTTGATCAACTCCACTTCTGTCCTTGACCTGGAGAAAAGCGATATTCGAGTTAGGACTGCAAGGTAGCGGTTTTCCTTGCCTCCTGTCAATGATCCCATCCTCAATTTCCTCCTCCTCCTCCTCCTCATCTCTGTCAGGGATATTTGCTGAAACAACTTCCTCTCTTCTAACGTTTTGAACATCTGAAAAATACAACTTTTTTGACAAATTTAAAAATTGATCAAATTAATCATAAGTTTTAACAAATGTACCACGTAAAGCTGTCAGATTATTCACCAATGTTGTTAGATCGCACTTACTGTTGGGAATGACTTTCGATCTTGCCACCCAAGACTCTTCTCCATCCACAACACTTTCCCTTATTTTGCGGTGGGAGCTTCCCTAAAGGCAGTACCAAAATTACGTTGCAATAATTTACAAAACTGAAAATTTTGCGATGCATTTTGCGTCGTGTATAGTTCGCACTGCTATCCGACGCACTGTCGTGTATGGTTCGCACTGCTATCCGATGCACTGCACGACTTGTTCTCAACATTATCAAAGAATATTGAAGGCATAGCAATCAAGTTTAGATCGTTGGCAGTGCATGCATGAGCACTGAGCACTGCAGGAATGTTAATTGTTGGTTTACCGCACAAATCTAACAGTGGGATTACAGCAAAATGAACCAATCGCAACTTTGGATAATACAGGCGTTGATGTGGTGAGAAAGCGGTTGATGGTAGAATTGAACCTTTCAATATTTAAAAGTTGGTGATAGCACATAACGTTAGTTACTCCTAGAAGAAAATTCTAGTTCAATCCATCAAACCGAAAGGGTGGTGAAAGTGGAAAATGATCCCAAGAATACAGATAAGTTTTGTGAGAATCTAGGAATTCAGCTGCCGCAAAATGTCACAAAAATTGATTCCTTTCAAGTCGGATTTCTTTCTTCTTCTTCATCGTTTGAGCTATTTGTTGTGAGCGTTATTCAGGAAGATGTATATATAGGCCACACTGCGTTAGCGCTCATGCTTGGTTTACAAATCTTCAGTTAGACTGGGACCACCACGACGGGTAGACTGCTTGGCCCACCATCTGTCTGCCACATAATGATGGAAGCATCCCGTTTAGTGTCTTGCCCAAGAACACAACAAGCAAGCTTGCCGGCTTGTTTTTCACACAATCCCTATTTTGCTGAGCGCCAAGCATGGAAGCTGTAAATACCATTTTTTAAAAGTCTTTTGGTATGACTCGACTTGGAAAATAAACCTCAGGTTTACCGAGTGCGAAGCGGACGCTCTAACCACTACGCCATCGCGCAGGTAGGATTTCTTTTAAAGATATTGATAGATGCAACCTTACACTTTGCTATTCGAGAGAAATAATCCTGTGCGGATCGCATCTCTTACCTCTTTTGTTTTCAACACCGGTTGATCCGTCTCCGGATCCCCTCGAATCCTGTTTATAAACTTGAGAAAAGCGAGATTCGCGTCAGGTTCGTGATGGAGCGATGCTTTTTGTCTACTATCAATTTTCAAGTACTCTTTACCATCATCGTCTTTATCGCAAGTCATCACTTTAGCGACACCCTCTCTTGTGATATTTTTTAAATCTGGAAAAACGCATTTTTTGTATAAAAATTATGACGACGGAGAATTTTATATCCCTTCGGCGCATATTTAACATCATATTCGTGGTACGGTCATAATTGTATTAAATAGAATGCCATAACCCAGACTTGTTTTGGGATTGAAATTATATTCCTTAGTATTACTTGCGATGCATTTACTACTTTTTGAAAATACGGAAAATCATCGTAAAACAGCTTTTGCAAGGGGCAACTACTCAGGTATTGAGAAGTGTGAACCCGTTATCATTTGATCATGGCGGTCAGAAAATTGGCTCTGCAACTCACTCACGAGGAGGTAACATTTGATATACTTTCAATGATATTGTAAGTGGCATATCAAGACAAGAGCGGCGAAGGGAGCTCTTTTCTGCCTCCTCCCAAAAACAATTTTGCGTTCGCGCCAGCACCATTATATGATGACGTTATTATGACCCGGAAAATCAAATCGCTTTTTCCTCGCACTCAGTATTATTGTGGGTACCCGAGTTAGTCAGCATCAATTCAACTTTGTAAAGCTCACCCTGCTTGATGACTTCTGATCTCGACATGTTTGATAGGTTTCCATCAAGGTAAATTTCCTTGTATTCTCTGAAGCTGTGATTTTCCTAAACATTACAGGGTTTCAAATACGTTACAATATGATCAACGAATCACGTCCACTTGCTTCACGGTGCACCACCTGTGATTCTTAGTGCCCACATACGCACGCTGGCTAAAATCGAAGTGAAGTTCCTACCTTTCCTGTTTCCAAAGTCGGTTGCTCCGTATCCGGATCCACTGGACTTCTGTCCTTGAATTTGAGGAAAGCGATATTTGCATCAGAATCGTGATCCAGCGATGCTCGTTGCCTAGTTTCAATCCTCTTCTCCTTGTCTTGTTCTTCATCGCACATTTTTCTTGCAGCAGCTTTTTCTCTTCTAACACTTTTTACATCTGAAAAACCGAAAATTTTTTTAGATATTTGACAACTGGAAGATTTAACTTTTTCTTTACAAACGTGAGACCAGATACTGTCATCGTACATATCAATATCGTTTCGTCATACATACTTTGGTTGATGATTTTTGACCTTGACAAGCGTGACTGCTCTTCATCCACTTCAGAATCGCTACTTTTTTTATGGTAGCTTTCCTAAACGTAATTATGTATATTACGTCACACTAGCTCGTAAAATTGTGATTTATGTGGCGCCATTTGCAACACGAGTGGTTTGCAATGCTCTCCCACGCAACCCGAGATTTGTCCTCAACGGTATCAAAGCGTGCCAACTGACAAACCAATCCAGTTAGGACACTTGGCTGTACATACGTGAGCACTGGACAAATGTTGATACGCCATATAAATTTGGCGACAATATTATTACAAAATAAACCTAACGCAATATCGGACAATCAAAGTCTCAAGGAAGAGAATGATCGGCTGGCAGTGGAATCAAATGCGTGAACAATTAGAAGTTGGATATCGTGATAATGTTGGTGGGTGATTCATGGCAGAAAGTTCAACTTCAAGATTTTTTCATCACACAAATGGAGCAGTTGTGGCACTGTAGGATAACCTTGAAAATGCTGGTGAGGTCTGTGAGGACGTTGAGATTTAACTGCTTTAAAATGTTGGAGACACTGAGTCTCAAAATTGCTATGAGCGATAATAACAGCATCCACGTTTTAATTTATTTTGGAATAAATCTTAGTATTTCAGACATGCCCTCTTTCGAAGTTTTTGTAAACACCATTCTTAGGCGCCGCTATTTTTAACTAAGACTCAAGCAAATATAAACTCCTACCTCTCCTGTTTCCAACATTGGTTGTTCCATTTCCAATCCCACTGGAGATCTTTCCTTGAACTTGAGGAAAGCGAGTTTCGCGTCAGGATCGCGATGTAGCGATGCTTCTCGTCTACTTTTGATTTTCTCGTGCTTCTCATCCTCATCATTGTCGTCATCGAGAATCTTTCCTTCATTGTCTTCCTTGTTTTTGATACTCTTCAAATCTGTAGAAATCAAATTTTCTTCGAAAACATTTAAGACCGAAGATTTTATTTTGTTTGCTTTCGCCTTTACTCTCACAACAGAGCCATAGAGCCTTCAGCAACAATGCCATTGCCTAGACCTGCATCGAAGTTCATGCCAAATTGCTTGGTGCTAATTTCAATAAATCTACTGCTTGTTATTGTCCGGAAAGCACAGGAAAACATCGTAAAATGCCTTTTTCAAAAAAAAATATTAGTAAAAATTATTGTTCCACAATTTTTTCAGCATCATTTAAGCTTAGTAATGCTTACCTTGCGCAATAACTTTCGGCTTTGGAATTCTTGATTGATTTCTATTTTTCTCTTTTCTAATGTTTTTTAAATCTATAGAAACGAAAACAGTTTTCTTACAAAGTTAGGGAGAAACGAAAAATTGACCACGGGCTTTAGCAAATGCATGACCTAAAATTGACAGAATATTTGTCAATATGGTTTGATCATTCTTACCCTGGTCGACGACCTTTAACCTCGACACGGACGACTGCTCTCCATCAATATCAACACCGCTTATTTTGTGGTGGGAGTTACCCTAAACAAAATGCAAAAATTATATCAAACTAATTTACAAAATTGTAATTTTTGTGGCGCACTTTGTACCCCTAGTGCTTTGCATTACCCTTCGATGCACAGCAAGTTTTGATCTCAGGACATCGCAACGTAACAATCGGCAAACCAATCGAAGTAGGATTATCGGTGATGCAAGCATGCGCACCGCACGAAAATTAATTGTTGATATATCGCAGAAAAGCAATGGTGCAGGTTACTACAAAATAAACTCACCGCAAGTTCGGATGATCGAACCACGGAGGTAGTGAATAATCGGTCGGCACTGGCATGGAACCCCTGAATAATTAGAAGCTTGTGATCAAAAATAATGCCAGTTGTTCATTGCAAGAAGTTAAAATCCATCCATTGGAAAGTTGGAGCGATAGGTCTAATAGATGAGATGATGCCGACAAAATCTGGGGTTTGCTGGGTTTGACATGTTAGAGGCATAGCCGCAAAACTGTTGCGAGCGATAATAACAAACACAGTGTTTGATTTGTTTTTGAATAAAGCTCTATACTTCCGACGTGACCCCTTTGGAAACATTTGTAAATTCAGACTTGGCCTCCGTTTTCCTGAGTGAAACTTCCAACGGATCAAAATTCCTACCTCTCCTGTTTCCAACATCATTTGCTGCGTTTTCGGATCTACTTGACTCCTGTTCTTGAACTTGAGAAAAGAAAGATTCGTGTTAGGATTGCGATGTAGCAATACTCTTTGCTTCCTTTCCATCTTCTCGTCATCATCATAGCCATCATCATTGTCATCACAAATCTTTTTTACCGCGGCCGTTTTTCTTCTAGCATTTTTCAAATCTGTGAGAGCGAAAATATTTTGTTGATAAATGTAGAAGTCGAAGAAATTAATCATGAGGTTCAATATATGTATAATGTGTAAATCATTAATATTGTTCCGTCACATTTACCTTGGTCGATGATCTTTGATCTTGACACGTATACCTGCTCTTCAACTACATCAGTACTGCTTATGTTGTGACAGGAGTTTCCCTAAAGGTAATGATGTAATCACGCCACACTAATTCGAAAAAATTGTGACATTTTGTGGTGCTTTTTGCCACCGCTAGTGGTTTGCAATGCTCTTCAATGCACCGCAGGAGTTAATTTTATCTTAAACTGGCAAACCCATTGAGCTTGGTTTATCGGCAGTGCATGCTTGAACACAGTATGAATGATAGTTGTTGATGCGTCCCAGAAATTCAACGGTATATTTCCACAAAATGGATCTACAGTATCACAAGTTTGAATGATCAAAAGGTCAAGGCAATGAATGATCTGTTGACGGTGAGATCGAACCCGTGATTAATTGGAAGTTGGCAATCGCGAGTAATTCTAATAGTTCATGGAAAGAAGTTAAGACTTATTGGAGAGGGGAGGAGCAGTGAAACTAAAGAATAGCCAACACGATACTGACAATGCTTGCGTTCAATGTCGGAAAGCATTGAACCAAAGAACTGTTGTAAGCGATTATAGGCGCCGGGTTTCAAAAACGTTTGAGTAGGCGAAACTGTGACGTCACGCTTCGGTAACGTCATAATTTGCATAACCAACTCAGCAAACGAGCTGTCACCAATTTAGATGAGCAGTAGTGAATGACTGAGTTTTTGGAAATTACAAATGATTTTATCTCGCGATTTCAATTAATTTTATATGAAAATAGCGGGTCTGGGGAACAAAATTCCATTTACAAGCAAATTGGTTTACTTGATCAACGGGAAAGCTGCCCCCAGTAAAAATTTAGGAGGGAGTGGTGCCCCCCTCCCCGCCCCGTTCTCGGCGCCACTGTAAAGCGATTATAACAGCCTTAATATTTTGACTTGATTTTCCATAAAGCTTCATACTTCCCTTAACGCCCCGTTTGAAGCCGATTTAAGTACTACTTTTATTTCTGCTGTCCTGAGCAAAGCCTTTAGCAAATATAAACTCTCACGTCTTCCGTTTCCAACATCGGTTGCTTTGTTTTTGGATCCATTTGACTCTTGTCCTTTTCTTTCAGAAAAGCGAGATTCGCGTCAGGATTGGAATGTGACAATGCTTCTCGCCTCCGATCGCCTTTCCCATCAATTTCCTCCTCCTTATCGTCTTGATAGCAAATTTTCGCTGGGATAATTCCCTCTCTTTTAACATTTTTCAAACCTGAAAAGGAGAAAGTTCTTTATAATAAATCTAAAATTAGAAGAAATTGATCAAGTGCTTTATCATATGCGTGACGAATGACCGTCAGGGTATTAATTAATATTTTTACTTCACACTCACCCCCTTTGATAGCTTTTGATCTGGACACGCTTGATTGCTTTTTATTGACGTCAATATTTTTAAGTTCCTTGAAGTATAGATTCCCCTAAGTACAGTGACATCAATTTGTCAACATTTAACAAATACGATAAGTCTTTGTGGCAAATTTTTCACGGCGTCGGCTTTACATGCTTTCTGGCGAACCATAGTCCGTTGCCGGATGTTAAAGTACTTGTCGTGTCAATGCATCTCACTTCTTTTCAAAAATGAAAGCAAGAAATTTTGTCAATGAAACGTCACTAAATTTTTGTTGCTTTTTCAACGGCAACGGTGTTTTAGCGCCAGAACATTTATCACGACGGCGTGAACTCGGTTTCGTATTTCAATCTGCCAACTTATTTCTTTTCTGAGCGCCAAGCAGATCAGCACAAACAAATTTTTTTGGTTTCACTGTTTATGACACGAGGTAGAAATTGGATTCAGTTCTACCAAATGCAAACCGGAAGATCGAACCAATACACCATTTGGTGCAAGTAATTTTGCGGCAGTTTTTAAGGTAACCTGAGGTTGTCGGAGCGTTTGTAGTCTTTGGATCAACAGCTTTGCAGTTCATAAACTTCACTTGCGCTCAATTTCTTCGTCGAACCATGCCAAAGATACTGTATTTAAAATAGCATTTACAGACACTTCCAGGGCCTCTGGAATGGGATTAATGTGAAAAATCAAATAGAAAACCGAGCAAAGTGAATTCAGTTGTGACGGAAATGTGTCCTAGTTTTAAAAAGAAAGTATTGCAGACAAAAACCTCCAAAAGACTGCTTGATATAAAAGAACAAACTGCGTTTGCGTCATCACAATCGTTTTAGATCCCAGCTGTGATATAAATTTGCCATGAACATCAAATGACGTTTTATTTCGCTACATATGAAAACTATCTTCGGCAATTTTTTACTGCTCAGCTACACTAACGCCTATGGTAGAAATGCACTGTAACATCACTACAAGTAACTCCGAAGCAGGCTTGTACTAAAGTTGTTCCATGTTCAACTGCAACGTTCTTTGTCAGTGGAAGATAAAAGTATAACTCATTTATTATTCACGTCAGCTCCTACCTCTGCCGCTTCCATCTTCAGTTGATCCGACTCCGGATCAACCAGACTCCTGTCCATGAACGTGTAAAAGACGTGTTTCACATCAGGATCGCGATGCTCCGATGCTCCCTGTCTCACTTCAATCTTCGCATCTTCCTCATCATCAGCATCTTCATCGCAAATCTTTGCCAGAGCGGCTTGCTCTCTTTTAGCATTCTTTAAATTTGAAGAAATGAAATTTTTGTTGGAAAAATCTAAAAGTTTAACATTTCTCAAGACTTCAACAAATGTATGGCGTAAGGGTGAAGAGGGCGCATGTCCTATAAAGCAAGGATTTTTTCTATTCGTGTTTATTCCTCCGAAGTTACTGAGCATACAATTATCAAATTTTGCATGATTGACCACCACCCCAGGATGATTGTCATAAGGGAGTTGGTAACGTCATGACAAGGTCAAATCTAATAAAAAAGTGCAATTCTGTTTGTGGGTGTTACATACGTATGTGCTCTTTAACTTCTCCGAAGCTAATACGCATACAAACATCAAACTTGGAACGCTTGATCACCTCCCTAGGGTAAGTGTCATAAGGGGTTTGTTACGTCATGATGAAGCCATCATCCTGGATAATTTTGTTTATTTTCATTTTTTGACAGAGAAAAACACTCGTTTGCTCAACAAACTGTTTTCCTGACTGGTTTAATTTACCCGACAGTATTTTGAAAAACATTCGAAGCATCTTTAGTTTTTCTGGTAGGCCTATTGCTTTTTTAAATGTTTTGATCAAAAATGTGTCCCAATGCACTTGGTAACAAGCTGTTAAAATGTCGGTACATAATTTTGCGATCTCAAATTTAAATAACTGTTCAACTGACATTATTTCGTTTTTTTGTTATATTCATTATATAACCGATATTCTATGATCTAACTTGAATATTAATCGAATAAATTTGTTCACACTGCATTTAAGTTTATAAATCATAGTTGCATTTCCAAAATACCAAGAGGAAATGCAGCATATGAGATAGCTTTTCACTTGAGAGTTCTAACGCATCATTAATGCATTTTTGTTTAAAAACAAAGGCACCTTTCATACTATTCCAAAGTTTTTTAAATCTATTTTGAAATACACTCCATGTGCATCTTTCAGCTCAAATGCTCGTGGATAATTGCTCCCAAAGATTCTGTTGAATTTACTCTTTTAATGGGAATGATTTTAAATAAATCTTTGGTTTTTCACAAACAAATATCATAGCTGTCGTCTGAGCAAACAACTGTTTTGAGGAAGCTTAACTGTTTGGAGCATAAAAAACTATAAATTTTACCTTATTAACATTTAAGGTTAACTTATTGGAATTCAACCGGAAACAATATTCTCTATTTGTTGATTGGCAGTATTAAAGAATGATTTCAGCACTTTTTTTTGCAGAAAAGGTTAATGTCACCAGCAAACATAATAATATTTCCGTTATTTGTGCGGTTAAAGAGATCATTCACGTAAATTAAAAACAGTAATGGTTTAAGTATTTAACCCTGTAAAAAAGCTATTTTTTTACAAAAAATTTTATCCCTTTACGGCCTGAGATCACGTCATAGCTAACGGTTGATTGCACAATGTGTTCTCTATGTTTTCTCAAGAACTACTGATTCTTCTTCGTCGTTTGAGCTATTTGTTGTAAGCACAATGCAGAAAGACACTGCGTTAGCGCTCACGCTCGGTTTGGGAGTTTTCAGTAAGACTGGGGCCACCACGACGGGTAGACTGCTTGGCCCCACCACCTGTGTGCCACATAAAGATGGAGGCATCCCGTTGAATGTCTTGCCCAAGAACACAACAAGCAAGCTTGCCGGTTTGTTCTCCACACTATCTGTATTTTGCTGAGCCCCGAGCAGGGAAGCTGTGAATATCATTTTTTAAAGTCTTTTGATATGATTTGACTTAGGAAATGAACCTTAAGTCTACCGACTGCGAAACGGACGAACTAACCACTACGCCATCGCACCGGTTAACTACTGATTGTAGGAGCGCGATTAAAATCTTTTTTGGGAGATATTAACCAGGTGCTTTCGATAAAAAAACTCACCAAAAATTTAAGCTGCATTGACATTGCAAGAAGCGATTCTTGTTTCAGCATTTTAAGTAGGGCTGCCACTTTTACTTGACTGAAAAAATCTAGTTTGACCTCAAAAAACATCTAGAAACATCCAGATTGACAGTGATGAAAACTTTTTAAGAGAAAGTAGCATTCCCCAGCACAAATGGTGCTCTCCAAAAAAAAAAAAGAAAAAAGGTCATCGCCTCCACCACCGGCGAAAATTGCGTCTGCGAGGCATCAAACTACCAAATCTGCAATTCAATGAGGCAGCATCAATGCTTGCTTTAGTCAATTCTCCCCAGAAACATTTTTGGAATCCTCCACTTCAGCTCAAAATTTCCCTGTTCTGTGTTCTCGGCCGGACATAATGTTTGAAAATTATCAAATAAACTCACTAATACCAGATTAGCCTAACAATATTGAATAGCCTAGAACAAAAAAGTAAAGGAAAACAAGTAAATCTCCCTCCTTCACTATTCTTTATTACATTAATCGACTTAAACATTTCCCTCTAGATAATATCTAGTGCGTTAAAAAAATATCTAGACTTTCTAGCCAGCATCTAGTTTCCCAAATTTACCTCTAGGCCTTACAAAAAATATCTAGATCTAGCTATAAAACATCTAGAGTGGCGGCTCTAATTTTAAGCCTTCCAAACATGCTTTTTCTCTTGCCCGGTTCAAACTCACTTTATGATGTCATAATCCTGTCTGGTACGATTACAGCGAAAAAATAAAAAAATGCAAGAGGCAGCACCTGCGCGTAAAGCTGCTATTCACTGCTATTTCAACATCAAAACAACTGATATGCGGCCTGTGAGGGAAGAATGATGCAATACAGTACTGTATTAACAGAGCAGTTGACCAAAAAAGCTGTTTCTTGGGAATGCAATGGCAAGTTGCAACACTTTAGCACAGTAGTGTCCTAGGAGCTCGACCTATAAATCGGTCAGTCAATATATTGGCCGATATAATGTCTATTTTTGCCGACAAATATTGACCAGCAAAATCACGTTCGAATCCAGTCACGCGTACATTAAAATCAAAGGCAAGTTGCTGCAAGTGCTAGTAATGACTGCTCAAGTGCACCTACACCTACCCTTACGTTTTCAAATGGCGTAGTGTATGAGTGTGCACGTGTTGGCGCATTATGCATTTTTGCACGCAGCACGTGGCTGTCATCTAGATCAGCTTGCAGTCTAATCGTTGAAAGAAAATGCAGAACGGCGAGATTGAGCTTCCTTTCGCCAATTGGGCAGCATTTGATCTTGTTTGGCGGCTAAACTTTTGGATTGGCGACCAGCGACTTTTGGGCTACTTGCAAGCATATCTTGGCGATCTTGATAAAACTGGTTTCTTGAAAACACAATTTAAAGAAAATTGACTTTATGTTTGATTGAAAAGTGAGTTTTCATGTTTTTGCGATTATAATGTTTGCAACACTGCGTTGTCCCGGTCGACATCACGATCGGAACCTATCGGATGACGTCGTACTTCTGTCAAATGATGACCATTTTCAGCTCGCATGTCACCAATTATCAACAGAAACAATCGGAATGCGCCGTATGTAAATAGGAAGATTTCTTGCTAGTTGAACTACCGGAGCTAGCTAACCTAGTTCGAGTGGTTTGAGATAATGATATTGTTTGACCTGACAGAAGCCTGTTAACTCAAAACTGTGACTTGTAATAAGCTTTGGTTAAGATTTTCAGAATTTAAAGATTTATGAAAAATCGTAATTATTAAGAATCTATAAAATTTACAAAAAAAAAATTTGCGCATTGGTATATTTTGTGTGAAAATACAAAGACTTGTTTCCATAAAATGAAAAGGGTAATCCATGCACATATTTCATGTGTTTTTAAAAGTTTTGTCTCACGTGAATAAATTTTCGTGAAATCATAATTATTAAAGCTATGCAACTGAATTTGTAGTTACAAAGCTTGTGCCATATAAATTTAGGCTACTTTCAAATTGAATTGGCAACTTTTTGGCTATTTACTGTAAACTTCTTCTGGCAACACAGAGAAAATGGGCAGTAAAAATTATCTACTAACTTTCACTGCTTGGTTGTCAGCTATTATTTGAAGGCAATTAAACCGTAAAATACTGTTTTGAATGAAAAGCCTAAGCAGCTCAATTTCGGTGACTAGTAGTAAAAGAAGTAAAGGTTGGAAGATTTTTTGTGTTTCAGTTGATAAAAAAGTTGTTCGCAAAATTCGCGAAGCCATCTTCAAAATAAACATCAAGAGGAATACAGACTTCATCATAGAAACTTTAAAAAGCGTGCGAATGATCGAGTAAATTAAAAAGCTTTGATGGAGAAATTTGGTAACATGAATAAAGGGAAAGGTGATGACCTTCGAGCAAAAGCTATTTACAAATTTAAAGTTGAAATAATTGCTACCGATAGCCTCCCACTCACAGTAGAGCAAAACATTGGGTTCAGCAACTTGTTTCAAAACTTGATCATCGATATGAAATGAAATCTGAACAATTTTAACAAATCTAACTGTTTCCTACAACTCAAAAAAATGTGCGAAAGAAAATAAAGGAACTTTTTTTCAGAAGGTTACGCTGGTGATTCCATCAGTTTCACCACCGACTGCTGGTCCAACACCACGGAATCAATGATGAGTCTCACCGCCCATTTCATAAATAATAACTGGGGAAAAATAATACAGATTTGAACGTCAAGGCAATTGAAGGTTCACATACAGGTAAATATCTCGCTTCAACCTTCAAGACGATGTTGGATGAATGGTAGATATCTAATTCTAAAGAAAGGGTGTTTGTGACATTAAAAGAAAGAGACAGTGGCGCCAACATAGTGAAAGAAATGAATTTAGACTGCTTTGGTCACACATTGCAATTGTTTGTTAATGATGGACTACAAGCACAACGAGTTGTCACTGGTGCTGTAGCAAAAACTCGGAAAATCGCGACTCATTTTGAATAGCTTTATATTTTTGTATAGCAGCGTGTCGATTAAAAGTGATTCTTCAACCCGTTCCCCGAAAAGATCACTTAGATTTTACGAGATCTGTCGAAATTCGGTTGCTAAGGAACGCGGCACGCCCTAAAACAGCTCGAGTTCTAAGAAGCAGCCAGCGATATTGCAAACCAAAGTATTGGACAACACCAGCCACTTGATTACGTGAACCAAGGCCGCTGTGTTTGGAGCAAGAAAAACACAAAAAAGAGTGCAGCGAATGCAAGTGCGACCACACGCCGTTGCTTTTTGTCTTATCATGCAACGGTTTAAGAGTGATGCAATCACCCTACCTCATTGCAGATGCAGATAAACTTTTTGTGATTTCGTTTCAAGTCTGATTTATTCAGTGTGTCACATTGCAATTGTTTGCCAACATCACAATAAATTTGCTTTTATAGCACATTTTTGTAGTGGTCGCAAAAAGAGCCATCAACGCCCTTGTACAGGAACAGCTTTTTACCATAGGAACAATCATATATCATATTTAACATTCGTTTAATCGTTATAAACGTTTGTTGAGAAAATTAATTTTATTGTTGTTAGCTCGAAAAAAATTTCATGTAGTCAGCTATTCAATTGTAGGTATGGCGCATTGGTTATGTCGCGAGCACACCAAATGACGCTTTAGCATAGGCATTGGACAATTGTTCCAATATTGGAACAAAATTTTCAAACAGATACTGTTCAGCGAAGAAACATGACATTAAAACAAAACTTACATCTACAAAATAGTGTGTGTTCAAAAAAAAGTTGCATTGACAAGAGTTCAAAATTTGTTTTGATGACGTCACTGTTTTCCCCAAAAGATGAAGACTTAGAATGGATGTTAGATCGCGAAGTGTGAAGATTAATTACAGCAACACTTACGACGTCATCATCACAAACTTTGTTGAAAAAATATTGTCAAGCCCTAAATAGAAATATGAAAAAACCGTTTGTTGATATCACATGTGTGCGGTCAGTGATGAACGTTAGTTATGCTCCAATATTAGAACAATTGTCCAACATGGGCGGATGAAAGCCAGCAATTGCCATAACTTAACTGCAAGTCTATCACTTCGGTTTGATACCTTCTTTCTTAGCTGCGTTCATGCCAAGACGAAACAACATATCCACAGCCATAGACTTTAGCTCATACAGATTTGCCCGCAGTTACACAAAGGTCGTAAGTAGTGGGCCTAACATTTAACAGCTTAATCCTGAAAATGCAAATCAATCACCGTAGAGCCTCTCCACAACTCTGATGTAATTTCGTGCACTTGGTGACTTTGATGGATCAACGTTTGTTACATTTATGGACGTCTATTGTGCAAACAAAGCAAAAAAAGTTGCCAGTGGCTCGAGAAACTCTGGAGACAGGGAGCGGCTATGCGCAACTCCTATAATGATCCTTTAATGCATTCCTTTTTAAAAGCCGTTAGTTTTGTGGGTGAACAAGATTTAAATATCTCAAAAAACATCAACTTTTTGTTGCTGTTTGTTTTGACAACTGTCCATCGGGTGAAGCCGACTTGGCCGGCTGAACCGATGTTCTTAATCTGCAGGTAACACCGGCAGAGCCGGCTAGTTCATCTACACAAGTACGTCCCACTAACCTTGATCTGTAACCTCTGACTTCGACACGCATGGTTGCGTTCCAATCATATAAGTTTCGCTTTCCTTGTACTCAGAATTTATCTACACGCATAGGTTGATATGTTACAATATTGAACAAGAATATAACGGCGTCATTAATCACATCGCGCACTTACATGAAGATGGTTGTTTACTTTTATGACGTCAAAATTGGTTTGAATCGCTTTATCGACTGTCACTTTGCCGCTTCGAGATTGAAAAAGTTCTGAAAATAAGCAAACTTTGAACTTGCCTTTGCATAAGGTGGCAGTACTACACGCCACGTCGTGGGCTACTTACTGAGATCTGACGAGGAACTTCCTACTGGTTCAACGCCGTAGACAGAACTTCCTACTGGTTTAACGCGAGGTTCTGAAAACAACAATTAACCTGTCGGTTAGATGCCGCTGGAAATGCTTGAGCTGAAGCTGACCCAGCCGAGTCTCTCTGAGCAGATGTCGGTTGAGAAAAAATTGAATCCATTACAAAACCCAAATAGCATACATTAGCGCGACTACTTATCGCTGTCATAAATGAAGTAAAATATGAAATCCGTCATAAAGAATCGCCTCGGGGAAATCGCGATTTATAACGCGGCTTTAGTCACTTTTGCTTCTCATAATGCAGAACAACAACGAAAAAGTATTACTTTTTATCATTCGGCTACTTAACAAACTTTCACTATTTCGCAGAAAACAATTCGTGCTCAGCCGTGTCTTGCAGCTGCCAATACTGCTGGAACAGTGCGCTGCAACCAATTAAGCAGGTACAATTGCCGTAGAGAGTCGATTCCAAGAGCACGAAAAATCTTTGCAAGCATTAAGATCACAACCTTGCGATTGCCAGAGGTGTCTCCCATCGCGCATATCGCTTACTTGATCTTGAGCAGCACTTCATAAAGAGGATGATGATAGCTGCCTCCAGAAGGAGAACTATGAGAATCAAATCGAGGAAGAAGTCCAAGTATCCCGGGCCTCGAGTGAACGACCATAAATACGAAAATCGGGGCCATGTCACGTGATGTGGGCACACCTCCTGGTGGTCCATTGCAGAGTTGCCAACTAAAAACTACTCTGCTACTTAAACCTAGTCTCTTGTCTTTTTTAAAAATCTTTTAAACAAGTTTCTTTCTAATTTTAATATAGCTTGATTACACTTGCTTACTCTGCAAGAATACTACGGAATATGTTTACTCAGCTGTACTTCGTTAAAAGCCCGCTCACTAGCTGAGCATGCCTTTTTCGTCATACTTTTTGCGGAGTGAGCCGGTAAAAACAGGACGTGGCAATCCGCAGCTACAGGTTTGTATTCAGCAAGCTTTGATGTTGGTCGTTTTCTATTTTCGTCACGCTTGAGGTGCTTCTCGATCACGACCTAGCACATGAGTGGAATCGCGTATTTGTGTGGCTGCGTTATCAATTACATCCACTCGTGCGCTTTCAGCAAAATAAGTCACGTGACAAACCAAACAATACAAAAGTATTTTGTATGATTGATCTTATATTTGCTAATGTTTACGAGTCCAAGCTGCAGCTGCTCGAGAAGAAGAGCGTCTGCAGCTTCATACAACGCGGGAAACTTTTTAACGCGAACATCAAGGCGGTGGTTGCGGTTTCGTTCTGGCACAATTTTTGCGTTGTGGTGTACTTGGAAAAGGGGAGCACGAAAAAGTTTCCTGATTGTTGGCAGATTTGCGGTGGACACGTACTATGCCAGCTGTAGCGAGCTGGTAACTCGAAGCAGGACTGAACATTTGATATTTTTGGCCAGCTAGCAGCCACTGTAAATGTTTCTGATGAGATCCCAAGATAAAAAACTGCAAAGATTGTAGTTCAACAGTTCCCCTGGAGGTTGAATCAACACAAGGGGGAGAAAGGGGAATCTAAACACACGTCTTTAAAATTTTGCTAGGATCTACTTTTCCTGAGAAAAGTAAGACTTCGATCCATTTCAGGAAGTGACTGCACCGCTTTCCTTTCACGGCTCTGCCTCCGGGACTTCCTTGCTCAGGGTCTAAAGATTACAGGACTAAAATTAGTAGTTTACTTATGACAGCGGTTTTCAATCAGCTTGCCACAGTATATATCGCAGAGCCACTGATCTCAATAAAACTGCATATTCCCTCTCATCTTCACAAATTGGCTTTATAAGTTGACTTTAGCCATGCCATTTTTTGAAAAGCACCTTCAAAATCAGAAAAGTAAACTTTCTTTTTTTGAATAACACCCTCGAATTTCAAAACATAAAACCTCTTTCACAGGCAGACAGTGATGACGGAGCGGGGGGGACGACGAAATGCTCCTTTGACTTAACTATATATTTCCAAAGTAAACAAAAACAAAGTAAAAGTGCAAAATAATTCAAAGTAAAAATAGGTTTGGCCGCCCTTCAAATTGGTGATCTCAAAAAAGGCCTTCTTCGAGAACTTGGGGGGCCCTTACATATACTTGTCTCAAACCCCTAAAACCCTTAATCCACCACTAATTACTGGTGTATTTGAAATCCAATTTTTCTTTTACGTTTTTTTTACTTTTGTCCTAGGCTACGGTTTGGCGGGCTATTGCTCTTTATCCCTCCCTAAATGAGGCACTGGCCATTTTTATTTTGAAAATGGATCACACACTCAAAAAAGTAAAAAACACTACTTTACCGCCCATGAGATCATTTTAATTTTAATGGTTGATAAAGGGGGATCTAAGGTCAGGCAGATCGGGTAGCTTTTGTAAATTTATCTAACTACATAACTAGGGGATGAAATTATTTGGTTTTGCGAGAAGTCGGCTCCAGTTTCTTTGAATAATTTCGTTGCAATAAATGAGTGACATAAAACAAAATTTATCATTGGATTAGTGCTCAAAGCCAACAGCGCATTTGGGGTAAGATTGGATCATGCCTTACCCTTTTTGCTTTGACAACAAAGCAAAAGCTCTGATATTAAATTGCATGCCCCTATTCAAAATCTTCGGTAGGCGTAGTCCAGTGATCGAAGTACTGTAGAAATCAAACTGTTCATTTCAATTATTTTTGTGATTTTGAATATAGAATGTAGAAAACTTAGACCTGGACTGCCGTCCTAAAAAATGTGGGTAGACTTCATCCAGCTGCAGTATAAACAGGTTTAGAAAAACGTCTGGGGAGCTTGGCCTCTCAAACCTATGATCTCTCCTTCATAAAAATGTTGTTTGCGTAAATTTGGCTAGCATGGCAAAGCGTGCCAATAGCCTAGTTAGAAACACACGGTGTGGCGTGGTACAGCAGGTTAGAGCGTTGTTTAGGCGATTGTCACAATCGCACCGTCGTTAGTTCAACTCCCTCTGCAGCTAGACTTGTTTGTTTAAATAATTTTAATAAAATTTATCTTTCCATCTGATTCTTGACTAATTTTTCACGAACTACTTGGAGCCGTTTGTGGACCACAATTTGGGAAACGCTGTGTTAGAGTTGTGTGTCATTGGTTACACTACCGAAACTAAATTAAATAGTGTTTAAATTCCAAATACTTTGCCAATGACAACCACTCGGTAATTTGAGAATAAATCAAGTGGATACGCCAAAAGGACAGAAAAATACTAAGTCTAACTGAGCATACTCTGGCTAAAAAAAATAGGCAAGCCGGGCCTATCGATCCTACCCTCGATGGCAACCCAGAATAGACTTTGTTGTTTCGTCGCCAGGTTACGATCGTACGCACGTTTATACGATCGTGCGCACGTTTACACGATCGTGCGCACGTTTGCCGTAAACGATTTCAGTTTTCCAAAAAGATATTTTAAAATGAAATTAGCCAAATTTATTACCAGTTCTTTATTACAAATTGCAAAATTTTCCTGCTGATAAATTTGCAACTGGCAATCTGATTTACAAAACTAATCTCGACGTTTAATGAGTCGGTGAACTATTTAGAGAAACAAGGCTGAGGAGCAACCCCTTTCCCCAAAAAAATAGTACGAGAGAAGAAGAAACTTAAAAGTAAAACCTTTTTAAAAATTACATTCTCCTTTTCAAAAAGCTGATCCAAAAGAGGCTAGTTGCGCCGTCCTATCCTTACAAACTATATTGCCGTCACCTATTTTAAAAGATTGCTTGATGATAACTGTTACATTTGTAACTTAGTTTAACTCAAAAGATTACACAAGTTTATCTTTATCAGTTTACTTATTCAAATAGAACAGAAAGCAAAACACAATAATAGTAATTAGCATTATGTAACAGCAAAACTTTGTAATAGGCTACCTTACAACTTATCGGCTTTTTACAAAATCACATTATTAAGCTTTAGCCTGTACAGTTCACATGACAAAAGTGTTGCCAAGTGTAAAATCAATCAAAGTCTTTATATTTTAAGCAGGGGCCACAACAATAACAATGGACTTACACAATGCTTTGTCCCTTTCTCCACCACTACCAAATCTGTGAAACAAATCACTTATTTTTTCCATCACAAAAGGTCAATGGGACAAAATCTACTGCAGATGAAAGGATTTCAACAGCCGAATAAGATTTAATTTTTCTTTTGTTCAAAACCATGCTCTGAATCTTGAAATAGGCTGACAAAATTATCTAATGGGCCTGCACTAGGCATGCTGTAATTAGACACAGATTGTGCAGAACAATTAGTACAGGATGAACTGAGCATGAGAGTACAGTAATGCAACACAAAAATCTGAATGGCCATCTCGCACCCCCTAAGATGCTGCCTCGCACCACTGGTTGGAAACCCTGCCCTATAGTTTTTCAGTTTAAAAATAAAATAGGTCTGACCTGATTAGCTCATTGATTTTCAGCAGGTGTTCCATGAGCTTTTTCACACAATATTCATTTGTTTTGTATTTACAATATGCTATGCCATTGTCGATGTGGTAGGGTTTACTCTATTATAAGGCTGTAAAAGTCTGCGTATTTGCTTTATCCAGAGCAGTAATTGTTTGTGAGCTTACAAATAATTGACCAGTAGTTTACAATCTACACGTAACAGCAACAGCAGTATACTTCAGTCTAAATTCTAAAATAAAACTGTTAGTTTTTGACTATCGTAAAGCAAAAAAGTAGTACCGTAGATGGACAGATATTTAAAAAAAAAGAGTGTAAATGAAAATGAAAACATGTATAGTAATGCAAGAGGCTAGCGATGCACTTAGCAAAACTGCAGACAGTCTAAGCTATGCTTTATTAAAAGCCTCTAGCTTCTTGTCGGTCACCAACTGCACTGAAGAGACCTGATAGGTCGAAACAGTGTCACTGTCTGCAGTTTTGCAAAATGAAAACACTTGTTATAAAAAAATATCGAAATCAGAAAGGCAATATAGCAAATGTTACATTTCGTTTGGATTGGTTACATTTTGGTTACATTCAGTGGTAATACAACCGGGAATGTGGAAGCGGTTATTTTTCAACCGCTTCCGCTTCCACTAACAAAAAACGAAAAAACGACTGTTGACAATTTTTTTGACTTTTGTGGGTCTGTAGCCTGCCTTCTCCTACACTTTATCATTTTGAAAAGACAAAAACCTTCATTTATTGCTATTACTTTACCTACTTCGCTTGAGCTTATTGTTCCGAACTACTCTGTGTTTTTTTTCCTTACATATTAGAACTCGTGTTGAATGTACAACAGTGCTTTTCAACCTTTTTGTCATCGCGGAACCCCTAATGTACTTTTGCGTTTGTCACGGAATCCCCACCAACAAACATTTAGAAATCACGAATTGCTTGCAACAAAATCTAATATTTCGTTACTACACTTCAAAAAATAATTAAACACTTCATCAAATGAACAGTTATTACAAGGTCCTTCACTACTTACAACCACTTTTACAACAGTTAACCTCATGCTTCTCAGATCTAAACCGTATGATTACATATTACAGCTCTCGACAATAACCTGTGGTCACAACAACAAATTACACCGTATAGCGCTGATTTTCCCTCTCTATTTAAAAAGAGGGATTTCTCTATTTCCCTCTCCATTTATTTTCCCTCTCTATCCTCAACTAACCCTGACTTTGTGTTAACTTTAACTCTAATCATCATTACGGACTTTCTGTCCGTCCCCAGAACATGTATTGTCTCCGATCTTTTTGGGATAGTGAAGCCCGAAATTTCTGTCGTATATGTAGTATATACATGTAAAGCGAGCAAAATCAAATTGCATCAATCAACAGCCGCCTCAACGTGGTGGTGCGGTTCACAACCTTGTTTGGGTTTGGTCGAAATGGGTGTTGGCCTTTCCGAGAGTTCCAGTTACCCCAGGCATTCCCCTCACACAAACCATTTTTTCGCCGTGCAGCCTCCTGAACGACCGCAGAAGGGTAGCACGCAGCCTCTTTAAAATCGGCCTGTCTTCTCTCTTCTCCCGCCTTTCTCTTGCCCGCCTTCTCATTCTTCTTCTTCTAATGAGCGGCAACGTTCATCCTAACCCTTGTCCCGTCTTTCCCTGTTTAGTGTGCGCTGGAAATGTGACCTGGCGGGGCAGGTCAGTGCAATGCTGCACATACTCTTAATTGGGTTCATATAAAGTGCTCACTACTCTCCTTTTTTGATTCAGAACTCTTGGCAGATCTCACTCCTGGAGCTGCTCTCCCTGCTGCGTCCTGGTTTTTCGAAGGTCCCACATCTACCGTCACTGTGACTTCCTCCTCGGACTCCTTCATCTGGTATAACTCCACTGCTCAAATCTGGCCCATTTGGCCCCCTGTGCTAATCCAGCGCTCGCACCCCACCCTCGTCTTCAAACCTCTTATCCTTTTCCGCCTACTTTGTATCTTCTCCCTCTGCACCCTTACCACCTCCTCATGATCCTGGCTATTTCTCTACACGTCCTGTTTCCTCTTCTCTCCCTGACTCACTCAGGGTTCTTCAATGGAATGCTGGGAGTCTCCAAGCAAGGAGAACTAAACTGCTACACTTTATTTTGTCTTATCCCGTTGACCATATTTCTATCCAGGAATCTAACCATAATTTATCTTCCTCTTTCCGGATTCCTGGATTCTCTGCTCGGCGATCCGATGGCACCCACTCCCGGTCTGGTATTTTTTCTACTAATGTCACAGACGCTAGCGGCGGCGTCGTAATTTTTGTCAGGCAGGGCTTATCCTTCTCTGAACTTCCTACATCCTCTCTTTCTTTACTTGACCCCTACTCTAATTATGTAGAGGTCAACATCTCTCTAAACAACTCCTCCTCGCTCTCATTTCTTAACGTTTATGCTCCCGCTATTCGCTCTTCTCCGAAGGACAACAGAACCAATTTTTTTTCTCCCTCCATTCTTCCCTCCGATGTGGAAGCGGAAACGGTAGAGTTTTCGCGCTTCCGCTTCCACATCCCTGAATACAACAACTCCACCTCATTATGCTTCATACGTTGGAAAGAGTTATATGACAGCGCCATTGCATCGCCAAGCTGAGGCTTCGTCTGGAAACTATCCACTCAACACTTGAAAACAAAAACGCCAATGATTTTGTTTGCCGTCTTAAAATTAACTGAAAGCAAATGAACTTCATGTGACGAGCACCAACAGTATCTGAGAAAGCTCTCTTCGTTAGGGTTGCCATATGTCAGCATTTTCCCGGACATGTCCGGGATTTTAGCGTTTTAATCTGCTTCAGGAAGAGATGCCAAAAAGTGCTTAAACGTCAGGAATTGTAGTTTTCAGTCATCATTAGTGGCCCGTTCGTGGGCGGCCAAATCCAGCCTGTTTGTTTGAACGGGCCACTTGGATTCGCTCGAGATTACCACGAGTAGCAGCACAATTGGTGACAGCTATACAGGCAAAGATCTTTTTTTGGAGAAAACCTGTATTTGGGGTAACACAACATGAGCTCCAACAATACCGACCGTTATTTCAGAGCGATATTTACTTAAATTAGGCCCAAAAGATATGTTAACAATCAAGCGAAATAGTTACAGCTTTTGGTAGGGTGGTAACAAATTTCAAACTTGCAAGGACAAGGCAACAATTTTTTACCAAAAGTTACAACTTTGGCCATTCCGCTGCCAATACTTAAAAGCGTGAGCAAGACCGAAAAATGTATCCGAGATTTTGCCTCAACCGATATGGTAACCCTACTCTACGTGACCTATCTTGTAGCTGAGCTCGTTGCTAAGTCAAAGCAGTCATACACTGTAGTACAAAAAGTAATGCCAACAACGTGCAAGATCATTATAAAGGATTTGCTTGGTCCTGCTATACTTAAAAGAGTAGCTACAATTCCCCATTTAGACAAAGCAATCGCCAGATGAATTGAAAGTATGTCGGTGGTCATTGAAAATAATGTTTCGTAAATGTTCCTCATCAGCGGAAGATTCGAATATCAAGTTGATGAGCTGACAAACATCAGCAAACATGCTCAATTCTTAGTCAACATGAACTTTATCGATGGAGATGAAATCAATGTTTTCTGCTTTACCAGAGATTGCTTGATAACAAAACCGAAAAGAAACCTTTGCGTTACTTTGGTTTATTTTTAACAAGGAGAACTTGAATAGAAGAAAAGTGTCAGCACAGATTGATCAGCACCCATGATCGGACGCTAGGCTACAAAAGTTTTGATAACGGAATTGGGGGAAAATAACTTGTTGCAGTTTTGTTCTCCTTTTTGCACCGAGAGGAGATAGTTGCCGAGACTTTGTGTGCAGATGTAGCTTTGATGCTTGAAAATGCGGTAAACATTGTTAGCTTTGTTACGACAAGATCTCTAAAAAGTAGCATATTTGCAAATTTATGCGAAGAAATGGAAGTGGAATACACAGTTTGTTGGTATGCACCGAAATCCTGGCTGGTGTTTGTAAACAGAGGAATGAGCTTTTTGTGTTTTTGATCAATGAGCAACTTGATGACGTAAAGTTGTTGGAAAATGATCATTGGTGTGCGAGGTTGGCATATATTGCAAACATACTCCTAAATTTCAATGAACTGAGCACATGGATGGACGAAATAAACATTTTTTGTCGAGCATGAACAAAATAAATAAAATTTGTGTAAAAGTGCAGCCTCGCCGAGTGCAACATGTGAAAATCAGAAATCTTGCTTTGTTTCCCTTAGCTAAAAACGTCAAGAAAATGAAAACACTGCTTCTCTATGCACCACTCTACAAAAATAATTAATTACTCTCGAGGAGAAATCATTTTTTTATTTCCTTTCTACTATCATGAAATGCTTTGATGGGGTCATGAATCCTTCAGCTATGTAACAGTTTTTGACAAAGCTCTAAATTTGCAGAATCAAGAAGAATTCGTTCAACCAATACAAGCCCGTGGATTACTTTTTAATTTACCTTTGAAAAGTTTTTAAGTAAAGATTTTTAATAAGTTTCTTATTGTAATCTTCGATCCTTCCAGCGCCTCGATGAACCGAAGTGATGCTATCTGAATAAGTTCGGATACGAATTTCAACTTCACTTTCTCGTCTCCCGGTAATCGATGGCCCTACAATGATCAAGCAATTGATTTATTTATCCAAGATTTAAAATATAACGCACGTTTTATGGGCCATAATCACAATTAGAGGGAAGCGTTAAGCGCGAGGTAGTGATTACGGTGTTCAATTCGGGTTATCTTACTTCTACTAATACAAAGAATCATATTACCATTTCTATATCTACAAATTCGTACAGACCAACATTCAGTAAACGTACCGTACTTAATGCTTTATTAAAGCTCATGTTTACTGCAGCATGACTTTGTGACCAATGCTTTCTTTAATCTGCCACAGTGAAACTAGGGGCGGTTATTTATATCGATCTTGGGGTAATTTCTCCGAATTGGAGAAAGTGGCATGAATAATTTGTTTTCTGAGTACAAACCAGTAGTAGTCATAGGAGAAAGCAGCATCCATGACTTGTTTTTCAGGCACAATTCGATCTTGGACATAATAAATAAACTAAAGTGATATCGACCCCCTTTCGTTGTGTTAAGTTGTTTTTCATTAGAACTGCGAACTCACAAAAATGACTCATAACAGTACGGCCACATAAACACACGAATGTCAATTAGGCGTTCAGATCTATGTCAGTTATAAATGAATTGTACACTGGCCTTATTCGCTTGCTCATAATTTAGGATTTTCTCCTTTCTATGATGTTGTTTGTCAGTTCACGTAACGCTTATTCTGAAAAATAAAGCTATTTTGACGTTGCCTCCGTTTTCCACAACTTATCTTTGTGAGGGGAGCTTTTCAAGCATGACAGCTATAAAAGTTTAAGAAAAAAACGAGAAATGTTGAGAGTAAATGAAGAGGAGCCATGCGTATACCTCTCGTCAATTCCTGTCCAAATACGAAATTTATGTACGTTATAACAAGCTCAGATATTGCTTTAAAAGAAACGGTAGAGTGATTGAGTTTATTATTTTGCTACATAATTTAAATTTGGTTAACTTTCGTCTGATGTTCTGCAAGATTTCTTCGACACAAAATGCTTTTCGTGGCTCAAAAAGGTTAAAATCACTGACTAGCTAGGCTTACTCAGTTCTTTGATTTACAAACTTGGAAACAATAATAATTAATCTTTCGAAACATTCACGATTGGATTGATACTGAAAGATCTATGACCTAAAAAATATCGGAATCCATTTTACTGTAACATTTGCGCAAAGAAGGTCTATTGTTATTTGTAGATGGGTATCTTTTTAGGCTAGTCCTATTTCTTGCACCTCTGTATCGGTACAGCCAAACTGAAAATTTGAAGATTGCATCCATCTGCGATTTTATTGAATGTAAGCCTAGGTAAGTACATCGCTTTGAGTGAACAGATTGAGTAGAATTAATGAAACAAACAAATCAAATTGGTTTTAACTTTATTTTCCGAAAAAGAGTCAGCATTAAATTATGAGTCATTAAGTCAGTCTAAAGAGAGCTTAAGAAAATTTTTTATTGCTGGCTTTGCTATTGTTTACCTAAAGTGCACTTTTTACTGTGATGTCAATATGGAGTAAATCGTCGAGAAAGACTATTCTACATGGGTTTGATTAGTGCTTATCCATTTTGTTGTAGCTATCTTTTTCGACCTTCGTTTTAATTCACCTTTTTTAAATTATACTTACACTTCGCCAAAGGTAATCTGCTCTAAAGCAGATTGCCAAAATTATATACCGAGACTTCTCTCAGTCTTCAGTTTTTGTCTTTATCTTTTTGTTACTCTTTTTGCTTTTTTCTTACTTTTTTATATTACTTTTGCTACAACTTATAAACGCAGCATAAACAAACCCGTAATAAATTTGTGTGACTGTAATTATGTTAGAAATTTATGGGCAACACCATACATGTTGAGTTGCTGAGTGCCAAGCTGCTTACCAGAGAGCAGAGATGTATAGCGATTGTAATCATAATTGGTACGGTAATTTGTTATCGATTATGGTATTTTTGTGTAATCATAATGAATTTGATTACATGGTGTATAATCATTATGTTAATCGACGTAAAAGAATGTAACTCATACATTCCTGGTGCTTACTAAAGTTGTAAAGTCGTGGAATTTTAAGTTAATAAGATGTTGGTGCTGAAAGGTGCCAAAAATTTAGGTTATTATGCGCACTTTAAGCGTAAATTTGAGCCTTATTTTATTTCACATACTACCTAAGGAATTGCTTTTCTGATATGTGATTAAGCGGAGAATTTAAGTCACTAACAGTAGGCCTATTATCTATCAATCAATTTTATTTTTGCCCAAATCAGCATACATAGAAAATAAATTTGACAGCAGTGGACAAGAAAGAACTTATTATTTGGATCTATTGTCAGTTGACTCACTAAAACTTGTCTGGTGGATTAACGAAATTGTTGGATTAACCCAGTTACGCTAACCAATAACCATATAATGCAAAAGCCACTTAATTAGATGTTAACGCAAAAAACTGTGAGTTAACACAAAAATGTGAGTTAGCACAAAAAACTCTTGTGTTGCAATATCTTTTGTAATTTAATGTTATAGAAGTTGAGCTTTTAATTTTTGGATTCTATTGGTATATTTCAAGTCAGGTACTGATATCACACTTTACTATGGTACTTGATTTACTCTTCTATTTTTGGAAGTTTTGGTAGTAATTATGTCTGTGATGTGCATGGTGAAGGGTTGTGGTTAGAGTGGCTATTTTGCTGTCAACCGCAAAATGTTATGAAACTTGAATCTACATTTATCTGCACTTATTCACAACATTTTGTTTGTAGGATTGTGATTGTGACATAGCATCTACAAATTAGTACATCTGGCATTATAGTGATCCCCATTATTTTTACTGGAATGACAGAATACTTCCCGCTTGGTATATCTGTATGTTGCTTGAAATTTTTGATTTCTAGAGTGAAAGAAATGGATAGGTTTTAAATTTGCATTTGTCTGTTTGCTCATAAATGTCTGCTGTTGGAAGCTGTTAAGTGTAAAAGCCCAGTAGAATTGCTAGTTAATGTGTTTGGTAGTGCAGTTGAAGTTATGTTTGTTGTGAATATCAATCGTGTTGTTTCAAGCAAGAAGTGGCATTTGTCTACAGTGGGTAGAGTAGTTATTTATTGTCAAAATAGCCACGTCTGATTAGAATTGGCTGTCAGATCAATTTTGAAGCAATACACTCACATCATCTCAATTTTGCATTAATAGTGTTGAGATAGAACCCAAATTCTGTTGCATGAAAGTTATGGAGAACACAATGAATTCTTTTCAAGATATTGTGGTGGTGATCACATCATGAAACTTTGTCAGCAGAAAAATTATTTTAGTTATCTAGTTTGAACCTACATTGTTTCTGTAAAAACTTTACATTGTATGCAAACATCACATGATCAAGAACCCTACTTTTTTAGCTGGGATTAGGGTTTATGTTGTTGGTTGGAGCAGGATTACCAATATTACCATAACTTGATGTGTTATGTGACAATAAGTAAGAAGTCTCTTTGTGGTCACTGGTATTCAGGCAAGACCTCCTAAGTTGCTTTAAAAAAAGAGCAGTTAAAACAGTAAAAGTACCATTTTTTCATTTCAGCTCACAAAAATCTCAGTTTCTTTAGTGAATTGATCACAATAAAAAAATGTTTTAATGAGCCAAAATTAGCAGTTACATGTGTGTATTGTTGCAGTTGACTTGGTGGTGCAAGGCATTGTTTGATTCTGAAGTATGAGCTTTAATGCAACACTGGTTCTGCTGGAACACACCACTTACAACATAGTACTTCGAGTGCTTAGCAACCATTCTGTCAGTTACAAGTCTCTACTCATTTCACAACCATTTACATTATCATGGAAACAAAATCATCCTGGGCAAGATTATCAAGGTCTGTGACATGGTCCTTGCATTGAAATTTATTATGCATAAGATTAGTTGTTATCAAGTTGATCATGATCACATCTAAACCAAATATCTATAGACTTATGCTGTGCTATTAAATTGATCCAAGTCAGGATTCAATTTAAATGAGTAGTTCTGTCCGAGAGGTGGTCTAGTGCTTTTTATGGTTACAATAGACCTCATATTGAGTATATCATTGTCGGTTAGGTAGAGGCATTTTAAAGCAGTTTCTTCTGCTTAATTGCAATGCTTGTAATAAAAATTTGTCTATGCCACCAGCAATGGCAGCTCTGAAGTGGATCTGAAGTCAAGTTGTGATATATGTTTTTGACAAAAGATTTACATGTGATTGGAAGGTAATATATAAGGCATATATATACATACAAGGTGTGTCATAAAAGTTCTAGGACTGAGGTCACAATAATGTTTTTTTTAATTTAATCAAAGAATTATACATTGTCCCGTTCAAAGTAGTCCCCCTTGAGTTCAATGCACTTTTCTATTCTTCTTTTCCATGCATCGATACACTTCTGGAATGACTCTTGGGGGATTCCCTGAAGCTCCTTTGTTATGGCATCCATGCTTGAAAAATGTGTTCCTTTAATGATGTTTTTAAACATGGAGCAAGATCTGGCAAATAGGGAGATTGCTACAGCACTGTAATATTTTTATCCACTAGAAACTTCCAAATGCTTAATGCAGTGTGTGCGAGCGCATTATTGTGATGAAGCAACCATGTGTTGCTTTCCCACAAATCTCGCCCTTTTTCCCTTACTGAGCGAAGCACACGTTGCAGGATTTCTTTGTAAACACGCTGATTCATAGTCTGACCCTGCAGCAAGAATTCATAATGTACCATGCCTCTGACATCAAAAAATGCTATCAACATGAGCTTGATTTTGGACTTTGATTGCCTCGCTTTTGTGATTCGTGGTGATTGAGGATTCTTCCAATGGAGACTCTGACGTTTGGTCTCTGGGTCATACTCAAAAATCCATGTTTCATCACCTGTAATAACTTTCTTCAGGAAGTCAGGATTTGAATCAAAATTTTTGAGGATGTCATGGCACACTTGCATGCGCTGCATTTTTTGGTCATCATTCAAGTGTTTTGGCACCATCTTTGCATATTCCCAGATCTTCTGTGATTATTTGCCAAATGCTATTTCGGTTCAATCTGAATTCATCTGAGATCAGTCAAACAGTTAACTGACGATCTCCATGCACCATCTTCTTTACAAGCTCGACATTGGTTTCATTTCTACTGGTGGAAGGCCTTCCACCCCTGGGATCATCCTCAACATCCTCACGTCCTTCTTTGAATCTTTTGTGCCAGAGAAAAACTGTTGAATGAGACAAAGTATGCTTTTGGTAGACTTGTTGAAGCATACAGAGAGCTTTTGAAGGAGATTTTTCCATACCGACTAGAAATTTGAGGTTGATTCATCGCTCTGTTGTGATTACTAAATCATCGAGCAAAATAATAAAATTTGTAAAACGGCAGTAAATATGTAAACTATTTTCTTCTATACCTTGAATGCATAATAAATGTTACAATGAGCTGAAATTGCAGTTAAATAATCTCAAGAAGTTATTAAATCGTCTGCCATTTAACTTAGTCTTATAGCTTGACTATAACTTACACAGAGAGCACGGTCCTAAAACTTTTATGACACACCTTGCATATATAAATTCAAGTGAAATGTTTATACAAACTTCGACATGGGTTTAAATTGTTTTTCTATGCTTAGCACTATGTTGATGACCCAGAAAAGCAGGCCCAAAATAAATATTGATAATAATCAGTAAGGAATCGGTAATCATTAAATAACGGATTTTAAGCTCTGACTGATTGTTTGATTTGTATTGATAAGGGTCTTGCGTTTGGTTTTATGCTTTCTAATTTGTTCGTGTGATTGCAGTAGATTGGGTTTACGTCCCACTCCAAAGTAGATTTAATTGTTATCAAAGCTTTTAATGATACAGTAATTGTTTTGTCGTATTGATAAACTTCCAACTGAGCAGACATTTCTAACAACGCACGAGGCAACAAATTCTTTTGCAGTGCCGACAGGCTTGAGATGCTGGAAGTAGTTAGCGAGAGCTTGCACTAATAAAAGGCTCACCTTTCATTTCACTTGGCTCCCACCACTTAGTGGATCTTCAATCATAGAGAACGTTCCAACTACAAATTGCTTGCTGGAATGTGCGCTTGTTACTTCAATGATAAATGTTCATGCTCAACTTCTTGGTAGTGACTAACCTGTAATAAAAGATGTGGGGTGTATACAATTAAAAATTATTTACTGATCGTCACTGTAATGCGTAAGCATAAACAATATTGCAAGCGTTTTTGGCTAAAAAAAGATTTGGTGATGCATTATTCTACAGTTTTTTTTTATTGCGCAGAAATGTGATTGTTATGGAAAAGCTAAAATCATCATGCGATAATTTTAATAATTTGTCAGAAAGTCCTGTTCTGTTTTTAAGTGGTGATGAAAAGGCATCCAATACATTTCTTAAAATTTGTACGAAGTTATATGCTCTAACAAAATCTCATAATATATCGGTGAAAGCAGATCCTTTGAAGCAACTCCATGTTGATGGGTTTGATGATGAACAGGTCTGGCAACAAATTGATATTTTCAACAATGAAAGCGTTCAGACATGTTCCAAGGGAGCGGCTGTCTGCCTCAATAACTGGGTGGAACTAGGACCGATTGATAAAAATGATGAAGTGACATCATCAAGCGAAAATGATCAAGATCTTTCCGAAGAAAATGAACAGCTAGAGTCAAATGCATCGGATGAACATCAGTCTGAAGTTGAAGAAAACGAAAAAGTTGAAGAAGTTTTTGAAAAAACAGAAGTTGATGACGATTTCTTCAGTCTTCGCCAAATGGAGAAGTTTTTAGAGTCACAGGAAACAAAAAAGCAAGGTGATAGTGATGATGATGTTGATTATTTTGATGAGTTGCCCTCTGATGATAGTGATGATGATGATGGGGGTTTTGATGATGATGATGATGATGATGCTAGTGATATAAAGGGGGATGATGTTGATGATGACTTTGCTAATAACGATGAACAGTCGTCCAGCGATGAAATAGCTGATGATAAAATTATCAAGGAAGAAAAGAAACAATCTGCTCGTGATGTGAAGTACGACCAATTTTTTTCTTCGGTTAAAAATGTTGGCAATCTTTCCTCAAAAGACGACAATGTCGTTGAAAAGATGTCAAAGTTTGAAAAGCATAAATTAAAAATGTCAAGGAGAATTGAGGTTTTGGAAGAACAAGCATTGGCTGAAAAAGATTGGCAGATGAAAGGAGAAGCGGTAGGATCAAAGCGACCTGTTAATAGTTTGCTGGAAGAAGTGTTATCGTTTGAACATAGCGAGCGAGCAGCTCCAGAAATTACTGATGAATACACTTTCAATTTGGAGACTATGATTTGTCAGCGGATCAAAGATAGAGCATGGGATGATGTCGAACGAAAGATAAAGGAGGTGAAAGATCCTCACGAATTCAAGAAAAGAATCGTGTTAGACCAAGAGCAGTCAAAAGTGTCTCTTCAAGAAATTTATGAAAGAGAATATCTTGAAAAAATATCGAAAGAAGCAAAAGAAGACAAAGAAAATCCTGCTCATGTTGAACTTTCCTCAATGATGACTGATTTATTTAAAAAACTCGATGCTCTTGCAAACTTTCATTATCGATCTGCTCCTCCTGATCCAGAGATTAAAGTAGTGAGTAACCTCCCATCTATTGCAATGGAGGAGGTGCAGCCGGTGACGCACGCCGACGCCGACGTGCTTGCTCCAGAAGAAGTTCACAACAAAAAAGAAATCAAAGGAGACTTAGAAAAAACATCCACTGATAGAAAACGAGAAAGAAGAAAAAAAGCTGCAAGACAGAAAGTAAGTATATTGTTTCATTGCCTGGTATATAGCGGCAGTAATTGTGGGTTTAAACCTTGCTATTGCCACTTTGTTGTGCTCTTGTAAAAAGCTTTTCGCAATTTTTCTTGCTTGGTTGCTCTTTGCCAGCGGTGCTGGTAGCTCCGAAACTGTTCTCAGCATAAAGCTGCTTTACTTAACTTACGAAAAGTTTTTCTCGTGACCAGAAAATGAAAATATTTGCAAAAAAAGCTGTTTTGTTTTTCCACCTGGCAGTACTACAACACTACTGCATTGTCGGCGCCTACCATCAATCAGTTACTCAGACTTCATATGGAATTTTTGTTTTTCAACATTTCGCGAGTAGAAAAAAGTCGAATACGTCTGTTGTTCCCGCGTTTTGCAGGCCCGAACATGTTGATTCAGTGTATATCTACCACTATTTTGGAATTACTTTGCATAAATTTACTACTCGTTAGGATCTACCAAGCAAGAAAGATCATTAAGTGCTTTTTTTAAAGGCATAACAACTGAGTCATCATAGGGTTTGTCCACGTGACTATTCAATTATTTTCCAGTAAAACGACGATTTTATTCACTCAACCACCGTGCCAATTGTTTTTTTTGCTAAATGTTGCAAAATCACAACAATGGCAACAAATCTTACTTTCCAATTTTTATTGTGTAATTAACATTGTAATCATTTCAGGTTCGAGCGAAGGCGCGGATGAAAAAATTAGAAAAGTTGGCCGATTCTAATGAGAAACTTCGCACATTAAAAGCAGTGAAGCAATTACAACAAGCAGCTAAGCATGCGTCAGGACGAACCACCATAGTACAGGTTAGTTGGTTGTTTGAGCTGAAGATCGTACTAATGAGACGAAAGCATTTGATTGCATTCGGGCTAAATGCATAAACCAAATTATTGCATAGAATGTTACAATGCCAAGTCTATTTCAGAAATATCTTTTGTGAAAACTAATTGCAGGTGAGCAGAAGAAACTTTGGCAAGGCTGCCCTGCAGCTTACATATAATTATCTGCATGTAGTGGTGCAGCCAGGAAGGAGCGAGCTGGAGGCATTGTTGCTCCCCATCACCTTCCTCTGTAACATTGGGCATTCAACACCACTAAATTATGATTTCATGGCACCATGCAAAGTCTTCACGTGCTTCATTGGGTTAGAACAGTGAAGCTGTTTAACCAGCATGTCGTAAGGGAAACTTTTGGCCATTCAGTCCTCCTTGGTTGTAGGGCTTCCACTATCAATTCACGGATGGCCTTAATAGACTGCCACCTCCTCTAACCTGGTCTCGATTGGGATTGTAGTTGTGAACATGGTAACCGTTTCATGGAAGAAAGCGGCGAGGTAAACAACATCAAACTTTCCCTTCTCCAATTTTCTTGGCCTGTCTGCTCATCAAAATGTACTTTTTGTTCCCTTCCTTACAGTTATAACAATCAATAATTTCATCAACAGATTTTCGACCACTCCTGGTTGAATTCAAATTAATCAAACTGACTGCGATTAGATCAGTATTTTCCTCGCTCTAACTATTACTTGCTAAAATTAAATACTTTCCACGTTCTTGATGCTGTAATCTGCTGTGGAGGTTATTGTTGTTTTCTCCAACCATAAGCACCAGTCGTTGGATTACTCTGGGATCGATTCCCCGATCACCAGCAACACCTGCTAACTTTTGGTTGCGAGAAGCGAACATGCAGCATACAGCAGCCAGTGATTTAGCTGCATGTAGTGATCGTGAGCACTGTTTTGTAGGATAGCGGCGGGAAGAAGCGACGTATGATGTCCTCCAAGGCGTTCTTCACTAAATTACAAGAATCCACACGAAAAAGCGCCAAGAAAGCGTGACGTAAAAACGGCTCAACTGTGACGCGAGATGCGAATGATGTCAGCGCGGCTGGATGACGTGATGGTCGGGAGTTTTGGTGGAGTGCGATGTTATCTTTAAAATCAATAAAACAAACATGAAAGCATGCATAGTTGTGGTTTGGGAAGTGTTCTTGTTTCTGGCATTCGTAGCTAGTAGGTTCAATGCATCGTGGCTTGACAGCTGCATTGCTTCGCTTTCGAAACTGACGACGTTGTTTTTGACAACTGCTGAAGAACTGGCAGCAGCAATTAGTAATGTGCAATGGCGGTCAGGTCTTGAACTTGCGATTCTGGAGTGATGCAAAGTCAGCGAAACCACTTGATATTTATCTGTTCCTTCTGAAAAAATTATGTCGACATGTCATAAAAAAGGTTTCAGTACCTTTGTTGTATAGTAGATGAAATGAATTGATTTGTCAAATTGATGCAAGTCTGCATTTTACGGAGGGACGGATGTTTAAGGTGGCAACTAACGTCAAGGTGGAATTAACTAACCAATTGTGTTTCAATACCACGTCTCCGGCCTAAATTTTTAAGACCTGACATTGAGCTTTTTGCGAGTGAAGTAACAACTTATCTTTGACTGGATTTTAGCAACTTGCGAGATTTATGGCAAATCTATTCTCTTTCATGTACCTACAGCAATATCTCCAGTCGTCAGGAAAAGTAATGTTTGCTCTGACCATAATAAAACCCGGTGCGAATTCGTTAAAATTTCATTTTGGCTTTATTTCAAATTTATGCATAAAAATATGCTTTATTGGCAAATCCCCTGCTCCTCACAATATGTTAAGAATTGATCCTTTACCTCAAGAAGTGCGGTCAGTCTGTCCGCCTCACTCACTATACGCACCATCTTTCGTTTCACTCAGCACTTTGTTAACACTTGAAATAATTCTTCGAGTGTTCTTCAATTGATGCTAATTGTTGTGGAGTACTTCTTCGCCGCAGACAGCTGCAAAGATCTTATGAAACGATGCGCATAATTCAGCAAAAGCTCATTGTTACGTTAAAATAATAATGAACTGTTTGTTTCATCATAATCGGTTTTCAAGTCGAAAATGGGAAATTTATAGATGCTGGGTAAGTGGGGAAAAGATTTTCTTAATAGGCAATTATTTTATATTGGCGATGTGACTTAGTTGAGAGTGAGGTCATGCTATATAGCAACTGAGTAAAGTATTTGTGGAAGTTAGATGCAACTTAATTCAACTTAAACTCCATCTATAACGACACAATTTCAGTCAAAGGGAGGGAAAGAATAAAAGAATATGGGTGAGCATTATTGTACTGTTTGTAGCTGTTGATGACCACACCAAGTCTTCTTCGTATACTAGTAATGTTACTTCGTTTTGCCAAGCTGAGAGATCATTCTTTTACCACCCTGGGTCTGGGTATTCTTATGTGCTCTATTTCAGGCAAAGGTTCCACGTCCAGGCTGTTTAGTCGTCATTATATTTGCTGTCATTGTCGTGTTGTACTACAGCTTGGTAAATTGCGAGCTTAGCAAGGCAAGTTGCAAGCACTCAGTGGTCTGTTCCTTTGCTCCGCAATCGGGTTGTAAACCAGGATCAGATTGCGCATTGTAGCACGAAAGTGTGCAACACCGAGAGAAAGACAGGTAGGCTAAGTCTCGACCAACACTTTCTGGGTAAGGTCAGACCAGCTGTGGATCCTGTGTTAGAAACAAAATCTAGGAGGGAGATTCTCGTGTTCAGAGTTCCATTTATGCTTTCCATCGTGCCATGCTGATACTTTGTTGGCTGTATTGCTGTAGAAGTTGTTTCAGCTGGTACAAATGCGCTAATGCTAATATGAGTCGATTATGGTACAGACAGTAGGCTCTATTACCGCTTAACCTGCTAGGCGTGGTGCGCCGTTGTTCCGGCGAAGCTCAACGGGTTGGATGCCATTCTAGATTTAAAGCTGCCCCACAAAAGAGAGGCGAAGGCATCCAGTCACAAGCGCAGGGTTTCACTTATGGATGCTCTGCGCAACACACTACCTGCATAAGGGGTTGAATAATATTAATATAACGTTAAATGAAGTTATTTTAATATTAGAAAATTTGATTTCCAAAAAAGGTCTTTATCCTTGATTTGTGACATAAATTGGGCAATTAAGCAATAGGAGTTATAGATTCTTCAAAAAAAGGTCATTACACTTTTTTCGGGGTCCAAATAAGTTACAGTGGCGCCATTCAGCCCGCAGAAAGACTATCTGCTGAATGTGGCCCTTTCGTCTTTTGAATTGTGCAGGCCTGATTTATCGGGACGCTGATGTTGTTTATGTAAGCACTACGACACCAGAATGGTGCACAGCACTGTCCTGTCATGAATAGCAAGGCAATTGCCGCTGTAAGTAGTGTTTCTGCCCCGGCACCCCAGCCTCGTTCCACCAAGCGTTTAGAAAATTGGATTCGACTGTTAAGTTTCTTGAGCACCGACGGAAGGCGAAAGCGCTGTCAAAGGTTACCTTGAGGCATAATGACTCAGCGCAGAGAGACAAGATGGATATAGTGCTATATAGATTTGAAGTAAGCGCTTCGCTTCCGTGTTGTAAAGACGAAAGGCTGTCAACACCGCTTTTGTCTCACTGAGAATCAATCCCAATTTCTAGATGTATGCCGCTATTGTCTACATGTTCAGACTTAATGTATTCTGACTGACCGCCGCCGGCGGCATGTAGTAATATAAGATTATGTGCATGCATATACTTCCGCGAGGTTGTGATTGGTAAAACTGTAGGTGTAAATACTGTCCAGGAGCGGAGCCACATTGACCCTCAGAGATGCCACTCTTTAGCTTCGTGGCCTGTTTCGCGATCCGCTATTGTCAGTGAAAATGAAGCTGTAGTTGCGGAGAAGTTCCTTTCCGTCAGCAAGCGAAGAAACTTGCAGGAAAGGCCGCTATTCTAGAAAGTATCGTAGGTGTCTATCTAATCGACAAAGAAAGCGCCAACCTTCTTTATAGCTAAAAAGCAACTCTCGATGTCCTAGATCATACGAGCGACTTGATTTAAAATAGATTTTTTGCACCTCACTCTTGCTTTTTATCGGAAGCCCCTGATTAATAGGTTTAACCTGGCAGTAGTAGATAAGACGCCAGAAAATTTTGAAGGGGACTCAGAGTAAAGGGACGGGACAAAAGCTTCCCCGATGACCTCGCTAGCCTTGGGAATGTCTTTAACTTGGAATCTTTTCCAGCTTTTAAGGATTTAAAGTTGGCGAAGGCAGGGAGATAAGGCTCAAGATAAGCAGGAGGAAAAGGGCTTACCCGTGATTTTAAGGCAGCTACAGCATGGTGTATAAGCTTGTTAAACACTTTCTGGCTTCATATTCTGAAGTACTGTTGCAAATTCCTTTCTTGTAAAGTCATGGGAGATGCTCTTATTTTTCGGGGTAGGTATCTTCCATAGTTTGGACATTTCATGGCGCACGAGTTTTGCAGACTCGCTGTTCTTTTATTTAAAATCTCCATTTTCACGAGTTGTGAAGCGATGTCATATGCCGAGATGGCCCAGGCGAGTGAATTGTGTCGTGGTCAGAGATCATTTAGATAGTAAAAGACATCCATGCTTTGCGACTAGAGAATAAAAAGTTGATATTATCTATCGCCTTCTGCCAGCGCTTCCGTGTCTTCTTTACGAGTCTATTAAACAGGCTGTAGCAGCATTGATTGACGTGGGGCCCGATGGTTCCTGGAGAAGGCATTGTAAAGATTCTCGCATTCGCCATCTAACATGGTTTGCAGTTGTTACGGAAGCCATGTGGGATAGATTTTTTTGCTGCTAATGTTAGGACGTTGCAGTTCGTGTTGGTGAGAACACAAAAAAGCTTCTATTTAGCCTTGTGAAAGTTTCGTCCCTCAATCGGTCCACTCGAAGCTGAGGCTTCGAGTTCGTAATCGATATCAGCGACGGCTGATGTTGCAACCGGGGGAACTTCTCCAGCTCACGTTGTCAGGGAGTTGATTGTCAGCACCGGCACTTGTGAACACCAGGTCAAGATTGGCGTCAGTGGCCCATTGTCCAGAGAGAAGGCTGAGTGGGTCTTTCGGGTAAAGATCTTTCAACTAGACCACTAGAAAGCTATCATAAAAAAATATTTATCAGTGTTTTATCGTAATTTGGCACCAATAATCTTACCAAAAGTTGTTGCTCAAAGTGAGTAGCCATTTTATGGAAATCGCTTTGAATATGAATGAAAATGCTAAACTTTAGATAGAAGCTTGCTCTTTACCCAGCTAACAATCAAGTAGGCTAATGTATCAACTGCTTTAGATGAATTTTCCTGCAGCTTTTAGCCTGTTTTTTCCCCCAGAAATCATATAATTTGCCACTTTTTGACTTATAAAATCAGACTAGTTTTCGTCCACTTACATTTCTTGCTTTCGCTTCATTACTTTCTTTATGACTGCTTCCTCACCAATGAACGTTTCACCGAAACTTTAGAAATGTACAGTATGATTCAAAGAAAACAATATTTTTTATCACAAAAATCTTTTGCGAAAAAATTTTAAAGTTTTGATAAAGTGAAAATACCACGCTTTATTCCATTCCCGTTAGTACACTCAAGTAAACTAGGCCTGCTTGCCGTGGTATGATTTCTGAAATTCGAACAAAGTTTTTTTTAATGCGCTGAATCAAGTATTATTTCATGGAATGATGACATAATCCATATATATGCCTTTGTAAAAATTTAGCACTGACTATTGGCTAGTATGCGAGTGTCGAACTGCCAATCTTTTGATTTCCAGAGACTCTGTTAAATTTCTAGCTTACAATTGGCAGAGTGTGAATCTATCGCCGACAATGGTTTTGCGTGGTATGTTGGTTGGGAAAATAAAACCTGATGTTTTGCCTACGCTGAGGTCAAGAGCAGCCTGGCTCTGCTTGTGTTATTTTGGCCCAATCACAAGCCGTGAGTGACTCGTGACTGTTCAAATATAAAAGAAGCACAGTACCAGTAGTAAGCTGCAAGTGATTTCGATGTGGGGCTCTACACACTAATTGTTTGCTTTATCTGTAGCCGAAGCCATGAGTGTTTCAACGCCGTGAAAGGCCGTTTGCTGATCATCGCTGCTTGTCTCCAGGTTTCAAAGTTTCCAAGCAGAAGAAGGTAGAGGAGAAACTTGAAGATCCTCCACCAACTAATCCTGCCGAACCTTTTTCTGCTCAAAATCGATCCAACTCCCACCTCATTGTGCTTGCAGAAACTCTCAACATGCTGCGTAAGAAAGGATCGCTTTGTGACGTCACTATCGAAACGAAAGGTAAAGTCAAATGTTTGTTTTAGTTATTTTTGAAGTCTTGAATGTTTATGATTATAGATGACCATGTTACGAAAAAATTTTGTGAAAGTATTGTGACGTTTAAAATGCAATTATTGTTTAGATCCACAAACAAATTCCGCTCACAAATATTCAGTCCACAAATGTGTCTTAGTCGCCTCTAGCGGATATTTCCGAGAATTATTCAAAGTTTCCAACCTCGACTTTGGTAAAAAAATATTGAAATAGTTACTAGTTGCCTGAACCTCTCAACATTTGGATGTTTAAATCTTTTCTCAGTTTTCACTCCAGGCAAAACGAGCTTGTTCTTATGCCACCAATGGTAAACTGCTTTTAATGTGTTTACCGCAATCTACTATCAACTAATTTGAGACTTTTTTATTTGTTTCTTTTCAAGAATAATTCTCCAATGCTTTGTTATTTTACTCCAATTCAATCCAATTAATTGTTGCCCAATTTCTTATGACATTACAATTGATTATTTCTATTTAGTAACAGTAGTTTAAATTTTTTGTACGAACGAGTAAATGGTCCGTTATCCAATCCAAAAATGCAGCACCATCCTTACCACCGCTGTTTGCACGCTCGCTTTAAGCTTGAGCTGCAGGCATTAAATTTTGGAGAAAAATATAACCTCATCTTAGAAGCAGTTTCATAACCCACATTACTTTGTTTTGCAATATTCGAAGTGTGAGAACCTGAGTCCCCGTTGAAGAATAAGTACACACATGTTTTTGTTGCTTTTGAACTGCAACTATTTTTGGTGTCAGAATATGTTTTTATTTTGATTTTGCAAAATGATTTCAATTTTTCGTGCTCCACATTACTCATATTACAAAAGATCAAGCAGGAGACTCGTGAATACAATTTTTAAAGTCTTTGACATGACTTGACAAGGGAACAGAACTCAAGTCTAGTTGACTTAACCCCCACAGAATAGATTAGTTGATTGGGAATTGGTTCCAGAGAATTCGAAAACTTTAGATGAAGAGATTAAAAAGGTGCAACAACCAGTGGCTCGTGCGTCGCTTAGCAACCACGGCAGCGTTGTGTCGCTTCCCATCCCGGTTGTTCCCGATTTGATGGAGTCGGTGCTCAACTACATGTACAAAGGATCGCTCGACGTGAAGCTACCGATTTCTGTAGAGATGATGAAGTTGTGTGAATATCTACAAATCCCATCGTTGATACAAGACTGCATCAAGAAGTTTCAAGCTAGGTGAGAGACTCTGCACCAATGCATGCGTGCGTACGTGCGTGTGTGTGTGTGTGTGTATTTCTACCCTAGGATGGAGGCTCGGCATGAAACGGTTTCTCACAATCATCCTGCAAACCTAATCGAGATTAGGCTAAGAAAAGCGGCAACCCTTTTCGAATCAATCGTGAATGCAAGTCATGTTTAGCAATAGATTGCAGGAGAGTATAGCAAATGCAGTGATTAAAACCCAGTTAGATCTTTACCGCAAAACCTGATATGCTATGGAAAACGTTTCTTTTGAGTGACATTTGTTTCAAAATTGTGCTTTGGTTGAAAATTATAATAGCCTATATCGGGGAACAAATAAATAAAAGAATTCTCTTAAATCAAACGTTGTTAATGTAGGTAATGTTGCGATTATCTGAAAAGCAGGAAGGATTTTAACAAAAAGATGACCGCAGCGGTCTGCCCTGGTTCGTTTGATAATATGACGTTATTGAAAAAAACAATTTGAAATAGGTCATAATAAAACAAACTAGCAAAGCAATAGTCGTATTTTGCATTAATAATGATTTACATGTGAAACTAGCCCAGAATAGTCGTACATAGAAAAACTAGTGTTCAGACCTGCTTCGGAGTTACTGGCAATGCAGGCATTACAAATTTACCGAAAACACTGCAAAGCAAGCCAGAAAAATTTTGATTTCTAACTTTTTCGAAGGGCACAACACCGCAAAAGTAACTCGAACACTGAACTCACTGCCTCCTGATTGAGAATTAACACTGCTGGCGAAGTTGCTCACAAATGTAGTTGAGACCTGAGCTACCATGGATCAAGCATAACCGTAAATTGCAAAGCAAGATTCGTTTCCACTGGAGCTTGGTGCGATGATGAGAACTGGCGGTTCATCAAGCACAAGATAAACGGAGAGTGTAGGAGACTACCAAGCGACCTTACGGTGTTCAAGTCGGTAGTGACACTAGCATATCGTTGCGGTCGGAAACACTCATCGTTTGAGCGCGAGTCGTGGACTAGAAACCAGGCGACGCAAGCAAAGTAACGCCACAAGCGTTGAACCAAAGAACTTTGTAATTTAGTTTTGATTTTTGTTGTGATACCGTGTCGTATGTCCATCGTGATATGCTGCCGAAAAATATTATCGCAATCAATCGAAGTCTTAGCTTATTTGCAGTGAATTCAACAAAGATGCATTTGACGAACTCTACCTGTCTTCGAAACAAGTTGGTTCGGGGGAGTTGAAACAATTCGCACTTGATAAAGCGGCGGAGAACTTCATGCCGCTTTTGGAAGATAAAAAGTTTGATGCTCTTTCCGCGGGAGAGATGCAGGTGACGTATTGTAATGTAATTGTGGCTGTAGCACTTCTTTTCAGGATATTACACAATTTATCAAAAAGCTAATAATTTGGTCTTCTATCCGCTTTATTGGGCTGGAGGCACAATTGAAACATTGATGGCTTTTACCTATGTTGAAACATGACAGTCAGGTTTGAGGCAATCTTTTCCTGAGTAGTCATGAATGCAGATTGGTAGTCCTATCATCAACAAGACGAACTGGCGTTGGTGGGTAAAGGCCTCTGACAGCACGAAGCATGTATAATTAATTATTCCATCTTCCAGGAGTTATAGCTCCTCGTTAAGCACATTCATTGTCCGTCTATTTAATTTGACATAATGTTTATCAGGAAATCATTTCCCACCGCGCCAAGTCGGCAGTAAAGAAACGGCAGAGCGAGTTAGAATACTTTGACATGGTCGTGGAATGGATCAAGCAGGTGGGGGTATCCAGCAATGCGTAGGTTTCTGTAACAATTCAGTCATATGCAGTTTTGTGTAGTGGAACGACCCGAATTAAACTGATTGCCATGACGCAGAAAGCGGTGAAGATGGTGTTGCACTCATGGTTGTAAAATTGGTTGGGGTGCTACACTTCATTTAACTAGATCTAGTTTGTGTTAAATGAGTTTAGATGATAGCCCGTAAACGAAACTTTGCTGATTAAGGTAAACTATTTGATCAAGAGTTAAGTTCAGAGAATTGCTACGTGACCTCTGCAGCTCGACAAATCGCATTCCAGAGATATTTCTTCACTCCATTCAATCACTTTCCAATACTACACCAAAAATGGCCTTACTCAAAGGCAACCTTTTCTATTTGCGTCTCAACGTTGCTCCTTGACCTTAGGCCTTACACACTGCTCGTGCGCAGAAAAATATATGTAAAAGATTGCTATTTTACAAAAAAAGCATTTTCTTTAGGATCCTGAAAAACGAAAGAATTTGGGATCGACGCTTCTCAAAGGAATTCGCTACGACAAGATTCCGCAGCAGAAGTTGAGCGGATACATCCTCCAGCACGATGTGGTGGCTCGAAACGAAGAACTGTGCAGTAAGTGCGTTCGCCCGTGACGGTTGCGTCATCGTCGCAGCAACTGACGTTTTTGCTTTGTAGAGACAATCCGCGAAGTGATGAGCACGAACAAAAAGAAGGTGCTCGGAGGACTGCGGAAAAGAGGAGCAGTGCGCGACTTCAAGCAGGAGGAGCTGACGTTACTGGTTGTGGGAGGGACCCACTACGATCAGTTTGCGTCACAGGTACGTCATAATGGTAAGAAAATTCAAACATTGTGCACTGCCCTTTTCCTGCTTGGTTGAAGTAGAAATGCGTTGTATCTGTAGTAAACTCGACTTAAAGCTTCTTTTATAAACTTTGCGATAGCCAGTTACATCACTCACTCAGATGGTTCAATCACAATTCTTGAGCCAGCTGAATTTGAGATCAACAACTGATCGATTGTAACATCATACTGGCAGGTTCACCGAATGGATAAGCACAGCTGGAGTTGGAAGGAATTTTCTCGAACCCCGGTTCCCATCGCCCACCACTGTGTGGCGGTAGTAAACAACATCTTGTATGTAGCCGGCGGTGAAATTCCTGCGGTCGGCGGCGAACGGTGCGTGCCGTCGTTGTGGTCGTTTAATTTGCTCAAGAAATCATGGGATTCGTTGGATGAGATGAGACAGAGCAGGTTTGCTTGTTGCATTTTTATTCCCCTATCGCAAGAGAACCTTCACAGTCATCCAAGAAACAACTCATGCCCATACTTGCCACAAAGTTATCAGTAGTGCTACCACTGTGCATTCGTACAATCACGTTAGGTAAACCGTAGGTAATATGCCTTTTGCTGAGGCACAGCCCCGCAGAAATGTGGGCATTGTACTCGGGCACTAGAACTCATGTGGTGATTGATTGGATAACAGTTATCGCAAAGCAGATTGGTAGTACAGAGTTTGCAAATAGCTGATAGCAATAAATCCATCCCAAACCTTTTCGACCGCCTTTTTAATATACGTCAAAATGTGGAAAAGTGAAGTGTGGCGACTTTCGTAATGCAAACACAAACGAAAAATGACAAGAAATAGAAGGCGCAAACACACAAAAGCCAACTCGATTGATCAGAAGGTGAACAAGCGACTAGTGTAATCGTTTGTGGCTACAGACGAATTCTTTTTGTTTGCATTGGTCTGGTTTTGATGTTTTTGTACGTGTGGCTTCAAGAATGGAAAGATGGAAGGCCGTGCGTCCGTAGGCTAGGGTTGAGAATTTCTTTCATTGTATTCCTGCGTGCATGATGTGTTTTGCAAAAGATGTACAATTGCTGAGTACGAGGTTTTAAGTGGACTCCTACGGGATAGGCTGGAGCGAGAAGGATACCTGCGGTAGTATGGAGTGTGTCCTTGCAAGATGGGATCTGCAGGTATCCTTCTCGCTCCAGTCTATCCCGTAGGAGTCCACTTAAAACCTCGTACTCAGCAATTGTACATCTTTTGCAAAACACATCATGCACGCAGGGAATACAATGAAAGAAATTCTCAACCCTAGCCTACGGACGCACGGCCTTCCATCTTTCCATTCTTGAAGCCACACGTACAAAAACATCAAAACCAGACCAATGCAAACAAAAAGAATTCGTCTGTAGCCACAAACGATTACACTAGTCGCTTGTTCACCTTCTGATCAATCGAGTCGGCTTTTGTGTGTTTGCGCCTTCTATTTCTTGTCATTTTTTCGTCTTCCATTTTTTTCGTTTGCGCCTTCTATTTTTTCGTTTGTGTTTGCATTACGAAAGTCGCCACACTTCACTTTTCCACATTTTGACGTATATTTCCTTGATAAAAGTCAGACGAAAAGGTTTGGAATGGATTTATTGCTATGGAATATTGCAAATAATAATTATGAGAAATTGGCTTATTCTGTCAAATGTGCAACCACTCCCAAGTTTTGCACGAGCATAATTCAACCGCGATTTGTAAAAGTGAAGAACACTGGCTTCCAATCTCATCTAAAGTCGATTTTATTGATCAATAAGGTAGTTTCTGCATTGTGGAAAAGTTTGGCCTAATGAATCTACCATTAGCTACCAAAATCGTCTTTGCAGAGCTCATTTCTACCTCGGCGTCAGTGGCAACAGTCTGTACGCAATTGGTGGTTGCGATGGCAACAAAGTGCGCAACTCAGTCGAAAAATTCTGCGTCGAGGCTAGGAAGTGAGTGGAGTTAGTTTTAATTTTGTGACCCCTCGTGCGGCAGCCTGGGGGCAATCACATTAACCAGATTACAAGAATGATTAAATCACGTGTTGAAAACGACAAGTTTAGTTTCAACCCTTTGCACTTGCGATGCGTTTTGATGTTATCAGTAATCTTCTTCCACCTTTACTACTTAATAGTTTAAAAGTTATTTTGTAAAAAAGCACAATTTGAAGTTGAAGAAAAAGTCAAAATCTTGCTTGCTCGTTGTTTAGTTTGATACATTTTAAAGTAATACACGTATGCTCATCGAGTTTATCATGGTGTGTGTGCGTCTTTGTGTAGGCTAGCTATTCTGTTGCCTCCAAGAATTATAAATGGTTCAAACACCGTGAACACTTATTACGTTTTGAAAAAAAAATTGTCTTTAAATAATTTGTCTGTTTTGTTGTTAAATTCCTATTTTAGATGCATTTACACCCACTCTTTTAAAGTTCGTTACGCACACATAGCGCTGTTCATCATTTCATGATGATGGTCACAGGGATGGACGCTCTTATTGTAGTTCGTGTTTATTGTGTTTCAGATGGGAGTACACCCAATTTCTTCAGCACCCTACTTTTGACCATGCGGGATGCCAGTACCGAAACCGGATTTACGTCTCTGGTGGAGTAGTCAAACATTCATCAACTGACCATTTATTAGTGTAGGCGGCAATAAAACGATTACAAGCTTAAATTCATATAAAGCCAGCCTGCTTGTTTCCAATAAACACTTCGGCTGACATTCGTATTTGGTAAAATTAAATTTTAATTATACATCCGCTTTGATTTAGAATTAGTAGGCTGACCAGGGGTCCTGAGTGAATAGGAGTGTTCCTGAATCCTTTAAATCATCTTTTCCTCCTTGGCAGTATACGCCAAGCAGCTATCCAATAAGCCAATAATCTTTTGACTCTTGCTTTTCCCCGTGTGTAAGAATTAAATTCAAAGGTCAAGATGCTATTGAAGTGGAAGGGCTACGGGAATGAAAGTGAGAACCGATGTTGTTGGAACATCGTTCAAAGCATTCCAAGGTCAAATAGCCCAATATAGTAGTTAGTTGGCTGATCGATAATAAAGTGTTTTGCGCCGTTTTTGAGCACTTTTTTAGTTAACCTTTGACACTATTGTGTTGTCAAGCTTAAAAACCGTCATGTTCAATTTTTCGACTTACACGGGTAGCCAAGGAGAGAGAAAAACCAAGCTCTTAAAAAATAATTTCTAATCGCGAGAAAGAGGATCTGTATTCAGAGATATGCTGTATAATCGAAAAGTCAAAAGGTGCTTCCCAAAAAATTAAAGTTATTTCCGGCTGCATCATTCTTCCACTGTTCAGTGCGATCGTAAAGCAAATGACGTTTACATGTCCTTTTCCAGATTCGAACCCCAAACTCATCACTGGAAGGAGCTGAGCCCAATGAAGCATGCCAGAAACAGCCACTGCATGGCTGCTGCGAGCGATCAGATTTATATTTTTGGCGGGGAAAATGAGGAAATGGATTTGCATCATAAAATCTCTGCCGCAATCGAGTGTTATGACCCCGATACTGATCAATGGCACAAGGTGGCACCAAACATTGACATTCAGGTATGCTACTGCTTATCTTGAAACGCATGACGGTGGGGTAAATTTTCCTATTATCGAAACAACTGACGTCAATTTGTAATTTACTTATGATGTCATAATAACTTTTGTTTTTCAGCGAGTAATCGACTTTGCATGCACCGAAATTGAGGGGTCCATCTATCTTGTCGGAGGATGTCGAAACAACTTGACTGACTACCGACAGCATGTGGCCAGTTACAATCCAGTGGAAGAGAAGTGGGCATCCCTCCCCAAACTGCCTCAAAAACTACGCGGCTGCGCATGCGCGGTGATGCACTTATGACGAGTGCGCGACTAAATCGAGATGCCGCCTGTTGTCCTCTTGTGGATTATTTTCCTTCGACATTGGAATTGGAAAGCTGTGATTAGTGGCTTTTATCACGTGATTTCATCAAAATTACAACAATCACTTTGTTCTAGCGATTTGGGTTTTATTCAATATATTTGCTCACTTATAGATGAGTGGTTATGCTTCAATTTGTTTTTATCTTTCAAATTTGCGTAGGCAACAGGGAAAAAATAGATGACATAGCGCTAAGCAGTTTACGACATTATTCAGAAGAAAATTTACTCTCTCCATAAAAATCCGCCCCTAAAATTAAATTCCAACAAAAATACAGTAGGAAGAGTAGTCAGTGTTTAGTCTGTACATTCGCGAAATTAACCCCCTCAGGAGCCGTCAGCTCATCATCTGTTGCTTGCAATCTAGTAAATTCGTGAGTTTCTAATGATCGTTGTAAACAGTGGGTACCTATTTGTTTCTGTCAAGATTTGTACGTTTTTGCACGAACATTTTTATCCACTAGAATAGTAATAAGATAATTTCTCAGTATACTTGTTTCTTAAATGTCCGAATTTTTGTCAAAGTACGTACCACAAACGTATGCGTTTTTGCGGACAAAAACGTACAAAAAGATTTTCGTTGACAAAATCGGATGCTCACACAACAAGATATACAATGTAACACCACACAAGTATTCGAGCAGATGCAAATTTCTTTGCAAAAGTATTTGAGAGCAAAAAACGTGCAAGATCGTACAAAAACGTACATTGCGTACTGCCACCTTAACGTGACTGATAATGCTCTTTGGGGGAAACTAATTTTATTCATAGACAAATTGACAATTGTTTTATTTAAGTATTTCATAGTTTTTGTTAAGGATGTTTCAATTCATCCTCGCCTAATTTTTTAGATTTTCGCTTGATTTTCGCCTTTTACAATATTCAGTATTGTTTCCGTCAAATGTACCGCTTTTGTTTGTTTGCTTGTTTACCCCTCCTCTTCCTCGGGATGGAGGTACGGCATGAACGGCAATTCGGATTCATGCCGTCAACTTAATTGGAATTAGGCTAGGGGAAGATGGCAGCCCATTTCGAACCAGTCTTGAGTGACTGGTAGCCCCACCACCACCAAGGCGGACTGCCACTGGTGGGTGCCCAAGAGTCGTCTGACATGCTGGGTTAGCGACTTCACAATTGTAACCCGGTGAAGTACGTGTACGCCACCTGTCTACCACATAATGGTGGAGGCGTCCCGTTAAGTGCCTTGCCCAAGGACACAACAAGCAAGCTTGCCGGCTTGTTCTCCACACTATCCCTTTTATATGCTGAGCGCCAAGCAGGGAAGCTGTGAATACCATTTTTTAAAGTCTTTTGGTATGACTATAAAAAATGGTACCGCTCGTTAGAATTTTCCAAGCAGAGAAATTTCCCCAAACTCCAGCGGCTCTAGCCCACACAGCCTTGTTGACGTCAACTCACGCGAGTAGTTCGCGCGGATAACCATGAGCTTCCTGCTTGATTATATGTTAGAAGTTATTTTTGTTGCGACACTATTGTTCACGTATTAACTCACAATAAACAATTATTTGATAAATATGGAAACGCTTTATTGAAGGTAAAATTTGTTAACCAGAATCATTTTTCAGTGACTTAGTAAGTGGTAATAGTTGAAGCGTAGAAAATATTTGAATATCATCAGATAGTGGAGTGGGTTACACCCTTCGAATCGCGCAAATAAATTAATTTTTTTCTTAGACAACAGTTGCTTTTTTCTGAATTTTCTTGGCTCCTGTTCAAGGTTAATGTCTGAGTTTGGCCTTAATTTAGGTGTAGTAGTTATAGATGCTAAGAAACATCTAGATTCAGCTTTCAGTAATGACGAGAATTTTTTTAACTCATCGAACACTAGGCAAACGGGAGTTTGAAGGCTACATTGTAAACTCATGCCCTCCAAGTCAGCAGTCACCCGAAAATGACTTTGTGACTAACAAAAGCTAAAAATCAAATCGGCCGAGTCGCTAACCACTCAACGCTTTGAACTCTCAGACTCTCGACTTCAAATCTGAGTTCTTCGGACGCTCTCACCAAGCGTGCAAACAGGATTTTTAATAGAGCGGTGGTCAAAAACTATTACTTTTATTTTGATATGAAGATATTGGAGACTCTAAAAATAGTCTCTACTTTTCTGCCTGTTTTCAGCATAAAAGTTGGTTAAAGAGTCTCAGCTCTCTTCACCCCTGGTAGCATCCCAGCTTCCGACTGCACCAAATTGGAATTGAAGTTTGAAAGGTTTTTCCACAGCCCAATATGTCACTATCAAGTTGAGGATTATCAATTTTGCAGTTACCTACCGGGCGTTCTGCTCACTGCTCCGGTAACACTTTTAATTTGTTTTGTGTTAATTGCAGAGTTGATATTGTTTTTAAAATGAATGCAAGTCATCGAAGTTTATATTTTTGTAAGTGTTTGTGGTAAATAAGTGTAATGATAAATTGTGAGTTGGTTGCTTTTATAGAAGCTTGAAAAGTTTTAATGGTACAATATTTAAAGATAGCTTAAAATATTATTTTCTCAAGCTTTTTGTTTGACTGCTCCTCAGAAGATTCACTTCATATAATTCTTATTGAAGATTTTTCCCGAAGAGTGATCAGAAGAAAGGTTTTGGGTGAAGGCTACTTCAAGCTATTTTATCGAAGCGTTGCTGTCCCTTACTTTATCAATCGTTGTTTTACATTACAATCTTTTCACAACATAACTTTTCAGATTTCATCTTGTTTCGGCTTTTTCTTCTGGGAAACACTGCAGCATTGATGACGACAGCTTCACTTTTTGACACCATAGAAGGTGAGCAAGATTAATATTTTGATAACGCAATGAGATTATGACGGCTTTTTTTAGATCACAGCGGTGACAGCCCTTTTACGTCATCGGCAACCACTCGTGACATCACTACTTTAGACATGTTTGCAGCGAGTGGTGATGGCGCGGGCACGACTGCATTGGAAAAGAGTCGCGTGACCGAACGGTATGACGACGTCACTAAAGAGGAGACTACACACTACGTCACAATGAAAAACACAGAAGATGTAGAAGATAAAGATGATGGGGTCACTGAAGGATCGGGTAACAATGGTTTGAGCGGGTCCGTGAGCGTTGCCACTTTATTTGAAAATGATACAACATCATCCGACGTCACTACGCCATCCTATGACGCCACTACGTTGTTATCATCCAACCCCATCCCATCTACCCCATCCAACTCTTCATCATCAACCACTGTGGAAATGGACGAGGATTCGATTACTCGTGCGGTGACCTCTGCTTCTGCAAAATCGTCTTCCACCATCACCACGAGGTCACCCCCTGCATCAGCATCATTGGTGGTTGTCGGTAGCGGCTGCGGTAGGCATGCCGCTGTAAATCTGATTCTAGTAATGCTTGCTGTCCTCTTCTCATTAGCTGCTGGTTACGCATCAGTGAGCACCTAATCACTCATCACAAGCATTATTTATTTATCAAAAAGACCAGAGGATGGAGCTGGGTTTTTTAACTTGATCCGTTAAAAAGATCCGATAAAAAGTTTCCAGAAGAGTTAAAAACTTTTATCAACCATTAGCCTCGCCTTGCTATCGTATGCAAACATAAAATCTAAGGGTTTTAATGACGTCATCACTATTTTGAATAGATGATTATGCTGGGAGGGAGAATTTAAACTGGCGATCGTTGCATTTTATCAGGTATTTATTGTTCGTAAACGAATAGCGCCGTTGACGAATAGCGACTTCGTTTGCGGACATACGCTTTGCAACAGTAAATATCTTGCTTACCATTTATTAAAAAAGCAAAACCCATGCCGCTGAAATCGTCCCGAAGCGTTTTGAATTGAACAAGATTGGAAACGTTTTAGTGGCAAACGGAAACATATCGAAGTAATTCTTGAAACACGTTGTTTTTTAGTGCAGATTTGTAATTGTTCCATCTATTTGTTGTATTTTTAATTTATTACTTATAATATTGCAATTGATTTTTATGGCGAAATTATTACTACTTTTTTTTGTGACGTTACTGCATTGTTTAGCTTCGGCATTTCTTTTCGCTTTTTATATTTTCTTTTCTAATGTCACTACTGTGATATGATACAGCTTCCAGTAACAAAGCTGTCGTGTTTGTCGTTTTCCCTCGATCAGTGGGGTGTCATCGGACAAAATTGGTAAAGTCAACATTTTAGCTGCATCGTATGCACATAGAAAAAACGTGAGATGTGTTGGATCGGTAATCACTCGCATCGGCGTGTAGCAGGAATCAGATTGCATCACAATGCGAATCCCGATGCGATTATTTGTTGGCACAATCATACATCACTAATTATTAGTCTTTGAAGCTAAGTTGTATTTACACTCACTCTTTGTCGTCGAATTTTACTTAAATACTCGTCGCAGTTACGAAAAAGACGCAATATTCTGCTGATTACGTAGTTTCGGCACATCCGTAGAATAAGCAGGTGGTGAAATAGTATTTTTCAGTGGAAGGTTAAACCTCTTGTAGTTGAATTGTGGTACCAATCCTCCAATATCCGTTGTATGTCGGTCAAATATAAGTATTAGTCTTTTTTATTACAAAAAGAATAAAATGTGTGAATGTGAATGAAAGTGTGAAAAGTGTGAATGAAATTTAGATAGAAAAACTGATTAAAAATGTATAGACTGTACAATTAAAATGTCTCCCATCACAAACAGGTTTCTTATCAAAGGTGAAAAAAGTAAAAAGGTGTTGTGTATTGTGGGACGAAGTTCAATGACAATGTTGTTTCTTTGTTGCCAGTCACTATTAACTCCGTGAATAAATACAAAGAGTTAATCAGAAGTTACGCCTTATGTAAGTCGCCTTTTTATATCATAATTCGCTTGAATCCAAAACATGAACAAGCTTAATAAATAATTCAATATTAGTATCAATATCACCATATTAACCCGTTCTAGCCGAAGCGACATCACAGAAATGTGAAAGATGTTGCAATCTCGGCTTCTGCAGTGATAATTTATGCACCAATCACCTGATATGACGTTTGCTATGTAGAATGAAAGAAGCAAGATTGCTTCCGGTCTGTAGCGACGTGAAATTTCGAACCAATTTTTGTGTTGTGCTTTGTGTTTAAATCATCATAATCAGTAGGCTACTTGCCAGAAATCGCACTGCCTCATCCGGGAACTGACAACGATGAATACCTATGATTTTTTCTGCGTCATTTTAATCGAAATTTCTTAATGCACTAGGGGATTTGCTTACAAAACATCAATGATCCACAGTTTGTATCCCGTAAGGTCGCCATAATGCAAAGTAGCTTACCATTATTTTGAAATGCAAAAATATTTAAATGCAAATAAAACAAAGTTAAGCTGACGTTGCGTAGCATTTTAAGCAAAGTTGGAGAGTAGAAATGTTACAGTTACAGTTGCTAGGCAGCCAACATTGGCAAAAGCAGGGGCATAGCTATCCTGGACCCGATCAGCGTATCACGCTGTTTTTAAGTAGCCTAAAATTAAAAAAATAATCATGGACAATTAAAAAAAATGCTCTTTTAACGAGAGACCAAAAGTTGGTCTCCAAAAAAAGTTTATCAGCTCAAACAAAGAACAAAGAGTTTGAAAAGTATATTTTTGGCCCCACCCAAAAGTTGTTTTTAGCTACTTCGGCATAGTTGTTGGTAAGGCATACATGAAACATCGCTTTTAACGGCAAGAATTTTAGATCATGTTGAAATTATGACTGAATGGATACGATATCATAGGCCCTTTTATTTACTTGTATTATATTTTTGCTGAGTGCCTATAGCAGAATATTTGCGAATACCATTGGTGTGTTTGAAACATTAAAAAAAGTCATTGCCACAAATAATCTAGACAAAAACTTTTGCTCTTTTCTCCAAATTTTTAACCGAATAGGCTCCTGGTTATAGCCATAGGCTTATAGATTGTTGCTATAGCTGAAGTTTTTTATGAAGTTTGCTTAGCAACATGGTTGCAGACTATAGCAGCGAACAACACTTCTTATTCCACCGGACGAGATGTAAGCTTAACTCTTTCGCTCTCGCGAAGCAGTTCTCGATTTCTTTGTAGCAGATGCAAAAAACAGCTAATTTGCATAAAAAAAACATTAGTTATGTTTACTTTTATCATTCACTGGTTTTGGGCCATCGACTATTATATCGATCAATGTTATATCGCTGAAAAGGAAATTTCTTTGTGATTTAAAATATGCTGACCTCCAAAAAAATTTTTTGCCCATAAATATAATTTATGCAAATTAAACCCCTCTTTTTTGGGGGAGTAAATTACTTTCAAAATAAGGTACTGTAGCTTCAAAAAAATTCTAGAGACTTCATTTTTTGATGTAGCCTATCTTTTGGAAAATTTAGACACATCATGCTAAAGAATCACGCTTTCGAGGAAAAATAGCCGAAATGCACCAAGTTACTTCGTTTTTCTACAATTGTTACTTTTCTGAGACCCATAGCCACAGATATTTCAAGATTTTTTTGGTCTACAAGAAAAAGATATGTATTGGAACTACGTTTTTGATCGATCAGTATGAAATCAAGATTAAATCAAACTACGTAGTGTAATATATTTTTGGAAAGGAAATTTCATTCCAGTTAGCGTGATGTGCATTCCAAAAACAATGCTTTGTGACTTAAAATGTGACAAAAACACCTTTACCCCCTTCTTTTTTTGGTGGGGGAAACCAATGTTACCCCAAGTTTAAACAGTATTACAGGCCTCGCGTGTGGATGAATTTTTTTGAAAATGGCCGCTAGATGATGTAAAAGAATTACACTTTTGAGGTAAAATGTCAAAAATTACTAAAGGACAAATTTTTTGTACTATTTAGTTTTTTTGAAGCCCAGAAGCCAAATTGTTGGCCTTTTTGGGGGTCCTGATATCTACTGCAACGACCCTTTTCATCGATCGTTATACAGGGGTGGCCATAAGTCACTTTACCCAGTTCAAATAATAATAATCAAATTGGGTAAAGTGACTTATGGTCAATAGTATAGGATGAGTCATTTGCGGCGGTGCTGGAGGCGGTGCTGGTCTCCAACCCTAGCCCTAGCCCTAGTTTTAACCCTAGCCTTAACCCTAACCCTAGCACTAGCCCTAGCCCTAGCCCTAGCCCTAGCCCTAATCCTAACCCTAGCCCTAACCCTAACCCTAACCCTAACCCTTAACGCTAACTCTACCCTAGATCTTTTTTTTGTGAGGGTACGAATACTAGTTTTATTTGCAGGAGGTCGGAGGAAGCTAACCATAGGACACTAATTTTATGTGAGAGAGGTCTGAGGGTGCTAACTCTAGGTCTAAGAGAGCTAACCCTAGGTCTGAGAGTGTCAACTTTAGGTCTAAGAGAGCCAATCTTAGGTCTGAGGGTGCTAACTCTAGGTCTCTGTGAGCTAACCATAGTTCTGAGGAAGCTGACCCTAGGTTTTATTTGAAGGAGGTTGGAGAGAGCTATCCCTAGATTTTATTTGAAGGAGGTCGGAGATAACTAATCCTAGACACTAATTCTATGTGAGGGAGGTCTGGGAGACCAATCTGAGGGAGCTAGTTCCTACATGGTAACATTTCAAAAAATTTGGTGCAAAACTTGATATTACACAAAGGTTTTTTGATTCTGTATTTCAATGACGTGTTTCACTAGACCGTGGGATTGTAGTTACATTCCTATTGTGCAATCCATGACGTAAGTTTTTAACAAGACCGTGGGAATGTAGTTGCATGCCTATTGCGCAATCCATGACGTATTTAACCATGATGCGATTTTTGCTTTTGTATAGACAGGTCCAGACTTGTCTATCAAAAATTTTAGGATATAATGTAGAAAAATCACGTTTTATTCAGCTGTTGGTTAGGAATCTTTGTCTCTGTCTTGTCCAGACTTGCCCAAGCTCGAATCTTTTTCTCTGTATTGTCCTTACATGATGAAAAGTTCTAAGGAAGCTAACTCTAGATCTAAGAACTTTTATTTGAAGGAGTTCGGGGGGAGCTAACTTTAGATTTTATGTGTGGGAGGTCGGAGGGAGCTAACTCTAAATCTTAGAGAGTTAACACTAAGCTGAAAGAGTACACGCTAACACGGTGTGGATGGTATTTCAAAAAGTTTGGTGCAAAACTTGTGATTTGTTATTACATAACGGTTTTCAGGGTGTGATACCTTATTTCAAAAATGTAAGTTTATAACTAGACCGTGGGAATGTAGTTGCATCCTTTTGCGCAATCCATCATGACGTAACTTTTCAACTAGACCGTGGAATGTCATGTAAAATATTTCTTATGGTACTTGTCCTATGTATTATATTGCACAATTATGTATTATTATATTGCACAATTATATTGCACAATTATAATTTTCAAAATAGTTTAGCAAAACCAATTTTTTTACTTGCCATCTAGTACGACGATGATCAGTTTTTATAGATTTTATTAATATTTATAGCTACTAGATGGCAAGTAAAAAATTGGTTTTGCTAAACTATTTTGAAAATTCTTCATTGGCAGCAGCGCTGTTAGGGTTGGGGAAGCACAGTTTATGACGTAGACATAAGTACCCTTTACCCCCACCCCTACTATGCACCACCGCCGTTGTCTTCATGAAAAGTACCTATTAACAAAAAACTATTAAAGTCGTATTTCATTACAAAAATTTAATACAATTTAGAATATTTTTACCATTATGCTTGTAGAATATTGATAATTTGCTTTATTCCAGTTGGTTTTCACACATTTGACGCTTTGCTGCATCGTTGTCACGTGATACTTACACTGAGTCTGACATAACCATGACATACGCAACCTTTATTCAATCAAATTTTGTTACGTTACCTCAAAAAATCTAGCGTACACACAAAAACTAAGACAACTAAATGTTTTCAAGTAAAGATATTTATGTAAGATCAAAAACTAGTGATGTTTCGTGACAATTAAATGCAACAAAAATGGTAGATTTATAACTTAAAATAATGTAAAAATGCTTATTAGTTGAAAAGTATTAGGTTATTCGTTTTGTTTTACACTCAAAAATAGCATTGTCAAGACTACGGTGTGATAACTGACGCCTTAGAATTGAAAAAAAAACTTGAAATTTTGTTTTACGGCAATACATTACACGGTAATAGTTTTCAAATTTAGTGTTTGATGCAAGCTTAGGCATGAATGCAATAGAATTTTTCATAATTTTAAGCTTGTATGTTCTATGTGAATCTGATTTTTGGTGAACACGAAAACTTTAATGCACGACTTAATCATAAGTTTGCCTTTAATGTATCTAAAAGTTAATAAAAATCTTAAAGATTACTACTTCAATATGTGACGAGAGTAATAACATGAAAATTTTAACTAATGGATATAAACGGATTGTAAGTTTATAAAATTTGGTTTTGAAATCAAATGTGTTGAAGTTAACCGTTGCAAGTTTGATAAACATAGTGAGGAAATTAAAATTATTTGGTAAATCTTTTAAGTTTAGGCTTTTTGCCGTATAATAAGATATTTTACAAAAGACGTTTGGTGAAACATGTAAAAATTTTTTAGACTTGCTGATAAACCTACAAATTTTATATATTAATTGCATATAACTGAGTTTAAAATTTAAAGACGATGAATAATGGGTGTAATTCTGAAAATATTTGGCATTTTGAGTAAAGTCGTGCTTAGTGATAGGAACTTGTAAGAACATTTACAAAGTTTTTACCCGTAATCACATTCAAATAATGTCACAAACAATATCTTTGATTTAAAAGAATGAATTATACCATACAGAATTTTAAAGAATCATCCAAAACAAGTCATTTTTGTTACATCTTTGTGAGTGGCGAAGCAGGTAAATCTGATAACAATCATTAGCTTGAGTTTTTAAACGTTTCTTGAGTGTAAAGTGTACATATGAAAAAGTTTTGTTGCATCAAAATGATAAAAGTTCTGAGTTCAGTCTTTGGTGAGAGCAAACAGGTAAAAGTTTTTTAAGTGTTTAATAGAATTTGCACTAATTTTGTTATGTAAATACTTATTAAGATATATAAATTGTAAGTTTGTTACCTAGTGAAATACAATAGACCTAAAATTTGACACAATTTACTTTATTAGTTGGAAAAATCAGAATTATTTGTGTTTGAAGTTAAATATAAACGTGTTAGAAATCACGAATTTAGTGTTTGTGAGAGTGCTTAGACAAAATTTCAGGTATTTGACGTAAATAAAAAGTAAGGTTTGTTCTATAAATATGTAAGTAATAGCAGCATAAAAACACAAGTATGATGTTTACTTAGCAAAATTTTTTAAAATAAGAGGCAGTGAGTTCAGATTTTGTTTATGAGTAGCATTTGCGAGTCAATGCTTGGTATAGAAATTAGGGTAAAGTTCGGAAAATATCTCGTACGTTTATATTATTGCGTTTGAACTAGGTCTAGACTCTAGAGGTAATACAAAATTTGATTGCACAGCGATAAATTGTTATTTTTCAAATAATTAACGGTTTTTGTTTTAAAATCAACTAGGATAAAACGCTAAAAGGTAGAATTTGACAAAAATAAGCAAGCACGTACAAAAGTTTTGTATTTGTGCGGGTCATATCGGTAATTAATGTCCTAGTTTGCTGAAAAAGAGAGCTGAAAGTGTTTCCAGACGCTAAGTTCCGTCAAACTTGATTTGCTTCAGAGTTAAAGTTTGTGGCTGAAGCTCTTAGAAACGGTTACTATGAGGAACGCATAGAAATAAGTTCAGAGACCTAGATTTTTTTGATTAATATTTTGCTTTGTAGTTGCCAATACACGAGTGTTGAAGGTGTCTTAATGCATCATAAAAAGATTGTTAGTCAACACTTTTATAAAATGAGATCTCTTATAATTGGAAAATTTTTGTTTAACAAGGTTGTCAACCAAACTATTGTGAGCTTAGGATTATGCAATAAAAATTAAAGGCGACTTAACAATGAAGTTTTTTTTTTTGTTTTGTGAATGCATATAACCGGTAGTGTGAGGGTTTAAAATGGTGTACAGACGATTTTTTGCTTCGTAAACGCATATAGGTTTTGTAAAGCTTTCAAAATGTTAGCAAGTTTTTTATTTGTGGTGGTTTATGTCAACATAAAAGAGTTAAAAATTCGATGTTTGGTTAAAGTGAAGGATCACAAAAGTTAATAAGTATGACCATTCTATGGTTGATAGCAAACGCTCTGAAAAAAAACCTGTGAGTGCGGTTCTTATCTCTTGAAAAGTTTATAAAATATTTGATAAACGATAATCTTGTGTTTTTTCACTAATAAAACTGATGTAAATTGGGAAAATATTTACGTGAGAGTTGAAACTGTAAGTTCACATTATTTTACATGTACAAACAGACTAAAAATCGTTGAAATTCTGACTTGGTATTTTTATATAGAAAAAGTTGTCATGTTTTCAAAATTCTAACCTAAATAATTTCTAACAATCTGGATCTAATGTAGCCACAAAATGTCATATGTTGGTGTTAATGTAGAGGACTACAAAACGATTTCAAAAATTTAGAAAAAGATAAGTTAAAATTTGGAAAATCAGATAGTATTTGGAATCAATTATTCCAGAAAACTGTGAAAGTGAGATTAAGCACGGTGGTGTGTGTTTGGGAAAAACGATTATTGCAGAAATACGGAGGTATCGGCTAAAACAAATGGTAAAGTTTTTAAATCTGCGGTTAGGTTGTGATGTTTGAAGCAGCACTGATAACTTAAAAATATGTGATGGAAGTCGAAGAACCTCAAAATGTTAAGGTTTTTATCAAAAGTAGCCAAAAGGAAAAGTTGCATAACCGCTGTTATACAGAGAAAAATTGGTAATAAAGTGAGAGACGCAAGATTCTTTTTTAGTTTCAAATGACATCGGTTAAAAGTCATGTTTGATTTGTCAGCTCAAGCATTAAAACGTTTAGGATTAATATGTTATATTGTGTTAAAATCAAATAATAGCATTAATTGTAACAATATTTAAAAATGAGATTTCCAATCTTTAAAGTTATTTTAACTGAAAAAGACGTCAAATATACGTTTCTTCAAAACATCTTTTTAGGTCACCCTTAGTAATCAAAGGCAATTGTTTTGTATATATACGACTGTGGGAGCATCTTTATGTGTTGTATTTTCCTCACTGTGTGCATCGTTCAAATTGGTGATAACATGATCTACTGTGTGCTTATCGGTTACGTTTGTCTTAGGCATTCATGACGTCTCGGTTTCAAACGGGTTATTTTTTAAAAAACTCCCTTGTAACGTCAGTCGATGTAATTATTCTCCACAATTGCAATTCAACCAATCCATTCCTGTTTTCTTATCTATCACGTGGTTAGCGATTTTAAGCATAATTCGTGACGTTTCATCTTTGTTATAAGGGAAATAAAGTTTTGTATCTGACAATGACCAAAGACTATAAAAATTTCTCTAAGACCACAGTCTAACTATCGTGAGGGTAAAGTGGGTAGAAAAGTTGAAAAAATGCAGAAAGTCATAAATCTTGTGAATTAAACACTGACACTATTAACCGATATCAGGAAAAGAAAATGTCAGATACGTATTATAAGACGTGTGGTAAGAACAGTGTTTGAGAAAAGAAGACGTTCAACAAGTGAAACTATGCTGGTGGATGAAATTGAAAGTACAAAAATGAAGAGAAGTGTCGGAATGATGTGATAAGAAGCCTGTGCCTCCAGAGACGTAGCAGCCGTCCCCAAACCCACCAATTTGGAGGGGCCCAGGCCAACTTTGGGGGCCCAAGTTAGTCTGAAATTGCTTTTTGGCTACGTGACTATTTTCAGTTCAGCAGACTTGTTTACAACCGATTTAAACTGTAGGAAGAAATTGGCTTGTGACATCAGAAGTGAATGCAACGTCATTTTATCTCGCAGAATCTAGAATATTTCGATTGATTTTCTGGTAGAATCTTGAATATTCGATTGACGTAACAATGCCGTTGTTACGCAACAATCATAGAAATTCTGTTTGGCTATAAATACCGGGACAATATATATACACTGCAGAGTGCAGATAAAGTATTTTATTGACATTGTATAGAATGAAACGTTCAAAAAGTGGTGCTCAAAAGAGAAAAGAAGCAGCCACTGCTCGAGATGCTGTAGCGAAATTGCCCAAGATGACAGATTTTTTCAAGATTACTGAGCAGAGTAGACCTGGCACTAGTACCGAGAGGGATGAAGAAAACTATAGTGTACAAGAAGTATTTCTGATGCTCAACGATGTGATATAGTAAAGCGTGGACCACATCAACCAATAATGAATTTTCCATATAATAACACAACTCCAAGGCGACGTTTTTCCTCCAACCATTATAAACGTGTGTTACCTAATGGTGAAAGTGTTTCACGGTCGTGGCTAGTTTATTCTGGGGAATCAGATCAAGTTTTTTGCTTTTGTTGTAAGCTATTTGGAAAAACACTAAGCCCCTTTTGTAGTGGTATAAATACATGGGAGGGTTTTTCGAAAAAACTGAAAGACCATGAAAACGGCATTTCCCACCAAGAATGCTGCAGTCAATGGATGTTGCTAGCTGAAGGGATAAGAAATTCATCCACTATCGACAAACGCGAGATGAATATTTTTTTCAATGAAAGACGTTTTTGGAGAAATGTTTTAGAGAGACTTATCGACATTGCCTTGTTTCTATCGGAAAGGAATCTTGCTTTTAGAGGATCTGAAGAAGTCTTAGGACCTCCTCACAATGGAAATTTTCTGGGTATATTTGAGCTTTTGGCAAGAAGAGATCCGATCCTAAAAGAGCTTCAAGACAGAATCAAGAATAAAAACACTAAAGATCACTATTTGAGTCCTACCATACAAAATGAACTAATTGAATTGCTAGCGACAGAAGTTGAAAAAGAAAATTTACAGCAATTGAAATTGGCAAAATATTTTTCTATAATTTTGGACTGCACTCCAGATATGTGACATCATGAACAAATGTCTGTCATTCTCCGTTATGTACTATGTAATGAAGAAGCTGCTGTTGTTAAAGAAACATTTTTTGGCTACTTGAGAATAAGTGACAGTACTGGGAAAGGCTTGTTGGACGCTTTCTTAGAAAAAGCGACCGAACTGCAACTCGAATTGTCTGATTGTCGAGGTCAGTCATATGATAATGGTGCTAACATGAAAGGAAAACATTCTGGGGTCCAAGCAAGAATGCTAGACATCAATCCCAAAGCTGTTTACGTGCCCTGTGCAAACCATACCCTTAACTTAGTTGTTGTTGACAGTGCTAATTCATCGACGGAAGCATTGACATTTTTTGGAGTACTTACAAGGTTGTATGTGCTGTTTTCTTCCTCTGCTCAGCGTTGGGAAATTTTGAAGAAACATGTGGAGCTGTCCATAAAGTCACAATCTGATACTCGTTGGGAAAGCAGAATTAAATGCATCAAACCTCTTCAATACAATTTAAAAGAGGTGTTGCTGGCACTGAAAGACTTGGAAGCCATTTCCATAGAAAGAAAAGATGGAAGAGCTGCCTCAGAAACAAAATCGTTGATAGCTCATTTATCAAAATGGAGTCTTCTTTTGTCGGTGTTTATTTGGTATGATATCCTATTCCAAGTCAATAAAGCAAGCAAGATTCTTCAATCGTGTGGAGTCTCCCTTCATACAATGGAAACGGAAATCCAGGCAACTGAAAAGTTTTTACAAAACTATCGCACAACGGGTTATGACAGTGCCGCAACATCTGCTGTTGAAATAGCACAGGAATTGGATATTGATCCTTCTTTTCCTCCGTCAAGAAGTGGAAAGAAAAGAAGATTGTTTGATTACCAAGGTGAAGAGGAACAACGAGCTACTCCTGAACTGAAATTTAAAAGCAACTTTTTCTATCCATTAATAGACCAGGCTATTATGTCAATAAAGGAGCGCTTTAATTTGTTACGTGAGGTTTCTTCCGCCTTTTCGTTTTTGTACACACGAGACAAACTTTTGCTTGTGCAACAAGAAAATGCTCTTCTTACTTGCTGTAAAGAGTTCCAAAAAAAGTTCGGTGACATTGATTCTGATGAAATGAGCGCTGAGCTACAGCGGTTTGTTTTAATTTTACAAAAAAAACGCAATCTCAATACGGCTCAAGACTTTCTGAACTATCTTCTAAAGACTCATTTATTTGAATTGTATCCGAATGTGTACATCGCACTTCGAATCTTACTAACTTGCCCCGTGACTGTTGCCATCGCTGAAAGAAGCTTCAGCAAATTGAAACTGATCAAAACTTTTAATAGAACGTCTATGACAGACAGTAGACTATCTTCATTAGCCATGTTGTCAATCGAAAATGACTGCGCCCGATCTCTTGATTATGACAATGTCATAACAGCATTTGCGAACAAAAAGTTTCGCTCCAGACTATTTAAATGATACTGTGTTTTTATAACTTTTTCATGTTTTTCAGTGTCATTGCTTTCGTTTCGCAGTGTCTGCATAAATGTCCTACTGAACTCTGGCATCGGTGCCGAATTTTTTATGACTTGCACCTTCGGTATCGGCATGCTTTATTCTGACATTAGCCTGTTTACTTATGTACAAATTGTGGTGTATTTTCTTAATGCAGCTTTTCAATTTTACACCTCTAAAGTGATATGACCTGTGCGCAGGGGCTCTTGCGCTTACTTTGGGGGGGGGCCCGAAGTTGGAGTGCTACGGGACTGTGTGCCTTGAATGTTTATTAGAGATTATATGTAATGTGTCACAAAGAATGAGTAAAATTTAAACATTCAATAATGATAGTTTTGTAATGCCGTATAAATATTGGAAATTCAACGTTCTACGAATTATTTCAAGCTCCCCGACAAAAGTTAAACTTAAATCTCTATCCGTTTTGCTTAAAATAGAACTAATGGTCGATTGTGTTTCTGATAAACTACAAAATTTTTACTACAAAACGGTTAAATAACCTAGTCTAGAGGAATAATTTAATTTGTGACATGTTGGTCTATAATGTGTCTTTCTTAGTAGATTGAATTTGATTCTTAACCGATACGGCTTGATCACATGAGCTCTTGCATAATAAGTCTATACAACAGCATGCTTACAAGCCCTTTGAGTAAAAACGCTGTCATATAGAATCGAGATTGTTTAAATAAAACTTATGACTTCGAAGTTGTTTCTTGGTCTGAAATCGTATTGCATGGTGCAGATCAACTCATAATAAGACGATGTTTGGACGTAAATGAAGAAAAAACATATCTTTTACTGTGTTTTTCGGTTTGTTATTGCTAAAGTTGTATATTTTGTTGATAGATGCGGTAGATTCTGATGACCTCACGGTCTTTTCGCCGTCTCATTGTCAGGTGACTTTTTTCCGCGTTTATACAAATTTGTAGTTTCGATTGCTAAATAAACTTCCTGAATTGAACAACCTAGTCTGCCTAAAACGCTGGCATTGCAATTATGTAATGCAGAAACCACATGAATAGCTAGCTAAATCTTTTATCATAAAAGCGTGTGAACATTATTGGAAACAAATATGCAACAGACTTTGACCGATCTTAATCGTAAAATGTTAAAAAACAGCTAGTAGTTGCCTCAAAACTGTGTGCTTTGGATAGTTCTAAGAGCGACTTTATCACATTCTTTGCTAAATAAATGGTGAATAATACATGGATTTTTGAACGTTAGCGGCTATTTGGGCACACTGAATCACACAATGGTATATTATAACTATCTACCATGGTGGCTTGTATAATATAGATGCAACTGTAGTCTGCCTAAAACCGATCACGCCATGGAATGTGCAATAGAGATGCAATCACAGTCTGGATAAATATAGAATATATCATGACGGCTTGTGCAATAGGCATGCAACTACATTCCCACGGTCTAGTTAGAAACCGATTACGTCATTGAAATACAGAACCATACCCTGAAGACCGCCATGTAACTGTGCAATACGTAAGACAAATGCCATAAGAAATATTCACCCCGTGTTAGGTTTAAAACAGAATTAACTTTCTTGCATAGCGTTAGTTCCTTCAGATTTAGGATGCAGTCGCATTCCCACTGTTTAGTTAAAAACTTACGTCATGAAGCATTGAAATAAGGAATCACATCCTGAAAACCTCGACGTAATTGTGCAATATAATACATAGGACAAGTACCATAAGAAATATTTTACATGACATTCCACGGTCTAGTTAAAAAGTTACGTCATGATGGATTGCGCAAAAGGATGCAACTACATTCCCACGGTCTAGTTATAAACTTACATTTTTGAAATAAGGTATCACACCCTGAAAACCGTTATGTAATAACAAATCACAAGTTTTGCACCAAACTTTTTGAAATACCATCCACACTGTGTTAGCGTGTACTCTTTCAGCTTAGTGTTAACTCTCTAAGATTTAGAGTTAGCTCCCTCCGACCTCCCACACATAAAATCTAAAGTTAGCTCCCCCCGAACTCCTTCAAATAAAAGTTCTTAGATCTAGAGTTAGCTTCCTTAGAACTTTTCATCATGTAAGGATAATACAGAGAAAAAGATTCGAGCTTGGGCAAGTCTGGACAAGACAGAGACAAAGATTCCTAACCAACAGCTGAATAAAACGTGATTTTTCTACATTATATCCTAAAATTTTTGATAGACAAGTCTGGACCTGTCTATACAAAAGCAAAAATCGCATCATGGTTAAATACGTCATGGATTGCGCAATAGGCATGCAACTACATTCCCACGGTCTTGTTAAAAACTTACGTCATGGATTGCACAATAGGAATGTAACTACAATCCCACGGTCTAGTGAAACACGTCATTGAAATACAGAATCAAAAAACCTTTGTGTAATATCAAGTTTTGCACCAAATTTTTTGAAATGTTACCATGTAGGAACTAGCTCCCTCAGATTGGTCTCCCAGACCTCCCTCACATAGAATTAGTGTCTAGGGTTAGTTATCTTCTACCTCCTTCAAATAAAATCTAGGGATAGCTCTCTCCAACCTCCTTCAAATAAAATCTATGGTCAGCTTCCTCAGAACTATGGTTAGCTCACAGAGACCTAGAGTTAGCACCCTCAGACCTAAGATTGGCTCTCTTAGACCTAAAGTTGACACTCTCAGACCTAGGGTTAGCTCTCTTGGACCTAGAGTTAGCACTCTCAGACCTCTCCCACATAAAAGTAGTGTCTTATGGTTAGCTCTCTTAGATCTAGAGTTAGCACCCTCAGACCTCTCCTGCATAAAATTAGTGTCCTATGGTTAGCTTCCTCCGACCTCCTGCAAATAAAATTAGTATTCGTACCCTCACAAAAAAAAGATCTAGGGTAGAGTTAGCGTTAAGGGTTAGGGCTAGGGTTAGGGTTAGGGATAGGGCTAGGGCTAGGGCTAGGGCTAGGGTTAGGATTAGGGCTAGGGCTAGGGCTAGGGTCAAGACTAGGGTTATAACTAGGGCTAGGGCTAGGGTTGGAGACCAGCACCGCCGCAGCACCGTCGCAAACCGCGCCAAATGACTCATTCTATACTACTGACCATAAGTCACTTTACCCAATTTGATTATTAATATTTGAACTGGGTATTAGTGTCCTATGGTATTAGTGTCCTATGGTTAGCTTCCTAGCCCTAATCCTAACCATAAAATTAGTGTCCTATGTTTAGCCTCCGACCTACTGCAAATAAAACTAGTATTCGTACCCTCACAAAAAAAAGATGTAGGGTAGAGTTAGCGTTAAGGGTTAGGGCTAGGGTTAGGGTTAGGGATAGGGATAGGGCTAGGGTTAGGGCTAGGGATAGGGCTAGGGCTAGGGTTAGGGCTAGGGCTAGGGTTAAGATTAGGGTTAAAACTAGGGCTAGGGTTAGGGTTGGAGACCAGCACAGCCTCCAGCACCGTCGCAAACCGCGCCAAATGACTCATCCTATACTACTATGGTCACCCCTGTATAATAACTCTTTGCTTATACCACCAAATATTGCCTATTTTTGAAAAGACTGGTTCTTCCTGATTCAAATGATATGCAGTTTACATTATTTTGTTGCTCAAGGTGAAACATAAGCTACTCTTTCCCTCCTCCTTTTTGCTGGGAGAAAGCTAATTTTGATTGGTTATAGCCCGTGCGTCAAAGTAAATTTATAGTGCTTTGTTTGCGTTTTCTCCTTGGTAACTTGATACAACATGGTAAAAGAATTTCCTATTTAATGAAAATGTTTTAAGATTTTTAAATGTGTACTTTTTTTTTAATTTGCAATTTTATGAGGTCTAGCACCAAAATTGGTTTTGGCCGGTATCAAAGATAATTTAGAGTTTATCATGTAGGCTAGCCTTTTTTCCAATCAAAACTTAGCCTAAAATATGTATTATGATATATTTTTAAAAAGAAATTTCTTCAACTTTCAGATAATATAAAACTTAAAACTAATATCTTATTGATAAAGATGAAACAGGACCATTTTTACACCCCTTCTTTTTTGTTGAAGGAACCAGATTATCACCCGGAGGACCTACCTTGCAAAATCTATAAAAAGTGTTTGATATACACCAGCTCGGTGGAAACTTGATACAGGGCGCAAAAATGAGTTATGTAAACGCATAAATATGATTTTAAATTTGGAAAGAGAGTACTTTTTGTGTGATTTGCATTTACTGAAGTCCAACTATCAAATTTTGAATGTTTTGGACCGGTACTAAAGATAACTATAGGTATCATATTACTTTTAATTAATGGATGTTAAGGCATGTAGGCTAACATCCATTAATATTAACATTCATTAAAGGCTAAATCCATTAAAATCCATTAAAGGCTAACATCCATTAACATCCTTAACATCCAATAATTAAAAGTAATATCTTAAACTGGCTAACACCAGCTCCTATAATTCGTATTATAAGTATCATGTTTCATCAATCATTATAGATAACTCTTACCCTAAACCATGCAACAGTATATATTTTTGGAAAGGAAATTTCTTAAACTTTTAGATGAAATTAGAGCGTCCACTTCGCAGTCGGTAGACCTGGGGTTCATTCCCCTTGTCGAGTCTTACCAAAAGACTTTTAAAAATGGTATTCACAGCTTCCCTGCTTGGCACTCGGCATTTATGAGAGAATGTGGAGAACAAGCCGGCAAGTTCGCTTGTTATGTCCTTGGGCAAGGCATTTAACGGGACGCTTCCACCTTTATGTGGAAGACAAGTGACCCGGAAATGGCAACTCCCAAGCGAGTACGGACTTACCGTCCAGAACATAGCGATACATCGCTTTCTCATGAATGGAGGATAAATGTGGCAAATAAAAAAAAATGATTTGTAGTTTGAGAGGAAAATTTTGTTGCTAAAGATGATACAGGACTATGTTGATTTCCTACCTTTTTTGTAGGGGGGATCGCCAATTTTTTTGCTTTCAGTGTTTTTAGAGTCGGCTATGTATCAAAAATTCCACTGACTTCATTTTTTGATCAATCTTGCAGAAAACTTAGATACAGACAGCTAAATAACCGTGAATATCAGAAAAAATAGCCAAAATGTATCAAAGGAATTAGTTTTTCTACAAATTGCAATTTTCTGAAGTACCGTTGGAAAAATTTTCAACAAAAAATGAAAAATTGTGTATGCCTACTATTTCTTTATCAGCCATTATAAAGTAATTCCAAGCCTCAACTATTTTAAATTATTTATTGCTGAAAAGCTAATTTCCTGAGCTTTCTAAATATATTAACAAATGTTAGATCATTTTATTGTTTATGTATTAAATTTATCTTTTTAGATTAGGTTACCAAATTTTAGGGGGTAAAAAATTCGACTACAGGTAATATAGGTCAATTTTTTTCCAAATAAAAACAAATAGTTAAGACAAATGTCAAACATCATCAAAATTGCCTTGAAATAACCTTTAATTAAAAAAAATGTTGAAATCGGTTGAGAAATAAAGTCACGAATCAATTTTAAAGAAACTGATTTGTTTCAACTTTTGAAAAAAATCATCAATTAATGATCTCGCGGTAGTGAAAGGGTGTAGACGCAAAAATCATCAATTGATGATCGCGGGAGGAAAAGAGTTGAAAATTAGGCTACTCTCTAAAGTTGTAAATTTTTTGTATAAATTCCCTTGATGCAGCAATACACATATATACTGCTAGGTCCACAACTTCTTCATCCGTTTTTTTCTTAGAAAGTTTGCGTGGTTTTTTGCCTTTCTTGCCGTTACTGTTTAGTTGTAAGAGCCAACGAATAACTTTTTAACCCACTTGATCACGTTGCCGACATTGTTGGGCATAAGCTTGGAAACGATGCATAAGCTGACTTTTTAGTATTATTTAATCTTTGAAGTGATATTATGTTATGACACTAAAAATTTTATAAAACATCAACTTTAAAACTCCCTTTTAGATATTTTTATAATATTTATTTTGTAAATATATTAGTTGGCAACATGACGCATATTTTACTAAAAAAGTTTCAAAAAAGCGTTTACAATTGAAGGTAAAACGCCAAAGATTGGGTTGTATCTACTTAATTTTTCATGCTCACTAAACAAAGTTTTTAAAGTATTCAGATGAAACTGTAGGGCGTAGTCTATTACATGTAGCGATAAAGTTATTTGTTGCAGATCCGATATTATCTTCGTCATAGAATGACTCCTGTCCCACAAATGGTACAATAAGTGTTTTTATTTTGATTTTTTAATTTCAAGCTTTTGTTTCACGTTTAGATTTTTCGTATGCAGTACAGAATATTTATCAATCTGCAAGCATAAGTTAGTTTTACTTGTTGGTATCAAAACAATAAAAATTATGTTTTCAAAGATTTTAGACTTGGCCCAGTAAAGTAGGCTATTCCAATGTAAACACCAAATTCAAGTAAGATGGTTCTTCTATCTATAAAACCAAGCAGAAAGCTCCCAATGTATTGATAGCCAAACTAGTTAACTACATATGCACTTGAATTAAATGCCATTCCAACCAGTTTTCACCATATTCCTTGTTGAAAAACACAAAAATACAAAGATTTAAATCTATAGATTTACAGACATTTAGGCTAAATTAATGTATGGGATTTTTAAATGGCAGTGGCTATTTTGCCGTTGACGGCAATTTGCCCTTGGAGTCTATTTTGCCGTGATCATTCACGTGTGTTTATATAGCCAAATTTGCTATTAGTGCACCAGTGACTCTGTGGTGTAGTGGATAGAGCGCTGGTCTTGAGATACCAAAGTATCGGGTTCGAATCTCAGCTGGCCAGGGCTTTAAAAGAAAGGCAGTGTACACTAAAGGGGCAGGCCCGGTATATAAATGTACAGGGCAGTGTACACTGCAAGGGAGTGTACAGGGTGGGGGATAGAGACCTGGGGGTGCAAAATTTTTTAAATTGGTTTTTAAAATTGACCAATCAGAGACGACCAAAAGTCACATGTTTAGTACGTCATTAAGACTGACCAATCACAAACAACTCACGGCAAAATAGTCTCTGAGGGTAAATTGCCGTCGACGGCAAAATAGCCACTGCCTTTTTAAATCGTGGAAATTGAAATTCTTACTTAGAAGATGGAACTAAAGTAGTAGAAAAATTCATATCAAAATATGGAATTCCAGAATTATGGAAAAACTGCCAACTAAATTGCCTAATTACAGAAATTGCAAAAATACAAACTTTATGAAAGTTGATAAAAACTAAAAATGTAATCACTCGATTGAGTAAAGTTAGATTTCTGAATTCAATTAAATGTGGTATTTCTGTGATTTTCTTAATTAAGTTGGTGCTTTTTCGTATTTTGTAACTCCTATTTTGTTACAAAATTACAGAAATTTATACCAAAAAATGTAAAATTGTGGAAATTCGTATAAATAAGTGGAATTACAGAAAAAATACCTACTAAAAAGTACAAAGATCACAGAAATACTGGCTGCACATGTTTACAATCTAAAAGTAAGGGAAAATATACTCTGAGGATTAAAATTTTGTCAAGTCATTGAGTAATTCAGCATACAAGTTAGTCAGTCACAGAGGACTAAAAGTCACTCTTTTAATACATCATCAGTATAACCAATCCCAAACGTTCAAAAGCAAAGTAGATTCCAAGTGTAAAATGCAATTGACTGCAAAATAGCCACTGTCTATTGTTTAATTTCATTTATATATAGATGGGAGATGAAGCCAGTGAAAAAAATGTGATCTTGTTCAACCAAACAAAACGAGAATTGTTTACAATAACAAATGGCTTCAAAAGTTGGCACAGGAAGTTAAGGAATGCATGGAAAGTTGCTCAGTAAGTAAATCTAAATTTTTCTTTAAGTTATATCACTGTGTGACCAAGAAGTATTAAATAACCCTGTTAGTCTTCAAGTCAAGATACATCCTGGTTGAGCATTAAAAAAGTAGTGCTTGAGGGTCCACAAAATTAATGTAACTGCAGTTTGCTTAATGGCAAAAGATGCCATTTAGGTCTTTTTGAATAGTGTATATTTTCAATAGACAGTAGAAGATGATACCAACGCAATAATACTTGCTTATCACACTTAGTAGATCTTTTACAAATACAACTTATGTGTGAATAGCAAAATGTTATTTTCATTATGCAACATAGTCGTTCTTGTTAGTCAGTTATTAGCTTATTTTTGGTTACAAAATTTATGTTTAGTTAATTGACATGATTTTTCCACTTACTAACAGTCAAGTGTTGTGATTAGTGATTGGCAAAACATAAATTACGTTTTGAAAATATTGATTTTAATGTCATTTATTATTGTTCTGTAAGGCCCTCCAAAGAGAGGATTGGTGGCAGGAAGGGCATCTGACAGTAAAACAAATGCCATGTTATAAAAAAAATGCAGATTATCTGCTGTGATGACCTCTAATCGGGAAAAGCCAAATGACAAAGAAGAAGAAGAAGATTATTCTATAAGGGTACAACTAAGTCAACTTTTTTTCAGCTTTGACATGAAGCTGGTAACTGTACAAACAGTAATTATGTCTTTGCGCTTGCTGATCAATAGCTTTACATAAGCGAAAAAAAATCAAGGCTGTTTATGAAATCTGAAATGTTGTTAGGTTTTGCAATACCATGGTAGACTAGTTCCTGGTTTATTTATAAAGTTGTTTTCTTTAGATCAGTTTTTCTTTACTAAAGTTGTTTACTTTAAGTAAAAAAAAGTACTATACTGGTATATCCCTTGTAATAGGAGCTGCACATGGAAAAACTGGAATTAATATCATGAACTTTTTTTACAAATTTATTGTTTGATCATACACTTGCATAATGTAATTTTTTTGTATTTTCTTCTCAGTAAATTAAATGAACCTTCAATAAATAACTTATGGCACTAGCAACATCTGTGACATTTTTGCATTGGTTTACTCTAAGTATAGACTTGTCTACAAGGCATTGCATCACACATGTGAATCAGCTACAAAATACTGTAATGTGTTAAGTTTCCTCAACAATTACCTTTGTTTTGGTCAATTTCTATTGGTAAGTAATCTTTGTTTTAACTGTACAATGTATACGCATTACAGTAAAAGCATTCAACTAAATTGTGAAAACAATTGACTAGATCAGATGTGTGCTAGGGCCTTAGAGCTGAACATACCTGTAACAAAAATTTGTATTATTTCAGAAACAAAGATGAAATAACAGAAGAAAACTTGAAACAAGCCCGACTATTTGTTATTGCAGCTCCACGAGAAAAGTTTTCAACTTTTGAAGTGAGGCTTTAAATAAGGTTGATTATAAGCAGTTAAGCATTGTGTTGTTGCATTTTATCATTAGCACTGCTGTGGCTCATTTCGTTCTTGTGGTATTGGGATAGAAATTTTTGTTGGGACCTAGTAAATGTACCACAGAGCCGAAATTAAACAGCCGCCTCGTTTTTTCATTTGCTTTTCAAACATTTTCCACAACAATTTGCCAGAAGCGCTTTAGCTTTCCAATTGCACAAATAGTTTCTTGGCAATACAGAACTTCAACATATATTTTTCAAAGCCACATTAAGATTGCCGTTACTCATACAGGCTGCTAAATCACGATTACGAGTGAGAGAGGGAAATGGAGATCCAGGTTTTTAGAATCCACTTTTGTTCTTAACAAAAGTGACTAGATTCATTTCATTTTCCTTGCAATTCACACACAGCAATTCGCCACTTTGCTCAGTTGGAGGCATCTTTCTCCAATCTTTTTATCACTTTTCCCTTGTCTTTCCATGTGATTTTTGGTCACCTACTTCTAACCACTTCAAAATCTAACTCTCATATTTAACACATCACCATTTTTTTTCGGACATGCCCAAGTCATTGCAGGCTATTGGCAATTTTTAAATCTTTCCATAGTTCTAAACTAAGCATATCCATCAATTCATGGTTATCTCTTTTATTAATCAATTTAAATTAAATCTCTTTTATTGATTCACTTCATATTTTTAAAGGTTCAATATATGATGTGACTATTTTCAATGTTACTGCAAGGCAAACGTTAAACAAAAGTTAAAGAAGAGTAGTATAATTTTTTTTTTTCTTCATCACTTTATTGTGTTATTAAGTTGAACGATGTTTTAGTTTGAGAACATGAGACGCTTTCTTGAAAGTGGTGGAAGTATTCTTGTTTTGCTGGGAGAAGGCGGAGAGGGAAGTTTCAACACAAATATCAATTTCTTACTCGAAGATTTTGGAATAATGGTGAACAATGGTAGGTTCTGCTGAATTAACCAAAGCGTTACGTTGCTCCAGCAAAACGTCAGGTTCGAAAGCAAGTGTGCTGTGGCAGACATGCATTGTATCAGCACGTCTGAGCCCCCAAAACGTGGGTGAAAAAACATCTAGTCGACTTATAGTTGGTAATGTACTATGCAATATAAATTTAACAAACTTCTTGATGGCCAGATGCAGTGGTTCGAAGTGTCTACTACAAATATTTCCATCCTAAAGAAGCGCTTGTGTCAAACGGCGTTCTCAACCGCGCTATCAGTCGTGCTGCTGGGAAATACGTGCCAGGACTTGATGATGACATTGATAAAGACACCGGCCTCAACCCAGTTGCTCAGTGAGTTGTGTGAAGCAAGGTTGTATAACAAAATTTATCTCAGCCATCCTTTGTGCTTGACTACTTTGCGGTAGTAAAGCTGCTCGTTCAGCATGTTGTAGTAAAGCTGCTCGTTCAGCATGTTGTATGGAACAACTTTTAGTCGTGCACCTATGTCAAACCGCTTTATTGATGGTAGATTGCAGTTTGCATCTTAGTAGTAGTAGGTATTTGGTTTTTATCCGCTGTTGTCCTCTTAGCAGAGATGGCCGGATCCACCCCATTCCTTCTGCGATTGCTTGCACTCCGTCTCTCCACTTTGTTCGATTCAGAACATCCTTTTTCCAACCAATCTTCTCTGTCTCCTCTTCCACTTGCTTCTTACAGGTCCTTTTCAGTCGTCCTCGCTTTCTCTTGCCATTCACTTCAAGATCCAGAGCAACTTTGATAGCTCTTTTGAAATATAACCCTCAAAACCCTCATAGCTATTTCATATGGACTGTGTCTATCCTGATCGTGATCTTCCTACTTGCATGATTGAATTTGGGGAGTGACGCATGATGTTCCTACTTGCAAGATTGAATTTAAGGAGTGACTCATGATGTTCCTACTTGCGTGATTGAATTTGGGGTGTGACACATGATATTCCTACTTGCGTGATTGAATTTGGGGAGTGACACATGATGTTCCTATTTGCGTGATTGAATTTGGGGAGTGATGCATGGATGAACTAAGGTTCGCGTCACTTTCACGTAAGGAAGAAACTCAATTCTGTCTCTTTTCTTTCATTTGCTGAATGGTAACCACACAGGATTTTTGGTAGAGCTTCTATCTAGGTGTGCTTACATTGCGTTGACCACATCTCTTAACATCCTCTGAGCAACAGCATGTTAGCGATTCACGAAATGGCTAATTGTAGTATCGTACAAGGTTTAATGACGTGCATATTTACATATATCAAAATCGCTTTTATTTACCTTTAAAAATGCGAAAGGCTGAAAGACTTTCCCTTGAATTTGAAGCCACAGCCTTTGGGTTACCGGTCATATGCACTGGTAGTTGAGATACCGATTTTTTCCGTTTCACAAAAAAGCCTTACTTTCTGTGTGCAGAAAATTAAATTGGCTGTAGGATAATTTTTTCTAATTGGTTATCATGCATTTTTTCCTGCAGTTAGCCTGCTATAGAGAAAGAGAGATTTAGTTTTGTATCCAGTTTTGTCTCCATTAACGAAGGTGGAAGATGGAGAGCGCTACTTGCACCCTCTGCAATCCCTTGTAGTCTCTCTCTTATCGTTCGTATCCACTCTTCTCTTTTCTCGGACTGTAGGCATACTGTTTCATCTAAATTCTTCGATACGCAGGTTCCCTCGATTGCCACCGAGGAACTTGTGCTTCCTCGTCATGCTCGCTGTGTCCTCTCTCGTCTACGCTGCAACGGACACAGCCTTCTGTTAAGCTCTTATCTTTCTAGGATTGGCAGAATCGAGAATTCTTCCTGCAGCGCCTGCGGACACTCGTCCCAGGATACCTCTCGTCTCATTCTGGACTGTCCAGCTACGGACTCTTTGCGCCGCTCACTCTTTGGCAACTCTCTGTCTCTGTACAACCTCTGATCCAGGCCCTGGGGAGTCGCCCGGCTTCTGGGGCTCCATGGTCTTCTGCGATGTTCCCATCCCTCGGAAGGGGTCGGGTAATCAACAACAACAACAACAACAAGGTGGCCAGATTCATTTCACGTTTCTAGAAAGTGAATATAAGCCATTACGCCACTCGCACTTGTCTTTGCTTGTTCAGTTTTCAAATACTTCAATTCTTATATAGAAGCACCGATTTAAAATATTTTGTCTTAATAAGCTATTCGATAATAATCACAATTGCCGTATCGGAAGTTCATTAATATGTCATTTTTTGCACTGCAATTACCATTTTTAATCGCTTTGGTAATGTCGGCCAACGAAACATTGACCTCCTCTACATATGAGCTGATGATCTATGTGCTAGTAATTTGTTCGCCTGGTTGGCTGAGACGAATGGATTGCTTCCCCTCACCAGCTGTGTAAGCATTAAAATGGAGGCATCTCATTAAGTGCCTCTCCCACAAATACAAGCTAACTTGCCGGCTGTTCTTTCACAGTTTCCTTTTATGCTTTGCGTCTGTGAACATCTTTTTTGAAGTCTTTGGCTTGAGTCAATAAGAGAATTGAACCCAGGTCTGCCGACCGTGAAGCGGACGTTTCAACCACTCGCCACCTCGCTGGTGACAACCATACTGGCCTGAATAAAGGCATCTTCAAAGCAATTTCTGTGGTTACTACTGCCGGTAGAATGAAGGAATCAGTTTCGAAATTGTCTATTTGTTATTTAAAGAAGTTACTTGTCTGTCTCACACACTTGTAGATAGACATTTATTTGGAGTTATTTTGCATTTTCGCAGTAAAAATCGATTGTTGAAAATTGGAGCAGATCGTAACGGGTAAGGTAGCTCCATAGCACCGCTAGTGGTGACGAGTTATCGGCTATCAAAATGCAAAATTTTGATTAGTCGTTTGTGTGAAAGCTTTTCCATTATCGGGCTGTTTTCTTGGCAATTTAGTTTCTTTATTCCGCAAATACTTTCATCAGTAAATTTGAGTACGAATTTTTGACATCATAAACAAAATCGTGGAAGAATACGCTTTTCTTCACCTATGTTGTTTTGTTGGCAACATGTAACTTGTTAAATACTTTTTCAATTTCGACGGTTCTTGTTTCGAGTAAAGCTAAAGACAAAACTAAACAATCGCATGTGTGAGAATGCCACAGCAGTCACATACGATTTTAAGTTTCATAGGAAATACGACAGGGTAGTGTTTATCCATCCGTGAATGTAGGGATGGATAAATGTATAGATACAATAAAATGCATTTTTATGAGTTAGCTTTTAGCCAACAATTTCGTATGCTTCAGTTCGATTTTGATGGTATTAAATTAGCAGTTAGTAAAGAGTGGAAGCATGTGCTTCAGCACTTCCCAAAAATCCCCAACTAACATCTCCTTTGTACAGAGCGTTGCAGTTCGTATATCCGTTCGGTGCCACTCTGAACGTCGCCAAGCCATCGACCGCCGTGTTATCCACCGGGTCGGCCTGTATCCCCGTCAACCGACCGGTACTCGCCTTCTACAAATCGAAAGTACGTCATTGTTGCGTTACAAATTTGCGTGTCTCACGTCATAATCGTTGTAGGTATCCGCCGGAAAGCTGGCGGTGCTGGGGTCTGCTCATATCTTTCACGACCAGTTCATTGACAAGGAGGAAAACTCGAAAGTGATGGTGAGTGACGACATAAAGTGCTTGCATTATTAAACTCCATGATTCTGTGCACTGCAGGAGGTGGTGATTCGTTGGCTGACCAGTGACGACATCGAATTGAACAGCATCGACGCGGAAGATCCGGAGATATCGGATTACAATATGCTGCCCAACACGGAGCGGATGGCCGACAGGTGGCTTTGTAGCTCTGTTTATATGATCTTGACAAGACTTTTGCTGTCACTCGAAACAACGCTGCGTTTAGAGACTGGCTTTGAAGTTGGTGGTACTGCTGGCATCGTGTATTTATATCAAGCTGTACAGCCTAACTGGGGAAGTGTCTTTCCAAAGGGCACAACGACTCCGCCTCTATGAGAGCATTGAACTCATGCTAAGCCTGAGCTGCGATTGTGACGTGATTATCGGTTGTAGGTTGAAGAGCTGCCTCCAGGAGGGCGATGAGATTCCGACCGATTTCACACAAATATTTGACATGCAGCTCTTCAAAATGGACAACTCCGTGCTGCCGAAAGTGCTGAAGTGAGTTGCTATGCGGTAGTAAAAATATTTGGTTTTTTTCAGCAAACTTTGTAAAACTGCTATCTAGATATCTATAAATAGAATGTGTTTGCACGTGTGTTTTCCTAGTTTCGTCATCATACCTCAAGTGTATGTGTCTGGCGTAAAACTATAATGAAAAAGCGAAGAAGAATCACACACAAATAAAAATCTGCACATTTCAAGGATGATTGTATTTTTGGTTTAACGTAAATGCAGTATGGAGATCTGATACGACACCTTTCTCTTCTATTTGATTCTTATTCAAAAGCATTACCACGGTTATCAATATATAGAAACTGATGTAATTGTTTGATGACTAAGAAATCGTCAGAAACCACAATGTTATACTGTTAACCAGGGTGATACGTTCACTTTCAACGTCTCTACACTTATAATAAACCAAAGTACGTTGATCCACGCGACGTTGCATGACGACATTAGCATTCTTTCTCTCCCTTTCGTATCGCTCGCCGCTTCTGTATGTAAGAGGCAAGCTCAAGTGAGAAAAAACAAAAAAACTCCAGCGTACGCTGTGTCGTGAGAGTGGAAACAGTCTTACCACTAGCCCTTTGCTTGCCATGGGTTCGAACTTGTGACCCTCGTGACAAATTACTCCGCTAATGCATTGTTGGTTCAGGGCGTATGAACAAATGAAGGTCAAGCACGAGCCCCTCACGCTCATTCCCCCCAACTTCGAGACCCCGCTTCCCCCTTTACAACCAGCGGTGTTCCCGCCTGAATTTCAAGACCTTCCTGGACCGCCCCTGGATTTATTTGACTTGGATGAATGCTTCTCCTCAGAGAAAGTCCGGCTCGCTCAAATCACCAACAAATGTGAGCTTGTTGTAACCATGTGCGATGTTTGGAACAACTTTACGGTTATACGAGGGGTATTCAAAAAGTAATGCACCCAACTTTATTATGTACAAACAAATTTTGGTAGCAACATGTATTATACATCAAAAGAAAGGTACAAGTATGAGGATTACATTTTTACTTCTCCACATAGTCTCCACCTCTCTCAAGAGCTACAGTCCACCTATGAACGAGGGCATGTATACCAGTGTTGTAGAACTCAGCCGGTTGATGTCTAAGCCAATTCAAGACAGCAGTTTTCACTTCATTGTCACTGCCATATCGGTCGCCCTGGAGTCCTTCTTTCATTGGACCAAAGAGGTGGTAGTCTGACGGTACAAATCAGGATAATATGGCGGATGTGGTATCACAGTCCATCCAAATGATTCTTTCCAGAAAGGTGGGGTCTCCCTGGTGGTGTTCCAGAAGCTGAGTGCAGCAGCGAACTCTTTCGGTATTGTGGTCCTCCGTCAGCTGTTTGGACACCCAGCGGGCACACACTTTTGAATACCCAAGGGACGCCACGATTGAATGGGCACTGCCTATGCTTACATGAAGCTTGGATGCCATCTCCTCGACAGTAATGCGCCTGTCAGTTCTTATCAACTCATCAGCATAAGTTTTGTTGTCAGGATTGACAGAGGTTGCTGGGCGACTACTACGTGGCTTATCGGCTATGCTGGCTTTACCCACCTCTTCATGGTCTTCAGTACTTTTTTAAATCGCTGCACCCATCTTTTTACATTACTATAGTCAATGGTATTATCCTTGTAGACATTTTTCAGCCGGTTGTGAATCTTCAGAGAGGTTTCTCCCTCTGCAACAAGGAATTCGATTACAGCTCTTTGCTTCTGACGAGCTTCAAAAGGGGCAGCCATTTCTAAATCTAGTTTAAGCTTTAAAAATCTGAAAATAAAGGAAAACAGATAACAATCGCAACAAGGTGTGTCTTATCATGTTTGTGCCAAATATAAACAATCCTGTACGAGCAATGCTTTTGAGTACATTACTTTTTGAATGCCCCTCGTAAATGCAAGTTGCATTCATATCTGCTTCGGCGTCATCAGAAGCGTAGATTCAATGTATCCCTACCTCGAGCAGGGAGGTTTGGGCGTGCCTCAGGGGAATATCGCAGAGTTTTACTCTAAGGCCTCCACGATGGCGAGCATCTCCAATCACTAACCAGGATGAGATCAGCTGATAGCTGTTGACTCCTTGAGTTTAGAATTGCTGCCAAGACTGAAAGTTACTGGGTAGATCTATTCGCATTGTTCCCAGTGTTGGAAATAAATAGTGGTTTTTAACTTGGGATCCGCTTGGTCCAAAAGGAATTATTAAAGGACTTCGCAACTAACCGATTTTTGAGTTCAAGTTATGGCCCCTACCACAAGTTGTTTTTCTGAGAAAAAGAGGTGTAAATTGAAAGAAATACCTCATTGACTCAAGAAAAAAGGGTCTGCCAGTATAAAAAGTTTAAGAACCAATGAAATAGATTATTCTTGGATGATTGGATGTATAAGTGGATAAAAGTTCAGAGAATTCATGAATTTTTTGTAATTTATATTAGTCAGTGGCTGCAGTGCCGGTGCCGGTACTTTAGTTTCTGACACTAAAATACCGGTAAGCAAATCTGATTGGTTGCATTCAACACGTGATACAAGCGTAGGTGTATCGGCCTACGCGTCATCACGCTGCTTATGCGTAAGCCGTGCATCGCGACGTGTACGGTCAAGCAAAACTGTTAGAAGTGTTTGATTGGTAGGAATGAGCACGTGAAGAAATTCAGGACGACACCAAGGCAAATTAGAAACACAAGGCATGTCGCATCACGCATAAAACCTGATTGAATTCGATATTATGACAAAATTATTTAAGCCTGCGGCTGTTAGGGTTACTAGATGGATAAGTCTCCAAACTAAAGTACCCTTGCTGGCACTGAAGTGAAGCGATCTATGTTTAAGAGAGCATATTTAACGCAATTGCTTGAGCAGGGCATAGTGCCACTGGCTTCAAATGGCATAATCAGGAGTTCGAATCTAAATTAAATTCTTTATTTTTTGTGGAGTTTCAATTGGATTATAGCTAGGATGCAATGCGGCAATTCTTTTGTTCTTTTTTTTTCATTCACGTAGCACAAATGCACATTTGCATTTTACTGTGAGCCTGGGAACGCGTTCTCCGACTCCTTCTCTTTGATGAGCGTGGGGTCGTAGAGTAAGTGAACGCGAACTTTAACGATTGTTCCAGGCAACGACAGCGATTTGGAATATTACGTTCGCGAATGCGGAGACATTCTCGGCATCTCATCGAAACTTCCCAAGGAGGAGAGAGATTCAAAACATATTCTTGAGCACGTTCTCTTCCAGATCGTTGAGTTCAAGAAAGCCCTCGTGGTGAGGCTTACTGATTGTATTCTATCGCTGAAAATCTTCACAGTCATCAATTATCAATGTTACACTTATGTCCAGACTAGCTTCGGAGTTAGTAGTATTGCTGGCATAGTGGGTTTTACCACAAATGGTACAGCCAAGCAGTAGATTAGGGTTTAGTGTTTTTCGCAACGACCATAATCTAATACTAGTTTAAAAACTTAAATGGAATGGAGGAAATCGGATCGAGATGGTATTTCTTTTCCGCTCTTTGGCGCGTAGGAGAAATTGAATTTCACCTCCAGCTGTTTACCATAAGCCAACGAGCTTGAAATAATTGTGAAGTGTTTTTCCCGGAGACATCGTTTTTTGATATGCTCGACTGAATGGCGTACTAACTAGCTTCTATCTTAGGATCACGAAGATGTAAATTTTGGATCATGACCGCTCGATGGCGCTCATTACCATCCTATTTCGTTTGCTTTCCTTAATTTTTTTTAACATTTTTTAGTTTGTGTTCGTGGAGCTGCTCATGCATGTTACTTTGATCGTTCACAAATATTCACACGTAAAGGGCAATTTAGTAGGCGGGGGTTTGTTAGGCTCAACCTATATTAAATTAATTTTTGTGTTGATGTTTTTCGTTCCAAGCTAAACGACACAGAAGTAAAGAAAAGTTGAAGTTTCAGCATAATGCTGCCTGGGGCTCGTCATCTCCGCAGTACTCACTGCACTGATAGCCGTGTAGGTAGGGAAAGCAGGTACTCGCCCCTAGAAAACTTGTTCAGTAATTGTGTATGTTATCGCTGTGTAGTGATTTGTTTCAAAAATTATTTTTGTAGAAATAAAATATTTTGTTTGCAAATGTTGACGTCACCCCGCACTTTACCACGTCATAATAATGAAGTTGCACGACAGTAGCATCTCACTAGAAGTCGTTATTGGTTACCTATCGCTCTTCCGTTTTCGTGGTGGAAAGAGCAGCCAGTCGCGTTCTTGAGATGGGCAAGTCGCTCATGCTGCTACTTGCTTAAGTGATACATTTTGTGATCGTAATAACTGCTGGGTCGTTGGCAAATTTCGCGATGCCATGATTGCCTTGTGTCTTTGGAAGAGCCACTCTTACGGCGATTACGTGGTTGCCGGTGTTCGATAAAAACTCATTGTGCTGAAAGACGGGTCTACATTGAGCTGTGACAACGGGACTCCTTCCTCTACGACAAAAGTTTCTGTCCGCTCCAATAGAGGTGCCTGCTCAAGGTTGGAGTCCGATGAAGACAGCTGGGTCGTCATACGGATAATATTAGATGATAGATTCGCACGATGTGCTTACTCAGGTTGTCAAGATTCGCCCAGGAATAAATTCGCTGGTTACCAGGTTACACCACGTGGAGTACCTCGAAGTAAAACTGGACAGACAGCTAACGTATAGACAATATATAGGTCTACGTAGAAAAGTGATGTAATTGTTTACACCAGCGCAGAGTATGCCACTCCAGTAAGCAGCCGAAGCTCCGTACCAAAAAGCTGGACGTATCCCTAGAAGATGCCATAAGTATTATAACCGGCTGCGTAAAACCCACTCCCACACGCGTCCTTCCTGTACTCTCAGGAATTGCCCCAGCCAAGCTGAGAAGAAACTATGTCATTAACAAGATATCTCACCATGCATGGGCCAACAAAGAACACCCACTGCACAGTCTGGTACCTGACCCACAGAACCTACGCCCACAACGTCTGAAGTCACGCCACCCCTTCTACCGTCACGCAGCAGAACACCATAACTGCGACCACGATATCATTGAGGCCTGGGCTGAAGAGTGGACTAAACATCAACAACCTAAACAGCTGACGCTAACCCTTGATACCATTGCACCACTTGGATCCGACTTACCTCGGAAACTGTGGGTTACCCTAAATCGCCTTAGAGCTGGAGTGAGGCGGTTTGGTGCAGAAATGCCCAAACAACTTGTATGTATCGCTTTTAATTTTTACTTTGATATTAAACAAATTTGATTGCAACTATTTGATTGGACCTTTTAAAAATAATTAATTGTAATTTGTAATTAAATTACAAGGTGAAGAATAATTATAATTGTAATTTGCGTTTTTCAGCATTAAGTAATTGTAATTGTAATTGTAATTGAGCTGCAATGATGCAATTGATCCAACTTTGGTTACTACGAAAGAAGTCTCATTATTGTCAATTGTTCATATAGCCGCCGTTTAATTATCATGGCGGCTATAGGATTCTGGTGTGACTTGTGGTGGCCTCACACGGATTTTATTGTTCTGTTTTTTAATTTTGTCCGAACTTGTACCGTTTTCTAAAATAAATATACGATTTTCAGCACAATTAATTTCAATACAATATTACGAAGTATTTAACGTGATATTCACTTACCGGCAATTCCGGCAGTCACTACGATTGATTATAGATTCGACAAGTTTACAATAAGATTAGTGATAATAATTATTGATCTTAATAAACAAGCAAAACCAAGGTAAATAAATCGTCATTGGATCCGAGGCTGCAACTATGCACTGCTTGAAATTAAAAGCTGCTCAACTCAATAAACTAAAAGCTATTTTGAACAAAGGACACCAAAGCGAATTGTAAAGGCGGTGCTGATTTCGTAATAGAAAAAGAAAAAACGCGTTTTGTTTGCAGGCATTAACTATGCAAAATTTTGAGGTAAGATTAAATTACGATGGTTCAAATCCCAAGTGTATCAAATTCAAAGTTAGACAAAGTTTGTTTGGCGCTTACAGTTCAACTGTGGGTTATTTGATCCATCTGTTCGTGCGAAGTTTTCCAGAGATCGGAAAACGATGATTCTTTTTTTTGTTATCTCCAAGTTCTGCATATTGGCTTAAGCATTCGAGTTCACGCCAGTGCTTAGTTAGACCCAACCACCGCGACGGGTACAGGTGCGCTGCTCGGCCACGCTACCTCCCCATCATGTAAAGACTGAAAAACCTGGTCATATGCCAGACCACAAGTTAATTTGCCAGCGTTTCCTACCAACTCTTTCTCGCCGGTCGCTAAGCAAGAAAACTACAAATGGCGTTTTAAAGTCTTCGGTAAGTCTGCAAGTCTGAATTCAAGTCTATCGACTGCGAAACGGACGAAAAAGCTTAGTTGGGGTCTGCCAGGCTCGTTGGGGTCTGCCAGGCTCTCAACACAGATCAATCTCGCACAAAGATCATTGAGTCAAAAATGAGAACAAAAAGCTCTTCAAAAAAGTTGCTTTCATTAATTTTAATGTTTGCTTCGAGATCAAAAGTCCCGAGAACCTCGGCACGCGGCCCGCGAAAAAAATATTTGCTTGATGTGGCGCTGCTGTTGTTTCGGTCCGCTATTGGAGTAACGCAGGCCTGCACTAACCACTGAAAAGCTGAGCTCGGCTCAAGAAACGGTTTTATAGTTGGTTACAAAATGCTCTGTTCACAAAGCGTTAGTTAAAATCCAAGTGATAGTAAAACCTACAACATTTTTCTATTGTTTCGTTATCTCCTCAGCAAACATACATCAAGCAAACAAAGTAAAAATTTTATGACAAATCGTGTTCTGCGTCACACAGTCAAGCGTAGAAGTGAAAGCGAGTGGAAACTCTAAAACGAAAGTTTATTTATTCGTTTACTGCTTAGCTGCCAGAAGGAAGTAGGCCAAATTACAAAGTGAAAAGTTTAGCTCAAGAGGAAACTCACGTGACAAATTCGTCATAATAGGAGAAGGGTTGAATTGGCTGAATGAAAACTGAACTGTGTTTATTATTAGCTATATGCCAACAATGCAGTAAATCATTGCTTAGTCAGCCAAAGAGAATAGCAAGCGACCAGCTATGAGACAGAATAGGGAACAGTTCAACCCCTGGCCATCGACGATGTTGGTGTCGAGCAAGTAGTGCACCCCCTTTGCTCTCCATTAAAACACAAATTTGAGAAGTTTCAAAGCATTGCTGGAAGAAATTCTAAACGTAGAATCCTCTAACTTACTGCAGGATCTCCACCCCCTCCATTAATCAAAAGCAAGTTTATATTTCATCAAGTTTAAAATAAAAGTCGGCGAAGAATTCAGTGAGAGAAAATGTTTAGGTTCACATATCGATGAGTTTGATTGCAAGCAGGTCCCGGTAAAATTTCGTGAATCAGAACGCTCTACTAACTTGTGGCTAGGGATCTAATTCACTTAATGGCTGCTCATCTGCATTTGCTGATGATCTATTTGCTAATCTTCATTTACACCGGACCACCACGACCGGTAGTCTGATGGGGCCCGCTATCTGTGTGCCACATAAACATGGGGGTATCCACTAAAGTAAGGATGCAACACCTAACTTATCGGCTTTTTCTCCAAGTTCTCCTTTTTATGCTGAGCTCCGAACACGAGGTCTATAAATCCCTTTCAAAGCCTTTAGTAAGACTCGACAAAAAACATGCTGAGGTTTATTGACTGTGAGAGGATGCTCTTGCCTCTGCACAAACGCGCTGCTCTACCTTCATTTCATTGCCAAGACACCATTGTCGAAGTTGCTGTGAACACTGCGTGCGATCAAAATCCAAGAAATACGAATTTTGATGAATTCTAAATTAAGAATTTAGAAACGCTGTTACAACTCTTAGAAACCACAAATAGAATGTCACTAAGCAAATGTATTTAATTCATTATAAATATGGTTCCGTCTACCTTTTTTTGCAAAGTTAAACTCCTCCGAGAACATTAGCGTAAAAACATAAACTTTAGTACGACTGGTCACCACCTGGGGGTAGCGTTAAAGTAGGCTGGCAACTTCAGGATGACGTCCCATTTAAAGATAAATTCTTTTGAAATTCGCATCTATAAGTGGAGGGAAATAATTTTAGGTGTAGAGCAAAGTCAGTATCAACATGAAAAAACTGCTCTACTTTAGGGATAAGATGGCATCACAATATAAACGTTTGCTGAGAAATTTGTTTTTCTTATTTTTCCAAATAGAAACTTTTTCACAAAAAGAAACTTTTTGTGAAAAAATTCGGTGCTATTTTATTTGCCATGGAAACACAGCAAACAATTCTACTTTTGAGCCCCTATTTTCTTGGCCATGTTTGAGCACATGGTTTTGGAGAGAGAGAAAAGATTTTTAAATCCAGTTTGTCTTTTCCAACGAAGGTTGCCAGATTCATCTCAAGTTTGCAGAAACTTCATGCACACCATTACTCTTCTTCGCTGTTTCGGTGGCATCTTTCTTTTTTTAATCCAATATGCTCTTCCACTTGTCTTTTTCAGGTCACCTGTAGTTGCTCACGCCCTCTTCTTCCAACCACTTCATAATTCAACGCTCTTCTCAGCATCATTACCATTTCTCCTCAAAACATGCCCATATAGTCGCATTCGGCCCACTCTGGCCAAACTGTGTGAAGATTCTTCCAAGCCCATCAAATGAATAAGTTCTTGACTGCTCCTTCTTTCAATCAATTTCGCTCCACACATTGCTCTCGTCTTTGCTTGTTCTTCTCAAAATCACCATCCCCTTCCTCATGCACCATGTCTCGCTCCCGAACAGCATCGCAGAGCACACATAGCACTGGTAAATCATTTCTTTCATTTTCAACGAGAACTTTCTTCCATGAAGCAATGCTCCACATATCTATCCAATTCCCGTTCTTGCTGTCCCAATGCTTCACTTCTACCACTGGCGTTCAACTTATCCCCCAATTAACAAAACTCTTCACAAACTTGACCCGGTCATAAGAGAACCATTTTTCACCTGTTTTCACAATTTCTGTTATATTTTAAGCACATCATTTACCAACAAAATCTGTTGCGAGAGTTGACATCACTCTCTTTGTTTTTGCGTGTCTACAATTCACCCATTTACGACATTTTGTGAACAGCTCTGAATTTGTCATTGCTCTCTCGCCGTACTTGATCAACTTTGCTCTTGAGCACTTACCTTTGAAACCACTTACAACCACATTTGTCATTTTAGGTTAAACCTTCTTCTCCTTGCCTTCAAATGCCTCTTTCTATTTCAAAAACGATTCTCTCAAATTCTCCATATTTTATTTCATTCAAACCAAGTTAACTGCATACAAAATTTAATTTGTCCAGACTTCTCTTGCTTACTTCGTTATCACATGCCCTGCTATAGCGTAAAGCAGCGAAAACAACAAAGATTCTTGATTTACAGAAACTTTTACCGAATATTTATCTCATAACTCACATCTTTTACTCCGTGACAGAGGCTTATCATCGCTCTTACAATTACTTATGGTAAACCTTTCTTCCTCATCACCAACTTCATTACCTTTCTTGAAACTCTGTCAAATGCCTTCTCAATATCCATAAAACACTTAAACCGCTTTTTCTCTTTACTTCTATTTTCCTGTTACATTCTTCTCACAAAAAACAATGCATTTCTTGTTCCTTTCCCAGGCATAAAACTAAATTGCATTTTATCAATATTTACCGATTGTCGAGTCATTCTCTCCAGCACTCTTTCAACAATATTTATAACATGACTTCACAGCTTTACTGCCCTATATGCATTACAACTTCCCATTTATCTTTTTCTATTAAAACTAGTACCAACACATTGGTTTGCCATCCATCTGGTATTCTTATTCCCATCCAACACTTGTTGGCAAAATTTCGTCATCATGATGATTCTTACATCCCCACTAAAAGATAACATCTCTCCACATACTTCAGAGGTCCAATTGTGTTTGCTGATTCCATTGCTTTCATTGCTATCACCATTTTTTCTCAGGTAATCTTTTCTGTATGTTCCACCACAATATTGGCTTCGGTCATGTGATCCCAATTGTTCTCTTTATCCACGATTTCCTTCTTAAGGTTCTTAATATTCATTTTCTATCTTTTTCTCTAAAACCTAACGTTCCATCTTATTTTCTCATGCATTTACCTTCTACAATATCTTTCCTTCATTTTTCATGAACTTCATCAGTTTAAAAATGTTGTTTGACTTTTCGCTTAATTTTGTTAATTCTTTTTTAGCTTCTTTTTCTCATAGAATTAGCTATGACTTTCTTTGGTCGATTTTTCTTGATCTTATATCTAGCCTTCTTTTCCTCAGATCAAATCACGCACATCTTTTTGTACGTCATTTTCTTTTGTCGCACAGCTTCCTTCATCACTCCATTCTATCACCATGATCACTTCTGCCTTTCTTCTTTTTACATACTTCATCATAAGCTTTAAAAATACCATTTTTTAAACCATTTCAGTATTGATCAAATCAACATAACTCCTTAATTCGTTCTTCTTTACGGGTGGAATCCTAACCATACCAACTTGTCATGGAAAAAGTAACTAAAAAATGGTGACTAAAAAATATGGCTTTGGAAAAAATGTTGCTTTTTGATCAATGACCGACGGGAACCTAACAAAGCATTCCTCGTTAAATTTGATTGTGTCGCCGACAGTAGGAACTCGATGCTTGGATTATGATATTTTTTGATCAACCACCTTGGGTCAAGCTACTTTCTATCCATGATTTTAATGCTTTCGTAACTTTGTTGTTTTTTGCCAGTAATTTTCATAGATTGCTGTTGCTCTTACAGTGTTGGAAAAGCGTTTGATTTAAGTTGTCAGCCTTTATTTCTAAGCGAGAGCTGTTTTTTTTTTCTTTTTCTGGTATAATCCTATCCACGCGGAGAAAAGTGGGTATGTTCATATTCTTTACTGCCTGGCGCACGGCATAATAGCGCACTCACCATGCAGCGCCTGCGTGATACTTGCTACATGTGACGATGTTGTGTGACAAAAAGTGCAGCATTTTAGATCATTTTAAATATGCGAGATAAAGAAGGTAGTGCAATATTGTCGATTTTTCTCCTCAATTAGCTTATCCAAACGTCTCAATAAACACGAAGAAGAGATTTTTCAGTGCAGATAGAGATGAAGTAAGCTTGCTGCAGTAATTATATTTTGATGACAGAAATAGAGAAGCTTTATTAGAAATCGTTGAAGAAGCGAGGTAAAGTTGGCTCAAGCTTTTTCCAGAAGAGGTGATGAAGCGATGATTTTTAAAATTGTAGGTCATCAGATATTTGAAGAAAATTCCTCTGCAAATCCTGTTTCTCCTACAAGAATGATTATTTCGAACTTTCGCTGGATTAAGAGATTCCCAAAAGTTGTTGTGCCTAAAGAAAACCTTTCGCAAAATAACTTGGATGAATTATGAGTTTATGGTCAATGATCAATTAGGGTAGTTTACGACCATTTATCAGTTTTCGCCGTCCCCATCGACGGTCCTTACTAATGTTTGCGAGTTGGATGAATTCATAAAAGACATTTCAGCAAGCAGCCCGCTTTTCACATGCATGAAAATGGTGAACCTTTTGATGAAGAAATGGAAGCGTTTCTGAGAATTAACATCATGATTTCATGTCGTGTCCTACCAAAAATTCATCATCATGATTGCGCCGAACCAGATTTACGAGTTTGACTTTTTGCAGTAACTAAGACCAGAGACAGATTCTAATCAATAAGATGAGCATTGCATTCTGCAAATAATAATAAAGCTCCTGACAAAAATGGTCCTGATCGCGACACAGAGTGTGGGAACTTTGCCCAGTAATCAAACATATCAGTGCTGTGTTTCAAAATACCATAAGACCATCTTTTCAACAACCAATTGACAAAATTTTTAATTAATCTCGTAATGAAACAATACATTGCACTAAAACCAATTCAAAGAAGTTTCCAGCGTTGTATCGCATTGATTCGAAACAGGATACCTCTACCAGCTCTGACATTTTTGCTGGAAACAAGACAGCGTCATCTGAGTTAGGACTATCACGAAATTTATTGAATTGAATCGAAACTTACTGAGTTTTTCTAAAATACGTACTGTAAAATATTTTTTGACCATATTTGTATCTCTTCCGAACTGGTTTACAAATTCATTTTGGGGAACAGTCAGAGAACACAAGTAAGGTTTTCGAAAAGACATGAAAGGGATATAAGATTTAAAAACAGCAAGCTGGATAGAACAGAGTATGATGGTAAGTCGATAGTGATGTTGCTGGATACCAAAGCTGTAATGATAATATTTGCAGTTGATTGCGGAAATTCTACAAATACAGTAAATGTCTATATGCAACAAAAATGCCAACATGCAAATGTAGATGTGAAGGTGCCTACAATGATTGAAAGGCACAACAAATACATTAGTAGAACTGATCTTTTAGACCAGAAAGCTGTAGCGTATGCCTTCAACAGAAAGAACTTTGAAAAATTTTATTATAGGTTCCTTAATGATTGTTGGCATGAGACAGAAAAACTTGTTCATTGTGTTTGAAAAAAATTATATCAAAGTTTACCAGTGGAAGTATAGACAATATTGTATAAAGGGCAAAAGATTTCAGAAAAGTGGTGGCGCTTGAACTCATTGGTGAATTTTGTTTGAGAAGAAAGTAACTAATCAACAACAGGCGACACCGAAGCTAAGTTAGACACCAAATTGTATATGTTGAAAACCACGGACGATGCAAAAAATGCTATCAAAATGCAAAGAAAAAGGGGGGAAAGGTTTTATAAAATGCAAGGACAGCAATGATTATTTATACTTAAACAAAAACAAGAATTGCTGGGAGCAGTTTCGCCAAAAACAGTGACCGCCAACAAAACACACTTCTTTGGCCAAAAATTATTTTCAATCTCTTATTTTATTGTATTCTTTTGCTTGCCTTTGTTTTTTGCTTGTTTTCAACCCTAAAATTCAAAAAAGAATCAAATATCTGCATTGTCCACTAATTGAAAAAATTTCACTCTTATGGGCAAGTACAGCAGTTCTCTCTCCATGGGCAGGATTCCACTCAGAATTTTTGGCTTCAGCAGCCTACACACTTAGCATAAGTTTCAAAACAATAGAATTGAGTCTAAACCAGGAGTCGCCTACCTTTTTCAGCCTCAGGATAATCTTTTTGGATGCTGATCACTGCGGAGGGCTATCAGTTTGATGCCATCAGTATTTTTGCTTCGAATCAACAGAAGAGACCTTTTTGGGGGGAGATTAAGTATTACAACAACGATCTGAAGAACTCTTGGACCAAAAATTTACGGTCTTACAATATAAATAGAGGGTGAAGACTTTTTTGGAGATCGAGTAATAAGTCAACAATTTAAGGAAATACTGGGCCTAAAATTTATGAGATTCTAATCTGAATTGAGGGCATAGGCCTCTTTTTTATTTAGAGATCCACTACTGACTTTTGAAAAACTTTGAGATATTTTTACAATAGGCTGACGAGCGAGTCATCTCGTCTTCACGGGCGATTTCACGCCTGCGAGCATACAGCTGGTAACCCCTTGTCTGAATATCATGCCAAGATAAAATATCGCAAAAATTATGGAAATGAATTTTCAGGAGAAAAGGACTTTAGTCTTTTTTGAAATCTTGCTTTCGTATTATTTTTTTCAACTTCCAAACCCTCCCTCTTACAATTTGTTTGTTCTTCACTACTTTCTAAAACTTTCTTTTGTCCATATCGGTTACCATCACTCGATGTAGCAATTCTTATGGGATTGCTTGCAAGCCTTTAAAAAAACTTCTGTTGTTTTTACCAACCAACGCAAAATCAATCTCAATTTCATTTCCACCCACACTGCAAGTTAATGTCCTCTGTTCCTTTTATAACTATTTATTTGCCACCCACAACTTTTCCATCGCAGAAGTCAAGCAGTCTTCTTCCCTCAACATTTCTTTTGCAATTCAATATGCACCATGCACGCCCTCAAAATCATCGATTTGTCTTCCAGCATGTCTATCATAATCTCCCTGACCAAGAATCATTTTACCAAAATTTTTAAATTACAATCACATGCCATTTCATTATAAAATTGATCTTTCTCGCATATCACTGTCTTAACTTCCTCTTCAAAAACAAAAACATACAAAGACATTGTTGATGTTATTGATATTTTGTGAATTCGTGACAAATCTAATTTACTCTTCAAGTCACGTAAAAGCATACATCTGCTGCCAAGTTGGACAGCATGTCAAATGCGTTTTGGAATTTTTTTGAAGTCATCGCTAGGTAAAATGCGCTGGACATACCTCTTGCTGACTTCATTTTGTCATTTGAACTAAAGTTGAGCAGGTTTTTAACGTAAATTCCGTTTGTCCCCTGTTTTTTATTAAAGCTTAATACTAATCACGTTGTGATACAACCGAACAAAAATAAATTGCCTGCAACTGCATTCCGAGGGAGTGAGCAGGTTGCAAGCGTAAATAAGTTTAACAAATTTTTGAGTTAAATAAAAATGAAATTTTCCTAAAAATCAATTTGAATTGTGCGCTACAGCGTACGCAGGCTTACTCAAATGTATGCTGGCAGAGTGCAATCGTACTCTGAGGCTCATCAACCCATTGAAAAAAAGTTGATATTTCGTCCAACTACTGTGACATTGTAACTTCAAGCTTATAGACAAATAGTTGTCTTGATTCTACGCGTTTGAATCAAAAGTTTCCCCGAACAGTCAACCTGTCGCGAGGTTGACTTTGCTAGGTGCACAATGTCTTTGACGTCACAATGTCATCTATTTTTCATACAAATTTAAAAGTAAATTGTGAGTTGGTGAGGAAAAATTGAAGAAAAAGCTCTTAATTACATGAGTACTCGTGAGTTTTTTTGTTTGGAAACACTGTTGCACAGCTTCCTTGAAGGAAGTCTGACGTCATAGTGCAGTGGATGGTTGGTGGCAATTAGATCGCAACTCATTGTGAAGCTGATGTAAACCGATGAGCATTGTTAGCAGCGATAGAACAACGCGACGCGTAAGTGGTAGGTTTGAAATTTTAGGCCGGCACCGGTTTTCTGTTGTGTCCTTGGGAAAGACATCTTACAGCATTTATTCTGCACGGTTGCAGTGTTCGCGCCGGTAGCATCAGAAACTCCCAAGAAAGTTTGTTGTTCTGTGTTTCACTGTAAACTTTCCTGTGATCTGAGATAAAACTAAACTTTGTATGTAACAGATTAGATTTTCTAAGTGATGAACTGCCTGCGTCGGTTCTTCCCCTGTTTCAAGGAGGAGCCCGAACAGTTTCAACCCCGGACCGAATTACATTCCCAACCGAGGCCCATTAACAATGACGTCATTCAAGCAGGATCTCCAGCCGGAGAAAACCCAGTGTTTGTTCCCACAACGCCAAACGTGCATCCCCGTAAGTGTCAGTTGTTTAAAGTAAATCATTGTTTTAGGCGCAACAGCTAAGTTTTGAAAGGCTGCATAATTAAGAAGATATTCTTGAACACCACGCATGGTAAAAACTAAGGAATATTGTTGTTCTTCCGTGGTTTATTGCTTGTTCCGTAAACTATTTTGCACCGAGCAAGCAAGTACATTCCTTTGCGAAGTTTGGTGATCTATTAAGAACCTCTCTTGCAGGATGTAATGTTAACTGTTTTAGAAAGTTCAGTTTGGCCACAATTCAATTCGTACTGCTGTTGATTTCATCTCACAATGCTTCAAATTATGAATATCGTTCTCAACTCGAGCAGCTTTCACCAGAGCAATCGACGTAAAAGCACAAGCGTTGCTCATTTTTTACCCAGCCGAGGCTAGATCTTTACATCTTAATACCGCAAGCTATTTACTGCACGCGTAACAATCTTGATTGCAGACAGATATTATTCATGTGTCCTTTGTTTCAGCTGCGCCAAATGGCGTGAAAGTGGTTGCGATGTATGACTATGACGCAAGAACTCCTGATGATTTGTCGTTTAGAAAGGGGGATATCCTTTACGTCACAAGCAAGTGAGTTGAAGTGGTAGGCGGTGCAAGGGACTGGCAGTAACTGGTAGTTGTTCAGAGATGGGGACTGGTGGCTGGCATACGCGGTTGCAGGTTCAAGAGAAGGCTACATACCGAGCAACTTCGTGGCTGAGGTGGACCAACTCAATTCACAGGAGTAAGTCCGGGCTTTGACAGTATTAGCTATAAAGCATGCATGGGCAACCTTTTGTCACTGGGGGCCAAAATGTGCATTTGGAACTTGACTGAGGGCCGGAGCCGTAATTGTGATTTTAAGTGTAATCTAGGTACATATTTTTGTGGGGTTTGGATTGTATTCATATAATGCTATTTTACATGCAATGTGTTTTCAATTTTGTTTGCACAGGGATATCCATAAAAAATGTATACCTATATTGATATAGACAGCATTTTCACCATATTTTATCTGTAATTTCTGTATTGACATATAATTGTAATAATGAAAACAAGGGTAGTTAAAGGTAACATTTTTCATAGAAAATTTATTGGCGGGCCGGATGAGAAGCCTTGGCGGGCCGGATTTGGCCCGCGGGCCGTAGGTTGCCCATGCATGCTATAAAGCATAGTTTTCGCAAAAGCTGTTCGTGAACCAACGATACTACTTGACATCACGTGTGCATCACAAAAAGTTTCTGACAAAATACTTTTTTCGCAGCTTGTTGAAGTGTTGACAACCAGTTATTTGACTTCCAGCTACTTTCAATTCAAGATGCTTTTTCGATTTACGATTAGGGTGATTCAGTAACATATTAAGAAACTTTTTTTGGGAGGGGTAGGTATTTATAAGATTAGCATTATTGTTAAGTGGGAAGTAATACGCAAATGTGGAATTAACTCCTAAAGATGATTCGGTAGATCGTGGGTTGAAGTCGTTGTCTTTGCCCTTTCTAAACTGAACGTCTTTTTTTGGGTATTAACTGTTCAAAAAAGATTATTCGCCCATGTTGGCGACAAAAATTTTTTTTCCAGAGCGCCCGTAAACATTTTTGTTTGAATTTTCTTGTTTCTATCGAATTATTTGGTGGGCCATCGGTCTTTATCTTCTACCTTTTATATACGCCACTGGAAGGAATCAACGCTATGGAGTTTTCATCTCCGTCTCCAGTCGCTGGGAAACTTTAGGACAACTTGTGTTGACAGCTGCTAAAAAGGTACTGACACTAGCGGCTCATAGTGCGAAGCAGAAATGGGAGAATAACAAGCACCTCAAACAAAGCAATAATTTTTCTCTATAGCAACTCTTTTGCAATTCTGTTGCTAATAAGCACTTTCTTTCAACAGATTGGCGTCTGAGTAAGTAAAAAAGGTTTTAAAAATGGCAAAATTTTAATTGAAGGCATGTCGGTTATCGTTGCTTGTTACGACTTTGCGCTAATTGCAAGTTCAGTTTTGTGTGTGACATGACTCAAGAATGCTGTCCGCTTCATCATGAAACTGATATCACACCAATTGTACATGTGTACCATTGAAAGTTCAAATCAAAATCTTTACGATTAGCTTTTGTTTTTATATGTTTGTGTTATCACACACGCCACAAAGTGAAACACAAAAGTTGTGTGTGACGTCACAATTATTTTAGCAATAGCGAAGCGGGAAAGTTGGTCATGGAAGACAGCATAAGAGGCTTCAGATTTGGGTTTAGTTATTTGTACACAGTTCAGCTTACGTTTGCTTTTGCTGGATGCAAAAACCGTGATAACCTACGAGTTTACCTGTTTGGCAGCAATTTCACCAACGCATGCTAGAACTTATTGTTCTAAAAGCATCATCAGCCAAAGTGGTTAAACAATGTTGGTTTTTTGTGTGCCTTTTGCTTTATATTTATCTTTGGCATGCTTATACTACATCTGGGTTTATTCGTCGTGTAAAGAATCAATTAAAATGTGGTAAAAAGAGGTGCTGAGGGGGGTGCAGAGTCGAAATCGGACCCTGAATAATTATTCTAGCCTCGAATAAGAACGGTTACAGGGGTCCACCGTAAGACAACGACAGCAAAATCAACAAAATTTTCGAGCTAATGAGTTTAGGCTGTGTTTCCGATTGTTACAAACCTGGCTTTCCCCCTTAGGATCGCATATGCTATACCATCATAGCTCCAAAGTGATCTGTCGATTAGGCGACCGAACAAGACCCCTAAACCGGCGCGATGGCGTAGTGGTTAAAGCGTCCGCTTTGTAGTCGTTAGACCTGGGGTTCATTCCCTATGTCGAGTCATACCAAAAAACTTTAAAAATGGTATTCACCGCTTCTCTGCTTGGCGCTCAGCATAAAAAAGGGATAGTGTGGAAAACAAGCCGGCAAGCTTGCTTGTTGTGTCCTTGGGCAAGGCACTTAACGGGACGCCTCCACCTTTATGTGGCAGACAGGTGGCCTACCCGTACTTCACCGGGTTACAATTGTAAAGTTGCTAACCCAGCATGTTGTAAAAGGCGACTTTTGGGCACCCACCAGGGGCAGTCCGACTTGTTGGTGGTGGGGCTACCAGTCACTCATGACTGGTTCGAAATAGGCCGCCATCTTTCTTTAGCCTAATTTCAATTAGATTGACGGCATGAACCTAAATTGCCTTTTGTGCCGTACCTCCATCCCGATGAAGAGGAGGGGTAATCACATCAACAACAACAAAAACAAGATCCCTAGCATTAATTGGCTTCTTTCTAGCGAGTCACTGATTTTCATGTAATTATTCATTATGAGGCTGAGATGTGTTGAACAATTCGGTCATTTGTGCGTTTTGAAAAGCAGCGGTGTGTCATTTGCATTCAATTTTTTTTTAATACTGTTGCTCTTTAGTCAAGAGTGCGATGATGTGATTGTTCATCTTGAAGTGTAAATTATTTTTATGTTTCTGTAATTGGAGTTTTGCACAAATTAGAGATAAAATTCACTTAACTCTTACAAAATCTGTTCTCTTTCAGCGTTGTATCTTTCCTGAAAGGAATAAAGCAAGCCAGGCCATTTAATGAATAATGCTCTCGCAAAATCTATATTTATAGTCAGCATTATGATAGCAAGGTGTTTTGAAACATTCTGAAAATTTGGTTTGCTATACGAATCTCCTCGACTTTAACGTCTTTGTAAGGACTTTGGTAACTATGCTGAGCGGTGCCTTTACCCCCATGTATTCTCTTAGGTGGTTCTTTGGAGATATTAGCAGGAGGGAGTGTGAGAGATCTTTGCTGCAGTCCCGCGCTCCCAAAGGGACATTTATGATCCGTGAGAGCCTCAATTCTCCAGGTGAGTTGTAATAAATCACTTCTCCGCAGGGGCATGGCCACAGACCATAGGGCCCAAGGACAACTCCCAAAATCAAACTGAATCAGAGGTCATAGAGAAGTGAAGTCGCTGAAAAAGTGCGATTTAAGGAGAATAAAGGTGACCAAAATAAGTTCTACATTTGATTAAGTACTGAAAGAAAAAAGTTTACATTTTGCCTAAGAATGTTCGAGGATGCATGTGATATGTGATACAACAATCGCTGCAATTGTTTCATAACAGGCTCATATTCGTTGTCGGTCAGCGATCCCGACAGCAACAATCCAGTGAAGCATTACAGGATACGCGTCCTTGACGACGGCGGATTCTACATCTCATCAAAAATACAGTTTCAAACTTTGGGCGAGTTGGTAGCGCATTATCAAAGTGAGTCCCGGTGGATCATTATGCATCGAGTAAGAATGTTTGTGTGTGTGTGTGTGTGTGTGTGTGTGTGTGTGTGTGTGTGTGTGCGAATTTTTAAATATGGGGTTGCGACGAAAAGCAGTGGACCTTTAAAGAGTCGAGCAGATACGATCAGCGGTCGTAAATGAAAAGGGCGAGTCATTGAATGACGTTACAATATTGCGAGGATGATTCTACACATGGGCATGCATCGCTTTTACGGCGCTTTTTCCATTTTAATTTCAACGTTCCTGGATGAAGAAAAATGACGTCAACAGTTTTACCTTGCAGTTCTACTGTCGCCAATTATTTCTGCAATGCTTAATTGAATATCCAAGGGACAAGTTTGCTATTGGTTGTTTTGTTTTCAGCCCGATCAGACGGCCTCTGCACCGTGCTGGGTTCCCCCCACTCCAAGGCCCCCCCGGAGACCCTCACGATTGGCCGCGATGTGTGGGAAGTGGATCGCAGCTCGTTGCAACTTCAACAAAGGTTGGGCGCGGGAATGTTTGGGGAGGTTTGGAAAGGTAAGCATAAGGGCTGAGACGTAACGTCGTGTGCTTGTGATGTCACTCTACTTACTTCTGTGACGTCATAATTGTTGATTTACGAATTCGACGTTGAAGCAATCGCTTATTCTACAAAGCAGGAATTGTAAATCTTCTGCCGCGTGAAATTATGACGTCATAATGAAACAGAAGTCTTTGAATTACTCATGCATGAAACTGATGAAATTTTCTTCATAAAAATAGATGCAAAAATTTTCTCAATAAACAATTTTGGTACGGAGTTTGTAACGTGGTGCTGTGACGTGTCATTACGCGGACAGGCGGCTAAAGCTGGAAGCTCCTCGCTTTTCAGGCCCAGGAGCGGAGTAGGGAAAAAACTCCTCGTCACAGCAGGAACTTGATTGTGTGTATGATGAGTAAAAAAGATAAGCTTAGGTGGTTAAAGAATTAATATCGATATATTCTAATGACGTACATTTGGTCGCATCTAAGAAGTTATTTGCTGTTACCTGTGGTTATATTAAACTTATTAAAATTTGTATTAGAAACCCCTGCGTAGGATTAGGTTTGGCAACTTACTTTGTAAAGGGATGATCTCATGCTCCAATAAAGTACCGAGGTTGTTGCCGCTATACAATTTAGGCCAGGGGGACATCCTGTCGCCCTTCCTCAAACTAGGGTTGTTTGTGAAAATCAGTGGCTGTTTCCGTCCACCAAAGACAAAACCTATATTGGTAATCATGGAAATATTCTGGTTAGGATTGTGGAACGGAAACACGGAAGTAGCCGTTAAGACGCTCAAGCCAGGATCCATGTCCCCCGATGCTTTCCTTGAGGAAGCGGCGATCATGAAACAACTCAAGCATGACAAGTTGGTCCGTTTGTATGCTGTGGTAAGTTACCTAATTAACTAAAGGGGCGAGGAGCTACTGCAAATGGGGCCTTTTTATAGCATTTTTATCCAACAGATCTCCAAACAAAAAGGTCAAATATTGCACAAGAACCCAAAATTGCTTTGGTACATTCAAGTTTCCATATTCCGCCTGAGTATCTTGATGTTGCTTTCGCTTAGGAAAGCCTGCGTAGCCGAAAATATGATTAGTGTCTTTCCTAAGGGCACAAGCTCACAACTACTTGATTTTTGTAGCAATAAAGGCGCCGAGTCAGCCACACAATCGCGTTGCCAGCTCTGCGTTTAAGAATAGATTTCATGTACAACGAACATTTTGATTTGTTGTTTAGTTTAAACCGTTGGTAGTTATCGTGTGCAAATTTGTTTTTAGTGATTGACGTGAATGTTGTCGGTATGAGGGGCAAGGAAGGAATGTCGGTTTTGGTTGTTGAGCAATTACGTACTTTACTGACATCAAGTTTTCAGCATATTCGACAGTACATAGATATTGCCTCCTAGTTTGTTCAACCAAAAATTCATAAACCTCTTGGTAAAGCCTCTTTTTGAGATTACGACAAAAAATGTGAAATGCATTCAGTGCAGGTGTAAATCGGCTATAAACCACAAACAGAAAGACACTAAGTAACAATACATTGGTACATTGTTCTAAATTAACTTGTATTAAAATTAAAAAAACAGTAATTAATTAATTAATGGCAGGTGTCATCAGAACCTATTTACATTGTGACTGAGTTTATGTGCAACGGCAGTCTGCTCGATTACTTGCGGCAAGGAGGTGGAAGATCATCCACCTTCACAGAACATGTTGATATGGCTGCGCAGGTAGGAAGCGATAAATTTAAATTATTTCTTTTCAACATCAGGGAGCAGCTTGTCAATGATGTCAAAGAAAAATAATTCCAACAGCATGGCTGTTTTATTCTAGTTTCGCTTAACGTATTTGTGTTTTCATTTTCTGATTACAGGAAAAAATTTTAACACAAAAACACTATACTGGTAGTCAAACCTGCTTCGGAGTTATCAGCACTGGTGGCAGAATGCATTTCTACCGTAAAAACTGCAACCAAGCTGGGAAAGTTGCCATAAGTGCCTACTTGATCGGATGTAATTGCTCGGAGTGCCTGTTGCGAGGGCACGGCGACATAGAACTCTTGAGTCATGAGACTAGCACTTTTTCACATCAAGCTGCGATGCTCTTCGTTCGACTCGAACCGGTGGCTATAACTAATGAGGACGTAGTAATATAAATCGTGATTATTATCGGAGAGAGGCGTGAACGCAAGTCTGCTGTTTTGCAGTAAGGCATCGCCTTTGCTTAGCATCACCTTTTACATGGAGGAACTGATGCATGATCGACGTCATTCTTTATTAGGTTGCGTCAGGAATGGCGTTCATTGAGAAGATGAAATACATTCACCGGGATCTGAGGGCAGCCAACATATTGGTGGGGAAAGAGCAAGTCTGCAAGATTGCAGACTTCGGACTGGCCAGGCTTATTGAGGATGACGAATACAACGCCCATCAAGGTATGTAGCTTAGGACTTGCTAGATTTTGTAAGGTTGCTTGTGTACTAGCTGGTAAATCAGGAGTTGGTAAATCCGTTTCATCAATTAGGACAAACTTAAGGCAATAAAATTTGACCACACAATCTTCAAACTGCATCAATTAACTTGATGGTTTGTTGGTTTGATTTTTATTAAGCTTCATCTTCTTATTTTGTCACATATTGTGCAATTATGACGTTTTATTTTGTCTCATATTGTGCAATTATGACGCCATTATGCTTTTAGGCGCAAAATTTCCTATCAAATGGACTGCTCCAGAGGCAGCGTTGTACAGCACGTTTACAATCAAATCTGACGTGTGGAGCTTTGGAGTGCTCATGTTTGAGATCCTTACCAAAGGAAAAAATCCGTATCCAGGTGAGTAATTGATAAAACAGGAATGCATCGGCAAAGATGAGATCTGATTGCTGTCTTTGTTTTATGACAATATTACGTCATTTGTGAAAACAACGAAATCAATGTCATGTTATTGACAAACAAAGCAATGCAATCCCAACTACTGTCGCCTAAAGTAAAAGGGAAGCTTGTTGTTATCCTATTGACCTGTTTCCGATGTACTCCTTATACAGGTATGGCTGGAAGAGAGGTAATTGAAAGAGTTGAAACCGGATATCGGATGCCGAAACCGTCTACCAATCCACCGTGCCCTGACTCAATATACGAAATGATGCTTCAGTGTTGGAACAGCGATGACTCAAAGCGGCCGACATTCGAATATCTAAGCGTGAGTTCATGAATATCGTCACGAAAAGTTATTATTTGATCTCAAAACACTGAAGGCAACTAACCTAACTCATTGAAGGTTAAGTGCCGCGTGATTTCTATGCAGTAGTTTCTTAAGGATTTTTGGGGCCAGAGGCAAGGTTTCATGAAAGGCTCCTTCTTAGCCAAGTATTCATTGGAGACCTTTGATTCTTTTCTTTTGGTGATTAATTCCATTTCGAAGGGTTAGAACAGGTAAATTTCGTTGCAAACTAGTGCTTTGTCCCTAAACTTACAAGTGAAAGCTCCTTTCCATTTTTTGAATGTCACCACTATTTTGAGGGGCATAAAGGCAGTTTGCAGAACTTTTCTGAAAGGAGAATTCTCCTATTTTCCATGAGGGGCTCCTAAAAAAATGGGCCCGAAGCAGCTGCCTCACTCTAAATGCACCGCTGTTTTTAAATTGTAGTTTTGAGTGATTTTTTATGCAGTTGCAGTACGTGCCATAGAAATGCATGGAGCTAGCTGTAGGCATTTGTCATCTCTGAAACATGTCTAAAGTCAAATTTCTTTTGTAACCATAAGACCAATAAAAGAAATTGTTTACTTACCGGTAAAAGTTATTTGATGTCATTCACTTAACCAAAGTAGCTGTTTTTGCTATTTTGATGACGGAACAATTCAGTTGATTGTTTAATGTAAGAAGGTATTAATTAAGCATAGCACTTACTTTATGTGTCACAGTATAGAGATTGTGACGACATATCCGGCTTTTGTTAAAAATAAAAGACTTATCAGGAAGTCACACTGCTCCTTCACTACTGCTATTCCATCATACATGTACTGTGTACATAGCAAACATTCAACGTTTGATGAAAGCCGGGTTTTATCAAATAAGTACGACTATCTTGATATTGCTGATGTTCATAATATGGCCTTCATAGCTTTATGCAAGATAATTGAGCTTGGTTAAAAACTTTCGCTATTTGAAGTTGTATGTTGACCCTTTATAGGGTCGGGTTATGTCTAATTCTGGCCTATAATGGAAAGACTTCTTTTATCATGTTGGCCGTCTGTTCACAAAATGTTTTATAAAAAGAAAAAATTTCCACATTTGGGAGATGCGGTTTTATTCAAAAGATATCGTTTATTCCGAACCTTCTTAATCCAATAAAAAGATAAAGAGAAAGAAAGATTATTTTGAGTGTGCTCGCCAACACAATAAATACAGTAAAACAAAACGATAAGCAATTGTTGCCAAAGCCGGGAAGGTTCAAAGGACATTTCGGTTGTTGAGTGAAGACATTCCTAGACTCCTGTAGAAATTGATATCTCAAATATCAAAATAAACAGTTTTAAATTGAATGAATATACAAAGCTAGCCTGCTGATTTTCAAGAATGAAAAAAATAAAGTAAAGGGAAACAATAATGATATATTGATCTCATCACAATCACATGTTTTTGGATTAGTACTGCCGTATTTGATTGATGTTCTGTAGTCCTTGATCACAAGCAGCATGAAAAGATGATAAAAAGTAAAAGTCACCTCACTGAAAACATCAGCTTAATTCTTGCCTTCAACACATTTTTAACCACAGTTGGATTAAATTCAGTTAGCTTGAATGCACCTTTATTGTACAGGCCTTTACACTTAATTCTAAAGAGGTTCTAATAAATTTTCTTCTTTTTATTAAATTTCTTGCTCGCTTGACGGATGACACCATTTTGTCCCGAATCGTCAGTTCATTTTCTTGAACGTTTCCCCAAAACTTTTATATTAATATTCTTTGGTGGCCATGAAAATTTTCCAACTAAGATTTTTTAAAAAGGAACACGTTCTATAGTTTTAATACACTGGCCTTTGTGCGCACGCACCATCAGACCCATTCGCTTTCCGGTTCAGCACCCTTACCATGGCAATTAGCTTTTCTCTCTCTCTCTCTCTCTCTCAGTTTCCGACTTCCGGATTGAAGTTCAATTATGCAGCTTTTGTTTTTCTCAGGCTGCTTTAACATCAGCAATATTTTCAGCTGCTTCTTTGAAGCGCTCGTTTAAACTGGATATGATGAATGAAAGTGAACCTTTGGTTCTGCAACTTAAAACTCAAACTGCAGTTTGCCAGAAAAAAATGATTATTGCAAAAAATCTAGCCTACATGAAACGTTGCTAATCAACCTGCATTTGCTAAAATACAATTGGGGATGGTGGAGAAATCCTAAGGCTGCTGGTTGTCTAACCCAAAACCAATTTGATTTTCAACAGTGGCATTAATTCACTCAATAAATATACTGATTTGAAGAATGAAAACTTGATTGATGTTCATCATCATGTGACGATAATCAGCAGGAGAATGGGAATGAGCATTTTGTATTACCAAATAAAACTTTTTTAACTATTTCAAGGTCATCATTTAGTTGCACAAACAGGACTTAAGGTAAATAAACAAAATCGTAATGGATTTTTTCGATAACCGAGATGTGTTTGATTAGGGGTTTTAGTAGAAGCTAAATAATACCTCTTTACATTTTGTGAAGTAAAGTTTCTGGTTGCAGAATTTTAATCATTGTCAGTGGTTCACATTCTTTGAAAGAGATGTGAACAAAGGGGGTTTTAGTTTTCTTAGCCTCTCTTTGTTAACCTTCACTTTCATTGCAAAATTGTCATGTTTCTACGTGAAATTAAAATTAGACTTGAATGTGTGAATGTATACACTAGGCTATACGAACGTCAGAATTGGGCAAGGGATATCAATCAAATAATGAAATCATAAATACTTCGTAATTAATTCTTCCGTGCTCCCCTTCAGTTGGGATGGATTTTAGCCTCCCAACACCGAAAATGTAATATGCAGCAATGCGAATCTGGCTAGAATCTATAGAATCCAACATGTTGACTCTAAACATACCTCTCTTCTTCACGCAACATAAGGGTTTAAAATAAATGATTGAATCATTAGCATTGATTTCTTCTGGTCGCAGGAGATGCCAAAATGACGACATTATTTGTCGCTGGATCATCTACTGGCCCCCAAGTCTTGATTTACTTCCTTAGGTTTGGGCCTTCGAAGGTCGCTCACAAGACAATAGAGCTATTCGAGCCCAAAGAGGCGACCTTAGACAGGTACCACCACTCTTGGTCAGAATGGACCGGAGAGTCATGGCGATGAAGGTGCTACACCATAATTCCCAGAATTCCACTTTTGAGCCTGCAAACTTACCATCGGTTGCCATGATGTGTCGTACTGTGGACATAAATTTGTTGTGTCAAGAAAATTAACAATTAGATCTAACACTGGATCAGGGATGCACAAAATATGCCCATTGCAAAAAATTGTTGCTGCCGGCGACTAGTCTTCGTGACAATTAGGCCGCTTAGGCCAGTTGAATCCCCAAGAAATAGCTTTTTTGCAGCCCGCCAAGACTTCGCATTGCTAAATGTGGCCTGAACCGTAAAAACTTTGGGTATCCCTGAGATAGATGTTTTAACTCTCAGGATTGTGCTAACGTGTTAAACACAATGCTGAGAGTGGGATTCGAACCATCACCTACAACAACAGACGAACAATGGCTATGGCTTATAGGTAGAGTTGCAGAGCATGCCAAAACGTGAAGTCATGCTCTACATCTATAAGCCAATGATCATTGTTCAACTGATTAATGTAGCTGTGGGCTCTAAACTCGCTCCCAATGTTGTTTTTAACATGCTGAGAGTCATCTAGAGGTAGATCAAATTATCAATTCTCTTGTAACATAAACATGTGATGAGAGCTAATTGCGGTCATTTCAAAAACTAGGCATATTGCTAGACAGGCTGATTTAGTAACTGCTTGTAGGATAGGCTATGCCACACTCAACCGTCAAGACATAATAGTTCTGTTGATGACGAAATAAGCAGGTAGAGTTTTCTTGATTTAAACAATGTTTAATTTTTTTATGGCATCACAGATAAGTTTGTAATGGAAAAAAAACTGATGTAATGAAAAATTTTTCAGGGATTTTTAGAAGATTATTTCGTTGCTATCGAACCAAATTACCAGGACTCCGAAGGTGGATTCTAACTACTCGCTAGCGCCACTGTACAATCATTTCTGTAAAAATTGCTACTCAAGTTAGCAATATTTCACTTCATACGCGACTTTGACAAACTAATCATTGCCAAGTCAACAGCCGTGAGTTCAAAACTCGCATAAGCCGATGTGCAATTAACTACTGTCCACTGTGTGGCGCACTACATAAGCTGATTGTATTAATGACCGAGTTCAAATCCAAGGCGTGGGTATTTCTACCACTGATTTTCAGTATTATACTCTTTAATAGTTTGTTTCGCGATTATCAATCGTGTGTGACATTCTTATCACAACATTCCTACTTATGTATGAAAGTTTTTTCACGTTTTCACTTTTTCTAGGTTATGTACGTGCTATTACTAGTTATGCTTTTCAAGTAAATGACGTCATTATTGTAATTGTTGTTCATGGTGATGATAGTTGCTCGGCTGTTTCCTTATCATGCCTCTCTAAAAGTCCCAATTTGGTCTAAATGGGCAGGAAAGCACCATTTTGTCTTCCTGGGCAGGAAGGGCACACCAATAACCTGCCGGGATTGAATGCCTGCAGTGGATGCGGGGAAAGTGGTAGGCGATTGTATCAATCAGTTGTAGGCGATTGTATCAAGTTAAAAAAGTGGTAGGCGATTGTATCAATCTAGAGCAAAACTTGTTAAGTATTACCTGCGCTGTGGAGTCAACTTTTCTGTTACTAGAACCCACTTGATGGGACTAGAGCGTACAAGGTGCTTCCTAACAAAAATATTCCCGGAGGTGTTCAGATGTTACACAGGCGATATTGATGAGGCACCCTGCGTATGTTTGCACTCATCGCAGCGAAGACGGTGCTTATTTTCTTTCGGACGACGCTCTGATGACAATGGCTGGATATTAAATTATCGCCTCCTCAGCTTTAATCAAGCTTTCAAGAGAGTGCCTGGCATCGAAAAATTCGGTACCATCGAAAAATTTAGTGGGCAATAGATACCTTACACATATTTTTGAAAAGAATCAATTGGAGGATTCTTCAAAGAAAATAGCTTACGTAGGTGAAATAGATCTTTATGGCCTGAGCACATGTAGTTCTTCTTGACTCCTGTTTTATCATTAGGAGCATCTGAGCACAGCAATGCTGGGATTTTCCCATAAAATTGACGATTTCTAGTTGCATTGGCGAACTCAACGTCATATTGCCATTCAATTAAAAGTCAAGTCAGAACATGCTTTCGCGATGATGAGCCGTGAGGTGGCACGCCCACCTTGATCCACGCAGCAAGTCACAGAAGACAGCGAAACATGCTGATAACGTAGGTTACTGCAGGGACAACCCGCAGCCTATTTCAAACCAGTCATGATTTCAGGCTAGTAGATCACAACCACCGTGGTGGGCCAGCAATTGTCGGAGTCCTGTTGAGGCTAGGTCATAGGAATCTCAGAGTTACTGATTCTTTTCCAAAAGAGCTCAGATTAGGTAAAAACTGTTGGCAAGAAAAGGTATAAGGTGGGGAAGAAATACCTCCCACATTTTATATTCCGAAAAAATAGACAAGAAAAACCTTTATTGTAATTTTTATTACATACATATAGCGCTATGTAATTGCCATTTTGTGTGACCTACTGTATGTTTTAAAAATAACCTCCTCATATTGACGCCCTCGAGCTTCGATACACTGCTGTAAGCAATTCCTAAAGTTTTCCCTCACCCTCCGAGTCATTTCTTGTGGAATTTTGTTTACTGTTTGGCGAATAGCAGCTTTCAGTCCATCAATGGTTGTTGGTCGGTACTTGTACACCTCTGCCTTAACATAACCCCACAAATAATAATCACAAGCTGAAAGATTAGGCGAACGTGCTGACCATTTACGAGGGTCAGTCAATAAGTAATGAGACTTTCTCAATAACTCAAGTTTGCAATGACTGGTAATCAAAAAATGCTTTTTTATTTTTTAACATAGTCTCCCTCCTTTGCAACACACTTGTTCCATCTTGATATTAGATTGTCTATTCCTTTGGCATAGAATTCCGTGGACTGGGTCCTTAGCCAGTTGCTCACAGCAGCCCAGCACCCTCACAGAACCCAGCTGTCGCTGGGTTCCCAAGATGTTAACGGATGATCACAAAATGCAACGCCTGATGGCTTCCAGAGCATCACTACGCAGATACAGAAAGGAGGGAGATGCATTTCTGTCGAGAATAGTGACAACTGATGAGACCTGGGTTTTTCATTATGAACCTGAATCGAAACGACGATCAATGGAGTGGAAGCATGTTTCTTCCCCAGTGAAGAAAAAATTCAAATCTCAGAAAAGTTTAAGGAAAGTCATGCTCACTGTGTTCTGGGACAGAAATGGGCCGATCACTATCAGTTTCTTGGAAAGGGGCAATACTGTGAACTCAGAGAACTACTGTGAGCTGCTAACTCAAGTGAAAAAAGACATTAAGAACAAACGGAGGGGACTTCAATCAAGAGGTGTGATTCTTCTTCAGAATAATGCAAGGCCCCACACAGCAGCAAGAACCCTAGCCAAAATTGAAGATTTAGGCTGGAAACTTCTAACACACCCACCCTACAGCCCAGACCTTGCACCATCTGATTTTCACCTCTTCGGCCCACTCAAAGAGAGTATGAAAGGAATTCACTTCCAGATTGACGAAGAAGTGAAGGCTGCTGTGAGCAACTGGCTAAGGACCCAGTCCACGGAATTCTATGCCAAAGGAATAGACAATCTAATATCAAGATGGAACAAGTGTGTTGCAAAGGAGGGAGACTATGTTAAAAAATAAAAAAGCATTTTTTGATTACCAGTCATTGCAAACTTGAGTTATTGAGAAAGTCTCATTACTTATTGACTGACCCTCGTAATATCACCACGCAAAGAAAACAAATGCTCTGGAAAAAGCCATCGCAAAATATTGATAGATTTTTTGTCAGTGTGGGTGGTTGCTCTATCTTGTTGAAACCATACCTTTGCAATTTCCCGAGATCCTAGAGGTTTGACTTCAAAAAGTTTTGCAGCATCTGCACATAATGAGCTGAAGTAACTAAAGCCGCTTTGTCGTCCTCCTCAAAAAAGTAAGGCCCCCAAACTCCAAAATTCGCAACTGCACACCACACTGTCACTAGCTCACTGTAAAAAGGCCTTTCGTGTAGCTCGCTAGGGTTGCTTCCTGACCAGTAGCGAATTTTGCTTGTTGATAAAACAAGATAAATGAAAGCGAACTTCGTCACTTGTAATGAGAACAGCATTAGCAGAAACATTTTCAAGAATATCTTTACAGAAAGCTACATGAGTTTTATGGTATCGTTCCAGCAATACTTGAGCAATCATCAGTTTATATGAACGAAATTTTAAATCACTATGCGAAATTCGTCGTTTCGTACAAACAGAAATACTTACAGCGGCAGAATGCCTACGAGCTGAACGCCTTGCAGATTGCAAAATGGACTCTTTAACAATATGCAAGTTCGCTGGAGTTCGAACCCTTCTTGGTCTTCCAGGGGTTTCTGCTGAAGTGCTGAGCCTGTTGCTCTAATATTTTTGACCCAAAGCAGTTGTTTTTTGGTCAGAAACAGGGTCGCGCCAGCTAAGTAGGAAATGATTTCTGAAATTTCTTAGGGTAGGGTTACAGTTACAGCTTCTCTATTAGTGAGAAAACTGTCCACAATAAATTCACGGTTTGTAACTGTCTAAGCCATATCTAGACTTCAAAACTTTTCAATAAATCACTAATTATTCTAATCTTTCGCTCCAGAAAACAAAATGGCAGTTTATGAACTATATAAATTCAGGAGCATAAAAATGGGATTTATTCGCAATTCTTAGTAAAAAGAATAAAGCCAAAATGCTGGTAGATATTTTATTAAAACATTTCCCTTTTACACTAAAAGAATCATCAGTTAAATAACACTGGACAACAAATTTTTTGACAAATTGTGTTTATCATAATATTATGATGCTTTTTTATGATTTTTGGGGCGCTGATTTCAAAAATGGCTTTAAAAATTTTGTAATGTCAATGATTTTGCCGCTATTTAAAATTTTATGAAGTTATGATTTCAAGTTTGTGTAATACACACAACGGATTTGTAATTTAAAATATTACACGCAAAATTTAAAAAATCACATATGAGCAATTCAAAAAAGCACTGTTAAGGACATTGCAAATAAGCCATAAAACATTTTAATCAAAAATGGACGTTTGAATAATTTTTTCGCTTGTATGTGGTGTTACATTTCCGCATCAAATTCCATACATAGTCTCCCATCATGGCTTCGTTCACCTCCCTTGATAGTGCTTTTCCATCACTTGGATGTTTTGGTGAAACCTTTCACCTTGCTCTTTGCTTACATTCCCCAAGTTATCTCGAAAGAAATCCAAGTGAAAATGCAAAAAATGCAACTTCAAGGACATGCGGCAACCAAGCTTTTCATAACTTTCAATCAAATTTGACATTACCATCGCATAGCCGTCTCTTCGATGATTTCCAACAAATCCTTCCACAATCATTCTAAAAGTTCGCCAAGCATTTCTCTCCAAATTAGACATTTGTTCTTCCAGCTCTTCAGATGCCAACATTCTTCTTATTTTTAGCCACACAAATATACTACCTTTAACTTTTGCTTCAGATACGCTTGGCAACGTCTGTCTAATATGGCGAAAGGCACGACTTGTCGGTTTCAAAACTTTAACAAACTGCTTGGCCAATCCGAGTTTAATATGCAATGGAGGAAGTAAAATTTTGCTTCTTTCAATAAGAGATGAGTTTAGAAGATTGTGGGAGCCTGGTGTGAGATCTTTGCTAGCTGGCCAGTTTTGACCAAGTAATGCTGCTCATCCGCTCTACTATTCCACAAACAAAGAAAACAAGATTGCTTTGTTTAACCTCCTTGCAATCCCAAAAGAAATGCAATCATTTTCAAATCTCCACATAGGTCCCAATTGTGATCATTCTATTGAATTAATTCCAGTAATATTTTTACGGATTCACGATCTTCCTTCATCTGAACAGAATGTGCTATTGGAATGAATGAATGCACATTACCATTATGCAGAAGGACTGCTTTCAAGCTTCGCTTAGAACTGTCAATGAATAAACGTCAATCCGAAGCTGAGTGGGCAGTACCAATCTCTTGAAACAAGCCCTGTATATCAGTACAATAACAAAGTGAATGATGATCGGAATCACAGGACATTGCATAGAAATTTGCAAAGGTCACATGTCGTTTTCTTGGCTTGGAAATCTTGCACGAAGGAGCAAGCAAATTGCATTCCTTGAAACGAGAAGAAAGTACTATACTTTTGCCTTTGCAAAACCCAGGTCTCTAGTTAGATCATCCAATTCATTTTGATTTGGAAAATAAGGATTTTTGATGGAACACTGAGTGTTTAACTCAAAATCAGCATTGTCATCTTCCGTTGTGGTTGATGATATAGCATGCGTTGTTGGAGGTTGAGGAATAGGCAGTTCTGGGCCATGGTTGACAGGCGCAATAGATGAAGGAATATTTGAATAAACAATCTTTTTCCTGTCATTTGTCTTTTTGTATTTGGAAATGTCCACCATGCAGAAATAGCAGTCATCATGATGATTGGTAGGCTCTCTCCAGATTCGGAGAATAGCAAATGGCATACATTTACGACTTCCGCGCATCCATCCTTCTAATGTAGATCTGCAACTTCCACAGCAAAAATGTGGGGCCCAAGATTTATCTTGATCACAGAAGTATTTACTGAAGTATTGAAAATATTAATAGCATTAAATTGAATCTGGAAAAACGAGTAAAATATAGCGTATTTCAAAATAAGCGGCTCCACTGCAGTAGGCCTAACTCGCAATTTATCTAACTGCTAAACTAAGTGCAGTATTGGTACCAGATTCAACAATCCACCTCCCATAAACCAACTCTAAACTGCTGACACTGGACTGTGCATTAAAAACCCGCCAAAATTGTGTCCAATCACGTGATAGTAAATGTCAATTGGCTCTATTACTTCTCTAGCATCATCTAGAGAGTGATGAAAACAATAAAAAAATGTCATAAATGAAATAACACAAGATTGAAAAGTAATATAAATGTCACTTAATGCCAAAGTTGTATTATTATTTGGTAAATTACAAACTCCAATCTGTTGCAAATATTTTCAATACCGTTGACACTATGCAAAAACTAAAATCAAAATCAGCATTAGCGACCCCCAAAACATAAAGAGACACTAAAAAAGGAGATAAACAAAAATTTGTTGCTTAGTGTAATTAGTTATTACCAAAGGCTAGGCTAAAACAGATACTGCATGAAAATTCACTTTAGCTATTTGGCTAACTGCAACAGCATTGCCATAGTAAGACTTTAAAATGCGGGAGGTTTTTCTGCCCCAGCTTGTATAAAAAGATAAGTTTGACCACGTAACAAAAACTTGAAGACCAAATGATTTCAGCTGACTCCCAAACCACGCAACCGGTAATTAACTAGCAGCACCTTCTCACGAAAAACAAGATGAGCGGTTTGGTTACCTTTTTTTTTTTATGAAAACCAGTACATTTTGGGCTGAGACTGGTTGTACTTTAATTTTTGCGGATTGTCAGCTCCAATTTGTTCTTAAATTATGGTTCAAAAGATAATTACACCAGCTTCTGCAAATACCCATAATTTTCGATCACCTCACATCTCATCACAAATATTGAAATACAGTATTTCCTTAGAAAAATCAAAAAAGGCGAGTGGCAGAGTGTCGTGAACAAGCAGGAATGAGGATATTTCCTCTCATTGCTATACCGTGGTGTACCTGTAATTTTGGAACTTTGGTGCGATACAGTACATTAGTGTATGTACCCTACTGTATATCAGTAAAAAAATTGTTCTTAATTTTTTTTCCTGTGCCGAGGCTAACGTTGTTTTTGAAATTGGGCCTCGTATTCTTACGAAATTTTTGCGGTGCCAAAACGATTAAAAAGGGTTTTTGCGGCAAGCCCTAGTTTTGAATGAAAAGGAGTAGTGGTTTTCGTTTGAGCCCATGCTCAATTTGTTAGACTTTTGTTTGACTGGGTCACCAGCGCGGGGAGGCTGCTTGACCCCGCCACCTGTCTGCCACAAAAAATAAGAGCATCCCGTTAAGTGTCTTAGCCAAAGACACCACCAGCAAACAGACTGGTTTTTCTTCCCAATAACCCTTTAGGGGTGAGCGCCAAGCAAGAAACTTATGAATACTGTTGGTATGACTTGACAAAAGATTTGAACTGAGATCTACCGACTGCTCAGTGGACCCTCTAACCACCACCGGCATCCCTCCACCGTGCAGGTTACAGGTTGATCAGGATGAGGAGTGAGGTGCGCATGATAAAGGCTGACCGTGAGATGGTAGAGCATTAGCAGAAATGCCCCACCGATTCTGATTATTTGTAATTAAATTGACGTTTTGGACAAAAAGAAGCAATCGGTTTGGGAGAGTACTCATGACTTCAGAATTGGATTTTTGGAAAGAATTTGCCTTTCTATATCATTTGACAGCTTTACGACTTTCTGAATTGTGTAGCTTTTCAGTAGAAAGTTTTGTTTCGTAGTGGTGGTGGTGGTTGTGTTTTCATGAATCTAAGAATAAAAATATATTTTGCTCTCAGCAGGGTTAATCATGTTGATATAGTTGAAAAGTATTACATATACTTTGGATCAAAAAGGAGAAACAGGTATAGTTTAATCGTTTAAGAATGTTCTCGCCCTCACTGTTAGGAAAAAAAGAGCTTTTGGGGGGCAAAAGGTATTAAAGGGGCATAGGTGGTGTCTCTGCTACCAAACGCCATGATTCTGGGAAAACGCATGTGACTGATGATTGCAAGCTTTGCAATGCTGGCGTTGACCCAACATTTGCTCAGGTTGGTTGCCAACCCGACCCACCAGCAGGTTGTTTGGATGAGCGGATACCATCAGGAGCTCAGGAGCGACGTTATTTGCTCAAACTTAAGTCGAAAGGCAAGTGATTCTGTTTCATTCCGGCATTGGTGCTGAATTCAAAAGCAGGTTTGGTGTTTGTGGAAAAGAAGAAATATGGTTTTCAGAAAATGAAGCAAAACGAGTCCATTATATTACTGAGAGAATTCAATGCACATGTTGGTACGAATGAGGCAATGAGAAAAGGTAGAATTGGTAAGCATGGTGGTATTGATTTTAATGCAAATGGAAAGTACTTGTTACAACTTTGCTGCAACAATGGCTTATGTCAGGTGCCAACAACATGCACCGACGGACTGCATGAGGCCCGCAAAAACTTTTGTTGTGGCGATCCAGATGATTTAAAAAAGGATACACTTTTAACGAAATTATGTTTAGATCTACTGCCTGGGCTACCATTTCTTGCTTACTTGCAAGATTTGTGGTTATTTTCAAGAACACCATCTTAGAAAATAAAAAGATGCCAATTTTTTTTTAAATGCTGATTTTTGAGTTGTGTGCTTAGTTTGTCCTAAAAACTGTTTTTGTCCAAAAATGTTTTTGCTCAAAATGTGGACCTCCCGAAAAAGGTGTGCATGTTAAATTTACAGCGAAAAGAACGTTTTTCTAACTTGCTTTTTTTGGTGCTACGCGCAAGTAAAAATTTCAGCATGAGGTCGTCAAAAAATATCTGGTTGTTGTCGGCCTTTTACTGTTTTAAGTATTGCAAACCTACTTATGCAGCCGATTGTGAACTCTTTTTCAACGCTCAAACCTGCATAAGTACAATAGATGCAGCGAAAGTGTTAAGTAGTGATTGCTAATCCACTTGTTGTATTGTTTTAGGGAAAATGTTTTCATTTGCTGCGCAAGTTCAAGTTAAACCAGTGATCAAGTTGTCAACTGACCATTACCTGGTTGTAGGCTACACAGTTTACGTCTTAAGCAACCAATAGCATCAGTTTTATTCAATTAAAAATGCAAGCACATTTTATTTTCCAAGCCTATCAATGAGAAAAATGCACCCAATCACGTTCTTCTATATTAATCAATTTTTTTTAGTTATTTGCTTGAGGCTTTCGCGGGCCGCACAAAAAGCTCATTGCGGACCGCACCCGACCCGCGAACCGCAGTTTGCCCACCCCGGAATTCTAAACAATATTACTGCTGATTAAGTCCTTATAGAATCTATCTGTTGTCTTTCGCTAGCAATGAAGTAAAATAAGCTTTTTCAAATATCTTTGAAATTGAAAGCCTTTCCAACTTGTAGGCTACAAACAGAACTGAATGTGAGCGTCTGTTGGTCAAAATCAAAGATATGGCTTTGCCTGCGAAAGCACGTGGACAAAAGTGGTTTGATATGATATAGTGGTGTGAAAAAAACTTCTTGGTGAAACCAAATGTTCACGAATCTATTCAAGCCCCAAAAGTTGTTTTCATAGTCTTTATCTTTTTTGCAACTTTGCTGAACTAAGCCTCGAGAAGCTGAAGTTTTGGAGACAGAGATGCAAGAGAGCAAAGTTGGAAGAATTTTGAAGAAAAGTTTGAAGCGAATAATCGGTCGAAAAGCAAAGTATTCTCGCAAACCATGCCCCATCTTCAAGAAAAAGGAACGAGGTCCACAAGGTCTATCAAGAGCGACAGAGATGTGATAGCTTTTAAATGGTTCGGATGGAGAGAGAGCTCCGGCTCCCCAGCCCTAAAATTCACCGCATACGAGCCTTTGCAAACATTTGGTGAAAACAAAATGACTGAAAACTTCCTGAATTTTTTCGTCGTTTGACTTACAACATCAAACATCACTCTGTTAGAATGATTGTAAGTTTTAAATACAAAACATTTGATTGAACCTAAACATTTTATTTTTTGACTTAGTTGCATCACATAAGAAAACTCTTTAAGCTTATACTTCGTTATAATAAATTGCTTTATGTAATGATCTACATTGTGGAGTCTACATAATTCCCGTCATCAACTATACATAGCCTACTACTGCCGTACTGTAGGTTACTTGGGTTGGCCTAGTCGAATTTGTCTCCAACAGACACCCACAATATTTCCTGAAGCAACTACACAATTTTCTGTTTTGATGAAAAGCATATATACTTTTTCCTATCCTGGTCAGATTGTTGTGGTGGCTTACCTGCAGATCAGCTGCAGAGACTTATTGTGTTTAGTTGTTCGCTTTAAAACCCACGCGTCAGTTCCAATAGTGTATTAGTTCCGTCGGCCTTGAATGCACTAAGTTGCTTGCAAAACGTTAATTGAATGATACAAAATAGCATCACAGCTTCTCTGCTAGGCAAATAGCGCTAAAAGCAGTGAGTAGAGAATTAATCAGCCAAGTTCGCTTGGTACGTCTTTGGTATAAGCGCTTTAATTGGATTCCTTCAACATTAGGTGACAGAAAGGTGATGGGGTCAATTACTTTGCTCGTCGTGGCAATTCAATCTAACTAAAGGCTAACAAAGAGAGGATGAGCTCATGCGCGTGCGTGAACAGCAATATAGCAATATCCGTTTGATCTTGCAAGTTCGTTTACCAAAATTATCGGTTGGCCTCTTTTGTGTTCTAATTTTAGCATAGACTTTGTGTAGGCCTAACTGGCATAAAGCAGAGCTTTTTATCCCTTTGGAGCCGCAGAGTTAAGATAAATTTTGTTCTCAGAGAACTGACAAGAAACATAACCACTTATTGTGTATTTTGAGATTTCCACTACTTACACTGTAAAATTAGATCCGGATTTGAGTTTATTTAGCGATTGATTAAATTTTCTCAAAGATTTAGCAATTCTTATTATGAGAAGTATAAGAAATGATTTAACAAAGATATGATTTATAAAAAAAAATATAAGAAATGATTTATAAAAAACTGATTTTTTCAACAAAGCTGAAAAAGTTGACCTTTTTGATTTTTGATTCAGATTCTCCTCCTTTGGAAAGACACGACGGCAAGAAAGTAAGATTTTAAATACAGAAGAAAACCTTTGCAGATGGAGAGAGCTCTTAAAAGATCTTTTGAACCCTGTTACGCATATAGCAGAAGGAAATTCACAGCAGCCACATTATCCGGCAGAAACTAATATTACCGAAGATCAGTTTCCCTTGTTATCTGCTATTAAACGTAACCAGTGATCATAAAATCCCGCCAGAACTTTTAAAAGCTTTGAAAAAAGGCAAAATTTCCTGGTATATTCGAGTACGTCTACTGGCATGAAGTATTGGAAAGTTACCAAAAGGTCGGAAAATAGCGTCATCCCTGTTTACAAGAGAGATGACAGTAGAGATTGCATCAAATATCGCGGAATTCCTTTTATCGGTCTACCTGGAAAAGTGTGTGGAAATGACCTTGAAAAACATTACCATAAAATATTCGAGACCGAACTGAAAGATGCACAGATGCACAGTGGAACTTTTGTCCCTACAGATACAACAAACCAAATCGACGCCTCACGACAAGCTTTTGCGAAATCTTGTAAATAAGGTTCTACGTTTTTGTCGTTGACCTCGAAAAAGCATGTGACCATATCCAACGAAAGAAGTCATGGAGTGTTTTCACACGAGTATGCCGTTGGGGGGCGGTTGCTGTGGGCCGTCAAATCGGTGAATAGCAGCTCTGATTTGTGGGTACGAATATAAAATCTTAAAACTGTTTCTTAAAATTGTTGGACTTCGGCAAGTATTATGTAGAATTATGTAGACTCCACAATGTAGATCATTACATAAAGCAATTTATTATAACGAAGTATAAGCTTAAAGAGTTTTCTTATGTGATGCAACTAAGTCAAAAAATAAACCATCGTATCTTCTTTTCAATGTGTCGCTGAACTAGATCGAAGAGCAACGTTTTGATGAAAGCCAAAATCGGAAATTGCCAAATTAATTGTTTGCTTTTTGCAGAAGATGCATTTGCTGCTTTTGGCACCTTCAAAATCTGACCTAAAATATACACTCAACGTTTTTGCAGCTGGTTGTTGATAGTGTTAAGATAATAACAAGGGTCAAAGAAACTCAAGTATTTCACCTTTCGAGAAGACCTGATCAGTGAGATCTGCAGGTTTACGGTAAAACTTTGAAGCAGGTGGAGAGGTTGGAACATTGTGAGATCAGACTTAGAGGTGATTGTGAGCAGAACAAGCAACTGGATGGTCAATTTGACTAAGACAAGTGCAAGTAATGAGAGGGCTTTTAAGTTTAGTTGTTATGAAACGAGAGCTGTCTACGCATGCCAAGCGTTTGATCTTTAAATCGGCTTTTGTTTCCTCGCTTACCTATGATCACAAATCGTGGATATAATGACTGAAAGAGTACAAGTTGTGGAAATGAGATTTTTGGAAAACATTGATGGTCAATTTTGAATGGAGAAAATTCTTTGCACCAAAAATAAACATTTTTTGAGGATCAAGCAGCTGCTCTTTTGAATTGAGAGATCTTAGCTGTGTTGGTTTGGCCATATAAGTAGAACCACCAAAAAAACAATTGCTCGACAAATTGTTTGCCATGCCAACTACAGAAAGACCACATGGACACCCAGCTAGACAGACGACTTTTATATTGGTGTGGTCAAGGCTTGGAATTGAGCCAGTTGAGTTAGCTGATGCAGCCGGTGGTCGTAAAGGTAGTAAAGAACCCTTAAGATTGATGCCTCTTCAACCATCCTCGGAGGAAAAGCAGGATAAGAAGATATGTGTGTATGTGTGTAATGTAGTTTAGTTTCCCCAAAAAGAGATTGTTTTTGTGAGATGTAATGGGCTTCCCTAAATGCAAGATTTATCCGTACGTTGATCGAGTGGATTGAAGCGCCACTTCTTGATAATCGAATGGTCATGCGTTCAATTCTAATGATGTCAGCGTATTGTACTTTGGGAAAAGCATTTTACATCAATTTCTTTTCATTTTCGGAATTTAATAAATCCTAGGGCCTATATTTATTGTAAGTAATATTCCGTAGAACAATGATGAGATTGTGCGCGGATTCAATGCCGGTACAGTTCAAATATCAATCAAAACCAGGATCCCAGAAAATCAGCTCTAGAATAACAGTAACCGTTATTTCACAAAAATGGAGTCAAAATATTACAGCACTAATCAACAACTTGTGTCCACAGTTCTATGGATCTTTGTCGGATAGAATTTGTGAGAAAACAGCATAAAACCGTTACTAAATTAGAAACAATCCATCTTTGCTAACGCTTTAATACAGCATACATCCCTATCCAAACCAAGACACCAAATTATTACGATAAGAAGTTTGGCGACCCCAGGATAAAACAGCGAACTGGCACATGCATGGGTTATCGGAAGACACCACATATACAGGATGCTATCAATCCGCTTTAAAAGTGTGCCGCAGCAACAGACGTCGCAACAATTTTAGTACACTATCTAAAATGCTGCACTTGTACTTAAAAATGTGCTCAATACCACTCCAATTCCATCGCGTTCACGTGCCCGTCTCTGGCATTGTAATTAGCCCAATAACTTATGTAATGACATTTTGAACCAAAAATAGACAGGTTTGCTAAAATAAAAATCACAACTGACTGCTGCGATATCAGTCTGTAAAGACTTTTATCAGTTTAAGAGGCGTGTACCCATGTATTTGCCTTGATTTTTATTAGTAAACCACCCAAAAATATTTGGTCATTTCTCGTTTTGGGATGCAAACTCTCCTTCTCCATTTTAAAATTTAATACACAAATTTAATTGAAAGGCTAAACGCATTAAAGTCTCAAAATCTTTTAATTTTCCCTCAAACTAAGGTCGTTGAAAACGCTTTCTCCCAGATACTATTTTCCTTCAAAACAACCCACGTGGGAGGATCACGACCTGGATTGCCCCCCGCTGGCTTTTCACCTGAAGCAAAAACAATACAAGAGCAGAGGTCGGTACCAATGGGCTGTATTGGGGAGACTTAAAATTTAGTTGGGCGCGCAGTCGTTCCCATATCTCAAGGCTGTTGAATTTTTCCACAAACTAAGGATATTAAAAATGTTTTTATTCCAAAAATAACAGCCAAACATTTTGTCAACAACATTCTGCGCACGTTTCGGCCTTCAACTGGGGAACAACAAAAAACTGTTTATCAACTACGTCATACTGACACTAAAAAATAAAACCACAACAAGAAGCGATAGTCACGTGGTAAATAGAGCAGAGGAAATGATTTGGAGACTAAATTTCGACTAGGTTTTGATTGCTAAATGTAACGAGATTCCAGAATGAGGATTTTTCAGGGAAACTGGTGAGAATCTGTGGATGGTTGAATGTATTTTCTTCCGGGAGATTGCTTCCACATAGAGATAAAACCACTTGGTCTGGGGGCACTGTTTTGAGTTGATGTGGTGGTGGGATTGAGACTATACAAAATCAAAATAATATTCTACTGCATTTTTGCATGTGACTGAGCAGTTACATAGGCAAATATACAAAAAGGGTGCTTGAAAACTTTTGGAGACTCCTACTCCTTTTAACCTTTAGTCTCACGGCCCCTGAGCATACCACGCAATTCAAACGAAATATCAAAACTTGGAAACTCGGAAGCAGGCCTACTTAATTTTCGTTTTTATTCTTAGTCGCTGCACTGCTAGTTCGAAGGATTGAAGTGAATCATTGGCCTCCCATGGTAGTCATTTAACAAAAGGCTTTTGTGTTTGCGTCACCGTCCTTTACTTAAAGCCACGTTTTAGTTCGCACCGCCCTGTTAATTAGGATACCACCTCCGCTGTTGTTTACAAGGGATAAATGCATGTGGGTTGTTGGCTGACTGTCATGCAAATTATCTCCGTTTGTTGCATAGCAATGCAGTCTAGTGGCTTTTCACATTGCGTTTTTTTTTGTAAAACTGTTGCTTATTTGACATCAAACTCTGTGCCATGTATGTGTGTGTGTGTGCAATGATGCACATGTGCGTTTTGCGCGAACACACATACTTCCGGCTGTCACTGTGACGTCAGTTCAGTTGATTGTAATGCTGTGAAAACGTGAAAATGTTTGGGAGGCAAAAGTGTAACCGATTAGAGACAACATAGTTAAGATACATAGTTGGGTTGGTAAACGGTTCACTTATCTGACGATAGCAATTGGTTTATGGTTTCAAAGTGGAAGCGAGTAATAGCAGTTTGATATACTGGTCCTTATCATTATCTCAAGATGAAATGGAACCGGTTCAGACAGATATACCAATAAATCGTAGCAACGATAAGCTAACTGTAGGTAACACCCAGGAGACCTATTGTTGTACTGCAACGATAGTTCAATGCCGTAGACCAGGGGTGGTCAAACTATGGACCGCCAGCGCATTTAGTGCGACCGCTAACACTTGTAGAAACTTCCGTATATTTAATTTGATATGATAAGGGTGCCCAGATTTGCCGTACTAAAGAGCCAAAAACGATAGAAGTTATCATTGAAAGAGCTGCTACGCAATTCTTTGTTTGAATTGACGCGTTTTCCGTCCAAATACAGGGTGATGACCTTTTTTTTTGGAGACCATCATTTTCAAAGCCCCGTGATATGACATTGCAGGAAGATATAGCAAGATTTTGAGCACTGGCCCTCGGCCAACTCTTTATTGGTCAATGCAGCTCTCCGGCTAAGAGTTTCCCCACCCCTGCGCTAGACCTATTTCAATTTTGCAATGACAACTTACTTAAGGCGATTGAAATAGAAGTTCAGTTTTGCAGTTTCGTATTTCCTGGTAGGCCTAGTCTTCTACAACAAGGAAATGGTTTTTCATACTGTGACGTCACTGTCATATAGCCAAGAATGCTTGTAAAAAAAGTGTGACGTTGCAAACAAGGACAAAGAAAAAAATAAAGCTTGTTGTTAGGAATTTCAAAGCAGTCATGCGGATGGTATTATCTTTACGATGCAAAACTGGTTCGGTAGTGAGTTTAAAATCTACACTGGTGCCTGCAACCGTTTAATAGAACCCTTAAGAATAAAGCTACTTTCCTTCTGTTAGTGCTTGACCGTAGTAATTTAAGATATTGATATTTTAAGTAAATCAGACTTAAGTTTGACTCAGAAGTAGGCTAAACTTGTTCTTTGGTAAAAATTACAATTGTAAAATAGCGCTTTTCAGCTTCAGGCGGTAGAAATGATGAAAGGCTGTGCCAGGACTGTAACGAAACGTTTTGTGGGTTTATCACCAATGGCGTAAAAGCATGATTTCATTAGGAAAGCTTATTGCACTCTTTCTGAGTTGAAGATTTTTTGTTTTTGAAATCAACTTCTTAAATGCAAATTTTATGTTTTTTTCGCGAAGGTTAGGGTAGCACAACAACATACTCCTCGGACCCCATAAAAATAGCGCTCCGTGGACACCCCTTTCAACGCCAGTGCAGGGCGGTCCGTCGTACAACCGGATGATACGAGCGTTGAACTCCCAACTGTTAAACTTGAGTAAATTTCAGAATAAGATCACAAAATTGATTTCAGGAGGAAATTAATCAGCAAAAGAACTTTTGAATGAAGACTTAAGCACAACAAGGTCTTCTGTAGTAACGTTTCCAAAGAGCTGTCCAACCCAGATGTCGTTATTTTAGGGGTGACACGCCAGCAACAGTTCCCTATTCAATGCCATTGTCGTTAGTAGGTGTTGTTGAAAGCCACTTTTAAAAATTTTGGATAAAAATTTTTCGAGGCAACCCGGGATACCTTGGACGTTAGTGCGAGGAAAAGCCCTAGAAACTCTCTACTTAAATATAGTGTTCCCACAGGTAGCGTGTTCGATTCCATTGAAATTATTCCCCAAATGTTTTGATGACGTATGAAGAGGTACTTTTGGAAATGGATTTGCAAAAAAAGAGCCGAACAATGAGAGCTGAGAAAACTTCGCTCACGCGAAACGTGCGTAGAAAACTTGTTTCTACCCAGTACTCCGTCACATTCATGGCATTTAAAATTTGAATGACGTCACTACAAAATCCCATCAAATTATTGTTTCCGCAGTGTACCGACTGCTATCATCTTTTATTAAACCTGACCATGGCCCGGGCACAGCGCCAAACTGCGAAGTGTCCGGTTGTCATTGTTGGAACCAATGAAAATCAATTTGTCACTGTTGCTGAGGCCCAGCGCTGTGTGACGCGGCTTATGACGTAGCCACAGAAAAAATGGTTTCGTTTCAAACGTTTGTTCGGTCAACATCGCGCGACGAGATCGATTGTGACGAGATAATCTCGCCATTGGATGGAACAGGTTTACCGGGCAATTGATCTCTGTTCAAAACGACACCAAAAAGGTAAACAAGACCGTACAGAGACAAATCAGTTGATTTTGAAAAAGAAAGAGGGTGAACGAACGAATAAAAGCTTTCCAACAAAAGGAATTGAAGCTTGTAAAAGGTTTTTGAGAAGCAAATGGTCAGGTGTACTAGAAACTTCGATTGAGATTTCTTCTTCTGTTATAGATGCAATATAACTTAAGTTTAAAAACATTGAAACCTAAAATTCGCAGTTGTCAATGAAAGGTAGACGCTTTTGAATCCGATTTTTAACCTCCCTCTAACCCTATGTGACGCAATTAGACTGTTTTGTAAACCTTTTTCCTTCATGTAATGCATCATATAAAAAAAGTAGTCAAGTAAACTATTTATGCGGATTCGCCACAATAGCTTGTGTAGTCAAATGATTAACGACTTTAATTCTTTTTAATATAACAGAAAATTTGTTGCACAGCGGCATATCTTTTCTCCCCTCCTCCGAATAATATCAAAACGACGGTTTCGCTTCCCTTCTTCTCCCTACTGGAAGCGTCATATGATATTTGGACGGCCTCTTTCTCTTCAAAACTGCGTTTGCGATAACGCGCATTTCGTCTGCGTTTTTGCTCTTACTCATTACACTATCTATTTTGTGATCTGTTGATCACGTGAAATTCGAGCGAAAAATGGGGAAATTTTCAAAAGTTTTCATTACAAAATATGCCCGAGCAGAAACTTCTGTCAGTTGACAGTATTGTAATTAGGCTCAATTTCTTAACAGAATTTTTTCCACCGTGTAGAGTTAATTGTTTAAACTTTGGAACAAAAAGTCATGAGTTCGTAAATTTATAAGAACGCCGTTGGTGTTTGCGGAAAAGGGTCTCTATAGTTTAATATGCTGTGTTGCTCCAGAGAAAATTCGCTTTTAAAGTGAGTGGGTAGTGACGGGCACGCATTGAAGCAGCACGTCTTAGATTTGCCATAGGTGGTAAAATGTATCTTTTTTACCTTATCTGGGAAATTGGTGCCGGGTTAACTGACTGCAAACACCTTTAGAGTAAGAGCGAAGTTTTTTAGTAAAAGTGTTGACAAACTCTGTGACTTAATTTGTCACCTATCACGTTATTTGCCTTTTTTTGGAAGGGATGAGTCCTCGCACCATTGGCACAGCCAAGGGGGCTGAGGAACTTCTCCAAATTTGATACTTGCAACAATAGTGGTATGTGATGAATGAGGATGTCAAAATGATACGCGAAAACTAAAATCTTTTCCAACCCTCATTTCGTTTCTGGCCCCTGCCTGCTGTGCAGATGCTTCAACTACATCAATGACGCAAACATGACGCAACGGCAATGTTTTCTTGACAGGTTACGTAGTTTAAAGTTTTTAATCGCAATGTTGCGCAGCCTGTTCACCTGCGGGTGCTGCCGAAGCACGAACCCGAAACATTCTGAGGGAAACATCCCCTCCCCGCGGTCCATGGGAACCACTGGCCTCATGCATCCCATCAACCCCATCGGACCCTCTTATCCTCGCAATCAACAGGACCGCATTTCTTCCGCAATGATGGACCCCGGACCCCCTATTGCAACTCCCACAAGTAAGTTTCATTCTTGTATTTCTGGAATAGAAATAGACAATTGTTACGTCATTGAACGCTTTATGACGTATTCATCCGTCAGTCAAGTTTTTGTTTACCTGTATTTTGGTTCCCTGCTTGAGTTCATAAAAAGGCTTTAAAGACAAAGTTTGAAGCTAAAATCTTAAATGTTTTGAAAAAAGTACTGCAAGCCTACCGTATACAAGCATCGTACAGTAAGCTCATCATGTACACGCATTCGTTTTCGTTATCAGCATTTTAAGTAGGTCGTGGGGACTTTGGAGCTCCTTATCAACCTCACGTTTGTCAGCTGCATCCGCCCACTCAACTGATTCAATTCTGAACCGTGACCAAGCCAAGTTGCTCAGGCAACTCATCCACCAAGTTATTGGGAGGCCAAACGGCTTTTTTTTCTGTTGGTAGGGCAAAACAAGTTGACGAGTGGTGCTTTATTGGAACATTCTACTTACATGGCCAAACTAATGCAGTCGAAATCTTTTAACCCAAAGAAGCAACGGCTCGATGCTGAGAAGAGTTTGTGCTACACACCTTCACAGTGACTCGTGTTTATGTCTCATCTATGTTCCAGGTCCTCCAGGCGCGATGAAATACGTGGCGATGTACGATTATGACGCAAGAACCGCTGATGACCTCACTTTTAAAAAGGGAGAACAGTTATACATCATGAACTCGTGAGTTCTATTCCTTAATATACTGTAGACTGATTTTGTACAGGAGTTATTTTGTACAAGAGTTTGTACAAGGGTTTTGTACAACTATCATCTATCAAAGCTCAACTCCCCTCCAGAGTTCACCGTGAACTTGCTGTCTAGAAATCCCTCAGTTTTTGACGTCGTAATGTGTGATTTGACGTTATTATTTGATTATCCAATAAATTGTTTTTGTTTTTAGAGAAGGAGATTGGTGGCAGGCAAGGTCGGCCACAACCGGACAGCAAGGCTACGTGCCTAGCAACTACATCGCACCGGTCGGAGGCATCGAGAGCGAAGAGTGAGTATGTCACTGTGAGGTCATTATGATGCAGAGCGCGATCATGTTGTTACGTCACAGGTGGTTCTTTGGCAAGATCAGCCGGAAAGATAGCGAACGCAAGCTGCTTCAGAGTCATATCATGAGAGGGACGTTCCTTATCAGGGAGAGCGAGACGACTGTCGGTGAGGATGAATTGAGTGCTATTTGACTGTTTTGTTGTGGGATCTAACGGAAACGTGTCCATCCCGCACCAGTTACTGTTTTAAATACATTGTACATCCAGAAATGGTCCATTATCCTAAACTCGTTTATGGCAGAGGTTGAAATTAGATCTCGTTACATATTTTACTATATGACGTAACTTGCAAACCGTTTCGTACTACATGATATAACAAAACATCAGGCTATTTAATCGTAATTACTGTCGTCTAAACGCATAGCGCTCTATCTTTGGTTGTATGAGCTCAATTACCTTGGATTGCTTCTCTTGTAAAGCGAGTTGATAAAATTTCATAACCGTGATCCTTGAAAATCAAACCACCTATTGCATTACGATATCTTAATTGTGATGTCATTTTAGGCGCGTATTCGCTTTCAATCGCCGATGAAGATCCAGGCAAGGGAACGGTGGTAAAGCACTATCGTATCCGGCAGTTGGACAGCGGCGGATTCTACATTACCACTCGGGCACAGTTTCCAAACCTTCCCAGCCTTATTTCACATTATCAAAGCAAGTGGCATTTCTTACTGGACTTACGGCCATCGATCACTTTCATACCACAAAGCGGCACAATAGCGAAAACAATTTTAAAGAGGCTTAAAATTCTCAACCTTCTGAATACTGGTCGAATGCTCTACTAGTTGAACCACGAAATCTCAAATTTTTGAAATTTCATGTCTTGTATTAAAGTCTTTCTCTTCCTATGATGTGGAAACCTTATTCGACACGGGAAGGTGTTCAAAATGCAGAGAGTTACATTTACTAATGGGAAAACCAAAGTATACACAGAACAACTTTTCCCCAGAACTGCATCGGAATTAACAGTACTGCTGGCACCGTGCATCTGTACCGCTGGCCTGCAGCCAAGCTGCGGAAATGGTGTAAAGTGTCTTTATCATGGGCACAACAACACATACCACGCTGTTATTGACCTTATGATTGTGGAATCATCAAGTCATTAATGCAGATTCGATTGTTCCATCACAATCTAACTGACTCCCGTGTGCAGGTTCAGCTGATGGTCTGTGCTGTCGATTGACACGTGCTTGTCCGTTTGAGAAGCCCAACACCATCACGATCGCGAAGGATGTTTGGGAGATTGCACGAGAGGAGCTGACGTTGCAGAAAAAGCTGGGAGCTGGCATGTTTGGGGAAGTCTGGAAAGGTGAGTTGAAGGTGTTATATGTTATAGTGTTGCGCTACGTTTTCGCCTACTAGCTCTGACGTGTCATGGACAGAGTGCATGAGTGCAAACTCCATTCAACTTCTGCGTAGATCCGACTTGCCGCAATTTGAAGCATATAACACTTTGTCTTTATTCTTATTTTATTCATGCGTATGAACTCATTCCTTGTTTACATGCCTTTTGTGACGCTGGGCCTCCTTGACGGGTAAAATTGTTGACCTCACGACCCCACCATCTGTCGGGCACATAAAGGTCGAGATATTTTGTTAAATGCCTCACCCAATGACGGCAATCGAACAACCAGTTGCACAGCGAACGCGCTAATCACTACACCAAGTTTCCCGGTTCTTTAACTTAATCAAGCGAACAGCGACATAATCAGGTTAAATGCCGTCCTTTTGAACCAGATATGAATGCAAACAGCCAACCCCATTATTAGAGCGGACTGGCCTTGGTGGATGGCCAACGGTGGCCTAATGCGACATGCTGAGTAAGCAACCTAACACGCAATCAAATGATTGGCAGGTTTATGGAACGGGACGACGGAAGTCGCGATCAAGACGCTCAAACCTGGGACGATGTCTCCCGAGGCGTTTCTCGCTGAAGCGAAGATCATGAAAATGCTGAGACATGAGAAGCTGGTCAATCTGTATGCAGTGGTGAGTAGATTGTGAGATAAAGTTTTGCCACTGCGTTCCAATCGTTTCGTGCATTTGAAGAGGTTGGATTTGGGATTGAGCCAAATTGTTTGATGAAAGCAAACGCTCGAGTGCACCTGTACTTTGCAAGTATGAAACTGGTCTCCCGGTCACTTGCCAACAATCATCAGTTGCGAAGTGGTCCGGTGGGTTGGTGCGACATTTTTAGTGAGAATAATCTCGAGTTCAAGCATTGCAATAGCTACGTTATCACCTCCTTGAGAAAAGCACTACCTGGCATTTCCCCTTGCTTGGTTTCAGCAATTGTTTTAAAAACTTACTTTGCCGTCAATAGTAATTACTCCTAAGCGGGTATGAACGCAACGATATTTTATGCAAAACTTAAAACTTTTTTGTGATCGGAAGAAAAAATTCTGTTGTTCCACTCAGTACAATAGTTGCCGTGATGCTGTGCAATTCAAAACCTCATTTGTTTCTCAGATTTAAACAATACTTGTGGGAGTGGTATGCAATTGTGGCAATGCCGTGGCAGTTAATCATGCATTGAAGACTCATAAAAGGCAAGAAAGCCTTCACTTGTTTTCAGACATGCTTCAGAGTTACTAGTGCTGGCGCAGTGCTTTTCTACTACAAACATTGCAATGAGCCAGGAAATACGGATGTAAAAGACTCTTTTGAAGAACTCAATAACATAGAACAGGCACTGCCTCTCCAGATTGCCGTGAATCCATCGCACGATAATGTTTTTATTTTTTCAGGTTTCCACGGAACCAATTTACATAGTCACAGAGTTTATGTGTTACGGAAGTCTTCTCGATTATCTGAAGGACGGACCTGGCAAAAACACCACCCTGGTAGACCACATTGATATGGCGGCCCAGGTACGAACAATGACGTTATTATCAGTTCCTAGTAACGCACTTGTTTTGTTTCTAACCGAGGCCAATCATGTCAATGTGATGTTTTACTTGTTGTTAATGTGACTTCAAAAATAAATGCATTGTCACAGATTGCTGCAGGGATGGCGTTTATCGAGCGCAACAATTACATTCATCGCGACGTGCGGGCAGCAAACATTCTGGTGGGGAAGAATCAGATCTGCAAAGTTGCTGACTTCGGGCTAGCTCGCTTGATCATTGATGATCAGTACAACGCCCAACAAGGTGACGTAACAATCGAATCCCACGCTATTCAAGCTTTTGTAACATTTAGGACAGTTCTGCTTAGTAAACAGCCCAATGACCACATGCGGCCCGAAAAAGTGTTTGGTGCGACCCGCCACATCGTTTAAAGACATTTTACAGTTAAACAAATTCATGTGTAAGCTCAATAAGATTTTTTTGGACGAAGACTATCGCTTCTTTTTGGAGATCATCTTTAAATTTTGCCATTTTAAAGCAAACATTGGATTCTTCTGCATCTGACATGTATTGGAATTTTTTGCATTTGTTCATATTGAAGAAATGCCAGTGTTATCAAGTAGTGGCAACGTTGATATGTGGAACTTAAGAAAAATATTTAGTTGTTGTGGCCCTTTCATTGTTTTGAGTTGTGCTAGCCTGGCTTAACGATTATTCTTGATGTATAGAGCGGCAGTATCTGCAGTACTTTTTTTGTGCTCAGCAACTCGATTGCCTTTGTAGTGAATGCTGCAAATATGTCAAGCGCTTTAACACCTTTGCTGCTTTGTTTGGCTGACATATGTAATTTCCCAAATTATGGGAAGTCTACAATTATACTGAGAACAACGTAGTGCCTAGACCAGCGTCGGAGTGTTATCAATACTGCTGGCACAGACTATTTCTATAACAACCAGTGCCGCTAGGCTCAACTATCATGTTTTTATTGGGAACATTATCAAAAAGATTCTTTTCTAGGTTCAAAGTTTCCCATTAAGTGGACAGCCCCAGAAGCGGCTGCATTTGGAAGGTTCACAATTAAGTCCGATGTCTGGAGCTTCGGAATCCTACTGACGGAAATCGTCACCAAAGGAAGAATTCCGTATCCAGGTAGATCTGCTTGTAGATCCAGTTTATTATCATGCTTGGATGATCGTGAGTAACCCAGCAGCTACCCAGAGCCAAGCTAGGTTTCGAACTTGTCAACGTATCTCAGTGAATTCCCAGAACCTAGTCCGTGTTTCGAAAACATTCTAGTTTTGCGTCATAACGTTTTTATGATTGTCACGTCATCGTGGTGCTCGTGAAATGCAACGATTTAAAAGCGAGTGTTGGTGACGCGCAGATGAATTTGCGGGATGTGGCAACAAATATAACTGATGAGAAAATAGAGAAGATTTCGACTTTGTTGGGCTGAAAATAATAAGATCGTCCTTGCTCTTTCTTGTAATAAAGGCTCAATCAAAGCATCTAAAAGCATATCACGAACCCAATCAAGCAAGTAGAATCATGAGGACCATGATAGAGGTAGCTTATCTCGAACCAGCCAAGAATGCACACTGGTAACCTCCTCAGCAACGAAAAAGGCTTCTCACAGTATGCTGAGTAAGCAACTTTTGTCTAAATCGGTAGAGCGCTGGGCAAAATCGGTAGTACACCAAACCACGTTCCGCCCAATTCACTTCACGGAACTCAAATTTTGATACAGTCGCTGGCATTTGCTAATGATATCATTTTTCTAGGCATGATGAATCGCGAGGTACTGGATCGAGTAGAAGCGGGCTACCGGATGCCGAAGCCCCCCACACAGCCAATCTGCCCTGATTCTTTGTACGAGCTAATGCTTCAGTGTTGGCATCGCGACGAAATGCTCAGGCCTACGTTCGAGTACATTCAGGTAACGATTCACTGAGCATTATGTCATTTCTGCTCACTACCGGAAATGTGCTTGAACTGCGTAGTGCGATGGACTCATCGCCACTTCCGCGATTAAAAGACCACTGATTATAACCTCACACCTTTACATAGCATGCAACCGAGCAATAGCATTCAATGCATGGTGATCTTTGCAAGCCACTTTTCTCGATGTCGGTGATAGTGAAAACGGTCTGCAGTTTATTAACAGCCATTAAATCATCTTAGAAATTAATACAAATAAAAAAATCGTTTTTGGTAAAGCGTCTTCCGTTTAAATGCATAAAAGCGGAACCTTATTTAAATAAAAAACTGAAACTGAAGTGTCATCCTCTAGCACATAAAGCAGATGACGCTTTAGCGAAATCAATTTTTCTATAATGATTATAAATTTCTAATTCTTTTTATAGCTATTGACATAACGAAAATTTCTAGATCGGCCAGAGTTTGCATTAAAACTGATATTTCTAGTTCATACAACGGCTTAAACCGACTGTAATAGCTTTCATGGGTGGTTTCTGACTGGAAGACTGAAAATTGATTGCAGAGTCTGCTGAACTCTCCATTCGTATGTGTTTTTGTTGTTGTGTTTACCCCTTCTTATCTTGGTATGAAAGCAAGGCACAAACTGCCATTGGGTTTGCGCAGTAACCCTAATCCAGATCATGAGACGGAAATGTCATTTTCGATGAGTTGAGTGAGCTTTCACCATTGTATTTTACTTGGACAGGGATTCCTGGAGGACTATTTCACCGCTACGGAGCCGCATTACCAGGAATCAGGAGAGGGAGCATTCTAAGGATTTTTCTAAAACGGAGCGATTCCCTATCGGAGCTATCTTTGATACAGTCCTGGTCCGAGCGGAGAACAATATTTGTTTTTATAAATCTTTGTAAAGTGTCAAGAAACTAACGGCGAACAAGCAAGAAAAGCTTCAGCCGCGTATTGCAACATTCAGCTGCCTCTATCGTTTCATGATTGCCACACCTCGTCCCGAAGACGTAAATTTGCAAAAGTCATTGGGGTGGACAAACGATGACAAGTTGTTTCAAGTGAAAATATCATTCTGTAACAATACGATATATGACTTTATATTCAGTGGAGCTATGTTCCAAGCCTTTTTTTGAAGAAATTTTACCTTAATAGCGTAAAATGCCATAAGGTTTTTAGTCTTGAAACAATCAAGTCTTGTTGTTTACCACCTTAGGTGTTTTAAATTCTTCAAGAAATTCTTTCTTCCTCAGCTATCACTTCATATTTATTTTTTTTGGGGGGGGCGGGTAAAATGAGCTACTTTGGAATCGAAATTGATGCCAAACAGCAGCAATACGAAAATGGCTCTCACTTACTCTGTTTTAACAGTAAACTAGTTGATTTAGATTAGCAGTGGTACTCGTTCGTGGATCGTTTCATATCGGCCGGCCGCGAGTGATGAAAATACCGGTACTCGACCGAGCTTTTGAACTCGACTCTGCATATCTTAAATCCACAATCACTGCTTTCGTAGCGAAAACGCTTTGTGAATTAATCTAACTCTACGCGATTATTCGGCTTACTAACGAAAGCAATCAGCCATTGCCTTCTTGCAACATAATTGAAGTTACGTAATTAAAGTTACATAATTGCACTCAACTTAAGAAACGCATCAATTATTGCTTTACCTTCGTTACGCAATGATTAATAATTTCACGTTTATCTTTTTGATTGTTACTTTACCAAATCTAAGTGTTGCATGGTAGTATTAAGCAACAGGGTCTCTTCACCGGCAGTAACCAGCCTACAAGCTGCACTGTAACATGCAAAAATACATTTTGTCGGTGCGTAATCACCATTAATCACAGAAACGGCACTAGCGCTTTATTTTGTCAAAAATTACTCCAATCACATTTCGGGATATTACATTCGCTTCCCTCTTTTAAAATTGTTGATGGATGCTTTCTTCGGGACCTACACCCTGGCTGCGGACATTAAAACAACAGCGTAGCTGCATCTCATCGGTAGCTGGATTGTCGGTAACGGCTGCAGTGCTAGTGGTTGCATCAGTATTTTGTACATGAGGACCGTCACACCGTTGCATCGTAAACTGTCACATCAGCAGCATTCGCATCAGTAGGGACTTTCTTGATACTGGTTTCTTCGGTTGCGCGAGTAATCGATGTGAGAGTGTGCATTGTGCGCGTTAAACCTGCGCAAATGAAATATGAGACGCTGAATTAACCGGATGCTGGTTTGCCTTTGCATGTACAAACACCCGAATGAGTACGAGTCTGTTGTGTTTATCAGTTTTAATTTATTTTAGTAATATTATTTTATATGACGTCATTGTTGTGTGTGTAATTTGATATTGTGACGTAATAACCGCAATAATCAGCATGTACATTGCCAAAACGATCGGAAATTGTGGCTTAATTCCAGCGTAGATCTTCCGAGTTTTTACTCGGTGCGAAGTGGCATCATCAATGGCGTAAGACTTGCTGTAAAAAGTATTTTGATTTTCTCTTTAGTGCCTAATCCCCACCGATGAATTTTATTCTGTCCCATGCTACAAACTGCACTACTGTTGTACATATGAGCCTTAAAAATAAACAGAATTTTTGTAATTGTAACGTAGTGTTGAGGTACGCGCGATTTCGTGGTGATACAGCTTAGTCTCCACAAGAACTGCTACAAAATCACCTTCCCTGCAATTGCAATCAACACCCCAGGTCTTTTCTGGCGTGTAGCTGGAAAGATATGTTGGGGCTAAATTGTAAAAGAAATTTTTCATATTTCAAAGAAAAATAGTGTGCCAACATTACGTGATTTTATTTCACATTTTTGGGAAAATTTTGCCAGTTGAATGAAATGACTTTGCAGATTCCAAAATAAGATTTATTGATAGCTTTAAAACGCTCGCAGCACTTCTAAAACATCTTTGACAATCCTGGCACCTCGCTTTAACGTTGGAGTGGTTCAAGATGGCAAATGGAGATCAAAGTACAGGCGATTGCAAGACTCGACCTCTTGACTGTTGAGCACGACCACTAGAAGATATGATGATACAAAGTTATATGTTCCGTAGCCTTGAAAGAATTAGGGTCTTGCCTTCCATGACAAGTAATGAAAAATACTGATTTTTCGGGCAGACTTTTTTTGAGAAGATCATCGCACAAATTGGGGGGAGACTTTTTTACTTGAGCCCAGCTTCGGCATTAGAATTTGTATGAAAGTGGAGAGCTCACCAAACTTCTGATGGCTATCTTTGTGGCGAAGTTGTTGCGGCTAAAAAGAAGGTTTTCATCTATATTTAGTGTAAGCGACATATGGCTAAAGAGGGTTAGATACATGTCAGGTACCCATGATCGCTCTTCTATACTATTTCAAAATTTTTCCAGATAAAAACAAGCACCATGAGTGTGCTCTTTTCATTGGAAGTTTATTTGGGGCGTTGTCCCACCCCTAAATACGCGGTGGTGGCACCAACTCCGTCCACAATTCCAGCAGACCTTCCGCGACACCTTGCGGAGTGCGCATGTTGCAATATTTATTTAAGTCACAACACGTGCTAAATACTATGACATAATGAAATATCTGCGCCATTGATTGATGCCGTTAATGGAATGGTCGTGCTAGCGGAAATCACCAGTAAAAAAAGCAACTTCTAGCTTCGAATCAAAGCACAAGTAACAGCGGATAGTAGTAGAATGAGTTGAATAAATGCAGCTCAAAAATGAAATGTCAATCAGAATAAAGTTTTTTGGCCCCAAAACATATTTTAGTAGCTATGATTGAGTAAGTTTGGAGCAAAAGTTTGGAACAAATACATGCGGCCGAAAATTCAGAAAACAATTTTTTCACGTTTCGTAATTTTAAAAGTGGGTAGAATATTTCTAAAAACGAGCATAAAATCATGTTTTCTGCATTTTGAGCACTTACATGCCCTCTTTATTGCAGTGCCCTTGGGAAAGACCCTGTCTACTAGGTTACAGCCCTGCGGTTGGGTAAAGATTGAGGCGACCATTTCGTAGATGGTAGACATAGGTTTAGTTCCCTTGTCCAGTAATACCAAAGTTTTGAAAATAATTTTCACAGACTTTTGCCTGGTGATTGGCAATAAGATCAACGCAAAGAATGAAATATACAACTGAATTCAGAGGTCATGATTAAAATATGTTCTGGCGCTAGAAGACCGTAGCGCTTAAAAAGGGCCCAAAATCTATAACGTTTTGTTTTGTAATAGAAATGCACTGAGCCATAAGCACTGGTAACTCCGAAGCAGATTTGAACACAAGGCCTTTCATGAAGAACTGTAAAAGTTTTTGTGGTGGGTATGTGGGTGGTTTTTTTGTGGTGGGTGGACGGGTTATATACTGAAAAAAAATAATTACGGACTCTTCAAAACTAGTAGAATTTGTTTTAGTTTGGGGCTTCCTTTGATTCAAGCAACAAAAGAAACTGCTAAGGTTGGGCTTGAAGAGGCTCGTGATGAGTTTTGAATGAATTCAAAGTTTTAATCGATTATTTGTGGACGTAGTAGCTGACAACTAACTAATGACATTAAGAAAACGTTTTTGTGAGTAGCATGCAATTTCTTCAAGACATTTAATTTTCGATGAAAAGCGTTGAAACGCAATGATATGTGCGTAATCGGGACGTGAGATGTTCGCGGTAAAAATAGTATTGCAGAAACTGGCTGGCATGCTCAAGACAGTCAGTTAATGTGAATTTTGAGCGCTCTGTCATAAAGCGAGCCAAAAAAGCTTTTTCAAGTAACTGAACCTGCGCTAAGAGGTTGAATGGTGGAAAGCAAAATGTATTTTGAGGTTTAGTAGTTTGGGTTGCCTTGACTTCAAAGTAGAATGGCAAAGACAGATCTTGTACTTGTCGCTTAGATATTGAAGTAATGTGAATAGAATAATAGAATACGAAGAATAGAATACGAAATTCGTAAAATTGATTACGAAAACTATATAAATTTACTCAGATTTAACTAAAAATGTTATTGCGATACGCCTGTTGCGAAAACTGTTGTAAAGCGCACAAATTGCAAACCAGTAATGCAGTGAATAAGAGATCGAACAAAGTTGCTTTAATTGGCCCTACAACTAAACAAAACATGGTGTCCGCAATCAATCGGTTGGTGGTAAAGATCTTTTAAGGAAAACTGATTTGCCAAAATATCCCCACGGACGCGTGTTGCGCATCAGTGGCAGTATTACGGCAAATGATAGCGCCACCAAAAGCTTCTGCCGAAATCGCATTTACAACATTGTTTAAATCAGCAACTTGTTGTTTGATATGCCCATGACGCAAGTAGGCTGCACCAAATTGGCTGTGTAGCCCTTCTTTGGGCATCGGCATACCAAAGGGCAAATTGCTCGTTTACATAATGCAATGAAAACAAGAGAAAAAAACCAGAGCTGTAATTTCTTATAAATCAGTTTTTCATCAAAAAACTACCTCCTGACGAGCCGCCTCAGGCGAAAAGATTGTTGAGATGTTTTTAGCTTGAATAAATTTCATTTCAAACTGTGCAATGAGGTAAAAGTTGATTATACTACTCAGACTCAAGTTGGAAGCAGGCTACAATGGCTTGGTACTCCATAGCTCAACCAATAAACATCTGAGCATTAATAATCAGAGAGTTGTGAATTTGAACTCATCGGAATTGTTGTACCACTGTACTGTTTTGACTCTGCACGCACATCAATAGGTTGTGTTGACTGATCACAGTTTAAATGTAAATGGTTTATTGCAAAATCAAAACGTTTTCCATGTTGTGGACCACGCTCTCTTATCTTCAAGGTCTCCGCAATTTGCATTTAAGATTGTCAGCGGTGTAAATACCAACTGCCAAAAAAAACACAGTCTTCCTACTCAGCACTCGTGTTTGTAAAGAGTACTAAATGTTTTGTTCATGCGTTTAGCCCGTGCTCTCTTTGTTAGTCTTTAGTTAAGGCAAGGCGGGAGGCACAAACGGCTACTCGAGTAAAGGGCACAAGAGAACTGTCGACAATCGTTCGAAAGCTACAACGCATCAAAATCGTGTAAAAAGAAAAAGCGTATTTGCATAAAGGTTCGTGCGCCTTCGGGTCGGTAATTAATGTTATAAGCTGTGATGGCGATCACCAAAAGCTGCACGATCAGCGCCACTCAAAATAATTCCTTCATGTTGCGCTTGCTTTGAAAAAATTATCTGCAACGGCTCGCAAATTGGTATTTTCCAACAGGTTCTCATAAATATTTGCGAATATTCGATTGCAAAGACTGTTGTCTGTCGTAGTACTTCTTGGCCACATTTTGATTCTTCTCATCACGCCAAAAATTCTTTCTGCAGAAGCCAAAACGATAGCATTGCTGCAATAAATTTGTAGCAGTTCATGTATTTCCGGAAGGCATTCCTTGGTAGAGCACCACGCTCTTTTGGTTTTTAAGACTTTGAGCAGTGTTGATGGCTTTGTTACTTTTTTCAGAAGTGTAGTACTCTCTTTTTTGCTTAATGTCACTTGATTGCGCAGAATCTGTACAAACTGTGCAAAAATCGAATCGCTTTTTTGAATGGCAACGCAACCACTCGTACTTTATGTCAAACAATGTTCTGATAATAAATTTTTATGATTTCACAGTCCCTTTTTTGATTTCACAAAACATTGCTGGATATGATTGTGGTTCAAGATTAAAACAATTGTGGATACAGATTCAAGAAAACCTTTAGTGAAAGACACTATTTGCTCGCTGTACCCTCGTACTGAAAAATATTAAAAGGGAGGGGCAATTGACACCTTCTCCCGCATCCGGCGCCCCTGGTGCTATTAATAGTAATTTCACCGAATGCGAGTGTCATCATTGTTATCATCAAATCATTTCAAGTATTAAAAGACAGCTAGAAAAATTTTTCAGCTTAAGAAAAGAAAAAACTTGTTTTACCAGCAGATATTTGGATCCTCAAGCTCTTTAGAATATAATCTAGCTTTCCCTGATCATACAATGTAGAGCAAAAATGCATAAAACATAAAAAGACTGAGATATTCATGGCAATATCAAAGACGAGTTGGTTTTATCAAGTCAGACTTAAACATAGTTACGTGTTTATAGAAGGTCACAGCAAGCATTTTTCTGCAATCCAATTTTACAGTACGGTAAGATAAGACTACTTTGAACATTTTTCTCGATTTTTTAATTATAAAATTTTACATTAATGAGCTAGTTTACCTAAAATTTGTCAAACTTGGGGAAGAGACTTAGGTTTAACACCGTAAAAATTTTTCAGATAAACATAAAATTTAAAGTTTCTCTGTCAAAACTCATGGTGTTCAAAGTTGGATGCATTTAATCGTATGTTTGAAAACTTCCATGTGCTGCATTATTTAACCTGTAATTCACCAATTATATTTATAGCTAAGGACTGCATGAGCTAAATTTCAACAAAACTTCTTGAAAAACTAACTGTGACTGAAAGGCACATGCAAAGCCAAAGAATGACATCAAATTATTCAAAAATTTATCTATTAAAGGAAAAACAGACTAGTGATAATAGCAAGACTAAAAAAGTAAAATGATACCACTACCAAAAGTGCTATATCAATTTAGCCTTCGCCATACCAAAGCCAAATGTCTCAAAAAAACAAAACGGAATAAACGTCGTGACTAAACATAAAACAAAACATTTACAGTACGGTAAGAAACAAAATGATGGGAATAGGGCCTGCAGCATTAGTTATTATGCTGAAGCAGCATCAGTAATCGCAAACGCTTAAACGCTTAATAGGCTTACATTCAAACTGTTCGCTGTTGTCAAGGGTAGATCAAGCATTAAATTCTCCATTTACTCTCGAGATCAGGTACTCTGAAGTGTTCACGATTGTTCATACGAATCAATTCGATATTGTGTTTAAACATAGGCGTCAATTTTTTTGTTGATACAAGCGAATTCTCGGGGGGCGAAAAAAATTTTTTGAATCAAAAAATTTTATGAAGCTACGGTCTTTCAAAATGTTTGTTGTATTTACACTAAAAGCAATATTTTGCAATTACGTGTGCTGGTTTTTAACCAGGAATAAGGGAAATAATGTTTAGCAAACCGCGGTAGATTGCACTCCTTCATCTTGCTCTTGCCTATATAGACCTACTATATTTCAAATTCAAACTGATCAACACGTGGCGTATTAGATACCGGACGTTTCTTTCTTTGTGTATTCTAGTTTAGTGTACAAGTAATTGAGCGTAGCTGCTGAACTTCAATAAGAAAACAAAGCTATGAAGAGTTTTTATGTCGAGTATTTGTAGACAGGCCTTTACCATTTAAACAATGCAATATTAATCACTTTTCGTCAGTTTTCAAACTCCAATTAGATACTTTAGACTGGATGCTTTACGGCAAAAATTAAACAATTAATATTATTAAACAATTAAAAATAGTCTGGCAGTTTACAAACCTAAAACTAACACAAAAGAAATGGTCACTGAGCTATGCGTGCTATCAGCTTTTTCGCCTTCACAGAAAACAGAAAAATTCGATGAGTATGAGTTTACAGTTTTTGTTACTGTATTTCTTCAATCGCATATCAATAAATAAAATAAACAATCAATGTAAAAAAAACAAATACTGCTGATTAAAAAATAAGTTTTTTTCTCAGCAACCATTAGAAATAAACACACAGAATCAACAAACAAACAACAAGTGCAAGTTAAGATAAAAATGTGCTTGGACTATTGAACTTGCACTCCAAACTTGTTCCGGCGGATTTGAGACCTAGAAACAAATTATGTTACGACCTCGTTTAAATCCAGTGCTTTCGTTTCATAGCGAAGTGTGGTTTAAACGTTGTTGAGTAATTGTCGAGCGTAAATAAGTTTTTAATCTTTGTAAAGTAGAAAAAGATCGCTCAGCCTCGCAAGTGGAACTTGGTAGGACAATGTACGCTTTTAAAGCGCTTGTAAAATTAAGTGCCATGTCAAGTATTGCCCGATTTTCTCTTAAGTGCTTACAAATTTCAGCGATCGAAATGGGGCACTCCATTCTTTTCAACCGCGCAAATAATAATTGAGGCTCGCGTGTGATGTTGGTAGAGTCCCAGTCACCGTAGAACACGCTTGCCCCTTCAATATCGTCACGTCACATGGTTTCATCTTCAACAAGACGGCGTAATAAATTTGACATTTGCAACGTTGGCGATTGATAACGGCGTAACAATGAACTTGCTGCTTTTTCAAAAACTTGTTTGAACACGTTTGTGTAAAAACTTTGTACTTCTTCGTCAATAACAGCGTGATGAACTTGAGGAATTACAGGCAAATTCATTTTTAAAAAAAGGGCTTGTTGGTTGCTTTCCACAAAAAGTTCCTTTCCAAAGTCATTGAGTTCAAGAGATAGAGTGTTTGCAAGTTCTTGAATCTCCATGTTCAATTCGCCTGTTGTAGCGTGGCGTGATTGGCATTTCACATGAATAGAATGGATGATACAAAACAATCGTTCCAACAAACGAAGAACAAAATACATCTCAAATTTCTCGTGATTAAGCAAGTGAGCAATTGCTGCTGACCTTACAGTTCCTGAGACTTCAAGGTCTCCACTCTTTTTTTCCATAAAGTTTATTAAATTGCTGTAATTAATCAAAAAATGCATATATGCAGTCATTTTGCAGAATCCATCGTGTGTTGCACAAAGGTCGAAGACTAAACGTTGCAGATTCTCCAGAAGCAGCTTGAATGGCTGCGAACCACGAACAGCGCTTTGACGACTCTTTCACAAGTGTCACGATTTTATTGACAATTGTTATGACATGCGACACCCAACAAACTTCAGTGCAAGCATCTTGGCAAACCAGGTTTAGTTGATGGCCCGCACAATGAAAGTAGAGTGCCTTTGGATTTTCTTGAATCATTTATTTTCCCTGTCATGTTACTGCCACAGACAACTGCCCACGAAGACAAGAAATATGTAAACCAAGCCTTAACAATGCATCCTTGACCAAATGTATTTGAATCTGTTCTTTGAGTTTTAAAAAATCCGAGAAAAACTTTATTCTCTCTAAGGAACTTGTGCAACGACGAATACAAATGCTTACTTGCGCCCGATCAGAAATATCGGACCTCTCGTCAGCTATTAGGTAAAAGACGTAGCTGTTAGTGATGGTATTTCCTGAAGAGAGTGAACTTGAAAATGTTCGATATTCGTCTTTTATAGCAGCAATCAACTTTCGTAAAATTGTCTGCGATAATATCTTCAACATTTCGTTTTGGATGTCTGCAGACATAAACTTGATTTTTGATTCGGAATTCAAATAACTATTTACGTCGTTACGGTAACACCACAGTAAATTCCAAAGGTTTTCTGTTTTTTTTTCGTCTTCATGACCTCGTAATGCAATTCCTTGCTTTCCATTGAGACGCACGCAATCAAATACACCTGTGAGCGCTAAGCGATTTTTAGCTTGCTCTTCAGTCGTCCTTTTTCTGAGCATTACTTGGATGTTGGAAAAATATAAAAAAGAAAGCATGAAGAAAAATAAGCCCGTAGATAAATATTTGCGACTTGCTTTAAAAACTATGTTTATTTCCGCACTCTTTGGTAACTGCTCAACAAAAAGGTTCAACATTTATGAGTAAAAAATGAATTACCAACTGGACAAAAACTAACGTAACCATAGTGTTGTAATGCGAAATGAAAAGGACGTTTATTGTTGTTAAAATTAAATTTAAAAAAAAGACACGAATGAACTTAGCGATATTGTTTTGCACGTCAAAAAACGAATGGAGATAAATTAAGTTGAAAAGCAAAAACAAATAGAAAGAAAAACTGTTTTACGTACTTGCAATGTATTGCTTGCTGCTAGATGACACGAAGAACCACTGTAAATTTGAAGCGCACTTTTTCCTTTGCGATAATCTTGCCAACCATCTACTACTTTAACCCATTTACTGTTTTGAATTCCTTGTTCATATTTTCTTGAAAGTCAATTGCTTTTAATAGCTCAGAAACAACTTGAACATTGGCATGCTCCATCATCGTTGCAATGCAACCATGCAAAATCTGTAACCCTCTTCGTAAGCTGCGACCTTCACGAGTTGGAAGTTCGTTTGGGAACGTGTTGATATCAAACGGCATAGGAAGAGTCGGAATGTTTTTAGCACTTTCTTCACTGATCTGGTCCGTTAATGCTATTACATTTCTTGCGACTTCCTCATTTCTTGAAGTTGAAGCTGATCTGAAGTGCTACTATCAATTGATGATCCGCTTCTCACATCTGATTCGTTTTCAGTTTTTGAGTCCCTAATTCTCTTATCAACTGGTCTAAAAAAATGCACTAATAGCAGATTGACGTTTCATTTTGCACCATTTTCACCTAGAATGAATTTTATCTTCAAAACTTTCCTCTTTGTAATATAGCTGCTCTTTTAAAATCATTGAAAAAACGTTTTCACTTTAAACGCAAGGTCTTTGAAGTTACTTGTATTGTTAGCTCCAAGTGGTTACGATCGATAGAGAGCGTCTTACAAGCGAGAAACAAAACAACAAAGCGAAGTTACTTATGTTGAAATGTTTTAAAAAAAACATTTAAAAAAACGTGTGAAGTAGAAATTGTCAAGATGCCAAATTAAGGTCAAATCAAAACCAAATTATATATCACTGTTTGAAATTCCGAAAAATGTTATAGTCATTTTAAGTATTCTATTTTTTGTGCTCTTCCAAATTACCATGTGCATTTAAACTTTTGAACTAAGCGAAAATAAGAGCTTTAGGTTTTACTTTTGTCAAAAAAATTCAACTTCACTGCTACAAACTTGCTGCGGAATCTTCTGATCGTTACAGACGGCGCTTTTGATTGTAACCTATTGCGAAACTTTGTCGCGTTTTTTGATCTCGCACCTAAACTTTTAGCAGTGCAGCAATCCAACATATTAGTATTGTCAAAGTGACCTTCCGTATTTGTGTTTTTTTAAAATCACATCAACACATCAAAACGTTACAAAGTATTTACGCATCTTTTCGCGAAGTAATAACTTTTTCGTTTATGCTCAATACACAAAACAAAGCGCTGGCGGCCAAATGCACGTGTGTTTTTCTTCTACAGTTAACAGTCGGCAGATTTTAATATCGAAACAAATAGAACAGATAAAATCTGAGAGGACCAGACATACTTCGCCCCCTCGTAATTTATACCCAAGGGGGCGGTGCCCCCCGGGAATCGACGCCTATATGTTTATCAATTTTTCCCACTCATAGTCGATTTCGTCAACAGACGTAGGTCATCGCCGATCTTTTTCAGTACTACATTTTGTCAAGGCAGAGACTTTTGCATCCTCCTCATCCACATCTGTTGCTTTTCCCGGAAAGTTTGGGCCTTTTAATTTTATGATACTTTTGAACAGCATAAAGTTTGAAGTTTTCCATTGAAGTCGCTTCATTACCTCCTTTAACAGTACCGGAAAATTCAATTCGACTGATAAACATCCTTTTTGAAAAACATCATTTTTGTTCTCTTTTACCTCACTACTTTAAACAACACTCAAACAAGCTATTTGCAATGTAATAAAACAGTAAGGGCTACTTTAAACACTGTTCAAATTTAGTGTAGACTAAAAATATTGCGGTAGGTCTATGAAAATCTACTGCTGCACTATTTGGAAAATCCAAATCAAAACTTTTTATTTATCTCTTTAATACCTATAAACTTTCTGGCATTCAAAGTAAAATTATTCTAAAATCTGCAAAGACTCTCACAGCCTGCATTAAAGTTTGTATCCTAGCCTCAAAATTAATTATTTTTGTAAAATTGGTAGGCCAATAAAGTAGTCTTAAAGCATATTTAGCAACTTTAAAAAAAGTTTAATTTTTAAAATTTTCAAAAGGTAAGACATGTCAAGCACTTCGGTAAAATATGAATCAAATAAACGTAAAACTCAAGGTATTATGAGAAAAACTAGTAGGACATGTTGCATTTTTAAAAGTTTGTTCAAAGTTAGAGAGCCGTTCAAAGTAGCCATGTTTGAGGGTATCTTGACGTCAGACAAATTGTTGACAGTTTCAGGTGCAACCGGCGGGGTAGTCCAGTGGTTTGTAAATTTGCTTAGCAACCAGTAGATCTGAGTTCTATTCCCTTTTCGAATAATTCCAAAGACTTTATTGTAGTATTCACAGACCTCCTGCTTGACGCTCAGCAATAGGAGTAATGTACAGGGTGAAATATAGAACGGAGTTTACTCAGACATGATCACAAAATGCGATATGCTTCTATGGCTTGCGTACGTAGCCGCTGTTAACTCAATGACACCAACATCTATGTTTTGTCCCGGAAAAAAAGATATCTGTTGGTCTACGTGGAACGTTGCTGTTTTAGACCTGCTTCGGAGTTACTAGTTCTGCAAGCACGGTGCATTTCTACCATAAACACTGCAGTCGAGCAGGAAAGCTTGCAGGAAAGTGTTTTTTCCAAAGGCATTTGCAAAGATCAAGCTGGCATTGCAAACCCTCAGTAAGTTGCAAGGTGCCCCGTCATGCCTCACTGCTTTGGATTCGACCTTTATGAAGATGCGGCTAGCTTTCAGTGGGATATCATTTGAAAACGTTGCTATTGAAATCACGTGATTTGGAAATAAATGCTGCGTAAGAAAAAAACCATGTGATGTAAAAACTAGAGCTTATTTGTTTGATTCCTGTAATGATCAGCAAGTAGCGCTAGGCAGCCATAACTCACTGGCCAAAAAAGGTTTAGAGCAAAACATCAAGGCGGGAGGGGTGCCATTAGGCGGGTAGGCAGAAGAAAAATTGAGGGGGGATTTTATTCGTTTGCGGTGATGGTGTCACAATATATGATTCTGTTGCAAAGTCAAAGGGCTGCTGCGTTTACCCCTAAACTACGACTCTGGTTGCTGTGACATAATGTCAAAAGAGATAGTAAGGTACCAGTATGTACTAATTTCAGAAAAGAGGAGAGCTTTAGCCGAATTTTAAAGTAAAGAGGGCTGAAGCCTTGGTTGCACTGGTATTAAATTCAGTTCTTTCAAAGGCCACTATATTTTGTTATTCTGCTGATTGAACACCATATTATGATTGGAAGTTTATCTTATCTAATATATAAAGCGCAATTCTGACTGTCTGTGTGTCTGTATCAACTCTTCTGAAACTGCTATAGGTACAAGCACCAAACTAGACAAGATTGATCACCACCCCATGGTAAGCGTCATAAGGGTAACAGTGATGTCATGATGACGTCATAACCAAAAATATTTTTTTAGAATTTGCATTACTTAACAGAGGACAACCGCTTTTTGCTCAAACGAAAACCAGCTTCCGACTTACTGCATTTCAAAAACTTTCATTTGCTTGGGGTCTAAAATGACGTCACAATCAATGATTTATTGAACAATCTGTTTTTTGTTCCATCTTAAAAAGTACTCATCGCAGAAACGCAATTAAATGTTCTTTCAGGAGATATTGACAGACTTCTTTTGATAAAACAACTTTACAACAAATAATGTTTATTTTATTATGCTACGAGCAATTCTTTATTTAAGCACTTCAAGCCTTCCAAACATTTTCCTTTTTCGCTTACACGCTTAAACTGGAGTCTATGACGTTATAATTTGTTTCGTACGATTAACACAAATGTTCGCTATCGCAGATCAGTTTATTAGAAAACTGATTTGTGACCTCATTTCTCAACTGATTTTCAAACTTTATTCAACAAATTGATGATTATTCCAAGGCGAGTCCGATAGTGTATAATATGTACAATTATAGTAATGCAAGAGGCTAGCGATGCACTTAGCAATCGTGAATGAGTGGTGGTTGTCGCAGGTATCACTCGTGAATGAGTGGCGGTTGTCGCAGGTGCACTAAGTCTAGCAACTGCTAGAACAATAGTGCTGTCACAGGCTAGTGGTCACAAGGTCTTACATGTATAGTAATGCAAGAGGCTAGACCTGTGGTGTAAATTTTTGCCCCTCCCAAAAGTGATGAGCTCAGTGAAAACAGATGACTTTAATACAAAAACATTATAATAAAGTACTAACAATTACTATCTTTTGAAAGCTTAGGAAATATCCTTTCTAGCAATATGTGACTCCAATTACTTAATGCTAAGGATTAGTTTGTAAGGGCTGATCAAAACTTGGTTGCCATACATGATGTTTCATTTTTAGTGGTACAATTATCCTACTAGAGCTAACAAACTTGCAATTGTTAGACAAAGTTAGTTCTTTGGTACATTTTGACTAATCTTCCTCACAAGCGTGGTTCTTTTGCTTTGTCTGTCGACGTTTTCGAATAGATTCATCAAAAACTGAAGTCTCCAAATGTTTATGAAATGTAGCCTATCGGTTAAAACCACATAAAATTTTAGTGCCTGCAGTTCACAAAATTGCAATTTCTAGAAAAACTAAGTCCTTTGGTACATTTTTGGTATTCTTTCTCGATAGCATGGATCTTTGGCATTATCAATCAAATTATTCGAAAGACTCAAAGTCTACAAATTTTGATATGTAGCCCACTCCAAGCAAAATATTTGGTGATCACCCAAAAAAAAGACGATGGGTTAAAGATGGTCCTTTCTTATCGTTTGCAACAAAATGCAAGTATCAAGCTACATATGATCAAGACGTTGAAGCAATTTGCTTGCAATTGGGCAAGGCTGTCGCAGCAGCCAGCTGATTTGATGTTTTTAACCTCGACATTATTAATGGGGGCTGCCGCTACTGCTATAACTGAACTGTGGGTGATTCATTTTGGGTTAGTCTGCTCTTTGCATGGCGGCGTTTATGCCAGGGCCAAGGAACATGAACGCAGTCAGAGACGTTACTTCATATTAATTCGCCAACAGTGACGAAAAAGTGGTAAGTAGCAATCCTAATAATAATGGCTGAAAACGCATTGTGAGGTCATAGTAATAAATGACATCACAATTCTTGCCATTATGTAGTGAGAACAGCAGCAGGTAGAAAAATTATCCACTATCAATTTGATAGGAAACATAAATAGTAAAGCCCATTACTGATATTTGCAATTGCAAGGATATCGGTACAAAACACTAATCTTCATTTGAAAGTAGGGAGGTCTGGATTAGGGGCAAAGGCAAATTTAATAAAATCCCAAATTTAAGAAAAGATCAACATAAAATAACAATAGCATCAGCTATCCATCGGGTGAAGCCCAAGTAGCCGGCTGAACATATTCTTGACTAATAGGGGCCGTGCTATTGCAGTAACTTAACTGTAAATGGTTGAGTTAGGGTTAGTTCGCTCTTTCCCTGGCTGTGCTTATGCTAGGATTAAGCAACGTACGCGCATCATGGAAATAAGGCCTACAGTTACGAAAAAGTCGTAATGGGCTTAATTTTTGATAGCTTAATCCTGTAAATACATATCAACCACTTTGGGGCCCTCCCACAACTGAATCTACGCTTTCAAGCACTTGATGAAATATACGGATAAAATTTGTAAAATTATTTGATGTTTCAATTGTTAGTATGTCCAGTCCCTGGGTACGTCTATGATGGAAACAGGGCAAGTAAGATGTCGCTAGAAACACCAGAAATGTTTGGAAAATACCTCGGCGATGCTCAACTTCTCCATGTTGTTTTTTACTTGATTTCCTTTCAAAAAGCGTTACTTTTAATCTTGAAGCAAGAATTTGCTATGTCAAAAAACATTAAATTTTCATAACTGCTTTCACAGTTATTCATTGGGTAAAGCCCGCGTAGCCGGCTGAACCGATATTTTTAGCCTCGACATTGCTGATGGGGATCCTGCGGGGAAGCCGGCTACTATAACTGCTGAATCTCGCGTCAACGCAATGTGTGACTACTCTTGTTACCGTGACAATAATCAGCCAGCCATGATAGCGCCACAATCAAAGATAATTTTTTTAAAATCGCATTTCGTGACCAAAAAAGCAGTTTTTAGCGTAATCGAAAGCTAGTACCAGACTATCTAACTTCAAGAAATTTCACTTCTTAGGATCTCTGATGACGTCATAATCAAAGATTAATTGTAAAATGTGCTTTTTCATTGACCAGGGGCTTTACGAGTGACGCCGGCAGAGCCAACTAGTCGTACAATAAATCTAAAACAAGCTCGCTATAGCCCTGGTAAAGCTAACTATTATTTTATTAAATATACTTCACAAGCACAAGCTTTCGCGGTTAAAACTACTGCTTTTTCTGCAGATCTAAAATTTTAATACACCAGTTAGCCCTAACATTGCCATAGTGAGCTTGTTTTAGATTTACGAGAGTTATTACTTCGACGTTACTTAACCTGAATCTTTAGTTGGCCCAACTTGTTTACAGCATTGTGATTGTGACGAAACATTGGTCAGTGCTGAAACTTGCAAGTGTGTACTTAAGACATCATAGTAATTCCCATTGTTGTTTTTATTGAAATCTTCCAGATGTAGAAGAACATCTAGAAAATTTCTAGCTTAGTCGTATTGGATTGGAAATCTTTAGAGAGCAGAAAGAGAGGAATGAATAGGTTGTGTTGATACGTATCTGCGTTGGTTTTTTTGGCGAGTTGTTTATTGTAATCAAAGGTCTAGTGAAACCGATAATTTTTTGTAGTTTGTAATGCAGTGGAGGATAAATTTCTTTGTGAATACATTTCTTGTTGTTTCGACAAAGAATTCGTGTGAATCTACACCTGGAAAAATAGATGTTTGATATTGAATTACCAAGTCTCTTTAAACTAGCTGTCAGACGAAGTTTTTGATCTATCATTACGTCACCTCAGTTACGCAATACTATTGGATCTTTTGTAGAAAGCCCCCGCCAAAAAAACCACCCCCACCACCACTCTTATCCAGTTAGAATTTTTATTCATTGATGGAATTCAGCGATGTCAGCTAATATTTTGTCCTAGCCCTAACCCTAACCCTGACCCTAAAATCTGCAGTACTTAAAAATTGGCTGGAGTGTTTTCCTCAAATCTTACATTTTTGCATTAGTGGCGGGGGGCTTTCTACAAAAGATCCATATTATTTTAAGATAGAACCAAAATTCTACTGCGCGACAGTAATCATCATAAAGTGTCTTTCATAAAGATGCAACAGCGCAATCATGGTAAGACTCAAATGCATAGCCATTTAACGATGGTCAGTCACACAATTTTGTTGGCCATCAGGAATGCCATGGAAGAAGTTAATATCTACATCAATTAATAGTTTATCGTCGGCGCTGTGGCGCTTCGTTGTCGGCATACCCGGATTTACCACCTAGCGGAGTCGCGCCAAAGACTTTTAATAACGATATCCGCGGCCTCCTCTTGGCGCTTTGCACGAAAGAGGTTGTGCGGAGAAGCAGTCGGCAAGTTTGCTGGTTGTCTTCTTGGGTGAGGTTCTTACAAAATACCTCTACCTGTGTGTGGCAGACAGGTGGTGAGGTCAAGCAGTCCACTCATCGCTGTGGCCCTGTCTGACCAATGACGATCCCATAGAGCATGAACTTATACGCTTAATGAATGAATGAATTTAAAAATGCAATGTAAGCAATAAAAATTACAACCAAAATTACTCAATCAGAATTAAGATAAGTTCATTGAAAGAAAAATTGTTGTTAAGAAACTTCTGGAAAGGAAAAATGCTGTTAAGAATCGGGAATAAATTGCATGATGCTGCCATTTAAGGGTGTGCAATCTTTCTTGCAGGAGGCCAATTTCAAACTGGTTGAAGACTTTGCTGGCGAGTCAAAGTTTGTTATCAAAACTGACAACAATCAGAATTTGGTTACAAACAAACAAAAATAAGCTCTCAAGCACTGGATAGTTGCATTTTTCTTCCAAAAACAAAGTGGAGACCTTTTTTTGGTGATCAATATTGGCAAAGCAAGATTTTACGCATTATTCATCCGAATTCAACACAAAGACTTCTTTTTCGGAGATCAATTTGCGAAGATATAGTAGATGCTATATATTTGCCATCCACTACAAGCCACAAAATTCTTACGCGCGCCATAGAATTTTACGCGGCTGTTCTCAGGGTGCACGCTCTTGCTCCAAGTCATCAATCATTGATTTGCGTCCTTCAACAGGACTAAATATTAATTAAATAGTTTGTTCAAACTTTGGAGCGAAGTTTTATTTTGTGTAAACACAGTTTGTCGATTGGCGTGCTTGATTGTGGCGTCACAATGCTTGGAAAGTATTTCGGTTGCATATCGTGCGGAAGCTCTCCGCGACCGAAAAAAGAAACACGGAATTCTCAATCGCCGATCCCGCTCAACACCATCATTCAACCATCGCGTCCGGAAGTCGTCGCAAGTCGCTCGCCACAGACATCACAAAGCAAATCGCCGCCTTCGCCGCCGAGACCAGATTCAGGTAGGTGCTGCCATTGATTTCAAAATAAGATAACCATTATCAAGATTGCACTTAGGGGACACATACACCTGTTAAAGTCTGAACACACACCTCTCAAATTCTTTCCAAAGAACTGCATTTTTGAAGCGTTAAAATTTTTAAAGGAATTTTCTCTTCTGTTGGTTTCTCTTTCTCCTCTCGTTTTCACGAGTCTCTCGTTCCCTTGAAGCTTTTTCATCTTTTCATTATGATGTGCGTTTTTTCAGCGTCGTTTCCTCGCTATGTGGCCTTGTACGACTACAACGCCCTGAACAGAGGGGATCTCGCGTTCAAGAAGGGAGATGAACTACAAGTCATCAACTTGTGAGTTTCTTGTCGCATTGTACGTCAGCGCTACCACATCGCGAACTGCACCAGAGCTATGCAACTATTCTGGCATAAACATCACGTGATTTACCCTTCCTAAGCCCGTTCGCGCTTATGCACAACAATTTAAGTCGAAGAGTCACGTTACAAGGAACTGGTCAGCATTGTATTCAGGCCTAAAAGTCTCCATAAAAAGCACATCTTCTAAAAGAACAAAACACAGTTTTTAGCAGTGGTTCGAACGCTAAACCAGCTACCTTTTGTCAAGGCAAGCACCAGGGCATAGTTGCTGGCATCTTAGTTTTATTTCAGTGTATGCCCTGGTGATAACTAGCTCGGTGACAGAAACTTTCGTGGCTTGTTAGTTCTGTTTCGTTTATTGAGAAAAGCTTTTTATGGAAGATGGTTGGATGATCGAAGTGTACGAGGAAAGAAGTTGTTTGGGCGTGTTGTCGTAAACGAATTTAGTAGGGAGCGCATAAAACACGCAAAATATTTAGTGCTAACATGTCAGGAATGACGATGTATGTGAGCCTTTTGTAGCGTCCTTGATCGAATGGTCATGGATTCAAACCTCACGGCTGCATTGCTGTGCATTGGATAAGGCACTTTACGATGAATTTCTTGCAGCATTTTAACGAATAGTGGATGTTTGTAAGTAATATCAAGCAAATCAAGTGGAATGTTGAAGTTTGAAAACCCCGAAGTAGGCTAGGACAATTTATTGTTCCATACATAGCGCCTCTATCGCTGTCCTACGAATCCTTAGAATACAATGCAGCAAACAAAGAGTGGATTTTGCTCTCATTTTTCAGCATAGTCTGCAAAGATTCGATCGAGAAGTTTACAATTAGGTGCCTGTCTAAACGGGACCGCCTGTATGGCTTTCACGTATTCATCAGTAGAACGACCCAGCAGTGAATTCATCAGTAGAACGACCCGACGCGATGGCGCAGTGGTTAGAGCGTCCGCTTCGCAGTCGGTAGACCTGGGGTTCATTCCCCTTGTCGAGTCATACCAAAAGACTTTAAAAATGGTATCCACAGCTTCCCTGCTTGGCGCTCGGCATTTAGGGGAGGTTGTGGAGAACAAGCCGGCAAGTTCGTTTGTTGTGTCCTTGGGCAAGGCACTTAACGGGACGCCCCACCTTTATGTGGAAGACAGGTGGCCCATAAACCTCGAAAAAGGCAACTCCCAAGCGAGTGCGGATTTCCCGTCCAAAATATAGCGATACAATTCGCTTTCTCGTGAATGGAGGATAAATATGGCAAACAAAACAAAAAAAACAAATAGTGGTTTGTGGTACGCAACAAAAGCTGCTCGAACAGACGCAAACTGTGCTGACATTGTCGGATTCGAAACTTTTTGACTTGCCATGAAGAGTTATTCTTTTATCAATTATTGATTGTGACGAAGTAGTCTGTCATACAACACCGCCTTTTTTACGGAACGGGGGTCCGCTTTAAACAAAGATAGATAAAAATTGACTGAAAAGAAACGCTACTGTCAGTGAATGACGTCACTCTGTCTTCACAGTGACGTATTTCTGAAAATAATAATTTTTGTTTGACGTACATGTTACCACCTACTAGACAGGGAGCGAGGGGTAAGTGCTAAGTAGCGGTTATTCCGACAATGATGTCACAATAGGAGCATAGACCTCACTTTGATTGTTTCAGCACGGGCGACTGGTGGTTGGCGCGGTCGGTATCATCAAAGATGGAAGGATACATACCAAGCAACTACGTCGGTCCTATGGGTGGACTAGAATCACAAGAGTGAGTGTGGTAGTGTATTGTTATCGCATCATTATGCAGGCTTTATGATGTCACCAGGTGCTATTATAATCTCATGTTATTCTTATTATGTTATCATACACTTGCATAAAGTCGATGTGACAGGAAACTCCTCTTTCAATTTTTGGATACAAAATTAGTCAAACAGGCGTAATGACGTCAATAGTCTTTGTTTGATGACCATGTATTTAATTTAGGTGGTTTTTCGGACGGCTTCCTCGTATCGAATGCGAGCGTCACTTGAGTTGCACCGACCTCCCCCTAGGGGCTTTCATCATTCGGGAGAGCGAAAGCGCGCCAGGTTAGTATTGCGAGGTACTAACGCATAATTTGCTTTAGTAAACTCTACTGCTTTAGTAACACATAGCAATACTCTGCTTTAGTAAACAGTACAGAGCGCCATATCCTACCTTTCAAGCAGTTACTGAATTAGTCTGTCTAGCAATATGCCTTTTAATTTTAGAAGTTACCGCAATTAATGCATCGAGAGACTTAATAAGAATTAGCTACACGAATCAATATCTACTCTACGACAACATCTATAAGCCAATGACCATTGCTCGAATGATTGGGTTCAAATCCCACTCCAAAAGTAGCTTTCAATATGCTGTGAGTTAAGAAATTTAGAGGTAGATTTTGATACAATGACTTACTTAAGTGTAGTCAATATAGCTTTGAAAAAAGCTGTTTGAGCCATAAGCTTTTCGTGACGCTCTCATCAGTGGCGGTATTGCGTCAAAAGGGAAGATCTACAGCGAATAAGTGTGTTATATGTGAATAATTTGGACGTTACGCAATCAAGACAAGCCGATGATAGCGCTAGTATTGCAAAGCGCGCCAAAAAAAATTTCGCAATTGCGAAAGTTAGAGAAGGCGCAGCAGGAGGCCAAATGCCACAATTATCGAAAGAGTTTGAGAGTGTAAACAAACTCTTTCTGTCTGCATAACGCCGGGCGTCGGGTCTTGATATAAGTAGCCTCTAAAACAGGGGTTCTCAACCTTTATTCTCTCGTTTACCCCTTGGCAAATTGCAAAAGCAAAATTTACCCCCAAATGTTTTTTATATTTTCATTTCTACAAATGCCTGTTGTAATAGGTAAAAGTGTAAAATTTTTGCTAACAAAATTTACCCCCAAGGCAGGTCAAATTTACCTCCAAGGGGTAAATTTACCCCCGGTTAAGAACCCCTGCTCTAAAAGATTAAGATGGAAAGAGCTGCGCTCTGCGGCGAGGATTAAAAACCGCTTATCATCATAGTTTAATGCGCATTATTTAAAAGATGCTGACCAATGGCGGAGTCACAATCCGGTTTGGTGTCGGTTCGTTTGCACGATCTGTGTGGTTGAGATCGGCGTGGACGAGTCAATTGCTGTCTTAACCATTGCGGAACAAGTTGCTTGATGCGATCCTGTAGTCTGTCTATGATAATCGATGCGCATTAAACTATGATGAGCGGTTTTCAATCCTCGCCGCAGCGCGCAGCTCTTTCCATCTTAATCTTTTAGAAGCTACTTATATCAAGACCCGACGCCCGGTGTTATGCAGACAGAAAGAGTTTGTTTACACTCTCAAACTCTTTCGATAATCGTGGCATTTGACCTCCTGCTGCGCCTTCTCTACTTTCGCAATTGCAAAATCTTTCTTTGGCGCGCTTTGTAATACTAGCGCTATCATCAGCTTGTCTTGATTGCGTAACGTCCAAATTATTCACATATAACACTTATTCACTGTAGATCTTCCCTTTTGACGCGATACCGCCACTGATGAGAGCGTCACGAAAAGCTTATGGCTCAAACAGCTTTTTTCAAAGCTATATTAAAATTCTGCACCACCAACAAGATTTTAAGTGTAGTTACAATCATAAAATATGAATACGAAAATTTCAATTATTGAATGCAGCAGGCGTTTTGTGTTTGTCGAGTGAATTAATTAAATAGACAAATATATCCGTTATTTCGAGAATTTTCTTAATAAATTTGACATTTCGGTTTTTTTATTAACCGGGAAGCTTTATTGGAATGCGGTAGATGTAACTAATTACAAATTGTTTACATTTACCCTATTCTAATGAAGCTTCCCGATTGTCAAGGAGAGCAAAACGTTAAATCAATGAAGAAAATTCTCCGAAGAACCGATATATATGTTTATGAGATCAATTTCAAAGATTGTAAAACAGGGACAAAGCCAGTTTCTAAAAATGGCCGGAAAATTGTGCAGATTGACATTGACATGGCGTTCACGACAGTGACTTAGTGTTTGTTTAGTAGCGATGATCGGTCGGGTGTATTTTCATAAGTCCAACTTGGTCGAATATCGAGTGATATATGGACAAGTTCACATCCATCTTCTACAAGTGCACTATTTTGACACGGCAAAATTAGTGACAATATTAAATCATATTTTTGGCGTTCAGCAAATGAAATGCAAAATTATAACAACATCGTTACAGCATTCTATAGTTTAGCATCAACCTGGGTTCTATACACATGGCTAGGTGAAACAAAACAAATTTTTTGTGTCTCACACTGGAATGATGTCTTTTTTGTTTTAATTTCCCATTAAACTTGGGCTTTCATTTACTATTCATTGATTTGTTATTCTGTAAAGAACAAATTTACTTTGAGCAACTTGGAATGAGAAATTTTCCTGAAAACTAAAAAATTAAATTAAGATATTTTGTTCTAATTTTTTCGTTTAAAATATCCAAAAACTTTGAAAAATGTTTTGGCTACGTTCTTGCTTGGTTTTTACTTGTCGATGATTTTAATCCCCTAAAACATCAGTGATAAAACTTTTTTCAAAAATAAGACAAAAATCAAGACTTTTATTTCAAAAATAAGGCGTAAGGATTACAGATTTTAAAATCGATGGTGGTGACTAGTGTGATATTCGGATTCAAAATCATACTCTTAGCGTCCCCCCTTCCCATTACTCTTAGCGTCCTCCCTTCCCATTACTCTTAGCATCCCCCCTTTCCATTAATTATCTTGAATTTACGTCACGTGCGCTTCTACTTTTGAACGAACTTGAGAGGAGCGAGTTTTCCATTTCTTTAATTAACGCAATTCAACTCAGTTTCAAGCTAAAGTTTAGATTTGGTTTGGGTGATTTGCTTTCAGCATCTTAATTTTTTTCCTTAGGAGCCTACTCCCTTTCCATAAAAGACGAGGATCCTGTAAAAGGCCACATTGTGAAGCATTATCGCATCAGAAAGATAGACAATGGAGGTTTTTACATCACAACTAGAGTGCAATTTCAGGATTTGTTCGAACTCGTCTCTCATTATAAAAGTAAGTTCCATTTCAATGAAATCTACACAACGTTTTCCAATCAGTCTTCTGCCAGCGTTGAATTAAGCTTGGACAGTCTGCACTATGCTCGGTCTACGCCTAGACTGAAGATTAAAAAGGGAAGAATGATTTAGTCTGAGTATCTGATGTCCTAGTGTTTCGCCTTTGTCCAACTCCCTGAAGCTAGTCCCCAGAGTGATGATTTTATCCAAAGAGACTTTTTTCATTCATTTGCGCAATGCGTTTGGCCAAAAGATTAAGCTGTCAGAATATTTGCAAAAACATTGAAACAACACGTAAAAAATTGTTTATGCGTGATAGGCCTTTTGTGAGCAAATAAATAAAGTTTTCCGAAAAAGATTAGCGAGTAGATTCAGTGTGTCTAAGCGCTTGAGAAAGGTTGACCTTTGCACGGGCCATTCTAAGGTTCTGACCTGCGGGCTCGCTGGGGCAACCCTGCAGTAGTTATCGTGTTATCTCGGAGTTTGCCAAAGTTTTATCAACACAACTCAAGCTCTATTCATCCCTCTATTAAAACGAACAATCCTCTAAACAAAGTAAGATTTTTGTGGAGGTTTAGGAAAATTTCATGAAATACAGTGTTGAGGCTCTTGACTAATAATCCTTCCATAGCCATGCAGGATGGCCTGTGCTGCAAGTTGGGGAATCCATGTCCGAAGAGCGTAGAGATGCGCACGCTCGGTAAGGACGTGTTCGAGATTGACCGGAACGAACTAACCTTAAAACGAAAACTTGGATCCGGAATGTTTGGAGATGTCTGGAAAGGTATAAAAATTTATTGAACAGAAGCGGTGCGAGGAGTGGTGTGGCGCCTCAAGAATTTGAATTAGACTGATTAAATTTGCCAAGTTTTACAATTTTTTTGTTGTTTCCAAAAACTTATGCATAGGTAAAAGAAATAAGATAAGTTTTTTTCAAAATTCTGATGTTTGACGGTTTGAAAGATCCTTTGAAAGAAAAAGGAAGCTTTTTAAAAATCACCTTAATTTTGATCTAATGATGACCTCATTAACTCTACGTTCACAGGAGTTTCGGAGAGGTTAATACAGAGAAAACTGCGCTTCGTAATATGGACAAAGTTTATCAACAGATCATTCGACTCTGTCAAAGTTATTTTTGTGCTTCCTAACTTTTTCTAATGAAAATACAGAAAAATGTCCATTTATAGCACATATAAGAGTGATTTTTCTGATTATTTTGATGAAAGTATCCGCAATCTGTCAGAAGTAGCCGCTGAGAAATGACAATTTTAATGAAACTTGGGCTGGTTTCCGCAGAAAGGCTTTGTCCAGCCGTCAAATATCAATATTTTTTAAGCTAATATGTCTTCAAGTTTTTCTCATTCATGCATAAGGTTTTGGAAACTTATAGTTTTCTGTGTTTAAAGTTTTACCCTTTTTTTTAGATCAACATAATTTTTATGCTTTAGCCGCAAGATTACCAGTTGTTCTCATGATTAAGTTATCTGACATGCTCCCGAGTTACCAGTATTGCTGGCACGTATTTCTACATAGACATTGCTACTAAGCAGTACTGTGCAGTGTTTTCCTTAATATTGAACTTGCTATTTTCCTCTTGCAAGATCATGCTGAAGATTTATGGTCACAAGTGTTACAACCGATATGAACTTTGACAATCTTGATACTGTTTCGTGAGTGTCGAAAGTGTTCGCGATTTTGTGCAGTGTCCCACGGTTTTCTCGGTTGGTTGATGCTTACGCCTTCAAAAATATCTAAATATGTTTTTCGTTGTCTGCCTTGGAAGCACTTTCTAGGAAAGCGATTACTTAGGCATAGATTTTCTAACTTTTTTTATAATGAAGTGTGCTGAAATTCCAGTTGTCTTTGATCAAAAAGATGCTCACAAAAATTGCAACGTAGAAAGCCCAGCAATTGTTTGTGGTAATTGTTTTAAAGTAACTCATCAACCACGGCTGCAGGTGTTCGTTTACAGCCGAAAAAGAAATATTGATAGAATGCCTCTTGCAAATCATTTCAGAAAGCTGTCCAAAATACAGCTTTAAATGCAAGAAATCTAGAGCAATTTATCATTGCTAAATTTTCTTCCCATTTGACGCTTCTCGGCGTATAAGGAGCGAATTACTGACGAATTCACTTTTTTGCGATATGACAATGGTATTTGGTCAGGATTATGGAACAAAAATATTGAAGTTGCAATCAAGACTCTTAAACCTGGGACGATGTCACCGGAAGCATTTCTGTGCGAAGCGGACGTCATGAAAAAGTTACAGCATGAAAAACTAATTCGTTTGTATGCGGTGGTAAGTTTGTTTATTTGTTATTTATTGTGCATTGTTTATCTTGTAGGATAGTGACTTACAGGTTACTGGCAATGGCGCTAATTGTTTAGACCTGCCTGCTTTGTTATTTCAGTAATTACTCAGTTTGCTTGATATCGCTGGTGCAAATTGTCTTTTCAAAGAGTATAGCAATGCGATTATCGTGAGGTTCGAAGACGTGGTCATTCGATTATCACTGCTGTAAAACAGAGCAATAACTCAATTATCGTTTACGTTATTGAAGCCAAAATTGGTTGTCGTTGCATGGGACAGCGAATTGCTCCCCCGCAACCTTCAGCGGTTGAAAGAAACTTGTTTTCGAAATGATGTGAATTGTTCTCACACAATCTTGTATGCATCAGTTAAGCTCTAGCCCCCATCCCCTTTTGAAAACGCACTGGCACTTCCTAAAGGTGATGATTTGTGGATCATACAAAACCAAGATCTATCCGAAGAGCAATCTCATCAAGCCTAACGTCGTTAATATCGGGAATAGACCTCGGTTTTGCAACAGCGTAACCCTTATATTTTATTGAACGAGAGGAACAAAACCCTTTGCTACTACTTGGTGTTGCCACTGAATTGCTACAGGATGCATATGAAAATAACCAATTCATTTTTATAACTTGTTGTGCTACGCGTATAAACACTTCATTTTGTCACTGACATGGCAGCCTCTATTAACAGTTTTTCAATCAACTCCAAGGTTTAATTCATTATTTTTCAGTGTAACCCCATTTGAGTGGAAAATTTTTCATTCATTGCTTAAAATTTTTGTTAAAACTTATTTGGGAGAAGTTGGAATGGTCATACAATGAAAAGTTAAGGAATAACTGTGTTCAGGTGTCCGAAGAGCCGATTTACATTGTGACGGAATACATGTGTCATGGTTCTCTGCTCGATTATCTGAAGGACGGAGCTGGCAGGAAAACTGGGCTTACAGATCACATCGACATTGCTGCGCAGGTTCCTTCGCAAAAGCTGCTTTTTTGTTTTTATGAGTTTGTAAGAAATATTATCGGAATTTTTCGGAGTAATTTGAAACTTGTTGCAAAGCAGCAGATGGTATTGGAACATTTCAGAAGCTTTTTGGAAATTGTTGTAAAACCGTCAAAAAGCATATGTGAGCAAACCGGCGAAAAATCAAACCTAGCTTTAATGGAAACAACAATCAATCAAGAACGCACAATAGTGTTCTTATGTAGGGTCGAACTCACAGTTCCTGACTCATTGTAACGTCATAGGTGGCGTCGGGAATGTCATACTTGGAGCAAAAGCGTTACATTCATCGCGATCTGCGAGCCGCGAACATTTTGGTTGGTAAACATCAAGTGTGCAAGGTGGCTGACTTCGGCTTGGCACGCCTTATATCGGATGAGGTATACAGCCCCAAACAAGGTATTTGGCATCCTGTTTTTTCCATTCTTGTTTTACTGCGAATTCTTTGCATCTTAGAAGCAATTTGTGTTCAGACCTGCTTTGGAGTTACTAGCATTGCTGGTGCTATTTATACCACGAACATATGATCAAGCAAAAGTTAATGTGAAGTTTTTGCCAAGATCCTGCCAGCGTGGCTGTCCATTTTTTTTTAAAGTTTGATGTGACTAGATTGAGATTTCAACCAGGAAACTACAGTGGATACTTTCATCACAACCATCGAAGGAGTGATGGTTGTTACACTAGGATAGTAGCGCATTCAATATTGGGTTTGTTTCGCGCTTAGTTCTTTCAAAACCTTGCAGGAATATATCGGAGGTTTTTGTTTGTTTTGTTGGAATTTCTTTCACGTAAGTTCACACTTACGATAAATTGAAGGAAATGAACCCCAGCATTTGCTGAAGTGTGTCTGTGTGATTGTTTCCCTGTTTTGGGATGTTGATCAGTGCTGACATCTTGACAGCACTGGCTGATGAAAATTGCATACATCTGAATCAGGAGGTTTTCGGAATTAATGGGGAAAACGGCAATATCTAACCCAAAAAAACATTCCGGAAAAAGTTCTTAACAACCAGGCATTTATCAAAAACCAAACTAAATTTTGCTGTGGAGGTAGACCCCAGTGCCCTTGAAATAGGGTCATTGAGGCTCTATTCTCTTTGATGAGATCTCTTAAATGCAATTAAACCTAACATATAAACAAATCGTTGGGTTCCAGGTTCCAAATTTCCAATCAAGTGGACATCTCCCGAAGCTGCAGGATACGGACACTTTACAACTAAATCCGATGTATGGAGTTTCGGTATCTTATTGACGGAGATTGTGACGAAAGGAAGAACTCCATATCCAGGTGATTGGAAGATGATGTTATCAGAAGCGTGACTTCAATAAGCAGGAGCTAGTATATCTAAAAAAGCGGACAAAGGGTCCTGAAATTAATTCGAGGCATCCCCCAAATTTCCAATAAATTGATGTTTTTTTTTGTAATACAAATCACATTCCAAGAGCTTTCTCGAGAAGGAATTGGGCGCTTGCAGATTTCTCTTTTTTCCTTGCATAAAAAATATTCTTTATATTTCCTGGTGCAATAATGTCATACACAACTCATTACTTATTCATTAGTGAACCATTTCAGGGATGGTGAATCGTGAAGTACTGGAGAGGGTGGAAGCTGGATACCGGATGCCAAAACCACCCTGTCAACCCCCTTGTCCTGATTCGTTGTACGAACTGATGCTTCAATGCTGGCACCACGACGAAATACAACGACCAACGTTCGAGTACATCAAAGTAAGAACAAAAGTAATTTTTGTAATGCTTGCCAAATATCGATGGATCATTCGGGGGGGTCAGTACCCTACATTGGCACTTCGCGCGCATGATTACGTCACCTGACACAAACGCTCATCATTTTCAATGACACTTAACAAGATTTTTTTCTGGATTATAACTGCGGAGGCATAGACTTTTTCAACTAAATCTAACAAGGTTTCGGAGTCAAAAAGCCAAGGCACCTTTTTCTTAAATTTTATGTATGGCAACATAAGTTTCAAATGCTTCTTGTAAGGTTTCTGAAGCAATCTTTTGTAATTTTTTATGGTAAATCAACGGATAAGTAGTTGAACATCCCCAGCTGCACCGAATTGAAATAGTGAGTTGCGTATCCAGTATCTTGTAGTTTCTACCATTGGCCATCGGCCTATTTTATCCTGCCTTATTTTTAGTGGGCTAACCAGCTTATAGTTATGAGCAATTTTAATCGCTAGCACTTCGGTCAACCAAAAGCCTCATTACATTTGCCTGATTGGAGTTGCGGTGTGAGATCGGGACGTTTCTTTCCACGCAGTATCTACATCCCGAGTGAAAGGAGGAAAACTTTAGCAAACAAGAAACTTTTTCTTAGTGCCTAAGATGCTTCAACTATTTTTACCAAGCTATGGGTCGCTGATTTTAAAAATGCAGTCAGTTTTTAATATCAGATCTAGTTTTTTTGCTATGTTGCACCCACTACAATTACAAAATGAGCTTCTCGTAGCACTGTATGTTCATTGCTTTCGGTTTTAGCGATGACATTGCATTTTATGAACATAAAGGCATATTTATTCTGCGACGAGGCAACGTAGAGAATTATATCAAACATTCGTCAAAAATATCAAATATTCTTCAAAATCTTTAAAAGTAGTCAAATATTGGCCACGAATATCAACAATCAGCCGGCATGGCAGTATCCCAACTTCCTTAATATCGCGATTCTATTTTGCTGATATCACGATGCAGCCGCTCGCTTCACTCATCACTCAAATAACCAAGATTTTCAAAAAAATAATCTAAGTAGCTTCTTTTAGGAAGCGAAACGTAAAATTCACGTTAATACCAATATCGTGTAAAATGCGTAGTAAATTATCCTCCATCTCTTTATTGTAGAGTGATTTTCTATTTTGATAAATTGTTGATAACTTCCACAGAAGCTCTCCAGACCACCATTTTTTTTCATTAACGTTTTTGTAAAGTTATGGTTATTAATTAGTTGTTTGATCTGAGGGCTATTTGCAAATACCATTTTTTAATTTTTCTATTTATGATTTTGCAAATTTGATGCAAATACCTTTGAAAGAGTCATCATTCTCGATAAACTTTTGACAGATTGTTTTATGGTCTTCAGCTTGATATAAGGAAGAAGTAAAACTACTTTAAACATTTTTACTAGAGAATAAAATTCAACATTTTTCGTATCAGATACCAACTTTTATAGGTAACTGAATTTTTTCCATCGATGGGGTCTAGTTTTACTCTTCCCCAAGCGTAAAAGCATGAAAAATAACCTTTTTGTAATTCGATTAGAAGCCCAACCATTTTCAAATCATCATAAATTACCCAATTCTGCTCGTGATGTATATCTTTTACAGTACAGATCTAATTTTGTTATAATTTTTCTTGAAAGTTATAAAACACCTTGAAAGAATCGATACAAAAGAAAGAAAAACGAATTTCAACCGTACATTGCGGTTGTCAACGAAGTGTTCTCAATCATTAAGATTTTGTTCTAAGACACCGAGCTTTTTTTAGAAGACCTAAAACGTTTTCACAGTGTGTATTATCATTTGCTTGGGTGAAATATGACAAGAATTTGTCGTGACGTTTCCGGTAAAAAGTGATAAAAGTACCTGATTTCAAAAAATTTTTTTCGATAAGTTTTGAAATCAGCAACTCACAAAAGTCCTTATCAAAATTCAAATTTCGTGCCAAATCATTGACTTCTCCCTGGAAAAAAAGTTCCAAGGATAAAAGAAATTTGGAAAGTTGTTTTTGCAAGAGTTTTATTGTACCCTCCTGTTTGCTGGAGAGGGAAACATTCGCTTGTGGCAAGCCTTCAAAAACCCCATCAGAAAGTGATGCACTGTAAAGAAAAACTGGCGTTATTGAAGAGTCTAAGTTTGAATTGGTCAAGGAATTTCCATCCTTTCCATTGATATCGTTATTTTTTACTGTACAGAAACGGCAGTAATGGTCGTAATCTTTTGGTTATCGTCACACCATTGAAACAACAAATCTTGGACTTTTTCGACGGTTGTTTGACCATTGCCATAAAGGCTCAAGGCAAATTTGCACATAATACACGGCGCCCAAGGCTTGTCTTGATCATCCACCATTATTTTGTGGCAGGCAAGATAAGCACGTTTTACAATCGATGAAATGTTTTCTGTTATGCTGTAATTTGTAATCGCCCGAGATGTAGCAGAAAACGTTTGATTCATTACAACAATGCCTTCTCAATGATGCAGCCATCATCTAAATTGTTACAAAGCCTAAACAATCTGTAAAATCAGCACGTGCAATGCAACCCCTGTTAATTGGCCGTCGGGATGGACTCAATATAGAATGGAATATAAAACAAAATCAGATATTTTACACTCTGATGCGTTGATTGGTTACGTTCAGGCAAACAATCTCTTTTTCTGCCTAAAACTAAACTTAAAATTTAATTGGGGGATTATTTTAGTTTGAAACCTTCTGATGAGAAGTCTCATGAAGTAGAGCAAAGGGAACGCATCTAACGACGTATGATTGTGCTAGAAATTACAGCAGTTGTGTACGTAAACGATATATATTGAACAACCAACTGACAATAAAGAGATGCATTAGAATATGAATTGAAATCGGAGACCGTAGAAGGAATTAAAAAATAAGTTTTGTGTAAAGTGTCCGTCAGAGCCATCATAAAAATTAAACTTTATAGATAACTTAAAGAGGTGACCTCAGAGAGAAAAGCTGACTGCATTTTAGAAATCAACGACCCCAAATTACCCTTAATTAACTAAAAAACCTAGGATACCAGACATTGAGTTGGCCGGTGTGATCAGCCGCTACATCAATCAAACTACCGATGTGGCAATAATACTGCACTAATCAACAGCCGCCTCAACGTGGTGGTGCGGTCCCCGACCCCGTTTGGGCTAAATTCAAATCGTTGTTGGCCTTCCCGAGGGTCCCAATCCCCCCAGATACTCCCCTTATACAGCACAAACTATTTTTTCGCTGTGCTGTCCTTTTAAACGACCGCAGAAGAGCAGCACAAGCCTCCTAAAAATCAGTCAAATGTTTTCTTACTACTTTTTCTGTCTCTCCCGGTATTCTCATTTTCCTTCTTTTCCTGATAAGCAGCAACGTTTATCCTAACCCTGGCCCCATTTCTTCCTGTTTAGTGTGAGCTGGTAATGTGACTTGGAGAGGTAGGTCGGTGCATTGCTGCTTTTGCTCCAACCGAGTCCGTTTAATGTGCCCACTACTTCTTTTTTAGATTCAAATCTATAGTCAGCTCTCACTCCTGGACCTGTCATACTTGCTGTGTCCCTGTTTTTTTGGAAGGCCCACTCCTACCAACGCTATGTCTTCCTCTTCGGGCTCCTCCAGCTTGTATACCTGTTTAATCTTGTTCATCTCCCCCCCCCCCCCTTCTGCCAATGCAGCGCTACCGCCCCTCCCTCGTTTTCAAACCTCCTAATCTCCTTTTGCCCGCTTTGTATCTCCACCTTCGGCAGCCTCCTCACCCCGTCATATTTCTGGTTGTTTTCCTATACTTGCTGCTTTCTTTCCTCCCTCCCTGACTCGCTCAGAGTTCTTCAATAGAATGCTGGAGGTTTTCGAGCCAGGAGCGCTGAACTCTTACACTTTATCTCGTCTTATTCTGTGGAATCTGCATCCAGGAAACCAACCCTAACTCATATTCCTCTTTACAAATCGCTGGATACTCTGCATTGCAATCTGATTGCACTCACTCCCGGTTTAGCATGCTTTCTTCGATGAGCCACACACTAGCAGTGGCGTCATCATTTTTGTCAGGCAGGCCCTATCCTTCTGTAAACTTTCTACCTTCCCTCTCTTTGCTTGACTCCTACTCTAATTATGTAGTGGTAAACATCTCACTAAACAACTACTCCTCGCTCTCTTTTGTTAATGTTTATGCTTCCCCTATTCGCTCTTCTCCGAAGGATTCCTTTTCCCCTCCATTCTTTTCTCCCCAAGAAATTTTTTCAGTCTGGGGGGCTTCAGCTGCCACCACCCCCTCTGGGGCTCCAGAAGTACTTCTTACCCCCATGGGGGAAAGTAATCGATTGGGTCATCTTTTTTGACTTCCATTCTCTCAATAACTCTGCGACGCCAACTCTTTTCCATCGCTTTTCTGGCAGTCGCTCTTCCCCTGACATCTTCTTTGCTCCCCTCTCTCTTTCTCCTGGGAGGTGCTTCATAACTTGGGCTCTGATCACCTACCAATTTCACTAACTGTCCCTCTTTCTCCGCTCTTAGACCCTAACGAACGTCTCCCTTCCTTTAATTTTCAAAAAGCTCGTTGGGATGACTTCGCTTTTTACTTCGACTCTCGCTGTCCTTCTGCAGAGGAATACTCGTCTCTCTCTTTCTCTTTTCTCTGCTGCTGCTGCTTTCTTTGCTCTTCTGGCAGTAAATGCGGCCAAATTTTCTATTCCTTTTGGCCGTGTCAAACGCCAATCTCAAAAGTGGTGGTCTCCTGACGTGGATGAAGCAGATAGCAACAACGTAAGGCTTTTGCTGCCGGTCATGGAAGTGATGAAGATCTTTTTTGATGTCGGCTCCGGTCTTCACCGACTACCTGAGATCCCACTTTTCTGGTTCCAAGCCAAAGACCTTAGGTTGCAGAGCCAGAGGTTACCTTCCCGAAATCCGCGGAGCTACGTGCCCTGAGGAGTTTCATTCCTCTTTCTCCCCAGCTGAATTTCTTGCGGCTGCTACAAACTTCTCGTTCACTGCCACTGGCCCAGACAAAGTTGCCTGTTATGTTAAAGCACCTTCCTCGCTCTAGGATAAATTTTCTTTCTCACATCAACAATCTTTTCTAGTGTTTGCATTCCTTTTTTCGACTTGGAAGACATCTTTTATTTTTCCCATTTATTAGATGGGAAAGCCTCTTGACTCTCCTGCTTTCTTTTGGCCTATCTCTCTCACCTTCGGCGCGTCAAAGCTTATTAAACTCATCATTCTATGGCGTCTACTCTTCTTTCTTTCTGGAATTCAACTCCATTCTATCTCCCGGCCGAGCCGGCTTCCACCCTGGACGGTCTATTTTTGATCAAATTATGTTTCTTCTTAGTTCGTTTCGAATGAATGTAAAAAACCCAAGCTGGGCTTTTCAACAATTCTTGCTGCCAAAGACTTCTCAAAAGATTTCACTCTGTCTGGCATCCCGCCCTTTTCCACAAACTTATTTTGGCAGACCTTTCTTCTTGCTTTGCTCGTTGGACTCAATTTTTCCTTTCTGATAGACGCGCTTGTGTGATTGTTTAAAATTACTGAAGTAGCTCTTTTCAAGTAGGTCGAGGTGTTCCTCAAGGATACGTTCTTGGCCTTGTACTTTTCTCTCTCTTCAATAATCATCTTTCTGGTTCTTTTCCTTCTTTTATCAGTTGTTCTGTTTAGGCTGGCAATCTAGCATTGTAGTCTTCCTACCCCTTTGTCCCTGCTGCAATGGAAGCTGCACAAGAAGCTATGATTCAACTGAAGCTCTTTTCTGAGTACTGGTGTCTTCTTGTCGATCCGAGCAAATGTGAAGTCTCTTTTTTCTCAGTGGATCCCCACCAAGATAACTTACGTTCCCATCTTCTCTTGTTTAATTATTTTCTTCGCTTCTATCCCACTCCTTCAACCGCACTCTTTTCTTTTCTAAACATGTATCTTTGCCAAAAGCCAGGTTTTTCCCTTCTCTCATGGCCTTACGCTGTATCTCTACTTCTTCATGGGGCCCATCTAAGGAGTCCTTCTTTCTTTTGTATAAAGCTTTTCTTTGGCCACTTCTCACTAATGCTTTACCCGGATGATTTTCTTTTGTAGCGATACCAATTTACCAAAACGGAACGCCTTCATCGTGCGGCTAATAACACCGGGTACCTCTCGTCTTCCTACTTCTCCTCTCTGAGGCGTCTCTACCGCCCCTACTGGTCATCCTGACTCTTTTTGACCAATCATCTTATGAGCGGATCCTTCGTGTCCCAACCTCTTTTCTATTTTAGGTTTGGCCTTACTTTGAGTAAAACAAGACTCTAGATCATCCTGGATAGCACCTGAGAGGGCACAGATGCCCTCGGCTTCCACTGAGGAACTTGTGCTCCCCTGTCACTCTCGCTGTGTCCTCTCTCGTCTTTGTTGCAACGAACAGAGCCTTTTATTAAGCTCTTACCTTTCCAAAATCGGCAGAATTGAGAATGCATTATGCAGCGCCTGCGGCCATCCGTCCCAGGACACTTCTCCTCTTATTTTACACTGTCCAGCTACGGACTCTTCGCACCGCTCGCTTTTTGACGACTGTTTGTCTCTCTACGACTTCTGGTCCAGACCCTGGAAAGTTTCCCGGCATCTGGGGCTCCATGGTCTTCCGCCATGCCCTCATTCCTCGCAAGGCTTTGGGTAACAACAACATGCAGCAATAATTCGAGGGAAAACTAAGAACAAATTTTTAGGTATTTCTGGAGGACTACTTCATTGCCACCGAGGGAAGTTATCAAGATTCCTCTGAAGTCGGGTTTTAAACTTGGGATTTCGACAAGATCCTGAAGTAATGATCACGTGATCTCAATGGTACCCCCAGCTCCATAAGAAACAAGCCTACTGTTTTTTCGACTTCCAAAGTATGGACTTAAAGAAGGATTGCCTCGTTTCGTGTTTCTCTTCACTTGTCAGCGATTACCCGTTGAGGCGAAGAATCTTCTAGGAAAAGATTTTTATATTGTGACTGATGTTTTGCACATTTGCTGACACACTTTTGACTCGCAGTCGTGTGGACCTGGACAGATAATGTTTCGCATTCCAAGGCCTCCAGTTACCTACGAGAATAATTCCCAATTTCCTCTATTAGGTACTGAGTAGGATTTTACTTTCTTAGATACAAGATACACCCAAAAATATTGTTTAGATAATTGGTTTTGCAGAGAAGCCCTGCTCAGGGCTGTAATTAGTTCGTGATTCTATGCCTGATGAGGCTTCTTAAGTCTATAAAAACTACTTTTTGCGTTTTCTCCCCTCACTGAAATGCTAGTTAACTTTTTTTAAATCTCTCTCTTACCAATTAGTTGTGTAAGATGTCTTTGCACTTTTTGGAGAGCGATAACTTCACTCGCGAATGAAGACGAGCTCATAATAATTTGGGCAAAAGATTATATATTATTTTAACAATTTCGAAAGAACATTATTTATATTTTGTATAGTAATTTCCTGCCAGAAAACGCAAAAAAAAATTGCAGGGGAGCTGGTCTACAACGAATTTGTTTAAAAGTTACCTTAGGGCGGTGTGGATCTATGGTAAGTGTGGTGTGGACCTAAAGGTTCTTTGAAGAACCTCATTCAGACGTAAGTTTTAGCAAAATGTAAGCTTATTTATTCTCGGGAGATAGGATTCTCCATTTTTTAACTTTGGACTACGCGTCACAGGAACTTTGAAACCACCTGCTTGTCACATTTGTAATAACGGTACGAGCAAACACGAGGAAGACAGACACCTAAATAGAAGCTGATTTTTTTTGTAAACAGCTGTATGTTATCATAAGTTTATTTTTGCCTTTTAACATTTTATTCTGCCATGTTTTTTTCAATAAATTAACATGATTTATAGCATCTTGCAACAAACACAGAGCAACAAATAGTCTGTCCTATAACCAGGGATATCCTAGGATTAGAATCAAACACAAAATCAATCAAGTGAAACATCCCGTAGTTCTAGATACCCTGCGTATGACATAATGATTCGGTAAAAAGGTACGCCTCTTATACCACAAAGTAGCGACAATAAGCAGATAATATATGTTGAACTTTCTTACATTAGAACTAAACGTTTCCGGCTCATCAACGTGGACCTCGACGGAGTATCAAAATTACGTTGGTAACGACACATTATCCGCACATGAATAAGATAAATCTGACAAAATAGTATTGCTGCTAACTTAATAGACAATGGCAGGTAACGCTTTACTGTAGAAATTAACATGAGCGATTCGTAAGACAAATGAAAGCAGCCTGTATTTGGAGGACGGCAGCGCTTTGGCAGACGTCTGAGTTTTGTGCGCGGTCGAAAAAAAGAAAACTCGCTATTGTGACTAGTCGCTTCTCTCATGAAAGTAATATTTATTCAACCATTCGTTTAACAGTCTCGTCAGAAGTTGAAATTTATCAGATATCGCATAAGCATAGGATAGTCAACATCTGTTAGGTTGCATGGAGGCCCTATTGATTTGCAGTTATTGATAATGTGTTATGCAGTGTGGGGTGCTCCGCATTGTCATAGATTGTCTCACCAAACCCCCATTTCACCAAAATGAGTCACCAAATTTTCCTATTCTATTTTGTTGTTTGTTTAATTGAATCCAAGCTTTCCGAGAGAGGCCATGTCCTGGAGGGTTTGTTTGACCAGTCTTGGATGTGGGGGTTGCAGTTTATGTGGTATTGGTTCTTGCTGGGGGTCATAGTGTTGTAATGATTCCAGAAACGGCCGAAGAGGTTTGCGAGATTTAAGCCTGTTGCGAGGAATTTTGGTGTACAAAATATTGTGTTGGAGATAACCAGTGCGATCTGCTTTGTACCATAAAGGTTTGCCAAGTTTTTTCAGCGACAGCTTGGTTCCTATATTCCCGAGAGCGGAGGTAAAAAATTCAAAAAGGTGGGGCGGATGCAGCTTGAAACGACCCGCATTGCTTCATTCAAAGATACGTCTAGTGATTTTGTGCGGGTATTTTGGCACCAGACAGGGGCACAATACGCAGCTGGTGCAACTGCAAGTGATGTGGCAGAGGTTTGTAAAATGTCAAATGAGACACCCCAGTTGGTTTCCACAGCTTCCTCAATAGTGCCACTCCGAAAAAACACTTTTTGTTTCAATTTATGCAAGTGGTTTTTATGTTAGACTCCGGGTGATTCCAAGGTATGTAGGATATCCTTCACACTCAGGATTCTGTTGGGCTCCAAGGTTACTTTAATTGATTTTAAGACTACATGGTTTTTACGGTGGAGCAGTGATGACACCGTTTTTGATTGGGAAAGCTTTAAGTGTCAGCCATATAGGTATTGGCATATAGTCTTCATGTCGGTAACAACCCAGTATTAGGTCCCACAAGTGTGACGGTCTAAGCTATGCGTTATTCAAAGCCTCTAGCTTCTTATTGGTCACCAACTGCACTAAAGAGACTTAATAGGTCGAAACAGTGTCACCGTCTGCAGTTTGCTAAGTTTTCTTCGACTTTGGCAATATTTGATACAGAATAGGCGATGAATACGTCGTCTGCATTCATAAAGCATTTGCCAGATGTTTTCGGAAAATCAGCTGTGCAAATGTTAAATAACGTAGGGGCCAGAACGGATCCTTGGACTCCTCCATTTTTCAGTCTGAAGGACCGGCTTTTTTGTCCATCACTTGTGAACAAGGTGAAGGACCTAGTGCATAGTAATTCCATTATGAGATTGATTTGATGATTAGAGGTGAGCACCCGTTGCAGTTTCGCACGCAAACTCTGATGTCAGACTGTACCATAGGCAGCGGTGAGGTCAATGAACACTGATCCTGTTATCTCTTTTTTCTCAAATGCATTCTCAATTGTTTCACTAAGTCTAGCCACTTGGTCAACAGTGTTGCAAACCTTTCGAAATCCTGCCTGTTCTTTGGGTAATAACTTATCTGCTATGGGTTCAATTCGTGTTAAGAGTATTCGTTCAAGCAGTTTGTATGTTGTGCACATTAAGGAAATTGAGCAGTAGTTTCTAGGAAAGGTTTCAGGTTTGCCAGATTTGAGGAGACTAATAACATTTGCAAGACTCCACTGCTTTGGGATCCTATGTAGCGACAACCTTTACTGTGTTTAAAAGTTCAGTTATGCAATGTACTAATTTATTTTGGCAGTTCTTGATAAATTCATTATGAATGGCGTCTGAGCCCGGTACTTTGCCTAGTTTTCCAAGTGCTGGTGATCTGAGTGGGTGTTTCGACCGATGATGTAGTGGCCGATGGTGTAGTGGTTAGAGCGTCCGCTTCGTAGTCGGTAGACCTGAGGTTTATTCCCCTTGTCGAGTCATACCAAAAGACTTTAAAAAACGGTATCCACAGCTTCCCTGCTTGGCGCTCGGCATTTAGGGGAGGTTGTAGAGAACAAGCCGGCAAGTTCGCTTCTTGGTTCTTGGGCAAGGCACTTAACGGGACGCCCCCGCCTTTATGTGGAAGACAGGTGGCCTAGACCCCTCGGAAATGGCAACTCCCAAGCGAGTGCGGACGTCCCGTCCAAAAACATAGCGATATATTGCTTTCTCGTGAATGGAGGATAAATATGGCAAATAAAAAAATTTCTGTTTTTTAGTTCATCCGAGTCTTTTAGAATCCCTTTTGTTAATTTCTCGTTTGCGTGGGGGTATATTCCATTGTCTTGCAGTTGTTTTGTCAGTTGGTTAGGCAGTGGAGCATTTCTTGGGCATTGTTTTCCTTTCAGTGATTTTGTTTAAGGTACTCCAGGCCTTTCGCGATGAATGCGTGAAGTCTATGCTTGTAATAATGTCTATCCGTCGGTCATGTCTTTTGCTGTCAAAATAACCAAACAAAGAAGCTGCATTTTTCTGTAGCTCGCTAGTTTCTGCAAATTGTAGATATGTTTTGTGCAGTTCCTCGCACTCTGTCCCAACTGGGTATGTGTGATTTTCTGTAACCATGTGGAATGGAGTCCTTGGCAGTAGCCTTTAGTGGTGTTGCGAACTCAGAACAAACCAGGTTCAAACCAGGTTTGCCCTTGGTTGAAATTGGTAGGTTGTCTGCACATTTATTGGTTAATAGCCCGAGCTTTTCCTAATCCGCCTTGTGGAAACTCCAACGGGGTATGGGTTGACTTTTGGCAAATGGTAGAATAGGAGGGATAAATATGAAATAGTGGCCGTGTTGAGATCTTGAAAAGGGGTTAGTACCTCTCTTATGGGAATCCCACTATCTGTATTTGAGCAAAGAGAAAGATCAGGGTTTGTTCCTCTTTTCCACCTCCCAGAGAAAAAGGTTGGTGATTGTTTGGGGTCGTATAGATTGTGTAAGCCGTTGAGTGAGTGCTAGTTACCTAGGCGCACACCATTCTCATATGAGTTGAGTGACCCCACGTTTCATGTCAGCAGTTGAATTCACCATAGATAATGCATGTGAGTTTTGTAAATATTTTTGAGAATTATTGATTTCAATGCTAGTCAATTCAGTTAGTATTTTCCATTGAACATCGAGTATTTGTAAACAAAATCGAGTTCCTAACAAAGGCACAATTCCGTGGTGTGCATGTGGTATGTGGTTAGCTCACAAGAAACCACTGAGGTTTAGGTTTGAAGGTTATTCTGGTGGGTTTCTTGGGACGAGTACAACCATTACATTTTTGACAGTGGCAATATTTTGGAGGACTCTCTTTTTAAAAGATGTCCAGCCTTCGATATTGACTTGGAGAATATTAAAAGAGAGTTTGTTTGAGGTCGGTTCATGGCCAGAATGAGATCATTCTCGTCCTAAAAAGGACGGTTTCGATTGGCTTGATGCTGGGCATCATTGTCTTTCACCGCACTCCAACCCAATATCAGCTGCTTGTTGATACATGAGGTGCAATGAGAAGAGATGAGATTGTCGAGTTGCTACAAATTTTGCCGGTTTACAAACTGCTCTGAACGTGAAGCAGCTCTCATGAAAGTAACATAAACAGAGTAGTTTGAGCTTAATATGCAATATCGTGTTTGTCATTTTGTGTGTAGTTTGTTGCCATATACGCCTCATTCTCGTACGTGATTCAGAAGCTAGATCACGTGACAGAGATTAGCTGAGCACGATTGCATCGTAGGTGCTGCATCAACAAGGTTTTTCTGAGATCTCAGATTAATCTAAAAGAAGATTGTTATAACTAAGTGAGCTCAATTCGTATTGAATCAACAAATTCAACAGAGCAAGTACATTTTACTCAAAATAATTTGCCCAAAAGCTCAAAGGGGCCTCGCACTTTTTATATGACTCACAAATCATGACGTCATTCTGAAAACAGCAGGCATATTTTTTTAATTTTGTTCAATTAAAAAAGTTTGGAGCTGGTTCCAGCTAGTCCTGCGGAAGGTTGACACTTAAAAAGTCAGAAACAAATAAGGATGATTGCTCTAGGTGCCTAGCTATCTGTTGATATAATCTACGTCAATTTAAAGAATAAAATTGGATTCTAATAAGATTAACTGAGTAACTTGATGGACCTGAAACGCATGTCATGTAAGCTGTAGGTAGTCGAACGACTTTCCATGATTGAATGATAACAATCCAGCAAGCTAGCTATGCTAAAGTAACTGAACTTTGTCTTTTTCACTGACACGTTTCTAGTTCAGGGTTCTCTACCATTTTGATTTTTCAGATCATTAAAAACCAGATCCATAGTAACCAAGGAGGTAAATTTCCTTAAAATGCTTTCCCGTAGCAAGATCTGAGCGAACGGCTACTGCAGTCGTGATTGTGAGCGGAGCTTCAACCTAGGCAAACTAGACTACATTGCCGGCAGGTGTTCTATCAAACGAGGCACATAACATAGCCTTTTTTGATAGAAAGTTGGGAGAAAATTGCAATCGTTTACTTGAGTGCTCGCGTCAGATAAGATTCCATTCACGCAAGAGTACGAAAAACATTATATTAAGCTTGAGTTGGGCACGAGTTGAATTTTTGTTTAATTGAGTCAAGTTTGGTCAATGCGCTGTTGACCAGATAGACCAGTGCCTGGGCCATTCTTTTTTATCATCATCATCATCAATTTCGGGATCGAAATCAACATAAAGTATATAATTAGTCTGCGATAAAAAACTGAAAACATTTGAAGATTGGCCAACTGTTTAAACTAACTATGGTTGTGGCTATCTTTTTTATTTGTCAGCTCGCCTTTGGCGGAATCTTAATTTGAGGCAGGGAAGAGCAGTCTTTTAAAATATCTGTACTTCATAAAATGGATGCAAATCCGTAAATGCATGCAAAACGGAATAAAATGCATGCAAAGCAAAAAAATAAAAGTTTAATGATAAAAAATACAAAAATGTTTGCTATGAAACAGAACATCCAAAATAATCTAACATTTCTGGTGGGAAAATGTATGAACAAAGTAGACCAATTTCAGCGGATAGTCTGTTCCCAGTTTTATGCATTGATCCATTTTGATGTTGCGAACTCAAGTTAGATATTGAATTTATGCAGTTGTAGAATAACATGGACAGTCACTGTGCTGCTGGATGTAGAAAGTGATTTTTAAGCTACTTTTTTGGCTTCATGTTGAAAATTATTTTAAAGAGTAGTGTAGTAGGACAACAATGTCTAGCTGAGGGCCTAGTTTGACTTAATTTACCTCCTTGTCTTCAATGTTGTACGCTTTTAGCAGTTCAATTTTGTAAATGTCATCACGTCATGTTCAATATCAGCATTGATGGCTTTTCCGATCAAAAACTGTTCTACACCTAGTGTTTGGTAATTACAAAATATCACTTTCGATATACAGGGTGGGCCGTAAGTCGCGCACCAAAACATCGAAAACAATTTTGATTATATAAACGTTATTTTATTTAAAACAAGCTTATCTAAGGAACTGATGACACGTTATACACGCTAATACAATCACAAATGCTTAAAATGATCATATATACCAACTCAACTCGCTCGTTTATTGTTAAAGGCATTTCTGAAAATCAAAGAAAAAAAAGTTTAAATGCAAATCATACCTAAAAAAACTTTGATTATAATTAAATTTGACAGATATAATGACTGATACATTCAAACAATGGTAAATTACTCAATGAAAGAACATTTATTATACATCAAAAGAAAGGAAAAGATATTCGACCCCATTAATTTTACATTGTTTCACATCACACGCCACGTAATTTCTTGGTGCGCGACTTACGGCCCACCCTGTATACAAAACATCATGTAAACAATAAAACGTCTCAAATTTGTTATAACCTGTCCAGAAAAAATTTATATTTTCTGTGATATTTGATAAAAGCTTTTCTTGTTGTTGTTGTTGCTGTTGGTTACCCAACCCCTTCCGAGGGATGAGGGCATGGCGGAAGACCATGGAGCCCCAGAAGCCGAGCAACTCCCCAGGGTCTGGACCAGAGGTCGTACAAAGACAGAGAGTCGCCAAAGAGTGAGCGGAGCAAAGAGCCCGTAGCTGGACAGTGCAGAATGAGATGAGAAGTGTCCTGGGACGAGTGTCCGCAGGCGCTGCAGGAAGGATTCTCGATTCTGCCAATCCTAGAGAGATATGAACCTAAAAGAAGGCTGTGTCCATTGCAGTGAAGACGAGAGAGGACACAGCGAGCATGACGAGGGAGCACAAGTTCCTCGGTGAAAATCGAGAAAACCTGTGTGTCAAAATATTTGGAAGAGACAGTATGCCTCCAGTCCGAGATAAGACGAGAGTGGATACGAGAGATAAGAGGAGAGAGACTACAAGGGATTCTGGAAGGCGCAAGCAGCGCTCCCCGTCTGGCAAGCTCGTCAGCCGCGTCGTTCCCCGGGAGAAACGAGTGTCCGGGGACCCATTGTAGCCTGATAGAACAGGAGGAGAGAGAAGACAGTTCCTGCCAGATCTGCCACAGAGTTTGAGATAAGAGGAAAGATGGAGGAGAGGACATGGTGGCGAGGACAGAACGAGAGTCAGATAATAGGAGAAGAGAAGAAAAATGGCAGACTTTATGGTGTTGCCGAGACCAGCAAAGAGCGTGCAGAATGGCGCAGACTTCAGCGGAAAAACTTGAACAAACTGGGCCTGCCGAAAAGGAAAGAGTGGCCACAGAGAGAGCAGTTGGCAAGAACGCCGGAGCCGCCCTTGCCAAAAGAAAAAGGAACAGAGCCGTCTGTCCAGAGTATCAGATCATGAGGGGGGAGAGAGTCAAGGTGGGCGAGAGCCGCATCTTGGCGAGAGTGAGGGGGATCAGAGCGAGAGCATGGAGAGGAAAGGGTGGACTCCACCGTGAACGAAGGCAGATTCCAAGGAGGACAGGGAGGGCAAGCAACAAGAGCCCCCCTAGAAGAGGTAGAAGGAAGCATGAGCGGGGGAGTGGACGCAAAAGCTCTCCAGGACAATCTGCAGAGTCTTGGTTTCACTCCTAGTCTGGCCAAACTTGAAATAGGAAAGGAGGTTGGGAGACGAAGAGCCCGCTCATAAGAAAAAAGAGTGAAGTGAGTCAGGGTGACTCGTAGGGGAGGTAGAGAAGCCTCGATGAGTAGTAGAGGGATAGGGGACGACGAGAGGCAGCCGGTGATGGCGCGACTGGCCGCTCGGTGGAGGCGTTCCAATTTGGTAAGATTGGTAGCGCTTAGGAAGGGAAACCATCCGGGTGAAGCGTAAGTGAGAAGGGGCCGAAGAAAATATTTGTACAGAATAGAGAGGGACTCCTTAGAGGGGCCCCATGATGAAGCAGAGATACAGTGTAAGGCCTTGAGACGTGGAAAAACTTGGCCTTCAGCGAAGATACATGTTTAGTAAAGGAAAGAGTGCAGTCGAAGGTGACCCCGAGTAAAGTTGGAGTGGGATTGAAACGGAGGCGGGAGCCGAGTAGGAGGAGGTTGGGCTGGAGGTTAGCTTGGTGAGGATCCACTGAAAACAAGGAGGCCTCACATTTCCTCGAATTGAGAGGAAGACACCAGTACGCAGACCAGCGCTTCAATCAAAACAGAGCTCCTTGTGTGGCCTCCACCACAGTGGGGACCGAGGAGGAAGAGGACCAAATGGCCAGATCGTCAGCCTAAAGAGAGCAGCTGACGGAAGAAGGCAGAGAGGCCGGAAGATCATTAATCAAGAGAGAGAAAAGTACAGGGCCAAGAACGGATCCTTGCGGAACACCTCGACGGACTCGAAAGCAACGACTTTTGTGATTTTGAAAAACCACACAAGCGCGCCTATCAGAAAGGAAAGATTGAGTCCAACGAGCAAAGCAAGGAGGGAGGCCAGACGAAATGAGTTTGTGGAAAAGGGCGGGATGCCAGACAGAGTCAAAAGCTTTAGAGAAATCGATAGTAGACAGGATCGTCCGAGAGCCCGGCCTGGGTTTGTTAAACCCATCCGAAATGGACTGAGAAAGGTACAGAATTTGATCGAGTGTAGACCGACCAGGGCGGAAACCGGCCTGACTGGGAGAAAGAATGGAATTAGATTCCAGAAAAAAGAGAAGACGGGATAGAATGATGCGTTCAAACAGCTTTGATACGCAGGAGGTGAGAGAGATTGGCCGGAAGGAAGCAGGAGAGTCGAGAGGCTTTCCCATCTTGTGGATGGGAATAATGGAATATGTCTTCCAGATGGAAGGAAAGGTTGAAGATGTGAAGAAGTAAATCCATGCCAGAGCGAGGAAGGTGCTTTAGCATGGGATAGGCAACTTTGTCTGGGCCTGTGGCAGTGGGTGAGGAAAGGTTGGAGGCAGCCGCAAGAAATTCAGCGGGAGTGAAAAGAGAGCAAAAGGACGAGTGAGACTCCACAGGGCACGTGGCTCGGCGGAGCTCATAGAGGTAGCCTCTGGCTCTGCTACGCAGGGCCTTTGGCTGAGAAATGTAAAAGTGAGACCTCAGGTAAGCGGCATAAACCGAAGTCGATTCCCTGGGAGAAGAACAGTTGGGGAAGTTAGGAGAGGAGGAAGACGAGAAGGGAGAGCCAGCGATAGAACGAAGAAGAGAGTGCACAGATTTAGGGTTACATTTAGGTGAAAGAGAAGAGCAAGTCGTCTGCCATGCCTCAGCTTTGGCGTTGGCGATGACTGACGAGGCGCGTCGAGAAGCGGAGATGTAAGCCTGGCGATCTTCATCACTTTTGTGAGCAGCAGCAAAAGCCTTGCGTCTTTCACTAACCGCTTGTTCCACCTCAGCAGACCACCAGGCTTTAGGATAGCGTTTGATGCGGCCGAAAGAAATGGAAGATTTGGCTCCATTCAGTGCCAGAGAGGTAAAGAGAGCAGCAGCAGCAGAGGAAAGAGAAAGAGATGAGTATTCCTCTGCTGAAGGACGGTGAGAGTCAAAATAAAAGGCAAAGCCATCCCAGCAAGCTTTCTGAAAATTGAAGGAAGGGGGGCGCTCGTTGGGGCGATAGACCGGAGAGAGAGGGACGGATAGAAGAATTGGTAGATGGTCAGAACCCAGGTCCTGAAGCACCTCCCAGGAGCAAGAAAGGACAAGAGTAGAAGGAGCAAAGGAAATGTCAGGAAAGGAGCGACTACCAGAGGAGCGATGGAGAAGAGTGGGTGTGTCAGAGTCATTGAGGGGGAGGAGGTCAGAAGAGATGACCCAGTCGAATACTTCCTCCCCGCGCGGGTCGGAAGTACCTCTTGAGTCCCAGAGGGGGTGATGGCAATTGAAGTCCCCCAGAATGAAGAGATTTCTGGAGGAGGGAAAAATGGAGGGAGAGAAGGAATCGGTTCTGCCATCCGTTGGGGAGGAGCGAATAGGGGGGCGTACACATTAAGAAATGACACCGAGGAGGAGTTGTTAAGAGAGATGTTGACCCCTACATAATCAGAGTAGGGATCGAGCAAAGAAAGAGAGGAGGTAGAGAGTTCAGAAAAAGATAGGCCCTGCCTGACGAAAATGACAACGCCGCCGCTGGCGTGCGTGGCATCAAAAGCTTTTCTTCGGTAGGCTTAAAGTTTCTTGGAAACCAATTTTCAGCTCGATACCTGATTTTGATTACAATGACACAGTGTTGGGGAGACTTGAGTCCAGCGCAGAAAAGACTCGACTTGGCTCGAGTCATTTGCAGGAAATGTTCGACTCGACACTCAACTCGGGATTCGAATACTATGGCTCGAGACTCGAGTCAAGACTCGATTGGTCTACTGATAATGAAATTACTAGCAGGAAAAAATTGTCTGTCTTGGAAAGTTTGATATCGTAAAAATTTTACCTTGAAAATTTGTGTGTTTAAGAATAATTTTTCATGTACGCTGGCAGGCACTGGCGCACAGAGGGGGGGCTCCTATGCACACGCCCCCTTGAAAAACGTAAAATGTTATTTCCGGTCATTACTTTTGCAACTGTAACAAACAAATAACCTGTTCTCTAGACAGAATTAGTTTAAATGCCTAAGGCCCTGGAAAACGGCGCGATGGTGTAGTGGTTAGAGCGTCCGCTTCGTAGTCGGTAGACCTGAGGTTTATTCCCCTTGTCGAGTCATACCAAAAGACTTTAAAAAACGGTATCCACAGCTTCCCTGCTTGGCGCTCGGCATTTAGGGGAGGTTGTAGAGAACAAGCCGGCAAGTTCGCTTCTTGGTTCTTGGGCAAGGCACTTAACGGGACGCCCCCGCCTTTATGTGGAAGACAGGTGGCCTAGACCCCTCGGAAATGGCAACTCCCAAGCGAGTGCGGACGTCCCGTCCAAAATATAGCAATACAATTCGCTTTCTCGTGAATGGAGGATAAATATGAACAATACATACATACATAATACAAAAACATTATTTGTTTCATGTTAACATAAATAGAAAAATTGCTTAAAAACATCATGCTGTACCACACAAAAATCTATAACGACTTCTATTACAACATGTTTAGCGAGTTATAAACATGTTGTTGTAGATAGTTGTATGGCACATTGTGATGTTGATGATTGTTTTAAAGCAATTTTTCTATAAATCTTTGTGTGATCCTGAGGGCAGATCCCTTTTAATTAAATAGGAGAACACCTGAAATTTGCTACCTATCAACAAGGACTATCTATACTTTGTTTTGTGTGATTTGTAATTCTTTTGAATAAGCCACTCAGCGTTTACTGAAAAAATAGAGCTTTTTCTCAACTGTATCTAAGTAATTGTTAGTACACTAAGTTAAATGAACTACCAGCCAAGCGTCAGGAATAAGTATACTTGCCTTGAAAGAATAGTTTTTATACATGTATAGTTGTTGTAAATTGTCGTTATGTTTTGACTTGATTATTTTATTTTTAAATCTGAATTGTCTTAAGCCCTAAACTTGCTTTTTATATTTCGGCTGTTTTTGAAAAAGACCTTTTTTCTTTCGCATTTAGCAACTCATACGCCTCTTCTTACGTCACAAAGTTCCAGAGTATTCGAGAGAATCTTGTTTCTTCCTCGAAAATTTTTTTTAGATTACCGATTACGTAATTTATTAACGGTGTTTTTTCTGTGTCACGGGATGTTGTTCTGGCTTTTTCTGAAACGCCGCCCATTTATATACAGGGTGGGCCAATAAAATGTTACCACTTTTCAATCATACCCAAGTTTTCAAATGTGAATTTATTCAAAATTTTTATTCAAAGATTTGTGATAAGAAACATTAAACCAACATTTAATATCAATGAATTTGTAGAATCTGAACTCTGTAGGGAAAGAAATAAAGATCTGTGTTCAGTATGCGTCTGAGAGTGGTCCTTGAGAGGGCAGTCTCCCTCTGACAAACATCTGGTCGATTTTCTTGGTGATTCCTCCAGACGCTGTCTCACGATCTCTGTGTTAATGGCTGTTCTCGCAGACCTTGGCCTACCACTATGTCCTTTATTCGCTTTGGTCGCATATCCTGTTTTCCTGAATTTTCGAAGAAGATGTCTGATTGTGAGTATACATGGAGGATTTCTTTCCGGAACGTCAATGACGAATCGTCACTGAGTCTGGGTTACCAATTTTAATTCAAAATATGCTTCCACGATCTTTACTCTCTCCTTCACAGTATATTGTTTTCGATCCATTGGTGTGAGAATTCAATGTTTTGTTGTTAGTATTTTTGAGAATAAAAAAAATCTATTTTGGAAATAGCAAGGATTCAAAAAGTGGTAACATTTTATTGGCCCACCCTGTATAACGCGGCGAGATTTTTACGCATTCAGTAGAATAGAGAATAGCAATGGAGAAGAAAGAATAATAAGTGTATAGAGATTGAAAAGAAAGATCGTGTTGTTCTGTGGTGATCGTTGTGACAAGAATCAAGCGATTATTTGATGGATTTAATTTTAGTTAGTCTCTGATATATAATATTAAAGTGCTTTAGCTTCTGTGTCCGACGAGCGAAGGAATTCCAAGTTTTAAAGTGGTTTTTGAATATATTTGCTCTGTTCTTGACTGAGAAGTGCGCGATTCAAAGTATCTTAGTAGAAGCCAATCTTCACCTAGCTGTTAAGTTGCAACCAGATTTAATTATTCAAGCGATAATATAAGTCGCCTCAATTTTAAGAAAAGAATTAAAGTTGAGATAGGACCAAAAATTCTATTGCACGCGACACCGAGGTGAAAATAATACAGGGTGAAACAATATGAATTGCAAGTAGGATCTTTTTTGATTGTAAAATTTAAAGCACTTTGAAAAGCTTTGCGTAGCTGCAGTGTATCTCTTGTAGCCTACGCGTAAAAATGCAAGCAGATGATAACCTTCATAGTTGTAGCAGTGACAGAGGCTAACACATTTCAAACAAAAATTCCCTTAAAAGTGGTTTCAGAAAGCAATAAAATTGCGTACATTAGAGAGTAATTTTAAAAAATTTTCCTGATGGGGCATGCTTTCGTCTTTTCCGTGTTCACAAAGCAAAAATATCCAGGAGTGCGGACAATAGGGTCCAGGGGGTATCTTTGGTACCGGAGCCAGAAATTTTTAGGGGGCCTGATTTTTGAAAACATCACACGCAATGTTAACGACTGGCTATTTTGCCGTCAACTGCATTTTACTCTTGAAAGCTATTTTGCCGTGAGATATTTGTAATTGATTACTTTTCATGATGTATTGAAGGAGTGACTTTTGGTCATTTCTGATTGGTCGATTTTAATAATAAATTTTTAAAAAAAGCTCATCCAATCTACACTCTCCCACACTGTACACTATCTCGTACATTCATATACTCCCCTCTGGTGTATACTATCTATGTCTAAGTGCCCTGCCAGCCAAGATTCCAACATGTAAACACCATTGCATTTCAAGGCAACTGCACTATACTCACGTGCCACAGGGTCACTGCAGAATTGTAGCAATTACGGCTACATAAACACACATGAATAGTTACGGCAAAATAGTCTCCAAGGGTAAAATGCTGTCAAAGGCAAAATAGCCACTTCCTAACAATAAATTAGGCCTAAGCTTTCTATTTTTTTCTCTTAATAAACGTATAACCTATATAATAATTTTTGTGACATGATGACTAATAATTTCTTCATTTTGAGCACAAAAAATTTGCCTACATATTCCTTTTTAAAAAGATTCGGGCCTCACAGAATACTTCCTGGCCCCGTGGACAAAAAAATAAAATCTAGTTCGTATACCTCTGAAAGCACATAACTTCCTAAACATAACATAATCTTAAGCCCCAAACTTCTAAATCTTAAGCCCAGATATCCCATATGAATCAATCAATTCGTTTATAGTCAGATTTTATAAAATCATTTTACATAAATCCTGTTATGCTTTGTTATCTTTATCAAACAGAAAAATTGCGCTTTACTTACCGATTACTGGTGATTGATACCGATTCATTGCATGTTATTTACATTTTGTTTTTCGACTTACTTTTAGCTTTATATTATTCCATAGACATAGCATTGTAACTGTACTTGATTTATTACCCTACAGCAGGGCTACTCAATTGGCGGACCGCAGTCCGAATCCGGACCTTTCGAGTATTAAAACTGGACCTCAAGCTCCAGGATGAGAAACAGTAGGTGCAGCCACAGGTTTCGAAAAAGCCTATGCCCATTTTACCAAACTTTGTTGATTTGTTCTCAGTACTAAGTTATTTTTAAACAAACTAACAAAAATTTTCGTGCCTTCGGCGCAACTGCACATTCTTAGCATTGACTAACGGCATCTTTTAAAAGATTAACAAACAACACGATCAGCATAAAAAACAGGAAAAAAACCTATTTCCAGTGCTGAAGATCTGTTATTCATACTTCTCTAGTCCACTAAATGTGCCTCTGCAATTAAATTGATCAAGTGTAGTAAAGCTTTAAGCCCAGAAAATACTCCACCAGATATTTTCTAAAGTACTGCGGCCCTAAATGTGATATAAGGCTTCAAAAATTCTACAGAGCCTTCGTGACTTACCAAACAATCCCCTCAAAATGGCAAATGGCTACAGTTATCTCGGTATCAAAACCTGGCAAAGCAGCTGACGATTGAAAGAGCTTTCAGCCCATATCCTTGCTGAGCGTTTCTTACAAGCTTTTTGAGCGATTATTCTTGAGGTGTCTAGAGCCTGTTTTTGACCCCCAACTTCTTGACAAAAAAGCTGTCAGCGAGCATAGTCAATACATAACCGATCAAGTGTTTAAACTAGCCTATGATGTTCAACACCGCTTCGAAGGAAACAATAAATCAGGCATTGCATTGGAAGGTCTTACTGCCACACACGGTAGCCTACTGTAGGAAGACCAAACGCCCCACCACCGCCTCTAATTTGCTGCTACTTTTATAGACCAAATTTTCAGACCTAGCTAAAAATAAGAAAAACGCTTTTTTCACAAAATTAGCAGAACAAAGTCCAACCATGAATTCATTTTATTTTTGATTTCGATGATTAGTGTAGAGTGTGTAGACTGTAGACTAAAAGACAATCCAAGTATTTTTCTGTATTTACTGAAACTGATAGTTTCATTTTTGTCATTGTAAGTCAAAAATTTTACTTCACTTCTGGAAATACTGAACTTAGGCAACTGGATCTCCATTAAAATTAGTTGAGTAGCTGTGCCCTCAAGCAAGCCTGCCAACGCTTGGTTTTTAAATCAAGATCTTGTTTTTTTACATAAGGCTAGGCTATTAAACCTAGATCTTGGTTTTTTATCTAAGGCTAGGTTTCTGGATATTTTTTAAAAATTTAATGGAATTGTGGTTTTTCATGGTAATGGAGTAAAGACAGACACAAATTCATATTTACTGAAGAAGAAAGTAGCTCAGTGACATCTGAATACTTCTCTTTTGGACGTTCAAGGGGTCGGACTACAAAGTCCTGACACACACGCAGCACAAACACAAGCGTCGACCTTTTTATCTGAGGCTGATCACATGAACTTAAGGCCTAAATGCAATCACAGAAAGACAATAAATTGTTTAATTAATAAAAATGCTAATCTGTTCCTAATGGCAGCAAAACTATGCCAATAGTGCATTGAAATACCGTACAACACAACAATCTAGAGTTATTGGGAAGTCAAAAGTAAGTGAATAATATAGGTGTAGCTTCTTGAAAATCTTGGTTTTGCTGTTGAAATTTTGGTTTTTCAAATTATAGTCACTGGTAGCCTTGCCCTGCAGAGCCTATAGAAATTCGATTATTAGAATAGTAAAGTAGCCAGACAACAGCGTCTTATTCGTGTCAGAGTGGAGCTAAAAAAAGGAAAAAAGGGCAGAAAGAAAAGTAATTTCTGAACGATTAGGCCAAACACTCATCCATATGTAATTGGAGAAATCCCGACAACTCCAGTTTACCAAATGCTTATTAAAGGAAGCACGCAATTAATTTTGGTACTGCTCTCTCAACGCCCTTCACCCCCTCAAAATTTTTTACGCACGCCGCTGCTGGCAGCTCTGGTATTGCGTCAAAATCTTGCAATCATTTTCATTGTTTTGTACTGCAAGCCTGTAAGGTGTTTGTTGTATGAGATTTTGCATATAGCACGTTGCATATGTAGGCTCATAAGTGCGTTCCTAACCTTTTTGAAATTCAATTTTAAACTACAAAACCGTAAGCTCGACGTTTCAGCAAGCTGCACTTAGTAAAGCAGGAGACTTATTGTCACTAGTACCGGTATAGTATTAAAAGTGAGCAATAGACTGTCGAGACTAGAGCTCAGATAAGCCTAGCTCAGGAGCCAAAATTTTAACATCGCACTTCGCTTACACAAGATTGGACTTTCGCTTATCACCGATACAATCACTTTACTTGCAGAAAAACTCAATTGACTTATTCAAACTTGACCGAATAATATCGAATACTCGAATAACGAATCGAATGACCGAATACTGAGAAAAAGGCAGTGCGGGCACTTTATATGTACACGTAGCGGTGACGTAATAATGATCAGCCTCTACAATTCTTCCCACAGCACATTGTTGAATTGAGTCGCGAAGGTGAGGGTAAAATTGCCAAGGTCTTCTTTTGGGCTGTTGCGCAGAGCCATCAGTGCCCACGGCAGGTTGTCATACCACTCATTGGCATTATCCTGGCATCTTAAGCTATTCTTCAAGGTTCTGTTAAGACGTTCGATTTGACTCTGGGCTTGAGGGTGATAAGCTGTGGCGTGGTGTTGTTGTGACCCCAAAAAATTACACATGTTTAGCCGAAGGGATGAGGTGAATTGGGTGCCGCGGTCAGTAAATATGTGCTCGGGGGTACCAAACAACGTGATCCAGTGCCTTATGAATGCGTCGACACACTCCTCAGTTGAAATGTTTGGAAGAGGAACAGCGTTCATAAAACGGGTGAACTTGTCGATTATTACGAGAAGATAGTTGTAACCCTTGCTGTTGCCCAAAGGTCCGGTTATGTCTACATACACGTTGGTGAAGCGACCGCAGGGTGGTCGGGTGACGTTGACGAGAGGAGCAATGTTGTGCCGCTGGATTTTACTGCGTGCGCAAGCTTGACATTCTCTAGTCCACTGGCGTATGTCTCGTTTCATCCCATGCCAGACAAAACGATGACTAATGAGTTTGATACCAGTGTTGGCGCCAGGGTATGACCAAGAATGGTACAAGTGGAACACGTCGAAGCGCATGTTAGAAGGAATAATGGGGAGCAGGCGACCGTGACTTGTATCGCACAACAGGCTAATACCGTGATCAGCAAGGAGTACAGGGGTTACTTTTAATGAGGGGGCGTCAATTGATTTACCCTGGCGTAAGCGTTCGATCTCGGGGTCTCCTCTTTGGGAGATAGCGATACGCAGGTAATCTAGGCTGGGTTCTTCAGAAAAAATGGCATTGATGTCAGACTCAGTGTGTTCCGGTGGACGGGACAAAGCGTCGGCAACGTTGGAGACTCCCGCCACATGTTGTACTTTGTTGGTCATTTGTGCAATGTAATCAAAGTATCGTTCCTGGGATGGACGTGTGGCTAAAGTATTGCTACGAAACTTGTCTTTTTTGACAGTTTTGTGTTCGTTTGTAATCTAATTTCTAAAGTTCTTTTTATTTTCTAATATTGTTTGGATTTTCCACCTTAGATTTAAACCCGGACCGTTCGCTATTGTGTTGGCTACAGTGCCACGCTAACCTGCGAGAATTGTCGCCTCGGGCTTGCGTTGGTTCACAATTAGGAAATGCTGGATTTTTCGATTGACTTATTTAGTGTTAGTAGTAGTTGCTCGTAATTATTGCATTGTAAGAGAGTCTTAAAGAGTTTAGAAATAGTATTTTTTCTTACGACATAAGAAACCATTAACTCGGAAGTTTATTTTTAGATATATTGATCAGTGATTATTTGTGTGTAACTGCTAATTGCAACCCCGTATTGACCAAGTTGAGTCATAGTTTTTGATAACCGCTTGTTTTTTGATCGTCAAATCAATTACAGGAAATTTGGATTCACCCCCACCACCCTTAATAAATTTGGATTGGGAATAATTAGCGTTTGATGAGATTAAGACAGCGCGTCAATCCATTATTAACTTTGAAATTTCCTATGTAGCATTGTTACTGCTACATCGACAATAGGGCGGTGATCTGTTTTCAGGATAAATTCTTTTGCATCTAGTAGTTACTATAAGTGTTTGAATGATGCATAGCAAGCGTACAGTTCTCGTTGAAAAGCGGACCATGATTTTTGTGATTCCGTCAAACCTTTTGACCAAAACGCTAAGGTTGATTCAAGCCATTGTTTACTTGTTGCAAGGTAACACCAATGCAAAAACCGGAGGCATCAGCAATAAGTTCTGTGGTCGCAAGGCGATCAGGAAAAGCCAAAAGAGTTGATTCTGCCAGGGCAGTTATACTTTTATTAAAGAGAGATTTGAGATCCTCGGTCCAAACTAACGGTCGATTAGTGGGGGCGGAAGCGGAAAAAAGATGAAGGGGTTGGAGAAACTTGGCATAGTTGGGTACAAACTTGCTGTGGTACCGATACATGCCGAGATATGATTTTATTGGCGCTTGATGCGGGGCAGAGGGAAATTATTTATGGCTGAAACTTTTGTGGGCAAGGGAGAAAATCCCTGTTCAGATACCTTGAAACTCCAAAACGATAAACTGTTAACACCGAAAACACACTTATCTTGGTTGACCACCAGGCCGTGGTCACGCAGTCGGGTAAACACTTGATTCAAGGTTGTCTCGTGATCAGTAGGATTGCGGGACATCACTATTGCGTCACCTAGGTAGCAGAATACTATGGGGATCCCCGCCAATGCCTCATTTATTAGCTGCTGAAAATAAGTGGAGCTGGTAGCCAAGCCCATGGGTAGGTAGTAGCAGGAATAGTTGCCCAGAGGGGTTGTGATGGTAAGTTTGTGTTTATCTTCAGGCTTGATCGGTATGTTGTAGTAGGCATCGGAAATGTCAATGCTTGAAAAGATGGAGCACCCATGCGCTAACGCAGTAAAGTCACTGATATAAGATAGGGCATACTTTTGTGTTTGAAGTATTTTGTTTAAGTTTGTAAAGTCGGCGCAAAGTCTCCACGTTCCTGAATTTTTACGAACCATTACGATTGGGGATGTCCAGGCGCTGTGGCTATTTTCGAGAATACCCGGATCACAAAGTCGCTTTAACTCGTCTTGCAAGGCTCTAAACTTTTCGGGGCTGAGACGACGTGTTCTAGCAAATACCGGCTCTTCAGTGGATGTTTGTACTGAGGCCACGACTGAATGCTTAGCTTCTCTATTGCGGCGGCAAGGGTCAAAGACCTCTGGAAAGGTTTTCTGGAGTAAGTTCAATATTTTTAAATTTGTCTTGTCGTTGGTTTGGATCGCGAAGCTAGGGTCTGGTTCTAACTCGGAAGAGGGAGAGCATCTCTCTACCTCTATGGACTCAGTCAGCCGTCGATGGGTTACATCGACAATCAGTTTGTGGTGCGATAAGAAGTCCGCGCCTAGGATGCCAAACTTAATGTCGCAGACATGGAAATCGTGGCTGAACAGGCGAGCGAAACCGAGGTCAACTGTGGTGTGTAAGCAGCCGATAACTGGGAGAAGGCCTTTACCCGGTGCTTGGAGGGAGTATGTTGTGGCTGGTTGCAGACGATGACGATCCGCCCATGCCGAAGGAAAAATGGAAACGGCGGCGCCGGTATCGATCAGAAAGCGAGCCTTGGAAACTTTGTCAATGATAAAAAATAAGCTGTGGTTGGGAGATTGGGTAGAGGGAGAGAAAATGTTGTGCAAATGCGAAGGTGCAGGGAAAGCGGTTCCTCGGAGGCAAAGAGATCCTTCACATTTCCGAGCGCCGTCGCCAAAGTGGCCGTGGTTGATCACGTCTACGTAATTGGGGAGACGAATTCCGATTGAAAGGTCGATTGTGGTGGCGTTGGGAATTGAGGGACGGGACTTGTGTGGCATTGGGAGGCTTAGCTAGGGAGTGGTTTTCGCTTTGTGAAAGCTCACTGACACTCCTTTGCAGTAAATCAAAACGTGATTCTAGGACCTCGTTTATGAGACTTTGATCAGAAGACGGTTCCTTCCCTAGATAGGGAGTGGGCTGTGACCTATGGCTCTGTGACCTAGGGCGGTGACCTATCCCCATTATTTGGGGATCGACAGCCTCCAAGAGGTGGTGGCGTATTAAGTCTGTGAGAATGGGGGAGTGTGAATCATAGTATGTCTCGAGGGCAGCTTTGATACGAATAAGGAATTCGGTTATAGTGTCGCTGCCTTTAGTGCATTGTTTTAAGATAGTGTAGGGCGAATCGTTAATTTTGTTTCAAAGGCGCTCGAGGAGTGATGTTTTTAGTTGAGTGTATGGTTCTTCCTAGTTCAAGTTTTGTAGGATATCAGCTACTTTGGTAAGCGTTTGTTCGTGCTTGCTTAACCCTTATCAGAACATATGTTGACATTTTTCAACATCAATTTTTTTTGTTTGATTGCACTCGCGCCCTATATGCTAGCTCAGCGCCATTCACCGACGAAGGAAAACTTCTAATTAGCTTACTACTGCAGTGATATCAAAATCCCAAATTGTTTCTACAACGAGTTATTTGCGTTTTATCTTAATCGGAACACTTGTTGACAAATGTCAACAAATAGAAACACTAGCAGATTAACAGAGACATAAGACCTTTGAGATTTAAAATTACTATGAATGACTGTTATTATTGTGATAACTGATTAACAATAATTACAACTAATAATTTGCTATTGTTTCAACACAATTGCCAGCAACTTGTATGAAATTTGCAACTGCATTTAATGATTTGATCTTTGGCTGGAGGGGGTTAGGTTTCTGTCAGCAGTTCTTATATCTCAGACGTAGTAGTACGAACATTTCAGAATAATTGCCTAGATATTAGTACATTTCAGAATTTAGAACATAGAACCAATACCAGTAGATAGTCATACACTGAACTTGGCTTGAAATACTAACTAATTGCAACTGCCGTATATACGATTGTTTGGGCAACATAGCTAGAATTTTACTTATGGATAGACAGAGAAGATTTACGTTTCAAGAGGCCCTCAAACAACTGCAGATAGTTTCTGATGATGTGAACAACGATTCTGATGCTGAGGCTACAAGCAGCAGCGAAACGGAATCTATTGTTGATGATGACGAAGTTCCATTGGAAGAGGAACTTTCTGACATAGACGTGTTTGAGGAAGAAAATGAAGATGCTGGTAGTGATGAATATCAAGAACCTAATGACAATGATGGTAGCTCAGAAGATGAAGCTCAAGTAGCAATAACAGCTCGAAATGCAACGTATTATAATAATCCTTTTCCCAGCAGGCTCAGAAGAAAAAACATATTGACACAACAACCTCGAATTATGCTGCTCCTGAACATGATGTGGATGGTTTCAAAATATTCTACCGACCTGAAATTATACTTCACATACTACGTGAGACAAATAGAACGACAAGGGACGTGAGACATGAGTGTAAATTGTCGCCAAACTCTGTTTACAAAAACTTTACATCCCAAGAAGTTGAAGCCGGTCTTGCTATTATAATTTGTGCTGGCTTGGACAGAAATAACTTCACAGACTTACATCGCTTGTAGGATCCTATTGACAGCAGACCATTTTATAGAGTCACTATGGCATTGAATCGAATCAAATTTTTATTACTTTGCATGCGTTTCGATAACTATTGTAATTGAACAGTAATACAAAGAAACGATATATTAGCTGCTATCCGAAAAGTATGGAAAACATCTACATCCCTAATGAGGCCTTGACTGTGGATGAAGAACTCGTTGGGTATCGTGGCAAGATTCCCGGACGAACATACATGCCATCAAAACCAAGGATATACAGTGTTAAGTTTTTTTGACTGTGCGAAACCACAACAGGTTTAGCTCAGAAAGGCATGATTTATTCTGGAAGGGAATTTGACTCCGGACCTCATAGAAATCTCGCCAATGATATTGTAATGAAATTGAGCTGTTTATTTTGGTACAGGTTGAGACATATATGCTGACCGGTATTTTACCTCTCATGGTCTGGTGTGCAACCTTTTGCAGCAAAATCTGACACTAATTGGGACAATTATGGCTAATCGGCGTGAAGTACCATCGCAGTTCAAAGCAGCAAAAGGAAGAGGTTGAAACCACTAAGGCATTGTCTGACCATTCTAACAAAATTTTACTATTGTCATATATCCCCAAACGCAACAAGAATGTGCTTATGATATCCTCTTCACACTCCTCTATTTCAATCACGGACTGCCACAAAAAACCTACAGTTATCACAGATTACAATAAGCATATAGGAGGAGTTGACACTCTTGATGAAAATTGTTGCTTGAGGAAAAAAATCCAGTAGCTTGAGGATAACAAATCGTTGGCCGATGGTTATCAATTACGATTAGAGAAATGTTGCGACTAACAACGCTTTTATCGTATTGAGAGGCAACGGAAAATGTGACCGAAAAACAGATTTTCTTTAGCAACTAAACTTTCAGCTTGGTCAACCATACGTAGGGAACCGAAAATTGAGAGATGAAACAAAGGTACTTGCCGAAAAGATAGGGTTTATTGATGCTGCTTCCAACATCATAAACCTTACAGTTCAAGGTATCAAACGGGGAAGATGTTACAGATGTAGAAAGCATACTAGCCTTGCATGCTTGGTTTTCCGCCGACGTGTTTGCCCACAACACAGAAAAATACCAAAAAACACATATTGCTTAGAATGCTGAACAATTTGTGGTTGTACTACATGTTGGTGTATTTTTGTGTTTGAAATACAACCTTCGTTTGTTGAAATTTTGTTGTACTTCAGCTAACAAGCTAAAATAATACCCTGGGTAGAAAGCAGACTTTGAATTTTAGACTCAAGATTGCAATGCTTTATCACAATCAAATTAACCGCACAATTAAGATAGCAGCGCAATCAATCGATTGCGCTGTGAGATTGATCAATCGCGCATATCGATCATAAGAGGACAACATATACACTTTGAAAACAGTGCGCATTAGCATTGAAAAACGCAAGAAAATGGTAGGTTGACAATTGTCAACATATGTTCCGATTAAGTTACACAAAAACACTGTTCTGATAAGGGTTAAGGCCTGAATGAGGGCATGTTGTGGTTTGGTGGGGCACTGTAGCGGGTAGCGGTTTAGTGGACGATGGTAGTGGGGTTGAGCAACGAGAGCGAACGGACAGAGTATTTGGGGGCTTCTTCGGTAATCCCGCTATGGCTGAACATCATTTCAATCGTGCAAAAGTACCCCGAGACATTAAACGGCCAAAACTCTGGCAACTTAAGCAACGTGTGTGCCAGGGGCAAGGTGGTTGACGGCTCATGTTCAATTTGGGAGACCATGTATGCTGAGGGTGTGGCAAAGCTACTTTGCCGTGTGCCAAAGTTAATGGATGTGGAAATGGGATGTTGGGCGTGGATAGGGGTACTGGTCAGTGGAATTGAAGTTATGAGGTTGCCCTCATCTTGTACTGCGACAGGAGACTGTACATTCGAGTGGCGTGGTGAATTAGTGTGGGGTAACCGTCAATGGGCTGGGCTACGTAGTTTACAAACATACAGAACGATTACTGTATTTCGAAAATGCTAAGCAGAAAAATTAAGCTTAAACAAACGTTAAATAATGTTGGTAACATAACTATTTACAAGTCGTTAATCGTAACAGTTTCTTTGCAATGTTCGACCGAAGCAATTGGAAATCGTTCGTGAAACGCAGTTCATGAAGCAAAACAAAGAACTTGCTTGCAATTGGTTGGAGTTGTGCGAGTCTAAAAACCACTATTGTGACGTTGCTCTTCGATTATTACGTGTTTCGTTCAGAGGAGCAAGTGATAGAGTCACGCTCATATGATCAACAAAGATGGCGCGAGTAATGCTAGATAATGAAGCGATGCGGTTCTGCTACTCGAATGGCTTGTCTAGCTGCTTGAAGGGGAAAAACAGATGCAAAATACGGTACCGTCTTTGTTGTCTTGTAAAATTGAGTTGGTTGACTTGATAGATTTGATATTGAGCTGGTTTCCTTGTTCTTTGTCGGGGTCTGTAGCGGTTTAGTAGCGGTGTAACACCACTGTAGCGGTTTAGTGGACGATGGTAGTAGGGTTGAGCCACGAGAGCGAACGGACAGAGAGTACTGACGACTGATTCTGTGGCTGTCTACTACGTCGATAATGCAGTTAGTTCTTTATTGAATCGCACTTCGCTTACACAAGATTGGACTTTCACTTATCACCGATACAATCACTTTACTTGCAGAAAAACTCAATTGACTTATTCAAACTTGACCGAATAATATCGAATACTCGAATAACGAATCGAATGACCGAATACTGAATGCTGACAAAAAGGCAGTGTGGACACTTTATATGTACACGTAGCGGTGACGTAATAATGATCAGCCGCTCTACTACCATCTGTTTAGTATGTGCTGAGTAGGCTGCTTTATGATGTTTTAGTTTATTGCAGTGGCACTTTAACAGTTCTACAATTATGCACATTGCGGTATTGATTTTCTTCAGCTAGCAAATAAAGCAGTAGCTCTAATTGAAGCAACTCCGTGAGGTCTGCAATGCGCCGCAATGTGCGCAATTAGGCAGTAGGGTTGGTATTGTATGTGACTTAGATGTAAGTTGTTGTTGTTGTTGCATATAGGTAAGTAACGCGTCGAGTTTAGGGTTAGGGTTTGCGCTAGGGTCAAAGTCATCTTTTTGCAAGATTACTTATACTTGTGTTACTTATCTATATGCAAGATATGTAACATAACACTACAATAAATGACTTCCCTTGACGCAACATAGGGTTGCCAAGGAGTTTCCCATATGCAAATTAACATGACTTACCTATATGCAGAGGTGGTCAAAGCAGCCTCAAATTCTACTCGAACAAAAGTATTACTACTTAGTCGAAAAAGTAGTTAAAGTAAAAGTAGAAGTAAGAGCATATATTTTTACTTAAGTGAAAGTAACAAAGTAGTCAAAATAAAATTACTTAAGTAAAAAAGTAGTTTTATTATTTTGAATGAGTGTGGTTCAGCTGTGTTTTACTTCAACCTGAAACAGTATATTAAGCTTTTTCAGGCCAGTATTTTTGACTTCTTTGTTATCTAACACTGTATACATTTTCATTGCCCTCATCGTCGACAAATAAACATTTCGTAAAACTCAAAAATGACCTTAGAATATTTTATACATGTACCACATAGATTGCGGAAACATTGTACAAAGCACCATTACTGCTGCCAAATATCGTCACATTCTGTTATTGGATCTCAAGAAAAAAGAACTGCGTTAGCAGGCTAAATTCTGAAGCAGAAAACAGCTAAATTCTGAAGTAGAAAAACTCTTTTAACAGCAGCTTTTCACAACAAGTCACCAGCTCATAGCCTTGTCTTGTAAGTAGATTTACTAACTTTAATGCTTAAATTACCTAACATCTTACGTAGCCTAAACTAAGATAGGCTATTGGTTGTAAATTGCAATTTGTTGTGAGCTGCTTTGCAGCTACTGGTAGGCAGATAGGCCTACATAAAAATTCAGCCTGGCCTAACAAGTTAACACAAGGCTAACCTCTCCCTAACAAAACCTCTAAATGCTATTTTTCTCATTAACGAATTTCGCGGTGATGTTTTGCTACAAATGCATAAAAGTAAAATGAGAGTCTGAAATGGACGCGATTTTATCAAAGATGCCAAACCACACTTTGATATGCTGTAACACACACTGCAAATCTGCAATACGGGAGTGACGGAACTAACAAAAATTATCGCCAAATACAGAGTTGCCAATTCATTTATTTACTAAATGATGCGTAGCTACTAGTTAATCCCTGGTTATGCTAGTTAATTTTTGCTTAACATGTCGCTAAATACAACTTGCTATTAAATTTTACATGGTAATATATAGATGACCAAAAGCGATTTTTTATGCATTTATTTACTACTGTAAATAATAAAACGTAGCATTTCAAAAGCATTAATATAGATTCGCAATCAAAATTTTATTTCATTTTCCAATGTTTAACAATTGAGCTTCATGTAATTACAAAAGCAGTCTTTCTTGCTTCTGATTTGTTTTGTTTATAAGTTTCAACAATTTGATGAAAAAATTTGATTAGCATCATTGCCAAAGCAAGCAGAATATTTGGGTCAATCTATTGATTTTTTCTTATCATTTTACAAAACTAAAATGTCATTGTGTATGTCAATATTGCAACTTCAATATTTCATTTTTATAGCCTATATTGCCAGTGATGGGTGACCGTTGTTTCTGTTCTTATCATTTGCCATTTTATTAAATAACACAAAAACATCTTTTATAACCTTCAAAAGCTTACTATGCTTTTTCAGAAAAAAATACCAATTTTGGATTTGATTATATGATAAACTTCTAACCATTTAGAATATTTGTCGTTGCTATGAAAATCTGCTGGATAACTTCTTTATTCAGTTTACTATGATTTGGTCCGCAGTATTTCTTTAACATAATCATCATAGTTGTGTGTTTGTCTTTTCCAATCAGTTTTGTGTCGTTGGTTGGTTATTTGTTTTCCAGTACATTTCCAGTTATTGTGTCCATCCACAATAGATACGATGGTATAACTGATTGCTGTTGGCTAATGTCTGATTGGAGCAGATTACATGTCATCCAGTACAAACATTGATTATGTTGATGATTCAAAGCAAGTAAGACAATTACTAAGAGATGTTGCAATGAAAGTTTGCACTATAAGTGTTTTGTTCACATTTGTGTCAATTTTTTGACACTGCTCTTGTTTGTTGTGCAAGCACCATTGTGATTACCCTCTCATTGCCAATCTGTTTTGTGTTGGAGTTGGTGGTTTGTGAATCAGTCGATTATTGGCCATTGTTTCGATTCTCAGCTGGTATGATAGTACAAAGAATCGCTGTTGCATGTTGTCTGATTGGATGGGATACCACCACTTGTGTTGGTACAAACTTTGATGGGTTTGATTTTTCAATGTAAATAGCACTTGAAGTTAGTGGTGTTGCTTTGAAAGTTTTTTAATTTATTTTTTATCTAGGTCACAATGGGTTAAACCTGATTGTTGCTGTTTTGTACTGTAGATATCCATTTGTTTAGGTTGACTTTGATAATCACATTTGCGTTGGTTGTTGGTGGTTATTTTATACAGTCAATCATTATTCACTGTCTACCACATCAATAGAAATTATTTAACAAAAAAATACTGTTGGTGTGTATTTGATTGGATCGGATTAATTTTTGCAAATATGAATGGTGAATGTGTTAAGATTTCAAAAATTAAACCTCATTTGGTCTCAGACACTAGGCAGATGTGTTGAAATTATCGAAGACCATTTTTGTTGTTTGGATGACATTGATCTCGCTGTTTTCTATTGTATTATAGTCATATCAAATATTGTTGTATTTTCAAACCATCTATAATTTGTAGTATGAGTTGTTGCTTTGAAAGTTTGCAATATGACATTTTTATTACTTTCTATTAATTTGTTGATATTCTATTTGTTTTTTAAATAAATATCCTAGTGTTTACCTTCCCGTTGCCAGTCTGCTTTGTGTTAGAGTTGGTGGTTTGCTTAACAGACAATTATTGGTCATTGGTTTGATCCACACTCTTCATGATGGTATAAAAAATGGGCCTTGCTTGTTGTCTGATTGGATTGGATAGCGGCATTTGAGCCAGTACACACTTTAATGGTGTTGATACTTCAAAGCAAGTAAAACTTGGAGTTGTTGGTGTTGCTTTGAAAGTTTGTGAGATGTTTCTGTTTTTATTCCGACCGTGATGGGTTTTTATCTGATTGTTGCTCTTTTATGATACTGTTCTTTATTTGGTTAAAATGATATTTTTATTCGTATTTGAGTTGATTATTTGTAGTTGGTTAAGCTATAAAATTTTATTCAATGCTCACGGTTACAACAAATTACATTTATCAAGAAATTGCCGTGGCTTGTTATTTGAGTAAATTGGAATGGTATTCTGTCAATACTATTTTTGAAGAACTTAATGTTTATTTTCAAATTGCTAATTTTTCAATATTGAAACCGAATAAGGCTATGACGGTAAGCACTTGTGTTATAAGCACCAAAATCGTTTTTGTTGTTTGGTTGATTTTGATGTTGTTCACGCGGTTTTTTATTGTAATGTAGTCATTGTTCTGATTACCTCATTGTAAGCAATTATTTTTGTGGTGATAGATGACAGTTTGTTTAACAGTTAATTGCTAGCCACTGCCTCAATCGATATGAATGTACAAAGCAATCGCTGTCGGTTGCAGTTCAATTGGCTAATACAAATTTTGATTTCGTTATATTATAAACATCTAACAACTTTGAATATTTGGCGTTGCTATGAAAATCTGTTGGATGGCTTATTTTATTCAGTTTGCTGTGATTTGGTTCACAGTATTTCTTTAATGAAATCATCATTGTAGTATGGCTGTTGTTGCCAATCAGTTTTGTGTTGTTAGTTGGTTGTTTGTTTGACTTTTCATTATTAGTTACATTGTCCATCCACAATGAATAGGTTTGTCTAACTAATTGCTGTTGGCTATTGTCTGATTGGAGCAGATTACATATTATGCAATGCAAACTTTAAAATTATTGATAATCCAAAGCAAGGATGAATCGTACTATTTGTTATTGTCATGAAAATTTCTGTTATAATTATTTTGTTTATATTTGTGTCAATTTTTTGACACTGTTGCTGTTTGTTTTGCGAGCATCATGATAGTTGTTATGTCGTTGGCAATTCGTTTTGTGTTGGAATTTGTGCTTTGTACATCGATTGATTATTGGCCAAAGATTCGATTTAGAGTTGGTATGTTGGTATAAAGAATCGCTGTTGCGTGTTGATTGGGTAACAGCATTTGAGTGAATACAAACTGTGATAAAACTGCTTTGAAAGTTTGCAATCTCATTTTTTTCTCACTTTTTATTTTATATATGTTGTATTTGTTTTCCAAATAGATATTTTGGTGGTTGCCAATTCGTTTTAGGTTTACGTTGGTGGTTACGTTGGCCAAAAATCGATTGCTGGTCATTGGTTAAATGCAAAGTCTTTATGATGGTGCAAACAATCGCTGTTGCGTGGTGTCTGATTGGATAGGATAGCAGCATTTCAGCCAGAACACATTGTGACGGTGCTGATATTTTAAAGTAAGTAGGACTTGGTGGAGTTGTTGGTGCTGCTTTGAACGTTTGTAAGATGCTTTTTTTCATTCCAGACATGATGGTTTATATCTTTTTGTTGCTGTTTAGTACTGTAGATATTCATTTGGTTAAGTTGGCTTTGCCATTTAAATGTGTGTCAGTTCGTTGCACTGTTGATCATTAGCCACTGTATCCAGAAAAAATTGATATTATTGCACAAAGCAAAAGTACCACCTTATTATTTTATTGGATCGGATTATGGTTTGATCATTACGGAGTTCGATTTTACTTGCTTGTTAAACTGATTTGAAAGTTGATAACTGGGCATTATTTAAATTAGCATAATGAAAGAAAACGTAAATTTTTACTGTATTCATTGTTGTAGTTATCTTGTCATTGTCAATCTATATTTGGTCGTTAGTGGTTGGTTTGTTTTACTGTTGATTCAAAGTTATCATGTCCATTTACATTGGGTTTATTGGTGTAATTGATTGCTGTTGGATGTTGTCTGATTGGAGTGGACTACATTTTGTCCATTACAAACTTTGATTTTGTTGATTTTCAATTTTTTTATCGTTGTAATGATGGGTGCTGTTTTGAAAGTTTGTCTTGTGTTCCGTTTTGACTGTTTTGTCATTTATTTATACCGTTCTTATTTGTCATGTAGGCATCATTTGTGGTTATCTAATATTGCCAGTCAGTTATATTGTTGTAGTTGGTGGCTTGGTCATCCGTCGATTATTAGTTATTATTTTAGTCCACAATGGGTTTGGTGGTTTAATAGATCGTTATTGGCAGTTGTTTGAATGGATGGGATAGCAACTTTGAGCCAGTACACGTTTTGATGGTGTTGATATTTCAAAGCAAATAGGACTTGGGGTTGTTGATGTTGTTTTGAAAGTGTTTAAAATGTGTGTTTTTCGTTGAAATGTTGATGGTTTATATCTGATTGTTGCTGTTTTCTAATGTAAAAATGCATTTGGTTGAAATGTTGTTTCTAATTGTATTTGTGTTGATAGCTTTTGGTTGATTGAATTGTCAAATATTAGCCACTGTTCACAGCCTCAATGTATATCATTAACAAAGAAAGACTGTCGGTTATTATTTGATTTGATTGGATGATGTTTGATTGACTTCAACAAAGAAATGCTGTTGTGTATATTTGGCTGGATCGGATTGATTTTTGCAAATACAAACTGTGAAGTTGTTAAGGTTTCAATATTAAAACTTGTAAGGTCTCAGAGAGTAGGTAGATGTGTTGAAATTATCAAAGACCGTTTTTGTTGTTTGGATGACTATGATGTTGCTTTTGCTGTTTTCTATTGTAATGTAGTGATTTGTGATATTATTATGGTTTTTACCATCTATGACTTGTAATACAGGTTATTTTTTTTGAAAGTTGGTGTTGTATTTTTTTCCTACTTTCTATTCATTTTGCTTTCATTGTATTTGTTTTTCAAGTGAATATTTGGTGGCTACCTTCACATTGTGAAACAGTTTTGTGTTTAAGTTTGTGGTTTGCTCAACAGTCGATTATTATTGGTTATTGCTCCAATTCACGACGTGTATAATGAAGCTGTTGCTTGTTGTCTGATTGGAGGGATAGCAACATTTGAGCTCAGTAAAAACTTTGATGATGTTGATATTTTAAAGCACGTAGAACTTGAAGAGTTGTTAGTGTTGCTTTGAACGTTTGTATGATTTTTATTTTTTTAGGACATGATAGTTTATATCTAATTTTTCTGTTTTGCATTGTAAATATCCATATAATTAGGTTGACATTGCCAAACAAGTGTGTGTCGGTTTGTTCAGCAGCTGGTATTAGCCATTGTATGTAGCCCAAATGGATATTATTGCGCAAATGAGTCTCTGCTGTTAATTTTTTAATTGAATGGGATTGAGTTTTGGCCATTACAGAGTTCAATTTTAATGATTTTCAAACTGATTGAAAATTAGATATTTTTGCATTGTTTTCAGAGTTTGTTTGACGGCTTATTTTATTTAGTTTATCCAAATGTGATGGACTCTATTAATTTACAGTATTCATCGTTGTAGTTATCCTATCATTGCCAATCTATATTTGGTAGTTCATTGTTCTCTTGAAGTTATAGTATCCATTTACAGTGGGTTTGATAGTATAACTGATCGCTGTTGGGTGTGTCTGATTGGAGTGAATTGCTTTTCATCCATTGCAAACCTTTACTTTGTTAATTATTCACCGCATTTATTTGCTGTAATGATAGGTGTTGCTCTGAAAATTTTTATGTTTTTTTGTGCATTCAGTGATATATATTGACTGTTCATATTTGTTGTATAGGTGTCATTGTCATTGTCCTCTCGTTGCCAGTCACTTGTTTGTTGTAGTTGGTGGTTTGCTCAACAGTCGATCATTGGTTGTTGTTTTAGTTGACAGTGTGTGTAATGGTGCAATGAATCGCTGTTGCCAATTGTCTGCATAGACCAGATAACGACATTTGAGCCAGTACACACTTTGATGGTGTTGATATTTCAAGACAAGTAGGACTTGGAGTTGTTGGTGTTGTTTTGAAAGTGTTTAAAATGTTTGTATTTGTTGAAGTTATGATGGTTTATATCTGGTTGTTGCTGTTGTTGTGTGTATGATTTGTACATGAGTTGATTATTGGCCATTGTTTCCATGTGGTGGTACGACAAATCGCAATTTCATGTTGTCTGATTGGATGGGATAGCAGCATTTAAGCCAGTACAAACTTTCGTGGTATTGATTCACCAAAGCAAGTTGGACTTGAAGTTATTGGTGTTGCTTTGATCGTTTGTAAGATGGCTTCTTTTATTGAGATCACGTTGGGTTTTAACTAATTGTTGCAATTTTATACTGTAATGATTCATTCGGTTATGTTAACTTTAGTAATCAGGTTTGTGTTGGTTGTTGGTGGTTATTTTATACAGTCGATTATTTGCCACCGTTCATGACATTAATGGATGCCATCTAATGAAGAAATGCTGTTGGTTTGTATTTGATTGGATTGGATTGATTTTTGCCAATACAAACTATACATTTGTTAGAGTTTCAAAATTAGAACTCGTTACATCTCAGACAGTATGGTGATGTGTTGAAATTATTGAAGATTGTTTTTGTTGTTAGGATGACTCTGATGTTTCTGTTGCTGTTTTCTATTGTAATGTAATGATGTGTGATATTGTGTGTTTATGAACCATTTATTACTTGTTGTATGGGTTGTTGCTTTGTGTAAGGGTTGTTTTTCTTATTTTCTGTTCATTTTCGTTTACATTGTATTGTTTTTCAAGTAAATACTCTGGTGGTTACCTTAACATTGCGAATTAGTTTTTTGTTGGAATTGGTGATTTGCTCTACAGTCGATCATTGGTTATTGTTTCAGTCCACGTCGTGTATACTGGTGCCATCAATTGCTGCTGCTTGTTGTATGATTTAATGGGATATTAGTATTTAAGCAGTACACACTCTGATAGTGTTCATATTTCAAAGCAAGTAGGACTTGGAGTTGTTGGTGTTGCTTTGAAGGTTTGTTAGATGCTTGGTTTCTTTTTATTCATGACATTATGGTTTATATCTGATTGTTACCTTGATGTACTGTATATACCCATCTGGTTAAATCTACATTGGCCAATCAAGTGTGTGTCAGTTTTCTTAACAGTTAATAAATAGCTATCATATTTAGCCTAAATGCATGCAATTGCACCATTAATTTTTTGCTGCTTATTGATTAGTTGAATGGGATTAAGGTCTGGCCATTGGACAGTGTGATATTGATTGCTTGTTAAATTGATTAAAAATTTGATATTTGGGCATTGGTTTTAGAGTTTGTTGGATGGCATAAAGTTATTAGTTAACTAAATGTGATAAACTGTTAATATACTGAAGTCATTCTTGTAGTTATCCTATCATTGCCAATCTATATTTTGTCGTTAATTGTTGGTTTGTTTTGCTGTTGATTTGAAGTTATCATGTCCATTTACATGGTTTGATGATATCACTAATCATTGTTGTGTGTTGTCTGATTGGAGTGGATTGTATTTTCCATTTCGAACGTTGATTTTGTTTATTCTTTATGCATCTAATGATGTAATGATGGGTGTTGCTTTGAAAGTTTGCATCATGTATATTTTTGACTATTGTATCATTTATGTTGACTGTTTTTAGTTAGGGTGTAGGAATCATTGTGATTGCTCTCTCGTTGCCAGTCAGTTATTTGTTGTAATTGGTGGTTTGTTCATTGCTTGATTATTGTTTGTTTCAGTCCACAATGTGTATGATGGAGCAATGAATCGCTGTTGGCATTTGTCTGATTAGACGAGATAGCTGCATTAGAGTTAGTACACACCTTGATGGTGTTGATTTTTCAAGCAAGTAGGACTTGGAGTTGTTAGTGTTGCTTTGAAAATGTTTAAAATGTTTGTTTTTGTTGAAGTCCCAATGGTTTATATATGGTTGTTGCTGTTTTGTACTGTAGATATTCATTTCGTTGAAATGATGTTTGTAATCATAACTGTGTTGATTGCTTTTGGTTAATTAAGTTGTCGAATATTTGCCATTGTTTGCGATATTTGTCGATCACAGCCACAATGGATGTCATTTAGCCAAGAAATGTTGTTGCTTGTTATTTGATTTGATTGAATGGTGTTTTGCCAATACTATTATTGAATTACTTAATATTTTTTTTAATTTTTGTATTATTATCGATACTGGGTAGGAATATGACCTGAGTTATATGTGCTGTAATTATCAAAGATTGTTTTTTTTGTTTAATTGGCTTTGATGTTTTTAATGCTGTTTTCTATTGTAATGTTCTGATTACCTTATTGTAAGCAATTATTTTTGAGTTAGCATTTGATAGTTTGTTAAACACTCGATTGTTGGCCACTGTCTCAAGGGATATGATTGCACAAAGCAATTGCTTGTGGTTGCAGTTCAATTCAATGGTATTTGCAATGCTAGTTAGCTTGTGCAAATTTTGCATGTGATTATATTTTAAACATCTAACACGTTTGAATATTTGGCATTGCTATGAAAATCTGTTGGATGATTTATCTTATTCAGTTTGTTATGATTTGCCTCACAGCGTCTCTTTAATGAAATCATCATTGTAGTGTCGCTGACGTTGCTAATTAATTTTGTATTGTTTGTGGGTTGTTTGTTTTGCTGTTTATTACCAGTTATTACCAGTGTCAATCCACAATAGATATGAGTGTATAACTGATTGCTGTTGAATACTGCCTGATTGGAGCAGATTGCCTTTCATCCGGTCCAAATTCTGATTATGTTGATGATCCAAAGCAGGTAAAGCACTTACTATTGGGTTTGTCAATGAAGGTTGTATTATAAGGGTTTTGTTTATATTATTGTCGATTTTTGACATTGTTTTTGTTTGTTGCACAAGCATGTTTGTGGTTACCTTCTCAATGTCGATCCGTTTTGTGTTGTAGTTGGTGATCTGTACATCAGTCAATTATTAGTTATTTTATGATCTGTATGTTGGTACGAAGAATCGCTGTTGCTTGTGTTCTGATTGGATGGGATAGCAGCATTTGAGCCAGCACAAACTTCGATGGTGTTTATATGTCAAAGCAAGTTGGACTTGGAGTTGTTGGTGTTGCTTTGATCGTTTGTAAGATGGCTTCTTTTATTGAAATCACCTTGGGTTTTATCTAATTGTTGCAGTTTTGTACTGTAGATATCCATTCGATTATGTTGCCTTTAGTAATCAAGTTTGTGTTGGTTGTTGGTGGTAATATTATACCGTCGATTATTTTCCACTGCTCATGGCATCAATGCATATCATTTATGAATAAATGCTGTGGGCGCGTATTTGATTAGATCAGATTGATTTTTGCCAATGCAAAGTTTGAATTTGTTAAAGTTTCAAAATTAAAACTCGTTTGATCTCAGGCATTAGATAAATGTGTTGAAATTATCAAAGATTGTTTTTTGTTGTTTGTATGATTTTGATATTGCTCATGTTGTTTTTTATTGTAATGTGGTGATTGGTGATATTGTTTGGTTTACAAACTGTTTATGACTTATAGTGTGGGTTGATGCTTTGAAAGTTTGTATTATGAGTTTTTTCTCACTTTTTATTGATTTTGTTGACAATGTATTTGTTTTTTAACTAGATATTCTGGTGATGATCTTTGAATTGTGAATCAGTTTTGTGTTGGAGTTTGTGGTTTGCTCAACAGTCGATTATTGGTTATTGTTCCAGTTCGCATCGTGTATAATGGAGCAATGAATCACTGTTGCTTCTTGTCTGATTTAATGGGATTCCACATTCCAGCATTTGATCACAGTACAAACATTGATGGTGTTGATATTACAACGCAAGTAGGACTGTAATGTTTCTGCTGTTTTGTCTTTTTTTACACTGTTCTTGTTTGTGATGTAGGCATCATTGTGGTTGCCCTCTCGTTGCTAGTCAGTTGTTTGTTGTAGTTGGTGGTTTGTTGAATGCTCGATTATTAATTATTGTTTCAGTCCACAATGAGTATGATGGTGCAATGAACTGCAGTTGCCTTTTGTCTGATTGAATGGTATAGCAGCATTTGAGTCAGTACACACCTTGATGATGTTGACATTTCAAAGCAAGTAGAATTTGGAGTTGTTGGTGTTGCTTTGAAAGTGTTTGACATGTTTGTTGTTTCATTGAGTTCATGATGGTTTTATATCTGATTGTTGCTATTTAGTAATGTAAAGACGCCTGTGGTTAGATGAAACTGCCAATCAAGTGGGTGTTGGTTATTGATGGTTGCTTAAATCATAGAATATTATCCATTGTTTACAGCAGTAAAGGATTTCATAACACTAAGAAATGCTGTTGCTTGTTGTTAGATTGGATGGTGATTTGCCAATGCTAATCTTGATTGAGTGAATATTGGGTGTTGGTTATTGGTGGTTACTTAAATCATAGAATATCATCCCTTGTTTACAGCAGTAATGGACTTCATGACACTAAGAAATGCTGTTGCTTGTTATTTAATTGGATGGTGATTTGCCAATGCTAATCTTGATTGTGTGAATATTGATGCTGAAATTGTTAATCTTTAACATTAAACTTCCGTAGGATTACAACAGTAGATAATTGTGCTGAAACATCTAGAAATACAGTTTACTGGTTAGTTGATTCCGATCTAAACACATTGGGTTTTTATTGTTGTGTAGCCATTACAGTCATTACCTGATGGCAAGAAATTAATTTTTGTGTTGCTAGTTGGTGGTTAGTTTCATCATTGATTATTTGTTATAGTGTCCATTCCCAATGGATACGTTTATCTTTCTAATTGGGTATTGGATGTTTTCTGATTGGGTTGGATTGCATTTCATCAGGTACAAACTTTGATTATGTTGATGATTCAAAGGAATTATTACTTGTACTGTTGGATGTGGCATTGAAGGTTTGTATTATGGGTGTTTTGCTTACTTTCTTGTAATTTTGTTGACACTGTTGTTGTTTGTTGCATAGGCATCATCATGGTTAGCCTCCTGTTGCCAATCCGTTTTGTATTGAAGCTGATGGTTTGTTCAACAGTCAATTATTGGCCAATGTTTGATTCACAATGGGTGTTATGGTAAAAACAATCGCTGTTGTTTGTTGTTTAATTGGATGGGATAGCAGCATTTGATTTGGTACAAACTTTGATGGTGTTGATTGGTCAAAGTAAGTAAGACCAGGAGTTATTGCTGTTGCTTCGAAAGTTTGTGAGATGGCTTAGTTTATTCAGGTCACATTGGTTTTTATCTGATTGTTGTTGGTTTGCACTGTAGGCATGCATTTGGTTAAGATGAAATTGCCAATCAAATTTGTGTTTGTTGTTGCTTGTCATTTAAACTATAGACTATTATTTATTGTTCATAGAAACATTCAATATTGTTGAAAAAAGAAATGTCATTGCTTGTTATTTGATTGGATTGGATAGTATTTTGCCAATACTAATCTTGAATGTATGAATATTGATATTAAATTTGTTATTGTTTGAAAGATTAAAATTCAATAGGACTGTACCAGTAGATAAGTGTGTTGAAACATTTGAAAATCTATTTTTTGTTTGGTTAATTCTGATCTATTCATGTTGTATTTTTTTTCTTCTAGTGCTGTCAATATGCTCATTACTTAATGGTAAGCAATATATTTTTGTGTTGCTAGTTGGTGGTTTGTTTTTTTGTTGATAATTTGTTGTAATGTCCATCTACAGTAAATGCGTTTGGGTAACTGATTGGGTTTGGCCGTTTTCTGACCGTAGTGGATTGCGTTTCATCTAGTAGGTTTTTGATTATGTTGATGATCCAAAGCAAATGTAACTTGTACTATTTGTGTGCTGCATTGAAAGTTTGTATAATGGGATTTTTTTGTAATTTATTGACACTGTCGTGTTTATTGTATAGGCAACATTGTGGTTATTATTTTTTTGCCAATCCGATTTGTGTTGGAATTGATGATTTGTTTAACAGTCGATTATTGACCAATGTTTTGATTCACAATGAGTACGATAATATGAAGAATCACTGTTACTTGTTGTTTGATTGAATGGAATAACTGCATTTGAGCCAGTGTAAAATCTGATGGTGTTGATTTGTTGAACAAGTAGAACTTGGAGTTGTAGGTGTTGCTTTGATCGTTTGTGAGATGGTTATTTTTTTCAGGTCGCATGGTTTTTGCTTGGTTTTGTGCTGGTATTTATTGATTTGGTTAGATTGACATTGCCAATCGAATTTGTGTTGGTTGCTGTTGGTTATACGGTCGAGCATTAGCCAATGCCCATGGCGGCAATGGATATCATCTAACAAAGAAACTCATTTGGTTGGTATTTGATTGGATTAGATTGATTTTAGCTAATGCAAACAGTAAATTTGTTAAGGTTTTTGAAATTGAAAATTGTTACATTTCAGACTTTCTTATTATGGAGAACCGTTTTTTGTTAAAATTGTTATCAAAATTATGCAGAATCGTTTTTGTTGTTTGGATGACTGTGATGTTTTCATGTTGTTTTTCCTTGTAATGGAGTTGCATCTGATATTGCTGTGCTTTTAAATCATCTATGATTTTTAGTATGGGTTGTTGCTTTAAAAGTTGTATTATGAGTATTTTCCCACTTTTTTTTCATTTTGTTCACATTGGTATGTTTTTAAGTAAATATTTTGGTGGTTATTTTTCCATTGTCTAGTGGTTACCCATTTTTATGTTGGTGGTTATCCTCCCGTTATCTTCTCATCGTTGAGCATTGGTTTGATCCACAGTCTTTATCATTGTACGAAGAATCGCCGTTGCATGTTGTCTGATTTGTTGAGGTAGCAGCATTTGAGCCAGTACAGACTTTTAAGGTATTAATTTGTCAAAGCAAGTAGGACTTGAAGTTGTTGGTATTGCTTTGAAAGTTTGTATTATGGGTATTTTCTTACTTTTTATTCATCTTGTGCACATTTAATTGGTTTTTTAAGAAAGTATTCTGGTGGTTACTTTCCCATCGTCAATAAGTGTTATATTAGAATTGTGATTTGTGTAACAATCCATTGTAGATGATCGTTTTCATCCACAGTCTTTATGATTGTACAAAGAATTGCTGTTTCATGTGATTTGATTCAATGAGATAACATTTAAGCCAGTGCACACTTTGATGGGGTTGATTTGTCAAAGCAAGTAGGACTTGGACTTTTGGTGTTGCTTTGATAGTCTTTAAGCTGGTTCTTTTTTTGTTGATGTGATTATGGATTTTTATGTGATTTCATTTAGGAGAAACCCTGATTTTTTTGATTTTTTAATGCGTTTATCAGTTGTAATGATGGGTGTTGCTTTGAAAGTTTGTTTTGGTGGTTATTTAAAAGTTGTTATAATGTTTGTTGTTTTGGTGAGGTCACGATGGTTTTTATCCAATTGTTGCTGTGTAGTACTGTAAAGACGCATGTGGTTAGAATGTTGTTTAATCAAGTGGGTGTTGGTTATTGGTGGTTATTTAGACAGTGGTAACTCTGGCAATGTTGCCAGGATTAATGGATTCATGAGACTAAGAAATACTGATATGCTTGGTATTTGATTGGATGGTAATTTGCCGACGCTGGTCTTGGTTGTGTGAATGCTGATGTTAAAATTGTTGATATTTTAACATTAAATTCTGGTAGGACTATGACAGTAGATAACTGTGTTGAAAGATTCAAAAATCTAGTTTGCTGGTTCGTTGATTCTCATTTTATTACATTTTCATATTTGCGATGTCGGCATTGCAGTCACTATCTAATGGTGTTTTTTTTAGCATCAATTTGTAATGCTGTTGATGGTCGTTTAGCTAGTTGATGTGTTGTCAATTTGATTGCAATTGGAAGTTGCTGAGCTCTGTCTACTCGTGATGTTGAAGATGATTGCTCAGCTAGTTGTTGTGTTGATGATGGTTGTTCAGCTAGTTGTTGTGTTGATGATGAATCCATTCTCTGTAGTGCTTCAGGTTTTGCATTTGCGATTGACTGCTTGTTTCTTTTTGCAAATTGATGGCAAATTGCTTTTGATTGTGAAATTAATGATTGTTTTACTGATTGCTTAGTGGTAGTTGGAGTTTTGCTTGGTAATATTTGTTTCATTAGAGATACCGTTTTATTTAGGGTATTTTTTCTTAAAAAAGAAGTAGTTTTGATTGGTTCTTTGCTAGAAATTTCACTTGATGTTTTGTGAGCCTGATCAGTGTGTGATGTTAATGATTGTTGTTTAGCTAGTTGTCGAGTTGACGATTTTATTGCATTCTTAACTTGCATTGTTGTTAATCTTTGTTTAGCTCGTTCTTTTGCTGATGGTACTTGTTTAGATAGTTTTTGTGCTGTTGGTGGTGGAATGGATGGTGGTTGGCCAGATGATTTGCTTGTCTTTAGTGTTTTGGGGATACTGTCAGATGACGACGATGATGATTGATTGGTGAGTTGTGTTAAGGGTAGTTTTTTATTTAGTTGTATTGATATCCTAGAGTTTGAAACACTTTTTGATTGCTGTTTAGTGCTTTTACTAATAAGTGGTGTTGATTGTGAAATTGATGGTTGTTGAACGAGTTTTCGAATGAGAAATGCTGTTTTGGTTGGAATTATTTGTTTGATGAGTGATATTGTTTTGTTTGGTGTATTTTTGCTGTCGAAAAATGCAGATTTTATTGATGTGTTCTGAGGAATTTTGCTTGCTGTGTTTTGAGTATTATCAATATGTAACTTTAATGAAAGCTTTTTAGCTAGTTGTTGAGTCGACAATTTAATTGAATTTGAAGTTTTATGAGCACTGCTAACTTGTATTGTTGATGGTTGTTTAACTAATTGGTTTAGCGATGATTTTCTTTTAGATAGTTTTTGTGTCAGCAGTGTTTGTGTAAATAGTTGTTGTGTCAATAATTTTCTTAGTTTTGTTGTTTTTTGTGCATCGTCTTCTAATAATGATAATGATCGTTGTTTAGCTAGTTGTTGCACTGATAATTTAATTGCATTTAGTGTTTGCTCAGCTCTTCTAGATAGTAATATTGGTGTTACCTGTTTTTTTACACTTGATAACTCTTGAGTGCTGTTGGGCTGCAATGTTGATGCAAGTTGAGCTAGTTGTGTTAATGATTTTGTTACATTTAATCTCTCCCAACTTCTGCTAACACATAATGTTGATGATCGCTCTGCTAGCTCATGTGTTGATGACTTTGTTGCAATTGATCTTTTCCAAGCATTGATATTTGGTAATCCTGGTAAAGCTTGGTCAGCCAGTTGTTTTGTCAATAATGTTTTGTTTGCATTTGTCGTTTGCCGAGAACAGTTGACCTGCAACATTGATGATATTTGTTTAGTTAGTTGTGTAGCTGATGGTTTGATTGCATTTGGCATTTGTTGAACACTGCTAAGTTGCAATGTTGATGACTGCTGTTCAAATTGTTGTTGTTGTGTTGGTAATTCGTTTGCGTTTGATATTTGCAGAGCACTGTGAACTTGGCATGCTAATGACAGTTGATCAGTTAGTTGTTGTGTAAATGATGGTTTCTTATTTAATTGAGCTAGAAATCTGATTGATGTTGGTGATGTGTTATCTTTTATAGGAGCACTTGGTTCCACACCATTTATTTCAAATAGTGGTATTGTTTGTGAAATTAATGAGTGTTTAACCTGTTGTGTGATTGAAGATGCCATTTGAGTTGTTTCTTGCAAGTTATTGCCAATTTTTAGGGATGATAATAGTTGTATAAGTAGTCGTTGTTGTGCTGTAGATTCAGTCATTGTTATTGATATGTTTTTTTGCTTACTAGTCATTGATTGCTTTTTATTATTTTTTGCAAGGAGTGGTGTTGAATGTGAAACTGATAGCTGTTTAACTAGGTGTCCAAAAAAAGGTGCAGTTTTTGTTGATGTTTTGCTTTTAATTTTGTCTGATGTGGTTCGAAAATTTTCAACTTGTAATGTTGTTGATGATTGTTTGGCTAGTTCATGCGTCTGTGATTTGATTGCATGCAGTGTTTGCTGAGCAGTTTTCATTTGTATACTTGATAATAATTGAAAAATTTGTTGATATATTGATGATATATCCATTGTTAGTGATACTTTTTTAGTAGCCATTAGTGGCTTATTGTATTTTGGAAGAAGTGGTGTTGACTCTGAAATTAATTGGTGTTTTTTGATTGGTATTAAATTTCTGATTAAAGATAAGTGTTTAACTAGTTGTGCTGTTGTTATTACCGGTGGTGTATTTTGATCACTGTTGACTTTTAATGTTGTTGATAACTGTTGGGCTAACTTTTGGGTTGATGATTTACTTGTATCTACAAAATTATTTGATTTCGTGGCAAAGATTATTCTCTTGTTGTCCAATTTTGAGGTTACTGAGTGTGTGTATGGTGCATGCTCATTTTTTCGTTGCCGCCATGACATTATCTCACTCATGGATTTACTTCTATTTTTGTCCACTCCTTGAAACTTTTTATTACCAGTAGTTAGCAATGGAAGTTGATGTGGCAGCAATTGAGTTACAGAAATTCGTTGAAGGTTTTGTGATTTTCTGTAATTGCTATTGACCATTTCTGTTTGTTGTTTGTTGAACTGCGTCAGAAGTGGTGTTGATTTTGTTATTTCTGCTTGACTGTTTGCAATCATTATCAATTGCTTTTTGACAAAAACATCTTCAACTTGATGAAGCAGTCTTTCACATTCTTGTTTAATGAAATTTAAATCTATCTGCAAATTTTCTTGAGCTGCACCGGAATTTTTAACATCCTGTACTGCAATCGTACTCACTGCATTTATAGGAGAGCTTTTTACCCCTTCAAGGACTTTACGTTGTTCTAATTCCATCAGTTGCAGTTCGTGTTCAATATCAACATAATCATATTCATTTTCATAATTTGTTTGTTTCTGGTTTACAGTAATTTTATTTTCTGGATCTTGAAGGTTTCGGCTTATACCCAGTAATGTTGCTGTCAATTCATTGTCAGAATTGACAAAATTATCTAGGTCACTGGCTGTATCAACTGATGATAGTGATTGTCTTGTTGCTGCAATATTTGCTAGTTTTTTCTCTGCTTGAGCTATTGTTTGCAATTCACGTTCAATGTCAACATAATTCTCTACTCCAAATTCAAGAGAATTTTCATTTTGATATATAGTTTGCCAGTGATCTTCTACTATTGATGATGATTTTGATGTTAGTAGATTATGGCCCATGCACATTAATGTTGCTCTTAATTCCTTCTCATTTTCTTCAAAACTTTCTGCACCACTGTCCACTGATAGATCAGATGAAGATTGTTTTGCTGATGTCCTGTGCTCTAGGTATCGTTCTGTCTGTTGCAATGATTGAATTTCACGTTCAATATCAACATAATTTTCTTCAAAAGTAACTGAATCATTGTAAAGAATTTTAAAATGGATTTGGGGCTGTTGCAGTTTTTGGTTCATACTTAAAAATGTTGCTTCTAATTCATTATTGTTTTCAAACAAACTTTCTTTTGTACTACTAGTGGCTTCTACTGATGTCGACCCTCTATGTGCTTCATGCCAAGAACGTCTTTTTTCTATTTCTTCCAATGCTTTCCATTTAGAATTGCTATCAGAATAATTCTGTTGTTCAAAATTTGCAACTTTCTTTTCAGCTTCCTGTGGTGATAATGATAAACTTGTTGGACTTGGTTGTACTAAAGATCTAGTTGATGGCAATTTATTGCTTTTATAGACAAATTTTTGTTGATCGCTTGTAGATTGTTGCGGCAATAATTGCCATTTATTTAATTTTTGTGAAAGCGATCTCGTTTTTCGTGCTAACACTATGTTTTCATCAGTAAATATTTGTTTGTTGCTGTTCTTAACGTCTGGAAAGGTTATTTGTGCGATTGATTTACTTTTTTGAGGTAATGATATGGTTTTAGGTGATGACTTGCTGTCAATCATATATTGTGCTTCAGTGTTTAACTGTGAAAATAGTACCTGGGGTAGTTGTTGTTCAACTAGATGGATTGATGATGTTGCATAAGCTGATGCATTGGCGTCTTTTGTAGCGGTATTTGGCCTATTAATTTCTGCTGCTTGTGGCAATAATGTTTCATTTTGTGCTGATTGTATAATTGAATATTTTGTTTCACTTAGTGTCTCTTTCATGCTAGTTACACTTTCTTGGTCCTCTTTGCTAAACATGAGTGCGCTAATTGAATCAAGCACTCTGGAGCAATCATCCAGAACCTTATCTAACTTGAATAGTAATTCATCTAACTTTTTCTCTTTTGCTGTCATCCCATTCTGCCTTGAAACTTCTTTTGTTTCAGTTTGACAAGGTGGTGGTTTAGTAGGCAAAATGCTTGTTTCTGGTGGAGTTTGTGCAAATTTTTGCTTCAATGCTTTTGCATGAGCTGATGCAAAGACAAGATTTTGCTTCGATGCTTTCAGGCCTGTACAAAAAAGTTATTTTACCATTTGTCACACTAATAAAAGAATTTTTTGTGAACAAGCTTTAACACCGGAGAGTGCAGTGAAAACTTGGTTGACGACCCGTAATTTAACTGGTTAGAGCAGTAAAGCTGCTTACTCAGCATGTGCCAAGAGGCCGTCTATTTGGGTATTCATCAACGGCAGTCTGTCTTGTTCGTGGTCGAGTTACCAGTCTAACATTTGTATTCATGACTGGTCAGAAATTACCTACCTCGTTTCCTTGGGGCAGGAAACAGTATCTTTGCTTTGTACTGTGCCTCCAGGCCAAGGAAAAAGATTTCGATGCTGCGACTGCTTTTGCATCATAACTACGTCAGCGCAGTCTCGAATATATCTTTATTTATTGAAGACTGCTAATTAGATTAAATCGGTTAATTTCACATTGGATTATCCACAAAGATATAATCAATGTGCATAATAAAACGTTTCTTTAATAAGTAATAGTCAATAAACATTTCTGAAAAAAATACGTATTGTAAATAAACTTCTATATTCTTTAAATGTACAAGAGTATGATAGATTGACTTAGCGATAAATCGGCATCATTGTTATTTTATTGCTACAGCACAAGCACCTTACAAGCATAAATTTTAATTCGTTTTGAGGTTGACTAATCCCAAATTCGTGTTGCACACTTTTTAGTACTTATTGTAGTGCTTTGTGGCCTAGATTTTTTTTGTGCAATATTTTTCTTGCTTTGTCGTATGTTAGTATGTCAGGAGAATATAATTTGCCTATGTCAAAGGATGCATACAAAGCACAAAACGTTTTGCTATGGATAAATTTGGAGTTGCTAGGTTAATTTGTGACAAGGTATTCTTTCACTACTCAGTTAATCTTTACTTTTTAAACACTAATGTCTGATTGATCTAATTAGTTAAATTCTCACCTAATGGAAGTATAAGTATTTCTGTTCCAGAATCTGATTTGAGCAGATGGGGATCAATAGTTCTTGCTTCTGAATAAAAATTTCCTTTAGACATAGTGAAGGACGGTTCATTGTCTAAACCTTCTGATTCATCTGTTTTTTGATTATGTGAAATCCGTTTCATAAAGCTGACCCTTCTTTTTGACACAATTAGATCATATGGTGTTTCGTCTATATCTTCCAGTTCAACTTGTTTTTTATTATCTGGTAAATATTTTTGCTGTTAATAAATCTGAACAAAATTTGTGTTTGTCTTACAGTATATTACCTTGTGATTGTTGTTTGAAGCAAGTCACTGTAGATAGTGTCAATTTCGGTGTTTCGTATCCAGTATTATCAGATTTAACTACATCTAAAACCTCTTTTTTGAACGCGATTCTGGACAGAGCTAGCTGAGGCATTTTGTATTCATTGTCCGAGTCAACATGATGTAGATCGCTTTGTGACTGTTTATTTACCCAGCTGCTTCTTGACGTATTAAATATTGGTTGTTCAAGATGTTCTTTATCATCTGATGTTTGTTTTTTTAAATTTGCGTTTATTGGTAAACTTTGCAATTCTTTGCTTTTGTCATCTAGTGTTTTTGATGATTTTGTCAAAAAGTATTTTGCTGTATTTTTTTTGCTTTTTGCGTCATCATCTGGTGTTTTTTTTGTTATGATTTTTCTACTCAAACTTCGAATTGGTGTGCTGTTCTTCTTTTGTGGTTTCTTGTTTGGTATTGCTTTCTTTGGCCTGTTTTTTCTAGAAAAAAATTGACTTGTTGTTGCATCATTATTTTCTAATTCATGTTTTGGCGTTTGCATCTTAAAACTAATTTTTTTTGGCAAACTCTGAGTTGATCTATTGTCTTTGTTTTCCAATTTGTTGTCTGATGTCCATTTCTTCAAACTACTCTTTGTAGGCTTAATCTGAATTGGTGTGTTTGCTTCGTTTTTGAGGTTGTTGTTTGGTATCTCTTCCTTTGGACTGATTTGTCTGGGAAGATTTTGATTTGATGATTTATTTTTGTTTTTCAGTTTGCTGTCAGATTTCGGTTTCTTTAGACTGTTAATTTTGTCCAAACTCGATATTGACCCACATTCAGACAAGCTTTGCTGAGGTCTTTTGTCATCTGACGCCCATTTCTTGAGACTGCTTTTTTTTGTCAAACTTTTTGGCATTTCATCAAAAGATTCTGGTTCGTTATCTGGCGCTTGTTTTATTGTGCTGTCTTTTCGTTGCCATAGCTGTCTTGGAGTTGATTTTTTAACTTCCAATTTATCATTTGGTGTCAATTTTTTGTGACTCAATTTTCGCACCAAATTCAATGGCTTGATATCTTTTTCTTTCGATTTTTTATCTTCCCATTTCTTGAGACTGGAAGATGCAAGTGACTTAGTCATTTGTTCTTCAACATTATCTATTGAATAATTTGGTTTTAATTCATCTGAAGACTGTTTTTCTATGAGGATAGATTCACTTTTTGAAAGATTTGCAAGTTCCACAATTAATTCAGATTGTTGATTTCTGATCTAAACAATTAATACCGACTGATAAAGTACATATAATCAATCATGTTCTTTTTGACTAAATCAATTCCGTTCAAGAAATTAGCCTTGAAAAAAGATAGTGTTAAACCTCAGCATAGAATTCGTCACCTACGTTTTTTAAATTTGTTCCGTCTCGTTTTTTTTATGTCTATTCCCTGCAAAAATTAACTAAACAAATATTGGTGTACACATCTACTCTGTTTTCAACTCTTCATGAGACCTCCAAAAGTTAGTGAATTAAAATGGCAATAATTCAGTAACTGCTTGAGATGAACCTGAACTGTTAGATATCAAATTCACTTCGATATACCCATTTAACACACGAATAAGATCAAAATTATATCTTTTTACTCAATCGTTATGCGTAAGATAGAGCCTATTTGACATTCTTAGAATCAATGCAAATACTACTTAAAATACAGGAAAATATATTTTAGAGAAATCCTATCGTCAGATTAAACAATTTGAAGTTATATTTTTGCAAGTTTTCTTTTGTTCCTGTAAAGTTTGCAGTACACTTTCTAAGGTCTAGCTTTTTAACAGAAGAAAAGAGCTCTGTCACTAGTTTGAAGCCAAACATTCTGAACTTTTTCTTTAACACTTTTGATGTCGTTGCCATAACTCCACTGGTTTGCCCTTGTTTTTAGAAAGTGAGGACTCGCCAAGCTAGATATAAATATTTTCAGCTTGGATAAGTGGCAAAAAAATTGGTTTGCCGTTTCCTTTTGTTTTGATTAAGAGTCTGTAACTGTGGAATATGGGATTGAACCATAGTAGTAGGAATGTCTTCCTTTTGATCTATGAGTACTTCATCATTAAACAGAGCCAGGAATTTTTTTTTAATTAGAAACTACAGATGTAGTTCAAGTTTTTTCTTGTGTACTGTCTGCTGCAACTAAATCAACTTCCTTGTGATCAAACAAAGTTTTGGTTAGGTGCAAATTGAGACTACGGACAAGAGTTGGAAAAGAGCACTTTAACCACGAAGAAACTTCTTCAACTCGTGTTTCTTGCTTCGATTGGCAACTGATGAAAACTTAATTGGATTTCAAATAGGTTGACTTAGTTTACTTCAGTTGCTTTTTTAAAGTAGGTTTTCAAGTTTCACGCCCTATATTTCTCTTTAATTTCACCAGTGCTCTTCTTGCATCCTTTCTTTCTCAGCTGTTCTCTTGGTTTTGGCGTCCAGGCCACCTAGTCCTTCCTTCTATGTAACTGCTGCAGAGGCTACCCAAGAATCTTGGGTTAAACCGAAGTTCTTGTCTTGTCGTTCTTGTTGAAGGAACAACAGTAAATTGCATTTGTTGATAAACTTGTAATTCTGTAGTAGTGGTTACGCGGAGCCAACATTTAATCGTCATCGCTTTAATGTTCGCTCTGACGCAGAGCAAAAGCTATGCATAAAATATTAAAACCATGGCAGATGATGGTGAATCTCCTATGTGGGCATCTACATTGATAATGTTGCATAGCCATGGTCAGCAAAAGCCTTGTCTTGTCTGCTAACCCCCATTTTGTGCCAGCTGTCATAAATCCATCTGCTGCTGGATAAAGCAAGCAGACCTAAGGAGTGAATAAAGTACCGGTACCCGTGCAATGCTATTTTTGCTCTAAATACCTAGCTGTAAGGCAACTTATCAGCAACGTCATATTCCACTCGAGTGACAGTTAGATAATCACGATGATGATATGATAGCAGCAGACCGAAGAAACGATTTTCCTGGCTCTGTTTTATGATGAAGTACTCATAGATCAAAAGGAAGACATTACTACTGCTATGGTTCAATCCAATATTTCACAGTTACAGACTCTTAATCAAAACAAAAGTCGACCACCGTACGAGATACAATACATTCGTTGTTATGCTTTGCTTTATTGTTACGTTGATTACATTCATTGTTACGCTGTGCATTTACAATTTTATTGCACTGAACATTCTTTTCTCTTTGTTAGCCCTTAGTGATGGGTGCAAAGAAAGCAAGAAGTGATATTGGTCAAGGAAAAAGAAAAATTATTTTGCTTTTGTCACCCGGCATCTTTTAACTTCTCAATATAGCTCTTCTGGTGTAATTGAAAGTTAAAATGATTTTTATGTAGATTTAAAATCTACATAAAATTTATAAAAACTCAACGTTTCGAAAAACTAAAATCAGTTTTTCTTCGTCAGGAGTGACTAAAAGTTCAAACACAGACAACGGTTACATAGTAATCAGCAGAACCAAAAGGAGAAAAGAAAATTATGGTAATAAACAAGTGCAGTAGCGACAACTGGCGGTCAAAAATTTATAAATTTGTACAATCCGGTATAAAAACTGTTAATTTTATCATTGAAAGAAAAATCAGTTTTGTGTATATAAAATGATTCTAAAAACCGTCTTTTCTTATAGTCACTTTCAATAGCTAAAATTGCTGAGCTTTTCCAATCAATTCGGTATCCACTTAAGCAAGCGCGTTTCACTAGAGCAGATTTCTTTTTTAAATCCTCATTTGTTAGTTGGGCAATTATATCAGGTTTGACGTCCCTCTGATGTTCTTTGCGTCGTGTTTTAAATGATCGACCAGTCTCACCAATATAAACACCTGTGCAATCTTAACATTGAATTTTATATACAACACCACGTTGATCAAATTTTTTAATTTTATCTTTTAAACTTAGCAGCATGTTTCTCACAGTGCGTAATGGTTTTGTTGCCACTTTGATTTGATGGTTTTTCAAAAGACTTTTCAATCTTTCAGTTATTCCAGGTATAAATAGCAAAAAGAAAAATTGTTAGAACAGTTGAAGTGAAGAAAGAAATAATCACAAAACATGAAAATGGCGTTCGTGCGTCTGATCTTGTTGCAGAGTATGGTATGGCAAAGTCAACTATATCTACAATTAAAAAGAATAAGGAAGTGATAAAGGGGGCTGATGTTGCAAAAGGAACGACTATTATTAGTAAGCAAAGACCACCAATACTCGAGGAAATAGAAAATTGTTGTTGGTTTATATAAACGAGGCACAATTAAGAGTTTATAATATCGGTGAATCATTCGTTTGTGAGAAAGCATTAGAAACTTATGATGATCCAGTAAAGGAAAACCCTTGGACAAATGATGATTTTTTTGAATTTAAGGCTAGGAGAGGCTGGTTCGAAAAATTTAAGAACAGAAGTAAAATACACAACGTAATTAGGCATGGAGAGCCGGCAAGTTTAAACAAGGAAGCAGCAGAAAAATTTGTTAAGTTTAATGACGTGATAAGAAAGAAGGCTATCTCCCCAGCAGGTATTTAAAGCACATAAAACAGGGTTATTTTGGAAAAAGATGCCAAGCAGAACTTATGCTACTAAGGAGGAAAAAGCATTGCCAGCAGGGCACAAACCAATGAAAGACAGACAAACTCTTTTACTGTGTGGTAATGAAAATGGGGATTTCAAGGTCAAACCAAAGTTAATGTATCATTCTAATAATCCAAGAGTTTTTAAAAGAAATAATGTTATGAAAAGTAAACTGTCTGTCATGTGGCGTGGTAATACAAAGGCTTGGGTGACCAGACAATTTTTTGTAGAATGGATGCATGGAGTTTTTGCCACCAGTGTTAAAAAATATCTGCAAGACAAAAACTTGCCATTGAAATGCCTTCTCGTGTTAGACAATGCTCCCACTTACTCTTCAGGTTTGGAGAATGACTTAGTTGATAAGTTTAACTTCATTCAGGTCAAATACCTCCCACCTAATACAACTCCATTAATAGGGGAGATGCAGGAGAGTTGAGCCACCCCGTAAGTTTCAAATTAAAGACAAAATATCTATTCAGTAGTACCACATAGCGGTGAGTCATTCCATTTGCGCCATTTTCGCACTAGCACTCAAGCGACTGGAAGTATCACACAGATCTTGCCGACAAAACACTAAAAAAAGTTAATTTCAAAGTATCTGGTATGATGCTTTTTTGTTACTATTTTTCTAGCAGTTAGGTGGGTAACCGTTTTTGTGTAACTATGCCTATGTAACTGTCTTTAACTGAGGTAAGTTTGATGTAAGTCAAATTTGCCAGTTTTGAGATAGGCTTGTAAATTCTTTAATGGCCGTCATAAGGAGAGTTGAGCCATTGCCTTATGGGAGAGTTGAGCCATGGCTCAACTCTCCTGTAAGTCATGATTAAACTTTGTATTTATACAAATTCGTGCGAATTGTATATTTTCTTGCAGAAACATGCCTCAGAATTATAAAAGAAAAACTCAGCGTGGGAGTTTGTTGGAAGAACTGAAGACTGCCGCAGACGCAGTTGTGAAGTGTGACAAAAGTATCGGGTCGGCTGCTGCAGAATTCAACGTTGATAGAATGACTTTGTCACGCTTCATAGCAAAGCAACGTGGAAACCCAGAAAGAGACACAGGTTATGAAAGGTGTAAGACAGTCAACATGATTTTTTCAACAACTATGGAAGCGGATCGGGCAATTCACGTTAAATATATGGCGTGAAGATTTTATGGTTTATCAAAAGAGAAGTGCTGCTGTTTGATATACGATTATGCCGAGCGAAACAACGTTAACATTCCTGAAAACTGGCGAGTAAACAAAAAAGCAGGCCAAAGCTTCTGGCTTGGATTTAAATCACGACACAATCTGGCAATCCAATCACCAGAACCAACTTCACTAGCACGTGCAGCAGCCTTCAACAGGCACACTGCCCGGGAATTTTTGCTAATTTAGCAAAAGCCATGGATCGCCACAAATTTCTGGCGCAAGATATATACAATATTGACAAAACAGGCCGCGCTACTGTTCAAAATCCTGAAAGAGTTGCTGTTGGGAGAGGGATAAAACAGGTGGCGTCTGTTACCTCTGCCGAGAGAGAGGTGCTTGTAACTGTAATAAATGAAGTTAATGCCAGTGGATCGGTGTTGCCACTCATGTTTGTCTTTCCCCGGGTAAGTTATCGTGAGTGGTTTATTTGGGGGGCACCAGTTGAATCTGCAAGATCAGCTACAAGATCGAACTGGATAAATAAAGAAGTATTTCCTAATTACTTGGATCACTTCATTCAGCACAGTCAATGCACAATAGAACGAAAATTTTTGTTAAAAATGGACAATCACGAGGCTCACATCTCATTCGCAGCCATTGCATGCTAATGAGATGTGGGCCTCGTGATTGTCCATTTTTAACAACAAGTATACACAAGTATCATTAGCTTATGGGCGTGCTGCAAATGCATGGATGCGCTCACATCCCAATACAACTCTCAACATATATCACATCCCTGGGCTGGTGTTGGAAGCTCAAATGTCAGCTTTTGAGCCACGTAACATCATAGCAGGGTTCCAGAGCATTGGTATTTTCCCGTACAGCAGCGAAATTTTCTGTGATGACAACTTTTCCCCTTCGGCTGGGCTCGGACAGGGACCCTGGTGTATCTCAGATGGTCACCTCAGTGGAAAACAGTGAGCAGTCAATAGAAACTAAAAAAACCCAGATGTTTCTGTTTTCGTTGCAGTAGCTACAGAGAAGGACATGCCTGGTACTTCCACTGACAGTAATGAGTCTTGTGACCATGAAACTATATACCATCAATTCTACAGACCTAGTTGCTCGCAGCAGTAAAACAAGTCACTTTACAAATGACGCATCTAGACATCCAGGAACCTTCTCTGCTTATATGTCACCCAGCGGCATTCTTTCGTTTCAAAAATCTGGCCCTCGTAGACGAAGAACGTTAAAGAGGAGAAAAGGAAGCACCCGCATTTTGACAGATACTCCAGTCAGGAACGAAATTGCAGCTGCAAGTAGTGCCAGAGCAAAGAAAAAATCAGAGCCTGGTTGTTTTTATACAAAGAGAAATTTATTTAAGAAGCCAAGAGAGTTGGTCCACGACGACACATCCTCAAGTGAAAGTGAATCTTTAAACCACTTGAATGAAGACTCAGACTCCGTGGATGAAGATGAGGCTGATCAAGAAATTATTGAAGGAGACTTTGTTGTAGTAAAAGTCCATGGGAAATCGAGCGTGCGTCATTACATTGCGAGAGTGGATGCTTTTGACGGTGATGAGTTTGAAGGAGTCTTTTTGCGGCGGGTGTTGAGTTTGAACGATTTTTACTTTGGAGCTACTTTTGTCATTGATGAAGATGATGAAGCTTTGTGGCTATGTCAGGACATAGCGAAAAAGCTACCAAATCCAAAGTTTATTGGAACGTCTCGTCGTGCGCAGCTCCAATTCCCTGGTTGTAGTCTTAATCAATGGAAACTATGATTTCTGCAACAGCTGGTTTTTTGGACCGCTTTTGATGATCTTTCAGATTCAATCGTGCCACGACGTTTTGATTAATAAACTCTCGTTTTATATCGAAATTGTTTGCTTGTGTTACATTAATAATAAACCAGGTTGTTACTTTTGTGAGCTTATAATAAAGCGTCTTCAGTGTGGCTCAACCCTCCTCATAGTGCAGGAGTGGAGCCACTTCATCAACTTTTTCAACAGGTAACAAGTTTATCACACATTGCGGCAGAACAAAAATATTGTACGTGCAAACAATTAAATAACTGCGCTTTAATCTGGTTGTATACGCATCATCTTAACTTGGAAATAAAAGGAGATATTTGCAAAAATGACTTCACTCTCCTGCATCTTCCCTCCAACCAATGGATCAACAGGTCATAGCTAATTTTAAAAAACTTTGCACTAAAGCCCTGTTTCGTAATTGGTTTCAAGTCACTAATGACACTCAGCTAACTCTCCGAGAATTTCGGAAAAATCTTTTTACTAATCTGAACTGTGTTGATCTTATTGATATTGCGTGGAGCCAAGTTAGTTACAGAAATATGAATTCAGCATGGCGGAAACTTTGGCCGGTTTGTGTACCAGAACGAGACTATAAAGTTTGAAACAGATTCTCCTGCTGCTGATGTTGAGGAGATCATTTCTTTAGGAAGAAGTATGGGCTTAGTGAAGATGTTGAAGAGTTGGAGCCAAACCACAAAACAGATCTTACCACCTAGAAGCTGGTATACATTGAAAATGAACAACAAAAGAATTTGGTTGAGCAACAGTCTTCTAAAGATGAGGAAAAAACTGAAGAGAGTATCCCAAGTGCTTCAATCAAAGAAATTTGTGCTAAATGGGGTGATGTGCAAGCATTTGTTGAAAAATATCATCCTGATACCGTGGTAGCAAATAGAGCAGTAAAACTTTTAAATGATAATGTCATTTCTCACTTTAGAAAACTTTTGCTAGGTAGGCAAAAACAACAAACATTGGACAAGCTTCTAATGAAAGAAAAAAGGAAAGAAACTCAAGAGAAAGATTTACCTGAACCAAAGAGACAGAAAATAGAATAAATACCCTTAGAGTTATCAGAAGTTTTTATGGAAGAAGATTCCTCATTTAAGAAATTGGAAGGTTGCACGCACGTGATCAAACGACATCAAAATGCGCTTTCGAAAAAAGTGGCTGACCACTTTCAATGTTTTTGCGTTGGATTGAGAAGAAGTGATATTGCTTTTTGCAAATCAAATGGATAAACGAGACAGTTGTTAAGTATGTTGTTTTACTGATGTTAAGGAATGAATCTGAAGTCAAAGTAACATAGGAGGTGCTAAGGTTTGCTTGTTATTGCCAATAGTTGGACTAATTTTATGGGCTAAACATGCAGGCTTATTTGTAGCCAGCTTCTGTGAGGGTTTCATATTCAATAATTTAGCGTGTTTGGGAAAGGTGAGTTTAGGTTAATTATAATGTGCAACTTACACAGTATATTTAGTTGCATAAGCATACTGAAAAGTTGTAAACTTGAATTATACTATAGCCTAAATGACCGGGCAGACTTCTGTACCATTTGTCATATGTTGGATTAAGTATTGATGGATAAAATCAGTAATTTTTTCAAATTTTTTGTCAATAGTGCTTGCCGACCAGTCGTATTAATATATCAGATGTAATTTTGTGACCTTAACTACTCCTCAAACAATTTTTTTTGGCTATTACTTAGGCTAGTGAAACAAAGATAATTAAAAACTTTCGTACCGATTCATTTATTCATGTGTTTGAGCTCATGGTCTGTTTGCATGTCTTTCGTCAAACTGGGCCTCCTCGACGACTGGACTACTTGACTTCACCACCTGTTTGCCACATAAAGATGGAGGCATGCCGTTAAGTGCCTTGCACAAGGACACAACAAGCAAGCTTACGGTACCGGTAGTAACGATCAGATAATGGTTGTTTTTGCTAATGTACCGACGAGTGTCTAATTGGTATAGAGTTATTTTTAAACTGAGGAGCAAATGGCATTTAGATGGCACCTCCCTTCGGGACAATTTTTTTAAATTGGCACACAATACTAAGCTTAGACTAGCCAACTGAAAGACTTAATCTCAACCAAATTGCTTTTGATTAAAATTATTTGCTTCCGAGGATCCAACTAGCAATAATTTATTCCAATTTTAATTAATTTCTCATTAGTTTTCATAATAACCCCAATAGTAGGTGCTCGCTCTATACCTTTCCAGCATAAATTACGGCTTTTGGTCAGCCACTTTTTTGGCGCGAATTATGTGACGTCATATGCAACCTTCATATAGCTTGTCCCTTTTTTTCCCATCAATTTGCATCAAAAAAAGTGTACATATGTACAATTGGCCAAGATGGCAGGTGCTTTCCCGCAGCCTGGCCGTTAGTGCCTCTTTCAGAAATCTCAAACAGAAACTGAACCTGCCAACCTAGGACGACAACCCCTCACCCCGATGTTCACCCAGGGCCTACTACTCGGCAAACGCCCTTTCCAGGGCGGGGCGCTGTGCCCCTGTCAGGGCACACCGTCAACAAGTTCCGAAGGCCAGAAGTCTTGCAGCTAAACATCAGAGGCCTCACCGCAAGCAATATTAATGTACTTCATCATCTCGCTGTGTAGTATGAGGCACTCGTCATTCTTCTTCAGGAGACTCACTGCACTTGTGCAGATAAGCTAACAATACCAGGCTTTGCACTAGCTGGATCTTCTTTGGAGGAAGCATGGCCTTGCCACGTTTGTCGATGACCGTATGAAATGGACCTTTGTTGATCAGTCTCCAGCTACATTGGAGACTGAATGGTTGTGCGTGGACATTGATGGTTATAGAATCGTCAATGTCTACAAACCTCCACATACGCGACTGCAAGCGTCTGATCTCCCAGTGTTCCCTCCCCGGTTCTCTGTGATGGCGATTTTAATTGTCCAGGTGTCAACTGGGGTTATAGAACCAGCAGTGCCAATGGAGAGTGCCTTGTTGCTTGGGCAAGCCTTAACGGCCTTGTCCCTCTACACGACACAAAGGATGTGGCCACCTTTCATTCTGGTCGCTGGAACCAAATCCTGACCTGACATTTGTCAATGTAAGCCAGACAGCCATGTACCTGACAGACGCATCTTAACGAAGTTCCCTAGGTCACAACATCGACTCTTGCTTATTGTTCCACCAAGACTTGCTCTGCCTGTTCCGAGCAAGCCTGTTAAGTGATGAAACTTCTGCAAGGCCAATTGGAGCCACTACAATACATTGACCAACAAACTTGCCAAGAGTTTGTTGCCACCAGATTCACCGGATGTGGATCTGGTCTACCAGGACTTCTGCAATGTGATCAGAACAGCAGCTAAAAATTCTATCCTACGCGTTGTCGAAATAACCACATACCCGGTTGGGATGATGAGTGCAAGAACCTCTACCGTACATTTCTGCAGTCCCCTGAAGATAGCGACTCTAACAGGGCTGCCACTGCCCTGCTCCTCAGGCTCGACAAGAAACGTAGAGATCGATGGTCCGAGGCAGTTCAGACTATCGATTTTTCGCACTTTAGTCGAAAAACATGAAGTATATTGAGCAACTTAACTGGTAGATCACGGCGCTCCTCTCGTCACTGTGCCGTTTCCGCTAACGCTATTGTATCCCAGCTGATTAGAAACGGTAGATACGAGGATATTGATCGTGAGTCATCTCGACTCATTTTGCAAGAAGTGTCAGATCTTTGGAGGACCATTCTAACAAGTCCAGTGAACATCTCTGAAAGTTTTACTTCTCAGGAGTTGGCTGCTGCCCTCAAACATCTGAAACCAGAAAAACTCCAGGCTCAGATTCTATTTGCCCGGAGCTAATATTTCATGCTGGAGCTGCACTGAAGTCCTAGTTGTGTGGCTTCCTGCATTCGCCACCTCAAAATTCCAAACCTCTGGAGACGAGCATTGGTAGTGGCAATCCCTAAACCCAAGAAGCCTGTAGATATCGTCTCATCTTCTTGCTTTGCGTTTCCTACAAGATCCTCGAGAGGCTCATGCACGCTCGTGTTGAGCCGATTGTTGATCTACTTTTCTCTAGGGAGCAGGCTGGGTTCGGACGGGGAAAGTTAACCGTGGATCAGACTGTTTTGCTTACTCAAAACATCGAGGATTCGTTTGAGGCCAGGAAGAAGGCTGGTGCCGTGTTTGTTGATCTGGCAGCTGCTTACGACACTGTCTGGCACCGTGGTCTCACATGCAAGTTGCTTATGCTTCTACCGGATAAGCACATGATCCGGATGATCATGGAACTTGTCCAGAATAGAAGCTTCACACTCACTACTGGTGACAGCAAGCAAAGCAGGTTAAGACGTTTGCGAAACGGCCTTCCACACGGATTGGTCTTGGACCCCCTTCTTTTCAACATTTACACATACAATTTGCCTTCGATGACTTCTCAGAAGTATGCATATGCTGATGACTTAGCATTGCTGTATGCTTCTGGAGATTGGGAGGCTGTGGAGGACACTCTTAGCCAAGACATGACTACACTTTCAGCTTATCTCCAGACTTGGAGGCTAAAGCTCAGCAATACGAAAACGGTGACGGCGGCTTTTCATCTTAACAACAGACCGGCCAAACGTGAGCTTAATGTTTACAACAATGGCAATCTATTGCCACCCTATCCAGTCCCAACGTATCTAAGGGTAAAGCTGAATAGGTTGCTCAATTTCTGTCACCACATCGAGGCTTTGCGCAAGAAACTCTCCACCCGAGTTGCGCTGTTGAGGTGACTTGCTCGATGTGGATGGGGTGCAGGTGCCAAGACATTGCGCATCTCTGCTCTTTCCTTGGTCTACTTCACCTCTGAGTACTGCACTCCAGTTTGGTGTCGTAGTACGCATACTCGCCTCATTGACAGCATTTTCAATGATGCTTTCTGCATTGTCACTGGATGCTTGCGTCCCTCACCAACGGGGAGGACTGGCCTGTCTTTTGTTTTGTTTTTTGTTTTATTTGCCATATTTATCCTCCATTCAGGAGAAAGCGAATTGTATCGCTATACTTTGAACGGGAAGTCCGCACTCGCTTGGGAGTTGCCTTTTTCGAGGTTTATGGGCCACCTGTCTTCCACATAAAGGTGGGGCGTCCCGTTAAGTGCCTTGCCCAACGACACAACAAGCGGACTTGCCGGCTTGTTCTCCACAACCTCCCCTAAATGCCGAGCGCCAAGCAGGGAAGCTGCGGATGCCATTTTTAAAGTCTTCTGGTATGACTCGACAAGGGGAATGAACCCCAGGTCTACCGACTGCGAAGCGGACGCTCTAACCACTACGCCATCGCGTCGGCTTTAACCACTGTCCTCGCAGGCATCCAGCCAGCTAAGCTCCGCCGATTAGTAGCAACACTCTGCTTGCCGAATCGAGCTATTCAAGATCTCGACCATGCACTACACGGACAGTTGGTTGAGCAGCAGAATGCGCACATGGGGAGATTTAGATCAAGGCACTCATTTGTACCTGCTGCGTGGAAACTAGTAGATAGTTTGTCTTAACTGAACATCCGCGTGAAGTAGTAGACGAAGCATAAATGGAACGCAGACTACTTGGAGAGTACTTCAAGGAACCGTGCTTTCATTCCCAGAGTCAGTTCAAGATTACTTGGAATGAGTCTGCCCAGAACATCTTGCGTAAGGCTCAATTGCCTGCGGACTGGTGTAGAATGTTTTCACTCGCCCATGTACAAATGGGGTCTCACTCCATCATCGAATTGCGAATATGGCGCCACTGAGCAAACTGCAGATCACGTCATATCTTCTTGTCTCATACATCATGTACTAAGAGAAGCACAAGGTCTGCAGGTTTTGGATGACGCAACTCGATGTTGGCTTTACGCTCCCACTGCCAACATCTAATCTGGGCATTACAGCAGCCCGGGGTGGTGAAAGCATAAACACTCGGCCCTGACTTTGATTTGTGCTGGCCTGGATTGAGTTTGGATGCCTGACCAAACGACAACGACGACGATATGTACAATACAGTACTGTATTATTTACATTAAAATTACTTATGTTTTTTGTTTTATTTACACTTTGAATAAAAGGTTTTGTTTTATGATATACAGGGTATAATCTAAGCAGCAAATAAGTTATTCTTTTGGTGCATGAAACGAATTATTCTCTTTTGCATTATTCGTAATGGGAAAATTTAATTCGGTTTTTGAACAGTCTTCCAGAATCAATCGTGTTCGAAAACCGAGGTTTGACTGTAGATTTATCAAACATATTTTTTCTTCGTTCACGGCATTAGTCCTAACATCGTATTGTTATAAGACAAAACTAATTGATCTGCACCATGCAATGTCAACGCCCTTTAAACACGACTTCAGATCCTGCTAATTCGAAGTTAAAAGTTTTATTTTTTCTTACTTAAACAGTTTTGAGTTCGATTCTATATGACAGTGTTTTATGTGGCACTCAAAGGCTCTTGTAAACAATGTTGTTGTTGTATACATGTAGACTTATGTATTATGCAAAGGCTCGTGTGATCAATTGTTATTTAACATTACAGATTTCACATGTCTAAGTGTCAGTTAAAAGTCAAAAAAGTTACATAATCAAATTCAATCTACTAAGAAAGAGACACCATGTACCAACATTAGTTAGATGTTATGTTACAAATTAAAAATTAAAGCCAAATCATTCCTCTAGACTAGTTGTATAAATAATTTAACCACTTTATAGTAAAACTATCAATTTTGTGGGTTAACAGAAAAGGGAAAGACCAAGAAAATTTGTTTTATTTTGAGCCAACACAGAAACCTTTTGTCAGCGAAACGAGTAGCGATTTAAGTTTACCTTTTGTCAGGGAATAATTGTGAACAGATCTTTTCAATAAGTTTTCGTTTCAACAACTTTGCTTGAAAAAATTTACCGAGCATTGAACTTATAGTCCTAATTATACGACATTAGAAAACAAAAATTACAAAACTATCACTGTTTTTGAATGTTTAATCTAAATTTTGCTTTGATATCATTCGTAACACACTTGCATAATTACAGATATTCCCTAAAAAACATTAAAGACGGTCCAAAACACAAGTGTCTTATCACATCATTCTCTGTAAAAATCTTCGGCTCTTTTCTTCATTCTTTTGTAGTTTTTCACTTTTAATTTCATCCACCATCATGATTTTTCCTGTTAAACGTCTTTTTGTTCTTATTTCGAACACTGTTTTAAACACACAATTATGTCTTAGCCATCGTCTTTTTTTTTTCCTGATATCGGCTAATAATTTCGGTGTTTTATTTACAAGATTAAGGGCTTTCTGTATTTTTCAACTTTTCTGTCCACTTTACTCTCTTAGCTGTTAAATGTGCGACCTTAGAGAAATTCTTATAGTCAAAATCTTTGGTCATTGTCTGATACAAAACTTCATTGAGCAACTTTTGTTATAGCAAAGATGAAACGTCACGAATTTCCAGTCTTAAAACGGCATCACGCAATCGCTAACCATGTGATAGATAAGTAAAAAGGAATAAATCGTTTGGTTGAATTACGAAGAATGGCGAGGGGTAGTTACATCAATTGACGTCGCAAGAGGTTATTTTTTAAAAGATAAGCTGCCTGTAGCGTAGACGTCATGAATTAAAGTACGTAGGACATCATCATGTGACCAATAAACTCGCAGTAAATCTTGTTGTCTCTAATTTGAACTTATTATATGAAAATAACGATGCACACAGTGAGACAGTGAAGGGAAGTACAACGCTTGTGTCATGTTGGTGCTCATGATCAGGGTATTATATATACAAAGAAATTACCCCTAATTTCGGAAGGTGACCCAAAAAACACGTTTCGAAGAAAAATTATCTATAAATTCGACCTCTTTTTCAGTTGAAATAGCTTTAAAGATTTGAAATCTTATTTTTCAATATTGATTGCTAAAACAACCGAATTGTTATTGCTATAATTTAACTTAGACTAATTTACACAACATAACGTATTAATCCTAAACATTTTAATGCTTGTGCAAACTAGTAAAAAAACCAAACCTTATTTTCAAGCTTATAAAATATAATAATATTGTACATCAGAACCAATATCATTTAACGTTGAATAACAATATTTCCTCTCTTGCTTTACCACTAATTTTTCTCTGTATAAAGCGGTTATGCAACTTACGAGGTATTGCTTCTATTCGCTTTTGATAGCAACCTTAAGAATTTGAGCTCGTTCACTTCGACTTCCATCACACGTTTGCAGTTATCAGTGCTGCTTCTAGTCTAAACATCACAACCTAACCGAAGATTTGAAAACTTTACCGTTTGTTTTAGCTAATATCTTCTCAATCACGTATTTCTGCAGTAATCTTTTTTCCCCCACACACTATCCTGCTCAAATCTTTTTCTTAATCTCACTTCTACAATTATTATTTTCTGGAATAATTGATTCCAAATACTTGAACTTATCCATTTTTATAAATTTGATGTCATGTAAATTTATTGCCGTTGTATAGTCTTGTGTATTAACACACAGGCATAACATTTTGTGACTACTAAAACTCATTAATCATTTAGGTAAAAATTTTCAAAAGCTCATCAAAACACGACAACTTCAGGCATAGAAAATTATCAAATCACAACTTTTTACAGTTTTAGTCTTTTTATTTATGTAAAATAAAGTGAGCTTACAGTCTCTTTTCCCAACTTTCACTTAAATGTTTTTACTCAGCCCCAAATTTACAGATGTTATCAATTTTATTAGTGAAAAAAACACAAGATAATAGTTTATCAACGTTTTTACAACCAAAATCAGGAACCCCACTCACAGTTTTTTTCAGTGCATTTGCTATCAAGTACAAATAGAATGTGTCGTACTCATCAACTCTTGCAAAGCTTCAACTTTAACCACACATCCAATTTTTAACTTTTTTTTAAATGATCTGTTCACAATTATTCCCTGACAAAAGGTAAACTTAAATCGCTACTCGTTTCGCTGACAAAAGGTTTCTGTGTTGGCTCAAAATAAAACAAATTTTCTTGGTCTTTCCCTTTTCTGTTAACCCACAAAATTGATAGTTTTACTATAAAGTGGTTAAATTATTTATACAACTAGTCTAGAGGAATGATTTGGCTTTAATTTTTAATTTGTAACATAACATCTAACTAATGTTGGTACATGGTGTCTCTTTCTTAGTAGATTGAATTTGATTATGTAACTTTTTTGACTTTTAACTGACACTTAGACATGTGAAATCTGTAATGTTAAATAACAATTGATCACACGAGCCTTTGCATAATACATAAGTCTACATGTATACAACAACAACATTGTTTACAAGAGCCTTTGAGTGCCACATAAAACACTGTCATATAGAATCGAACTCAAAACTGTTTAAGTAAGAAAAAATAAAACTTTTAACTTCGAATTAGCAGGATCTGAAGTCGTGTTTAAAGGGCGTTGACATTGCATGGTGCAGATCAATTAGTTTTGTCTTATAACAATACGATGTTGGGACTAATGCCGTGAACGAACAAAAAATATGTTTGATAGTTCTATTTAAAAATGACATTTTTTACTGTTTTTATCTGTTTGTTTTTGCTACAGTTTGTATATTTTGTTGTCACTTAATAGGCGCGGCAATTGATTGTGATGACAACATGGTCTTTATTGCCGTCTCATTGTAAGGAGACTGCGCGAAATTACTTTTTCCATGTTTTATTATATGTAGTTTATACAAAGTTTTATTTTCGTGGAGCGTTCTATGAATAAACTTATTTATTTATTTCAAAAACTTTTTGATTATTAGAATGATACGCTAACTTTGGTTTGACCTTGAAATCCCCACTTGCATTATCGCACAATAAAAGAGTTTGCCTGTCTTTCATTCGCTTGTACCCTGCTGGCAATGTTTTTTCCTTTTTGTTTTCATATTTTGTGATTATTTCTTTCTTCACTTCAACTGTTCTTACAATTTTTCTTTTTCCTTGACCAATATTATTTGTCGCTTTCTTTGCACCCATCACTAAGGGCTAACAAAGAGAAAAGAATGTTCAGTGCAATAAAATTGTAAATGCACAGCGTAACAATGAATGCAATCAACGTAACAAAGCACAGCATAACAACGAATGTACTGTATCTCGTACGGTGGTCGACTGGAAAATGTTTACACTTCGTCTAGGCAGTCGCCTGTCGATGTTGTTCTTTTTTTGTTCAAGTTCTTGGAGAATCGAATTTTTTTCGAGGACCGAGTCATTTTCATCTCAAATTTTCCGTTCGAAAACCGAATTGTTCGAACTCTGAGACGTTCGAAAGCCGAGGTTTGATTGTATTTAAAAATTACATCTTTTATTGTTTTTATCTGTTTGTTTTTGTTAAAGTTTGTATATTTTGTTGTCACTTAAGTTGCAGTTAATTCTGATGACATCATGGACTTTTTGCCGTCTCATAGCAAGGTGACTGCACGAAATTACATTTTCTGTGTTTCGGTTTATGCCAGGGGTGGCCAAGCTTTTTATGCAAAGCGCCAACTCTTCTACCAACCCGTGTCGGATGCGCCATAAATGTAGGGCAGGGGTGGCCAACCTTTTCAGTCCATGCGCCAAAATTTTTCGCCACACAAGCATTCATTTGAAGATGCGCCACACAAACATTCATAGCTTTTCATTGCTCTCAAACGTGTAGTAATATATTTATACTTTGAAGTCAAAACAAGGCCATATTCAGCGGTGATCTCCAAAAAAAAAAAAGAAAAGGTCATCCCCTGTTTCGCTGCACCTTTTCCATCACTTTTGGCTTAAATATGCCACCAAACGTGAGGCCAACCAAGTGCGGACTTTTTTTTTTTTTTTTTGGAGATGTTATTGGAGTGACAAATTTTTCGGCCAGATGAAAGCACACTTACCCAAATTGCCCGAAAAATCTTAAACCCGGAATGCGCCACCTCTAAACATGCAATGCGCCACGGTTGGCCACCCCTGGTTTATGCAGTTTATGCAAAGTTTTATTTTCGTGCAGCGTTTGATAAATAAACTTTGTGAATTGAACAATGCTAGTGTTTCTGCCTGAAACACCGGCATTGTAATTACGTATGCAGAAATCTCATGAGTAGCTATAAAACAGCTAAATTGATAAATCTTTTTGTTATAGAAGCCTGTGAAATTTTTGGAAACAAATATGCAACAGACTTAAAACAATCTTAACCGTAAAATGTTAAAAACAATTTTAGTATTTGCTTTAAAACCGTTTGCTTTGGGTTGTCCTAAGAGCGACGTTGCATTTTTCTGACTTTTTTCCCATTATTTTGTTTCAACGTCATCGCGTCAAATCCCAGCAAACAATTGTACCGGAATTATGAAACCATTGTTCAATATTATACAACCAGAGACGTAGCAGCCGCCCCCCAAACCCCCCAATTGGGGGGGCCCAGGCCAACTTTGGGGGCCCAAGTTAGTCTGAAATTGCTTTTTGGCTACGTGACTATTTTCAGTTCAGCAGACTTGTTTACAACCGATTTAAACTGTAGGAAGAAATTGGCTTGTGACATCATAAGTGAATGCAACGTCATTTTATCTCGCAGAATCTAGAATATTTCGATTGATTTTCTGGTAGAATCTTGAATATTCGATTGACGTAACAATGCCGTTGTTACGCAACAATCATAGAATGGTCTGGAATTCTGTTTGGCTATAAATACCGGGACAATATATATACACTGCAGAGTGCAGATAAAGTATTTTATTGACATTGTATAGAATGAAACGTTCAAAAAGTGGTGCTCAAAAGAGAAAAGAAGCAGCCACTGCTCGAGATGCTGTAGCGAAATAGCCCAAGATGACAGATTTTTTCAAGATTACTGAGCAGAGTAGACCTGGCACTAGTACCGAGAGGGATGAAGAAAACTATAGTGTACAAGAAAAAGAAGACTATGACGATCAGCATCAAAGTGATTGTGAATTTCCAGAAAATGTAAGTTGTGATTTACCTGCCAATACGCAACCTTCAATATCAAAAACAACTGAATCTCAATTTACCCCTATCCCTGATGACCCATGTAAATGGCCTGAAAGTATTTCTGATGCTCAACGATGTGATATAGTAAAGCGTGGACCACATCAACTAATAATGAATTTTCCATATAATAACACAACTCCAAGGCGACGTTTTTCCTCCAACCATTATAAACGTGTGTTACCTAATGGTGAAAGTGTTTCACGGTCGTGGCTAGTTTATTCTGGGGAATCAGATCAAGTTTTTTGCTTTTGTTGTAAGCTATTTGGAAAAACACTAAGCCCCTTTTGTAGTGGTATAAATACATGGGAGGGTTTTTCGAAAAAACTGAAAGACCATGAAAACGGCATTTCCCACCAAGAATGCTGCAGTCAATGGATGTTGCTAGCTGAAGGGATAAGAAATTCATCCACTATCGACAAACGCGAGATGAATATTTTTTTCAATGAAAGACGTTTTTGGAGAAATGTTTTAGAGAGACTTATCGACATTGCCTTGTTTCTATCGGAAAGGAATCTTGCTTTTAGAGGATCTGAAGAAGTCTTAGGATCTCCTCACAATGGAAATTTTCTGGGTATATTTGAGCTTTTGGCAAGAAGAGATCCGATCCTAAAAGAGCTTCAAGACAGAATCAAGAATAAAAACACTAAAGATCACTATTTGAGTCCTACCATACAAAATGAACTAATTGAATTGCTAGCGACAGAAGTTGAAAAAGAAAATTTACAGCAATTGAAATTGGCAAAATATTTTTCTATAATTTTGGACTGCACTCCAGATATGTCACATCATGAACAAATGTCTGTCATTCTCCGTTATGTACTATGTAATGAAGAAGCTGCTGTTGTTAAAGAAACATTTTTTGGCTACTTGAGAATAAGTGACAGTACTGGGAAAGGCTTGTTAGACGCTTTCTTAGAAAAAGCGACCGAACTGCAACTCGAATTGTCTGATTGTCGAGGTCAGTCATATGATAATGGTGCTAACATGAAAGGAAAACATTCTGGGGTCCAAGCAAGAATGCTAGACATCAATCCCAAAGCTGTTTACGTGCCCTGTGCAAACCATACCCTTAACTTAGTTGTTGTTGACAGTGCTAATTGATCGACGGAAGCATTGACATTTTTTGGAGTACTTACAAGGTTGTATGTGCTGTTTTCTTCCTCTGCTCAGCGTTGGGAAATTTTGAAGAAACATGTGGAGCTGTCCATAAAGTCACAATCTGATACTCGTTGGGAAAGCAGAATTAAATGCATCAAACCTCTTCGATACAATTTAAAAGAGGTGTTGCTGGCACTGAAAGACTTGGAAGCCATTTCCATAGAAAGAAAAGATGGAAGAGCTGCCTCAGAAACAAAATCGTTGATAGCTCATTTATCAAAATGGAGTTTTCTTTTGTCGGTGTTTATTTGGTATGATATCCTATTCCAAGTCAATAAAGCAAGCAAGATTCTTCAATCGTATGGAGTCTCCCTTCATACAATGGAAACGGAAATCCAGGCAACTGAAAAGTTTTTGCAAAACTATCGCACAACGGGTTATGACAGTGCCGCAACATCTGCTGTTGAAATAGCACAGGAATTGGATATTGATCCTTCTTTTCCTCCGTCAAGAAGTGGAAAGAAAAGAAGATTGTTTGATTACCAAGGTGAAGAGGAACAACGAGCTACTCCTGAACTGAAATTTAAAAGCAACTTTTTCTATCCATTAGTAGACCAGGCTATTATGTCAATAAAGGAGCGCTTTAATTTGTTACGTGAGGTTTCTTCCGCCTTTTCGTTTTTGTACACACGAGACAAACTTTTGCTTGTGCAAGAAGAAAATGCTCTTCTTACTTGCTGTAAAGAGTTCCAAAAAAAGTTCGGTGACATTGATTCTGATGAAATGAGCGCTGAGCTACAGCGGTTTGTTTTAATTTTACAAAAAAAACGCAATCTCGATACGGCTCAAGACTTTCTGAACTATCTTCTAAAGACTCATTTATTTGAATTGTATCCGAATGTGTACATCGCACTTCGAATCTTACTAACTTGCCCCGTGACTGTTGCCAGCGCTGAAAGAAGCTTCAGCAAATTGAAACTGATCAAAACTTTTAATAGAACGTCTATGACAGACAGTAGACTATCTTCATTAGCCATGTTGTCAATCGAAAATGACTGCGCCCGATCTCTTGATTATGACAATGTCATAACAGCATTTGCGAACAAAAAGGTTCGCTCCAGACTATTTAAATGATACTGTGTTTTTATAAGTTTTTCATGTTTTTCAGTGTGATTGCTTTCGTTTCGCAGTGTCTGCATAAATGTCCTAGTGAACTCTGGCATCGGTGCCGAATTTTTTATGACTTGCACCTTCGGTATCGGCATGCTTTATTCTGACATTAGCCTGTTTACTTATGTACAAATTGTGGTGTATTTTCTTAATGCAGCTTTTCAATTTTACACCTCTAAAGTGATATGACCTGTGCGCAGGGGCTCTTGCGCTTACTTTGGGGGGGGCCGAAGTTGGAGTGCTACGGGACTGTATACAACCTCTTATTGGATAAGTCTTTTGTTACCATATTGATTGCACTATAACCAGCAAACAACCGTATAAAAATTACGTAATTGTTGTGCAATAACCTCATGTAGGGAAAGTCGAATACTATCAAAAGGTGACATCACAACAAACTATTTGAAATATTTTACAAGTCAACAAACCTAATGACATTTACACCGTGTCAGAGATAGAATTAGACCCAGAACTAGTTCCTCAGATCGAGAGTTAGCTCTTTTGGAGCTAGCATTAGCTCCTTCACATAAGATTAGCTTTCTTGTATAATATTAGAACTGGGTTAGCTCCATCATATTATTGTTAACTCCTTTAGATTTATGGTTTGCGCGCTCAGACATAGGGTTAGCTCCTTAGAACTATGATTAGCTTTTTCACACAAAATTAATATTCTTAGACCTAGGGTTGGCTCCCTTAGAACTATGGTTAACTCTCTCGCACAAAATTAATGTTCTTAGACCTAGGGTTAGTTTCCTTACATAGAATTACGCGAATACTTCACCCTGTCGCAAAGTTTCCAAACTGGTGCCCAGACCCGGGAATCGAAAAGGGAAATATTTTCATAAAATAGAATCAATAAAGGATCGATCCGCAGCACCCAAAATAAAGGTTAGATATGCCATTATTCAATAAAAATAAAAAATTAACTAAAGATCTGCAAAAACAAGAACGCTTGCAAAATCTTTTAAAAGATAATTTAAAACTGTCTAACGAATTGAAACAAGCAACAACCACCAAAAATATGGTTCAGAATCAAATTGAACAGATAAAACACGATGAGGAAGTCATTTCCAACCTTAAACCCCAACTCGAACAAAGTCTCAAGTTATTATCCAAGGGATCAAAACAGTTGGCGCAGGACCAACGAAAACTTGAAAAATCTTTTGATAAATTGAAAGAGAACATGACTTCGGGAGAGCTTGCTAAGGCTCATCTTCAGTTTCATAATGCTGAGCCAACCGCTCCCTCTGACGATACTATGTCCTTGCCGTCTTATGAGTCTGCTAACACCTTATATCCCTCCCTCCCTCAAACTTCCACATTTGTAATAACTGATGGATTGGGACAAGAAAAAATCACTGAGGTCCCATCCTATCCTGTACAGCCTGGCTCATCGTCAGGACCATATCAAAATACACGAGCACACTCTTCTCGATTTAATGAACAACTTCATAAGAGTTTTGACAGGATGAAAAACATGACCGACGAATTGATTAATAGATCACAGACTTCCTCACAACGAGCATATTCAACTCCCCGAGACCCTCCGGCTGAAGAACTACCCCCGGCCGAACCTATACCTATCCCCTCTGATGACGACTCCACTTTATCTGGAACCAACCCTTTTAACGCTAATCCCTTTCTTGATCCACCCAATAGACAAGATATATCACAGAAAAGAAACATAAGAGAAATTCCCTTGCGAGAATACTCTGAACATCTGGCTACCCTTCCACCATTTGCAAAGGGAACCACAGTTGTTAAGTGGATAAACAGATGCCTTAGAATGGTTCCGCACGGTAATGGAGATACTCCACATGACAGAGCTCTCCTCAATCGACTCATAACTCTTCTCCGAAAATCTAAAACTGAAAAAGGGAGTGCTATTGCTGACGCATTGACTACCCTTCTTCAGGCTGACGATTTAACATGGGCAAACATACTAAACATGATCTCACAGAGCTTTCCCAGTGGAATGGTGGAGCTCTCTGACAAAATCATTAGTACCATCCAATCGTTCGACTGGAGTAAACATAATGCAACCTTGCATTTTACGCCATCTTTTATGGAAGCAGGAATTCCTTTAAAACTAAAAACTATTTCAGCCACTGACCATGGGTTGGATTATTTGTCTCGAATTAGAAGGAGAATTCCTGAAGCGATCCAAGTTAACCTCCTTGGAATGGAAAATCAGACTTGGTCTGTCTTTTTCACTAAATTACAGGATTACCAGAATATGATCCAAGGAGACAAGAAACGACTCATATATGAACCTCCCACCCCAGCTTCTAGTTTTCCAGCACAACCCGCCAGAAGAAGTAACCGACCCTCGAACCCTCCACAACGATTAGGAACTAACATAGGACATTTGCCTCGACGAAACCCCCCGAATACCACCAGACGACGACAAAACCCGAGCGCTAACAGTGAGTTTGAAACAGCCCTGGAAAAGGCGCTGAAATTAGAAACAGGGCAACCTTTCACGTGTTATACATGTGGACGAAAGGGCCACAAAAGTGCTGACTGCCTGGTTAAGGCAGTACTGGATCATTGTAACAAAAAATTGATAGTAGACCCTGATACAGGAATTGTACACCTGGAGGAACGACTCCCTTTAACAGGAGTATATAAACAACGCCACGATAATGAGTGGCTTCCGTTCTTGCGAGGACGAAATGCATTGGGACGACGCATTACTTCTCTCAATGACTTAAATACCCTCATGAATCAATATCAAGAACGATCTTACCAGGCTACCCGAAACCCGTACCAGCGACCAACAGACAGCTCTTGGAAGCGTACCAAGGAGAGAGCTCAGGGACATCAGTGGCAACCAAGAGGAGCCAATGACATACGAAATAATCCTTCGACACGACAATCGCAACCTCAACTCTCTCCCCGACTTTCCAATACATCTCTTTCATCGGAACTTACAGATGATTCTGCACCTATTTTTGCACACCTCCCCTACTTCCCGAATGCGTCGGAAAACTACTAAAGGAATTGGATAATCCGGTGCCCCAGTTCCTTGACCCCACAACAACCCTTATCACCACTACCCTACATCATAATACTGTACATATTTTTAACGAGGCCTTTTCAGGTCGCTTGTGTTTTTTTACCCACAGGCGAACGGGAGTGGTATTTTTGGCTGACACCGGCAGCGTACCCAATCTCATCAAACGGGAAACAGTGGCTTCTTATTGGCCCTCTTCTTATCAGAATCGAACTCCTATTCAAATGCCTATAAAGGGTGTTGGCGGAGGACAAACCCTAGATGCTATTTGTTATGTCACATTTTCAAACCAAAAAATACCTTTCTGTATGGGCAAATACATGACTTTCAATATAATAGGTATTGACTACATACCCATCATTTTGAACCTTTATGACGAGTTTGAACTTACCTATCAGCGACCCTCGGAGTCCTCTTCATTGACAGTGTTGAATGGGAGAGACCTGATCACCCTCCCCCATGGTGTGAGCATTGACGAAACTTATTCAAGTGCACTTGCATTACCGGCTAGGACCGGAAAATCTGATGCCGAAGAGGAGAAAAGGTCCAGAGAGAGACACTCCTATACAGTGAAGCCGGGAGTTAACAGAAAACCCGAAGAGGTGGAGACGGAACGAGCTCCTCCTGATATCCCTAACAACTCTTCAAAAAAGGAGGAGGGGGAAGGAATCCCCACCGTTACAGATATCGAAACGAAGGCCAGAGAGAATCCGGAAAGATATCTCTTTGTGATAGATCCAGAATTGGATCCAGAGAAGGCGAAAAAATTACAGGAGGCGTTAGTAAAACGTAAGGTTCAGGTGGAAAGAGAGTCTACCTTAAAGGAACCCCAAGTTGACCTCCACTCACTTGAAAATACTGTCATACCCCAACGAAAATGGTATCCTATCTATGAACCATTTCACGAGGAACTCACGGATTTAGAGGGACACTTGAAAGGAAATCAATATCTCCCTTTTGAATGTACGGTAAAACTAATCAATCCTAATGTGACGCCACATGTGTCACCCCCGTATGCTATTAATCATCCGGAGCAAAAAAAGGCTCTGGAAGATAACATTGAAAAATATCTAAAAATGGGTATCATAGAGCATGGCCCTTCCGAATGGAAAACATCATTATTTGTAGTGCCGCAGAAGGTAAATGAGGAACAGAAGCGATTGAAGACATATCATCCCTCTCAGCACTGGAGAGTGGTTCAGGATTTTACCCCTCTTAATGCAAAGGTACAAAAGGTAGAGAACGTCCTTCCCCTTATCCCTGATATTTTCAAAATAGCCGCAGATAAAGAAATATTCTCTCTATTAGATTTGAGCAAGGCATTTTTCCATTGTATGGTCAAGGAGGAAGACCGAAAATACTTTGGTATCTCTCATCGATCTATGGAATTGAGAATGAGAAGGATGCCCATGGGATTTTTGAATTCCCCATCAATATGGCAAAAAAATATGACAGCTGCCATATGGATACCAGTTCAAAAAGCTTTTCACCTACGCTTCCCTTTGGAAGCGGAACTTTCACATATAGCCGTCTATATGGACGACATCTTTTTGGCAACCAAGACAGAGGAACAACATTGGTTTCTTTTACAGATTCTTTTTAAGCAATTGGCCAAATTCAAGCTTACCTTATCAATAGGTAAAAGTTTTATTGGTAAAAGGTCTGTTTTTTTGTTGGGCGAACAAATACTTCCACACCAGAGGAAGATACAAGCCCAGAGATTGCGTGCATTGTCGTTGCTGGCTCCCCCGCAAACTGTGTTTCAGGTTCGAGCATTTTTAGGAGCCTTGAGATACATCGCGGACCATATCCCTCGTTTAAATGAACAATTACATCCCTTTGATGCCTACACTGGTAAAGTACCAGCTAAAATCGCGCCGATGGAATACATCCATTGGACTTATGCACTTCTGGATACTTACGATCATATCAAAGAAATACTTTCGAACCCTTCTGTGTTGTCTCATTTCACTCCTAGAAGGCATCTTTATTTGGAAACAGATGCCTCCAATGAAGGATACGGTTCCTTCCTGTTTCAGACAGATGAGGAACTGGCCGAAGGGACTTTGCGCTACCCCCTGGCCTACTCCTCTCAAGCATGGAAAACACCCACGGAAAGAGCCGCCCACCCCTGTCGAAAAGAATTAAACGCCTTGAAGCGCGTAATAGAAAAGTACCAATATTTGTTGCAAATTTACCCTTTTACGATAATCACAGACAACATGGGAGTGTATCATCTTGTGAAGAACTTTGCGAAAGGCAAACCCCCCAGGGACCTAATACTGGTCCGATACCTTCAGACTATTTGTATATACCCCATCCTGGGAATCATTCATAAGGGATCAAGTCAAGTATTCACTTCGGATGCGTTATCAAGAATGGCTTGGCTGGATATGGCAGTGGAAGAAAACGATCCATTGGCTTGGCCTGCTATGTTCGTAACTCCATCCCTTACTAACGCTATCGCACGACAAATTATTAGACACATGAGGCACACTAAATGTACATATCAAAAGGATGGGAAACATCCCATCTCAAAGTGCCTCCGTCCCTTGTGCCAAGGACTTTCCAATCAGCAGTTCGCGTTGTTGATAGAAGAACTCAAGAAAGAATCGCGACTTTTTCTGCATGGAGATAAGATTTCTGCAAAGTACGGACACTCGAGAGGAATTGACCAGGTCCCTCCTGACTTGTATGATGGACCTACCTTGGACCTTTATCATGTAACCACGGAAGCCGCACTGCCCTCCATTAAGTTGCGAGGACTCTCCCCCATGACCCGATGGTACATACATTTTACCTCTATACCACCACCACAAATCTACGATTCACACCCATATCAAAGAGCATTAAAAAAAGGAATTCCTAAAATCCTGATGATTTCTACACAAACTCTACTAAATAATAATATAAATATCTTCCGTACTATGTCTATGAACATTTATCTAATCGCGTCTACCATCCCTTTTCACTTGTTTCGACTTCTGGAATGACTCATCCTTCTTTCTTTTAGATGAACACATTATGGCTGTCCATAACAATGGCCATTCTTCGCATGGCCTCATCCAAGTCGATGAGAACACACACCATTTTGAAGGATTCGGAAAGAAATATCTCTTCACCCAACTTTGGAATATCTACCTATCCAACGAACTATGATATGGAATGGCATGTACAAACGAATCGACCTTACAATATAAAGCTTCAATTTATATCCTTTCACCTCGAGTCTGGCTGCTGTGACTTTTTAATCATTCGGCAGCTAGGACAAGAAATATACAAGATAAACGGAAAACAGAACTTCCCTTACCCTTTTATCTTTTCGAATTCCATAAAAATTAGATTCGTAACCGATGGAATAGGATCCTTCCCTGGATTCCAGCTAAAACTCCAAGCAACCGCACAGAAAGCTCTATTCCCCATGGCACCTTGTAGATCAAATCACATGGCTACGTCTGAGACCAATTTCCTACTATCCCCATACTCACCCAACGACTATTTCAGTAACCAAACGTGTCAATGGACTATTGCTCCAAGAAAAGGATTTTGCGTGCAATTACAGATTCTAAATTTTCAGACAGAAGAGCACGACATACTCTTTATCGAAACCCCTGATAAAAGAATTGGGTACTTTTCGGGAAAGACCTTGCTTCTCCCCTTACTAATGCCTATCATTTGCGATCGAGTTTTTCTTCGATTCACTGCTGACCATTCTATAAATGACCATGGATTTCGAATAAGCTATAAGGAATATCCTTCCCCTATCCTTAACGAAAAGGTAACCCACACACTTATACCTTTAAACCACTCTGTTAATTTTCATGCTTCTGTTGATTCCAAGCTATTACGATTTGACACCTTGTTTTCCAATAATCTACAAATATCTGATCGCATTGAATATCTCCAGACTCAGATAAATGATCGTACCGAAGAATATCTATATCAAATTGAACAATTTGCCGATCTTTTGAAACGCCAAAGGAACAAAACCGACACCTATAATTGTAAGTCACAGAAACCTTTTCCCACATATTCATGGATTATGCTTGGACTAACCTTGATATCTCTCACGGTCTCATTGACCTTCATCACCTTCACATGTTGCGTAGGACATAGAATTAAGAGTCTCTACCTGGCCCCTGCTTCCCAACGATATCTACCTGGCAAGTACTCCACTCCCACAGGAAGAGGATTATACGCTATGACCTTATTAACAATGGGAATGGCGGCACCAACGGAACAGCTATCCTCTCGTGATATGATACAAGAACTTTGGGCACAAGCCCGATATCAACGAAATTCTGGGATCCTCTTTCCATCCATGCAATTCCGTGCTTCTGAATCATTTTTTCAAATAAACACTCTATATTTCTTGTGCCTATCAACGATACTTTCATTGATCACCTTGATGTACTTGTGTCTTCAAAAAAAGAAGGGGAGGAAGGACGATGATAGTGATAGTGAAATAACTAGTCGCTTATTCTCTTACAAAAATAAAAATCCAAAACCCACGAATAGCATACTCCCCCTTGTATCTATTTTACCCGCTGTAACTGCTACCCTAGTACCAATTACAAACGGAACTTTTCTCTCCTTAGAAACCCCGTTACCCGACACCTTGCGATATCCCAACAAAACAGAATGGCTTCCCATCCCCATTAATAAATTATGGAAGGATGAAATGCCTAAGTCAACACGGTGGACTAACCCTATACCACTATATTCTCAAATTTTCGGATACGCCATTGCCGAAGGGAAAACATACGCCGAAAAATATTTCCCCGGAGCAAGATATTGGGATAATGTGGAAAAAATGGAGCGACGTTGTCTATGCGAACGAAAGATTATAAACATATACCCTTCGATGAACAAAAACATGCTACTAATCAATACACCCATTTCAAGGAATACGGGAAATAAAGTCCGTCATCGATGGAAATGGACATTAAAACCCACTCCTGAACAATTTTCAATGACACCTACGACATCCTTTCCCTTACCCAACGAAATAACTTATCCACTTCTCGCCATAATAAAAGAAAAAACGCTATCCCTAATGGAAAAATATGCAGTGGTCCAATCTAATTGCTCGATAAAGCAGGAACTTGTTAATTGTGAAACTCGACAATATGATTGTATTTATAGCGGAGCATCCAATCCTAACAGCCCAGATTTTACTCCCATACATTACGACGACGCCCGAGGAATCTTATGGCAACACTACTATTATAAGAAAACGTGTAACACTTCCCCTAATCACCGATGGGTATCAGTATGTAGGGTTTCAGAATGTGACTCGATTAATTTCGAACCTGATACCCTACAATGTTGTGATGTCTCTCGGTCATTATGGTATGGCCAAAACTCAGGAGCTTACAAATCTGCTATGCATTCCCCCTGTTGCCCATATGGCACCAATTGTTATAATCCAGATATACAAAATCTCTGGTACAGAGCTATAACGCGATGTACGATTTACGGAAAAGAAATAGCTTTTGAACCGATTCCGACAGACATTATTATACAGGAGGAATATGATGACCCAAATGCATTAAACCAGATAGAAACATTCCTAAAAAAATGGAAAAAAATCGAGATTCCTGAGCGGATAAAAATAATTAAACCCACCACTAATTCAAATTCAAGGACGTACCGTGACGGCCCTATTAAGGAAAGTGAAATAAAGGGACACTATGAAACCTATCCTTCTATGACCAAAGGTGATAACTTTTGCCTTAGAAGAATAAAAAATGATCCTACATGTACGAATTTGGTTGGTGGTATATATCAGAAACTAGCATTCTTCGATCATGTTCATTATGATCCCGCAAAAAACGAATCCAAATTTCCTTCATACCCTCTTCAAATTTTCGGATCAAATGGAGAATTCACGTCTAAACCCGAATCAAAAGGCCGAATGAAAAGACAAATTACAGGAGGAGTTGTCCTCCTTACCTTTCTGACTTCAATCATCGGAGATGCAATTACAGGAGTATCCACTGGCCTAACCCTACAAGAAGAAATCAACGAGAAATTGACGGAACTCGAAAGCAAAATGAACGAAAGATTCGAAACGGATGAAGAAAATATTCGAACTTTATCTGACCATATTAACTCACTAGAGGCTGTAAATGTCATACAGGACCAAGCTATTGTACGAGCATTAACTCAAACCCTAACTTTGCAATCAATCCAAACGTCAACGGATCAATTTTTACAATCAGAAATAGATACAAATAGACAACTCATGCTACGGCATCTAGATAATTATTTAAGGACGATCCAAACCTTTAAAATGCTATCCACAGCTGAAATGGAGTTAGATAAGTTGATTATGAACAGAATCTACAATGCAACAGGAATAAATCTATTTGACCCCTCAAAGGTCTATTTGACAAAAATAACACAAGGAAATTTATATCTTAAAGTTCTGGCTGAAGAAACTGAAAGAATTAAAGATGTCTTGAGTAATCAAAACACCACTAAACCTTTTGACAAAACCCTCCAGAATATAAAACTATGGCAAAATAAAATTTATTCCACATTCAGGCTTGTAACTCTTGCGAATTCTACTATTCCGGCATATATAAATATTTCACAAGCTAGATGGAACCCCCCTAACATCAGCATAAACTTTTCCATGAATGATGTAACACCTCAGGAATTTGTTGAAAATATAAAAAATGGATTGGGAGTGATTCCAAAAACCATCATAGACACTGCAGGAGGAGGAATAAAAGAAATCACTGAAACTATAGGCAAAGACGTTATTAAACCCTTATTGCCAATTTTGATTCCGCTAGCGGTGGTAATATGTATTGTTATTGGAATCTGTCTGCTATGGAGAATACATCCTAGATTCAGAAAAACACCCAGAAGAAAAGAAAAATTGCAAACAACAACCCTCCATGAAATGATGAACCCCCCACAAGAAATTGTTGAGTAGAAGAAGTTTTTGTGGAAATTTCCATTGCCTATGATCTCAACTGAACTTTTGCAAAAATGAGCATATGTTTGCAGCACTGAACTGTAAGCCTTACTGCGAAACAAATGAACAATTAATCCATCAACTAGAGATGCGCGCTGCATGATTTTTTGATGAAGGAGTTGTAAATATCTTTGCAAAGTAGAAAATTGACTCCTCGCTGCTAGACATGAATATTGTTATTAAATTCCTGTTTTTCACATAAGATTGCACATAAAAGATATTGCAGTTAAAGTTTGGCGCCAGAAAGAGAAATCATGTACAGCAGTGCGGAGCTCAGTTTGAGATGTTGTATGACTTTTTGTCATGTAGCAGTGAAAGGATAATGTGAAATATTAAGGGATATCTTAAAAAAAATTTTTTTTAAAATAATTCAGAAACAGTGTTAGAATAGAGATAGAATAATGGATACTTTGTGTTTCAAGAAGAACATATGTACCAGTGCTGATGTTCGCCTGGAAGCTATGCATATTGTTCACGCTTTGGCACAAAGATCTCTCCTTTGGGAGAGTAATTCATTTTCTTAAACTAAAATAAAATAAAAGAATATTCGAAAACATCCCTTAATATCGCGCATTTAAAAGTAGTGTCATAAAATTTGCCCCTTTATCCGACATAAGCAGATTATTAATACCCTCCACCATAAGAATACTTTTGATTTATTACACCTTGATTATGGCGACTCAAAGATGCTTTATATTGTATATCTAGTGCTTACAATATTTATGTATCAAAGATTGTATGTCGCTAATGATGCAAGTTGAAGCAACTGAATTTCTTGAACGGCTGAATAATAGTATTTTAAATTTGAAAATGAATGAGCGTACTATTGAAAATGATAAAAGATCTTTTATGACATTGCATGATTTATATTACGACTTAGTGTTTGCGAGACTTTCTAATCAAACTGCACTCGCACCATCGGAAGAACTCAATAGAGAATTAAAAATCATATACGAACATTTGATGAAAACTATTAACAAGCTTTATAAAAACCATAAGAAAAAGCTTGCCCACCTATTATCAGAAATAAACAACGAAGAACTCAAACACCCTCGTGCCGATACTCCCAAAAAACGTGCCTTAAAGAATTCATTTGAGGACATTGTACGATTTTGTGATTTTATGACTATTATATTAGTATGAATGTATTTTTAATGATAATGTGCACCCTTGAGAGTCAACCCCCTGGCCCGACTGTTTACCTAGATATCTTCTGGCATCAGATTTACTGAGCCGTTCCAGGGAAGATACAGAAACCCTGTTGCTTGTCTCTTGTTGAGGCTTACATAGACCGCAACATCCAGAGGTAATTTGCCTGGTGGTATCACTAGTAATGCCCGCCGCAAGCCGGCATGAATGAGCTCAAGGCGTCTTCCCTCATGACTCTCTTATGTGTATATTTTCTTTCTATAATATTCAGATTGTTTTTACAAACTATAAGATCTCTATAAGAAAGTACCGTAATTGGGAGATATAATGGCATTGTTTGAGGAAATTGTTCACGATTTAATAGATGACACATATGAAAACTATCATCATATTTTTCAACGATTGTACGATATGAGTATGAATATTGAGAATGCAAATCCCGATGATCCAACCCGTAGATGGATACAGGTTATTTGTAAAAGGATGCAAATAACTATGAATAAACAAATCATTAACTGTTCGGATTTACTATTCAATAATTCCAACCCCCTCCTTAACCACGAATTGGAAAAATACTACAAAGAATTAAATGAACTTTTGTATAACCTCCAAATGCTCTCGTTGTATGTGTAACCTGATGATGTACTACGTTTACTTTTAATCACTTTCGCCATTTTGTTATAATGATAGAATGCAACTTGAATGGTTTTTTCCCTTTCGAATGGACGTCTTATAACTGTGATTCAGTTTTTGTAAATATGTAAAGTCCGGTTATATTTCGCCAAGAATGTTCATGTATGCTATATATTTTCAGTCTAATAAATCGTGGCCATGATAGATAAGGATTGACAAAGATCACTAACGTAACTGTCTTTGTCGACCCCCTACTATCATTGTTATATATAAAACTTTATCAAATGGAGTTGAACATAAAAACAATCTAAAATTCACTTTCAGTCTGATATTCGTAATCCCAATGAACTATTGAAAATAATGCTTAGTAACGAACTTAGGAACTGTATTATACTGTTTTTACGCACGTATACTAATCATTGCTTTTGTTTTGCATGTATTAATTCTATTTGAATAAGATTAAATAAGTGATTAAAATTTGACATTGCTGACTGCGGAATCGACACCATCCCGGATCAAGAAAAGTTGTATTGGATCCTTTTCAAACGAACTGAGGTCGAGCTTTCGCGAATACTTCACCCTGTCGCAAAGTTTCCAAACTGGTGCCCAGACCCGGGAATCGAAAAGGGAAATATTTTCATAAAATAGAATCAATAAAGGATCGATCCGCAGCACCCAAAATAAAGGTTAGATATGCCATTATTCAATAAAAATAAAAAATTAACTAAAGATCTGCAAAAACAAGAACGCTTGCAAAATCTTTTAAAAGATAATTTAAAACTGTCTAACGAATTGAAACAAGCAACAACCACCAAAAATATGGTTCAGAATCAAATTGAACAGATAAAACACGATGAGGAAGTCATTTCCAACCTTAAACCCCAACTCGAACAAAGTCTCAAGTTATTATCCAAGGGATCAAAACAGTTGGCGCAGGACCAACGAAAACTTGAAAAATCTTTTGATAAATTGAAAGAGAACATGACTTCGGGAGAGCTTGCTAAGGCTCATCTTCAGTTTCATAATGCTGAGCCAACCGCTCCCTCTGACGATACTATGTCCTTGCCGTCTTATGAGTCTGCTAACACCTTATATCCCTCCCTCCCTCAAACTTCCACATTTGTAATAACTGATGGATTGGGACAAGAAAAAATCACTGAGGTCCCATCCTATCCTGTACAGCCTGGCTCATCGTCAGGACCATATCAAAATACACGAGCACACTCTTCTCGATTTAATGAACAACTTCATAAGAGTTTTGACAGGATGAAAAACATGACCGACGAATTGATTAATAGATCACAGACTTCCTCACAACGAGCATATTCAACTCCCCGAGACCCTCCGGCTGAAGAACTACCCCCGGCCGAACCTATACCTATCCCCTCTGATGACGACTCCACTTTATCTGGAACCAACCCTTTTAACGCTAATCCCTTTCTTGATCCACCCAATAGACAAGATATATCACAGAAAAGAAACATAAGAGAAATTCCCTTGCGAGAATACTCTGAACATCTGGCTACCCTTCCACCATTTGCAAAGGGAACCACAGTTGTTAAGTGGATAAACAGATGCCTTAGAATGGTTCCGCACGGTAATGGAGATACTCCACATGACAGAGCTCTCCTCAATCGACTCATAACTCTTCTCCGAAAATCTAAAACTGAAAAAGGGAGTGCTATTGCTGACGCATTGACTACCCTTCTTCAGGCTGACGATTTAACATGGGCAAACATACTAAACATGATCTCACAGAGCTTTCCCAGTGGAATGGTGGAGCTCTCTGACAAAATCATTAGTACCATCCAATCGTTCGACTGGAGTAAACATAATGCAACCTTGCATTTTACGCCATCTTTTATGGAAGCAGGAATTCCTTTAAAACTAAAAACTATTTCAGCCACTGACCATGGGTTGGATTATTTGTCTCGAATTAGAAGGAGAATTCCTGAAGCGATCCAAGTTAACCTCCTTGGAATGGAAAATCAGACTTGGTCTGTCTTTTTCACTAAATTACAGGATTACCAGAATATGATCCAAGGAGACAAGAAACGACTCATATATGAACCTCCCACCCCAGCTTCTAGTTTTCCAGCACAACCCGCCAGAAGAAGTAACCGACCCTCGAACCCTCCACAACGATTAGGAACTAACATAGGACATTTGCCTCGACGAAACCCCCCGAATACCACCAGACGACGACAAAACCCGAGCGCTAACAGTAAGTTTGAAACAGCCCTGGAAAAGGCGCTGAAATTAGAAACAGGGCAACCTTTCACGTGTTATACATGTGGACGAAAGGGCCACAAAAGTGCTGACTGCCTGGTTAAGGCAGTACTGGATCATTGTAACAAAAAATTGATAGTAGACCCTGATACAGGAATTGTACACCTGGAGGAACGACTCCCTTTAACAGGAGTATATAAACAACGCCACGATAATGAGTGGCTTCCGTTCTTGCGAGGACGAAATGCATTGGGACGACGCATTACTTCTCTCAATGACTTAAATACCCTCATGAATCAATATCAAGAACGATCTTACCAGGCTACCCGAAACCCGTACCAGCGACCAACAGACAGCTCTTGGAAGCGTACCAAGGAGAGAGCTCAGGGACATCAGTGGCAACCAAGAGGAGCCAATGACATACGAAATAATCCTTCGACACGACAATCGCAACCTCAACTCTCTCCCCGACTTTCCAATACATCTCTTTCATCGGAACTTACAGATGATTCTGCACCTATTTTTGCACACCTCCCCTACTTCCCGAATGCGTCGGAAAACTACTAAAGGAATTGGATAATCCGGTGCCCCAGTTCCTTGACCCCACAACAACCCTTATCACCACTACCCTACATCATAATACTGTACATATTTTTAACGAGGCCTTTTCAGGTCGCTTGTGTTTTTTTACCCACAGGCGAACGGGAGTGGTATTTTTGGCTGACACCGGCAGCGTACCCAATCTCATCAAACGGGAAACAGTGGCTTCTTATTGGCCCTCTTCTTATCAGAATCGAACTCCTATTCAAATGCCTATAAAGGGTGTTGGCGGAGGACAAACCCTAGATGCTATTTGTTATGTCACATTTTCAAACCAAAAAATACCTTTCTGTATGGGCAAATACATGACTTTCAATATAATAGGTATTGACTACATACCCATCATTTTGAACCTTTATGACGAGTTTGAACTTACCTATCAGCGACCCTCGGAGTCCTCTTCATTGACAGTGTTGAATGGGAGAGACCTGATCACCCTCCCCCATGGTGTGAGCATTGACGAAACTTATTCAAGTGCACTTGCATTACCGGCTAGGACCGGAAAATCTGATGCCGAAGAGGAGAAAAGGTCCAGAGAGAGACACTCCTATACAGTGAAGCCGGGAGTTAACAGAAAACCCGAAGAGGTGGAGACGGAACGAGCTCCTCCTGATATCCCTAACAACTCTTCAAAAAAGGAGGAGGGGGAAGGAATCCCCACCGTTACAGATATCGAAACGAAGGCCAGAGAGAATCCGGAAAGATATCTCTTTGTGATAGATCCAGAATTGGATCCAGAGAAGGCGAAAAAATTACAGGAGGCGTTAGTAAAACGTAAGGTTCAGGTGGAAAGAGAGTCTACCTTAAAGGAACCCCAAGTTGACCTCCACTCACTTGAAAATACTGTCATACCCCAACGAAAATGGTATCCTATCTATGAACCATTTCACGAGGAACTCACGGATTTAGAGGGACACTTGAAAGGAAATCAATATCTCCCTTTTGAATGTACGGTAAAACTAATCAATCCTAATGTGACGCCACATGTGTCACCCCCGTATGCTATTAATCATCCGGAGCAAAAAAAGGCTCTGGAAGATAACATTGAAAAATATCTAAAAATGGGTATCATAGAGCATGGCCCTTCCGAATGGAAAACATCATTATTTGTAGTGCCGCAGAAGGTAAATGAGGAACAGAAGCGATTGAAGACATATCATCCCTCTCAGCACTGGAGAGTGGTTCAGGATTTTACCCCTCTTAATGCAAAGGTACAAAAGGTAGAGAACGTCCTTCCCCTTATCCCTGATATTTTCAAAATAGCCGCAGATAAAGAAATATTCTCTCTATTAGATTTGAGCAAGGCATTTTTCCATTGTATGGTCAAGGAGGAAGACCGAAAATACTTTGGTATCTCTCATCGATCTATGGAATTGAGAATGAGAAGGATGCCCATGGGATTTTTGAATTCCCCATCAATATGGCAAAAAAATATGACAGCTGCCATATGGATACCAGTTCAAAAAGCTTTTCACCTACGCTTCCCTTTGGAAGCGGAACTTTCACATATAGCCGTCTATATGGACGACATCTTTTTGGCAACCAAGACAGAGGAACAACATTTGTTTCTTTTACAGATTCTTTTTAAGCAATTGGCCAAATTCAAGCTTACCTTATCAATAGGTAAAAGTTTTATTGGTAAAAGGTCTGTTTTTTTGTTGGGCGAACAAATACTTCCACACCAGAGGAAGATACAAGCCCAGAGATTGCGTGCATTGTCGTTGCTGGCTCCCCCGCAAACTGTGTTTCAGGTTCGAGCATTTTTAGGAGCCTTGAGATACATCGCGGACCATATCCCTCGTTTAAATGAACAATTACATCCCTTTGATGCCTACACTGGTAAAGTACCAGCTAAAATCGCGCCGATGGAATACATCCATTGGACTTATGCACTTCTGGATACTTACGATCATATCAAAGAAATACTTTCGAACCCTTCTGTGTTGTCTCATTTCACTCCTAGAAGGCATCTTTATTTGGAAACAGATGCCTCCAATGAAGGATACGGTTCCTTCCTGTTTCAGACAGATGAGGAACTGGCCGAAGGGACTTTGCGCTACCCCCTGGCCTACTCCTCTCAAGCATGGAAAACACCCACGGAAAGAGCCGCCCACCCCTGTCGAAAAGAATTAAACGCCTTGAAGCGCGTAATAGAAAAGTACCAATATTTGTTGCAAATTTACCCTTTTACGATAATCACAGACAACATGGGAGTGTATCATCTTGTGAAGAACTTTGCGAAAGGCAAACCCCCCAGGGACCTAATACTGGTCCGATACCTTCAGACTATTTGTATATACCCCATCCTGGGAATCATTCATAAGGGATCAAGTCAAGTATTCACTTCGGATGCGTTATCAAGAATGGCTTGGCTGGATATGGCAGTGGAAGAAAACGATCCATTGGCTTGGCCTGCTATGTTCGTAACTCCATCCCTTACTAACGCTATCGCACGACAAATTATTAGACACATGAGGCACACTAAATGTACATATCAAAAGGATGGGAAACATCCCATCTCAAAGTGCCTCCGTCCCTTGTGCCAAGGACTTTCCAATCAGCAGTTCGCGTTGTTGATAGAAGAACTCAAGAAAGAATCGCGACTTTTTCTGCATGGAGATAAGATTTCTGCAAAGTACGGACACTCGAGAGGAATTGACCAGGTCCCTCCTGACTTGTATGATGGACCTACCTTGGACCTTTATCATGTAACCACGGAAGCCGCACTGCCCTCCATTAAGTTGCGAGGACTCTCCCCCATGACCCGATGGTACATACATTTTACCTCTATACCACCACCACAAATCTACGATTCACACCCATATCAAAGAGCATTAAAAAAAGGAATTCCTAAAATCCTGATGATTTCTACACAAACTCTACTAAATAATAATATAAATATCTTCCGTACTATGTCTATGAACATTTATCTAATCGCGTCTACCATCCCTTTTCACTTGTTTCGACTTCTGGAATGACTCATCCTTCTTTCTTTTAGATGAACACATTATGGCTGTCCATAACAATGGCCATTCTTCGCATGGCCTCATCCAAGTCGATGAGAACACACACCATTTTGAAGGATTCGGAAAGAAATATCTCTTCACCCAACTTTGGAATATCTACCTATCCAACGAACTATGATATGGAATGGCATGTACAAACGAATCGACCTTACAATATAAAGCTTCAATTTATATCCTTTCACCTCGAGTCTGGCTGCTGTGACTTTTTAATCATTCGGCAGCTAGGACAAGAAATATACAAGATAAACGGAAAACAGAACTTCCCTTACCCTTTTATCTTTTCGAATTCCATAAAAATTAGATTCGTAACCGATGGAATAGGATCCTTCCCTGGATTCCAGCTAAAACTCCAAGCAACCGCACAGAAAGCTCTATTCCCCATGGCACCTTGTAGATCAAATCACATGGCTACGTCTGAGACCAATTTCCTACTATCCCCATACTCACCCAACGACTATTTCAGTAACCAAACGTGTCAATGGACTATTGCTCCAAGAAAAGGATTTTGCGTGCAATTACAGATTCTAAATTTTCAGACAGAAGAGCACGACATACTCTTTATCGAAACCCCTGATAAAAGAATTGGGTACTTTTCGGGAAAGACCTTGCTTCTCCCCTTACTAATGCCTATCATTTGCGATCGAGTTTTTCTTCGATTCACTGCTGACCATTCTATAAATGACCATGGATTTCGAATAAGCTATAAGGAATATCCTTCCCCTATCCTTAACGAAAAGGTAACCCACACACTTATACCTTTAAACCACTCTGTTAATTTTCATGCTTCTGTTGATTCCAAGCTATTACGATTTGACACCTTGTTTTCCAATAATCTACAAATATCTGATCGCATTGAATATCTCCAGACTCAGATAAATGATCGTACCGAAGAATATCTATATCAAATTGAACAATTTGCCGATCTTTTGAAACGCCAAAGGAACAAAACCGACACCTATAATTGTAAGTCACAGAAACCTTTTCCCACATATTCATGGATTATGCTTGGACTAACCTTGATATCTCTCACGGTCTCATTGACCTTCATCACCTTCACATGTTGCGTAGGACATAGAATTAAGAGTCTCTACCTGGCCCCTGCTTCCCAACGATATCTACCTGGCAAGTACTCCACTCCCACAGGAAGAGGATTATACGCTATGACCTTATTAACAATGGGAATGGCGGCACCAACGGAACAGCTATCCTCTCGTGATATGATACAAGAACTTTGGGCACAAGCCCGATATCAACGAAATTCTGGGATCCTCTTTCCATCCATGCAATTCCGTGCTTCTGAATCATTTTTTCAAATAAACACTCTATATTTCTTGTGCCTATCAACGATACTTTCATTGATCACCTTGATGTACTTGTGTCTTCAAAAAAAGAAGGGGAGGAAGGACGATGATAGTGATAGTGAAATAACTAGTCGCTTATTCTCTTACAAAAATAAAAATCCAAAACCCACGAATAGCATACTCCCCCTTGTATCTATTTTACCCGCTGTAACTGCTACCCTAGTACCAATTACAAACGGAACTTTTCTCTCCTTAGAAACCCCGTTACCCGACACCTTGCGATATCCCAACAAAACAGAATGGCTTCCCATCCCCATTAATAAATTATGGAAGGATGAAATGCCTAAGTCAACACGGTGGACTAACCCTATACCACTATATTCTCAAATTTTCGGATACGCCATTGCCGAAGGGAAAACATACGCCGAAAAATATTTCCCCGGAGCAAGATATTGGGATAATGTGGAAAAAATGGAGCGACGTTGTCTATGCGAACGAAAGATTATAAACATATACCCTTCGATGAACAAAAACATGCTACTAATCAATACACCCATTTCAAGGAATACGGGAAATAAAGTCCGTCATCGATGGAAATGGACATTAAAACCCACTCCTGAACAATTTTCAATGACACCTACGACATCCTTTCCCTTACCCAACGAAATAACTTATCCACTTCTCGCCATAATAAAAGAAAAAACGCTATCCCTAATGGAAAAATATGCAGTGGTCCAATCTAATTGCTCGATAAAGCAGGAACTTGTTAATTGTGAAACTCGACAATATGATTGTATTTATAGCGGAGCATCCAATCCTAACAGCCCAGATTTTACTCCCATACATTACGACGACGCCCGAGGAATCTTATGGCAACACTACTATTATAAGAAAACGTGTAACACTTCCCCTAATCACCGATGGGTATCAGTATGTAGGGTTTCAGAATGTGACTCGATTAATTTCGAACCTGATACCCTACAATGTTGTGATGTCTCTCGGTCATTATGGTATGGCCAAAACTCAGGAGCTTACAAATCTGCTATGCATTCCCCCTGTTGCCCATATGGCACCAATTGTTATAATCCAGATATACAAAATCTCTGGTACAGAGCTATAACGCGATGTACGATTTACGGAAAAGAAATAGCTTTTGAACCGATTCCGACAGACATTATTATACAGGAGGAATATGATGACCCAAATGCATTAAACCAGATAGAAACATTCCTAAAAAAATGGAAAAAAATCGAGATTCCTGAGCGGATAAAAATAATTAAACCCACCACTAATTCAAATTCAAGGACGTACCGTGACGGCCCTATTAAGGAAAGTGAAATAAAGGGACACTATGAAACCTATCCTTCTATGACCAAAGGTGATAACTTTTGCCTTAGAAGAATAAAAAATGATCCTACATGTACGAATTTGGTTGGTGGTATATATCAGAAACTAGCATTCTTCGATCATGTTCATTATGATCCCGCAAAAAACGAATCCAAATTTCCTTCATACCCTCTTCAAATTTTCGGATCAAATGGAGAATTCACGTCTAAACCCGAATCAAAAGGCCGAATGAAAAGACAAATTACAGGAGGAGTTGTCCTCCTTACCTTTCTGACTTCAATCATCGGAGATGCAATTACAGGAGTATCCACTGGCCTAACCCTACAAGAAGAAATCAACGAGAAATTGACGGAACTCGAAAGCAAAATGAACGAAAGATTCGAAACGGATGAAGAAAATATTCGAACTTTATCTGACCATATTAACTCACTAGAGGCTGTAAATGTCATACAGGACCAAGCTATTGTACGAGCATTAACTCAAACCCTAACTTTGCAATCAATCCAAACGTCAACGGATCAATTTTTACAATCAGAAATAGATACAAATAGACAACTCATGCTACGGCATCTAGATAATTATTTAAGGACGATCCAAACCTTTAAAATGCTATCCACAGCTGAAATGGAGTTAGATAAGTTGATTATGAACAGAATCTACAATGCAACAGGAATAAATCTATTTGACCCCTCAAAGGTCTATTTGACAAAAATAACACAAGGAAATTTATATCTTAAAGTTCTGGCTGAAGAAACTGAAAGAATTAAAGATGTCTTGAGTAATCAAAACACCACTAAACCTTTTGACAAAACCCTCCAGAATATAAAACTATGGCAAAATAAAATTTATTCCACATTCAGGCTTGTAACTCTTGCGAATTCTACTATTCCGGCATATATAAATATTTCACAAGCTAGATGGAACCCCCCTAACATCAGCATAAACTTTTCCATGAATGATGTAACACCTCAGGAATTTGTTGAAAATATAAAAAATGGATTGGGAGTGATTCCAAAAACCATCATAGACACTGCAGGAGGAGGAATAAAAGAAATCACTGAAACTATAGGCAAAGACGTTATTAAACCCTTATTGCCAATTTTGATTCCGCTAGCGGTGGTAATATGTATTGTTATTGGAATCTGTCTGCTATGGAGAATACATCCTAGATTCAGAAAAACACCCAGAAGAAAAGAAAAATTGCAAACAACAACCCTCCATGAAATGATGAACCCCCCACAAGAAATTGTTGAGTAGAAGAAGTTTTTGTGGAAATTTCCATTGCCTATGATCTCAACTGAACTTTTGCAAAAATGAGCATATGTTTGCAGCACTGAACTGTAAGCCTTACTGCGAAACAAATGAACAATTAATCCATCAACTAGAGATGCGCGCTGCATGATTTTTTGATGAAGGAGTTGTAAATATCTTTGCAAAGTAGAAAATTGACTCCTCGCTGCTAGACATGAATATTGTTATTAAATTCCTGTTTTTCACATAAGATTGCACATAAAAGATATTGCAGTTAAAGTTTGGCGCCAGAAAGAGAAATCATGTACAGCAGTGCGGAGCTCAGTTTGAGATGTTGTATGACTTTTTGTCATGTAGCAGTGAAAGGATAATGTGAAATATTAAGGGATATCTTAAAAAAAATTTTTTTTAAAATAATTCAGAAACAGTGTTAGAATAGAGATAGAATAATGGATACTTTGTGTTTCAAGAAGAACATATGTACCAGTGCTGATGTTCGCCTGGAAGCTATGCATATTGTTCACGCTTTGGCACAAAGATCTCTCCTTTGGGAGAGTAATTCATTTTCTTAAACTAAAATAAAATAAAAGAATATTCGAAAACATCCCTTAATATCGCGCATTTAAAAGTAGTGTCATAAAATTTGCCCCTTTATCCGACATAAGCAGATTATTAATACCCTCCACCATAAGAATACTTTTGATTTATTACACCTTGATTATGGCGACTCAAAGATGCTTTATATTGTATATCTAGTGCTTACAATATTTATGTATCAAAGATTGTATGTCGCTAATGATGCAAGTTGAAGCAACTGAATTTCTTGAACGGCTGAATAATAGTATTTTAAATTTGAAAATGAATGAGCGTACTATTGAAAATGATAAAAGATCTTTTATGACATTGCATGATTTATATTACGACTTAGTGTTTGCGAGACTTTCTAATCAAACTGCACTCGCACCATCGGAAGAACTCAATAGAGAATTAAAAATCATATACGAACATTTGATGAAAACTATTAACAAGCTTTATAAAAACCATAAGAAAAAGCTTGCCCACCTATTATCAGAAATAAACAACGAAGAACTCAAACACCCTCGTGCCGATACTCCCAAAAAACGTGCCTTAAAGAATTCATTTGAGGACATTGTACGATTTTGTGATTTTATGACTATTATATTAGTATGAATGTATTTTTAATGATAATGTGCACCCTTGAGAGTCAACCCCCTGGCCCGACTGTTTACCTAGATATCTTCTGGCATCAGATTTACTGAGCCGTTCCAGGGAAGATACAGAAACCCTGTTGCTTGTCTCTTGTTGAGGCTTACATAGACCGCAACATCCAGAGGTAATTTGCCTGGTGGTATCACTAGTAATGCCCGCCGCAAGCCGGCATGAATGAGCTCAAGGCGTCTTCCCTCATGACTCTCTTATGTGTATATTTTCTTTCTATAATATTCAGATTGTTTTTACAAACTATAAGATCTCTATAAGAAAGTACCGTAATTGGGAGATATAATGGCATTGTTTGAGGAAATTGTTCACGATTTAATAGATGACACATATGAAAACTATCATCATATTTTTCAACGATTGTACGATATGAGTATGAATATTGAGAATGCAAATCCCGATGATCCAACCCGTAGATGGATACAGGTTATTTGTAAAAGGATGCAAATAACTATGAATAAACAAATCATTAACTGTTCGGATTTACTATTCAATAATTCCAACCCCCTCCTTAACCACGAATTGGAAAAATACTACAAAGAATTAAATGAACTTTTGTATAACCTCCAAATGCTCTCGTTGTATGTGTAACCTGATGATGTACTACGTTTACTTTTAATCACTTTCGCCATTTTGTTATAATGATAGAATGCAACTTGAATGGTTTTTTCCCTTTCGAATGGACGTCTTATAACTGTGATTCAGTTTTTGTAAATATGTAAAGTCCGGTTATATTTCGCCAAGAATGTTCATGTATGCTATATATTTTCAGTCTAATAAATCGTGGCCATGATAGATAAGGATTGACAAAGATCACTAACGTAACTGTCTTTGTCGACCCCCTACTATCATTGTTATATATAAAACTTTATCAAATGGAGTTGAACATAAAAACAATCTAAAATTCACTTTCAGTCTGATATTCGTAATCCCAATGAACTATTGAAAATAATGCTTAGTAACGAACTTAGGAACTGTATTATACTGTTTTTACGCACGTATACTAATCATTGCTTTTGTTTTGCATGTATTAATTCTATTTGAATAAGATTAAATAAGTGATTAAAATTTGACATTGCTGACTGCGGAATCGACACCATCCCGGATCAAGAAAAGTTGTATTGGATCCTTTTCAAACGAACTGAGGTCGAGCTTTCGCGAATACTTCACCCTGTCGCAAAGTTTCCAAACTGGTGCCCAGACCCGGGAATCGAAAAGGGAAATATTTTCATAAAATAGAATCAATAAAGGATCGATCCGCAGCACCCAAAATAAAGGTTAGATATGCCATTATTCAATAAAAATAAAAAATTAACTAAAGATCTGCAAAAACAAGAACGCTTGCAAAATCTTTTAAAAGATAATTTAAAACTGTCTAACGAATTGAAACAAGCAACAACCACCAAAAATATGGATCAGAATCAAATTGAACAGATAAAACACGATGAGGAAGTCATTTCCAACCTTAAACCCCAACTCGAACAAAGTCTCAAGTTATTATCCAAGGGATCAAAACAGTTGGCGCAGGACCAACGAAAACTTGAAAAATCTTTTGATAAATTGAAAGAGAACATGACTTCGGGAGAGCTTGCTAAGGCTCATCTTCAGTTTCATAATGCTGAGCCAACCGCTCCCTCTGACGATACTATGTCCTTGCCGTCTTATGAGTCTGCTAACACCTTATATCCCTCCCTCCCTCAAACTTCCACATTTGTAATAACTGATGGATTGGGACAAGAAAAAATCACTGAGGTCCCATCCTATCCTGTACAGCCTGGCTCATCGTCAGGACCATATCAAAATACACGAGCACACTCTTCTCGATTTAATGAACAACTTCATAAGAGTTTTGACAGGATGAAAAACATGACCGACGAATTGATTAATAGATCACAGACTTCCTCACAACGAGCATATTCAACTCCCCGAGACCCTCCGGCTGAAGAACTACCCCCGGCCGAACCTATACCTATCCCCTCTGATGACGACTCCACTTTATCTGGAACCAACCCTTTTAACGCTAATCCCTTTCTTGATCCACCCAATAGACAAGATATATCACAGAAAAGAAACATAAGAGAAATTCCCTTGCGAGAATACTCTGAACATCTGGCTACCCTTCCACCATTTGCAAAGGGAACCACAGTTGTTAAGTGGATAAACAGATGCCTTAGAATGGTTCCGCACGGTAATGGAGATACTCCACATGACAGAGCTCTCCTCAATCGACTCATAACTCTTCTCCGAAAATCTAAAACTGAAAAAGGGAGTGCTATTGCTGACGCATTGACTACCCTTCTTCAGGCTGACGATTTAACATGGGCAAACATACTAAACATGATCTCACAGAGCTTTCCCAGTGGAATAGTGGAGCTCTCTGACAAAATCATTAGTACCATCCAATCGTTCGACTGGAGTAAACATAATGCAACCTTGCATTTTACGCCATCTTTTATGGAAGCAGGAATTCCTTTAAAACTAAAAACTATTTCAGCCACTGACCATGGGTTGGATTATTTGTCTCGAATTAGAAGGAGAATTCCTGAAGCGATCCAAGTTAACCTCCTTGGAATGGAAAATCAGACTTGGTCTGTCTTTTTCACTAAATTACAGGATTACCAGAATATGATCCAAGGAGACAAGAAACGACTCATATATGAACCTCCCACCCCAGCTTCTAGTTTTCCAGCACAACCCGCCAGAAGAAGTAACCGACCCTCGAACCCTCCACAACGATTAGGAACTAACATAGGACATTTGCCTCGACGAAACCCCCCGAATACCACCAGACGACGACAAAACCCGAGCGCTAACAGTGAGTTTGAAACAGCCCTGGAAAAGGCGCTGAAATTAGAAACAGGGCAACCTTTCACGTGTTATACATGTGGACGAAAGGGCCACAAAAGTGCTGACTGCCTGGTTAAGGCAGTACTGGATCATTGTAACAAAAAATTGATAGTAGACCCTGATACAGGAATTGTACACCTGGAGGAACGACTCCCTTTAACAGGAGTATATAAACAACGCCACGATAATGAGTGGCTTCCGTTCTTGCGAGGACGAAATGCATTGGGACGACGCATTACTTCTCTCAATGACTTAAATACCCTCATGAATCAATATCAAGAACGATCTTACCAGGCTACCCGAAACCCGTACCAGCGACCAACAGACAGCTCTTGGAAGCGTACCAAGGAGAGAGCTCAGGGACATCAGTGGCAACCAAGAGGAGCCAATAACATACGAAATAATCCTTCGACACGACAATCGCAACCTCAACTCTCTCCCCGACTTTCCAATACATCTCTTTCATCGGAACTTACAGATGATTCTGCACCTATTTTTGCACACCTCCCCTACTTCCCGAATGCGTCGGAAAACTACTAAAGGAATTGGATAATCCGGTGCCCCAGTTCCTTGACCCCACAACAACCCTTATCACCACTACCCTACATCATAATACTGTACATATTTTTAACGAGGCCTTTTCAGGTCGCTTGTGTTTTTTTACCCACAGGCGAACGGGAGTGGTATTTTTGGCTGACACCGGCAGCGTACCCAATCTCATCAAACGGGAAACAGTGGCTTCTTATTGGCCCTCTTCTTATCAGAATCGAACTCCTATTCAAATGCCTATAAAGGGTGTTGGCGGAGGACAAACCCTAGATGCTATTTGTTATGTCACATTTTCAAACCAAAAAATACCTTTCTGTATGGGCAAATACATGACTTTCAATATAATAGGTATTGACTACATACCCATCATTTTGAACCTTTATGACGAGTTTGAACTTACCTATCAGCGACCCTCGGAGTCCTCTTCATTGACAGTGTTGAATGGGAGAGACCTGATCACCCTCCCCCATGGTGTGAGCATTGACGAAACTTATTCAAGTGCACTTGCATTACCGGCTAGGACCGGAAAATCTGATGCCGAAGAGGAGAAAAGGTCCAGAGAGAGACACTCCTATACAGTGAAGCCGGGAGTTAACAGAAAACCCGAAGAGGTGGAGACGGAACGAGCTCCTCCTGATATCCCTAACAACTCTTCAAAAAAGGAGGAGGGGGAAGGAATCCCCACCGTTACAGATATCGAAACGAAGGCCAGAGAGAATCCGGAAAGATATCTCTTTGTGATAGATCCAGAATTGGATCCAGAGAAGGCGAAAAAATTACAGGAGGCGTTAGTAAAACGTAAGGTTCAGGTGGAAAGAGAGTCTACCTTAAAGGAACCCCAAGTTGACCTCCACTCACTTGAAAATACTGTCATACCCCAACGAAAATGGTATCCTATCTATGAACCATTTCACGAGGAACTCACGGATTTAGAGGGACACTTGAAAGGAAATCAATATCTCCCTTTTGAATGTACGGTAAAACTAATCAATCCTAATGTGACGCCACATGTGTCACCCCCGTATGCTATTAATCATCCGGAGCAAAAAAAGGCTCTGGAAGATAACATTGAAAAATATCTAAAAATGGGTATCATAGAGCATGGCCCTTCCGAATGGAAAACATCATTATTTGTAGTGCCGCAGAAGGTAAATGAGGAACAGAAGCGATTGAAGACATATCATCCCTCTCAGCACTGGAGAGTGGTTCAGGATTTTACCCCTCTTAATGCAAAGGTACAAAAGGTAGAGAACGTCCTTCCCCTTATCCCTGATATTTTCAAAATAGCCGCAGATAAAGAAATATTCTCTCTATTAGATTTGAGCAAGGCATTTTTCCATTGTATGGTCAAGGAGGAAGACCGAAAATACTTTGGTATCTCTCATCGATCTATGGAATTGAGAATGAGAAGGATGCCCATGGGATTTTTGAATTCCCCATCAATATGGCAAAAAAATATGACAGCTGCCATATGGATACCAGTTCAAAAAGCTTTTCACCTACGCTTCCCTTTGGAAGCGGAACTTTCACATATAGCCGTCTATATGGACGACATCTTTTTGGCAACCAAGACAGAGGAACAACATTTGTTTCTTTTACAGATTCTTTTTAAGCAATTGGCCAAATTCAAGCTTACCTTATCAATAGGTAAAAGTTTTATTGGTAAAAGGTCTGTTTTTTTGTTGGGCGAACAAATACTTCCACACCAGAGGAAGATACAAGCCCAGAGATTGCGTGCATTGTCGTTGCTGGCTCCCCCGCAAACTGTGTTTCAGGTTCGAGCATTTTTAGGAGCCTTGAGATACATCGCGGACCATATCCCTCGTTTAAATGAACAATTACATCCCTTTGATGCCTACACTGGTAAAGTACCAGCTAAAATCGCGCCGATGGAATACATCCATTGGACTTATGCACTTCTGGATACTTACGATCATATCAAAGAAATACTTTCGAACCCTTCTGTGTTGTCTCATTTCACTCCTAGAAGGCATCTTTATTTGGAAACAGATGCCTCCAATGAAGGATACGGTTCCTTCCTGTTTCAGACAGATGAGGAACTGGCCGAAGGGACTTTGCGCTACCCCCTGGCCTACTCCTCTCAAGCATGGAAAACACCCACGGAAAGAGCCGCCCACCCCTGTCGAAAAGAATTAAACGCCTTGAAGCGCGTAATAGAAAAGTACCAATATTTGTTGCAAATTTACCCTTTTACGATAATCACAGACAACATGGGAGTGTATCATCTTGTGAAGAACTTTGCGAAAGGCAAACCCCCCAGGGACCTAATACTGGTCCGATACCTTCAGACTATTTGTATATACCCCATCCTGGGAATCATTCATAAGGGATCAAGTCAAGTATTCACTTCGGATGCGTTATCAAGAATGGCTTGGCTGGATATGGCAGTGGAAGAAAACGATCCATTGGCTTGGCCTGCTATGTTCGTAACTCCATCCCTTACTAACGCTATCGCACGACAAATTATTAGACACATGAGGCACACTAAATGTACATATCAAAAGGATGGGAAACATCCCATCTCAAAGTGCCTCCGTCCCTTGTGCCAAGGACTTTCCAATCAGCAGTTCGCGTTGTTGATAGAAGAACTCAAGAAAGAATCGCGACTTTTTCTGCATGGAGATAAGATTTCTGCAAAGTACGGACACTCGAGAGGAATTGACCAGGTCCCTCCTGACTTGTATGATGGACCTACCTTGGACCTTTATCATGTAACCACGGAAGCCGCACTGCCCTCCATTAAGTTGCGAGGACTCTCCCCCATGACCCGATGGTACATACATTTTACCTCTATACCACCACCACAAATCTACGATTCACACCCATATCAAAGAGCATTAAAAAAAGGAATTCCTAAAATCCTGATGATTTCTACACAAACTCTACTAAATAATAATATAAATATCTTCCGTACTATGTCTATGAACATTTATCTAATCGCGTCTACCATCCCTTTTCACTTGTTTCGACTTCTGGAATGACTCATCCTTCTTTCTTTTAGATGAACACATTATGGCTGTCCATAACAATGGCCATTCTTCGCATGGCCTCATCCAAGTCGATGAGAACACACACCATTTTGAAGGATTCGGAAAGAAATATCTCTTCACCCAACTTTGGAATATCTACCTATCCAACGAACTATGATATGGAATGGCATGTACAAACGAATCGACCTTACAATATAAAGCTTCAATTTATATCCTTTCACCTCGAGTCTGGCTGCTGTGACTTTTTAATCATTCGGCAGCTAGGACAAGAAATATACAAGATAAACGGAAAACAGAACTTCCCTTACCCTTTTATCTTTTCGAATTCCATAAAAATTAGATTCGTAACCGATGGAATAGGATCCTTCCCTGGATTCCAGCTAAAACTCCAAGCAACCGCACAGAAAGCTCTATTCCCCATGGCACCTTGTAGATCAAATCACATGGCTACGTCTGAGACCAATTTCCTACTATCCCCATACTCACCCAACGACTATTTCAGTAACCAAACGTGTCAATGGACTATTGCTCCAAGAAAAGGATTTTGCGTGCAATTACAGATTCTAAATTTTCAGACAGAAGAGCACGACATACTCTTTATCGAAACCCCTGATAAAAGAATTGGGTACTTTTCGGGAAAGACCTTGCTTCTCCCCTTACTAATGCCTATCATTTGCGATCGAGTTTTTCTTCGATTCACTGCTGACCATTCTATAAATGACCATGGATTTCGAATAAGCTATAAGGAATATCCTTCCCCTATCCTTAACGAAAAAGTAACCCACACACTTATACCTTTAAACCACTCTGTTAATTTTCATGCTTCTGTTGATTCCAAGCTATTACGATTTGACACCTTGTTTTCCAATAATCTACAAATATCTGATCGCATTGAATATCTCCAGACTCAGATAAATGATCGTACCGAAGAATATCTATATCAAATTGAACAATTTGCCGATCTTTTGAAACGCCAAAGGAACAAAACCGACACCTATAATTGTAAGTCACAGAAACCTTTTCCCACATATTCATGGATTATGCTTGGACTAACCTTGATATCTCTCACGGTCTCATTGACCTTCATCACCTTCACATGTTGCGTAGGACATAGAATTAAGAGTCTCTACCTGGCCCCTGCTTCCCAACGATATCTACCTGGCAAGTACTCCACTCCCACAGGAAGAGGATTATACGCTATGACCTTATTAACAATGGGAATGGCGGCACCAACGGAACAGCTATCCTCTCGTGATATGATACAAGAACTTTGGGCACAAGCCCGATATCAACGAAATTCTGGGATCCTCTTTCCATCCATGCAATTCCGTGCTTCTGAATCATTTTTTCAAATAAACACTCTATATTTCTTGTGCCTATCAACGATACTTTCATTGATCACCTTGATGTACTTGTGTCTTCAAAAAAAGAAGGGGAGGAAGGACGATGATAGTGATAGTGAAATAACTAGTCGCTTATTCTCTTACAAAAATAAAAATCCAAAACCCACGAATAGCATACTCCCCCTTGTATCTATTTTACCCGCTGTAACTGCTACCCTAGTACCAATTACAAACGGAACTTTTCTCTCCTTAGAAACCCCGTTACCCGACACCTTGCGATATCCCAACAAAACAGAATGGCTTCCCATCCCCATTAATAAATTATGGAAGGATGAAATGCCTAAGTCAACACGGTGGACTAACCCTATACCACTATATTCTCAAATTTTCGGATACGCCATTGCCGAAGGGAAAACATACGCCGAAAAATATTTCCCCGGAGCAAGATATTGGGATAATGTGGAAAAAATGGAGCGACGTTGTCTATGCGAACGAAAGATTATAAACATATACCCTTCGATGAACAAAAACATGCTACTAATCAATACACCCATTTCAAGGAATACGGGAAATAAAGTCCGTCATCGATGGAAATGGACATTAAAACCCACTCCTGAACAATTTTCAATGACACCTACGACATCCTTTCCCTTACCCAACGAAATAACTTATCCACTTCTCGCCATAATAAAAGAAAAAACGCTATCCCTAATGGAAAAATATGCAGTGGTCCAATCTAATTGCTCGATAAAGCAGGAACTTGTTAATTGTGAAACTCGACAATATGATTGTATTTATAGCGGAGCATCCAATCCTAACAGCCCAGATTTTACTCCCATACATTACGACGACGCCCGAGGAATCTTATGGCAACACTACTATTATAAGAAAACGTGTAACACTTCCCCTAATCACCGATGGGTATCAGTATGTAGGGTTTCAGAATGTGACTCGATTAATTTCGAACCTGATACCCTACAATGTTGTGATGTCTCTCGGTCATTATGGTATGGCCAAAACTCAGGAGCTTACAAATCTGCTATGCATTCCCCCTGTTGCCCATATGGCACCAATTGTTATAATCCAGATATACAAAATCTCTGGTACAGAGCTATAACGCGATGTACGATTTACGGAAAAGAAATAGCTTTTGAACCGATTCCGACAGACATTATTATACAGGAGGAATATGATGACCCAAATGCATTAAACCAGATAGAAACATTCCTAAAAAAATGGAAAAAAATCGAGATTCCTGAGCGGATAAAAATAATTAAACCCACCACTAATTCAAATTCAAGGACGTACCGTGACGGCCCTATTAAGGAAAGTGAAATAAAGGGACACTATGAAACCTATCCTTCTATGACCAAAGGTGATAACTTTTGCCTTAGAAGAATAAAAAATGATCCTACATGTACGAATTTGGTTGGTGGTATATATCAGAAACTAGCATTCTTCGATCATGTTCATTATGATCCCGCAAAAAACGAATCCAAATTTCCTTCATACCCTCTTCAAATTTTCGGATCAAATGGAGAATTCACGTCTAAACCCGAATCAAAAGGCCGAATGAAAAGACAAATTACAGGAGGAGTTGTCCTCCTTACCTTTCTGACTTCAATCATCGGAGATGCAATTACAGGAGTATCCACTGGCCTAACCCTACAAGAAGAAATCAACGAGAAATTGACGGAACTCGAAAGCAAAATGAACGAAAGATTCGAAACGGATGAAGAAAATATTCGAACTTTATCTGACCATATTAACTCACTAGAGGCTGTAAATGTCATACAGGACCAAGCTATTGTACGAGCATTAACTCAAACCCTAACTTTGCAATCAATCCAAACGTCAACGGATCAATTTTTACAATCAGAAATAGATACAAATAGACAACTCATGCTACGGCATCTAGATAATTATTTAAGGACGATCCAAACCTTTAAAATGCTATCCACAGCTGAAATGGAGTTAGATAAGTTGATTATGAACAGAATCTACAATGCAACAGGAATAAATCTATTTGACCCCTCAAAGGTCTATTTGACAAAAATAACACAAGGAAATTTATATCTTAAAGTTCTGGCTGAAGAAACTGAAAGAATTAAAGATGTCTTGAGTAATCAAAACACCACTAAACCTTTTGACAAAACCCTCCAGAATATAAAACTATGGCAAAATAAAATTTATTCCACATTCAGGCTTGTAACTCTTGCGAATTCTACTATTCCGGCATATATAAATATTTCACAAGCTAGATGGAACCCCCCTAACATCAGCATAAACTTTTCCATGAATGATGTAACACCTCAGGAATTTGTTGAAAATATAAAAAATGGATTGGGAGTGATTCCAAAAACCATCATAGACACTGCAGGAGGAGGAATAAAAGAAATCACTGAAACTATAGGCAAAGACGTTATTAAACCCTTATTGCCAATTTTGATTCCGCTAGCGGTGGTAATATGTATTGTTATTGGAATCTGTCTGCTATGGAGAATACATCCTAGATTCAGAAAAACACCCAGAAGAAAAGAAAAATTGCAAACAACAACCCTCCATGAAATGATGAACCCCCCACAAGAAATTGTTGAGTAGAAGAAGTTTTTGTGGAAATTTCCATTGCCTATGATCTCAACTGAACTTTTGCAAAAATGAGCATATGTTTGCAGCACTGAACTGTAAGCCTTACTGCGAAACAAATGAACAATTAATCCATCAACTAGAGATGCGCGCTGCATGATTTTTTGATGAAGGAGTTGTAAATATCTTTGCAAAGTAGAAAATTGACTCCTCGCTGCTAGACATGAATATTGTTATTAAATTCCTGTTTTTCACATAAGATTGCACATAAAAGATATTGCAGTTAAAGTTTGGCGCCAGAAAGAGAAATCATGTACAGCAGTGCGGAGCTCAGTTTGAGATGTTGTATGACTTTTTGTCATGTAGCAGTGAAAGGATAATGTGAAATATTAAGGGATATCTTAAAAAAAATTTTTTTTTAAAATAATTCAGAAACAGTGTTAGAATAGAGATAGAATAATGGATACTTTGTGTTTCAAGAAGAACATATGTACCAGTGCTGATGTTCGCCTGGAAGCTATGCATATTGTTCACGCTTTGGCACAAAGATCTCTCCTTTGGGAGAGTAATTCATTTTCTTAAACTAAAATAAAATAAAAGAATATTCGAAAACATCCCTTAATATCGCGCATTTAAAAGTAGTGTCATAAAATTTGCCCCTTTATCCGACATAAGCAGATTATTAATACCCTCCACCATAAGAATACTTTTGATTTATTACACCTTGATTATGGCGACTCAAAGATGCTTTATATTGTATATCTAGTGCTTACAATATTTATGTATCAAAGATTGTATGTCGCTAATGATGCAAGTTGAAGCAACTGAATTTCTTGAACGGCTGAATAATAGTATTTTAAATTTGAAAATGAATGAGCGTACTATTGAAAATGATAAAAGATCTTTTATGACATTGCATGATTTATATTACGACTTAGTGTTTGCGAGACTTTCTAATCAAACTGCACTCGCACCATCGGAAGAACTCAATAGAGAATTAAAAATCATATACGAACATTTGATGAAAACTATTAACAAGCTTTATAAAAACCATAAGAAAAAGCTTGCCCACCTATTATCAGAAATAAACAACGAAGAACTCAAACACCCTCGTGCCGATACTCCCAAAAAACGTGCCTTAAAGAATTCATTTGAGGACATTGTACGATTTTGTGATTTTATGACTATTATATTAGTATGAATGTATTTTTAATGATAATGTGCACCCTTGAGAGTCAACCCCCTGGCCCGACTGTTTACCTAGATATCTTCTGGCATCAGATTTACTGAGCCGTTCCAGGGAAGATACAGAAACCCTGTTGCTTGTCTCTTGTTGAGGCTTACATAGACCGCAACATCCAGAGGTAATTTGCCTGGTGGTATCACTAGTAATGCCCGCCGCAAGCCGGCATGAATGAGCTCAAGGCGTCTTCCCTCATGACTCTCTTATGTGTATATTTTCTTTCTATAATATTCAGATTGTTTTTACAAACTATAAGATCTCTATAAGAAAGTACCGTAATTGGGAGATATAATGGCATTGTTTGAGGAAATTGTTCACGATTTAATAGATGACACATATGAAAACTATCATCATATTTTTCAACGATTGTACGATATGAGTATGAATATTGAGAATGCAAATCCCGATGATCCAACCCGTAGATGGATACAGGTTATTTGTAAAAGGATGCAAATAACTATGAATAAACAAATCATTAACTGTTCGGATTTACTATTCAATAATTCCAACCCCCTCCTTAACCACGAATTGGAAAAATACTACAAAGAATTAAATGAACTTTTGTATAACCTCCAAATGCTCTCGTTGTATGTGTAACCTGATGATGTACTACGTTTACTTTTAATCACTTTCGCCATTTTGTTATAATGATAGAATGCAACTTGAATGGTTTTTTCCCTTTCGAATGGACGTCTTATAACTGTGATTCAGTTTTTGTAAATATGTAAAGTCCGGTTATATTTCGCCAAGAATGTTCATGTATGCTATATATTTTCAGTCTAATAAATCGTGGCCATGATAGATAAGGATTGACAAAGATCACTAACGTAACTGTCTTTGTCGACCCCCTACTATCATTGTTATATATAAAACTTTATCAAATGGAGTTGAACATAAAAACAATCTAAAATTCACTTTCAGTCTGATATTCGTAATCCCAATGAACTATTGAAAATAATGCTTAGTAACGAACTTAGGAACTGTATTATACTGTTTTTACGCACGTATACTAATCATTGCTTTTGTTTTGCATGTATTAATTCTATTTGAATAAGATTAAATAAGTGATTAAAATTTGACATTGCTGACTGCGGAATCGACACCATCCCGGATCAAGAAAAGTTGTATTGGATCCTTTTCAAACGAACTGAGGTCGAGCTTTCGCGAATACTTAGTAGTTCTGTACTGCCAGAAAATTTCTAGGTAATATGAGCCGAGGTGTTTGTCACAGCACTGCTACTACACCAATGAGTACGGTATGCCAATGTATTGGACGGAATAATTTTTTTTGTATTTTGTATTGTTCCTGCTTGAGTAAAAATAAGTAATGGTTGCAAAACAGCTGTAAACGACATAAATTTTTTTTAAAGTATGCTGGATTATGAAAGCATTGATACCGTTGTTGCAACTGCGACTTTAGAAAAGATATTGAATCATCTTTGGTGTCTAATGAAACAGGCAATAGTGTATTTTGTTTTCGCTGATAATTTAGAGAAAAATCGGCTGTACCTCAAAAACTTTTTTCCTTTGCATGTCCTGGTAAATTTCGACGTGCCCATTATTTGAAACAAGATTATTGATTATAATACATCACTGGCAACCTGATTGGCCCAAAGTTATTGTTTGCGTTGCAAGAATTTAGATCAGATCATGACTGGTTACAATTCCAGTAGAAGTTGTAAACGATGATGTCGAAAAAAATATAAAACTTAAAGCAGATTTCGCTATGATTTGGATTTCTTGTTTGTCGTATGAGCAGTTTTTGTGAGTATTATTCAGGAAGATGTATATGTAGGTTACACCGCGTTAGCGCTCACGCTCGGTTTGCAAGTCTTCAGTTAGACTGGGGCCACCACGACGATCTAGGTTTAATTCCGCGCTTGGCCAAATATTATGCAGCATTATTTTTAGCAACTCAATGCGATATAACGACCAACTGGTTTCCAGTATATGTCATGGCTCCACGTTGTGGAAATATGTTGCACAGCCTCCACTAACTAGTGCAATTTTTTCAGGTTGTACAAACAGGTAGACTGCAAAGAGATGTTTGACTTAGTAGCATAGGAGTAAAAACTACGCAGCAGGAATTTATTTTATGCAATAGAAAATGCACATTAACAGAAAATTAATCAGTTGAATAATGACAATGTGTGAAATTAAAGACAGCAAACATCCATTTTTTGATTAATGTCAGCGTAGATTTTTGAAATTCGAGTTCTCTTGCCTGTGCTGTTTGACCGCTTGAATTAAACTCAGCCATTATTGTTCACCATCAGTCCAAATCGTGGACTGATGGTGAACAATAAAGGCCAAGTTTAATTTGACTCGGTACACAAAAAGACGTCAGTCCAAATCGTGACCTGCGCGATGGCGTAGTGGTTAAAGCGTCCGCTTCGCACTCTGTAGACGTGGGATTCATTTTCCAAGTCGAGTCATGCCAAAACACTTTAAAAAATGGTATTCACAGCTTCCCTGCTTGGCGCTCAGCAAATAGGGATAGTGTGGAGAACAAGCCGGCAAGCTTGCTTGTTGTGTCCTTGAGCAAAACACTTAGCAGGATGCCTCCATCAGGTGGTGGGGCCAAGCAGTCTACCCGTGGTGGTGGCCCCAGTCTAACTGAAGACTTGCAAACCGAGTGCGAGTGCTAACGCGGTGTAACCTATATATACATCTTCCTAAATAATACTCACAAAAACTGCTCATACGACAAACAAGAAATCCAAATCATAGCGAAATCTGCTTTAAGTTTTATATTTTTTTCGACATCATCGTTTACAACTTCTACTGGAATTGTAACCAGTCATGATCTGATCTAAATTCTTGCAACGCAAACAATAACTTTGGGCCAATCAGGTTGCCAGTGATGTATTATAATCAATAATCTTGTTTCAAATAATGGGCACGTCGAAATTTACCAGGACATGCAAAGGAAAAAAGTTTTTGAGGTACAGCCGATTTTTCTCTAAATTATCAGCGAAAACAAAATACACTATTGCTTGTTTCATTAGACACCAAAGATGATTCAATATCTTTTCTAAAGTCGCAGTTGCAACAACGGTATCAATGCTTTCATAATCCAACATACTTTAAAAAAAATTTATGTCGTTTACAGCTGTTTTGCAACCATTGCAAGTTTGACTAGAACAGCCTGGATCAAACTCAATCGCCTGCGCACTGGCGTTGGGCGCTTCGGTTCGTTCATCCACAAATGAGGTCTCGCTTCTTCAACGAGTTGCGAGTATGGCGCTAGTAAATAAACTGCTGACCACATTATTTCAACATGTCCCACACATCGGGCACCTCGAGGAATAATGGGCCTGACAATTTTGATAGACGAAACACGTTGCTGGCTCAACTCCATCACTGCTAGAATCTGATGGGGGCAACACAGCAGGCTGGGATGGTAACAGAATAAACCCTCGGCCCCAGTCTTTTGCTTGTGTCAGTAGTATAGGATGATTCATTTCGCAACGTTTTAGGCCGTGCTGTGGGGGAGCTGGTCTCTAACCCTAAAGCTATCCCTAATTCTACGTAAGGGAGCTAGCTCTAGGTCGATTTATTTTTTTGTGAGAAAGCTAACTCTAAATATAAGGGTGTTTGCTCTAAATCTATTAATTTTTTGTGAGAGAGCTAACCGTAGTTTTAAGGGAGCTAACCCTAGAGCTGAGGGTTCTAACTCTAGATCTACTAATTTTTTGTGAGAGAGCCAGCCATAGCTCTAAGGATGCTAACCATAGACACCAATTTTATTTGTAGGAGCTCGGAGGAAGCTAACCATAGGACGCTAATTTTATGTGGGGGAGGTCTGAGGGAGTTAACGTTGATCTAAGGGAGCTAGTTCCAACACGGTGTGAACGTTATTTCAAGGAGTTTGGTGCAATTAATATGATTTGCTATTACATAACAGTTTTCAGTTTGTGATTCTGTATTTCAATAACATAAATTTTTTTAACTAGACCGTGGGAATGTAGTTGCATGCTTATTGCACAATCCATGACGTAATCTATTTTTAGTCATGGTGCGATCTTTGCTTTTGTGTCGAGTGGTCCGAACTTGTCTGTCGAAAGTTTTTAGAATATAATGTATAAAGATTACGTTTTATTCAGCTGTTTGTTAGGAAATATTGTCTCCGGCTTGTCTAGACTTGCCCAAGCTCGAATCTTTTTCTCCGTACTGTACTTACATGATGAAAAGTTCTAAAGAAGCTAACCCTAGATTTTATTTGAAGGAGGTCGGCGGAAGCTAATCCCAGATACTAATTTATGTGGAGGAGGTCTGAGGGAGTTAACACCAATCTGAGGAAGCTAGTTCTAACGCGGTGTCATTTCAAAGAGTTTGGTACAAAACTTGTGACTTGTTATTACTTAACGGTTTTAGGGTGTGATTCCCTATTTTAATGAGGTAAGTTTTTAACTAAACCGCGGGAATGTGATTGCATCCTAGATCTGAAGAAACTAATGCTATGCGAGGGAGTTAATTCTGTTCTAAACCTAACACGGGGTGAATGTCATGTAGAATATTTCTTATGGTACTTGTCCTACGTATTACACAATTACATATCGGTTTTCAGGGTGTGATTCCTTATTTCAATGCTTCATGACGTAAATTTTTAACTAAACCGTGGGAATGTAGTTGCATCCCTATTGCACAATCCATCATGACGTAATCGATTTTATTTTAAGTGAGAACGTTCTACAAAATAGAAATGTATAGTTATGGCATACGTGACAATAGTTTTAGTAAAAAAAGACGTTTATTAAGACACGAGAAAAATACGTAACGTCAAAAAATAAATACATTTGTGATTTATGCAAAAAAAGTTTTCCAGCAAACCGAGGATTTGTGTAGACATAAGGCAAGTACACACTTCAGGTCTACTGAGGAGCAATGTTCAAAATGTAGGAAAACGTTTACAAGAGCAGACAATCTGAAAAGAAATAAATGTAAACTTGTTTTGGATCAAGAAATCGCTTGTTTATCCGATTCAAAGGAAGCACCTTCAAATGTCGCGGGCAAATGAACAACCAACCGACAAGACTCTTGTTAATGTGTTTCTTGGCAAAACTCTTCAACTTGATGAACCACCTACAAAAAAATACGTTTGAAAGAAAATTTGTACAAACTGCGCGAAGAATTTCAAACACAAAGAGTCTAAAAATTAAACGTACTAATAAACCAAACCGTGTGGAAACATCGAAAAAAGACGAAAACGAACAAACAGTGGAAGACGATTCTAAAATAAGAGCATTTATGCAAAAGTATTGAACAAGTATTTACACGTTTACTAATATTTCAATTTTTCTATGATAGAGATTTTAAAGTTATAGCCAAAAAGATTACCACCAAATCATGAAATATCAAACCAACTGTTTTAAAATCAAATACGGTCTTGCATGTACACTTAAAAACATAGAAACAAAGGAGTTACGATATTATCATTCAAGTCTAAACAAAATTTAAATATTGGAAACATCTTTGTTAGCAAGCAATAGGAAGGTTGCATATGACGTCACACATTTCGCACCAAAAAAACTGGCTGACCAAAAGCTCTAATTTATGCTGGAGAGGTATAGGGTGAACACCAACTTTTGGGATTAATTTGAAAACTAATGAAAAATTAATTAAAATTTGGAATGAATTATTGCTAGTTGGATTCTCGGAAACAAATAAATTCGACCAAAAGCAATTTGGTTGAGACTAGGTCTTTCAGTTTGGCTAGTATAAGCTTAGCACAGTGTGCTAATTTTCAAAAAATGCCCCTAAGAGAAGTGCCATCTAACTACCATTTGCTCCTCACTTAAAAATAAACTATACCAATTAGATACCAGTCGGTACATTAGCAAAAACAACTATTATTTGATCATTACTACCGGTACGGTAAGCTTGCCGGCAAGCTTACTTGCTGTGTCCATGAGCAAGGCATTTAACGGTATACCTCCATGTTTATGTGGCAAACAGGTGGTGGGGCCAAGCAGTCTACCCGTCGTGGTGACCCAGTGTGACGAAAGACATGCAAACAGACCATGAGCTCATACGCATGAATGATTAAATCGGTACCGTAACTTTTACATTACCCTTGGTCCAGCAGCCGAGGTAATAGCCCAAACAATTGTTTAAGGAGTAGTTAAAATCACTCAATTACATCTGACATATCAATATGACTGGCCTGCAATCACTATTGATAAAAAATTTCAAAAACTTACTGATTTTATCCAACAATAACTAATCCAGCATATGTCAAACGGTACAGAAGTCTGCCCTGTCATTTAGGCTACAGTATAACTTAAGTTTTCAACTTTTCAGAATGCTTATACCACTAAATATACTGTATAAGTTACACATTACAATTAACTTAAACTCAGCATTCCCAAACACGCTGATTAATCGAATATAAAACCCTCACAGAAGCTGGCTACAAATAAGCCTGCATGTTTAGCCCATAAATTTAGCCCAACTATTAGCAATAACAAGCAAACCTTAGCACCTCTTATCTTACTTTGACTTCAGATTCATTCCTTAACATCAGTAAAATAACATATTTAACGTTCATTCAATAACTGTCACGTTTATCGATTTGCTTTGCATAAAACGATATCACTCCTATTCAATTCAATGCAAAATCACTCAAAATGGTCAGCCACTTTTTTCGAAAGCGCATTTTGATGACGTATGATCACGTGCGTGCAACCTTCCTGTTGAAAAGAAATATTAAACACTTTGAATTCACTGGCTGAGACATTTTTACAACGACTTGCCTAAAACCTGATACCAAACAGAAGATGGTGCAAATTGTAAACTTTACGTTTTATGTGAACAATCTGGAAGGTGATCCTCTTGAGGTAGGAGCGCCAAACGTTTCAGGTGATGATAATTTATGCCTTTTTCGATGTCTGATTGTTTATCAAGGAGCTGATAGAGGTCGGTGCGGGCGTGAAGCAAAAAATTGTTTAATGATTATTGTGTTTATTTTAATATTGCTCCTAACGCCTTTGTTGGTGTAATTTTGTTGCATTAAAAACTTTTTTTTCAAAAATTAATCATATTACTTACGAATTGTAAGGGTGTAGTCAAATTGGTTCAAAGAACACGGGAGTTATATATCGAAACAATATGATTAAGTGCTTGGAAGAACTGTTTAGATGCAATTACCGACTTTGGGCATTATTGTGGCGTATAGAAATACAATCGTTGTAGCTAAGTTATGGGACAGCAACTGTCAATATTTTATAGACATACCAAAACTCGTAAAACTACAATTCGTGATCTTTTCCCAGGGTTATTCATAAAAACCTACCCACAATATTTGAAAAACTTGAAGAAATTGATATTTGTGTCCCTGCAAACGAAAGATTTTCCCTTATTTCGCTTGTTATGATTTTGAGGCCTATTTTCTCAAGAAAATTTACCTGGAAATTATGCTTCAAAGGATAGCAAGTGTTGTTGAGTGTAGAAATAGGCTCCAACGCGACAAACTTCGAGGGCAGAGTGTACGTTATCTTCAATTGCAACGAAAAGGATTTGATGCAAAAAAACGTCAGCACATTTGGAACACGTGTCAACTGCTACATAAAAGATCATGAAAAGAAACTCTGATTATGTATTTCAAGCATTGAAAATTAGTGAAAATATTAGAACAGAACATTTAACCACATAATTTGAAGTATACTGCCAAAAAATAATTGTTATCAGGTTTAATTCTGCATCCAACGACTCGAATTTAGTTAAAACAACACCGATTCAACAACTGTTGAACAATTGATTTTGTAATTAAAATAGCCAAGAACTACTTATGTATCAAAACTATAAAATTGAGGTTTTATGACATTTATTGTTTTCCGGCACCCGGTTCCTTTTTGACCAGTATTTAAATGTTTTACAGAGCAACACCCTTAGAGATCACAAACTGCAACTTTAGAACTCCAAATTACCGTATTTTTTATACAAATAGCATAAAAAAGATCGAATTCTTTTTAACCCAAAAACTATCGGATGATGAAATCCACATCATTTTGCTTGATCTGTATTTTCATTTCGATTTTTACAAAAACCACATCCTATATAATGATAAAATAAATTGCAAATGTTTCACCAATAAAGTCGTCGATTTGTATCAAGTTTCCATGGAGACAAGAAGCGAAATACAAGTTTAAAACCTAGCAGAAGTTTGGCTTTCGTAAATCAAAGTTTGCTGTATCCCCCTTGTTTCTCAAGAAATGGGAAGGGTGTAAACAAGCGGCTGTTTCATTGTCAGTGACAGCATATTGTATTTAAACTTGATATTTTCTGAATCTTGAAGACAATCCCTGTTGAAAAATACATAATGTTACATGGTTTAGGCTAACCTCTAGCAGATAATAACTGATCGTATTTTAGGTACTGAATTTAACTACCAAAATTTGGTACCGGTCAAAAAAAAGGTCATGTGTCTCAGAAAATTGCAAATTGTAGAAAACCTAGGCTTTTAGGTAAGTTTTGATTGATGTACCTTGAAAGCTTATTTCCTTATCATCATCTTGCGACTATTTCTAAAAAAATTGGTAGAAAATTATATCTGTAGTGATCTTTGAGGTGAGGGTACTACTTTAATTTTGAAGACAAGTACCCCCCAGTTGGGGGGGTTCATTTGCATAAAATTTGCATATTCAAAAAAAATGTTTTTTTTTCTATTTGAAATCCTCAAGAAATGTAGATTTCAACGATATATCACACTTAATGTAGAAGTAGAGAGCTGAGTAATGATTTACAAACAAACTTGAGGTACATAATTATGATTAATTATGATTGATTATGACAGTTTTTCGCGCTGCCACCTTACGGACATTTTTTTTCGCTTTTCCACACGGGAGCAAAAGAGTTAAAGATCTGTAAGCTATAATATATTTTAACAATTTTCTAGTTGTACGGCAAGAGAGTTCACAGGTTTTGTGATCATATCTAAAAATTGTTTCAAAATACGAATCTCTAAGTTCTGATTGTGATCATAAAGCTGAAAAAGATGACATCATTCAAATTCTAGCAAACGATTTACAACCGCTGCTGGAAAGCGTCAGCTAATGTTTCGCAAGCTATACCTGTTCATTATCATCTTTATACAGAATTCACTTTTTACACATGTTGCTACCAGGATTTTTTAGTCGTTTAATTAAAATAACTTTCAACAAAGTATTATGTGGAAAATATCTCAAGAGGTTACACAACAATATTCTCAGGCCCCAAAACAAACCAATATATGATTCAAATCTTTTACTGAAAAACCGAGAATTTCCATCAACAAGAGCATTTTTGCAGCAAACTAATACAGTCAACTTCGGATATCAGAGATCCGCCGGGACCAGCTTAATCAGTCTCTTATAACCGACTTATTAGTTTATATTGAAAATCATTTGGGACCTTTTGCGTAGTCCCTTATAAGCGAAAATCCCTTATATTTGAATCTCTTATATCCGAAGTTGACTGTATCACTGCAAAAATTTTTCCTGAAACGCTGAGAATTCCCACCAACAATAGCAAGCAAACGAATATTCTCTATCAAAATTTTTTTCCATCGACAATAGCTATTCTGCAGAAAACGAATGTTCTCTATCAAAAGTTTTCCATTAACAATAGCGTTTTTGCAGCAAACGGATATTCTCTTTAACAATAACATTTTCACAGCAAACGAATATTCGCTTTCAAAACTTTTCCTGAAAAACCGAAAATTCCCACCAATGTTATCAACAAAACAATATTTTCTGCAATTTATCAAAAAAACGCCAACTTCTATCAAAGTTTTTAAAGTAGAATTTTTGTTTTCCCACCCGAAGAGTGTAAATTACGAGGTTGTGGATCCCATAATCATATCAAAAAATGACGGAAACAAGCAGTGCAGAATTTCTCGAAGGATTGGTTGAAAGATACAATACGTTATCGTTCTACAGCGAAACAGATCAAGTGAACATTGCGTTTGCAAGATTTCGCCAGCTGGAAGGTACGCCATTTGAAGGAGCGGTTGTTTGCAATGTGTGTGGTCTGGCGTTCGATGTCGCGGTGGCGATAAACACACACGCTTTGTGAGTTTAAACTGTGATAAAGAATATATTATGCTTGAAACTGTCGTAAAGATATTTAGTAAAGGTTTTATACCTTTCAAAAATTACTCAAAAAAGTTGAAAAGGGATTACCTTTTATAAAATTAGCCGCATGTGTTTTTAAATGTTAGCAAGTATGTCTTTTCCAAGTTCGATCAGGCTTAAGTTAAAATATTTTGCATTAACAAACATGACTTTTGTTAACAATTACCATTATCAACACGATAATGTAGTGGTAGCGTTAGAACAATTTCCCAAAACATATATTTTTTCCCAATTTCCCAAAACAATATATTTAGAACAATTTCCCAAAACAATATAATTTTTCCATGCGGCCACATGGCAACTTGTTTCAAATGTAACAAAGAAATAGAAAAATGCTGCATATGCCGTGTCCCCATTTCAGCTCACTTTGTATTTTTCAACATTTTTCTTGGGAGCTGTTACACAAAAAATTTTTGATCACAATACTCTACAACAAAACCGCTAATATGAATAACGGTTTAAAGAAAACTGTTGATTTTTTTTCGCTGTGTTTATTTTTAGCAAGTCTACAAACGAAATCATTTGTAGTGATATCGCGATATTCATAAATTAATAACATTTTCCAAATCTAGAAGCATTGCAACACAACTGATTTCGTTTGTAGATCTGTTCAGAGCGCATTGTAAATACATGTTAATGTAATACAACGAGTCTTTAACAGGGTCAAGAACAAAGAAATAGCGATATAGCACCAGAGAAACACGTCGAACGAATTATCAAAGCATAAGGTCTAAATTTGCGCGAAATACGATTTTATAAGAGTAACTAAACGTTTCTATTAATATATACATTTACCTTTCAAAGTGTTGGTCTTGATCGTGAAGCAACAGACTCTAGATTGAACGATGCTTTTAAGACTCCAATATTCCAACGATCTTTTTCATTCAAGTAAATTTAACCAAGGTCAGATACACAAGCAAGCTTAACAATATCTCCAAACCTGTGCAATTTCAAAAGCTTTAAAATTCATGTTTTTAACATCTTGATTTCAAACGTGTTTTTCAAAGAAGTTAGGAAAAATCTCCCAGCTAAACCTCGTTTTAGTCTACTGCCACTTCAACTTAGTTGCTACTGACAGGAAGCCGTGCAGCATTTAATGAAGCATAACGCTACGACTCTAGTAAAACACAGGAAGAAAAACGCTCGAATGCAGGGTAATACTGTATCGATTCAAAACCGTTTTGACGTCATCAAAGTGAACGAAAGAATAGACGGGCGTGGTTACATTAGCTGGACTCATGAAAACCGCCTCTTACTATTTTGCTGTTCTTTAAAACAAAATACTTGCAACAACGTGAGTTTGTAGCTACTTTGAACAAATTTAGTCCAAAATTGTTTTGTTACAAGTTTTTGGTTTTTAAAATACGTCATGTTAGCACCAAATATAATTGTAAAAGTAGACCGAAAATGCCAAACTAGTGATCTTTAACATTTTTAATACCTTTTAGGTACAATAAAGGCAAAACTTATGATTAAGTCGTGCATTAAAATTTTCGTCTTCACCAAAAATCAAATTCACACAGCCTTGAAGCAAATTTACATAAAACATACAAACTTAAAGTCATGAAAAATTCTATTACATTCACGCCTAAGCTTGCATCAAACACTGGCTTTGAAAACTATTACCGTGTAATGTATTACCGTATAACAAAATTTCAATTTTTTTTTCAATTCTAAGGCGCCAGTGATCGCACCGTAGTCTTGACAACGTTATTTTTGAGTGCAAAACAAAAAGAGTAACCTAATACTTTTCAACTAATAAGCATTTTTACATTATTTTAAGTTATAAGTCTACCATTTTTGTTGCATTCAATAGTCACGAAAGACCACTAGTTTTTGATGTTACATAAATGTCTTGACTTGAAAACATTTAGTTGTCTTAGTTTTTGTATCTATGCTAAACTTTTTGTGGTGAAAAAATAGGTTTTTGTGGGTTTGGTTAATATTTATAGCTACTAGGTAGCCAGTAAAAAATTGGTTTTGCCAAACGATCGAACTATTTTAAAAATTCTTCATTGGCAGCAGCGCTGTTAGGGAGTGTGCAGCTGGGGAAGCACTGTTGATGACGTAGATATGGGTACCGTCCGTCCTTCCTTTTCTCTCATCCTGCTATTCTTTGCACCACCGCCGTTGTCTTCATGAAAAGTACCTATTAACAAAAAAAGTCTATTAACAGCGTATTTAACTAAAAAGATTTGATACAATTTAAAATATTCTTACATTTACACTTGTAAAATATTGATAATTTGCTTTATTCCAGTTGGTTTCCTACAATATTTGTCGCTTTGCTGTCTTGTTGTCACGGGCTAAAAAACCGACATATCCGTGCCATGAGCAGCGTTTTTTTTGATGTTTCAACCGAATTTGGTTACGTCACCTCAAAAAGTCTAGCATAGATACAAAAACTAAGACAACTAAATGTTTTCAAGTCAAGGCATTTATGTAACATCAAAAACTAGTGGTCTTCGTGACGATTGATGCAACAAAAATGGTAGACTTATAACTTAAAATAATGTAAAATGCTTATTAGTTGAAAAGTATTAGGTTACTCTTTTGTTTTGCATTCAAAAATAACGTTGTCAAGACTACGGTGCGATCACTGGCGCCTTAGAATTGGAAAAAAAATTGAAAATTTTGTTATACGGTAATACATTACACGGTAATAGTTTTCAAATTCAGTGTTTGATGCAAGCTTAGGCGTGAATGTAATAGAATTTTTCATGACTCTTTTGCTCCCGTGTGGAAAAGCGAAAAAAAATGTCCCTAAGGTGGCAGCGCGAAAAAACTGTCATAATTAATCATAATTATGTACCTCAAGTTGTTTGTAAATCATTACTCAGCTCTCTACTTCTACATTAAGTGTGATATATCGTTGAAATCTACATTTCTTGAGGATTTCAATAGAAAAAAAAACATTTTTTTTGATATGCAAATTTTATGCAAATGAACCCCCCAACTGGGGGGTAGTTGTTTTTCGAAATTAATGAGGTACCCTCACCTCAAAGATCACTACAGATTTAATTTTCTACAATTTTTTAGAAATGGTCGCAAAATGATGCTAAGGAAATAAGCTTTCAAGTACATCAATCAAAACTTACCTAAAAGCCTAGGTTTTTCTACAATTTGCAATTTTCTGAGACACATGACCTTTTTTTTGACTGGTACCGACCGGTACCAAATTTTGGTAGTTAAATTTAGTACCTAAAATATGATCAGTTATTATCTGCTAGAGGTTAGCCTAAACCATGTAACATTATGTATTTTTCAACAGGGATTGTCTTCAAGATTCAGAAAATATCAAGTTTAAATACAATATGCTGTCACTGACAATGAAACAGCCGCTTGTTTACACCCTTCCCATGTCTTGAGAAACAAGGGGGATACAGCAAACTTTGATTTACGAAAGCCAAACTTCTGCTAGGTTTTAAACTTGTATTTCGCTTCTTGTCTCCATGGAAACTTGATACAAAATGACGACTTTAGTGGTGAAACATTTGCAATTTATTTTATCATTTTATAGGATGTAGTTTTTGTAAAAATTATAATGTAGTGAAGGTAAGTCAAAAATTTTTGGGGGTTTTGAACTGACATGATGTACAGTACTCATTTTTGATCAGTAGATATCATATACCACTTAGTCTAAACTATTTAAAGTTATATATTGCTGGAAAGCAAATTTCCTAAGCTTTTAAATGAGACCGGTATTTAGCAACATATGATATTTTTTACGCACTAAATTGATTTTTATCTACTTACCATTCAAATTTGTTTGGGGGGGTTTTGAGACCCCTAAAAATTTGGAAATTCAAAAAAGTAAAATTTATCATTATCGCTTGAAATTTTGTGAAATGATGCCCCAAAAGAGTAGTTTTCAGACTGTGTCAATGATGAAGGGTTTGGTATTGTGGTAAAGATGTAATCTCAATTTGATTTTAGTGTAGTTGGCACGTGCTGAGAATTTGGCCGATTTTGTCGTCTGCAACTGGGTTCTTGGTGTTTTTAACCGTATTTGGGTATAAAAATCCAAGAATTAGGGCACAAATTATACATCTTCCGATGCGTGAGGAAATAAGCGTGATCGTTTGAAAATTTTATGAAAATCGGATGAAAAATAAAGTCACAAATCGATTTTTAAGTAAACTAATTTTGTAACTCAATTTAACAAAATTTGAGGTAAACACTGAAAACACGAGATCATCAATCGATGATCGCGGGAGCGAAAGAGTTTAAGTTTGTATGTTTCATGTAAATTTGCTTCAAGGCTGTGTGAATTTGATTTTTGGTGAAGACGAAAATTTTAATGCACGACTTAATCATAAGTTTTGCCTTTATTGTACCTAAAAGGTATTAAAAATGTTAAAGATCACTAGTTTGGCATTTTCGGTCTACTTTTACAATTATATTTGGTGCTAACATGACGTATTTTAAAAACCAAAAACTTGTAACAAAACAATTTTGGACTAAATTTGTTCAAAGTAGCTACAAACTCACGTTGTTGCAAGTATTTTGTTTTAAAGAACAGCAAAATAGTAAGAGGCGGTTTTCAATGAGTCCAGCTAATGTAACCACGCCCGTCTATTCTTTCGTTCACTTTGATGACGTCAAAACGGTTTTGAATCGATACAGTATTACCCTGCATTCGAGCGTTTTTCTTCCTGTGTTTTACTAGAGTCGTAGCGTTATGCTTCATTAAATGCTGCACGGCTTCCTGTCAGTAGCAACTAAGTTGAAGTGGCAGTAGACTAAAACGAGGTTTAGCTGGGAGATTTTTCCTAACTTCTTTGAAAAACACGTTTGAAATCAAGATGTTAAAAACATGAATTTTAAAGCTTTTGAAATTGCACAGGTTTGGAGATATTGTTAAGCTTGCTTGTGTATCTGACCTTGGTTAAATTTACTTGAATGAAAAAGATCGTTGGAATATTGGAGTCTTAAAAGCATCGTTCAATCTAGAGTCTGTTGCTTCACGATCAAGACCAACACTTTGAAAGGTAAATGTATATATTAATAGAAACGTTTAGTTACTCTTATAAAATCGTATTTCGCGCAAATTTAGACCTTATGCTTTGATAATTCGTTCGACGTGTTTCTCTGGTGCTATATCGCTATTTCTTTGTTCTTGACCCTGTTAAAGACTCGTTGTATTACATTAACATGTATTTACAATGCGCTCTGAACAGATCTACAAACGAAATCAGTTGTGTTGCAATGCTTCTAGATTTGGAAAATGTTATTAATTTATGAATATCGCGATATCACTACAAATGATTTCGTTTGTAGACTTGCTAAAAATAAACACAGCGAAAAAAAATCAACAGTTTTCTTTAAACCGTTATTCATATTAGCGGTTTTGTTGTAGAGTATTGTGATCAAAAATTTTTTGTGTAACAGCTCCCAAGAAAAATGTTGAAAAATACAAAGTGAGCTGAAATGGGGACACGGCATATGCAGCATTTTTCTATTTCTTTGTTACATTTGAAACAAGTTGCCATGTGGCCGCATGGAAAAATTATATTGTTTTGGGAAATTGTTCTAAATATATTGTTTTGGGAAATTGGGAAAAAATATATGTTTTGGGAAATTGTTCTAACGCTACCACTACATTATCGTGTTGATAATGGTAATTGTTAACAAAAGTCATGTTTGTTAATGCAAAATATTTTAACTTAAGCCTGATCGAACTTGGAAAAGACATACTTGCTAACATTTAAAAACACATGCGGCTAATTTTATAAAAGGTAATCCCTTTTCAACTTTTTTGAGTAATTTTTGAAAGGTATAAAACCTTTACTAAATATCTTTACGACAGTTTCAAGCATAATATATTCTTTATCACAGTTTAAACTCACAAAGCGTGTGTGTTTATCGCCACCGCGACATCGAACGCCAGACCACACACATTGCAAACAACCGCTCCTTCAAATGGCGTACCTTCCAGCTGGCGAAATCTTGCAAACGCAATGTTCACTTGATCTGTTTCGCTGTAGAACGATAACGTATTGTATCTTTCAACCAATCCTTCGAGAAATTCTGCACTGCTTGTTTCCGTCATTTTTTGATATGATTATGGGATCCACAACCTCGTAATTTACACTCTTCGGGTGGGAAAACAAAAATTCTACTTTAAAAACTTTGATAGAAGTTGGCGTTTTTTTGATAAATTGCAGAAAATATTGTTTTGTTGATAACATTGGTGGGAATTTTCGGTTTTTCAGGAAAAGTTTTGAAAGCGAATATTCGTTTGCTGTGAAAATGTTATTGTTAAAGAGAATATCCGTTTGCTGCAAAAACGCTATTGTTAATGGAAAACTTTTGATAGAGAACATTCGTTTTCTGCAGAATAGCTATTGTCGATGGAAAAAAATTTTGATAGAGAATATTCGTTTGCTTGCTATTGTTGGTGGGAATTCTCAGCGTTTCAGGAAAAATTTTTGCAGTGATACAGTCAACTTCGGATATAAGAGATTCAAATATAAGGGATTTTCGCTTATAAGGGACTACGCAAAAGGTCCCAAATGATTTTCAATATAAACTAATAAGTCGGTTATAAGAGACTGATTAAGCTGGTCCCGGCGGATCTCTGATATCCGAAGTTGACTGTATTAGTTTGCTGCAAAAATGCTCTTGTTGATGGAAATTCTCGGTTTTTCAGTAAAAGATTTGAATCATATATTGGTTTGTTTTGGGGCCTGAGAATATTGTTGTGTAACCTCTTGAGATATTTTCCACATAATACTTTGTTGAAAGTTATTTTAATTAAACGACTAAAAAATCCTGGTAGCAACATGTGTAAAAAGTGAATTCTGTATAAAGATGATAATGAACAGGTATAGCTTGCGAAACATTAGCTGACGCTTTCCAGCAGCGGTTGTAAATCGTTTGCTAGAATTTGAATGATGTCATCTTTTTCAGCTTTATGATCACAATCAGAACTTAGAGATTCGTATTTTGAAACAACTTTTAGATATGATCACAAAACCTGTGAACTCTCTTGCCGTACAACTAGAAAATTGTTAAAATATATTATAGCTTACAGATCTTTAAACGGTGACGTAGCGTGATTCTATGCTAAACACATCAATCTCTTTTCAATATTTGCTATTACAGATCAAGCGAAATGGTGTGGATTTCATCATCCAATAGTTTTTGGGTTAAAAAGAATTCGATCTTTTTTATGCTATTTGTATAAAAAATACGGTAATTTGGAGTTCTAAAGTTGCAGTTTGTGATCTCTAAGGGTGTTGCTCTGTAAAACATTTAAATACTGGTCAAAAAGGAACCGGGTGCCGGAAAACAATAAATGTCATAAAACCTCAATTTTATAGTTTTGATACATAAGTAGTTCTTGGCTATTTTAATTACAAAATCAATTGTTCAACAGTTGTTGAATCGGTGTTGTTTTAACTAAATTCGAGTCGTTGGATGCAGAATTAAACCTGATAACAATTATTTTTTGTCAGTATACTTCAAATTATGTGGTTAAATGTTCTGTTCTAATATTTTCACTAATTTTCAATGCTTGAAATACATAATCAGAGTTTCTTTTCATGATCTTTTATGTAGCAGTTGACACGTGTTCCAAATGTGCTGACGTTTTTTTGCATCAAATCCTTTTCGTTGCAATTGAAGATAACGTACACTCTGCCCTCGAAGTTTGTCGCGTTGGAGCCTATTTCTACACTCAACAACACTTGCTATCCTTTGAAGCATAATTTCCAGGTAAATTTTCTTGAGAAAATAGGCCTCAAAATCATAACAAGCGAAATAAGGGAAAATCTTTCGTTTGCAGGGACACAAATATCAATTTCTTCAAGTTTTTCAAATATTGTGGGTAGGTTTTTATGAATAACCCTGGGAAAAGATCACGAATTGTAGTTTTACGAGTTTTGGTATGTCTATAAAATATTGACAGTTGCTGTCCCATAACTTAGCTACAACGATTGTATTTCTATACGCCACAATAATGCCCAAAGTCGGTAATTGCATCTAAACAGTTCTTCCAAGCACTTAATCATATTGTTTCGATATATAACTCCCGTGTTCTTTGAACCAATTTGACTACACCCTTACAATTCGTAAGTAATATGATTAATTTTTGAAAAAAAAGTTTTTAATGCAACAAAATTACACCAACAAAGGCGTTAGGAGCAATATTAAAATAAACACAATAATCATTAAACAATTTTTTGCTTCACGCCCGCACCGACCTCTATCAGCTCCTTGATAAACAATCAGACATCGAAAAAGGCATAAATTATCATCACCTGAAACGTTTGGCGCTCCTACCTCAAGAGGATCACCTTCCAGATTGTTCACATAAAACGTAAAGTTTACAATTTGCACCATCTTCTGTTTGGTATCAGGTTTTAGGCAAGTCGTTGTAAAAATGTCTCAGCCAGTGAATTCAAAGTGTTTAATATTTCTTTTCAACAGGAAGGTTGCACGCACGTGATCATACGTCATCAAAATGCGCTTTCGAAAAAGTGGCTGACCATTTTGAGTGATTTTGCATTGAATTGAATAGGAGTGATATCGTTTTATGCAAAGCAAATCGATAAACGTGACAGTTATTGAATGAACGTTAAATATGTTATTTTACTGATGTTAAGGAATGAATCTGAAGTCAAAGTAAGATAAGAGGTGCTAAGGTTTGCTTGTTATTGCTAATAGTTGGGCTAAATTTATGGGCTAAACATGCAGGCTTATTTGTAGCCAGCTTCTGTGAGGGTTTCATATTCGATTAATCAGCGTGTTTGGGAATGCTGAGTTTAAGTTAATTGTAATGTGTAACTTATACAGTATATTTAGTGGTATAAGCATTCTGAAAAGTTGAAAACTTAAGTTATACTGTAGCCTAAATGACAGGGCAGACTTCTGTACCGTTTGACATATGCTGGATTAGTTATTGTTGGATAAAATCAGTAAGTTTTTGAAATTTTTTATCAATAGTGATTGCAGGCCAGTCATATTGATATGTCAGATGTAATTGTGTGATCTTAACTACTCCTTAAACAATTGTTTGGGCTATTACCTAGGCTGCTGGACCAAGGGTAATGTAAAAGTTACGGTACCGATTTAATCATTCATGCGTATGAGCTCATGGCCTGTTTGCATGTCTTTCGTCACACTGGGTCACCACGACGGGTAGACTGCTTGGCCCCACCACCTGTTTGCCACATAAAGATGGAGATATACCGTTAAATGCCTTGCTCATGGACACAGCAAGTAAGCTTGCCGGCAAGCTTACCGTACCGGTAGTAATGATCAAATAATAGTTGTTTTTGCTAATGTACCGACTGGTATCTAATTGGTATAGTTTATTTTTAAGTGAGGAGCAAATGGTAGTTAGATGGCACTTCTCTTAGGGGCATTTTTTGAAAATTAGCACACTGTGCTAAGCTTATACTAGCCAACTGAAAGACCTAATCTCAACCAAATTGCTTTTGGTCGAATTTATTTGTTTCCGAGAATCCAACTAGCAATAATTCATTCCAAAGTTTAATTAATTTTTTATTAGTTTTCAAAATAACCCCAAAAGTTGGTGTTCACTCTATACCTCTCCAGCATAAATTAGAGCTTTTGGTCAGCCAGTTTTTTTGGCGCGAAATGTGTGACGTCATATGCAACCTTCCTATTGCTTGCTAACAAAGATGTTTCCAATATTTAAATTTTGTTTAGACTTGAATGATAATATCGTAACTCCTTTGTTTCTATGTTTTTAAGTGTACATGCAAGACCGTATTTGATTTTAAAACAGTTGGTTTGATATTTCATGATTTGGTGGTAATCTTTTTGGCTATAACTTTAAAATCTCTATCATAGAAAAATTGAATATATTAGTAAACGTGTAAATACTTGTTCAATACTTTTGCATAAATGCTCTTATTTTAGAATCGTCTTCCACTGTTTGTTCGTTTTCGTCTTTTTTCGATGTTTTCACACGGTTTGGTTTATTAGTACGTTTCATTTTTAGACTCTGTGTTTGAAATTCTTCGCGCAGTTTGTACAAATTTTCTTTCAAACGTGTTTTTTTGTAGGTGGTTCATCAAGTTGAAGAGTTTTGCCAAGAAACACATTAACAAGAGTCTTGTCGGTTGGTTGTTCATTTGCCCGCGACATTTGAAGGTGCTTCCTTTGAATCGGATAAGCAAGCAATTTCTTGATCCAAAACAAGTTTACATTTATAGTAATGCAAGAGGCTAGGGATACACCTAGCAAAACTGCAGACAGTGACACTGTTTCGACCTATCAGGTCTCTTCAGTGCAATTTGTGACCGACAAGAAGCTAGAGGCTTTTAATAAAGCATAGCTTAGACCTTTTAATAAAGCATACCTTAGCTTAGAGTGATACGGCTTCGCAGAGTACTGACAGACCTTCCACCAAGTGGATCTAGTATAGATCCCGCAAGTGTGGCGGTCTAAGCTATGCTTTATTAAAAGCCTCTAGCTTCTTGTCGGTCACCAACTGCACTGAAGAGACCTGATAGGTGGAAACAGTGTCACTGTCTGCAGTTTTGCTATGTGCATCGCTAGCCTCTTGCATTACTATACATGTAAGACCTTGTGACCACTAGGCTGTGACAGCACTATTGTTCTAGCAGTTGCTAGACTTAGTGCACCTGCGACAACCGCCACTCATTCACAAGTGATACGGCTTCGCAGAGTACTGACAGACCTTCCACCAAGTGGATCTAGTATAGATCCCGCAAGTGTGGCGGTCTAAGCTATGCTTTATTGAAAGCCTCTAGCTTCTTGTCGGTCACCAACTGCACTGAAGAGACCTGATAGGTCGAAACAGTGTCACTGTCTGAAGTTTACATTTATTTCTTTTCAGATTGTCTGCTCTTGTAAACGTTTTCCTACATTTTGAACATTGCTCCTCAGTAGACCTGAAGTGTGTACTTGCCTTATGTCTACACAAATCCTCGGTTTGCTGGAAAACTTTTTTTGCATAAATTAAAAATGTATTTATTTTTTGACGATACGTATTTTTCTCGTGTCTTAATAAACGTCTTTTTTTACTAAAACTATTGTCACGTATGCCATAACTATACATTTCTATTTTGTAGAACGTTCTCACTTAAAATAACATCGATTACGTCATGATGGATTGTGCAATAGGGATGCAACTACATTCCCACGGTTTAGTTAAAAATTTACGTCATGAAGCATTGAAATAAGGAATCACACCCTAAAAACCGATATGTAATTGTGTAATACGTAGGACAAGTACCATAAGAAATATTCTACATAACATTCACCCCGTGTTAGGTTTAGAACAGAATTAACTACCTCGCATAGCATTAGTTCCTTCAGATCTAGGATGCGATCACATTCCCGCGGTTTAGTTAAAAACTTACCTCATTAAAATAGGAAATCACACCCTAAAACCGTTAAGTAATAACAAGTCACAAGTTTTGTACCAAACTCTTTGAAATGACACCGCGTTAGAACTAGCTTCCTCAGATTGGTGTTAACTCCCTCAGACCTCCTCCACATAAATTAGTGTCTGGGGTTAGCTTCCGCCGACCTCCTTCAAATAAAATCTAGGGTTAGCTTCTTTAGAACTTTTCATCATGTAAGTACAGTACGGAGAAAAAGATTCGAGCTTGGGCAAGTCTAGACAAGCCGGAGACAATATATCCTAACAAACAGCTGAATAAAACGTAATTTTTATACATTATATTCTAAAAACTTTCGACAGACAAGTTCGGACCACTCGACACAAAAGCAAAGATCGCATCATGACTAAAAATAGATTACGTCATGGATTGCGCAATAAGCATGCAACTATATTCCCACGGGGTAGTTAAAAAATTTATGTCATTGAAATACAGAATCACAAACTGAAAACTGTTATGTAATAGCAAATCATATTAATTGCACCAAACTCCTTGAAATAACGTTCACACCGTGTTGGAAATAGCTCTCTTAGACTAGCGTTAACTCCCTCAGACCTCCCCCACATAAAATTAGCGTCCTATGGTTAGCTTCCTCCGACCTCCTGCAAATAAAATTAGTTTCTAGGGTTAGCATCCTTAGAGCTATGGCTGGCTCTCTCACAAAAAATTAGTAGATCTAGAGTTAGAACCCTCAGCTCTAGGGTTAGCTCCCTTAAAACTACGGTTAGCTCTCTCACAAAAAATTTATAGATTTAGAGTAAACACCCTTATATTTAGAGTTAGCTTTCTCACAAAAAAATAAATCGACCTAGAGCTAGCTCCCTTACGTAGAATTAGGGTTAGCTTTAGGATTAGGGTTAGGGCTAGAGTTAGGTTTAGGGTTAGAGACCAGCTCCCCCAACAGCACGGCCTAAAACGTTGCGAAACGAATCATCCTACCTCGTATGCTACTTGTGTCTAACCTGGTTCATGGATACCATGCCACACGATGAAGGAGAAAGTAAGTCGATTTAATAGATATTTCACCAAAATCCATTTTGGTGGGGCTCTACGTTTGGATCTTGAGAAAAGGTCAGATTCAAATTGACGACTATTAAGATGGTGTCAAGAAATTTACCTCTTATGGTGATCAATTTGCCCCAGGTTGAGAACTGCTGTGTTAGACAAGGATCGAACCACGGTTGTTGTGAAATAACGTAGAAAGATAGAAAAGTGGTGGTAAAAATAAGAATTGTGCGGCTACTGGCTGTTAACTACTTGACGCAATAGAGCAGCGCTTTCTGTTAATCTCCACAATTCGGGTTCCTTTTGAAGTTTGTAATATAATGCTATGGTAACTTGTCAATATGCCGAAGGGACTTTAGCTAAGAATCATTTTATATTAATTTCCGCAATCACAAATTGTAGAGCTGCTTCAATACATCGTACTTTTGAATGAAATTCAGTTGTAAATCTATAGTGCATATTTCTTACTCTCTGCAGTCAATCTATTAGCTACTTTACTCTTGAATGCGTAACTGTTAACATCTATTTGTCGATAGGGTCACACTTTCCACTTCTTATATCTGGTAAGCTTATCCTTAGCATACCTGCTGTTACTTCATACTACTCAACCATGCATCGTCTCGTTAAAACAGTACATTCATGCAACGCCTTTTTCAATGTGTAAATGAAAAATAATTACAGCGAACACTGCATTTCATTCAATGAGAAATAGTTTCCAGACGTGCTTTTGTCAAAGCCCAAAGTCTCAAAGATATAAAAGCGTGAAGTCCAGTCTATTGGCTTGGCTGTAATGCAGCCACCCCCAAAAGTTGTATTTATCGGCAAGAAGCCCTTTGCTTGGACGAGAAGGAGAAGCTTGTAAAACCCTCCAGATTTTTCTATGCAGTAGAGACGTAGTAATAGTGATTTAACAGTCAGCTATATATGTTCATGACCATTATAGATTGGAACTACTAGACCTGGCAGATCAGTCGACAAGGGCATAGTCTTTATCATCTTCTTCCATGTACACTTAATCCTCCGGACAAAATGGAGCCGGAATTGGTTTGGTTAAGGAAAAAGTCAGGTAACACAAATGTATTTATGTAACTCAAGTAACGTAAAATAACTGTTCTGAAAAAGATAAAAGACGCCAAAAGTATTTTTTTTTACCTTAACTTTTTTTCCTAAACGATTTTTACCAAACCTTTGCATTGTAATTACACATTCTACAGGAACAAGAAAACTTGTTATTCTTTGTTCATGGCGCTGGCTCAGGGTACCTAGAACGGCCTACTGAAGAGAAGAAGTTTTGGACTGCTGCTTAAAGGCCATTTTCTGGATTAACCAAAATCCTGATCGGTGAAGTCCACATAAACAAGGGTCGAGTGTAGGTTACATTTCGCGTCTTACAACCTTCTCTGACATCATCTTAGTCCGGAAGTGCATGTCCGTTAGATTAAGCTGTAGATAAGTTCATATCTTTTGACTAAAACTAAAATCATGAACGTAACAGAAGGAAACGCTCTTCGGGTCAGCAGTTACTGATAGTCTACATGATGCTGAGGCAGGTGCAAGCTATAAAGCCTGCTCCACACTGACAACAAGCACGACTTAGGGTGAGCAGGTTATTAATGGTGCTTTGTTTTTTTTTGAGCAACAATTTTTTTAGTACTTTTTCTACGATCAGCTGACTTTTTAAGTCGTTTCTGAGCTTGCCTTTTTTCTACTTTATCACTTAGAGGAATGTCGGTATAGATTCTTGTTTTACCTCTTCTTCGATTAGAATTTTTTCTTGATGCCGCTTTGGGAATAGGCAAAACATCTTCAGGAGATACGAAATGAGAAGCGGTGTCAAGACTTAATGGGAGTTGTTATTTCGAGAAAATTAGCTGACTGATCAACACCACCTAAACCTAAAGCATTGTCGCGGTGACTGGTATCCAGAGAAGAACTGCAGGCTTGTTCGTTGTTCAATTCACTTTGAAATGAAAAGCTTGAGGATCTGCAGAGCTTCTCCCAAATTCTTGAATAATGTCATCACAATTAGGAACAAAACCAGGGGCAAAATCAATTTCATTAAAAACTTAAGGGTTATATGGCCAGTTACCTGTCAAACAAAATCCTGACACTATATTTCGTGGAGTCATTGCAATCATCTAGGCTTTTTTTAACAAGCGACGGAACCTCATAAATTGTCAGATTCTTTCCTAGGTTAACCCTCGTCCAGTTGTCCATTGCTAAGTTGTATCCAGTTTTAAATGGCCAAAAAGCAGATACATCCAAAGGCTGCAATTTATGGGATGTTTTTGGAGGTATTGTTAAAAGAACAACGCCTAAACCTCTTATTTTGTCAATTGCAGCGATCGACAAATCTTATTCATGATTCTCCATGAGCACTAAAATCTTGCGATCTGGTGAGCAGCCAGTAAGCTCACTAATGTGCATCAACAAATCAACAAAAAGATCTGCATTGATCCAATCACATCTGGTTGCTCCTCTGATACATCCAGGCGGACCGCCACCAATAAAGTATTTCCTGTATTGCACTGGTGGGAAGATCAATACAGGAGCCAAAGCATGCCCTGCAGCACACACTGGATAAAGAACAGTGGCAGGCTCGCCTCTTTTCCAGATGTTATAGAACCCACACTTTTTGTTCCAGTTGCAGTTACAATCTTTTTTGAACGGTAGTTACACCAGTTTCGTCTACATTAAAAATTCGATCTGGAGTAGGCTGATCCTTATCCAACACAATGCCAAGATTGTTAAAATATTTATTTACATTGTGATGATTGAAAGCTGATGAGCGGCCAATTTATGTGGCTTCTGGAGTTTTAATTAAAAGTTAGTGCCTCTATTTAAACCCTTTCCACCACTGTTTTCCAGCTTTCTTATTTACTTCTCAAGAATGGGGAACAGGTAATTTGTTTGCAGTAGCAAATTGAAAAGCAAGTTTTTAGCATTCTTCAACTGGCAATCCAAAAAGCATATCAGCCAAGTGCACAATGTGAGATGATAACTGTTGTTCCATTTCCGGTGAAAAAAATTTGATTGTTTAGAATTATAGCTTGATAACCAATAGTACAAGTGGGATTTGCTTCCTTCTTTTTCATATACCGCATTAGTATTATTTTGGTTCTAACACATCCAGCGATGATCGAAAACGTTAATTAGTTTTTCTTTCATACTTATACGGCACACTGTTTAGTCGTGCAATTACTGTAAAGCAAGTTTAAATTTATTTAAAGAGAAATATTGAAATACAGGCTATCTGAAATTAGAGTAATTACTAGCTTCTAGCTGCAACCAGCACCATACAATAATTACTGTGCAGTTATATCAGAATACGAAACCGGTTAATAAATCATTTTGTACGTAACCCAACAACTAATTGGGTGCTCTGTGCATTGTCTTCATGCCCCAACACACCAAAACGATTTATCAAATTAATCATATCATGTTGTTATAATATGGAAGGTGATTTGATACACTGTATCAAGTCACCTTAAGGGCACTGACTGTATCAAATCTCCTTCCCAGCATTTTTGACAGAAATTCGACAACGAACATCCTAAGAAAAGTAATTTCGAAAAACAACTGCACTAGATAACAGCCTAATCTAGCAACAATTACTCCACCATGTTGGAAGCTTTTTTAATCCCTTATGTAATTCTGCAGTCAAATTGAAGTTTGGGGGCAAAATTTTATAAAAAGTTTGCAAAAACAACTTTTCTTTTTGTTTCTCTCAAATTTATTTAAACCAGCTTTTCCTATAACCCAAATGAAGTTTTTCGACATCCTCTTTCACGTGATCGCGCTAATTAATTAAAGTTTATTTTATGAAACTCGGCAGGGGTGCTGTATCAAATGGCCCTCTTTTCCGCTACCTTTTTGCTTGTTTTATTTTGGCTCAGAAGCGACTTGCAGTTGCAAGTTGCACTCAGAAGCGACTTGCAAAAAAGGTAGTGGTCTCAGTGTATACCCAGGCTAACTTGATGAAGCATAAACTTGAGATTGTTCCTCAAGGCCATGCAGCATAAAACATCATGTTCTAAAGATTAAACTTACAGACTTCCGACCAAAAGCTTGACGCTCAGTTAATCGCGCCAAATTGCCGATATCTACTTACGCAATGAAAATGTTACCTCTGCTTCAGAAGTGGTTGATGATGGAGAATAGCTGTGCGCGTCGACCCTCTGCCTGAAAAATAGTCGGGTGTTAATTTGGGTGTCGCTTTTGATGGCTATCAGAGGATTTGGGTCCTGATAGTTGACGTAGACCTTTCAGCAAGTACGATCAGTGAGTTTGGCCAGAACGGTCAAACATCTGACCACGTGGAACACCGTTAACTGTTTCCTTGTTTCCAGACGACCGGAATTGTAACATCAACAAGCAGCTGCTCGAGAAACCGCTTAGTTGCCAATTACATTGTGACTTGGATGAAACAATTTCCACACAAGCGACACGGGTGTGAGTGATTGTGCTTTGTCTACGCGTTATTAACATTGACTTGACAAGCCTCCAAAACAATGAATTTTACATTCCGTTTTTACCCCACCTGTAACACAGCTAAAGAGTGGGGACAGTCCCATTATAAGCAATTGGACTAAACTAAGACCTTGCATTTTATCAGCTCATGTAACAGAATAGCTGGAAATTGTGATGTAAAGCAAACACTATTGGGTTCCCGCCCATGCTTGAGAAATATATGTCCGCTTACATTAGCCTACCTCGCGTTCCATCTGAAAAATCTTTGTAAAAAGTTCCTCAGATTGCGGCTCCAATAGACCATTCCTGTTATTGCGAGGATTGCTAGCATTGTCCATCCTGCCGTTAATCATAATGGTTTCGACCAATTTGTAAATGAATAGGAAACAAGAGTCTTCCCAATTTTGGGCTTTCACAAGTTTAGCAATAAAAGTCTAACTTCCCCATGGTAAGTCTCTGAAAAAGTTTTTTTCTCGTTTCGAATTGAATTAACCCCCTTTCTACACTTTAAATTTTTTGTAAACCTTGCACCTAATTGGCAAAGCAGCATACGGGCGTAAGGGGCATTAACAATTTATTAAAATGAATATGTAAGGAAACAATAATGAGTATACCACCCAACCAATTTAGACGAGACCATCCCTGGACGCGTTTCGTCCTTTTGGACTCATCAGCAGGGCCCTTCCCGTCACAAGCAAAAGTAACCCACTCATTAACGTTATCCTTAAAAAAAATCCAGCTATGCACATGCAGTAGCACTGAGACTTCAACCGACGACATATTGCGTTGCTTAACAGGGCGCGTAGACAAATTGGTTGATTTTGGCTGCATATCCACTGGGAGATCAGTATACACACTGATCTGAAAAAGCAGATTAAACACTGCATATATAGCCTAGCGCCTTGTCTTTGCAATGCCATCACGCTCGCGGCGAGTGCGTTGACAATTCACAAGGTGGGAGCCGGGGGACCTTTGATAGACGTGTCGAGCAAATCCATGCCAATGAATTTTCACTCTATCTCACTTCGCAGTAAACCGGGCCTCCTACAATGAAACGGGCAAATTCATGCCAACTCTTTTCAAGTAGGGAAAAAAACTATAGATTTAAAAATTATAGGCGAAGATGGAAATTGAGTGGGTTACTTTTGCTTGTGACGGGAAGGGCCCTGCTGATGAGTCCAAAAGGACGAAACGCGTCCAGGGATGGTCTCGTCTAAATTGGTTGGGTGGTATACTCATTATTGTTTCCTTGCATATTCATTTCAATAAATTGTTAATGCCCCTTACGCCCGTATGCTGCTTTGCCAATTAGGTGCAAGGTTTACAATTTCCATCTTCGCCTATAATTTTTAAATTTAATTTTTTTCTTTTTGTAGAATGTAGTTTTAGGAGTCCTATTAACACTTTTACGCATTTATAAAACAAAAATTCAATAAAAAGAAATTTTTGGTAGACTACTATTTGAATGAAAAAATGAGTTTAGTAACTTGAAAAAATGTATTGATATAAATGTGTATGAAGTAAGTTGGACATACCTGCTAATTCCGCTTCATAGCTAAATTGCATTGCTTTTTGATCATTTCACGTTAAATTTTCACAGCTGGCGTTCGGCTTTGTAGACATTATGCTTACTTTTTGTTTAAAATTTATTTTTTGCTCATTTTTTCGTTTTTTATGTTTTGTTTCTTAAGTTTTGTTGCTTGCTCATAAAATAAAAAAAATCTTTTTTTGGCGGATATATTATGCGATTGATTATTGTTACGAAATACATAATAATTATTTGGAACAATGTTTCCCTTAAGACTTGAAGAGTTAACTTGAAATGGCTTAGGCATTTAGGTTGATGATGGCCAATATGATGGTAATTTTTTCAAATCATGAATAAACATTAAATTTTAAACATCGCAATTAAGAAAATTATCAAAATCAACAAAATATAAGTAAATGATATGGCAGAGTTAAATACATTAAAAATTGCCAAGCTAGGGTTCCCATATTTGAAAAGACACAGGCGCATGCCTTGGTTTTTATGTTGGAAGATGATGGTCTTGTTGTCTCAAAACAAAGGCAAAGACCTAATTTTGGGGATCACCGTTTAAAAAGTTATTGTTATCCTATTTTTTGCTCAAAAAAGATGAAGACTTTTAAGGGAGATTAAGTCTTTGAATTTAATCATTTCCTTTTTTTGACCAGAACAAAGGTACGACCTTTTTAAAGGGAGTAGATCAATCTAACTTTGGATGGACAAAGAATTTAGCACAAAAAGTCGGACATGTTAGAGAAAGACGTGACGCATGGCAATTTACCCAAATCTTGAAAAAGTATAGCCCACCATTTTTGCAAAAAGTATGTGGGAGTAATTGCTTTTTAGCATGGCTGGAGTTGTACCATTAAGGCCAAGAATCCCTATGATTTTTTGTGATTTTTATTTTATATTGTTTGTAGCATACGGTTCGCGCACATCTTTTCCGTCATCCCGCGTTTACATCCCTGCGTATAATCCAGTGAGCTTTCAAGGGTACCCAAAGTTCCTCCCGCTCGTCTAGTCTTTACTACCTTTGACCTTTTCTCATGTGAATCTTGTTTCCTTCCCCCACCCCCAAAAAACAACACCCCCTTTATCTTCTTCATAACTCTAGTGTGAAACGTTGATCCGAAAAAGTTTTTATTTTGAAAATGAACATAAACATCGGCGTAGACAATCTAACAACAAAGACAATAATTTGAGACACGAGCATGTTTGATACAATTTCTTTTAAGTATAGTTTCACCTTGTTAACCAGGACACCTAGGGGAGGAAGGGTGTCCGTGTTAGCCGATTGTCCGACTTGATCGACGGACTATAGGCCATATCTTATAAACCTGCCTAGGGTAAAGAAGTTTAGTTAAAAATGCCGTTATTATACAGCCTATTTTGTTTTACTACATTTACCTTCATAAAATGTAAAAAAGCAGATTTATTTATAAAGGTAAATGTTATGAAGGTAAATGTAGTAAAACAAAACAGCCTATATAATAACGGCATTTATAACTAAACTAGTGAGTAAAAAACTACCCGTATTGCTGTCGAAGAAAACTGCTGCTACAATCCGCATAGAAGAAAACGGGCGATTTTAGGCCAAATATTTTTTAAATTTTCAAACATTTTTTTTTCTCAATCTCGGAATGTTTTTTCATTTTTTTTCTCGGTCATGGTCCGAGTTAACCGATATCCGGCTTAACAGGGTCCGTGTTAACGAGGTGAAACTGTAATATATTTCCAGAAAAAACTTTTTTGCGCCCCGTCAACATTTTAGGTGAAATGTGAACTATTTTGAGAAAACAAGTTTCCTTAGCGTAATGTCTCGAGAAGGCTAAGCTTAAACACATACTCAAGATTTGTTAAACTAAATGTCAGTGGAACGTGAACCACTAGGAAGTTGTCAAACGTAAAATCATTTGTGATTTGCAGAAGCCGTGTAGGTGTTCGTCAAGGCTATTTTTGCTTAAAACAGTAAACAATCAGTATTTGTTGAGGTGAGGGCTTGGCCCAACATCCAAACTATCTTTCGATTTTGATGTCGTTTTCAGTCCTTTCAATGCATTGACTCAGTCACTTTAGCTCTCAATGGCAAATCGATAAACTTTGAAAGATGCGCGCAAAGTTTTCATGAACCAAACCCCCTTTTTTCATTTTTTTGTAATTGCACAGCCAACCGTGTTTGTCCAGTGATTCCAGGACGCAGTTAAGCGCTTTTCATTTCCAAATTTTTGCGTGAGGGTTTTCGCCAGTTGCTTATCATATGTTGCATTGCAATGTTGTGGTCACAATTTTCCTTCGCTAACTGCAATGTCAAAAATATTGCTGAGGTTTCTTCCAGTGGATCAACATGGCTGTTGCCTGAAAGTAATGAGGAAGCAGATCTATGCTAGGCTTTACAAGTTGGTTGACCTGGATATAATCTAACAAAGGAACCATGTTCGATAGGATATAGCCTATATCAGAGGTGGGCAAAGTTTTCATTAGAAGAACCACGTGCGGTAATGTGGAACTAGGGGAGAGCCACAAATTCTGTTTGAAGTGTTAATACAAATACAATAAACAAAACAAGCTTTACTCAAAACAATTTAATAGAAACAAACACACACGATATTACAGTTTTTGCACGATTTTACCAGCATTTGATTAACTGTGGGTTTCCATTCTATTAGCTAGCTTCTGAAAATCTGGGTGATATGATGTCAAGGCGGTGCAAATTAATTTGCTCAAGTGTTCATTTGTTAGGCTTGCACGATATTTTGATTTTACAAATTTCATCATAGAGAATAAAGATTCACACCAACATGTAGTGCTAAAAACAGAAAGCAGTCGTGCACTGGTCTTTTTAAGTTCTGGATATTTACGCTCTGTAGCCTGTTGCCAGAACTCCACTGTAGAGTGGCACTTATTAAAATTTTTTAGAGCCAGATCTTCTTGCAACTCGGTCAGTTCCATTTCTGCTGCAGATACGTCTGTGACGAAAGGTTGACGAACTAGACAGCCATCTTTGATTACATCGATGTCAAATGGATTTACAAGGAACCTAAAGCACGGCTCAAGCTCCTGCAAATCGTCAAATCTCGCTTGAAACTCTTCCAGCAGTCCTTGCAATTTATCTTTTTATTCCTGCACTTTGTGATCTGTTATTACTTCTGTAAATGCATTCACTATCATTTTGAGGTTGGGAAGATGAGGGAAAGTTTTTGACATTTTGCCTCTTTAAAAACTTTAATTTTGCTCTGGACACTAAAGACGGTTTGAGCAAGATTTAACATGATCTTTTCAGTACCTTGGAGTGCTAAATTGAGAATTTATTGATGCTTAGTTATATTAGTGAGAAACATCAGGTCTTGTATCCCTGCATTATTTTTCAGCTGAGGATATCATTTTCTCTTTTCGTCAAGAAAAAGATTCAACAAATCCACAAACCTACTCAGAACATTACTTGTTGACAGCCATCTTACTGCGCAGTATAAAGAAACAGCACTTGGCGCATTTTTAAAATCCAACTCTTCTATAAAGTTACGGAATTGCCTGTGGTTTTTCCCATTTACGAGTATAAAATTTACTATTTCGAGGACAGTTTTTATGACATCTTCATGCCTAAAGTGTTTTGCTGCAAGATGTTCACGATGGATGATGCAACGAATTGGAAGGAACTCTGGAAAGTTGGATCGCACTTCAGAAGTCCAATTAATCCGACACGTTTACCCATCATTGCTTGTGCACCATCAGTCGCAACACTGACAAGTTTATTAAAATGCACATGAAATCTTGTTAAAGCTTCGTCGAGTGCATTTTTAATGTCAACTCCACGAGTTGTTTCTCTTATTGCCACCAAATCCAACAACTCTTCTTTAATGGTAAGATCAGATGAAACATACCAAACAAATATCGCTAATTGGGGATTATCTTGTATGTCTGTTGATTCATCAATAGCAATACTAAATGCAAGGGAACTTTTCAAGTCGCTTTGCATTGTAACTGCAATATCTGCACTTATCTGCGAAATGCGCTTTTGTGGAGTTCGGCGCAAACACGGCATTTGCGCTATTAAGCGCTGAAGCTTTTGTTGTTGGGATCCAACACTGCGACCACATCAGTTATATTTTTCTTCACAAATTCACAGTCAGAATATGGGTGTTTAGAACGAACAATGTTCCAAGACATAAGAAAGGAAGCTTCAGTCGTCGCATCAGATTCCTTTCTGAATACTTTCATAAACCGCTGTTGACCTGCTAGCGCAGATTTTAACTCAGTTAACATGCTTTTTCTTACTTCCGATTTTGGTAGAAACTTGCTTGAAAAGTTTTTGTGCTTCGTTTCATGATGGCGTTTTACATTACTGCCTTTGTTTTGACCGAGCAACTTATGGCAAATTACACACAAAGGCTATTTTCATGAAGAGCAAATGCATAATCTTCTTCCCACTCTACATTAAAAGCTCTATTTTCCTTTTCATATTTTTGTTTCTTTGTATTCGCTGATGTCATCTCACTTCATTTCGCAGTGTAATTAATATACTTGTGACTTCGACTTCAGTGTAGTTAACTGACTGTTTGAAATAGAACACAACTGTAAATTAAATCTACAGTACACTTCTGAGTCAGACCTATATTCCTACTTTACACTTCGCCCTGCAATGCTTACAATGAATGAATGAATGATTTCCACGCTATAGTCCGACTTAGCACTGACTGCTCTTAAAAATCTTCTCTTGGCCTAATTCCAACTGTGAATAACAGTTTACTAAGAATTAATGGCGTCCTATCTTGGTGAATACTAAACAAGCTATTACAATCAGATAGCTATGAAACTAACTATTATGGGTAACAATACATATGAATAACAATTGTACACTGTTAAATTACAATATTATTGTTCAAAAGAAGAGCCGCACTTTGCCCACCGTCGCCTGCCATCTTTCCCCTAGCCTAATTTCAATTAAGTTGACGGCATGAACCTGAATTGCCGTTCATGCCGTAACTCCATTCCGAGGAAGAGGAGTGGTAACCACAAACAACAAACAGACAGTGGGAGCTCTGACTACATTTGCGAGACGTGACTGCCACGTTCGACAGAAACTTAAAAGAAAAAGTCTCGTAAATCGATTTCAAGTACAATCTCGTCATTCGTATGCAAGCGCACAGTCAATAACTTAAAAAGATATTAGGCTTTAGTAGTTGAGAAAATAGTTGTTGATGTTATTAGTAAGGCATGGAGGTTATATTTTCGGACAATTTTGAAGTAAGTGTGATGCTGTTTATAATGCATCACCAGCGCTCAAGTTTTATTCCGCAGTCCAACCTTGAACAAGTTGGTTGCGAGATGGTCTGAGCCAGTTTGTAAGTGGATTAATTTCATCCATGTATTTTTGGAAAAAGCGTGTCCTAGAAGTTTGTTGAACAGTTCCAATATAAGTCATATATTGGAGCATACATTAGTTATATTTTATGACTTTATTGAATGAAGCTTACCTGCTTTCACCCACCTTACCAATTTTTGGGAGGGGTAAAAAGGTACACTACAGGTGTTGAAGTTCAATTCTTTAGTAAGAAAACAAACACAAAATATGCATGTCATATGCTATTAAAATCGCCTTCAAATACCTTTAATTTGTTGACACAATTTTTAAAATTGGTTAAGAAATGAGGTCACAAATCAGTATTTAAATAAACAGATTTGGTAGAAAGTTTGCAGTTTTTGAATTAATTATCGTATAATGATTTCTGGTAGCGAAATTCTATAATATCTTATGAGCGGGCTTTTCATCTTCCAACCTCCTTTCCCATTTCAGGTTTGGCCAGACATGAAGTGAAACCAAGACTTTGGATCCTCCTGGAAAGCTTTTGCGTCCACTTACCTGCTCATGCTTCCTTCTACTTCTTTTAGGGAGGCTCTTTTTGCTTTCCCTCCCTCTCCTCTTTGGCTCCCGCTCTGATACCCTCTCTCTCGCCAAGCTGCGATTCTTGCTCATCTTGATTCTCTCCCCCCTTACGATCTGGTGCTTTGGACAGACGGCTCTGTTCCTTTTCCTTTTGGCAAGGGCGGCTCTGGCGTACTTCAATATGTCAAAATTTCAACATCAAAATTCACAATCGGTTTATTACGGAAAGGAAGAAAAATTCGTCAATCTCCTTTCTCGACGCCCTAATTACCGGTAAAATATGTGAAGAGAATGACACCACTAGCACAACACTATCTACTGGCGTCTACAAAAAACCCAATCACACCAACAGATATCTTCACTACATGTCCTATCACCCCAAACATCAAGATTCTATGGTGAAAGTCTACCCCATGTTTATCGACAATTAATTGTGTATTTTTTGTTTTCATTACAGTCATGGTATCGTCTACCGTTCAAATATACCGCTGATAGCTTACTAATTTATCATCTTTTTGCTTGTAGCCGCGCTATTAGTTGTAAATTTATCATGTCTCTAGTTCAGCCAGACACTGACCAACCTTTTTCGTATTTGCCCCATGTTTATCTATTTTTAGCGTTTTAAATTTTGTTAGTTGAGAAAAATCACAGTATTATTTGCTTGATTTTTGCTGTTCGCGCTTAGGATTGAAACACCATTCTGAGCACTGTTTTTTCTAATGAAGCGTGGCGTGTCTGTTAAGCAAAATGTTGATAAAAGAGCATTTTTGTATTGATTGTTTTATATTTTATTTCGTGTCATTGCGTCAGTAATATCTAAATTATTGAACACTTCATTTTGCTTAGAATAAAACCTCTCCTATCCATCCATGATAACCAATTTGGCTTCAAAGCATCACACAGTACGGATACGTGAACATCCATTTTAAAGCAAAATATCTCTCACTACCTTTCCAAGGGCACACCAGTGTTTCACTTTTCTTGAATGCTTGTAAAACCTTTGTCCGAGAAAATTATACTATGCTTTTTGGTACACTCAAATAGTGAATGTTCCATCATGTTTTCGGAGTTTGCTGCTGCTCTGGTATAGAAATCAAACCACGAAAAAAGAATTGCGTTATATCTACATAAACTGCCTCTCTCAGCTTTTCCAAGTTAGAAACCGTGTCAAGCAGGGGAGTATTTTAAATCCATATCTACAGGGTGGTCAAAAAGTCAGGTAACATTTTACTTTGAAATTAACTTTAAAATGTTACCTGACTTTTTGACGACCCTGTAGTCGCTATTCACATAGACGATCTCTCGCATGAACTTACAAAGCACACGCTGGCTGCTTTACAGGCAATGTAAAACTTAACCACATCTTGTATGCTGATAATTTCTGTTTTTGCTTTAGTGTTGTAGGTCAACAAGATTTAATGAACGCTGTATATTATAAAATTGGTTTTAATGCCGGTAAGCTTTTCGGTATATTATTTCACACGTCTCTTACTAAGTCTTCGAACCAATTTTACAATTAGGTGGAAACTAATTAAATTTATGAATTTTGTTGAGTATTTGGGTGTGTATTTATCAAATAAGCTGCATTATGACTTGGATATAATGCGCCAGATAATATATCTTTACTCCTGTGGCAACACATTGAGATGTAATTTTTTCAGATAATTAGGACGTATCAAAAATATATTGTTTAAAGCACATTGTTCCTCGTTTGATGCTTTCCATTTATTGGTTCGGTATAAGTTTGAAAGTTGTAAAAGATTACGTTTTGCATATAATGATCTGGACAAGTGGCGGCCAATAATGATACGTGTGATGCCCTTATCTGTAAATGTTTTTACATACTATATTTGAATTTCCGGTATATTATTATTTTCCTTATTGTTTGGTTGATATAATTGTCACGAATAAGTAAATTTGCGTTAAAAGAATAGTTTTTATATATGTGTAGTTATTGTAATCTGTTGTTTTATTTTGCAGTGATCATTTTTAATTGTAAATCTAAATTGTTTGTAGCCCTATACTTGCTAAACTGTTTTCAAAGAAAGACCTTTTTTCTTTCAGATTTATAAATAGATTTGTAACTCACACGCCTTTCTGACGTCACAATGGGTGTCTACGTGACTTCGTTTTCCAGCATATTCTAGTGACTCTTGTTTCTTCTTGAAGATTTCTTCTTTTTTATTATTATTACCGATTGCGTAATTTATTAACGGAGTTTTTTGTGTCATGTGATGTTCTAGCAATTTCTAGATTATTTTCCGTCGTATATATAAGGCGGCAAGATTTTATTCATTCAGAGATTCAGAAAGTGTAATTCAGAGATTGAGTAGTAAATCAGAGTTGAGTAGAAATTAGTGTTGGAAAAGGCGTTGTTGTGTGGTGATTGTTGTGACAGGAATCAAGCGATTATTTTGGTGGCTTAAGTTTTAGTTAGTCTCTGATATTTTATTATTGAAGTGCTTTAGTTCTGTGTTTTGGCAAGCGAGGGAATTCGAAGTTATAAAGTGGTTTGTGAATATATTGTTCTGTTCTTGATCGAGAAGTGCACAGGTTAAAGTATCTTAGTGGAAGCCAATTTTTTCCCAGCTATTAAGTTGCAACCAAACTTAATTATTCGACCGATACTGCAAGTCGCGTCAATTTTAAGAAGTAAATTAAGATTGAGATAGATTCAAAAACTCTATTGAAACGCGACAATAATAAATTATTGGGAGTGGTGAGCAGTAGTATTTGAAATTAAGCGATCATTTTACATAGCTTTTATTTGCAACAGCGTCTCGTTCTCTAAATGCCAGTAGCTTAATTCAAATCAATATAAACAGGATCTAACGTGCTGCAGGCTTATGGCTTTTGTTTGTTTGTTTGTTTGTTGTTGTTGTTGTTGTCCTATCTATATGTTGTTTTTTTGTGTAGGTATTTATTTTGTTTTTATTATTTCAATATGGACCCTTGGGTTTGAATGAAAAAATAAATTTACACGGTAAGAACATTTTTTTTTACAGTTTTTACAATGCCTGGTGGGCAAGATTACCTTCTTGTGAGAACTGTGAGAGAGTAAGGATTTTGCAAAACCTGTGTGAAGGTAACACATACAAATTGGGAAGTTTTGGGCAACTCTAATCATCTAAAAAGGCATTGAATTGTCCATTTTTATCCTTCATTCACAAGAAAGCGAATTGTATCTCTAATTTTGGACCGAACGTCGGCACTCGCTGGGAAGTTGCTATTTTCGAGGTGTCTGGGCCACCTGTATTCCACATAAATGGGGCGTCCCGTTAAGTGTCTTGCCCAAGGACACAACAAGCGAACTTGCCGGCTTGTTCTCCACAACTTACCCTAAATGCCAAGCGCCGAGCAGGAAAGCTGTGGATACCATTTTTTAAAGTTTTTTGGTATGACTCGACATGGGAAATGAATCCCTAGTTTACCGTTTGCGAAGCAAACGCTCTGACCACTACACCATCTGTTAGGAAAATATCTAGAAGTTAGAGGTCGAGGTTTGTAAATTTTTCATTGTGAGCCAAGACCTTTTGCAGTTAGTTATTGGCCAAAAGATCATAGAATTTGTTGCTAGTTATACTGCTAAGTACCTTGATTTGGGAGAAATGCAAAGAACTTTAGTTGTTATTTTTGCAAATTTTTAGTGGGTAAATGTGGTTTTCATTTTTTTGTAATGTAGCGTACGTAGGCGTGTTATTAAAACTAAGCTTAGTTCTAAAAAGAAAAAACTCTAACTCAAACAAGATTAACGTTTTTGTTTGACCATACTCAAATCAAAAGTGATCTAAAACATATGTAAATATCTAACTAAACACAATTAACAAACGAAAAACTTGTGCCAATGAAGCGTTCAGCTTCAAGTGTTGATGCGGTAAGGTCTCGATATTGCTCGTGTCGTGTCACAACTCCACGAGTGCGGCGGAGACTGATGAATTTCAAAACCGGGTACAAGTATGGCAGGCGAGGTTGCTGCAATAAAGAGATTGGTATTATATGGGCATAGATCATTATTTTACGGCAAGTCGTACTTGTAATGATTGATTTGTATTCTACAGGTTGCTTCATCTCAATATGTCACTTTATGACAACTTATATCTCAATGACTGTAAAAGATATGAAAACCAAACTTTTTTTTTGAAAACTACTGATCTTAAGTTTACGCAGCAAAAATTTGAATTCAAAAATCAAAGAAATAAACGTTATTAAACTTTTCACGAATGTTCAATATACGAGCCTTTGGTTACACGGCACACATCGAAACGGTATTCCATTTCTTGCCAAACCCGAACAAGATATCGGGATCGATGGTTTTCAAGGCCTCAGTTATCCGAGTCTTCAGATCATCCACTGACGCTGGAAGAGGAGGAACGTGGACCAAGCCTTTTACATAACCCCAGAGAAAAAAGTCACACGGCGTTAGGTCTGGAGATCTAAGGGACCAATGCAGGAGCACGCAATCATCATTTCCGGCACATCCAATCCATTTGTTATGCACAGTAGCGTACAGATACTGTCTTACATTGAGACTCCAGTGAGGTGGTGCCCCATCCTTTTGGAAAATAAAGTCTGCTCGTTCTCCCTCAAACAAAAGTTTGATCAACCAATTTTGCAGCATAGCAAGGTACGCTTCACTGTTGACCGTTGTTCTTCAAAAAAGAAAGGCCCATACACACACTTCTTCAATATGACACAGAACACGTTCACCTTGGGAGAATCTTGCACATGCTCCTGTATTGCATGAGGATGTTCAGTTCCCCATATGCGTGTGGTGCGTTTGTTGACTGTGAAAGTTACGTGGAAGGTTGCTTCGTCACCAAACACAAGATGGTCATCAAATCTGTCTTCTTCCAACATCACTTGCATTTGGTTACAAAAGTCTTATCGAGCTGATTTGTCGGTGTCTTTCAAATGCTGGAGCAAATGCAGTTTATAAGGTATCATGTGCAAGCGTTTTCTTACCACTCGCCAAACGGTTGTTGAAGGCATCTGAAGTTTAAGACTAGATCTTCTGATTGACTTCCTATGGCTCCGCTGGAAGATGTTTCGAACTCTTTCGATTGTTTCAGTTAAAGGTGATGCAGCAATTCTTTTTCGGGAGCACAAACATCCCTCCTCATTAAATTTCGCGTGCCCTTACGTCGGTCTGGTGGCTGCTTTGAAAATCCTGTTTGAAATTTTCGTTGAACACATATCCACGAGTTGTTTTTATCAAATTCCAAAACACAAAACGCTTTCTCCATTCCAGTCAAAGACATTTTAAGCAAATAAGAGGCAAATCGGTAGAAACAGCATTTTACGCAAAAAGCTTAAACCTTGATTGTGACGTAACAATGGTCTGGCGAAACCACCGCAGCAACAAAATTAGAGATTTTGTCTTTCAAGCGAAACCGATTTTATCCTGCTACTTTTGCCAGTTACTGAGATATGAGATTTTCTAAAGTGACATATTGAGATGAAACACCCTGTATTTTGATAGCGTTATCTTACAACATCAGTGATGTGGCTAAATTAAAGTGGCTGTGATAACACATCGGGAATGTTTATTGTTGTAGTTAAACTTGTACAAATTAAATTTTAGAACTTGTCGTAAATAAAGAACAAAGACATACAGTGTAGAAATGAAAATGTGTTAACGTTTTGTTTGAAATTTTGTCAGATTGATTTTTTATTGTGTCTAGTAGGCTTACATTTAAGTGTCGCATAGTCACCTTGTGTAGAGGTTATTTACTAAAAAAATTACGTTGAATATTTTCATGGTTACCAAGGAGGTCTTAACATCCCAAATGCTCATCATAAAGTTCGATTTTGTTATTCGTTTCAGAATGTGGTGTGTTGTTGATATTTAAATCAATCTGTTTTATTGCTAAATTTTTTACCAGTTGTGCTTTTGTGTAAACAGTTTGTTGATTAAATCAATTGCTTTGACTTGTTACTGTGTTAAAAATGATTGCTTTATTTTATTGTAGGATATTTATCAAAACTGTGAGATTTGTCAAAACTGTTTACAACCCATTCTTAAGTTGTCAGATTGACAATGACAAATAATCAAATCGTAGGTCAACAACGCAGTGATTGATTTAATTAAACATTGAAAGCTAAATTTTTTAAGGCTAAATCTCAGTAATTGCTACAGTAGTTGCATAGACGCATATGCTCTGTTGATTATCACTGTGAGCAACGTTGCGTCAAGAATAGGACCTTGATTTTGAAATAATGAGGGTAAGAAAAATTTGATGTTTCTGTAAATTTTTATAAAGTTGCTTCGATTTTAGTGCTGGTTCTTCACGCAAAGTATTCAAATTGTTTGGAGCTCCATTTTCCAAATTTTAGATAAACCATGGATAATTTAGTAGATGCACTTTTTTATTGCTCCTTGATTGCTAGATAACCATAGGTACTGTGTTTGAGTCCACCGCTTCAGGTGTTGCAGTATATCTTTTTGTTTTTTGTAATTCATGGCCTGACATTTCATTAGCTAAAAATATCTAGTGGTATTTCAGTCTATCCACCTTTGCCACTACAAAATTTAACATTGTGATTTCATAGTAATGCAGTATTATGCTTCGTGCGTACCTAATATCTGTGTTACATCAATAGCTTTAACAAGCTACACTTTTATTATAACTTATATTACAGTAGGCAATAGGAAGGTTGCATATGACGTCACACATTTCGCGCCAAAAAAACTAGCTGACCAAAAGCTCTAATTTATGCTGGAGAGGTATAGGGTGAACACCAACTTTTGGGGTTATTTTGAAAACTAATGAAAAATTAATTAAAATTTGGAATGAATTATTGCTAGTTGGATTCTCGGAAACAAATAAATTCGACCAAAAGCAATTTGGTTGAGATTAGGTCTTTCAGTTGGCTAGTATAAGCTTAGCACAGTGTGCTAATTTTCAAAAAATGCCCCTAAGAGAAGTGCCATCTAACTACCATTTGCTCCTCACTTAAAAATAAACTATACCAATTAGATACCAGTCGGTACATTAGCAAAAACAACCATTATTTGATCATTACTACCGGTACGGTAAGCTTGCCGGCAAGCTTACTTGCTGTGTCCATGAGCAAGGCATTTAACGGTATACCTCCATGTTTATGTGGCAAACAGGTGGTGGGGCCAAGCAGTCTACCCGTCGTGGTGACCCAGTGTGACGAAAGACATGCAAACAGACCATGAGCTCATACGCATGAATGATTAAATCGGTACCGTAACTTTTACATTACCCTTGGTCCAGCAGCCTAGGTAATAGCCCAAACAATTGTTTAAGGAGTAGTTAAGATTACACAATTACATCTGACATATCAATATGACTGGCCTGCAATCACTATTGATAAAAAATTTCAAAAACTTACTGATTTTATCCAACAATAACTAATCCAGCATATGACAAACGGTACAGAAGTCTGCCCTGTCATTTAGGCTACAGTATAACTTGAGTTTTCAACTTTTCAGAATGCTTATACCACTAAATATACTGTACAAGTTACACATTACAATTAACTTAAACTCAGCATTCCCAAACACGCTGATTAATCGAATATGAAACCCTCACAGAAGCTGGCTACAAATAAGCCTGCATGTTTAGCCCATAAATTTAGCCCAACTATTAGTAATAACAAGCAAACCTTAGCACCTCTTATCTTACTTTGACTTCAGATTCATTCCATAACATCAGTAAAACAACATATTTAACGTTCATTTAACAACTGTCACGTTTCTTCATTTGCTTTGCATAAAACGATATCACTCCTATTCAATTCAATTCAATGCAAAATCTCTGAATCTGGTCAGCCACTTTTTTCGAAAGCGCATTTTGATGACGTATGATCACGTGCGTGCAACCTTCCTATATTCGGCGCTTTTTTGTTTGTGACCGCAGGCTGCCATCTTGGATGTATTGGGCAAAATCGCTCCCCCCGCGTATTATTTATTGTATTTTCACATACCGGGCCTCGCCCTTCAGAGTGCACTGCCTTTGACCAAGTACCCTGCCAGTGAAGATTCGAACCCATGACCATTGCACTTTTAGTCGCGTTCGATCCAAGATCACAGCATGTGGTAAGAGACAAAAAAGTGCCCCTTATTCTATCATTCATACGTTTTTGTTGCAAAGTGGGCAATATTTGTGGTGATAATCATCCATCGTATTAGGCTACATAAACCACTAAATCGCAATGTCTTCTTTGACAAATGTCATGCTAGGCTTAGGCCTTAAACCTAAATTTTCAACTATAAACCAAAACAATCAATGTTATCACCTCGCCAACCATTAAATTGTCCAAGTTACTGATGCAATGAACAAAAAATATTAAGCTTGACATTACATAAAGCCAATTAAGCTAAAAGAATTGAGCTTATACCAAAATTTGAATCCATTGTCTATCATTAAATAATTGTCAAGGGAGTCCCAAAAACTTTATTAAATTTTGAGAGTTACAAAACTCTGAGTTTATTACACAAATCAAATATGCCAAGTCAGCTAATTCTTGATCAATTTCCTTGAAAAGCACCTTGAGAATCTATGCCTCTTTTTGATGTTGCTTTTGTACTAGGATGAAACAGTTTAAAAAAGGCTAACGATGCACTTAGCAAACTACACACAGTGGCATTGTTTCAACCTATCGGGTCTTCAGTGCAGTTGGTGACCGACAAGAAGCTAGAGGCTTTTAATAAACATAGCTTAGGCCGCCACACTTGTGGGACCTATGCTAGGTCCACTGTGGTGTATGGTCTGTCAGTATTCTGCGAAGACGTATCACTAGTGAATGAGTGGCGGTTGTCGCAGGTGCACTAAGTCTAGCAACTGCTAGAACAATAGTGCTGTCACAGCCCAGTGGTCACAAGCTCTTGTAGTAATACAAGAGGCTAGCAATGCACTTAGCAAACTGCAGACAGTGATACTCTTTCCACCTATCAGGTCTCTTCAGTGCAGTTGGTGACCAAGAAGGAGCTAGAGGCTTTTAAAAGAGCATAGCTTAGTTCGACACACTTGTGAGATCTATACTAGGTCCACTGGGGTGGATCGCAAAGTGCATCGCTAGCCTCTTGCATTACTTCATCGCATCCCTAGCCACTGGCCAAGTGCATCGCTAGCCTCTTGTATTACTACAAGAGCTTGTGACCACTGGGCTGTGACAGCACTATTGTCCTAGCAGTTGCTAGACTTAGTGCACCTGCGACAACCGCCACTCATTCACTAGTGATACGTCTTCGCAGAATACTGACAGACCATACACCACAGTGGACCTAGCATAGGTCCCACAAGTGTGGCGGCCTAAGCTATGTTTATTAAAAGCCTCTAGCTTCTTGTCGGTCACCAACCGCACTGAAGAGACCTGATAGGTCGAAACAGTGTCACTGTGTGTAGTTTGCTAAGTTTAAAAAGACTTCTGATAATTGAGGTTATCACAGTTTCAACACTGAACTGAATACTAATTACCTGGAGTTTTCTATTAAGTAAACAAATGTTGTTAAAATTCAAAACTACAGATCATGATAAGTAAGCATGCATAAAGTGAAGCAATTTAATGTCACTAGGATATTTTGAAGTCATGGCGCTCAATAGGAAGGTTGCATATGACGTCACACAATTTGCGCCAAAAAACGTGGCTGACCAAAACCATTTAATTTGTGCCGGAAAGGTATAGGGCGAACACCAACTTTTTGGGTTATTTTGAAAACTAATGAAATATTTATCAAAAATTGGAATGAATTATTGCTAGTTGGATTCTTGGAATCAAATAAATTTAATCAAAAGCTTAGTCCGACACACTTGTGGGACTTATACTAGGTCCACTGAGGTGAATCGCCAAGATTGAGTTCAGATTAAGTCTTTCATTTGACTGGTTTAAACTTAGTAGGCCTACTGTGTGCCAATTTAAAAACATTGTCTCAAAGAAACGTTCCATCTAAATAGCATTTGTTCCCCAGTTAAATGTAACTCTATACCAATTAGATACTCGTCTGTACATCAGCAAAAAAATCATTGTCTCGTCATTACTACCGATACCGTAAGCTTGCTTGTTGTGCCCATGGGCAAAGAATTTAACGGCATGCCTCCATCTCTATGTGGCAAACAGGTGGTTGGGCCAAGCAGTCTACTCGTCGTGGTGGCCCATTGTGACGAAAGACAAGCAAACAGAGTATAGGGAAATAGGTTCCTAGAGCAAGAGCGTGCTGACTGAACCCCAATTGCTGGGAACTACGGCAGTCACAAGGAAGAAAGCACGACAGTAAAATTTTATTGCATCAATTTACGCAGTTGTGGCAACAATCGAATTAGGTCCGTCCGTCACGAAATCCCACGATGAAAGAGAAATGACAGACAACCAGAACACGTCCGCCCGCCACGGCGATCGACGAAGAAAGAGAGTCGAAAATCTCCGACCCCATGGTCGGCGACAAAATACTGCACAAGTCACCACGAATTAGGTCGCTGCACAAGTCTAAGTAAATCAGAACACTGCACACGTCACATGGACGAAGACAACGGACAAACAACATGATGGCGGGAAAGGCAAGCCGATTAACGAGCTACCATGAGAAGATAAAAATAAACATATCTAGCCCTAATAAAAAAAGAAAAATAAATGTGTGTGATTTTAGACACAAGCAATAATAAGAAACGCATACGCGTTGCAATATCACGGCCAGATTGCCGGAAATCCATGCAGGCTTAGATTCCTGGCGTGAGGTTACATCGCCAGGCGTGCGGACTATAGGAGCACGATATACTTTAAACGGAGATAGCTGAGCGGCTACAAACCTGACCGTAGATACTTCGTCAGTTAAAATTACTTCATCAGTAAAATCGTAAGGCAAAGGTGCACGAGCTGGGCGTCAAACTGTGGACGCATGAAGTTGCAAACTAGCAAACGCAGCTCTAACAGTAAACAACTAGAATCACACACATCGGCGGGAGCGAAGTGCTGAGCCGCCGAAAGCAAACTAACAAAAAAATATAAAAAAGACAAAAAGGTGTTTGGCATGGCAGCTCAAAGAGGTGCGAGGCACGACACGCTACAAGAGCATGAGCTCATACGCATTAATAAATAAATCGGTACGAAAGTTTTTAAATTACCCTTATTTCAGCAGCCCAGGTAATAGCCCGAACAATTGTTTAAGGAGTAGTTAAGATCACAAAGTGGCATATAATATATCAATACGATTGGTTTGCAATCACTTTTGATAAAAAATGTCAAAAACTTACTGATTTTATCCATCAATATCTAATCTAACATGTGACAAACGGTACAGAAGTCTGCCCTGTCATTTAGGCTACCGTATAATTCAAGTTTACAACTTTTCAGTGTGCTTATGCCACTAAATATAATGTGTAAGTTGCACATTACAATTAACTTAAACTCAGCATTCCCAAACACGCTGATTAATCGAATATGAAATCCTCACAGAAGCTGGCTACAAATAAGCCTGCATGTTTAGCCCATAAATTTAGCCCAACTATTAGCAATAACAAGCAAACCTTAGCACCTCTTATCTTACTTTGACTTCAGATTCATTCCATAACATCAGTAAAACAACATATTTAACGTTCATTCAACAACTATCACGTTCATCCATTTGATTTGCAAAAAGCGATATCACTCCTATTCAATTCAATTCAATGCAAAAACACTCAAATTGGTCAGCCACTTTTTTCGAAAGCGCATTTTGATGACGTATGATCACGTGAGTGCAACCTTCCTATTTAACAACTTCATCGATAAGTTTACTAATCATAGTGTTGATACCACTAGACTAAGTTATACATTGGGCTAATGCAGTTGCTATCAAGTTTTTGGAAGAGTCTTATAACACAAATCTCCATAGGCCTACTTTTTTTTTTTTATTTCCTATATTTATCCTCCATTCACGAGAAAGCGAATTGTATTGCCATGTTTTGGACGGGATATCCGCACTCGCCTGAGAGTTGCTATTTCCGAGGTGTCTGGGTCACCTGTCTTCCACATAAAGGTGGGGCATCCCGTTAAGTGCCTTGCCCAAGGACACAACAAGCGAACTTGCCAGCTTGTTCTCCACAACCTCCCATAAATGCTGACGTCAAGTAGGGAAGCTATAGATACCATATTTTAATGTCTTTTGGTATGACTCGACAAGGGGAATGAACCCCAGGTCTACCGACTACGAACTGGACGCTCTAACTACTACGGCATCGCATCGGCGGAAACCTATGGAAACCTAATCCCTATCTTAGGGGACTGGTACCTCATTACCCCGGACTGGCACCTTATTACCTATAGCCAAATCAATGTATCCACTAATTCCAATAAACAATGATTGTTGGGAAGCTGTAGATAACGTTGGCGCTGTACTGTTGGCAAAGTTGCCAGCATTTTGCTAACAATGCCCACGTCATGCCAATAGTTCTTTGATATTTTGGGTATTTACTTTGCTTTCCAATGCATGAAACCTCTTTTAAATGTTACAAAAATATTATCTTAGGGATTTAAACAAAAAACATTTTTGCAACTAATTTTTTACATTTAATGTTTGTTTGGTTGGTAAGGAATATGGCCAACGTTGGCGATCTGCATAGACATGCTGTTTCCCAATACATTGCCAATGATGGTAAAATAGAATAAAGCATTCGCTATTTATCTTTGAAAATCCTAGTAAACTTCAACAATTTGCATGATTTTTTTTCTAACTTTGTAATCTTTTTTGAATTGCACTGAACGTTGTGGTTATACTAATATGAAGAACTTGCAATAGCCACATCATACCAATAATCCTGGCTCGCTGCATGCGAAAGAAGTTATTCAACACGACGAATAACATTACAATAAAAAATACTGTTGCCGCCATTTACGAAAAGTGAAATAAGGTGGACAAATTATTGTGCTGATACATTGGTAGTCAGTTTTTATTTTTATAATTTTAACTCGCCCCGAAAAACGATATGTTCTTTTAGAAAACATTGCTACGATTTATTGCAGGCGCACTAGGATTAATACATTACTTAGATGTACGTACTTTGTCGACAGCTACTCATTTTATCAGGTTAAAGAGCAACAGTTTTTTTTTCTTGATTTTAAAGAAAGATTGACCACTATGCATGTAACATCCTTTTTTCATTGAAATATATTTGGAAGCTTTGGTCACGTGAGCTTACTGGCGCGCCGCATATCAAATAAAAAATAAATAAAAGAAGTGTTGCAAAATTAGCATTTTAAAGGCCAGATCTTGGGTTTTATTACATCGTTTATCATTGTTTTTGCAGTATAGCGGCCAGCCTTTTTTCCACTTTTTTGGAAATTTAGAATTATGTAGCCTTTTTGACTAGTGGTTATATAGTGCATTTATTCGTTTTCTTGGTTGACTTTCCTTGCAACTTCTTGACTTTCCTATTGTTGAATTTATAATGTAGTTCAAAATTCAACTATAGTTAACCAGTGGTATAGGTAGGCGAAGAAGAAAAAGAAAATAGTGAGTAGGCACGTAGTTTAGGAATTCAACAGATTTTGAGCTTTGTCAAATTGATGTCTTATGCCTATTTTGTCACCAAAAGTACTTAGTTAACCTAGATGTTGAACTGACTTCTCATCTCTATGCTATCTCACCACATAAAGGTCAACACTAAACTCAGACATTTTACATAATCATTTTGTAGGTTTTACCTTTTTGATAGGCCTAACTAAACAACAGTTGAAACTTCTCAAAACTAAGGTTTTCTGTAAAACAATAGAATTTTGAGCATAAAAGCATTGCTTGATATCTGGTTTATATATGGAAGAGTAATATCCTAGTATGTAAGCTGGCAGCCAACAATAATTTGTACTGGTACATCTGGTTGTTTTGATGCACAAACTTAAAATGATATGTAGTTATATCGTTTAGGTTAAGTAAATCAGTATGGTAAATAGGCCTACCAACAGTTGCCTTAGTGACTAAGCCCAGTATTGATACATCCTGTAAATAAATATGTACTAGTAGAGATGGCACTTAATCTTGACAGGCAGTGGTTCATGTCAAGGGTTGCTAGTTGCAGAGAAAATATCTGCATTGCAGAAAGGCAGTGGCTATTTTGCTGTTGATGGCAATTTACCCTCAGAGACTATTTTGCCGTGAGTTATTTGTGATTGGTCAATCTAAATGACCTACTAAACATGTGACTTTTGGTCGTTTCTGATTGGTCAATTTTAAAAACCAATTGAAAAAATTTTGCACCCCCAGATCTCTATCCCCCACCCTGTACACTCCCTTCCAGTTTACACTGCCCCGTACATTTACATACCGGGCCTGCCCCTTCAGTGTACACTGCCCTTTCTCACAATGCCCTTCCAGTTGAGATTCGAACCTGCAACCATGGTATTTCAAGACCAGCGCACTATCCACTACACCACAGTGTCACTGGCGTAATGATAGCAAATACGGCTATATAAACACACGTGAATGATTACAGCAAAATAGATTCCAAGGGCAAATTGCCGTCAACGGCAAAATAGCCACTGCCTTGCCGAAAAGGTATAGTTGTATGTAGCGGTTTTATCTCTCAACCCTAACCTTAACTTATGTTTAAAATTAGGCAGTGGCTATTTTGCCATCAATGGCATTTTACCCTCAAAGACTAATTTGCCGTGAGTTATTTGTGATTGGTCAATCTTAATGTCGTATGGTACTAAACATGTGACTAAACACGTACGGTACTAAACAAGCAGAAAAGGTATGGTTGTATGTAGCTAGCGGCTTTATCTCTCAACCCTAACCTTAACTTATGTTTAAAATTACCAAATTGAGTCCACAACATAAAAAATTGTCTGCCATCAAGGTTGAGTGTAAGCATAGATACTTTAATACAGAGTAATTACACCAATTTTGATCAAAAGTATTACACAAGATGTATTTTAATTGCAAATGGAACTTTTAATTTGCGTGAGTCTGAAAATTTTGTATATGTCTTAGTGAAAGTATTCTATGCTATATATATAATCATAATTGGGAATGTACCAACAAACCAATTGGGTGATCATTGATTAACACTTTCACTGCGGAAGGACGTGTTCCTACATCTTTAGAAACAATACATTGGGTGCGAAAGAACTTAGATTTGCGTCCGAGAAAAAATTTCATCCTTTGGGTGCGAGCATCAATTCAAATGCTTCTACAGCGAGTAAATCTACGTCTTTCTATTTTGTGCATGATCGGTGCATGTCACAATGCTTTGTTATAACAACAGCGTCAGAGTACCATGCAAAGAAATAATTTACAACCTGATTCTAAGAAACAATAAACATTTTTGATTTTCTCACTTGTTTGATTGTTTATATACTCGTGATTTTGTCTTTTCATGAACTAAGTTTGCTAATGAATAGTTCGCAATGTTTGTATTTGTCAAAACCTTGTGAATATGCTGGTAAACATGCATGCAAATTAGAAAATATTGCATTGAGCGCTTTATCTGAACAACACATTGCGCGATGCATGTATAAGTAAAAACTGTCACGTCACAGGCATGATGTTTCAAAAACACGATGCACCAAAAGTGTTAATCAGCGTTGTCTTATAACTGATACCGATCTTGAACAATTTAATTTGGAAAAGAATGAATAGAGCAGAGTGCACATTGAATTTTTATGCAGGTTTCAATCGTATTTTTTAGTTGATTTTTAATTTATTTGATCTAGGTCTTTTTTTCAAAAAGTGTGTTAAGTTTTGACAGATTGTATTAGCCAGTAAAGCACCTATTATTATTCATTACATTAATTACAAAAAGTTAGCTTTGTTTCAGCTGATTAAAACCAAACTCTATAAAAGTAGCTGCAATATGTATCACTAGTAAACTGAACAATCGCCACATTTTATGGGAATAATGAAAACGACCATTTGGTCTAAGAAAAGTTACTTTCAGTAAATGGGGAGCCAGCTAAATTATGTGATAGTACCAGCTCCATTGCTTACTTAAAAACAGTTGTTGACTCTGATTCCAGCTTCTGATGTGAATGGCTGTGATGCTCAAAACTGTTTTATTTAGTCTTCTCAAAAATGATTATTAAAATCTGCAAAAGTTAAAACTATATCCAGCTTACATGTATAGTAATGCAAGAGGCCAGCAATGCACTTAGCAAACTGCAGACAGTGACACTGTTTTGACCTATCAGGTCTCTTCAGTGCAGTTGGTGACCAATAAGAAGCTAGAAGCTTTTAATAAAGCATAGCTTAGACCGTCACACTTGTATCCAGCTTGTTATGCTGAAATGAGGAAATTTGGGAAAAGAAAAAGAAGTTGCTATTTTGCTGGTGATGGCATTTTACCTCTGGTGGCTATTTTGTCATCACCATTCATGTGTGCTTGAGTATCCATATTTGCAACAATTCTGGCAGTAATTCAGTGGTGTGGTGGACATTGCAGCTGTGTTTAAATTAGAGCTCGACCGATATATCGGTCAGCCGATATATATCGGTCGATATCAGTACCAAGCCGATATATCGTATCGGTTATCTACCACCGATAAATATTGGCTTACAATAGCATGCTTTATTCGAGCGACAGTACAAAGCACCAATTACTTTTAAAGTGTTTTGTTTTTCAAAGCAAGCATTTTTTGTGAATAATACTGTACTGTGACTTTTGTACACTAATAGTGTTTCTTTGGAGAGGGATTAGTGAATTTTTTTAGTATCGAGTTAATTGAAATTACTCAAATTAGTGACAAAATATCATAGGTAAAATATCGGTTATCGGTATCGGCATAAATATTTTGAAAATATCGGTATCGGCCTGAAAAAGTTGTATCGGTCGAGCTCTAGTTTAAATGCAATAGTTACAGATTTAAATCTTTGCTGGCATGGTACTTAATGGCAGTATTTACTGGAGGGGGCTGATATGTAAAGGTACAGGGAAATGTATACTGGGGCTTTAATTTTTTAATTCACCATTGAAGTTGACCAATGAGAAATGGCCAAAAAAGTAACATGCTTAATGTGTCATTACAATTGATCAATCACAAATGTCTGATGGCAAAATAGCTTCCAAAGGTAAAATGACATTGACAGCAAAATAGCCACTGCTAAAAGGAAAAGCTCCTCATACTTTACTGTATTCATAATTATACTAAATAAATTTTACTGTTTTAACAATAATATAATTGAAGACTGTTTTTTTCATGCCTATGTGGCAAGGTCATTTAGGTTTATTTAGCTGTTTCTAATAGTTTGGTGTTGTTGGTATGTCTAAGTAGAGTCAGGTGGAAGCCAACAAGAAAGTGCACATGCAATTCCGGCATCTCACCTAAATCACTAGTCTATTTGTCTATTTATATATTTAGTACCAAAACCTTTAACCTAAGTATCTGTATTTTTCAAATGTGCATACCATACAGCATAAGCGAGTTCTTACTTTTTTGCCTTCTTTTTGTGCTTATTTTTTTATTTAATTCCATTATTCAATGCTGCTAGGCACAGTTGTTTTACTTTTAGTTAAAATGACAGCGTTTTTGTAAGTGTTGAGTTATTGTAGTATGTAATTTATTCAACAGGTTGGCCTATACATTTTAAGTGCCACAAAATTTTTAGGAAAGTGTAAAGAATAATCCATGTCTTAATTGCTTTTAAGAGAAAGGTGTGTGTGTGGGAAAATTACAAAAGAAATTTGCTTTTGAGATGAAGAAGTAAAGGATATGTTACTTTAAGTGAAAGAAGTAAAAAAATATTGGTACTTACGTATTAACGGGAGGACCTTTAAAAACACGACTCAAAAATTGAAGTAAATTATTTATTGAAACGGTTAAAACAATAAAATAACATTACATTTGTAATGTAATGTTATTTTATTGTAACCCTAACCCTAACCCTAACCCTAACCTAACCCTGTCAAAAAAAAGAAAAAGTAAAAATCAAAGGTCCTCCCGATAATACGTAAGGACCAAAATATTCTTGGAAGTCCTGAGCTGACCAAAAACTGTTTCATGAAGTAAGAAATCAATTTATCATTGTGTTACAACAAAAGAAGGTTTGGAAATGAAATAGAAACTGCTTGTGTTTATCAGTCAGCCTAAAACAGCACTGGGAAACTATTGTCTGGTACTGATAACAAAAGAAATTTTTACCAGATAATCAACTGACGATGACTTTAGTAACAACTTTGCAGAACACTTTCATAAAAGTTGATTACATTCACTATTACTTGGAAAGAAACTAAAGGTAGTCATTGGTTAGAAAATTTATGCATAATTTTGCTAAAAGCATATTTTTTCTACCTTTAAGCCTCAACACCTTGAGAATTGCAGAAAATTATTAGAGAAAGTGGCATTATTGGCAGTTTTCCCGACTGTGGTCCCAAGTTCTGTTATTGAAGGTAATCTAAATTTTTTTACTTCAATTTCATTATCAATCGTAAATTTGAGTCTTTGTAATTGTAGTATGGATTTGCTAACACATGCATATGTAACTTTTTCATTAAAAGGTAAACGATTTAATACTGTAATTTTTGCCCAGCTTCCAATTTGCTGTTTATTACCAAATTGAGTGAAGATATCATTTTTCAAAGAGGAATTCAGATATGGATATAATCAGAGTTTTTTTAAGGCATTTTAAGGGCCCAAAAAAATGAAAATCGGATCCTTAGAATCAGAGAAAATTATGTCTATGTAATAGAGCTGGGGTATCTAACTCAGGGGTGAAGCTAGAGAGCAACTCTTCTTTACATTACACGACCTCTGAAGAAGTGGTAATGGCACGAAGATGAAGACCTTTTTTTTTTGGAGATCATCTTCACTTCAAGTTACATTACACAAGACTTGGTGGAGAGTGCAATACATATCTAATCATTTTAAATTAATCAAATTGTTTAGTATAAACAAATAAATATTAGTAAATTGTATTCCAATATGAATAATGTAAAATCAAGAGTTGCTCTAGACTCTGTTCTTGGGCCAGTGCTTTTCAATATTTATATGTGATCTTATTGCAAGCATCTGAATGCCAAAACAGTTGAGTCAAAAAGTCTTGCTTTTGATCATCAACTTCATACATCATTTACTCATGCATTTCAGTACTGCTATTTAGTAACTAAGCTAAAGTAAATTTTCAATATTGTTGGTCCATGGATGTCTAAAATTACCTAAACTCAACTCTTATGAAAATCTTATCTATGAGTTTGCCCAGGAAATATAACACATGATATCAATGTCAATGGATGCCTACTTAAAGCTCTTGTATTTGTTTTTGTAATATTGTAAAAAATTTTTTACTTGATTCACAACTTACATTAGAATAGCAAGTAATTAAATATGTCTCAGTATTGTCTTCTATTTACACTATCTTACATGTTAAGCATTATTTAATCAAACATGAATTGTCTATACTTGTTTCAATTGACGCCATAGCATAATGGTTAGAATGTCTGCTTCACAGTTGGTAGACTTGGAGTTCATTCCTTGGAGTCATATCAAAAGACTTTTAAAAAATGGTATCTATAGCTTCCCTGCTTGGTACTCGGCATTTATGGGAGGTTGTGGAGAACAAGCTGGCAAGTTCGCTTGTTGTGTCCTTGGGCAAGGCACTTAACGGGATGCCCCACCTTTATGTGGAAGACAGGTGGCCCAGACACTTCACAAATAGCAACTCCCGAGCGAGTGTGGACATAATGTCCAAAACATAGCAATACAATTCGCTTTCTTGTAAATGGAGGACAAAAAAAAAAAATTTTTAACCAAGCTAGATTACTATAGCTCACAGTGTTATAGAAGGAACAGTTCTTTGCATGTAAACTATAATATGCTCAAAACTTTACAGCTGAATTAATTTACAACAAATTAAGTATGAGTTCATTACCCAGTTGTTTATTTGATTACATTGGTTACCCATCAAGTACCAAATTGCACAAACATACTTTCTTGCTTTTAAATCCTGTAACTACATTTACTACACATGCTCTGATAAATTACACTTTTTACTTAATTTGGACTACTATAGATTTATTGAACACCACATTAATTATAATATTTTAAAAAATAAATAATCGCAAAATTTTTATTTGTACACCAGTAAACCATGGATTGGGGTGGATCTGGCCAGCACCGTGAACGAAACAACACAGGATAAACGCTGAGTAACCACTACACCAAAGCTTTGGACCCAAGCTACCATACCATATTACGTTATGAAATCAGTGAATGTAACTATAAATGTACCTCAGTGAGTGTAACTATAAATGTACCTGAAAACATATTTATTTTGCTGTGCAAAACCATTTTTGGGCTCTTCAAGTTAAAATTAAAAACTGTGCTATATTCGCTGCTAAGGCATATCTATCAATTTCTGTTATAGAGTTACCTTGTTATTTGTTAAATGTCGTTTTATAACATTTTTATTATTTGATAGCATTGTTGCCCATACAACTGCATAGCTAAGGGCCATTTATCATTACCCAGGTGCATTTGTTAAACATACATTATTATCATTATCAATTGCCAACTTTAAACAAAACCTGCGAAGCAAAGCTAGTCGATTTAATTTTAAGGTTAGACAAAGCTAGACACTTGGGAATTCAATTGCTCTTACTCAGAAGTTTTTAAACTGGGGTAAATAGGCCAGGCCATCTTTGGTCTTACATGCACAAAAAGTTGTCAAAATTAACTATTTGAAGATCTTTGTGTTAGAAGGGAGACTAATGGGAAAATGACCACTTTGAAAAAAATTGATCTGCCAAAAAAGTTTTCATGTTGATTGGGAGAGCAAATGCTTGAAAACAACTGCTTTGAAAAAGTTGATCTCCGAAAAATTAGTTTTCATTTAATAAGGGGAGGCATGGGATTTTGTTGGCATTATTTAGGAAGACATGTCAAAAATAGTTGTAAAAACTCTTGCTGTAATCATAATCATGGCGTTATCAATTTGGCACCTAGTTTGTTTTGGACCTTAATGGATGGTCGTAAATAATTTGTTTTTAACCTATTGCTCACTCCAGCTGTTGAGCATATAATTACGTATTTATGTAACTTTGTTGTAGTTAGTTTATTTCACCTCTTCCTTTGAATCTTTGAGATTATGATCCTGGTTGCTTTTTTATAGTATTTCACTTGGTTTAAACTTTGGTTCATTAAGACTAAGGCCAAATCAAGCCTCCTATTTGGCTAAATTTAATCATATAACACATTCAACTTTAATATTTGTTTACATAAACTTTTGTTCATTTTATGTGAAAACCTTGAAGCCTTGAATGTTTGTGTTTCAGAAAGTATGTCCCATAGTGTCACATCCTGCAGGGTTGCATTGTTCTGTTTATGCATGAAACTCATAAATTGTTCTTGTATGGCTTAAAACTACATAAATTGTTAGAAAATTTGTTTTAATTATTTTTTACGTAAGTTACTAGCCATTTCAAAAATATTGATCACTGTGCAGAAGCACTGTTGTACACACAGCATAAAGTGAAGTTTTGTGGTTTTAATGCTATCAATTTCTTTATTCATTATAATATATGCCAGAACATGGCACATGCAAAGCAACATCACAAATTTGAATCAGTGAATGGTATTCTTTTAATATTTAGTGCAGTGGGACTGCTTTTGCTGCTTGGCTATCATATAATTCATACCATCATAACAACAGTCAATTTTGTGGTTTGGTGAAGGTTCCCCCTTTTGCCCAAATTCTGCAGATTGACCATGCGTTTCCAGATAGTCGCATGCTGGAAAGCACTGATGAAATTCAAACAAATTTGTTGGTTTCTCGACATGTGTCAATGCTTTATGTAATTGCCAAGCATTTTGTAAGATGAATTCAAAACAAAAAAGGAGGTCTTGATTGCCATATCATCCCATGGATTGACAAACATACTTTTTATTGTTTTCATCTGCTCTGTTTACACATGCCATAGAAGCGTTAAACACTTTAGTCATGCTAGGCTGTTGAACTTGAGTATTTTTTTTTTCTTGTTCTGAGAGTCACAATTGACAAGAGTTAGAAAACAGACACCAGCTGCAGATGATGCAACGGGAACCACCAGTGTGTTTCCTTATAAGAAAAAAAGTGCCAATTTGCAAAAACAGGTCCAGCCAATTTGTATTTAAAATTTAACGATGTGCAAACAGTGTGTGGTGGTTTTTGGTTATCTTTTACTGGTTTGTTAAAATTTTTGAAATTTTGTCAATGAAATGAAATCTTGAACTGTTTATTGCGTGGGAAACAGTGAAAAAGAATCCAAATTTGGACCAATACTTTCTTGGGTCAGTGTGACATCTGATGTAAAAATTGGGTGGATGTGACAGAACAGCAAGTGCAAATGGCTTAAGTATTATGCATGCTGTTTACCACGCTTCTTTTGTATAAGGTTGTAGGGAAAGTTCTCGCAGTTTTTGGAACGCTGCATTTTATTGACACATTTACAAAATAAAAAACATTTTAAGATATGAAATAATTACCATCATTTTCCAGCACTTTTCGCCACCTATTGGGTAGGCTTTTATTCCCTTTAGCATAAAACTGTTCTTCCTTCATAGCAAAAAAGTTGTTCAACCAGCAATCAATGCCATCTGGATTGTCAAACGTTTTACCTTGCATATTGTTGGAGAGCGACAAGAAAAGATGATAGTCTGTTGGTGCCAAGTCTGGGCTATATGGTGGGTGGGGCATTACTTCCCATCCCAAGTTGAGTAGCTTTTGGTGAGTCATTCTTGCAGTGTGAGGCCGAGCATTGTCATACAAGAATCAGATTGTGCTGTGATTTGGTCGCTTTTCTGCAATTTTGGTGGCTAATTTATCCAACTGCTGACAAGACAGGGCTGCCGTAAGGTTAGTGTTGCATGGCAGCAACTCATAATGAATGATCTCTTTGTAATCCTACCAAACACTAACCATAACTTTTATTGGGTGAAGACCAGCGTTTGGCTGAGGTTCTGGCTGCTCGTCCTTGCCAACCCAGTGTCGTTTCCGCTTGATGTTCACATACAGACACAGACACCACTTCTCATTACCTGTGATAATCGAATCCAGCGAGTTGTCTGTTCATCTGTATGAAAGCAATGCAGTTGCCACCTCCGCACATCACTGACGATCGAAATCAGTTAAGGCATGGGGAACCCACTGTGCCAATTTGTGCACTTTGCCTAATTGATGCAGGTGCATGGCAATGGTAGAGAAGTGAACCCCCAAGACTTGTGCCAGGTCACACGTAGTTTGCCAAGAATCTGCCTTTATCAACTGGTGTAATTGATCATTGCTGACTTGGGCTGGACATCCTGACTGCGGGGAATCTTCGAGGTTGAAGTTCCCATTATGGAAGTGTCTAAACCAATGTTGTGCAGTGCGTTCAGACATTGTACTGTCCCCGAATGCAGCATTAATGCGATGGCTGGATGCTGTTGCTGATTCGCCAGATTTAAAGTCATGAAGAAGAAGACCACAAAAATATTGTTTTGAAAGCTCCATTATGCTGAATAAGGTATGCAACATTAAAACCAAAATAGAGTAATGATCTACATAGACACACTTCCTCTATAATACTCTATAATACTGGAAACAACCTACTAGCTGGAAGGAAGTGTGTAGCTAATAAAAATGCAATTCTACCAACCGCAAGAACTTTCCCTACAACCTAATAGTACCAATTATCACTCAAGCAAGTAACATAAAGTGAGATCAAAAAGTTTTTTTTCTTTTTCAATAAAATGTAGCTACCAGCTATGTGTTGTCAAAGCTTACCAGTCAAGATTAAAATAAGCCTCGTAATGTGAAAAAAGTGGATTTTCATTTTGATCACTTTAAAAACGTTTATTTAAACTCCAGCGTTTTTTATGGTAATTGCATGAAAGTTAATATGAAATACAGGAAAATTCACCTATGACCACACATTTCTAGGATATTGTAAAAATTTGCCATTTACTCTGTACCATTCAAAAACTGTGTTTCGATTTAGCACTAAGGCGTATTACCTGATCAGGTTTATCAGTGTGAAAAAAAACATAATTTGACAGAACTCAGAAAAAGTTGTGCACTGTTCAAAGAAAACTTTCTCTGAAGTGTAATTGTGCTCACAAGGCTATTGCAGTCTTTTACATCTGCCTGCACACAGTGGCAGCACATAAAGTTGGCAAGATCCGCCTAAAACTTTTTTTGTAAAGGGCAGCTCCCTCACAAATGTAGTAAAACCATGTGCTTTTAAGTGAAAAATAGGCCTTACTATTTTTTGTAGTGAGCTCCTCTAAGCGAGACTATATTTGAACATATAGTTACAAATATCAGCATTCAAATTTTTACCAGACTTTAAAGTTGCATTTTCCACAGCCGCAAATATTTGCCTCCACAAATTTTTCTTTTTTCTTTGACCAATTTTCATACGTTTTTCATTAAGATAAAAAATTCGCATACCAATTATTTGTGGTGCACCCATTTTTCTCAAACCAATAAAGTTCTTGCAGACCATGCTTTGCATTGAACGCAATAAAAGCAGTGACCTTTGAGGCGCTACTCACGGGTTTCTTTTGGCTTCTCTTCTCATAAAACTTATTGTTGTGGTTATTACCAGCCCCATTAAGATGAAAATGTACTTCATCATTAAACCAAATGTAATTGAAAAGGAGTTTGCTCAAGCTTTTTATTCAGTCAGTCGCACATCTTCATTCTCTTCTCTTAGTTCTGTTGATACAGCACAAAATGAGTTGAAATTCTAAATGGGAACAGCTTTAGGTCCTCCCTCATGACTCAAAAGTGTAGTTGGAGACATAGTCACCTCTTAAACGCAGCAAGATTTCTTTGGGCCAGTGGTTCTTAACCTTTTTATAGTCGTGGCCCACTTTTGTTTTGAAAAAATTTCGTGGCCCACTGTCTACAAGAAAAAGATATTTGTAAGAAACACAGAATAACTTATCAATGTGAATTAAAAAGAATAACATTTTAATAATAACCCATTCATAACACCACTGTAATGCAAAGCTTGAGATTGTTTGTTTTTTGCAAGTAGAGATATTCGAGGTTTAATGCATGACAATGCACAAATCAAGTCATTTTCCACATTCATGGTATTTCTATATTTTGTTTTCATTGCAACAAGATCTGAAAAAGCAGCGTCACACAAGTAAGTTGACGCAAATGGAAGCAGCTTGCTTATCATGTATTTGGCCACTCGAGGATATGAAGCACTAGCATTACACCAGAATGTTGTTAACTCAGAATTTTCAAATGCAGTCTTCATGGTCGAGTCATTTTTTAAATCAATAAATTCTTCTTGAAGATGCACGGGCAGGGAAGAGAAGTTCACATTGATTGGATTTCTCACTATTTGGAGATTGTCATCCATATCTTTGCGCTCTGGAAAGTAGCGATCTAGTTCTTCTTCCAACTTACACAAATGTTCTGTGACCTCTGCTGAAATATTTATTGATTCATTCGCTCTTGTTACTGATGAGAGCCTGTCGAACATGGCAAAAACGTCTTTCATGACATGCATTTTCCACAACTGCAATTTCTCCACAAAAGCATTAAGTGAGTCATTGAGATTGATGATAGTGGTTTTACTCCCTTGCATGGATAAATTTAGGGTATTTAATTTTTCGAAGATATTCACTAAATAAGCCAAGCGTTCTACGAAAGAAGGATCATTAAAGTAAGTTGCAAATTCATGTCTTTGCCTGACAAAAAACTCTGCTAATTCTTCTCGTAGTTGAAACACTCTGGACAGCATGTTGCCTTTTAAAAGCCAGCGCACATTTGTATGGTATAAAAGTGTGGTGTAGTCTGCTGACATGTCCTTACAAAGTTTTGAAAACAGCCTTGTGCTTAACGCACTCTTTTTCACAAAGTTTACCATTTTAATAGCAACATCTAATGCTGATTGAAGGTCTGAAGGAAGAGTTCGACTTGCCAGAGCCTGGCGGTGTATCATGCAGTGGACTGACGTTGCACCAGGAGCGAGTTCTTTCACCTTTTTCGAAAAACCTGATGGTGCACCAATCATTGCAGGAGCTCCGTCGGTACAAACAGAACATAGATTCTCCCACTTTAAGTCCCATTTTTAAAAATAATCGTCCACTTTTTGTAGTATATCAGCTGCTCGTGTGGTACTTTCTAGAGGAGAACAGAAGAGAATGGCTTCCTTTATGCCTGTAACGGACGCCCATCGCACAAAAACCATTAGATGAGAAACATTTGAAATGTCGGCAGATTTGTCCAACTGAATAGAAAACATACCATGAAGGCAGGACTTCAACTCTGAAATCAACTAAAAAGAAATGTCATTCGCCATCTCGTTTATACGAAGCCGTGTCGTATCATTTGAAAGAGATATTGCTTCTAACTTTTTGCTACTTTGTTTTCCCAACACTCGCTCCGCCATTTTTATAGCACATGGCTTTACAAGAGTTTCAGCTATTGTGTGGGGCTTCTTTTGTTTTGCAATCGTAAGTGCAACTTCATAGGAAGCTTCAACAAGTGAAATATTTTCCTTGTAATAAGTTCCACTAGAATCCAATTTAGTACGTTTCAGTGCATCTCGTTTCCTTTCAAAAAAGGAAGTACCTTTGTCCTTATATTCAGGATGAATTTTCAACAAATGATTTGACAATTTACTTGGACGGAGTGAATCGTTTCCAAGGACTTTGTAGCAGATAACACACTGTCCTTTTTGGGCATCTTTGTCAGAAAAACGTGCAAAACCATACTGAATGTAATCATCATTCCATCCTCTTTTACTTGCTTTTTTACTCATACTTTGACTAAAACTCACTTCTGAAAATTTGATTAAAAACGACAATACCTGCACTGCAACTGCTGTTCCTTTCAAAATAAGGCAGTTAAATACAAAATTCGAAATGAAAGCAGGGCTTTTTATGACATCACAGAGACTGGCCATCGTACTATAAATGTTCTATTATGGGATAGTTATGATGCATTTAAAAATTTATTCACCATAATTAGTATCGTCAAACAAATCATAATACGAATTTTTTTTCATAGCTTGATTTTCTAATACTTGAATAGTTCTGCTTATGCCCTCTAAGAGTGTGTCGTTTATGTTACCAAGCGGCTGAAACGCCACACCAGCCTCTTTCATTCACGCTTTAATTAAAACTAGAGAAGACACACAAGTGTTTTGTAAAATTAACTAAAGAAGAAATATTGACTAACTTTACCATTTTTCAAATAGCTCTGTGGCCCACCTCTAAATGCTCCTGTGGCCCACCAGTGGGCCATGGCCTACCGGTTAAGAACCCATGCTTTGGACTGTTAACCACAGACTTACTTCTGTTTCTAAGGAATGATGATTGAACGCTGGTTACTTCTTTTCTTATTGACCTGATGCAGGATTTTCTCCTTTTGAAAATGCTGCACAATCCTCTGTATTTTCAAATTTGTAAGTGCTCCACACTTGGATTTAGATTTGTAACCCTGGTGTTTGTTAAACCAACACACACTTTTGTGAGTGACTTGGTTTTATTTCAGAGTTGGATGATTTTCAACTTTTGCTCTAGCATGTACGTTTTGTGTACAATACTATACTACGAGGTCTGTCCAAAAAGTATCCAACCCTATCTCCTTTCTTGTTTGGAAATGCTTTTTCATCCTTTTGCTCCGTGTTCTGTTTGATTTTCATCTGTTAAGTTAGTTGATTTAGTTTTTTTTAACTGTTAACTGATTGAAGTGGAGTAGTAAAAGTTTGATCTTTGGAGGTACAAGTCAAGTCAGTAATATAGGAAGCCTTTATTGGTTGGTTAATTTAGAGAAGAATAAGAACACAAAAATTGCAATTATATCTAATGAACTATTTATGCTATGGAGCAAATTCAACTTCCCAACTATTACTTTGAAGTCAGTTAACGGAAAAGTTACATCTCTCATTCAGAATATAAGTTTTTGAAATTTCCGACCCAGAAGTCATCTGCAGAGTTTTTTAATGTGTTTTGACATAACAAATGAGAAAGGCACTTGGCTTTGCAATGTGGACATGAAGTTTTTATCTGATTGTTTTTATCTTCAAATTTTATCCGATTGTGAAGTTGATTTTTGTACTAATAAAAAGATTGATATCCATCCTGATTGAACCAAGAGCTAGCTGTGCTGACAAAGAGCAAGAAGAATCTAGTAATACTTCTAAATCTTCACTAGCTGACTCTTCAGCACCAGAATCTGACTATAAACCATTTTACACGTTTGGAAAAAGAAAAAAGTATGCTTCCAAAAAATTTACTGTAAATTTGGTACAGGTGTTAATTTGAGCACTAAGAAAACTACCAAAGTGTGTTAGCATTTGTCTGAAGAAGGGTGAAAATTGTAACATCAAGCCAATTTGGTATCTGCTAAGCTACAATGGTGAAAGCAAATAAGACTAAAGAAAAAATATAAAAACACTCTAGACAGAAAAGTGGGCATTACATTTTGATGGCAAGATTGGAAAAGAATTCAGGTTGTGGTATTAAAAATTAGCTAATAGAAGTAAAATTAGCTGTTTTGTTTTTTGAAGGTAGAAAATATAAGCTATTAAGCAAGTTTAAAAATTTTAAATGAATATGACCTTTGGAGCTCTGAAAATGATTGTTACAAATGTAAATGCTGGAAATAAGATTGAGATAGTGACTTCACAACAAGAACATTGTAAACATTTAGGTCTTGCGGTGCTGGATTTAATTGGATTTAATTCTGAAATGTTTCAGAATTAAAACATCATCTCCTAATATTTCATATGAATTTATTGAAGAACTGCTACAAAACTATGATGATTTCAACAAAGCAATGTCAAAATTAAGAAAGCTTGTCATTATTTATTAGAAGGTTTTTTTATTGAGAGGGGTTGCTTGGCTTTGTAGGTTGTTGGGTGACTTGTGCTTATTTAGTTTACATTCAGTTTTTGTCTATGCAGAAGTTTTCTCATTTTTTTGCAACTGGTATTCTTCGTTTTTGCAGAGGAGTTATATTTGTTGCATGTGGATGTTGCATGTTGTTTTACTTTTTTCATTGATGTTTCTAGCTAAAGAAAAGCAAACACGTCCTTTCTTGACAACTGCAACTGTGCAACTCAACAGCAACAAAAAGTCTCAAGATTTTTGAGATTGCAGATAGTCCAGTACATGTCATAACAGCATCTACAAATTATTTAATGATTGTCGAATTGGCGGTAGAACCTGCTATTAATGTAGTGACCGTCAAATTAGTGGTAGAACCTTCTTTGATGTAGGGATTGTCAAATTGGCGGTAGAGCCTACACCGTTGTGCAAATTAATTGAAACAAACATCAAAAACACCAAAAATTTAGTTTTTTAAAATATTTTATTCAATGAATGTTTCAGTTCACATATTAGTACATAATATGACCACCGCGATTATTAAGAAGCATTTTGATGCATTTGGGCATTGAGTCAACCAATTTTGAACAATCTTTTAAGATTTGGGGGTCCTTGTACCACACTTGAATTAGAGCCTGAATAAGCTTTTCCTTCGAGGTGCAGTCCATTGTACGAAGTCTTTGCTTGCAGATGGACCATAAATTTTCGATTGGATTTAAATCGGGAGAGTTTCCCGGCCACTCCAGCACTTTAATGTGGTTTTCATTCATAAATTTTTTGACTTGTTTTGATGTGTGACATGGGGCTAAATCTTGCTGAAACACACCAGATCCATCTGGAAACAATCGGTTCATCTCTGGAATGACTCTTTGTTGAACCACTTCAATATATTGCTGGGAGCGCATCATACCTTCAACTGGGTGCAAGCTACCAACGGCATAAAAACTGAAACATCCCCAAAACATCTTTTTTTGAGGATGTTTTACGCACTGGTCAATGTGGGCATTGCGAATCTTTTCGTTTTGTGATCTTCAAACATGCTGACTTCTTTGACCCTGGACAAAAATGTGAATTTCATCGCTGAAAATCATGCACCTCCAGTCTTCCTTTGCCCAGTTTTTGTATTTGAGGTACTCCAAAACGTACAATCCAGTGGTGGGTGAGTGCTTTGGCACATGTTGAAGCCTTAGCATCCGGCATGGGAATAGTTCCGGCCATCAGACAAAACAATCAATTATGGTGAATAGATAAGTCATCCCTTCACTTGGCGGTAATGGTCCAACCCAGCGTTTCTCAACCTTTTTTCCCTTGCAGAACCCTCAAAATATATCCCATGTCTCACGGAACCCTTGCGCAAAAAAATAATAAATACCATTCTTTCTCATCTTATTTTCATCGTAGTTCACGTGGTGAATATTCCATTATTTTTGAATAATTAGGTTAAGGAAAAATTAATACTTCTTCGTCAATTTTTTTGGTAATGTTTGTTTATAATACTTTATCAGGGAGATTTCATTCTCACAACAATTCTAAACTTAAACGTGAAGAATAAATATACAAGTAGCCAACGAACATCATATAGCTACCTACTCAAATGTATGAAAACAAAAAGAAAACAGACAATTGCTGCATCAGTTTATCATTTATTCATCCGTGACTGACAATGTTGAGAAGACATACGAAAATCAAGCCAAAATGTCCTGTGAAGCAATAAATGGGCTATGAAATTGTTACTCTCAGAACTATTTGATAAAGTAAAACATGCTTCTCTAATGTGAAACCTGTGCCTGTCTTTTGTTACACAAATATTTAATTCGAGGTCGAACTTTAGATAAACACACCCAGATTTCATTTTCAACTGAAAGAAGACGATTTCTGTCTTTACTCTTAATACTCGTTAAACAAGAGAAGGCTTGTTCACACATGTAAGACGTTGAAAACTGCAGCAATATTTTACTTGCTTTCCTATGAATAGTAGGAAACTCTTCTTTCACAGAAATCCAGAACTCGTCCAAAGACAGGTCTGTAAATCTCATCTTTAGTGTACGATCACACTGCAGCTCACAGAGTTCTTCCTCTTCTTTTAATGTCAGATTCTCAGGATGACAAGCAGATTCTGAGAAAGGATCCCGTATCCAATCATACGCCTGTGTTGAAAGGGAAGGAAAATAATTTTCAATTCTGATATACAGCTCCTCCAGATGGGATTCAATAAGACATGAAGTTTTCTTACATCCATCTCCACTTTTACTTTTCAAAAATCGCGGAAACATATCAAAATTCCCTTTTGCAACATGGCTTTTCCACAAATCCAGTCTTTTTTTAAATGCAAGAATTTTATCACTAGAAGTCAATATATTTTCTCTGGGGCCTTGCAGTGACTTGTTTAGTTGATTCATGTGATAAAAAATGTCTGCTAAGTAGCTTAGTTTCTGTAGCCAATGTTCATCTTCAAAGCATTTGGCAAAATCTTGCTTATTTGTTTCTTGAAGGTATTTGTGCAACTCATCTTTCAGCTCAAACATTCTATCTAGAACTCTTCCTCTACTCAGCCACCGGATTTCCGTATGTTGCAATAAATTAATGTGTTCTGTGTCCAGGTTTTCACATAATCTTCTAAACATTCTGGAGTGAACTGGTCTTTGTTTAATAAAGTTTACCATTTTTATAACATCATCAAAAACTTTTTTCAGATCATCTCCAAGAGATTTTGAAATCAACACCTCCCTGTGAAGAAAGCAATGTGTTGAGATTATGTTAGGGTTTTCTTGTTTTACAAGAGAAGCAAACCCTTTCATGGAGCCAACCATTGATGGAGCACCGTCAGTGCAGATGCCAACGCAATCTTTCCAGGAGAGACCTCTTGTTTCCAGATAAGAGGACAAAATATTAAATACATCTATTCCTTTGCTCGTCTCTGACAGTTCTTTGCAACATAGGAAGTTTTCTTGAATTTTACCCTCATTGACAAATCTTACGAAAGCTATAACATGGCATTTATTGGTAATATCAGTTGACTCATCAACCTGAATAGAAAAAATGCTATTTTCCAATTTGTCACACAAAACCTCTTCAATGTCATGTGCCATATCATCAATACGTCGACTTATTGTAGAGTCTGAAAGTGGAACATTTTCAATTTCTTGTACTGCATTTTGTCCAAGCATTTTACCGACTATAATTTTACAAGCTGGCAATATTAGGTTCTCACCAACTGTGTGGCTTTTCCTTTTCTGTGCAATAATTTCTGCTACCAAATAACTTGCTTCAAGAGCCTTTTCACCTACACTAACCTTATTTAAAAAAGCTGTCCATTGAGAGATAACTTTCATTGTAAAGACGAATCTTATTTATGCCCGATGTTGACTTACTGTTGGTGCTTTGGAATTTATCAGGAGCCTGTGACTCTTCATCACCACCCTCGTTATGATTTTCTGAACGTTTCCTCTTCAAAAATTGCCACATTGATAAATTGGGTATTTCTGTAAAAATAGAAAAAAAATAAATTGATTTACTTGAGCTTAAAGAACTAAAAAAAGTAGAACCCACCTCGAGATAAGAGAAAGACAAGACTGTGTATATGAAATTCCCAAATACGAAATTAAATGTGTGTCATAAACTTAGTCAGAAATATCAGAGTTTACGGTTGAGTGCACCCTACACTTTCAGTCGGAAATTGAATCGATGACTAACATTCCCACGCCCAGGTTCTTTTTTAATTAGCCATGGGAACGTTTGGATCAATATAAAATCGACAGCATGAGTACGAAAGTCTACAGAGCCCTTAAAGCGAAGTTAGGAATCCCAAATATTAAATGTGAACGATTAATTAGTTCTCTTAAGAGCCTGGCTTAGAAATAGGTCAAAAAGTCAAAATTCTGGTGACAAAATTTTACCACACTTAGAAAAAGACTGAAAAAGAGTATTAGCTTATCTCATTTTTCTCGCGGAACCCTTAATGATCGTCTGCGGAACCCCGGTTGAGAAACGCTGGTCCAACCAGATCCATGTGAACACTGAGGAAATGACCAGCCGGGGGTGTCCTGGAGGAAATGGGTGCTCTGGTATGGCGTTGAATCTTTGCAGTTTGACAGGCATTGCATTCTTTGCACCATCTTGCAGTTAGGAGAGGAGGAAGACGAGGAATGAGAGCCAGTGATAGAGCAAAGAAGAGAGTATACAGATTTAGGGTTAGATTTAGGTGAGAGAGAAGAGCAGGTTGCTTGCCATGCCTCAGCTTTGGTCTTTGCAATGACTGACGAGGTGAGTCAAGAAGCGAAGATGTAAGCCTGGCGATCTTTATCACTTCTGTGAGCAGCAGCAAAAGTCTTGCATCTTTCACTAACCGCTTGTTCCACCTCAGCAGACCACCAGGCTTTAGGAGGGCGTTTGATGCGACCGAAAGGAATGGAAGATTTGGCCACATTCAGTGCCAGAGAGGTAAAGAGAGCAGCAGCAGAGGAAAGAGAAAGAGACAAGTATTCCTCTGCAGAAGGACAGTGAGAGTCAAAATAAGAGGCAAAGCCATCCCAGCAAGCTTTCTGAAAATTGAAGGAAGAGGGACGCTTGTTGGGGCGATAGGCCAGAGAGAGAGGGACGGATAGAAGAATTGGTAGGTGGTCAGAACCAAGGTCCTGAAGCACCTCCCAGGAGCAAGAAAGGGCAAGAGAAGAGGGACAAAGGAGATGTCAAATGAAGAGTGACTGCCAGAGGAGTGGTGGAGAAGGGTGGGTGTGTCAAGAGTCATTGAGGGGGAGGAGGTCAGAAGAGATGACCCAGTTGAATACTTTCTCCCTGCAGAGGTTGAAGGTACCTCTTGAGTGCCAGAGGGGTGATGGCAATTGAAGTCCCACAGAATGAAAAGATTTCTGGAGGAGGGAAGAATGGAGGGAGAAAAGGAGTTGGTTTTGCCATCTGTTGGGGATTAGCAAATAGGAGGAGCGAACACATTAAGAAAAGAGAGCAAAGGGGAGTTGTTAAGAGAGATGTTGATCTCTACATAATCAGAGTAGGGATCAAGCGAAGAGAAAGAGGAGGTAGAAAGTTTAGAAAAGGATTGGCCCTGTCTGACAAAAATGACAACGCCGCCGTTAGCATGTGTGGCGTCAGAAGAGAGAATGCCAGACCGGGAGTGGGTGCGATCAGAACGCAGAGCAGAGCAGAGAATCCAGGAATTCAGAAAGAGGAAGATGAGTTAAGATTGGATTCCTGAATGCAGATAAGATCGACAAGATGGAACAAAAGAAAGTGAAGTAGTTCAGTGCTCCTGGCTCAAAGACGTCCACCATTCCATTGAGGAACCCTGTGAGAGTCAAGGGGGAGAGGAGGCAGGAGGTGCAGAAGGACAGCCAGGAGCAAAGGATGGTGGTGAGGGGACAGAGGGAGAAGATATATAATTGGCAGATGGGGGAAAAGAGGTGTGGAGATGAGGGTGGGGTGAGAGTGTAGCATTAGCAGAGGGGGGCTAGATTGTGCAGTGGAGGTATGCATGTCGGAGGAGTCCGAGGAGGGAGTCACAGTGTTACAGCAGGGGGGTAGCTCCAAGAGTGAGAGCTACCAAGAGCTCTGAATTTGGAGAGGGAAAGTCGTGAGTACCTTAGATGGACCCATTTAAGCAAGTGCAGCACTGCACTGACTTGCCTTGCCTGGTCACATTTCCAGCGCACACAGGGCAAGGAAAGATGGGGCCAGGGTTGGGATGAACATTACCACTCATCAAGAGAAGGAGAACAATGAGGAGATGAAGAAGGGCGAGAGAAGGGCAGGAGAAAAGAAAGAGAAAACAGGTGACCGATTTTGAAGAAGCTGTGTGCTGCCCTTCTGCAGTCGTTCATCAATTTTGCAGAAACACTGGTCTATGAACATTCGGCCAATATGGGTCATCAGCTATATTCTCATATTTATGAGTCATCGCATTATTTCTATCAGAGGTAGAAGTATCAACATGAAATGATGGTGGTGATGGGATAGCAGGATCATGATTATTTATTTTTAATGGCCTTACTGTATAGTCTAGGCCCGAAAGTGTTAGGGTGTCAGCAACATCATGTTCCTTCACATTGCAATCTTTCAATAGCTTTGAACCAAATACCCTGGGAGGGAAGTGAGCTCTGACCAGAACAGGTGCAATTGTATTATTATGCAAACCAGAAATGTCATCTTCACTGTTATCTGGTGATGAGTACTTAACACTTTTCACAAATCTTGATTCAGAGCTACTGACATTAACATGCTTAAACATATCTTATACAACAACTTAATGGCAATAACAACATTGTCAATTTCGCCTTCAAATTCATCACTATCAATAGATGTCTGAATCGATGAAGCTTCTAACGAAAGTCTATCACACTTTTCAGATATGATTTCAAGGGATCCATTTACTCTCAACGTCTTTCCTATTTCCATTTTTGCTTGATGAATTTTATCTTTTTCACATCCAACAATCATAAATGGGATTTATTATCAGAAACCACACACAATGGGATTGAATCACTTGAACCAAGAGAAGGATTACTACTGTTTACAGCTGCAATTGTTACGTTTCTTTTTCTTAAAGTCTTAGTTCTTTTGTTGCTCAATCCCCACTGAGACTAAAAGCAGATAAAACGTATAGATTTGAAAATTATAGGCAAAGATGGAAATTGTAAACCTCGTCTAAATTGGTTGGGTGGTATACTCATTATTGTTTCCTGGCATATTCATTTTAATAAATTGTTAATAGCCCTTACGCTCGTATGCTGCTTTGCCAATTAGGTGCAAGGTTTACAATAAAACGTATAGTACAGGGGTGCAAAAATTTTTATGGAGTTTGGTAGCGCGCAGAAATTTTTAGTAGCGCATACATTTTAGCTTTACTGGACACACTTCGTACTCTAAATATGTTAATTAAAATGCAAATAATGAAATGAAATATGCAATTTGTTTCTTACCTTTAGTCTAGTCTGCATAATTACAGTAAAAATAGTGCTGGTTATATTCATTTATTCATTACATGTTTGTATGTCTCTTCCCACTTGATGCATGCCACAACCTAATACTTTCAATAGGATCAAAATCCTTAACTGAGGCACCACTAAGGCCAATAAGCATAAGTGAATCAAGATTTGCTGTTGTCAATCTTGCTCTGAGATCTGTTTTAATACAATTCATTCTGCTGAATCCCCTTTCACAACTAGCAGATGAACTTGGCAAAACTAAGACAATTGGCATCAGCTTGGATAACACAGGGAATTTGTCAGGGTGTAGCATAGTCTGTTGGCAAAGGTGGGGTAAGGACTGATCTTTTCCCAGCATCTTGAATCTAAACCACTCATCGAGTAACAGTTCCTTTGCAAAGGAACTATTTGACACTCCCAAGTTAACTAGTTGCACCTTGAAATGTTCTACCAGTTGCTCAAGTTCAGTATCCCCAAAATCTGACAGTTTCTTCCCCTCTGGCCATCTCATTGTAACAAAAATGGATATATTCTGTGCTACTGTTGTATCCAGGGTCTTGAATCGCTCTTTCAGAGAAGTTTTTCCACCAGAAAGGACCATTTTTCTGTCTTTATGATAGCTTATTTCCCCTGTTTCTACTCTTTGTAACTGAACTTCTTTGAAGACGCCAGTAGAAGACACTTCAGACAAAAAATGAGTCTCCATCTCTCCAGGGCTATGTTCTAGTTTGCTTAAAAGAGAAATTGCACGGTTCACTGATGGTTTGATTTCTGACAACATCAGGGATTCTCTCTGAAACATCACAGAGACTGGCCTAAGGACTGTCAGAAAATCATAAAGAAAATGACAATACTTCAAAAATTTAAAATCACAGATAGTTTTCAGCAGTCCTTTTGTTTTAGGAGCATCAGAACCCTCATTAGAACTGTCTTGCAAATGGAAGACTATGACTTGCCAACTTTGCAAGAATGCTTGAAGTGCTTGTTCTTTGCTGGCAACCCATCTTACAGCATTAATGTCTCTTTGCTTCAGCAGTTGCATTTCCAAAGCTGCTGCAGTTTTTTTTAGCTGAGATAAACGCTTGGGTGAAGAATGATAATAAGTGTACAATGCTCTGAGAGTCGTCTCAACTTGCTGCATAAATGGTACTGTTTTCAATGAATCCATGACTGCCAATTGAAGTCTATGAGCCACACAATGAACAACAACTAAATGAGGAATATATGCTGTCAATTTAGCAGCAACACCACCGTAAGAGCCCAGCATTGTTCTTGCACCATCTGTTGCAAGCCCAACAGTTTTTTCCTTGTCAAATAGATTTAATTCTAGTCGTTTTGAGAGAGAATTCAAAGCTGTCATATAGCCATCAGCAGTTTCATTGGGTAACTCCTCCAGGCCTACAAAAGACTCTGCAGCAGTCCCCTCAGTGATGTAGCGCATATACACAACAACTGATGCTGTAACTGATATGTCAGTGGAACCATCAAGTAGAAGACTAACACAAGGAGACTTTAAAATGTCTTCTATAAGTTTCTTGCGCGTGGAAGAAGCAATGTTATGAATAAATTCTGTGCACATTGTTCTGTTGACATATTTTTCTTTGACTGGAATTCCCAACTTCCTGATAAGTTCAACCTGCTTCTCAAAATCACTGTATGGCTTATTCCAGTAAGCAATGAAATGGGCTGTAATAAAAAGTTTTTTGAGGTTTTCCTTCTCTTCTATATTCATTTTGAACATACACTTAGCCATTGGTGTGGCTTCTGGATTTTTCTTGGCCTTGTATAATTGTTCACAATTTCTGTGGGATGCACTTCTTTCATGGATCTTAAAACTTTCTCTTTTAAATGAATCTTTATAGCCCAAGATAAACTTTGATGATGTATCTGCTTGTGTCTTGAAGCTACAACACCAATTGCATGTCACTTCCACTACTAGGTTGTTGTCATCTCTTTTGATTGCAATCCAGTCACTAAATTCTCTAGCATAAGAAGCTTGAAAGTAGCCAGGGCGGTAATGTTTGCCACCATGCTGAGTAGTGTTTTGTTTTTCCTTTTCTTCATTGGTAACAATAGACTCTTCTATATTTGTGTTTTGCTTCTGAGAATCATGAGTGCAAAAATCGTTTAAATCACCGTCATCCTTTTGTTTCTTTGCGAAAAACTTAAAAATTGTTGTTTGCCGCTTCATTTTGGAGGGTTCACAAAAAAGTTAACTTTAAATTTTGAATATAAGGGCTCCCACTGTATAATAATAATTTTACTCAATTTCACTGACACGGTAAAGTTACTTTAGAAAAGTGTTATTTCACAACTGAAACAAAATAATGCAAAATACTGGCACTGAAGCAACACTCGGTACAACAGAAACAAATGACAACTAACTTTTACCTTGACGATCCCCGACAGGTACCATAAAAATTCCTCAGGAAAAGAATTATCACTATCATTTTATTATAAGGGCTAAACATTCAATTCTGCTACTAAAGTTACCACACTATGAAACTGTACTACTGTCATTTCGCCTACTTGATTTATATGCCGCTAGCTAAAGTATAGTTGTACGCAACAAAACTTGAGTTCAGTGTTTTGTGATTATTCTGGCAAAATTAGTTTAAATTATAAACTCGCTAGTAGATACTAATATGTCGCTGCAATTCACGGTCACGCGCGGAAGTTTTTTGGTTGCGCGGTGCGACCGTGCGACCGCATTTTTGCACCCCTGGTATAGTATATTAAAATCAGTAATACAATGCTGGCGTCTACTCGTCGCACATGTCCAATCTTAACTGTTCCTTTTTCTTCCTCGAGTCCGTTTGAGCTAGATTAAGTTGCACCAAGCCGTTGCCAATTTTTTGGCATTGCTGTTACATTGCAATAAGTCATCCATGGTGCAGGTTGTTCCAGTTTTTTTGCAAGTTAACAAATAGTTTATGGTTTGATTTTCTTTTCCAAACTGGCAGGTGATATCAGTGCCGGGGGTAAGTAGCCCCACTTCCGTAGAAGAGATTTGGTTTTGCTTACACCTGATCTTAAACGCTTGAGACAATGCCATTTATTCCATTGTAACTTGTATCCTGGGGGGAGAGATTCTTGAACTGGGAAATTTTGGAGCTTATGTTGATCTGGAATGTTGTCTGTGTAGTTCTGCCATAGGCTCTGTGTTTTGAGTTGGTGCGTGGTGTGCTTGTCGAGAGGAGGAACAGTTTCTAAAAAACTCTTTCTAGATTTTAGTCTGGATGGGGTGGCTGTCAATCTGTACATGGGATGTCGTTGGTCCAAATTGCATTTTTGTCATTCAGATTGGCTGGATACTTCACAGCGAATGCTGGGGGTGGGGCAATTCCTGCCAAGCTACACCTTGTCAAGAGGGGTCAGTTTAAGGCATCCTGTAATTCGTCAGCATGTATCATTCAGAGCTGAGCCGATTTTTGCTGCATGAGCTGATCTCTCCCACACTGGGCACGCGTATTCAGCTGTAGAAAAGCACAGTGATAAAGCAGTTGTGCGCAAAGTTTAAGGGTTTGCTCCCCATTTAGAATTTGCTAATTTGGAAAGCAGAGCATTTCTTGATTGAATTTTAGCCTTTAGTTTTCTTGTGTGTTCTTTGAAGGAGAGGGTTTTATCCATTGTGACGCCCAAATATACGGGATATTTGTTGTGCGAGATTGGTGTTCCATTCCATATTACGTTCATTTTGCAGGTAGCATGATGGTTGCGTAGGTGAAATAGACAGGATTGTGTTTTTGCCGGATTGCAGGAACTGTTCTACAATCCTTCTCATTGGGTTGCAACACACCTTATCAGCTCAATTAGTGCACCGCGTGCAGAGAACCCGCCCGAAGGTGGGTCGTGTCATCAAGACAACTTGTGATCAAAACTAACATGTGACACAATGGCAGGCACTTCTGCCATGGCAATAAGTTTGTATTATAGACAGATATTTTATACTAACGGCATTAGAAAGCAACTATTTATGTTTACCAACCATAGTGATGGTCTATAAACAAAGCCTGATCTGCCATAGAATATCACAAAAAACTTTCTCTGGTCTTAATCCAGTAACTGTGAAAATGTAACGTTTTTGCAGAGGAGTTATATTTGTTGCAGGTGGACGTTGCATGTTGTTTTCAGCTTTTCTTGCTTTTTTTGGTATAAGTTTTTCATCAGATTGCTTTTTTTGATAAGATTTTCAGAAGATGACAAGAGTTCTTTCGAATATTATAGAACCGTAAAAGTTTGTTGGTTGTGTAGATGGAAGTACGACAGAATGAACCAGCACTTCCATTGAGATGTTAGTTCCCATAATAGCAGAAAGTTGAGCATTCATTCTCGAAGCTTTCGGTCTGACACTTTTCAAGAGAATCCTTCAGAAATAGAGTGAAAAGGTGAAGTGAGTCACTTATGTAAAGACACAGTTGACGAAAAAGAAAAAACTCTATCGTGATTGGTAAAAGAAGCGATTCATAGAAGGAACAGAAACTAATGTGTGATTTTTAGACCATAAACGAATTCTTTTTGTTTGGATAAATTTGGTTTGGATGTTTTGATGTACGTGGCTTCAAGGGTAGAAAGATGAAAAGAAGTATGGCCACGGGCAAGAATAGAAAATTTGTTATCCTTATATTTTTCGGGAGTTGATAAGAGTTTTGTCTTTGGTTATTTTCTTATCACAATTGGATTTTTCTTGTGGGTTTTGCTACTTGCAGTTTGGAGCTGTGAATTCGGTAGAATCTGTTTATAGGATGTGAGGCGAGAAGACCTTCTTTCTTGCAAACTTCTTTTTCTTTCCCTGAAATTTCATTGCTAGGTGATCGTTTGTTTGTTAATATTTTGATAAACCGCTTCTCAGCTCTTGGGTTATAACACTTTTAGGCTGGCAAAGTAACTGTTTGAAAATCAAATAAATATTGAAAGAGAAAGTTTACATTGTTTGGCTTTCGTTGGAGTCAGTCACGTTGCGACACGCATGCCTGTCTTGCGCTGTGACTAACAAGAGGAGGACGAGAAATCGTTGTTAATACGGAGTTTATTCAATAAAAAAATGCAAGTGAATTCAACGAGCCGGAGATGAAAAAATTGTCACAATTTCACAGCGAACTGGTATCAACTTGTTTTTTTCGATAACATCCCAACAAGTCATTTACAAATTCTTACAGACTAATGAGCTTTAACTGCTCTTGCTGTTACAGTGAGCAAATCCAAAATTGAATGAAATAGATTTTGAGTAGAAACGCCAACTGAAGTAAATTACCTAAGGCAAGGTATCAGGATTGCATTGTTTTGTAGAGAACGAGACCAGGACTAATTGCGTACAATACATAGGGCTAAGTGCATACAATAAATAAGAATTACCGCGTTCGAGATAATATGGCAGCGCAAAGGGTCGTAAAATCAGAACTCATGTACAGCCAAAGATAATTTATAACAGAAAACGATTTATGACGTAGCATACCCCGCACAAATGTGTACTAGGGCTATACATTTGTATTTTGTCGACAGAGTGAAGTCAATAAGAATTGTTTAGGGTGTGGAATCAAGATAGGAGGGAGTTTGAATCCTTTACGTCTTCTACAATGCAAAGTTTATCAATCGGTCTCTTGATTGTACTGTGTTTTGTTTTGATAAGCACTGTGAGGTCATGCCCCTTGGAACCTGAAAAGGTTTTAATTATTCGGTCCAAGAACCATTTGGAACGATGCTACATACTTTCCACAACCAACACTTGGTTTTCCTTCTGTACGTTTATTTGAGTTTGAACTCATTTTTGTGGTTGAGTCTAATCAGGAAGAAACTGTTTTAACCACGTAGACCAGAATTGACGCGACAGGTATTGAATCTGTGCCCACCGATTTTTTGGCGTAGGAATCGTTTTCATCGAACATACCAGGGGGCAAGTTTGCGTTGCTGCTCAATGGAAGAAAGTGGTTTGGAGTAATAGGCTCATCGCTCTCTGGGTCGATTACACTGGGACCACGGGCTTAGAATTTAATATCGATTCTACTTCTGCCATCAGTGTGTTGAATGCCTCATTCATGGGAAATTGAGTACATCTAATGGAGCAAATCATTTGCTTCAGGCGCTCTTCATGTGGCTGGCGTCAGGCGGGTTAAAAAACCAGTTTATACCCGGATGCGCTGAAAATCGATTGCCTTTCTCTTGGTTCAATTTCTGAAATAACTCACAAAAATGCGACTCGCTCCTACAAAGTTGGTCCCATTGTCACTATGAATTTTTTTCGGATTTCTGCACCTTAAAATAAACCTCCTTAATGCGCAAAGAAAGGAGTCTGTGGACAAGGAATGAGCAATTTCAACATAAACTTCTAGAGTCGTTAGAGAAGTAAACACACAAATGTATCGCCTTACTAAATGACGAGCTTGCTTGAATTGAAACGGTCCACAAAATGTCAGTGCCAACACAGTATAATGTTGGGTGACTAATTTGCAGTCTAGCAATGGTTAAATCAGCCATTAATTGTTTACCCACCTTTCTTATTTTTGTTTTCCATTTCAATCTTCAGATTTTCAATGGAATGCAAGTCTATGTTATATTTTGAGAAGCAATAGAAAGATATCGACTGTTTAGTAAACATACCCACACTTCCAGCAAGCGTTAGACTATTTTTATCAACGAAATCAATGAACAGCCGTCAATATCAATATTCTGGTAAAGTTTATTTTCACGCAGTTTGTTTGGTTTCTGTTAACGCAATAATATGAAGTTGTTAATCGAGGTTAGAAATATGGTAATGTAGTTCATCAAAATTTTTTTTAAGCTCTTAATATCGAAATGAATCACAAATAAAAATTTTGTTTGGCTGTAAGATTTAGTTTTAGCATTGATTGAGGATAAATGGTAGTAGTAATTAGTTTTACAAAACAGTTCTTCATCAATACTGATGCCATTATCATCAAACAGGGTGTTTTCATTATCGTTATTCGATTGATCTGCCAGGGCTTCAGCACTGTTTTCATCCTTACAATTAACAAAACATTCACATGATACATCGCTCGATTGCTGGTTTGTTTGCAGGACGCTGCATGATTAATGGTGGTTGCGCAATTAGCATTTTTATTAGTATCAAAGCAATCAGTCTTGACACCTGCTTGAATGTTACTAAAATAATTGACATTGTCTCTGCATTTGCTAAAACTATGTACATCTTTGGCTTTCTCATTATTTATTGTACTGATAACAAAAAATTCATTTTTTGTGGTTATTTTGTACGATGAAGATTCAGTAACATCAACTGAATTTGAATTTGCCATTTTAAGTCTACGTTAAGGACAAAATATAGAATTAGGTTCAAATGCTTTTTTAAGCCTCATCAAACAAATCATCATTAAAAAAACGGTCTATATCCTAGTTTGTAAAAACCAACATCGATATCAATTTTTAACAAATCATCGATTAATTTGACAATTATCCGTCTTCCAATGCCGTTGTCCAATTTGTCTTCTTCAGCGGAACAAAAGTTTGGCGTTGGTCTTTTCATTGTAATTTTTAAGTTGATAGAATGGATAGATACGAATTTGCCATGCTTTCATTTTTAATGTACTTTTATAATTTCGCTTGAAGGCCTGTCACATCTTGTGATAAACACGCCGTTGAACTTTTCATCATTATCTCTCAGCTTAGATTTGTTGAACATAATTTGATTTCTTTTTATATATGAAGTAAAACGTACAATTATTGGGCGTGGTTTCGCATTTGCAGTTGATTTTTTTTAGCCGATCTGTGGGTTTGCTTAATATTTACTTGTTTGTCCTTTGATACATTTAGCTCCTTATCTACCGCCATCAAAGCTTCTCTACTCATTTTGTCTCTTTGTTGATTCAAGTACACCGTGAATTCTCAAAATTTTTCTTCTGCCGTATTATTTTAATTGATCTGCTTTGAATAGAGTCGTATTAATAATTTGCTATAGTAGTTGATTTTCCTGTTTTATCTCAGAATAATTCCATTTTGTCGTTTCTAAATACAAGGTAGTTTTGACTGTACCTTGTATTTCTTTCACGTTTTCTTTATCTTCTAAAAACTCCAATTAGTTATTAGTTCTTTACTTGGTTTAAGATTAGAAGGAATGACTGTCTCAATCGATGCTTTTAGCAGCAAAAAAAAACGTTCTTCACAACTGCAACTGTGCAACTCAACTGCAACAAAAGGTTTTGAAATTTTTAAGGCGTTGATCAGGGTTTGATCACAAAAACTATGACTTGAACCTTGATTAAAAAATGCGTAAGTCAAAGCTTTCTTGTCTTTATATTGTACTCTAACTGGCACAACGCAAAGATCAAAGTTATGACGTCTCAAAGCACGCAGTCGCTTTTGTATTCTCGCTGCTACAAGGGCTCTCATTGACTACGGTCTACCTCGTAGGCGATGTCGGTGGCAGTAGGTCTTTGTGTAGTAAGGTATGATGAAATGTGCCCTTACATCCTTCCATCTTACAGCAATCAGAACAAGTGCATTTATTCCTTTTGTGCTTGGAGCTAAGGCGATTACAGCTCAGCCGTTTTGATTTCACAAAAAGCGACTGATCCTTTATTTCTGATTTTAGAAACTTGGGACAATTTTGCAGTTGATGCGTGGAATCGTTACAGTACCAACAAGAGTTAACTTTTGCTTCCTTTAAATTAAAGAAATTTTTATTTCTTTACTTAAGTAAAGAAATTAAAATTTAAAGAAAAAAATTTAAAGTAAAAAAATTTCCTTGAAATTTGATCTTCAAATTAGTTTCCGCCTATAGCAAAATTATAAGTTTTTGATCGTGAGCGGTCGCTAGAGCTCTTTAATTCGGAAGTCGTAAACACGCAACGCCCATAGAAAGAATTCATTTCTTTAGTTTTGCATCTAACAAATTTTACGAAATCTTCAAACTGGGCCACACGATCACTATTTTCTTCGATCGAGACAGACCACTTCACCCAGCGACGTCGAAGCTCAAATGAAAGTTTGTTTAATAACTTGGTCATGGTATCCAAAGAATTAACGTTGCGGAAGCCTGACAGATTTTGTAACGTTACTAGTGCCTTTTCAGGAGTCTTCAAAAATTGTTTAAAACCTTCTGGATCATTTGCCTTAACTTGTGGAGCTTCTTTTATTTCTTGCTGACATATGTCAGCAATCATGCATACGCGTCCATATTCTTGCTGTAATTTAGTTTTTGCTAAGCGATAGATATGTCCTGCTTCGGCTTCCAGAAGTTTTACTGTGGATCCGTTGGAAGCTTTGGAGCGCATACTTGTTTTACTGTATGGCTGAGACACTGCTTGATGATTTGGTGGATGGCTGAATTTGCGTCAGATCGCTTGCGCTTTTCTCGAAGAACGGGGCTGCGTAAGAATAAAATTCGATCATATTACGCACAATGGTATCACTCCTCGATTGAGCAGTATCACCATCAAGTTGATTTACCTTAAAAAGAAGCTCATCATACGTTAAGTTGACACTTTTTTCGAAATTGATCACTAACGCTGTACTTTACGCTGAGCACGGAGAGAATCTTCTTGTACTTTACGCTGAGCACGGAGAGAATCTTCTTTCGTCCTTTCCGCAGTCTGCTGGGCTTCAAGCTCTGCCAACTTAAGTTTGATTATAGCCTCTCGACGCTTCGAAGAAGATCGAGACGAGGTGCTTGAACCAGCTTCAGAAGCACCGACTAAACTGGAAGTATAACGGTTATGTGCAGAAGTCTGAAAGTTGTCTGGTTCAGACAGAGGCTGTCTCGCTTTAAACCATTCACTTAAACGAGTATCGAACTCTGTTTTTTCTTTAGTAAGAGAATCAATTGCCTCGTGGTCAACTGGATCGCCCGATTTAACCTGTTAACTGCGGAATTAATTTTCATGAAAAAAAATTTTTTTTTGAAATATTCTCTTTAGACACATTTATTTTTGTACACAAACTTGTAATTTCAATTGCATGCATTTTAAACAGATAAAATGTCCTTTATAACATAAACAACAGCATTTTTGTCCTTTTTTCAATGTTTTTGGCTTTTTTCAGCAATATTTTTTCAGAAATTTGAACGTTTGTAGTTTAAAACGGAGTGGTACGTTTCAAAACAAGGAGTGATACACAAAGCTTTGTCGCAATCAGAGCATATATAACTTGTGTCTTTTCTAATGCCATTGGCAGCACAAACATGGCATTTCTTCTGAGGATACTCCTTCTTTGGAGTGGGGGGTATGCGCCTCATGAAGTGGCGAGCGGTGAGACGGACTGGCGTATCATACAATGAAGGACGCCCCTTTCTATTTTCCACCCTTTCTGTTTTATACTTTTCAATAATCCTTTCAACAAGCTGCAAAATGAAAGCAAGCCTGTGGTTTGCACCATCATGCTTTTTGTACAGTATGTGGGCATTTAGGACTGCCATGTCAAGTATATGACGAAACTGTTTCTGGTAATATTTCTTCAAACGCTTGCGGGCACTTGGATAATTGGACAAGAAGGCATCACTCAGATCGACACCACCCATGGTGTCATTATAATCACAGCACACTTGTGGTTTCACTTTTGGGGTCTCCTGCGTCCCTACATTCGTGGTGCTGGCATCATGGATGGTGCTGATCATGTAGACATCCTTCTTGTCCTTCCATTTCAAAACCATCAGCTTGTCACGATACATTGCTTTTATTTCACCCCTTTGAAGTCTTTTGCTGCGAATCTCATTTGGGACACCTTTTCTGTTAGCTCTCAGAGTCCCAACAGCATCTGTATTTTCCTCACAAAGTTCATCAAAAAGTTCAGGTGAACTGAAAAAGTTGTCCATGTTTATACAATACCCTTTTCCAAATAGAGGAGAGGCAAGAGTGAGCACCACCTTGGACCCCATCGGTTTTTCTTCGGGAATATTAGGATTATACTGAGTGTCCTTCCCAAGATAAACAAAAAAGTTCCAGATATCACGTTCACTGCCGCCAAATATTTTGTTGTGTTGGCCAGTGCCATTGTAATTTTAGAGTATACTAGCAGAAATACCCGTCGTTGCCGGGTGGTTTAAATGCAAAACCTCTGAACAGAATACTTGAAGCAACGTAAGAAATAAAAATATGACCTTTGGGTTAGCTGGAAAAAATATGTTGAATTAATGCTTTTTAGTTTTACGATGAGCTGATACTGTTTTTATATCTAAACAAATATAAATATACATACAGATGTGTTGAGGTTTATTTATGCAAAAAAGCTAGACAACCCCTACCAAATGAAAGCTAGTTTAATAAAAAGAGGAAATGAAATTATAAGTGATTTGGAAAACTTTATTGATTAAGAATAATTATGGAAAGGCAATCAGAACAATACAAATTTGTTTCTCCGTCACTTATTTAGAAAACGTTACATGCTAAATACTTCTTTATACACTATGTTTCGCGTTTTCCTTGTAGGTGTATATATGTATAGATTATTTTTGCTGCCCACTCTTGAAGCTCCAACATATAATTGTCCATGTGAAAAGCATGGTTCTTCCAACTGCAGTCCTGCAACTTTCAGAGACTGACCCTGTGATTTATTAATTGACATCGCGAAGGATAGTCGGACAGGAAATTGGAGTCTTTTAAACTGAAATGGCATGTCTGATGGTATTATAGGTATCCGGGGTATGAACACGTTTTCCCCGGTACCACTTCCAGTTATAATAGTTGCTTCAATACAATTAATCATTAATTTTTTTACTACCAATCTGGTGCCATTGCATAATTTAGGTGGCAATAAGTTTCTCAATAGCATTATCGGAGTTCCTATTTTTAATTGAAGGCAGTGAGGGGGAGTACCAGGGGGATCCAATGAGTTTAAAAACTCAATAGGATAATTAACAATTTCTGATTCTTCGATTACACTGTCAATGGACTTGTAAGTGTGCGCATTTCCTGGTATAATGTTCAAAAGTTTATGGTTGACAGTGTTTACAGTTGAATTTTTTGGTGCCATTATTGCCCTCTCGCGCAGCCAGGTAATCTGCATAAAATTATTTAAAAGATTAGGAAAGACACTTTCAATTAATTCATCAATTGAATTAACCAAATTGCAAATTTGTGCAGGGTTGACGTCTCCTTCATTATCAACTTCAACTCTTCCTTCTCCAAGAGTTAGAATATTTCGAGCAAATTCTTCTGATAGTTGATCTCCATAGAGATGAGCTCTCATATTTCTTGATAGTCTGATAGTTTTGACATTTTTCCATAACACTGATGACTTTAAACAGCTGTTAATTTCATCTGTTTTTGTTCCCTTAGGAACGACGGGCAAAGTCTGTCGAAAATCACCAGACAGTACCATTATTACACCACCCATAAGCTGATTGCAGTTCCGTATGTCTCTTAAAGTTCTGTCGACAGCTTCTAGGGATTTTTTGTGGGCCATTGTACATTCATCCCACACTATTAGGGATGCCCTTTTTAAAATTTCAGCCAAACCTGAACTTTTACTTACATTGCAGACTGGACTGTCACTTGTATTTAAATTAATTGGAATTTTAAATAAGCTGTGCGCTGTTCTTCCACCTGGAATCAAAGTGGAAGCGATGCCAGAACTGGCTGCAGCGAGAGCAATTTCTTTTTTGACACGAACTTTTGCTAGCAACAGACTTGTAACAAAAGTTTTTCCTGTCCCCCCAGGAGCATCTATGAAGAAAAGTCCTCCTGTGTTTAATTGAAGATGCTCCATTATGGTGTCATATGCAGTTCGCTGGTCAGCATTTAACTTTCGTTCATTTTCGGAAATAAATGTCGTCAGGGAACGAACATCATATAACGTTTCTCGCATCACTTCAGTAGTTAATCTGTGCAAACCAGTTCTGTTAGCACGTGGTAATCCAAACTTGCTCAGTTCTTCTCCTCCCATTGAAACAATTTGGTCTTCTATGCTTATTAATGCTTCATTGTATATGTTATCATCAAATTCAATAACCCTTTCAGGAAATCTCAACTGGGCTTGATACTTGAAGTCTTCAGACATCTCATTTCTGTATTTTGTCCACAATGCAGCAGGATTACTTACTGCGCAGTTAACAATAATAATTGCAAACAGTTCTCTCAAAGTTTTTGGTGTTTGTGATACAGAAGCTTCAGCAATCGTCAAATCCCACTGGTTGTCATCTTCCAACAATCCCAATTTTAAGCAAGTTTCCCTGTAAGTGTCATAAACCCGACCTTCAACTGTGCGAAGACTTTCAAAAGAGGTCGGTCCTCTCACTTCATGTAGTAGCATTCTCAAATAAAAGCACTCTCGCTGACTTGGATGCACAGTGTACACTCTTCCAATTGTTGAATCAAACTTAATTCCAGGTTGACCTGCAACATTACTCCCTCTTCTTCTTTTGTTCCATTTGTTGTTGCTCCATGTGTAGTATGATGGTATTTGATGATAAAGTAAAGTCATTGCAAAGGCATCATTCTGACACAATTTAAAATAGGCAGTTAGGGTAGTTTCTTTGGGATTTAAGGCTTGATCAGCTGCTGTTTCCGCCCTGAAATAAACCCTTTGTCCATTTTCTAAATGAACTGCTAGCTGTTGGATTGCTGGATGTCTTTCATGAATGGGAAACCCAAAAATACGCCAGAAAGCTTCATTGCTGCTTATGTATCTGCCAATTTCATATTGCGACACTTCATCTCGATTATTTTCATGTTCAAGTCTAAACACCGCAGCATCTGAACCCTTATGAACATATTTCAAAACATATTTGATTGATTTCACTGAGTTGCAATATTCCACATTAATATGCGCATTAAAGGTCTTTAATAGTAAAGGACAGTGAGGCACAATCCATCTGTTATCTATTTCATGATTTCCCACCATCGCTTGCATTCCTCCGTCCTCAGGCTTTCTTCTTCTGTAGGTAGGATATCCATCTTGACCAAATTGAGTTTCAGAAACAAATTTTTTGGGGTACTTTTTTGAACACATTCCGTCTTTCATGCATGGTGAAGTATGATTTAAGGCTCCACATGGTCCATGCACCATATGTGCTTTCACAATTTCAAAGAGAGATCGATCAACTCGAGGATCAGGAAGTTCCGCCGATATTACTGAATCAATTTGATTGGAGTTTAATTTTGTAATTAGCCATACTAAAATGTGGGCATGTGGCAATCCTCTTTTTTGCCATTCAATTGTGTACAGGTGACAACGTACCGGTCCAAATATTTCTGATTTAGAGATCAAATTCATAAGTTTAATCAACTTCAAGTGAAATACTCTTGCTGTGAGGTCATGGCGATTGACAGTTTTTTGTCCTGGAAGAAATTCATCTTGAATTTCTTTCCACTTTGCATTACATGTGAAGGTGATGAACAAATCGGGACGTCCAAACAATCTAACATATGTGAATGCATCTTGAGTTCTTTCATGCATATATCTCGGACTACCAGTAAAGCTGGAAGGCAAAATACAAAGTTGACCAATGTTGCTGCCTTCTACATCATTATTAATACCGTCTCTCAAATGAATATATGAGTCAGCACGAAGCTGTCTTTGGTGAAGTCTAATATAAAGAAGTCTTTCAGATTCAATCTTTGCAAACATGTCAACAGCAAATTGATGAAATAGGTTTTGGCCCCTGTGGAGATGATTAAATGAATTATTTCTAACCATGAAGAAGTAGGCATAAAAAGCCATGCACGAAACCATCTTAGTTGTGTTCTCTCCTGATTGAAGAATTCCAAAATGATAGCCATCTTCACCATTAACAAACAACAATGGATACTGGAGGGGATCATAGGAGCGATGAGTTTCACAAACACGCTGGAGTGTAGAATCTTTGCGCTTAATAACAATGTCTCTCCTGTTTCCACTTTCAAAATTGCTTACTACAATAGCAACTTCACTTGTTTGAGGTTCATTAAATCGCCCTGCATGTTCTGCTGCGGGTTTTTTATCTGCATCTATGACAAGTTTATATTCGGTTGTCGGTGAATTCTCCATTGCATATTTAAAACTTCGTATGTAAGAATTTTTTTCATGAAGCATTTGTTGTAAATCCCTTATGACTTGTAGCTTAACGCCTTGACGATTACGGCAACGTGTTTCAGCTTGATTTGCCATATCTTCAATAAAATAAACCTGTAAGTAGCAAGAATCTTCATTTTGTTGTGGTGGCAGCAAACTTCCGATTCGATGATGTATCTGCCCTTGAACTTTAAATGTGGGCATAAATCCTGGTTCATGGACAATATTTGCTCCAAAGGATGTCATTTGGAATGCTCTATTATATTGTTGAATATTCTTAAGAAAGTCTTTTGAATTAGTTGTTGTTCCTAAAAGAAGATCCTTTAAAGGCTGTGGGGGATCTGCAAGCAATGGTAGCCTGACTTTACTATTTGAACAGCACATGCCTGGGGGTTCTTTGTCCCATTTTTTTGCACCGCAGTGATTGCACAACAATGTCATTGATCCTATTGAAACTATTGCTTCTGATTCATAATTGTGTGTTAAATCATAGTTGAAAGCAGCACCATTCCACTGTTCTGCAGTAAAGGGTCTCAGTCTGGCAACTGCATGCCTATTGGCATCAGTTTGCAATCTTATCCTTCGTTGTTCCTGACTTACCTGTTGGCGTGTTGAAGCACGTCTTTCAGCCTCATTTATTAGTCTTGTTTGTCGTTGTGTTTCCGTCTCTTGCAGGCGTGTTGAAGCACGTCTTTCAGCCTCATTTATTAGTCTTGTTTGTCGTTGTGTTTGCGACTCTTGCAGGCGTGCTACAGCATGACTCTCGGCGTCAGTTCTTTGTCTTTTTCGTCGTTGTGTTTCCGTCTCTTGCAGGCGTGCTACAGCATGACTCTCGGCGTCATTTATTAGTCTTGTTTGTCGTTGTGTTTTCGTCTCTTGCAGGCGTGTTGAAGCACGTCTTTCAGCCTCATTTATTAGTCTTGTTTGTCGTTGTGTTTGCGACTCTTGCAGGCGTGCTACAGCATGACTCTCGGCGTCAGTTCTTTGCCTTTTTCGTCGTTGTGTTTCCGTCTCTTGCAGGCGTGTTGAAGCACGTCTTTCAGCCTCATTTATTAGTCTTGTTTGTCGTTGTGTTTCCGTCTCTTGCAGGCGTGCTACAGCATGGCTCTTAGCATCGGCTTGTCTCCGAATATTTCTCTCCTCTTCCGTTTCAGCATCTCTTGCTCTTGCAACATATTGAGCTTTTCTTGATTTCCCAAAGAATGCAGTTTTTTTGGGTGGCATCTTTAGATCAGTAATAAAAATATTTATAAAAAACATTTATATAAAAATATTTATAAAAAACATTTATCTAAAAAACATTTTATAAAAAACATTTATCTGTCTGTCAGTCTGTTTGTCTGTTCCTTATGGAATCCGTCTGTTCCTCCCTTGGGGTGCATGTATGAAGTTGAAATTACCATCACTGTATTGTACTTTTTTGCGCCTAAGCTAGATGTCAATTGCAATTTAATCCCCCAAACCTAAATACGCAATTCGATTAGAATCGAAGAGTTATCTGAGACCCTCCTGTGGAAAAAGGGCCGTAGCTCCCTTGGGGGGCGAGGTACGAACTTGGAAATAGGCCCATTGACTCCGCTGGAAAAAAATACATCGGAATGCATGTTTTATTTTTTTCTAGGTGCTCCTAATTTTTTTTCCATAAGGAACAGACAAACAGACTGACAGACAGACAAACAAACAGACTTTGGATTTTATATATTAGATTATTGACCAAAACAGGTTAATTTTTATAGAAAAATGCGTTAGAATGTAAAACTTGACTTCTTCCGGTATTTTATGAACGTGACGCACATGTGCGTCCATGGCACTACAATAAAAATTTTTACTCTTATGCCGTGTGACGCACATGTGCGTCCAAGATTTTTTACAAAAAATGAATGAAAATGAAATGAAAAATGGATACACATCACACAAACACAATGCAAATTAAATTGTCCACTGCAAGTAAAGTCAGTTTATTTGTCATGGTACTTTTTGAAGCAGTTGTCTACGCACAAAGCAGGCTTTTGCGGACAGCTTTCGCAATAATACTGTGTGTCCCTGCGTCTTCCTTCTTCATTACATACTCGGCAACGTTTTCGCATTGTCTTTCCACTTGCATTGGTTTTTAGCTTGCAAGGAGCATGGACATCATTCTTCTTAGGAGGTGCTTCTCGAGGAGCAAGGCGTGAAGATAACGAAAGCAGCTTCCGAATGACAGAGAGGCGATAGTCATAATACGTCATTTTGGAAGTGCAGCATTTTTGATACAAGTAGAAGCTGTTCAGTGTCATCGTTTGGATCAAGTGAATGCCAAGTTTTATATACCAGCGTAGCGTTTTTCTTTTACATAGGTAGTACGCTAGCATTTGATCTTTCCTATCTATCCCGCTCATAAACTGGTTATAGCGGGCTACAGCCAATGGTTTGCTCGAAATCTGCCTTCTGCGATTTGCAACATCCACCATTTCGTCTTTATGCTCATTTGAAATGACCAATACATCCCTCTTATCTTTCCATTTGGTCACTAGGACACCATCGGAAAACTGGCATTTTCGTTCACCTTTCTTCAGTTTGGCTTGAAGCACTTCCGGAGGGTTATTTTTTCTATTTTTCCGCAGTGTTCCTGTGCAGTAAGTATGGCGATCTAGGAGCAATGAAGCAAGATACTGGCTGTTGTAAAAATTGTCCATGTACAGTGCATGGCCTTTGTCCAGCTTCCCTTCCATGAGATGAAGAACCACGTTTTCAGAGTGACCCTTCCCACCAGTGGAATCCAAACTTCCGCAGTACACTAAAGTTTTCAAAACCAAACCAGAAGATTCCGTAAGTTGATACAGCTTGATGCCGTATTTGTGCCTTTTGTTCTTTATGTACTGACGAAAGACCAAACGACCTCGCCATAGAACCATAGATTCATCAATTGATAGTTCCCTGTTTGGATAATATATGGCTTCCATGGTTGAGTTGAAGTGATCCAGAAGAGGCTTTATTTTATATAACCTGTCTGGGAGAGCTTCTCCTGTATCAGGGTTTCTACTGAAATGCAAGCATCTCAGTATGAGAAGAAATCTGTTTCTACTCATGTGCTCAGAAAAACACTTCAGATTGAACAACTTATCCGTCTTCCAGTAATCTGCCAGACGAGGTAGTGGGATGTGTCCCATATGCAACAACAAACCTAAAAATCCCTTCAGCTCAGACACGGACAGATCCTTCCAACTAGTTATCCTGGATTTAGGAGTTTTGCGATTCTGCAAAAGGCATCTAGCTTGATGATTAGTCTCCCGAACAAGCAACTCATAGAAGGCGTCATTTACAAACAAACAAAAGAAATCATATGGAGTTTGCATATCCAGACTGACGAGATTCAAGCCTGTGTTGGCAGTGAAAGAGAAAGATTTCATGCTTCCACAGTCGTCACTCCATGCTGGCACAGAAGCGACGGTAGTGTCATCATTTCCATCGTCATCACTTTCTTCATCACTATCAGCACTTACAATGCCGACTGACATATCTGAGTCACTACTTTCTGACTCCGAAGGATAGTACTCAGTATCATCACTATCAATATCCATGGAATCGTTGTATGAAGATCCGTCATCATCACTTTCCATCGCCACAAGCATGCTACTATCATTTCCACTAGCACTTGTTGTGGAAGTGGAGCTTTCATCATCTCTTCTCTGTGACGTATGAGAGGATGAGGAGGAGCTTCCATCTCCACTGTAAAAAGATCTAGCATTCATTCCACTATCTGTAAACTATTAACCAGCCCGAAACCCTTCCTTCCTTCCAGTAACACACTTTGTATAATACTGTAACTTATCTGTCTTATCACAGAGGTTTCATGCTTGACTGAGCTTAGAACAACAAAACCTAACCGCAAACCAAAGTCCGTATTGTTAAAATCATTTCTTTTCCCCAGTGCCGCATGATTCAAACGGTTTCAAACGATGTGCTACGTTGCTAGAAAACGCTTGAAAGTGAATGGTCTACTTGACGCACATGTGCGTCTACGGCATGTGGCAAAATACCACATGACGCACATGCGCGTCAGAGGCAGTGAACGTGATATATCCAGAAGAAGATTCACAAATCTCAAATGATTTCATACCAAATCTTGCCCTCTTAGAAGGTATATATTGTTTCCATGATAAACGTCCTTTCCAAAGAAGCAATGACTCGTCCACAGCCACGTCCCGTTCTGGCTTGTAAACCTCGGAGAACCTCTTGTTCATATGCTCCAGAATAGGCCAAAGTTTGTAGAGCTTCCTTGGAATTGGCCCATCAGGATCATATCCCTCATTATTTGCGAAATGAAGGAACTTCGAAAGAAGAATAAAGCGATCTTTGTCCATTACATCACGAAAAAAGGGTGTATACAGTGAAGGCCTCTTTGAAAAGTACTGCTCAATGTCCGGTTTGTACACTATACCTTGCATAAGAAGAAGAGCCAAAAACACCTTTATTTCCTTTGCATCAGTCTCCTTCCATTCCTTTGCCCTTGAACGTTCTTTCAGAGCACCCTGGTTTTCAGCAAGAAATTGCCCAGCATAACGATTAGTCTCGGTAACGATTATGTCGATCAGCTCATCCGTAAAGAAAAGTTCAAAAAATTCCAGAGGATCTGATGCATCATCAATTCTGGCTTTTATTCCAGGGTTACCAGTAAAAACAAACCTGTTCCTTGCCGTGCCATTGTTATTCCATGGCCGAGAAATGTCTGCAGCATTGGGCCTTCTGCCACGAGCATTTGGCAGACCATGGGCTCCACCATCTTCATCATCACTAGACCTGTCACTGACATTCATATCACTTCCAGAAACGTTCCCGTCTGCCGTATTACTACCTTCATCTTCCGTATCCAGATCATCAGCATTCGCTAAATACCCTTCACTGCCTGACAACGGATTGTTAGAATCAGAATCTGAAGAGGAAACATCATCATCAGAATCAAGAACACGCCTCAAAATTTCACTTTGCGAAAGCCGGCTTTGTTTCCGTGCAGTAGCCATTCTAGCTAATAGTCTTCAATGCACAGATGCACAAAACCACTATTACAGTAGTCAGCGACGATCCTGGGGAATCACCTATCTCGATTCCAGGGTATCGCTGCAACTTAGAAACGTCATAAATCGAAGACGTAATATTACGTCTTACGCAATAGGAAGCCGATAGAGAGAAGACGTAATATTACGTCCTACGCAGTTAACGGGTTAAGATCGTCGGCAATCGTTTGAAAGTCTGAGTCGATCTGTAGTGCTACGGACTCAAGGGCGTCAACGCAGTTTGTTGACCTCAATGACATTAGTCGTTCAGCCTTTAGATAGAGCTGATTTAGGGAAGTCCTCATCTCCATTTCATTTTGAAGACTCATTTTTTTTGGATAGCACCAGAACAGTTATTAAATAGCAGTAACAACAAATTAAACGAAACTTTATGTAAGATACTTTACGCGGCTCCTGGTTAGCCCCTATATCCTACATAGAACTGTCACGAAACGCGCCGGTTCACCCTCAACAGCACGACGATTTTATTGTCTCTTTCACGAATGCAATTACATGAAGCGGATGAACAAAGGCGGTTTCTAAAACATAAAGCAAGATTAAAAAAACAATCTCCACACAAGGCACAAGACTTACATACCGTTTACTTTTGAACCAAGATTCCTTGTTGTTACTGCTAGCCGTACCAAGTATTGATTAAATGGAAAAACTGATATCTTACATAAATCGGTCACACAAAAGGTAATTAGGCATAGAACGTTCCACTAAATGTTGCGTTTAAAGACGTGCGTGATTACATGGTAGTAAGTCTTGGCATGTGTGGAACAATAGCTTGAGTGGCCCAGGTTCGAGGCTCAGTAGAACAAGATACGACGTAACAGTGTTGCCTTTCCAGATGCCGTTTTAAATTTGAGATTTTGGCACTCATTCTAACATTACAGGAGATCCATCTTTATTCTTTACTTGACAAATTAATTTTTGGGTTCCTTCAACTTCTTTAACCCTCAGCTTACCGAAAAAAATGCTTGCATCTTTTACCGCTGGGGTCCATTGGACCCCAATTACGTAATCTTTGAAAAGTCACTAGATTACTTACAAATTTATTTTTCCCTAGTTCAAATGCCTTAAAATACACCAATCTGTGTTTTCCAATTGTTGGTTGCTGTAATTGCTACGATTTCAATGAACGAAAATCAACTCAACACGAAACGTAGGCCTAAAGAACACGGCAATAATTCACTTCAGTTCATTTTACTGCTTACAGTTGAAAGCAATGCCTGCAAACAGTGTTGGAATGCTCTCCACAGACATTCTTCTGACATTTACAGCAGATGGTTTTGGTTTTTCGGTCTTTACATCTGTCACACATCCAGCATCTTCCTTTTTTAGGTGGCAGAGCACTAGCATCTCCACTCTCTGGCGGTACATGTCGTTTTCTGCTACTTTGTTGGGGATTGTTTGCAGAACTTGTTCCAGTGTGAATTTCTGATACCAGCTCGGCTAACTCCGAAGAAAGCTGTAGTAAAAAAGCCCTTCTTTGTTTTACTGTGACTCGACTGTTCTTGCCGTTCAGTTCCTGCCACACAATGAAAGCATTGAGAGCTGATACGTCAACCATGTTGTAAAAAAGTGTTAGAGGCCACCGTCTACTCATTCTCTTGGTGCTGTATGTTTTCACCATCTTGTCAACAATGTCGACTCCGCTTTTAGTTTCGTTGTAACACAAAATAACATCCGGCTTCTTTTTTTCTGAATTTTCATCAACATCGGGTTGATTGTGCATGGTGGAAAGCATATTCACAACAGCATTCTTTTTCGGACAATACGAAGCAATCATCGCATTTTTTTGAAATCCAAATAGTGTGCTCATTACCTCTCTTCCTCTTGTTTTTGTAAACTCTGGTGGCAGTTCTGGCTTATTTTTTCTCATTGTGCCAACAAGCGTTAGTTTTTTGCTCAGAAGCTGTCTTGCGAGTGAGAGACTAGTAAAAAAGTTATCACACGTAATATTTCGACCAGTCTTTTCAATTTCTTTTACCATATCTAGAACAACTCTAGTTCCCTGGTTGACTTCTCTTCCAATTCTTTCGTCTTTTCCCGTGTAAACTTGCATCTTCCAGGTATAATATGATGCAGCATCACATATTGTCCAGATCTTCATCCCGTACTTGCCCGGCTTTGATGGAATGTATTGTCTAAAAGGACAACGTCCTCTAAAAGGTACCAGTTGCTCATCAACAGTCATACAAGTTCCAGGGGTGTAAGAATCCTGCAAGTAAGACACCCACGATTCAAATACCTCTCTTATGGGCTGGAGCTTGTCCAAAGACCTGTGTGCTCTACGCCTCTGCGCATTGTCAAAGCGCAAGACTTGAAGTATTGTTAGATACCGATTTCGGCTCATGATCTGGTTGAAAATAGGTCTACCATGATCTTTATTCCACAGTTGCAGAATGCTTTCATTTTTGGACTTGTAAACGCCGATGAGGATCATGATTCCAATAAATTTTTTGAACTCTGTATCTTCTATTTCTTTCCATCTGTCTTCATATACCAACTGTCCTTCTTGATTTGTCCACTTTCGAATCGTATCCAGCAAATTTTGCCGTAGATATAACATAAAAGAATCGATCACAGAAGAGCAACATGATCTAGCATATCTAGTAGGTCCTGGTCTCGTTGTAACGATGTTGTGATTGGCAGTTCTTCCTGCAGGGGAGGTGGGAGGATGAACATTCCAATTTTCCAGTTTGTTTTTGGAAAGCAAGTTGGTTGGGGTTGATATTGTTGGTGTCACCTGGGCAACGCCCGCACCAACATCATCTACAGATAACTCTGAATCCGACATAGAAGCGTCACTAACATGATCTATCTCTCCTTCATCGTCGGATGACTCGTAGTCACTTACGTCCATGTCATTATCTTCTTCCAGCAGCTCAAGGATCTCTTCATTAGACAAAGTTTGATTAGCCATTTTGTTTACCTCAAAGATTAATTTTACTCTTGAAATCTAAGCACGTCTACAGACAAAAAGACCAATATCATTGCGGTTGAATCACCACCCCAACTAAACTATATTTGATAGAATGTGGTCTCTTGTTTTTGATCACAGTGATCTATAGGTGGCCTATACTATAGCAGGATTTACATCCAGTAGAAGACAGTTGAGTAAACAATAGCCTAGACTGTCAGTTGCTTCCTTTTTCTTTTTCTCTATGTTGATTATTATTTTTCATTGCTTTTTGCAAGAATCTTGAATGCTTTTGGTTTCAAGTCTACAGCTGGCGTAAACTGTGTTGCAGTTGTTGACTTTCTGCAATCAAAAATTCCCATGCCTACAAGCTTATGCTCAAAAGTGTGACTTGTATCTTGGCCCTATACCTCAATTCTAGCAAAACTTAGCTCTTGACAAAACAATAGCAAGTTCAACATGTGGTCAAACTGTGCGCAGCATCTTTCAAACACTACTACATGGCATAGAAACCACTACCTCAAAAGCTAAGATAATTACCTCCAAGTACAAATTGTCTAAAATGGTATGAAGACGTTAACCAGGTCTGACAAACAAATTTGTTCAGTTGCAACCTTTGACTGATAATCTAGTTACAACCTTTGTTTACTTTATGATGTCACACAGTTCAAGAAGAATCCCCTGTGTGATGTCACATTACTACTGCAAGTAAAAAATAACTGTGTGCATTGAGTTTCAATCAAAATCAGATTGGGGTCCAATAGACCCCAGTGGTAAAAGGTGCTGCTTTTTTTCTGAGAGCATCTTAGGGTCGAGCTAGGGCAATGGGCTTATACTATCATAAACACCTCATATATACACTAAAAGTCAAGGAGTACCATACCCGGCCGATAGCAGATGTAGAAGATCCATCAAATTAAAAATGGTTTTGGGGTCCATTGGACCCCATGGCAATCCAAGGGTTAAAATATTTAAATACTGCTGACTTGCTACATTTTCCTGCCATTGTAGGGTTATTTTTTTTCAAACAAACGTACATTAACACATTGGCTGCCACGTCTCCACATTTGTGGAGACATGGTACAATCTATATGTGCCACATATCCACAAATGTGGATACAGATTTTTTCTGATTAAGAATGCCTCTCCACATATGTGGATACATTTAAATGGAATTTTCTATGGCCTTTAATATCTGTGGCCTCTGGGGAAGATTTTCAGTATAAATTGTATCCATAAAAGTGGATACATGGCTCACACTAGCGCATTTGATTTTTTCTTATCTTTGTTTTTTTGAGTGTGTTACTAGTTTATTTAGGCTAATTATACACAAACATATTAGAATACGGTATCAGGACAAGTTCCCGACTGACATGTGCTCGACGGCGACATGCCCGACGGACATTTTCCCGATGGATACCTGCCCGAATAAATAGTGCCCGATGGACAAATGCCCGATTAGGACAATTGCCCGATTAGGAAATTTGCCCGATTATTTGTTTGGCTGTTATAAGAATTTAGTATGCACTTCAAGAATATTGAATAAAAGTACACTGAAGAATACGAGAATTTATTATGCACTTCAAGAATATTGAATAAATGGTTGTGCCATCCTTCCAAGGAATTGATTGTTCGTGGCAAATCATCGCATACGCGATCATGCATATTCCACATACAAATAGGAAATAGTGGGTTTCCTCTATTACGTCGGCGTCTCCTGCCAATAAAAGTATCTTCAAAGTAGTTAATTACTCCATCTGCTTCTTCGCACAAGTGTGTTCAAAAGCTTGCACAACACTGTCTGATGGCACAAAAAGCCAGTGCTGGTATCATTCGAATGCTTATGGCAAACTCAGCATCGCTCTGATATCTTGATTGCAACCCTTCTGTTTGTACCTTCCGATAAATAGCTTGCGAGAGGTGAAAAAACAGCCCTTTATATTTGCATTTGGAAAAACATTTGATATTGCATTCATTGCAGCTTTTTCATAATCAATCATAATTGCAGATGGATTAAGTCTAGCATTAACAGCCCGAAGTTGGCTGAACAGTTCTTCATAAGTTGATTGTCGTTTATTTGGTAATAATGCAAAAACACATGGCATCGTTCTTTTAGAAACTAAACAATGAATTGAATACAGTTGGTAAAACAGTTCAGGTACAACTTTGAAGGTACCATCGCAAAACCACTCACTCGAAGATTGCAAGAGTTGCATATTTTTCTCGGTTGAAAACAAAAGTATTCGATTCTCACCAGGTCCACTGTCGTAAAGTAAGAAATTGTCTTCGTTGCATGTTCTTTTGTATTCATCTGGAATGGCCATCTCACACAAATTTCTCGGTATGGGATGTGGAGCATGTACAGCTTGTTTATATCTTCTGATAGAACGTCTAATTGTGCTCATAGACGGTAGTTGACTAGAGACTCCTTCCGAGACATTCTGTAACGTTTGACATAGAATCTGTTGTGATGATTGTTGGGTTGTAATAGCTTGTTCCTTCATTTCTTCACGTAAAGATAGAAGATCTTGACGAATAATATCTGGAGCGTGAGTGTGTTCATGTGTCTCTCTTATTATTTGATCACCACGCAAAGTAATTTTGGCCTTGCAGTTGTTGCGTCGGCGGCGTTCACATTCGTAAAACGTATTTCCAGACGGCAAATCCTTGTTCTTAACATATAGGTAACCATTGTAGCACAGCTTCAATCCACCACGTTGAGTTTTCACGAATTCCATGACTGCTTACAAGAGTAAAAAACTTTAACAGACTGAAGAGAAACTAAAAGAGCGGTTGTATATGTATAAACCTTCGTTCAGTTTACAAACAGAAGGGTTGCAATCAAGATATCAGAGCGATGCTGAGTTTGCCATAAGCATTCGAATGATACCAGCACTGGCTTTTTGTGCCATCAGACAGTGTTGTGCAAGCTTTTGAACACACTTGTGCGAAGAAGCAGATGGAGTAATTAACTACTTTGAAGATACTTTTATTGGCAGGAGACGCCGACGTAATAGAGGAAACCCACTATTTCCTATTTGTATGTGGAATATGCATGATCGCGTATGCGATGATTTGCCACGAACAATCAATTCCTTGGAAGGATGGCACAACCATTTATTCAATATTTTTGAAGTGCATAATAAATTCTCGTATTCTTCAGTGTACTTTTATTCAATATTCTTGAAGTGCATACTAAATTCTTATAACAGCCAAACAAATAATCGGGCAAATTTCCTAATCGGGCAATTGTCCTAATCGGGCATTTGTCCATCGGGCACTATTTATTCGGGCAGGTATCCATCGGGAAAATGTCCGTCGGGCATGTCGCCGTCGGGCACATGTCAGTCGGGCACTAGTCCTAGATCCTTAGAATACATATATAATATTAGAATATTCACCAACTAATTAAGCTAATTATTACAAAATTGTTACCACAAAAATTATTACAAAATAAAACAAAATTATTTCGAAAAATTTTTACAAAAATAGTAATTAGAAAAAATATCATGTACCCTCAATATAATTAAATGTTCCTTGTTAATGTCATAATGTTCCTTATGAATATGTCTTATACAATAACTTAACTTAACAACTTAAATTTATGTTTATTCTTTTATTTCTTTGTTATTCATCTTGATGTCCCCCTTCAGCATTGCCCACGCAGTGGATTCTATTGAAACACGGAATGCACATTTGGGGCTGTTCATCACAGGCAGGGCAATAGTATATAGTTTTTTTCTTTTTTTTCTTTGCTGTTTCTCTCCCTTGTTCGTTACTCAGTTTTTTATAGCAAGGCTTGCAAGTAAGAATTTTCCTTTTTCCTTGCTCATCTACTCTTCTTGTGAGCATGTGGGTTTGCTTGGGAGAGCGTCTTTGCTCAAGACTAACTCCAAGAAGAGCTCGAGCAATACTACTTCGGAATGATCTAATGTTGATTCTTGAGCCTGTCACTTCCTTATAAATAAGTAGGGCATTTACTATTGCCACGCCCAACAGTAACTCTATCCCCAATTTCCGGAACCACTTCACTCCTTTTCGCAAAGTGGTAACATATGAAGCAAGCTGGTCGGAAATGTCTACTCCTGCTTTGCATTTGTTATAAGCAAGAATCATCATCGGTTTCTGGGTCAAGGGTTCTATTCTTCTTTTCTTTCTTCGAGGCTGTCCATCATCTTCTCTCTCTTCTTCCGCTGCTTCTTGTTCTTCATTTCCTCTCTCTTCTCCAGCATGAGGGTTTTCCTGCTCAGTTCCCCTCTGTTCTTCTGCTTGCCTTCTGTCTCTTCTAAATGTTCTGGGGTTGGCGCATAATTCGGGCGTGTGTTTTGTGGAGAGCATGCGCACATCCCTTTTATCTTTCCATTTCAGGAATGTTATTCCGTTCTGGTCCTCTCTGGCAATTACCTCTCCCCTCTTGAGGTTTGCAACATGCACTTCTTTGGCCAATTTCTTTCTTCCACTCCGCACTGTCCCAACTACGTGGGTTTTCTTCTGTAGGAACTTGTGAGCAAGGTTGTAATTTGTGTAGAAGTTGTCTACATACAAAGTTCTGCCTTCGTTGAGCAGGTTTGTGGACAATTGCTCACAAACTTGTTCCGCTAAGCCAACATCCCTTTCGCCTAGTACTCTCTGTCCAGAATACACAGACAAATTGTATGTGTACCCTTTCTCTGAGCAGAGCTTGAAGAGCTTAATACCATACCTATGTGTCTTGTTGGGTATGTATTGGCGAAAGATGAGTCGCCCTCTCCATGGGATGAGAGTTTCATCGATGACAAAATTTTTGCCAGGGACATGAATTTCTTGAAAGTTTCTAGTGAGTAGATCTATTAGTGGCTGAATCTTTGCCAATCGATTGGATTCTTCTACCAATTCATTGTCGGCAAAATGAAAACAATTTAGCAATAACTGAAATCGATTTCTAGAAAGTGTATTTCCTTTTGATGTTATGGGGGTTACGAAGAGTGGGTCAGTTGACCAATACTCCTCCATACGCCCTCTCTTATTCAATCCCATCCACAGAATTATACCTAGAAACTTTTTCAATTCTGCCTCGTTAGTATCTACCCACTTTTGCAGTCTTGAATTTGGAGTAAGGGGCCTTCGAGAATTAGGTTGCATTCGTTTCTCCTTCTGCTGCCTTGCATATAAATTTGTTTGTTCTACTAAGTGCTTCATAATATTAGTATCAACAAACATGTTCCATACTTCATATGGCGTTACTTCTTCTGATACTGGAACCTGGATCCCGTGAGCACCAGTGAATTGAAAAGTCTTCTGCCGGCCGACAAAATCTGACCACCGCGGCCCCTCTGCACTTGTTTCTCCAGCAGCAGGAACTTCATCATCGTCAGAGGATGAAAGGTTTTCCTCTTCCAAACATAAGTCATGTAGTTCATCTTCTAATTCATTGTCACTAAAGCCAGAGAAGTATTCGAAGTCAGGGTCTTTCACAGAATCGTCACTGGCTATACTTATACTGTCACTGTCACTAAATTTTTCCACCTCCTCCTCTGTATCAAAAAATCTTGTCATTTTTCTGGGAGTTAGAATTTTTTTCCTAGCACCTTTATCCATTTTTAATAATAATATGACAAAATGTTTACTAAATATTATTGAAAATTATACTTTTATATTTCCTGCAAAGAAAAAAGATAATTTATTTTGATATTCTATCATCTAAAATTACATTTGTCATAAAAAAAATGTATCCACATATGTGGATACATGGCACACACGAACAGATGTTTTTTTTCCTTGTTTGAACTATCTATATGCCCAAGACATATACATAAAAATTGTGTAAGTCTATCAATAAAAATGATTCACATTCATATATTAAACGAACAACTGCTCTTTATATTTTTTTAAAGGTTCAATATCTCACGTTCATTTTTCGAATTGGGTCTAAGACCACCTAAGTCCTATTCTGGCATATAAAAATGCAATAAAATTTGTGGCCTGGTGAGCCGATCGGCAATTTTTGCCTTGGCAGCCAATCTGTTAAGAAATTACAGTCCGCAAAAAAAAGACAGTCACCCCCACTTCTGGACTAAAAATGCTTGTCCTTATGAGTGAGTTTGTGCACTGTAGTTAAAGGGTGAATGACATAACACTCACATGACATAAGCCTCAACAGGCCCGACTCATAGGTTTCCTTGAGGTAACTCTCCAGATGTTTTAAGCTGTTATCAGGATAGGAGCTGCCAAAAATTTTGATGGCTGCGGCTCCACTAACATCCGAAAATAAAGCTCCAGCTCCTTCAAAAAATCCCAGCTTCCAGCTCCGGCTTCCTATCTCTGGTTTAAAGTACTGGTAATTATAGGCACTTTAGGGCTGCCTGACGCATATTTTTCAATCAGGCTTGTACATCATGGTTTCTTGGGTTCGACTCTCCACATTTTCCCCATTATTGTGACATACATGCAGCAAATCAGAATGGCAGCTCTGACATTTGACACATGGAAGCTGGTTAGGGCAGTATCTTGCCAGGTGTCTTTTTTAAACAGTAAAAGCACAATCCTTTTTTCATAACAATCGATTTTCTTACTTCAACATCCATCTCCAGAAACTTCCTGCACTCCCACAGTGCTGCGAAAGGCATTTGGATGGATGGCACATGTGCTGTCTTTTTGTGAATGTGCATTCCTTTGGAGTCCTTGATACGTGGTCGGCTCTGTAATTTGATTTGCTCATGACTTACTTTGGGCTTACTTTCAGATTGCCGGCAATCAGTTGTTACCACATTATTAATTCTTCCACTGAAGTCATGTCCAGAACGATTTCGAGCGGGCTTGTCTGGTTTTCTACTTCTATTATCTTCTCCAATGATTGCTGATATATCGTAGGTTTGTCTTTCTCTGAATTGTAGATTGGTTATTTGATCATCCAAAAACGTTAGAATTGCTTTAAATCGCCACGCTCTAAAATCTCTGTGCACTTGAGTAAAAAGGTTGTTCAGCGTCGGATTAAAGCAATCAGCAATCCAAAATAATAATTTAGAACGTGTTAACTCTCCCTCCATGTCAATAGGCCAAACAACTCCTAAATTTCTCAGTTGAGTTCGGTAAGGTTGCAGTGAAGAGACTCTACTCCAACGATCCTTTCGTCCACTTTACACCACGAATTGCGTTATCGAGTAATTCTCGCGGATCTCTGTACAAATCGAGGATATCCCAAATTCTGTTTAACGTATCCTGTGGGTTTCGCATAATCCACGCTCCCTTAATATGTTCGTAAACAGAGTCTGACACCAAATTTGCAATCTTCTGCAGCAATGTGTATGGATCGGAGCTCTACAGAATTTGGTAATCCCTCATTAACTGTTAGTGGAACATTGGATAATCTAAACATCTTCCACTAAACTGTCTTGCAGTGTCTCTTGCACAGGTCTCATACGTCGTTGCAAAGTTTGCCTTTAGATGACCTTCCAAATGGTTCTGCTCATATGCTCTTTGGATTGATTTTCCTACCCATTGATGTCCCCCCGTTTGGTCTCTAGACCTTTCAAACGGAGGTTTGGTCTCCCTAGGAAAATCGCTGTTGTTGTTAACTTCTGGGTTGGCTAAACTATGGTTGATTCAACTACTGATGAGATTATTTAAAACTCATGCTTGGCTTCCACTTGTCCTTGCTTTTATTTTCCCACGGTCTAGATGTTAATGGTGGTTGCTTCTTCATGATACTGTCGTGAGTTCGCTTATATTTTTAGTTCTACTGTAATCCAAGGCTAATCTTCACTCAATATAGAGTTGTTCCTTTTTATTGGTGATAACAATCAGTAAGTATATTAACAGAACAGAATTATGGCAGAATGGTTAAATCGGGCGATACGAACATATATATGCACACGAACCACGTGACACGATAAAGCAATGGAGTTTTGTTAAGATTGGCGTGAAGGCAATGCAATTTCCCATACCGAATGCTAACGTTGATGTTCAACACCAGGTATGGGAAATACTGATTGTGATATTAAAAATAAAGCCAAATACAAATTAATTTACAGTCAACACAAAGCAAAGCAAAATCAAATAAGCACGTAATCACCACAATACTAAAGGGTTTCGTTTGACCTGCGCTGCATCAATTTTTCGACAGTGCTTCATTTTGAAGAGAATCGTGATTTCTTTTATTAACAAGCGTTTCTGGTGATTTCTTCAATCTGACCTTGTTATGCTTGACAGCAATTTTTGTTTTTTTGGCTACGCAAACATGTGTTGTCCCATTTCGGAAAGGTGCTGATTGTAAGAACTTTGAGGTTTTCGCTCCACTGATGCTCCTACCTACAGACAACCGGATGCAACTGTTGATGTGTTGGAGATTTCCCCGCTTGCTGAAGTGCATCTGCATGTCTTTTGGAAATAACGCCCCAACTTTATTTCAATTGAATCGTAAAATTGGAGTACCAGTTTCTGAACACGAGGAATGGCAGCAATGGTGATACCCTGCCTCTCCTTGATTTCGGCCTCTGCAATCCATTGTCTTTGCAAAATTTTATATGAGAGAGCTCTTAATGTGTAATCGCAAATGGCCTTTACTACGGCGACATCGCTATCCTCCCCGTTGTATGCATATTCTCGTAAAGTCAATATCATTACTTGAAATTCACAAGGATATGGTATTGAAAGTCCATGATTCTCAAAAGAGATATACTGTAATCGGTTAGCTCCACCCATGGCCGTTTGATTTCATCCAAAGCTCCTTTGATTTTTTCATCATTCGGAGTAGGGGAATTTTCATCTGTAATCTCTGGCTGGTTCGAATGAGGTAAGTTACTCAATTGTAAAACAGCAGCAGCGGATGCTATTGTCTCAAACAGCTGAAAGTTATCCATTCCACTCATCTCAGTCCAAATCTTTTACCCGATAGGTAATTGGGATATAGTAGATGAATAAATAAAGCTACTATAAACGATCTACAGGGTGCCCCACAAAAAACCCCTAAATTCGAAACTTTAAACTGTATTATTTAAACCATGTTATTTTTTAATGGTATTTAAAAACGAATCAAACTAACAACTTTATTGTGTAATTAACAAACTGTTAGCTAATAAGTTACAGATACCGCTCAAAATGCTGTCCATTAACTGCAGAACAGCGACGTAAGCGATCCATCCAGTTCTGAGTTGCTCGACGAATGACATCAAGAGACATGTTGTTCCATGCGTCCATCAACACATGTTTTAATGACTCAGTATCAGTGATTCCTCTTCTTAGTCTCTGAACCTCCTGTAAGAGTACACTCCAAATGCAATAGTCCATTACATTGAGGTCAGGGCTCTTGGATGGCCATTGCTGGGGTGTGATGAAATCTGGAGTGTTAACTCGGAGCCAGGCGACAGTGTCATTGGCAGTGTGTGGCTTTGCACCATCTTGCTGCCACGTCCAGGGTTCTCCCTGCATTACTTGGTCAATATCTTCAAACATCTGCGGGCACATGTCTTCTCTGTAAACAACTTGATTTACAGTTTTTTTCTTTCTCCGACTCGATGCAACACCTTCCTGCCCAGCAGCATCTCCTTCAATACAATAGAGGTCTGTTTTGCCGTGCCAGGAAACAGCACCATAGCACATGATAGATGGTTGCTGCTTGTCTATCTCTACCAACAAATCTTCATCAGGAATATCAGTTTTGTCATCCACTGCACGATATATGCGTTCAGTTTGCCTATTGAGTGGTGCAGACAAGCAGAATGTTGATTCATCTGAGAACCACACTTGTTTCCACTTTTTGCCTTCACCGAAGCGCTGAAGCATGGCATCACACTTTGTCGTTCGAGTTTGCCGGTGTGCTTCAGTTAAAACATGGCATTTAATACGTCGAAAACACTTTAAATTTGATTTTTCAATTGTTCTGTTCACATACCCCTTTGACACTCCCAGTTCTTTACAAATTTCACCGTGACTTGAATGTCTTCTGCGATGATCTGGTGGAGTTATGGCAAGTTCCAAGACTGCTCGCCTTGTTGGGGAATCATGCTTGCAAGAAGTGCCACTACCATGCTTACGCACCCTTGCTACAGGTCATCCACCCTGTTTGAATGCAGTCGCGACACCTCTAATCTGGTCAGTTGTAATGGCACCAAAAAATTCAGGCAAAATTATCCGACATTTCTGTAACTCCCATGTTGGATGTTCTTCCCGGAATAGGACAATGACCTCGCGCTGGAAATTGCTTAGCTGTGGCATGGGTCTACAAATTCTGAAAATATAAAAACCTACAAATTCTGAAAATATCAAAACATAAATCAACCATTATCACAAACTTAAGGGTTTTTTGTGGTTGTAATCATTAATTACTTTCATAACAGTATAACCATTATCACAAACTTAGGGGTTTTTTGTGGGGCACCCTGTAGTTTAGCAATATCTATGTAGTCTTGTTGTTGTTGTTGGTTACCCAACCCCTTCCGAGGGATGAGGGCATGGCAGAAGACCATAAAGCCCCAGAAGCCGAGCAACTCCCCAGGGTCTGGACCAGAGGTCGTACAAAGACAGAGACTCACCAAAGAGTGAGCGTCGCAAAGAGTTTGTAGCTGGACAGCGCAGAATGAGATGAGAGATGTCCTGGGACGGGTGTCCACAGGCGCTGCAAGAAGGGTTCTCGATTCTGCCAATCCTAGAGAGATAAGAACCTAACAGAAGGCTGTGTCCATTGCAGCGAAGACGAGAGAGGACACAGCGAGCATGACGAGGGAGCACAAGCTCCTCAGTGGAAATCGAGAAAACCTGTGTGTCAAAATATTTGGAAGAGACAGTACGCCTCCAGTCCGAGATAAGACGAGAGTGGATACGAGAGATAAGAGGAGAGAGACCACAAGGGATTCCAGAAGGCGCAAGCAGCGCTCCCCGTTTGGCAAGCTCGTCAGCCGTGTCGTTCCCCTAGAGAAACGAGTGTCTGGGGACCCATTGTAGCCTAAAAGAACAGGAGGAGAGAGCAGACAATTCCTGCCAGATCTGCCACAGAGTTTGAGATAAGAGAAAAGATGGAAGAGCGGACAGGGTGGCGAGGACAGAACGAGAGTCAGATAGTAGGAGAAGAAAAGAGAAATGGCAGACTTGTTGGTGCTGCCGAGACCAGCAAAGAGCGTGCAGAATGGCGCAGGCTTCAGCGGAAAAACTTGAGCATACTGGGCCTGCCGAAAAGGAAAGAGTGGCCACAGAGAGAGCAGTTGGCAAGAACGCCGAAGCTGCCCTTGCCAAAAGGAAAAGGAACAGAGCCGTCTGTCCAGAGTACCAGGTCATGAGAGGGGAGAGAGTCAAGATGGGCAAGAGCTGCATCTTGGCAAGTGAGAGGGGGATCAGAGCAAGAACATGGAGTGGAAAGGGTGGACTCCACCATGAACGAAGGCAGATTCCAAGTATGAAACAAAGGGCACGCAAGAAGGGCCTCCCTGGAACAAGTAGAAGGAAGCATGAGCGGGTGAGTGGACGCAAGAGCTCTCCAGGACAATCAGCCGAGTCTTGGCCTCACTCCTAGTCTAGCCAAACCTGAAATAGGAAAGGAGGTTGGGAGACGAAGAGCCCGCTCATAAGAAAAAAGAGTGAAATGAGTCAGAGTGACTTGTAGGGGAGGTAGAGAAGCCTCGGTGAGTAGTAGAGGGATAGGGGAGGACGAGAGGCAGCTGGTGATGGTGCGACTGGCTGCTCGGTGGAGGCATTCCAACCTGGTAAGATTGGTAGCGCTTAAGAAAGGAAACCATCCGGGTGAAGCGTAAGTGAAAAGAGACCGAAGAAAAGATTTGTACAGAACAGAGAGGGACTCCTTAGAGGGGCCCCATGATGAAGCAGAGATACAGCGTAAGGCCTTGAGACGTGGAAAAACTTGGCCTTCAGCTAAGATACATGTTTAGTAAAGGAAAGAGTGCAGTCGAAGGTGACCCCGAGTAAAGTTGGAGTGGGATTGAAACAGAGGCGGGAGCCAAGTAGGAGGAGGTTGGGCTGGAGGTTTGCTTGGTGGGGATCACTGAGAAGAAGGAGGCCTCACATTTGCTCGGATTGGTAGGAAGACACCAGTACGCAGACCAGCACTTCAATCAAAACAGAGCTCCTTGTGTGGCCTCCACCGCAGTGGGGACCAAGGAGGAAGAGGACCAAACGGCCAGATCGTCAGCCTAAAGAGAGCAGCTGACGGAAGAAGGCAGAGAAGCCAGAAGATCATTAATGAATAGAGAGAAAAGTACAGGGCCAAGAACGGATCCTTGCGGAACACCTCGACGAACTCGAAAGGAACGGCTTTTGTGATTTTGAAAAACCACAGAACCACGCCTATCAGAAAGGAAAGATTGAGTCCAACGAGCAAAGCAAGGAGGGAGGCCAGCCGAAATGAGTTTATGAAAAAGGGCGGGATGCCAGACAGAGTCAAAAGCTTTAGAGAAATCGATAGTAGACAGGATCGTCCAAGAGCCCGGCCTGGGTTTGTTAAACCCATCCGAGATGGACTGAGAAAGGTACAGAATTTGATCTAGAGTAGACTGTCGAGGGCAGAAACCGGCCTGACGGGGAGAAAGAATGGAATTAGATTCCAGAAAGAAGAGAAGACGGGATAGAATGATGCGTTCAAACAGCTTTGATTCGCAGGAGATGAGACAGATAGGCCGGAAGGAAGCAGGAGAGTCGAGAGGCTTTCCCATCTTGTGTATGGGAATAATGGAAGATGTCTTCCAGATGGAAGGAAAGGAGTGTGAAGACCAGGAGAGATTGAAAATGTAAAGAAGTAAATCCATGCCAGAGCGAGGTAGGTGCTTTAGCATGGGATAGGCAACTTTGTCTGGGCCAGTGGCAGTGGATGAAGAGAGGTTGGAGGCAGCCGCATGAAATTCAGCGGGAGAGAAAGGAGAGCAAAAGGAAGAGTGAGACTCCACAGGGCACGTGGCTCGGTGGAGCTCAGTGAGGTAGCCTCTGGCTCTGCTGCACAGGGCCTTTGGCTGAGAAACGGAAAAGTGAGATCTCAGGTAAGCGGCATAGATCGAAGCCGATTCCCTGGGAGAAGAACAGTTAGAACAGTTAGGTGAAGTTTCTACGACAACTCGACCGCGGCTCGTTTTTACTTCCACACGTATTGATTTCCCAGGAATTCCAAGAGAATTGATACTCCTCCGAATTCAATTTTCATCAATTAAATTTATAAAAAGTTACAAAAACCTTATTCAAATAGAATTAGTTACACATGAAACAAAAAATAAGCATTAGTGCATTGTACAGAAAAAACACAAAATTATTCCTATACTAAACGCTAAGTCTTATGATTTGATATCATGGCTCGATAACTCAAAAAAAGATTAATTATTTTAGACTGAAATTTAAATTTACTAATCACTGTTTTTATTTTTTAAATTCCATTTGATAAAAATTTTATATGATGACAATAATAGCAAAAGGGGCGACACAAGCAGTTGCAGTAGTGACCTATGACACCCTATCGACTATTATGGCAAAACTTTAGATTGAAAATAATACAATAATACATGATGAAGCGTGAAAAAAGCATTACATGAGCGTGACAATTGAAAAGCATTATCCACATACAACACTGACATTGGCAGACACATGATGCTCTTGAAAACATGGATACAGTTTTACGTCATGTCCAGGACGTTAGACTTCATTTTAAATGTAAATACAAGGTCCGAATATTGGATGCAGTTTTACGTCGTACCCAGGACGCAACCAAATATTATAATTATCTTTTAGGAAAAGCAAGATTCACGTAAGTAATATATCGATTCCTTCAATCAGGAGCATAACTCGTGCCACAAATCTTTTCAGTTCATTTTTCATAGGGGTATCAATCCTTGGATGTTTTAATTCTTCCTTACAAATATCAGAGTGGAGATCCAAGAGTCTTCTCCTTTGTCGATAGCGTAGGTGATGTAGGGTCGATATTAAATGCTCTTTTATAGCATTTAGTTCCCTTTCTAGGATAATGGAGGGAGCACATAACCCTTTATTGGATGTTTGGGCATTTTGAATGTCATAATACAATTCATGGAGATCATGAAAGTTTGACATATCATTGCATATCGTCTGATATGTTCTCAATTGAATGATACTTTCGTTCAGTCGAGACAAAAGTATAGCAGATATAGCGTGCAGTTCGTTATTCATTTTTTATCATATATGTCAATTCGTGATTATATTAAAATAATGTTCAGCTTAAAACATAACATCAAAGATATCATTCATTTCATAGACATTGTTTATAGAGGTAAAATTTTTACAGATAGTTGTGTTATATGTCCCCCTGAAGTGTCTACGGGGGTAATTTTCGTTCTTCTATCCCATTTTTTTAAATATGGCCATAAAGAAGGGATTACGTCGTTTTTCCAATTTAGATTGCGGTCCTGGATATTCCACATTTTTAGCGTTATCGTATTCATGATTTCTATTGTGACGGTTTTTTCTTTCGTTAATTCTCTCTTTAAGTTGTGCAAGACACACCATTCCATAACATCCCAGGTCGGAATGGGAGGTATTTCTATTGTGATTATTTGTCCTATACTCATTATTAATTGATTAAAATTTCTTTTAGCAACTGTGAAGAATATTTACAGTTTGTTTTGATAAAAAGAGACAAAGCGTTATAACAGAACATCACAACAAAACAGTTTCTTATATACAATTTAAAAGAGGTACATTAAATGCTTGGACATCTGGATGTAGTTTTACGTCATACCCAGGACGTAGAGGGAATATAGGTATTCGCATTATACAAACAATGTTTCTATGCGCTGAATAAACAACGTTATGCGAGAAAAGTAAGTTTTTAGCTTTAATTTTTGTGGGGTCTCAAGTTGAGGGTGCTTCAATTCTTCCATCCTTTGTTTTTGATAGACATTTTGCAATAGCCTTTTCTGTCTATCATGCATTTGCTTAAGGGTAATCATCAGGTATGCATAAATAACTTTTGATTCCTTCTTTATTTTATCAGAAGGATTCATAGACGATTTGTTTGATACTCTAGCGTATATAATGTCATGGTATAAATCGTGTAATTTCTGGAAGTTTTTAATTTCATTATCCAATGTTTGTTCTTGTGTTTGTATGCATACGATAATATCGTTAAGACAAATTAGCAATTGATTAGATACAATGTCCAGTTCACTATTCATTCTTTTATGCACACAGATTCTATGCGTCAGCAAATTATTTCTAAACATATAATGACAACATTTGTAGGTCATTTAACAATTCAGTTAATTCATGATGGTATCTTCTCAACTCAATATTTAAAGCGGGTATGTTAGAGGAACTAGAGAGCGCGTTTAAACAATTTATAATTTGTCTGTTTAAAGTCATTTCCATTTGTCTGCAAATGGCCTGAATCCATCTACGAGTGGGTTCATCGGGGTCTTGATTATGAATTTCCATTCCCAGATTATAAAGTCGACGAAAGATGGCATAATAATTGTCATAAGTATCGTCGATTAGATCTTGGACAATTTCTTCAAAGAGGGCCATTATTAAAAGTATTTTGTTTAATTATCAAAAAAGCTACCTATTATATATTCAATGATCATCATATTTATTTTGTCAAGGCGCAACACAATGGTGGGGCATTGATTTTTATAAAGTATAGATGACTTGTAACAAGGGGATAAGTTTTTAATGATTAAATTTTGAATGCGCGATGTCAAGGGATGTTTTAATTATTTCTTTTAATATTCATTTTTGCCTTTAAGAATAAATGAATTGCTCTCCAAAGGAGAGACCTTTGTATCAAGCGTGAACAATGTGCATAAGTCCAGGCGAACATCAGCTCTGGTACACATGTCCTTCTTAAAATACAAAGTATTCACCATTCTTTTCTGTCTAAAGCTGTCTTTTTAATTTATTTTAAAATTGACTATCCCTCAACATTTCGCATTCTATCTTTTAAACTTTCATACATCTTTACTCAGCACATGACTTTCTTTATCTGAAGTACACCAGACATTGATTTCCCATATGTATCTACTTAAAATCTTTTTTTATCAGAATGGAAGGTTCAAGTGTCTCCTTTTTTGGAAATCAGGAAATCACAAGCTTTGTACAAGTCTGTTATTGATAAGAAGTGGGAGTGCAATGTCCGGTGTTTTTCCATTGCAAAGTGCAATCAGGTGCAATCAGCGCAATTAAAGCATTCAATTTTGTTTTTGCAAGTCTACTGCAGTTTGCAATGAATTTCCTGCGAAACAGATAGCAAAGATAAGGTTGCAATGAACATTTTCAAATCAAACTTTACACTTTACAATTCTTAGTTCATAGTTCTTTTAGTTGCAGCAAAACTAGATGGCAAAAGACAAAAATATGGCAATACATAATGTATAAAAAGCAAAGTTTGTTACTTTTTGTCAGTTCATTTTGTCAGTTCATTGTCTCAAATTGGTGGGGTTCATCATTCTTTGCAGAGATTCATTGTTGTGGGTTTCTGACGGGCTTCTTTTCTTGCATTTTGGGTGATGTTTGCAAATGCATGTTCCTCCGAATATCAAGATGAGGACAGCTAGAGCCGGTAACAGGTATGGCAAAAGGGGTTTTAAAATGTCTTTTCCAACGGTAGTGACAACATCTCCCACAGTATCAACAACAGTTTTTGGTATTACTCCAAGTCCTTTTTTTAGGCTGTTTATGAATTCTGAAGGGGTAACGTCGTCAATTGAAAAATTTACGGATATATTCGATGGATGCCATTTTTTAAGGGTGATATTAATGTAGGCAGGGATGCTATCATTTGCAATTTTTATTAATTTTTTTATAGATTCCGTTTGATTTCGCCAACTTCTCGTTTTATTCATTTGTTCTTGGAATTTTTTATCATCTGTTGTGATTTGTTCGCCTAATTCGGTTGTTTCATTAGCGATTTGCTGTGCCAAAACCTTTAAGTATAGGTTTCCTTGTGATATTTTTGTTAAGTAAATTTTGGAGGGGTCAAATAAATTGACTCCTTTAGCGCTCTGTATTTGTTTTAATATTAGGCGGTCAAGTTCTGCTTCAGCCGTAGAGATTTCGCGAAAAGTTTGCATGGATTTAAGATAAGCACCTAAGTTGTTTAATAGGAGTCTTCAATTCGCGTCAATTTCTGACTGTAAAAAGTTGTCAGTCGTGGATTGCAAAGTTTGCAAAGTGAGGGTTTGGGTGAGTGATCTTATAATAGCTTGATTTTGGACCGTGTTTACGGCTTCCAAAGAATTTATATGGTCAGAGAGATCTCGTATATTTCGTTCGTCTTGTTCGAATCTATCATTAACTCGAGATTCTAATTCCATTAATTTATCGTTAATTTCTTCTTGTAAAGTCAAGCCTGTTGTTACACCAGTAATGGCGTTACTGATGAGACTAGTGAGGAATACAAATAGGACTACTCCTCCTGTTATCTGTCTCTTATGTATTCTCCTTTTTGTGTCCTTAGGCGGGTTTCCCATCTGTCCATTAGAACCAAAGATTTTTAGGGGGAGTCCTGGAAATTTGGTTAAATTATGCGCTGGGTCGTATTTAACCTGTTGGTAAAAGGCTAACTTAGGGTAGATACCTCCAACAAGGACATGGCATTTTGGTTTACTCTTGATCCTTTGGTTACATTTGACATCGTTTGTTATCATGCTAGGGAAGGTTTCATAATAATATTTTTGGACTTTGGACAAGAGAGGGGGTCCGTCTCTATAAGCTTTGGCTTTGTCATTTGTTGTGGGGAGGAGTAACTTTACTCGTTCTGGAAGTGGTATCTGCATTTTTTGGTCATTATTTATTTTTTGAAGATGTTTTTGTATAAGATTCATGGCAGTGGAATTATCATATTCCTCTTGGATCACGATATCAGTGAGGATAGGTTCAAATGGAAATTCCTTTCCTTTAATATTACATGTTATTTTGCGTTTATACCAAAGAGTCTGTGCGTCCCAGTTGTGACATTTTTCTCCATTTTGACAGCAAGGGGACCAATATGCCGATCGATATTCCCATGATTCCTTTCCATAACTGAGGGCATAGGAAATGTCACAGCATTGGAGATTTTTATCTGTAGCGTGTACTTCGACACACCCTTTGTCATCCGCTGTACATACTGATATCCATCGGTGAGTGGGAGTTAATGTACAGTTTTTCGAGAACCAATATTGTTGCCAAAAAATTCCGGTTATAAACGCGTAATTTTTTACGTTGATCAAAGGCTCATCTTTATTTGGGTCGTAAGTAATGTCTCCAAGACAGTCGTAGCCCTCAATGCCACATGTGACTTGTCTTGTTTCTGTTTTACAATTTGCTTGTACCACGGCGTATTGGTCTAACAAGGATATTACTCGCTGTTTATACATTGCCAATAAAGCAAAGGTTCTTTCTTCAGGAAGGATGAAATCCCATACCTCTTGTACAAATACGTCTGGTTGTCTATTCATTTGTATCTTCCAGCGGTGTCGGGCAAGATGACCCGTTTGACGCGTGATTGGGATGCTTACCGCTAAAGCGTCTTTGGTTAGGTGAGGAACAATATCCCTTATTTCTCGTGCACAAAGACAGGTTCGTTCCATAACATCTATTTTTTCCCAATACTTGGATTTGGGGTAATACTTCTGTGTGAAGGTGTTTCCCTCAGCTACCGCGTATCCAAAGATTTTGGAATACATCGGTATTGGATTTGTCCATACATAATCTTCCTGGGTTCGTTCCCAGAGTCGATCAAAGGATATATGTTCCCAAGTCGCGTTTGGTGTCTGTTGCATGTTTTCTGGAATGGGAGTGGATGGATGGAGGAAAGTACCCTGTGTTATTGGGGCGAGGGCGGCTTCTGCGCCTGTTCCACAATATCCGAGTGTGATCAAAGATATTTGTGGTAAACTTTTACGAAGGGTAGGTGATTTGGGACGTTTCATCGACGAGTTGGTAGACGAGGGCGATTTCCCCCCGCTTTTTGAAGGAAAGCAATAAGAAAAGAGGCATGGATAGAGTGCTACTGCGAAAGTAGCAATGAGGAAAACGAGGGCAATACTTTGAAAAAGTGCTTCAGAAGATCGGTATTGCAGAAAAGGAAAAAGAGCACCATGATTATCTTCCCACTGAGTATGTTTCCACAGTTCCAAAAGTAAATTTTCGGGAGGGGATATGGGCTTTGCGTAAGCCGGTAAGGTCAATGCAAGCATTATAATATGTTGCATGGTACGAGTGTATTTTCCTGGTTGATAACGTGGTGGTTCGTGGGTAGAAGTTTTAAGGCGGTCTTTATCAGAAATAAGATAAAAGTGATATAATCGTCGTGAAAGACAACAAGTAAGAAAGGCGAAGAAAACAGAAAAAAGAATAGATATGCCAGCTAAAGAGAGCATAACGTGTTCATAGTAAGGAAAAGGAGGAGTATAAGCTGTAAGGTTACAATTTGCGGATGCATAAGATGCATTGGCAACGTTTTTTACATGAGTGTTTAATTGATAGGAGAACTCTTCCAGTCTGTCATTAAGTTGAGACTGGACATATTCAAGTTGATTCGCTGTAAGCAAATTTCCAGCTGTGACAGTATCTAATTGATGGAATACCTTTGAAAAGGAGGTGGTATTGGGGGACAATACTAGGGAAATTTGTTTTTCAAGGTTAGAAAGCGATGCTAATTGTCCATACACGGTGTTTGGGGAGGGATGTTCCCGATAGACAATTTGAAATCCTTGTTCGACTTCTGGACTGCGCGCGGTGAAGCGCAAATAGACTATTGGGCAAAAAAGAGGAAGTATAATGGGAGGAATATGGTTAGTGCCATTAAAAATTAGTGGGTTTTGATCTCCGCTTTCTATTATCAAATTATCTTGAGCTTTAGCACGGAATTTTACAATTGTTGCATGTATACAATAGTTTCGTCGTGCTGCTATTGTCCACGTACATGCTACATTATTGGGGTATGGGTAAGGAGCGAGTGGAGAATAGAGATTTTGGTCTTCAGAGGTGGCCATTTGTTGGTAGCCACAGCGTCCTAAGGGATAATATGGTATTTCCGAAGTCCGCTCGAAGGTCAACTGGAATCCGCGGAAATTATGTTCCGAATTTGTACGAAAGATTAATAGCAAGCGCGAGGAAGTAAAATAGAAGGGTGTTCTGAAGGACATGATACCGCAGAAAGTATATATCGGACGGTTAAATTCAATAATTTGGAGATAGTCATCACATGTTGTATCAAGATGAAGATCTTCAATTATCATTTTAAGGGCGGTGTTAACGGGTGTAATTGTACTGATTTTATATTGTTTATTTAAATTTGGAGGGTAAGTATGGGTAGGAAAACCAGGAGAAGTAAGGTTAATGGGTTGGTTTCCCACCTTGACATGTATTATGGTTGGGTCAGATATTTGAGCGTGTATGGAATATCCAAAGGTTAGGAGGAACAAAATCCACATCCTGCAAATAAAGATAGGCTTCAGTCGATGGGAGTAAATAGGTGATATGGAATAGTAGTCGACACGAGATATATATTCATAGATAGTGTCTGAAAAATGTTAATATTATGTTCAAGCAAAAGACGCGTACTGATCGATAACACTTTGGGGATTCCTTTACGGAGTGCTCGTTGGTAAATATGCGTATCATAGAGCTGTGGGGGAGCAATGGAAGTAAAATGAATGTACCAACGTGTCATGGGAGAGAGACCTCGCAGTTTGATAGAGGGCAACGCCTCAAGTGTAGTGACGTGATAAAGAGTGAGGGGAGGACCATCGTAAAGGTCCGGAGGGAGAGGGTCTCCACCATGACTGTGGCCATATTTAGCCATTATCCATTGTCCAGAGAAATTCAATCGTGGTTCATTTTGCAATTCTCGAAGAAGAAGCTGAAATTGCGGATTGCTTAAGCCAGCACACAGGGGATGCAAGCATTTGTCGACAGGGTGTTTGCCTTGCTTGCTGTATTTACATTTGGAGTGGCGCAGATGGCGCGTGATTTGACGAGAAATTGCCTCCATCAAAGAGGGGGCAATGAATAGCGCGGGCCATGCAATAGGGTCATCAGAAGAAATGGCTAATTGTTGCCATGCCATTCGCGATAGTGCATCCGAAGTGAACACCTGTCGTGAGGGTTTGTGCATTATCCCCAAAATGGGATGAAGACAAATTGACTGCAAATATCTGACCAAGATGAGGTCAGTGGGAGGCTTTCCTTGTGCGAAGTTTTGCACCAAATGGAAGACGCCCATGTTATCCGTTATTATCATGAAAGGATAAATACGCAAGAGATAGTGATATTTAAGGATCACTCGTTTCAAAGCATCAAGTTCCTTGCGACAGGGGTGTGCTGCACGTTCGGATGTGGTTTTCCATGCCTGTGACGAATATGCCAGAGGAAAAACTTGAGCCGTTTCCAAGGGTTCTTTGTCTATCTGGAAGAGGACTGCACCGTAACCGGTATTAGATGCGTCCGTTTCCAGGTACAAAGGTCGTGTAGGCACAAAATGTGAAAGTACTGAAGGATTCTGCAAGATTTGTTTTACAGCATCGAATGTTTGTAACAGCGCCGGTGTCCATTTAATATATACATGGGGGGCTTGGGAGGCCGAGACACCTCCAGTATGAGCATCGAAAGGATGCAGAAGTTCGTTTAGTCTTGGGATATGCTCAGCAACATAGCGCAAGGCTCCTAAAAAGGAGCGAACCTGGAAGACTGTTTGTGGAGGAGCGAGAAGCGTTAACGCTCGTAGTCTCTCAGGTTGAATGAGGCGTTGGTGGGGTGAAATCACTTCTCCCAACAAGAAAACGGATCGTTTGCCGATAAAGCTTTTGCCGATTGAAAGAGTCAAGGAATATTTGGTAAGATGCTCAAAGAGGATACGAAGAAGGCACAAATGTTGCTCCACCGTCTTCGTCGCGATGAAAATATCATCCATATAAATAGCTAAATGAGAGGATGATTTTTCATCAGGGTACTGTTTGTGGAAAAGTTGCTGTACAGGTTCCCAAATAGCTGCGTTCATATTTTTCTGCCAGATAGAGGGGGAGTTAATAAATCCCATTGGCATACATCGCATGCGAATCTCTTTAGTCGGATGCGATATGCCAAAGAATTGTCGATCGTCTTCAGCCACTTTGCAGTGAAAGAACGCTTTACTCAAATCTAATAGAGAGAAAATTTCTTTTTCAGAGGCGATCTGAAAGACGTCGGCAATCAATGGTAGAGTATTTTCGATTTTTTGTACTTTTGTGTTCAGGGGAATGAAGTCTTGGACAACTCGCCATTGCTGTGAAGGATGATAAGTGGGTAGCTGTCGCTGTTCCTCATTAACTTTCTGAGGGACAACAAAAAGTGAAGTTTTCCATGGAGATGGGCCGTATTCAATGATGCCCATATCAAGATACTTAGCAATGTTATCCTCCAACGCCTTTTTTTGTTCAGGATGACGCATAGGATATGCGGGACAAGTAAATGGAGGGGTTTTAGGATCCACAAGGTTGACTGTACAGAGATAAGGAAGGGTCTGCGACCCACGCAGATGGCCTTTCAAATCAGTAAGTTGAGAATGAAAAGGTTCGTAAACAGCATACCACTGTTCACGGGGGATGATTGTGTTAGTTGGGGAGTGTAAGTCCATTTTAGAGGGTTCTTGACTTGATAAAATCTCGACGTTTTTCTTTCGTGAGATCAAGTCTTGCAATAGGGTATCAGCTTGAGATGCTGGGAGTTTTTCATCAGTTACAAAGAAATATCGTTCATCACATTCATCACACTTTATCCTACCCCCCTGCTCGCATTGGGTAACCTCTTTGTTCCCTTTGGAGACTTGTGCGTCTTGGACGCAGGATGGACTGACTACAACAATTCCATCCTCTTCGGAGGGGATATACTCCGGAAATTGCGTGCGTACGTTACAAACTGGCACGTCTTCCACCGCATATTTTTGTTCATCACACACTGTCCTACCCCCCTGCTCGCATTGGGTGACCTCTTTGTCCCCTTTGGAGTTTTGTGCGTCTTGGACGCAGGATGGACTGACTACAACAATTCCATCCTCTTCGGAGGGGATATACTCCGGAAATTGCGTGCGTACGTTACAAACTGGCACGTCTTTTGCCCCATCGGTAGGTTGTCCGGCTCCCACCGGGTCCTCCGTAATGTGCACATCTTCAGGAAGCGGCGTGTTCCTGGTAATAAATTTCCCTTTTTCACAACATTCACACATCACATTCATACAATTAGAAAAGGAGGGAGGAGTGATCAGGTCCATCCCATGTAGTACAGTCAAGGCCGTGGAAACTTCAGAAGGTCGTTGGTAGGAAACAACAAAATTAGGCAAATTAGCGATTACCGGAATCCAGTCGATTCCGATAATATTAAAGGGTACGTCTTCACTTACACAAAATGGTACAACTACGTCACAGAATGATATATAAACAAAAGATGATAATGTTTTTTTGCCACCTACCCCCTGTATAGGGAGAGAGATGGTAGTTTTGTTAGCAAAAGCGCAAAGCCAGAACTTCTTAAGGGTTTTTAATTTAATAAGGTTGGGAACACTGCCGGTATCAGCAAGAAATGTTACTCCAGTCGGCGTATGCATAAAATAGCAAAGTTTTCCTGAAAAAGCATCATAAAAGAGATGTCGTGTGACTTTATTTACGTATGTGGAGACTAGAGTATGTGTAGGGGTGAGGAATTGGGTTACCGGGTTATCCAATTCCTCTTCTAGTTTTCCGGGGGAACTTCTGGAGAAGGATTGGAGTTCGTGGTGTGCCTCGGGAAAGAGTATGGGTATTCAGGCACTTGGTGAAAGATCGGAGCAGAGGTTCCTGTCGAATTTGAAGACAGGGAGGTGTTAGAGGTTTGGGGGGTTAATGAGTGAGCGTCGTCAGAATGACTTGCCACTTGAGCATTGCGATTTTGGCCAGGAACAACCCACGCATGATCTCTAACTTTTTGTTTTGTTCTCTGCCACGAATTGTTACTAGGACGTTGGTAAGGTTGGCGTTTTTCACGATAAGATTTTTCATTATATTGCCTCATCAAAGCATCCAAGTCTCTCAAAGACATGATTCTCTTTTTTAAAGAATTCTGTCCTCTTAGAAAAGGGAGCCACTCGTTGTCATGTCTTAACTTGTAGGTCGTGGTCATAGGAAGTCGGTCTATGATTGTCACGTAGCCTGTATTGGGGTCAACTTCCAGTCTCTTTTCACATTGGTCGAGAACAGCCTTTACCAAGCATTCTGAACTCTTTATGTCCAGGTCTACCACAGGTATAGCATTGGTAGATCTGTCCTGTCGGCAACTGCAACGCTTTTTCCATTGCAGTTTCATTGTTCTGGAGGGTAGACTGAAAGGAGGGGGATTGCGAAGAGGTGTTGTTCAATCGGAACATAGACGTAGACGACGTTCTCGGTTGTCGCGAGTGGTTATATCCTACGTTTTGGCCATATCTATTGGGTGGCTGGACGTTTCGCGTGCTCTTTCTTGGTTGGGGTTGAACAGGAAAAGAAATAGGTGGGGGATTTGGATCCTGGAGATAGCGTTGTTTATCACCGCGTATCATGTTCTGGTATTTCTGGAGTCTATTGAAGAAACCATTCCAGGAGCCTTGTTCCGCTCCTAGAAGATTTACCTGTATTGCTTCAGGCAATCGTCGGCGTATTCGTGATAGATAATCAAGACCGTGGTCCGTTTTTGAGATCATTTTGTCCTTCATGGGGATGCCTGCTTCCATGAAGACAGGTGTAAAGTGAAGGGTGGCATTATCCTTTTCCCAGTCAAACTTATGTATGCAAGAGATAATTTGGTCGGATAATTCAACTATCCCACTAGGGAAAGATTGCGATATCATTTCGAGAACATTTTGCCATGAGGGGTTGTCTGTTTGTAAGAGGGTAGCCAGAGCCTCTGCCACTTCTTTTCCTTTAGGCAGACCCGATTTCTTTAAGAGCTGAATCATTTTATTGCACAACAGTCGATCATGGGGAGTGCTTCCATCACCGTGTGGGACCATTTGTAGGATACGGTTGATCCACTTCGTGACAGTGGTGCCTTTCGAAAAGGGAGGAAGGGCGGCCAAATATTCAGAGTATTCCCGCAGAGGAATAGGTTTTTGGTTTGGTTCCCTGGGTGGTATTACTGTCATTGGAGAGTCTGAAAGGGAACATAGATCATCTGCTTCCAGAAGAGAATCGTCAAATAGGGGTAGCTGTTGTTTTGTAATTGGTGGCGTCTTTCTTGGTGGAAACGCGGGGTGTTGTAGGGGTGATGAGGCAAAGGGGTTCGATGATGCGGCACCCGATGCACGTGGTACATCTCTCAATATACTTGAGAGTTGTTGTACTTCTTTTGTTAGTGCTGGAATATCTTTCGTAAGAGTTTTCATTTGCTTTGAACGAGTATGAGCAGCGGGTCCGGTCCTTTTAGGTCGTATTTCTTCCTCACTGTCATTTTCAATGACATAAGAGGGGACGGGTGCGATCTCCTCTTGTCCTATCCCGTCCATTATTACAAAGGAGGGGGTGGGTTGTAAGAGAGAGGGATAAAGAGATGTTGCCTTTTCATAAGGAGGTAAAGAAGACGTGTCATCAACATTTGAGGGTGCAGTTGGCTCGGTATCGTGGTATGCCTGATGTATTTCTTGTAATTCAGGAGGCGTTATCTTAGTGGTTAGTTTATCAAAGGTTTTTTCTAAGGCCTTTTGATCTTTCTCAAGTTGTTTCGAGCCCTTCTCCAAAATTTTAAGGTCAGTTTGCAGTTTAGGTTTCAATTTTTGAATTACGTCCTCATCATGTCGCATTTGTTCTATTTGATTTTTTAAGGTATTGCGCAACTCGGTATGTTCCTTGAGGCTGTTAGTTAGCTCGCGATTATCATCTAAAATTTTTGTAATTAGGCTGGCACGTTTTGCCTTTTCTTTATTAGTATTTTTCTTTTTAAATAGTGGCATATTAACGATCTAACCTGTATTGATGGTTGATTTTATTGGGTAGATTTTGTTTCTGACTCGGAGAAAATCTGTTCAGATGGATATCCGTTGTCAATTGGAAGTCCCGGGTCTGGGCACCAGTTTGGAAATTGTGTAGCAGGGTGAAGTTTCTACGACAACTCGAAAATTTAGACAGGGAAAGTTGTGAGCATCTTAGATGGACCCATTTGGAGCAGGTGCAGCATTGCACTAACTTGCCCCGCCAGGTCACATTTCCAGCACACACAGAGCAAGGAAAGATGGGCCGGGGTTAGGATGAACGTTACCGCTCATCAGGAGAAGAATAAGAATGAGGAGACGAAGAAGGGCAAGAGTTGGGCAGGAGAGAGGAAAAAGTGAAAACAGGCGACCGGTTTTGTAGATGCGGTGTGCTGCTCTCCTGCGGTCGTTCAGGGGGCAGCATAGCGAAAAAATAAAGGGGAGTGCCTGGGGTAACTGGGACCCTCGGGAAGGCCAACAGCCATTTCGACCCAACCCAAACGGGGTCGGTGACCGCACCACCACATTGAGGCGGCTGTTGATTGGTGCAGATGTAGTCTTCTTCGTGCCTGCACTTAGTAAGATAAGTGTTTCTTTCAGTTTTAGCAAAGTGGACTTATGTAATAAGTGAGCAATAGCATAAATTTCTGCACTAGAAAGGGTTGCAACAACTACGTGCGAAGGTTGTGGCGAAATAAGTTTGTAGCCCACCAAACCAATAAGTTATGACACCACTACGCAAGCCGTTCAGCCGTCCCAGCCCCATACCTTGGTAGTGAAGCCAAGAAACAAAAGAGCACTAATCTGAGCGAATTCGAACGATCGGTCCACAGAAAGCACGTCTTGATTATGCAGTAGATGTGCGTTTGCTTCAATACTCCGTCAGTAGTTTGTGAATAATATCCGAATGAAAAAAAATCCGTTAGTCCGTTTATCCGTTAAAATACGGTTATACATTTGTAAGAACGCCGATCTCTTTCAGCCTCTTAGTAATCAACGACAAAGACAGTCCCTTTCCTTTAGATCTTGCACTATTCGGCGTAGTTTCTTGCCGTCTTTTCTTGATCGGAAAGTTCGAGATTTGAACTTGTATCCAAATAAATCCTTCCAGTAAACGGCTTTTTCGCAATTGAGAGATTCACCTACATGTTAAAAGGGAATTTAATGTAAGAAATCCCTGGGTCTAAACACCACAAATTTAATGCAGAAATTTCTGCAAGAAGATGATGATTAAATTTGTCCGCGGAGTGAATTTTAACTTGAGTTTCGCGTTAAATTGCAACTTAGCTTGATTCCTCGCACTATATTTCTGTGGTCTTCGCTCGTTGGAAAACACGCCCAATGCAACGTCCAACTAGCTTTCCAGGCAAATAACACTGAACAAACTAATTTTGAGGTGGTTCATTGCTTTAACAACTAATTTGCAAACTCGACAACTGGACCAGTTATGCGTGTCGTTAGACTCATTAACTTAATCAGTTGTATAAGTGTCGTTAAATTCCTTAAATATCCGTCTATAAAATACAAAATTATAATAGCAATTACTCCTAACCGCCATATTGATTCCTAAAAATCCAAGCTGGTCCAACACTTATCTAACACAATGCAACTTGATCAAATGAAGGGTGTGGTCAATTTCTTGCTGCTTGGATGAACCGCATCGTCACACACAAATAATTACAGTTTTTTTCAATAATGAGATTATAAAACCTTGCACCTAATTGTTAACGCAGCATACGAGTGCAAAAGGGCATTAACAATTTACCGAGGTCGAATATACAAGGAAACCAATTAGGCACAAAGGTCAACGTATGCAGTTATTGTTACTGAGTTGGCTTTTGTTTTTTCGTGTTTTCTTTCTTTATTATTCTTGCATTTTTGTTGGGGGTTGCAGAGTTTTTCGTTTTTGGTGTTTTCGAAAGTAACTCAGCTAGGTCTGAATCCATTGCATCAGTTATTGTTGGGTCCAGGTCTGTGGAGGATATCTTTTAGCTTGATTTGGAGAAGATTAATCTGGGCGATTTTTTATATCCTATTTCTATAGCGTCGTTATTGTTGGGCTCGAATAGAGAAGCAGATGGTTGATACGTATGCAGTGTGTCATTTGTGTGATGTGTTTTGGTGGGATTGTTTGTGATTGAGGAGGGAGTGATTGCTGGTGTGGATGTATTCTGAGTATAGTTTTGGCTTTTCCCATATCTTGTTCATTTGTTTTCGACTTTTATAAGACTTTTTGAGTTCTCAATTCGGATTCTTTCATCTTTGGGGAGCTTATTGATTTCTCTTTTGAAAGCTTGCACTGTAGCAGGATGTGTTATATCTTGTTGTTTTTTTCGTCAATCCATCATCTTGTTCTGACTGATTGATGGGGAAGCTTTGTTAGTTGTTGGGTTGTTCAGATTTCTGATCATGTTAGAGTAGGATTTTGGGTTCTGTCTTTGCTGGCGCTGTGGGCATGATTTTTGGTTTGTTGCTTGCAATGGGCATTTATCATGCGAATGTTGTTTGGTTATGCATCTTCTACATCGTTGGAGAGATTCTCCGGTCTTCAGTACAAGTACTGTGTCCTCATTTATTTGTATGTTATCTGGGACATTTTTTTGGTTGGTAGTTATCGATTTGCGTATGTAAACAAGCATTTCTAAATTTGGAAAATTATTGTGTTTTCCCAACTCGTATCTACAGAAGGTGCCCCACTTTTGCCCTTGATCTACTGTAGTTCAGTGATATTACTTTTTGAAATTTTATGTGGCACTGGCCATAACATGATCGTTTTTAGTGGTTCCTTCGGCTGTTAGAGCTTTATTCCAAGTCGAGTGTGGCATGGGAGTGCGATTTTTTTTAATGTTCCCGTATTCGGTAATTAATGTGTTTATTGTCTGTTTTGGGTCATGCTCGCTGTCTTGTTTTAGAGTGACATTGTAGTGGTTTATTTTTTTTAATGGCATCATATCAAAGACATGAACGCCATATGCTGCAAGTGGGTCATCGTCAATGAATAAAGACATGAATCTTTCGAGAACAAAGGGCCTATTGTAATCAACTTCGCAACTAAAAGACTGCTGCAATTCAAACTTCATATTTGGCAAGCCAATAAACAACAGTGCTAAGTTGTTTGAAAGTAGTAAAGACTACGCCGCGACAAAAGTGAAAGGCTGTACAAAATTGTGATGCTTACGATTAAGCAAAATAAGATGGTTAGACTGCTAATGCAGTTAAGAATGTCAAAATAAAATGTGGTTGGACAACCTTAAAAGCTGACGATTTAAAAACAAAGCATCAACCAGCAAGTGTTACTACTAGGGGAGTAGTTTTCTCTTTACAAATTAAAGTCAATTTTTAGTTATGTCAGTATGTTCTGTCACTACTGCGAGTAAATGCTACATTGTACAGGGTGGCCAAAAGTCATCTGACAGTAAATCTAAACCATTTAATTACAAGAGGTATTTAATTTTAACAACTGAATGAATTTAATTGAACATCTAGATATGAAACATCTTTAAAACTGTTCAAGCTGACGTCCTTCTTGAGCGACACATTTTTTCATTCGAGTTAATACCGAGTTCCAAATTTACGACACAGTACCTTATTAGCATTAATTTGTTCGAACTCCGATTTTATAGAAGCTTGCAGCTGAGACAGAGTCCTTGGTTTTCCTCTAAAAACTTTACCCTTCATCATTTCCAAATATTGAAGTTTATAGGTGTGAGGCCACATGAACGTGGTGCCCAGTCAATAGACCCTCTATGTCCAATCCAACCCGCAGGTAAAGCATCTAACAGATCACGAACCTTTTTGGCGTAATGAAGAGGAGCACCATCTTGCATGAAGAGCAAATTGTTGAAGCTTGGCCTGTCTTGCAGCTGCGGAAAAACATACTCATTCAGCATTTCAAAATAATTATCTCCTGTGACAGTTTCATCAAAGAAATAAGGGCCTAATAATCCATAAGAACTGAGAGCTTCTTAAACAGTGATGCCAGGCTGATTCAGTTGTTTCTCGTAAGTTAAATGTGGATTTTTGGTCGCGTAAATTACAAAATTGTGTCGATCAATCATGCCGTTTAATTTAAATGATGCTTCGTCAGGCCATATGATCTTATTGAACAGCTCAGCATCATCTTTAATTGGCTAAAAAAAGAGTTCACACATTTGTAGTTGTCTATCAGCATCGTCTTCCAATAGACCATGAATTGATTTAGGATGGTTTACTTTATAGCCATTTTCTTGCAAAATTCTCTGAAGGGACGATCACGAAATATTAAGTTCAGCGCTCAATCGAATAGTGCTTTTTTATGGGCTTTGTGCAATAGCAGAGGACACATAATTTGCCATTTCTGGAGTTCTAACTCTACGTGGTCTGCCTAATCGTGGTAAATCGGCTACGATTCCATTTTGATGAAATCGATCCCTAAGATCAGTGTTTTTCAACCTTTTTCCAATTACGGAACACTTTTTGTATTTAAAAAATCTTGCGGAACACCAAGAAAAAATTGAACACATTTTAAGTTATTTACTCTTTTTCAGTTATTTCAGTGTGATGTTTGGGCCTGCTTTGAGGAGCATATACTTGGAATTCGGGCAGGAACTGACGAAAGACAAACCCGTAGTTCTTCCTCAACAGCTCTCAACCTTTCTCGTTTTTTAACTTCTATGGCTGTCATGGCTGAAAAGCTCGTCTCACAAAGATAGGTTGTAGAATATGGGAGCAAGATTGAAATCGCTCTATATGCCAGATTAGAAAACTTGTGGGAAGTCTTCAACCAAAAACCTTCCAAAGGAAGATCGGAAAATCGTAATCTTAATCCACGATCTTGTCTTAGTTCAGTCAATTCTTCTTGCTCCTGCGAAGTCAGAGTAGTGCCAGCTTCTGCTTCTGAGCTGTAAGGTTCTCTGACCCAATCAAAGCAATCGAGAGCTGTAGAAGGAAAATAAAAGGATAATTTTTCCTCAAGAATATTTAAATGTTTTTGTATGGTCTCGCTTAGAGAAGCAATGTTCACATTTCTGGCTAAGAAGGAACATTTCAAGATTTTTGTTTTTCACATGTTGCTGCCGAAGTTGCACTTTTGAGCAAAATCCATTAATTTTGCCGGTGCTCGTCAAAAGATTTTCGTTGCAACCTTGTATTCGAGTGTTGAGTTCATTTAACCCTAGAATGCATATACGAAAAAACTTGCACTAATGCATAACAGGGGTCATTTTGACCCCTATTACTATTACATGCAATTTTTCCAAAGGTGATATTTAAATATTTTTTTATTTTCTCGCCTTTATTTTTGAAAGTTTTGTTATGGTGACATATCTAGTTTTTTATTATTTAATTCGTAACAAGTTCAAGCATGAAACATACAGACACAACAAAACAGTATACCGACCACACAATAGCTGTTCACAAGTTTGAATGTGTTCACAGTTCGAGATGTAAACTTTCAAAGCATGTGAGGATATGAAGATTGCAGAGAGCAAGGCATATGTCTTGCTCTCTCCAATTTTCAAGTTCTGTACCACCAAGAAACGGACCCCGTAAGATTCCGCCCATGTAGGATTGTGCCCATGCAATTTCCTCCTTCGGATAATGATATATATCCATAGCTCCAATCATAACCTAAACCCAAAACCTAACCCAAACCCTCTGCCTAACTGTACGTGGGAGAAATGACAATGGGCGCAATCCTACGTCCACCCCAAGAAACTGTTCAAATGTGAGGCTTTACTGATTTAGGCTATTCATAGCATTCGTTACATGTGATAGTGGAGATGCTGTTGTAGAATCTATTTGAACATGGGCTAGGCTGCAATTTCTACAAGTAGCGATTATCTGGCACTATTGTATGCTGAGCAGAGTTTCTTTTACAAATCGAACAGTTATATTTACACATCAAGTAATGCAGCAAATTCATTCACTATTTACAACCCAACACACAATAATAATACTAATAATGCTTATAGTATAACCAGTATACCTAGAGTAATTTCTACGGTTAGAGACCCTAGCGCAGCTTCTTATCCCTTTGGAACAAATCAATTTTAGGTTAACTAGGCTCTCGAATTCATCATAATTAATCGTAAATTTGATAACAGTTACACAATTCAGCACGATATCAAACTTGCATCTGAATCTCAAATTTCATACACCCTAGCATTATTATCAGATTATTATTCGGACAACTCAACAAACTAACATAATAACTGTATACTTTCAAACCGAGAATTCCAGATAACCAGCATCTAACGTTTACACCTCGTGGCAATTCGTTCTAAGGAAAGCGAGAAATTACGCTTTCACCTCGTGACAATTCGCGCTGAGGAAAGCGAGAAATCGTGAGTCTTTGTTACGACAACATTACGTCATAATCCGCTTGCATTGCGTAGATCGAGAAAAAGAGCTATTTGCGTATGTAACAGCTGTGTTCTGGACAGACAGGTCTGCAACATCTTGAGCAACATTTTGAAACCTTCCTGTCCTTTGAGTGCATACATAGCACGCATCGCTTTCTCTTCGGAAGGGTGTTATCTCGAGGAAATGCACTGGAAAAGGTCAAGCCACATCTCACCATAGCTTCTTTTGTGGCTTTTTGGAGTTGGGAGATTTTCTGTCTTGTCTTTATGTGTGGATAAATCAGACTATCTGCAAGATCAGTTATGAAACGCCGTCGTCTTGAACCTTGGGTGCTCTAAGAGTCAGGATATACTTGTCCGAATACAGTGTAAGCATTTAGCGCTGCAATGTCCAGCAGGTTGCAGAAGAGGTTGAGAGGCCATCGGCGAGTTTGTCTCGTACAAGTATATGTTTGAACCATTTGATCAACCAGGTCAACACCGATCTTCGTCTTATTGTAAAACTTGATAATCTCTGGCCTCCTTTTTGGGTCTTTTTCATCAATATTTATGTCGTGATGCATTGTGCTAAGCATTATCACAGATTTGTTCTTTTTGGGAACATAGCTGACCATTGTAATTTGATCGTTAAAACCAAAGGTGGATGTTTTTGTTTCTTGAGACTTCAAAGCTTTCATGCATTCTGGAATTTCTCGTTTGCATTTCCTCATGGTCCCAACAATTGTCAAATTGTGTTGCAGCATTGTTTTTGCCAATGGAACACTTGTAAAATAGTTGTCCATTGACACGTTTCTCCCTGAGCCTTGAAGTGGTGATGTTAGATCTGCAACTACATTATGGCCCAGATTTTTCTCAGGTTCTGATCCAGGTTGTCTTCCCACGTAAATCCTTGCACTGGAGGCATAAGGCAAAGAAGCATCACAGAGTCAGAAGATTTTGATGCCGTACTTGGCAGGTTTGTTTGGCATATATTTCATGAAAGGACATCGCCCTCTGAATGGCACAAGTTGTTCATCTACTGTAGTACCGTATATGGTCCAAGGAAAAATTGAGTTTTGCAGTTTTTAATGAATAAACCCCAGGTGTAGCTGATTGCAGCCAATTTATCTTGCTTTTGTCTTTCTGCCCGTGTTCGCTTGTCATCGAATCGCAGGTGGCGTCGTATGTTTTCAAATCTGTTGATGCCAAATGCAGCTTTGTAGGTAGGATTTTGCTTCTGGTCTAAGAACAATTGTCGTGTATCTAGATCCCAATTTTTTTCTACTCCTGACAGGAGTAAAACACCAATAAAAGCTAACAGTTCTTCCTGTTGTACAGCATTCCATTTTGTAGCAACTCGTCGACCTTGCAAGTTGGTGCACAACAGAATTTCCTCAATAATGTCGTCGCTCAAAAAGGCCTGAAAAGCATCTTTAGGAGTGCAAATTTCCGATGCAGAAACTCTGTGTAATCTCGTGCGAATAACGTTGTGCGATCTAAATCTCCCCTGGGGTCTTGAAGAAGCACTCCAGACGGTCCCATCTTTTCCAGTTCGGGTTTCAGAATGTGGTGATGAAGAGTCTAATGGTGTAGATGAATCATGGGATGTTGGTAAAACATTGGAAGGGTTATCCTCTTCTTTCTCACTTTCTGATCCAGAATCTGTCGAATACAAAGATTGAATCATTGCTTCATTATCAGAATATTGAGTCTCCAGAGTAGAAGGTGCATACGTTGAATCGTCATCATCTGAAAAATCAGAGTCACTGTTGTCATTCTCTCTATATATTTCTTCATCGTCTTCCTCCATTGTATGCATAATCAGCTGAGCAGCTCTTTCAGCGTCCATACCACGGTTTCTTTTAGACTCAGCCATTATACAATTACTTTGCACTAAACCTGCGGAAACACAAATGCATTACCTCAACAACTGGCAATGACACTTTATAAAGAGAAAAACGTGTGTCATGGTTCGAAAGTAGCAACTCAAGGTTCACGGTCGGTAGCTGTCGTCACCAATTCCTACTTGCATAATTGCGTCGATCTGTCAGTGCTGAATGAGGGGGGTGCCACACCAATAGATAAACCCATATTGGAATACCCCTTTCAGTTGCACAAACTGGCCCAAAAATCCCTACACTTTTATACTGCTCTAACTCCTAGGCTAGAACACAAATACGCGCAGGTCAGCAAAACCGCAATATATTCTGTAGCAACAATCCGAATGCAACCCGCTAGAAGATAAAATCATTTTGATCTTATATTGTGTAGAAGAGGTGTGAAAAATTTCGCAAGAAGCAATTAGCAGTAGGTAGATAATCAAGCACATGACTGATAAGCTCAAAAAAATCAAGACGATTAGAAAACGTAAACCAACGGACATTTTCCTAAAGGCAAACCTACGGGAATTTCCCCAAGATCTATTCCCATTGAGCACCAGTAAGATGTGATGACTGAAAAAATGAGCATAATAACGTGTTTTCTAGGCAAATTCTCTACGGGTCATTTTGACCCCTGTTATGCATTCTCGGGGTATTTCATGAAAACGCATTTTTCTCCTTGAAGGTAAAAATTTACAAAAATAATTATTGCATCATCATGCATGGTTATAAATTGCCAACAAAGTCAAGGAAATCCAAGAGGATATTTGCAATTTGCTTTGAGCAATCAACATGAGTAGCGCCGTCCGGGTCATTTTGACCCCTGTTATGCATTCTAGGGTTAAATGTTGAAATATGTCAGCCATATATGCTACTCTTGCCCACCAATCATCATATGCCACCAGCTTTGCCTCATCACGTTGTTCGTTGGTCAAAATTACAATAAGCTCATTTCTCAAGGCATAAACACGAGCTATGACTCTACCTCGTGATAACCAACGGATTTCGGTATGAAGCAACAAATTTGTGTGATCTGCTCCATTTCTTCACATAAAATTGCAAACATTCGACTTTTCAGAGGTTTTATCTTGACAAAATTGACAATACTTATCACAGTATTGAGTGTCGAAGCTAGATGTGCTAGCAAAGTCTTTACAACCAGCGTCTCACGGTGAAAAAACAGTTCGTGACTATAATATCTCGTTGTTTCTCTCTAATTCTGCTAACAAAGTCTTTGTAACGTCCAACCATGGCAGCTGCTCCATCTGTGCAGATACTTATACAATTCTTCCATTCAAGTTCTTTTTTTTTCAAAATAATCGGAGGTAACACGAAAAATTTCTTCTGCTGTGTTAACAGGCAACCTCTTGCAAAATAAAAAATTTTCTTTGATCGCATCGCCATCAATAAAGCACACATTTGCTGAGAGCTGAGCATGTCTACTGATGACTGTGGATTCTTCAACTTGTAATGCAAATCTTACACTGATGCGGACCTTTTCTAGAATATTATTTTCAATATCTACTGATATATTTTCAATTCTTCTAGCTATTGTACTGTCTGATAAAAGAAGCTTAGCTACGTCTTTACGTGCATTGGGACCAATCATCTCCTCAATAATCTTGCAAGCCCGTAGAATAACTTTCTCTGCTAATGTATGTGGCTGTTTTTCTTTAGCTATGAGCTCAGCGACATAATAGCTCACTTTAAGAGCTTTCTCAGATATTGTTGTTGCTCGTTTCATGAAATTTACTTCCATTTTGTTACTTTCAAGAAGGCGACGAAAATAAGTCGTGTTCTTGTTTTTAAGAATCGGGTGATTGGTATCGAGGCGTCGTTTCAGCTTGGCTGGAACCATGGCGCTGTTCGTTCTTTTCTACATACCAAGCATAATGGGACCGGGGCAGTCGGATTACCGATAAAAGTAAATCCAAACGAAATATAACTATCACTATATTGTCTCATAACTGTTTTTGATTTCTTTTCATGAATAATTTTTTCATTTTCGTTTACACTCTTTTTAAGTACTTATCCATTTGCAATCCGCATTGTTTTTATTTTGTTTTTATACGAAGCTGAAAATATAAAGATTTTGTTGTAAAATATACCTACATCAATATTGCTACAAAACTAACTACTAGCTTGCTAGCTAAGGTTAACAAACAGTAATTGCATTTAAAACAGCAAACATGCTCACTAAATTTCCGTATTATTGCGCAACAAAACGTCACCACAATGGCAATAGTACTCACATGAAAGTTAATTATGCTCTTTACGTCATATGTTCAAAACCAATGAATTCTTGCGGAACGGCTGACGATCTTGCGCGGAACACCGGTTGAAAATTACTGCCTAAGATGATAAATAGTATCTCCATGAGGAGGACTTCTTTCATCACCATACTCGTTCATCCATTTTTCACGGACTCTTTGTGCATTACCATATTGGAAGTATTTTTCAATAACGAAGATTCTGTGTTGCAGAGTCAGTATGTTCATGTTTATGAACCGAAAACTGAAAACCTGCGATTAAAACAAACAATAATTATAAAAGATACAAAAGACAAGGTTCTGTGTTGCAGAGTCATGTTTATGGACTGAAAACTATTATAAAAGATACCAAAAACCTGCAATTAAAGCAAAAAATTATTGCAAAAGATCAGTCAATAAACATTCATATTTGGAATGAATAAATAAAATTGAATATTTAATGTTTATGGAAATTCATTTTACTATCAGGTGACTTTTGGCCACCCCTGTGTATTGTTTGGTTGGTAGGCTTAATCGCAGGAAAGTAAGCCAGACATAGATGACGTAATCGCGATGGCGGCGTCCAGAAACACGTGGAGCGATTTTCACTTCGTAAAAATGAAGTTAAAATTTATGCTATATAATTTATGAAATATCAAGAAAAAATCGAAATCAATTAAGATACAGGGTGTTCCAAAAGAAACAGTGCAGTAGAAATGTGCTAATAACCCAAAGAAACAAAACTCACAGAAACATACTATTTATTGCAAATATTCACAAATCCAATACCTTATCAATTCAACAAAAGTGCAATTGAGGCTTGACTCGTTCAGTAAGATATGATCTACAATAACTGCTGGAAGTGTGCGCCATTCACCTGCAGACATAACCGAGCGCGACGCTGCGTGTTTTGAAAAACACGCTCAAGGTTATCAGGCTGGATGTTTTGAATAACACTTGTTATTTTCTGCTTCAGTTCATCCGTGGTTCGAGGATTGTCTGCATACACCGAGCCTTTCAATTTGCCCCACAAATAAAAGTCAGGAGGCGTTAAATCCGGTGATCGAGGTGGCCACAAACCACGAGAGATCACACGATCCCCAAAGACTTCACCAACTGCAGCCATACTAACACGAGCCGTATGTGCAGTTGCACCATCTTGCTGGAACCAGCCTTGTTGCTTTTCTTGCTCCGTCAGTTGATCAAAAAATGGCTCCAGGATGTTGTGAATGTAACGCTCAGATGTGATGGTGTTTTCAAAAAAGATAGGTCCAATTATACGCCCCCTTGACAAAGCACACCAAACTTTCGTGGGCTCCTCTGCAGTTTGTTGGTAACATTTTGTAAGACTGTATCTGTAACGACTTTTGGGCGGCCAGTTTTGGGTTTGTCTTGAACACTTCCAGTTTCTTTGAACTTATGCAACAAAGCGGAAACACAATTTCGATGCGGCAAACGTTCTGCACCAAATTTTTCTTGGAATAACTCTTGCACTTCTTTTGTGTATTTGCCACCTTTTCTTAAAACATTTTCAACAATAAATATCCTTTCTTGTAAAGTAAGAACCATTTTCAAAGGGTCCTTGAAACTTCAGAATACTTGATGTGAGTTTCCAATTGTGTGGGGATTGTTTTTCATATTAGTGTTATTTAGGTTACCATGGAACTCTGTATTGTGACATCATAATATTATGATGTATACTTATGAAAGTGCTCAGTGCACTGTTTCTTTTGGAACACCCTGCATTATTAAAGTCCAGTACAAGAGGAGTTCAATAGAATTAAATTTTCGATATTTTAGTCTAAAGTTGTGAAAAACTGCCTTAAACCGGAAGAGCTCACAGCTCTACTGCCAGCAACGGCTAGCACAACCTATCTGCCAAGTAGCTTTCACAAGAAAAATTCAAACTCAAATTACTAAATAAGAAAACGCTCTACAACAGGGGTTCCCAAACTTTTTGTTCCTCAGTACCCTTAGACACTTTTTATAGGTTCCCATGTACCCCCAACACTAAAAATGAAGCTTAATAGTAAAAAAAGACATTGAAATATTTTGATATTTTAAGTTTATAGAGTCTTCATGTTTAGATTACATAGGCATCTTAAATGATGAAAACAGAAATAAAGCAATTACTAAGGTAACTGATATTTTGATCCAGCACATACAATACATACCTTTTTATTATTATTATCCAAAACATTAATGAACAAAACTCAGGTATTCTTATTTTAATGCATCGCACCAACTCAACATAAATGGATCACAACCAATTCAACACACATTCAGTCCTGCAGATAAGGCAGAAACAGGGAAAAAAATGTTAATGCACTCTAGTATGGAGACAGAATTATTGATAACAATTGTAACCAAATCTAAACAGAACTAGTGAGATGGGTGAGCTTGTTTTTTAGCAACAAGCTCACTGATACGAGGGGAAACTTTAGCAATTGCACAACGAAGATCATGTTCAGGTGTGTCGAGTTTTGATCTGTATTTTGATTTGATACCTAACAGTACTGAAAATGCCGACTCACAAAGCCATGTTGATGGAAATACCAACAGTGCTTGAATAGCAGGTTCAGCAATCTGTCTGTATGAGTTTCTCATTGAAAACCAAAAACCACACAGATTTTTCTCAGAGTAAACATGTAATGCAGAATCATCATGTTGCATTTCTACCAACTCCTCCTGCCTACCTGTCCCAGCCTGCAACACCTGAGCATCTGTACTGAAAGGATTTCTAAGATATACAAATTCATCTCCATCAAGGCTTGGAAAATAACTTTTAATTTCTTCCTCCATCTTCATAGGATGCTCAGTGACTAATCCTGTGAACTTGTCAGTCGTAGATCGTGGATTTTGATCTATATATTCTGTTACATTACTAAACATAGCCAAGGTATCAGAATGAATGTTTTCCCTCCACAGTCGAAGTTTTGCAATGAATGCTTTGAGTTTAGCTATACTGCCACAAACTGTTACATCTCTTCCTTGGAGACTCTGGTTTAGCATATTTAGAGCATCAAAAATATCCACAAGATAAGCAAGGTTAAGCATGAAGTATTGATCCTTCAAGGAAATGACGAAATCTTCGCACTTGTGGGAATGTTGAAAAAATTCTAGCAATTCTCCATGAAGCTCATAAATACGTTTTGTGACACTTCCTCGGGAAAGCCAACGTACATCAGTATGGAACAGAAGTACACTGTGATTAGCATCAAAATCTTCACACAATAGTTTGAATAATTGGCTGTTAAGAGCACTCCCTTTTACATGGTTAACCATCTTGACCACCAGTGATAACACACTGGCTAGTTCAGCAGGAAGAACCTTGCATGACAAAACAAACCGATGTATCATGCAATGCATAAATGTCACATGAGGTGCTACTTCCATGACACGAGCTCTAAAACCAGACTTTCGCCCCAACATTGCTGGTGCCCCATCAGTTGTGCATCCTCTCAGATTTTCCCACTTCAAACCATGTTTCTTGAAAAATGAATCTACCACTTGAAAAATATCTTCGCCTTTAGTTGTTGCTTCTAAGGCTGCATTCATTAAGAACTCTTCCTTAATACCTTCATTTCCTACATACCGAGCAAACATTAGTAGCTGAGCACAATTTGTAACATCGGTGGACTCGTCAAGTTGAATTGCAAATCCACTTTCAGACATAGAAATTTCACTAATCACTTGCTGAAAAATATCAAGTGACATTTCTTCAATTCGTCGTTGCACTGTATTGTTTGACAAGGAGATAGAGTTGAGCTTTTTTTCTGATTCATCTCCAAGGACACAACGCACCATTGCTTTTGCAGCTGGAAGAACAAGGTTTTCCCCAATGGTATGAGCTTTCTTTTGTTTGGCAATCATAAGTGAAACTTCATAAGATGCCTGCACCACTGCACTGTTTTGTTGGAAAATCCTCCCACTTGGATCCAGTCGTTGCTTCTTAAACACTTCTTCTTTACGTTTAAAAAAATTAAGGTCTTTGTCTTTGAACTGTGGATGAGCTCTCTCAAGATGTCGAGTAAAGTAGGCTTGGCTTCAATGAGTCATTTCCCAGAGTTTTTTGACACAGTACACACACTGGAATATCCATACCATTGTTTACTACGAATGTAAACCCGAACTGTAAGTAGGTCTCTGAATATTTTCTTCTTTTACTCATCATTATTTACCCTTCTGAAAGATAGAAAAAATATATTAGGTAACAGTAACTAATAAGCCCAAAAAGTGCCATAAAACAGCATCCTGCCACATCTGAAACCAGGTATGTGTATCTACTCTAAGAATTAAATACACATACTAGGTTTCTGATCTGGCCGTATGATGTTTTATGGCACTTTTTGGGTTTATGTTATGTTTCCAATGCAAGGAATAAGAATATAGCTACTGCCACGGAAAGTACATGGCAAGAAAATTAACATCACTTTGTATATATTAATATTAGATATTTATGTCTTTTCATTGTTTTTCTTAATTGTATGTATAGAACTTTTAATGCAACACGGTCTTACAACAAGGATATGGAGAGTTAGTGACGAGAAACGTTTTCACACCTTCACTAGCTGCGAGTGTAAACAGGACTGAGTCTGAGTCACTCAGTGAGGCGTGAGCCGCCAGGCACTGACGCGTCGATAAACACGTCCTGTACCAGTCATTTCTAGATTGGTACAGGTAGTCCTACACAGGGGCGTCATTTCAGATTTTTCTTGGGGGGAGCAGAGACATGTGAGGTTTATAATAGTAAAAACAAATGGTATTACCTTACACCCAACAAATTTCAATAAAGGTGGTGCTAATCAACACAAAGAAAATGAGAAAAGTGCAATCTGAGTGCAGATTACAACACCATGTATTGTGCAAGTAATTGTTTCCTTCAGACCAAATGTACCCCCTGAAACTTGCAAATGTACCCCAGTTTGAGAACCCTTGCTCTACAATCTTCTGACAACTTTTAAAATGAAGCCAAGAAATTAGAGAATAGAGAAGTCACTAGTCACTCACACAATTAACCCTCAACTCTTCGATTAGTAGTGCAATGTCGGACAAAATAGAGTGATTTTCGTGATGGTTTGAAGCAACAGCCTGAGTTTGGTGGTTTCATCGGAAATGCTGTTGGCTTGAAAAAGTACTTCAATTACTTTAAAATAGTCTTCGACATTGTTTTCCCATAGCTCAGGCATGCAAAGGGAAGGTGCGTCCGTCAATGTGGATGAATATGTGCTGGAGGAATGAAATGGAGAAGGGCTGCACGTAGCAGGCATGGAAGATGTATCGTCTTGGTGGGGTGTGTCCAAATTATCATTGAAAAACGTTCTTCGAAAATTCCTGGTAGGCGAGCTCAGGAAAGGCTTTAAAATGTGGCCCAGGATAAAATTACGCCAGTAGCTCTGACGACCGATATTTCTGGGTTCAAAATATAAAGAAGCCAAAGCCACAGTTCGGTCAATACCATTTTCAACTATAAATTTATTTTAAACACAGTTGTTACGTGAAAGGCGCGGTCACCAGCATAGCAACGTCAGCGTTCGCTCTGTATCTTGTAAGTTGAAAGTACGATTCTTTTCCTCACTCTGTCGTATTCAGTAACTCATATATCCTGTATATTGACATTAAACAAATTCAAATGAAATCCTTATTTATATAGAATACAAAACAAAAGATTAAAATAATACAATTTCGGTAAAGAGGTGACTTTTAGTATCCAAGTTGCTATTATTGCTACTAGCAATACACCGTTAAACATAATAATACAATATATTTATACAATTCAAACGTTTTCGGCACTACATTTCGCCCTCATCAGGATCTATACACAAATATTTACAGCATTAAAACTTTCGTTGAACGAAAACACAAAAAACATAAAGTAACTTGAAATTATGTTTTTTGTGTTTTCGTTCAACGAAAGTTTTAATGCTGTAAATATTTGTGTATAGATCCTGATGAGGGCGAAATGTAGCGCCGAAAACGTTTGAATTGTATAAATATATTGTATTATTATGTTCAACGGTGTATTGCTAGTAGCAAAAAAGATTAAAACATAAAGTAAAAACAAAATTAACAAATCTTACAACACAAAGCTTAAGATTGCTCCCACACCTGTACGCCGACGTGTACTTGCTCAAACTGATGCGTCAACATAAAATTCAAATTAAAAGCTGCATTAGGAAGTGATGCGTGGAAGTTCATAGTGCATAAAAAAACTAATCAAATGGAAAAAAGAATGTAATAGATTTTGACTTTTTGATTCTATTAAGGTCTGGCGAGGATTTGAACCATCACTTCTCGGTTTCCAGACAGACGCTTCCAACACCTTGCTATCTCCCAGACAGACTTTAACCACACAATAAAGTCATTCAAGCAGCGATATATTGAGAAGTCTTAAACACTATGCAATTAATAAACATAGGCCGAAGAGTGTTTGTGGCAACGGCAACGGTTAAATACCTTGACCACTTTATCTTTAAAATAAAACAAACATCTCGGTTAACAACCTGGCTTGCTATTCTACAAATTGATAAACTTAAGCGTCTTAAAACAGAGAAATAAAGTAAGCTAATTCCAAACCAAGGTACAATCTGGCTATTTCCAACTCGTCCAAGTACAAATACAAGCGCTCATGCACATTTTTTCAAACAAAGGATTTCCGGGTTCAAAGGTAAAGTGTTGCCAATTCGGTTTGTAATATTTAGTGTAAAATATGAAAGGTTTACGCTACAAAGAAAACAGAGTAACAACGTAGTACGTAGTGCTACAGTCGCACCATAAGTTACCTAAGAGCTCTGCAGGAGATTTTCGTTTCTATCGAAAACTCGGGCACGGATGTTTAGGTGCAGCTGATGCGAGAGATCGTATAGTTTTTCAGGATGGCAATGATAAGGCCTGAAATGCAGCATTAACCCTTTCGCAATCTGTATCTATAGGGTATAAAAATAAAAAGTAAAGTTTGGTTTCATAGTTGTTCAACGTATCTGCAATTATTCTTGCTTCACGCTTGCCTTCGTAGCCACTCTTTGCGCCGGCCATTTGAAAGTACAACTTTAGTTCGTTCCAATGATATAGAATGGTCTGTAGCACCATTCTTTGGCACTACCACCTTGTTTTAGCATTCTTCACAAAAGTCTTAGTTGATTGAAATTCTTCATGATCCATAGCCACGATTCTGAACAGCTCTTTGTATGTCTCTCTACGAAGAGTGGATTTGCTAAACCAAGCTGGAACTTTGGATAGCCAACATTAAACGGTACGCTTTCAAATGCAGCTTGAATGCTCAGCTGCAAAGAATGGCAAGTACACTTGAAAAGAATTGCTTGAGGTGAATATATCTTTAGCCGACTCCGCATCGAGTTGTGTTCCCCAATATTTGCACTTGCTCCATTACAGCTTAAGCCGATGCAATCCGAAAGTTTCGTGTTCATGGATTTCATTGCTTTTTTGAGCTCATCATATATTGCATCTTTGGTGGCTCGAACCATGCTGACCACTAAAATCAAAGCTGTGACAAGTCTCTTCTGTTTTGGACTGCAATATCGGATTAAATTGACTAGAAGCTTTTTGACACTTACATTTGTTGATTCGTCAATTAGGAGCGAGTGTTTGCCACCTGATATATCTATCTTTGGGTGTTCCTTGATTGCAGGTGGAATGACTTTGGTGATAAGGGCTGAACATTTGGTGCGATGAAGCTGAAGGTTTGCTAAAGGCGATCCTTTGCCATGTGCAGTAATGACTACGTGTGGTCAATTTTGCTAATGGCACAGTGACAAGCAATACAGGCAGCAAGCTGCAATTCAGCCTCTTACGCTGAGGTCAATGCAAGCCCACTTGAAAAATTGCTCCATTAGTTGAACTTGGTTGATTGCAGTAACTTGTTCTTTGTGCTGAGCAGACTTTTCATGATTGGCGAAAGTACTAAGCTTGGGTTGAAGAAACTTTTTGTACAATTTGCACCAACAGTTTTCACTGCCATGTGTTGACTTTTGCAGCCAATTGTACTTGGCTTCCCAAGCTGCATTATATTTTCTAGCTAGAGTTCTTGCTTCTTTTCTTAGACGGCCGATGATCTACTAGAATATAAACAATTAAGAATAGAATTATTTCGACAAAGCTAGTTTAATCAGCCATTTCTTTGTTGAAGATGTTGCGGCTAGCAGGAAAGACAAACTACTGACATAAAGGCTGAGCTGTTAATTCTTTTCTATTGTTTATGTCACATGCAACAGACTAGCGGTTTGTTAATCAGGCACTAAACACAAAAACTGCTTAGGGCTGACAATGCCACGCTGGAGCTACTGACAAAATCGATATCTGAAAAGAGGCTAATAAAAATCGGTCAAATTAGGAGGAAAAGCCGCGTGTCCGAATAATTTGCCGAACGTCAGACGCAGTAGTTAAAATTAGAACAATTTATCGTTTTTTGTCCGACTTTTTGGCCACCTGGCAATCCTGTTAACAACAAGAAACTGTAAAGTACTGTATATACCTTAGCCAGTTACGGTAGCACTGACATTTTTTCAGACGTAATCAATAGGCTATCATAGACAAGTTAACAATGTCTGTAAGGTATAAGCCGTACCCAACCGTAGCTCTAATCCGCGAACCTAACCTCCTAATTCTAAATCTAAAGTTGGTTTTTAAGAGTCTAGAGTTGACAGTTACGAGTTTCAATTAAGGATTAGGGTTGAGTACAGTTAATTTCTTACAAGCTCCAAGTTGACAACTGCATGCTCGAAAGTGAAATTCGAATGAATTCGATTAACTGAGTACCGGCTTGCTTATTAATAGCAACTTGACTGCTGATTACCTGATTCTCTTTGAGTTTTGATGTCAATTTTTCAAGCGGTATAGCTATGCAGGGCACATGAAAAGCGCGTTGTTGATGCAGATCTTCACACAATGCTTCATATGATCATCTGTTCACAAGTTAAAAAGGGCTGAAAGTTTAGAACAAGACAGCCAAAATTCTTCAAAATCTTACTGTTGTCCTCAGACAAGATTCTATATGAACGTTATTGATCTGCTTCTAATAGCCATATCTCGTCTTGCCGTCTTTATCTTGAGTCACCATCAACATTTCTTTTCCTCGAAAATCAATATTATTTTCAAGCTTGTAAAATTCCAGCCAAGAACACACATCAGGAACGTAAATTAGCTTAAATACAGCCAAATTACTTGAACCATTAAAAGCTGCTTCTAGGTCTCATCAAATTTTGCGTAAAAAAATGCCAAGATTTTGAAATGTTTTGGCATGTTATATTTTGAGTTCCGCCACGCCTACTTTCCTTCACATCACCAAAATACTCTCCGATTTGGCGTTGATCTTTAGAACAAAATCTACGCAAATTCCCAAAAATTTTCAGTTTCATCTCTTAAAAATATAAAAAAACCTTCACTTTTCCACTCAAAAAATCCCTCGATTTATCTCAAGAAATTTTTCCCCCCAATTTCCAAGATCTTGCGATAAATTTTGAAGACTGGCAGCTATGCGTGTTGCTAGTAGCGAAAAAGAAACTCCATGCAGCCACAGGCTAAATCACTCACAACAAGATTGAAGCTCACTGGGTTGAAGGCTTGCCACTGCATTTTCAAAAAAATAAAGATACACTTACCTTTTACTCAATGCAAAAAAATCTAATGTTGAATCTAAAATCGCTTTTCTCTTTCATTTTTCTTCATATTAAAAATCGATTTTTATAAAGCTTATGGACAGTTTTTGGATAATCCGGCTGGCTTGGACCAACGTCACTGAATAAATACAAGTTGTCCAACGCGTTGGCTCAATGCTAACGTAACAATGCCGCCATTTTTACTCTCATGCTTAATTAGTTTGCCAATTTCAGGAATCTTTATGAATATTTTCTTTCTAAACATTTTTGACTTATCTACAAAAAAGCATCACAACTAAAAACATTCAAATACCAGCGCCTTGTATAACTGAAAAAAGCATAGAAAATGAAACTGGAGAGATATTTAGTATTGTTTTTCAGTAAAATAAAACATCTTTTTGGTACACTTTACAACTTCGCAGATCAATGTCTTAACTATTTAAAAGTTGTTAAGTTTTATATATAAAATTATTTAATTTTTCATTAATTTTAAACATTTTGTGGAGTATCGTAATGTGGTTATGTAGGCTATTCAAAGCCAAATTATAGTTTAAATGTATTTGCAAAAGCAGTTCATTTATTTTCTTTAGTTTTACCTGTACACAACAAGTCACAAATTTTAAAATTTGAGACTATACGCTCTTTTCAGGTGTGATTAATTTTTCGAATGAATTTAACATGACACCTACGCAAAAAGAAGATAAGGGAGGGGAACAAATGATGGATTGTTAAACAAATCTGACAAAGATTCGTCGATGCAGAAAAAAATTATACAGCTTAATTAGCAGGAATGCTTGTTTTCCCTTGTTTTCTTCGCTTAGTACTTGGTTATGTTTTCTTTTTAACGAAATCTTGCGTGCAATGACAGATTTTAGCATCCAACCCCTGCAGGGCTGCTTTTACTACCGTGCCGAGGATAAAGGTGGGGCAGCCCCGATTTTGCTGTCAGGTTGAAGGATAGTAATTTTTTGTGAAGATAAACTTGGGGTAGGACTTCTTTCTAAGATAGCCTTCGTTGAGGTCAATAGATGTCATTGTGCTATGCCCATCTAAATACGCTAGTAGTTATTTTCAGTTATGGCAGCACGGAGCGGCATTTAACCAGGTGAATTTCCCAGCATTAGTCTCACAGCAAGCCCAGCAGTTGCAAAAGCGGAAGATCTGCTGCGAGAGTCGTTCCATAACTCCATCTAATTTCCCTAACAGCCTTTACTGAAGTAACCCATTTGTATCTGCTACGCGACCGCCCATGCACTGACGTAGCAAACAAAACATCAATGCAGCACGATGGGCTAAACATGGAAAATGAAGTATTGAGCTGGTCAAAAGTCAAACTTGCTTTTAGACCATGAGACTTTGTCGCGGACTTGACGAAGAAATGTTGAGTGACAATTAGGCTAACAGCTTTTAAACTAGCGCCAGGCACTTGTGATCAACGATATACTGTGGTCTGTGAAATGTAAATTTGCTCAAAGTGTCATACTTCTCTAACTTGAAATTAATTTAATTGCAAAAGCATTTACCTTACGAACAAAACAAATGCAGCAGTTAATAAATTAATGACTTAACAAATGGTTTGCACAACTTTCCAGCTTGGTATTCAGTTCTACAGGGATATGGTAAAAAGAACAAAACTGCACAATTGCTTGAAAAGCTCTTAGGTAAGGCACTTAACAGGAATTGCGTGGCAGATGAGAAGTGGGGCTGAGCAGTGTTACGGTACCAGTCTTTGTGACCCATTCTGACTTAAAACATGCAAACAGAGCATGAGCACATAATACGCTTGAATCAATGAATATTTACGATGTAAAAAAAGGAGCAAGACATTTGTTCCAAATTGTGGGATTGCCCAACGATCAAATCAGACTATTACTGAGCATTACCGCATTTTAAGTTTCGGATGCCCTTCTCCTCAAAGCTAATAGTGCTTTAAGATTTGAGAACTCCACACTTTACTTTCTGAAGTTGTGAAAAATTACCACTACACCATTTCAACTTAAAATTCATGCAAATTATTACCATATAACATCAAATTTTATCAAAATAACTTCCATGGAGAATAAATATGGCAAAAAAAAAAGTTTCCACATTTTCTTAAATACTACAGAAACAATACTTTGAAGAAACAATTGTAAAATACGACTTTTTCACATTTATTTTATTGAACTATGAGCTGTTGTTTTGCTAGCAAACTGCTTTAAATTGCAATTTTCTGTCGTCAGCTCTTTTGCGTGAATATTGAGACGCAATCGCATATACCGCTCCACAATAGCAGCAACGAGAAAATGACAGCGAGGAAAATCTTCATCAACGTAATCAAGCTGACTTAAAATGATTTCTGCGAGTGAGGTAGAGCGAATTGCTCTACTAATGCTGCTCCTAAAGATGACCTCGCACTTTTTTAGTACATGCAGCACATTTTTACTCGGGTGGCATAAGTAGTTGTGAAGGGTAACTTTGCATATCACTTCAGTAACATGTAAACTTGGTCAAGAGAGCAATATTGTCAGAGTTTCAATCAGGAGTTTTCACAGAATAACATGAGCAACTGTCACGATTCACTTTATACTTAATTCCGTAACACACAGCCCAACCAGCAACGTAATAAAAGCCATTGGACTCGCAGATATCCAATGATGATAACGTGGCAGCACTTAACCTCTACAGACCCATAGTCAACGTACGTTGACAAGTATCTTAATATATTAGTAGAAAACCTCCTTATTGGATGAAAAAGAGGAGGAGGAGTTCTTTTTTTCAAAGTGACCAATAGGATGCGTTATTTCGCATGTCAACTCTTGTTGACATTGGTCCCTTATATGTTTATTACCAATGTCAACGTGTGTTGACATTAAATGTTTTCTTTTGTCAAAACACCTTGATATTGGAAAAATAATAAATAAAAAGAAGTTTTTCAGACTTTGTAGACATTTGTCTATCTACATACAATGCATCCTTTTGCCAAAAGACATTGATATTGGAAAAATCAGAAAAAAAACAACGATTTTCGGATTCTGCAACATTTTATTTCGATCAACCTGAACAGTGTTACTCCTTATGGTACTCCAGGAAGCAATTTCTATTCTCTGCCACGCAAAGAAACAACTTGCATTCAGTGCATCGTATCTTGGTGTGACCTTTGCAGCCCTAGTGACGGCACCTGTTGCTTTGTGAGGAGCTCACAAATTCAGCCAGATAAGCAGCCTTGTCTTTTCTGACTTCATTGGAAGGATGTTGAACAACCTTTCTTCTTTTTGTAGCAGGTTGGTCGTCTTCATCCCCATCATCTGGTACGTCCTCTGGTTCTTGAATTTCTCGGATCCAACATTCGCCAATTCTGTGCCGAAAATCCAGAATATCCATGATATCCTTGTTTGGGGTACAACTTTTCCGGGCATTCTCTCGGTAGATGATCCATGCATTTGACAGTGCGCAGTCCAGAAAGTGTTGTATAACCCTTACAGGCCATTTGTTTGTCCGGGATCCCATTCTGTACAAGGACACCATCCTGTTGGCCAAGTCTACTCCTCCCATTAATTCATTGTAATGTTTGATCACTGTTGGGCGATTCACATTGATGTGATTGTGGTCTTTTTTGCTCCACCTTTGGACTACATCCCCTGGCTTGGCACTGTGGATGGTGGATAGGAGAAAAACTGGTTTGTTATCCAGCCATTTGGTGCAGGACATCTTTTTATCTTTTCTCTCGTACGTTTGAGAAGCTCTGCGGCCTTCGTTCTTCATCACTGAGTCCTCCTTGAAATGAATATGTTGTGGAATGCAGGTTCGAATGACAGTGCCAGTTGCAGCAATGCGTTTCTCCAGCAAGTAATCCAATAGTGCCTCTGATGTAAAATATCTATCAAAGTATAAGGAAGATCCAGCTGGCACATTATCCAGAAGACTAATCACAGCAGAGGCACCAATGCCCATGTTGGTGATTTCATGTGCCAAGTGACTGAAGGTTCCCTGGCCAATATAGACTTGGAAGTCTAGTATTACGTCATTTGGGTTTGCCAGGACAAACACCTTCATCCCAAAAGGATGTGGTTTCATCGGCAAATATTGCCATGCAGGCATCCTGCCCTGGAATGGCATCATCATCTCATCCACAGATAGGTTGGTTGTTCTTGGCACTTGCAAACAACACTCTCGAAATTTTGCCAAGATAGGGCGGACTCTCCATAGGCGATCTGCCTCCTTCTCTGCATCTGATAGGTTGGCACCAGATTTGGCTCTCAGGAAGCTTCGAAGTAGAAAAAACCTATTTCTTGCCATAGTATCCGAAATTATGGGAATGCGAAAGCCTTGCTGCCAATATTTCTTGATTCTTGGGTACTTGATAGTCCCCATGAGAATCGAAATGCCAAGAAACCTTTTGATTTCGGGTGCCGTACATTTCAGCTTTTCTCCGGTTTCTGTCATGAAGCGAATGTTCGTTTCCATGGCCAAAATCGCAAACAATTCTTCAGGCCAGAACTTGGCAACATGCTGCAGGGGAGACAGACTACTGTCCGTTGTTTCCTCAGTTGCTTTCAAGGCAAAATCCAGTACGCAGTCGTCATTGGCTTTGCTGTTCTTCTGGGCCTTCTAGTGCCATGAGACGTTCCCGGCATGGGCTCATCAACGTTTTCAGCTACTTCTACATCTCTTTGTTCATCCCCTTCTTCACCATCCTCTTCTTCCCCTGATGATTCAACAGGAGCTTCGTTATCAGAAGAAATCTGAAAGGTCGGGTCATCAACCTCATCATCAAATCCTTCCTCATCACTTTCTTCTAGTGCAGCAATGATTTCTTCATCCGTCAATCCTGAAAAAAAAAAACAAATGACGATAACATTTAGTTTCATTTTAATTTTTCATCGTAATATATACTCAGTGTCAACATCTGTTGACAATAGGAACTTGTGTTTTTTTACCATATATTCCCAATGTCAACAAGTGTTGACAGTATAGAAGATGTCCCAAGTAAGGAATTACAGACATACAGTTGCTCAATTTTACAATCAGTATCATTTACTTCATCATTGTAGCCATCCAATGTGAAATAATTACAGAAAAAAAATAACTAACATACCTCTTCTACATTTCCCAAATCTAGGCGGCCTCCCTCTTCCCGTAGCCATGGTGAAGTTCCAACTTCAGCTGGTTCAAACGCACAAGCCAAAGCACTTATAATTTTTTAAAAAGATTTTCTATGATCTTTCATTCAACAATATCAAAATCTGTACAGTAAAAAGCAACATACATATTATAGTATTGTTGTAAATAACACATATGTTATGTCAACGTACGTTGACAAAAGGCTGTAGAGGTTAATACATCCAACGCTGTTGAATCAAGAGCATCTTTGTTGATGTTGACGTCACACTTTTCTTTGTTAGCTTTGATAAAACAAACGAGATATGGAGTCCCATCGATGTTGTAATTGGAAGTGGTTGGAATGGTCATGTATTGTGCCACACATATTAAACGCATTGCTAAACGAAATCGTGCAAGCTTTGGATGTGTTACTCCTTTAGCCTTATTTGAGAGAAAACGTTTTCCAAAGCATCCTTTTGTAATGGGGGGCCAAAGGTAGCTTGTATGTCACAACATTTTAGATTTGGCACATTGTTGGCATGTCTTGGTGAAATTGGCAATGTCTTTTCTCATGCCTGTCCATACAAATCTGTCACCAATGAGTTTGACACCAGTTTTAATACCGGGGTGTGATAAGGAATGAAACTGCTGAAAGACGACAAAACGTAGGGATTGGGGAATTATGGGTCGTAGCCGGCTTTGTGAATCGTCGCACAACAGTGAAATACCGTGGTCTGCTAAAGAAACTTCTACCAAGCGCAAGGAAGTGCTGTTTTGAAGACGTAACTGTTGCGTTTCATTGTCGAGCCAATGCTAGTCTTAAGATAATCTGAGCCTTTTGTTGTCGGCAAGGCATTATTCAAGTCAGCAATGTGATTGTTGGGACGAGATATAGCATTGGCAATGTTATGCTCGCCTTTTACGTGTTCAAATTTGTTTGTGAATTGTGCTATGTAGTCAAGGTAGCGTTGTGGTCGTGGTGAGGCAGAGAGAGTTGAACTGTGAAATTTATGAACTAAAGGTTTGTGATCAGAACGAAGAGTGAAGTCTTTTTCATCAAGGTAGTATTGGAAATATCTGATGGCTGCGAAACATGCAAAAAGTTTCCGGTCAAATGTTGACCACGCACGTTGAGCAGGGGTCAGAGCTTTCGACCAAAATGCGAGAGGCGCAGATGAATCATCTTTGACTTGTTGAAGGACGGCGCCTATGTGTGTGCCACTCGCATCGACGACCAACTCTGTTGCAGCGGTAATGTCAGGGAAAGCCAGTTGTATTTCATGGGATAAGGCAGTTTTGCTCTGAAAAGAACAATTTGTCAATTCTGTAGTCCAGCGCAAGGATTGATTCCTTGGAGTTGAGTTCACCAAAGCGTGCAAGAGTTGTAACCATTGGGATGAGTGTTTCACAAACTTTGCGTAATATTGGTACATCCCCAAGTATCACCATAGTTCTTTCACTGTGGATGGTTGTTGAAATTGTGTAATTGTCTTTACTTTTTCTTCGCTAGGGGCTATGCCATCCTCCGAGACTTTGTGGCCTAAGAAAATCAGGCTGCTCACACAAAACACGCATTTGGTTTCATTCACAACCAGGCAGTGAACCTTGAGGCGTTTGAACAGTTTGTCGAGGAGCTGGGCATGTTGTTCTTTAGTCTGGAACATTACAATGATGTCATCGAGGTACACAAAGACGTTGGGTAATCCGGCAACAATTCCGTTCATCAGCCTTTGATAGTAACATGAACTAGTGGCAAGACCCATAGGCAGAAAATTGTACTGAAAATTACCTAGTGGTGTGGCGATTGTAAGCATGTGTGTATCTGCCGGTCGAACAGGAATGGAGTAATAGGCGTCTTTTATGTCTAATGTTGTGAAGCACTTGCAACCGTGAGCTAAATTGACAAAATCTTGTACATTTGGAAGTGTGTATTTGTGTGCTCTCAAGATTTTGTTGAAGTTTGTGAAATCGGCACACATCCGAAAAGATCCATTTTTCTTGGCGACTAAAACGACAGGAGAGCTAAATTCTGAATGACTTGGTTCGATAATGTCTGCTTCTAATAACCAATTGATCTCAGTTTTCAGGGCAATGAATTTGTCGGGACCTAAGCGACATGCTTTGGAGTGGACAATTTTATTGTGACTTACTTCAACAGTAGCCTCTACCGAATGAAGGATAGTTTTAGAGCGTAGTGTTGCATCAAAAACCTCGGGAAATCAGTGTAATGTTGCAGAAGAGAATTATCAGTTTGTTGATCAGAATGTAAGGTGAAACCAACTTCAAGACCGTCATGTTTGTTTACCAAGTCCCGTTTGCAACGCTCAGGGTCGATGGAAGCAGTAAGTTTGTTGTTTGACACATCAACTGTGAGGTGATATTTTCGTAAAAAAATCAATTCCGAGTATTCCATAGTCAATATCAGCGACAGAAAACTCCTGGTGAAATAAGTGGGAAAATCCAATGTCAATGTCACGCTTGATAACGCTGCTGCAGTGTAAAATACCCCCACCAACAGTAGTCAGTAGTGGAGTAGGCGCAAATAGTAGTAGAGAGGAGTAAATACTGTCCTTGGGAAAAACACTGTAAATAGCACCCATATTGATTAAAAATTTGCACCCACTGATGCTGTCTGAAACAAAAAAGAGGGGTGGACCTTGGAATTGCTAGCTGCTCTGTCCCCCAATTAGATGCAGCCCGCTTACTAGTTTTCCAGAGCCAAGGTATTTGACCACTTATGGGAAAACGAGCAAGAACCACCTTCGCACTTAAAAGCTTGGGCTCCGAAACGTTGGTGGTAGTAACACGCTTGATTAGGATTAGAGCTGGGGGATAGATGTGGGTTCCTAGAGCGGGTTGGTCTTGAAAAGTTGGGCTTGGCATTGGTGTCTCTATTTAACGCATGCTCTGTTGTGTTGTGTGAGGAAGAAGCATTATGTGATAAACTTTGTTGTAGGGCTGTGATGCGTTTTTCAAGCATTTCGTTAATTAGATGTTGTGGTGGTGAATTGTGATGTGACAGAGATTGTAATGAAAATGTGGTAGCCTGATGGTCAATGTGATCGATTAATTTATCAGCCTGTTTGGCTAAGTTGCCGAGTGGCATGTTATCATTGAGGTGCAAAAATTTTCGGGTAGATGGGTCAACTGAATTTAAGATGCAGTGTCGTAATAGGTCTTCATGCAGTTGTGACGAGGGGTCATAGTGACTACTCAATGTGGACCTAAGCTTTTGCAACAATTCGCAAACGGTAAGTGTGCCACGGTTACATTCATTAAGCAATGTGGAGAGACATTGCTTAGACGGCATGGAAAATCGTGCCAGCAACTGAGTTTTTAATGAGGTGTATGGGTCATCAGGGATGTCTGAGGGTAAAAGATCTGAAATGCGTTGAAGAACGGATGGTCTTTTTGACAGTGAAACTAGCAAGGCTCGATATTTCTGTGACTCACTGGACACCTCTGAGGCGGTGAATAAAACCTCACATGCCTTGAAAAAGCCAATAGGGTCGTGAACCCAAAATTCGGAATGTGGAACTGTGGTATGATGTGGCTCGATAATGGATGTAAAAGTGTTATTGAAATTTGGCGAAGGTAAGGGCGACTGACTTCTAGGAGCAGGAGTGCTACAGTAAGTTTGGTGTGGTTGAGGTCGAGGGTTGACGTCGTGAACTCCTGAGGCTCTATTTTTATTTAATGCGCTGATTAGCCTGGCAAGGATATACCCAACTCAACTAGCAAAAACTCCCTCGAATATAGAGAAAAATATAACAAAACAAACCACATTGAGGTAATAATGAAAGCACAACTTTTGACTACTAGGTAGGGCCTAACCGTTCTAATACCGGTTGTATTAGAAAATATTAATGTTCAAACCTTGTTTTTGAATGATATCCTTTGTTCGTCGAAATTGATGGCTTCACAACTAGCAGAATTGAATGCCGGTGGGCTTGGTCAAAGGAAAATTGATAAGCTTGTTCTTGTATCGCCGTTGAATATTCTTTCTTCTTTTCAGTCGGGGTCACCAATGTAGCGCTTCCTATAGGCTGCGTGCTGTCGTTCTCGTACCACGTGGTCTGCTGTCTGGTTTATTGCTGGACAATAGTTCTCATACGAGAGTCACGTAGCGATAAAAGAGACCAAAACGTGGCGGCGAGGCGCTTATATACGGCTTGGATGTGATGTAACAATGACTGCTACAACCTGCAAACAATAATGACATAAAAGATACGATGTAGGCAGGACGTTTTTGTCAAACTTAGATATAGCTTATGATCAAGTGGGGCAAGAACTTGTAAACTTTTTAATCTACGCTTGAACTCATTTAAAAGTAAATCAATATTGTTAACAAATTTTTCAATGTCCAATTCACTGCCATTTTCTTGAAGTTTGCTTTTTGCATCTTTTAAAAATGGAAAATGTGTCAAATTTTTGTTCTGTATCTGAGTTTTTCACAAATTTAATTTTGTGATGAAACATTTAATATTATCATACAAATAAGTGATTGTCTTTTCTATGCCCTGTAACTTCAAATTCAATTTGGTCGGATGTTCAGTGACATCAACAGCAAATGCTAAATCTTGAATCCATCTTTTATCCTTTAACTGAGTTGTTGTTTGATCTTTCATGTTAAGGAACATGATAATTTCTTTTTGTAATAAATAAAATCTTTTCAAAACTTTGTGACAGGACAACCACCTCACTTCTGCGTAAAAAGGGACATCTGTGAATTCATTATCCATATCCTGCAGCAGCTGATTATACTGTGGGTGATTTAGTGCTCGACTTCTGATGTAGTTCACTGTTTTTACAACAAATTTAGTGACATCGTCCAGTTCTAAGACCTTTGATCACAAGTTTTGTTGGTGAATAATGCAGTGAAAGTGAGTGAAAGTTGAGTCAAGATAAATAGTTTTAATGTTATTTCTTAGTTTTGCCCCGACCCCCTTGTGTTTACCTGCCATATTAGCTGCACCGTCTGTGCATAGGCATACACACTTGGACAAATCTAGTTCATACTCCTCCAAAATTTGTACCATCTTTTCAAATACGTCATTGCTTGAGGTTGCATCATGCAGAGTAATCAGTTCTAGCAATTCTTCCCTGATTTGTAACTTAGCATCACAAGCTCAAATAAAGACCGCAAGTTGTGCAGTGCCTGATATATCACACGTTTCATCAGTTGCTAAAGAAAAATATTCAAAGTTAGCAGAAGCTGTTTTTATTTGTTCTTTTAAATTTGCAGACATTTCATCAATTCTAGTAGCAACTGTATTTCTTGTCAATGATAAATCTTTGAAAATGTGCGCTTTATCTGGGCATGAAGTTTCAATTGTTTTTACAAGGCAATTTTTTATGAAAGCTCCATCAGTATAAGGCTTTCCAGAGACTGCAGTCATCTGGCTAAGTTCATAGCTGGCTGTAACAGTGACAACGTTACTTTTGCAGATATTTTTGAAGCAGGTTTGCTGCTGATTTAGCTGTGCTTTTAACTCCTTCAGTTTTATAGTTCGAAGTTGATCTTTAAATTTGTCATAATGACTGCTGTGCTTATTCTGATAATGTCTACAGTGACCTCCCGCTTAAGTACGCACCCGTTTAAGTACGCATCCCAGAAAAGTACGCAAAAATCCCTCAAAAATCTTTGGTTCAACTTTTTTTATTTCCAACGAAAATTTACACGCATTAACAAACTGCAGCATGATGAAATATACAGTGCAGTAATGTGTAGTATTTATTCATTGCTCATCATGTCGTGCAAAGTTAGCTGGCGCATGTTTTCCATCCCCTTTTGCTTGACTCGTAATGTCACCTGCCTCGGTTTTTGTTGAAAGCTCTCAAATGTGGTTTTTATCTTATCATAATCATCCCCTGCTTGTTCCTACAAGATTGGACACAGCAACTGATCTTCAACCTCGAGAACTTTGTATAAAGCTGATCAAAGCCATGAAATACAACGCAATTGGTGACAAGTTCACCGTCACAAGCATTGCTTGGGCCAGCCTCATCGTCAGTGTCAGCATCTTCGCCAGACTGCACTGCCGCCAATGCCGTGTTTACGTCATCCAACAGAGTATCTGAATATTCTTCATTCTTCTCGTCATCGATGTGCATAAATTCGTCAAGCTCGTCATTGTCAATTGCAATATCTAAAGCCCTAAAGCTAAGTAACAATTCGGGTATGAAGTTGGGCTCTTCATGAACTCCTCCTGCCATTGAAGTTAGCAGTTGGGCCTTGTTGAAGGAGTTTCTTATTGATGTGTCTGATATGAATTCCCATGCTTGCTTTACATAGTGAGCGGCATCCAGTAAATGAGCAGGCTTACCGTAAGCAACACCCTCGGCCCCACGCGGTAATCTTTTTCCCTTGCTCTGTTTTGTGGATTCGAACACTCTCATCAAAATCACAAAAATCTGGAACATCCTTAAGGTACAAATATTTGTATCTCTTCTTCAATGCCGCAATAATACCCATGTCGCATGGCTGTTTCCAGCTGGTGCAGTTGGGTGGAAAGAATTCCACCTTAACATTACCCCACTCAAAGGCTGCAAAATGACCTGGAGCATTGTCCATTAGCAAGAGAACAGGGCGCCCTGTTCTCTTTTTTACTTCAGGATAAAAAACTTTATTGAAACATTTCCAGCATGTGTCAACATCCATCCATGCTTTACCCTGACTAAAATATTTGATAGGCCATTGTCGCTGTTTGCTGCAGGCTGGAGATTTCGGTTTCCCAATCATTTTGCAAGGAACTTTGTGCGTTCCTGTGGCGTTAGCACAAACAACTAGAGACAAGCGCTCTTTAGCTTTCTTCTTTCCTCTAGTTGTACTGAGGCCTTCGAATGGCATAAGCAGAGTATACCGTGGTAGAAGTCGAAAGAACAACCCTGTTTCGTCCATGTTGTACACATTTTCAGGATCATACCTTGAAATTGTAGCATACAAATCGTCCAATGCGGCCAGAAGCTTTGGATCGTTTTGGTCTACTTCGGCCCCTTCACCATGAAGAAGAATTTTTTTCAATCCTCGACGTTTTCTAAATCGGCTAAGCCACTGCTATGAAGCTTTAAAGTCGCCTTCTGGTATCGATAATTGTTAAGCAATTCGCTTTGCTTTTACAATGACCAATGAGTGAGGGACGGGAAGCTTTGCACGTCGCATGCTATCAATCCAAACATAAAGAATATCTTCTAACTCAGAAAACCGACCAATAGACGCTCGTAAGGTTTTTGTCTTTCCTTCCTCAGACATTAAAGACGAAAGCTTTTGAATGCCTTCTTGGTTTTTCATTATCTTACGGATGGCACCTTCACTGACGCCATACTCTCTTGCAAGACTTCTTTTACTTGAGCAGATGGCAGACTTAACTTAGCAATAACCTCCAACTTCTGGAATTCACTTAAACGTTTACCTTTACTTGACATGATGGGAACAACGAAATTGTAGTGTACGTAATCGTATTCTATGCAGTAGGCTACAAGCAAAACAAAAAGATCTCAGCCTAGAAAGCAGGTTATTATAAACTGAAATTGTTTGAAAAGACTAACAAAACAATGATCGAGAGAACAAAGAAGTCTTTGACGTAATAAATGCCGAGTTTGTGCTGTACTGTATAATGGTTACACGCATTTACGTACGTACTGGCCGTGCACGCATACTGTACGTGCAATCGGGCACAAAACTGTTAAGTACGCACCTCCCGCATAAGTACGCAAAGCCACCTCCAGATCAAGTTGCGTACTTAAGCGGGAGGTTACTGTACTTATATTATATTCTTTCATTATACTGATGGAAATAGACAAATTAAACAGTGTGCTTTAGAATTTTGAGAAATGCAGAGATATCGCAACTCCCATTTTTCTTGTAAAATGCGACCTTCTTCATGTACTTTACGTTTCTTCTTAATCACTGAAGTGCTTTTTTCAAGTATTCTTTTGCTAGCTTGAGGTGTATCCATAATTTGGATCAAAATGAGAACAAAAAAATACTTTGCGTTTCTTCTTAATCACTGAAGTGCTTTTTTTAAGTATTCTTTTGCTAGCTTGAGGTGTATCTATAACTTGGGTCAAAATGAGAACAAAAAAATTTGTAATTTTTCAAAATTACTTTTTGTAAATTTTAGCAAAATTTATTGGAATTTTTCAACACCTGTAATGACCAAAAGTTTTAACTTAAAAAATATTTGCTTCTTTTATTATACGATTCAAAAACATACTCAAGGCTGGACTTCAAAAGCAGCCTAGCCAGCATAACCATGGTACTATTAAAAGTATTTGAAAAACGGCATAAATGAGACTAAGGATACACCAATGTTACGTAATACTCAATTCAGCTATAAATGTGTAAAGCAAAAACTAAAAACATGCTAAGGTTCTTGGAATAAAGTAGTTGTAATTAAATATATTTATTGTAAATAGGAGAGTTTTACCGGGAAAGTCGATTAGGAGAGGCAAGTCTATACCTGTTTTACCATGGTTTCTGTTCATAGCATCTAACTTTTTGCTTACAAATCAACTTTCTGTAAATTGTCTGTGTGAATTATCACTTTCACTTTGAAAGCTTTGAAAAATGTATTACATTTAGATGAAAAACCTTACAAAATGCTACAATTATTGTTAAGCGTTCGAGGGCCGCATTGGAGAATTCCTGGGGCCGTGAGTTTGACACCCCTGCTTTATAGCCTCTAGAAAACTCCTAAGATTGTCATAATTACTTTCATCAAATACAGTTGCAACAGCTTCTCTATGTTTGCAACAGTATGGCAAGACTTGAAAATCAATGTAAAATATTACATCAATTACACACTTTAAAACAAAGCGACCCTGAAGCACTTGTTGAGGTTCCTGTGAAGAGCTGTTCCTTTAAAAAATGTGATTGATATATCTTTCACACGTTTTCAGAAAATATGCATGTGTGGAATGCTTATGACAGTAGCTCTTTTTGTGTTCAAAGTCTTGTTGTGATCTGTCTCAAGTCAGAACAGCCCTGAATCATCTGCATGTTTTGACTCTTCTTGGGAGCATACATCAGACGAAACGAGCAGTGTAAAGTTTTGTTTTCATTATTGTATGCCACCCACTTTCTGTTAAATTTCACGTCTTGAATGCCTGGTTATATACAGTATAGCAGCACTATTGAATGGTATGTTACTTACAGGCTGGTTTGGATGAAATTTCCAAAACATCTCCTGTGAAATAAAGGCATTATGGCTGGTATCTAGTTTAAGAAATTTTGTTTGCAGGTGTAATCTGTGCACTGGTTGTCATGGAATGAGGCCTTGAAACCTTAGCTGGTGGCCCATCGAAATTACTCTCATCTGGCTGGGAGAGATCAAGGGATTCAGCAGAATGAGTAGTAATTTTAGATTCAGGAGGTCCTTCTGTGACGGTTGATGCTTTGTCTTGTAAGCCAAAGTCAGCTGTGTCTTTGGCTTGCTCAAAGGATGCATCAAATTTATGTGTTTTCTTCCTTTTCTTGGATATTGTTTCTTTTTCTTTTTTCTCTTTTGAGCATCACTTTTATGCTTGTAGTCAGACATCATTAAATAGGGTTTAGCTACCTGGTAAAAATTATGAGTATAATCAAAATTTTAAAATTTATGCCAAGAGCACGAAGCATATGTAACACCAAACTTTTTTAAATGTATGTGTACACGTATATGAATGTGTATAATGTTATCCTTACAATTTTTTTCATGGTGTGACAAAAACAATATACACAACAAAAATTTTTAAAAAATATAACATTTTATAGCAAGTAGCACACCTAATATTAGTCAGTTTTATGTAGGGGAGACTGGGGCTAGTTGTTACAATTTTTGCAGAAACGGGTCCTATCTCCATTCGTACTAAAGAAATCACCACAGTTTTTGTACTCAATACTACCCAACATCTAATTAACTTATCCTGAAGATATAGTTAATATTTATTGTAAACTGGTACTGGCTTTAACACACTACTGACATGAGGTCAGATGTAACAACTTACCCCACTGCTTAGGTAAATCGTTACATGATATGGAGTAAAATGTTACATGCTTTTTATTTGCTATAGGCCTAAAACAATTTTAGTTTTCTTAGCCAAGTTTAAGAATCAGTCAGATGACTAAGAATAATTGCACCAAATGTATAACTTTTTATGTATAACTACTGGACAGGAAAGCTTTATTTACAATAGGCCCAGTAAAACAAAAGCTCAATCACACAATATTAATAAAACAAATAAACACATAAGCATGCAAACTTAGAACTACATAAATGTTGGACATTCGATCATCTACTCCGCACATACATCACATACCAAATTTACACCGTAATTTCATCATGATAAGTATTAGATTCCGGAAAGGTAGTTGTTTTGGAAGGGCACAGGGCCAGATCAGCAACTGATACTGTGGACTCCCTGCCGTCCGGGAAGCAAATGTGAGCAAAGTTGGGATTTGCTTCCATGAGCTCGACTTCGTCGACCAATGGTTCATTCTTGTTTCTCACGAAACGCCGTAGAAGAACCGGGCCAGGTTGTATCAGCCAACAGGGCAAGCTTTTGCCAATCATACTCCGACGAGGAAAGAAAAGGAATCGCTCATGGAGAGTGGCGTTTGTTGAAGTGCATAAGAGCGAGCGCACGGCATGTAATGCTTCTGGAAGTACCGCCTCCCAAGAGCTATTAGGAAGTTGCTTCGTTTTTAAAATAAGTTGCACTGTTTTTCAAACAGTTTGGTTGATTCGTTCGCACTGACTGTTTCCGGTTGGATGATATGGAGTGCTCTTACTTGTTGCAACTCCTCTTTCAGTCAAGTACTTCTTAAGTTCACTAGACAAAAAAGCAGAACCTCGATCACTGTGAACGTATGATGGAAGTCCGAAGAGACAGAATAAATTACTCAAGCATTTGATCACTGTAGAAGTAGTCATCTCATGGCAAGGAAAGGCGAAAGGTAAACGGCTCTGTACTCATCAATTGCAAAAAGGATGTATTTGTTTCTTCCTTCTGATGGACCTTTGAAGTCAATACTGACTCGATCCCAAGAATGCAAAGCTTTTATTAATTCTTCAGGGGCTTTTGAAAAAAACTGTGGTTTAAGTTCAGCACAGGTTTTACATGCTTGACAGACTTTTTTTACATCTTCTGTAGAAAACGGAAGATTCTTAGATCTTACAAAATGAGACAGTCTAGATATACCATGGTGACCAAGCTGTTGATGGAGTTTGGCAAGATCTAAATAGAAAGGCAATGGAAGGGACTCGTGATAGGGCATCAGCTACAACATTTAGTTTGCCTGGTCGGTGCTCGATGTGATAATCAAAATTGCCTAATTCGGCACGCCAGAGCTGTAGTTTGGTGTTTTTGATTTTGCCTAATCGTTTGGGGTCAAGCATGAAACTTACTGCTCGTTGATCAGTCACAAGGGTAAATCGATGTCCGTGAAGAAGGTGATTCCATTTTCTTACAGCATCCATTATAGCCGCAGCTTCTTTTTCAGTGGCAGTAAAAGTGCGTGAATGAAAAACGACTGGCGAACTATTTTGGCTGAGCGTTGCCCCAATTCTGTGCTCAGAGGCGTCACATTCAACAGTAAGCGGAATTCCTTCTCTAATGCTAGCCACGCTTGCTGAGGTGAGTTGCGAACGCAAGGTTTCAAAGGCATTGGCAGCTTCAGAAGAAAGAGGAAATGAAGAAGTAACGTTAGCTTGCACTAAGGGTCGTATTTTGGTAGAGAATTTAGGAACCCATTTAGCGTAGTATGAAAACATACCAATGACTCTTTGGAGCTCAGCTTTTTTTGAGGAAGAGGTTACTCAAGCAAAGGTTGTAATCGCTCAGGATCAGATTGGATTAGATTATGAGAAATTCTGTATCCTAACACGTCAATTTCAGTACGAGCAAAAACACATTTACTGTTGTTAAACGTTAAGTTTTCTGACTTAGCAGCGGAAAACAACGCTTTGAGGTTATGATCGTGATCTTTCATAGTTTTACCACAAACCGTTATGTTGTCTAAATAAGCATAAGTATCACGTAAATCATACTTAGCAATAATATAGTCAATAATACGTTGAAAAAATGAAACACCATTGGTAACACCAAAGGGTATTCGTGTATATTGATATAATTTACCTTCTTCAAAGGCGGTATGAGATCGATCTTCAACCGATAAAGGTACCTGGTAATAAGCCAATTTTAAATCGAGAGTACTGAACACAAAGCATTTAGCAATTTTGGCCACTTGCTCGTCTATGTTAGGCAAAGGGTACGCATCAAGTAGAGTATATCGGTTAACAGTTTGCGAATAGTCCACAACCATTCGGCGTTTATGTCGCTCATCTTTTTTCACAAGGACTTGAGCACGCCAAGGAGAATACGAGGGTTCAATAATACCTTCAGCAAGTAACTGTCTTACCTCTTCTTTAATAAAGGATTGATCTGCTTCGTTGAATCGTCTGCTCTTAGTGGCGATTGGTTTAAAATTCGGATCGAGGTTGTTAAATAGTCGGGGACTCTTTACATTAGAGGTCGCAACCCCATAACGAACGGGATTTTGAATTACAAGTCCTTCTTGTGTTCCATTTAATTTGAAAGCAATTTCTTTGTGCTTGTTCATAAAGGATTGTCCGAGAACGATATCGGAACAAAGGTCAGGTACAACACCAAGCGTTACATCAAAATAATTTCTTCCTTGTATCTCAAGATTGCCTGAAATTTGTCCAAGAATTGGAGCATTTTGTTTTCCAGAAGCCATGGATACAACTGAAGTGCCACCTTGGGGTTTTAAACCCAGAGATTCTGCAACTTTTTTATCGACAAAATTATCGGAAGCTCCGGTATCTAGTAGACTATCGAACAATAAGCCATTTAGGGAACAAGGGACGACACTCCCTTTTAAACTATAGGGGACTCCAGCCAAAATAGAAAGTAAAAACGGAATTTGGTCGGTCGATAAAGTTCCCTGCTTATCAAGCGAGAGTGAAGTCGACGCTGTTGCAGCAAAAAGCTTTCGCTCTTCGCTCTGATATACTTTTTGGAAATGACCTACTTTTCCTCATTTATGACAGCGCTCATCTTTTGCTGGGCATTGCTTTCTCCCACCTGTATGAAGAGCATCACCACAAAAATGGCATTGGCGTATACGCTTTTTCATTGTTGTAAGACGAGCCAAAGCAGGAGAGGATGGATGCGATCAGTCAGGTTCCGAATCTTGTTTTGTTGCAGTAGCAGAGTAAGTACTAGTACCGGAATAAAATACTGATTGATGCTGAGCCCGATCAAGTATTTTGGCACGCTCAATTGCTGTTTTGAAATCTGTACCATCGACCTCAAGTAAGCGTTGTCGTATGCTGGACGAAGCAAGCCTATTAATAAAGGCGTCTCGTGTAAGTTCGTCTCTGTACTGCTCAGCTGTGACTTGAACAAAATCGCTATCTCTGGCTAGCTCCCGAAGAGAGGGGACGTATTCCGCGATGCTTTCGCCTGGACGCTGAGTTCTGGTCATCAATAAATGCCGGGCGAAAACAGCATTCTTTTGCTTGTCGTAAGCCCTAGTGAGAGCGGTCTTGGCTTCGTCGTAGGCGGCAGCTTCCGCAATAAAAGAATAGGTTTTGTGGGTCAAGAAGTGTGTCAGCAGCGCAAGTTTGTTTATCTCTTCATTTTCACCAGCCGGCAAGGTATCGAACTTTTCTGGTGTGAGTAAACGATCCATAGGTATATTTTTTAAGTGAATAAAATTATTGTTGGAACCAAACTTAGGCTTTTATTCACTTAAAACTCAGCAACACAACAAATTACATCTGTAAAAAAACACAAATCCTGACATATGAGCTGCAAATGCAAAACTACAGTTACAATGCATGCAACACAGCACAACGAGTGCATAGCTACTAATGCGTTGGATCAGCGAACTGCTTAAAGTTAATTGCGCAGTTCAAGGCAATGATTTAGAACACATATAACAATTGATTACAGCAGTGGTTTTCAAACTTTGTGTTGCCGTGCCTCCCTTAAAAATACTCAATCATACGACGCCTCCCCTCATTTTATAAAATTATAAAAACACGAATTATAGAACATAAAAAGAATAACAACGTTTATTTTTGTCTTTCAATGAGATGGATGCGCATGTCTATTAGCGCAAAGGCTGTTAAATCTCGGTGTTATAGACGAGATGGCTACTCGTAGCTCTTTTTCTACAATCAAGCGAGCTCGATATTTCGATTTCATTGCAGCTAACGCAGAAAATCCTGTTTCGCATAAATATGATGTTGCGAATGGCAGCAGTATTTTTAAAGCTTTGCTTGACAAAGCATTATATTCCGAATTGAGATTCAACCAAAATTGAACCAGAGACACATTCTGAAATCTCTGTTTCAATGCAGTATCACAAGATAATTTAATCAATTGTTCTTTCTCAATAATTGTCAATCCGAATTCATCATCATCTTCTTCGTCGATAAATGGATTCTGTATCCACGAATCTTTCATAAAATCAAGATCATCAAAGTAATTCGAAAAATGAAGTAACAAACCATTCAAGTGTTCGACAAACAGATTTTTGTTGGCTTCTACATTAACTCGGGTGCATGAATTTAGAAGTGGAAACATGTCAAGGTTGTTTTTTTGCAAATTTGCTTTCCACAGATTCAACTTTTTTACAAACGCTTTTACTTTGTCTTTTTGCATCAGCAAATGCATTTGTGGTCCTTGCATTGACTTATTAAAAACACTCAATTTTCCGAAAATTTCAACCAAATAAGTGAGTTTAACAATAAAATTATCATCCCTAAACATGTTCGAGTCCTCATTATGATTTTCATCGAGAAAAATTGCAATTTCGTCTTTGAGTTGAAGTACCCTTTGAATTACTTTTGCACGAGATAGCCAGCGCACTTCACAATAGTACAGAAGCGACGAGTAATTAGCTCCCATATCTTCACACAGCTTTGCAAACAGTCTAACTTTTAATGGACTGTTTTTTATGTAATTTATAACTTTCGTTACGTTTGTAAAAACGTTGTTAAGTTCCTCGCATATATTTTTGGATACGAGAGCTGCTCTGTGAAGCATGCAGTGCGTCCAGAGAACGTCAGGTGTTTTCTTTTTAACAAGTGCCTGAAGACCAGCTTTGTGCCCCGACATTGACCGTGCACCGTCGGTACAAAGCCCAACGCAATTACTCCACATTATGTCGTTCTCATTAAAAAAAACGTCAATTATATTAAAAATCTCATTGGCTGTGGCTTTTTCAGGAATGGGTTTGCAAAATAATATATCTTCAATGACATCAGTCTCTTCAACATATCGAACATAGGCAATTAAATGTGCGTCTTTGGCTACATCAGTTGCTTCATCTACTTGTATCGCGAATTTCGAAGTACCCACTCTAGAAACTAACTGATCGCAAATATCTTCAGATATATCATTAATTCTTCTGCTAACTGTATTATCAGAAAGCGGGATTTGCCGTAGCTTTTTCGCATATGATTCTCCAAACATTACTTTGACCATATCTATAGCTGCTGGCAAGACTAAAGTTTCTGCTACTGTGTGTGGTTTTTTACACTTCGCGATCCTGTAAGACACTAAGTACGATGCTAGTAATGCATTTGATGGAGAATGAACTACTTCTTTTAGCATCTGCTTTTGTTTAGTAAACTCATCCAATTTTCTTTGAAAAAATTCTTTAGGCTTATCAACGTAATCAGAATGCGTAGTTTCAAGGTGCCGCTTTAATTTTCCGGGTCTCATGCTATCAGCAGCCAAAACTTTCGAGCAAAGCAAACACATTGGTTTTTCTACCTCAGCATTAATAACACTTATAAATCCGAAGGATAAATAGGATGGGTCGTATTTTCTTTTCTTGGCAGTGCTTCCTTTCTGTTGTTTGTTCCTTTTACTCTCGCTACTAGTGCCAACATCACTATTTTCATTACTGGTACTATTGGATTTTCTCTTATAACCAGTCAAAAATTTATCCATTTTTCTGAAACTAATATTCTTAATATATTGTTTTAAAAAAAATTAAATTTTAATTTTGATGCTATTTATTACATTGCTTTTTGATTATTTCTCCATTACTTTTTGATTAAATAAGATAAATAACTGCAGTTTGTAGGGCAGCAGGTGGACTAATCGCAATTGCATTATCGACTATCGAGCAATCATTCGATAATACGAATCATATCGCATTAGGACGTCACAATGACCTAGCATGTTAGAAATGAGTAAAGCAAGACTTTGGATACTGGTTTAGATTTATTGCTTGCGAGCTAACAATTTTGAATAATAACCTCACTTGATTTTGCAACTAACACTTCGGTTAATTATGTAATTAAACGGGTTATGCTATAGGCTTATGTTGTGGCTAACACTCGCGCCTCCCCTAAGAATAGTTCGCGCCTCCCAGTTTGAAAACCAATGGATTACAGGTCATGTCAATTGGTAATCTCAATAGGCTATTCTATGGTGGCAATGATATCCAACTTTTCATGTTAAGCCTATCACTACATTTTCTATTTTTTTTGGTTTGAGTTGGGGTTGACCTGGTTAAGGTCAGGATTTGGCAAGCCTCGCTTATTTACGTATTAATACAACTGTACTAAGCCTAGTGCAGACCGAAAATTGGTTCATAGGCTAAACCTAACCTGTCGCTTAGTACGGCATTTCAGCTCTGTGGTCTAGGCCTATTCTTTTTAGAACGCTACTCAGTCGTTATAACTGGTACATTAGTCTAGCTCTAGCCTACTACACTGCTTCCACACTTCCATGGCTTCTAACGACTTTTGTTTCATTTTCAATTGGTCAAGAACCATCAAACCGCCAATCAAAATGAATTGCCACTTGCAATGTACAGTACTCGATTTGCCTTGCCCAACTTGCCACGTTAGGAAAAGCGGACAGTTTATGATAAAAAATAATCAGCCTCTCATTGTAATATGCACTTGCAAACACTTTGCTCAGTTTGCTGCAACTAATAAAACAAATTATTAAAAATGCGAATTTTGAAATTGATTTCAAGCTTTACTTTATTTGATCACAAAGAAGTTAAATCCTGACCGGCTCAAATCTTCAAATCCGGCCGGACTAGATCCCAATCCGTGCTCATCTCTGCTATCTAATCCAATTCGAAAAAATTCTTCAACTCCGGCAGAATCGGATCTCAAAAATCTGGATCCCAAACAACATTGCTTATAAAAACCATGCCTGGCGTCTGCTGTTGTCCAGTGTTGCCATTTAAGATCGTGCAAAAACGACTAAATAAAAAAAGCTGTCACTGTGCTGAAACAGACCGGGAAAAATTAACGGTTTTGTCGAATTCGCGGTTCAAATTTAAAAAATACTTTGTACTTTCCTAAATAAAAGCTAGGTGAGTAACATTGTTTCACGCAAAAAGTAAGCAAATGAAAATAGATATGAAAAAAACTGCTCAAAAAAATCGTTCGTTACCGAAAAAAAAAACGGAGCCTATCACGTGACTACATCACTGGTTATTTTGTAATGGCATTATCCGCTTTTAGGTAAATTTTTCATTAACTTCAGAATAACTTTCGGCTTCTCTGGCGTCGTAAGTGCAATTTTGAAGCTTTAACAGCACCACTTCACCTCTTTTATCTTCTTATTCGACAAAATGAGTGACCACAGAAGATTAGTATAATATAAAAAAGTATCCAAAGTTTGAGAAAACGCCATAGAACAGATTTATAGTTTTTCATATGCCTTGCAATAGGGGTGTATGTAAGCTTTTGCCCGCGGGCCAATTTCACTCAACCAAAAAATACCGCAGGTTAGGCGCGGGCATTTTTTATGACTTTTTTTGAAAATTAACCTCAGAAAGGCAGAGCATTTAAACTGCAGACCTTTATTTGCAGTATCAGCTCAAAAGGACGAAGTCAAATTTTGTAGTGAATTTTAAAATAATCAAATTTTTTGAAACACAGCCAACAGCTGGGGCGAACCACCAACCCGCGGGTCACAATGTGATCCGCCACTGGTACCAGAAAACCCATAAGTCGATTCGTTACCACGGTACCAATATTTGGGGGGGAGAGAAGTGAAGACGTTTTTTTCAGGGAATCAGTCTTAAAAGTTGAGGAAATCGGACGCCATAAAAAGCGAAGGCCTTTTTTCTATTTTTAGAGATTAAAACCCAACAGTTAGAAAAATTGTGGGTGAAATTAGGTGAAGACCTTTTTTGTTGTTGCAGATTTAGCCACAAAATTGTTGAATCCATGACCCACTTATTCTTTTTTCCACATAGAAATCCGATTTTTGATTCGTTTGATAGAAAAGATTTGCCGTCTCTGGCCCACAGTATGAATAGTTTTTTCATCGTTGAAAATTTCCAATGTTTGACCTGAAATACAATGGAATGACTTCATGATTAAATATAGTATTCGTTAAAGACAAAAATTATTGTGTCCATTGAGTATCAAGTGTTTTGCTGTAGAAACTTTTATCACTCTTGTTTTGTACGTAATTGTTGGCGTATTTTAACTGAAAGTCGCATGTACGTAATGTGTACCGTTTGTTTCTGTTATTGATTAAAGAACAACAATATCGCAAGTTATTGCATTGATATGTGCTAGTACAACATATACCAGTTATTGCTAAACCTGAATTATTCATCGTAAGATTGTACATGTATATTCATCCGCCAACGGAATGCTGATATTGTGGATAGTATTGGAATGCCACGCCTCTTACTACGTTGTAAGCCAATAAACATTGTGCATCATAATCACACGCCGCGTGGCTGTTGCATTTATGATACTTATCAACAGATAAGCGTGAAGCAACAAACATGTGGACATATATACACTTTCCACGCGTCGGACTACGCATAATTTTGTAAATACAATGGGGCTCGTCGGTATTGTGAGGAGTAACTACGCTGGGAACTTGAGTTAATATTCGCTGTTAAAGGGCTTGCGCTATCAAGGTCAAGGAATGGGTATTCTCGCCACTTTCATTATTGTGATCATTGATTGCAATGCCATTTTTAACGGGTTTAAAGAATAATGAGCCTCTGGTTACCATGTGGTGTTTGTTTTGGGCAGTGGTCTTGGTTCCTTGAATTTTAATGACGGTGTACCATTGTGGCTGGTAAGAAAGTGTCAGCTTTCCTTGTCAGCATATTGTTTCGTTTAGGATTTAGCTTTGTGATCTGTGTTTCGCGGTGACTGATTTAGTTGCGTGTGAAGCAGATTAGACATTTAACTTGATTTTGTAATGTGGTGTGAATTTGTCTGCGAAACAATGGTTCTGCTGGAGACTTGTTTGTAAATGTGTGTAGTATGGCACGATAATACAACAAAAAGGAGTTGGGCTGGATTTTCATGATTGATTTTGTGCGCGAGAAATGCGTGTGACTTTATTAAGAGTTCTCACCAAAACGTTCAAATTAAGGCATTGGCTTCGGGCCAATGTGGGTGATTTTTCTGTTTTTGAGACCAAGTCGATTGGCAAATTCTTTAAGCTATGGCTGTTAAAGGGCGAGCCCTTATCAGATGTTGGTGTTTAGGGAATGCCAAACAGAAAATTGACGTTTCAGTATGGGGATAACGGTAGAAGCTTTGGTGGACTGCAATGCGTCAAAAATGGGATATTCTCTGTTTGAACGTGGACCAAAAAGTCGACACTCGGTCCAAGGTGCGTCGGCTAGGGGTAACATAGATAAAGGGTGATTGGGTTGTTTACAGCAGCGTGGCGGTAAATGCAGTTTTTGAGCAAAAGATTGTCGGAGGTCATTTCTGATAAGTAGAAACGATTTTAGGTCAGTGGCAGAAATAATGATGTGATTTTGAAAATCTTAATTTACTTTGACAGTAAATTGAAATCCAAATTCATTTTATATTGTGGTGGCAGTTGGCCGACTTATGTAATTTAGCAAATGTTGAATAGTAACAGTTTTAAACCATACTGCACATGTGATGCAAGGCAGAAGAAGCTACTTGTGACTGCGGCTATCCCAGTCACACGGTTTAGGGGAAGGTCTTAGCGCACAGTGCAAACTCAATCGCGGTGTCAAAAGGCACTTTTGATGATTGAATCAAATGTAATTTTGAGACGAATGAATCCGATCTATCATGTACGAATAGCGTCGATACTGCGACAAGTTTTCCAGAATACTTAAACCAATTATAAGCAAATGGCCAAACCTCGCCCTTAATTTGGGCACAAAACATAGAATAGAAAGATCAAATAGCGACGACATCAACGGTACGACGATAAATAATAATTATGAGAAGCACTCGTTAATACTACGATAAATTACAATAGCTTCTAATATATACACTTACTGACTGTATGCGACTTTCCGAAACGAATCAACTTTATTACAGAGTTTCACTTCATCCGTATTTTGATTTTGAGAAAAATGACTAGAGTGCCGCGGTTTCATAGTGCTGCAAATTCACACGCGAGCACGTGGAAAAGACAAAAGAAAACTTCATAGAGAATGGCTGTTCCAAATCTTTTTTCTTAGTATTGTTTACAACACAAAAGACACTAATTATAACAGTAGGTTTCCAGCAGCTTATTCAAATAGAAAGAGGCCCTGCAGTTTTTATCAGGGCGAGAAGCAGTTTTAAGTAAAAGTTTTATAAAAAGGATTTGTCCGTAACACTACTGATGACTGAACGCTGAGTAGATAGCAGTAAGCCAAGCCAAAGTAAAGATGCAGCTGCAATAAAAACAACAGAATTAATAACAACTTGGAAATAATTAAGAGTGAATCCAAATTGGGTGTTGGAAAAAAATGAATTCTTATTCCATAAAAATGCTCTAATCGGCGATCATCTCGGGTTGATCGTAAGGACTTCTAGCAGGGGTTTGTCCTGTTTAGTAATTTTATAAAGGGCAAAAGCAACAGATATTTCGGAGCTAACTATAAGGTTAGCGTAACATTCCGCTTCATTGATGGTTTGATATTTGATTTGTGATGTAATTGAATGCTGTGACATGTAATCGGTTGGATTGTTTGTGCCAGATCTATGCTGAACAGAAAAATTGTATTGCTGAAGCCCCAGATTATAATCAGAAAGAAACAAATAAAACACGCAGTGCTTCAAGAACTACATTTATCTGGAGGGGTACAGGCAACTGCATGTTTTCAAGCACAGAAAGGTGGTTGTACATGCGCACACGTTTCCGCTCACCGTCTTTAACAATTTGTTGATCGATAGTGATGCTGGGATCCTTCTTCGGTACGTTGAATTGTTGGTTGCTGGAGTGTTTAGCTTTTAGTACGAAAACTTAGCGAAAAAATTCAAGCTACTCGTTTGTAGTTAAAACTTGCAAAAGAGTTTGGATTGGTATTCACGCGATGGAGTTTGCGGTAGCAGGATAAGCAAAGTTAATATGATTTTCACTTGGTATGCGTGGCTTCTTGGTTTTAGCCAATTGTGTTCCGGATTTATGGCTCGTAGGTGTTAAACACTCGGTTTGCTTTGCATGCAAGGCTCATTTATTCATTAACCACACCCTCTCTTGCATTATCTGTAATTACGTTCACAACTATTGCACACAATAGTGGCGACAGCACAGATCCTTGATGTACACCTTTTCTTCGAATTCCTCTGAATATGCAGACCCCACCCTCACTTCGGTCTTTGCACCATCACACAAATTCACAACTGTCCGAACCATTACTTCTGAGAGACCGTTCTTGCTCTTTGCCCACTCCATCACTTTTCTTGGCACTCTATCAAAAGCTTTTTTCATGTCAACAAAACACATATACAACTTCTTGTCCTCCTTTTGATATCCCTCCTGCATTCTCCTCACAATGAATATCGCATCCACTGTTCTTTCCTGGCATAAATCCAAACTGCATCTCATTCAAATTGACTAGTGTTCGTATTCGCCTCTCTAGTACCCTTTCAACAATTTTCACGGCATGTTCTAGCAGGTTCACTCCTCTATGTGATAGGCATTCCTCTACCATCCAATACACGCTCACCAAGTTCCATCATCACTTTCACCCCGATTTCGCCACTTGCAACTATCATCTCCACACTTCAAATGGTCCAGTTGCCTTTCCTAATTTCATCTTTTGCATTGCTTCCACAATTTCATTGGGGGCCACTTTTTCCATCGGTCCCTCTACTACATCAGTTTCCACCATATGGTATCATTTGTTGTCTTCATTCATGATCTTTTCCATGTTTCCTTCCATATTTTTGCCCTATCTTCTTCAATAAAACCCAATCGTCCGTCGGTTCCTCTTAAGCACCTTCCCCCTTTCACATCGTTCCCCTCCTTTTTTTATTCTTCTAAAGAAGTAGAAAACACTATTAGAATTCTGATGTAAATTATTCAACTCCTGATTAGCTTCCATTCTCATAGCTCCAGCAACAGCTTTTCTCGTTTGATTTCTTATACGTTTGTATTTAGTGTTATTTTCTTCTGATAGAAACCTACACAGCTCCTTAAATGCTGCCCTCTTTCTTGCTATGGTATCCTTGACTTCTTCATTCCACCACCACATGTCTCCTTGATCTCTCCTAGACTTCTTTTTTCCTCACACGTTATCACATGCCCTTAGAGCACTATTCTTGAAAGTTTTCCACAAATCAGGCGCGTCTGTGCTTACTAGTTTTTTACTCTTTCAAATCTTATTCTTGTTTGGTTTTCATTCAACTTCCAAATCTTTCTTCTTATGATCCGTTGCTTTCTCACAACCTTCATGCTCTAGCAGTGGTTTAAACACTTCTTAGTTGGCATGCATGCTTTGTAGAGTTTAAACTCTTCATATGGCATGCGTGACTTAAAGGTTTCGAACACTTGGCTTGTTTGGCAAGCGTGGCTTTTAGTATTTAAACGCTTGGCATGCGTGAGTTGAAGGTCTTAGACTCTTATCTTGTTAGACTGCTAGGTTTAAACACTTTGTACGCGTCGCTTGTAAGTTTTGAACTCTTGGCTTGCTTGCTTGCCACGAGTGGCTTGTACGTCTCCAACACTTTGCCTGCAGCTTGTAACTTTTAAGCACTTCGATTGCTTGGCTTGCCTGGCTTGTACATCTCAAACGCTTTTAGTTTGCGAGGCTTGAAGGGTTTAAATACGTGGTTGGCGTGGCTTAGGTTTTTAATACTTGGCTTGAGAAAGTCATGGTGGCATCCGTAAAGCTGGTGGGGATTTCTGTGAAACGCAATGTATAGACTGTATCCGCAAAATGCCATATAAGGAGATCTTCTCAAACCTATCCTATTGTGGCGGATAGAACATCACTATTATGATAGGGAAAAGAAATCCCTCTCCCCCCGTTTTACAAATACCATTGGGGGTTTGTTCCAGTATATCCTGCATGATCCTATAATGTGATCACCATTATTCCGTGCCTTGCATTGCTGCACTACTGTATAATTTTGAATTTGTGTTGTCTTTTCGAACACTATGAAGTCAACAAATTCATTCTCTTGAGCCATTTAAGGGCAAAACAAGCTTGTCACGCATTGTTTATTTTATACCGTTTTTGTGTCATGTATGATTGGTACAATTTCTTCCAATATATTTTAGTTCATTGCATTGACTGTAGAAAGTGCTCGTGAAACTGGATCGTGCCGGACTTTCACGAACTTATTCTGTTGCGGCAGATAGGAAAATCGCCATCTCATACCTAAGCTAAAAATAGGCAGCTAATGCAAAGACTCTATGGAGAAGAAATTTAACTAAAAAAACCGACTTAATCATTGACAACATGGCATGCTGAGACGGCTCTTGTTTCTTGACAATGAACGTTCCAGTTTACACATTACAGCACTTCCTTTTTTTGGATTTCAGATAGAGAGGAAACTATTTTTCCATGACTTATTGAGCCAAACAAAATAGCCTACCAAACTTTTCAAATAATTTCTTATTTCAAACTTAAATATCCTCTACCCACTCTTTTCTTCTTAAATGTTGTCTATCAATATACAGGGTGATTGCGATCTTTTTGCGGATTTTTGATTCTATGATCGTATTTTAATGATTATACTTTCACAGGAATAGAGAGCCACCCAGAAGTCCAGATCTGTCTGTGAATGATTTTTGGTTGTGGGGAGATATCAGACACAAGTTGTACCAAAAGCCTCTACCCAATACTCTAAATGAGTTGACTACAAAACTAAGGGGATTTCTGAAAATTAACGAAAAAACTATCTGAAAAGTTTACCAATTTTTGTGCGACGTTGCTATTTTTGCTTGGCTACTGAAGGTGGTCATATAGAGTATTTTTTGTGAATATTGTTTTATGACTCTCAGACAGTTGTTGTTTTATGTATATATTTGCTAGATATATGTTTCATTATTTTTATAAATCAGCAAAGAGTAGCGATCTTGTGACAAGAACACGTCATTTATCGGTATTTATATTATCATAAATGGATGTTACATCTATTAAAGCAGAGTTTGTGACTGATTTGTACGCAATCCGTATCGAGCTGTGGCGGCTCGTTAAGTAGATACCGTACTCTGCACCCCCTCTTATATATCTTATATCCACAAAGTTATGAATATATAGTAATTTCTTATTTTCATGTATGTATTCAGACTTTGTGGATACAAAAAAATTTATTTTGCATCCATAAATTTATGAATATATACTCACTGCAATGTATATACAGTCACTGTAATTCAGTAGTCTTCAGTAGATAGAGTCTTTAAAAGTAGGTTGTGCTACCTTGTAAATAATGAGATTTTTGTCTGAAGCAGTTTTTCTAAAATTTTAAATAATGGTCATAACATTAATATAGGTCTATAGTTAAGATTATTTTCCTTACCTCTTCGTTTATAGATTGGCATGATTTTGTAATTTTGAAAGCAACAGCAAATTACCAAAAGAAAACAATTTTTCTTACAATGTGGAGAGAGGTGATGCTAGCACAGGGGTGGCCAACCTGTGGCGGATTGCTCCCTGAGGTGATAAAAGAAATGATGTTAGATGTTCGGATATTATTCTAAACTGTTTAATGTGTTTATTGGTAAAGTGTAACTTTTATATGAGCAGGATAAGCAGATTAAGTGATATACAGTGGGAATTAAGCTTGGTCTTTGTTTAATCTGCTTATTCCTTCATACAAAACAAGTCAACAGCCCATAACTAACTATTTCCTCTTACTTTGCTGTCCACGAAAATAAGTTTGGGTTGTTGTTTTAACAATAAATGTTTTGTTTTTTAGTATTTATCCTACAACTTCCACTGTACACAAACTCATTTTTTAAAGCTTGCTATATTTTTACTCATTTTTAGTTTCGAAATTTAAATATGTGAAACTCATTAATCTGAATCAGTCATAAATTTGCAGTTGCCATTAATTTGAAACTCAACACTGAAACTGATATAAAACAAAATGAAAATAAGACTGTAAAATACTATTATTGTATTACTGTTTGTTGAGTCTAAGCAAATTTTTTGTACACTTGGATCGCAATAAGCAAAAGAAAGGCAGGAGGAAGTCACAGAGCACATACTCGTCAATTTAATGAGCTGAGCAAAAATGAACTCTTATTTGTTGCTCAATTAGAAAATAAGGAGTTAAGCAAATTTCCTTATTTAAGACCACAGAATAAACGTGTTGAAGATAATGTCAACTTTACGGAGTACATAAAAATATCATGTTATTACAGGAGTCTTTTGATGGTCGTTTTAGTGATTTTTCTGAAGAAGACCGCATAATTGCATTTTTAAATCCATCTTCACTTCCTGAGCATAACATGCTGAAGATGCCTAGGTAAATACAAATGTAACTTTTGGATTTACAAGCAATTTCGATACTAAAAATGAAATTTAATGAACTTCCATCATTTCCAAGTGCAACTGAAGCAATTAATTTTTGGCGATCCTTGCCATGTCAACATTTTCCAGAACTCAGGAAATTCACCCAAAGTTATGCCTGCCGCTTCGGAACAGCATGCAGGTGTGAGCAATCATTTTCATGCATGAAAGTAATCAAGAACAAAAAGGTCAAGTTTGATTCTAATTTGAAGAACTGTTTGGTACTTTCAACTACCAATTCAACTCCAAATATTACAGGTTAGGTGAAAGCAAAGCAAATTCAAAAACTAGTTGTATTTACTTAAATTTTTTTGCTCCTTTGTATTATTGTATCATTAGTAGTATTTCAGAAATAAATAAAATCATGGCAGCATATTAAGAAATGCGAATAAATTCATTTTATTTAGCTCTTCTGGTAATGATAACGCTTATTCAAGTTGATGCAAGTTCTTACCGAGCATGCAAAAAACTTCAATATCCGTCAACGTTTTGAACATCTATAGGCTACAGCTGTTCTTCATCAGGACTAATAATAAACGAAAGCACGAGTGAGGCAATGTAAATAGTGTTCTAGGCAATCGAAAGAACAAGGCAAAACAAAAAGTTTAAAAGCAAATAATAAACAACTGTAGATTACGTCAAATTATCATAAATTTCAAAATAAAAACAATTTTCTTTATCATTGATTGAATTTGCAGAATTATGAATAAAAAAAGATTCAAGAAATCGGCGTTCGGTAAAATCTATTTCAAAGATTAAAATTTTTCTATGATCCCAGTCAACTCGGTGATCTTTGGTGATGACATGCTTAACCACCGCCGTTTTTTTATCAAAATTGTTGTCCTCAACTTTTGCCAGATTTGCTGGCCTCAAATCCCTTTTATGCTCAGTCAATCTTGTTTTGTTAGCCCGTCCAGTTTCCCCAATGTAGATACCAGTGCAATCTCGACAAGGAATCTGTTAAACTACACCAGGTCTAGACGACCTTTCCACCGAGTCTTTTGCCTTTGGTAACATGTTTTTTAAAGTTAAATGCGGTTTGCTACTAACCAAAATTCCTACGTTTCTTAAAATTTTTGATAAAGTCTCAAAGTATCTTGGAGCATAAGGCAGCACAACACGTGTTTTAATTTCCTTGTTATCGGCAAACGATAAATTTGCTTTTGTTTTCAAACTTTTAACTGTGCGTTTTAGAAACCATTTAGGATAATCATTCTTTTTTAAAGCTTCCATAATTTTTGAAGTTTCTGATGTTTTATTTGCCCGCTTGGAATTTAATTGTGATTGAGCTCTTTTTAAAAGACACTTTACCAGTCCTTGCTTCTGACTCATGGAATGCGCTAAGTTGAAATTTAGATATTTGTTAGTGTGCGTTGGTTTTTTATAAATCTTTGTCATTAACCCCCCACTAGCATCTCGAGTGACACAGACATCCAAAAAAGGTATTGAATTGTTGGTCTCATGTTCTGTGGTAAATTTTATACTGGCTTCAATGTTATTAATATGATTATGAAATTCATCAACCACTGTTTTTTTAATAATAACAAACGTATCATCAACATATCTCCTCCAAAATTTGGGTGGATTTAAAAAGGTTGACATTGCTCCTTCCTCTACGTTTTCCATCACTAAATTTGCGATTATGACGGAAACAGGTGAGCCCATCGCGACACCAAATATTTGACGATAAAATTTACCACGAAAATAGAGATACGTATTATCAAGACACAAATTTAATGCAGTCAGTCCCGTAGCACTCCAACTTCGGGCCCCCCCCAAAGTAAGCGCAAGAGCCCCTGCGCACAGGTCATATCACTTTAGAGGTGTAAAATTGAAAAGCTGCATTAAGAAAATACACCACAATTTGTACATAAGTAAACAGGCTAATGTCAGAATGCCGATACCGAAGGTGCAAGTCATAAAAAATTCGGCACCGATGCCAGAGTTCAGTAGGACATTTATGCAGACACTGCGAAACGAAAGCAATGACACTGAAAAACATAAAAAAGTTATAAAAACACAGTATCATTTAAATAGTCTGGAGCGAACCTTTTTGTTCGCAAATGCTTTTATGACATTGTCATAATCAAGAGATCGGGCGCAGTCATTTTCGATTGACAACATGGCTAATGAAGATAGTCTACTGTCTGTCATAGACGTTCTATTAAAAGTTTTGATCAGTTTCAATTTGCTGAAGCTTCTTTCAGCGCTGGCAACAGTCACGGGGCAAGTTAGTAAGATTCGAAGTGCGATGTACACATTCGGATACAATTCAAATAAATGAGTCTTTAGAAGATAGTTCAAAAAATCTTGAGCCGTATTGGGATTGCGTTTTTTTGTAAAATTAAAACAAACCGCTGTAGCTCGGCGCTCATTTCATCAGAATCAATGTCACCGAACTTTTTTTGGAACTCTTTACAGCAAGTAAGAAGAGCATTTTCTTGTTGCACAAGCAAAAGTTTGTCTCGTGTGTACAAAAACGAAAAGGCGGTAGAAACCTCACGTAACAAATTAAAGCGCTCCTTTATTGACATAATAGCCTGGTCTACTAATGGATAGAAAAAGTTGCTTTTAAATTTCAGTTCAGGAGTAGCTCGTTGTTCCTCTTCACCTTGGTAATCAAACAATCTTCTTTTCTTTCCACTTCTTGACGGAGGAAAAGAAGGATCAATATCCAATTCCTGTGCTATTTCAACAGCAGATGTTGCGGCACTGTCATAACCCGTTGTGCGATAGTTTTGCAAAAACTTTTCAGTTGCCTGGATTTCCGTTTCCATTGTATGAAGGGAGACTCCATACGATTGAAGAATCTTGCTTGCTTTATTGACTTGGAATAGGATATCATACCAAATAAACACCGACAAAAGAAAACTCCATTTCGATAAATGAGCTATCAACGATTTTGTTTCTGAGGCAGCTCTTCCATCTTTTCTTTCTATGGAAATGGCTTCCAAGTCTTTCAGTGCCAGCAACACCTCTTTTAAATTGTATCGAAGAGGTTTGATGCATTTAATTCTGCTTTCCCAACGAGTATCAGATTGTGACTTTATGGACAGCTCCACATGTTTCTTCAAAATTTCCCAACGCTGAGCAGAGGAAGAAAACAGCACATACAACCTTGTAAGTACTCCAAAAAATGTCAATGCTTCCGTCGATGAATTAGCACTGTCAACAACAACTAAGTTAAGGGTATGGTTTGCACAGGGCACGTAAACAGCTTTGGGATTGATCTCTAGCATTCTTGCTTGGACCCCAGAATGTTTTCCTTTCATGTTAGCACCATTATCATATGACTGACCTCGACAATCAGACAATTCGAGTTGCAGTTCGGTCGCTTTTTCTAAGAAAGCGTCCAACAAGCCTTTCCCAGTACTGTCACTTATTCTCAAGTAGCCAAAAAAAGTTTCTTTAACAACAGCAGCTTCTTCATTACATAGTACATAACGGAGAATGACAGACATTTGTTCATGATGTGACATATCTGGAGTGCAGTCCAAAATTATAGAAAAATATTTTGCCAATTTCAATTGCTGTAAATTTTCTTTTTCAACTTCTGTCGCTAGCAATTCAATTAGTTCATTTTGTATGGTAGGACTCAAATAGTGATCTTTAGTGTTTTTATTCTTGATTCTGTCTTGAAGCTCCTTTAGGATCGGATCTCTTCTTGCCAAAAGCTCAAATATACCCAGAAAATTTCCATTGTGAGGAGATCCTAAGACTTCTTCAGATCCTCTAAAAGCAAGATTCCTTTCCGATAGAAACAAGGCAATGTCGATAAGTCTCTCTAAAATCGGTTGTTACAAGTCTGCTGAACTGAAAATAGTCACGTAGCCAAAAAGCAATTTCAGACTAACTTGGGCCCCCAAAGTTGGCCTGGGCCCCCCCCAATTGGGGGGTTTGGGGGGCGGCTGCTACGTCTCTGAATGCAGTCATAATATCAGTTAGGGTAAGGTCAGATCTGTTATCAAGGGTGTCATCCTTTTTTGATCGTTCTAATACAACGGTTTTGGCCACATCAACTGGTATTTTAGTAAACAAAGAAATGACATCAAACGAAACCATGCATTCATCATAATTGATTGTCAAATATTTTAGTTGTTCTACAAATTCATTAGAATTCTTCACTGTAAAACCATTAGCGCCGACTAGCGGTGTCAATAAAACAGCAATGCACTTGGACAAATTATAAAGCGGTGAATTTATAAAGGAAACAATAGGTCAATTCATAGAACTGGTTTTCCATTTCGTCCTATTGTTTAATTTATAAATTCACCGCTTTATAATTTGTCCAAGTTCATTGCTGTTTTATTGACACCGCTAGTCGGCATGCTCAGTAAGAATTTGTATCAACTTGAATAAGCGTTGTCATTACCAGAAGAGCTAAATAAAATGAATTTATCAATAATACCTGGTAGCCAGAATAACAGTATAAATGTGAATAAAGTTCATTTTAATTAAAAACCTTTCCTTTACAAGTGCTGTATATGATTATAATACAATTACTGTATGTTATAACTGCTAAATTTATCTATATTACCGATAAATTTAGTAAAAATTTTGAAGTATTTCGTTTGTGTAGCGGATATGAATTGAACTTAAATAAAATTGGCGGTTGAAAAAAAAGATTAGCCACCCTTGTGCTAGCACATTGGACGCAATGCAAAGAAAATATGAAGATATTTCATCAGGACCTATAGATTGGGGTTTTCGTGAGTGAGTAAAACTATGGACTTCATTAGTGGTCGGTGGAATGCAACGTTGAGCTCTAGAGATAATTTAGTTGGAGATTGCCTTTGGGCAAAAGTGAAATTTTATCTGCAAGCTTTTTTTCCTATACTATAAAAGTGCTGATTAAGCTCAGTGGAAATTAATTGGGCATCTGCTACAGTAATGTCATTTATATTAATTTTAGGGGATAAATTTGCGGTTTTTGGCTTGTTGTTGAGCAGAGTTTTGATGGTTGCCCAACCTTTAAAGGCGTCCTTTTTGTTAGTGGTAATTAATGCGCGCTAAAAATATAGTTTTTCGATGAAGTTTAACTTGGCTTAATTTGTTAAGACATTTTTTGCATTATTTTTTGTGCTGTGTTACCACTAATAATTGGTACATATTTTTGCTTTTTTGGGTAGAAATCAAGATGCCTTTCGAAATTCACGCTTTCAAGTAAAGCTTGGGTGTTTTGCGGATACCTTTTGAACCGTGCTTGAAAATCAATATTTCTTACTGTAGTAATAAAACCAGCAAAAGCTTCGTTCAAGTTTTGGTAATTGATATCACGACAGAAAATAGGGATACATTTGTAATGATACTAGACGGCGTCGCCCGGCAGAGGCCCTTCATCAGTAATGTCCGGGTTTAGTATTTCGGTTTAACCTGCCGCGCCGTCTACACCCACCCGGCTCTTGTGTGAGCAGTAGCGAAAAGTTAATGAATTTTATGCACTTTCACAATTCTTGTACACGAAATTCTGATTAGCATATTCTCTTAATCATGACTGGCAATGCTCACAAAGAATCTTGCCACAAATTATCGTTGATACTTGTGAGGGGGTAAGGGATTAATTAAAACTGATTGTGGAGGCAAAATAATGGTTACTTTCACAATTAAAAAAAAATATATATATGATGGTGAGCCTATTTTCCCAATTGGTGCTGCCCTTTTCCTATTGATATTTGTGGTATTACGTTCCTAATTTGGCTGCGCTATTGGTCCTGTGTCCTGCATAGCGACAACAGCGGGCTATTTTTCTCTCTCTATATTCAGTTTTACAAATTGTTATGGTTGTGGTTTTATGTTGATTTTTTCTTTAACTTGGGATTTTATTACAATAATGTAGAGTACAGACATAAATGACATAAATACCATAGCACGCAGTATATCAGCAAAAAACTAATTTCACCATTAGCTCTTCAATATTCGCCACGTCAACAGAATCCACAATAAATTATCACAAAAAAAAACAATAGCCCTTCTTTACTCCGTCAATCAATCTTTCTCTCCCCACTACAACGATTTTCTGCACTTTCCACTCTTACTACTCTACTACTACTTGAAAAAAAAATCCCATCGCCTTATATATAAATCGAAAAAAACAATCCAGAAGTCGCTAGGAAAAAATCACGTGAAAAAAAGCATTACTAAGTTATGTAATCGGTCAACAAAATTCTTCGAAGAAGCTAGAATCACTCGATCAATCTGGAATTTCATTATGTCTTAAACGATTGTGACGTAATAAAGGCGAACTAGCAGCAAATCCAATTGCGAGGAAAAAAGGTCATTTTTTGCAGTCAGTAGCCGAGAGAACAAAATAATACAACGTTATATGCATATGTGAAAACTATTCTTACAAGACAAATTTCCTTATTCGTGACATACGCCCTCCCTAAGAATATTATAATAATAATATTAACAACTACGAATAACGAAATTTGCGAGCCCAATTCAATACTAAGATCTTTGAGCATGCACAAAATAAATTCAATTACCACACATATATACAATTAAAGCATAGCACAACAACACACATAAACACAGCACAATTAATCCATCACGCGATTAAGATAGTCAGCCGCTACATTATCCTTTACAGGAATGTCTTGTACAATATAATCGTACCCTTGTAAAGCCAGGGCCCATCGCATTATGCGATCGTTCTGATACTTGGTTTTATTTATGTACGCAAGGAGTTGGTGATCAGCTTGTAAAACGAACGGCCTGCCAGCTAAGTATAGCCGGAACTTTGTTACGCCCCACATAATACCTAAACATTCTTTTTCTAAAGTTAATATCTGGTCTCAGCTGGCGCGAGTTTCTTGCTGGCATACGCCACTGGATACAGTCTCTCATCATCCTGTTGCATGAGGGTGGCGCCCAGCCCAAAGTTCGATGCATCAGTTCGTAATATGAATGGCTTACTGTGATCTGGCAACTTTAAAATTGGTCGCTTCAATAAACAGTCTTGCAAGCTGCTGAAGGCTTTTTCTTGAGCTTGCCCCCATCGAATCTTGTTTGGTTGTCCCTTGCGCGTTAAATCAGTCAATGGTGCTGCAACCGCTGCAAATGTGGGGATGTGTGCGCGGTAATAGTTCGCTAACCCCAAAAACGATCTTACCTCCTCCTTAGTAGTCGGTCTTCGCAAGGTATTTATCATCTCATTGTCGTTCACAATCAGATCTTCATTTTCTCCTATGATTCCGGTGCAAACATCACAAGACATTACCGGTTGATTGTCCGAATTTTGTTGTGGTGCTCCGTCTTGGTCAGCTCTTTCGATGTATTTCTTCAGCATGTTCGCATGAAACGTCTTCACCTTCTTATTTACTTCTACCTGATAATCATTACCCTTTCCACATCTGCTCATAATTTCATAAGGCCCTTTCCATTGCATCAGAAGCTTGTTTGTGTCCGTCGGCAGTAGCAATAAAACCTTGTCACCTTCTTGAAATTCTCTTCTTTTAGCTCTTCTGTCATACAGTGTTTTGTTCTTCTTTCAGCTCTTTAGCAACTCCTCCTGAGCAATCTTCATGGTGTTGTCCAAACGTTCTCGCAATTCGAAAACATACTGGTAACTCGTCTTGACTTCTGTCTCATCTGTCTCTCCTATCCACAGCTCCTTTAAGATTTGAACTGGTCCGCGTACTGTCCTCCCATACAACAACTCAAACGGCGAAAATCCGGTGGCCTCCTGTGGCGCTTCTCTGTGTGCGAATAGTAAGGGATTAACAAAACCATGCCACTGGCGGGGCTGCTCATTACACAAACGTCTTAGCATTTTCTTGAGCATACCATTAAAACGTTCGACCAATCCATTGCAGATAGGATAATACGGAGTAGTTGTTAATCGCTTCATAGATAGCAGTCTTGATACTTCCTCCATGCATTTCGATACAAACTGTGTGCCAAGATTACTCAGGAGTTCTTCTGGTATTCCTAGACGGCTATACATATCCAGCAATGCTTCCGCCACTGTCTCCGTTTCAATATTCTTGAGTGGAACAGCTTCAGGGTATCTAGTTGCGTAATCTACCAAGATCAGGATATATCGATGTCCCTTCTCGCTTGGAGGTAAAATTGGTCCAACCAAATCCACAGCGACTCTCCTAAATGGCATGTCAATCAAGGGCATATCTCCTAGTGGCACACAGGGAACGGATCCTTTAGCAGTCGTCTTCTGACACACATCAAATGATTTGCAGAAACTAGTAATATCACCTTGCATGCCAGGCCAGTAGAAATTTGTTTGAATGCGGTCCTTGGTCTTCTTGATCCCAAGACGTCCTCCAAAAGATGAATCGTGGGCGAATTCTATAACCTTCCTCCTCAATGTTTTTGGAACCATAATCTTCTTTGAGCACTCACCTAATTTATCAACTCGATTCCAAATCCTGTATAAGACACCTCTACGCTTTTCATATTTTATTTCATAATCTCTCTTTCTAACAGCATCCTCCAGATCCGCATATTTTTTCAGATTATTGTCCTCCTGTTGCAGTTTTGCCAATTCGTTCTTCGTAATGGAAGTCTGACCGTCACTTCTTTTGTAACTAAAGGCTTGACTGTGATATCCTTCCGAGCTTGAGCCCTCGTGAACGCAGCGGCACACGTCTCCACACCTGAAACAGGATCATTCGGATTCCGTGCCCCAGGAATGTTTCCATTGACCAGGTCGAATAAAGGGTCTCGCAAGCATATGGCCTGGGTTACTCCCGTATAATAAGGCGTGTCCACTTTAATCTCAGCAATAGGCGCCTCCTTCAATGTCCGGTCGATAGCCATCACATAACCCATGCTACCATTAAAATCTTCTTTTTTCACCAACTCTCTTCTGACAATAATTGTGTATTTGTGAAACTGACAATATACTCATATGAGAAAACTATTCTTACAAGACAAATTTCCTTATTCGTGGGCCATTATTATTAGGATTGCTGCTTATCACTTCTTCGTTACTGTAGGCCAATTAATATGAACTAACGTCTCTGACTGCGTGCATGTTCCTTGGCCCTGGCATAAACGCCGCCATGCAAAGAACAAACTAACCCGAAATGAAGCACCTACAATTCAGTTATATCAGTATCGGGAGCCCCCATCAATAATGTCGAGGTTAAGAACATCAAATCAGCTGGCTGCTGCGACAGCCTTGCCCAATTGCAAAGCAAATTGCTTCAACATTTTGATCATATGTAGCTCGCCCCTTACATGTTGTTGAAAGCGACAAGAAAGGACCATCTTTACCCTGTCGTCTTTTTCTTGGGTGATCACCAAGTGTTTTGCTTGGAGTAGGCTACATATTAAAATTTGTAGACTTTGAGTCTCTTGAATACTTTGATTGATAATGCCAAAGATTCATGCTATCGAGAAAGAATTGAAAAAATATACCAAAGGACTTAGTGTTTCTAGAAATTGCAATTTTGTGAACCGCAGGCACTAAAATTTTGTGTGTTTTTAACCGGTAGACTACATTTCATAAACATTTGGAGACTTCAGTTTTTGATGAATCTATTTGAAAACGTCGACAGACAATGCAAAAGAACCATGCTTGTGAGGAAATTTAGTCAAAATGTACCAAAGAACAAACTTTGTCTAACAATTGCAAATTTGTTAGCTCTAGTACGATAATTGTACAACGAAAATTTGTATTAAATGGTTTTGTATTAAAGTCATCTGTTTTTTCTGAGCTTACCACTTTTGGGTGGGGTAGAAAGTTACACCTCAGGTCTTAAAGTTCAGTTTTTTTAGTATAAAAACTGATATTAATTGTACATATTATACACTATCGGACTCGCTCTAAAATAACCATTAATTTGTTGGATGAAGTTTAAAAATTGGTTGAGAAATAAGATTTTTTTAATAAACTGATCTTGCAAAAAGGTTGGAATTTTTGAAAACATCTTCATATAATGATCTGCGGTAGCGAACATTTCTGTTTATCGTACGAGGCATATTATGACGTCATAGAGCCAGTTTAAGCGTGCAAGCGAAAAAGATAAGAAAAAATGCTTAGAGGGCTTGAATTGCTTAAATAAAGAATTGCTCATAGCATAATCAAATAAACATTAATTGTAGTAAAATTGTTTTTACCAAAAGCAGCATGAAAATATCTTCTAAAATAACGTTTAACCGCGTTTGTGCAATGAGCACTTTTTGAGAAAGAACAAAAAACAGATTGTTCAATAAACCATTGATTGTGACGTCATTTTAGCCCCCAAACAAATGAAAGTTTTTGAAATGTGGTAAGTTGGAACCTGGTTTTCGTTTGAGCAAAAAGCAACTGTCTTCTGTCAAGTAATGCAATTTCTAAAAAAATTATTTTGGGTTATGACGTCATCATGACGCCACGAACACCCTTATGACACTCAGCACGGGGTGGTGATCAATCGTGCCAAGTTTCATGATCGTACCTTAAGCAGTTTCAGAGAAGTAAAAACAGACAGAATTGAGCTTTATATGTTAGATTTAGATTAAAGAATATTTAACAGGAAGTAAACTGGTCAGTTAAGATGTAAAAAGCTTGGAAGATGAAGACGTTAATAATGTCTAATGATAATAACCTAATAATAATGATAAATTGCTTTTATTTTACTTGAGTGCTTTGTGAATCAAATTTTGTGCTTATTTGAATAACGCCATGACTTGTTTATTTTTGACGCACTGCGCTTTATTTAACAGAAAATAGCAAAAAGAGCACTTGAATTTGCTTTAAATGGTGCGTACTAATCTCAAACAAATAAAAAAATATTTCAAGTGCTTTGAAAGTGAAAATAATTGGTCTTGTACGTTGGGAAAATGCAAAGCTGTTATTAAAGGAAATCATGCATCGAATTTAGAACGACACGTTAAACGATTTCACGACAAGAAGTATAAGGAGTTCCATAATGAAAAACAAAGTGCTCTTCAGCAGCGTGCCTGTGCAAGTTCCCCCAACAAACCCCAGAAGAAGCGAATGCGTGAGACCAATCAATGTGCCATAGATGAAATGCTTTCAAAAATGATTCAAATAAAAATGAACAAGAAGGCACTGGCTCCAAATTCAGAGCTCTTGGCAACTCTCACTCTTGAAGTTGCCCCCCTGCCGAATCACTGTCACTCCCTCCTCGGACTCCTTCGACATGTATAGCTCCACTTTGCAATCTAGCCCCATCTGCTAACGCTGCTCTCTCACCCCATCCTCGTCTCCAAACCTCTTTCCCCATCTGCTCATTATATATCTTCTCCCACCTCTATTCCTTGCTCCTGGCCGTCCTTCTGCGCCTCCTGCCTCCACTCCCCCCTGACTCTCTCAGGGTTCTTCAATGGAATGCTGGAGGTCTTCGAGCCAGGAGCACTGAACTACTTCACTTTCTTTCGTCCCATCCTGTCGACCTTATCTGTATTCAGGAATCCAATCTTAACTCCTCTTCCTCTTTTCGGATTCCTGGATTCTCTGCTCTGCGCTCTGATCGTACCCACTCCCAGGGATCAACATCTCTCTAAACAACTCCTCCTCGGTGTCATTTCTTAATGTGTATGCCCCCTATTTGCTAATCCCCAACGAATGGCAGAACCGACTCTTTTTCTCCCCTCCTCCATAAATCTCTTCATTCTGGGGGACTTCAATTGCCATCACCCCTCTAGCACTCAAGAGTTACTTCCAACCCGCGCGGGGAGGAAGTATTCGACTGGGTCATCTCCTCTGACCTCCTCCCCCTCAATGACCCTGACACACCCACTCTTCTCCATCGCTCCTCTGGCAGTCGCTCCTCTCCTGACATCTCCTTTGCCCCTCTTCTCTTGCCCTTTCTTGCTCCTGGGAGGTGCTACAGGACCCTGGTTCTGACCACCTACCAATTCTTCTATCCATCCCTCTCTCTCCGGTCTTTCGCTCCAACGAGCGCCCCCTTCCTTCAATTTTCAGAAAGCTCGCTGGGATGGGTTCGTCTCCTACATTGACTCTCACTGTCCTTCAGCAGAGAAATACTCGTCTCTTTCTCTTTCCTCTGCTGCTGCTCTCTTTACCTCTCTGGCACTGAATGCGGCCAAATCTTCCATTCCTTTCGGCCGCATCAAACGCTATCCTAAAGCCTGGTGGTCTGCTGAGGTGGAAAGTGCGGTTAGTAAAAGACGCAAGGCTTTCGCTGCCGCTCACAGAAGTGATGAAGACCGACAGGCTTACATCTCTGCTTCTCGACGCGCCTCGTCAGTCATCGCCAAGGCCAAGAAGGAGGCGTGGCAGACGACTTGCTCTTCTCTTTCACCCAAATCTAACCTTAAATCTGTGCACTCTCTTCTTCGCTCTATCGCTGGCTCTCATTCCTCGTCTTCCTCTCCTCTCCTAACTTTCCTAAGTGTTTTTCTCCCAGGGAATCGGCTTCGGTCTATGCCGCTTACCTGAGATCTCACTTTTCCGTTTCTTAGCCAAAGGCTCTGCGTAGCAGAGCTAGAGGCTACCTCTCTGAGCTCCGCCGAGCCACGTGCCCTGTGGAGTCCCACTCGTCCTTTTGCTCTCCTTTCACTCTCGCTGAATTTCTTGCGGCTGCCTCCAACCTCTCCTCCTCCACCGCCCCTGGCCCAAACAAAGTTGCCTATCCCATGCTAAAGCACCTACCTCGCTCTGGCATGGATTTACTTCTTCACATCTTCAATCTTTCCTGGACTTTGCATTCCTTTCCTTCCATCTGAAGGACATCTTCTATTATTCCCATTCACAAGATGGGAAAGCCTCTCGACTCTCCTGCTTCTTTTCGGTTCATCTCTCTCACCTATTGCGTATCAAAGCTGTTTGAACGCATCATTCTATTCCGTCTTCTCTTCTTTCTGGAATCTTATTCCATTCTCTCTTCTTGCCAGGCCGGTTTCTGCCCTGGTCGGTCTACACTTGATCAAATTCTGTACCTTTCTCAGTCCATTTCGAATGGGTTAAATAAACCCAGACCGAGCTCTCGGACGATCCTGTCTACTATCGATTTCTCGAAAGCTTTTGACTCTGTCTGGCATCCTGCCTTTTTCCACAAACTGATTTCGGCTGGCCTCCCTCCTTGCTTTGCTCGTTGGACTCAATCTTTCCTTTCTGACAGGCGCGCTTCTGTGGTCTATCAAAATCAAAAAAGTCGTTCCTTTCGAGTCCGTCGAGGTGTTCCGCAAGGATCCGTTCTTGGCCCTGTACTTTTCTCTCTCTTCATTAATGATTTTCCGGCCTCTCTGCCTTCTTCGGTCAGCTGCTCTCTTTACGCTGACGATCTGGCCATTTGGTCCTTCTCCCCCTCGGTCCCCACTGCGGTGGATGCCACACAAGGAGCTCTGTTTTGATTGTAGCACTGGTCTGAGTACTGGTGTCTTCCTCTCAATTCGAGCAAATGTGAGGCCTCCTTCTTCTCAGTGGATCCCCACAAGCTAACCTCCAGCCCAACTTCCTCCTACTCGGCTCCCGCCTCCGTTTCAATCCCACTCCAACTCTTCTTGAGTTCACCTTCGACCGCACTCTTTCCTTTTCTAGCCATGTATCTTCGCTGAAGGCCAGGTTTTTTCCACGTCTCAAGGCCTTACGCTGTATCTTTACTTCCTCATAGGGCCCCTCTAAGGAGTCTCTCTCTCTTCTGTATAAAGCTTTTCTTCGGTCCGTTCTCACTTACGCTTCACCCGGATGGTTTCCTTTCTTAAGCGCTACCAATTTCACCAAATTGGAACGCCTCCACTGAGCGGCCAGTGGCGCCATCACCGGCTGCCTCTCGTTCTCCTCTATCCCTCTGCTTCTCTCCAAGGCATCTTTACTTCCCTACGAGTCACTCTGACTCATTTCACTCTTTTATCTTATGAGCGGGCTCTTCGTCTCCCAACCTTCTTTCCCATCTTAGGTTTGGCCAGACTTGGAGTGAGACCAAGACTCTGCAGTTCGTCCTGGAGAGCTTTTGCGTCCACTCACCCGCTCATGCTTCCTTCTACTTGTTTTGGGGAGGCTCTTCTTGCTTGCCCTTCGTTTCATCCTTGGAATCTGCCTTCGTTCACGGTGGAGCCCACCCTTTCCTCTCCATGCTTTCGCTCTGATCCCCCTCTCTCTCGCCAAGGTGCATCTCTCACTCACCTTGACTCTCTCCCCCCTCATGATCTGGTGCTTTAGACTGACGGCTCTGTTCCTTTTCCTTTTGGCAAGGGCGGCTCCGGCGTTCTTGACAACTGCTCTTTCTGTGGCACTGAGGCCACTCTTTCCTTTTCGGCAGGCCCAGTATGCTCAAGTTTTTCCGCTGAAGCCTGCGAAATTTTGCACGCTGTTTGCTGGTCTCGGCAGCACCAACAAGTCTGCCATTTTTCTTCTTTTCTCCTACTATCTGACTCTCGTTCTGTCCTCGCCACTCTGTCCTCTCCTCCATCTTTTCTCTTATATCAAACTCTGTGGCAGATCTGGCATGAATTGTCTTCTCTCTCCTCCTGTTCTATTAGATTGCAATGGGTCTCCGGACACTTGTTTCTCCCGGGGAACGACGCGGCTGATGAGCTGGCCAGACGGGGTGCGCTACTTGCGCCCTCTGCAATCCCTTGTAGTCTCTTACCTCTCGTATCCACTCTCGTCTTATCTCGGACTGGAGACGTACTGTCTCATCGAAATTCTTCTTTGTCTCATCGAAATTCTTTGACACACAGGTTCCCTCGATTTTCACCGAGGAGCTTGTGCTACCTCGTCATGCTCGCTGTGTTCTCTCTCGTCTTCGCTGCAACGGACACTGCCTTCTGTTAGGTTCTTATCTCTCTAGGATTGGCAGAATCGAGAATTCCTTCTTGCAGCGCCTGTGAACACTCGTCCCAGGACACCTCTCATCTCATTCTGCACTGTCCAGCTACGGACTCTTTGCGCCGCTCACTCTTTGGCGACTCTCTGTCTCTCTACAACCTCTGGTCCAGACCCTCAAGAGTTGCCCGGCTTCTGGGGCTCCATGGTCTTCCGCCATGCCCCCATCCCTCGGAAGGGGTCGGGTAACCAACAACAACAGAAGGCACTGGAAAATGCATGTTTAGAACTTGTCACAATAAACGGCCGCCCTTTTAAACTAATGGACGACTCTGGGTTTAGAAAAATTTTAAATCCCTTGCTTGAAGGTATGCAAGCCGAATTTACCGTCAATGCAAAAAATACCCGTGAGAAAATCGGGGAAAGGCAAATGATGTCCGTAATCCCATAAAACTGGAAGTGGAAGGTAAGCTTGTATCTTCAATAGCTGACGTAGCAACGTGTCGTGATCAATCCATACTCGGCGAGAACTTGCAACTCATAAGTGATGGAAAAATGCAATTACGCACTTTAGCAATGAAAGAACTAACAGAGAATCACACTGGTTTTTACTTAAAAACCGTTCTTGATGAAGTCATTGAACAACATGGAATTAAGAGCAATCAAATTTATAGCCTCACAGCCGACAACGGTACCAAAATGTTGAAATGTGTACGCCTCTTTTCTGAAGAGGATGTAACCGGAAAAACTGCTAATGTAGAGCAGCCCAGCTGTAGTAGCTGGCAAAGCGACGCAGCACTCGTTAGTGATGAAGGCAATAGCGGTACTGTTAATCGCATAAACGTTGAAGTTTTCCTCAGCAACCTCAGTTCTTCGCATACCAGCACAGCTCAAGCAGGAAGTATCTGGAAAGGTATTGGATGTGCTGCTCACACCTTAGAGTTGGCAATAGAAGGCGTTCTAAAGCAGGGGTGTCAAACTCGCGGATCTCAGAGCCTTTCAATGCGGCCCGCAAAACGATTCTAAAATTCTTGATGCATTTTGGCAGTATTGCAACGTTTGATCTTCGAAGAAACGTTTAAAACCCTTGACACAGGCGACACTTGAAGAGTACAGACTTTCTTTTATTCGGAGATCAAATCCACTTCGTGCCCTAGAACTCTATTTCTGATTAACGATGTCTGAAGAAGAGCGATGGTGTGGAGATGCTGGAGAGGAAATGATCTTTTTTTTTTTGAGATCAACCTCGCTGCGGGCTACATTACAGAGACTGTTGCCTGGAGAAGTGGTGATCTCCAAATGGAAAACATCATGCGGCCCTCAGCACAATTGCCAGCATGCAATATGGCCCCCAGAAGCTCACAAGTTTGACACCTCTGCTCTAAAAAAAGCTTCTTTCCGCCATGTTGTAAGTTCGGCTCGATGCATCTGCAAAAACTTTTGAAACCCGTCGGTTTGCGTGCTTTTGAAAAAGTTAAAACTGATAAAGCCAATCTTGTACAGTCCCGTTAAGTGACATTTGACATTCAACATGCTTTATCGTTTTTTGCTCCAAAGGGATTTTTGCCTTGATATGGCAGCCAGCAACTACTTGAAATGCGTTTTCCGTGCTTGTTGCAGTACTGGAGCCTGCTAAAATAGCAACGAAGTCGCTGCAGTACGAGCAACTTACTTTTGGTGATTTCTTTGGCATTTGGTTAAACTGCAAACTTAATATTGCCAAATTAACTTTTACGTCTTCCCTACTTGCACAGTTGCTGTTATCAGCTGTGGAAAAAAGAGAGACAGATTTTGTAAAAAATGATCTATTTTTTGCGTTTTTGTATTTTGACCCTAGATATAAAGTGTTTATTTTTGCAATTGATCAAATTGTTGCAACCCAGCATTTGCAACAAACTTGGGACAGCTTAAAGTTGTTGCAACAGGAGGTAGCAAGCGATTTATCTGGTACAGAGCCTGATTCATCCGAAATTTCAAGTGCCGATGATGATTTAGACATACGGTACTGTTTAAAGCAAAAGAGAAGTCACCTCAGCAACATCGACAAGTTTTCACTTCAGTGATTTCTACTTCTAACAACGCAATGCAAAAGAATTCGATTATGGTGCTGCTTAACTCCTTTGCAAACAAATCCAGACAGGGAAAAAACGAAATGTTTTGCGATACTGGGAACAATTTAAAGAAAATAAGCGGAAGTTACATTAACTTTCTCAAGTGGTATTGGCGGTTCCAGCGGCTCATGTAAGCGTAGAAAGAGCTTTTCAGGCTTGAAATACGTTTTGTTGCCACTACGAACGAACATGTCGGAACAACTTTCAGAGGATATACCCCTGATACGTAGCAATCATTTATTTCAGCATAAATCCGTACATTTTTGGAATTTTTACTGTAGATTGTTGACTTCATGTTCTTTGTAGTTTTGTTAACACACTGATTGCCGTGACTGACCTACTTGAAAGCCGTGCTTTTTTCCAAGCCATGGCTGACATACGTGGAAGCCACCAACACGTTTGGGCTATTGCATGTCGTAGCTTTTAAAAGTGGAAGTCACCAGAGTGAGTTTCTGTGAAGGATCGAAAGCTTGGCTTCGTGTGCACAATTGCATGGGTAGCCTATGCTTGGTTTAAACAGAATGTTTAATTTACTTTTATGTCTTCCCTACTTGAATCCCTGCTTGATAGGCCTGTGCAAAGTCATATTAAATGGAAATTGTGCAAAGATTTATACTAGTAGAAATAAAGCAGTTTATTTGAAAAAAATGAAACTAAACGGCATTCAACGTAAAATGGTAACAAAATATAGACCACGGCTTCAATACAAGGAAAAAATTCAATTATCTTGAAATTGGCTTTGGCACAAGTATTTTTGCAGCATTGGCCTGTCAATGTGTGAAGAAAAATTTTTTTTAGCGTTTCGTTATTAAAATCGTGTTGCTATAATAATGCCACTTTTTAATATTTTTCCTAATGATACTGTGAACCCCAACGGGAACTTTATAAACCGGTTTTGAGGTAATTTTTACTGGAGCGAACCTGAACCGCAGCGTTTCAATTGATCTGAACCCTAACTGGAACTGAACCAATATTTGAAACAGCTGTTGAACCCGAACCAAACCTTAATGGGAAAAATCAAAAGGTTCGACTCCCTGGTTTTTGACCACTTTTCAGATTTTTGCACATTTGCAGTTGGCAACAGTGATCGCGTCGCATAGCGTCGAGTATTCAAAAGTTTCAGTCAGCTTTCAGAAATCGACCGATCGCAAGGAATAGAGTGTAAAATAACCAGTGATGTAATATTACTTGTGGACTGTGCAATGTGAGTGTAGCAGCAAACAATAAACATTTGTAAGTTAGATGAAGCAAAAGGTGGTATCAAGATAGATTGGTTGCTAGTGCAATATAGCCAAACAACAGTTGAGATGTGGATTTGGTATAAATCAGTTTGGTAGCTTTAGTTTGCAATTTTTTCATATTATGTGTTTTAGTGGTATCAAATAAAAGGAAATTCAAAAATCCATACCGCCGTGCCTATGACTGACTGTAAGTCACTTAATGGACTAAAATTTCACTAACAAATTGAGGCAATATTGTTGCATAGCAGGTATGGTATCTTTTTAAACCACAAGTTACAAAACAAAGATTTGTTTTTTGATGCAATTCGGAAAATTAAGTTGTTAATCGAATTAAGTAGGCCTATCAAGAAATCTTGCATAATTGGAAACATGAATTGAATGACATGAATTAAGAATTATTTGAGAACAACCAAGCAATTTTACAGATTAAAAATAACCAAAAATAATGACTTGAATTTTTTTAAGTTGGTGAAACTAAACACTCATGCAATTGTTGACTACTTCAACACTGTGTGACAGTACACTATAAGCAATATCCAAATGATTCTTGAATTAAAAAAATTTGCAGTTTCCATTGGTGGCATCTCATGACTTAAGAGAGTGTAATTTGCAGGTGATTTGACATAATTGCATAGAGCAAGCCAAAGAATTGTAGCTTTTGGAGCTTTCAATGTGAGGCAAACAAAATCAAAGTACAATTTACCAATTTTCATATTTTGATATATGTTTGAGACAGAAAAGACCCAATCTAAAGTAGAAGAGGGTTTGAATCTTTGTGAGTTTTGTCAAAGAATATTCAACAACTTGGAAAGGTCAACTTTATTATATGTAGCAGCCTAATTTTTTAGTAAAGAAACAACGACACTTTCCAAGTTCAATTCCACTAATGGATTTTTAGAGAACTTTAAAATGAGAGTTTTTATAATTATAGCCTGCTTTGTAATTCATGCAAAATGTGTTGCCATACCAAGTTTATCACTTGATCACACTAAACCATACTACAACATGTATGCTTAAGGTATAAATTAATATGTTCTATTGCAATAGCTTGTGCTGTATTCATTTACTTTTTGGTAGTTTAAAATAGTAAATAGTGCTTGCTGTAAGGGGCACTTTTTGAAAAAAAGCCTGCCAGTAGGCTGTCGGTATGTCTTCAAAACAAAAGCAGCAAATATCGAATGAACAAGCAAAAAATATCTTGAATCAAGTTTTGGCAAAAGAAGAAAACAAAATTTGTGCTGATTGTCATGGAAAAGGTTTGGTTTAAATATTTTTTATTTCTAGAGATAATAATGTTCTTTTACTGCAATAAGCTTAGCCTATGTTTTGAACTTTTTTTAATATTTTTTTTGTGTTTCAGACTTTAAGTGCTATGTTATGGCATGAGCTTATGCTTTGAACAAGCAGTGTAGGTACAGTTGTTTTTTCAACATTTTTTATCACATAATTTTTTGCACACTCTAGCTTTTGAAGTACCTTTATGCGATTAGAACATAACTTACACTGTGATTACAAACAAAATCTGCTGTCTTGATGCACACTTTCTCAATGCTAACACTGAGATTGCATTATTTACATTGCTGTTAATATTTTTCTAATGTGGTAATTACTGCAGATACTGCTGCCTTAAAGAATTTTTCCATATATATGAAAGTATGCTTGTTCAGGAATCGAACTGCAGCCCAACAAATTTGCCATAATTTTGATAAACTGAATAATATCAAATTATAAATGCCAAGTATCTAAATCTGTTGCTTGTTTTTTAACACTTTAAGTGCCGTGCGCATCTTGCAACGTCTGCTCGCTGGTGCCGGGCGCTTTTCGCTCGTCTGCTCGCTGGTGCCGGGCGCTTTTCGCGTTTACGCGTAATCGTTTTTCACAATTGACGTAGACCTACGTCAAAAAGCACTCAATGCAAAATATCCAATGACGTAGATCTACGTCGTAAAGCACTTAAAGTGTTAATTATCAAACACAATTGATTTCATCTAAATGAGACGTCATCAGTGGTTATTTAGTATCTGCATCTAGAATGAAGAAAATATGTTAAGAATAAATAACAGTTTAAAAAACCTGGCTAAAAGTAATAAAATTACAATTGCTGAATGTCACAGTAAAGGTCATTGTACAATGTAACATCACAAGCAAAACTGATACAAAACCTAAGTTACCTCAGGTAGATAATAAAAAGTTTATGTAAAAAAAAATTTGAGGAAAAAGCAGTATGTTAAAGAGAAATATAGAAAAAAACATGACAGAGCAGAAAAAGTATGAAACGGAAAAAAAAAGAAGAAAAAAGTGAGCAGTAATTATAAAGAAAAAATAGAGTAAATGCATAAAAAGATTAAAAGTAAGCAAAAGCTGGACTACAATACCCTATAGCACCACCCCTAAAGCTAGACCAAAACGTGACAAGTTTCTTCTCCTACATAATTTTGCATTTTTTAACCAGCCGAAAATTCTTGCAGTCCATACACTAATTTTTTATTAACACAATTGTGCATTAGTGTTGTTAATAGGTTCTACAGTAGGTTGGCTGGGAAAAAATTTAAAAAATCTTCCTTTTGTATCAGTAGCTACTCAGCTGCAGTATTGTCTCTATTGTTTTGACAACTTGGCATCTAGTTAAAAATTTTATCTATAAACTGAATAGTTTGTTTGCTCAATCATTATATGTGACTATTTTACCAAGAAAAAAACTGCTGGTATCACTTTAGTGTAATTGGAAAATTTAATAACAAGTGTGCATTGTTAAATGTTGTTCTGTTATTTAATGAAAGAACTTTTTTTGAAGGCATATGCCTTAACATAAAGTTTACAGATGCCTAAATAAATTTCCGATTTGTCAAGAACGTTTGCCTTAAAAGAACCAATGCCCCACTAATTTGTTTCTTCACAGTATTACAATATGTACAAGATGTTTATGTAATGATTTTGTTCAATTTTTGTGCTTCACTTTCATAGAAAATATGGTGAACGTACAATTAAAATTACAGATTTCTACAATCTCCAATTAAAAAGCTGTCCCAATATTAAATTGCCTATATGGCCCTTAATCAGAATTTATGTTTCATGTTCTTTCAGAACATTATATTCAGGTTTGTTATATTTTTCAGAGTACATTTTGGCAACCTGTATCAGCTGCAGGTCTTAAGAAATTACAAGAAGCTACTATTTTAAATTGGTGTGAGCCCTGCAGTCAGTCTGTCTAGAACAAGTAGAGTGCTGTGATTAAAATTTAGAAAGTACAATGTAAATTGTACTTCCTAAATTTAAATCTCAGACTTTGCTGATTATAATATACCAACAGCACTACACAAAAAACTGATGGATTGCTATAATATGAATGACATGCCACAAGGTTCTCTGATAGTACTTTTTTGGCGTTTCAATCCTTTTTGCTGGATATTCTTACAGGACCAAGATGGGCTTCTTGGAATCTTGGTGTTTTGCTTTGTATAAGATGCTCTGGTATTCATCGCAGTTTAGGAGTCCATATCTCAAGGGTAAAATCTGTCACTCTTGACAGTTGGACAGTTGAACAGCTCATAGTAAGTTCTGTAATAAATTGATTAATGATTACCTTTTTACTTATAAGTGCTCCTTCTTTGATATTTTCTTGAACATACATTAACTGCTAGTCAGTAGTCCCTACATTCACGTTTACTTGATGAAGCTCTATTCCTCAATCGCATTTCAAGATTATTTAATACTACCTGGGTTCTTTTTTTTTTCCAATTTGAATACAACACTACATTATGTAATGCAAATGTAAAATAAATATCCTTATTGCTTCTGGTATTAATATGTGTAAGGAGGTATATGCTATGCATCTTCACAGAATGTGTTTTCATCATTTGACCAAAGTGCGGGCTGGTAGTAAAAATATGTTCTTAGCAGTGTTCCCTACCAACGCGAAAAAAGTGCGAATTTGCCAAAACCTCTCCGACGGTTTCGCAGTCAAAATTCAAGGATGCGTAAAAAAGTCCAGCGGTATTCGATAAATTTTTTCAGTTGGTTAAAATTTTTGCAATTTTGCTTGCAAAATTTTTAACCAACTGTTTAATGCTTGGGAGACAGTGAATAGAAATCCAAGGTAGGACTGACGCTTTTTTTAGGGCAGCGTAACGTCTCGCGTAAACATCACGTGGTCGTGACGCAACAGCTAGTGGCGGCGACCTAAATATCTTTTGTGTATAACAGCTAAAGAACAATAATACCAAAGAGCTCTCAAACTTCACTTTGACATAAGGCATGATTTGTCGAGGAAAATTGGAAACTGCGAGTGGTTAAAATGTATATGTTTTCCTCACGTTTCAACGCCAATTTCAATCGTGCTTGATAAGATAAAAAAGAGCACATTGCTCTCTGCTTCAGGTTAGCACAAAGAGCACCATTAGCACAAAAAACACCAGAGGGTGGTTCAGTTTTTTTCACTTACAAATAATCTTCTCACACTTGTCAGTTATGTAAACAAAAAGTAAAAAGAACACGGCTTCTTACCAATATTAGTTTTAAATTCCCCCAAAATGTTTTTGAATTAAAATATAGCTGACAGCAGTGTGCGGTGATCTTTCCAGGTATGATTGAAATAAGTGCTAAAACGTAAAAAACGTGTGGATTCTAATTTTGATGTCTTTGTAAACGTTTTATATTAAAATGTAGCCTTTTTTTCGTTAATTGCTTGAAAGGTAATTTGTAATACAGTAAAATTTGCCTACAACTTAAGGTGAAAAAAAATTACCGTTCACGATTGACCATTCCGAAACTGTCTTTTTGATTCCACGTTAAGGTGTATCATCTAATCACGTTTGACAGTTTAAAGAAAAGTCAAAAACTCTCAGAAAGTTATGCAATGCCCAAAGAAACCTTCCTTTAAAGTATAATTGTGGGTGCACGCTTATTGCAGTCTTTTACATCTGCCTGTAGTCAGTGGCGCGAGTAAAGTAGGCGAGGTCCCCCAAAATTTAATGCGGAAAGCTCAAATCCACTAAAACTATGCGGTTTAAATGAAGAACAGACTTTTTTTTGCAGCAGCTGCTTCTAAGTGAGACCGTGTAGTTTTATGCGCAATTACAAATATCAGCTTTTCAGTTTTTTGCTAGACTTAGTAGCTGCGTATATCCGCTTCCATGAATTTCTGCTTCCTTTACTCCGGGCAAGTTTCGAATGCTTTTCCGAAGCGTAGAATTTTTTTTACGCATTCGGTCAATAGTTGATTTAAACCTATTTAGAGCGAAAAAAATATTTAGCCAGCTATGCTACCGCGATTATCATTGAGGGTTCCGTAAAAAAGCTTTTAGCGATGTCTGAAAACTACCGTTACTTACGTCGCAAATACCTTTGCAGATAACGACGTTTCTCTATTTTTTCGAATTTAAGACTAAACTTTCAAAAAATTGACTCGTTTGTTTTCATGCGTAGTTTATGAAATCAGTTGACAAGATTCTGGTGAAATTTGTTATCGCTTATCAACAGTATTGCTTTCAGAGATTCGTTTAAGGAAGAAAGCTAGGCGCACATAGTATTACTACTACATTGTACAAAAATCTAAATTTTCTCTTAAGTTACGCGGCTTTGGTCATGTAGTACTGCCAATTTTAGATGGAAAGTTTACTTGCAATTGGAAAACCCTGTTGTTTAATTGATTACGATTGAGAAATATAACTAGTTTAATTATTTAACTATAATCAAGCAACAATTAAAGTTCGCCAGGAATTTTTGTTTTGGTGTCATAGTCGTGGTAACCTACCCAACATCCCATAACTTCAAAAAAGTCCTATTTTTCATTCTCATGTTGGATGTCGGCATAGAATTGTGCAAATTCTATATCACATGCATTGACATTAGAAAAGCGTGGAAACAGTGTGCGCGTAGCTTGCAAATCGCTGTTGCGTTACTGTCACGTGATGTTTACGTCAGACGCTTACCTGCCTTCGAAAAACTTTTAGACGAATGATCCGAGAGCTGAATTGGGGTGAACGACATCTTTTTCAGCATGGCGTATATACTGAATAGCAACACGCTGCCAAAGCCATATTTTTACTTTAAAATACGTCAGTTAGGCTGGTGTTGCGGTTTGTTCAGCAATGTCCACTTTCAGCCAATTTGTTTGGCGGTTTTCCTACATTTGCTAGCAATTTCGCACTTGCGCCGACAGTTAAACACTGACTAAAATCTTAGAGGGGACACTGGTTCTTAAAATACTTTTTTTGGTCTCTAGTTCAACGTCAATGCTCTGCCATTGCATGTGGTCAGAAATGATTTTGTGCTTTAGAGTATCTGCAGCCGAGGTAATGGTTGGGCTAGTAAACAGTATGAAGCAGGATTGTCAAGAGATTTCCAACGACCAAAGAAAGATAGGTAAGTCAAATTATATTTGTGATGGCCACAGATTACCGATGAGTTTAGGAACTAGGAACTGAGTTTAAAAGTTTTTTGCACAAGAGAAATTTACAACATAATAAGTTTATCGAAATTATAATCCATTTGAGTATGTGATAAGATATTATGCTGAGGAGGTGCACAAACACAAATAAATAGAAGCATTAAATGTGATTTTATTGCTTTGTTTAAAGTTTTGCAATAGCTTGTGTCAAACCAAGTGCACATCATCTCGTATTGTAAATTTGTCTGACCTAGTGGAATAAAGCAGCTAGCACAAAGTTTGAATACATTTCAGCATGTTCAATAAATGTCAAGAATGAACAGGTGTGCAGCACCCCAGACATAATTGAAAGTAATACTGAATGCTCTTATATACTGACTAGCCAGCTCTGCCGGTGTCACCTGCAGGGCCCCTCATCAGTATTGTTGGGCTTAGTAATATAGGCTCAGTTAGTTCTGTTTGGTTCATGTAATGACTAGTTGTGAGAACAGTTATGAAAAGTTGATGTTTTTTAACGTAATCATTTCTTGTTCCAAAATTAAAGACATCGTTTTTTGAAAGAAAGTCAATTAGAAGATATTAAGGGGGTTGTGCATGGCTACTATATTTTCCCAAGTTTTTGGAGTTCCTGACCTCGTCTTAGTCTAGTCTTAGATGTCCTGTGTCCAGCATAGGTGTAATTAAGGACTGGTAACACCCAAGAACTTAACAAACTTTTGTCATTGCCTTCTTTTTGCCTGAGAAATACACCATCCCTAGCTGTAGTGGTATTGATTGAATCATTAGTTAGATTTTACAAAATAGTTGTCTCACGTAAAATCTAGGTACGTAAATGTGGCTCACACCAGTGAATAAGTTTTGACACCCCTGCTTTAGATCTATGTGCTTTGTTCATTGCTAGCCCGTAGCCAATGGCATAACAGATTCCTCACACTGCGCTTTTACTCTGGGCACTGCCTCGCCCACAAATTTTTAGCTTTGATTCAGTTATCTCTATTTTTGTGTTGTCAAGCAAAACAGCAAAAATGTTTCCAAATATAGTACAAATATATGCGGACAGAATTTGTCATCAGCCAAAACCAGTTAAAAAGTAGTGGTTTCGCCAGGTTCATAGCACAGATATTTGTGAGAGCAGTAACAAAAAGTTGTTGTAAAATGTAAATAGAGGCCATAATTTCTGTACACGCAGTGGTGATGATCTCACTCTATTAATCATCACTGTTAATACTCACAAACAATGTTATGATTTCTCAAACTACTATTTGTTCTTTCCAAAAAGTAGGAAGAAGCAAAGTCAAAAAGGTGCCAAAATGCTGTTTGTTTTTTACAATTACAGAAATAAACTATTTAGTGGTAGACCCTATTTTACAACTTGGTGTGTACCCCTTCGTATTCATATTTGTAATATTAAATTTTTTGGCTGCTTTTTTAGTTCCAACAGAGCGAGAAAAGTAGCATGCCTTCCCCGAATTAGTGGTTTTACAAGCAATAAGCAGTATCCCAGCACACCTATTAAACTATTTACAACAAAATGTTTCTTCTATGCCCTATATGAGAAATCGGTAGGTCCATGGATCATTTCAATTTTTCCTTAAACTTGAGATTTTATTACATTTGACTTTGTCCGAATACCGACCTCCTTCCTTTAACTACAGATTAATCTTAGCTACTAGCTGCCTCTCAATTACCACAGCATTCTACTTTAACAGGCAGCATATGAGCAATTAACGTTTGCTTTCATAGTGAATAAAAATACAGCTGTTTCTCAATACTTTCATTTAAATCGTACCAGTCGGCATTATGACGTCATAGAGGTATTTTGCAGCGTTCAAGAAAGAAAAGGCTGCTTACAATCGAAAAAAAACGTACAAAAGAATTGCTTCTTGCGTTCAAGGGTGTAGTGGTGCCAGCAAATTTTTTGCCGACACCGGTTTCATTTTATCTAACTTGCCGATACCTTTTTCTTTTAATTATTTTAGCTACCGTGCTGGTGCCGACACCGACACCCTCTTAAATGTCGACACTGATACCACAACCTTGATTGCGTTTTTAAAAAAACTTACATTTTGTAAATTTTTTTTATCATAAGAGGCTTGTCATATACAAAAAATGATATTTAACCGCATTTCTACGATCATTCCTTTTGAGAAAATTAAAACTATGAATTTGGTAGTCAAGCGCTTATTATGACGTCATCTTTATATCATCTTAATATCCTCATCTTGATATAGATTATCGGTTTGCTTGCTTCACCCAATTAGTAATGTTTTTTTTGACATGCCTATTCTCGTTCCCAAATCCAAAGTGCCGTTTTTTGAAACGGAGTCAATTAAACAAAACATTATGGTGGGTTGCGCTGAGCTGCTGTATTTTCTTCAATGTTTTAATGGAGTTTTTAAAAGGTCTTGTTTGAACTGTTTCCAGCATAGGCTCACTAAATAACTGGACTCGCTCAAAACTGAATCAGCCAACAATTTTACAAACATTTATGCGTTCATTTGATGAAGTGCATGAAATGCATAAATTCATTTAAATTATGTCATCATGACGTCACAAAACCTCTTATGACACTCACTCTGGGAAGGTGATCAATCGTGCCACGTTTGATGTTTGTGCGCTCAGTAGTTTCCGAGGAGTTAAAACACGGACAGAAAGAATTATAGTTTATTGTATAGATGCAAATTTAATGCTGGTTATAGGACGAATTAGAAAAGCATTTTGTTGTAATAATTATTACTGTAAAATTTTTTTGTACATTTGCATTTTATTTTGCTGAAGTAAGCTTACAATTGCTTTTGATAAAATCGCCTTTGTGAAAGTTGAGAATCGTTTGTAGTGGCAGCTGTTTTTAGATCCTTTATTGCCGTTACTATGCCCGCAACTCAGCGGACTAAGTTTAAAGCGCTATTTTTCGATGGTAATGATCGAATGGTCAGGTGTTTAAATCTTTCTCTAACTGATTGTCGTGCTTTTGGAAAGGCACTTTGCGACGATTTTGTCCGCTAGGAAAATTCAAAAGAAAAGTGTTGAAACTTGAAAACTTGAGAACACGCCTGTGCAATTGCTGCATGCTTTGTGCCACTATTGCAGTCTTGCGAGTCTGGGGAATAGAATTGCTGCAAAGAAGTCATGAAGAACTCTGTAAAGATATTTTTAACAAAGTACCTGATGTTTTGTTCAAAAATAGTTCAACTTTTCAGAAGAAACCTTTTGTATCACTTTGTATAAAGTTATTATTTCGTGCGTACTTAAATAATGTTACATTTGATTTTATTCTACAGAATGTTTTATTTTTTAAAAATCTATAGGAATTCTCAATAAGCCTTATTGTCAAATTGTTCTGTGGTTCTTAAAAAGCACCGATGTCAAATCTTAATGAAATATACCTTACACACCGTTGTGGTTCTGCTCTCACATCTTTTTGTGGTATATAGACGATGAAACGGGGCGATAACGTGGGAGCAAACCGAAGAGGATAAACAGTCAAAATGCAGTATTCTAAGAATGAACCACATGGTAAAAATATGGATTACAATTGATATTGAGTTATAGCTAGTTGCTTAAATAGTGACTATTCCTGACAGATGAAATCGTAAATCAGAGGAAAATGTATTTTAAGCCTCATTTTAATGTTGCATTCAAAATTGTTTCACGCGCATGCGCATGATAATAATATTTTTCATTGCAGTGATATGGAACATTTTATTCGTAATAAATACGAGAAGAAGAAATATTACTCACATCACCAAGTTCCTTTGTGTTCACTTGAGGTGGGGATTACTTTACAGTTGTATTTTTCGTTTCTTTAAAAGTTATATTAAGTTATTCATCGCTTGATCAGCGCGAGAGAACAACGAGCAGTGACAAGAGGTTTAGCAGAACCAAGATCTATGTCATAGTAGTCATGTTACCCTTGATAAACATCAGACTGACTATAGTTGATAAAGTGATATATCTCTAATCAGTTGTCTTCTAACAGGGTATTTTTAAGGCTGTAAGGGGGCGTGCGTTTTACAGTATAGTGCCGAGGTGAGCAGCCTGCGGCACTTTCATACTCTGGCTTTGAGTGGTTGTGAACAATCTATGCCTTAAATCATGAGTTGTTTTTATGCGTACGTAAATAAAGGTAAAAGGCTTAAACCACTGTCAGTTCAGTTAGTTACTGAATGAGGCGAAGAGCTCATACTCTGATCTTTTGCTGTATAGCAGAGTCCAATGACTGTCCTCTCTGTCCAGAAGAGAGGTCCTGAATTGCTTTGCTACATATCTGGGAGAAGTGAAAACTTTTATTAGCATCAAAAGGTAATCTTTCTTGTGCTGGTACAGCTAGAATGGGTGGCAAAGCCCCACTTCGTTGTAGTAAATGGCAATGATCCTGAACACGCTGAATATAACTCTAGGGAAAGGGGCACAGCGCTCCGCATACTGAAAAAAGTATTTGCCTTTGAGCGCAAACTGACAGTTTTAGCCACAGGTTTACAGAAACGCCCACCGTCTCCCTAAACGTTTTTGATAGAGTTTTATCAAAGCTCACTAGGTGATAAATTCAGGGTATTTGCAGTCTACAATTACCACAATGAAAGAATTGTTTGAGAAACAATTCCGTAAGTTCAGGGAGGAAACAGCACATATCTTTCTAGGTTCACTTGGGCGTGTTTTTTATTAGTTGGACTATTTTTAAGAGTCCAAAAGTTTAAAAAATGTGCTCATTACACAAATAAAATTTAATTTTCTTTAGTACCTTGTGGATTTCATTTACCATGGTGTGTTGCTTATATTAGCTGTTATACAATACAATTATAATTCTTTATACAAAGTGTCAAAAGAAAAAACAATGCATGTTAAGAGTGGAAGCATAAGGGGCTGGTGGCTGAGTCTCCTGAAACTAACCCAGTATTTTTATTATCTACTGAAGTTAGAGTATTTTATATATTCCCACTTTTGTGTTGATGGCTCCAATCCTGTATTGAGTAGGCCCATTATGTACATTTTAATTGTCAAGTGGTATATGCGGCTCCCCGTATGTTTTCTTTTTCGTGGAAACCGAGCCCAAATGGCTCTTTGAGTGTGAAAGGTTGCCGATCCGTGGTATTGCGTTTGTTGCTGCGTATTTACCTTTTTTTGTGGTTGTTGCTCAGTTACCTCTATTTGCCTTTTTCGCGTTTATCTTCTTTAAAAGCATACTTTCTATCTAGCCAGTAGTCCCATATGCTTTATAGTTTTGTGGTATTGAACAAACCTGAATAAAAAAAACAAATAACTTCGCCGTGACTGAAATCTAAGATACGTGTCTAATCGCAATTCTGTCTGTGTTCTATCTGTTTGTTTTAACTCCTCTGAAACTGCTTGAGGTACAAGCATCAAACTTGGCACGATTGGTCACCACCCCGTAGTGAGTGTCATAAGGGTATTCGTGACGTCATGATGACGTCATATTCAAATTATTTTTTAGAATTTGCATTACTTGACAGAGGACAGTCGCTTTTTGCTCAAAAGAAGACCAGCTCCGACCTACCTCATTACAAAAACTTCCATTTGCTTGGGGTTTAAAGTGACGTCACAATCAGCGATTTATTGCACAATCTGTTTTTTACTTTTTCTCAAAAAGTACTGATTGCAGAAACGCGATTAAACCCTGTTTTAGGAGATATTAATAAGGTACTTGCGATAAAAACAATTTTAACAACAATTAAAGCCTATTTGACTATGCTATGAGCAATTCTTTATTTAAGCATTTTAAGCTCTCCATGCGTTTTTTTCTTTTTTTTTTCTTGCATGGTCGAAACTGAGTCTATGATGTCATAATATGTTATGTACGATTAACACAAATGTTCGCTACCGAAGATCATTATTTGAAGATGTTTTCAAAAATTTCAACCTTTTTGCAAAATCAGTTTACTAAAAAACTGATTTGTGACCTCATTTCTCAACTGATTTTCAAACTTTATTCAGCAAATCAAAGGTTATTTCTGAGCGAGTTCGATAAATGTATAATATGTACAATCAATATCAGTTTTCATACTGAAAAAACTGAACTTTATTACCTGTAGTGTAACTTTCTACCACACCCAAAAGTGGTAAGCTCAGTAAAAACAGGTGACTTTAACTCTTTCGCTCCCGCGATCATCGATTGATGATCTCGTGTTTTCAGTGTTTCCCTCATATTTTGTTAAATTGAGTTACAAAATTAGTTTAACAAAAAATCGATTTGTGACTTTATTTTTCATCCGATTTTCATAAAATTTTCACAAGATCACGCTTACTTCCTCATGCATCGGAACATGTATAATTTGTGCCCTATTTCTTGATTTTTATACCCAAAAAGGGTTAAAAAGACCAACAACCCAGTTGCAGACGACAAAATCGGCCAAATTCTAAGCACGTGCCAACTACGCTAAAATCAAATTGATATTACATCTTTACCACAATACCAAACCCTTTATCATTGACACAGTCTGAAAACTACTCTTTTGGGGCATCATTTTACAAAATTTCAAGCGATAATGATAAACTTTACTTTTTTAAATTTCCAAATTTTTAGGGGGTCTCAAACCCCCCAAACAAATTTAAATGGTAAGTAGATAAAAGTAAATTTAGTGCGTATAAAATATCATATGTTGCTAAATACCGGTCTCATTTGAAAGCTTAGGAAATTTGCTTTCCAGCAATATATAACTTTAAATAGTTTAGACTAAGTGGTATATGATATTTACTGATCAAAAATGAGTACTGTACATCATGTCAGTTCAAAACCCTCCAAAATTTTTTGACTTAACTTCACTAAATTATAATTTTTAGAAAAACTACACCCTATAAAAAGATAAAATAAATTGCAAATGTTTCACCAATAAAGTCGTCATTTTGTATCAAGTTTCCAAGGAGACAAAAACTGAAATACAAGTTTAAAAGCTGACAGAAGTTTGGCTTCTCTAAATCAAACTTTGCTGTATCCCCCTTGTTTCTCAAGAAATGGGAAGGGTGTAAACAAGCTGCTGTTTCATTGTCAGAGACAGCATATTCTATTTAAACTTGATATTTTCTGAATCTTGAAGAAATTCCCTGTTCAAAAATATCTAATGTTACATGGTTTGGGCTAACCTCTAGCTGATAATAACTGATCATATTTTAGGTACTGAATTTAACTACCAAAATTTGGTACCGGTCGGTACCGATCAAAAAAAAGGTCATGTGCCTCAGAAAATTGCAAATTGTAGAAAACCTAGGCTTTTAGGTAAGTTTTGATTGATGTACCTTGAAAGCTTATTTCCTTAGCCTCATTTTGCAACCATTTCCAAAAAATTGGTAGAAAATAAAATCTGTAGTGATCTTTGAGGTGAGGGTACTACTTTAATTTTGAAGACAACTACCCCCCAGTTGGGGGGGTTAATTTGCATAAAATTTGCATATTCAAAAAAAGTTTTTTTTTCTATTTGAAATCCTCAAGAAATGTAAATTTCAACGATATATCACACTTAATGTAGAAGTAGACAGCTGAGTAATGATTTCCAAACAAACTTGAGGTACATAATTATGATTAATTATGATTGATTATGACAGTTTTTCGCGCTGCCACCTTACGGAAATTTTTTTTCGCATTTCACGCGGGAGCAAAAGAGTTAATACAAAAATGTAATAATAAGGTACTAACAATTACTGTCCTTTGAAAGCTTAGGAAATTTACTTTCCAGCAATATGTGACTCCAATTACTTAAGGCTAAAGATTAGTTTATAATGGCTGATCAAACTTGGTTGCCATACGTCTTGTTTCATTTGTAGTTGAACAATTATCCTACTTGACCAAGCAAACATGCAATTGTTAAACAAAGTTAGTTCTGTGGTACATTTCGACTAAATTTCCTCACAAAAATAGTTCTTTTGCATTATTTGTCGACGTTTTCAATAGATCCATCAAAAACTGAAGTCTCTAATCGTTTATGAAATTTAGTCTAGCGGTTAAAAACACACAAAAATTTTAGTGCCTGCGGTTCACAAAATTGCAATTTCTAGAAACACTAAGTCCTTTGGTATATTTTTTTCAATTCTTTCTCGATAGCATGGATCTTTGGCATTATCAATCAAATTTTTCAAAAAGATTCACCCAAAAATGAAGTTTACAAATTTTAATATGTAGCCTACCCCAAGCAAAACACTTGGTGATCACCCAAGAAAAAGACGATGGGGTAAACATGGTCCATTTATATCGTTTGCAACAAAGTGTAAGTGTCGAGCTACATGTGATCAAAATGTTGAAGCAATTTGCTTTGCAATTGGGCAAGGCTGCTACAGCAGCCAGCTGATTCGATATTCTTAACCTTGACGCTATAAATGGAGGCTCCCGCTATTGCTATAACTGAACTGTGAGTGCTTCATTTCGGGTTAGTTTGCTCTTTGCATGGCGGCGTTTATGCCAGGGCCAAGAAACATGCACGCAGTCAGAGACGTTAGTTCATATTAATTCGCCTACAGTAACGAAAAAGTGGTAAGTAGCGATCCATATTTTTGATGGCTTAAAACGCATTGTGAGGTCATAGTCTTAAATGCCATCACAATGCTTGCCACTATGTAGTGACAACAGCAGCAGGCAGAAAAATTATCCACTATTAATTTGAGAGCAAGCATAAATGGTAAAACCCATTACTTAGGCTTACCTTACGTCCTGTTATAGCCGGGGCAGTCCCGGTTTTCTAGGCTTTGTCCCGGTCAGTTAATCTAAAGTCCCGTTTTTTTTGCATTCATTCAGCCAGCATAGCCAGACCTACCATGCGTCCCGATTTAAAAGTCCGTCCCGGTAAGTAAAAAAATTTTGAAAATGAAGTCTTGCCCGATGATGGTTTGGACCGGGAGTGACGCAATAGCGGCAGTAATACCGGTGTTGACTTTTTTTGTGAGGACACCTCCATATAGGGTAACATTTATCTCTTCATTGGATATCATAAATTCCACCGGAATCAGAGGTGTCCTCCAAAAAAAGGTCAACATCTGATCTGCTACCTCTAAGTGTGTCCGCACTTTGCCTGGTCAGCTATAAAAAACCCCTCTGATCAGGCTTGTTATTCTGGAGCGTTCGGTTTTTCAATCACCAAAATATGGTAAGCCTACCATTACTGATATTTGTAATTGCAAGAATATCGGTACAAAACACTAATCATTATTTAACAATAGGGAGATCTGGATTAGGTGCAAAGTTAAATGTAATGAAATCTCAAATTTAAGAAAAGATCGAAATTGAACAATAATAGCATCAATTTGTGGCAATGGATTAAGACGGAATGTTTTTGTTTGAAAAGAGCTTAATAGGCGCCTATTGCAATAGGTTATCTGACTTAAGGCAAAGGCATGGCCCTTTTTCATGCTATGGCCGAATCCAAGCAAACAGCGCAGGCAAAAATCTTAATGTTACAAATATAAATACGAAAGCGGGCCCACCAAATTATCGAATAGGCCTGCCACTAAATAGCTCATTTCTTTGAATCAAAACGACCAACATTTGGACGACACCATCAATTTTGACTATGTTTCACTCCCATTACACTTTTAAAAATTACAAATGGTAGTTTGTGTCATCATTCTTTCTTTTTGAATACTTCCAGTCTTCATTAATAAACCAACAAGATCACCATTACATGTACAAGGAACTGTGGCTTATATTTAGTAAAACATTTTGTTATTGCTCTAACAAATGTTTGTACGGTGAAACTGGCGCAGCTGCATTAATTGATGTTTTGAATTGGCACAGGTGATAGTATGCCCTGCTGGGGTAAAATCGCATCATACTTCGGAGAAATATTTTTTTCTATTTTGTTTGATAATAGCTTTATAGAGCTACGAGGATGAAACCTGAAAATTTGGGGAAAGTAATGACTCATTTAACTTCTAGAGGCATACTTAATCAAGGGAAAACGAATATGAATCATAATACGTAACCAGCAGGGACTTAAGTTTGTGGCGAAAACAAAATTAACCACGTCACTGTGTTAAATCGCTCCACATCGAAATATTATTGGTATTTTGCTTTACATTAGCTTTATTGAGCTACCGGGGTCAAACCAAACATTTGGAGAAAACCAAGGACTCTTTTTTAACTCCCCAGGGCACGTTAGGTAGGGAGAAAAAATCATGGTACATAATGCGAAGCCAGAGAGGACTTGAGAAAGTTTGAAAGGAAATCAAAAGAAAACAGCGTCACTGTGTGAAATTGCACTACAGCTAGCAGGGACCTAAGAAAGTTTGAGGGGAAATTAAAATTAACAACGTCACTGAGGTAAATCATATATTAGTATTTTTGTTTGTAATAGCTTTATAGAGCTGGCAGGATCAAACCAAACATTTGGGAAAAGCAAAGACACTTTAAACTTTCAAGGGCACGTCAACTACGCGATGCGTAGCCAGCGAGGACTTGAGAAAGTTTAAGGGGAAATCAAAAGAAAAAAGCGTCACTGTGTCAAATCGCACCACACGAAAAAAATTTTTGCTATTTTATTTGAAAATAGCTTAATATCAGAAATGTGATTCCTACCTCCAAAGTACGGGAAACGCAAGGCTACCGGTTCTTGTCAGCAATGAACTGAGGATATAGACCTATGGCATAGGCACGATCTTGAAATGAGATATTCTATTAAAAAAAGGAGCACAAAAAATGAAAGTCTTATTTGCAGAAAACACAAACTTTTGTTAACTGTTCACACAAGAGCCTGATAGGTGAATCCGGCTTGGCCGGCTGAACCGACGCTCTCAATCCCGACGTTACTGACGGGGTCTCTTCGGGTGACGCCGTCGTATATACTATGAAGCAAGGGTTTTTTCTTATGCTGATATGCTGCCTGTTAAAATATTTATGTCTATACTTCTACAGCAATGAAATAAAATCCCAAGTTTAAGAAAAAATCACCACATAGCCATGTCAATTTGTCAAACTGAATGTAGAGAGAACAATAGCCGCTGTTGTCGCTATGCCGGAAACAAGACCCATAGCGCAGCAAAATTAGGAACGTAATATCATAAATAGAAATAGGAAAGGGGCAGCACCCCACTGCAAAATAGGCTTACCATTAAACAGCTTTTTTCTTTAATTATAAAAGCAACCGTGATTTTGTCGCTACAATCAATTTTGATTATGTTTCAATCATTGCTCCCTCACAAATATTAACAGCAATTTAAGGCAAGATTCTTTGTGAGCATTGTCAGTCATGATTAAGTGAATATGATGATCACAATTTCCTGTACAAGAATTATAAAAGTGCATAAAATTCATTAGCTTTTCGCTATTGCTCACACAAGAGCCCGATGCGTGAAGCCGTCGCAGCCGGTAAAACCGAAATACTAAACACCAACATTACTATGGAAAGCCTCTGCTGGGCGACGCCGGCAAAGCCGGCTAGTCTACTACCTGTATATAGAGCGCAATTCTATCCGTCTGTGTGTCAGTTTTAACTCTTAAGAAATCGCTAAAGGTGCAAGGATCAAACTTGGCACTATTGATCACCACCCCATGGTGAGTGCCACAGGGGGGTTCGTGACGCCATGATGGCGTCATAATAGGTTGATTTTTTTTGAAGCGAGAAACGTGGTTTTAGGCTTAAACAAAAGCCAGTACCCGACTTACCAAATTCAACAAATTTTACTTGTTCACAATGTCGCCTGACGTCATAATTGACAAGTAACTGTAAAATTTGTTTTCTTGAGGTTACGACGAGTTTGACCAATGTAGGATTGACCCCAAGAACAGTTTAGTTAGTATACAACTCCTGAATTACTCAAAAAATACTGATCGTAAAAACGCAGTTAAAAGCTCTTTCGGGAGATCTTGGCAAGGTGCCTTCCATAAAAGAAACCCTTCAACAATTAATGATGAATTGGCAAAGCAACAACAGATTTTTTGTAAACATTTTAAGCTTTCCAAGCATGCTTTTCTTGCTTTTTTTTCGGCGCGCTTCAACTCGCTCTATGATGTCAAAATGCTTCCTGGCACGATTAATACAATCGTTAGCTACCACATTTACTATTTGTTTTTATGCCAAAAAAGCTGAACTTTCAAGACCTGTAGTGTAACTTTATTTTCCCCAAAATGCGGTAAGCCGAGTAAAAAGAGTTTGGTTTGATCTATAAACATTATGATAAGGTCCTAACTCGGTGTCTATTGAAAGCTGAAAACATTTGCTTTCCAGTAATATGTTGTTTTAATTTGTTAAGGATAAGGATTAGTTTATAATGGCTGATCGAAATTGGCAGCGATACGTCATGTTTCTTTGTTAGTTGAATTTTCTTACTGGACCTGAAACATGAAATTTTTAGAAAAAGTTAGGTCTTCAGTACATTTTTGCTATTCTTTTTCAAAAGCATGCTTCTTTGGCATTAGCTTTCTTCATTTTCTAAAAGATTCATTTGAAAATGAAGTTCTAAATAATTTAAAATGTAGCCACCTACTCCAAACAAAGAAATTGGTGATTCTCTGCAAAAACGTGGAAGTAAAGATGGTTCTGATTTATCTTTTTGCAACAAAGTATTGGTTTCGAGCAACACATCATCTAAATGTTGAAGCCATTTTCTCTTCAATGGGGTGAAGCCGTCTGATTTGACTTTATTAATCTCATCATTACTAATGGCTACTATTGTAATAACTTAACTGTAGGTGCATCACTTCGGGTTACTTTGTTTTTTCCAGCTGCGTATATGCCCAAACCAAGCAACATGCGTGCAACCAAAAGCTTTAGGTCGCAAAAATAAGCATTCAGATACGAAAAAGTGGTTAAAACTGGTCCAAATATTTAATAGGATATTCCTGAAAGTACTTAAGTAAATTTCTTTGGCGCCTCTTCTACACACAACCTTGAAATTTGCTTCGATGCACTTCTTAAAATTGAACGAATAAAACTTTTGGGAATCGCTGGCTGTTGCAATTGCGAGCAAGTTCAGTTCCTACGTAGAGCACAAGCCAAGTAACATGTATTCAGGAACTCCAAAAACCTTTGGAAAATAATGGCGGCTATGCGCAACCCCCGTAATGTTTTTTTAAGGCTTTATTGATGTTCTTTAAAAAAAAGATACTTTTGATTTTGGAGCGACAATTGCCTGCGTCAACAGCACATCAACTTTTTATTGCTGTTCTCACAAATATCAATTTAGTGAAGCCAACTGAACCCATATTCTTATACTCGACAATACGAATGAAGGCGCTGCTATTTTCACAACTTAACCTCGAGTGTTTGGAGGCGTTTATGCTGGGACAACACAACATGCGCCCAGCCAGAGGTGTTAGCTGATACAAATACCCAAACAGCTATGATAAAGTTGTAAATAGTGAGCCTAATATTTGATAGCTTAATACCAAAAATACATATCAATTACTTTAGCGCCCTTTCACAACTTTGAAATACTTTCAATTCAAGGACTAGGCGATTTTCACAAATAAAAGTTCGTTAGGTTTAAGGATGCTTATGGTGAAAATAGTGCAAATAAGAAGTTGCATGGGGTTCCAGAAACTTGAAGACATGTAGTGGCTATGCACAATTCCACGCAAATATTCTTTTGCGAATTGCGTTTCAAAAACGATAGTTTTATTTTGGAACGAGATTTGGCTATGCGAAAAAACAAACTTTTTATTACTGTTTTCACAACTATTCGTTGGGTGAAACCGGCTTGCAACCGATTTTGTTAACCTCAGTATTACTGATAGGGGCCCTGCCGGTTGACGCTGGCAAACCCGGCTAGTATAAAATAATATTGACCAAACCGGCATTACTTTCCGTATTGTTTTGTTATTTTGATTTTTTTATGATCACTAGTAATAAATATATATTGATTTTTTGTATGACCTGACAAGACTAAGCTGCTCGTAGAGATACATACAGAACTGGGTATGATGCCTTGTAACCTATATTTCATTTGGTTGCTCATAATATCAAAACAAGGACAAGCCAGTTTTGCTAATATTTTTATTATTTCTTTGTGCCAAGCATGCTTCTTTTGCAATCACTCATAGTGTACAACGTTTCCGAATCAAACAATGGTGGTCCAGCAGCTGTCAACATGATTGATGATCAGTAGTTGCTACTATTGCAGTTAATAACTTTCGTCCTTACACTGCCTTAGCAAATCAAATTATTTGTGTTTTGTTGTATTAAACGCATTTGTGACCCCCAGTTTCAGATCAGTTGTTACATTTGATACATTTGCTCCATTACAACTTCTGTGTCATCTGACTTTTGATTGGCTATTTTTACTTTTCCACCTTAATCCAACTTTGCTGTGAAACAAGTCGGCCATAAATAGTTAGGTACAATTTAAGTATAGGCTTATTTGCATTAGTACAATTTAAGTATAGATTTATTAGCACTGCTTAGAGATACAACATTATACCAAATTTTGAAAAAGGTGGAACTTTTCTTCAAAGTTTTTGATTTGCTCAACAGTTCTGATGCAAATGCTCTTGTGTCAAGGGAATATTATGTACCCAAATGACAGTCATTCACGAAAATTGAGAATCATATGCCCCCTTCCCGTAGTTGTCATAAAACTAGGTTTTCTCAATATAAGTTGCATGAATAACTGCGAAGGTTTTTGATCGTTTTTTTCTTCGATTAAAAAACCTTTGCGGTTATTCATGAAACAACTTGCTTTCAAACATGTTAAAAGTTACCACTACTGTAGACGTAGAGCATTTCTACAGCAAGCAATTACTTAGAGCACTTTTCTTCATTGCATAACCACACAAATTTTGCAAACAGAAAATTGAACTTGCAACTTAAAGATTGCAAGCCTGTACTGTGCTATTCCGAATTCATAATTTTCTTGTTTCAAACCACCAAGTAATTCAGGAGGTCTGTGAGAAGGTGTAATTTGGTATGTCTTTTTAGCTGGTATAAATTATTGCCACCCACAGTGGTCGCATTTTTGAAACGAAATACAATGCATTTCGACAGATAGAGAAATACTACGGACTGCGATAAAGTGGCCTTGATACTGGTGTAGTCGCAAACTGGGTCTTTACTGTATCTAGCCGTGTGGTGGTTGTTCATCTAATGACGAATCTTTCAATATTTCATTTTCAGGAGTTCGATGGATTGGGTGAAAAACGTTCAAGTTCTAATGCTCGTGGAAGCTCAAAACATGATAGTCAGAATCATCGTGCTGCATCGGCAAGGTAATATATCCGTGTACGTTGCTCGTCGATGACTTGCATCTTTTCGTAAACGTAATCACATCAATGTTTGCGAAAAAATTCGTTGGAAGGAGGCTTCCTGAAAAAGTCATCAAGTGCTAGTTACATTTAATCGTAACCGGCGTGATCATGTGGCAGTTAAAGCCTCCACTCCGCTGTCGATAGGCTTGGGTGCGATTTCCTGTCGAGCCGGACCAAAGATTTTAAAATTGGTGTTTACATTTTTCTTCATTTAGTAGTAAAGTAGAGTTGGAAATATGAAACTGAGTTTGCTCAGTGATGGTTAACAAGAGTGCTATGAGCCTCAACGACCTGAGCACATAGCCATTCTTGGCGCCACCACAACACAAAAGACGTACAATCGTGATTTAGTACCGTGAGCGGAATAGTTATACTTTTCTGCAAAAGATGTTCTTAACATCTTGTAAAACTTGTTGACTTGCATCTCAAGTTCAACCACACATACTTTGCATCAAAAAATACTGTACTGTGGTCTCTTTCTGCGATTAGAGTGAGATTGTTGGCTGAGAATTTTGTTTCTCAGAAATTTGTCAAGTGTTAAATTTATCTTCATTTCCTGCTATTATTGGCATTTTAGGTGAAACAAAACTGATGAATTTATGGAAGTAGAAACTGTTCACTTTGCATCACATAAGCAATGTTAATAAATATTACTTTTGTATTGTGGACAAAATGATTTTTTATCACAGTAGAGGACTTTATAGGGGGCTACAACAGGAAATGAAATAGACACAAAAATACAATAAATCCAAGAAATCAAAGCAACAGTTTTTCTTTGGCTCTATGCCTTTCATACTTCCAACAAAGAGAACCAAAGGTATTTAAATTCAAGCTAAGAGGAATGCCACATGACCTTTTTTTTTAAAAAAACTTAGTCGCGTTTGTTGCTGATACAAATTTTATAAGCTGTATTGAGAAGATTCTTCGTCAAGCTAGGTTGAAGAGAATTGATAGACTAAGCTAGTGCAGCTTGGAAATTTATGAATATTTTGCAGTATGCATCACCTGTGTCATTTAAGTTACTGAAGTTTAAGCAGAAAGCAATTCTTAAGTTGAGTTCAAAAAAGTTGGCTCTGCCTAGGCTTCTGTTTAAAGACGGAGCCTTGGCTGAGCTAACTTTCATACATCAAGCTTCGTTACGGGATTATTTTCTAGTTAAAATAACCTTAAACTGGGCACCGTAGAATTATCGAAATTAACTACTCGCTTCTAAATTTTACAAGCTCATTTAACCTACATCCACCTTGAAACTTCAAAATAAACATTTCAAGATAGTAACCGAAACAACCGAGTTTTATGAAAGTGTCTTTTTCCTTGTTTTGAACCAACCGGGTCGGTCGACGTTGCCCCGTAAGGCTACCAGTCAGTTATTTCTGGTTGCAAATATCGGTTCAATCGACTACTGCCAGGTTCACCCAACTCATTTCTGAGAGCGAGCGATAAGTTGACGCAAGGGAGAGTGTTGCCTCTGTGCTCACAAACTCTCAATCACTTCATAAATTCTATCCGTTACTTTCAATAGGTATTGGGGAACAAAATAAAAGTTGGGGATTGGGCGCTGTAATGGTATTTGTTTTACAATTAGAATATTAAGTTATTTGGTGCTAGGCTGATTTCGTAACTTCTTGTAACCCCCATGTGATGATATTTGTGCACCAAGTCCCTTGGCTGAACCTACATGATGTGCCTTGGTCCTGGAATAGAGCAGAAGGGGTTATACCTAAGCGGTTGATTCTGGAGAAATATGAGGAATGCATCACATCTACCCGCCCAGTTTTGGTTTCGTGAACTTATTTGTTTGTATTTGTCTTCAAAAAAATTTCTTTAACAATTTTGGACTTAGAAAAAGTTGTTTTCACCCTTAGTAATAATGCATCAATTAGACTTCTCACCCTGCCTATCAAGCGTTTCTGAATCCGTTAGTGTTTTACTTCTTGTATTCAATTACCCAGTTGGTCAAATAACCGATTTTTTAGAAAAACTTTCCCCAAAGGTATTATTGTGTATTTGGTGACTATGATTTCAAATAGTTGTTTATATCCTCTGACCTAGTTTCTTATATTGATTTCTTCTTGAAGGTTTGGATTTCATATACTATGCCCCTAATACCAATCTCCTTACTAATAAATTTAGACTAAGCTCGCTTACAGATACCAAATAATTTCGCAAACTTTTATGCGTTCATTTGACCAAGTGCCTGGGGGCATAAATTTAGAGTTGCCAAAAGCTGCTGAAGTGATTAATATATTTACAGGAATTAAGTAATGAGGTAATTGGTCTACTACTTACAACGTTTTCACAACAGTTGTTGTAAAACTTAAACGTCTCTGGCTGCTTGTACATATCTTGCTCCTGTCATAAACGCAGTCAGTGGAGGGTAAATTGACCGATAGCCGAGAGTCCAGCATTGACAGTTCAGTTCTTACAATAAGTTAGATTATGGCTCAAGTGGATAATCTATCGACCTGCTTTTTTGTGCAACCAAAGGGGGTAATTTTTTCTAAATCCTGCAAAATTTCTAATTATTGCTCGGCTTTTTGTATGACTTTGCTACAAGTGATAAAAATGTGTTCGCGGCCTAGAGTACTCAGGCACGCAAAAATGGCTGAGTTACAGGGTGGTTTACCACAAACGCATGGTTTTCAAAATGTAATAACTTTGCGTATTATTACGATAAACAAGTCGAAAACGGCACCAATCAACAGCTGCTTCAAACTGATGTTGCGGTGCCCGGCTCCATTTGGGGTGGGTCAAAGTGGCCGTTGGCCTTCCCAAGGGTCCCAGTTACCCTGGGCAAACCCCTCATCCAATCATTTTTTGCTGTCCTGCCCTTTGAACGAATGCGAAAAGCAGCACTCAATCTTGAAATCTGTCGCCTTTCTCTTTTCCGTATTCTCCTTCTTTTGATGAACGGCAACGTTTATCTTACTCCTGATCTCGTCTTTTCCTGCTCAGTATGTGCTGAAAATGTGATCTAGAGGAGTAGGTCGGTGCAATGCTGCACCTACTCTAAATGGATACACCTAAGGCATTTACTGCTCTCCTACTCCAGGTTCAGTGCTCTAGCATCTCTCATTTCTGGCGCTCTCTTTACTCCGACCTCTTGGGGTCCTCAATTTTCCGATTCTGTAACTTCTTCTTTGGGTCCCCCCAGCATATATGCTTTCACAGATCAATCTGATCCATTTGGACCCCCAGCTGCAAATGCAGTGCCCCACCCCACCCTCGCCTACAAAGATTCTATCCTTCTTCTACCCGCTTTCAAACTCCATTCGTGCATCTTCCTCACCTTGCTATTTTTCTGCATGTTCCTCTCCACGCCTTGCTTCCTTCCCTGACTCACTTAGGGTTCTTCAGTAGAATGTCAAAGGTCTTTGAGCCAGAAGCACTAAACTTCTCCAATTTGTCTTGCTTCATTCTGTACACCTTAGATGTGTCCAGGAATCCAATCTCGACTCTTCTTCCTTTTTCCGAATTCCTGGATATTCTGCGATGGAGACACTTAATATTCAATCCAAAAGCGATAAAAAATTTTTGACAAGTCCGCCGATGGGAAATTGTTCTGAAATCGTTTGCCTGCGATGTTGCTGCAAATAAATTTGAAAACGGCGTGCAAACATCGTACATTTAATACTGCTTCGAGTTGTTTATCTTTAAAATATGCAAATTTATTAAATTTTTAGAAACATGCATTTATTTTGAACCACCCTGTACAAGGAATTTTAACGTGGAGCTTACCAAAGTTCAATTATTTTATAATTTTCATGTTTTTATTAAAAACATTGTTATTAAAAAAACAGACATTAACAGCTACACTGGTGCTCAAATACATCGTTGTGCTGTAACAGTTAGCATATCAGAAATAAGCTGTCTTGCTTACGTTTGCTTTCAAAATATCAATGGACTAAAAGTATAGCTGCTGTCTGCTACAGTTTTCAATTGTTCGTTAATTGCATAACTTACTGGTATTTTATTGGATTAATTTTTATAATCCTTAATTTCGTAGCAGTATGTAACAAGCATTGGGTTAAAACTCTTGAACAAGTCAGCAAATTGATCGATTTTAGCTAAATGGTGGCATTGATGGGTAAATCTCCAAAAGCTGTTGGCCAGCTTGGTCAAAATACTTTAAACGATTGTAATGGTGATGCCCCTTCTCTCTCAATGTTGCCAGTTTTTCTTCTGCACCTTTTCCGTCAATTATTGCCATGCCGTTGATGCTCGAGAGCTAAGAAATTTGCAATCGTTGTCATAGTAGCCGAACCGGTCGTGGAAACTAACACTGTAAGTAGGAATTTGTTCCCGCGACTCTTTCGATCGTCGTTAAAAAGAAAACGTGAAGCAAAAAATTTTTCCAGGAATTACGACTTGGCAAAAATAACGTTTTCAAGCTTTGATAAAAACTGAGTGTTTTGCATGTAATGGGTTCAGGTTGAGTAGAATGTTGTTTTGTAGTTTCAAAAAGCATACGACACCGAACAGCTGCTTTATTACGCTGAGCATTTGCTTATAAGTTGTAGTGCAACATAGCGTGACGTAGTGGACAGGAAGTAATTGATTGAATAGTATGATATCATAGTGCTGGTGTTGCAGCTACAATAGTTTGAAATAGAGTAATGTGAAAAACAAATCATTTGCGAGAGTAGGTCGCAGTGATTTCCTGAGTGGTTGCTACATTGGGTATGTTTTTGTTCTTTGCCACCGTCGCTAGCTTTTGGAAATCTGGAAAATCCGGATAGGAAATGATTAACTGCTCACGATCTTGCGAACGAAAAACTGTAATGGGGAATTTGGTTGATAACCCACAATACTGGTTACTGAGAAAGTGAATGAAATAAACATTTTTACGCGGTTGCGCTTAGGCATAGAATAGATTACATTGGCCTATTTGTTTTATTATGTAATGCAGTTAAAAGCATATTGGAAAATGACGTCAGGCGAGCAAAACCATCAGTATGTGGTACATTTTCCAGTATCATTCAAATCCCATTTGCAAATTCACTCTATATCTTTATTGAGCGATTTATCTCACTAAGAGCAATCTGTTTGTAATGTTTCAACAAGTAGTTTTTTACAAGTTGTTGTTGCTTTTCAGGTCTTCGGACACTGCAGTTCCCAGACCAATTACTAATGTTGCTGTGCCGCAACAGCGCGTAGCTCAAGCACCAAAGCCTGCTGTAACACAAGAAGTTCGAAAGCCTGCTTTAGTGCAAGAAGTTACGAAACCTGCAGAAGTAGAGAAATCAAATGTAGACGACTTATTAGGCTTGAGTAAGCTTTAAATATGGATATGCTCAAAAGCTAAATTAAGCTATGTTGGTACATACAAAGCGGAATTCAATTACTGCTTTAAGAAAAACATTTAACCACCATCTGTATATATTCACTAAATCTCATCAAACTCATAATTACAGCAATAGACAACTAGATAGCAGCATTTGTGTGTATTTGGGAATCTGGTGTTTTCATGGTATGCTGAGGTGACCGGATTCATCTTATCTGCAGGTTGTGGAATGCATTGCCATTTCTATTTTTTCCGATTTATGGCTTCCTCTCTGGCTGATCAAGATTTTTAATTTTCTCTTTCACCTATATTTTTCATGTTGTTTTCAGCCTTCCTCAATGTTTTTAGTTGTATACTTATAGTTCAATGCGTATTTTCAAAATTTTCCATTAGGCGTAAATTGCAGGCGTAGCGTGAAAAATTCGTTGTTTCTCTATTTAGAGAGATGCGCCATGTTTTCTCATAATGTGCCGGAAGCATTGAACCCCCCTTGATTTGCCCTTCCATCTAACGTTTTCTATAATCACAAGGCATTTGTCTGTTTTTCATTATTTCGTTTATCCATTTTTTACACCACGTATTGCTCTCATCATTGCGTTCGCGGTGCTTGTCAGAATTGCGATCTCATTTTCCTGTAGATCAGTGGTTCTCAACTTCTTTTTCGCCGCGGCCCAAAATTTAATTTTTTTCCTGAAATGGTTTTCGCGGCCCACCTGTAAACTCGCAACTCGACTTACTACTGTTCCTCAATCTTAGTTATGTAACGTCATATATGATTTATAAACAAAACGTCGCTTGCACTAACAATTTAATTTACAAAATTGTGCAACTGTGTAAAGTTGAACGAAACATGTTTACTTAAATGTATTTCACTTAAAGCGTGATTCAGCTTCATAATACGTGGCTCAACCTTGGACAGACCTAAGCGGAGCGGATGCTCAACGTTGAGTCGATTTCTAACGGAAGTTTTATCATTATGAGTTGAGAAAAACTAGCTTCACACATATATGACGTTGGGAAAAGTAGAAGTACAAATTTCGCCTCATACCGCAAAACTGGCGTTTCCTTTTTTACTTTTGTACAAAATTCAGTGAGTGACGTGGTCTGAAACATCTGCCTAAATCCGGTGTCATTTCGAAACTCGATTCGGTGTCGCTGAACTGGACTCTCTCATTATCTGGGTCAAAAACCCATGTGAACGGATTTTTTACCCATCCGCATTCTTTTATATTTTTTTGAATGTACTCGAATTGGACACTTTCTCGATGAGGATGCTCTCTTTCACTTTCTTTTTGACTGACTCGTCATTTGCAACTTCAAGGATGAGGTTAAGATTTGGAAATGACGCGAACTTGTTTTTCTCCACCCCCTAATCCAGAGCCAAAGTATGTCATTGAAAGCTGACATTTTGTTGGCTGTGTCGATGAGGAGCTTGTGCTCTCCTTGCATGGACAGACTCAGTTGATTCAATTCGGCTATTATATCATTTAGACACCCTAAATAGGCCGTCCATTGAACATTTTGAAAGTTGAGAGACAAGCTAAAATTTTTCTCATTCAGAAAAGTTTCACCTTTCTTCTGGAGCATCAGAACTTTTTGGACAACCTTGATATCTGCTTAGAATTTTCCCCTTCGACCGCCAGGGAACTTTGAAGTGTGGAAGCAGGTTCTTGAATTCGGAACCCATTCCTTCCCACTGTTCGTGAAAAAGTAGAGTGTTCAATGCGCAAGCCTTGATAAAGTTGGCAATATCCGCGACATCCTTTAGATCTCCCCTTCTCGATGCGCCTCGTCAGTCATCGCCAAGGCCAAGGCTGAGGCTGAGGCATGGCAGACGACTTGCTCTTCTCTTTCACCCAAATCTAACCCTAAATCTGTATACTCTCTTCTTCGCTCTGTCGCTGGCTCTCCTTTCTCATCTTCCTCCTCTCCTAACTTTCCCTAACTGTTCTTCTCCCAGGGAATCGGTTTCCGTCTATGCCGCTTACCTGAGATCCCACTTCTCTGTTTCTTAGCCAAAACCCCTGTGTAGCAGAGCCAGAGGCTACCTTTCTGAGCTCCGCCGAGCCATGTGCCCTGCGGAATCTCACTCGTCCTTTTACTCTCCTGTCTCTCCCACTAAATTTCTTGCGGCTGCCTCCAACCTTTCCTCCTCCACTGCCACTGGCCCAGAAAAGTTGCCTATCCCATGCTAAAGCATCTTCCTCGCTCTGGCATGGATTTACTTCTTTACATCTTCAATCCCTTCTGGACTTTGGATTCCTTTCCTTCCATCTGGAAGACATCTTCTATTATTCCCATACACAAGATGGGAAAGCCTCTTGACTCTCCTGCTTCCTTGTGGCCTTTCTCTCTTACCTCCTGCGTATCAAAGCTGTTTGAACGCATCATTCTATCCCGTCTACTCTTCTTTCTGGAATCTAGTTCCGTTCTTTTTCCCCGCCAGGCCGGTTTCTGCCCTGGACAGTCTACACTCGATCAAATTCTGTACCTTTCTCAGTCCATTTTGCATAGGTTTAACAAACCCAGGCCGGGCTCTCGGATGATCCTGTCTACTATCGATTTCTCGAAAGCTTTTGACTCTGTCTAACATCCCGCCCTTTTCCACAAACTGATTTCGGCTGGCCTCCCTCCTTGCTTTGCTCGTTGGACTTGGAGGCGCACTTGCGTGGTTTATCAAAATTACAAAAGCCGCTCTTTTTAAGTTCGTCGAGGTGTTCCGCAAGGATCCGTTCTCGGCCCTGTACTTTTCTCTCTCTTCACTAATGATTTTCCAGCCTCTCTGCCTTTTTCCGTCAGCTGCTCTCTACGCTGACGATCTGGCCATTTGGTCCTTCTCCCCCTCGGTCCCTACTGCGGTGGAGGCCACACAAGGAGCTCTGTTTCGATTGGAGCACTGGTCTGAGTACTGGTGTCCTCCTCTCAATCCGAGCAAATGTGAGGCCTCATTCTCAGTGAATCCCCATCAAGCTAACCTCCTCCTACTCGGCTCCCACCTCCGTTTCAACCCTACTCCAACCTTTCCTATGATCACCTTCGACTGCACTCTATCCTTTTCTAAGCATGCGTCTTCGCTTAAGGCCAAATTCTTCCCACGTCTCAAGGCCTTAGGCTAAATCTCTGCTTCCTCATGGGGGCCCCTCTATGGAGCCACTCTCTCTTCTGTATAAAGCTTTTCTTCGGCCCTTTTTGACTTATGCCTCACCTGGATGATTTCCTTTCTTAAGCGTTACCAAGATCGCCAAATTGGAATGCCTTCATCGAGCGGCAAGTCGCGCCATCACTGGCTGCCTTTCATCCTCCCCTATCCTACTTCTTCTCTCCGAGGCATCTTTATTTCTACTACGAGTCACCCTGACTCATCTCACTCTTTCATCTTATGAGCGGGCTCTTCGTCTCCCAACTTCCTTTCCTATTTTTGGTTTGGCCAGACTTGAAGTGAAACCAAGACTCTGCAGATCGTCCTGGAGAGCTCTTGCGTCCACTCACCCGCTCATGATTCCTTCTACCTCTTCTAGGGAGGCTCTTCTTCCTTGCCCTTCGTTTCATCCTTGGAATCTGCCTTCGTTCATCGACGAGTCGCTCTGATCCCCCCTCTCTCGCCAAGGTGCGGCTCTCGCCCACCTTGACTCTCTGCCCCCTCATGATCTGGTATTCTGGATAGACGACTCTGTTCTTTTTCCTTTTGGCAAAAGCGGCTCCGGCATACTTGCCAACTGCTCTCTCTGTGGCACTGAGGCCACTCTTTCCTTTTCAGCAAGCCCGGTATGCTCAAGTTTCTCCGCTGAAGCCTGCGCCATCCTGCACGCTTTTAGCCGGTCTCGGCAGCACCAACAAGTCTGCCATTTTTCTTCTTTTTTCTCCTATCTGACTCTCGTTCTGTCCTCACCACCCTGTTCTCTCCTCCATCATTCCTCTTATCTCAAACTCTGTGGCAGAACTGGCAGGAACTGTCTTCTCACTCCTACTGTTCTATCAGGCTACAATTGGTCCCCGGACACTCGTTTCTCCCGGGGAACGACACGGCTGATAAGCTGGCCAGACGGGGAGCGCAACTTGCGCCCTCTACAATCCTTTGTAGTGTCTGTCCTCTGATCTCTCGTATCCACTCTTGTCTTTTCTCGGACTGAAGGCGTACTGTCTTATCAAAATTCTTTGACACATAGGTTCCTTCGATTTCCACCGAGGAACTCGTGCTCCCTCGTCAAGCTTGCTGTGTTCTCTCTCGTCTACGCTGCAACGGACACAGCCTTCTTTTAGGTTCTTTCTCTAGGATTGGCAGAATCGAGAATCCTTCCTGCAGCGCCTGCGGTCATCCGTCCCAGGACACCTCTCATCTCATTTTGCACTGTCCAGCTGCGGACTTTTTGCGCCGCTCACTCCTTGGCAACTCGCTGTCTCTTTACGACCTCTGGTCCAGGGCCTGGGAGTTGCCCGGCTTCTGGGGCTCCATGGTCTTCCGCCATGTCCCCATCCCTTGGAAGGGGTCTGGTAACAACAACAACATCATTCTTTAGAACCTCGCTCAGTTTACTGCTGAACGTCTGGCTCGCTAAATTCTCTTGGTGATGCAAACAGTGCGCAATCAAAATGGCAGAATTTTTTTTCATGACTTTGCTAACAAATTCTTGCTGAACTCCGAGCATAGACGGTGACCTGTCACAAGAGATGGAGAAACAGTTGGACCACTCAATAGGATGGTTTAGGAAGAATGAATTGACAAGGTTAAAAATGTCAATACCCCTCATCGTTGTCTCCAGGGGTTTGCTGAAAAGGAAATGCTCCTCCAGATCATCTGTGCGGCGACTCGAACATACGTCAGTAGTTGAGCACACTTTGCAACGTCAAGCTGGAGGCTGAAGTCGCAGAGTGCTTATTTTTTTTGATAACTTGCTCCTTCGTATTGAGCGACATGCCCATAATCCGTCTCTGAACCGTGTTGTTTAAAAGTAGCACCGTTTCCGGTCCGGCAGTTTGCTTCTCGCCTCACATTTGCAGAACCATGTCGATTGTTGCCGGCTTGATCGGCTCTTCCCACACGCTAGATGCTGCATTCTTTTGAGCGATTCACAGCGAAACGAGGTACGATGCCATTGTCGCCTTCTTGGACTTTTGGAAAAACTAGCTATGCGGAGAACTGCGCCTCTGCTTCTTCACCTTGGGCTTCTTTCTCCGGAAGAGCTCAGCGCCCACCTTCGTGTTCTGGATTCTTCGATTGTAAATGTCTGGTCATCTGCAAGGATTTGGAAGCACATAACACATTGTGGACATTCTGTGCCGCTTTTATCGAGAACTGATGTAAATTCGAAGCACAAGAAGTCTGACTAATGCTTTCTCTTCGGCATATTTGAGTTTAAAATTCGAGAAGATGTTACCTTCCAAAGTTTAGTGAAAGCACTAAGCGATTCAAAAAATGTCACCTCGTGTAGCGTTCAGTCAAACACGAAGCAAATTTAGAGATCTGTAATGCCAAAATGAAGAACATAGACAAGGAAACGCATTAATTGTAGATGACTGGCGTTCCCTCGCAGACGCGCTGTCAATCAAAGGCTTCGCGGCCCAAATCCAACCCCCCCGCCGCCCATGGTTAGAGAAACACTGCTTTAGACACCATGTCTCACTCCCGTATGGAATGTACGTTCTCATACAACTTCAATAGAGTTTACGGTTTTCGTGAAAATCTTTTAGTTTTTTTTTAGTGAAAATCTTTTTTTCTCGAAGCAATTCTTCACGTTCTCGCTTCCTCGTTCAACTAACTCTTTTTTTCGCAAGATCCAACGCTGGCATTCAATTTATCCCTCAACTAGCAAAATGCGTTCATTGTTTCCACCGCTTAACATAACCTCTCATCAGATTTTGACGTTCCTTGTGTTGTTTTTGTGCATTATGTACAAACAACTTGTTTTGCCAAAGTGGCTGTTGCTCTTCATTTCGTACTTCTTTCAAGAAACCATCAATAGCACTTGGATTGTCCAGTACAGAACTCAATTTTACTTTTTTTCTGCGCATGCTCTTAATAATTTCTCTTTTCATTTAGCTCACCATTACATTGATCTTACCACGATTAACCTTCAAACCTTGCTTGCGAAAGCATGTTTTTATTTCCGAAATTTTCTCACATCGATCATCAGTTCACTCATCACACAGATCATCCACATGGAGAATTTTGTTCAACAATTCTTCTTTTGAATGCCGTGTAATCACATCAATCACAATTGCAAACGTCAATGTCGATGACACTAAATCTTTATGTATCCTTTAATAGCACAACAAATTCTTCCGATAACTCTGATCTGGCTCTGATTTTATCTATTGATCTTTGATACATGCTCATTGTTCTCTTTATTTTTCACCCAGACTTTCAAAAACAGTTTTTCAAAATCAGCTGATCATTCACGGCACTAAAATACGGCAGAAAATGTCTGAAGAATTTAAAAACATGTATTGCATTTCTTTTAAAAGAATGTATTATAAACAATATCAAAATAATAGCAAATACTCCCATTGATTTTTCTTGTTGGGAATTCAGCTAATTAATACCGCATTACTTCATATTTATTGATTCATGCAATCAGCTCTTATTGCTTAATTACTGTGGTATTTTGCACCAAATCACAGTAGGCCTGTGAGATTAGGAAGCAACTTGACTAAAAACTTCACGTTTCTTGCTTCCTGGCCTGTATGTATAATATATGCTGCACTCCTTGCTCTTTTTCTTTTCGATGCTGTGTTAATTAATTAAACTGCGTGCTGTGCATACTCGCAAATCAATCAAAATTGAGATGCTATCAAATGCACTCATGTTACTACTGCAAAACAATATTGGCAAAAACTGACTTCGCATTGGATTCGAACCCGCAGTCCGCACCAGCAGTCGTGAATGTGAATCCAGGTTTTGGTTACGGAACGACATTGTAATAGCAAGCATTATTTTAACCACTCGCTCACCGAAACATTCCGACTTTTTTAAGGGTTTTAAAACTTCTCAAGATTATAATTATTATTCAAGACCTTGGCGCTTATTTTTACTACTCATTTAATATTACTGTTTCTCATACTTGAGCAAATTTCGGTGAGGGACTAATAAGAGTTTTGCGTAATAACTTAACTGGGATTTTTGTTTTTGAATGTCGCAGTAAATTTGGTTTCCAACTGCTTTTTTAAGTGGTCCTCCCTTTATTGCTAATGGCAGAGCAGGATTATGTTTCTATCTGTCACAATTTTGCAACGGTTTTAACTTTGTTGCAAGAAGAACTTGTTCATTTTTGTTTTGAATTTTGTGATGCCATTGGTGATCACTATATTGTAAAATGATTGACTTTAGTGGCTGTCTCTATTTTGCTATTTTTATAGTAAATATGGTGGTGGCTTTTATATGGTGCACTTCAAAAATATAGACCGGTGTGGCTAGGCACGCGTAATACGAGTCATGTATTGTATATTTTTTTTGGAATCACGAAAATCTTTTTAGTTTTGTGCACAAATCAACTTAAGTTTTCGCTCTGTAGTTCGGGTGCTGCCGATACAGTTCTACCGCAAGCGACGTAGTCAAGCGGGAAGCTTTTTTAAAATGCGTTGTTTGCGGACGACACGACACCGCAAGTGCCGCCCGTGCATTAATATCGCAATTGCAAGCCGCGTTTCAACTACACTGTCAACTGAGCCCAACTTCACTTGAAAAAAACAGCTGGTCACTTTATAAAGCTAGAATGTTAATATTCAGGAGCTGTAATGCATTCTGGCTTTTTTATAGAGGCTATTAGCCTCGGCGCTGATTCAGTCAGAATTTGAAAACCTGAAGTTATCAGTACTTGTATCAAGTAAGGGGAAAACTCGATCTTAGTGTGTCATTCCGAACGTATTTCTCTTTATTCCTTAATAAATAATCGCATTTATTCGTCGTGATTGATCACGAGTAGCACATTGGCGCTTAGTGTTATTTTGGTGAAAAATAATTTGCTGGATTTAACAACTTTTTGCTATTTGATGTCATATCGGGGAGTACGTCAGAAAAAAACTATTTCAAAGTTTTCTGTTTTCGTTAACACTTAAGCAATTATTACATTATAAAATCACTTCAGGTGTTTCTCCTTTCCCTACACCGAGCAATCAACCGAGCAGCGATCTTAATGCAGTCTTTGGTACTACGCATACCTTTAATGGATTTACGTCGTCTACAGCTCCTGTAAGTAGCAGTGTGCGCCGTACTAATTCATTCTAATTTATTAATGTATTCAGCCTCCACAAAGCGAAGTTAAACCTGCTGCTACAGATAGCTCGATGGTGATGAGTAAAGATACGATTCTATCTTTGTACGGTCCGAGTGCTTCAGCGACAAAATCATATTTTATGCAAGGTACATGTGTATGTGGTAGAATCATCAAAACTACAGTGAGGTACAGTTTAGGCTAGTATATAGCATTATTTGCTCTGACCCTTCTGGGTGCATTGCCAGCCATTTTTATCGCGACAGCTAAGGCGAGGATAAACGTTGAAGCTGCTCACCCAGCATGTGAGTGCATGACTGATAGTCCACCAGTGTCAACCCACTTTTGTGATTGAGTACCCGTCTTATTTATGCAGAACTTTAAGTGCTTTCTTCACTTCAGTGTTTTCTACAGGTGTTCCTGGTCAACAAATGATGGGATTCCAACAACCGGTTTCACAAATGATGGCACCTGCTATTGCTTATTCTCCGGTCCCTACTGCTTACTCGCAACAAATGCCAGTACAGCAAGGTAAGTTGTTGGGAGACCTAGTCGTGCTTGTCTTTTATTAACTTTACAAACTCCTATCAGAACGATTTCAAAGTAAAACCAGAAACAATTTCAACTAGGATAGCCACAGTGGTGTAGTGATAACATTGCTCTGGACTTCGCGGTTTGAAACTCTTAAAATACCAGTGATGTTAGTCAAGAGGAAGAAAGTGCTGTGTTGCTGCGACAATAAATCAAGTGGGTTGTAACTGACGCATCTGAACCAGCTCATCTAAGACCTGCAAAATGATGAGCAAAGAACTTGACTTGTTTTAAGATTTGTAACGTATACGTTGCATCGTCTTGAGTTAATCTTACCACTAAGGCTCAACGGAATGGTTAATGCAGCAGTAGTATTGTAATTCAGTTTTTTTCCGGTTTTGTCCCCTTTGAGTTGGCCGGATTCATCTAATTCCTTCCGCAATTTTTCGCACTACATCTCGCCGCGTTACTAGATTTAAGGCATCCTTCGTCTTGAAACCAATCTCTGTCTCCACTTCGACTTGCTTCTTCCAAGTCTTCGGTGTTGTTGTTGTTGTGGTTACCCCTCCTCTTCCTTTGCATGGAGGTACGGCACGAAATTCTGGTTCAGGCAATTCAGGTCATGCCGTCAACCTAATTGAAATTAGGCTCGGGGAAGGATGGCAGCGCATCTCGAACCAGTCATGAGTGACTGGTAGCCCCACCACCAACAAGGCGAACTGCCACTGGTGGGTACCCAAGAGTCGACTTTTACGACATGCTGGGTTAGCAACTTCACAATTATAACCCGGTGAAGTATGGGTAGTCCACCTGTCTACCACATGAAAGTGGAGGCGTCCCGTTAAGTGCCTTGCCCAAGGACACAACAAGCAAGCTTGCCGGCTTGTTTTCCGCACTATCCCTTTTATATGCTGAGCGCTAAGCAGGGAAGCTGTGGATACCAATTTTTATAATCTTTTGGTATGACTCGACTTAGGGATTGAACCCCAGGTCTACCGACTACAAAGCGGACGCTCTAACCCATACCACATCATCGCGCCGGTAAGTCTTCGGTTGTCCTCGCTTTCTTTTGCCACTTACTTCAAGATCTAGTTCAACTCTCAGAACACTATCATCATCTCTTCTGAGCACATGTCCGTATTATTTAGTCCCAGCATGTCCATTTGTTCTTGAGTAATCGTTTCATCAACAACTTTTCGACCGCACATGGCTTTTACCACAGCTCTATCCGTTCCTAAAATTACTTTTTTATTTTCTTTGAAACCCCATGTCTTGCTGCTACGCAACAACGATAAACTTTCCCTTTTATCCTCAGCGGAAACCTATTTCCAAGTGAAAACTTCCATCAGTCTGAATCTCATCCAACCGATTCTTACTCATGCTGTGACGCTTTACAGCCATCACCAGCACATAGCTTGTATCCCAAGTAACAAAATCCATTGACCAACGACCATTGACCATTGACTACCTTCTCTTCGTCGCACAACTTTTCAATCGAATTCACTGTTCCTATCATTCCCCTATATCTTGAGCATACAAAACGCGTTGCCAGTCTAGTTGTAACTTTTTATATTTGCTCATCTGCGATGAACCCAGTTTTCAGATTTTGTGCACAAAGCTGAATTGGCTATTACTTTCCTCCCATCAACTCCGCTCGCATTAATGTGAAGTAAAAGGGAAACGACATACGAATCGACATTTTTTAATGCTGATCACTGCGCTTTTTGATGCAGTAAACTTGTAGGTTTTCAATAAAGCCTCTGCAGTTTTTAAAGATGCTGTTGTACTGTACAGTCTGGTATACTCGGCCATTCACGATTGTACGATCTGTCAAATATTCTCTATTTTCACGTTTCCTGTCTTTTAGTTTCTTACATAAAGACGACGGGTGTCCTAAGCTTCAAGTGTTCTTTGAAAACAATATATGATTAACTAATCTGGTGCGAATTGTTTGTTTTTCAGCCTTGCCAAACTTTCAGCCTGTCATGCAAGGAATGCGGCCACAGCAGCCGTATCAGTGGCAGCAACAGGTAATGCGTGCAACATATTTTTAAAATATGTTAGGTTCTGTTAATGGCAATTTTGTTGCATGATGTGGAGTTAATGATAATTTTGCTACATGATGCTTATTGGTATTGATTTCGTTTTAAAGGCGGGTATGTATGCATTTTTGCGTTGCTGTCTCTTGGGATGGCGAGTTGGCCTGAAACGACCCTCACTAGGCCCCCACTGCAGCCTAGTCTTGGAAGTAGGAGCTCTCTAATCGGATAAGGGTCGAGCCATTGCGAACCAGTTATGAATGTAAACCACAAATTTGCATTTTTAGCAAATGCAACTTCAAATGCAGAACATGCAGATTGGCGGTGCTTATTCTACTATGCAAGTGCCTGGAGCGCGATCTTTCGCTTCTGCTCCACAGCAGCCTCAACAACCCTTCGTGTATCCTCAAAATACATTTGGAAACCCTGGTTTGTTATCATCGACACAACAAGGCGGACTGGCGACAAATCAAACAATGACGGACAAAAGAGGCTTTAACTGGTTTCAGGGGACACCAATTCCCAATGATCAGTTGTCGAAGCAAAATTTGTGGAAATAATTCTGCCTCCTGTCCCCTTACTACAAAGCCATGTTTGTTTTTATTTATTTTGAGCTGCACTGCCTGTTCATAAACTGATTATTCAGGTGTGATCTAGCACCCTCATTTCATTACATTCTTTTAAAAAATTCATCTGCAACCTTGCGACGCTCTACGCTAGTTTAAGTATATGCATCACTGTTGCCGTGTTTTATCTCCAATATAGTCAATATTGTGTGGATCTGTAACTCAGTTTATTTTCATGCTCCGTCCGCTGAAAAGCAATGATTGTGAACAGTAGAGCAAGCACAGTTGGATCTTCGCTTTCTGCTTGTAGCAGCACTAAACAAAGTCATAAAATTGTATAGCCAATATTTGAATTCCGTTATTTGCTCCAGACTAACATTGTCTTTTGTTAAGGTGACATTTAAATCGTACTTATGGTTTTTCGTATTTATTTTTCTTGTATGTTCATACACATATTTTAAAGTATATATACCTGTGTTTATTTTTGGTTTATCTTTGTACTTAAGCTTTTTCATGCGGCATCACTTCGTATTTTTGGTAGAAAAAAAACTAGTACTTCAGTCTTATTAAGTTTATAAGCTTTTGGTATTTATTACGTTTGCTGTCATGTGGACGAGTTTAAATCTTTTTGCACACTTTTTGGTGATGTACAGTTCCATTAAATTGTCATAAGTTTGCATAGGGTTTAGACTTAGCCGCTTTCTTTTTTAGGGTCGCCTAAGCGTAACTGCAGTCTGCAAGCTGAATTAGTTCATGCTTAGCCGGGTCGTTTCTAGTGCTCATCTACGTACCAGTACTTCATATTCGACCTCAATCTTATGCAGTTGCAGTGACAAAAACAGACATGACGACGTACTTGCATGACCTAATCAACGCAGCTTGTATCTTAATTCGATGGCACTGCTTAGCCAGCAACCAGGGTGTCGAAAAAGGCAATCTTTGAGCAACCAGCGATGCAGATTTGGTGGTGAAAAACACTGATCATCAGTCAGTATTCACGACCGGTACGAATTTAATTGCCTCTTTGTTGTGATCGAAGTCAGCAATGTGAAGCTAAATATCCGATTGACACTCTGCAATTTACGCTAATTCATTCAAAATTTTCACTGCAAACCATTTCCGGTCTCCTTCAAGAGTTCCCCTAAACTTTACGTGTGGTAAAGGGGCGAATTTTCAACAAATTATGAATGCAGACTGTTGGTTTCAGTACCGCGCAGCGGGATTGGTAGTGGTCGTGACAAAGTGGGTAAGGATAGAGTAAATTTATACCCTCACGGTGAAGGACAGCTGTAGTCTTAAATAATAAAAATTGTGATATGGTGCGAAAATCTGCATTTAGTCGCCAGCGTCACTAAAATTTGAGTGAGTACTTCAATAGAAAATCTTTATTGAAAAACGTAAAAACAAACACAATGTCAGGTCAAATTAACTTTCAGCGACTGCTAAACAAAATAAAGTTGAAAACTTAGTTTCCTACATTCCATCAGTCAGAACTGTCACACAGTGGAATGCATCCCAGAGATAAAGGGTTGAAATTAGCAGGAGGCTTATTCTCTTTATCACTATCACCGCTGCATGGACTGCCCGTCAGATCAAGTTTCAACCCGTTTTCGTCATGACTACTGGGAGCTTGAATATCTCGATTTTCATCAAGTTTTGAAGTTCGCGGAGAATTACGTGAAGATAAAATTTCACCTAAATAAAGCATTCTTAATTTAGGTTTGCGTTATAATTTTTAGGATTACGGAAAAAGTCTTGCAAAAATCTAGTAAGCGCCTGTTCCAAAATTTTGATAAAAATCCACTTTTTGTGTTTCATATTGTCATTCCATAGAGTGTAGTAGCGAGGTTTTGATGCCCTCGATCTCTACGACAACTTCAAGTTTCGACTACCAAACTTACAAAACATGCAGCTTTTTCTAAAAAAAAAAGCAGCAACCAAAATAATTCTTTTTTTTAAAATGTCACTTGCTAGATTCTGGCATGACGGAGCAATTATTCATCAACCAATTTGTGCTTAAGCTTAAACCTTCAAAATTACGAGTACTGCTGGCATAAAGGGACAGTGCATCCGGTAGTTATAAATAGGCATAGTACAGATAACTTGAGCTTTTAATGTGAAATCTCATTGCACCCCGTCAATGCTTAAACCTAAACTCATAAAATTAATTTTTTTTTTGAAAGTAGAGGTAAGGCTTCTATATATTAGTGCTACTGGTTTTCAGTCGCCCACCTCTCCTATTTTTGTAACGGTACTATGTCTACGATGCCTATTTATAACCACCCCACTGCATCTCTGTAACACGCACGGGAAAAAATGGAAGCTATCCAAAAAAATAGATTGCAAATGCAAGCGACAACCTAGTCTGTTGTTGTTACCCGACCCTTCCGAGGTATGGGGGCAGACCATGGAGCCCCAGAAGCCGGGCTACTCCCCAGAGGTCCTAGCGAGTCGTCAAAGAATGAGCGGCGCAAAGAGTCCGTAGCTGGACAGCGCAAAATAAGATGAGAGGTGTCCACAGGCGCTGCAGGAAGGATTCTCTATTCTGCCAATCTTAGAGAGATAAGAACCTAACAGAAGGCAGTGTCCGTTGCAGCGTAGACGAGAGAGTACACAGCGAGCATGACGAGGGAGCACAAGTTACTCGGTGGAAATCGAGGGAATCTGTGTGCCAAAGAACTTTGATGAGACAGTATGCCTCCAGTCCGAGATAAGAGAAGAGTGGATATCAGAGACTACAAGGGCTTGCGGAGGGCGCAAGTAGCGCTCTCCGTCTGGCCAGCTCATCAGCCGCCTCGCTCCCCGGGAGAAACGAGTGTCCGAGGACCCATTGTAGTCTGATAGAACAGGAGTGAGAAGACAGTTCCTGCCAGATCTGCCATAGAGTTTGAGATAAGAGGAAAGATGGAGGAGAGGACAGAACGAGATTCAGGTAGTAGGAGAGAAGAGAAGTGGCAGACTTGTTGGTGCTGCCGAGACCAGCAAAGAGCGTGCAGAATGGCGCAGGCTTCAGCGGAAAAACTTGAGCGTACTGGGCCTGCTGAAAAGGAAAGAGTGGCCTCAGTGTCACAGAGAGAGCAGTTGTCAAGAACGCCAGAGCCGCCCTTGCCAAAAGAAAAAGGAACAGAGCCGTCTGTCCAGAATACCAGGTCATGAGGGGGGAGAGAGTCAAGGTGGGCGAGAGCCGCACTTGGCGAGAGAGAGGAGGATCGGAAAAAGGCAGAGAAGCCAGAAGATCATTGATGAAGAGAGAGAAAAGTACAGGGCCGAGAACGGATCCTTGCGGAACACCTCGACGGACTCGAAAGAAGCGGCTTTTGTAATTTTGAGTCCAACAAGGAAGATTGAGTCCAACGAGCAAAGCAAGGAGCAAGGCTAGTCGAAATGAGTTTGTGAAAAATAGCGGGATGTTAGACAGAGTCAAAAGCTTTCGAGAAATCGATAGTAGACAGGATCGTCCGAGAGCCCGGCCTGGGTTTGTTAAACCTATACGAAATGGACTGAGAAAGATACAGAATTTGATCTAGAGTAGACCGTCCATGGCGGAAACCGGCCTGGCGGGGAGAGACAATGGAACTAGATTCGAGAAAGGGTAGACGGAATAGAATGATGCGTTCAAAAAGCTTTGATTCGCAGGTGAGAGATAGGCCGGAAGGAAGTAGAAGAGTCAAGAGGATTTCCCATCTTGTGAATGGGAATAATAGATGTCTTCCAGATGGAAGGAATGTAAAGACCAGGAAAGGTTGAAGATGTAAAGAAGAAAATCCATGCCAGAGCGAGGAAGATGCTTTAGCATGGGATAGGCAACTTTGTCTGGGCCAGTGGCAGTGGAGGAGGAAAGGTTAGAGGCAGCCGCAATAAATTCAACGGGAGAGAAAGGAGAGCAGAAGGACGAGTGAGACTCCTCGAGGCACGTGGCTTGGTGGAGCTCAGAAAGGTAGCCTCTGGCTCTGCTACGCAGGACCATTGGCTAAGAAACGGAGAAGTGAGATCTCAGGTAAGCGGCATAGACAGTAGCCGATTCACTGGGAGAAGAACAGTTGGTGAAATCAGGAGAGAAGGAAGGAGAGCATGCGATAGAGCGAAAAAGAGAGCATACAGATTTAGGGTTAGATTTGGGTGAAAGAGAAGAGCAAGTCGTCTGCCATGCCTCCGCCTTGGCGATGACTGACGAGTCGTGTCGAGAAGCAGAGATGTAAGCCTGGTGATCTTCATCACTTCTGTGAGCGGCAGCGAAAGCCTTGCACCTTTCACTAATCGCACCTTCCACCTCAGCAGACCACGAGATTTTAAGAGGGCGTTTGATGCGGCCGAAAGGAATGGAAGATTTGGCCGCATGCAATGCTAGAGGTAAAGAGAGCAGCAGCAGAGGAAAAAGACGAGTACTCCTGTGTAGAAGGACAGTGAGAGTCAAAGTAGAAGGCAAACTCATCCCAGCGAGCTTTCTAAAAATTGAAGGGGACGCGGGTTGGGGCGAAAGACCGGAGAGAGAGGGACGGATAGAAGAATTGGTAGGTGGTCAGAGCCCAGGTCCTGAAGCACCTCCCAGGAGCAAGAGAGGAGGGAGCAAAGGAGATATCAGGACTCAGGAGAGAAGCGATGGAGAAGGGTGGGTGTGTCGGGGTCATTTAGGTTGAGGTCAGCAGAGATAACCCACTCGAATACTTCCTCTCCGCGGAAGTCGGAAGTACCTCTTGAGTGCTAGAGGGGGTGATGGCAATTGAAGTTCTCCAGAATGAAGAGATTTCTGGAGGAAAGAATGGAGGGAGAAAAGTAGTCGGTTTTGCCAACCGTCGGGGAAGAGCAAATAGAGGGGGGGAACACATTAAGAAAAGAGAGCGAGGAGGAGTTGTTCTTCCTCTCGATCCAAGCAAATGTGAGGCCTCCTTCTTTTCAGTGGATCCCTACTAAGCTAACCTCCAGACCAACCTCCTCCTACTCGGCTCCCGCCTCCGTTTCAACCCCACTACAACTTTTCTTGGGGTCACCTTCGACCGCACTCTTTCTTTTTCTAAGCATGTATCTTCGCTGAAGGCCAAGTTTTTCCCACGTCTCAAGGCCTTATGCTGTATCTCTGTTTCCTCATGGGGCCCCTCTAAGGAGTCCCTCTCTGTTCTGTATAAATCTTTTGTTCGGCCCCTTCTCACTTACGCTTCACCCGGATGGTTTCCCTTCCTAAGCGCTACCAATTTCACCAAATTGGAACGCCACCACCGAGCGGCCAGTCGCGCTATCACCGGCTGCCTCTCGTCCTCCCCTATCCCTCTGCTTCTCTCCGAGGCATCTTTACTTCCCCTACGAGTTACCCTGACTCATTTCACCCTTTTATCTTATGAGCGGGCTCTTCGTCTCCCAACCTCCTTTCCCATCTCAGATTAGGCCAGACTAGGAGTGAGGCCAAGACTCTGCAGATTGTCCTGGAGAGCTTTTGCGTCCACTCACCCGCTCATGCTTCCTTCTACTTGTTCTAGGGAGGCTCTTCTTGCTTGCCCTTCGTTTCATCCTTGGAATCTGCCTTCGTTCACGGTGGAGCCCACCCTTTCCACTCCATGCTTTCGCTCTGATCCCTCTCTCTCTCTCGCCAAAATGCATCTCTCACTCACCTTGACTCTCTCCCCCCTCATGACCTGGTGCTTTGGACAGACGGCTCTGTTCCTTTTCCTTTTGGCAAGGGCGGCTCTGGCGTTCTTGACAACTGCTCTCTCTGTGGCACTGAGGCCACACTTTCCTTTTCGGCAGGCCCAGTATGTTCAAGTTTTTCCGCTGAAGCCTGCGCCATTCTGCACGCTCTTTGCTGGTCTCGGCAGCACCAACAAGTCTGCCACTTCTCTTCTCTCCTACTACCTGAATCTCGTTCTGTCCTCGCCACCCTGTCCTCTCCTCCATCTTTCCTCTTATCTCAAACTCTATGGCAGATCTGGCAGGAACTGTCTTCTCACTCCTGTTCTATCAGACTACAATGGGTCCTCGGACACTCGTTTCTCCCGGGGAACAACACGGCTGATGAGCTGGCCAGACGGGGAGCGCTACTTGCGCCCTCCGCAATCTCTTGTGGTCTCTCTCCTCTTATCTCTCGTATCCACTCTTCTCTTATCTCGGACTGGAGGCGTACTGTCTCATCGAAGTTCTTTGACACACAGATTCCCTCGATTTCCACCGAGTAACTTGTGCTCCCTCGTCATGCTCGCTGTGTTCTCTCTCGTCTTCGCTGCAACGGACACTGCCTTCTGTTAGGTTCTTATCTCTCTAGGATTGGCAAAATCGAGAATCCTTCCTGCAGCGCCTGCAGACACTCGTCCCTGGACACCTCTCATCTCATTCTGCACTGTCCAGCTACGGACTCTTTGCGCCGCTCACTCTTTGACGACTCTCTGTCTCTCTACGACCTCTGGTCCAGACCCTGGGAAGTTGCGCGGCTTCTGGGGCTCCATGGTCTTCCGCCATGCCCCCATACCTCGCAAGGGGTCGGGAAAACAACAATAACAACAACAGGAGGAGGAGTTGTTAAGAGAGATGTTGACACCTACATAATTAAAGTAGGGATCAAGCGAATTAAAGTAGGGATCAAGAGAGGAGGTAGAAAGTTCAGAAAAGGATAGGCCCTGCCTGACGAAAATGACGACCCCGCCGCTAGCGTGCGTGGCATTCCGAGAGAGAATGCCACACCGAGAGTGGGTGTGATCAGAACGCAGAGCAGAGAATCCAGGAATCCGGAAAGAGGAAGATACGAGTTAAGATTGGAACCTGGATGCAGATAAGGTCGACAGGATGGGTTGAAAGAAAGTCAAGTGAAGTATGACCTAGTCTCGACGGAATATATTAACGTCTATTTACTCTTATAGTACAATTCGCAGAGGATTTTTAACATTATAACTGGGTGGGCATTTTTGGAGCATTTCGTGGGCAACATTCATAGCTTGATTGATAAATCAAAATAAACTCACAAGTTCAAGCGAATTCATGAAATGGAACATAGGTAATTATGAAATTTTCGGGCAACATGGTACATCTGACCTCACTTCAGTGACCTAAAATTGACTATCTGTTGCAAGCCGCTTGCGTCATAATCATCTATAGATGAGTATTACATGACGATGACAATATCGATAAATTCATACCGATGAATTCATTCAACAGACTTAATGCAAGTTACGAAGTCGTATCGCAAGTCGAATAGTGTTGCTAAAATTAGGAAAGGAACAGTTTTTGAGTTAAATAAACCTAAAGTGCGGTTAGCAGGTTAGTGAATGTCATGGCCTATTAGGGAGTGCTACCATATTGGATTTTAAGACAAGATGTAAGTAATATCTAATATTTGAAACAAATGGAAAATATTAGGCTCCTGGGCGCACATTCCTAGTCTTAAGTTCATTGTACTACTGGGCGCACTCAGACCTGGCGTAAGCCCACTATAAGCGTCTACACTGCAGGATGACCTACAATAGTTCAAAAATAAGAAAAGCCAAAGTTCCAAATACTGTAGCATCTAGACAAACTTGTCTGGTTTGGTGCTTGAATACCAAGGTGGTTCGGGAAACGGGAGCTGGCACCATTAGGTCCCAGGTTCGATACCTGCGTCAACCTGACGAAGCCCAACTAGTTCGATACCAGCAGTGAACTGACTTTTTGACGACTGTTGCTTGTCAGCTTTGCAATGTCTTAGCCAATCAATCATTTTATTCCTTAATTACAGGTTGACTCGGGCTACATTAAATGTTGTAAAAGTGATACATATATTATGAGTAAGAAAAGAGAAGACCTTACTGGGTTTAAATCAATATCAGAATATTTTAGACCACCTGCAAGTTCTGCTGTACTTGTTTGATTACCCAGAAGAAAATCAAACCACAAAAAAATTTGTAGAATGAAGCTCAGAAGAAAATATAACAACCTCGAAGGAAAATGCAACTGTCTCGAAAAAAATATAGCTGCTTCCGTGGAAGAAAAAGCAACTGCCTATTTGAAAGATCATGTTTCGGAACAAAATGAAAGTGCTTCGGAAGATGATGCAAGTGACTCGGAACAAAGAGCAACTATTCCGGAAGAAAATGCATCGATTGCAGAAACAAGTGACATGACTGGGATAGATGATGTAAACGAAGTTCGCAATTCTGAAACAACTGAGTGGTATAAATCCATGTAACTAAACAATGAATGATTAACCTCTCATCACCAATGCTTGCATTGTTATTTTAGGTAATGACGGACAGGGAAAAAGAAAACGAGTTTGCAAATTGCCTTTTATGCGAAGAATTTGAATTCGAAGCTGCAAATCACTCAAGAAATGGTGTGGTTCCACTTGCGGAAGGTGGCACGTTGATTCCAAAAAAATTGATGGATGTTGTGGATCATCTTTTGTTCGAATCTCATAAAAAGGCGTCAGAATTCAAACAATTAGACCTTCCGTGGAAGTCTCAATCAAGTTCACACCCATGGGTACACTGTTTGACTAAGCATAAACAAGAAAACGTTAAAATGTTTATTAGAATGGCAATCAACGTCTACAACGACAGTCTTTACCTCACACCTACAGCCTTTTCTTGGCTTTGGAGATGTTTAGCTAGCTTGCATAGCGAAAAGCTGATTTCTTTCTTTAGAGAAAATGGATTTGGCCAGCAGCTTCAAGAGCACACCCCACCAGGCTCCGTCTTACACTACAGAGACCAAGCAAATTACTCTGAAATGCTCCAAATTATAGAAGCTGCAGAATAGAAGCACATCAAGTCTACTAAACGCAGCAATGGTTTGGGCCATTCATGGACACTCGTGAACAAAAAAAATAGGCCAAGATTTTTAATTCTTTCGCTCCCGTGATCATCATATGATGATCGTAGTGTTTTTAGGGTTTCCCTCAAATTGTTTTCAATTTGGTGCGTAAAAGATATGATACGAGTATGTTGATAAATACCGGTCTCATTTGAAAGCTTAGGAAATTTTCTTTCCAGCAATGTATAACTTAAAATAGTCTAGGCTAAACGGTATACGATATTTACCGATTAAAAATGAGTACCGTACATCATATCAGTTCAAAACCTCCCACAAATTTTCGACTTATCTTCACCAAATTAGAATTTTTAGAAAAACTACAATCTTTAAAATAAAATAAATAGCAAATATTTCACCACTAAAGTCGTCATTTTGTATCAAGTTTTCAAGGAGATAGAAACTAAAATACAAGTTTAAAAGCTGGCAGAAGTTTGGTTTCTATAAATCAAAATTTGCTGTATTCCTTGTTTCTCAACAAATGGGTGGGATGTAAAAAAGATTCTGTTTCATTGTTAGTGACAACATAGTCAATTTTAAAGTTGATATTTTCTGAATCTTGAAAAAATTTCCTTTTTAAAAATACATGTTACATGGTTTAGGGCTTTAGGCCAACCTCTAGCAGATAATGACTGATTATATTTTAGGTACTAAATTTAACTAACAAAATTTAGTAGCGGTCAATAAATAGGTCATAGGCATCAGAAAGTTGCAAATTGTAGAAAACCTAGGCTTTTAGGTAAGTTCTGACTGATATACCTTGAAAGCTTATTTCCTTAGCATCATCTAGCGACCATTTCTAAAAAATTGGTAGAAAAATAAAATCTAAAGTTATCTTTGAGGTAAGGGTACTTTAATTTCGAAGACAACATAACACTTATTGGGGGTAATTTGCATAAAATTTACATATTCAAAACAATTTTTTTCTTGAATTGTTCTGTTTATATTGTATTAATTTTTTTCATTTTTTAATCGCAATATATAATGCAACTTTTTGTTCGAAAACTGATCATATGCTTGCTTGGTTCATTTTTTTTGTTCACGAGTGTAGATGGAAGTTTCAAGCAGAACAACGCGAGACAATAACTTTGTGAATGCTCATATCGCGGATAAAGATTTGAATTTGAGACAGTGGTTTTGTTTGTCACTGTGCCAGAAAGTAGAGAAGCTGAAGGTTTTGTAGTAGTGAAAAACACAATAACTGCAATGGGACTTGATAAATCCAAGCTCATTGGCGTAACATCTGATGACAAATCAGCAAACACTGGATGCAGAAACGGGTTTTCGAAGTTGCTGCGCACGTATCTTGCTCGAGATGTCTCTACGTTTTGGTGCATTGCTTATCGATCCGATTTTGCATTAGAAAATATCGAACATGCGGTTTCCGAAATTTAGTTGTGGTAAGCAAAAGTTTTAGGGGCGGTATATTATTTTGGAACCAGCAAAATCATAAAGCCTGCCTTCAAAAACTGTTCCCAACAGCACTTGAATTTCTAGAGTAGTTTAAAGTTCGCTTTGCTGGATGTTAATGTAATTGAAGCAGTGATCCATAATCGAGATGGTTGTATTTAAGTCTGGAAACTAATTTCTGCTGAAGGAGTGTGAGAAAAGGTTGAGACTATCGGATTTTTGCGTGAGTGGACTGCAGGATAGAATTAAGTCTGGCTCACTGCTTAAACGGGAGATGTTGCAAAAGTTTTCAGAAGAACTTTCAAAACGATAATTTTATTTGACCTGATACTATGACTTGTCGCGATGCCGCTACAAGAAAACTTGAGCTAATGACTTCTCCATATCCAGGAGGCTTAGCAAAAAAATGTCTTAGTAAAGAAACGACTTTGAAACAACAGAAAAATATAAATGAGTGGCACAAGATCGCGCTCGTTTCAATGCTTACGTGTCATTTCCCAGAAGTAGAGGCGATGCGCGTAAAAGTATGCATGAGGACTAAAAATTTCCCGACTCAACGGATAGATGCTGAACAAGTGAATTCATTCAGTCATGCATGCAGTATCTTTGCTTTCTGCAAAAACTTTGAACGATTTTGTTGCTTATGGCTTAAAAATAGCAAGAATGCTATTTCCTGGAGAGATGGAACAACTTTTGGATGATGTTTGCAATTACTGCCGGTTGATTCACGACGTTGCATTTTTGCCCAAAGATACAGAATTGGTAACAATGCTGTCGTGACAACTACGAAAGCTATGCCAAGCTACTCGCAACAGCGCAACTTTGAAAAAGTGTGTGATGTCCCTTGCACAATTGTACCTCATTTTATGCAAACAGAACGCATGATCTCTGTTTATAAAATTGGTTGGCAATTTCAAACTTGTACAGTTTTTGTCTGCATGGACTAAGTAAACTAAATGGGTTTCGCTGTTGAAAGAAGTTGTTACATTAAGGTGTGGTTGCCTCTTACCATTGGATTTTGTCAAAGTAACTAAGTTTAATTTAAGTTCTGCTGCGTTATTTTTTCAGAAGTTAAATTTGAGTGTAATACCAGTATTGTATAAAATAAAGATCTATTACATTTTATCAAGACTAAAATTCTGGCGGATTTATAACTCTATAAGACAAAAAAAATTGGCAAGTACATTGTTTTCTACCGATTTCTTAAAACAATCGCGCGGTTGCGCCTTAAGTGGTAACCAAAATTCATAAAATTGGGACCTTACTTTTATTATTTTCATTTTAAAATTGCCCACCCAGTAAAATTTCGTTAAAAAATGCTCTGGCAATTCGTACCAGCTTTACAGTCATGGCTGCAAGCAGGAAGCCCCGCCGCAAACAAGACGCATAGCGGTAAGCTGGGGGGGGGGGGAAGCTAACAATGGCTTTCTGTGGCATAACAAGAGAGAGAACGGCTTCACTGTTGTATCTTAATGAAACTCGACACTGAAAAAACAGGACCTTCTTGAGATTGCTGGTTGGTGAGGTGTTCAATAACAGAAACGAGGTAATCTTGATGAGATGCAACTTCTTCGAGCTGTTCAATTTCCAATTTCATATCTTCAATTAAGCTGTTTTTTGATATAATTTCCTTCGCCAACTAAATACCGGTACATTAAATGTTTGATTAACAAAAAACATTCGATTGAAATAAGATGTCAGCTATTTTCATTCTCCACTCACCAATATTTAAAACGCATGCAGTTAGTTGTACGATTTATTAAAATATAAAAAGAGCTAGGCTATTGCGATGTCTGACTTTTTCACTTGCTTTGAAAAAGCAAGCAATTATGATTTACAAGACAAAATTTTTTGTATTGTTTTGTGTGAATTTGTCCTTTGTAAATCATCTAATCGCTTGCTCTTTTAAAAGGCAAAAAAGCAAACACTCTAGTAGGCTATCCTGTCAAAGTTACGGCACTGTGTTGTCCCAATAAGCTGTACGCAGTCTATGGCATAATGTCCCTGTCCACTTTAGCTCCAAACACTTTCTGCAAAAGGCAATCAGGTTCCCTACCTGTTCATTTTCTTCTAGTGTTGCCACTAAAGCATTTCTCCGTTCTTCCGCCAACAGTTCCCAATATTTTTCTGATGGCTGGTCGCTAGTTATCATATCTTTGTCCGTTTCAATTACGGTTTGAGTCGAAACCGATTTAAACTGCAAGATTTTGATTGTGAGCGCCTGTTCTTATATTAATATAATATACATTTGAGCTACACTACAGTTCAAGTACACACCGATGTTGAAACAAGCTTCTAAAAGCATTCAAAATTCTTTATTGCAAAATAAATAATGGTAGAGAATACTATTTGTAATAGTTTGTCACTGCAGTTATGTTTTGGATATTTAGAGAAAACGTTTAGTTATGGGGTGGACACTTGTGTTTGAACTTGCTTCCAAGTTACCAGCACTACTGGCACAACGCATATCAGGGAGGTTCAGATTTATGTTCTGTTAAAAATTCCAGGTCTCCGCATTTTATCCCATGCTTGAGACTAAAAAGATGACTTTTGTACAAAAAGATTATGAAAAAATATTTTCTTTGCTTTCCGCTTATGCTCATCAAAAATGTTCGCTTTTTACCTACTAGGGTAATCCCTCTATAGCGTCATTTTCCCTCTCAATCCATATTTGAAGAATCAAATAAAGTTAGAACTTCACAAACAACTGTAACAAGTTTAAAAGATTTTTTAACTTTGAGAGGGTTACAATGATGACGTCATCCTACACTTGATCGATTGTTTGAGTAAAATCTACCCTTTTGAAATATTGGCTGTCACCAAGGTGGCCGAGTGGTGATGCACTAGCTCTTTAGTGCCGGAGGCTTGGGGTTCAAATCCCTCGCCGGCCATATCTGGAAGTGTTGCGAACGGCTCACCATCGCTTCTAGACTTTTAAGCAAGTAGCCGTGTTGCCTTGGCGCTAGGTCACGGAAATGGGCCCTATAAAACTAGTTGCAGGCTCCCACGTAGTATAATTAAAGGTTTAGATTTGAAATGTTGGCTGAAGCACTCTATAATTAGCATTAATTTTCTTACCAAATTATAGTACAATAAGTCTATTTGCATGACAATGTCTCATCATCACTTTTTTATTTGCAACGAACTTTCTTTTGCGGTGTAGAATCTTAACAAATTAACATTTGGATTATTTGTGTGTGCAGATATACTTCAAGTTACTGTAGTTATCGATGCTGAAACAGGTATATCTTTAAACGGATGCTTATCCAAGAGTCCTTGATAAAAATGATGACAACAAGTTCTGATAAGCGACCAATAAAAAAGATAAAAACAAGTTCCTTTTCGGAATACAATTTAATTGGACCAAAGCGCGACCGGAATGAGTGGAAGTAATCTACCGTACCTACATTTGAGTAAGTTCTCAAATTCTTAATGTATTTAAGAGATGTCTTCAAAGACTACACCGATGAATATTCATATTGCAAACGCTGTTAAGCATGCGTTGCTCCTTTGGTTAATGGCTGGTATTAAGACTAACAAAACGTGGAGCTGAAGGAAGACAAAAACAAGAATACGATGCTTGGGGACCCTTACGTAAAAACAAAAAGCGAACATCCAACTGAAAAAGTCAACGATAAAACTTTATGGCTTCATTGAATGCATTATGTGATATGATGTGGATGCTATAGAAGTTACACAAAAAACAAGCTTCTCTCCCCTGAAAAAAAAGAAGATATTGCATTTTATATTAACCAACGTGGAGAAAGGAACGCCACCATGTCCGGAATGGATAAAATGAATTTATACAAGCTTATAACGTCAACAAGCTCGACAAACGCTACCACAATTTGCAGAAATACAAAGCAATGCTTCATTGAGTAGTGATGACGACACGCTGTAGTTGTCTAGTACAGCTTCAATTTCAAGTCAAACAACGGATTGCGGTGAGGCTGGAACTAGCTTCAGAAGTGAATATGTCGTCTTGAATGCACCAAGAAATTTTATTGGTAATAAAAAATTCATTCAAGTTTTGGATTGGTTGAAATTGAATGATAATGCTGCTGTAATGCTAACCGCCGCCTTTAATGAAGCATGTTAGGAAAATGTTGAAGATTTTAGTTTATCCCGGTCGTCAAATCTATAGAGCTGGTCCTGTAAATCGATTTAAATTATCTCAATATATTCTGGATGAATTTTTAAAAATGCACCAGAATTTCTGATTCTTCATTGGGATGGTAAATTAACAAAAGACCGTTATGGAAGTAAGTTTGAAGCGCCTTCTGTGTTAGAACCTGGACACAGTGAAGGCAAACTCTTGAGTGAGCAGCCGCTTTCCAAAGCAAATGCAAAAGCTGAAGCTACAGTACTTTTGACTTTCTAGAAGCATGGAATGTTAAGGAGAAGATTCAAGCTACGGTATTTGATGCAACCGCAAGCAATACTGGATGGAATATTGGTGCGGAAAAATTTTGGAAAAAATGCTTGATCGCAAGCAATTTTACAACGTGTGCAGACATCACATCTGTGAGCTCGTTATTGAAGCAGTTTATACCATTTGTTTGGTAAATTGACTGGACCAAAGAATGCACATTTTAACCCCTCCGCGTCGCTTATCATCATATGATGATGGCGAAGAGAACGCCGCTCATCCTCATATGATGATTTGCCGGCTACGGCGAAATGCGTGTATTGAAGAGAGATGTCAAAAAGGAAAGGAAGATCTCTCCCAAGCGAGCTTTAAATACACGCATTTCGCCGTAGCCGGCAAATCATCATAGGAGGATGAGCGGCGTTCTCTTCGCCATCATCATATGATGATAAGCGACGCGGAGGGGTTAATAATTTCAAAAAAAAATTGCCAAGACATTGACAAAGTTTAAATTACAAAGTGTGGTCTGAAAGTGAGTACGTTGTGATAGACATACATTGAATCAGAAAGTGTGAGCCTGCAAAATGCAAAGAAAATGTCGTAAAATTGACTTTTGCATCATTTTTAGAATCAGACCAATTCAAGTGGTATTCTTGCATTGTAAAAGATGGTATTTGACTGACCAGCTACATCATATAGTTGAGTTGCAGTAGTGTGAATTAATCCAATTGCTTACAATATGTATTGAATATGTAATTTTTTGTTTCGGATTCAACCTTAGCAGGAGAATTTTTGCTTTCACAACTATGTAACAATTACATAATGATGTCATCATCACTATTATACAGTCACTTATGCATTTTAAAATACGGAGTAAATGCTCAAAATGCTTTTAACAAACTTTGAGAAGCATATGTTATGTTTTAAAAACTAAACAAAATCGAAAGAGTGCAAAATGACGTCATCATTGTAACCCTCTCAAAGTTGAAAAACCTCTTAAACTTGTTACAGTTGTTTGTGAAGTTCTCACTTCATTTCATTTCTTCAAATATGGATTGAAAGCAAAAATGACGTCATAGGAGGACTACCCTAGTACAGGGGTTCCCAACCAGGGGTGCTCACACCCCTTGGGGGTGCGAGGCAGCATCTTAGGGGGTGCGAGATGGTCATTCAGATTTTTGTGTTGCATTTTTGTCCTGTCATGCTCAGTTCATCATGTGCTAATAGTTCTGCACAATCAGTGTCTAATTACAGCATGCCTAATGCGCGGCCTTCAATTCAGCCCAAAACGATGCTGATCTCCAAAAAAAAGTCAACACACGCAATTTCAGCCTAGACTTCAAAATTGGCCCACATCTTGACCAGGGTTGCCATATTGGCTTTTTTAAGGCCAAATTCCTTGAATTCGTGTCGTGGCACACTGCCCAGTCAAATGTTGACGTCAAGTGGTATCACAGGCGTCTGCGAGATCGGTGATGACCTTTTTTTTTTGAGATCACCCCTGCAATAATGGTGAGGAAACTGCAGAATTTGCCTGCTTCAGCCTGAAATGGTACCGATCTCCAAAAATGGCAGCGTATATTCACAATGCACAGTTTAGGAAACACTGGTGTAGGTTAAAATTATACTTATGACTTTATTAAAAATGTTTGGCTTTTTTTTCTACCTCATTTGGCTTTTTTTGATCACTGGGATCTGGCAACCCTGATCTTGACCTGGGACGTGTTAAAATATTTTAGGGGTGCAATAACATATTAAGACATTTTAGGGGTGTGGGCCATTACAAAGGTTGGGAACCATTGCCCTAGTAGATAAAAGCAAACATTTTCAATGCGCATGAGTGGAAAGCAAAGATATTTTTTGGACAGAAGTCATTTTTTAAGGCTCAAGAATGGGATAAAATGCGGAGACCTAAAAATTTTTAACAGGACATAAATCTGAACACCCCTAGCGCATATCTTACCGATACACAAAAACCATGTGAACAATAAAATCATAAGGCCTGACATATAATTATAATTTCCAATTTGAACCATTGCTGAAAAATAAAAGCAGTGATGAAACCAAAACCTGAACATAACCGATAGAGCCAGACTACTGTTTACTAACCATTACTACTGCTACCAGTTACTAAAATAATGCAAATAAACATGAACCTGGCAAGATACATGCTTTGACTCGTCGAATATCTTCAATTTGATGCCTTTTTGTGAACGACTTCCACCTGCTTTGAGATGACTTTTTGCAGAGTTCTTCTCACAACATGCACTATGTACAAAATGTAAGCAATGCAATTAGCCATAATTCAACTTAACATCCAATATGTCAAAGCGGTGTTACGAAGTGTTGAATTTAAAACATCAAGCTTGACATGCAACATGGTCAAACGTAACATCAATTGTCTTCAAGCTCACGTTCTCGGTTCTAAGTAAATGATTCAAAACCTTTTGAGCTATTGGACCACTAAAAGATAATCTACACTGCCTAGGACAAAGGCAGCCAGACTTGCCTCACGCTAGAACTACATACGACACAAAAAAATTGAAAGAGCCCTATTGCTGGGTCACAATTTTAATGAATCTAAATTCAAAGTGAAAAACGTTTTGGGAGATCAATATTACCAAAGCTTAAATCGATGAATTTTGCATCCAAAAGGAAGATGAAAAAGTTTTTTGGGGAATCACTATTTTCCAAGCTTGAATTCACGCATTCTGTATCCAAATTAAAGGTGTGGACATTTTTAAGGTGTATCAACTGCAATTAACCTTTGGACAACATCACTACATTACAAGCACTAGTAGCATCAACGTTTAAGTCAAGGTTCGGCTCTCAGTATTACAGGCGTTTGCAAAAGTACAATACCATCATGAAATTTTCAAATATTTTCAAACTATGATAACGTAAATCTATCTTACGTCCAAAAAGAGATGTTAATTGGTAGTGAAACGTAATAACACCTGATGGCAAATACTCGAAGCACTTTACTATTACCTTTTATCTACAAGGAGACTACTTTTTAGTATTTTGTGTGTCCACCTTTCTCTCGCACTACTGTAGCAAGACAGTTATCAAGACATTTCTGCTTTCAAGACTGCGATCAAGACGGTAGAGACCATCTGTCTCACTTGCTCATGATGCCAACACTGCTCCATCTCAAATTTCCAACAGTGCTCCCATGGGGCAAAGCCTGAATAATTGGCTTATGGGTTGGGTGTAGCATTGGTTTATAGGTCTACAAAACGATTGTTGTGCATGAAAAAGTTTCACTATTGTACAGTTTTCATTTAATTAAATTTTCGAAGTGTGAGATAGCTATTGGGTGTAGTAAGCAAAACAAATACACCACTAATTAATAAAAAACATAGAGCATGTGCACTATAGGACACCATGGCCCACAAGAGTGTTCCAATTTAACTCAATGTTTTCATTACATCATTGCAGAAAAAATAAAGGTTTACATCGTACATTTTGTGTTTATTTACTTGAAGATAAATCAAATTTAAACGCCAGAAAAAAATTTTGAAAAACATTAAGTTTTGGTCAAAATATACCATTTTGTAAAAAGCTGGCACTTGGGGCACTTTCTCCTTCTAGAATTCTAATCCAATTACTTTTGACAGCCGTTACAAGTAGCCTAATTCATAAACTCTGAGCCTAAATTGCAGCTAGCCTTGACTGTGCCATTGTGTTGTAACAAATATAAAGCAGTAATGCCTAATGAATCAATAGAAAGACTCACATAGAATCTTTAGAATAAGCACTTTGTAATTAATAGTTTTGTTTTCAAGAAGGACCTCTTGGTGGACCACTTCACAAGCCCCATTGATATCGGTTGGGAATCACTGCTTTAACTGGAAGACATCTATGGGAGGCTGCTAACTCAAAAGTGCATTAGGTCGTTTTGCAGTCCGTAAACTCTGTTCGTCTTGTGTTAAATAAATTGAACTGATTATCAGCAAGATTAGGATAATTGCAGATACCGCAGCTAACAAACAGCAAACTCTACCTGTTTAAGTTTTCTTTTAAAGGCAATCCCAAGTTAAGAGGTCGATCAGACAACTTTAAAGTTGACAATCCAGAATTCTTCTTTGCAGTAATTTTCTAAAAAAAAAAGTACTGTAGTCATGAAATCATCAGAAATCTACTTAAATCTTAAAATTGTGGAACCCTATACAAAGGTGAAATGCTAAGTCAAATATAATGCATATTTCAAGACATCTACATTTACACTAGAATCGAGATCAGTAAAAACAATATATGTTAGGAAAACTTTAAATACTTTTAATTACTGTCAATAACTTGTTTTATTGTTAGAATCTACCTAGTAGGTAAAATTATTTCAAAATACTCTTTCCAAGGACTCAACAATCTAGTCAAAGTAGGGTTTGAACTAAAGACCACTTGATCATTGCCATCACAAAACAGTATATAATTAATTCTATTTTAACAATGCTGTAAAATAAAATTTCAAAACATTTGCACAATTTCAAGGCCTAAATTTTCGTTGATTACATCACCAAAGGGCATTACAAAACATCAAAAAAGTGCTTTTGCTGCTGCTTGAAAACATGTGATCTTACAGGAAAGCATTACAAAAAAGCATTTACTTACTGGAATGGCCCACCATTCCAGAGTGTTCTGGAGTAGTTTATTTGAATCTGAAAGATTGAATCCGATTCCGTAACAAAAAACAACATAATTATAAATATGGAAAGAACATTGTATCATGTTGTTATGGAGCATATGTGGTATAAAAAATGAATACACCCATTCAATAAAGTTGCTTTCTTCCCAATCGTAATGAACAAAACAAAGAGTAATCACACTGAGGAAACTAATAAATGCAATAGAGCATATTCAGTTCTTTAGCATGCTATTCAGTCATGCTAAATCAGATTTTGCTAGCCTTGGAAAAATAATGTTGACAACGCTGTAAGGGAAGAGGAATATGTGCAATCGCTCATTGCATTCTTCCATACACTGCAATCAGAAACATATGGCTACAAAATTTTTATTACAAAAAAGTGAGAAGTGTTAGTGTTCTTTAAGAAACCTCTATTGAAATGCGACGTTTATCATAGACTTGCAACTTGACAAAGATCAGTAAGGTTTTCAAGTGTTGGTGCTGTCTCACACTATGGCAGCAATAAACAAGAATAACGGATCAAATAAATATTATCAGAATTTAAATAAGTTTTCTCTATAGTAAAAAACAAGCTTGAAATTTTTCAGAAAAGTTCCTCAATGCATGGCAGACTGGTAATTTTAAACCTTGTGCACAATGATCTTGAACCTTTGTTTGGTAGATCATCTAGTTAAGACAACCTAAACACTATACTCCATTACCAAAATTTTGTAGAATTTGATTGATTAAAATTGCAAATTTAAGAAGTAGTAGTCTGAAATACCAAAGTCAAAACAAAGTTTGAGCAAGTATTACCACTTCTAATCTCAGCCCAGGAATCATAAAAAGAAACATTTGAGATCTACTGCAGACTTCTTCGTTTTTGTGCTAAGCCTTACCAACTGACTAAGCAGACAAGTTAAACAAAAAGCAATGAATGATAATCAAATACACTTTACACACTTGGCCCTAATCTCATGCACCAAGTTAAACAAGCTACAAATATCTGTCTCAGTGACACTCTCACCTGCTCAGTGTTGTTTTCTTTCGAAAAACCGTTCAATGATTTCAAAATTCCGCTAGCCATTGTACCACTCAGATGATTTGTTTTATAAAAAAAATAAGAGATTTACCACAAATGTACTGGTATATCAACATATAAAAGCAACCATAGAGTTGTCTCACTCTGCATTAGCAAAATCTGTTACAAAAACAAACTCAGGTCAGTGGATATAACTTAAACCTATGCTCATATAGCTCAGTAGCTACCACTTTTTTATAATTTTTCAGCAAAATAAAAATACATAGTTTTATGAATCCTCATCAGGACTATCATTAGTCTTTAACTTCATGTCATAAAAATACTACCAAAAGGATACTTCAAGAAAATATGGCATTTGCTAAAGAATAAGACTGCATTGCTCAAACCAACCTCAATGCTGATCTGCATTTCCACAGAATTTTCACGCTTTGTTTGCTTTGAATTTTACTTCTTGAGCAATGTGGCCCAGTTTTTACCAGAACCAAAGTTTGATAGCATGTGCAACCAGAAAAAATAACCATACTATTTCTTAAATTCAATTGCCCCCACACATAAATCAAAAATGTAAACCTATGACTTATACAATGGCAAGTGTATAATCTAATAAACACAATTTTAAGTAGCCTATTTATTGAGCAAGAGTGGTTAAGTGTTGAAGTATATAAATGCTAAACCATCCATTACCGTAAATAGCTTCCCAAATTTATCATACTTTAATCCTATCACTTCCAACAAAATAATTCTGGAGCAGCAAAATATGAATTCACATAAAAGCACCCCTAAAAACTGCACTCCAATCAAATTTATTAAAATGTCATCTTCTATCATAACTCTTATTTCAATTGAGTTGTTCAACAGATGTCTTCCTGTAGGTATTTTTCTTGACATTCTAAAAGCTGCCCGAATCACTCCAGATTTTAAAAAAGAGTCTCAAATTACCAGCCTATTTCCCTATTGCGTTTACTCAGTAAAATTTTTGAGATATGTGTATACTCATGCATGTACAGCTTTCTTTTCACTTCTAATCAATACAGAGAGAAAATTATTCCACATCTCAAATTTTAGCTGATTTACTTGCTGAAATTAATGGTAACCTTGACAAAAAAATGTTTGCTTATATTTCTCAACCTTGCTGAAGCTTTTGGCACAGTTTACCAATGCATTTTGTTAGCTAAAAAGCCTAATCAAGGAATTCATGGCCTTTCTTTTAAACTCCTTCAAAACTTTTCAAGCATTAGAAAACAATTCACACCAGTAAATGCAACACTCTCAAATCTAAAAAATGTTTCCTTGAGAGTTTCCTAAGGATTAACTCTGGGATCCTTTTATCTCTTTTATGTTATTGATTTACATGTGTACAAATAGTGGGGTAAAACTTTTTGTTGATCATGCATGGTTATTTATGGCTAATATGAATGTACTCTTTTGCAAGCAATGATAAATCAAGAACTTCATAAAATCAATCACTGGTTGAAATCAAATAAATTATCAATAAATATTCACAAAAGTAAATACATGTTGATTTCTAAAGGAAGTGGCTATTTTTCCATCAATGGCATTTTGCCCTTGGAGGCTATTTTGTTGTCACCATTCATCTGGCAGCAACACGGTGGTGTGTGGATAGTTCAGGTATTGAAATGCAATTGCTTTGAGTTGGCATTTTTGCTGGCAGGGTACTTCGACAAAGGCAGTGTACACTGGAGGAAGAGCCCTGAATGTAAAGGTATGGGGTAGGGTATAGTGCGGGTGCAAAATTTTTAATTAATAATTAAATTGACCAATCAGAAATGACCAAAAGTCATATGTTTAACACATTATTAAAACTGACCAATCATAATGTCTCATGGCAAAATAGCTACTGCCTTTTTCTGAACAAAAAAGCATTTGACTAATTTTTTAATTATGCAAAATTTTTTCATTGGAGTGTTAAGAATTTGTCAACTATTTTGGGGTGTTTATTGAGGACAAAATGTCATGGAATATTCATATTGGTCAATACCCAATAGTAATGGCTATTGGGTATTGTCCAGGCTAACAAACTATGTGGACCAAAAAACGCTTCTAAAAATATATTATTCTATGATGCATTCTCACTTAAATTACAGTACCTCTTCATGGAGCAATGCCTGTCCTACAAATCTTGAGTATCTATTTAAACTTGAAAAGTGAGCCATCACAATAATTTGTGGTGAAAATTGTTGATCTCACTTTAAAACTCTTTTTTCAGAAATGAAACGTTTTCAAAGCTGATGATTAATTTTTTCTAGAAACAGCTATTTTTATGCACAAATACCATACTGATAAGCAACCAAATTTCCAGAGCTCATTTTTTTCTCAGCAAAATCTCAACTTTGCTATGAAACGAGATACAGTTAAAATGACAATTACTTCATTAAAACAACTAACAACTTATGCAACAGGAGGAGCTTGAGAATATGTTGACAAGTAGTATGAAGCAAAGTATTTAATAAACTCACATGTATTTTATAATAGGAAGTGGCTACTTTGACGTGGGCAGCATTTTACCCTTGGAAACTACTGTGATATAATCATTCATATGTGTTTATATTGCCATAATTGCTACAATTCTGCAAGTGACGCTGTGGCAGGTGGATAGTGCCCATGCCTTGAAAGGCATGTCTACGGGTTGGAATCCAGACTGGCAAGGCACTTACAGAAAGGCAGTGTACACTGGAGGGGGAGGCCTGGTATGAGAATGTACAGGGTAGTGTACAGTAGGTGTGCAAATTTAAAAAAAAATGATTGTTTTAATTGGCCAATCAAAAACGACCAAAAGTCACATGTTCAATATGTCATTAAGATTAACTAATCACAAATTACTCACTGCAAAATAGCCTCTGAGGGTAAAATATCAGTGACAGCAAATAGCTACTGTCTTTATAATAATATTTAAAAAACTCAAAAATTATGTTTTGAAAAAATATGAGTTATCAGAATGTTAAGACTAAACAAAAGAACTAAAATGAATTGATAAAATTTGATTGACATAAAATTAAAATTGTTCACATGTATGTGTGTATGTAAATACACTTTCGGTGCTTTGTTTCTTTAGTCAAAAGTGATTTCCTTCTTTTGCTTGCTAATGAAGGCAATTGACTTGAAAACTGCATGGTCATTTTGTTGTCTCCTGTCAACAATTGATTTGACCATATTGCTTTGCTTTTGTTTCTGCATGTGTTATAAGTTTGTTGACATGAACAAAATAAACCAAACTGAACTGAAATCTAAAAACAAAGAATCTAGCTTCTTTTGTGGCACATCACTCCATACTTTAGCAGCTTAGGGTAATAACAAAAAAGTTCTTTTGCCTAACTTAATATCACCAACTTGATATAAACTTACAGCACACTAATCCCATGTAAAAATTAGGCAGTGGCTATTTTGCCGTCGATGGCAATTTATCCTCAGAGACTATTTTGCCGTGAGTTATTTGTGATTGGTTAATCTAAATGAAAAAACTAGACTAAACACGTGACTTTTGGTCGTTTCTGATTGGTCAATTTCAAAAATCAATTAAAAAAATTTTGCACCCCCAGGTGTCTATCCCCCACCCTGTATACTCCCTTCCAGTACATTTACATACCGGGCCTGCCCCTTTGGTGTACACTGCCTTTCTTTTAATACCCTGCCAGCTGAGATTCAAACCCACAACCATGGTATCACAAGACCAGCGCACTATCCACTACACCGCAGTGTCACTGGCATAAATGTAGCAAATATGGCAATATAAACACACGTGAATGATTACGGCAAAATAGACTCCAAGGGTAAATTGCTGTCGAAGGCGAAATAGCCACTGCCAAAATTAAATAATGCAATTTACAAATTGATCTCCAAAAAAAAGGCATCAGATCGAAACAGACAAAGCTCAACACCAACTTGGAAAAAACCTTTAAGGATGTAAGCTCGCAACGCCCTTGCAGTACCAAAACGATACATCAGTAGCCTGGACCATTCAGATTCCAGGAACTCATTTAAAACTACTTATTAGCAGAATTTCGATTTATGTGCAAGGACAGAAAATAGTCTAATATAACCGAAATTTTTTATGAAACATCCACATATTTTTTTTGTCATACACCACCACACCTACTCTCTACACAAGTCTTCCACCAAACCAATTACCACCATAACAAATGGAAAAATAGTTCATCAGTCTGATCAATAATTTCTTCGAAAAGCGCGGGTTTGTAATTGTAATTTTTTAACAAAAATACAAGGAGTTAGTTACTGTCTGTGAATGCAAGGTGAGCCAGCTGTTAAGAGCAGGGATGTGGAAGCGGAAGCGGAAGCTGGAAGCGGAAGCGGTGGAAGCGGTCTTTTTCTGTGGAAGCGGAAGCGGAAGCGCGAAAAAATCTACCGCTTCCGCTTCCACATAGGTTATTTGACTTGAAGAGTAACTAGGCGAAAAAATTTTGTCCGTTTCCCGATGTGGATTAAACGGTGAAGTTGCACTATAAGTCTGACTAAATTTGCGATATCAGCAGCGCGAGAGAACGAGAAAAACTAGCATCACATTTTATATCGATTACGGGTAAGAAAAAGATAATGGACAATGAAACGTAGCCAATAAAGTGATGATTTGATTAAACTTAACTGACTTTGGTTAGGGGATTGAAAACGTTGAAAAGCAATTTACTCACTACGAAAACATTTTCATCATTCTACATCAGTGCTCTTCAATAGGGGTTCCACAAAACGTGTCGTTGTGTTCCGTGAGATTAAAGGGTTCCGTGAGGGGACCGCAAAGGTCCTTTGTTTATTAATAGTATTTATTTCTTATTTTAGTATATTGATTTTTTATATGTAGGCCTAGTGGTGTTCTGTCTATATAAATAGTTAGTAATGTAATCTTGTGACAGCAAGTTGCAGATTGTGATGTAATCTTATTTTCAAATTTAAGAACGCCTAAATTTGCTAACTTCTTTTGTTACGTAATAGTGCGTCTGTAATTTTAATTTTGCTCGCCTCATACCAATACGACCGAAATTTCGCACTTCACTATTCAGAAGGATTAGACTCTACATTCAACACGAATTCAAATATCTAAGAAAAAACAAACACAGAGTAGTTCGGAACAATAAGTTTAGGCGAAGTAGGTAAAGTAAGAGCAATATATAGATAGGTTTTTGTCTCTTCAAAATGATAAAGTGTTGAAAATTGCAGGCTCCAGAGACAAAAAGTTGTTTTTAGTTTTTGAAAATTGCTGTGAAAATAAAATGCAGTCTTCAATTTACCCCAACAGAACAAAGGCTTACAAAAGTATGACGATGCTAGTATTACGTGAACTGATAAGTAACAACATAGAAAGGAGAAAATACTAAATTATGAACAAGCGATAGGGGCAGTTTACAATTCATTTATAACTGACGTAGATCTAAACGCCTAATTGACATTCGTGTTTTTGTGTGGCTGTAATGCTATGAGTCATACTAGTGATACGCAGTTCTAATGAAAACAAATTAACACAACCAAAGGGGGTCGATATCACTTTTAGTTTATTTATTATGAACAAGATGGAATTGTACCTGGAAAACAGCTCATGGATACTGCTTTCTCCTATAACTACAGTCGGCTCGTAGTAGGAAAACAAATTATTCAAGCCACTTTCTCCAATTCGGAGAAACTACCCCAAGGTCATTATAAATAACAGCCCCGATTTCTACTATGGCAGATTGAAGAAAGCATTGGTTACAAAGCCATGCTGCAGTGTACATCAGCTTTGATAAAGCATTAAGTACGGTACGTCTATTGAATGCTGCTCTGTACGAATGTGTAGATATAGAAATAGTAATATGATTCTTTGCATTTGTAGAAGTAAGATAAGCCGAATTTAGCATCATATTCACTATCTTGCACTTAGCCCTCCCCTCTGTCTTATGGCCCATGAAACATGTGTTATATTTGAAATCTGCGATAAATAAATGATTTGCTCGCTTATTGTTGGGCCATCAATTACCAGGAGACGAGAAAAGTGAAGTTAAAATTCATATCCGGACTTGTTCAAATAGGATTACTTCGGTTCGTCAAGGCGCTTAGAGGCATCGAAGGTTATAGCTGAAAACTTTTTACCCTTTGCGGTCATAACGCGTCTATAGGTCGCCCAAACAAATTTTGTCTTTGTGGTCGGAAGGAGCCTACAAGGCACCATTATCAAATGCGTTCTTATGACTAGTTTGTTCGACAAATGGAGTGGTGGTAAGGCACTCGCAGTTCAACAGAGCAAAATGCCGTCACATTTGTGTGACAAACTGTTGAACAATAATGCCACAGAGATGTTGGCGCGAAAATGCAGGCAATTTTGTACAGATGTCAGTTAATGAGCTTTCAAGTCAGAAACAGCACATGCGATAAAGCAATTGTTTAGTATCGCTTGCAGAAGTGAAAGTTGGTGCGATATTGTGATACAAGAAAGTGATTGTGACCTAGTGGTTTGCTAAAGGGCAGTTTCAGAGCCGCGGTGTAGGGAGGTAAGGGGGAAATCATTCTGGGGCCTATGCTTATTTAGGTGCGCATTGAACTGCCTAGTATAGCTTTTAGACGTGAAAGTTGTGAAATTTTGATACAATAAAGTGATTGTAATTCTGTAATGCGTAAAGGGGTGGTTTCAAGGCCACAGCAAAGAGGGCAAGGGGGGAAATTTTGACTTGTTTTCACTGAAATTTTTTAAATATAAAAGAAAAGAACAAAAATACAACACAATTAACAAATTTTGTTAAGGTTTCCAACATTTAGGGTTTTATTTACAAGCCTATTCTTGACAAATTTTTAGGTTAACGGGCCAGTTGCTTAGGCAAAAGCATGCTGATCATTTTGATACCAAACTTTTCAAAATTGGTTGAAATTTAGTCACTTAAACAAACATTTAGTAACAACTACTGCCTTGAGCTAGTAAAACTTTGTCAAAATGCGCCGATATACAGTATACAACGATCAGCGACAGCAACAATGGGAAATTTATTGCGACCGCAAAGGGTTAAATTTGGTGGATTCGTCGCAGTTTTGCCTTTTTCTTCGATCTTTTACAGTTTTGTATTCTATTACAGCTATAACAAACCTCTAATTTAAATATATATAAGCTAATCATTTGTATTCAAAATCTATAGATTTTAAATTGAGTAAATGTTTTGTATGTTTTTTTTCACGACTTTGTATTTTATTACAGCTAACTGCATTAAAATAATAATTATATCATCCATTGTAATTGAAATTTCTATAACATTATAATGTCCCGAAACAGATGGAGTGCTGTATATGAACATTTTTTTGAAGAAGGCAATAACTTTCGATGCAGAGTTATGCTCGATCAATGTCACACCTGCAATTCAGTTATTCCTAAACTAAAACAGGGAAGCACGTCGGCTAACCTGAAAAGGCACCTAAAGCGTCATCATCGACAGGCATTTGACAGGGTTGAGGAAAAAGACTCTGAAGCTACTAAAAAAACAAAATTGCAGAAAGAAAAAGGGCAAAGTAGTATGACAAGTTTTTTTAAAACAAGTAATCGAAAAGCTACTGCTTCCATCACTAAAGAAGATTTTATAAACGGAATATTGAAAATGATTGTCTACAACGGAGTTCCTCTGACATTTTTTCAGGAAGATGGATTTCAATTGCTAAATGGTACCTTTGCAAAAAATTTGGAAATTCAACTAGGACGTCAAGCCATTCGTAGCATGGTACTCAAAAAATCGGAGGAAGAAAAATCAAAGTTGAAGGAATCACTTTCTGGAGCTTTGGTTTCTATCAAATTTGACGGAGTCACTAGACTTCGATCACATTTCCTGGGTATTTCAGTGCAATACTACCATGAAGAACACGGTCTTACAGTAAAGACGTTGGCTTTAGTCGATACTGAAGCCAATCACACAAGTTCTCATTTGAAGGAAATATTGTTGGACACTTTGAAGCAGTTCAACATCAGCAAGCAACAAGTATTAGCTTGCGTTGTTGACAATGCGTCAAATATGACTCGGACTGTGCAACTACTTAATGAAGATGAAGGAGATGAAGACGATGATGAAGAGATTAAAGATATACAAGATTCATTATCAATCGACCATACCATATACCACATGAGATGTGCTGAGCACACCCTGCAGTTAGGAATTCGTGACGTGTTAAAAAAAGGGCGAGCGGAAAAGTTTTTAACAAAATTGCGAAAACTTGCTCAACACCTACGTTCACCACATACCGATGGAATTCTAAAGCGTCGGGCTAACAAGGGAATGCTGATTGACATGCCGACCCGTTGGGGGAGTACTTTTCTCATGCTTCAACGATTAGCGGATTTGAAATGTTTTGTTCAGGATCTTGGCTCGCATGAATCATACCTTACCGAAAGTGAATGGACTGAAGTCAAGATGATGGTCGAAGTACTACAAATACCTCACGCAGCAACAATTTATTTTCAAAAACAAGATCTTACTCCGGGAGAATGCCTGCTTCATTGGAGAGAAGTCGTGTTTAAATTGGAGAAGCTGGAAAACAATTTGGCTTCTGCTCTTGCCACCGCTCTGCAATCACGCCAAGAGTTTTTATTGCGGCAAGAGGCTTTCTTGGCAGCTGTTTGGGTAAGTAGTGTTTGTTGACTTAGTTGTTGTGACGACCTACCAATCTTTTTTGTTGATATTTTATTCAACTCAATACTAGTAAGCGTTTATGCACTTGATTTTATTTGAGTCGAGAATAACAACTAATGTATTAGTTATATTAGGATTGACTGACTTATATAACCGTGATATTATCATTTTATTTTCTTTCTTGATAGGTTGATGCTCGATCGAGAATCCTCTTGAGCAACCAGGAGCAACTACGTGCAAAGAGCGGTCTTCAGTCAATTTTTTTGCGTATTCAAAGCACTTCAAGCGAAAGAGCAAGTGCTGATGCAGAAACTGACTCAAGCGGAAGTGAAGCAGCATCAGAATCTGCAGCATCAGTATCTGACTTTGATGCGTATTTGAACTCTTTACATTCAACAGCGGCTGTTGAGGCATCAGCTACGGCGTCTGCAAAATCTGATCTTACTGCATTTGCTGAGGCGCTTGTTGATGTAGAGCGGCTTGGAAGATTAAAATTGCCGAATGTTTGGGACATTATTTCGAAATACCCCCTTATTGTACAACCAGTATCGCGAATCATTAGCTGTTTGCCCTGCACGCAGGTATCCGTTGAACGTATGTTCTCCCACTTAAAGCTCGTACTTCGTGAAAACAGAGCCCGAATGGGCAATGAATTAACTGATGCCATTGTGTTTATGCGGACAAATAAATCTGTGTAAAGATAAAATTATTTCATCTTCGCTGTCTTTTTGATTGTTTGCTTTTATTTTTCCTTCTTTTAGTCGTTTTTGCCACTTTCGTATCTTTGGTTACACTTTTTGACTGTAGTAAATGACAAATTTGCTAAGATCATCAGTCGTTTTTGATAGTGGAAGCGGAAGCGGTGGAAGCGGAAGCGGAAGCGGAAGCGATAGGTGTGGAAGCGGAAGCGGAAGCGGAAGCGATTGAAAAATAACCGCTTCCACATCCCTGGTTAAGAGTCAAATACACACAGTTTATATCTGTTGTTTTTATTAAATTTAGGTTGTTTATATCGGTGAATGTACCATTCTTTATGCATACCGCGCTGTAACTTGTTAGAATCAGACTTTTTCTTGAGTGTTCAGAACTTCATTGTCGTTTTAGTATTGCCCCCTAATTTCTTGCTCACCCTGTATGTAATGTAAGGTATTTCTGATCCTGTACACTAGGAACCTCGCAGAATATAACAGAATAAAAATAGCTCACACACACACACACACGCACGGTATTCGGCAGAGTATGAATAATGCAAACAAAATTATGACGAATCTGAGTATCTAGATAATTAAACTTCCCTATTGGTAAGGATTCACCTCACGACGACAATAAATCTTCTGATATATAGGTTACAGGCGGATGGCCAGAACCTTCCCCGCACTGTTGTCTATCCAAGCGACTAAAATCAAATAACAGTAAAATTCAAAAGAGTATATTGACAGCAAAACGATAAAAACATAGAATAGACCAGCATGAGATAATTGACTGAACTTGATCCTACAGACGATTGAACAACAGCCAAACCAAACCAAAATAACCAATTCAAATGCCATTCATTTTTTATATAGATAATAACAAAAACCCTAAAGCCACACGTTTTTGTGTTTAGGTCAGGCAAGGGAACAATAGATAACGTACCGAAGTGCGATAAACGAAGCGTGTAATAAGGCTGTTGTTCGCAGGGCAACAGTTCGACTCCCGCGAACTCAGTTAAACAGGACTTGTTTAAAATGGACGTTGGTGCGATAGCATCTATCAAGAATGGCTCTACCTCTAAAGAGGAAAATGAAAATTATAAGGCTTTATTTTCTAGTAGGTTGTAGCAACCTCACCAACTTCAACTACAAACCACAAGTGGAAAGTCGCCAACAACACCTGGATTTATGTATGGATCGCCATCTACGTTCAGTAGCTATCATGATTGAAGTGACTGGTCGCCATACGGAGTGCACTCCATTGTCGCGCAACGGCAAGCATTCAACGGTAATTCGAGTTAAAGTGTGTGCACTCTAAGTGGCAACTAATCATTTTTATCATGATAGCTACTGAAGGTAGATGGCGATCCACATATAAAGCCACATATAACATCCACATATAACAAATTTTTTGGATGCAACCTTTGACCTCAACTCCGGAAAGTTTTGGCCATACCGCAAACCCAACGACTCGCCACTTTACATCAACACCCGATCCAACCATCCACCCTCCATTACTAAACAGCTGCCTCACATGATCAACAACAGAATTGCACAGCTATCATGTGACCGTGAGTCTTTTAACAACGCCATTCCACCTTACGCCGAGGCTTTGAGAAAAGCCGGGCACTCACCTTGCACGGCATACCCCATGCACCCAACGACTCCACCAAACCGCAAGAAGCAGAGAACAACAAAGAGAAACATCACCTGGTTCAATCCCCCATACAACATTGAAGACAAAACAAATATTGGCAAAAAGTTCTTTTATCTCATCAGCAAGCACTTCCCCCCAAACAACCGCCTCCACAAAATTTGCAACAAATTTAACGTCAAACTCAGCTACAGCTGCATGCCGAACATGGCATGCATCATCAAAAGCCAACAATAAGCTAATATACCCAACCGCCAACACTGACGAGATGCCGTGCAACTGCAGAACCAAATCCGAATGCTCGCTTAACGGCAAATGCCGTATCAAATCAATCGTGTACAAAGCCTCCATCACAGCTCCAAACTTCCCAACACGGCACTATTATGGACTTTGTGAGACCGAGTTTAAAGCCCGGTTTTACAACCACCACTCATCATTCAAAGACCAACGAAAGATGAACGCCACAGAACTCTCCAAAGCTGTGTGGGATTACTAGAACAGAGGAATCGAGCCGCTCATATCTTGGTCCATCATATGCAAAGCGGCTGCATTCAAAAGTGGCGCCAAGCGCTGTAACCTCTGCCTAGCCGAAAAACTGGCCATCTTACAAGCTGACCAACGTACGCTCCTAAACAAACGATCTGAGTTTATCTCCAAATGTAGACACCGAACCAAATTCAAGTTGAAAAACATTAATTAATACTAACTTTTTATTCGTGGTTTTTCATTTGTGCACTGTTTTTACCTTTATTCTATTTTATTCTATTTTTTAATTCTTGCCATCGTTTTGTTTACCTTTAACTTTTTCACGCTTCAATAACTTCCCGCCTTTCTAATGCCAACATGAAAACAACAACATCATCTACCTGCCAGTCGTAGCAAGCAGCGCTTGAGTAAGGCAGATCTGCAGAGCTTACCTTCCCTTGAGTTTTGAGCCTTCTATATATATAATTTAATTTAATTTTAATTTCTATTTATTTATTAATGTTGGATTTCATCTTATGCCAGTGTTGTATTTTAGAACTACCTCCTGACGAGCCGCCTTAGGCGAAACAGACTGTTGAGCTGTTTTTAACTGGAATAAATTTTATTTTATAAAGCCAGGTGTTGTTGGAAACTTTCTACTTGTGGTTTGTAGTTGAAGTTGCTGAGGTTGCTACGAGGTCATGAAATACCCTATTTTCTCAAAAAAGTGAAGTATATAGTCATTTGCAGAAATATCGAACCACTTCCAAAAAACGCAAAAATGGCCATTTTTGCTAGTTGTTACATCATTTTTGGTTGATTGAGCATTACCCATTTTCATAACATCAGCCTAAAGTAATTTTTGGTTTTCACAAAATGGTGTTCACTCAAAAATTGCAGATTTTTTTATACTTTTGCGAATGACTGTAAAGTGATTTGAAGATTATATAAATATTTTACCTTTAGTAGTAGATATCAAAACACTAAGCTATAGTTTGGGGGTCCAGGGTAAACTTGGCCCCCTCAGATTACCACTCTTGACATTTTTTGTTACCTCCATTCTACGAATTATAATTGTGTCGTTCCAGTTAACTCTAATGGTAGAATTAGACACAACTGTTTGCCAAGCGTGAGTTGATAGCATAGACCTACTAGTGCTTTGTACATGTAGCCTAGACTGAAATAGCCTGCGGCATAAATGGAATGAAACGCATGAGCCACACTGAAGGACTAAACAGAAATCACATTGAAGAAAGGGAAAATTTTTCAAAATTTGACCTTGTTATCTTGGTTTTTGAAGTCAATTTCTTACCTCACAGTAAGTTGCATAATATGGCTTTGATGCATTGTAAAACATTCACAGCTTGAGGGCAAATTGTAAACACAAAAGAGTTTTTCAGTTGAATCACAACTTCTTTCTGGTCAACCAAAACAATTTTGCTGAAACAACACATTTGTTGGGAATTGCTGTAACGTGCTCTCTCCAACTAGACAAAGACGTAGCTTAACAATCGTGAGGTTTGAACTCACAATTGTTGTCACCGTTGAAGGTCGCTCCAACCTACTGGACCACGATGCCAATAGACGTTAGTGTGTAAGAGAGTTTAAAAAAAGGCTTTCAGATATAAGATTATATAAATTTGAAACACAAACTTTTTGACTTCGCTCTCCACCTGCCACTACAAGCCGACACAAAATTGTAATAACGATTTTATTTTAACAAATGCGCGGTACAATTATTGACCCTACAGAACACAAACAGATAAGAAACCAAAGCTAACTAAGCAGAAGCCTGCAACACAAATATCTATCAGTATGCCAGCATTCAGACGCGATCATTAAGCAGTGATTTAATCTCATTTTTTTAAAACGATTCCCGACAGCAGTGAACATTTCGATTCGAAAATAAAAATTGATTTCACAATGAAGCTACATAAGAAAAAAATCAAAATTTATTTTAAACACCAAGTAACAAATGGCTTTGAAAGTTGCGGAGAAACAAAACAAAATAGAGCGAGAAGAAATTCCACATCTCCATTACTAGACCATTCGGGAGCGAGCCGGACTTTCAATGTTAATAAGGCTATGGAAAAATATATCAATTTGTATCTTGAGAATCGAATAAAAATACTCTGACTCGGTGATTTTTAACTTTTAGATGATTTTTATGCAGTGGTCCTCTCTCTATCCTTTTCTTAGTGGAAATTTTCTTTACCCCCTGTCCCCCACAAACGGCTTAGTAATAGAAAAAGTTAGAAAGCTTAGGCCAATTCAATCTGAGCGGTTTTAATGGGGCTGGGAGTGGACTCTCTGCCCTCGGTGCGTTTGAAGCTGTCCATCGGTCGGTCGGCGACGTATTTTTCAGCGGGTACCACCAACCGACGACGCACATCTAGACATTTCCGGTCGAGTTTTAACGAATTTCTCTTGCAAGCAAGATCTTCCTGAATACGGTGAAGATGCTGATAGAGTGAGTGACGAGCGTGACTGCAAAAAAGGCAGCGAATTAGTGCAACATTACAGCAAAGTCTGTTTGAACAAAATGGACTCAATACTCTACCAACAAATAGTTGGCTACATTTTGAAGCTCAATTTTTTGAACGATGAGCGTCTTTCTGGCACATCGGCACCTGGATACTTTTCCGCCAACACCACCTCCTTCCCAGAAATAAAGTACAACTTTGGCCTACAGCAAGCCTTACATATTTTGAAGAATTCTTCCCTCCACAAATTTGCATCATGCTTTACTTCTGTTTCCATTAATTTTGAGATGCAAACAATGAGCAGAACGCGAGGTGAAACATTACTGAACTCGCACCAAGTCAGTTAGCAAGTGCCATGCCGAGGCGGCTTTGCTGTGGTTTTTAGACAGGCATGATGTAGTGATTTCTCCACTTAGTCCGTGGAATAGAACGCACTGTGCCGGCAGCACTAACACGTGTAACTCCACAGAACACTTGTTTTTTGAATAACTGTAAAGATCATTGTAACAAAAAAATTAAACAACAATAAAAAAGCCATCTCACTGAGCTTGTGCAAGCTTCTCCTTCAGTGAAGCGACGCTGCCTTCAATCTGGTGAACTTCATCTGTCAGGCCGTATTGAGGCTGCAAAAGATTGTTGATCGCAAGCAAGGAGCAAGTGTTACCCATAGTAAGCTTGGGAAAGGAAAGATCGAGAGTTGAATTCCCGCCATAGAAAGGCATTTTATTTTTTTTTAATATAAGCAGTCTTTTTCCTGCTTATTAAAAGTAGGCACCTGCACTTTGCAGTTAAAGCACACATTACTGTATTAATTGAACTACATAAGAACAGCTTCCTACAACGGTCTTATAAATACATCGCGGTCAATCGGTCGACATGTTATCTGCTGTATCTCTGCTTCCTCATGGGATCCCTCTAAGGAGACTCTTTCTCTCTTCTGTATAAAGCTTTTCTTCGGCCCCTTCTCACATATGCTTCAACTGGATGGTTTCCTTTCTTAAGCGTTACCAATATCACCAAATTGAAACGCCTCCACCGAGCGGCTAGTCGCACTATCTCAGGCTGCCTCTCATCCTTCCCCATCCCACTTCTTTCTCTGAGGCATCTCTACCTCCCCTACAAGTCACCCTAACTCATTTCGCTCTTTCATCTTATGAGCGGGCTCTTCGTCTCCTAACCTCCTTTTCCAGTTCAGGTTTGGCCAGACTTGGAGTGAAACCAAGACTCTCCATATCCTCCTGGATAGCTTTTGGGTGCACTTACCCGCTCATGCCTTTTTTTATTTCTTCTAGGGAGATTCCATTTGCATGCCCTCCCTCTCCTCCATCGAACCTGGCTTCTTTCAATGTGGAGTATACTCTTTTCTCCTCACGCTCCCGCTCCGATATCCCTCTTTCTCACCAAAGTGCGCCTCTCTCGCATCTCACGAGCTGGTGCTCTGGACTGACGGCTCTGTTCCTTTTCCTTTTGGTAAGGGCGGCTCTGGCAACCTTGTCGACTGCTCACTTTGTGGCACTGAGGCCACCCTTTCCTTTTCGGCAGGCCCAGTTTGTTCAAGTTTTTCCGCTGAAGCCTGCGCCATTCTGCAAGCTCTCCGCTGGTCTCGGCAGCACCATCACAACTGCCCTTTCTCTTTTCCTCCTCTCTGACTCTCGCTCTGTCCTCACCACCCTATCCTCTCCTCCGTCTTTCCTTTTGCCTCAAGCTTTCTGGCAGGAACTGTCTTCCTTCTCTTCTCGTAGTATCAGGCTACATTGGGTTCTCGGACACTCATTTCTCCCGGAAAACGACGGGGCTGATCAGTTGGCCAGACGGGGAGCGCTGCTCCTGCCCTCTGCAATCCCTTGTAGTCTCTCTCCTCTCTTGCCCACTCGTCTTTTGTCGTACTGGAGGCGTACCGTCTCATCTAGATTCTTTGACATACAGATGCCCTCGATTTCCACTGAGGAACTTGTGCTCCCTTGTCACGCTCGCTGCGTCCTCTTTCGTCTTCACTGCAACAGACACAGCCTTCTGTTAAGCTCTTATCTTTCTAACATCGGAAGAATCGAGAATCGTTCATGCAGCGCCTGCGGCCACCCGTCCGAGAACACCTCTGGTGTCATTCTACACTGTACAGTTACGGGCTTCTTGGCGACTCTCTACGGCCTCTGGTCCAGGACCTGAAGAGTTGCCTGGATTCTGAAGCTCCATGGTCTTCCCACATGCCCCATCCTTCGGAAAGAGTCAGGTAACAATAACAACAACAACATGTTATCTGCAATGGACATCTTGACTTCGCCTACAACTATTTATGAAAGGCAAGATTACAATGCATCCTACTATTGAAGCACATGTCCTCACTTTTGCAAAAAAATAATTGTTCTCCGAGTACACACAATAACGCCTGTAGCCTTTCAGCATTTCCCACAAAATAGTTGCACATTATGTATAATTGCTTTATAGATTAAACTCAACATTCAGATCATAGATAGATTTTTTGCCAAACGAACGTTGAAGACTTTTATTTACAACCTGTATTTTGACCAGAGAAAAAAGATCCTATTTCTAGTGATCGCCCTGATTTATCCCCATAAAATGTCGCTCTTTTGGGTAGGCCTATTGAATATTTGGTACCCTTATTTTGAAGCCCTTCTTAAAAAAGCTTGGATCTATAAGTTACAGCCACCATTGACTCTTCTTAGTGATCAACTCAATTATATATTGAATGTTATATTTCCACCAGACAAGGCAAATCTACCGTGTTTACTAGAAATGATTCGAAAACGCGGCACACATCAAATACCGCAAATAGCAATGTGCTTGGTTACTGTAAACACAGTAGCAAGATCAGATTTCATTAAGCACTTTTACTGAAGTCAACGAACAAACTATTAACAATGTCCTTAAAAAGATTTGAAACCTTTTGTCGACAGGATGACAACAGATATTCAACTGTTCAAGTTCCGTGCACCATGACGCTCCTCAAAAGGTATGTCGTAAAAAAGCTACCGCCGATCACCCACTGGTGCCAGTAATCTTGTTGGTGGTGGGGTTACCAGTTTGCATTCATGACAGGATGCAAATAAACCGCCTCCAACCTAATTTTCATGTTCCTGCTTGCTTAATAAAATAGCTCTGTAAACTCGATGCTCATCTCCAGAATGAGAAAAAATCTCATCATCACTATTTAAAGTTGACTTCACCAGTGATTTTCTTGTCACGTTTAAGCTTAATGACATGGCAGAAAATAATTCTCAGTAATACCACTCCTATTACTGAAATTCTACTCTGGACCAAAGTTATAGGAGCGTGAAAAGCTCGATAATTAGCTGCGTACGCCAAGCCAGATAACGATTGCAATATAGATGCAGTTACTGACGAAATTCTCCAGCCACGGTTTGCACACGCTGACTTTGAAGTTTAGTCGCTATATCAGACTACAAACCTTATCTCTGCATTGCTCGACGTTGGGTCGGTAGGTTCTGGTTTCAAGCCTTGTGTGGGCGACTTTAAGTGGGGCAGCCTTATCGCGGATCGCTTGTTCAAGATTCCGAATATCCGCTTCCACTTCAGCAATTTCCTCCTTCGTCTGAAAAATATCAATGAAATATTGATAAGAACTTATTCAACTCATCGCACACAAATTGAACGTAGAGTTAAGGAGACTAAAAAGTGACCTCACAGTATTTGAGTCATCACTAACCAAACATGTTGCGGTCACAGTTTGAAACCCAAACATGAGCTTGAAAGTACAGGCCGATTCCGCTCAGGCATGCCGTATGCAACATAACGCTATGAGCCTCGAACCACAATCTTTCGCCAAAATGTTGGACACTCATTTTACTGTATTATGCTGCCGATGTTAGGTATCAGAAAAAAATTAAGTCGACCTCATCAGGTCTGATAACGCCATAACAGGACGTGAAATTGCGACCTGTCGTGATAGTTGTAACTGGTAACGCCACAATCTGAGAAAAGGAAGAAGGATATGAAGGAAGACCGTTAAGGTCTACTGGCTGGAAACATCGTTTCTTACAAAACAACAGGGTAATATAGTTAATACTTAACCAAACACAAAATTAACGGCACCACCATTTCAATAATGACTTCACAGTAGAGCAATGCATGTTTCAAATTCTTAAAATTATCAGAAAGACATAAAGAAAATTGATTTCAATGAAGCAGATCATCATTATCTGTCTTGTCAGTTTAAGAAAAACTTTTAAATATAATGACTGGTTTACGTTTACCATTAAATGGTAATAACCGTGTTAAAAGATGAATAGCAATAATGGTTTGCAAATGAGAAAATTATCCAAATTCCCGACCGACCTATTCATTATATCCCCCCTATTCATAACCACGCTTCCCGACCTTTTCCTCCTGCCACACGAGTTCCCCCTCAGCCCTCTCCATCTCGTGAAGCCGCTTCCTGTACGCAAACTCCGTCGCAATTCTCTGCGCCTCCAACTCATTCCGTGTCTCTGCCAATGTCGCATCGATAGCTTCCCGCAAGGTGACGCTGGCGCGCATCTCCGCTTCAGCGCGGTCTTTGTTGTATTGGGAAAACTGATGCCACGCTTGTGGGGTTGTTGCCCTGAAAAAGCAGCATTGTAGTTTTTATTACAATTCCTGATAAGTAAACCTTCCGATTGCTTATAGAACAACGTTGTATTAAGACCTACGTTGGAGTTGCCAGCAGTGTTGGCAGAATGTGTTTCAATCGGAAACCGGCAACCAAGGAGAGAAAATTGCCGTAAAGTGCCACTGATGATTTCATGTCTACTAGTATCCGTGAGCTATAATGTTAGCATCCTTGGCCTACATCTTTGAGGAACTACATACCATTATTCGAGGATGATTCTCGGTTATGCATTTATCTATATACTAATCAAATATACGCAGATGCTGATACCTTAGCTATACACGGTCAAATCAGTTAGGGGAAGATGGCAATGCGCATCAAACCAGTCGAGAATGCAGACAAATGGCCCACCGCTAACAATACGGAGGCATTGCTGAGTAGTCTATAGTAAACTTCACATCAAAACAAATAGAACTCACTCTTTCAAAACTCGGGTCGGATTTGGCTTGTATGAGATCATAGAAGAGCTATTGTTCATGCCATGACATGATTGGTCAATTCCTTGCGCTTCAGCTTTATCTTTCTGATCACTGCACAGTTGCTGGCGCGCTTCTCGTAGTAAACTAAAGACCGCAACGTTTAATAAATCATTTATTTTTATCCAATTGGTCACAAGACCTCAAGGGTAATTTGAGTTAAGACCAGCTTCGGAGTTATTAGCATGGTTGCACAACGCATTTCTATCACAAGCATTGCAGCCAAACAGAAAAACTGCTACAAAATGCGTTTTATAACAACAAAATAGAATGCAAAGAAACACGATTACCACAATAGCCCCCGAGCGACCAAAGCCATGAAAACTTATTTTGCCTCTGCAATAAGCAAAATACAAGTTTTCCATGTCCCATGAAAGAATTGAATCTGATTTTTAAATGTTTCTAACTTATCTGAGTTTCAAACTGAAGTCAGATTGAAAGCAATTGCTTGCAAACATCATCAACTTACCATAATTGCTCAAAAGCTTCAGAAATTCTTTTTTGCAGCTGTTGTTTGATTTTATCAATCACTTCTACCTCCTTGAAAAACAAAAATGGTAATAATCGAAAAGAATATTTTCGCTTAAGATATCTCAATGTGTAAAGTAGGCATGTGTTTGGGATCAAAAAAGCGCACATTCTCGCTTCAATGAGACACTAAAGCGATTTTTTCTACCTAATAGCAGCATTAGGAATAGAAAAGCGCTGCACATGCACAAGCGGTACTGGTAACTTCGAAGCAGGTCTAAGCATAGAAAATTGTAAAAATTTTTCCTGTACTCAACATGTAACTATATGCAACCAACAAATTTCCTAGCACTGTAGTTAATATTCGTGTGCTGAGTCATGACAGGCTCTAGTTGTACCAAGGCTTCAGCACTCATGCTGACACAGAAACATAAAATTCTTACTTTCTTTAATTCAGCTTCCACATCATCTCTCACAACATCGATTGATTGTCGGCCTTCACGAAGAGTTAAGCACTCAATCACAACATCCAAAGGCAAAGCTTTTTCTTCTAAAGCTTGTTCAGCCTCAAGCTTAGCTTGAGTCAAAGCCTACACAGTAAAACAAAAAGAATTGGAACATCAAAAATAAAATATTTCTTAAAGTCATTTTTAATGTGAGATGGGCACAATAAATGCAATATTTTTTTAAACATCTCTTAGCAAGTGACAAAACATCAGAAAAATAAACAAAATTATGTGGATATAATATTCATGACAATGCTATACAATGGCAGTAAGATTCAGTTGATGATAGTAAACTTGAAATAAATGGTTTGATCCTGGTGACAATTATACAGTAAAAGGTTACAACAATAATTAAACTCACTATATAGCACGTTTATTTATATAGATTTCTTAACCTTTACCTCAATTAAAAACTATCAAACAACTTCCTTTTAACTGTCATTCAACTTTGATCATATTAGTACTTTCATTAATTCTAAACTAAACCATCTGCTGGTCAGAAAACTTCTTTTTCTTATTATCATGTCTGAATCTATCTGATAAAACATAACTTTCTTAAATTATTCTTTGTGGTCGAAAGATAGATTCATAATTGCACAACAATTCTAAAAAGTAACTTGCTTTCATATCTAAAACAGTATCTTTTCTTAAGAGATTATGTATGCATTCTCTTCTTCTACTACCATCAACATCTTCAGTACATCTTCACTCCCTAAAAAATGTCTTCACATTATAGTTAACAAAAACCTTGATTTCTATTCATATTTAATCAAACTGTTAATTCATTAAAGCAAAAATATTGCAAAAGACAAAAAGCCAAATGCTACACCATCAGTAGCCAACTTTACTATGCAACAACACTAAAATATGAAAGCTTATAGATTTACAGAAATCCTCATTGAACTATGGAATTACTGACAAAAATTTATATTCAACATAAAATTATGGAAATTAATCTTAAAAACAGAGTTACCGACTGATCGAAATAAGGAAAAACTACTACCGTACCTAAAAAAGCAAGGAAATTGCAGACATAATGAAAATTTACAAAAGTTGATAAAATATAAAAGTATAACCATCCCTAATAGGGGGAAATTAGATAATTGAGTTAAGTTCAACAATGCATTTCCTTAAAATTCTGTATTTATATGGTTTGCGTGATTTAATTGATTTTTCATATTTTTATAAGAATTTCTGCATTTCCATAATTCTATAAATTTCCTTGATTTAGTGTCTTTCTCCTTGCCGATCATTAAGAATCAATAAAATTACCAAAATCTCATCATTGGTGTCTGCAATGCATCTTTCAAGAGAGATTTTCCACACAGTAATATCATTAATTCTCTCGTCCAATCGAGTTGTATTGTCGTGTTGGTCCCATTTTGTTTGGTTGGCAGTAACTATACAAATGAAATACATTAAAATTATACAAATTTAAAATCAACTCCATGGCTGAGCAGGATGTAGGACAGATTTTATGGAAATGAAGTCAACAGCAATGCTGTGTCTTTTTAAATTACATTTTGAAACGTTTTATCAGGTATATTTTAATAAGTAGCTAATCTATCAGAAATAATGCCAAATAGCAAACACAAGAAATCTTCAATGTCAGTAAGAAAAGCTTGCATCAGTGATGCTGTCTGCCAGCAGCTATGTAAATGATTAATACAATGAGAACAACAACGTTACAACATACACACTCAAACTCCTGGGACCATAAGTCGAAATAGGTTAACTGACAGCCATGTTACATATGTACAGTACATACTGTAGTATTAACTAGAGCAGACTGTAGGTCTTCTGTTGTAATCTACTATGGTATGTATCCCTACTGTAAACATATTGTCTACAACATAAACATACAAGTCAATAAAACGCTAACTCTAATCTTATAATTTTGTTAAATATAGCTCAATTGTAAAACAGATAATTTCATCGCACTCACGGTTGACCAACTCCCTTGCTTCTTGCCGAATTTGGTGTGTTGCAACTCTTTGCCTTTCAGCATTGGTAGAGATATGGTCGTTCGACGCAAACCAATCAACCGGTGCATAACGATTAGTTGGCTTAAGACTTAAGGTAGCCATAGTATTGCTTGCTATAAAGTGAATTGCAAAGTCAATCAACTAATACAAATAAACTGAAATCGAGTTCAACTTTTCGTACTTGTCAAGCGCGACTGTGCGAGCGATTCTTTTTAAGGTTGCTACGTGAAAGATGTTGACATAGCAACGAACAACAATCGCTCGTAGCGCTAAAGCGCTCGAACTCGGAATAAAAGCATCGAGGGTGCTAATGCACCATTAAGTTATTGCAATAGTTACGCCGCGCTTCAACACAAAAGCTTTGCTGAAACCTCCAACATAGTTACTTGAATTTTTTAGACCGTAGAATCACAATGTTCAAACATTGTAGGTTTTAATCTCTCGAGCCGATACTGTATTTGGTGCTTCCTTATGGTTCTGTCATAATTTACTGCCCTTGGTAGATAGACGCCAACATAATTGTCATTAAACATTGTAGGCTGATTTGGACTACACAAGTGTTTCTGTCTTACTTTTTCTATTTTTACTACACCAAGTTAAGTAGGTAACAATGGCGGTCAGACAAGCTTTTAAGAAATAAGAAAAGCAGCATGACGAAAAGACGTTAAAGCGTACCGGTACATAAGTACGTATTTACGAAACGGTGAATAGTTTTGAGAATGGCCGCGTCATTGAGATATTATCATCTGAAAAAAGAAGCACAAAGAAATTGTCACCACAGGAACAAGTCTCTTCTTAGAGGTTTGCTTGGCTAGATCAAGCCCTGTAAACGCTCAGTCGCCCAAACGAACAGTGCGCAAGAGGAATTCAGCATCCAATGATTTCTAAACCAAAGCCCTCATTCTATTTCCCGATCATCTTCGGCTTTGGTTCGCCCATTATTTTTCCTAAAATTTCAAATGCACTTCCAAAACGTTATTACCTCAAAATCACTCATCTTAATTTAGACATGGGATCTCTCAACTCTCGGGCTCTAAGATCTACACCGATTTTGTGAAGATTTTTCAGATGTTGCGGTTGTTGAATTAGTTTTGTTCCAAAATTTTCAAAGCATACTATTCTTTCTTGGACTTTGGTGGACTTAAACTTTGTTCGCAGACTCTTTGGCTGAGTTGTTTATCTAATTAAGTTTTATATTTGTACCCTTCAGTAGCTAGAGAGTGTTTTTGCCAACTATTTATAGAAATTGTATTTGAACCCGCAACGGATTACTAGTTGGCTAGTGGTAGGCTACTTGTACAGTGCATTGCTACCACAAGTAAAGGAAATAGCTGGGAAATGTCTTTTCCAACCGACCCAATGCAGTAACTACCGGTAAACTTCAAGAGGTTTCTGTACCCAGAAGCAATGAGAGAAGTGTAGGTTATTATAGTTTCCAGTTAGTAGAAAGCTTGGATTTTTTGAAAATGCCGCATCCCGATCCGAAATTCAAAGGTATTGTTTTTGCCTTGATTCTTGAAAAAAACCTGTTTTTGGTAAAAATCTGATTGATCTCACCGAGCTCACTTGATTGTTTATATTAGTGCTCATTACTTTTTGACATATGTCACAGGAGCTCCACCACTTAAAACTGCATTGGGTCTGATATGTTCCATGAAAGCGTTTCTTTGGGATTTATCAAAATGAGATACGCAAGAGAAATTTCGGGAGTGTTTGACCAGTTTTTCATGCAAGCACATAAAAGATTTTTGAAAACTATCTGTGCTTGTTTGTTGCTTCCGCCTATTCTCTTCTTGACCTTTTTTTATTCGATCAACTTTATGAAAGCGAATATTTTGCTGTTGGCCATGAAAAACAAATGTTTTGTTGCTTACGCTCATTTTTAATTGAAGATCTTTTTTGGTATTCTACTTCACGAAATCGAATTTTACCTACGCTATATTCTTTTTCAGGGGTACGCTTCATATTTTGGTTCAGCTCACAAAATTTTGAGAGCCCCGGTCTTTGTTCCATATTAACTTTTAAGTTAGAATACATGCATCACCACTTGTTGTGGAAGCAAACTACTGGCCATATTGTAGGGTTTTCACGCTGTCCTTATGTTAGAAGTTAACGTCTTAAAATAATGCCGTTCTTAAGACAATACGTTATTTTTTGCAAAATGCAACTACTTGTGTCTATTTCAATGTAAATTTTTCATCTAATCCTAAACTGAGATTTACATGTACAATGTACCCGAGCAATTCAGCTGGCTACTTTTGAGACTTTAGGCTAACTTTTCTAAAATCCGTAAAAAAAGTGTTCGACGCAATCTGCGCAAGTGCTTACATTTGACAAAAAATTCCGATCTTAACATAAGTAGAAATGTTTGTTTTCAGTTGTTTTTACTTTTGGTTCAAGGTTGATGCAAGTCTTGCTGCTGTTTGATAAAATTCTACTACTGGTTTTTAAATTTCGAAAAAATCAACTTTTTGCTATGATATTGCTCCGCTCAAAATCAAATAACACGCAAAATTATGGTCATTGCTACATAGTGCATTTGCACTAAAGTTCTTTAGTTTTGCTAAATTTTCTCAAAATATTAAAAAGAAGTGTTTTGCTCAATGAAAACAAAGGAAATCCTTGCAGATCCCCGGTTGAAGAGCAATGGTTTATATTGAAACATATCACGTAGCAGCAGGGGCGGGCCTAGGGGGGGGCCATAGGGGCAGCCGCCCCGGGCAGCACACTGTAGGGGGCAGCAGATCCAAGCTGTAGAGTTGGTATTATTGCACATGTTTTTCTCGATGTGCTTTTATCTAAGTAAAAGCTGACATTTCGTGTATAGTCTTGTGTGATTGATTGTGGTGATGGTGAGTTAGCAATGGCTGACTGCTCTTTCCCGCCAATGTGCTCGTCTGGTCATTGCGTGATTTAGCGCAGTCGATGACGTTTTCTTTGTTATGACGACAGTGTCACGTGCGCGCACTACTTGCGTGGATGCGAGGCTGCCAATTGGTTATGTTTGATTTCTGTATGACGATTACTGCTGAACACGACGGTTGGTTTTACTTATACTAGTTTTCGGTTTTGATTTCTTGTGTAAGTTGATTTCTCCTAATTTGATCCCACGGATGAAGCGAATACAACCAAGCGGGGCTCAAAATGACCGCAAGAAAAGACTCAGAGAAGCAGAAGATAATGTCATGAGAGGCTCTTTAGATGTGTGGGTGAAAAAGCAATACGTGGCAAAAGATCAATCAGATGCTGAAAATCGTGAACCCGTGACTGTCGTCCAAGATGGTGTCAGTGATCCAGTTAACACAGAACTTGACATTGGTGGTGATAATCAGGATGAAAATTCGTCGCAAAAATCGATTCCAGATGACGCTGATAATTTTGCTGAGGTGAGTGCTAATGTTGAGGCGAGTACTATCACTTTGAACGATGACGCTGAAGGTAACAATAACGATGAAGATTTTTTTGAATTGTTTCGTGGCCACGACTTTGGGCGTTTAAGAAAGCCGATTTCCTCACATTTAGTGAAATGCTTAGTTCAGCAAGGACCAGAAAATTTCCAACACAAAGAAGGTCCTTTTGCTAAAAAAGAAGGAAGATCTCTTTCTAAGCATTGGTTTGAAACTTTGTCAAGTAATGGAGAGCGTTTGCAGAGAAAATGGCTGATATATTCACCATGCAAACAAGCAGCCTTCTGCTTTGTCTGTTTTTTATTTTCAAGATGTGAATCAAGTTTTTGTAACGAAGATGGATTTAGCACCTGGAGAAAGTTGAATCCTCAAATTCATGTGCATGAAAGAAGTCCTGGTCACAGAAATGCAATGCGTGAATATTTGGATTTTGCAGCAAGACTTGAAAAATTACGCGTGATTGATTGTGAACTCCAAAAGCATATTGTAAGTGAGAAAAAGAAATGGCGACTTATTGTTGAACGAATTGTCGATGTTGTTTTTCTCCTTGCAAGACAGAATATTGCGTTTCGAAGTCATAGAGACGAAGGAGTTTCAAAGGTGGTTAACGATAATGCTTATGAAACCAATTCTGGAAACTTTTTGGAGGTAATCAGACTATTGGCAGATTATGACGTTGTTTTGTTTGAACATTTACAGAATGTGAGGAATAAGCCCAACAAAGTCAATTATCTGTCAAAAAAGAGTCAGAATGAAATAAACAATCTTATTGGCAGTATGATTAAGAAGAAAATTATTTCCGAAATAAAGAAAGCCAAATATTTCACTCTGATGTTAGATTCTACTCCAGATGTATCACGTGAAGATCAAATTGCGGAGATTTTGAGATACGTTCACCTCAATGAGAATAAGGATGTCGAAATTAAAGAAGTTTTTCTTGGGTTTTTTCAAGTTTCTGAGAAAAATGCCGCAAGCTTAGTAAAAACGGTGATTGAGAAGTTGAGTGATGATGGAATTGACTTAAATGATTGTCGAGGACAAGCATACGATAACGCGGCTGTTATGAGTGGTGTACGAACTGGAGTACAAAAACGAATTTTGGAAATCAATCCTCAGGCCCAGTTTATCAATTGCAAAAACCACAGCTTAAATTTGGCGTGTGTTCATGCAGCTGAAGTTCATCCAACAGTGGTTACTTTTTTTGGTATTATGGACAAAATTTTTGTTTTCTTCTCATCTTCGACATCACGTTGGGAAGTACTGAAGTCAAAGGTTAAGAAAACAGTCAAGAAGCATTGTGAGACCAGATGGAGTTCGCATTACAACGCAGTTGTAGTCATTCAAGAAAATTTTGACGAAATTATATCTTGTCTTGAGCATTTTGAAGGTGGAAAATTTTCAAGTGAGACAAAATCTGATGCCTATTTACTTCTCCATTCGTTGCAGCAATTTACATTTGTTTCTCTCTTAAAATTTTGGTGCCCTATTTTGTCATCCGTGATGAGAGTGACAAAACGTTTACAAGATCCCAAGATTGATTTAATTCAAGCAAGTGATGATCTTGATGGGATCAATAGAATTATTGACCTGAAATCTGAAGATATTATAAAGAATGCAGTCAAATCGGCATCAGAATACTGTAAGAAGTGGAATGTACCCTTGGCAAGAGTCAGGCGAAGGAAAATGATGCCTGGAGAGAGTGTGAAAGATGATGGTTTATCACCAATTGAAGAAATGAAAAGAATAATGAATGAAATCGCAAACAGACTGGAGACCGAACTTTCAGAACGCTCAGGCCGCGTTCGTAGGCTCGCTGACAAGTTTTCCTTCTTAATAAAGCTGGACTCTATTGATGTTGAAAAGATGGAACATTTGAAAACCTTAAAACAACAGTGCCAGAATTTTGCTAACCATTTTGAGACTGATGTGAACTCATCTTTCCTCTACGAAGAAATCATTGATTGCCTTACGCTTTTCCGTAGTGGAAACAGAGCTTTTTCAAAAAATGCGAAAGATTTTCTTGCTTCATTAGTTGAGCTTGGCTGGGATGTTTTTCCAACTTTGTGCATTGCATATCGTTTATTACTCACAACTGGCTACTCAATTGCTAGTTGCGAACGATCTTTTTCAAAGTTGAAACATATACAAACATATTTGAGGTCTTCGATGTCAAATCAGCGCCTGTCAAGTTTATCTTTGATTAGTATCGAAAAGAAATTCCTGACAAGCGAGGTGAAAGAAGCTGTCGTTCAGACATTTGTTGACAGCAAAGGAGCGATTGGACATCGCAATAAGTGACTTGCTTTTTGTTAATAAATGAGTTTGATCTTACACATGTGAGTTTGTTTCTTAGTTTGATGATTTAATTAATAATACAAACATCTCACTTTTATTTGAGCTTTAATTTATTCATTCTCATGTATAACAACATCTATTATAATTAGTTTATCCCTCGAATTATTTTTGAAGCTAGTTGTGAGGGGCATCATTGTCAGAAACTCGCCCTGGGCAGCAGAAAAGTTAGGACCGCCCCTGCGTAGCAGTCCTATGTGAAAAATCTTTTTTGAACGTGACTACTTGAAGCCTAACAAGTTAAGTTCGAAGATCTACTTATTTAAGAGGAATTATTACTTACGACATAGACAACTTATTGTTTTTGCAGCGTCAACCGAACTTTTTAGACTGCGGTTGGTGAAAACATTGAAAACGTATCATCTATTTTCTAAAATCTGAATAACTCCCTTGTTCAAAGGTTCACCACATGCAGATAACTGCAGATTGGCTTGTGCATTAACGTTGCAACTTGGCGGTATCCTTGGAAGACAATTAAATTTTAAGATTGTATTTCAGAAAGTACACGAGGTCTTCTAAATTTCAAAAAAATTGCACATAATTGTCACCAACTACAACAATAATAAACTATAAGGTCTACATGAAGCAGCAATATGCCAATGTCATTCTATGTATTGTTCCTTGTCATTCGGAGACGACGCATAGGAGGTGATTTAGTGGTGAATTTCCACCACTAAACATTTGCCGTTGCAACAAACTTTGATCACATACAAACATAGCAAGTAGGTGTTCACTTTTTTTGAAAAAGTGATAACCGGGAAGAATTCGCAAGAATACAATTTTTTTCAAAAATATTGATGTATTTGATACCCTTAGGAAAATATGAGGTCTTTGGGAGGTTCCAGTCACCATTTTGTCATAACTGGAAAACAGCAACAGGTAGAAACAACATAATGGTGTAAAATAATCTGGAAGATCTTATTTCCCATCTGTCTTCAAAACACTGGTTAAGCCTAGGCACTATAGAAAAAAGATGTTCACCTTTTTATCTTAGCAGAATTCATGTGAACTTATTTCTTGAGCAAACTCGCACTCTTTCATTAACTCTTTTACCCTCATCTTTGGACACCTTCATATCTTTCTCACAAACTTAGTCAAATTTAAGTAAAGATTCTACCACAGAATAACTAGAAATATGTCACAGCAGTAAAAAACGAGATAGCTTGATAAAGGCCTGATAAAAAGGTAGTAGTCTTCAGCATTTACATGAAGACGAAATGTGTTTTTTTCAGAACAACTTTTCTTTATTGTACCTACGGCAAACTAATGCAGTCAAGCTAGATAGGAAACAGGATCTTCTGAATCTTTTGACACCAATATCTTGTTTCTATGTGCTGCGGTTTTAGCCTCCCAAAAATCTTCAAATTTCTTTTAAGGCTTCAAATTAATTATCAATGTTAAAAGAAATTTTGTGTATTAAGTTTCTGCGTAAGTTTTTCCCCAGTAAATTATATAATATTCGCTTGGTTTTTCAAAAAAAAAGTGAAAAAGTAGATACCCTATGAATCTACCGGCAAGCACAGATAATGGCTATTTACTGGTCATTCCGACACCAATACTAATGACGCACCAGCAACCATACTGGTGGTATATGGTAATGTTGCAACTCCTTCAAAAGCAAAAACGATGAGATTTTCTACAGCGTGCAGTGCAAGCCTTAACGCGTTCCCGGTATCTCGAGCTTCATAGCTTCACCAATTCTTAAAAAGAGCAAACTCATCTACCTAGCCGATTCTCAGGTAAGGTATGGTGAAAGACTATAAAGCCCCAGGAAGCAGAAGTCTCCCCACTCCCCGAAATCTGGATTAACAGCGAAACTTGGATCAAGGGATTATCAAAGATTGGCTTTACTGCTAGTATCCCTTTCTTAATTTGTTTTCAATTTCCTAATCAATGAGCGACATTAATGTAACACAGAGACAACTCAGACAGCAGCACAATGTTCAAAATGCAATCACAAAATTCCCGCTTGATGAAGGTAAACAGCAACACTAATCAATGTGATTAGAGACAAGAACAGTACGATCCAGAGTGGAAATAATCCTGAAAAATAAGACAGTAACGAGCAAACAATTTCGAAGTACAGGTATTAAAAAAGTGACTGCAAGCCGATTGTACAAGTCAAAGTGACACGGCCAGCTTAAAACTTGCACTCACAATCGAAGGAAAGTGAGTTCAACACCCGCATAGTCTCGCTTTGTTGTACCTAAAAAAAGACAGAAACATTACCATGCTTGGTTGCAGAGATTGTGGTTGGAATGCAATTGACTATTATTATTTAATTCTCCTTCTTTAAAGATAATGGCTCGGCATGAAACGGTTACGCAAGTTCACATCGCGAACTTAACTACGATCAAGCTAAGGGAAGTGCAGTTTATTCTCAATCAGTCATGGATACAAACTGCACATTGGTAGATCAAGGCGTAGTGTCACTGGCGGCGCTCGAGAATCGTTTATTACGACATACTGGGCGAGCAGCTTCACTTTCAACAGCCGTCTCAACGTGGTGGTGCGGTCCCCGGCCCCGTTTGGGTTGGGTCGAAATGGCTGTTGGCCTTCCCGAGGGTCCCAGTTACCCCGGGCACTCCCCATTCATTTTTTCGCTATGCTGCCCCCTGAACGACCGCAGAAGGGCAGCACACAGCATCTTTAAAATCGGTCGCCTGTTCTCACTTTCTCTTCTCTCCTGCCGTACTCTTGCCCTCCTTCGTCTCCTCATTCTTCTTCTTCTCCTGATGAGCGGTAACGTTCATCCTAACCCTGGCCCCATCTTTCCTTGCTCTGTGTGCGCTGGAAATGTGACCTGGCGGGGCAAGTCAGTGCAATGCTGCGCTTGCTCCAAATGGGTCCATCTAAGGTGCTCACAACTTTCTTTATCTAACTTCAGAGCTCTTGGCAGCTCTCACTCTTGGAGCTTCCCCCCCTGCCGTAACACTGTGACTCCCCCCTCCTCGGACTCCTCCGGCACGTATACCTCCACTGTGGAATCTGGCCCCCCTCTGCTAATGCTGCACTCTTGCCCCACCCTCGTCTCCAAACTTCTTATCCCCCATCTGCCCATCTTATATCTCCTTCCCCTGCCCTTCCACCACCGTCCCTTGCTCCTGGCTATACTTCTGCACCTCCTGCCTCCTCTCCTCCCCCTGACTCTCTCAGGGTTCTTCAATGGAATGCTGGAGGTCTTCGAGCCAGGAGCACTGAACTACTTCACTTTCTTTCATCCCATCCTGTCGACCTTATCTGCATTCAGGAATCCAATCTTAACTCATCTTCCTCTTTCCGGATTCCTGGATTCTCTGTTCTGCGTTCTGATCGTACTCACTCCCGGTCTGGCATTCTCTCTTCTGATGCCTCGCATGCCAGTGGCGGCGTTGTCATTTTCGTCAGACAGGGCCTATCCTTTTCTGAACTTTCTACCACCTCTCTTTCTTCGCTCGATCCCTACTCTGATTATGTAGGGGTCAACATCTCTCTAAACAAATCCTCCTCGGTGTCATTTCTTAATGTGTATGCCCCCCCTATTCGCTCCTCCCCAACGGATGGCAGAACCGATTCCTTCTCCCCCTCAATTCTTCCTTCCTCCAGAAATCTCTTCATTCTGGGGGACTTCAATTGCCATCACCCGCTTTGGGACTCAAGAGGTACTTCCGACCCCCGTGGGGAGGAAGTATTCGACTGGGTCATCTCCTCAGACCTCCTCCCCCTCAATGACCCTGACACACCCACCCTTCTCCATCGCTCCTCCGGCAGTCGCTCCTCTCCTGACATCTCCTTTGCTCCTTCTACTCTTGCTTTTTCTTGCTCCTGGGAGGTGCTTCAGGACCTGGGTTCTGACCACCTACCAATTCTTCTATCTATCCCTCTCTCTCCGGTCTTTCACCCCAACAAGCGCCCCCCTTCCTTCAATTTTCAGAAAGCTCGCTGGGATGACTTTGCCTCCTACTTTGACTCTCACTGTCCTACTGCAGAGGAATACTCGTCTCTTTCTCTTTCCTCTGCAGCTGCTCTCTTTACCTCTCTGGCAATGAATGCGGCCAAATCTTCCATTCCTTTCGGCCGCATCAAACGCCCTCCTAAAGCCTGGTGGTCTGCTGAGGTGGAAGAAGCGGTTGGTGAAAGACGCAAGGCTTTCGCTACTGCTCACAGAAGTGATGAAGATCGCCAGGTTTACATCTCCGCCTCTCGACGTGCCTCGTCGGTCATTGCCAAGGCCAAGGCTGAGGCATGGCAGACGACCTGCACTTCTCTTTCACCTAAATCTAATCCTAAATCTGTGCACTCTCTTCTTCGCTCTATTGCTGGCTCTCCTTCCTCGTCTTCTTCCTCTCCTAACTTTCCTAACTGTTCCTCTCCCAGGGAATCGGCTTCGGTTTATGCCGCTTACCTGAGGTCTCACTTTTCCGTGTCTCAGCCAAAGGCCCTGCGCAGCAGAGCCAGAGGCTACCTCACTGAGCTCCGCCGAGCTACGTGCTCTGTGGAGTCTCACTCGTCCTTTTGCTCTCCCTTCTCTCCCGCTGAATTTCTTGCGGCTGCCTCCAACCTCTCCTCATCCACTGCCACTGGCCCAGAAAAGTTGCCTATCCCATGCTAAAGCATCTTCCTCGCTCTGGCATGGATTTTCTTCTTCACATCTTCAATCTTTCTTGGTCTTCACATTCCTTTCCTTCCATCTGGAAGACATCTTCTATTATTCCCATACATAAGATGGGAAAACCTCTCGACTCTCCTGCTTCCTTCCGACCTATCTCTCTCACCTCCTGCGTATCAAAGCTTTTTGAACGCATCATACTATCCCGTCTTCTCTTTTTTCTGGAATCTAATTCCATTCTTTCTCCCCGCCAGGCCGGTTTCCGCCCTGGACGGTCTACACTTGATCAAATTCTGTACCTTTCTCAGTCCATTTCGGATGGGTTTAACAAACCCAGGCCGGGCTCTCGGACGATCCTGTCTACTATCGATTTCTCGAAAGCTTTTGACTCTGTCTGGCACCCCGCCCTTTTCCACAAACTTATTTCGGCTGGCCTCCCTCCTTGCTTTGCTCGTTGGACTCAATCTTTCCTTTCTGACAGGCGCGCTTCTGTGGTTTTTCAAAATCAAAAAAGCCGCTCCTTTCGAGTCCGTCGAGGTGTTCCGCAAGGATCCGTTCTTGGCCCTGTACTTTTCTCTCTCTTCATCAATGATCTTCCGGCTTCTCTGCCTTCTTCCGTCAGCTGCTCTCTTTACGCTGACGATCTGGCCATTTGGTCCTCCTCCCCCTCGGTCCCCACTGCGGCGGAGGCCACACAAGGAGTTCTGTTTCGATTGAAGCGCTGGTCTGAGTACTGGTGTCTTCCTCTCAATCCGAGCAAATGTGAGGCCTCCTTCTTTTCAGTGGATCCCCACCAGGCTAACCTCCAGACCAACCTCCTCCTACTCGGCTCCCGCCTCCGTTTTAATCCCACTCCAACTTTTCTTGGGGTCACCTTCGACCGCACTCTATCCTTTTCTAGGCATGTATCTTCGCTGAAGGCCAAATTTTTCCCACGTCTCAAGGCCTTACGCTGTATCTCTGCTTCCTCTTGGGGCCCCTCTAAGGAGTCCCTCTCTGTTCTGTATAAATCTTTTCTTCGGTCCCTTCTCACTTACGCTTCACCCGGATGGTTTCCTTTCCTAAGCGCTACCAATATCACCAAATTGGAACGCCTCCACCGAGCGGCCAGTCGCGCCATCACCGGCTGCCTCTCGTCGTCCCCTATCCCTCTACTACTCACCGAGGCTTCTCTACCTCCCCTACGAGTCACTCTGACTCACTTCACTCTTTTTTCTCATGAGCGGGCTCTTCGTCTCCCAACCTCCTTTCCTATCTCAGGTTTGGCTAGACTAGGAGTGAAACCAAGACTCTGCAGATCGTCCTGGAGAGCTTTTGCGTCCACTCACCCGCTCATGCTTTCTTCTACTTGTTCTAGGGAGGCTCTTGTTGCTTGCCCTCCCTGTCCCCCTTGGAATCTTCCTTCGTTCACGGTCGAGTCCACCCTCTCCTCTCCATGCTCTCGCTCTGATTCCCCTCACTCTCGCCAAGGTGCGGCTCTCGCCCACCTTGACTCTCTCCCCCCTCATGATCTGGTACTCTGGACAGACGGCTCTGTTCCTTTTCCTTTTGGCAAGGGCGGCTCCGGCGTTCTTGCCAACTGCTCTCTGTGTGGCACTGAGGCCACTCTTTCCTTCTCGGCAGGCCCAGTTTGTTCCAGTTTTTCCGCTGAAGCCTGCGCCATTCTACACGCTCTTTGCTAGTCTCGGCAACACCATAAAGTCTGCCATTTCTCTTCTCTTCTTCTCCTGTCTGACTCTCGTTCTGTCCTCGCCACCCTGTCCGCTCCACCACCTTTCCTGTTATCTCAAACTCTGTGGCAGATCTGGCAGGAACTGTCCTTCTTCTCCTCCTGTTCTATCAGGCTACAATGGGTCCCCGGACACTCGTTTCTCCCGGGGAACGACACAGCTGATGAGCTTGCCAGACGAGGAGCGCTGCTTGCGCCCTCCGCAATCCCTTGTAGTCTCTCTCCTCTTATCTCTCGTATCCACTCTCGTCTTATCTCGGACTGGAGGCGTACTGTCTCTTCAAAGTATTTTGACACACAGGTTCCCTCAATTTCCACTGAGGAACTTGTGCTCCCTCGTCATGCTCGCTGTGTCCTCTCTCGTCTTCGCTGCAATGGACACAGCCTTCTTTTAGGTTCCTATCTCTCCAGGATTGGCAGAATCGAGAATCCTTCTTGCAGCGCCTGTGGACACTCGTCCCAGGACATCTCTCATCTCATTCTGCACTGTCCAGCTACGGACTCTTTGCGCCGCTCACTCTTTGGCGACTCTCTGTCTCTTTATGACCTCTGGTCCAGACCCTGGAGAGTTGCCCGGCTTCTGGGGCTCCATGGTCTTCCGCCATGCCCCCATCCCTCGGAAGGGGTCGGGTAAACAACAACAACAACAGCAGCTTCACTTTCAACAGCCGTCTCAACGTGGTGGTGCGGTACCCGACCCCGTTTGTGTTGGGTCGAAATGGCTGTTGGCCTTCCCGAGGGTCCCAGTTACCCAGAGCACTCCCCTCGAACCATTTTTTCGCCGTGCTGCCCCCTGAACGACCGCAAAAAGGCAGCACAAAGCTTTTGTACATTCGGTCGACTGTCTCCTCCTTTCTCCTGCCTTTTTTATGCCCGTCTTCGTCTCCTCCTCCTTCTTCTTCTCTTGATGAGCGGTAACGTTTATCCCAACCTTGGACCCATCTTTCCTTGCTCAGTGTGCGCTAGAAATGTGCCCTGGCGGGGTAAGTCAGTGCAATGCTGCACTTGCTCCAAATGGGTACATCTAAGGTGCTGTCTAATCTCCCTCTCCAAATTCAGACTCTTGGCCCCCCTGCTTGTAACACTGTGACTTCCTCCACTGTTACACCTCATTGTAACACTGCGACTTCCCCCTCAGCCTCCTCCGGCCTGTATACCTACACTGTTCTACCTTCTACTAATGCAGCACTCCCGCCCCACCCTCGCCTTCAAACCTCTTATCCCCCTTCTGTCTCTTCTTCCTCTGCTCCCTCACCACCGCCTCTTGCTCCTGGCTGTCCTTCTACGCCTCCGGTTTCCTCCTACCTGACTCTCTCAGGGTTCTTCAACCGAATGCTGGTGATTTCTGAGCCAGGAGCACTGAACTGCTACATTTTCTTTCGTTCCATCCTGTTGACCTTATCTGTATCCAGGAATCTAATCTCAACTCATCTTCCTCTTTTTTCCGGATCCCTCAATTCACTGCTCTGCGATCTGATCGCACCCGCTGGGATGACTTTGCTTCTTACTTTGACTCTCACTGTCCTTCTGCAGAGGAATACTTGTCTCTTTCCTCTGCTGCTACTCTCTTCACTTTTCTGGCACTGAATCAAACATGTTCTCGTGGACGAATAATTTCAAACTACATCAAACACCACTGTGTCGTTGCCTACGCCTATGCGTGAGATCGAACTGCTTCTTTAAATATTTACTTTAAAGCCTGAACTTTAAAAGTAGGCAGCAACTTACTTCTGGAATTGAGTTTGTTCAAATGGCAAGTACAATCGGCTGATACTGAAACGAGTGCTGCGTCACAATCGCCCACGAGCGCCCTCGTGCGTTCAGTGTTGTCCAGGAACGACAATGATGTTACGAAAATGGAGTGGACATTTTTGAAGCGACGAGCGCACTGGTGAAATGAAACGGAATGATAACCGGATATTCAGTCACATGTTCTATCCTACTTTAAAACACGATGTGTATGACACAAAGGAAACGTTGCAAATCAAAAAAAGAAAGAGGTAACATGGCGTTTAAACAGGGAAAGAAAATAGAAGTCGATGAAACACACCTGTAGTAAATACAATGACAGTTTTTAAAAAAATTCGATCCACGTAAATTATCAAAATGATCTCGCCTTAGATGAACGAATAGATGCGATGACAGTTGATTCTTTGTAAACAACTAAACGTATTGTAATACAATAAGTGTTGGAAAGTTTCAGCTGCGTTGATTAGACCTCGGAAAAGCGTTACAAGTTCAAGCTTTTTTTGCAGTACTGGCACGAAAAAGAACCGTAAAGCCGTCCAAGAACTTGATGGGTGAATTGTGAGCTGCTTGGCGAGGGGTTGGGATTGAAATATTGGAGATGGCAGATAGAGCCGCAGGGCGTACGATGTGCAAAAGAACTACTAAAGATACTGCCCCAGCGGCCCTTTCAAGTTCAAGCTTTTTTTGCAGCACTGGCAAGGAAAAGACCCTTTAAAGCACCGATTCTCAACTGTTCTATCGACCAGTACCCACATCAACATAGACAGATAACTTTCACTTCAACATTACTGAAAAAGCTTTTTAATTGCCAAAACGGCGCAAAAACGTAGTTGTTTTCAAAACTCAAACCTAAATCTTTCAACACGTAATGGCGTAGTGGAGTTCATTACTTCCAGATGATAAACTCTACTAACAATGATATATGAAAGATTGCTATACCTGTAAACTAAACGAAATATAGATAGCGAGAGATCCTTCCATGAAGCCCACACCGAGAAATATTCCGTTTCGGCTGAAAGCAAAACAAGTTTGGTGAGCTGAGTAGACAGCAATCCGAAAACGATGGATGCTTTGTGACAGATTCGGCACATCTACGCTTTACCCGTGGGTGTGATGCCACTTACCTATCAAGTTGTAAATGGCAGTTTTGGCTTCTCACTAATTCCAGACTTGCTCATCCTAGTCTCGATTTACAACTGGTTTGGCATAGGTCATGATGTATGATTGACAAATGCCGACAAGCCTGTTTTGTTTCACTAGATCTTTTCAGGGCATCTCCGTCAACGAGAATCGAAATCAGCAACCATGGCTTTTATTTCACAATATTTCATAGGAAAAGATTTCAAATGTAGGCACATGTAATAGAAAATGCTTTTAACACCCACATTTATAATCTTCTCCTACGACATATGGTGAAATGAAAGCCATGGTTGCTGATCTCGATTCTCGTTGACAGAGGCGCCTGAAAAGATCTTATATATCGAAACAGGCCTGTCGGCTTCTGTCATGCGTTTTACAGACTAGAGCCTTTATCAGCCTGTTGTCTTTAAAGACATGTTTTGGGAGCTCTGTCAATAGCCGTTCTTATTATCTATAAGCACATGGAGTCGTTCTTTCTCCCACCACTCGTCGGCTAGGCAGGACAAGTTATGTTCACTATTTATAACTCATGATGCTAACCACTTGACTCATGAGAAGGACAGCCGTTAGCTGCTCAGTGTCAATACTTGCAGTTGCTCGGAAAAGACGTTTAATGACAAAGTTCTATCTCTTTGGAAATTGGTTCGAAATGGCGTTAGCTTTTCATCCTCCCCATTATCCGTCATTTGCTTGATATGGTTCGCAATTGTAGAGTAGGCCCCTATACTCGCGGTTCTTGACGTGGGGACATGCAAATTTACAAGCATGGAACAAGGAGAAAATGTGGAGTTCGAAAACTCATTCCTTATAGAATGGTAAGTGTTCCGTAAATATTAAAGTTTTAACATGAACTTTTAATTAGTAGTCTCAAAAACTGAAGTAAAGTTATTGACTTAGTCACCACGGACGAAGGAGTGAACCGTAGTTTTTCATTCAAGTACGATTTAAAAAGAGTTAAAAAATATTGCGCTATGGCAAAAAAAAGAGCGATTATTTTAATTGCTCATTGCCAGACCGCCGACAACATGCTGTAACGTTCATTATTAGACTCCTGGTCTCGTATGAGGAAACAACAAAATGGCGGCTTAAAGCGTGCACAGATATTATGGCAAACGACCTCCAAAAAATAAAGAGTTAATGGATCCTTTACCTTAATGTGATCGTTGATATCGCTTCTTTACCAGTCCACTGAACTATCGCCGGACCGAACTCTCCATATTCTTTACCTTCTTTGTCTCTTTTTTTAGCCCATTTAGTGAGACAGCAGTACTTCGGCTTTTTCGGATCCGCTTTTAAAGGTGTATGCGAAGTAAAAAGAAGAGATATTTCTGGTCGCTCATAAATAAATCCGTATCTAAGATGATCATCTATTAAGTAATCACTTAAAGGAAGATTACGTTAAGCACTCAATCTTACTTTATTCCCCGATCACGTAAACATCTTAGCAGCTATACAGAGCATAAAAAAGTAACTTGGATTCAGTTCCAAACAAGAACGCAAATCATTTAAGCTTTGTACTTGTAACCACGTGATCACCACTCCACAGCGCCAATGAAACGATGGCGCTCGAAACTAACCTGCAGTTTCGGAACCTGTAGCCCTGCGACATTAAATGCATGTTCCACAACGAATGCAATTCCAAGATACGGCGCGAACTTTCCAAATCCCACACGAACGCCTTTCCGTCACGTGATACCGATACAATCTAAACAGAGAGACACCCAAGATGCTTTGCCGCAAATGCCCACCAAAATACAAAAAAAGCTATGAACATTATAATCTACAAGAAGCGGCTCGCACTGGCAGAAACTGAAGATGAGGGCAGCTTGTTGCGACGTCGGTGCTATTTTGTGTAGATGATTGCAAGCGAAGATTTTTGCGAAATAAAGCGGAAGCGCTACCGTCTACAAAGCGCCAAGTAAACGCCATGCTGACATTTGATTGGTCTGCTGTTCAAAGAATGATCGAGACAACTGCCAATCACCAACACATAGCCTTCAGATCTCAACAAAATTAATTGGGAATGAAAAACACAGCAACCAAAAGTACTTCGATTCTTGCATAATGCAAATTAGTTTAATTTTTGCACAAATCAGATTCGTTTATTTTCGCGTTATGCAGATTAGTTTCCTCTGGTGACAATGCATTATTAGGATACAATACAAGACAGTAACGTAGCACAGCATAACGAAGAGCTACCTCGGATCGAGAAGCGAAAATCTGGCTTGCGCCCTTGCAAATGGAACTTTACAGCGATTGCCCTGTTAGTGACAAAAGCGTACAGTACCAGCAGTTGTAGTAATTCCTAAGTATGATTGAATACAAAGATGCTCACGCTATAACAATAGTTTTTTTCACGAGCAAAAACATCTAACTCTCACCTGATTGCCATCTGCATTAATATCAACATCTGTAACATCGTCATCATGGCCTTTCGAATCCAGCAATTTCTCTTCATCAGGTAGCTGTGTAGCAAAAATAGATTTACTCAACCTGCTCATATTAACTAGCTAATCATAAAAAACATTTTGTGACATAATCATTAATTGAAGAGCTGAAATAACTACAGTATCGGACGACAGGCACCACTTTTTTACATCATTTGCTACATGCCCGGTGACCGCAATCTTCGTACGGCTCTATGTTCGTGCCCCATTACCACAACGCTGTGAATACCGCTGAAAGTCACACCTTATTTAAGACAATAACTTGCTACTTTATGATACCTTCTATCGCCTATGATCTACCACTCTTTTCCCATAGGATGAAAGCTCGGCGTGGAACGGTTTCCAGGCTCAGGCCGTAAACTCAATCAAGACCAGGCAGGGAAAAGTGGCAACCATTTCGAAGTAGTCATGAGTACAAACTCTACACTGTTAACCTCACCACCAACAAGATGCAAGAGCATTGGCGGCAATAAATCGGGTAACGACGAGTCATGTCTAGCGACGTGATGGATAATCATTAAGCAGTTTCGCAAGTCCCTTCAAGTAAAATGTTCTTGCCTCGTTAGTGGCTTTACGTAATACGTAAACTAATACTTTCAGAAGACAGCATATTGAAACATTTGCAACTATCGCAGTGAAAGAGAAACGTAGTTGCTTTCAAGACATAATAGTAAGTGTGACGGCAAACTTCACACTGATTTTAAGCACTCTATACCTAAAAAGGATTTTGGGTAGTTGCGCTAGGCTAATTATTGCTATATGTCAATCCAGCATACTTTCCATACGCGCACGTGCCCATCTGATCCACCGCAGGCTACCAAACTTCCATCGTTACTCATCCTCACACAACTCTAAATAATAATGTGCGTGGTTAAAAACAATAATTCTAATAAAACTAGTTTACCAAAAACATTAGCAAAACTTTTAGGCTACTGTCATGCCTTAAAATAAACCGTGGAAAACAAAGTTCAGAAGATCGGACAAAGCAATACCAAACAAAGGTTGGAGATGAAATATAAGAGGTAAAGGAATACGTCTATTTGGGAAAAGAAGTAAACATGCACCGAAACATGGAAATCTTGAATAACAGCTGGAAAACTTTCAACGGCATTTAGGATTTGATCAACGAAAACCTCTCAAAAAGACTTCGGCCAAGTTTTTCAACAGAACAGTTTCAGCGGCAATATTGTATCGTAGCGAAGCTGGGGTTAAAGCCAAGAAAGAAAAGCGACTACGAACGAACAGCCTAAAATGCCATGGAAGGACCAATGCTTGAAAGTATGACTGAGAGAACATATCAAGAAATGAGATCAAGAGAAAAAAGACTAGCGTGTGGGACCGCCGAATCTATGCGGAGCAAGCAGAAATGGATCGGAAACGTGCGATCTAACGATGTTCGCTCGTAGTTCTCGAACGGCATCCACGTGATCGAAAAGGCGGTCACGAGTTTAGAAAATATTAGAAACTACATGAATAAAAAATGGAAGATGTAGAGGCATAAAAGGTGCGCTGTGGCCAGTGGCGACGTGATGACACCATACAGACTTGGTCAAGACAATCGAGGTAATCAGCAAAACCAGGCATATTCTAATCTTTTGAATCAAGTTTCATAATTGTACTATTGTAGCAATAATAATCTCTGGAATATTCATGTCATTATCCCGTGTCGACGTAGTTTTTCTGTTTTGGTCATTGTTTCCGGTATTTCCCCGTATACAAACCGTCGCTTGTGTATTTTATTCTCAAAGCAATTTTATTGGTAGCTATTTTCCGTACTCCCCCCGTAGACCAAGCTTTTCTGATTTATTTTATATGCATTTTTATTGGTTGTTCTTTGGGTAGCAGTTTCCGGTATGCTCCCGTTTTCAAACCTTTTCTGGTAAATTTTTAGTAGTTTTGATTGGCTAAAATATTTGGGAACTTTATTTCGGTTACGTACGAATGGAAAGTATATATACGGATGGGTAATTTTGAAAACTCAGAGAGAAAGACAAAAGCAAACAGACGACAGAACAGAGAAGAAAGAAAAGAAGGAAGAAGGGTGAAGAATTAGAAGGCAAGGGCCAAGTACTACAGTAGGCGCCGCTTATTTTGACCACGAATAATATGACCAGCCGCTTATTATGACCAATTTGGTATGGTCCGGAATTTTTCCGTTTAAAATTCTCCGTTTAATATGACCAAATTTCGGATAACCAACATTTTCTCCATCTCTCTTGTTACGGTACAGTATTTTTTCCCGCCACGCACTTATAACTTCGTTTTTTCAACATACTGTTACATACTGTACTTAGTTTTACCGTCAGTTGTGCTGCTACAGTACTGTACTTTGTTTTTCTGCCAACGTCACACTGTTACTTCGGGTAAACGATGCATTAGACGGTATTTGGACTTCTTGTGGCTTACGGCGTCGATTCAGGAGCTGTTATGACGACTTCGGTTTTTATAATGATTCGGATATTATGACCAAAATGGTCTGGTCCCAAGATGGTCATATTAAGCGGCGTCTACTGTACTAGAAGGAAGGGGGACTATCGGTTGCTACAGTGTGGTGTCGGTGATTGTCTACGTGCGAAAGCTTATATATTAATAGAGTTGTGTTGTTAAAGAGTGGGCTGGCAACCTAGCTTCTCAAGCGTAAGTCCTTAGGCCGAAGGATAAGGCATAGAAGGTAGCCGTTGAACTCTACCGAGCTAATCTTCTAGTCGTCGAATCGTCATCTGCCGGTCACCAAGGTACAGGGCGGGTGACTTAACCGTGTTCGGCGACAACTATCAAGTTGTAATTCTATAAACATATAACAAGCGAATGCTTAAATAAATTACATTTAATTAAAGGTTCCTATTAGGTAGTACAGTAGAATCCGCTTAACAAATTTATCAATAATAAATCCAACCGCATATCAGATTCATTTATTCTTGGGAAAAAACTTTTCATTAAAGAAGCACCGGTTGAAGAATTCAACTGTCGCTTTATAAATCCGTTTCTTTGGCATCATTTTTCAATGCATGTTCTAAAGTTTGGTCAATGAACTGCTTCAAAAGCGGATTATCTTTATCTTTAATGCAGCAAAACTTAATAATCGTGTAGGCTACGTATTAGAGTTTAGGGATTTTTGTACAAACAATTGCCTTAGTTAAAACGACACACAGCCCGCAAATGTGATCGTAAATAAAAGAGTATTTCACCCAGTACACTCACCAACAAAGTGCAATAAAGAGATTTGGACAAGACAGTTCCAAAAAAGCTGTTTTTTGTTGGACCGCTACAAAGCTATGTGCTTTTGTTAACGCAGCACTAATTTTTTATGACGTCAAAATTCGCCGCTTATTAAATTCAAAATCGCTTAGAATGGAGGTAGATTTATTCAGTGTTGTATACAGAAAATTCAAGAGAACTCGTATGCAAAACAACAAACCATTATTTCTCTAACCTGAAACCCACTTTCTACCGGAACAGTTTTGATGTCATGAAGAACATTGAATTTATATTCAGCGACTCCTTGGTTTACGTTCTGTCTTGCATCTCCCGAATTGAGAGATTTATTTTTCCTTTTCGTTAACCCTGTAATGTACCGGTTATTCTTTACATTTGAATAAAACTTTCCCTGTGACCACAGAAAAACTTTTTCCAGTAATGCATAGATCTTAATCTGAAATCTACATTGAAATAGCCAGTACTGCATGCATCGTGCATTTCTGAGGCAAAACTGCAATAAAGGAGGGGAAATTGCTGTACTTTGTCTCTCCAAAAAGCAAGATAATGCAGAAGTCACACAAACATTTTCAAATGCAGTAAATCAGTGCCCCATATGTGACGCTAGACTGCTGGCAACAGCTTTAAAGCCCATTTAAACCACATTACATGAACATTAGGGTGGTCCAAAATATTATTTTAATTTTGTTAGAACCACGTTACTCCTTTTTTTTTACAATGCCGAAAAGAAGTTAATATGCAAAAATTGGCTAGGACTGAACAAAGCTTCCGGTAAGACTATGGTACTGCACAGAAAAAATAATACCGTACTTCCGTACCGTATGCCAAAAAATATGATACGTAATTTCGCACCGTACTTTTCTTCAAAATTTAACCGTTCCTTACCGAAATTCCGTATCGTACCGCGCCCAATCCCCTGCTTAAGACACAATATGACAGAGTACGCGTGGCTCTAGCATAAACAACTTAGTGTACTACGTCTTGTATTCTAAAAGAATACTAGCTATTTCTTGTCTGGGATGTCTATAACCATCCATATGTTTTATATAGCCTGTTGTCACTAATACCGTAACAAATGCCTACAGTATTCTATAGAATAGCTTTAACTTAGTTTTTGTAGCCCTGTAACAACAGCTTTTTTTGCGACATCTGGAAAGTTTTTATGGTGATCTGTCACCACTTTACGCAAACATGGCTTTGTTCCTCCTCCTTTGCTAGAACAAAAATGTATTCCCGAATTAGAGCCACTCCTCTCTCAGCTGCGTCGTCAAGCAATTGCATCTGTGTTGCTTTCTTCTTTCCTCTAATGGAACCATCATTTAATAACCACAGTGATGGTGGCAATGACAGAAAATTTGTTGTCGTATACAGAGCTTTGAAGAACTGCATAGATTTTATTGACAAGTTTTATTTCTCACTTGCTTCAATTTCGTCCATTTTCAAGCTTGCTTTCACTGCACAACTACTTTTTCCAGGTTTTTAAAGGTTCTAAACCACCTTTTGCTTCTTTTCTTCGGTAACACCATCATCAAAGAATGTAAATGTCACTTCACTCAAACACCACAGATAGTCATGGAATTTTGCGCATGTCACTTTCAAAATATTGATGTTGATGGAGGCATAGGCTTTCAAAGTCTTTTGAGAAGGTTAGGTCATTGGCTGTAGCTGAAAACTGCTACTGGAGCCTCGAACTAAGCTCTCAAATATGCCCTCACTGCAAACAGCACAACTTCTTCAAGCCTTTCTATTGCTCTGCCATCAGCTTTACTTGTGACCAGAACATCCAAATCTTGAAGAAATGAAGGACCTCGCTCATCCACCGTGCTCCGTGGAAAGCTCCCGGCTTTGACAACCAAAACACCTTGGTCTGACAACCCACCAAGGAAGAGGATGATCAGCTCCAGAAATTCTTGGTAACCGTCTTTTGGTTGTTGTTTTCGCAGATATTTTTTTGTATACGTCAATAAGGAATCACGTCTGGTATGATATAAATCTCCACTGAAGGTTCACTTGTTGCAGTTTCATAATTATCTTGCCTGAGATGTGGCCAGTGCGCTTGAAACTGCTCAAAAATCTCGATTTCAGGCTCGATGATGGTTTCGTTGCATTGTTGAACACTGTACCAATCACTAGTTCAGACATGTGGTGCCGACACAACCACAGAAGTTCCTTCTCCAACTGGACTTCAAGAAGGTGACATGCTCCATTTCTTTGTCCTGTGATGCTACTAGTTGCGTCAAAGCTCATGGCTACTTTATCTTCTAGTTTCTAATCATTCATAGGCAGGGCATCTTTGACTACTCAAGCTATGGATTGTCCAGATGCATTCGTTAGCTTTGATACAGCAAGCAACTTTTCTGAACCTTTTCTTCAACTTTTCTGAACTCCTCTGTGCATGAATGCCCGCGTTCTTCTATCTATAAGCTTTGGCCTTTTTTATTTCTTAGAATTGACGTATTCCTTCCAGAACTGCTAATCTTCTCTGCAATAGTTCATACCATTCATCAGCCAATTTTAATCATAATCACTTACCCTGCTTTGAAACCTCATATAGCGCCTCTATGTGTTAACTAATTTTTCTAAAATTTTGTTCGTTTACTACTTTCAGCCAATGAAAAAAATGTTGGGGTAGTTGCAATGCTTTGAGAAAAAAACAAAATTCTCATACATTTAGCGGCCAAGCTAACGTACAATTCAAACTTTTAAATAAATTACAGGAGCAGACAGAAAATGCTGCAGCAAGAAAAAGGATTGCTGGAGCTTGCTAGATACCACCGGCTTTTTATACCCTACATCAGTGGTTCTCAAACGGTGTGCCGCGGCACACTAGTGTGCCGTGGGAGATTTCCAGGTGTGCCGCGTAGGTTTTTGGAATTTTGGAGTACAAGCGCTTAATTCAATTAAGCTTAACATCATGCAATATACTAGTAAGTTTCTTTCTTGTAATCTTTGTTTAATAAGCTGAAGTAAACGTTTTGACGTAGTCTATATTTATTATTTTCTATTATGTTCAAAATTTTTGTTAAAATTGTACTGTAGACTAGTTATTGGTAACCCAGTTTGTAGTTTCAAGGCAACATCATTATATTATTGTCTACTCTATAATTATGATTCGTGTAAGCGTTGTGATGTAATAGTTAAATTTTTCATTTTGTTTCAAAAATTTTATATGCTAAGAAGATAGCAGTGTTGTTATTGGTAGGCAGGTTAGCTAACAAGTCTTTGACATTTCTGATAATGCTGGTAGTCAGGTCCGGCAAAAATGCGCAATAAACTTTGGCGGTGTTTAAAACACAGTATGCAAATTTAGTTTATTAAAGTGTTTTATTATATTTTTTTATTCAGAAGTTTTTTAGAATTTGGTATCCAAACATGGATAAGTATTTAAGGAAAACCAATTCATCCAAACAAAAAGAGACTGTCCGACAAATCAAGCGCAAATACAGACAAGATTATATTCAGTACGGATTTATTGCTTCGGGACCTGAGGATCACCAACAACCTTTATGTATTATTTGCAATACGGTCTTAAAGAACGAATCGCTTGTTCCAAGCAAGCTTATGAGACACTTGAGCACAAAACATCCCACATTGAAGGATAAGCCTATAGAATTCTTCGAGAACTGGAAAATGCAAACTAACAAACAGGCAAAAAAAATGGATAGCTACCTTAAGCTTCCGGAAAAAGGGTTAATCGCCAGCTATGAAGTGGCTCACCTGTTAGCTAAACGTAAAAAAGCACATACTGACGCAGAATCAGTTATTGCACCGGCATTAGCCATTGTTGTAGAAGAAATTCTTGGAACAACTGCTGCACAAAAAGTTTGCCGAGTTCCACTGTCAAATGATACGATTTCACGAAGAATAAAAGACTTGAGCACCGATTTACAAGATCAAATTCGCGAACACTTTATTGTGACAGAAAATGAACTGTCTGTATTATGGGCTTTACAAGTTGATGAATCTACAGACCGGACTGGGAAAGCTCATTTGCTTGCTTTTATTCGATTCACAAAGAATCTTAAGTTGGTAAATGAGTTACTGTTTTGCAAAGAGTTGGACAGCACAACTACAGGTGAGGACATATTTGAATTGGTGAATGAAAATGTTTTGCTTTCTAAGTTGAAATGGAGTAACTGTGTGAGCGTTTGTACCGACGGTTGCCCTTCAATGCAGGGAAAAAACAAAGGATTTGTTGCATACGTGCGCCAAAAAAATCCAAACGTGGTAATTGTGCATTGCATGGTCCACAGAGAAGCACTCGTGGCCAAATCTTTACCCAAAGATTTACAAACTATTATGAATCAAGTTTGCCAGGTTGTAAACTTTATTAAATCTCGGCCGCTACGAAATCGACTTTTTTCTCAACTTTGCAAAGCTATGGATTCTGAGTACGAGCGTTTGCTTTATCATACTGAAGTACGTTGGTTATCCAAAGGAAAGGTGTTAAAGCACTTGGTCCAACTGAAAACTCAAGTTCTTTCATTCATGGAAACGCAGAAGAAAGACTTCGGATTTTCTTTCAATGACGAAATGTGGTGGCTAAAAGTTCTATTTCTTTCTGACTTGTTTGAAAAACTAAACAATTTGAATTCCAGTCTCCAAGGTCCTTCAGAAAATATAATCACATCAACATCAAAGCTACGATCATTAGACGAAAAGTTGACGATGTGGAAAACTAAAGTCTCAATGGAAATCTTTGATTCGTTTCCTTCAATTATTGAATCCCCTCTAAAAAAAGAGATTGTTCCTGATATTATGTGCGCATTGAATGGATTACAGCAGTCTCTTCGAAACTATTTCCCCGAGTTTGCTGTAAACAACTTTGGATGGACAGTTAATCCGTTTGGAATAAACAACACAAACAACTTTTCTACCGAAGAAGAAGAGCAGCTCATAGATTTACGAAATGACGTATTTTTTCAAGCATTGTTTCCCCAAAAAAGCTTGGATGAGTTTTGGCTATCTGTTTACAAATCTTATCCAACGATCGGTACCAAAGCCATCAAAATATTGCTACCATTTGCATCTTCGTGGCTCTGTGAATATGGATTTTCTGCTTTGACAGAAATTAAAAGCAAAAAACGAGAAAGACTTCTTGGAATTGACGATGAAATGCGGGTATGTTTGACAATGATGGAACCGCGTTTTGATCTCATTTGCTCTCAGAAACAGGCGCATTCATCGCATTAAACTGGATTAAAGTTTTCAGAGTGACGTTTTTAAGTATTTTGTTGTTTTTATACAGTAGTGTGCCGTGGATTTTTTTAAATTTTTTTAGTGCGGCGCAACCGAAAAAAGTTTGAGAACCACTGCCCTACATTGATAATTCAAAAAAATAGTTCACTATAATAGTAACTCAAAAACAGTTTTTTCGTAATGGATACATAAATGGGAATCAAGCGCAAATACGACCAATACTTTTTTTGCTAATTCCTGAGCGGCGAGATACACAAGATATAATGCATATTATAAAATACAGTAACAAAAAAGAAATTGTAAAACAGTACTTCCAAAACACCACACAAAGCAACATTCCGGTATGACTTATGTGTAAAGAAAGCATGAATTCATTTTATCCCTAGTTAAGCTTCAATTAGCTGCAGCATAGTTCTGTTCATTAAATTTAATTAGATGCAGAAAAAACATATACATAAACGCTGGCCAAACAATCTTTAGCACAGAACAAAAAATACACAAAAATCACAAACACCACAATAATTTGGCTTTAACGCAGACACCCAAGAAGGAGACTTCCACAAAAACCATAGGCCTGGTGGTGCCTGACAACCGGATGCAAACTAACTAGGTGTGCGCATCCAAACTACAGGCAGTACAAAGTAGGCACAAAATAAACTAAAATGCTGATGACTTCAAAGTTGCCTACTTTAAAAAGCTACAAAGCGAGTTTGTACTTAATTCTTCAGACTGGTTACCACCAGAGACATGGGGTTTTGAATGTGCAAACATAAAACGACAATCAAGACGTGTTACTATTCTAGATCCCAATTCAATTTACTACCCAATTAGAAAGTACAAAAAATGTTTCAACAGCACGAGCGGCAAAAAATATTTTTATTGATGTTAACTAGATTGCTGCCGAATATCTATTTACAGAGGTATGAGTCTACAAAAAAATGTCTTCTTACACCTTATAATCAATGGCAAATAACACATTTGAGGCTTAGGATGCCATTAATATGACAATTTCTTTGATGTCATGTTGACTGTGGTTGTGATTTTCACATGCATAGCTTCTAGTGAGGTGAGTGGCAATGTAAATGATTTTGTTCTTCCTTCATTACGGTGAACCAAGCATTCGAGAATGTCCAATTCACAAATATTTTCGTGGTGAATACTGTGAAAACCTTTTAGTCTGCTGCATTCTGAGCAATTTGTCAATTACACTTAAAGTCAAATTTACTTGTGTAAATTTTGCACGCATCCTAATACATACAATCTTGTTTATTAGGGTTGCAATTGAGATCTAGGATACCAACGCATCTCAATTGTCAAAGTATGTTTTCATATTCAAAACCGTATGGGTGTAGTGGTGATCAGTCTGAAGAATCAGGCTCAAGCTCACTTTGCTCTGCAGGTTATTTTTGAAGTAGGCAACACATAAAAGTCATTGGTGTCTAGTTTGCCCAACTTCCAGTTTGTCTGGCACCTAGTTGGTCCAATGTCTACTTCGTTTGGCACCTAAGTTGTTCCTGTTCAAACTAGGCGCTAGATGCCGTTTGACATAAACAAACTAGCTGCTTGGTAGTAATAAGGCACCTCTTGGTCAATTTAATCCACCACAACTTAGTGTGTGCAAAGCCACCATTCACAGCTAGGCAATGCATGCAGCTAACTGTCATGGATTGAAGGGACCAAAATTGCCACCCCACTATGGAAACTAAAATTATGTAGACAAACAAGATTTACCTTGATTCTTCATCTTTTCATCAGTTTCACCAGATTCTGTCATTCTTTGAACTTTGTATATTCGGCATGCATTGCCTGCACTCAATGCTAAAATGCAGTTTCCTAAACAAAATTATAATTAAGTTGTTGCTCTACATCAATAGTAATAAACCACAGCCGCTGTTTAAAAATACTTTCATTAGTACTAACTTTACAGCATATCACTATAAGATGGTGTCAAGTTTGTTTTTGTATTATAACAATATTCGTATAACAGAAACAATCAATTGGTATTATATAGGGTGCTTCAAAAGAAAATTGTTATCATTTGACATGAAAACATCACAGAAACTACCTAGTCAAATCAAGTGAAACTGAACAAGCTTAATGTTGAGCAACACAAGATTTATTCCTCTAAACTTCAATAAGAAATTGAAAGGTATAAGAATTCCACAAAAGAGTTAACAAATGCTCTATATGGCAAGCCCGCACAACCTTCTCTTATGCCAAGGCAGATCACCTAGATTCTTCTGCCCTGCACAGACAGCCTTCGTCTTTGGAATTTTTTTTTCCAGGTCCATGCTTGCATTGCTTTCAGTAATATTCTAGAGAACTCTCGTACAAATGCACACTGCATAGTGGTGTTCATCTTTGTTTGAGTATACTCCAATACACAAAACGCCTTTTTTCTTCTAGTGAATGCCATTTAAACATGCAGATTCAAACACAATAGAATAATTTATCACTCAAAAATTTCTACACCTGAAACGATAAACATTTCAAACAATAAACACAAAATTTTGGCCTATTTCTATGCATACTGTGCAAATTTAAAGTTATGAGATTGAAAAATGATATCAAGTTTTTTGAAATACCCTGTGTGTATGCATTCAGAACAGAATTTGTATGATAGAAAATAATAATAATAAGTGTAAATTGCTAAACTTTGATGTCTCTCACCATGTTTTACTGCACCAACAGACATTGACATTACTGCATCTTTTCCAGTTTCTAGTTGACTGATTGATGATGCATTGCATTTCTTGCTTCTTGGTGGCTTGTTTAACTCAAATGCTTCCTGCAAAAAATCAATGAGGACCACTAACAATTGACTAAAATTGATGCAGATGATAAATTGAATTCACCTCTGATCAAACACCAGCTAAAATGGAATGATTGAAAAACCGCTAAATTGACTGATAATACTGGTGACAGCAATCACATATACATGTTGCAGAGATTGTCACAAAGCATAGCTTAAATCTGCAGCACCAGCTTGTTTCTGCTCAGCTACACTTCATGCTATGTAATGGTTAAAGTTTGGCGCTCAGTCTGTTGTGGTCTACTGCAGTTGAAGAAGTGCATTTTATATCTGGAACAGCAATAGTAATAACTAAACCCCCACTGTGGTGTAGAGGCTAGAGCTTCTGCATTGCAGTCGATAAACCTGTGTTTAATACTTTTGTCAGGTCATACCAAAGAATAAAAAAATGGTATTAACAGATTTTCTGTTCCTACTCACTTAGCAGCAGTAGGAGTAATACAGAGCAGGAAAACTAAACTGAGATTACTCAGCCATTATTTAAAAGAGTGCAACGGGTTGCAACAGCTTAAGCACATGGTCATTGCTGGCTTTACAACAATAATTATTAGCCAAAACTATGTCACATTTCATACCATTTACTGTACTATATAAAACCAAATGGCACATGGGCCCAGTTTTTTTAAATACCAGATGAAATCAAACAGCGGTGTCTGTAAAAGGTGAGCAATTTGACCTGGGTGACAGGTGAAGTCACATTCCAAGGTAATTAGCAAAAGCAGTCATTGAAAAAAAATCATGGCATACATGTATTTGAAGATGCAATGCAGTAATGCACTGGTTCCCACTTAAACATACTAATATGTGAGAAAGTAAGTAACACGAATAAACAGATAAGACTCAAACACATACTTTAAATATTCTGCATGCTACAATGCAGTCATCAATAGCATGGCACACAAGTTATTATGCTGATTGCAGGCAGTTTTATAAAACAATCAAAACAGTTACATTTCAAAAAATGCCTTTCAAGCTCTCTAGCGCAACATACATTGCTATAAGCCCACTGAATAAAGAACATTAAAACTTGTATTTTGGCAAGAATGGTTGTAGTTAACTTTAAAATTGGGCACACTTTTAGTCAAGATATTTTAGTGAATAACTAAATTGCTACAAACTTGAAAGAAAACACCAGTCAAGTAATGAACTTCTTATATAACTTTGAATCAAAACTGCATTTTACCTTTTCATTTATCAATATAGGTCAAAGCACTCACCACCTGCACACCATTTTGCTTTTCTTGCTGACATAGAGAACTCCACTTAACAAAAAATTTCTGCATATTAAGTTTTAGGCAACTTGGCATATGCTCGAAAATCCTGGCAATTGACTGAAGCTTTTAAACCTTGGTAATTTACCAAGTAAAAAGACCTTTGTCTAAGTGCAGAATTTAGTGCCTTCAATAACAGATGCATCAGGAAACGTAGCTATATTGCTTAAAAAGTGCACCTGTCATTCTTTTAAAAACATGTGTTTTGGCATAAAGATAGCATGTGGCCAAATAAATCGCCAATTTGCTTGAAGAAAACTGTTAGTTACTTAAGTTTCCTGTGATGCATTAAGGTATTTTACTGTGATGCAATAAGAATTCTTCTTCTTCTTTGTCTTTCGGCTTATTCCCGATTAAGGATCGCCACAGAAGGTATCTGCATTTTTATTACATGGCATTTGCTTTATGGTCAAATGCCCTTCCTGCCACCAACCTTCTATTCATAGAGAAAACTGGGCCACCTGTCTTCCACATAAAGGTGGGGGTGTCCCATTAAGTGCCTTGCCCAAGGACACAACAAGCAAACTTGCTGGCTTGTTCGCCACAACCTCCCCTAAATGCCGAGTGCCAAGCAGGGAAGCTGTGAATACCATTTTTTAAAGTCTTTTGGTATGACTCGACAAGGGGAATGAACCCCAGGTCTATCAACTGCAAAGCGGATGCTCTAACTACTACACCATTGCGTCAGTTGGTGTGATGCAATAAGAATAATAAACGTTTTTAGTGCAACTGCATATTTCAAAGTAACTGTTTTCCTTCAAATTCCCTACAAACTGTAGATTTCATCAACAATTTTTGCTTGTTGTTGCCATACTATATAGCGACAAACCCTATTTTCCCGTGTATAAAAGACCCCTTCAATTTTTGGGCAAAAATTCTGAAAAAAGTTTCAATCAATGCTCAAAAGTTTTATTCATCACTGTTTTCATATTCATCAGCATCCAAACCTGTTTTCGCCTGTCATGACACAGCAACTTATTGTTATTCGTACAAGCTATATATATAACTGAGACATGACGGGTGACACATAATGATAGGCACAGACACAGAACGTCTTATATGCACAATAAACTCTTGACATTTGCACATTAGTCCTTCATCTACCTATCAATAGACATTCAAACAAAACAAAACTTTGGCGTCTATTAATGTACTATGATACATTACTAGGCACCTGTTTCCAGTTAATATACCATGATACATTAACGGGGGGTACATTAAGTGGAAAACTCCAGTATTCTTATGTATAAAAGACCCTCTATTTTTAAAGTAAAACTTTAGACCAAAAAAGGGTCTCTTATACACGGGAAAATATGGTAAATTGCTTTCTCGTGAATGGAGGATAAATATGAACAATACAATACAATACTACCCTTACACAGGTCACCTGTTATTTTTAAATGGACTGAAAACCAGAACAAAACAACACATTTGCACTGTTACAGTAATCTTATATTACAGCATCTTGATCATTATTATTTTAAATTATTATGTAAAGCTTATTCACCACAGCATTACGAACTCCAGTTTTAGCTGCTCCTCCTCCACCAGCTACAAGGAAAGCTTCAATATCCAAACACTGACAGCAATATAAAGGGTAATTACCTTTACATATACCACTCATCTTCCTAAGACCTAAGCTATAAAATACACTTTGTTAGGCAAATCAAACTGTTTTAATTATTTCTATAGGCATGATGAAAGTGATGGGAGCAGAAAGTTCTTGGCCTAGTGTTGGGCTATACCACAAACAAAACAATGAGCTCCAGAGGGGTATTTGAAATAGAAAGGCGATAGGCTTACTCACTTGCATTGCGAATTCATATCTGACCACCGCTTGCGGAGATCTCTATGGCAAAAATTAAGTAGCATTGAACTTGTAGGCTAGAGTAGAATTTGCCAGGGTCGACAGTTTTGATGAAAGCGAAGCCGTGAAAACGGGTTCCGATCCGATGTTTTTTCCCAAAGGTTATATAATTTTTAAAACACTGCAATAGCAAATCTAATTAGGAAAAATGGCCGACAAAAATATTTTGCTGAATTGTTAAAAAACTTGAACATGAGTTTCATCAAAGAGCAAGGCGTGAAAATCGCTACCGTAAGACGGGGCGACTTCGATCAGCGAGGCGACTTCGATCACTATGAGGCAACTTCGATCAGCGAGGCGACTTCGATCACTATGAGGCAACTTCGATCAGGCGTAATATAAGGCTTAGCTACTTAGAAATTATTAATTTTACTCAGCAAGTTGCAGTCAAAAAAATTGCGGCCTAAGTTTGCGGAAGTGCAATGTGCATTTGCGGTTGCAGAAGTGCGAAAAGTTACCGCAAATCTATCGCAAACTTGCGGATTTGCGGTTGCGGAACACCTCTCGCAGTTTTGTGGAATTTGTGGTTGCGGAATTGAGTTTAAACCCTGGTAACTTTTAAAAAAATTTAAAATTCATTGATTTTGATCAAAGTCGCCTCATATTCTGGTGACTTGGATCAAATCAATATTTTAATGCAGTTAAATCTGAGTTTTATTAGTGATCGAAGTCGCCCCCAAGAAGGGGCAACTTCGACCACCCTTTGACTGCAGGTTTGCTCAAAATCGTGACGTCACAGAAAAAAAAACGACACTCAGTAAAACAAATTAAACCTGGAATGTTCTAACCAGAAATCTAGAAAAGGTGCAAAGGTAGATAGGAGATTAAAAACGTAGAAAAAAGTTGAAATTTGATCGAAGTCGCCCCGTTTTACGGTATTTCAATTTGGTGAGCCCTACCCTCTTACTATTCTAACAAAAGCGCTGGTGAATGAATATGTCGGCCTATTCTGTAATGACAAAACAAGTTGCTTCTTCTCAGCTAACGAACGATAAGCAGGCGCAGAAAATTTTAGTCCTACATATGCGGAGCTGCACTTAGAAGAAATAGTGAGTGAAAACTTGAGTTTGTAGAGTTGAAAATTGCGATTTGAAGGAATCGGACATAAAAATCCAGAGTCGCAACATAACTTCAACTACGCAATCTTGATCAATAATTGCAATAAAACTTTTAAATTGGCCCAGCAAAAAAACACCGAATGCTCTAAACCCAACAAAGCAGTTTCAGCTGCCTGCTGAACGTTATTTATTTGGCTCCAACGCAAAAGAAAATATAGCGGCATAGCCTACCACTATATGCTTGTCCAGAACAGGATTGAGCCGGGGCGAGTTGGGCTGTAGCCTTAGGCCCACCGTTGATGGACCTATTTTTATACATAGTTAAAAAATGCTCATAATTAATAAAATGGTTACGATGCTACGCTTGATTTATAATTTTGAAATGTTGTCGTAGTCAAGGGTTGACAACCAACGTTCCCTCTAATTTTTGATAATGCTGCGCGGAAAAACTAACGAGTGCGCTAAATCACACTTTTACTAGGCAGAATTTATAAAAGTCTACTACCCAGTAATAGAACATAAATTACACCCAAGGTCAGTGCTCACGACCTTGTAATAGCATGTTTTGGTTTTACATCAGGCGAGTCCTCCTCACCCATTGCCGCGCGCGGACATAGTGCTCTCCAAAAAAGAAAAGGTCATCGACCTGTTTTTGGACGGAAATTACGTCTACAAAGTCTGTGGGAGGCTTTTGTCACGTTATTGTTAGAGAACCTAATTGTCCAGGCTTCGAGACGTCCGTACAATTTTGACAAGATATGACTGCAAACGAATACCTCGCGGAGCCCTTTGACTTCCTACTTTATTCATTTGTGTTCAGAATTTCACGTCTTTCTTTATGGTGGAGACTGCGCAAAGCGTTGTGGTAACTGCACAAAGGGGTCTAAGCAACTGCGCGGCCGCGCACACGCAGCTTAGAGGGAACATTGTTGACAACGGAAACAAGGTCTCATGGACTATATAAATACCCTTACAAAAAAAATCCAGGTAAAATGTAGGGTATTATGGCCGATTCCTGGTCAATTCAAGTTTATACCAGTATTTGTATAATTATCGGAAATTGCCGGTAACTTTGAGTTACCGGTACAAACTTGGATTTTACCGCAATTGAGCCGGTAATTTTATATTTACCGGAAAATACAAGAATTTAATGAGATGTAATTGTAAAACATCATGGCTAACTTGATATTTTCGGTAAAAACTTGGATTTTATCTAGACTAAAATGGATGATGTAAAATACTCCAGACAATACCAGGATTTTTTGAGAATGTAGTCGCAGTCCATTTCGGTATAAATTATACAATTAATGGTATAAACTTGAATTTTACTACCAATTGGCCATAATACCCGACATTTTACCTGGATTTACATGGATTTTACCGGGATTTTTTTTGTAAGGAACGCCTCTTTTATGGAGCGCATCTTCAACAGCTTCTGACAATTAAGTCTAGCTTTTTGCCTGCTCCTGTGGCTATTTAAGCTTGGCAGAACTGCTGCTCCTAAAACGCAAAAGGGTGAAGTTGGGTAGCCTGGCGTTGGACTACTTGTGCTTTGGGTAGATGGGGCTAATCAGTCTGGGAACACTGCTCATCTAAGAGTGTGAAATCTCTGATTTTAGTTCTTCTTTGCCTTAGGGCTACACCCACGCATTAATGACTTTGGCAGTCAAGTTTGAAAAAAATCCGTAGATGGATTGCACAAGATCGTCTATGGTAATTTAAAACTACGTTTTGGCGACTCCTACAACTGCTCTGAAAGCATGATTAAGCCTATCAAGGATTGCCTTTTTAATGGATCTTTTCAACGACGCAGAGATAAGTCTGCGTCAGGGGTAATAGCTTATTTGCCTCCCGTAGACTACTTACTTACCCAGGTTTTGCGCTCTGGAGAGGTAAAACAAAAACAAAAGTAATAAATTACAGAGACTATACATATATTAACTTTTCTAACGAAACAAATTTACTTTTTTTTATATTTTCCACATTCATTCTCTATTTGTGAGAAAGCGAATTGTATCGCTATATATTGGACGGGGCCTCTGCACTCGCTTGGGAGTTGCCATTTCCGAGGTATCTGGACCACCTGTCTTCCACATAAAGGCAGGGACGTCCCGTTAAGTGCCTTGCCCTAGGACACAACAAGGGAACTTGCCGGCTTGTTCTCCACAACCTCCCCTAAATGTTGAGCGCCAAGCAGGAAAGCTGTGAATACCTTTTTTCAAAGTTTTTTTGTATGACTAGAGAAGGGGGTTAAATCCCAAGTCTACCAACTGCGAAGCGGACGCTCTAACCACTACGCTAACGTTATTCGGGACACTTAGTCTTTTAAGATTTAAGCATCTCGACTGTGGTAGCGTATAATGAAAAGATATTATAAAACAGATCAGCTCTGCAGAACAGAAACACGACTTTGAATACCGCAACAAATTTGCTTTACAGACTAGACCTACAACACTTTGAGTTTTTAATTCAAAGAAAGAAGTAGATATTAAGCAGCTGTCGTTCATTGCATTACAGAGACTTAGAAGAAGTAAAAAACAATTGGGTAGCGGAGGTCGATCTATGGGCACATCATCGAGAAAATTCAAAATTAAACTCATTTTTGCTCATCGTTGACTAAATATTTTGTCAATGAAAATTTGAATTGCAACTGGCGATAGATTACAAGGCAGATTTTTGTTTTGGGTGAAATTAGGCTCTAACGACTAACCGTGAATTTAAAGCAAGTGTGAAAATTTTGCTTCGCCAATTTTCAGATGAACTAAGAGTTACTACGTAAAGAGATGATTTATTTTTTTGCTCTGTGGAAAAAGCAAAATTTTCGAAGAAAGTTCAAATGTTACGATTCATAAACATAAAAAGAGTTGATGCGTTTTTTGATGTTGGGAACCAGTCGTTCGAGTAGGGAGTCGAGCCACGAATCTATAATGTCGAGTTGTTTCGTCCAAACGACTGCAGTTATGTCAAGTCTTTTTTTTACTTCCAACATTATTTTCCCATATTTAGTTTCCTGTGATTTCTATGATAACTGCAATCAATTTTTTAACATTGTATGGTATTTGGAACCACTTTTAAACTAATTTTTATATGAAATCTGTTAATTTTCGACATTTTTACACCTTAGAAATTACTAACTGCTTTCGTTTTTACACGTACAACAGATACACTGCAGCTTCATGACAACTTTTTAAAGAGATTATCAATCAAATTTTATAACCTAAAATAATCCCACTTGTGATTCATTTTGTGTCACCCTTTGAAATTACCTTATGTCTTATAGAATTCATTACCCTGAGTAGTAGTAGTCATTTCGTTTTTATTAATTATCACCCCGTTAGCGGAGATGACCGGATTTACCCCAGTCCTTCAGCGATTGCTTGTGTGGCGGAACGGCAAGCATCCGACTGTAATCCAGGTTCAAATGAATACACTCCGTGTGGCTACTAGTCGCTTCTATCATGATAGCCACTGAGCGTCGCTGGCAATCCATATATAAAGCCAGGTGTTGTAGGCGACTTTCTACTTGTGGTGTGTACTTGAAGTTGTTGAAGTTGCTACACAATTCCCCTCCTCAAGCACGCGCAGCTAGCGGAGACGAGCAAAAAAAAGGAGGGAGTTGCTGAGGTTGGAACATGCTTTTCTCACCAACGTTGAGAGAGAATGAGGTGCTGGCCGAAGTAAGTGAGATTTCCGCCAAGACTTCAATGGAAGGTGGTCTTGACGTTAGGGCTCGACAATGGCTTGTGCTGCCTGACTGAAGACGCTGCCGTCCAACTACATCGGAGAAGATGTATCTTCTTGGCGGGGTCATCATTGTAGCGCAGCGGCACATATGACTGTAGTTCAAGTTGAAATGAGTGCACTCCATGTGGCGACTAGTCCCTTCTATCATGTTAGCTACTGATCATAGATGGTATTCCGTATATAAAGCCAAGTGTTGTTATTCACTTTCTGTTTATAATTTGTAGCTGAGGTTGCTACACAATTCCTCTCCTCAAGCACGCGCAGCTAGCGGAGACGTGCGTAAGAAGGGAGGGAGTTGCTGAGGTCGCAACATACCTTCCCCTCCCAGGGGCGTATCCAGAAATTTCAAAGGGGGGGGGGGGCGCAATTAAAAACTTAGACAGTGGAAACTTTTTTGGTGGGACAAGCTTTTTTGCTTGTATCAGCTTATGCAGGGCTTCGCCTTCCAACCTGTGCGTTTTGCTACATTTTACCATTTAATACTTTGATTTTCTTTATATTGGTGTATCTAGGCCTTCAGTAGTTTTTTGCGTTTGCTCAGTGCTGCAGTTCAACGCTACACTCTATTTATCTGGGACTCCAATAGTCCATATCACAAAAAAACGTCAAAACAAAACACACACGCACAAGCAATCAATTACACCTACGTAGTTTCCTCCCGATGAAAAAATCAACTGGTGCAACCAACATCAACTTAATAAATCTGTACTGTGGCATTTTTTGATAACTCCCAACAAACATATGAAAAAGGAATTGAAAGATGTGCTATATGCCTAAAATTTTCGAGGTATTGCATTGGAGATGAGGGATTGTAGGCAGTAGCCACAGGCCTACTTGACGAGCATTCTGAAAAGAATGCAACGAATCAGGCACTTGCTCCGTCAGCTTTTTCAAAAAAATATTAGCTTAGTAGATTGTCGTTTTGCCATAAAACGACAGCGAGAGCAATCACACAAAACTTGTTTTGGCCCATACCCTTTTAATACTACAGTAGAGTGGTCACTATTAACTTAAAAGCAACCTAAAAGCACATTATTCTAGTGCGAAGGAATTATATTGTCTTACGTTACACTAATACGGTAACTAAACTTATTCAAATACTGTTTTATTCACACTTATTCAACTATGAAGAAAATAATGAACTAAACCTGCTAAGCTACACCTACAATTTTGCATTTTGGTGACCTTTCAATACGCTTGTTCTTTTAGTTTAGTCAACTATAGGCTGCTAAAGCAACACTAATTCATGTACATGAATTATGATGTTGTGTGTAACTTGTGTATGAAGCAGGATTGTGGAGGCGCAGCCAAAATCGCGCGACTTCAATTCCGCCCTTTGCAAAAAATGATTAACCAAACAGCCTATAAAAATACAGGATGTCCGAAAAGTTACGGTGCAGTAGAAAATATTTTTAACAATGGCTGTTTTTGTGACGCAGTATTTAGGTGCTAATATGAAAACAAGTTCGTCATTATAACAACAACTAGTCCTTTATTAAATATCCAAATCATTACCCAAGGTTAGAGCTATGCGTGTATGATTGAAAACACTACACGTGAGGATAAAATAATAAAACCACTAGAGCTATTTCGCCAAGCGGCTCATCAGGTGGCAACTGGCTATAACCTTATTATTATCTTTATTTAGTCAAGAACGGAAATATTTTCCGTATGCACTTCGACGCTGATTCGGTTTTAAATAAGCCTTAACGCTTGTTTTAAAATTTCTGCAGTCTCCTAAAAGCATGTAAACAACCTGTTTATTGCGCTTACAACTTGCAAAGAAAAATATTTTTAGATTTTGTAGAGAACTTATTGCAGTTTGCTCCCTCACCAATCTGATACTGGTGTCCTAGGCTAAATACTGGTCTGGTAGCTTAGTAAGCCGGCTATATATTTGATTGCTAGCAGCTTCTAGCCTAAGCTAACACCCGGTTATACAATAGGTTAGGCCCTTTGTACCTTCTACTAAAGTTCCTATGATAAACTACTTGTCTGAAGTCCTTTTTTGAACAACTAGCCTGAACTATCACCTTATTATTCCATCTTAGTACTGCTGGGTTGTACGCTAAGTTTTTATATTAACTTCGGTAAATCGGTACCAAGACTGCAAACTTGCAACCGTGACTGGTTTGTTCATTTATTTCTCTCCTAGCATGCTTGCTTTGTTTGTTTGTGATTACCCCTCCTCTTCCTCGGGATGGAGGTACGACATGAACGGCAATTCAGGTTCACGCCGTCAACCTAATTGAAATTAGGCTAGGGGAAAGATGGCAGCCCATTTCGAACCAGTCTTGAGTGACTGGTAGCCCCACCACCAACAAGGCGGACTGCCACTGGTGGGTACCCAAGAGTCGTCTGACATGCTGGGTTAGCAACTTCACAATTGTAATCCGGTGAAGTACGGGAGGGCCACCTGTCTGCCACATAAAGGTGGAGGCGTCCCGCTAAGTGTCTTGCCCAAGGACACAACAAGCAAGCTTGCCGGTTTGTTCTCCACACTATCCCCTTTATATGCTGAGCGCCAAGCAGGGAAGCTGTGGATACCATTTTTTTAAAGTGTTTTGGTATGACTCGACTTATGGAATGAACCCCAGGTCTACCGACTACGAGGCGGACGCTCTAACCACTACACCATCGCGCCGGTTAGCATGCTTGTTTTCGTTGGTTACGTCAGTCATAAATTTCACAAAATATTGAAGGTAACGACAAATCGTGAGCTATGAAACGTTTAAAAGTTTTTCACAAAGAAATTTATTGTACACTTATTCAGCGGGAGAAGGGGGCGGGCGACTAGTCACTTCTAACATGATTGCTGCTGAACGTGGTTGGCGATCCGTATATAGAGCCAGTGTTGTTTGGCGACTTTCTACTTGTGGTTTGTAGTTGAAGTTGTTGTGGTTGCTACACTTGGTGCATTGCAATGTAATAAAATCCAATGTTTAAGAAAAAATAAGAACAAAACCCACACCTTACGATTTGTAAAACCGAATTTGGAGAGAATATTTTGTTTGAAAAAGCTTGGCCTAATGGGCTTCAACTAAAATATGGTTAGAACTTTGGGGAAGGCATAGATACTTTTTTTGCTACGCCGAAAGCAAGGCAAATAGCGCATTCGAAGAAGTTGCAACACAAACGGGGCCGCACCAAATCGCAAGATAGGCTTACCCTTAGTTTATTTCTGTAATTGTGAAAACCACCACCACCATTTTTGACTCTGTTTCAATCCCTGTCCCCTCCACCTTTAAATTATTGATGGTATTTTCAAGCGACAATCTTTGTTTGTAAACATTACCAGTCTTAAGAGATTAAGTTCACCACCATTACGTGTACAAGAATTATGGATGTGCATAAAAAGCAGAATTTCATCGTTTATACTCGCACAAGTGCACGATGGGTGAAGCCGGATTGGCCAGCTGAGCTGATATTTTTAACGTCGACGTTGCTGATGGGGAGGCCCTGCGGGTTGTCACTTTTGCAGAGCAAATGTAGAAAAATGACGACCGCTGGGAATTAACTCACCTCCAAAAAAGAATTTCAGGTATATGGACAGGGGGAGGAAGCAGAGGTTTTTGTACACATTGTCAAGGGGGGGCACGTATCAAAAGTTTAAAAAACCAGCTCTAATCATTTCACAAAAGTTTGCAATGCCTTTTCGTTTTGCTTCAGTTTTAGTTTTGCTGGATTCTTGCACTTGAGGCATGTTTAGCAAGGAGTTTCATCAGAAAAACTACTTGATCCTTCGCTGCTTCCTTGCCATGTCGCTTGCCACTGTGGTTGTTGCGATACGATACATGGATATAACATGCAATCTGTCCGTTTGTCTTTGCAACAAGACAGTAACCATAACGTTCAAATCACAACTGTTTGCAGTGCGCATTGACAACCATAACACAGCATAAGTTGGCACTCAATATTTGTATTTGCAGACAAAGTGACGAGTCTAGTAAAAAAGAACATCATCTGCGAGGAACTTGCAACAAACATTTCGCACCACACATGGAGTCTACACATAAATGATTTACAGGAGTTCAACTTGATGAGGTCTGCCTCGGATTTGACTTTGCAGTAAATGTGCACGCGGCGGTGGTTTTGCAGCCAGAAGGCTTGGAACAAAACTCCGAGAGGATGCCCTCTACAACATCCGGGCTAAATGTCGACGGTGTTATCGCGTCAAGCCAGTAAAAACGTTCGACAAGCGGGCAAACGTCAGTCAAAATATTTAACACTTCTAAAAAAAATTTAATGGAGAATTTTTTAATTCGTGTTTTCTATTGATACGTTTGCTCTACACCCTTATTTCGGCATTTCTGTAAGCTTATACGTGACGATTCAGTACATCAACCACTGCACATTAGCTTTTGAACCAAACTTGTTATTATTGGACTAAATTTGCATTTAAGTTGTATCAAACGGTTAAACTGCAAATTTCAATTGATTTAAAGAAATTTAATGACGTAAAGCTTGATGAAAAAATATAAGAATATAATTCTATGGTCATTATTTGAACTAAAGACGAGAAAAATTGCGGTACACAACTTGCAAATAGTATAAGGGGGTAGGACCCAAAACAATTTGTCAGCATGCTTGCTCTAGCTAGGACTAAAATCTTAGTAGTGTCATGTTAAGGAGCGAGGCAGCACGAAAAACCATTACTGGTCCTATGCAGGCAACCAGAAAGCTGTCAAGCCTGGCTAGTAGGCTTGCGTAGTGAGTTAGTTAATGCAAAATAAATATTATGAATCAGACTTCTTGTCAACCGAATTCCTGTATACCATCTTTGAAGCTAGTAGTTCGTACAACTACTCGGGTCGATGATTTATTCCAAAAATCAAAAAACGTGACAATTCTCAGAAAACCCTCAAAATAATCGGGCAGGAGAAAAGATAATGAAATGATACCATTTGACGCCATTTTTCCAATACAATGTAGTATTACACACAGTTTCAATGAAGTTCCTTGTCATGTACCTGTGGCCATCAGCACTGCTTAAAAAACAAATTATAAGGCCAATAAAATTTGCTTTTCAATCAAACAGTAACGAGTTGCAATACCAATTGGAGATGAGAGCTGAAACATTCACCCGGAAGAAACAGCAAAGCGTCAAGGAAAAATAGTAGGAGTTGAATTAAACGTTTTTCAAAATCAAGCTCAGCAGCTGACTACGCAGGGTGAATTCGAGTTTTTGTTAACACAGGAGTTCCCAAACTGTGATACGCGTGAGCCTTCCAGGTAATACTCGAAACAAGTCTGGTAAAAACGTGTGACACTAACACAATGATAGAAAAACCTTTGAATAATATAGTTGTCAGTGACATTGCTTAGCAAAATTTTTAGAAAATTACATAGCAAAAAGTTGTAGTCTAGCAGTAGGGTAAACATGTCAAACATTGCCGGGTAGATATGTCGTTAATTAAAAACAGAAAAGTGAAATAAAGCTTTTTTTGACTGAACGTCCAGCAGTGAGTGATTTGGAAAAATACTGCAAAAATAAATTTTCTAAAATAAGCTGGTTCGTGCAACGGTGATGTCCTAGTGGTGCGGAATAAAATACAGGATGGGATCCCCTGGCTTATTACATCAGCATTTTGATGCATAACACACCACACTCTTAAGCAAACCGTTGATAAACAACAAAAGGTCAAAGCAACCTGGGAATAGTACAAGGCAGTGATAGACGGTAGAAAGGGAATTTACAGACTAAAAAATACCGACAGAAACATAAAAATATTGGCTTAAGTCAAACCACTTGGGAGTAAAAAAATGCATCGACGGAGCGAATGGGCGTCACCACCCACTTGCTTCTGCACCGAACTTTGATCAGCAATTAGTTGACACTTCGCGCCTTTCCTGACCAATACTGACGGAGATGGCGCTTACCGCAAGTTTTGAACTCATGAATATTCACTCTGAAGTCCAGAACCCTTCACAGCACCAGAACGGCGGTGGCTAGAAATAAAGGTTGTTACCGAAGATAAAGTCGTAGAGAGGTGTTGTTGCTCAATTATTATCGCGGAAGTTCTATCATGGCCCATGACAACCTACTGTGAAGTGTCCTGATTTAAAAGGAGATGCACAGCCTCATAATAATCAGTCAACCTTGACCTGTTTACTTGCAGTCCCATTTACTGTTGGTTCACTGAGTGGACGCTTGCTTGATTTTGTTAATTCAGTATTTGAGTCCTTAACTTGACCAGATTGAACGTTTCCACTCTCAGTCGCATCACGATTTGCTGAACGCAGCCAGTCCTGCTTAAATTGCACAATTATGCACGTCATGTTGTCGCATCCAGTTCCGTCTCCGGCAGTGCTAGGAGCAAGGCAATTTTGAAAAAGCTGAAAATAAGTTGTTAGGTTGAATAACAACCGAACTGGTTGTGCATCTCACGACTGGTTACAAGGCTTTACCGATGCGAGCCATGAGATTTTTCCTTATAAGACTTTGCACAATTGCATAATCAGGTTTATATGAATGCGAATATGAACACTTTTGAAGAGCCTCCTTCTATTACCTTATGATTCGGTTTGAACTGTAAAAGCAATTAAGACAGTTGTACGTTGTTGTGAGGTTAATGGACAGGAGAACGTTTGGTTGCAACAAGCTTTAGATTGAACCTATACCTCGTACATCACTTCGACATGCACATGTGAATGCAGAGTCAAGGATCGTACGACCTCTTCGTAATATCCCAACCTCTCCCTTCATTTTGTGTACAATTAGTTGAATAAGTTTTTTCCATGAAATGACAAGACAACTATAAAAATTTACTATAAAGGTAATCTCACTTCTTCGCAGATCGTTGATAATTTTGTTTGCTTTGCGCTTTCTTCTTTTTCGCCATCAACGGAATCAGAATTCAAGCGATGTCGGACAAAATCAACCACTTCCTGGCTGCTGAGGGCGTTCCTGAAACCGAGTGTGAATGATTCACGATGTGTTTAACGCCCAAAAGCTTTAACCGTTAACTGCAGTACCGGCGGCTACTGCGGCTATTATCGAACACAACCAGCATGAGATTTCAAATTCAACACCCGTGGTTTCTGCGTAGCTATGCCCTCGAAGCAGGCATTTTGTGGACATTCTTCCCAACAGGTTGAGCGCTTGTGATGATGGAGCACTATGCCAGCAGTCCTATAACTCCGAAGCAGGTCTGTGTACAAACTGTTCTGTGCTTATAAGGTAGAAAGGTTTTGCAATGCTGGGGGACAAAAACTATGTACCTGCTTCTACTCACCAAATTCCGTCGCAAGCTATCACAAGGAATTCATCGTCGGGTTGTAACACGACATGCTGCACATCCGGTAGAGCGCTGATCATCTGTTTTTCAAGCGGAAAGTCGGGATTCATTTTATAAGAGTGATCCCCTGAACAATTTTATTCGTTTTGTGATGTTGTTGACTAGCAGGTACAGTACTACAATTATCTTTGTAGCCTTAAGAGTTGTAATCGAGATATCACTCGCTGTGCTCTATCTCGTCTTGTAATTACTTCTCCTCTTTCTTGGAATAGAGGCGCGGCATGAAGTGGTTACATACCAACCCATATCCCAAACCTAATCGATATCAGTCTACGGCCGGGGAACAAGAATATAAGTTTAAATACAGGTCACGTTGCACAAATGACAGCTAAGTGATTACAAATGACACACGTAGGAAACTAACCCAAGGCCCTCGATAAATTGAGGCCACCATTCACTCTCCCTTGCTCGTTCACGTGACCACCCGCTGCTGTAATTCGAGCCAACTCATTTTCATCTTCCGGCTGAAAGCAATAAATAGCATCACTTTACTAATCTTTTACACAGCACCTTGTAGAACATGCGCAGTCATTAGAGTCTATGGTTAAGTTCCCAGCAAGCTGGTCATTGACAAAAATATTCGATCTGCTGCACGGCAAAACAGATGTTCCATAACACCTTCACTGGTTGATTTAGAAAAGTTCTACTCGACTGATGATTGCACACTGGCTGCTAAACGCAGCATTGTTTATCAAGATTAACCTTTAAAGTTTTTGAAGTGTTTGTGATTTCTCATTAGTGATATGTGCCGTTTTAGTTTAATTTCCGAACTTCATCTTTGACATCAGCGCATAGCGGAATAAAAAGTTTACTATTTTATGATCAGTTATATCCATCAGAGTTGCAGGAACTGCAGTGAAAGTCTTAAGTATCTATACCACAATAAATTGCTGAATGTTGATGACATACTCTTCAATACCTGCCAACACTACTGACGTATAACAAACTATAATTAAATATCGAATTACCTTGTGATCGTCAGACATGTTGTACGCGACGCCATCCTTTCGACACAAAACACATCTCGAGTCTCCAGCATTCGCTACATAAAGATCGATTCCACGCAACACGGCTACAACAGCTGTAGTACCACTGCAATAGAAGACCTTTAGTTGGATTGGATATTCGCTAAACACAATCTCTACTACAATAAGACATACTTTGTAACGATGGATAACCTTTAAAATTTATTTCATACATATATTAGAGTCACTTTAATGAGCATCGTGAAAGGTTGAAAAGTTCCACAAAATGTAATCCTGCAATCTCTTGCTGAACAGCTTATCGTTCTAACCTTTCGCATGCACCAAGTTTAGCGTCCACTAATTTGTATAAACAATAAGACAGTAATCAAGCAAGGCAACCCTAACCTTATCAGCATGTTTATACTGCTTGACTGCTTTAGAATATGGAGCAAGATGTTCTATTTACACCGTGTCTTCATTCGCCGTAAGAAAAAGGAAGAACACGGTCATGAAAGTAACAACCACCTATGCAGGAGGTAACTTTGCCATTAACTGTATAAAGATGACAGAAAGTATCACTTTTTGTAAGCAACCGGCGAGATTCTGATTTCGAGTGCACTATTAAATATCAGCTTTGCAAGTCCGATTTTACTTTTTTGTGTTGATTATAAGCTGTAGTACACTTAGGAAAAGCAATTTACAATAATGTTACCAGGTTGAAGTGTTTGGGATGGAAAGGTGATGTGCCGACACTGCTGATAACTCCAAAGCAGGTCAGAAAACAAGTTATACGTATCGCCGACAAAAGCGTTTCTACGATTAATGTAAATAACACAACAGACATGTACACTACTTTAAGATCTACAACCTCATTTCGAATATGGCTATATCTGGAACAAACCTTTCAACTGCCCTTTGTCAAGAAAAAAGTGGAAACTATAAAACCAGAAGATCCACTTATTATTGATTTTTTTTAACGTTGGAAGTGATCATAGCATTAACTGCAAACTTCTACATAACATGGAATACCACTACACGAGCTGAGCCAGCAACTGCAAGATCTATTGTTGCCATTAAAATATTGACTTCTGTTAAAACCATCATCAACCAACCTATCTGCTCCTGGTTCTTCTATTCCTGAGTCGAGTCTGGGGGGTTCATTCTCATTGACCTCTTTTTCCTTTTCCCCAACCCATGAAGATTCCTCTTCTCCTTCCTCCTCGTCTTCATCAACATCATCTTCTTCACTGCTGCTTCCTTCCACTGCCTCATCACTTTCAAATCCATCGTAATCTAAAACACGAGCCATACACGAGTTGTTCATTCCATCGGTTTTTTAATCTTCACGCTACGCCGTTACCTAAGTTTATAAGTTTTCACCAGAGCAATTTAATGTCAATAAAGCTACTTTTTTCGCTTGTGGAGAATAAAACAAGTGTGGAAACAAAATTTCACAGCCGTAGGGTCAATATTAACGAAGTTTTAAAAAATTGCTTTTTCTGAATTAGGTCAATTGTTATTTGTTTAAAGAATTTTTATATCCATAATTTTAGCACAATTCCCCTACGTACTTGCCATTTTTACTCCAGAAAAAACGATTATTTGACATGCTTTATGCGGCCAAGACTCTCAGTACTGGTGATGGTACGAACCACTCAACAACAGCTACAGTAAAGCTCAGTTTTTCAATGGCGTCTAAGCTACTAGCTACTGACCAAAATTTCTTGTCAGAAAACATAACAAACTACATGTTTGCATAATAATTTAAGCACCAATCGAACAAGCTTAGAATTTTTTTAATGGATTTCTTCTATTTTTTCGTTTATTTTTCATTTCATTGAATAAAGCCAATAAAGGTACTTCCTAAAAAAGTAGTCACTTTTTAAGTTTTTAGGTTGCGAAAAATCGCCCTAGTTATCACGCATCGCTCCATAAACGCCTGAATGAGGAACAGATATATTTTCTCTTATGAGGATTGTAGGGTAGTAGCGCAATGAGTTGTCCGCACACAAGTAGGAATGCCCACTACTACGGTATATCCATTTTTCATTAAATAATAACTACATACGGAATTTTGTTAAGACTTAAAAAAAGCTGTCCAGAAACAAAACAGTAAGTAAATTTCCGAACACAATTCTAAATTGATGTTACATACAATTACGACACGATCTGTAAGCAAATGAACTGATTAACGTTTAATTCCCATGTCGCTTCATTCCAAAAACTTTAAAAACGTGATGCGCTGATCTTTTGTTTGGTGCAGCAATAGGAAAATGAAAATGAATTTCTTTTCATGACAAAAATATGTTCAGGCACTAAAAACAGTTGCAGTTGAAACGTGGCAAAAGATTTCACGATACTTGATTTTTACGCGCAATAAAAATCGCAGGTAGAGATTTCCAGAGGGCCGAACTCGCTTGCTAATAAAAGCCAGATGCAGTCTGTACTTCGTGCTACACACCCATTAAGTCACGTGGTTTTTGAGAAAAACACGCAGCATCAGGTGGCTACTATTAGACGTACAACACATCAATAAAGTTCAGTTGTTCACATCCAACGTAAAACGATGCAGTATGCAGAAACCTCACCATCGTCTTCACTATCTTCCTCATCTTCAACTTTTGGCTTTGGCTTTGGAAAAGTTTTGAGTAAAGTTTTCTTCGATGAATTTACGTCTCCTTCGTAAAAAAATTAACCAAAAATCAAACAAACAGAATACCAATCTTTCAAAGGTTAAACGTCACTTCAGCATCTGGCACTCTGGCTTTCTACTTTAGGTGCATTATTAAACTACAAAAGCTAGTCAATAATGAACACATTTCCAAATCAATACAGTCATTTTGTAAAAATGATATTCTCAGTTCTCCAGCTGCATTTGAGAGGAGGTTCAATTTTGCACCGAAGTTTTGAAATAACTTCTATATTTCTTCTGGATAAAACGTAAAAAATACAAAGTGTCGCAAATGTTGCTGGAGTGGAAACAGCAGTGTTAGGCTCGAATAGAAAATATTCATTCGGCTGTCGATGGAGAATTTTCATTTTGTTTGAAAGAAATGCCTCATAAGTTTTTACTAGAGCATTCCACTTAGATCTTCACACTCTCGTATATAAGTGCCGATACCAAGAAGCTGATCACATTTACAGCAAAGCGCTTTTACCATTTACCCTTTCTAGTAAAAATTCATGCCTGAAATGATAAATAAATTTATGTAGTTCCATCCTACAGGCTACATCATCCCCTGCATCATGTAAGTAATGCAGTCGCTACAACATGTCCAATTTCACCCACGGGTGTTAAAGTGCAGATACGCATTAGTTTTTGCTTGGTGCTTTTGCTCAAAGTCCAACTGGCTTTAGAAATTTCCTCCGCAAACCAAAATCAAAACAGAAGAATTTACATCAAAAACGGAAAGGATACAAACAATAAACAAAAAGTGGACCGCAAAGAGCAAGTGGAAGAATTTGCCAAGGATAAAGCAGTGGCAAGCTCAGCAAACTACTTTTCGATTATGCAACACTTCACAGCCAAAGATCAAGATTAAACAAACCTTTCTCATCCACATCACCAACTTTATCAACTTCGTTATCCCTTTTTCCATTCTCGGCGTCGCCAACCAACTAAAAATTGTTGTTACTGTTTTCATACACACGCTAGCGCACAGTTAACCAAGGCAAAAGTTTGGAGTTTTGCTCAGACGATGTTGCATTATATTTCACGTTAATCGTCTGATTTTCTATTTATATTCTGACGTTAATTGCAAGTTTGATAAATCAGCAAGGGAGCTAACTGAATGAAAGCTTGGTCTTTGCCAGGCAAGTTGTACACAATCTTACTACCATCTACGATGTAAGGTAAGATCAAATCAGACTATATCTGCTAAGCTAGTATTACAATAAAAGCAAATCTTATTGTATTCTGGATTTTAACGCTCGTCAAGCCGATTCTTTTTTAAGTTCGCTGTAAACAGTCTACGTTTTTGCCCGTTTTTTGCTTTCACGCATTTTGCGTACAAACATTTTGGTTCGCATGGATATTTACGTGATGCTTTACATTATATGGCGAACATCCGATTTCGTTCACAAAACAGATACCAACATCGAATACGTATTTGCGGACAAAACCGTGTTAAAAGTTTTTGTTGATAAAATCTAAAGTTTACACACCACGGTCTTCTGCGTTAAGATGGCTGTACCAAGTACACGTTTTTGCACAGTTTTGTAAGTTTTTTGCTCTCAAGTATTTCTTTCCGGAAAGTTTTATTCGCTAGTATATTTACATGATGCTACACAGTATACTTTGTTGCGTGAACGTCCGGTTTTATCAACAAAAACCTATTCGTACGTTTTTGTCGGCAAAAATGCTTATGCTTTTGAAACGTAATTTGATGGTAAAATCGTATGTTCGAAAAATAAGATGAGGTGGACGTACGCAGTACACGTTTCTCATCCAGGTTTATAGGTTGTTTGTTCTCAAGCAATGCTGTACGAAAATTTCCACCGGTTTGGTGCTTCACCGGTTAAAGAATAGTGAAGCTGTTTACCCAGCATGTCGTAAGAGGCGACTATTGGGCACCTACCAATTGCAGTCTGACTGTTAATGGTGGGGTTGCCAGCTTAATTGCTTGGTTGGACCACTCATGTCAGAAAACTGAGGTTGGGGGTAAGCAAGGGCATGCTCCCTGTAGAAAAATTTCGCTCCAACAAATCCCCATCCATGCAGTAAATCCGGCCATCTCTGCTAAAGGGACAACACCGGATGGAAACTGAATCACTACTACTACTACTTTGGGTATTTGCATGACATTATATAGTAAACATTGTGTAAACAACAGGTTTGGTCAACAAAAATGTTTTGCATATTTTGTCTCCAAATACGCATACGCGTTTGATACGCACTTTGCGGACAAAATCGAAATTTGAACAATATATACTGTAAATCATCATATAGCCATCCGAGCGCACAAAGATTTTTGTACGAAAATGCAAGAGCAAAAACTTACAAAACTAGACAAAAATACAGGGTGTCCCAAAAAAAAGTTTATTTTTTAATTTTTAACTACTTTTGTTTTAGAGCATTTGACTCTTTCATTTTTTCAGGTTTTATTCTATGGTAATAGGAGTTTTATACCTGAAATTTTGAAGCCTCTATCTTAATCATGCCTTTCACAATTGAGCAGCGATCAAAAATAGTAAAGTTATATTTGGAAACTAAATCACTGGTCCAAACCCAAAGGGAATATCGCAAGCATTTTGGTGTAAAAGAAGCTCCATCTGTGACGTCAATCAAGAAAATTGTTCAAAAGTTTGAAGTGCATGGCACCTGCCACAACAGAAATAAAGGAAATTCTGGAAGGAGAGTGTCTGCTCGCACCGAATTAAACATTGATACTGTACGTGAATCGACTGTGCGTAGCCCAAAAAAATCAATACGGAGGCGTTCATCTGAACTTGGCTTGACAAAGTCCACCGTTCAAAGAATAATGAAGCAAGACCTCAATTATATCCTTACAAACTGGAAATAAAGCAAACTTTGACTGATAGGGACAAAGAACAACGTTTTCAAATGTGCACATGGTTTAATGAAATGATGGAAAATGATGAACATTGGGTTGGCAAGATATGGTTTTCAGATGAGGCACATTTTCATCTGGATGGATCAGTAAACCGTCATAACTGCCGTATTTGGGGCACTGAACCTCCAAACGTTGTTACCACCAAATCACTCCACAGCAGGAAGTGCACAGCTTGGTGTGCGCTTAGCTCTGACGGAATCATCGGGCCTTACTGGTTTGAAGACAATGCTGAGAATGCGGTGACGGTTAATCAAGAAAACTATCGCCACGTCATCAAAAAGTTTACTGCTTGTCTTCGTCGTCGTCGCTTTGACTTGAAAAAATTATGGTTTCAGCAAGATGGGGCAACACCTCACACTGCAGTGGAAACACGAAAATTATTGTCTGAAAAATTTGAAGACAGGCTGATTTCCTTGAAAGCTTCCCACATCTGGGCTCCACACTCTCCTGACCTTAGCCCACTGGACTTTTTTCTGTGGGGCTACGCAAAAGATAATGTCTATAAAAATAAGCCTACCTCTATTTCCGAACTTAAACAAGAAATAACTACGTTCATGAGAGCCATTTCCGCTGACACATGCAAAGCAGTAATTCAGAATTTTGCTGTGAGAGTAAGGGAATGCCTTCTGCGCCATGGCGATCACATTGAGCATGTTATTTAAGCATCATCATCAAAATATATGACTATTTTTAAACTCCAGTAAAATCAGCTAAGTAAAATGGATAACGACGATTTTGATGGCAAACAAATCTCCAACACATTATTTATGCACGGTGAAACTTTCATTGCTTTATCTTTACAAGTTTTTGCGTTACAAAAATTTTAAAAATAAACTTTTTTGTGGGACACCCTGTATATACTGTGCACAGCGACCTATACTGTAAAGCATTATAAAATCATCCAAGCGGAAGAAAATTTTCGTACAAAAATGATTGATACCAAAAAATGCACAAAACCGGAAAAAATCCTAGGACAACGTAAACAATGCACGTCGTGCTACCACATTTATTCAATCCCGCATTACCGGAACTTTACAAGCAGTATCGGAATCACTCCGATTTCGGAGTTGAATATGATGCATATTTTTTACAAACTTAGTTACGATTGCTTCGCGGATAAATGAACTGGACAAATTTTTACACCAATCCACACTGTAAACCCATGTACGATAAAAGTTTTGATGGCCAGACATCATTTTTCCTCAGCCTCACAAAATGCAAAAGTGATCCGACTCACCTTTGGAGTCCGGAAGGTGATCAAAAACATTTACTTGCAAAACGTCGACGAGATCGTATGCTTTTGCAACATTAAGACAATACTTTCCAGTCGAAATCACATGCATTTACTTACATCTGAAGGGATTTCAGTCGTATTATCTGATATTTTTTTAATTGATTCATCGTTTGACAGTTCTTTACCAGATGTCTTGTTTTCAGATTCTTTTGTTGAAGAATCGTCTTGAGAATCTAAGCAAATTTGTATTGTTCACAACATAAATGCAATTGCAACAAGTGGAGTTACATATTTTAATCACCCAGTCGCGGTGAACCTTCCTAATCATTCATAGAACGTTGTACTCAAACCTGCTTCGAGTCACTAGTACTGCTGTTACCTGCGCGGTGGTGTAGCGGTTAAAGTGTACGCTTAAGTGTCGGCAAACCTGGGTTCAATTCCCTTGTGTGGTCGTACCAAAGCTTGTAAAAATGGTATTTACGCTTTCCAGCTCGGCAGTCAGCTCAAAAAAGGATAATGTGGAGAAAAAGCCAGCAAGTTTGTGCATTGTATTCTTGTGTGAGCCACTCAGCGAGACATCTCCATCTACCTGTGACAGATAGGGGGTGGTGTAGAGCAGTTTACCCATTGTGGTAACCTAGCATGACAAAAGATTAGCAAAGAGCATGAGCTCTCACTCAAGAAGAAGTACTGCCGCTATGAGGCATTTTTTCTGCATGTAAAGGGGAGATTGCCGCAAGAGCTTTTTCCAAAAGCAGATCAACAGTATAATCGCGAAGGTTGAAGGCACGACCGTTAGATCATTGTCACCACAAAACGGTGACCCACTCTACTCGAGCACGTCACCACACATGCATATTAATGTTAAGTCTATTCAACTCATCCTGCACTAGACAAACGGAGAGACAAATGAACGAGACGTACGGTGCTTAAGCCACCCATATATGTTGTCAGGGTTGAGGCAAGTCCTAGTTTGAGCTGGAATGGTGGGCTTGAAAGCAAAGAGCGGCTCCACTCATCTATGCCGCATGCAACGTGCCTCTGCACCCTCAATCTGCTATATTTCCACGGCTTGCTCCAAGCTCGGTTCACCCCGCCGAGCATCCGACTTGTGAGTAGCAAAATTCATGAACACAAGAAGGTCATCTGTGAACACAAGCAGCAAATCACTGTATGTTGCACAGCTGTCCCTTTCCCATTAACTCGTAAAAAAAACAATTACAATGACAGCCTCCCAGCCAAGGTGCTGTTTGCCATTCAGGCCCACTTACCATCAGCATATCAATGCGCTACTTCTACACTCACTTTCACACAAGCACTGCAAGCGGATTAAAATTGCCATTAAGCATTGATTACACTTTACAAAACCTGATTTTTGAGCCTATGCTTTAGCTCAATAAGAAAAGATCTATTACTTGTATCTGATTCGGCCACTTCTGTGTCGGATTCTTCTGTTTCGGAATTCTGTATAGTAAGATCGTGTCAAAATATGAAGCGTCAGTTGCCACTTCCAACTAAAGTGTCAATCAGAGCAGATAACCGGCTGATATATCAATTATGAACTGACACTAAATATTTTTGGTCTGTCACCAGTTCTGACCTAATGGTAAAGAAACCACGTGGTCGTCATAATAATAGTCCAGTGCCCGTTAGAATTCGCCCGTAAGGTCGCAGGAAGAACACCTCATCAAACAGTAAAAACACGTAACACCAGCGCGTGGGCATTTCGAACATCAAGCAAGTGATTTTGCGTGGGCGCTCTTGAGAAACTAAGTGAAACGTTCTAAGGGGACAGGTTTAGAACGGTGTTTTCCAAACGTTTTTCTTAAACCGCCTATTTAAACGGTTGGTTAATAGGAAACGCTCCTCGACAAAGCAACCAAATAATTGATTTTTGGGATCAACTACAGTACAACGTCAATGCGACGGAATTGAGATGGAGTTCTCGGCTGTATTAAATGCAGATTGAGTTAATAAATATTTCTTTATCTTTTTTAGACATGTGGCCCATTTTCATAATATAGAGAGGTTTGTGGCGCAGTTTTGTTATATTTATTTGAAATTTCAGTGATATTCTCCTGATCTTTGAAATTGAAAAAGCAAGCGGTGACCCACTCAACATAAATGTAGTGGTTGACTAATGAGCCGTGACCCATTGGTTACGAACCACTGGCCTACATCCACCACAGGGAAGGATTAGAGTAGATGAGACTCTGGCAAGGATGTTGGCAGAAACTTTTTAGGGGGCATAACAACATGGCTTACTATAACTTGTTTTCTGTTAAGTTATTTTCATATAAGCGCGTTTGACATAGGCTATTTTGACTTTTTAATTGTAGGGAGGCCATGGCCCTCTTGGTCCCATGTCGACGCCCTTAGGCTTTGGGCTATCCAGTTGTAAAGGCTGATTTAGCACAATACACGTACCGGTGGAAACCAGCCTAAAAAATAATTAAAACTTGTTTTTGACGTCGCAATATGCTCTTACATGCTTTTCCAATTCAGCAGATACAATAGCATTTGGCTAATGATAAATGAACTCCGAATCTATCTCTTTAGAACAGTGACGTCGGCTCGATGCACAATAATACAATAATCTCTGCACAATAATACTACAGGTTGACCATCACCATTCCGGCAATCAGTTATCAGGCACTAATTTGACCAACAAAACAGTACATGTACTCTGTACTGCAATTTCATATCTCCCGGATTACCCCAATTAATTTTGTACTGTACTGTACCTGTACTAATTATTTTACATGTATTTCGTTAACATTTCACTTGTCTTTTCTTTATTAACCAACTTGTACTGATTTAGAGGATATTTTAATTTTACGATGAGGTGGCTAGCAAATGGGTTTGTTTATTCTAAGATAATAAGTGGCTAATCCAGCCCCTCCTAGGTCGCAATAATTCCGGATTAGTGATGGTCAACCTGTACTATTGTAAATATACATGTGATTAATTTACTTTTAACTGTAAAGGTTTTACTACCAACAACCTACAACCATTTTCTTGCCACCTATTATCAAAAATGAGAATAGATATCAGTTTGCTTGTAGCAAGATTAAAATTGCGTTATCGTGTGATTACTATCACAAATTATTTCTTTAAAAAATCGACGGTATGACGCACAAGACAAGATGATTAAGCAGGCTTTTCTATTTTTTACTGAATTTCAAGTGCTGTACATTTTGGATTTCAGAGCGCGACACGAATGCAAATTTTGCGGAATCTCAAGATCCATCTATGTCGGTCCTATTCCTTAATCCACCACTATCTGGTTAAATTGGGACCAACGAAAAAATAATTACAATTACCTATTGCTAATCGGCTACAAAAAAACAAAACCTACTAAATTTGACAAGCGTGCAGACTGCTGACTTGCACTTCGGTTCAACCATTTCTTGTGTGATTATCAGAAACACCGCTTTGTCACTACTTTGTGAAGTAATTCTTTTTGCTCACCCCCCCAATCCCCCATTTTGATATCACCAGTCCCTTCACGGTTTCCACCACCTCCTTGGGGGTAGTGGTGCCTACTTTGGGATCCACTGGCTTAGAAGATGAAATTAGGCTTGCCCGTAAAAACCCAACAAAACTTTTTGGTCACCTTCTTTTTGTTCTGACAATCATTCTCAAATGTGCTGACATTTTCTTTTTCAACATTATTAAAGAAAACCCAGCTGGCAACGCCGGCTGGTAATACAGGTAATACATTAAATTTCTAAAACAAAGTCTGCAACTAACCAGCTGCTCTAGTATGAAAAGCAAATGAATGCAATAAAATCCTGACTGGCCTCCTACTACGTATCAAGCTATTTTAAGGCATATTCGAATGCTTCTCCATCGGTTCAAATGCCTGTCTTTTGTTTCAATAATACGACCAGTACGCTGCCGTTCCACAGATGGCCGACTAACTGCGTTTCCCTACAATTCAAATCAAAGGTGCCTTGCAAAACAAAACACCAGTAGCACTCACCGGACTAAAAGGGATATAAACAAGGATTTTGTTATAAGAACTCTTTCACCAAATTGCAACATTTAGTGAATAATTTGTTCAATGTATCAGAAGGAAGCAAACAGCAAAACTAAAAACATGCAGATAAAATGGTTGTACCATGGCGAAAAACAAGCAAACCTATCCATGTCAAACTACGTTTAATTACCACTGTAGTCAATTTCTGTGACTAAATGTATATAGAAGTACAAAGCTTAGGCAATAGGCCTTGCTTAAAATAACCAATTCATTGCAGAAGAAATAAGGTGAATTTAGCCAACTCCGCTAAACGAAATAAGCCGGATAATAACTACATTGCCTCACAGAATGCACCAGTACCTTTGTCGTTATTGATGATGACGAATTATTTTCAATATTTATTGTTCGTAATTTCGATTCGGTTTCATTAGCCACCTAAAAATGTAGATTAAATGACGTCCTGCGAATTGATTTTTTTTTGTCATACAATTTTATATACCAATCACACCACAACCAGCGCGATGGTGTAGTGGTAAGAGCGTCCGCTTCACAGTCGGTAGATCTGGGGTTCATTCCCTAAGTCGAGTCATACCAAAAGACTTTGCGTTCAGCATAAAAAGAGGATAGTGTGGAGAACAAGCCGGCAAGCTTGCTTGTTGTGTCTTTGAGCAAAGCACTTAACGGGAAGCCTCTATTTTTAGGTGGCAGAGAGGTGGCGTACCCGTACTTCACCGGATTACAATTGTGAAGTTGCTCACCCAGCTTGTCGCAAGAGGCGACTCTTGGGTACTCACCAACAACAGTCCGCCTTGTTGGTGGTGGGGCTACCAGTCATTCATGACTGGTTCAAAACGGGCTGCCAACTCTCCCCTAACCTAATTCAATTAGGTTGACAGCATGAATCTGAATGGCCGTTCGTGCCGCACCTCCATCCCGAAGAAGAGAATAATCACAACAACAACGTCACACCACATTTATGCATATTAAAACTTAAGTTTAGATTTGATTCGTAGTAACAAACACTGCTGGTACGTTTTCCTGCCGCAAGCGTAATAATTGTGGTAAAACGTCTTTCCTAAATGCAAAGGGCATAAACCACGTAGACAGGCGAACTCACACTTGTACACCTGTGACGTAACAACAAGCATTAAATTATTTGCAATTTACAAATCTCCTTTCTTACCCTTCCATACTTGGCTAATAACTCCTCGATGCTCATTGTGGCTTCTTCGTACAATAACTTCGTTTCATCCTCAACTAAAATATACTTTATATAAGCAAGTCATGTAAATTGTCCCAAAAGTCAGTGTACGCTTTCTTTTTCCTGTTACATTTTAGTTATCGTTTGGACAAACTTCAAGCCAGTATCAATTGATAGCGTTTGCTTAGCGTTGTTAGCATGTTAAAGTTTGCAAGAATTTGACAAGTGATTTGGCATCAACTTTTTCAGTCTCCGATCTCAGTTCAGAGCAAATTTGAGGTTTATGGTCTTCACACTGCTTCGACGCATCAAATGATTTACTCAGTTCATAGCAAGCTCTCAAAACAGGCTCTGTTCTAGACAAGCCACGGACTTGAAGGTCTGCTACAACCTTAACTAATGAAAACACCGAACTTCTGGAGCAAGCTTATGAGCAAAGTCAAGAAAAGTCCATCTGGAGGGTTGCATTAAAACACCAAACTACCAGCTTTGGAGAGTCTTGTTCATGTTCACGAAATGCTTTTGGGTTTAATTTACCCCAAATCCGGCATTTGTGTTGATTGGCCTAACCAGGAAGATAAAAAACGGACTCATTGCTAAACCAAAAGTTTTCCAGAAGCTGAGGATTACATTTGTAATGATGCAGAAGAGACTCACACATTTCCACACTAGCATCATAATTTTCCGCTTGCTGTGATTGATCAACCAGCAGTTGTTGGGTAGGGCTTTATCAACCGCTGAAGCATCTGCTGAATTGAGATTTTATTGATGCTGAGTTCTAAGGCAGCCCTCCAGATGGACTTTTCTTGACTTTGGTCCTAAGCTTGCTCCAGAAGTTCGATGTTTTCATCAATAGTGGTTGTAGCAGACCTTCAAGTCCGTGGCTTGTCTAGAACAGAGCCTGTTTTGAGAGCTTGCTATGAACTGAGTAAATCATTTGATGCGTCGAAGCAGTGTGAAGACCATAAACCTCAAATTTGCTCTGAACTGAGATCGGAGACTGAAAAACTTCTTGTCAGGAGGCAACTTTGCAACATCGTTGTAATGACAATTGACGAGCTACGAAAAAAAGTTGATGCCAAATCACGTGTCAAATTCTTGCAAACTTTAAAGCTAAAATTTGTTGGAATGTTTAAATTACTTGCCAACAAAACTTCTAAGCAAACGCTATCAATCGATACTGGCCTAAAATTTTTCCAAATGATACCTAAAATAAAAAAGGAAAAGAAACCGTATACCGACTTTTGGTATACCCTGTAGGAAATTCAAGGAATATTTAAATGTGTGATCAAGCTAAAGCAGCCTGTGCAATCATGCGTGACCGTATAATCTGCCTATGAGGCGTCATCAGCAGGGCACATTGCTCTGGCACGCACCACTACGGTTACCTTCAACTTTTTATGGTATTAAAAACTCTAAATCAGTATTAAAAATTCCCTAATGGGACTAAGTAGAAATAACATAAGAATGAGAAGTTATTCAACGTTTCGAACACAGGTTAAATAAAACGCCAAATGAATTCATGATCTTCAACTCAGCAGCCACCTATACATGACGTCTCCGTCTGTGCTAGCCATAGTTTGAACCCGAAACATCTGCTTGAAAGCAAACAGTGGTTTTGCTCGTTCATATCACATGCAATTATTGCTCAGAACCATACACTTGCTGACTTTCTGCGACAACATCTGCAGCTCATTTCATCATACAGTGCTGCTGACGAAAAACCTTGCAAGAAGAATTGACGGCTATTTATTTGTACTTGAGCTCTTTTCATGCATCAGGTTAAAATTCATTGGGTTGAAATTGGGAAGTGTATTAACTATAATGCCTACGACTATATTTCAAATGTATATGCAACTACCATGGATGTACAAAACAAAATTTAAGAAATGCACAATGTGAAATTTTAAAACAGAACATTTCTACAAACAAACTCAAGTTTTAGACCATTGTGTACGTTAGTCATCACAAAAGCAAGTATATACACTGCAAAACTTAAAGAGTTTTATAATAACGTAACAAAACTTAAATCTTTTAAAACTTAAAGAATTGCAGACAGATCACTCTGCTTTGATCTACCAGGTCTGATCAATGCAGTTGGCGACCAATGCCCAATTGTCAATGCTAAACAGCATTAATGAGACTGAATTGATTGAAATGATGTATACTGTTCGCAATTACAATTTAAGAAAATCACTACTTTCATCATTGAACGACTAAAAGATGTGGAGTCTTACCTTCTTCTTTTTCCGTCCGTTCCTGCTCTTCTAACTTCTTTATATCCTCTTCTGTAACAGGGGGGTCTCCAGGCTCCATTTGAGATAATAATTTTAACTCCTTTACAAAATATAATGTAATGTTTTCAGCATATTACATAATACAACCAAAATTGTTGAAAACACATCTAATGAGTTGTCACACTTAAATATTTATGCTATATTTAAATGTCACGAAATAGTACTAGTAAGGACGAAGACAGTTATCCATCTTTGCATAAGATTATACTTTATCTTCTACTTACAGAAAAACCTTTAGATTTGAACTTAGCACAAGTTGTGTACAGGTTTGCTTTGAAGTTGCATTTACTGCTTACAGAGTGCATTACAACTAGAAACGTTACCAATACTGCTGGCACAGTGCATTGCTATAACAAGTATTGCAACTAAGCAGGAGAAAGTGTTGTGGAGTATCTTTGATGTAAAAGCTAGGCGGACTTTGACCTCACCATCTTATGACAGCAAGTCACTTGTTTGTTGATGGAGCTATGTTACTGAATATAGGCAACATGCACTTGAAAGCAAAACAGGTTTCGCGATTACTTTTTTAACATTTGGATCTCGGAGTTTTTCATCAATCTCCATAAAAGTTGATTTTAATGCTTCACCAATTTTCCCTGCTTTGTAATCATCTGTATTTTTCAATGTGCTGATAAAATGATGAGAACAATATAATGCTACTTCACCACCTATAACAATAGAGAATATAAAGATAAACCAACCAATAACAGCTATAAAAGTGAAGTGGGCTAAACACATGGTAGTTGAATCCAGCTACTAAGCAGTGCGGTACAATGGATGGAGTGAAACGCTTGCACCTGAAACTCTATGGATTGAGGCACTTTGGAGTGTCATGTTGGAAGCAGCAATAGTAAAATGGTCAAGAACAAACATCACTGCTCTTAAGTTTATACTTTGGGTTCAAATTACGGTAGTCACATTGACATGCATAAGCAAATGCAGACTTGATGAAGTTAGTCATTTCATGAACAGTCACTTCGAAGTCTTCTGAACTCTTTGAGCATCTTGTGTTGAAGGAGTTCTTCTCATGAAGGCATTGACTTCTATGTTGGTGGGTTGGTGTTAATTTTCATGATAACACATACATGTAGATGTTACCTAAGCTCCACACTAACTAGAGGCTTCATAGCAAACCAACTGCAATGCAATGGTCTAAATGCAAAAAGAACACCAACTTATGCTGGCAAGGCGATGTAAAATACAGTAGCTTAGTTCATACAATGAGAGGCAACATGTAAATCGGTAGAAGCACAGCAAAAAAATCAAATCTGCCACTCATATATAGCATTGCTTACTACAAGTTCATACCAAAAAAGCCATTGACATTTCTTAAATTTGTGGATGGTAATTAACACAAATAAACCCTGATGAATTTATTAAGATTTATCGAGCATTTATGAGCTTGCATGATAGTGCAAAGACAAGAGTGAGGGTGGGATCTGCATATTCAGAGGAATTTGATGTAAGTTGGTGTACATCAAGGATCTGTGCTGTCGCCACTATTGTTTGCAATAGTTGTGGACGTTATTACAGAAAATGCAAAAAAGGGGTGTGGTTAATGAATTACAGTATGCAGATGACATTGTTCTCATGAGCGAAACCATGGAAGACTTGAGGGAAAGATTTTAGAATTGGAAGGATGCACTGGAATGTAAAGGTTTAAAGGTCAACACCAGAAAAACAAGTGATGATAAGCAAGTTGAAAGGAGAATTATTCAAAAGCAAGATAGATCCATGTGGAGTTTGTGGGAGGAGAGTCATGGCCAATTCAGTGTTATGCACAAAATGTGAACAGTGGGTTCATGGCGGATGTGCAAAAACAAAGAGAGTTACCGCTAGGTTGACAATGCATTTTGTTTGCTCAAAATGTAAAGAAATAATGGAAGGAACTGTAGATTCAATCGAGAAGTTGGGGAATGAAGTGGAGACAGTAAATGGATTTTGTTATTTGGGAGACAAACTAAATGCTAGTGGTGGCTGTGAAGTGGCAGTTACAGCAAGAGTAAGAATCGGTTGGGTAAGATTCAGGGAATGTGGATAGTTATTGCTTGGAAATAAATTTCCTCTGAAGATCAAAGGTAAATTTTATCATTGTTACGTAAAATCAGCAACACTGTATGGAAGCAAGGTATGGTGTTTAAAAGAAAATGAAAAAGCAATTTTAAGAACATAGAGAGCTATGGTGAGAGCCATGTGTGGTCAGAAAGCTGTTGACAGGAAGATGACTGAAGAACAGATGGACATGTTGCAGTTGAAGAAAACTATAGACCGGTTAGCAACAGTGAATGAAGTTAGATGGTATGAACATGTACTGAGGGGGAATGACGAAAGTGTTTTGGGGGCTGCTTTGGATCATGAAGTGAGTGGTGGCAAGAGAAAGCGAGGATGACTGAAGAAGACCTGGAAGAAGCAAGTGGAGGAGGAGACAGAAAAGATTGATTTGAAGAGGATGATGCCCTGAATCGAGACAAGTGGAGAGACAGAGTGCAAGCAATTGCAGAAAGAATGGGGTGAATCTGGCCATCTATGCTAAGGGGACAACACCAAATAAAAACTAAATAACTACTATCACCACAGCAACAACCTACACCAATAATGCTTTTGTGTTTTTTGGTAGAGAGATGAGAGGCACACTGCCAGCAATATATGTAAAAACAAATGCAAGAGCTGATGCATCACACTTTCATGATGTAAGCAGGTCACAGTATAGCACCTTGTTTTCTTACTGTATTACAAGCTAAAATACACAATATTTCCGTTTTGTTCTTACTTACCCCCATGTCCATCATACACAGCAAAAAATCCTGTATCCGTATCCATTTGTGGATCACAATTATAGGCATCCTGAACACAATAAAAACAAAAATTGTACCATTTATACACAGTTATTTTAACATTGAAAACAGCAAAACTACCTATACAATGAATGCAACTATCTCTCAGCATGAAACAATAAAATTTAATGACACAAATTTATCAATATAAGTGCAAAAACAAACAATGCTGTTTTCAGATAATAACAGTTTATACTTACTTCCATACTAATCCTCCATCCTTGCATTCCTGACAATCCACAAATATATTTATTGCTGTCAATAAAGTCATCCGACTTCGTGCTAGTGACAGGTGTAGATAAATAAGCTCCCATGTTTATTTTTATATCTAATACTTTTCACTTGAATCAGTAAAGCTTTAGCCTAACAAATTGACTGCATCACTTAAAATTAATCAAAGAATCTGCAAAAATCATATATAATTTTTCTGACTAATATAATTTAATTTTAAATTTGAAGTTGTAGAACGAAGACTGTACAGGTGAAGTAACTAGAATGTAGCCTACATGCACATTGCACACACCTATTCATTAAGATAAAAAAAAGCTGTCAAAACAGAGCTCACAATCAAGCACCTATATTTAAAGACGCAAACAACATAATTCAATTATCAACTTTTTACAAAAAGTCTTAGAATAGAATACAGTAACTGATAAAAACATTCTTTGTTGATTTCAATCACAAAAACTATGATTTATTTGAAATTACTTTTTACTTATTTTCTGTGCACGATTACGTTCAGCCCTTGAAAAAATTAACAAAACTGAATTTAAACTACTAACCACTTACCAATTTGGAACAACAAATTTTCTTCTCTGAACAAAGTAGGCCTAGTTTTTGATATATTTGTTTGTAAACAACTTAGCACCAACAGGGTTTAAGCATTACCAGTGACCACTAGCCCCAGACTTTTTAAAATGTTTGACTCAGTTGGTTTAAGAAAGATTTATTTTGTTTCTTGCTTTGGCACTGATACATGCAAGATATTTTTTGCTGTAAATGATCAGCTTGTATTATCCTATTTTTAACTACCACTTTCTGCAGGGCAGCCTATGGCACCATACCAAGGTGGTTGCACCAGAATACCTCTCATATTGTCACATGACTGAGAGGAGTTAGGGTTTTATTGTTAATCCTTAACTTGTCATCAACCTGAACCTTAACAGCAGCTGGAATAGTATCATAGGTATCTTTGTCGTGTGAAATTAAAAGCAACAATAAGTTTTCATTGAAAAAATGTCAGTGAAACTAGAATAAAACTTAGTTAGCTTAATGCTATACATTAATTGTTCTAAATAATTGGTCCTACTAAATACTACTGGTACATGTTTGTGATGCCCATGATGTTGTCTTATGACGTCAACTAAATAAAACCCTGATCCTAACTTTAGCAGTTTAGCCCTTACTCAAACTCGAAACTTGTATAGAGTGAACATTGCAGGACATTCAGATATTTACTAATTAAAACTATGTGCATAAACCATCTTTCAATGTGGTTATTTCATTTTGTGTTCTTTTGCATAACTGGGTATTTTGGCATTGATAGCATTTTTCCTTTGAAATCAAGTTTTTCATTAAAAGTTTCTGGTTGGACAAGTTGTCCTGGTTTCAAAAAAGGCAATAGCTATTTTGATGGCAATGGCATTTTACCCTTGGAACCTACTTTGCTGTCAGACATGTGTGATTAATCAATTTTTATAACGTACTAAACATGAGACTTTTCGTCATTTCTGATGGGTCAATTTCAACAAAAAAAGTAAAAAATCATACTCTCAGTGTCCCCTGTCATTCAAATACTGCCCCCCTTCAGTGTAAACTGCCTTTGTCTAAGTACTGTACTGGCAAAGATTCAAACCCATAATCATTGCATTACTATCAGAACTGTTAGCCTTGCAAATGCCACTTAAATGCACGTAAATGGTGAAGGAAATATAGCCTCCTAGAGTAAAATGCCATTAACAGTAAAATAGACACTTTAACCCTTTCGAGTCTGATTTTGTTTTTTCGTTGTTTTAGCGTTATTTTTTATTTTTCGTAGTGTAATGGCCATTGGATCTCTTATTGAAAAGGTGTCTGTAAAAAAAGCAATTTCCTGTTTGTTTTATTATGGGACATTATTGTCCCAGTAGACCTTACGAGCAGGACAATAATGTCCCAGCAGTCATTGAGTACACACAGTTGTGAAAGCATTTTTTTATTGTTCATGACAAATAGCGAAGCAATCCTTGCGATACGGAAAAGAGTAGCTTTTGTATAGTGTTGTTGTTCTCCTTTCAACTCCTTTTTGTGCATTATATAGTTGTTATAACTTATTCACCTCAAAACATGTTTCCAATACAGAAGACTGCTGGGACAATAACGTCCCACTATAGAATAAACTAAAAGATTGCTGTGAGAAAAGCGTCCCACTACTAAAAAACCTGAAAATTTGCGAGAAAAATCTGGAAAAACAGGGTTTTTTTTGGAAAAGTTTTACTAAAAAGCGGAAATGCATGTCATTAGAAAATAATAAAGCCTTTTTCTTACAAACTTCACTCTTCTAACCTGCATTTTTGGTGACAAAAAGCACAAAGCAACCTGGCAAGTGAATACTTGAGCTAAAATAGCATATTGTAGTGTGGAAAACGCGCGAGAATTTTGGTCATGTGCTTTCTCCCTACTGCCAACTAGCAATATATCTCAAAAAAGTCTGAAATCTGCTTAAACTAAGCAACTACGGGAAGCATATATTCCAACAGTCAGTTTAAAAAAATCTGCGGGACATATATGTCCCAGGAGTCTCGAAAGGGTTAAGAAACATGAGTTTTAGTGGTTTGGGATTAGTCATTGCTGTGAAGTACCAGCATTAAAAAGATGGCTTACCAGCAACAAATATTTAATGCTCAGTGCAATGCTTCTTTTTTTATATATTTGCTCTTCCCCTATAGCATATACTGCTGTTATGTAATCTGAGAAAATAACAATTTTACTGCCATGAACCCTCCTGATAACTGAGATGATCCAACTCTGATTACAAAAAAAGTGGAAAGAATTAACCTCCTAATAATAGCAATCCAACGCAGCAATACTAACCGATATGCCACTGCAATGCTAAAAGCAACAAAACAAATGTGCTTGTTTAAAGACACACTAATCGTGCAAAACAAATGAGCATGTGGGTCTACTTTGCTGTCCACAGCAAAACAGCCACTGTTAAAGTAGTTTATAGTGGCAACTGCGCTCGATGAGTCTTAGCTATTTCACTGTCTTTAAGTGTACAACACCTAATTTTTCCTGTTACCTCTATATATTTTATCAGTATTAATGTCCTTGTATTAGAAATAAACTTAACTACTGAGCTTTCTTTCCTGTGGTGGGATGGCCATGTCAGTAATTGTTCTTCCGTGATTCAAATATGCATGCGCTATCGCATATTACTTTGCCATCATCTGCTGCCGTTACATGTTTACTCCTACTACGCCGTTTTTGAAAAAATTCAGGCGATGCTATTGCCTCACTACATTACTAACCACCTGGGCAGCAACGTGGAGTAATGGAGATTGGATTCTATTACGGATCAAGTTAGTTACAAAAAGGAAAACGAGTTAAAGCTATCTATTTTTACTCCTTCTCTAACTTTTCCTCTTACCCTCCTCAATTCCGGAACATTCCAAGAATTTGTAAGGATAGGAATTCCGATCAAAAGGTAAATGGTTTTTTGGGAGCAAAGACCTCTTGTTATGGATGAATATAAACAAATAACGCATCATAATGGAACAAATCCGTTAGTTGTTTTTTCAGTACTTGCTTAGAAGATGTAATACATTGCACGCAAAATGAAAGATAAAGAGCATGAAAAATGGCATCCAAAGAAACGCTGAAACTATAGCTGATACTTTGCTCAGAGTGACCTGTAAGCAGTTGTTACTAGGTGGCCTACCCTCAGTCATTAGCGTAGCCGATGTCAAATTTTTTTAGAAAAGAGTCAAAAATCGATTTTTGGTATTTGTTTTCCTTAGAGTAATTTTATAAAACGGGGTTTTCAACGATCCATTTTCTAACGCTAATGCTGTCAATCTGTAGATTACATCCAATGTGTTTGATAAACATTTTCTGGAGATTATCGTGTGGCAACCTTAAGAGATACAAACTCGGGATCAGGGGTTGGGGGCCTATGGCTTGCGAGCCAGATGTGGCTCTTTCGATAACGGTATCCGGCTCCCATATAAATCTAAGCTGAATATTGTTGCCAGATTTTAAACTCTTTTGTAGCCAAATTACCCAAAAAATTAGCCAAATTTGGCGGAAAACTTGCCAATCTGGAAATACTGAAGCTGACATTTCTTTTTGTTTATTCGTAAAATTTGACAATAATTGTCAACTATTATTGTTGTTCATAACATTCGACAATTGTTACGATGAATAAAAATTTTTATTACCTAAGTTATTATGGTCGTTCAAACTTGTTCACCAAGATTTTCCAATTGAAGCTTACTAGCAGTTCCGTTCTGTAACGGAGCGAAGTTAACTGGTGTGCTTTCGGTAAATCAAATTGTTTTTAAGAGAGTTGCTTATTTAGCGATACTGATCGGAATCAAATATTTGTAAATATTTAATAGATTTTTAGACCTAATTTTTAGACTAGCAAAGCTAATTTTTAAAGCACTACAGAGATGCCTAAAAGAAAGAAAGATGATGAATATCGTACGTTTAAGCATGAATGGACAGAGGAATTTGCCTTTGTGGAGAAAACAGGTTCTGCGGTGTGTCTAATATGCAATGCTCAAATTTCGTCGATAAAAGATCGAAAGTGAAACGGCATTTTGACACATGCCATGCTATGATTACATTTAAATATGTAGAGGGGAAGAGCAGGAAGAAGGCATGCTTGGAACTACTACGCGAAGTGAAAGCGAGTCAGCAGCAACTTTGTGCATGGACCCAGCAAGGTGACGGCAATTCGGCTAGCTTTGTTGCTTCTTTGGCAATAGCGAAGAACGGAAAATGATTCACAGATTTCGGTGACACACTGCGTGAGGAAAGTTTTGCCGTTTTGCCAATGAAAGGAACAACAATACGGGAAGATTTATTTAGGCCTTCCATTGAGTTCGCTGAAGAAAAAAATCTGCTGATGGATAAACTTGTTGCAGCGTTCACTGACGGAGCTCCCTGTATAATTGGAAAAGACAAAGAATTTGTAGCGCTTCTTCGTGAACATAAAAATAGACCTATCCTAAGTTTTCATTGCATTCTGCATCAAGAAGCGCTTTGTGCTCAATTGTGTGGCAAGCAGTTTGCTGAAGTGATGGATGTGGTCACTTCGGTGATCAAGTTTATTATTGCCCGAGCTTTAAATGATCACCAGTTTATATTACTGATGGATAAAGTTGGGAATGATTATTCCGGTCTGCTTTTGCACAACAATGTGCGTTGGTTGTGAAGAGGAAAGACGCTCAGCCATTTTGCAGCATTCATAAGTAAATACGGATTTTTCTTGAAATGAAAAACGTTGAATATCCTGAGCTAATCAATCCTGACTGGCTCCGGCAGTTTTACGATCTTGTGGACATGAATGAACATCTAAACCAACTCAATGTGAAAATGCAAGGCATTGGAAATACAATCTTATCCCTTCAACAAACTTTGTTTGCATTTGGACAGAAACGAAAAAACTCCAACCAGCCGGCCAGTTGATTGTCAAAACTTGAAACGGGCTTCCTGCCACATACCACACACTGCAGGGAGCGCATATTGCTGTATTTACCATGTTTGGCTCCACGTATGCATGTGAGCAGTCGTTCTCACACTTGAAAAACATCAAAACAAACCTAAGGTCTCATTTAACGAATGTAAGCCTCAATGCCTGTATGAAACTCAACCTAACCAAGTATCAACGAGACTTCAAGGCCATCAGCAACAACATGCAGCATCAGAAGTCGCATTAACTGTAAATTCAGACATTGTACGTTTTGAATAAAAACAGGCTAAAAATGTACACATTGGTTTTGAGTAAATTCAGATCCATTATCTGGCTCTCATAAAAATACAATTGAAAATATTTAACCCTTTAAACGTTAAAGTACTCAATTGAGTCAAAGACTTGTTTGTCGACTGAACGTTAAAGTTTTCATTTGAGGCGCTTGCCTGTTGACGCAACAAAATAAAGTACTCAGTTGAAACGCTTACCTGTTGACGCAGCAAAATACTTGAGGCGATGAATAAACAGTTCCTTTTTTGCTAATGTAAACACATTTCACTTGTATAACATAAAAATAACACTTCCTTTTAAAAAAAACGTGTCCTTTTAATTAAAAAAAAAGCAGTTTTTGTCATAAAAAAAACAGTCTTTTTAGAAATAAAGTCCTTCTTATAGAAAAAGTTTGAAAACTAATAATTTTTTTTAGTGTGATACACAACAAAACAATCAACACACAAAGGTATTTTGCAAGCTGCACACCACATTGAAACTTTTTTTGCCTGGTTTTCTTCCGACTTCTTGCACACATGACAGTACTTTTGGACTCGTCTGTTGCCAACCTTTTTGAGCATCTCGAGATGGTGTCTACTAACATAGGCAGCACCCTGCAAGCGATCTGAAGCATCAGCTCTAGCTATTCTATGACTAAATGTTTTTGTAACAGTTCCATGTTTTTCCAGCATTTCTCTAATCACAGAAATACTAAAGTCTCTCAATTTCATGTTTTTTTTCGTTTGAAGTAGATACATGTGATGAGCATTGAGCATGCATATATCAAATAAATGGAAAAGCAATTTTTTGTACCACTTTGTGGTACGTCGTAAGCAGTCTATATTCCCAATCATCATGTCTCTTTCATCTACCAATCTCATATTTTTATTATAATCGACAATAATATCTGGTTTTGTAATAGGCTCATTATTTCTGTGACTGGTTTTTCCAGTAGCTATGATTTTACCCTCATGCACTGTAGACAGTAAGTGCACATCACGTTTATCTTTATATTTCATCGCCAGCAAAGGAGGGGATACATATTCTTGAACTTTTTGTTTATTTTGCACAAATTTAGGCATATTCTTTCGGTTGCTGCGAACCGTACCACAAGATCCAGTATTTTTGGAATCTAAATAAAGAGATAATTTGGGCGATGTATACCAATTATCGGTATATAATGTGTGCCCCTTTTCAAGGTGTTTCTGCAGTAATTTCTTTACTACGGCACCAGCTACTCCTAAATCGTCATCTCTGATAATATCAATATCGGTGCCAGTATAGACAATAATGTCTAAAACAATTCCTGTTTGGCAGTCACACAGCATAAATAATTTCATGCCAAATCTATGTCGCTTGCTGGGAATGTACTGCTTGAATATCAGTCGTCCCTTGAATAATATTAGTGATTCATCAACTACTAAATTTTGAAATGGTTGTAAGCAATTTTGGAAAGATTCTTGAAAAATGTTCAAAATAGGCCTAATTTTTCTCAAGCGATCATTCTTATTAGTCTCTTCAGTTTCTTCGTAGCAATGAAGAAATTGCATAATTAGTTGGTATCTGTCACAAGTCATATACCGTCTAAAATATGGTGTTTCAATTATTATATCAGTTGACCAATAGTCACATATTCTGGATTTTTTTACATGTGGCATCAATAACGTTAGGCCTAGAAATGATAGAAATTCATCATTATTTATATCATGCCATCTCTTTCTCCTAGCACATCGAGTTATTGTAGCAGTTTCACTTGTTTTTGATTCAAATTTGTTGGTGTAATCCACAATTTTCGACACTAAATCATCAGTGACAAAACTTCTAAAATAATCATATGGTACAGAATTTTTATCAAATTCTAAATGTCTACCAATACCGCTATTGCTTGAATTGAAATTATAGACCTTAGGTGTATAATTTGAAGGTTTGTCCTGCCAATTGATATTTGCGGTCACATTTGATGGTGTTGCAACTTCATTTTCACTATCAGATGAATCCATTTGGGAAGCCGTGGATACAGATTGATAAGTGTCACTGTCACTCAACGAACTTAGGTCTGTATCTTCATCAAACAATGCCATAGGTATTTCATCACTACCCAATTGCATTCTACTCCTCTTTCTAGGTCTTGATGGACCAGCAACTTCACAATCACGATCCATTTTTTTACAAAAAAAACTGTCTGTCTGTCACAAATTGAATAAAAATGCGTAATTCTCACAAATCACTTGTTACACAAATCAAGTGTGAAGGAATACTGACAGCGTAGCTAATACATCGATTTATGAACCGTAAATTGTATTATTATAATAAAATTGTGTGAGAATAAACTATAAAAAAATCCTTAGAAATCTTCAAAAGTACCCCTTGCATGATGCTATATAGAAAATATGAACTCGACAGACCAATATTTTACATAAAAATATATAAAAACCATATATTTCCTACTTTTAATTTCGCGTACTTCCCATTAAAATTTGGTTTTCTTTCATTGACCAAATGAAAGAGAAAATGTTATTTTAAGGGTAGACTTTAAAAAAATTTCAATATTCATTAACTAGGCCTTGATATATCAAGTTTAAAATACCCTATTTATACATGATATAAGACTATTTCCACAGATTCCTTGAAAAAATAACTAACGCTCAAAGGGTTAATGTTCATGGCTCCCTTGGCCAAAAAGGTTCCCGGCCTCTGCTGTGGATCATTGATGTTTTGCTGAAATCATGTGGATGACTCATAAACATTCTCGTTCTGTTTGTACGCTTGTTATTGTACTGTATATCGTTATTTTAAATCATTCGTTGACCTCAAAATCAAAATCATTTGTTGGCCTAAAAACTGGTCATAAAAGAATATACACAGCTACATATCATGAATAAATATTCTTTCTGTTGTTGTTATGTAATAATGCTGGGTGACTAAGCCGTATGGCCGGGCGTAGTTCCATCTGACGTACGGCAGAGTGACCTAGTAGACAAGCATATACAAAGAGGCATTATTATTTCGATTCACTCATTCGATTTAATCAAATTCAATTCGATACAAGCAAGATTCATCGGAAGTTATCATTTGTGCTTTCGACGTTGCGTTTATAATTGAAAATATATTCGTTCTTGGAGTCAGACATGCTGTGGGAACTCAACAATAACTCCGCAACACTACAACAGAAACTCGATTCTCACAATCGTTATTTAGTCATTATACCAGAAAATGCTTTCGTTTTGTGATCAAATTCAACAAAATCGAGAGTTTCAAGTTCTGTATCTCCTCCTAGCTTGCACGTGCTCTCTGTCATCCTCAGGCTACATGCACAAGGCATTTTTTAACTTTTTACAAACTGGTGCAATTTTGTTGAGGTGCCCAGGAACACACTTGTTCTCCTTATTAGGGAAACATTATCTTTCGCAAACAGCACCGCTCAAAATAGTCTCACGTGCACGCTGCACCGCATTTTTCTGCCACCTTAGCATCACAGCCCATTGCACGCGGCCAAGTTTTATTTGTCATCCTCCACTTACGCAATTACCCAACAGCTTAATACAATTTCGCGAATTGAAAAAAATTTTAACGTTGTTTGGTAGTGGCAGGCCAACTTGGTCTTGGTCATGAGACACTATGTAGCCTACTTGCAATGATATAGCCTATCCAAAAACTTTATTCAGTGTTGGTGAGACTCGAGTCAATGACTGGATTCGAGTCGGTGGAAAAAAAAGACTCGACTTGACTCAAGTCAATTGTACAAAATGACTCTACTCAACTCGGGACTCGACATCTGTGACTTGAGACTCAACTCGATACTCAAATATTATGACTAGAGTGAAGACTCGACTGGTCTGCTGATAATGAAATTACTAGCAGGAAAAGAATTCACAATCTCGAAAAGATTGATTTCTTAAAATTTTACCTTGAAAATTTGTGTGTTGAAGTATAATTTTTATTCATTTGCAACCAGTTGCATTCGGAGGGCGGCTTCTATGCACGCGCCCCATCGCCCCATCGCCCCAGTGCCCCATCGCCCTATCAGGAAATCGTTAAATATTGTTTTCAGTCATTATGCTTTTAACGTAACAAACTATACACCTGTTTTACAGTGACAGAATTAGTTTAAATATTTAAGACCTTGGAAAGCATTATTTGTTTCTCGTTATTCGTAATTTTGTTTGATACACCATTCAGTGTTTACTGATAAAAATATTACTTCACTCAACTTTGCCTGAGTGATTATCAGCCTACTAATTTTTTTCAAGGTGGAAGGTGGAAACAATATGAACTACAAGTAGGATTTTTTAAGTTATAAAATTTAATTGATGAGCTCTTTGAAAATTATGTTGCGCAGCTGCAGTGTATCTGTCGTACGTGTAAAAAGGCAAACAGTTAATAATTTCTAAGGTGTAGCTATGACAAAGGCGACACATTTCAAACAGAATTATATTAAAAGTGGTTTTAGAAAGCTCTAAAGTCGTGCACACTTGAGGAAAACTTTGCAAAATTTTTCTAGAGGAACCCCTAGAATAATTGTAGTTTTGACACACACAAAGCAAAAATAATTATTAATAAGTAGTCAAACACAAACAATAAGGAAGCACCAGACCGGTTTCGCCATCAATGGGCTCTTCAGTGGCGCGTATCCGTCTAGCAGGGAACCGAACCTCAAGACCTTGATCTGTGGTAAGTACCACTCGATCACTTGGCTGGACGCCGCTGCTGATGTTATAGCTGCTATTTGTAAGTGGGTGACCTGCTAAACGCTAAAAGGACATATTTTCACCCCCGTCAAAAATTTTCTGGATACGCTTCTAGTATTGGCAACTCTGGCATTGCGCCAAAATCTTGTAAACCATTTTATTATTTTCTACTGCAAGCCTGTAAAGTCTTTGTTGCATGAGATTTTGCATCTAGCACGTTGTATTCGTAGGCTCATATGTACTTTCCTAACTTTTTTTAAAATTCATTTTTGACCTACAAAACCGTAAGTTTAACTTCTTAGCCAGCTGGAGTTGGCAAAGCGGTAGACTTATTGTTACTGGTATCGTTATAGTATAAAAAATGAGCTTTAAACTGGCGAGATCAGAGCTTAGATAAGTGTAGCTTAGGAAGCAGATTTTATTTCATCAAACTAAACAATGTAACAAGAATCAAATCACAGGAAACTAAACACTGGCAATGAATGTTGGTAAAACTCGAGTCCTGGTAAAAATAACTCGACTTGATTCGAGTAGTTTCAACGAAATGACTCGACATCAGTGACTCGTGACTCGACTAGAACTCGAGCGACTCGTTTCCAACGTTGGTTCCATTGTTCTGTCATAAAGCTGACTGGGCTGGTAACCTGGAAAGTAGTAAAAGTATCTGACTCTAAGCTCAAGAACTGCTTACAAACCAGCCCAGGAGATAAAACAATTTAAAAAAAAACAGGCATCTCTTTTTATAAAAGTTAGCTTTAAAGAAATGAAAAAAGGAGGCTAAGAAATGAACTTTAGGCCAGGTGTGTCAAACTGGCGGCCCGCGGGGCAAATGTAGCCCGCGTAAGGACTTTGTAAATATATAGAGTAATGTTTCTCAAACAGTGCACTGCGGAAGGTTTGCAAGTGTGCCGCGAGTCTTTTTAAAAAGTGCTTTATATTGATACAAATTTTCTGCCAAAATTGAGAAAATGCTACCATGAAGTAATAACCTTTTTTTTCGGAGATTAGCACCATTTCCGGCTACGTCACACGATTTCCGGAAATCGTTGCGCAGAGAAGTGATAATTTCCAAGTAATGTCACTCGCCATCAATAGGAATAGATTTACGTGGCTGGTGTGCCGCGAATTTTGATCGACTGGTTTCCAGTGCCGGCAGACAAAACAGTTTGGGGACCACTGATATACAGTCTTGTCTGCTTAAATTTTTTTCAACAGAGTCTGGCCCGTATAAAATCCAGGTATGTAAATGTGGCCCACAGCACTGAATGAGTTTGACAGCTCTGCTTTAGGCCGTACGAATCCAAAACACAGCAGTCTTTAAAGCTGGTTTAAATCAAGGCTAATTATGTCGCCAAAACAGCATAAGCTACCGCGAAGGTCGCTTTGCACAATGCGGTTCACATCACCAGTTCAGACCTTTAAAGCGATATGGGCTCTTTAATCTGTTGCTTCTAAAGTTAAGCGTGGGTTTCAGAACCACAATAATATATCTCAAACAAAGCAGAATGAAGATATTGGTTCATATGTTTTATTGCTTGTATTACAGTATAAACCGAGTTAATTTAAAAACACCACGAAATTTTGACAGGTACAATCAACGTCGTATTTATTCAGTGACGTTGGGAACAACGATTTAGCATCGACACGTTTACCGCCTGCTGAAGAGAACAAGAAGTCACGCACAATTTCGAACTGCGCAGTCATTCATTTTTTTGACAAATAAGGTGCAACGTGACATCACCATAAAGAGCCGAAAAATACTTGGCCACAAGGCCGTTGAGGGAACAGTCTGGATCCGGTACCAACATAAATTCTGGGTTACCTTTAACAAAAATCTGGTAAACTGGAGTTGCCGGGTTTTATCTAATAATTCTAATTGCAAATGGATGAGTGTTTGGCGTAATTGCTCAGAAATTGCTTTTCTTTCTGCGATTTTTTTTCTTTTTTTTAGCGCCACTCTGATACGAGCAAGACATTGCTACTTTACTATCCAAAGAATCAAATTTCTATATGTGGGGAAATAAATCAAACACATCTATAATACTATGTCCATGAAATAATATAAGCCCAAAAGTAAGTCAAAAAACAAGATGCGGATAACACACTATGCATCATTATCAGTCACCAGTAATTGGTTAATAAAATGCAATCTTTCTGTTTAATAGAGATAACAAAACATGACAGGATTGATGTGAAATGATTTTGTAAAATCTGACCATAAACAAATTGGTTAATCCATATGGGATATCTGGGTTTGAGATTTAGGGGTTTGGGCTTAAAATTATGTTATGTTTAGGAAGTTATGTGCTTTAAGAGTTACAGGAACCAGATTTTATGTTTCTGACCACGGGCTCAGGAAGTATTCTGAGGAGCTCGAATTTTTGGATCAAGTGCCTAAATTTCCCCATGTGGGGAAATTTATGCACTTACCCCACCCTGTACACTCCCTTCCAGTGTACACTGCCCCGTACATTTACATACCAGGCCTGCCCCTTCAGTGTACACTGCCTTTTTTTAATGCCCTGCCAGCTGAGATTCGAACCCGCAACCATGGTATCTGTTCTAATGTTCTTAAGAATAAACTTGATAAGTAACTGGGGAAAATTTTGCACTTGTTCCGAATTTTTTAAAAAAGAGTATTTAAGCGAATTTTGTGATTAAAAAGAAGAAAACATTAGTTATCATGTCATAAAATTATCATATAGGTTATGCATTTGTTAACAGAAAAAATAGAAAGCTTAGGCACGACTTTTTTAAAAATCCGGGCCCCTTAAAAATTTCCGGGCCAAGTACCAAAGATACCCCTGGACCCCCTTTCAACACCTCTGCTCGGTCACGGTCGATTGAAAATAAGGTTGAAACTATGACGTCTTCGATACGGAAAATGCGATTACATGATGAACAAAAATGCAGTGGGCATGTTGGAGAACGTCACACTTTTCTAGGGTGCTTTTTGATCATACAGGTGCGTCACAATTAAGCACTGCCGTCAGCTGCGTAGCGTGATGATATGAACATGTAGTACTGCGTTTATTGAACACTATCAAATGACTGCATTAGTGATTAGTGATTGCCCGCGCCCGCTAGCTGATCGCTCTCAATGGGCGCTGTTGATATATACATTTTCAATTGCGTGCCAGCATTCTATTAATGGGTCGTAGCCGATGCTGCACGTTTACCTCCTTTGGGATGGAGACATGTCATAAAACGGTAATTCAGATTAACACCGCAAACTTTATCAAGGTCAGGCTTGCGGTAAGCAAGAAAACATAAATTGAACGTTTCACTTGCTGTTGAAGATGGAGATTTTATTCCTCAAGAGAGTTTCATTGGAATGTTCATGTTACTTCAACTGGGATAGTGGAGCGGAACCATGGTTCCGTCTGTGCAGACTGAACTTAACCTTTGTTTAAGATTTAGGTTCAAACTAGTACTTGCACGGACGGCCGCAGTGTTCCTGTGACTTCTGCCACAAACGGCATATGTTCATTTGCAGTTTCGACAGTGAAATTGGATCTCGTTTATATGGCAGTCTGAGTTGGAGGACTCCTTACGGCGACAGTGATCTTGCGGTCAAAGCTCACGATGGCTGCGATAGCTACTCCGTTGTATATCGAGAGTCGTGAGGTTGCGACAATAATCTTCCTCATTTCGCGTTTGAAATTTATGTGCCCCCATTATGGCGTAGAACAATCGAATAAGTCTTAGCGGCGTAATGAGCACAAATGTGGAAAGAGCAGCAAGGAGGGTTCTGCTGGATTCGCTAAGAAATGCTCTACATTCTTTAGCTTGCCGTTCTGACTAGAAAGCTGCCTATTATTCCAATACATTTGTGGTTGTGGGTTTGAATAACAGAAGCAGTTTTTGCGGAGTAATATAAGCAGCAACCATCTTTTCAAACGTCTGCCACAAGTATGACTACGCACAAATTAGGAAACATCACGAATCGATTTCAAACGAGGGTTACACCGTTGGGAATAAACGATGAGTCCAAAAAAATTCCACCTTCCAAGCAATACCTTGCGAAACTCTATTTGAGAAGCAGCATGAATCGTCAACCGAGTAGAGTTTTCGGTTTTTTAAATTTGACCGTCATGTTGTTCTTGCGTGATTATTACACCAATGTTAAAAGAACAAAATGTAATTCTACATTTAAATATCAATAAAACAAAACAACAAAGATAAAAAGAATTTAAAAAAGATTGCAACAACCAAATAAACTTGATTCGGTGTCTTTATTCAGGGCACGTTCGGAAGCAAGCGCAAACACCTCATTCACGTTCTCGCCAAGTTTTGCTGAACATTCAATAAATCCCGCGGCTTTGATGTTCTTCGCTAAACGCTCACCCTACAAAATAGTTATGATGATATTGATCATAGTTGAAACTGGGTGGCCTTGCAGAGGCCATCTCTCCAAGCACCTCTTGTCCGATTCCAACATTCAGTTACTTTTGAGTGAAACAGTAACAATTTATCAAACTGTTATTCGAAGAGTTACTTTTTCAATTTTTTGAGTTCATTGGTTTTAGTTTGAGTTTTTAAACAAACAAAATTAGATTTCACCGTAATTCATTTGTGTAAAACCAATCGAAAATCACGAGAAAAGTTACTTCAAGCAACTGTAAAATGCAGATTTTAGCCTACTAGAAAAATTATGTAAACGTAAATAAAAACAAAAATTTTTACTCAAATGATAAAAAGACAACTTTGTCACCAGAAATGTATTGGGACCTCAAATAGCTTGAGCCCAATCTGTTCTGAAAATGCCCGAATCAGAAAAATGTTACTTTTGGAAATCGCTTCAAGAAAGAGTCAAAATTTTGTGCGCCTTTCTAAGTTGTTTTTTCGTAACTACTCTAAGCAAATTAGCTGGCGCTAGGAAACATTGTTTTCTGCTAAGGCCACCCCCTCGCTCTTTATTAGTTACAACTCACATCAGCTGTAGTCATGATTCTGTTACGATACATTGCGCTTATTGCCCTCTTGCGGTTGCTTCCAATGCTCATCATTGACAGTGTGGTTTCGCTTCTTTCTTTGCTTTTTTCATTTGTTCTCAAGTCCGTTTTACATCCCACTAATATGAGCGGGACATCTGGACAAAAATGGCTCGTTTCCGGTGCCCAGCGAACTGTCACGTTATCAAAGCTGGCTTGCGTCATGACGTCATAGCATATGACGACGACGTCAACGTTGTCATAGGAGAGGGGGCGCAGGCGGTCGTACTCCTCCTGGCCGGCGGTGTCCCACAGCATTAGGACATAGGACTTGTCATTGATTGTGATTTCGGCGCTGTAGTTTTCAAAGACAGTCGGTACATAATCCTGCAAACAAAGCATTGACAGAATGAACCAAGAACCATTAGGAAAACTGCTAGCTTATAAAGGGAAAATAAAGTGGCAAGTGGTCCACTAAAAAATAACAGCAAAATAATGCGCAAAAACCAGCAACCAACATTTTGCCAAAATAGCCAGACAGTACACCGAATCACAGCGGGGAATCTCGATCTCTTTCATGAAATAGAATAGAGAGGGTGAAGCCTATTCCAAAACGCAGGGCTAAAAATAGGACAAAATAAACTCGCGCTGCTGTCATCATTTCTATGGCTTACAGTCTAGGCCCGCGCGATGGCGTAGTGGTTAGAGCGTCCGCTTTGCAGTCGGTAGACCTGGGGTTCATTTCCCAGCTGAGTCATACCAAAAGACTTCAAAAAACGGTATTCACAGCTTGGCGCTCAACAAAATAGGGATAGTGTGGAGAACAAACCGGCAAGCTTGCTTGTTGTGTCCTTGGGCAAAACACTTAACGGGATGCCTCTATCTTTATTTCTGTGTGGCAGACAGGTGGTGGGGCCAAGCAGTCTACCCGTCGTGGTGGCCCCGGTCTAACCAAAGACTCGCAAACCGAGCGTGAGCGCTAACCCAGTGTATATACATTTTTCTGCATAATGCTCACAACAAATAGCTCAAACGACAAAGAAGAAATCTTGGCCAGTGGTTATCTGTTTCCGGTTCGCGGCGGCTTTGATGTCTTTTTACAAGAAACCGTTACACCTATGCGCAAACAAGATGAATTTTTTTATGTGTAATCAAGGAAAAATAAATACAAGTTCAAAATGCATACACCCCTCGCGTTCTTTTGCAACTAACCAGTTGCTTTTAAGTTGCTGTCCGTAAAAAATCGCTTCGATTGTTAGCGATCCACAAGAATAAAATGAAGAACCATCGTACTAGCTGGCTACTACCAATGATTTTTGTTGAAGTATATTTTTCTTTTACTCGACGCTTGCAATGAAACTCATAGAGTGTCTGGTGATCATAGTTTAACTTCTGTTCAGACCGACTTCAGAGTTTTCGGTACTGCTGACATCAGGGGCGTGTACAAGTAGACCGGGACTCCGGTACCAAATTAGTTGAATCATTATGATGATCTCGTACGAGGGATCACACGGATTTTTGGCCAAATTGGGTAGTTGTAGGGGGTATTTGGGCTAAAAGCGAAACATTATTTGCACTTTGAATCGGGATGAGAAACTTTTAATAAAAAAATGGGTCTCCTAAAAATCTTTGTAGTCCACAGATACCTTCTGGATTTCTTTTTTTCAACCCCACTGGCCCACATTATGAATTTAACCTTAAGCAATGCAACCAAGTGGAAAGAAACTGCCTTAAAGAATCTTTTACGTCGACATGCAACGAAAAACCTTGCTGGCACTGAATTTGCATCCTTCAAGTCGACGTTTTCCGCGCTTTAAAAGAAAACAACTGTGTTTAGACAATTTTTGAAAGAAGCCTCCCACGGTTGATTGCACACGCTGTACTCTTGCACATTTGAAAATATGACGTCATAATGTGAATTAGCTATAAACCGCACTGTTTGTACAATGTAGTTCTCTTTTTAACCCGTGCTTCGCCCAGCGCAGAGATTGGCAACCTGCGGCTTTTTGCCTTTTTTTTCGGAGAACACCACTGCTTAGAAGGCCTGAACCAGGTAAGCGTATCTTGAAATTATGTTCTTTGCCACAAATTGAGGGTGAAGACCTTCTTTTTCATCCCCTTAATTTAAAGCACAATGTCATACAAATTTTCCCGAATACAGTCTTTTGCGGCTCTCATTTTTTGTGGAAATCGGGTCCAAATAGCCCTTCTGTCGTAAAAGATTGCCGATCCCTGGCTCAGAGCGGTAATGATTATAAATCAACGAGAGTTGTAAGCTGGCCTAACAAAGAGAGCAAGACCACGTATAAACTGTGCAACAAAAATTTAAAAAAATTCCAATTCAAGCTTCCATCACCGCAAAATGCTGCAAAATGAATCAAACACTATCTTAGCGCATAAATGCTCACCTCTGGAAATTCACCTTTGGCGTAGACTGTGAGTAACGAGGTCTTGCCACTTCCACCATCCCCTACTACCACACATTTTACTTTATCCAGCCTCTCTTTTTCCGAAATTGAATTGACCAGTGCATCATCCATTGTGCTGCTGTAGTTAGCAGTCATATTTTAGCATAATAAAACTTACTGCAATGAAACAAGTGACAATTAATGCAGCTAATACGTAATTAGTCATGTGATTTGGTTTCAAAGAAGGGCTTTCGACTTTATTTCCTAAAACCTCTCACATAAGTTGCTTATGTTGTTTGCAATTCTATGAAAGGAAATGGCGCAATTAAAAGAGTGGTGAAACAAGAGAAAGGGAAGGGAGCGGAACTATTTTAGAGGGTGAAATTTCTTTAAGAACACCTTTTTTCATCTAATTCAAAATCCTCTCGACAAAGTTTGGGATAAATGTAGGAAAATTATAAAATTTGAAGTAATTTACACTAAATGGTTAACGTTTTTAAAGCCCATCAAAAGGCAACGAACTCTAGGCCTAGTTTAAGCCACTAGTTTAAAGCTAGAGGTATGCTGCAAGTAATGGTTAAGGGGAGTTGAATCCTCCTTTAAAAGTAGACTGGGCTAGTATCCAGAATGCAGGAGGATTTGTAATGTAAGAGCCTCCTTGCTGATAATCCGAGTAAATTTTTTTCATTTTATGTAAATATGCGCAGCCATTTCGTTGTTTTCTGCATCTCAATTCAAAAAGCTTCTTAAGTACTACTGCCAAAAAGTTTGCAATCAGTGATTGCTAACTAAAAAGAGGTCTGAACTGAAAACGAAAAAAATGAGCTCAAAAACTTGAACGCCTGATCTAGAAAAGATAAAAACTTTTGAAGAAATTTTAAGTATTTTCATGTGTGGGGTGCAAGTGCTCAAAAAACCTTACAGAAATCTACTCTTGACTCTCAGGGTTTTATGACGTAACAGACCCATTTGAAAATAAAACTGACTTCTTACAATTGTTTTTTACTCATTTAAAACAAGCAAGCAACAGCTGTATACTTTACCGCTTACATTTTGCTGAGTTTTCGATTTATTTAAAGCCCCGCATTATCACGACTTTCTAAATAATCATGCTCAAATAATAACTTCGATTAAACGGAAGCGTAGAGAGATTAACAAAATAAGCGAAAGTGTAGCCAACAAGAATTATAAATGTTTTTATTATTCATTCTAAAACCTTGTTTAGGGATGGGGAAGTGTTTATTTAAAGAGTGAAAGAGGCTGAAGGGTCTTCCGATTCTCAAATTTCTCTTTTACTAGACCTCCACAGGAGGCAACCGCAGCCTGCGACCCAACTGGTAAGTGGTTTAGAGTCCCCAAAACATCGACCAGATAAAACCTAACTAGTAGGTGGGTTTACAGGCCCTCCAAAACATCGGCGTGATTGCAGTCTTACTTGAAAAAAATCGTTGATCTGATTCGCAACTAGTAGGGGGCCGAACCTACGACTTGTAGTAGTCAAAAGAATGCTCCGCCTTGTAGCAACTCTATGTCATGGTGAAAACCTTTGTTGCGCAGTCAGCGATTCTGGATTTAATTTCCTTGCCGAATCATAAAATGGGTTTCACAACTTTCAAGCTCAGCAATAAAAGTGACAATAACGCCTTTTTACCTTCAAATCTTGTTAATCACTGTATCTGTTGAAAAACTGTTACAAATTTAGTGGTGAAGAATTATGGAACAACTGTACTTCAAACTAGATACATAAAACTTTATAACATTATTTACAAATTATTTTTATCGCAAATGCAAATAAAGTTATAAATTTTTTGAAGTGCACACGGACTTTGTAGACACCCTGTATATTTTCAACAATCAGCAATTGGCATTCACTAAATGTGAAAAATAAAACCAAGAACATTTGCTCGGTCCTAACGCAAAACACACTTAGCAGTGAAAAATTAAGAAACCATCTAACGTCTCGTAACACCTCAACTGGTTTTGTATTAAAGTCAAAACTTTCAAACTCCTTAATCGCCAACCTTTCTACTTGAAATGAAAGAAGCTTAAAGATCATTTACTTCCTGGTAGAAAAACTACTGCGAATTGCCAATTACTTTTATTGTCTGCGAGTAAAACACCCACAGATAGGATGATGACGTCATCACTAAATGTTAAGGAGTATACAACAATACAAGGGAGGAGATCGAGTGGAAGCGTAATTGTTCGAAACCCAAAATATATTGAGGGGCCATATTAGGAGCGCTCAAAACAACAAGTTAATGTGGGAGTGGATTTTTGATCACGAAAATTGTTGGCACAAAAATTGGAAAACATTTCAATGCTCTTTGTTTTTCTTACTAATCAGCCTAGTTTGCGCCTGATCAAACTTGCCTCTCAAATGATATTGAATGAATGTCCCTTTCCGTGCGATACCTTCACTGAGCTATATATCGGAAATAATTTAAATATTCATAATTAAGTTTATCTTAAGAAACTGAGACTTCATAAACGTGGCGGTCATTCAATTACGTTTTACCGATTGGCGCTTTCTCTCTCTTGTCCTGCGTATGATTGTTTAGCTACCCGCACTTGCTTTCGCGAGATTTGAAGAATAGTTTTTCTTCAGCTGCAAAAGTGTGTTTACAAATTGTAAAAAGAATCACATTCCTGGCGACCGAGAGAGGTAAGATTCCAGTTCTGCCTCATTTTAGAAATAATGCTGTCGATAAAAACAGATCTGTCAGCACAGGCCTGAGCGAACTGCTGATTCATCTTACCACAGATTTGTGTGAAAACTACGACTGCATGTTAGGGCTAATACAAACATCCTGGTTTTTCAACCTTGCTTCGCCTCGTCAGCCAAAAATTTGCCAGGTTTTAACGAAAACAGAATAAAACGGCTGATGCAGGGGAGACAACTTTTTCATAAACTACATCGATGTTTCAACCAATAACTGTTCGCTTCCATCCCCGCAGGTAATTAGTTCAAATATGAAGCATTATCTGATAAATTGCAACATAATGTTACGAACAGCCAAGGTTAATCGCTGACGCACTATCAGGACTAAGAACTAGTGTGCTTAGCATTAACTAAAAAAACACAATCGTCGGTATAATATCTTCATAACATTCAGGTAAACGCTTCGAAAACAAACCGATGTTTTACGGTTCGTAACATTTTTAAAACGTCTTTTGTTGAAACCAGTTCTGTTGTTACTCATATTGAGTTTCCGGCAAGACTTTTCGCGAGAGTACAGGCCAAATTTTGTTTGAACATTTCCGTTTGCAATATTGTTCAATATTGGTCTAGAAAATATTAGCAATATTATAGAAACTAATTTCGTAATATTGGCCTAATATTTTGTAGTGAAACCAATTGAGACAGCTATTATCTTCAATAACATGCCTCGCTAAAACAGAATCATTAGGCGGATTGGGAAAGATGAAATTTTTTATGTCACGCATTTGTTCAATTGATGCGTAATTAACCAGCCATTTGATTTACCAGTATAATGCACTGTACAATCTTTGCAAGAAAATATATAAATACCTTTTGCCTATAAAATTTATCATTGCATTTCTTGTGGAGTTGTTAGGTTTCCATATAACTTTAATGTAATGATGACACATACGAACTTCAATTTTATCTGAATATCGAGGGCAGTATGTCAGCCACGATACTCGATGTTCTATTTTTCGCGCTGCAGAGTATTATTTGGCGTAGTATCGCAAGATGATTAATCAAAATCGGCAGTCTTTGGCAACATCTCAAAAATGTGACTAATTTCATTATTTATATGATCTACCTTCGAGATCAATTTATTATACCCATATCTAGGCTTACTATATTTTTGTGATTGAAAAACTTTAAAGGCTTCAGAACAACCAGCCTGATCAGAGGGTTGACAATGCCTGACGAGGCAAAGTCCGGACACACTTAGTGGAAGCAATGCAGGTGTTCACCTTTTTTTCGTCCATTTCGGGTGGACTTTACCTTATTTTTATTGCATATCAACAAATTCCACCCAAAATGGTGGTGTCTTCCATATCAACACCTGCTTGCTGTCGCTTTTGTGTTTCTCCCGGTCCAAATCATCATCAAGCTAGAGTTCGTTTTCATAATATTTTTGCTTACCGGGACAAATGGTTAAATTTGGTCGGCCCAGCTATGCCAGCTGGCTGACTAAATGAAAAACCGGGACTTTAAATCAACTGACCGGCACGAAGCCTTAAAAACCGGAACTGTCCCGGCTAAAACGGGACGTATGGTATGCCTACCCATATCAAATGGAAAATTTAACACTATCTATTTTACAGCGAACTAAGTAAACGAATAGAAAAATAACCTCTATTCTGGAATAATACCAGTTTTGATCTGTGAATTTTGGATAGACAATGCAAGCGTAGAATCATCTGAGCTTCTTAAATAATGACATTTGACGTTAATATTCATTCTCTTAAATTAATTTAGAAACAAACGTATTGTCAGTTTTTCACATTTCGAAGTCAAATCTGAAAGTAGGAGTGTCATACGTACCGCTAGATGTATAATTAACCATAACCTCTAATTTCTCATTACAAGCTGTTCTGTTTTGCCAATTACGACAGTTTAACTGAGTTTGATAAGAGAGATGCACATAATACACTTTGACATGTTTGAGCTATTCACTTGTTGTTTTCAGCAACTAAGTAAGACACGATCGATGGTACAAAATTAGTTCAGTATGAATTGAAATATAACAAAACAAAATCAATTCACTAAAATAGCAGCTTTATTCAAATAGAATCCATTTCTTGTATTTCACGCCTCTTCATCTTGATACTAATTTAACTTTTGTCCTACCTTTTGCTCATGTGCCGTATAATAGCCTGCAAACGCTTGATTCACACTTGACTGGAAACGGCAGATGCAGAAAAAACGATGGGGTAATAATGTTATATCCGTCCAAATGCGCAGTTTCTAGACCAAATCTGCAGAGATGCATGTGTTAACAAAGGAATTTCTTGACTACTGTTGCTGTAACTAACCAAGAAAATTCTTGTAACAACCGGACATCAACTTAAGAATGACTGGTTTTACTCGACTTCCGACTCTCATAACTTGAAATGTGTTAGAGCATTAGCATTTTACCTCAGCCGGAAGAATATCAACAACCTAGCTACGCAATTAAAACTTGCCATCAGCTAATGCTAAATTTAATCAGATAAAAACGCTATTTTTAGTGCTAGGACATTACATGAAATCGATCGAAATGGAACGAGCAGCTGACGCGCTCACGTGCTTTTTCTGGCTTCAAGATTTCGTTACGCAACAATATCACGGGCCAGCCAAGAATACGAACAAGTATTTAACGGTTGCCTTTTTACATCCCCGACATTTTAGGACAACGGTCATGCGTTCAAACCTCACGATGACTTACCAACTGTGTTCTTTGGAAAAGAACTTTACGATTATTTCCTCTGCTTGGTAGATTCCAACAAGCAGAGAGTCCAATGAAAGCGATTCGAAAGCTACATTTAAACTTCGAAACATAGCTAAACTTGTTCTGCCAGGAGCTACTACCCAGTAAGTTTCAATGGAAGACCTTACTACGTTATTATATGACAGGAATACGCTGATCAAGAATTGATGGATATGTTAGATTGAGAAGAATCTGTCTGTGGACTGGACAAAGCGAATGGAGTGCAACGTATGGTCAGTGATAGTCGCGATACTTCAACTTCATTTTAACTCGATACCGTTACTTTTTACACATTAATGCGATACCGATACGTTATTGTCAACCTAATTTGATACCGATATCGATACAGTATCGTCGGTACAAGCATCTAGATGAGTGTTTCCCAAACTGTGAGCCGCAGCACACTAATGTGCCGCGGAAGATTTGCAGGTGTGTCGTGGATTTCTTTAAACTGCTTCATATTTATGCAAGTTTTCAGCCAAAATTAAGTAAATATTGCCATGAAGTGATGGTCGATAATGTCGGAGATCGTGTTATGTTGCCCGAAAAAGTAGTGACCTCAAAAAAAGGTCATCGCCTTTCTCGCTGTCACCTGTAAATGCTACTCGCGATCAATATCAATAGATTCATGTGGCTGTTGTGCCACGAAATTTGTTTAGCTTTTTTACTGTGGCAACAGACAAAAAAGTTTGAGAAACACTGATCTAGATACTTTTAAATTTTTCGTAAATGCGACCGATATGGCCGAATATGCTTGCTAGCTGCTCTAGGATACTTGGATAAGAGTGAGCCAGGTAAGCCTACCATTGAACTCTGCTGCAGGTAAATTTACGACAACTAAAAAAGCCCGACTCGCCGACCTTGAACATTTGCATTGTGACAGCACCATAGATTCACATGACTTCACAATGTACAAAGAGTGCTTTCGTGCAATCAACAGGTTATGAAAGAATGATGATATCATTATCACTAAACCTGACAAAGACTCCGGCGTTGTCCTTTGAAACAAAAGCGACTACGTTGGTAAAATGAACGAGATTCTTGATGATCAATCAAAATTCAAAAGACTTTGTCCGGTCTCCAGCAATAGCAACACAGGCAGCATTGAATCGCGCCCTCAGAAGCGGTTGCTTGACTTATTCAAAGCCGACCTTATGCCGAAGTGGGTATATGACGCAATACGACCAACTGGATCGCAAATACCTCGAATGTATGGTTTGCCGAAAACACACAAAGAAAGCACTCCACTTCGCCCTATGCAGGGATATATAGAACTTCTATATATAGATGTTCTATATATCCCTGGCCCTATGCTGTCTATGACAGGTTCGTCCCATCATGAACTTGGCAAGTGGTTGGCTGGCCTATTACAACCTGTGTGAGAGCGGTTTTCGTCACATTGCATATCAGATTCGTTTACGTTTGCCAAGACCATGCAAAATCTTGACATCGACCCTAATGTCTTCAAGTGTTCTTTTGATGTGTCCAGCTTGTTCACTAACGTTCCCTTTCATGAAATTATCAAAATCTGTTCAGATGCCCTTCACCACAATTCTAATTTACAACCACTCATTCCAAAGGATGTGTTTGTTGAATTGATGAAGAGCGCTACATCCTCGGTTGAGTTCAGCTTCAATAACACCATGCACAAGCAAACAGACGGAGTAGCTATGGAATCACCACCTGGTCTGGCTTTGGCAAACATCTTTGTTGGATATTATGAAGAAAAGTTATTTTCTCAAACGCAGAAGCCTCCAACATACTTCAAATATGTTGACGACACGTTTGCCATCTTCGATCACGAAGCTGAAGCTGATGAATTTTTGACCAAACTCAACAGCCTTCATTCCTCAAATTCACCTTTGAAAAAGAGAAAGACAAATATCTACCGTTTCTTGATGTTTACGTCGAAAGAACAGATATTGGCTTTGAAACCAGTGTATACCGGAAACCCTCTTTCACTGGCCAGTATTTACGTTGGGAATCATTTAGTTCTCTCAAGCGTAAAACAAGTCTAACATCTACATAGTGCATCGAGCCCTATTAATTTGCACCAAGCGTAGACTCGATCGAAAAATAAAGCGGATTCAGAAAATATTACTGGACATTGGCTATCCAAAAAACGTCATTAACACTCAGATCACCAAGAAAATCGCTCAGTTCTCCACTCTTAAGCGATTCGGCCCAGAAAAGTGCTTGGTGTACTTGAGGATCCCTTGGATTGGTAAGCCCTCCACAAACTTGGAAAAAGAAGTCAAAACCGCCGTGGAAAGTTGCTATCGCTCCGTCAGCACCCGCTTGGTCTTTACGTCAAAGCGCATGCTACCTGTGGCAGGCAAGCATGTTCTACCTGCCATTCACAAAAGTTCAGTCATTTATGAATACAAGTGCTACTGTGATAATCGGTACGTAGGGCCAACATCTCAACGGCCCAACATCGCATCAAGCAACATGTTCCGCAATGGTTAAGACAACTATTGACCCGTCCACGCCGATCTCAACCACACAGATCGTGCAAGCGAAAAGATACCAAACCGGATTGTGACTCTGCCATTGGTCAACATCTTCTAGAAAATGATCTTTGTGCATTAAACTATGATGACAAGCGGTTTTCAATCCTCGCCACAGCATGCAGCTCTTTCCACCTTAATCTCTTAGAGGCTGCTTATATCAAGACCCGGCGCCCGGTGTTCTGCAGACAGAAAGAGTTTGTTTACACTCTCAAACCCTTTCCATAATCGCGGCATTTGACCTCCTGCTTCGCTTTCTCCGACTTTCGCTATTGCGAAATCTTTTTTTGGCGCGCTTCACAATACTATCATTGGCTTGTCTTGATTGCCTAACGTCCAAATTAATGACATAAAATACTTACTCACTGTAGATTTTCCCTTTTGACGCCATACCACCCTTGATGAGAGCGTCACGAAATGCTTATGGCTCAAACAGCTTTTTTCAAAGCTATATTAATTGATTTTGTAACTAGGCGGAAAAAATTTGAGGGAAACACTGAAAACACGAGATCATCATATGATACTGTAGTCGCGGGAGCGAAAAAGTTACGAGCTTTTTAGAAGAAGAAGGCACATTTAGTTGACAATTAAATACAGAAGGAAATCAGTGCCGCTGCCAGAGCAAACGAAGCGGTGGGGCACAAACCGAAAGTGAGGGGCACTAAAATGGACTGAATTTTGCATATTAAAACTGAGTTTGTAAGGCTGCAAATCTTCTGCAATTTTAAATATTTTCTATTTTTGTTTAAAATAAAAGACATTGTAGGGTATAGAGCAGGGGTTCCCAAACCATGGGTCGGAGTGATAAGTAGGTCGGGTCGCAAACAGGTCATGGGGTCGGTGGGGTCGCTGAGGTATGGTAAAGGATGGATGTACAAAACATCTAAGATTTGACAAACCATGTTAAATTTAGCAGTTTGTAAAATTTAATGTAAAATTTTACTGTAAAACAGGCCTATAAGCATCGCGCTATGCTAATGCTGTCGAAAATGTAGGTGCTTATTGTGACATCACTGTTTGATTGTTCATAATGAAATGACACGTTGTTGATTTGCAGAGTTGAATTGTTTGTATGTACTCTGCAGTAAAGATAGTTTGTTATCAGTAGGCTGACAAGTATTGGAACTAATATTTAATTTAAAGTTGGAATAGCAGTGAAAGAGTAGATTAGGCTTTTCCGAGTCTTCAATCAAAATAGCACATAATGGCTATTAAGCAGTCGAATTTTTTTTTAATCCAGGCTTTTTATAAATGATAGGCTAGCAGAGGCAAGTAAGCAATTGCTCTACCTGTGTGTGCTATAAAGTAAAACAGGCTTAAATTTTTTTTAAGGAATAAGTAAAGTAAGTTCAAGCCACAGGCAGTATACATAAGAGCATGTATAATGTGCGTGTGTAATAGAATTAATCGAAATGTGTTTATTGAATAAAAATTGTTTTTCAGCCATAATGGAAAAGTTTTTTAAAACCCACGGAAAATTCCACCAAAAAACGTAAACGTTCTATCAATCCATTATTTCTCGATAAGTACGGGATTGCTGACGTTGGTGGTAAAGGAATATGTGTTGTGTGCTCTAAAGAACTTGCCGAGGAATCACTGAAACCTAATAAACGTCAGAGACACATGGAAACTCATGCAAATATTTTCATTCGCTTTTTCTCTCTTTCGAGCGCCGGCGCTTTCATATGCTCTCGACCTTTTCTGGCTCGATCGCCTGGCCCGGGGGTCGTGGAGCACGCTCGACTGCTCTTCTTGCTTCTCGATCGACTGCGGTCTCTCGCCGGTTTCGCTCACGTTCGGCTGCCGGATGCACGGCGAGGCACATCGGGCGCGTTCAGACCGACGCAATGGCGTAGTGGTTAGAGCGTCCGCTTTGTAGTCGGTAGACCTGGGGTTCATTCCCCTTGTCGAGTCATACCAAAAGACTTTAAAAAATGGCATCCGCAGCTTCCCTGCTTGGCGCTTGGCATTTCGGGAAGGTTGTGGAGAACAAGCCGGCAAGTTCGCTTGTTGTGTCCTTGGGCAAGGCACTTAACGGGACGCCCCACCTTTATGTGGAAGAAAGGTGGCCCATAAAAACCTCGAAAAAGGCAACTCCCAAGCGAGTGCGGACTTTCGTCCAAAGTATAGCGATACAATTCGCTTTCTCGTGAATGGAGGAGAAATATGGCAAATAAAACAAAAACAAAAACAAAACAAATATTGATGTCTTGTCAGAAGAGGCCCGCAAGAGAGTTTTCCATTATCGTTATGAAAGTTTAACCACGTCGCAGGCAGTTTTATGCAGAGCTTTATCACAAAAAGAAAAGATTGAAATATTTTCTTGCAAGACAATTTTTCTTATTGCTCAGCATAAGCGACCTTTCACTGAGGGTAAGACTATCATAAAGCCTGCTTTAGACAACTTTTGTGAAGTATTTGAGGGTGAACCATTTGCTAGAAAGGTGGACGAAGTTGTTAATGATTCTGCTCTTAGTAATAATACCACAACAAGACGCATTCAAACTATTGCAGCTGATCTAAAAGAACAGATTTTTGAGGATTTTAGAAATTCGCCATGGACAGCCCTGTCAAAGGATGAGTCAACTGATATAACAGCACAAGCACAGCTCCTAATTTTCGGAAGATTTTTGAAAGAGAGCTCGACCACTGAGGAACTGCTTGCTTGTATTTCACTTGAAACCACAACAAGAGGCGAAGATATTTTAATGGTATTGATAAGTTCTTCACTGCAAATAACCTAGATTGGAATAAAGTGATTGAATGTAGTATAGATGGTGCCCATCAATGATGGGAAAGAATATTGGAGTTCTGGGAATTCTTTCAAGGGAATATCCTCACATTAAAATAAACCACTGTATAATCCATCGTCAGAATTTAGCCTCAAAGAACTTGTCTCCGAACTTCTCTGATGTGATGCAAGTGGTCATATCGACTGTCAATTATGTAAAAGCTGGGGAACTAAATTCTCGCATGTTCGAACAATTGTGCATCACGGAAAATTCAAATCATCACACATCATTAATGCACACTGCTGTCAGGTGGCTGTCAAGGGGAGAAATTTTGGAAAAGGTTTTCCTTCTTCGTCGTGAACTTGCCACATTTTTGCGAGACAAGGGGCACGAGAATGCTCATTATTTTCATGATCGACACTTTCTTGCTCGCCTTGCACTTCTCACTGACGTTTTCGAACACTTTAATCAGCTTAACACTGAACTTCAAGGGAAAAGAAAATGGGCGTTTGATTTTCTAAGCTCAATAAAAGCTTTTGTCAGCAAGATTCAGATACCGCGAAAAGAAGCTGAAACCAATAATTATTCTCATTTTTGTCATTTCCGGGAATTTAATGCTACGGTAGATGTTGATTTTCATGAGGAACTAGACTTCGGAGAAGCGAAAAAAGATTTGCTGGATTACTTGAAAAATCTGACAGGAAATATGAATGCAAGATTTAAAGATTTGATAGCAGAATCTTTGGATTTTGTACAATTTCTATTTAAAACTGATATCGGTACCACGAACTGTGGTGCTATTGCACTTGAGATGGCTGAATTGCAGGCAGACAATGAAGCAAGAATTAATTTTGATGCGTTTCAGGATATAGCAAAGTTTTGGATACAGTTACCAAACAAGCATTCAACAGTTAGAAATCGAGCATTGCAAGTTCTTACGCGATTCGGAACCACTTACGTATGTGAGGCTGGATTCTCATTAATGGTGTTCATTAAAAATGATTATCGGAGCCGTATAACAAACATTAACTTGGAAAATTCTTTGGTATGTTGCCTGACATCGTACATCCCCAGATACAGGAAATTGATTAAACAGTGACCATTCCCAATAAAAGAAATTTTTAATTTTCCAAACTGAATTCTTTTGTAATTTCGTTATTTTTAATTTTGAATTAAAATAAAAAGTTTAAATGTTTTAGCTTATTTTACTTAATACCACCACATGACCAAACTCAAAAGTCCAGTGAAAGAAGCTCTAAAGTTTCGTGAAAAAAATATATATTGACCTGGGGTGGCACTGGACACTTAAAAGTTGTCTTTGGGGTCGTCCAGAGAAAGGCTTGGCAACCCCTGGTATAGAGTATTTTGAATCGCATACGATACAAACCTTTATGATCATAGAATACATATGACTGATGGTGTGTTGATGATTAGATAAATCTATAACATAATGTAACTTGAGATTTTTGCCATATTTGATGGGTTTAATAGTGTAAACTTGGGATGTGAAGTGGTGTTTGAAACTTAAACCACCAAACTATCGGTATCAAAAAATTCAATATACTGCTAATGCAGGTAACGTTGTTCAAGTATATGACGCATCAAGATACATATTGTTGTACTGTTGGTAACCACTGAATCACGATTAAATAAGTAAAAAAGAACATTGTCGAATACTAAAATAACAAATTTTTTGAAAAAAAGGCAGAAGTGGGAAACCAATACTGTGAAACAAAGAACACCGAAGAATTCAAAATAAATTAAAATAACTGCAGTCTACGATTTGAGGTACCGAATTGTCGAAAGACGTTTTCTTTCCAATCAGTTTTTAGTTTTCTTGTCAAGTCGCTTTCAAACGCAAGTTAGACACGATGGGCTTTGCGAGCATGCTTCATTGATTGCCTGCTATTTCGCATATAGTTTTCAAAACAAAAAAGAGTTTTCACACTTTGCGGTAGAGCCTTCGAGAGTGACTCCTAGTTTCAGTGCAAGATGTACAGTAGGCATCGCCTTAAGTGCTTCACAATGTTCAGAAAAGAGTTTGGTTGTTGTCGGCTTTGTCATCTCATCACCCTTCAATGTTGCAACGTACGTCATAGCAACATCACATTCTGCTTCCACACTTGTGCGGTCTACCAAATCAAAAAGTGCATGCACCATCTTTACATCCAAAAAGTCGCTATTTTCATGTTAAAGAGCAGAGACAGCAGCATATAGTTTTGTATTTTGATAGCTAAAGTGCACGTCTGTTTTAATGATGATTGATTCACGATGACTTGATCCAATGTACTAAAAAATAATCTCCACATTTCATCTTTATTCATTTCCTTATTTCCGATTGTTTCTTCAACTACATAGTCTTGTAGCAATGTATTATCACGTCGTGTTCGTCTTAAATGAGCATCAACTTGAGTAACGACCTCATCCGATACACCACACAATTTCTCTTCTGTTCAAAGATTGTAAACGTTTTCAACACACGCGGCAACAAGTGTCATCCCGGTTGATAAGTCAGTATTTTCAACATGTAGAAAATGGTTGGCTGGAGCAAACAAACTTAGAACCTATAAAATTCAATACAAAATTTAGCCGTTTCAAAGGTGGTTCTATTTTGCAATCTTTTGGTAGGACTGCTTGGCCTCCCTAGGTAGTACGCGTTAGGTTTCTTTAAGACCACAATAGCACATACACCTTGATAGGGTATGAACTAATAAATTAATGTTTAATTAATCAAGTTTCAAACAGCCCCACTGGGTAATCCTTATTGCCGACGAATATTTATTCACTACGCTTCACATTGACACAGAAAACTGGTGACCTGAGGCTGATCTTGAAACAGACCATCACCTGTGATTGTAAAACAATAAAATTACAGAAAGTAACCAAATACTTGGAGTGCCCAATCTGTGGCTACGGTCAATCAAAAGGCAAAATGATGCGTGAAGCAATTTAAAAACTTTTTGTGACAGTCCTCGCTTTGTGGACACGATATAAATTTGCACTATACATAACATCATAAAAAATATTCTTGCAAGTAACAATTTTTCACATTACGCAAACGGTAATTTGCTTACAATATTTGCATTATATAATATTTGGTGAAGAAACGCGAAATGCCAATTAAATTCAAGCACAAAAAAAGATGTTTTAATCTTTTCGCATGAGCTAGATGCTTTGTTTTTGGCACATTTATGTAAACTGTTGAGTGCTGTTTGCTAGTCCTTTGTTTGACTGGGCACCACAATAAGTAGACTGCTTGGCACCACCATCTGTCTGCTAATGTAAATATGGAGGCATCAAATGAAACGTTAAATGCCTTTGCCAAACAATACATATCAAAGTTGCGGGCTTTTTCCCCACACTATCTATGTTGTGATGAGCGCCACGTGAGGAAACTGTAAATACCATTTTTCAAGTCTCGTCAGGGGAAATGAATTCAGGTCTGTGAAGCAGATAGTTCCAAAACCACTCATAGCTCCGAAATATTAAATTTATTTCATATTATAAGCCATTACGCTGGTCATAACATTGATATAGGTTGTGGTATGAGCTTCTGCTAAGATATGAGGCAAGGTATTAAATTGCTTCTATTTTAATCAGGAATCCTAGCAATCTAGTCACCATTGTAGTGGCCCAGCAGCAAACAAGACTGACAAACACAGCATAAGCTTATAAATTTAATTGTCACCATCAAGAAATTATTTGAAACTGAGATAATAAGAATAATTATATAGTAATACATACCTTGTATAGCATTTTTGTAATAAACAGGAAACTTTGTTCTTGCATCTCTCGAAGTAGTTCTGATGCCTCTATACGTGTTTCTGCTTTATGTGCCCTGGAATTAGCCATTTCTTGTAGAAGCAACATTATATCTCAATATAGCTCTGCTGGTGCAATTAAAAGTTAAAACGATCTTTATTTAGATTTAAAATCTACATAAATTTATATAAACTCATTTCGAAAAACTAACATCAGTTTTTCTTCGTCAGGAGTGACTAAAGTTTCGAACACAGACAACGGTTGCATAACAATAGAATGAGAGGGAAAAAAAGAAACGTGACGAAGAAAAACTGATTTTAGTTTTTCGAAACGTTGAGTTTTTGTGAATTTTATCTAGATTTTAAATGTAAATAAAGATCATAGAAAACCATTAGCGGTTTCTTTCAATTGCTTCTGCGTTGACTAACGAGATAATTTTCTTACCCATTTCAAACCGTTTGATTTTTCTTTCCAGGTACTATAGCATGCTAAGTGTTCTTTGGAGGCAGCATGCTAGGAAAAACCTCTACTCATTTTAGTAGCATGCTTCCAACTACTACAGCCATCGGTTGTAAAAGTTGGTTCACAATGCATTCCTCGAAAGTCTCCTCCAGTTTTAGATTCAAAGTTTCAGCAAGGAAAGCAGAAAATTACATCAAACTTGACAGAATATTCCAACCAATTCCACCTCTGAAACTACGCAGCATTGAAGCATCTTTTCTTAGTTCCAAACATGTTTACAAGATAAGCACGCAGCCTAACTTGCTTACGGTCGTCAACTCCCAAATCATTAGCAATCAGCAGATTTTCGTTTGCTCACAGAACAACTTGCAGCAGTTGGGTGCAGTTTGTTCTCCACCACCTTCCCTAAATGCCGAGCGCCAAGCAGGGAAAGTATGGATACCATATTTTAGAGTCTTTTGGTATGACTCGACAAGGGGATTGAACCCCATGTCTACAGACTGCGAAGCGAACGCTCTAACCATTACGCCATCCATTCGGACGCAACTTTGCAAATTCTCAGCACTTTAATTTGAACCAGAATTTTGCAACAAATCCCTCAAACTCATTTTGCGCCTTTTGCATTCTCAATGAATAAGCGAAATGAAAACATCTGCTGTAGCTGTCGATAAGAGGGTTTATTACGTTACAATCATTGTGTTGCAGTAGTTAATTGCGACACAACTGAACAAAGAATCGACAGCGTCAAACAAGAATTATGTCGAATGGAAAGGGATTTTGCATCAGAAATCTAAGCTTCTTTACACCAATGTTTGCTGTCTTGTCGTTTGGCGGTGTTCCAAACAAAACAAGGATTTTAGAATAGCTCAAAATAGAGAGTACAAGCAGCCGTCAGGGGGGTATGGCACCTCGTAACGATGGCCCTGACGGAAATAATATTCCACGACCGGTTTCGGGTTTAATTATGCTTCATCACACGGACCCACGTTGGAATCCGTACTTTTGCCTCCGCCTATTTCCTCCAGACCGCTGCGCCACAGGGTTCCCTATGTCACATAGAGGATTTTTACTGTATCAAACCAACCTCACCTACAATTGAAGAATAATCATAACTGGTTGCATAAGCATAAACAATTCCTTTTATTTAATTATTATAATTTATGAAAACGCTTAATATCATCTATCAATCATAAAAAAAGTTTTTGGCATGTGCAAACATACTCGCCGGCATCCGGTTTTGGATATCAGTTGAGCCGGTGTACGATTTGATCTGCATTGTTGATGGTAAGTGCGGTAAATAACCGTTCAATGATAAAGCTACTAAATGCTTAACATCTTTTTAAGGACTTGATTGAGGCCTTGACGTGTTTTATGACCAGTAACATCTTCGACATCAAGTACTGATATTACCGCCATGGTGTAAAAAAGCGCATAAGCTTGATAGAACAAAGGTTTAAAATTAGGGAACAACCGGAGTAATTGGAAGCATCGGGAAGGCCAAGAGCCATTTCGACCCCCCCAAAAGGGGCCGGGGACCGCACCACCACGTTGAGGCGGCTGTTGAATGTTCATTTTCCTTTTGGCAAAAGAGGCTCTAGCGTCCTTGCCAACTGCTCACTATAGCGCTGAGGCCACTCTTTCTTTTACGGCGGGCCCAGTTTGTTCAAGTTTTTCCATGTGACCTTGCGCCATTCTGCAAGCTACTCTAGTCTCGGCAGCACAACATGTCTGCCACTTCTCTTGTCCTAAAATTCTCGCTCTGTCTTCACCTCCGTCCTTTTACCTCAAACTCTCTGGAAAAAACTGCCTTCTGTACTACAGTGGAATTCGGTTAATAAATCCACCTCGGGACAGCCGGTTTTGGATTTAATACGCGGCGGCTTTAATAAACGGCGTTTTCTAAAATGCACAAAATGTAGTATTTTTTCAGTATTTATTAGACACAGAAAAATCTGCGTTCAAAAGTTCAATTAGTCTGCTTGATTAGGCCTACCAGTACACAAGGACATGTACGTACTTGTCCATACGAAACTGATAATCCAATATTGTTTCGTCACTTTGCAATATTGTACTTATTAGTACATAATGAAGAAAAATTTGACTGCATAAAGCACGTAAACTGGATGTATTAAGCGGCGCTTGGATTTATTAACCGAAGTTTTTATAACGGGAAAGGATTGGGACGATTCCGTTCCAAGCAAATTGGATGTAATAAGCGGCTGGATTTATTAACCGTGGATTTATTAACCGAATTCCACTGTATAAGTCAACTATGGGTTTCCGGATACTCATGTCTTCCGTGAAAAGGCACGGCTCATGAGCTGGCCAGTCGGGAAGCGCTGTTTCTGCAGTTCCACATAGTCTCTCGTCTTATCTTTCGTATCCACTCTTCTCGGACTGGAGGTGTGCTGTGTGATCTAAATACAGGTTTCTTTGGTGTCCACAGAAAAACTTGTGCTCGTTCGTAACGCCTGCTGTGACCTCTCTCGTCGCCACTACAACGGGCACAACCTTCTGTTAAGTTCTTATCTCGCTAGAATTGGCAAAACTGAGAATCCTACATGCAGCGCCTGCAGCTATCCAAACCAGGACACCTCTCAACTCATTCAGCACTGATCAGCTACGGACTTTTTGTCTCACCGAGACCTCTGGTCCAGGGCCTAGGAAGCTGCTCGGATTCTGAGTTCCATGGTCTTCCGCTATGCTCGCATCCCCCGAAAGAGTGCGGAAAGCAAGGATTAAAATTAACTTTGTTCTCACCATGGGATGCATGAAATGCAAAAAATGATACATCTCAGCCGGCTTAACCGATACCGGCCAAACAAGTAATTTGGAATATGCACACCGACAATCCCGGTTAAAAACAAATTTGAATCGCTACTGTTGTAAGCTAGCAGCATCATAGTAGAAGAAAGCTGGGTACGTTGATACACTCAAAATATCTTATTTGACGCACTAATAAATCCACTTTTTATTACGTAGTTTTGAATATAACCAGCTTAAACCTAACAAAAAATTTGTTTGTTTGTGGTTACCCCTCCTCTTCCTTGGGATGGAGGTACGGCATGAACAACAATTCAGGGTTCATGCCGTCAACCTAATTGAAATTAGGCTAGGGGAAAGATGGCAGCCCATTTCGAACCAATCATGAGTGACTGATAGCCCCACTACCAACAAGGTGGACTGCCACTGGTGGGTACCCAAGAGTCGTCTTTTACGACATGCTGAGTTAGCAACTTCACAATTGTAACCCGGTGAAGTAAAAGAGGGCTACCTGTCTGCCACATAAAGGTGGAGGCGACACCGCTAAGTGCCTTGCCCAAAGACACAAGCAATCTTGCCGGCTTGTTCTCCACACTATCCTTTTTTTATGCTGAGCGCAAACAGGGGAGCTGTGAATACCAGTTTTTAAAGTCTTTTGGTATGACTCGACTTAGGGAATAAACCCAAAGTTTACCGACTGCGATGCGGACGCTCTAACCACTACGCCATCGCGCCGGTGTAACGAAAAATTTCGCAGACTACGATAGCAGAGGGTTGGGTCAGGACAATATTTATGTGGAATTTTTGGTTTCAAAGGAAATAAGGAAGAAAGATATGAGCTTAACATAGCGGTAGCTAAATCTAAACACTGTTTACTGCATTTAATCATTCAGCTTTGCTAACTTATTAGAATCACGAAGGCCTACAAGCTCGAACGCTTTTTTTTAAAATAATGCTGTTAAATCTGTCCTCCACTGAAGCTGTGCTTTGAATGCAGCTCAAAACCATGAAACTCAAGCATTGTATGTCGTAAAAATATTACAGTTCACTGATAGCAGACAAGCTTTGATCAACAAATGTGTTATTTGCAGCATGCAAGAAAGAATGAGTAGAACCAGCGCGTTTGATCAAAGATTAAAGCCATTATGAAGTAACAATTGAAAACGTATGAATACGAAAAAGTGAAGTGTGTCACTGTTTTGATCACATTCGTTTGCTTGGGAGTCAACTGAATCAATATTTAATGAATTAAAAGTATAAGTGATATACAGGAAAACAGAATAAATCGATACCGATAGTCAATACTTTTAAGTGATAATAGTGGCACACCGATACATGCATCTAGATACTGCCCATCTCTGGGTATAGACATGTTTGGATGAGGAATGATGATGGACTAAGAGCACTAAATTTGAAGCGACTGAAAGAAGGGGGCAACTGGAGGCGCAGAGAAAGCACGAGGAAAAACAGTAGGTCCCCAAAGAGAATACCGTCAACAAAGCCAAGTGGTGCTACGTTATTTATAAAACTGCAAGGAGCATGCATGTGATCCTGGGCATCTCCGTTAACGGCGACAAAACCAGATATCCAAAGGTTAGTCTCTGTACATTCTAATAAACAGATTTAAAAACCGTTTGCTATTATTGCATCACAAATGTATTGCATTAAATATAAACATCTCAACACCATAGTGACATTGCCATTGTTAACTTTGCAACTTCTTACAACTGCATAAATCAGCAACAAACTGTTACCATGGCAACAAAAAGCAGTAGAATGTTTCAATCACAAGCGAATTCACATTATTCGGTCTCTTTCATAATCTCTTGTTTGTACGAGTCCATGCGCGAAAGCGCGTATTCCTGTAAGTAGCAGAAAAACTCGGTAATATTGAAATGACCAAGTAAATATTGAACAGGGTTTATAACAAAATTTGATCATTAAGATTTCAATATCACAAGTAGACATCCTAATGAAACCGAGCAGTTCTCGACTGCAGGGTACATACATGCATTAGTATATTTCTTTAGTCGATTGTGTTCACAAATTTTAGGAAGTTTGCAAGCACCTGGAACAGTAGATCAAGGCAATTGATCAACCATTCGGCACCAACAGAAGGTAATAGTAATTTACTTAGGTTTGCGTCTATAGACTCGCACGCCTTTTATAAAATCTTGTTTGTACTCGAGGTTCGTAACGCTCTTGAATTAGCAGATAGTTTTCGATGAGCAACTTCTTTGGAAGACCGAAGTGTCATCACCTATAGCGCCACCACAGGTGCAATGATGACCCTCACAAGATCTTGCTTAGTCAGTCAATAGTTACTTAAACAAAATCATGCAAGACTTGTTTTTAATCACCTAGCCACAAAGCTGTTCCAACAGGAAAGAGACGGACTCACGGAAAAACTTTTCTTCAAATTTTCTGGCACACACCAAAAGCGATATCCTTCGCCGAAACCCCCTAAACACCAGCCGCCAGAAAAAAAAGATCGTTGTCGTTACTGTGCACTGCTATTATACCAAACAGGTGGCTGCATTCAAAAGTTTTGTTGGTGGAACACAATTTTAATATACCTTTCAAAATAGCTGTTTTAGCAATAAGCTTTTTGTCAGTGGCGGTATCGTGTCAACAAGTGAAGAAATAGAGTGAGTAGGTGTTTTATGTGTTTAATTTAGACGGTGAGCAATCAACACTAGCCAAAGATAGCGCTAGTATAGCACTGCACGCCAACGAAACTAAACCGGACTGTGACCCTGCCATTGGTCAGCATCTTTTAGACAATAAACAATGCGCATTTAACTATGACGATAAGCGATTTTCAATCCTCGCCACAGCATTCAGTTCTTTCCACCTCAATCTCCGCCAGGTGTTATGCAAACAGAAAGTGTTTGTTAACATTCTCAAACTCTTTTGATAATTACAGCGTTCTTATTCGGTCTCTTGCTGTGCTTCTTCTAGCATTCCGCTATTGCGAAATCTTTTTGGCGCGCATTACCATCCTAGTGCTATCATTGTTTGTTTGCATCAACAGATCATTGGCTTGTTTTCATTGCTTATCGTCCAAATTGATCAGATAAAACTACTTACTCACTCTAGCTCTTGCCTTTTTGACGCGATACCGCCACTGTTGAAAGCATCATAAAAAGCTTATGGCTAAAACAGCTTTCCTTAACGGTATATTAAGGTTTCTGTATTGTTATTTTTCTTGGAATGGCGACACAGCGTGGAAACAGAGACTTGATTTGCTTCGCAAAATGAACCAAAATTAAGTCATGGAAGTAGCGCTTCATTTCGAACCTAACTCCGATGGATGATCTGCCACCTCCGCGACGGACGCTAATAGCGGAAGTACATCAAGGAAGGTGCTAGCTTGGTTTTACTCCAGCTGTGTGATTAGAAGTAGACAGAACCATTTCCAACACCTCAACAGGAATGGAAGCTGCTCAAACAACACAGCTAGTGACCATTTCTAGAGCGCCACCAGACGACAATATATTTGGAACATTCGTCAACAAGAGGACGCTGGTACAAAATAAATGCAAGTCATGATAACAGAAGATGTAACTACAACTACAAGACAAAAATATTACTTGCTGGTAAAAAGTGACAACAATAACTGGGAATAAAGAGCTGGTTACGCCATTGATAGAAAGCAAAATATAACGGGTAATGTTGGCAATTTTCTTTCTTGGGTGTGACAAGAATGTTTTGTACCAGCAGTACTGATAACTCCGATGCAGGTCTGAACACAAAGTTGTTCCGTGTATGTCTATGAAAGTTTAGACGTGGACACAAAGTCAAAAAAAGTTGATCAACTCACCAGGTAACCGAACCGAATATCAGAGATCTGTGCTTGTCTGACTGACCAGAACGCCCAGAATAGATGAGACAACAAAAGGAATCTGTAACAGAAATATATTTCAACCTAGCTTTGATAATGCTGTTCCTACCTCACCTAAATATACCAAAAAACACAATAACTTAGAGTATTTGCTTAGAACTCGAAAATTGCGAAGTATGCAAGGCAATTCAAAGCAAGCCAATTAAAAACACCTTGGCAATATCATGAGTTTTTAAGACACACCAAGAGAAGTATAAAGGAATACATTGCTCGGTCTGTAATGTGGGCGAGTGTCCTGTAAAAAACCTGATTACACAATCAATAATCAAGTTCCACAATACTGTAACGCTCGTAAAATCTGTCTGGCTGCAAATTCTACCGAGACCTTGCTATTTCAGTAACAAAAAACTAATCTACCAATTGTAGATCAACACCATTTTCTGTTTGAAAAACAAGGAGTATATTGACAAACAACTTAAAACTTAACTGCGCTACTATATCAGCCGTTTCGCTTGGTCTCCGGTCTCATCAGCAGAGGTGAGCAAACTACGGACAGCGACGCGAAATTTCGCGGAGCGCGAAAGGATAGGTGTCTTCTTCTTTACGCACAAGGTCTCTACGAACCTGTTAGTCGAATTTTGGCTCAAGTTGACATCGGAATGGCTCTAACATCGCATCACACGTTATCTTCTTTGTTCCCCAAACCAAAAAATGTCATCAATTTTGAACAAAAACATGATTTGATATACCAATTTCTTGCCGATGGCAATGCTTTGTATGTATATGAAGCAGACGCCATGTTAATGTCATAAAACGGGAACATGTTGGTATAGTTAAGACTTTTAACGTTAAAAAGTCAGCACTGAGTCAACATGTTATGGATTTCTATCATAAAACAGATTGGGATGTGAAAATATTGAAATCATAGTCACATGCATAGAGGCATCGAGTTGCGGAAAGTTTTTGATAAGACAAAAGGATCTTTCACTAATGTAATTAATCGTGATGATGGTGCAAATTTTCCTGCAGTTGATAGCGTGTTTACCGCGATACTTGAGTACCTTATAACATGTTGTACTTGTGCTCACGCCTGGTGCAATCATTCTTGTTTAATGTGATGTGATGTGACACGTTTTTGTTGTTATTTCATTGCTTGCCTTGTTAGTAATAGTTTCTAATGTTTAATAATATAGGTTGTCTTGATATTTTTATGCTTAACAGTTTATAGGATACACTGGTAATAAGATATGACGTATTCTGAGGAAGTTCCCCGGCTATTACGGGGAGCGAAACGGCAAGCTCGAAAACAAAATTGTCGAAACAACGATTATGATACCAATGTACTCGACAAACGAAAAATGACGGCTATTTTTAAGCAGAGATGGGATCAACTTTGTGGCCACAAACAGAACTTGGTACCTAAGAATTTAGTATAACGATATACAACGATATAACAAACTAAAAATATTTCAAATAATTAGTTAATGCTCTGCATGGCATTAAAGAAACGATGAGAGAAGTTCTGCACCAATCAACAGCCGCCTCAACGTGGTGGTGCTGTCCCCGGCCCCGTTTGGGTTGGGTCGAAATGGCTGTTGACCTTCCCGGGGGTCCCAGTTACCCCGGGCACTCCCCTTCATTTTTTCGCTACGCTGCCCCATGAACTACCGCAGAAGGGCAGCACACAGCTTCCTCAAAATCGGTCGCCTGTTTTCTCTTTTTCTCTTTTATTTCTACTGCCCCTATCTTGCCCTTCTTCGTCTCCCCATTCTTCTCCTTGTCTTGATGAGCGGTAACGTTCATTTCAACTCTGGCCCTATCTTTCCCTGCTCTGTGTGCGCTGGAAATGTGACCTGGTGGGGCAAGTCAGTGCAATGATGCGCTTGCTCCAAATGGGTCCAACAACACGACAGAATATTATTATTTTTTACTTTTACTTTATACTTTTTTTACTTATTATTATTATTTTTTTTTTTTGAGATACAGATATCGGTGCTACTATAGCGTGAGGTCTACCACACTATAGCGTGAGATCTACCTCCGGTTACTACTATAGCGTGAGGTCTACCAATGAATTATTTATCCCTCCCCTCTCTATAGCCACACTATAGCTGCACACTTACTACTATAGCTATAATAATTCCAAACACCACACATACATTCCAGGGTTAGGGTTACGATTAAGGTTAAGTTTAGGGTTAGGGTTAGGGTTAGGGTTAGGGTTAGGGTTAGGGTTAGGGTTAGAATTAGGGTTAGGGTTAGGGTTAGGGTTAGGGTTAGGGTTAGAATTAGGGTTAGGGTTAGGGTTAGGGTTAAGGTTAGGGTTAGGGCAGTGGTTCTAACCCTAACCCAAACCTCACGCGATTTGCACCTCGGTAGATGCGAATCAAGCGGTAGACCTCACCCTGCATCTCGGTAGGTGACTTATGTCGGTAGACCTCACGCTATAGTAGCACCCAGATATCATATTGAGATACATCAGACATAAGTACAGCTCAACCACCTAGATTTTAAGCGCCCAATACGCCCCTTTTTCGGTTGGTGTGGCAAAAAGAATATGACGCTTGAGTTTTTTTTTGCGCAGATTACTTGCGCAGCAAAACCAATGAAGCTGAAATCTCTGAAACGAAAAAGCAGGGGATGAATGTGAACTGATTTTCGAATTTTAGTGCTACGAATTTTATTTATCGGCGATACTCCTTTCAGTTCTTCTCAAAAATGCTATTTCGGCAGCTTGCACTCAAATCACTCTCTCTCGGTCAATTTCGAGACGTAAATTGACTATTTAATTTTCGGTCATTAAATTTATTTCACACGTTTTTGGAATTGTTAACTCCGTTGAAGTCTATAAGTCCTTAACAAGGATTCTACATTTGTTCATAAGATTTGCCTAAGCTTTTTCTGAGAAGAGACTCGGCGAAAATTAATCAGCACACCTTATGTGGGCAACGTGACATCACCAAGAGTTCAACGAAACTATTTGTTGATTACGCGCCAGAAAAAATGAACCATTCATTAAGCATAACAAAATCCACAAACTCAACCGAAGGTTACAACAAAAAATATTTAACAAGGTGCCACGTGGCATCACCATACAGAGCCGAAAAATACTCGGTCACAAGACCGTTAAGTAGGATGACCATTATTTCATTACCAAAAAAGGGAATATTTTTTGATAATAATGATTATCAGCCCTACAAGTTGTTCTGCTTTGTTGGACACTTACCGCTTTTGATAATTAGTACAAATACAGCAGTATATTTTTTAAATTTATTATGCCAATGAACAAAAAATGTAAATCAGACAGCTTTTTTATGCTTTGAACTGTCTACATGCATGTCTAGGCTAAGTTTGCCTTTATTTGCTGCAGAAACTTAAAGTTCCGTAGCCACAATTGATGCATTCTGCTTCAAACTCATCTCGTCCTTTTCTAAAAAATGGATGCTTCTGTTGAAGTTCTTCAGTAAACTTTGATTTTCTTTTTGGCATAGCGCATTTATTTTTTAGCTTTTTGTTTTATTTTTCAAAAATCACAGCAATGATAATTATAAACAGTTCAACTGAAAATATTGTTTGATTTTTTAAACTAAAATAAATATGTACCGAAATCGTTTCTTTGAAATTAGATCAATCGACCAGAACAACAAAGCAAAATTTATTTCCGTATCTCCGCTGCGTAAAATACGAGAAATGCATCTTGGAAACTTACCGGTATTTGTATCGTTATCCATGTAATCTTACTCTTTCAAATCTAAAGCAACAGTCAGTCTGAGGTAGACCGTTAGGAAACTCTCTTTTATCATTCCTTACCAGTTAAACTTATTATCACTTGAACTAATATGCGGTGACATAATTTTTTAATCACGGGGTAAACGCAAAAGAGGAATTTCTGAACGACTTTGGATGACAAAAAAAAGTTTGGGAAACACCTTCTAGATTCTGTGTGGCGGTCTAAGCTATGCTTTATTAAAAGCCTCTAGCTTCTTGTCGGTCACCAACTGCACTGAAGAGACCTGATAGGTCGAAACAGTGTCACTGTCTGCAGTTTTGCTAAGTAAAAACCTTCTAGATCAGCGTTTCCCAAACTATGGGTCGCGACCCACTGGTGGGTCGTGGACGTAATTTTAGTGGGTCGCGAAAGTCATTGAAAATTTAGATTTATGCATGCTTTGCCTCAAGTAATTCAAATGAAAATTAGCTTCTCAATTATATGCTTTGTTTCACTGTACTTTTTCCAAGTATTTGGAAGTATATGTAGAATTATGAGGGATTCGAAAATTCATGTTTTGAAAAGTGGGTCGTGACATGAAAAAGTTTGGGAAACACTGTTCTAGATACTTTTAAATTTTTTGTGAATGCGACCGATATGGCCGAATATGCTTGCTAGCTGCTCTAGGATACTTGGATAAGAGTAAGCCAGGTAAGCCTACCATTGAACTCTGCTGCAGGTAAATTTACGACAACTTAAAAAGCCCGACTCGCCGACCTTGAACATTTGCATTGTGACAGCACCATAGATTCACGTGACTTCACGATGCACAAAGAGTGCTTTCGTGCAATCAACAGGTTACCAAAGAATGGTGATATCATTATTACTAAATCTGACCAAGGCTCCGGCGTTGTCCTTTTAAACAAAAGCGACTACGTTGATAAATGAACGAGATTCTTGATGATCAATCGAAATTCAAAAGACTTTGTCCGGTGTCCAACAATGGCAACACAGCCAGCATTGAATCGCGCCTTTAGAGGCGGTTGCTTAACTTAGTCAAAGCCGATCTCATGCCGAAGTGGATATATGACGCAATACGACCAACTGGACCGCAAATACCTCGAATGTATGATTTGCCGAAAACACACAAAGAAGGCACTCTACTTGGCAAGTGGTTGGCTGGCCTATTACAACCTGTGTTGGAGCGATTTTCGTCACATTGCATATCAGATTCGTTTACGTTTGCTAAGACCATACAAAATCTTGACATCGACCCTAATGTCTTTATGTGTTTTTTTGATGAGTCCAGCTTGTTCACTTACGTTCCCCTTCATAAAACCATCAAAATCTGTTTAAATGCTCTTTACGACGATTCTAATTTACAACCACTCATTCCAAGGAACGTGTTTGTTGAATTGATGAAGAGCGCTACATCCTCGGTTGAGTTCAGCTTCAACAACACTATGTACAAGCAAACAGACGGAGTAGCTATGAGATCATCACTTGGTCCGGCTTTGGCAAACATCTTCGTTGAATATTGTGAAGAAAAGCTATTTTCTCAAACGCAGAAGCCTCCAACATACTTCAAACATGTTGACGACACGTTTGCCATCTTTGATCACGAAGCTGAAGCAGATGAGTTCCTGACCAAACTCAATAGTCTTTAACCATTCCTCAAATTCACCTTTGAAAAAGAGTAAGGAAAATGTCTACCGTTTTTTGATGTTTACGTCGAAAGAACAGGTAGTGGCTTTGAAACCAATGTATACCGGAAACCCACTTTTATCGGCCATTATTTACGTTGGGAGTCATTTAGTTCTCTCAAGCGTAAAACAAGTCTAATATCTACATAGTGCATCAAGTCCTAATGATTTGCACCAAGCGTAGACTCAATGGAGGTATAGAACAGATATTTATTACAAGACAATGGCTATCCTAAAAACATCATCAACACTCAGATCACCAAGAAAATCGCTCATTTCTCCACTCTTAAGCGATCGGCCCAGAAAAGTGCTTGGTGTACTTGAGGGTCCCTTGATTTGGTAAGCCCTCCACGAACTTGGAAAAAAAAGTCAAAACCGCCGTGGAAAGCTGCTATGGCTCCGTCAGCACCCGCTTGGTCTTTACGTCTAAGCGCATGCTGCCTGTGGCCCGCAAGGATGTTCTACCTGCCATTCAGAAAAGTTTTGTCATTTATGAATGCAAGTGCCACTGTGATAATCGGTACGTAGGGCCAACATCTCAACGGCTACAGGATCGCATCAAGAAGCATGTTCCGCAATGGTTAAGACAGCAATTGACTCGTCCACGCCGATCTCAACCACACAGATCGTGCAAACGAAACGACACCAAACCGGATTGTGACTCTGCCATTGGTCAACATCTTCTAGAAAATGATCTTTGTGCATTAAACTATGATGACAAGCGGTTTTCAATCCTCGCCACAGCATGCAGCTCTTTCCACCTTATCCTCTTAGAGCAGGGGTTCTTAACCGGGGGTACCTGTACCCCTTGGGGTACGAAGCACCAAAGCAGGGGTACAAAATGAGGCGTCAAAATAATGGTTATTTTTAATTATTTGCTAAAAATTTATTTGCAATGTTATTTGAAATAAAAAACATTTTCCGAAGCCCTTTTTAACATCTGTTTTCTAAATGATTTTTCGTCATAAGAAAGAACTACTGTGATGTAATAAATAGCTTCTTGTTTGTTCCGACAGAATTGGTTTTGCACTGTGATTTCATAATAAGCAATACTATTTGTGTTGATCTGTTGAAAGTTCAAGCTCAGTTAATAGTTAGATTTGCAGTTGAGTTGAGTTATCGTATAATTGTGTAATAAATTTAACCAAAAACAGTTACAGTATGTCTAAAAAACGTTAGTGGAGCGAAGACAATATCAAGCATGGTTTCACCTGCTTGACAGAAAAAGATGGAACTGAAAGGCCGCAGTGCACATTGTTCAGCAAAGTACTTTCGAATGCTAATCTTAAACCTTCAAGACTTAAGGAACATTTCGATAATCGTCATGGGGGTGCAAAGTCGGGAAATGATTTTAATATTTTGAAAATCAAAAGAGCACGCTTTCATCAGAGTGGTACCTCAGAAAAGCATGGATTTTTGCCGATAGATAAGCCATTCTTGCACGCATCTTATAAAGTTGCTTTTCTGTGTGCCAAAAAAAACAAGCCACACACAATAGCAGAAGAGTTAGTGAAACCTTGCGCAATGGAAATGGCAAAACCATTACTTGGGGTAGAAGCGGAATAAAAGCTACGTTTAGTGCCGTTATCAAATGACATCATCACCTCCAGAATTCGTGATACGAGTGAAGACATCTTGCAACAGGTCATTACAGATGTCAAAGCCAGTGCTATTAAAGTTAGTCATCAGTTGGATGAGTCAACAGACGTTAGTTTGTGTAGTCAGTTATGGGTATTTGTGTGATATGTGAAAGAAAAAGAAGTGGTGCAAGAATTTTTATTTTGTGAACCACTAAAAACAACCACAAAAGCAGTGGATGTATTCAATAGTGTAAAGGAGTTCTTTTTGAACCACGAAATGTCTCTTGATATGGTTGGCTTACTTTGCACCGATGGTGCGCCCGCCATGCTCGGAAATAAATCCGGCTTTGCTTCCCTTGTGAAGAAGGAGATTCCTCACATTACAGTCACACATTGTAAGCTACATCGCCACGCTCTTGCAGCCGAGTCATTGCCAGAAAAACTGAAAAATGTGTTATCGATTGCTGTGAGTGCAGTCAACTACATCAGAGGAAACGCCTTGAATCATCGTCCGTTTAAAGCTTTTTGTAACGAAATTGGAGCTAAGCACAGCGTAATTCTTTACCTTACCAAGGTGAGATGGCTTTCCCGAGGCCGAGTTGTCACTCGTGTTTTCAAACTGTGCAAAAAAATTGAGATGTTTCTCAGACAGCGGGGTAGCAGTCTAGTAGTGCATTTTGAAAATGAGGATTTCATTTTGTCCCTGGCCTACTTGTCAGATATATTCACCCACTTAAACGACTTGAACATTTCCATCCGGGGCAAAGGAACAAACATGATCACTGGCAGAAAAAAGATATCCGCCTTTACTAGCAAACATTCAATCTGGAAAAATCGCATCAATTGTGAAAACTATGCAAATTTTCATAATACGATGAAGTTTCCACTTCTACCACATCATTGCCGGAGCATATTGTGATTCAAATAAAAGAACATTTGCAGATGCTTAGTCAGTCTTTTGAAGGATATTTCCATTATGAAGATGTATCTGATTTACATGGATGGATACAGGACTCATTCCTTTTCAATCTAGATTTGATAAATGAAAATGACCAAACGAAGGACGACCTTGTTGAAAAGAGAGCTAGTAAGAAAATCACGATAGAGTTTGACTCAATGCATTTAGCTACCTTCTGGTGTGCTCAACTCGAAATGTTTCCACAACTAGAAAAAAGTGCTTTGAAAATTCTTGTCCTCTTTGCAACAATCTATCTCTGTGAAACTGGATTCTCAACTCCTGTAAGCATAAATACTAAGCCAAAAAATTGTTTGGACCCAGGAGATGATATGCGTGTGGCTATCACAAAAAAGGAACCACGTTTCAAGTTGATCATTGAAAGAATGCAACAACAAAAAAGCCATTAGCAATAAATATTTCAATGTGCAATTTCATTTTTTGTTGTGAACAATATTATGGTTAATAAATATACATCGATAACATGCTACCTTGTGTTTTATTTTATTGTTAGATTGTATATTTACCGGTAACTTTGTAAGTGTTTGCTCGATAGGTCTAGGGGTACAAAAACATTTCACAAACTTTTAAGGGGTACAAGCGCCAAAAAGGTTAAGAAACACTGGCTTAAAGAATGGTCACCCGCACTTAACGCTCGTTCGAAATGGGATGTCGAGCGTGCCAATTTAAAAATTGGTTATATGGTACTTGTTTTGTCACAAAAAACACCTCGTGCACACTGGCCTCTGGCGAGAATTATAAACGTTCATCCAGACCTTGATGGGCGAGTAAGAATAGCGACAGCGCAAACTGGTACTACCCCGATGAAACGTCCTATCACACATTTGCGTCCACTAGAGTATAAAGTTACGTTAATATGTCATCAAGTGAACTGTGATATCTAAGTGTTATGATTATAAATGTAGTAAGCGAATGTAAATAGCTATTGAAAAGTGAATATGACTTTTAAATATTGTGAAATTTGTTTAGTTGATAGAATAAAGTTCTATCAAGAAGGGGAAATGTTATAAAGATAATTTTGTTTTACGTTTTATTTGCAAAGCCTTGCATGAAATGACGTCACTCATCCAGAGAGCGTTTTTGTTTTTGTATAGCTGCGTAATTTTTGCAAGAGCGCTTGTACTTGCGCGTGGTTTTACAAGCCTGCTGCTTTGATGGAAATTTAAGTTGAAGCGTATTTTGTTACCAGTTGCAATAGGATGTTAGTTTTCTATTACTTGAAAGTTTACATACAATTTATGGAAGAGTCTAATAATAATCTTTTGTTTGCATGTATTTACCTTTTTTTGTTATTCTATTTGAATAAGAATAAATTAGTATGTACGTAAAGCCATATGTTAACTAGTTAAAGAATTTGTATCGTTATATTCAACGGCCTCAGACAGTAATTTTGACGAAAAATGCTAACTTTTTGCATTTCAGAGTTACCCGGTTGACAAAGTTTCCTCAATTCCGTCATTTTTACGTTGATTCAGTGTTACTAGACATTGAATCAACGTAAATATGACAGGTTTTGCTGGCTGGCTAGGCCTTCCCAAACAGAATGTTTCGGAGGACGCCACCTGCAGGAAGTTAGTAAATGCCAATCAGCAGAAGTTAATGACAGAAAATCAATACTATAGCCACATTGAATCAACGTGAAATTGTCAATTTATCGTGCTAGGCGGTCATTTGTTCAGTTTGTCAAAAAAAAGCATTTGTTCAATTGATGCGTAATTAAAACGTCTTTTGTTGAAACCAGTTCTGTTGTTACTCATATTGAGTTTCCGGCAAGACTTTTCGCGAGGGTACAGGCCAAATTTTGTTTGAACACCTCCGTAATTTTTTATGTCACGCATTTGTTCAATTGATGCGTAATTAAAACGTCTTTTGTTGAAACCAGTTCTGTTGTTACTCATATTGAGTTTCCGGCAAGACTTTTCGCGAGAGTACAGGCCAAATTTTGTTTGAACATTTCCGTTTGCAATATTATTCAATATTGGTCTAGAAAATATTAGCAATATTATAGAAACTAGTTTCGTAATATTGACCTAGTATTTTGTAGTTAAACCAATTGAGACAGCTATTATCTTCAATAACATGCCTCGCTAAAACAGAATCATTAGCGGATTGGGAAAGATGAAATTTTTTATGTCACGCATTTGTTCAATTGATGCGTAATTAACCAGCCATTTGATTTACCAGTATAATGCACTGTGCAATCTTTGCAAGAAAATATATAAATACCTTTTGCCTATAAAATTTATCATTGCATTTCTTGTGGAGTTGTTAGGTTTCCATGTAACTTTAATGTAACGATGACACATACGAACTTCAATTTTATCTGAATATCGAGGGCAGTATGTCAGCCACGATACTCGAGGTTCTATTTTTCGCGCTGCAGAGTATTATTTGGCGTAGTATCGCAAGATGATTAATCAAAATCGGCAGCCTTTGGCAACATCTCAAAAGTGTGACTAATTTCATTATTTATATCAGGGGTCGGCAACCTTTTGAACGCAGTGTGCCAGTGTACGAATAATATCAAGATGTAAGCAGCTTCGCCTGCCAAGCATTTTTATGTGTTTGGTTTGCACAGTCAACGATGTGAATAGCAAACGGGTAAGAAACAAATTTGTTTATTAATTTTATTGGATAAGGTCGAATACAGTCAAAAGATTCTTTTTAATGAAACTACAGCAGACTCCTTGTCCTTGCTTTTCCTTGCTCAGCTCAGTAATATTGGACTAAATTTAGATACACTCAGTTGAACACACAATTTTCATTGATCTTCCGTAAGTCGGCTGCGATGGGCACTGAGTATAAACTTCATTTGGGAAAATATTTGTTCACACAAATAAGTGGCTTGAAATGCAGACAGCAAAGCTATTGCCATCTTCTTCAGACAGTTAAATTTCTCCTGCAAAGATTTCCAACGTGGTAAAATGTTTTTTTGCTTGTTTTCAATCGTTTCCCGCGATTTCCGCAAATCAACAAATTTCGATGTCCACAATAAAGAGGCTTTGAAATCGATCAGCTGCAACTGGAAGTCTTCAATATCCATCCATTCAAATGCACATAAGTTCAAGTCTTCGCTGCTCTCGGGCTTGATGAGAAAAGAAACCAATGAACCAAAATGTTGAAAATCTTGAAATCTGGTGCAAAATTGAGACGTTGAACCTCTAATGTACATATCAATTTTAACCGAATTAACTTGGTAATCCACTGAGAAAGCCTTCAGGTATTCAAAGTAGCGAAAAATGGCGATTCGGATGTCCCGTGTGTAGACATTCAGTTTAGATGCAAATCCTTTGCATACCTCAAAAAGACACATCACTGTTTTTCCTGTACCCTGCAGATGAAGATTAAGTTCGTTAAGGTGCGTGGTGATGTCCGCAAGAAACATCAGTTTTACAAGCCACTTTTCATCCTCCAGTTCGGGGTCGGCCTTTCCTTGTCCCCTGAAAAAGACCCTTATCTCGATTAGACATTCGACGAACCTCAAGAGAATCTTACCGCAACTTAACCATCTGACACTGCAGTGCAGCAGCACATCATGGTATGCACTTTCCATCTATTCAAGCAAAACTGTCTGTGAGTTGTAGCAGAGTGTGCGACAAAGAAAAACAGTGTTTTCGTAACTGTTTTAGTATTAGGCGTGTCTACACCAAAATTTTTCATTCTTGCTGCGTATCGCATCTTTGTTTACTCTAATTTGTTTGTGCTAATGGGAAATCGCATAAACTGGATTGTCTTGAGCCAATTTTTTCGCTTTTACAGCGAACCAGTTGTAAGTGTCATTGGCAGAACCACAACAGACATCGCCGACATAGAAATTGTCAAGTGAATTGCATGCTTGACAAATTTTAGGACTGTTGATTTCGTGCAGTGTAGACAGTTTGAGCTTGGGAGTGCGCCGCGCACGCTTATAGGGTAGATTTCGCATGCGCGTCAAGTCACTTGGCGTGCCATAAAAAATCCTCTCGCGTGCCACCTGTGGCACGCGTGCCAGGGGTTGCCGACCCCTGATTTATATGATCTACCTTCGAGATCAATTTGTTATATCCATATCTAGGCTTACTATATTTTTGTGTGCCGCGGAAGATTTGCAGGTGTGTCGTGGATTTCTTTAAACTGCTTCATACATGTATTTATGCAAGTTTTCAGCCAAAATTAAGCAAATATTGCCATGAAGTGATGGTCGATAATGTCGGAGATCGTGTTATGTTGCCCGAAAAAGTAGTGACCTCAAAAAAAGGTCATCACCTTTCTCGCTGTCATCTGTAAATGCTACTCGCGATCAATATCAATATATTCATGTGGCTGTTGTGCCACGAAATTTGTTTAGCTTTTTTACTGTGGCAACAGACAAAAAAGTTTGAGAAACACTGATCTAGATACTTTTAAATTTTTCGTAAATGCGACCGATATGGCCGAATATGCTTGCTAGCTGCTCTAGGATACTTGGATAAGAGTGAGCCAGGTAAGCCTACCATTGAACTCTGCTGCAGGTAAATTTACGACAACTTAAAAAGCCCGACTCGCCGACCTTGAACATTTGCATTGTGACAGCACCATAGATTCACGTGACTTCACGATGCACAAAGAGTGCTTTCGTGCAATCAACAGGTTACCAAAGAATGGTGATATCATTATTACTAAACCTGACAAAGGCTCAGCTGTTGTCAGAGACGTAGCAGCCGCCCCCCAAACCCCCCAATTGGGGGGGGGGGGGGGGGCAGGCCAACTTTGGGGGCCCAAGTTAGTCTGAAATTGCTTTTTGGCTACGTGACTATTTCCAGTTCAGCAGACTTGTTTACAACCGATTTAAACTGTAGGAAGAAATTGGCTTGTGACATCATAAGTGAATGCAACGTCATTTTATCTCGCAGAATCTAGAATATTTTGATTGATTTTCTGGTAGAATCTTGAATATTCGATTGACGTAACAATGCCGTTGTTACGCAACAATCATAGAATGGTCTGGAATTCTGTTTGGCTATAAATACCGGGACAATATACAGGGTGTCCGTAAAGTTACTATACAGTCTTACAAGTTACTATACAGTTTCATTGTATTATATGTAATAGTTTTTGTTACTATATAGTTTTATAGTATTATACAGTATTTAATATTTATTTTTTTACAGGCCTATTTAATTAAGCATTATTTATTGTATTATAGTTGTAGTTTTATAGCATTATTTAATTAAGCATGCCACGCAAGCTAACTTTGGAAGAGCGCAAATTTATTTTGAAGCGATATTGGAAAACAGAAAACGCACAGGATGTAATTCGTGATTGGAATCAATATTTTAATACAGATCCTCCAACACGTTTGGCTATTTATAAACTTCGAGACAAATTTGATGATACTGGCTCAGTTGCCGATGCTCCGCGTTCTGGTCGGCCAAGTGTGTGCACTGAACAAAATTTGACTACAGTTGCTGAGGCATATGCCAGAAGCCCAAAGAAATCGCTTCGCCGTGCTAGTGCAGAAATTGGTATCAAACGAACTTCTCTACGTAAAATACTCACGAAACTCCACATGAGACCATACATTCCGCGCCTAATTCACGGACTTCTTGAGGATGATCCTGATCGCAGGTCTCAGTTTTGCGAACAGTTCGTCAGGATGTGTGAGGATAATCCCACTTTCTTGGACGAGATTGTGTGGACTGATGAAGCCACGTTCAAACTTTCGGGACATGTAAATCGTCACAACTGTGTTTATTGGAGTGACACAAATCCTCAGTTTACGATCACGTCCCAATTGACCCAGCCTGGAATAACTGTCTGGGCAGGAATATCGTCTGATGGAATTGTGGGTCCACAGTTCTTCGACGGAACTGTTACAGGAGAAAGGTACCTGGACAAACTGAGAAATGTCATCGTACCGGCATTAAAACAACGACCAGATTTCAATAAGTTGTACTTCCAACAGGATGGAGCCCCACCCCATTATGCTATAGCTGTCCGAAATTTACTGGATGAGACATTTCCTGATAAATGGATCGGCAGGCGAGGGCCCATTGAATTTCCTCCACGATCTCCAGACATAACGCCAATAAACTTCTTTGTCTGGGGAGTCATCAAAGACTCAGTGTATTCGAGAAAGCCAAGAAGTGTTGAAGATCTTCGACAATTTGTTATTGATGCATTTGCGAACCTTGATCATGACTTGTGCACCAAAGTTTGTCATAGTGTGGTGTCACGTTGTCGAGAATGTATTGAAACTGAAGGCCTCCAATTTGAATATTTGTCATAGAAATTGTTTGCCTTGATTATTACAGTCTTTTCGGATGTAACACATGTATTTTCTGAAATTTTTATAAACATAAAGGTGTTATTTCTTTTGTTACAAATAAATGTTGTAATACAATATCTTACTGTACTGTTAATATATTACAGGGTGTCTGTATAGTAACTTGTAAGACTGTATAGCAACTTTGCGGACACCCTGTATATACACTGCAGAGTGCAGATAAAGTATTTTATTGACATTGTATAGAATGAAATGTTCAAAAAGTGGTGCTCAAAAGAGAAAAGAAGCAGCCACTGCTCGAGATGCTGTAGCGAAATTGCCCAAGATGACAGATTTTTTCAAGATTACTGAGCAGAGTAGACCTGGCACTAGTACCGAGAGGGATGAAGAAAACTATAGTGTACAAGAAAAAGAAGACTATGACGATCAGGATCAAAGTGATTGTGAATTTCCAGAAAATGTAAGTTGTGATTTACCTGGCAATACGCAACCTTCAATATCAAAAATATCTGAATCTCAATTTACCCCTATCCCTGATGACCCATGTAAATGGCCTGAAAGTATTTCTGATGCTCAACGATGTGATATAGTAAAGCGTGGACCACATCAACTAATAATGAATTTTCCATATAATAACACAACTCCAAGGCGACGTTTTTCCTCCAACCATTATAAACGTGTGTTACCTAATGGTGAAAGTGTTTCACGGTCGTGGCTAGTTTATTCTGGGGAATCAGATCAAGTTTTTTGCTTTTGTTGTAAGCTATTTGGAAAAACTCTAAGCCCCTTTTGTAGTGGTATAAATACATGGGAGGGTTTTTCGAAAAAACTGAAAGACCATGAAAACGGCATTTCCCACCAAGAATGCTGCAGTCAATGGATGTTGCTAGCTGAAGGGATAAGAAATTCATCCACTATCGACAAACGCGAGATGAATATTTTTTTCAATGAAAGACGTTTTTGGAGAAATGTTTTAGAGAGACTTATCGACATTGCCTTGTTTCTATCGGAAAGGAATCTTGCTTTTAGAGGATCTGAAGAAGTCTTAGGATCTCCTCACAATGGAAATTTTCTGGGTATATTTGAGCTTTTGGCAAGAAGAGATCCGATCCTAAAAGAGCTTCAAGACAGAATCAAGAATAAAAACACTAAAGATCACTATTTGAGTCCTACCATACAAAATGAACTAATTGAATTGCTAGCGACAGAAGTTGAAAAAGAAAATTTACAGCAATTGAAATTGGCAAAATATTTTTCTATAATTTTGGACTGCACTCCAGATATGTCACATCATGAACAAATGTCTGTCATTCTCCGTTATGTACTATGTAATGAAGAAGCTGCTGTTGTTAAAGAAACATTTTTTGGCTACTTGAGAATAAGTGACAGTACTGGGAAAGGCTTGTTGGACGCTTTCTTAGAAAAAGCGACCGAACTGCAACTCGAATTGTCTGATTGTCGAGGTCAGTCATATGATAATGGTGCTAACATGAAAGGAAAACATTCTGGGGTCCAAGCAAGAATGCTAGACATCAATCCCAAAGCTGTTTACGTGCCCTGTGCAAACCATACCCTTAACTTAGTTGTTGTTGACAGTGCTAATTGATCGACGGAAGCATTGACATTTTTTGGAGTACTTACAAGGTTGTATGTGCTGTTTTCTTCCTCTGCTCAGCGTTGGGAAATTTTGAAGAAACATGTGGAGCTGTCCATAAAGTCACAATCTGATACTCGTTGGGAAAGCAGAATTAAATGCATCAAACCTCTTCGATACAATTTAAAAGAGGTGTTGCTGGCACTGAAAGACTTGGAAGCCATTTCCATAGAAAGAAAAGATGGAAGAGCTGCCTCAGAAACAAAATCGTTGATAGCTCATTTATCAAAATGGAGTTTTCTTTTGTCGGTGTTTATTTGGTATGATATCCTATTCCAAGTCAATAAAGCAAGCAAGATTCTTCAATTGTATGGAGTCTCCCTTCATACAATGGAAACGGAAATCCAGGCAACTGAAAAGTTTTTGCAAAACTATCGCACAACGGGTTATGACAGTGCCGCAACATCTGCTGTTGAAATAGCACAGGAATTGGATATTGATCCTTCTTTTCCTCCGTCAAGAAGTGGAAAGAAAAGAAGATTGTTTGATTACCAAGGTGAAGAGGAACAACGAGCTACTCCTGAACTGAAATTTAAAAGCAACTTTTTCTATCCATTAGTAGACCAGGCTATTATGTCAATAAAGGAGCGCTTTAATTTGTTACGTGAGGTTTCTTCCGCCTTTTCGTTTTTGTACACACGAGACAAACTTTTGCTTGTGCAACAAGAAAATGCTCTTCTTACTTGCTGTAAAGAGTTCCAAAAAAAGTTCGGTGACATTGATTCTGATGAAATGAGCGCTGAGCTACAGCGGTTTGTTTTAATTTTACAAAAAAAACGCAATCTCAATACGGCTCAAGACTTTCTGAACTATCTTCTAAAGACTCATTTATTTGAATTGTATCCGAATGTGTGCATCGCACTTCGAATCTTACTAACTTGCCCCGTGACTGTTGCCAGCGCTGAAAGAAGCTTCAGCAAATTGAAACTGATCAAAACTTTTAATAGAACGTCTATGACAGACAGTAGACTATCTTTATTAGCCATGTTGTCAATCGAAAATGACTGCGCCCGATCTCTTGATTATGACAATGTCATAACAGCATTTGCGAACAAAAAGGTTCGCTCCAGACTATTTAAATGATACTGTGTTTTTATAACTTTTTCATGTTTTTCAGTGTCATTGCTTTCGTTTCGCAGTGTCTGCATAAATGTCCTACTGAACTCTGGCATCGGTGCCGAACTTTTTATGACTTGCACCTTCGGTATCGGCATGCTTTATTCTGACATTAGCCTGTTTACTTATGTACAAATTGTGGTGTATTTTCTTAATGCAGCTTTTCAATTTTACACCTCTAAAGTGATATGACCTGTGCGCAGGGGCTCTTGCGCTTACTTTGGGGGGGGGGCACGAAGTTGGAGTGCTACGGGACTGTGGCAATGACTCGGCTGCAAGAGCGTGGCGATGTAGCTTACAATGTGTGACTGTAATGTGAGGAATCTCCTTCTTCACAAGGGAAGCAAAGCCGGATTTATTTCCGAGCATGGCGGGCGCACCATCGGTGCAAAGTAAGCCAACCATATCAAGAGACATTTCGTGGTTCAAAAAGAACTCCTTTACACTATTGAATACATCCACTGCTTTTGTGGTTGTTTTTAGTGGTTCACAAAATAAAAATTCTTGCACCACTTCTTTTTCTTTCACATATCACACAAATACCCATAACTGACTACACAAACTAACGTCTGTTGACTCATCCAACTGATGACTAACTTTAATAGCACTGGCTTTGACATCTGTAATGACCTGTTGCAAGATGTCTTCACTCGTATCACGAATCCTGGAGGTGATGATGTCATTTGATAACGGCACTAAACGTAGCTTTTATTCCGCTTCTACCCCAAGTAATGGTTTTGCCATTTCCATTGCGCAAGGTTTCACTAACTCTTCTGCTATTGTGTGTGGCTTGTTTTTTTTGGCACACAGAAAAGCAACTTTATAAGATGCGTGCAAGAATGGCTTATCTATCGGCAAAAATCCATGCTTTTCTGAGGTACCACTCTGATGAAAGCGTGCTCTTTTGATTTTCAAAATATTAAAATCATTTCCCGACTTTGCACCCCCATGACGATTATCGAAATGTTCCTTAAGTCTTGAAGGTTTAAGATTAGCATTCGAAAGTACTTTGCTGAACAATGTGCACTGCGGCCTTTCAGTTCCATCTTTTTCTGTCAAGCAGGTGAAACCATGCTTGATATTGTCTTCGCTCCACTAACGTTTTTTAGACATACTGTAACTGTTTTTGGTTAAATTTATTACACAATTATACGATAACTCAACTCAACTGCAAATCTAACTATTAACTGAGCTTGAACTTTCAACAGATCAACACAAATAGTATTGCTTATTATGAAATCACAGTGCAAAACCAATTCTGTCGGAACAAACAAGAAGCTATTTATTACATCACAGTAGTTCTTTCTTATGACAAAAAATCATTTAGAAAACAGATGTTAAAAAGGGCTTCGGAAAATGTTTTTTATTTCAAATAACATTGCAAATAAATTTTTAGCAAATAATTAAAAATAACCATTATTTTGACGCCTCATTTTGTACCCCCTGCTTTGGTGCTTCGTACCCCAAGGGGTACAGGTACCCCCGGTTAAGAACCCCTGCTTTAAGACATGTGTCCCAAAAATGCCCGATCAATTCTTGAACCCGATGCCATTGTTTTCGTGGGTTAAATGGGGCATCGTCAATAGTTTTTGGAGAAAATTTGCCACCTAATTGTCCCACCAAAAAGTGATTTAGTGTCAACGGAATGTGATCAGTGGGATCAGCACTTTGATATGTAAGTGGTCGAGAATTAATTAGTGCTTCAGCACCAATAAACGCTAATTGTAATTCTTCATCAGTTACATCAGCTGTAGACAAAATAGCTTTAATAGCTTTTTTAGCAGATTTGATCATCGCTTCATGAGCACCTTCAAAATGCGGTGCTGTTGGTGGTATGAATGATCACTTTACATTATTATAACAAAACATTTGTTTCAGTCTTTTTTTATTAAATTGTGAGCGCAGCTCTTTCAATTCTTTATCAGCTGCTGTAAAATTTTCAGCATTATCAGACAACATTTTTTGAGGAACGCTTCTTCGATCAGCCATTCTGAAAAACGCGTTTAAAAACGTATCTGTATCGAGACCTTAAGCCATCTCTAAATGTACAGCTCTGCTCAATAAACAGATAAATAAACACAAATAACGTTTAGCTCGACGTTTCCTACGTCCTTGGAGCGACGCAAACGGACCAGCAAAATCAACAGTAACACGAACAAAAAGCTTTCAACGGTAATTTCAGCCATATGTCTGACAAAGCACTCATTAACTGTTTTGCAGGTTTTGCCTTATGCAAGCTGTGCATTTACATTGCCATTTCAGACGTCCGGCTTGATTTCCCGAATATTCCAAAAGCAACCAAAAATAGCAGCAAGTACTTGATTAACGCCGTGATGGCCTAATTTTTCACGAAAATGTTTTACAATTAATGTAGTAACCCAACAATCTTTTGGTAATACTATAGGATACTTCGCAGAATATGGTAAATAATCTGCATATTATAAACGTCCTTCGCATCAAATAACACCCGTTTCATCCAACCACGGGCGTAACTTTAACAATTTACTGTTCGTGGAGATCTCTTCTTTTACCTAAGGCAGTGTACTCAGCAGAAAAAAATTCCTTCTAGGCGTTCTGCACAATCAATATTTTGGCGTCTTGAATCTCCGATACTTCAAGTTCTCATAGACTTCTTTTTTTCCTTTGGTGCGCAAGAGCTTTGTAAAAACCTGTACACCCAGGCATACATTCGTTTAAGCCGTGTCCAATTGGAAAACCGTTTAGAGCCAATTTGCACAATTCATTGGCGCATAAGACACAAATGTACGGGTACCGGTATTACAATCTTTACGACATTCTTTAACATACTTGGGTGATTTAATCGGAGTTTTGGGCCATTCAGATTTATCAAGATGCAGATAGTGAGGCCCATTTAACCACAGCGAATTAGTTTTTAAGCATCGAACATTAGCTCCTCGGCTTATAATATCAGCAGGATTATGTTCTGTATTTACATAATTCCATCGATCAGGGCTGGTGTTTCATTGAATTTGCCCGACACGATGTGCTACAAATGGTTTAAAAGATCTGCTGTAGCCTCGTATCCACCACAAAACGTTCATAATATCTGACCAGAAGTAGAAACACTTTAACGAACAGTTCATTGCTGCAGGTACAATTTTTCCAACTTTCAGCCCAACTACTGCTGCCATCAGCTCAAGCTTTGGCGCCGTCATGCATTTTAGCGGAGCAACTCGACCCCTGCTAAGTACAAAACATACTTTCACGCTTTTATCAACATACACATGGCGGACATAACAAACTGCCCCATACGTATCACTCGATGCATCAACAAAAACATGAAATTCACTGACTACAACATCTTGATTAAATCCCAACCATCTGGATATCTTAATTTTAGACATGCAACAAATTTCATTAGGCCAATTTCGACAGGCAGTTTCAATGTCACCTTCAATTTTTTTGTCCCATTCATAGCCTTTAACCCACATTCTTTGAGTTAGAATTCTAGCTTGCACGATTGCAAGCTAGCAAAACTGTAACAGTTCTCATAGAAACACGTTCTAACGGAGAATTTTGCGCAATCAGGGTTCTTTGATCTTCTTTCTTTTCAGAAGTAGATACCTTTGCTGTTCGTTCTTCTATTTCCTCGTTGTTTTTTTCATCTCATGTATTCTGGATGTCCGAGCTTGATTCTTCTGATTTGTGGAGTAAACGATTGTGAAACTTTGGACAACCGTTTATACCACACGGTCTGATGTTATGGCAACTTTGAACGGTGTGATTTTTTCCGAGACAACAATAACACAAGTTTAAGTTTTGTATCATTTGCCATCGCCGTTGTGCGGTCAGATTCTGCAATTTCAAACATTTCCAAATTGGGTGATTCTGGTTACAAATCTCACAACAAGTTTGCTTTTGGCTTTCTTTCCAGCTGCCAAATAGTGTTCTCTGACTATTATCAGCAAGGCTTGAAGCACCTTGACGAACTCTTTTTCCCATTCCGTGAATGGTTTCAAAGGCAACAGAATGGAATTCTGCTTCTCTGCGTACGTGTTCCCTCAATGATTTCACACATTGTTATCGACAATCCACCTTCTGTAACTTGTCAATATCGTTCCAGAAAGCTTCTTCTGTAGTTTCTTCATTACAAAAGGTATCGCAATGTTGATGAAAGCTCGTGCCGCGCGAATTAAACTTAAAGATTTTTGAATATACGTACTGAAGTTGAACAACGTCTTTGAGATTACGAGGTACGGGTTGCCTTTGAGATTACGAGGAAAATAAATTTAATAAAAAAGCCCAAATTTATTTTGTGATGCTTGATTTTGATAGTTCAACTACCAACGTAAAAAAATTATAATACCGGTACGCTTGCAACGTAACTGTTGAACAAGGTCTCGACTAATGATGCAAACTACGATATGGTGAGGTTAAACGCGCTGAGCGTCCGAAAAAGCGTTAATCGTTTTGGCATGCTATTACTTTACATATTTCTTCAATTTTTTTAGCACCATCTGCAGTAAAAAAAGCAAAGAAACGTGAGATGCAACTAAGTGGTATTGTTTTTTAAATATATTGTGTATTGAAAATTTATTTGTTATATTTAGTTTTTATATATCAAAGTTGCGAGCTTGTTCCCCACATTACCAATGTCGTGATGAGCGCCAAGCAGGGAAACTGTGAATACCATTTTTCATTTCTTGTCAGGGGAAATAAATTCAGGTCTGTGAAGCAGATAGTCCCGAAACCACTCATAGCCCCGAAATATTATATTTATTTAATATTATAAGCCATTACGATGGTCATGACATTGATATGGGTTGTGGTATGAGCTTCTGCTAAGATATGAGGAAAGGTATTAAATTGCTTCTGTTTTAATCAGGAATCCTAGCAATCTACTCGCCATTGTAGTGGCCCAGCAGCAAACAAGACTGACAAACACAGCATAAGCTCATAAATTTAATTGTTACCATCAAGAAATAATTTGAAATGAGACAATAAGAATGATTATATAGCAATATCAAAAGGTATCGCCATGTTGTTGAAAACTCATGCCGCACGAATTAAACTTAAGGGTTTTTGAATATACGTACTGAAGTTTAATTATAATTTATGAAACAACTTTTATTTAATTATTATAATACACAACTTTTATTCAATTATTATAATTTATTGAAACGCTTATTTATTTATCAACCATAAAAACGTTTTTGGCATGTGCAAACATACTCGCCGGCATCCGGTTTTGGATATCAGTTCAGCCGGCGTACAATTTGATCTGCATAGTAGATGTTAAGGGCGGTAAATAACCGTTCAATGATAAAGCTACTAAATGCTAAACATCTTTTTTAGGACTTAATTGAGGCCTTGACGCGTTTTATAACCAGTAACATCTTCGACATTAAGAACTGATACTACCGTCATGGTGTAAAAAAGCGCTTAAGCTTGATAGAACAAAGGTTTAAAATTAGGGAACACCCGGAGTAATTGGAAGCATCGGAAGGCCAAGAGCCATTTCGACCCACCCGAGTTTTCAACAACATTGCGATACCTTTTGTAATGAAGAAGCTACACAAGAAGCTTTCTGGAACGATATTGACAAGTTACAGAAAATGGATTGTCGATAACAATGTGTGAAATCATTCAGGGAATACGTACGCAGAGAAGCAGAATTCCATTCTGTTGCCTTTGAAACCATTCACGGAATGGGAAAAAGAGTTCATCAAGGTGCTTCAAGCCTTGCTGATAATAGTCAGAGAACACTATTTGGCAGCTGGAAAGAAAGCCAAAAGCAAACTTGTTGTGAGATTTGTAACCAGAATCACCCAATTTGGAAATGTTTGAAATTGCAGAATCTGACCGCACAACGGCGATGGCAAATGATACAAAACTTAAACTTGTGTTATTGTTGTCTCGGAAAAAATCACACCGTTCAAAGTTGCCGTAACATCAGACCGTGTGGTATAAACGGTTGTCCAAAGTTTCACAATCGTTTACTCCACAAATCAGAAGAACCAAGCTCGGACATCCAGAATACAAGAGATGAAAAAAACAACGAGGAAATAGAAGAACGAACAGCAAAGGTATCTACTTCTGAAAAGAAAGAAGATCAAAGAACCCTGATTGCGCAAAATTCTCCGTTAGAACGTGTTTCTATGAGAACTGTTCCAGTTTTGCTAGCAAATGGAAAAGGAAAACTCCAAGTTAACGCACTACTTGACGACTGTAGCACGAAAACATATTTAAATGCCGATGTAGCGGCAGAACTTGGATTAGAAGGAGATGTTCAGTGCATAAACGTAAGTGTTTTAAACGGTGAAAACAAACAGATACAACCAGTGACAATGAAACTTGAAAGTTTGAATGGGAATTTGAAAACTGAAATAACTGCTTTTACAATTGAAAATGTTACAGGGAATTTGAAAGCTGTAACATGGGGTGAACTAAAATCAAGATGGAAGCATCTCAGAAGCATTTCATTTCCACCAATAAAAAGTCAGCACGTCGATATGTTGATTGGGATTGATTATTTAAATTTGCATCAAAGTCTGAGGGAAATTCGAGGAAAGCCCGGAGAACCAATAGCGCGGTTAACTCCATTAGATTGGGCTTGTGTTGGATGTGTACCTACAATTGATAGAGACTACACCAATTATGCGTACTTTCTTTATGATGCTGAGAGAGATGTAATGAGATGATTCAACAATTCATTACAGAAGTTTTGGCAAATAGAGGAATGCGACAGCTATGAAATCCCAATATTAAATACCGAAGAGAAAAGAGCTTTAGAGGTTGTGGAGAATTCGTTGATATGAAATGGAAATTGTTATGAAGTTTCCATCCCATGAACTATGAGTTCAAGTGCACTACCTTGTAACTCTGGGATAGCATCAAAACGACTCTATAGTACAGAGAAAAGATTGTTAAAGAATTCCAAATTTGCGACTGCTTGTACAAATGTTATTGATTTCTATATAAAAAAGGAATATGTGAAAAAAATTGAAAAGAAAGATGATGAGGCTATTCAACAATGTCCGCTTCCTCATTTTCCAGTCTTGCGACCTGAAAAATCTACAGCTGCTCTTCGTATTGTGTTTGATGCGTCTGCGCAGTGTGATGGAATTAGTTTGAATGATGCTATTGCGGTTGGTCCGAAGTTGCAACAAGATTTGGTGAGTGTTTTATTGCGATTTCGAAAAAGAACTGTTTGTATTGTTTGTGATGTAGCTGAAATGTATCTTCGCATTCCATTGTCTGAAAAGGATAGACCGTTTGTAAGATTTTTGTGGAGAGATTTAAATCAATCTTGTCCCTCTCACGTGTACGAGTTTAGTCGTGTTGTGTTTGATTTAAACTTTTCTCCATTTATTGCTCAATATGTCACGCAACAACATGCCAAGCAATTTTCTGAAAAGTTTCCTCGTGCTGCAGAAACTGTATTAAAATCCACGTATATGGACGACAGTATGGATTCTGTTGATGCTGAGAAGGAAGGTATTGGGTTGTACGGAGAAGTTATAAAACTGTGCGGTTTAGCAAACATGCATGCAAGAAAATGGATTTTGAACTCGTTGGCTGTTACTCAGCACATACCCATTAATGAAAGAGCTTCATGTATGAGCTTTAATGGTGGTGAAATTTTGCCCCGTGTAAAAACTTTAGGCTTGTGGTGGACAGCAACTGAAAATGTGTTTGAGTATAAATTTGTTGCTGGTGAAATGGTGACAGTAACGAAAAGGCAATGGCTTTCGAAAATTTTCGCTATTTTTGATCCGATGGGATTTGTTGCTTCGTTTATTGTGCAAGCTAGAATTCTAACTCAAAGAATGTGGGTTAAAGGCTATGAATGGGACAAAAAAATTGAAGGTGACATTGAAACTGCCTGTCGAAATTGGCCTAATGAAATTTGTTGCATGTCTAAAATTAAGATATCCAGATGGTTGGGATTTAATCAAGATGTTGTAGTCAGTGAATTTCATGTTTTTGTTGATGCATCGAGTGATACGTATGGGGCAGTTTGTTATGTCCGCCATGTGTATGTTGATAAAAGCGTGAAAGTATGTTTTGTACTTAGCAGGGGTCGAGTTGCTCCGCTAAAATGCATGACGGCGCCAAAGCTTGAGCTGATGGCAGCAGTAGTTGGGCTGAAAGTTGGAAAAATTGTACCTGCAGCAATGAACTGTTCGTTAAAGTGTTTCTACTTCTGGTCAGATATTATGAACGTTTTGTGGTGGATACGAGGCTACAGCAGATCTTTTAAACCATTTGTAGCACATCGTGTCGGGCAAATTCAATGAAACACCAGCCCTGATCGATGGAATTATGTAAATACAGAACATAATCCTGCTGATATTATAAGCCGAGGAGCTAATGTTCGATGCTTAAAAACTAATTCGCTGTGGTTAAATGGGCCTCACTATCTGCATCTTGATAAATCTGAATGGCCCAAAACTCCGATTAAATCACCCAAGGATGTTAAAGAATGTCGTAAAGATTGTAATACCGGTACCCGTACATTTGTGTCTTGTGCGTACGTTATCGTGTCTTATGCGTTTTATGTCTGGGCTGAACTTGGCCAAGACTTTTAAATTGAGTTAGCGGATGTCATGCAGAGTGGTAAAGGATTCCTAGGACGCGGTCTTTTAAGAGGAAAATTTTTTGAGAAGACTACTTACGCTATATGCTGTTTGCATGCATGCTTACGATTACGCTCACATATCATGCTAATGAAAACGAGCTTTTATGCAATTTGCATTTTGATGTTGTTTATGCTTAGTACGTTCGAACAACTTCATCATGTTGCAACACCTTTTCCTGTCTTGATTTGCTTCACCATCGAGTGTTACTTCTAGTTTCTTGTATTAAACATGAGTTCTATTTTCTGCAGTTGCCTGCAAACCAACACTGTTAAACAACTTGTATTTTGGCCCAACCGCTTCCAAGCTACTAGTATTGCTGAGCGCTGGCTCAGCGCATTGCTGCGAAAGACAGTGCAACTTCAGGTCGAAAAACATCGGTTGTGATTAAAAAGTCGCGCGTTTGAATTTTACGATGGTTGACTTGTAGTGCCCGTGGAAAAGGCACTACGATAATTCCTTTTGCTTGTCCGATTCTATCTTTATTGAACGTGATCGCAAGTAATTTAAGCCGAATGTTGAAATCTGGAAACTCCAAAGTAAGTTTAAACAACCGTCAGAGTCGCCGTCCTGTACATCAAGAGGATAAAAATCCAATAAATAGAACAAAAAGAACATCAATCAAGCTGAGGAGATTTTCGTAAAACATGGTGGGCAATTGTTGCAAACCGTCAATGCACACATCATTGGACATCACAAACATGGACATGTGCTATCTACTAAAGTCACTGACAAAGCACATGGCCACGGCAATTATATCTTTGACACTTGTAACTTTATATTTACCTAGTATCAATCTTCCAACCACTGCTCTGTGAGCGATTGGATCGTTGGTGGTGGTGGCAGATGTAGCGCTTTCGAAATTTATACCGTTTGGGATTGGGATAAGTTTGATACAAGTTCCAACTTGTAGCACTTAGCTCACAATTGGGGAAAGGCGGGTGAGTTGATACGGCAGGTGACTTGATACACCCCCTCCCCAGCTAATAGTAAAAATATTTAAAGTGAAATACTGCCATCTTTTGCGAGAAAACTTGAAAAAATTGTACTGGAAAAGGCGCGAAGGTAGTGAACAAACTAGAAGAAGTTGAACTAATTGAAAATGTTTTTTGTTGCTGTTTGAGTAAATTTAAACATATTTTAACATTTTGTTTTTGAGAAACCAGGTTGAGGTTTAAAAAGCTATAAAGGTAATTTGACTGTAGTAAAAAGCATAGGCTTTTGAAAAAAGGGCGCTTTTCTTATCAGTTATATTTACTGCTTTAACAAGGTAGCTATCTTTTTAAAAAGTGTAAAATGGGTCAGTTGATACAGCTGTGGTTAGGTGAGTTGATACACTGTATCAAATGACCTACTCTAGCATAGCGTAGTTTGTTTTCACTTGAATGGAGTTATAACAAACTTTATCGTTGCGTGCAGGCTGAGAAAAAACGATAGTGTGGTCAATAAACTACTAAACAGTATCAATTGGCTTCTACGAGTAACTCGTATCTTCTTCCGAACCAATTAAGTGTATTGTAATGCCTCAAACGTATCAAACGTATAAAAGAAAAACAAACAGAGCTTTTAGAGCATCACTTGACGTAATGAGAAGAGCTGCTGAAGAAGTTGAAAATGGAAGCTCTCTTCGTAAAGCAGCTGCGAACTTCAACATTGACAAAATGACACTCTTTCGCTATGTCAATAAATGCAAATGACAACCGCAGCCTGTAACTGGTTATGATGCAGTCTTATTGTCTAATTTTGTTATTCCTCCTGCGATGGAAAGTGATCTTGCTCAGCACATTAAAACATTAAGTGACATGTTTTATGGCCTTACAATAAAGAAATGTAAACAAGTTGCCTACGAATTTGCATCAAGAAACAAGTTAAAGGTGCCATCTTCATGGGATGAAAAAAGAAGAAAGCTGGAAAAAGTTGGTGGCTAGGTTTCAAATCCCGACACAATTTGTCCGTACGTTCTCCAGAACCAACCTCACTTGGACGTGCTTCTGGGTTTAATAAATTTACTGTTTAAGAGTTCTTTGACAATTTGGCAGAAGTATTGAATGAGTATAAGTTCACAGCTCAACAGGTATTTAATGTTGATGAAACAGGCCTAATTACCGTACAAAATTCTGGTAAAATTATCACATCAAGAGGGGTAAGAAATGTTGGATCTGTAACGTCTGCTGAAAGAGGGGAACTAGCCACAGCTGTGTACACTATTTGTGCCTCTGGTAGTGTTTTGTCCCGCTGCTTATTTTTTCCCGTGCATATTATCGGGATCATTTTGTCAGAGGAGGACCTCAAGATTGTATTGGACAATGCAGCAAATCGGGTTGGATAAATGAGGAGTTGTTCCTCGTTTATTTAGAGCATCTTATCAGTCGCACCAGATGTTCATTAGACCACAAGATTTTGCTTCTTCTTGATAATCACGAAAGTCATATATCGTTGAGAGGCATTGACAAGGCCAAGTCGTCAGGCATTGTAATGCTTACTATTCCTCCAAAAACTTCACATCGATTACAACCTCTTGACGTATCAGTGTTTGGTCCATTTAAAAGAAGTTACAATAAAGCGGGACAACTAGATGAGAACTTACCCTGGTAAAACTCTCACAATCTACGAAGTTCCTGCTTTGGTAAAAGAAGCCCAGCTTTGTGCATTGGTGCCAAGAAATATTTTATCTGGATTTAAAAATACTGAGACTTGGCCCTACAACCCAGACATTTTTGCTGAAGAAGATTTTGCAGCTACCACAATCACCGATCGTCCAGCTCCAGATATTCAGATCCCATTAATTAATGATTTACCAGTTGATTCTGCAAGGTCTTCAGCTTGCTCGTCGCAGTCTATGCTCATCGGTAATGGACCAAATACTCACACCATGCAAGCTGGCTCTTCGGTAGATGATGCAATTTTAAATAGAGCAGAAAAAACAACTTCAACAGAGCATTTTGCCGCTTCATCGTCAACTGTATATGTCTCCCCAAGTGATGTATATAGCATTCCGAAAGCACAACCTCGTAAATCCAAGAGCTCTGCAAGAAAAGGAAAGACACAAATTCTAACCTCCACTCCCGTAAAAGAAAAATGTGCTTTGTTGAAAAAGCAAAAAGAAGTAAAAAAAGTCACCAAACCGCTTTTTTGTAAGAAGAAAAAGATCGTGGTATTATCAGAGAGCTCTTCTGAAGAAGAAAATGTCCAAATTGAGTATGATGATAACACTAATTGTTCGATTGATGACGACATTGGTGAAGGAGATTATGTTGTGGTGAATGTAACTGGAAAAGCAAGAGTAGTGCGATACATTGCTAGAGTTGATGAAGTTAATGATGGCGAATATGAAGGCGTATTCCTCCATAAAGTTCCCAGCTGCTTAAAAGATGACTGCATTTCTTTCATTATTGACGAAAAAGATGACGCATCATTTTTTGCAAGTGATATCGTATTCAAGTTGCCACCTCCAGTTTTAGTTGGTGGTACCGCCAGACGTGCTAAACATTTACGATTTAACTGTGACTTTAAAAAATGGAATGTTATCTAAAAGCATTGTCACCATTAATTAATTTCAAGCAGACTGATTTTTATTGTTGGCCTACACATGACTGTTGTGAATTGCTTACTAAAAGTATCCGAATTTGTTTTTTTCTAAATTGAAACGGACAATTGGGATTAATTCTGTGTTATATTTGATTATTCAGTGCCTATGACCCGTAAAGAGCAAAACATAGTTGTTAACTTATTGGCATTTGGAATACTTGTTAGCCAACTAAAAACTATCTAATCGGCATTTTGTGATGAACAATTTCGCTAGATAAAACCGATTTGGTAATTTTGTTTGTTCACATCAAATTCCGCCTAAGTTTTGTTTTTGTGAGAATGCACCCTAATTGTTATTTAAAGGATGAGTACCATCTACTTAAAAAGTTATTGTTGAGCTGATTTGAATTAAACGAGATGCTTAAATTTACTAATATAAGTTGATTGAAATTCTTTGTGTAAAGACACAATCGTTAGTCGGCGATGCTGGTACTGAAAATACTGTGGTAATTTAACTACTGCATCAATCATATTCCATAGCGGAAAATAAACTTTTCTTCAGGTCATGATTTATCTGGTAGTCATTTAATGTAGTTTAAGCATGGTTTCTTAGCAAGTTGGACGCAAAGTTTTTGTTGTATCAACTGACCTATCACTGTCTCAACTGACCTTTTAGGTGTCTCAACTGTCCTGATCAGGCAGGTGAGTTAATACATTTGACTGAGCCGTATAAAAATTCATGTAAGTGTAAAACCGCTTCTTTGAAAAACTCCATCGACAGCACATAAATGTGGAAGGCCATAATGCAGTATCAGAGCAAATATCAGGTTTGTAGCTTTCAAATTCGACCAGAAAAGAAAAAAATATTAAAAAGTGTATCAACTGTCCTGCCTTCCCCCTACATTTCAAGCCATTTATTCCACTCGGTTTCATCAAAAGCATTTGGACAAAAAATGACTTGTTCATTTGATTCTTCAATCATGCAGACACCAGTAATTGGTTGAACTAAAGTCATTACTTCATTCATTTTAAAATTTTATTTCATTTATACACCCAGCACATTATTCATCTAGATATGATCTTTTAACACGGTGCTGTACCAATATATTTGAAATTCCTAACTTATTAAAAATGACACCAGTAATAGTAACATTAAATCGTTTCTACAATACAGCAAGTAGGATAAGCATTTTGGACGAGTTTCTTTAAATAAGAAGATTATGAACTTAATCATAAATTTATACAATTTGTGCCATTTACAATAAGCATAGATAAAACTCGGTTCTAACGTTACGTGGCATGCTTCTCAGACGATGGTCAAAACTTAATGGCTGTAGATGGCTTTTGTAAAACAAGAAAAAAAGTAGGAGCCTCTGTCTCGTTTTGTCACGTGATTTCAACCACCAATTAAAAGGCTTCATTGTTTAGATGGTGCCGAACTCGCTAACATTTTCAAATAATGCTGCCGGAGAGTTGATATGGCTTTCCAACTAAATTCTTGCCGTTTTTTTAATCTATTAACATTTTTATACATTTTTTAATACATTTTTAAAAGAAAAATAAGAACTAGCAACTATTTAATCAATGATATATTTTCCATTCGTGTCTACAACTTTTTCCCAACGTTCAACAAGATTCTCAATACCTTTTTGGTAGAAATTATTTGATTTTGACTCGAAAAATTCATCCAACCAAGCTCTCAATTCTGCATCACTGTTAAACAAAACCCCAGGCATAGCATTTGAAAGTGATCGAAAAAGGTGAAAATCTGTTGGTGCCAAATCAGGTGAGTATGGCGGATGTGGCAGCACCTCCCAGCCGTGTGTTTGGATAGCTTCTTTGGTCATGTTTGCGACATGAGGGCGAGCATTGTCATGCATTAAAATAACATTGTGCTGTCGAATAGGTCTCTTTTCCTGAACAGCCATTTTGAGTCATTTCATCTGTTGAACATAGAGTTCCGCATTGATTGTTTGATTTCTTTCCAACAATTTGTAATGAATAACCCCCTCCCAGTCCCACCATACACACAACACCATTTTACGCGAAGATATAACAAATAAATTTTCAAAACACAATATATTTAAAAAACGGCAAGAACTTAGTTGCCAACCTAATATATTTCTATTATACAGCTACAGAATTGACATTAAAACGTTGAAAGAGCAACAGTCTGTTACTCCTAGAGGCTTATCAGGTCGTGAATCAATTTCTTTTTTAATAAGACGCCTCTTGGCGAAACAGATTCTTGTTGTTTCAACGTTTTGAAAAAGATTTAAAAAGTAGAAAACAATTGCCTAGCCGACAGAGAATTATAAAAGATTATTAAAGCATTCTGCTACTTTATGATATGTAGCCTAATAAGCTAAAACACTCTACGCATAAATAAAGGCATATCAGCATTGAAAAACAGTGATTTGATTCTATAGAAAAGTGGTAACCGTCAAAGAAGTTCTGTTATATAACCCATCTTTATGCTCTAATACACGAGGTCGCTCATATCTGCTCGGGAGCAGTGCGAAAAGATAAACAATCAAGATTACTGACCGGCATCCAGGAAGCTGAAGCGAACAAACCTGTACATATTTGAGAAGAAAAGTTAGTCTAAAAAGACACGCTTAACATTTATTTTGTTCTTTAAGCACATATTTTCCGCCAAGGTCCCTCCGTTTTCGTAAAAATACTTCGTTTTTATCGTTGTCGGTGACAAACAGTCCACTTGCGACATGACGCCATTCATTGGAAGATAGAATTTTAAAGTAACTTGAATCAATGGTTGGCAAATTGTTTTCTGGTTGAGGCTCAGATAGAATGAGTTTTTTTCGTACATTTTTTACAAAATGATATGTTCCTGGCTGATCCGTTGAATTTAAGCCAAACATAAAAACTAAACTGCCATTGACATGAGCTTGCCATACAAGCCACACTGTCTTTTGAGAGCTCAACATAAGCTTAATGGATGCTGCCGTTGTCACTTCTGCAACCTTCCAACTACGGCCGCCCTTGGATACTGAGCTTATAGTTGTGCAAAAACGAGTAAATGTTGTTGTTTCGTGATCATTCATCGATCTACGATGTAACCTCTCTGCAAATCCTAATGATTTCAAGTTTTTTTCTTGCGAAATATTTACAACAGCAGAAGTTGATGAAAAGCTGTCTTGAAATGGAAAGGACTCAACTGTTTCAAATCTTGTAATTAAGACAAACAACATTAACAAAGTTTGACAAGTTTTATTTTGAACAGCAGATGTTTTATGCATTGCTACGTAAATTTTTGATCTCTATAGTTGAAAAGTCAGAGTTCATTTTGCGTTTATATACAGCCAAACAGGATCTTTTTTTCTTGTGAATTTGTATTTCCAATTGAGATGTTGGATTTGCAACAAAGCCAAGATTGTTTGACATCATTTAAGCACAGTACACCATTTAAGTACAGTACGTCATGTATTTATAAAAAAAAAACTTTAAATTCCCTTGGTAAAGGAGTAAATCAAGACAACTGCAAGTCTTGGCTACTGCGTAGTTATTATGAAGATCACGTGATGATCACACAACCATACATGGTTGAAAAACTGTAAATTTGATGATTTTTGCGTCTACGCCCTTTCGCCCCCGGCGAGATGATTAATTGATGATTTTTTCAAAAGTTGAAAGTTGAAAAAAATGAGTTTATTTAAAAATCGATTCGTGACTTTATTTCTCAACCGATTTCAACAATATTTTTAAATTTAAGGTTATTTCAGGGCAACTTTGATGATGTTTTACATTTGTCTCAACTATTTGTTTTTATTCTGAAAAAATTGTTCTATAAAACCTGTAGTCGAATTTTTTTACCCCCCTAAAATTTGGTAATCTAATATAAACAGATAAATTTAATACATAAACAATGCAATAACCTAACAACTGTTAATATATTTACGAAGCTCAGGAAATTAACTTTCCAGCAATATATAATTTTAAATAGTTGAGGCTTGCAATTAGTTTATAATGGCTGATAAAGAAATAGTAGGCATACACAATTTGTCATTTTTTGTTGAAAAATTTTCCAACGGAACTTCAGAAAATTGCAATTCGTAGAAAAACTAATTCCTTTGGAGATTTTGGCTATTTTTCCTGATATCTATGATTATTTAGCTGTCTGTATCTAAGTTTTCAGAAAGATTGATCGAAAAATGAAGTCTGTGGAATTTTTGATAGATAACTGACACCAAGCAAAAAATAGATAATTATCTGCAAAAAAGGGGGGTCAACACGATCCTGTATTATTTTTAGCAACAACATTTTTATCTCAAACTACATATTATCGAAATATTCAAGAAATTTTCTTTCCAAAAATATATATTGTTGCTTGGTTCAAGTTAAGAGTTAATCTATAATGACTGATAAAATTAGCAAATTTCGTAGACCGAATCTGTTTTCAATATCGGTCGAAAACACTCAAAATTTGGATTTTTGAGCTTCACAAAATTACAATTTGTAGAAAAACTAATTCTTTGGTAGATTGTGGCTATTTTTTGTGATATTCATGGTTATTTAGCTGTCTGCATCTAAGTTTTCAGAAAGATTCAACAAAAAATGAAGTCTGTGAAATTTTTGATAGATAGCCGACTCAAAAAACATTAAAAGCAAAAAAATTGGCGATCCCCCTACAAAAAAGGTAGGGAAATCAACACAGTCCTGCATCATCTTTAGCAACAAAAATTTTATCTCAAACTACAAATCATCTAAAAGTCTAAGAAATTTTCTTTTTCAAAATATACCATAATACATATTTTAGGCTAAGTTTTGATTGGTAGAAAGCAGAGGTGGGCACTTCCGCAAATTGCGGACTCAAGTTTCTATTTGGGGATTTGCGAACCTCACTTCCTACCGTAAATATTTGCGGATTTGCGGTGAAAAACTGAAATTTACCGCAAATTCGCAAAGCAATAGACAGTGTTGCCTGTTTCGCGGTAAAACTGCTTGGAAGAAGTGAAAGCCCTTATTTTCTGGGTCGGAGTTAACGTCCGAGAGGTGATGACTTTTTTTTGGAGGTCAGCGGCAAAATTTGACCTCCAAAAATAAAAAAGGTCTTTACAAGGACACAATACCAGTAAATATTGTGGTCTAAGTTTGCGGAAGTGCAATGTGCATTTGCAGTTGCGGAACATCTCTTGCAGCTTTGTGGAACTTGCGTTTCCGGAATTGAGTGTAAATTTGCGGTGCCCAGCTCTGGTAAAAGGCTAGCCTACATGATAAGAGTACAATTATAGAATAATCATATCTGGATACATAAGTATAAACAATTCCTTTTATTTAATTATTATAATTTATGAAAACGCTTAATATCATCTATCAATTATAAAAAAAGTTTTTGGCATATGCAAACATACTCGCCGGCATCCGGTTTTGGATATCAATTCAGCCTGCGTACAATTTGATCTGCATTGTAGATGTTAAGGGCGGTAAATAACCGTTCAATGATAAAGCTACTAAATGCTCAACATCTTTTTAAGGACTTAATTGAGGCCTTGACGCGTTTTATGACCAGTAACATCTTCGACATCAAGTACTGATACTACCGCCATGGTGTAAAAAAGCGCATAAGCTTAATGGAACGAAGGTTTAAAATTAGGGAACAACCGGAGTAATTGGAAGCATCGGGAAGACCAAGAGCCATTTCGACCCCCCCAAAAGGGGCCGGGGACCGCACCACCACGTTGGGGCGGCTGTTGATTGTTCATTTTCCTTTTGGCAAAGGAGGCTCTGGCGTCCTTGCCAACTGCTCACTGTAACCACCCTTTCTTTTACGGCGGGCCCAGTTTGTTCAAGTTTTTCCACTAAACCTTGCGCCATTCTGCAAGCTGTACTCTAGTCTCGGCAGCACAACATGTCTGCCACTTCTCTTGTCCTAAGATTCTCGCTCTATCTTCACCTAGGTCCTTTTACCTCAAATTCTCTGGCAGGAACTGCCTTCTGCTATTAGTCTATTGTGGGTTTCCGGATACTCATGTCTTCCGTGGAAAGACACGGCTTATGAGCTGGACAGACAGGAAGCGTAATTAATTATATAAGTACGTAATAATTACACAATAAGCCAATGTGTTATGCTTAATTTAAAACGTAACCATTTTAAACCTAACGAAAAATTTCGCAAACTAAGATAGCAGAGGGTTGGGTCAGGACAATATTTATGTGGAATTTTTGGTTTAGAAGTAAATAAGAAGAAAGATTGAATCACGAAGGCCTACAAGCTCGAACATTTTTTAAAAATAATGCTGTTAAATCTGTCCTCCACTGAAGCTGTGTTTAGAATGCAGCTCAAAACCATGAAACTCAAGCATTGTATGTCGTAAAAATATTACAATTCACTGATAGCAGACAAGCTTTGATCAACAAATGTGTTATTTGCAGCATACAAGAAAGAATGAGTAGAACCAGCGCGTTTGATCAAAGATTAAAGCCATTATGAAGTAACAACAAATGAAAACGTATGAATACGAAAAAGTGAAGTGTGTCACTGTTTTGATCACATTCGTTTGCTTGGGAGTCAACTCAATCAATATTTAATGAATAAAAGTATAAGCGATATACAGGAAAACAGAATAAATCGATACCGATAGTCAATACTTTTAAGTGATAATAGTGGCACACCGATACATGCATCTAGATACTGCCCATCTCTGGGTATAGACATATTTGGATTAGGAATGATGATGCACTTAGAGCACTAAATTTGAAGCGACTGAAAGAAGGGGGCAACTGGAAGCGCAGAGAAAGCACGAGGAAGAACAGATTAAAAACGGTTGGTCCCCAAAGAGAATACCGTCAACAAAGCCAAGTGGCACCACGCCATTAATAAAATTGCAAGGAGCATGCATGTGATCCTGGGCATCTCCGCTAACGGCGACAAAACCAGATATCCAAAGGTTAGTCTCTGTACATTCTAATAAACAGATTTAAAAACCGTTTGCTGTTATTGCATCACAAATGTATTGCATTAAATATAAACATCTCAACACCATAGTGACATTGCCATCGTTAACTTTGCAACTTCTTACAACTGCATAAATCAGCAACAAACTGTTACCATGGCAACAAAAGCAGTAGAATGTTTCAATCACAAGCGAATTCACATTATTTGGTCTCTTTCATAATTTCTTGTTTGTGGAGTTTGTATGAGTCCATGCGCGAAAGCGCGTATTCCTGTAAGTAGCAGAAAAACTCGGTAATATTGAAATGACCAAGTAAATATTGAACAGCGTTTACAACAAAATTTGATCATTAAGATTGCAATACCACAAGTATACATCCTAATGAAATCGAGCAGTTCTAGACTGTAGGTTAAATACATGCATTAGTATATTTCTTTAGTCGATTGTAAAGATGAGAAGTGGTACAAAATTTCAATAAAGCTTTAGTTATCGACCATTTCACAATACTCTTTTACAAAAAATAGGTGAAAACTCTAACGTTTTCGTCTAGCTCTCTTCAGGAGTTATCGCTAGAATGAAGCCTGGTGTTGATGGCGAGGTATTTATAGCAAATGCAGCTGGTGAAAATGTCGGAACGTTATGATTGGTAGGCAACCAGACGTTTCGTCGAGTCCGAATCAATGACGTAATTTTAGTGTGTAGACTAATTCTTTCTGGCGACAATTACGTCATTGATTCGGACTTGACGAAACGTCTGGTTGCCAACCAATCAGAACGTTCCAGGCTTCATTCTAGCGATAACTCCTGAAGAGAGCTAGACGAAAACGTTAGAGTTTTCACCTATTTTTTGTAAAAGAGTATTGTGAAATGGTCGATAACTAAAGCTTTAGTCGAATGTGTTCACAAATTTTAGGAAGTTTGCGAGCACATGGAACAGCTATTCTGGTCTGGAAGGTGAAAGCAATAGATCAACCATTCGGCACCAACAGAAGGTAATAGTAATTTACTTAGGTGTGCGTCTATAGACTCGCACGCCTTTTATAAAATCTTGTTTGTGCTCGAGGTTCGTAACGCTCTTGAATTAGCAGATAGTTTTCGACGAGCAACTTCTTTGGAAGACCGAAGTGTCATCACGTATAGCGCCACCACAGGTCCAATGATGAGCCTCACAAGATCTTGCTTAGTCAGTCAATAGCTACTTAAACAAAAATCACGCAAAACTTGTTTTTTAATCACTTAGTCACAAAGCTGTTACAACAGGAAAGAGACGGACTCACGGAAAAAACTTTTCTTAAAAGTCTTCAAATTTTCTGGCACACACCAAAAGCGATATCCTTCGCCGAAACCCCCTAAACTCTAGGCGCCAGAGAAAGATCGTTGTCGTTACTGTGCATTGCTATTATACCAAACAGGTGGCTGCATTCAAACATTTTGTTGGTGGAACACAATTTTAATATGCCTTTCAAAAAAGCTGTTTTAGCCATATCGTGTCAACAAGTGAAGAAATAGAGTGAGTAGATGTTTTATGTGTTTAATTTAGACGGTGAGCAATCAAGACTAGCCGAAGATAGCGCTAGTATAGCACTGCACGCCAACGAAACTAAACCGGACTGTGACCCTGCCATTGGTCAGCATCTTTTAGACAATAAACAATGCGCATTTAACTATGACGATAAGCGATTTTCAATCCTCGCCACAGCATTCAGTTCTTTCCACCTCAATCTCCGCCAGGTGTTATGCAAACAGAAAGTGTTTGTTAACATTCTCAAACTCTTTTGATAATTACAGCGTTCTTATTCGGTCTCTTGCTGTGCTTCTTCTAGCATTCCGCTATTGCGAAATCTTTTTGGCGCGCATTACCATCCTAGTGCTATCATTGTTTGTTTGCATCAACAGATCATTGGCTTGTTTTCATTGCTTATCGTCCAAATTGATCAGATAAAACTACTTACTCACTCTAGCTCTTGCCTTTTTGACGCGATACCGCCACTGTTGAAAGCATCATAAAAAGCTTATGGCTAAAACAGCTTTCCTTAACGGTATATTAAGGTTTCTGTATTGTTATTTTTCTTGGAATGGCGACACAGCGTGAAACAGAGACTTGATTTGCTTCGCAAAATGAACCACAATTAAGTCATGGAAGTAGCGCTTCATTTCGAACCTAACTCCGATGTATGATCTGCCACCTCCGCGACGGACGCTAATAGCGGAAGTACATCAAAGAAAGTATGAGCTCGGTTTTACTCCAGCTGTTTGATTAGAAGTGGACAGAACCATTTCCAACACCTCAACAGGAATGGAAACTGCTCAAACAACACATCTAGTGACCAGCTTTAGAGCGCCACCAGGCGACAATATATTTGGAACATTCGTCAACAAGAAGACGCTGGTACAGAACAAATGTAAGCTTTGATAACAGATGTAACGACAATTACAAGACAAAGGATAGGTGCTGGTAAAAAGTGGCAACAACAGCTGGGAATAAAGAGCTGGTTACGCGATTGATAGACAGCAAAATATAACGGGTAATGTTGGCAATTTTTTTTCTTGGCTGTGATAAGAATGTTTTGTACCAGCAGTACTAATAACTTCGATGCAGGTCTGAACACAAAGTTGGTCTATGTATGTCTATAAACGTTTAGACGTGGACACAAAGTTAAAAAAAGTTGATCAACTCACCAGGTAACCGAACTGAATATCGGAGATCTGTGCTTGTCTGACTGACCAGAACGCCCAGAATAGATGAGACAACAAAAGAAATCTGTAACAGAAATATATTTCAACCTAGCTTTGATAATGCTGTTCCTACCTCACCTAAATATACCAAAAAACACAATAACTTTGAGTATTTGCTTAGAACTCGAAAATTAGGAAGCATCCAAGGCAATTATAAACACCTTAGCAATATCATGAGTTTTTAAGACACACCAAGAGAAGTATAAAGGAATACATTGCTCAATCTGTAATGTGGGCGAGTGTCCTGTAAAAAACCTGATTACACAATCAATAATCAAGTTGCACGATACTGTAACGCTCGTAAAATCTGTCTGGCTGCAAATTCTACCGAGACCTTGCTATTTCAGTAACAAAAAACTAATCTACCAATTGTGGATCAACACCATTTTCTGTTTGAAAAACAAGGAGTATATTGACAAGAACAACTTAAACTTTAACTGCGCTACTATATCAGCCGTTTCGCTTGGTCTCAAGTCTCATCAGCAGAGGTGAGCAAACTACGGACGGCGACGCGAAATTTCGCGGAGCGCGAAAGGATAGGTGTCTTCTTCTTTACGCACAAGGTCTCTACGAACCTGTTAGTCGAATTTTGGCTCAAGTTGGCATCGGAATGGCTCTAACATCGCATCACACGTTATCTTCTTTGTTCCCCAAACCAAAAAATGTCATCAATTTTGAACAAAAACATGATTTGATATACCAATTTCTTGCCGATTGCAATGCTTTGTATGTATATGAAGCAGGACGCAATGTTAATGTCATAAAACGGGAACATGTTGGTATAGTTAAGACTTTTAACGTTAAAAAGTCAGCACTGAGTCAACATGTTATGGATTTCTATCATAAAACAGATTGGGATGTGAAAATATTGAAATCATAGTCACATGCACAGAGGCATCGAGTTGCGGAAAGTTTTTGATAAGACAAAAGGATCTTTCACTAATGTAATTAATCGTGATGATGGTGCTGATTTTCCTGCAGTTGATAGCGTGTTTACCGCGATGCTTGAGTACCTTATAACATGTTGTACTTGCGCTCACGCGTGGTGCTATCTATGATGTGATACGTTTTTGTTGTTATGTCATTGCTTGCCTTGTTAGTAATAGTTTCTAATGTTTAATAATATAGGTTGTCTTGATATTTCTATGCTTAACAGTTTATATGATGCACTGGTAATAAGATATGATGTATTCTGAGGAAGTTCCCGGGCTATTAAGGGGAGCGAAACGGCAAGCTGGAAAACAAAATTGTCGAAACAACGACTATGATACCAATGTACTCGACAAACGAAAAATGACGGCTATATTTAAGCAGAGATGGGATCAACTTTGTGGCCAAAAATAGAACTTGTTATCAAAGAATTTAGTATAACGATATACAACGATATAACAAACTAAAAATATTTCAAATAATTAGTAAATACTCTGCATGGCATTAAAGAAACGATGAGAGGAGTTCTGCACCAATCAACAGCCGCCTCAACGTGGTGGTGCGGTCCCCGGCCCCGTTTGGGTTGGGTCGAAATGGCTGTTGGCCTTCCCGGGGGTCCCAGTTACCCCGGGCACTCCCCTTCATTTTTTCGCTATGCTGCCCCCTGAACTACCGCAGAAGGGCAGCACACAGCTTCTTTAAAATCGGTTGCCTGTTTTCTCTTTTTCTTTTTTCCTGCCCTACTCTTGCCCTTCTTCGTCTCCTCATTCTCCTTCTTCTCTTGATGAGCGGTAACGTTCATTCCAACTCTGGCCCCATCTTTCCTTGCTCTGTGTGCGCTGGAAATGTGACCTGGTGGAGCAAGTCAGTGCAATGATGCGCTTGCTCCAAATCGGTCCATCTAAGGTGCTCACAACTCTCTTTATCCAAATTCAGAGCTCTAGGCACCTCTCACTCTTGGAGCTGCCGTAACATTGCGACTCCCCCTCCTCGGAATGCTCCGACACGTATACCTCCACTGTGGAATCTGGCCCCCCCCTCTGCTAATGCTGCACTCTCGCATCACCCTCGTCTCCAAACTTCTTATCCTCCATCTGCCCATTATATATCTCCTCCCACTGCCCTCCCACCACCGTCCCTCGTTCCTGGCTATACTTCTGCACCTCTTGCCTTCTCTCCCCCCCCTGACTCTCTCAGGGTTCTTCAATAGAATGCTGGAGGCCAGGAGCATTGAACTACTTCACTTTCTTTCGTCCCATCCTGTCGATCTTATCTGCATTCAGGAATCCAATCTTAACTCATCTTCCTCTTTCCGGATTCCTGGATTCTCTGCTCTGCGCTCTGATCGCACTCACTCCCGGTCTGGCATTCTCTCCTCCGATACCACGCACGCTAGCGGCGGCGCTGTCATTTTCGTCAGGCTGGGCCTATCCTTTTTCTGAACTTTCTACCTCCTCTCTTTCTTCGCTTGATCCCTACTCTGATTATCTAGGGATCAACATCTCTCTTAACAACTCCTCCTCGCTCTCTTTTCTCAATGTGTATACCCACTTATTCGCTCCTCCCCAGCGGATGGCAGAACCGAATCCCTTTTTCCCTCCATCCTTCCCTCCTCCAGAAATCTCTTCATTCTTGGGGACTTCAATTGCCATTACCCCATCTGGGACTCAAGAGGTACTTCCGACTCCCGCGGGGAGGAAGTATTCAACTGGGTCATTTCTTCTGACCTCCTACCCCTCAATGGCCCTGACACACCCACCCTTTTTCATCGCTCCTCTGGCAGTCGCTTATCCCCTGACATCTCCTTTGCTCCCTCCTCTCTTGTCCTTTCCTGCTCCTGGGAGGTGCTAAAGGATCTGGATTCTGACCATCTACCAATTCTTCTATCTATCCCTCTATCTCCGGTCTTTCGCCCCAACGAGCGTCCCCCTTCCTTCAACTTTCAGAAAGCTCGCTGGGATGGCTTTGCCTCTTACTTTGACTCTCACTGTCCTTCAGCAGAGGAATACTCGTCTCTTTCTCTTTCCTCTGGTGCTGCTCTCTTTACCTCTTTTACTTTGAATGCGGCCAAATCTTCCATTCCTTTCGGCCGCATCAAACGCCCTCCTAAAGCCTGGTGGTCTCCTGAGGTGGAAGAAGCGGTTAGTGAAAAACGCAGGGCTTTCGCTGCCGCTCACAGAAGTGATGAAGATCGCCAGGCTTACATCTCTGCTTCTCGACGCGCCTCGTCAGTCATTGCTAAGGCCAAGGCTGAGGCATGGCAGACGACTTGCTTTTCTCTCTCATCTAAGTCTAATTCTAAATCTGTACACTCTCTCCTTCGCTTTATCGCTGGCTCTCCTTCCTCGTCTTCTTCCTCTCCTAACTTTCCCAACTGTTTTTCTCCCAGGGAATCGGCTTCCGTCTATGCCGCTTACCTGAGATCTCACTGTTCCATTTCTCAGCCAAAGGCTCTGCGCAGCAGAGCCAGAGGCTACCTCACTGAGCTCCGCGAGCCACGTGCTCGGAGGAGTCTCACTCGTCCTGTTGCTCTCCTTTCTCTCCCGCTGAATTTCTTGCGGCTGCCTCCAACCTCTCCTCGTCCACTGCCACTGGCCGAGACAAAGTTGCCTATCCCATGCTAAAGCACCTTCCTCGCTCTAGCATGGATTTTCTTCTTCACATCTTTAATCTTTCCTGGTCTTCGTATTCCTTTTCTTCCATCTGGAAGACATCTTCCATTATTCTCATACACAAGATGGGAAAGCCTCTCGACTCTCTTGCTTCCTTCCGGCCTATCTCTCTCACCTCCTGCGTATCAAAGCTGTTTGAACGCATCATTCTATCCCGTCTACTCATCTTTCTGGAATCTAATTCCATTCTCTCTCCTCGCCAGGCCGGTTTCCGCCCTGGTCGGTCTACACTTGATCAAATTCTGTACCTTTCTCAGTCCATCTCGGATGGGTTTAACGAACCCAGGCCGGGCTCTCGGACGATCCTGTCTACTATCGATTTCTCCAAAGCTTTTGACTCTGTCTGGCATTTCCAACTTTTCCACAAACTGATTTCGGCTGGCCTCCCTCCTTGCTTTGCTCGTTGGACTCAATCTTTCCTTTTTGATAGGCGCGCTTGTGTGGTTTATCAAAATCACAAAAGCCGTTCCTTTCGTGTCCGTCGAGTTGATCCGCAAGGATTCGTTCTTGACCCTGTACTTTTCTCTCTCTTCATTAATGATCTTCCGGCCTCTCTGCCTTCTTCCATCAGCTGCTCTTTTTACGCTGACGATCTGGCCATTTGGTCCTCTTCTCCCTCGGTCCCCACTGCGGTGGAGGCCACACAAGGAGCTCTGTTTCGATTGGAGCGCTGGTCTGAGTACTGGTGTCTTCCTCTCATCCCGAGCAAATGTGAGGCCTCGTTCTTCTCAGTGGATCCCCACCAAGCTAACCTCCAACCCAATCTCCTCCTACTCGGCTCCCGCCTTCGTTTCAAACCCACTCTAACTTTTCTTGGGGTCACCTTCGACCGAACTCTTTCCTTTTCTAAGCAAGTCTAAGCCAAGTTTTTCCCACGTCTCAAGGCCTTACGCTGTATCTCTGCTTCCTCATGGGGCCCCTCTAAGGAGTCCCTCTCTGTTCTGTATAAATCTTTTCTTCGGTCCCTTCTCACTTACGCTTCACCCGGATGGTTTCCGTTCCTAAGCGCTACCAATATCACCAAATTGGAACGCCTTCACCGAGCGGCCAGTCGCGCCATCACCGGCTGCCTCTCGTCCTCCCCTATCCCTCTACTACTCACCGAGGCTTCTCTACCTCCCCTAAGAGTTACCCTGACTCATTTCACCCTTTTTTCTTATGAGCGAGCTCTTCGTCTCCCAACCTCTTTTCCTATTTCAGGTTTGGCCAGACTAGGAGTGAAACCAAGACTCTGCAGGTCGTCCTGGAGAGCTTTTGCGTCCAATCACCCGCTTATGCTTCCTTCTACTTGCTCTAGGGAGGCTCTTGTTGCTTGCCTTCCCTGTCCTCCTTGGAATCTGCCCTCGTTCACGGTGGAGTCCACCCTTTCCACTCCATGCTCTCACTCTGATCCCCCTCTCACTTGCCAAAATGCGGCTCTCGCCCATCTTGACTTTCTCCCCCCTCATGATCTGGTGCGTTGGACAGACTGCTCTGTTCGTTTCCCTTTTGGCAAGGGCGGCTCCGGCGTTCTTGCTAACTGCTCTTTTTGTGGCACTGAAACTACTCTTTCCTTTTCGGCAGTCCCAGTATGCTCAAGTTTCTCTGCTGAAGCCTGCGCCATTCTGCACGCTCTTTGCTAGTCTCGGCAGCACCAACAAGTCTGCCATTTCTCTTCTCTTCTCCTATTATCTGACTCTCGTTCTGTCCTCGCCACCCTGTCCTCTCCTCCATCTTTCATGTTATCTCAAACTCTGTGGCAGATCTGGCAGGAACTGTCTTCTCTCTCTTCCTGTTCTATCAGGCTACAATGGGTTCCCGGACACTCATTTCTACCGGGAAACGAAGCGGCTGATGAGCTAGCTAGGCGGAAAGCGCTACTTACGCCCTCCGCAATCCCTTGTAGTCTCTCTCGTCTTATCTCTCGTATCCACTCTCGTCTTATCTCGGACTGGAGGCGTACTGCCTCATCTAAATTTTTTGACACACACCCTCAATTTCCACCGAGGAACTTGTGCTCCCTCGTCATGGTCGCTGTGTCCTCTTTCGTCTTCGCTGCAATGGACACAGCCTTCTTTTAGGTTCTTATCTCTCTAGGATTGGCAGAATTGAGAATCCTTCCTGCAGCGCCTGTGGACACTCGTCCCAGGACATCTCTCATCTCATTCTGCACTGTCCAGCTACGGACTCTTTGCGCCGCTCACTCTTTGGCGACTCTCTATCTCTTTACGTCCTCTGGTCCAGACCCTGGGGAGTTTCCCGGCTTCTGGGTCTCCATGGTCTTCCGCCATGCCCCCATCCCTCGAAAGGGGCCGCGTAAACAACAACAACAACTACAACAACATGGGAGGAGTTAGTTTTCATTGGAAAACTATAGGTTTACTTGTCACTATCTTATTGAAAATTCAAGTTGCTATTATTGCTACTAGCAATACACCATTGAACATAATAATACAATATATTTAGAAAATTCAAACGTTTTCGGCGCTACATATCGCCCTCATCAGGATCTATACATAAATATTTACAGCATTAAAACTTTCGTTGAACGAAAACACAAAAAACACAAAATAACTTGAAAATAGTTCTAATAAAAAACAGTAAAGCTTCATTCTACGGTATTCGTAATTGTTTGGTCACTGCTAACAAAGAATCTGATGATAGAAACAATTTCCTGCTAGGAGTTGATCGAATTTAAGGTTTTGTAAATAATTGTTTCGAATGAATCGGAATTACAGCAAAGTTCGATGCAAAATTGTTTGGTTAAATGATTAAATAAATAACTTTGATTAAAACACGTTTAGTTAAAATGACATTCTGTTTGCACAAGGTTGTTTGTTTAGCACAGGGTTACTTCTTTTGCAGTTCGTGCAAAACTCTGCCGAATAACATGAAACAATTTGAAATAATTAGAAAATGCCAAACATCCTACGAAGCTTTGGCGATCAGAAGAAGTAGCCCTGTGCTAAACAAACAACTTTATGCAAATGCAGTTTGCAAGAAATTGCAAGAAAATGCAGTTCGTGCAAAACTCTGCCGGATAACATGAAACAATTTGAAATAATTAGAAAATGCCAAACATCCTACGAAGCTTTGGCGATCAGAAGAAGTAACCCTGTGCTAAACAAACAACTTTATGCAAATGCAGTTTGCAAGAAATTGCAAGAAAATGCAGTTCGTGCAAAACTCAGCCGAATAACATGAAACAATTTGAAATAATTAGAAAATGCCAAACATCCTACGAAGCCAAAATCCATGAAGCCTTTGTGATCAAAAGAAGTAACCCTGTGCTAAACAAACAACCTTGTGCAAACGAAGTGCCATTTTTACTAAACGTGTTTTAATCAAAGTTATTTGTTTAATCATTTAACCAAACAATTTTGCATCGAACTTTGCTGTAATTCCGATTCATTCGAAACAATTATTTACAAAACCTTAAATTCGATCAACTCCTAGCAGGAAATTGTTTCTATCATCAGATTCTTTGTTAGCAGTGACCAAACAATTACGAATACCGTAGAATGAAGCTTTACTGTTTTTTATTAGAACTATTTTCAAGTTATTTTGTGTTTTTTGTGTTTTCGTTCAACGAAAGTTTTAATGCTGTAAATATTTATGTATAGATCCTGATGAGGGCGATATGTAGCGCCGAAAACGTTTGAATTTTCTAAATATATTGTATTATTATGTTCAATGGTGTATTGCTAGTAGCAATAATAGCAACTTGGATACTAAAAGTCACCTCTCTACCGAAATTGTATTATTGAAAATTATTTTTCACTAACCTTGTCTCTCTTCTTACCTTACAGCTCATCTTGTGTATTTGCAAAAATTTCCAATTTGTGTGCCTAATACTTCCAAATATGCTTTTATGAATTAACATAATTGATTTTACTTATTGCTGTGTTATATTATGTGTGTGATTATTTTATGCTGGAAACACCGCTTTGCACCTTGCACGCCTTGCATTCTTAAATTATGCAAACCCCGTAAGCCATGCTGACAAGCAAACATGCTTCTGCCGCAATGCAGTAACAACCGGCCCAGATTACGCAATTACAATTAGATTCACGCTGTATATTAAGCAGGTGTCTGGGCGTTTTCATTCATTTCCATTACGTTCTTGTAATTCTAATGTATCGTAAGTAGAAGTTAAACCTTTTGTGGAAAGTTGTCATCATATATATTTAAAAATCAACACTTATCGTAAGAAAAGCAGCTTCTGTATCTAACTGTTAAATTCTACTAAGATAGATTTAACGCTTTTTTTGCTAAACTTCGGATTAAGACTATCGCATAGAGAAAACAATACCCCATGAGCAGTGACGTCACTAACAACGCAAAAAGCCCAGTGTTTCTTGGTGACCTTGGCTTGGCCCTGTTCTATTCATCAATTATCTTCTCGCACCTCTGCCTTCCTCCGTCAGCTATTCTCCTATCCTGATGACTTGGCCATTTGGTCCGCCTCCTCCTCTGTTCCTATTGCTGCAGAGGCCACACGAGGAGCCCTGATTCGACTAATCCGCCGGCGTTTGCTCTCTGCCAGGCAAATGTAAAGATTCCTCATCAGTTTGCCAACAGCCCGCCTCACTCCGTTCAACTCCCTCTCTGTCTTTTGTGGGAGTTACCTTCCATCGCGCTTGTTCTTTTGTATCTTCTCTCAAAGGCCTCGACTCATTTGAATCTGTGATTCCTCATGGGGCCTCTCCAAGGAATACCGATCCCTTCTGTACCAAGCCTTTTGTCGGTCCTTTATCACCCTTGCTTTAACCCCATGGTTTCTTTTTATCAGCGGTACCAACTTGAAACGCTTTCACCGAGCGGTCAGCCGCTCCAAAACCGGCTGCGTTTTGTTCTCCCTTATTCCTCTCCTCCTCTCTGAGACATCCTCACCTCACCTTACCTCACCTACTAGTGCAGGAACTTCGTCATCCATCTTTCCGCATTGTGCAGTAATGAAGGGAAACAAAATTTTTCCACGTATTTTTGGAGAGACTTTTGCGACTACTCACCCGCTTATGCTTTCTCTCCATCCTCCACGGAAGCTTTTCTTATCTACCTTCCTCTCCTCTTTGAACTCCACCTTTCTCTGGTGAAAAGCTCACTCTTTTTAGTCCATACTCTCGCTCTGACCATACTCCTCGCCAACTCTTTTCCATTTCACGATCTCGTGATTAGGACTGATGATCCTTATCCTTTTGGCAAAGGAGGCTCTGGCTTCCTGGCCAACTCTCACTATGCAGCGCTGAAACCATACTGCGTGTTTAAGTTTTTCTTTTGAAGCTTGAATTATTCTACTGTCTCTCCGCTGATCTTGGCAGCACCAAGAAGCCTGTCACTTCTCTTTTTCTCCACTCAGCTCGCTCAGTTGTTGCTACACATTCCTCAACTCCGTCCTAACCTCTACTTTATACTTTCTGACACATATAGTAAAAACTATTCATCTCTATCTGCCTGCAACGTCTTCTATTCCCCATTCTATACGGATAATAGGATGGCCAATGAGCTGGCCAGGCAAAGTGAGTCTTTGCAGCGATGCCCAGTTTCTCATAGTTTCTCTTCTCTAAAAATTGATATCCACCCATCTCTTCTTTCGAAAAGGAGGGGCACTGTCTCATCAAAATTTTTCAACATACAGGCCCTCTCACTATCAATTGAAGGACTTGTGCTTTCTCGTCGTGCTCGCTGTGTTCTCTCCTGCCTTTGCGGCAAAGGACACAACCTTGTAGTAAACTCCTACCTCTCTAAAATTGACAAAATTAAGAATCCTTCATACAGCGCCTGCGGTTATCCGACTTAAACACTTATTTAATTCTGTTCTGTCCTACTAAACACTCTTTGGCAACTACCTTTCTATAAAGGATCTCAGATCCAGGCCTTGCCAGGCTTCTGGGGCTCCATGGTCTCCCGCCATGCCCCATCCAGAGGAAGAATTGGGGAAACAACAACGCCATTTGAACTTCGTAAGACTTGACTAGAGTTCAAAGAAGTGATCATACTAACCTCTCAGTTTCGTACAACACACGCTCCACGCACCAGTTCGGGTCGGTGCGACGGAAAGGCACAGCTTCATACATTGAGTTCAAATAGGAATCCACAAATATTCGCTGCAATAAGGTAGAGATCAGATATGTCAAGCTGAGTTACTATACTCGTCACAAGACAAAACATGACAAAAGCATATTCTATTCATAACAAAGCAATTCGTTAAGTTCATCATGCACCTCCACTCAATACAGACAGCCATACATGGAGCAACTTAGGTTCAAACCCGTTTAAGAATTACCAGTACTGCTTTCACAGTGCATTACTACCTCAAGCAAAGCAACCAAGCTGGGAAATTATCGCTCAAGGCCTTTCCCAGGCTAGATCTGCGCCATACCACGAAAGGCTGCCGTTTAGCACAAGCAAGTTCGCTCTTTTACGATTCACTGTTTATTGAATGAATTTACGTAGTCAGCTGACCTGTTGTTGTTTAGTTGGAAAATTGTCTTTTTTGTAGGAGTAAAAAGGCCACTTGTTGTAATTGTAATCGTACATCCACTCGCAGAAGTGATTGGCAATGGCAAAGCCTCTGTTCAAAACAAACTACGTTGCGCCACAGAGCGGAAGAAACTCTTTAGGTTGGTTTCCATTAGGCGTAGATTGCAGGCGTGACGCGAAAAATTGTTTCTCTATTTAGTTTTTAACAAAGAATTTCTCACGCCACGCCTGCAATCTACGTCTACTGAAAACCAGCCTTCATTCTATGATTGTATAAAAGCAAACCGCTCATTGTCGCCCTTACGGCTTATCTCGCGTTCCGGCGGCTTGTCCGTGGGTAACCACATTTCATGAGACGGTTTGGTAGGAGGAGGCATCACATCAGCACGAAGACGTGAGCGCGATTGGAAGTAATCTATGGTACTGTAGATCTTTCAAGTATACAAAAACCCAAAAGGACCACAAACATGTCTGCATTACATCTTTATATCGAAGTATGGGGACTGATTTGGGCAGTTTCCCAAGAATATTAACGAGTCGTGCCGGTACGATGGCGTAGCGGTTAGAGCATCCACTTTGCAGTCGGTAGACCTGGGGTTTAATCCCCAAGTCGAGTCATACCAAAAGACTATAAAAATGGTATCGACAGCTTCCCTGCTTGGCACTCAGCACAAACAGACAGTGTGGATAACAAGCCGGCAAGCTTGCTTGTTGTGTCCTTGGGCAAGGCACTTAACGGAATTTTTCCATCGCTATGTGGCAGACAGGTGGTGGGGCCAAGCAGTCTACCCGTCGTGGTGGCCCAGTCTGACTAAAGACTCGAAAACAGAGCATGAGCTCTTACGCAGTGTATGTACATCTCGCTGCATAATACTCAGCAAGATGGCTCAAACGACGACCGCGACGTTCTAGTGTGGAGAACAAGCCGGCAAGCTTGCTTGTTGTGTCCTTGGGCAAGGCACTCAACGGGACGCCTACACCTTTATGTGGCAGACAGGTGGCCCTCCCGTACTTCACCGGGTTACAATTGTGAAGTTGCTCACCCAGCATGTCAGACGACTCTTGGGTACCCACCAGTGGTAGTCCGCCTTGTTGGTGGTGGGGCTACCACTCAGTCACTCAAGACTGGTTCGAAATGGGCTGCCATCTTTCCCCGAGCCTAATTTCAATTAGGTTGACGGCATGAATCCGCATTGCCGTTCATGCCGTACCTCCATCCGGAGGAAGAGGAGGGGTAAACAAACAAACGTTCTAGCCATCAATATTAACTTGACAATCGAACGCAGCAATACTATTTCATGTCACACTACCATCAATCTACCTGTAATTGTAGCTGCTGTACTCAAAATCAATCAAATGGAATGGGTTTCCGTCCAAATCTTCGTTGCATCGTAGAATGTTACCTGCAAACAATTAATCAACGTCACGTTATTTTGCATGCCCATGTTTATATCTACAAAGACAAGGAAGTTCAACCGCCCCAGGAACTTATGAAACCTCTTTTTAGACGTTATCTCCGTTGCACCTTATCCGTCTTTTCACGGAACTGGCATTCCGCTAGTTGCGCCTGCCCTTGAACGTATGACGTAATACCATATTTTTGTGGCGCTAGCGCAAACTTTTCAAAATATTGGTTGTTAATAAAACGAACATAGCAACAGTGCTAGTAAATATGTTAACTGCAACATTTGTGTCTTGCAACTGATTTCTGTGTTTATTTGAATTTATTTAGGGTCAAAAAAATGAAACAACTATCTATCTGAACGAAGAAAAAAAGAACCAATTTCAACATACCAAAATAGCTTGTTTCGTTACTTAGAACTTTAATCAATCTTACTCAGATAAAATGATCAAAAAATCTATTCAATTAAGATAGCTAATAATTTGTTGTAAGTAATAAATCAAAACGTCTCACTTATGTATTTAACAATATAGATCCTTGTTTCTTTAAGTTTACGTCTTTTATTATATTTTCTACCATTCTGATGATGCTCTTTGATTACTATGAAGAGCCACGTCATTTCAAAAATAACTTTTGTCAAAAGAGCTTTTAATTTCCTTCAGCATATCAGCTCGTTCCTACCTTCTTGAACATCATTATGGCAAAACACCACAACTGCATCCAGTTTCGCAATCATGTCTCTAAACAACGGAAGGAATTAGCAAGCATTATAGCGACGCAAGAAATTGGACCAATGCACTGAACAATACAGACACGATTTATAAAACACTTAAGCCAGTTCTTCCTAATTTTTTTCTACATTTTATCATTTCAACTCACCAGACTCATCTGTAAAGCACTTAAGTCCCATTTTTTTCCGTTTGATAAACTTTTTGGGAGCCCATGTAGCTAAACGTTGGAGCAAAATAAAGAAATTAGCGACTAGAAATAAATTTACCCCAGGCCAAGGAAAGTTACTTTAAGCAGCAGCGTTTCATTCATCCATAAATGTCGGCTGCGAAATAGGTTTGTTCAATCAATATGTCAGTCACATCGCGAAAAAAGAACATACCGTAATAAGCAGGGCTTTGGAGCAGGTACAAATATGCAACTGCTCCGGCTCTGGAGGTCTCTTCCATTACAAAGTAGCTCCAGCTCCGGCGCTCCTTGATACCACTGTTCCGGCTCTGGAGCTCGTTGATACCACTGCTTTGACTCTATCGGTTAAAAATTTAAGTTCAAGCATGTTTGTGCAATTTGAAGTTTCAAGTTGCTAAATTTTCATTCATTTAATCACACAACTCAATGAATTCAAAACATTTATTTCTGAAACAGTACACAATCTTAAACACTAAGTTTTCCACAAACATTCGTGCGAAGGAATAGGATTGCCTCAAACAAGTCTTCTTTCATTGAAGTTCTCAGGTCCAAGCGAACAATACGCAATGCAGAGAATAGCCTCTCCACACTAACTTGTGTTGATGGCAAAGCTGTGACTGTGTATGCTACTTTTTGCAAAATGGCTGGGTAGCGTGAAATTGCATCCATGACAGTCACTTTTGATGACCTATCAATGTTTTCCATGTCTGTTAATGCATTGTTGAAGTCCATTTTGAACAGTCGAAGTGGAGATGAATTACTGGCCGCATCTTCTGTGTAAGTTTTGCAGCGCTTTGCCTGCCTGTCAAGTAGCTTTTCAAAGTCCTCATCTTCTGACTCTGTGGTAGATGAAAAGTTTTCTTTTCTGCTGCTTTGATTTTCTTCCTCGAACAGGTTTGCACCACACCTTCTTTCCTCATAATGTTTAAGGGAAAGAGCAATTTGGAGTAGAGCAGCTTTCCCTTTTGCACGTTCTTCATCGTTCAATGTCACCCTATACATGGGCTCAACATATACTGCTGCCAGTAACACGTTGTTGTCAAGAAGAACCTTTTCACGGCACTGCATGGATGTTCTCATGGCATCAGGCAAAATGTCACCAATTTGAGAAAATTTGAAAATTAATTTTTTCCATTCTTTGAAAAATGACCCTGGTGTCAAATCGGCTGCCTGTAGTTTTTTGGTCGTGAGAAAAGGATGGCGAAGCAAACCTCCAATTGTTTGGCTTCATTCCACTGAGCATCAGACAGTGGATGTACGATGTCTATCAAGGCAGGTTTTAGTTCAAAAAGACGTTCCAGCATAAGGTATGTGCTGCCCCATTTGGTTGCTTGGTCCAGAATGGCACCTTTGTTTGTTTTTCTCCTCAAAATTGCATCAATTATAGGTGATCTGGCAGCTACCACAACCTGGCGAATTTTGCTGATTAGTGAAACAACGTGCCTCACTTTCAACCCATCACGTATTGCCAGCTGCAATATATGGGCAGCACATCGCATATGTGCCATCGTTTTAAACTCAGAATCGTATCTAAAAGCAAAGCTAGTTTCTTTTTCTAATGTTGAAATGCCTTCAAGTTCATCTTCATTTTCAGCAACAACATTAATGGAGTCTTCAAATAATTTCTGAACTGCTAGAGTCATGTTTGAAGCATTATCTATCACTACTGCCAAAACTTGTTGTTTGCTTATCTCAAAGTCCTTTAGAACATCTTCAACCAGCCTCTGGATAAAATCACTGGAGTGTTGGTTTTCTGTGTCCCTTACTGCCAATGTAAAGGTCCTCACTTCATTTTTGGAATCAACAAACTGAATGTTTAACGCAAAATAATTTATTTTGTGCCTTGTGCATCCATCCATTTTTAAAAACAAAAATTTATCACGTAACTCTTTTTTCAATTTGTTTTTCTGTTCTTCAGCTTCACACAGAATCAGATTTCTAATGCTTGATAATGAAAACCAAGTTTTTCAGCCATTTCTCCATGAAAACCTGTAAAGCCAGGTGAAGAAAAGAGCTTTAGAGGCACTCCATTCTCCACAACCAGTTGAATAAGATGGTGTTTGAATTTTTCTTTTGTCATTGACACAGTAATTTTTTCACTCTGAAAGTCAGTCCCGTAGCACTCCAACTTCGGCCCCCCCCCCAAAGTAAGCGCAAGAGCCCCTGCGCACAGGTCATATCACTTTAAAGGTGTAAAATTGAAAAGCTGCATTAAGAAAATACACCACAATTTGTACATAAGTAAACAGGCTAATGTCAGAATAAAGCATGCCGATACCGAAGGTGCAAGTCATAAAAAATTCGGCACCGATGCCAGAGTTCAGTAGGACATTTATGCAGACACTGCGAAACGAAAGCAATGACACTGAAAAACATGAAAAAGTTATAAAAACACAGTATCATTTAAATAGTCTGGAGCGAACCTTTTTGTTCGCAAATGCTGTTATGACATTGTCATAATCAAGAGATCGGACGCAGTCATTTTCGATTGACAACATGGCTAATGAAGATAGTCTACTGTCTGTCATAGACGTTCTATTAAAAGTTTTGATCAGTTTCAATTTGCTGAAGCTTCTTTCAGCGCTGGCAACAGTCACGGGGCAAGTTAGTAAGATTCGAAGTGCGATGTATACATTCGGATACGATTCAAATAAATGAGTCTTTAGAAGATAGTTGAGAAAGTCTTGAACCGTTTTGAGATTGCGTTTTTTTTGTAAAATTAAAACAAACCGCTGTAGCTCAGCGCTCATTTCATCAGAATCAATGTCACCGAACTTTTTTTGGAACTCTTTACAGCAAGTAAGAAGAGCATTTTCTTGTTGCACAAGCAAAAGTTTGTCTCGTGTGTACAAAAACGAAAAGGCGGAAGAAACCTCACGTAACAAATTAAAGCGCTCCTTTATTGACATAATAGCCTGGTCTACTAATGGATAGAAAAAGTTGCTTTTAAATTTCAGTTCAGGAGTAGCTCGTTGTTCCTCTTCACCTTGGTAATCAAACAATCTTCTTTTCTTTCCACTTCTTGACGGAGGAAAAGAAGGATCAATATCCAATTCCTGTGCTATTTCAACAGCAGATGTTGCGGCACTGTCATAACCCGTTGTGCGATAGTTTTGCAAAAACTTTTCAGTTGCCTGGATTTCCGTTTCCATTGTATGAAGGGAGACTTCATACGATTGAAGAATCTTGCTTGCTTTATTGACTTGGAATAGGATATCATACCAAATAAACACCGACAAAAGAAAACTCCATTTTGATAAATGAGCTATCAACGATTTTGTTTCTGAGGCAGCTCTTCCATCTTTTCTTTCTATGGAAATGGCTTCCAAGTCTTTCAGTGCCAGCAACACCTCTTTTAAATTGTATCGAAGAGGTTTGATGCATTTAATTCTGCTTTCCCAACGAGTATCAGATTGTGACTTTATGGACAGCTCCACATGTTTCTTCAAAATTTCCCAACGCTGAGCAGAGGAAGAAAACAGCACATACAACCTTGTAAGTACTCCAAAAAATGTCAATGCTTCCGTCGATCAATTAGCACTGTCAACAACAACTAAGTTAAGGGTATGGTTTGCACAGGGCACGTAAACAGCTTTGGGATTGATGTCTAGCATTCTTGCTTGGACCCCAGAATGTTTTCCTTTCATGTTAGCACCATTATCATATGACTGACCTCGACAATCAGACAATTCGAGTTGCAGTTCGGTCGCTTTTTCTAAGAAAGCGTCCAACAAGCCTTTCCCAGTACTGTCACTTATTCTCAAGTAGCCAAAAAATGTTTCTTTAACAACAGCAGCTTCTTCATTACATAGTACATAACGGAGAATGACAGACATTTGTTCATGATGTGACATATCTGGAGTGCAGTCCAAAATTATAGAAAAATATTTTGCCAATTTCAATTGCTGTAAATTTTCTTTTTCAACTTCTGTCGCTAGCAATTCAATTAGTTCATTTTGTATGGTAGGACTCAAATAGTGATCTTTAGTGTTTTTATTCTTGATTCTGTCTTGAAGCTCTTTTAGGATCGGATCTCTTCTTGCCAAAAGCTCAAATATACCCAGAAAATTTCCATTGTGAGGCGATCCTAAGACTTCTTCAGATCCTCTAAAAGCAAGATTCCTTTCCGATAGAAACAAGGCAATGTCGATAAGTCTCACTAAAACATTTCTCCAAAAACGTCTTTCATTGAAAAAAATATTCATCTCGCGTTTGTCGATAGTGGATGAATTTCTTATCCCTTCAGCTAGCAACATCCATTGACTGCAGCATTCTTGGTGGGAAATGCCGTTTTCATGGTCTTTCAGTTTTTTCGAAAAACCCTCCCATGTATTTATACCACTACAAAAGGGACTTAGTGTTTTTCCAAATAGCTTACAACAAAAGCAAAAAACTTGATCTGATTCCCCAGAATAAACTAGCCACAACCGTGAAACACTTTCACCATTAGGTAACACACGTTTATAATGGTTGGAGGAAAAACGTCGCCTTGGAGTTGTGTTATTATATGGAAAATTCATTATTAGTTGATGTGGTCCACGCTTTACTATATCACATCGTTGAGCATCAGAAATACTTTCAGGCCATTTACATGGGTCATCAGGGATAGGGGTAAATTGAGATTCAGATATTTTTGATATTGAAGGTTGCGTATTGGCAGGTAAATCACAACTTACATTTTCTGGAAATTCACAATCACTTTGATGCTGATCGTCATAGTCTTCTTTTTCTTGTACACTACAGTTTTCTTCATCCCTCTCGGTACAAGTGCCAGGTCTACTCTGCTCAGTAATCTTGAAAAAATCTGTCATCTTGGGCAATTTCGCTACAGCATCTCGAGCAGTGGCTGCTTCTTTTCTCTTTTGAGCACCACTTTTTGAACGTTTCATTCTATACAATGTCAATAAAATACTTTATCTGCACTCTGCAGTGTATATATATTGTCCCGGTATTTATAGCCAAACAGAATTCCAGACCATTCTATGATTGTTGCGTAACAACGGCATTGTTACGTCAATCGAATATTCAAGATTCTACCAGAAAATCAATCGAAATATTCTAGATTCTGCGAGATAAAATGACGTCGCATTCACTTATGATGTCACAAGCCAATTTCTTCCTACAGTTTAAATCGGTTGTAAACAAGTCTGCTGAACTGAAAATAGTCACGTAGCCAAAAAGCAATTTCAGACTAACTTGGGCCCCCAAAGTTGGCGGGGGCCCCCCCCAATTGGGGGGTTTGGGGGGCGGCTGCTACGTCTCTGCTGAAAGTATTTTGAAAGCGTCTGTTGCTTGCTTGTACTGCCTTTTTGAACAACTGCTTGCTTCTTTGCTAGCTCTTCTTCAACAATAGACTTGAAAATGTCAGGGTGATGCCTTTCAATGTGACGTTTCAGATTGAAAAGTTTTGATTTTAACTTGGCTCTACAAACATCTCCATTTTTTTCGATTTGACAAACATAACCCTCTCCATCCACTTTCTGGAAATGACTGGCAACAGTACATTTCTTAGTTTCTCTATTCATATTTAGTGCAATAGTAAAACCAACTAAAATTTAGCCTGAAATTCAAATGTTTGGTTCAGCACCCGTATAGAAGATCTAATGATGATGTATCAGTAGCCTAATAGAAATCAGTAAAACAAAGTACCATATAAACTAAATAAAAAATGCACTACTGTACTTAACTTCCTTTATCACAATATGCAACAAAAATGGTACTCATAAAATGTGCTAAAAGCAGCAGCAGTCGATTTAAATGCATGGAAACTATAAGCTGGATTAGACTGTTCATAAAAGGTAGCATCTCAAGAAATGAATCGGAGCTGGAGCTAACTTTCAAACAACTGGCTCCAGCTCCGGCTCCAGCGTCACTTGAATTTCACAAAGAGCTCCAGCTCCTCTGAAAAAGCCTGGCTCCGTGGCTCCGGCTCCTAGATCCAGCTCCAGCGCCCTGGTAATAAGGGAAAGACCTTTACAATAAATATTGTGGCCAGTTGTTTTTACGGCGTGCAGTTCAAAGTGGATTCAATTCTTCCACCCAACAAAAGTGACGGTGAAAACAAAGAGAGCTGCTGTTCTCAAGCCAAATGCAAGTTGTTTACGCTTCTACGGCCATCAACTCCTATAAATTTCCAAAATATCCCAAAAACTTGAGGAATAAAAACAAAGCAATCAGTTACTTGATAAATTCAACTTCATCGATGGCACCATGCGCTATGAACTTGTTGAACAGGTTTTGTTGCTTTTTATCTTGGAAGTGGGCGCTTCGAGTTTTCTCCAAATAACTAGACAAAGAAAATTCACCAGTAAGTAGATAATACTTCAGATGATGTCTTTCACAGTGCTACAATTCGATAAGCCACGATGGCATGTGGCACTGTGAAAGAGAAACATGTGACTATAAAGAGAATTGAGGGTATAAGTAGATATGATTGTATGTACTCTGCGTCGATCAGTAATATCTAACCTCATTAACAGCATTAACATTGCTTTTTCATAGGGGAAGACTACGAATAAAGTGGTGCATATACCAAATGGCGTAAGGTACAATTCGCCTGCATGGAGTTTCAGTCAGACAACTAAGAGACATGATGAAAGGCAAGGAGTAAAAATGGATATCCGGAAGGGTAAGACTAAAAGCAACAAATATTGTTACAAAAGCGATAATAGATGTATCAGGAGAGTAAACACTACAGAGCACCTTCACTTCTTAGCTGCGGTTCTCCAAAGTGCATAGCCACAACAGCACTTGTGTAACTGCACGTGGATTGACCGCAAACCCATATTCCACGTTATATACCAAGCATTATAAGTTGATTACTTAAGAAGTTTAGCCATTATAAAGCACGGGTCTTTCTTCACAGGCATTTGCAAGCGATGATATTCTGACATTCGGATCGCTATGTTTCGTGATGCGGTTGAATCTTTTAAATCGTGCGTGTTCAGCGTATAACTCTACACAACAGAAAGTAATGTTTACACGCTAAACATATCAACAGAAATGCACTGATCACATAGATAATGGAAGCACGCCTAGTTAAACCGAGTCATCACAGACTGATAGAACCACAACTTGTAAGGCCTGCATCGGTGGGGAGCCAGTGGCCACTTTTTCAAAACAACCCGATAACCAAAAGAGTGCTTACGGTGCTGACCTACAACACCAGTCACAACATTAATGAAACTTACGGGAACGTATTCTTCAATCCTCCCTCCAGGAAACACAGCGTACAGATGGGGTCCTATGCCACGTTCTGCCAGGATTGAAAATACAACGCTCTCCTGAATTTGAGCCTTAAAGTCCTGTCAATCACGATAATGAAAAAATTACAGAGAATAGAGAGTGTTTAAAATAAACAATTTTTGGTTCGATCATATGTCTAGATACGTTTTTAATAGCTTTATTGCAAAAAGTATCGTTGAGATAGAAATTAGCTCATGATCAGTAGTTCACGATTTGATGTTCCATTGAACAGCGTATCCTTCAAGCCTTTGGTCTCGCATATTTCATGAAAATCAGAAAGAAATCTTGAAAGTGAAAGGCGTTTATCTTGCACGCAACAAACCATAAACAAAAATTTTAGGTCGGTTACATCATTGCGTTCTGACCTGCTTCGGAGTTACCAGTACGGCAGGTACATCGCGTTTTTTACCGCAAGCGGCGCAACCAGGCAGAAAACATCGCGTGCCTTTCCTAACCACACAGGTGTGACCATCGTAAAGTTTAAGCGGACGATGCCACCGTGAAAAGAACTTCAACCCGCTCGACTACATTACCGAGTGTAGACTGTGGGTTCCTACTCGCCATTAAAGGCGCACGCCAATTCTAATGGCGAAAAGTTGGTTGCAGGACCGGCGCGATGGGGTAGTGGCTAGAGCGTCCGCTTCGCAGTCGGTAGACTTTGGGTTCATTTACTGAATCGAGTCATACCAGAAGACTTTAACAAATGATGTTCACAGCTTCCTTGCTTGGCGCTCAGCATAAAAAAGGGATAGTGTGGAGAACAAGCCGGCAAGCTTGTTTGCTTGTGTCCTTGGACAAGGCACTTAACGGGACGCCTCCACCTTTATGTGGCAGACAGGTGGCCTACCCGTACTTCACCGGGTTACAATTGTGAAGTTGCTCACCCAGCATGTTGTAAAAGGCGACTCTTGGGTACCCACCAGTGGTAGTCCGCCTTGTTGGTGGGTGGGGCTACCAGTCACTCATGACTGGTTCGAAATGGGCTGCCATCTTTCCCCTAGCCTAATTTCAATTAGGTTGACGGCATGAACCTGAATTGCCGTTCGTGCCGTACCTCCATCCCGAGGAAGAGGAGGGGTAATCACAGCAACAACAACAAAGGTTGGTTGCAGGCAGCTTCTAAAACGATTTACACCACACAATTGTTTTCCTGCGCAACTAGAATCAGTTTTAATTTATTATTAAGTCTAAATCTACCTCCAGAATGAGACCATACACACGAAGCAGTACGGTGTTAGGATATTGATGTTCATCTTCTTTATACTGGTAGTTGGATGACAACAAAGTACAACGGTACAACTTGTTAGTAAGCCCACCACTGCAATACAGCAATATAAAGTAAACAAATGGCATATTACTGGTAGTTGGATGACAACAAAGTACAAAGGTACAACTTGTTAGTAAGCCCACCAACTGCAATATAAAGTAAACAAATGGCATATTACTTAACTATCCACAGCTCGCAGGAAAATCGAGGCTCTTACATTGAGAATAACTCGTTTACTTTCGCTTTGAGCGTAAATCGTTTCGCATTACTTTTTCTTTCTGGAAGCTAGTTTGTTACTTCACTTACACTAAGGTAAATCTATCTTTAAGCATAAACATGAAATTTATTTGTCATTCTCGAAAAAAAAAGTAAAGCCGAAATGCTGGTAGACATTTGTATCGAAACACTTTGCTTTTACTCTAAAACCTTCAGTAAAATAAATAGTCACTCAAGAAGGTTAGAGCTTGTATAGGTGATGACTAATTTAACTTAAGATGCTTAAAAGTTAAAGCGAAACTAGTAAAGATTTTATTTGACTGAGCTAAGTTAGTACGTAGTATTTTTATTATAACCGATGATGCTTTAAGTATAAAGCGAAATCTTTTCAAATAAAATGTTCACTGGCTATCATATTTCCACTCAGATAAGTAAAGAAAGCTCACTTTCATGCTCTTAAAGAGAAACGTTGAAACAAAAATGTTTACCGACATTTTGACTTTATTTCCTTCGGTGAAAATCTATGATAGTACTCCTCACTCCATGATAGTAATAACAAATTCATTAAACAACTGACTGACCCCATCACTGTAAGCCCAAAATCTTTGTGGGTCATGCGAGCCCAACCCCCACCAAGGTATTCCTTGCAAAGCTGGAACGCCTCCATTGATATCTCAGAGCTGAAACAAATCAATACGTTTAATGGGAACACAAGGGTTGAATTAGAGCGATTACTAATAGGAGAAAAACATTGCTTTACTTTGCAAAAGATTCCCTTTCCCCTTGACTTGTCAGAATCAAACTCATATGAGCGAAGCCATCAATTACTACATTTCTATGACCAATTTAAGTATTTGTTCTAAACAGTTATGATGTCACACCAGGGCCAGATTAGGTTTTTCTGGGTGTTGAATCACAACCTATCGAAGCCCTACTTTCACATCAACATTGTTACAGGACATGCACATAATATTCAGGTGTATCATAAGCAGGGATGTGGAAGCGGAAGCGGAAGCGGTGGAAGCGGTCCTTTTCCTGCGGAAGCAAAAGCGCGAAAATTCTACCGCTTCCGCTTCCATATAGGTTATTTGGCTTGAAGAATAACTTGGCGAAAAAGTTTTGTCCATTTCCCAATGTGAATTAAACGGTGAAGTTGCACAATAAGTCTGAACGACCGTGTGATATCAGTAGCGCGAGAGAACAAGAAAAAGTATAACTAACATCACATTTTATATCGATTATGGGTAAGAACAAGATAGTTTGGACAATGAAACGTAGCTAATAAAATGATGATTTGGTTAAACTTAACTAACCTTGGTTGGGGGGTTGAAAACGTTGAAAAAGAAATTTTTCACGACGGAAACAACTTCATCACTCGACATCAGTGCTCTTCAACAGGGGTTTTGCAAAACATATAGTTGTGTTACGTGAGTTTAAGGGTTTCTTGAGGGGACCACGAAGGTTCTTCATTTATTACTAGTATTTATTTCTTATTTCGGTATACCGGTATTGATTTCTTATATGTAGTGGTGCTCCGTGTATATAAATAATATTGAAATCTTAGGATAGCAAGTTGCAGATTGTGACGTAATTCTGTTTACAACTTTAGGAACGTCTGAATTTGCTAACTCCCTTTGTAACGTAATAGTGCGTCTGCAATTTCAGTTTTGCTGTTGTTGTTGTTGTTACCCGACCCCTTCTGAGGGATGGGTTCATGGCGGAAGACCATGGAGCCCCAGAAGTCCGGACACTCAACAGGGCCTGGGACAGAGGTCGTAAAGAGACAGCAAATTGCCAACGAGCGAGCGACGCCAAGAATCCGTAGCTGGACAGTGCAGAATGAGATGAGAGGTGTCCACAAGCGCTGCAGGAAGGATTCTCGATTCTGCCAATCCTAGAAAGATAGGAGCTTAACAGAAGGCTGTGTCCGTTGCAGCGAAGGCGAGAGAGGACACAGTGAGCATTACGTAGAAGCACAGGTTCCTCAGTGGAAATCGATGGAACCTGCGTGTCGAAGAATTTAGATGAGACAGTATGCCTCCAGCCCGAGAAAAGAGAAGAGTGGATACCAGAGATAAGAGAAAAGTGACTACAAGGCATTGCTGTGGGAACAAGTAGTGCTCCCCGTCTGGCCAACTCATCAGCCACGTCGTCGTCCGGAAGAAACGAGTGTCCGGGGATCCATTGTAGCCTGATGGAACTGGAGAAGAGAGAAAACAGTTTCTGACAGAGATTGAGGTAAAAGAAAAGATGAAGGAGAACAGGGTGGCGAGGACAGAGCGAGAGTCAGATAGTAGGAGAAGAGAAGAGAAATAGCAGACTTGTTGGTGCTGCCGAGACCAGCAAAGAGCGTCCAGGATGGCGCAGGCTTCAGCGGAAATACTTGAGCATACTAGGCCTGCTGAAAAGAAAAGGGTGGCCTCGATGCCACAGAGAAAGCAGTTGGCAAGTACGCCAGAGCCGTCTTTGCCAAAAGGGAAATGAACAGAGCCGTCTGTCCAGAGCACCAGATCGTAAGGAGGGCATTCAGTGTCAGAGAAGTAAAAAGAACAGCAGCAAAGGAAAGAAAAAGAGACGAGTATTTCTCTGCAGGACAGTGAGAGTCAAAGTAAAAAGCAAAGTCATCTTGACGATCTTTCCGAAAATTCATGAAAGGGAGACGTTCGTTGGGGCGAAAGACCGGAGAAAGAGGGACGGTTAGTAGAATTGGTAGGTGATTAGAACACAGGTTCTGAAGCACCTCCCAGGAGCAAGATAGGGCGAGAGAGAAAAGAGCAAAGGAAACGTCAGGGTAGGAGCGACTGCCAGAGGAGCGATGAAGAAGAGTAGGCATGTCAAAGTTATTGAGGGGGAGGAGGTGACCCGATCGAATGAAGGCACTGTTCTACATTCAACACGACTTCTAATATCTAAATAAAAGAAACACAGAGTAATTCGGAACAATAAGTTCAAGCGAAGTAGGTAAAGTAATTGCAATAAATAAAGGTTTTTGTCCCCTCAAAATGATAAAGTGTTGAAGAAGGCAGGCTACAGACCCACAAAAGTTAAAAAAATTGTCAACGGTCGTTTTCTAGTTTTTTGTTGGTGGAAGCGGAATCGGAAGCGGTCGAAAAATAACCGCTTCCACATCCCTGATCATAAGAAACAAAGTTATCACAACAACTAATATTACACCTACTTCCAAATTAAACTTTGTATCCCTATACTTATTAAAAGAAACTGGCAGAACTTGTGAAATGGTGTAGATTTGTAGGATCAGTCTCTATTCCAAGTACAATAATCGGAACCAAGAGTCGCAGGGCGGTACCTTTAGTTTATAGCAATTTTCGTTACTACTCTCATTAGAAATCAGCGGCACAACCGACCGAACCGATATTTCTAGCCTGACATTACTGACTAATAGCCCTGCGGGCGATGCTGACCAGGCTTGGAAAAAATGCAAAGTTTCCCGGTAATCCGCTTTTCGAACTGAAAATTTCCCGCGGCTTGCAATGGCGATTATGACGTCATAATTGTTTAGCACCATTTTTTTCGGCAAAATCTTCACCCAAAATGTCGATAGCTAAAGAATTATTTTATAGTTCTTAATATAGGAGCAGTCCTTAATTGTCTATTCATCGTCTTTTGTTATAGTAGCGCTAGTACACTGCAAAATCTTGCAAACATCAGAAATGCCGTCTGCAATGATGAAAGTATTTCGCAGCAATTTTTTAACAGTGTAGGCTATTGTAAGTTTCACCTAAAGAAACAAAAATCATCAACTTGCTGCAATCTGCACGCACACAAAGGCAGTAGGTCACGTACTTACGATTACGTCATTTATCGAGTCGTCGACTCGTTAAGCAGCGATCAAACAACACGAGAAGTCGCTCGCCGCTTTGTTGTCAAAAGATTAAACGATTGCGAACAGGAAAACAACGCATGCTTGAACGGGTTCACCGTGAGTGAAAATGGAATGCACGTGAATAAAAATGTATCAAGAAAAATAGCAGCACCGCAGGGGTAGACAGCTGACTGAAGAACAGGTATGCAAGCGTCGAAAACGAGTGCGCGAAGAATTAAAGCTGGAAACAATAAAAATCGTATAAGCGAAACGCCATAAGTTTAACTTGACCATATAAATGCAGACATTTGCTTGAACGGGGTGGATGCATTTGTGCAGTGCGTAAACAAGCTAATCACGAGTCATCTATAAACCGTCAGACGAAAAAAGCTGTGTTCAACAATACATAAAAAATCCTACCGGCAAGGCGGCACCGCATGTAAGTTAATAACAAAATAATCAGAACTTATCACGAACGTGTTGTCAACCCTCAGCCCAGCTCATTATTTAAATTGCCTGCACTCAGAAAATAGTGCAATTGGTAACATTTCAGGACCCATCCATACAGCATTGCTACGGTCAAACTCAGCGCAATGAATTTAATGTGACATAAAAGACAGTGACGATTTGCTGTTGTTTATTCTATCTACTACGGCAGAGACTTTGTGCATCTTGACGCGAACATCACTAGAAATAAAATGCCATAATTTTCCTTTGAAATGTACATTGAGAGCTTGCTTTACAATGCCGTCACACTCGTTTATGTGTGGTCCGTTCCAATGAATGACAAGCTCATCGCTAATGTCTTTTTTATTCGTTGATGTTTTGGTACCACACTGTTAAAAAATTGCTGCGAAATACTTTCATCATTGCAGAAGGCATTTTTGATGTTTGCAAGATTTTGCAAAATTTCTTTGATCTTGCAGCAAATTTTTTTACAGTGCACCACGAACATTTCGAACTTTTTCAATAACACTTCCCATGCTTTCAACGACGCTCTCTGGGGGATAGCTGCAACAAATTTGGGCAATTTTTCTAAGGACGTGTTCAGCACCGAGATAGTGGTCGTAAAGACGCAGTGATATAATTCAATTTCAGAGCAGCACTTTTTCAGCATATCAGTGTCACGAGTGCGGAAAATGTTAATCGACAAACTTCTAGCGCCTTCAACATAATCTGGATGTTTCGATAGAAGCAAGCGAACCGGCTCAGACGTTAAAAACTCATTTTCATTAGCGGCAACTTTGGCAGCGTTAAGCAACGGAAAAAGTGATGCTGCTTGTTCTCTTTCTTTAATTTCGCTGAAGTTTTGTGCAGTAAACCTTTGATTCATGCTTGAAATCATCGCTTGAAACATTCGCTTCCCCTTTGTCAATGCGTTTCCAACAACTTTGGGAAGTTCTAGATTGGTTGAGTCTGCAAGCGCAGTGCTGGGTGGGAGAGAACGGGTTTCACGTAACGGGATCATCAAAGCGACGTCTTTACTGACAAGGGGCAATCCAGCAAAAACACATTCTTGCAGGTCTGTTTTGTGGGTGTGAAATTCCAGTACATGTTCAGGTTTCCCTTCAGCCATTTCACCAAGACATACCATAATATATTCTATCGCCTTTGTTTTTTTCCAAAAAAGAATATTGACTTGTTGTAGCGTTTGACTAACTACTCCTAAAGCGCGGTAAAAATTAACACACAACAGCAATTTCACAACAAATTCCAGTGTTCTGATACGACGGAGAAGGTCATCAGCGTCTTTTGCCTGGCGATTGTCACTTGCTGCGATGTTGTCTAAAACTCTAAGGCACGGCGTGCAATGCCGTAATTGTCGGAGAAATTTTTAAAAACGTTATGTGCATATGAAGCAAACCTTGTTTCCGAGAACCATGTGGGAGCTTTCAAATCTTCGCCAAGGTTGTGGGTCATGTCAAGTGCAGCTTCAAAGTTTTTTCCTAATTGGAATTTCCATCATGTTTAGCAACGGACTCGACACCCAATGAAACAGCTGTTTGGGAAACATTGATCTAGATACTTTTAAATTTTTTGTAAATGCGACCGATATGGCCGAATATGCTTGCTAGCTGCTCTAGGATACTTGGATAAGAGTAAGCCAGGTAAGCCTACTATTGAACTCTGCTGCAGGTAAAGTTACGACAACTTAAAAAAAAAGCCCGACTCGCCGACCTTTCACATTTGTATTGTGACAGCACCATAGATTCACGTGACTTCGCAATACACAAAGAGTGCTTTCGTGCAATCAACAGGTTACGAAAGAATGATATCATTAACATTAAACCTGACAAAGACTCCGGCGTTGTCCTTTGAAACAAAAGCGACTACGTTGATAAAATGAACGAGATTCTTGATGATCAATCAAAATTCAAAAGACTTTGTCCGGTGTCCAGCAATGGCAACACAGCCAGCATTGAATCTCGCCTTCAGAAGCGGTTGCTTGACTTATTCAAAGCCGACCTTATGCCGAAGTGGGTATATGACGCAATACGACCAACTGGATCGCAAAGACCTGGAATATATGGTTTACCGAAAACACACAAAGAAGGCACTACACTTTGCCCTATGCTGTCTATGACAGGTTCGTCTATCATGAACTTGGCAAGTTGTTGGCTGGCCTATTACAACCTGTGTTGGAGCGGTTTTCGTCACATTGCATATCAGATTCGTTTACGTTTGCTAAGACCATGCATAACCTTGACATCGACCCTATTGTCTTCATGTGTTCTTTTGATGTGTCCAGCTTGTTAACTAACGTTCCCCTTCATAAAACCATCAAAATCTGTTCATGTGCCCTTTACGACGATTCTAATTTACAACCACTCATTCCAAGGGACGTGTTTGTTGAATTGATGAAGAGCGCTACATCCTCGGTTGAGTTCAGCTTCAATAACACCATGTACAAGCAAACAGACGAAGTTGCTATGGCAGCGTTTCTCAAATGGTGCGCCGCAAGGGTTAGCTAGGTGCGCCACACCTACATTACATAATTCCGTCACAACTGTTAGACATCACAACCCGGCTTTACTTGGTAAATACCAATGAAATTGGTGGCGTTCTCCAAAAATAAAAAGATCAACACCCGATCTGCCATTACCAAAACATGGCATGCACAGTGGACGCTCCCTCAGACCCAGTAAATAAACAAAATGTGAAGCAAAACCAAGCAATTTTAGCTAGGCATACCATGAGTTGGTAATTGCAGAGTACGTGATGATCTTTTTTTTTTGGAGAACGCCACCAATTTGATTGGTATTTGCCAAGTAAAGCCAGGTTGTGATGTCTAACAGTTGTGACTAAGTTTTGTAATGTAAGAGTGGCGCACCCGCACGAGTGCGCCACGGCGCATCATTTCAGAGGCGCTGGACTATATGGTGAGCCTGCTGTTATTTGTAGCATTGAAAGTGCGCCCAGACTGTATAAAGTTTGAGAACTACTGAGCTATGGTATCACCACTTGGTCCGGTTTTGGCTAATATCTTTGTTCGATATTATGAAGAAAAGTTATTTTCTCAAACGCAGAAGCCTCCAACTTACTTCAAATATGTTGACGACACGTTTGCCATCTTCGATCACGAAGCTGAAGCAGATGAATTCCTGACCAAACTCAACAGCCTTCATCCACTCCTCAAATTCACCTTTGAAAAAGAGTAAGGAAAATGTCTACCGTTTCTTGATGTTTACGTCAAAAGAACAGATAGTGACTTTAAAACCAATGTATACCGGAAACCCTCTTTTACCGGCCAGTATTTACGTTGGGAATCATTTAGTTCTCTCAAGCGTAAAACAAGTCTAATATCTACATAGTGCATCGAGCCCTAATGATTTGCACCAAGCGTAGACTCAATCGAAAAATAAAACGGATTAAAAATATATTACTGGACATTGGCTATCCTAAAAACGTCATCAACATTCAGATCACCAAGAAAATCACTCAGTTTTTCACCCTTAAGCGATCGGCCCAGAAATGTGTCCGGTGTACTTGAGGGTCCCTTGATTTGGTATGCCCTCCACGAACTTGGAAGAAGAAGTCAAAACCGCCGTGGAAAGTTGCTATGGTTCCGTCAGCACCCGCTTGGTCTTTACGTCAAAGCGCATGCTGCCTGTGGCCCGCAAGGATGTTCTACCTACCACTCACAAAAGTTCAGTCATTTATGAATACAAGTGCTACTGTGATAATCGGTACGTAGGGCCAACATCTCAACGGCTACAAGATCGCATCAAGCAACATGTTCCGCAATGGTTAAGACAACAATTGACCCGTCCACGCCGATCTCAACCACACAGATCGCGCAAACGAAACGACACCAAACCGGATTGTGACTCCGCCATTGGTCAATATCTTCTAGAAAATGATCAATGTGCATTAAACTATGATGACAAGCGGTTTTCAATCCTCGCCACAGCATGCAGCTCTTTCCACCTTAATCCCTTAGAGGCTGCTTATATCAAGAACCAGCGCCCGGCTTTATGCAAACAGAAAGAGTTTGTTTACGCTCTCATCTTTTGATAATCGCGGCATTTGGCCTCCCTCTTCGCTTTCTCCGACTTTCGCTATTGCGAAATCTTTCTTTGGCGCGCTTTACAATACTATCATTGGCTTGTCTTGATTGCCTAACGTCCAAATTAATCACATAAAACACTTACTCACTCTAGATTTTCCCTTTTGACGCGATATTGCCACTGATGAGAGCGTCACGAAAAGCTTATGGCTCAAACAGCTTTTTCAAAGCTATATTAAACTGATTTTGTAACTCGGCGGAAAAAATTGAGGGAAACACTGAAAACACAAGATGATCATATGATAATCGCTGGAGCGAAAAAGTTACGAGCTTTTTAGAAGAAGAAGGCACATTAAGTCGACAATTTAAAAAAGAAGGAAATCAGTGCCGTTGCCTGAGCAAACGAAGCAATGGGGCACAAACCGAAAGTGAGGGGCACTAAAATGGACTGAATTTTGCATATTAAAACTGAGTTTGTACGGTTGCAATTCTTGTGCAATTTTGAATATTCTCTATTTTTGTTTAAAATAAAAGACATTGTAGGGTATAGAATGTTTTGAATCGCATACGATACAAACCTTCATGATCTCAGAATACATATGGCTAATGGTGTGTTTATAATTAGATAAATCAATAACATAATGTATCATGAGATTTTTGCAATACTTGATGACTTGATGGGTTTAAGAGTGTAAACTTGGAATGTGAAATGGTGTTTGAAACTTAAATGACCAAACTACGGTATCAAAAAATTCAATATACGCTAGTATAGGTAAAGTTAGTCAAGTATATGACGCATCAAGATACATATTGTTGTACTGTTGGTAACCACTGAATAACGATTAAATAAGTAAAAAAGCACATTGTCGAATATTAAAATAACGAGTTTTTTAAGAAAAAACGCAGAAATGGGAAACCAATACTGTGAAACAAAGAACACCAAAGAATTTAAAATAAACTACATCAACTGAGTTTAAATAAAATAACTGCAGTCTACGATTTGAGGTACCGAACGGTCGAAAAACGTTTTCTTTCCAATCAGTTTTTAGTTTTTATGTCAAATCGCCTTCAAACGCAAGTCGGACAAGATGGGCTTTGCGATCAGTTCAGCCGGTGTACGATTTGATCTGCATTGTAGATGTTAGGTGCGGTAAATAACCGTTCAATGATAAAGCTACTAAATGCTAAACATCTTTTTTAGGACTTGATTGAGGCCTTGACGCGTTTTATGACCAGTAACATCTTCGACATCAAGTACTGATACTACCGTCATGGTGTAAAAAAGCGCATAAGCTTAATAGAACAAAGGTTTAAAATTAGGGAACACCCGGAGTAATTGGAAGCATCGGGAAGGCCAAGAGCCATTTCGACCCCCCCAAAAGGGGCCGGGGACCGCACCACCACGTCGGGGCGGCTGTTGATTGTTCATTTTCCTTTTGGCAAAGGAGGCTCTGGCGTCCTTGCCAACTGCTCACTGTAACCACCCTTTCTTTTACGGCGGGCCCAGTTTGTTCAAGTTTTCCCACTAAACCTTGCGCCATTCTGCGAGCTGTACTCTAGTCTCGGCAGCACAACATGTCTGCCACTTCTCTTGTCCTAAGATTCTCGCTCTGTCTTCACCTCCGTCCTTTTACCTCAAACTCTCTGGCAAGAACTGCCTTCTGTATTATCAGTCTACTATGGGTTTCCGGATACTCATGTCTTCCGTGGAAGACACGGCTCATAAGCTGGCCAGACGGGAAGCGCTGTTTCTGCAGTTCCATATAAACTCGCGCTGTTTCTGCAGTTCCATATAAACTCTCCTCCTATCTTTCGTATCCACTGTTCTCTAACTGGAGATGTGCTGTGTGATCTAAATACAGGTTTCTTTGGTGTCCACTGAGGAACTTGTGCTCCCTCGTAACGCTTGCTGTGACCTCTCTCGTCGCCCCTCAACGAACACAACCTTCTGTTAAGCTCTATCTCGCTAGAATTGGCAAAATTGAGAATCCTACATGCAGCGCCTGCGGTTATCTGTGCCAGGACACCTCTCAACTCATTCTGCTCTGATCAGCTACGGACTCGTTGTCTCACCGAGACCTCTGATCCCGGGCCTGGGAAGCTGCGTGAATTCTGGGTTCCATGGTCTTCCGCTATGCTCCCATCCCCCAAAAGCGTGCAGGAAGCAAGGATTACAATTAACTTCGTTCTAACCATGGGGTGCATGAAATGCAAAAAATGATACATGTCAGCCGGTTCAATCGATACCGGCCAAACAAGTAATATGGAATATGCACAGCGACTATTTTTGCACCAATCAACAGCCGCCTCAACGTGGTGGTGTGGTCCCCGGCCCCGTTTGGGTTGGGTCAAAATGGCTGTTGGCCTTCCCGAGGGTCCCAGTTACCCCGGGCACTCCCCTTCATTTTTTCGCTATACTGCCCCCTGAACGACCGCAGAAGGGCAGCACACAGCTTCCTTAAAATCGGTTGCCTGTTTTCTCTTTTTCCTTTCTCCTTCCCTACTCTTGCCCTTCTTCGTCTCCTCATTCTCCTTCTTCTCTTGATGAGCGGTAACGTTCATCCCAACCCTGGCCCCATCTTTTCTTGTTCTGTGTGCGCTGGAAATGTGACCTGGCGGAGCAAGTCAGTGCAATGCTGCACCTGCTCCAAATGGGTCCATCTAAGGTGCTCACAACTTTCCCTCTCCAAATTCAGAGCTCTAGGCAGCTCTCACTCTTGGAGCTGCCTCCCCTGCCGTAACACTGTGACTCCTCCGACACGTATACCTCCACTGTACAATCTGGCCCCCCTCTACTGATGCTGCACTCTCGCGTCACCCTCGTATCCAAACCTCTTATCCCCCATCTGCTCATTCTATATCTCCTTCCTCTGCCTCTTCACCACCGTCCCTTGCTCCTGGCCGTCCTTCTACGCCTCTTGCTTTCTCTCCCCCCTGACCCTCTCAGGGTTCTTCAATGGAATGCTGGAGGTCTTCGAGCCAGGAGCACTGAACTACTTCACTTTTTCTCGACCCATCCTGTCGACCTCATCTGCATCCAGGAATCCAATCTTAACTCATCTTCCTCTTTCCGGATTCCTGGATTCTCTGTTCTGCATTCTGATCGCACCCACTCCCGGTCTGGTATTCTCTCTCCTGATGCCACGCACGCTAGCAGCGGCGTTGCCATTTTCGTCAGGCAGGACCTATCCTTTTTCTGAACTTTCTACCTCCTTTCTTTCTTCGCTTGATCCCTACTCTGATTATGTAGGGATCAACATCTCTCTTGCAACTCCTCCTCGGTATCATTTCTCAATGTATGCGCCCCTCTATTCGCTCCTCCCCAACGGATGGCAGAACCAATTCCTTCTCTCCCTCCATTCTTCCCTCCTCCAGAAACCTCTTCATTCTGGGGGACTTCAATTGCCATCACCCCCTCTGGGACTCAAGAGGTACTTCCGACTCCCGCGGGGAGGAAGTATTCGACTGGGTCATCTCTTCCGACCTCCTCCTCCCCCTCAATGACCCTGACACACCCACCCTTCTCCATCGCTCTTCTGGCAGTCGCTCTTCTCCTGACATTTCCCTTTCTCCCTTCTACTCTTGCTTTTTCCTGCTCCTGGGAGGTGCTTCAGAATCTGGGTTCTGACCATCTACCAATTCTTCTATCCGTCCCTCTCTCTCCGGTCTATCGCCCCAACGAGCCTTCCTTCAACTTTCAGAAAGCACGCTCGGATAACTTTGCCTCTTACTTTGACTCTCACTGTCTCTCTGCAGAGGAATACTCGTCTCTTTCCTCTGCAGCTGCTCTCTTTACCTCTCTGGCACTGAATGCAGCCAAATCTTCCATTCCTTTCGGCCGCATCCAACGCCCTCCTAAAGCTTGGTGGTCTGCTGAGGTGGAAGGTGGGGTTAGTGAAAGACGCAAGGCTTTCGCTTCCGCTCACAGAAGTGATGAAGATCGCCAGGCTTACATCTCCGCTTCTCAACGCGCCTCGTCAGTCATTGCTAAGGCCAAGGCTGAGGCATGGCAGACGACTTGCTCTTCTCTTTCAGCTAGTTCTAACCCTAAATCTGTACACTCTCTTCTTCGCTCTATCGCTGGCTCTCCTTCACCGTCTTCCTCCTCTTCCAACTTTCCCAACTGTTCTTCTCCCAGGAAATCGGCTTCCGTTTATGCCGCTTACCTGAGGTCTCACTTTTCCGTTTCTCAGCCAAAGGCTCTGCGTAGCAGAGCAAGAGGCTACCTCTCTGAGCTCCGCCAAGCCACGTGCTCGGAGGAGTCTCACTCGTCCTTTTGCTCTCCTTTCTCTCCCGCTGAATTTCTTGCGGCTGCCTCCAACCTTTCCTCGTCCACTGCCACTGGCCCAGACAAAGTTGCCTATCCCATGCTAAAGCACCTTCCTCGCTCTGGCATAGATTTTCTTCTTCACATCTTCAATCTTTCCTGGTCTTCGCATTCCTTTCCTTCCATCTGGAAGACATCTTCTATTATTCCCATACATAAGATGGGAATGCCTCTCGACTCTCTTGCTTCCTTCCGGCCTATCTCTCTCACCTCCTGCGTATCAAAGCTGTTTGAACGCATCATTCTATTCCGTCTACTCATCTTTCTGGAATCTAATTCCATTCTCTCTCCCAGCCAGGCCGGTTTCCGCCCCGGTCGGTCTACACTCGATCAAATTCTGTACCTTTCTCAGTTCATTTCGGATGGGTTTAACAAACCCATGCTGGGCTCTCGGACGATCCTGTCTACTATTGATTTCTCTAAAGCTTTTGACTCTGTCTGGCATTCCCAACTTTTCCACAAACTGATTTCGGCTGGCCTCCCTACTTGCTTTGCTCGTTGGACTCAATCTTTGCTTTTTGATAGGCGCGCTTCTGTGGTTTATCAAAATCACAAAAGCCGTTCCTTTCGAGTCCGTCGAGGTGTTCCGCAAGGATCCGTTCTTGGCCCTGTACTTTTCTCTCTTTATCAATGATCTTCCTGCCTCTCTGCCTTCTTCCGTCAGCTGCTCTCTTTACGCTGACGATCTGGCCATTTGGTCCTCCTCCCCCTCGGTCCCCACTGCGGAGCTCTGTTTCGATTGGAGCGCTGGTCTGAGTACTGGTGTCTTCCTCTCAATCCGAGCAAATGTGAGGCTTCGTTCTTCTCAGTGGATCCCCACCAGGCTAACCTCCAGCCCAACCTCCTCCTACTCGGCTCCCGCCTCCGTTTCAAACCCACTCTAACTTTTCTTGGGGTCATCTTCGACTACACTCTTTTCTTTTCTAAGCATGTATCTTCGCTGAAGGCCAAGTTTTTCCCACGTCTCAAGGCCTTACGCTGTATCTCTGCTTCCTCATGGGGCCCCTCTAAGGAGTCCCTCTCTGTTCTGTATAAATCTTTTCTTTGGTCCCTTCTCACTTACGCTTCACCCGGATGGTTTCCTTTCCTAAGCACTAACAATCTTACCAAATTGGAACGCCTCCACCGAGCGGCCAGTCGCGCCATCACCGGCTGCCTCTCGTCCTCCCCTATCCCTCTACTACTCACCGAGGCTTCTCTACCTCCCCTACGAGTCACCCTGACTCATTTCACCCTTTTTTCTTATGAGCGAGCTCTTCGTCTCCCAACCTCTTTTCCTATTTCAGGTTTGGCCAGACTTGGAGTGAAACCAAGACTCTGCAGATCGTCCTAAAGAGCTTTTGCGTCCAATCACCCGCTCATGCTTCCTTCTACTTGCTCTAGGGAGGCTCTTCTTGCTTGCCCTCCCTGGAATCTGCCTTCGTTCACGGTCGAGTCCACCCTTTCCTCCCCATGCTCTCACTCTGATCCCCCTCTTTCTCGCCAAGATGCGGCTCTTGCCCATCTTGACTCTCTCCCCCCTGATGATCTGGTGCTCTGGACAGACGGTTCTGTTCCTTTTCCTTTTGGCAAGGGCGGCTCCGGCGTTCTTGCCAACTGCTCTCTCTGTGGCCACTCTTTCCTTTTCGGCAGGCCCAGTATGCTCAAGTTTTTCCGCTGAAGCCTGCGCCATTCTGCACGCTCTTTGCTGGTCTCGGCAGCACCAACAAGTCTGCCATTTTTCTTTTCTTCTTCTCCTGTCTCACTCTCGTTCTGTCCTCTCCTCCTATCTCAAACTCTGTGGCAGATCTGTCTTCTCTTTCCTCCTGTTTTATCAGGCTACAATGGGTCCCCGGACACTCGTTTCTCCCGGGGAACAACGCGGCTGACGAGCTGGCCAGACGGGGAGCGCTACTCGCGCCCTCCGCTATCCCTTGTAGTCTGTCTCCTCTTATTCACTCTTGTCTTTTCTTGGACTGGAGGCGTACTGTCTCATCGAAGTATTTTGACACACAGGTTCCCTCGATTTCCACTGAGGAACTTGTGCTCCCTCGTCATGCTCGCTGTGATCTCTCTCGTCTTCGCTGCAATGGACACAGCCTTCTTTTAGGTTCTTATCTCTCCAGGATTGGCAGAATCGAGAATCCTTCTTGCAGCGCCTGTGGACACTCGTCCTACGACACCTCTCATCTCATTCTGCACTGTCCAGCTACGGACTCTTTGCGACGCTCACTCTTTGGCGACTCTATGTCTCTTTATGACCTCTGGTCCAGACCCTGGGAAGTTGCCCGGCTTCTGGGGTTCCATGGTCTTCCGCCATGCCCCCATTTCTCGGAAGGGGTCGGGTAACCAACAACAACAACAATCCCGGTTAAACACAAATTTGAATCGCTACTATTGTAAGTTAGCAGTATCATAGTAGAGGAAAGCCGGGTACCTTGATACACACAAAATATCTTATTTGACGCTCTAATAAATCCACTTTCTATTACGTAGTTTTGAATTTAACGAAAAATTTCGCAAACTAAGATAGCAGAGGGTTGGGTCAAGACAATATTTATGTGGAATTTTTGGTTTAGAAGAAAATAAGGAAGAAAGATATGAGCTTAACATACCGGTAGCTAAATCTGAAGACTGTTTGCTGCATTTAATCATTCAGCTTCGCTAACTTATTTGAATCACGAAGGCCTACAAGCTCGAACCTTTTTTAAAAATAATGCTATTGAATCTGTCCTCCACTGAAGCTGTGTTTAGAATGCAGCTCAAAACCATGAAACTCAAGCATTGTATGTCGTAAAAATATTACAATTCACTGATAGCAGACAAGCTTTGATCAACAAATGTGTAATTTGCAGCATGCAAGAAAGAATGAGTAGAACCAGCGCGTTTGTTCAAAGATTAAAGCCATTATGAAGTAACAATTGAAAACGTATGAATACGAAAAAGTGAAGTGTGTCACTGTTTCGATCACATTCGTTTGCTTGGGAGTCAACTGAATCAATATTTAATGAATTAAAAGTATAAGCGATATACAGGAAAACAGAATAAATCGATACAGATAGTCAATACTTTTAAGTGATAATAGTGGCACACCGATACATGCATCTAGATACTGCCCATCTCTGGGTATGGACATATTTGGATTAGGAATGATGATGCACTTAGAGCACTAAATTTGAAGCGACTGAAAGAAGGGGGCAACTGGAGGCGCAGAGAAAGCACGAAGAAAAACAGATTAAAAACGGTTGGTCCCCAAAGAGAATACCGTCAACAAAGCCAAGTGGCACTACGCCATTTATAAAATTGCAAGGAGCAAGCATGTGATCCTGGGCATCTCCGCTAACGGCGACAAAACCAGATATCCAAAGGTTAGTCTCTGTACATTCTAATAAACAGATTTAAAAACCGTTTGCTGTTATTGCATCACAAATGTATTGCATTAAATATAAACATCTCAACACCATAGTGACATTGCCATCGTTAACTTTGCAACTTCTTACAACTGCATAAATCAGCAACAAATTGTTACCAAGGCAACAAAAGCAGTAGAATGTTTTAATCATAAGCGAATTCACATTATTTGGTCTCTTTCATAATCTCTTGTTTGTGGAGTTTGTATGAGTCCATGCGCGAAAGCGCGTATTCCTGTAAGTAGCAGAAAAACTCGGTAATGTTGAAATGACCAAGTAAATATTGAACAGCGTTTACAACAAAATTTGATCATTAAGATTTCAATACCACAAGTATACATCCTAATGAAATCGAGCAGTTCTAGACTGTAGGTTAAATACATGCATTAGTATATTTCTTTAGTCGATTGTAAAGATGAGAAGTGGTACAAAATTTCAATAAAGCTTTAGTTATCGACCATTTCACAATACTCTTACAAAAAATAGGTGAAAACTCTAACGTTTTCGTCTAGCTCTCTTCAGGAGTTATCGCTAGAATGAAGCCTGGTGTTGATGGCGAGGTATTTATAGCAAATGCAGCTGGTGAAAATGTCGGAACGTTCTGATTGGTAGGCAACCAGACGTTTCGTCGAGTCCGAATCAATGACGTAATTTTAGTGTGTAGACTAATTCTTTCTGGCGACAATTACGTCATTGATTCGGACTCGACGAAACGTCTGGTTGCCAACCAATCAGAACGTTCCAGGCTTCATTCTAGCGATAACTCCTGAAGAGAGCTAGACGAAAACGTTAGAGTTTTCACCTATTTTTTGTAAGAGTATTGTGAAATGGTCGATAACTAAAGCTTTAGTCGAATGTGTTCACAAATTTTAGAAAGTTTGCGAGCACATGGAACAGCTATTCTGTTCTGGAAGGTGAAAGCAATAGATTAACCATTCGGCACCAACAGAAGGTAATAATAATTTACTTAGGTTTGCGTCTATAGACTCGTACGCCTTTTATAAAATCTTGTTTGTGCTCGAGGTTCGTAACGCTCTTGAATTAGCAGATAGTTTTCGACGAGCAACTTCTTTGGAAGACCGAAGTGTCATCACGTATAGCGCCACCACAGGTCCAATGATGAGCCTCACAAGATCTTGCTTAGTCAGTCAATAGCTACTTAAACAAAAATCACGCAAAACTTGTTTTTTAATCACTTAGTCACAAAGCTGTTACAACAGGAAAGAGACGGACTCACGGAAAAACTTTTCTTAAAAGTCTTCAAATTTTCTGGCACACACCAAAAGCTATATCCTTCGCCGAAACCCTCTAAACACTAGCCGCCAGGGAAAAATCGTTGTCGTTACTGTGCACTGCTATTATACCAAACAGGTGGCTGCATTCAAAAGTTTTGTTGGTGGAACACAATTTTAATATACCTTTGAAAAAAGCTGTTTTAGCAATAAAGCCATATCGTGTCAACAAGTGACGAATTAGAGTAGATGTTTTATGTGTTTGATTTAGACGGTAAGCAATCAAGACTAGCCGAAGATAGCGTTAGTATAGCACTGCACGCCAACGACACTAAACCGGACTGTGACCCTGCCATTGGTCAGCATCTTTTAGACAATAAACAATGCGCATTTAACTATGACGATAAGCGATTTTCAATCCTCGCCACAGCATTCAGCTCTTTCCACCTCAATCTCCGTCAGGTGTTATACAAACAGAAAGTGTTTGTTAACATTCTCAAACTCTTTTGATAATTACAGCGTTCTTATTCGGCCTCTTGCTGTGCTTCTTCTAGCATTTCGCTATTGCGAAATCTTTTTGGCGCGCATTACCATCCTAGTGCTATCATTGTTTGTTTGCACCAACAGATCATTCGTTTGTTTTCATTGCTTATCGTCCAAATTGATCAGATAAAACTACTTACTCACTCTAGCTCTTGCCTTTTTGACGCGATACCGCCACTGTTGAAAGCGTCATAAAAAGCTTATGGCTAAAACAGCTTTCCTTAACGGTATATTAAGGTTTCTGCATAGTTATTTTTCTTAGAATGAAGGCACAGCGTGAAACAGAGACTTGATTTGCTTCGCAAAATGAACCAAAATTAAGTCATGGAAGTAGCGCTTCATTTCAAACCTAACTCCGATGTATGATCTGCCACCTCCGCGACGGACGCTAATAACGAAAGTACATCAAAGATAGTACGAGCTCGGTTTTACTCCAGCTGTTTGATTAGAAGTGGACAGAACCATTTCCAACACCTCAACAGGAATGGAAGCTACTCAAACAACACATTTAGTGACCAGCTCTAGAGCGCCACCAGGCGACATTATATTTGGAACATTCGTCAACAAGAAGACGCTGGTACAGAACAAATGTAAGCTTTGATAACAGATGTAACGACAATTACAAGACAAAGGATAGGTGCTGGTAAAAAGTGGCAACAACAGCTGGGAATAAAGAGCTGGTTACGCCATTGATAGACAGCAAAATATAACGGGTAATGTCGGCAATTTTCTTTCTTGGCTGTGACAAGAATGTTTTGTACCAGCAGTACTGATAACTTCGATGCAGGTCTGAACACAAAGTTATTCTGTGTATGTCTATAAACGTTTAGACGTGGACACAAAGTTTAAAAAAGTTGATCAACTCACCAGGTAACCGAACTGAATATCAGAGATCTGTGCTTGTCTGACTGACCAGAACGCCCAGAATAGATGAGACAACAAAAGGAATCTGCAACAGAAATATATTTCAACCTAGCTTTGATAATGCTGTTCCTACCTCACCTAAATATACGAAAAAAACACAATAACTTTGAGTATTTGCTTAGAACTCGAGAATTAGGAAGTATGCAAGGCAATTCCAAGCAAGCCAATTAAAAACACCTTGGCAATATCATGGGTTTTTAAGACACATCAAGAGAAGAATTAAGGAATACATTGCTTGATCTGTAATGTGGGCGAGTATCCTGTAAAAAACCTGATTACACAATCAATAATCAAGTTCCACAATACTGTAACGCTCGCAAAATCTGTCTGGCAGCAAATTTTACCGAGACCTTGCTATTTCAGTAGCAAAAAACTAATCTACCAATTGTAGATCAACACCATTTTCTGTTTGAAAAACAAGGAGTACATTGACAAACAACTTAAACCTTAACTGTGCTACTATATCAGCCGTTTCGCTTGGTCTCCGGTCTCATCAGCAGAGGTGAGCAACTACGGAAGGCGACGCGAAATTTCGCGGAGCGGAGCGCGAAAGGATAGGTGTCTTCTTCTTTACGCACAAGGTCTCTACAAACCTGTTAGTCGAATTTTGGCTCAAGCTGGCATCGGAATGGCTCTAACATCGCATCACACGTTATCTTCTTTGTTCCCCAAACCAAAAAATGTCATCAATTTTGAACAAAAACATGATTTGATATACCAATTTCTTGCCGATGGCAATGCTTTGTGTGTATATGAAGCAGGACGCAATGCTAATGTCATAAAACGGGAACATGTTGGTGTAGTTAAGACTTTTAACGCTAAAAAGTCAGCACTGAGTCAACATGTTATGGATTTCTATTATAAAAAAGATTGGGATGTCAAAATATTGAAATCATAGTCACATGCATAGAGGCATCGAGTTGCGGAAAGTTTTTGATAAGACAAAAGGATCTTTCACTAATGTAATTAATCATGATGATGGTGCAAATTTTCCTGCAGTTGATAGCGTGTTTACCGCGATACTTGAGTGCCTTATAACATGTTGTACTTGCGCTCACGCGTGGTGCTATCTATGATGTGACACGTTTTTATTGTTATGTCATTGCTTGCCTTGTTAGTAATAATTTCTAATGTTTAATAATATAGATTGTCTTGATATTTTTATGCTTAACAGTTTATATGATGCACTGGTAATAAGATATGATGTATTCTGAGGAAGTTCCCCGGCTATTAAGGGGAGCGAAACGGCAAGCTGGAAAACAAAATTGTCGAAACAACGACTATGATACCAATGTACTCGACAAACGAAAAATGACGGCTACATTTCAGCAAAGATGGGATCGACTTTGTGGCCAATTACAGAACTTCGTATCAAAGAATTAAGACCAACGGCATAACAAACTAAAAATATTTCAAATAATTAGTAAATACTCTGCATGGCATTAAAGAAACGATGAGAGGAGTTAGTTTTCATTGGAAAACTATAGGTTTACTTGTCACTGTCTTATTGAAAATTATTTTTCACCAACCTTGTCTCTCTTCTCACCTTATATCTCATCTTGTGTATTTGCAAATATTTCCAATTTGTGTGCCGGCTTCTAACACTTCCAAGTATGCTTTTATGAATTAACATAATTGATTTTACTTATCGTAAGAAAAGCAGCTTCCGTATCTAACTGTTAAATTCTACTAAGATAGATTTAACGCTTTTTCTGCTAAACTTCGGATTAAGACTATCGCATAGAGAAAACAATACTCCATGAGCAGTGACGTCACTAACAACGCAAAAAGCCCAGTGTTTCTAGGCGGCCTTGGCTTGGCCCTGTTCTATTCATCAATTATCTTCTCGCACCTCTACCTTCCTCCGTCAGCTATTCTCCTATCCTGATGACTTGGCCATTTGGTCCGCCTCCTCTGTTCCTATTGCTGCAGGGCCACACGAGGAGCCCTGATTCGACTAATCCGCCAGTGTTTGCTTTCAGTCAGGGAAATGTAAAGATTCCTCATCAGGTTTGCCAACAGCCCGCCTCACTCCGTTCAACTCCCTCTCCGTGTTTTGTGGGAGTTACCTTCCATCGCGCTTGTTCTTTTGTATCTTCTCTCAAAGGCCTCGACTCATTTGATTCTGTGATTCCTCATGGGGCCTCTCCAAGGAATACCGATCTCTTCTGTACCAGGCCTTTTGTCGGTCCTTTATCACCCTTGCTTTAACCCCATGGTTTCCTTTTATCAGCGGTACCAACTTGAAACGCTTTCACTGAGCGGTTGGCCGCGCCAAAACCGGATGCGTTTTGTTCTCCCTTATTCCTCTCCTACTCTCTGAGGCATCCTCACCTCACCTACTAGTGCAGGAACTTCGTCATCCATCTTTCCGCATTGTGCAGTAATGAAGGGAAACAAAATTTTTCCACGTATTTTTGGAGAGATTTTTGGGACTACTCACCCGCTCATGCTTTCTCTCCATCCTCCACGGAAGCTTTTCTTATCTACCTTCCTCTCCTCTTTGGACTCCACCTTTCTCTGGTGAAAAGCTCACTCTTTTTAGTCCATACTCTCGCTCTGACCATACTCCTCGCCAATTCTTTCCCATTTCACGATCTCGTGATTAGGACTGATGATCCTTATCCTTTTGGCAAAGGAGGCTCTGGCTTCCTGGCCAACACTCACTATGCAGCGCTGAGACCATCCTTTTCTGTATGGCAAGCACAGCGTGTTCAAGTTTTTCTCTTGAAGCTTGAATCATTCTACTGTCTCTCCGCTGATCTTGACAGCACCAAGAAGCCTGCAACTTCCTTTTCCTCCACTCAGCTCGCTCAGTTGTTGCTACACATTCCTCAACTCCGTCCTAACCTCTACTATATACTTTCTGACACATATGGCAAAAACTATTCATCTCATCTGCCTGCAATGTCTTCTATTCCCCATTTTATACTGGTGATAGGATGGCCAATAAGCTGGCCAGGCAAAGTGAGCCTTTGCAGCGATGCCCGGTTTCTCATAGTTTCTCTTCTCTTAAAATTCATATCCTCCATCTCTTCTTTCGGACAGGAGGGGCACTGTCTCATCAAATTTTTTCAACACACAGACCCTCTCGCTATTAATTGAAGGACTTGTGCTTTCTCGTCGTGCTCGCTGTGTTCTCTCCTGTTTTTGCGGCAAAAGACACAACCTTGTAGTAAACCCCTATCTCTCTAAAATTGACAAAATTAAGAATCCTTCATGCAGCGCCTGCGGTCATCCGACTTAAACACTTATTTAATTCTGTTCTGTCCAACTAAACACTCTGCGCTGGTCACTCTTTGGCAACTGCTTTTCTATAAACGATCTCAGATCTAGGCCTTGCCAGGCTTCTGAGGCTCCATGGTCTCCCGCCACGCCCCATTCAGAGGAAGAATTGGGGAAACAACAACGCCATTTGAACTTCGTAAGACTTGACTAGAGTTCAAAGAAGTGATCATACTAACCTCTTAGTTTCGTACAACACACGCTCCACGCACCAGTTCGGGTCGGTGCGACGGAAAGGCACAGCTTCATACATTGAGTTCAAATAGGAATCCACAAATATTCGCTGCAATAAGGTAGAGATCAGATATGTGAAGCTGAGCTACTATACTCGTCACAAGACAAAACATGACAAAGGTATATTCTATTCATAACAAAGCAATTCGTTAAGTCCATCATGCACCTCCACTCAATACAGACAGCCATACATGGAGCAACTTAGGTTCAAACCCGTTCAAGAATTACCAGTACTGCTTCCACAGTGCATTGCTAGCTCAAGCAAAGCAACCAAGCTGGGAAATTATCGCTCAACGCCTTTCCCAGGCTAGATCTGCGCCATACCACGAAATGCTGCCGTTTAGCACAAGCAAGTTCGCTCTTTTACGATTCACTGTTTATTGAATGAATTTACGTAATCAGCTGACCTGTTGTTGTTTAGTTGGAAAATTGTCTTTTTTGTAGGAGTAAAAAGGCCACTTGTTGTAATTGTAATCGTACATCCACTCGCAGAAGTGATTGGCAATGTCAAAGCCTCTGTTCAAAACAAACTACGTTGAGCCACAGAGCGGAAGAAACTCTTTAGGTTGGTTTCCATTAAGCGTAGATTGCAGGCGTGGCGCGAAAAATTGTTTCTCTATTTAGTTTTTCACAAAGAATTTCTCACGCCACGCCTGCAATCTACGTCTACTGAAAACCAGCCTTTATTCTATGACTGTATAAAAGCAAACCAGTCATTGTCGCCCTTACGGCTTATCTCGCGTTCCGGCGGCTTGTCCGTGGGTAACCACATTTCATGAGACGGTTTGGTAAGAGGAGGCATCACATCAGCACGAAGACGGAGCGCGATTGGAAGTAATCTATGGTACTGTAGATCTTTCAAGTATACAAAAACCCAAAAGGACCACAAACATGTCTGCATTACATCTTTATATCGAAGTATGGGGACTGATTTGGGCAGTTTCCCAAGAATATTAACGAGTCGTGTCGGTACGATGGCGTAGCGGTTAGAGCATCCACTTTGCAGTGGTAAACCTGGGTTCAATCCCCAAGTCGAGTAATACCAAAAGACTATAAAAATGGTATCGACAGCTTCCCTGCTTCGAACTCAGCACAAACAGATAGCGTGGAGAACAAGCCGGCAAGCTTGTTTGTTGTGTCCTTGGACAAGGCACTTAACGGGATTTTTCCATCGCTACGTGGCAGACAGGTGGTGGGGCCAAGCAGTCTACCCGTCGTGGTGGCCCAGTCTGACTAAAGACTCGAAAACAGAGCATGAGCTCTTACGCAGTGTATATACATCTCGCTGCATAATGCTCAGCACGATGACTCCAACGACGACCGCGACGTCCTAGCCTCTCGCTCTGATCCCCCTCACTCTCGCCAAGGTGCGGCTCTCGCCCACCTTGACTCTCTTCCTCCTCATGATCTGGTACTCTGGACAGACGGCTCTGTTCCTTTTCCTTTTGGCAAGGGCGGCTCCGGCGTTCTTGCCAACTGCTCTCTCTGTGGCACTGAGGCCACTCTTTCCTTTTCGGCAGGCCCAGTTTGTTCCAGTTTTTCCGCTGAAGCCTGCGCCATTCTGCACGCTCTTTGCTGGTCTCGGCAACACCATAAAGTCTGCCATTTTTCTTCTCTTCTTCACCTGTCTGACTCTCGTTCTGTCCTCGCCACCCTGTCCTCTCCTCCACCTTTCATGTTATCTCAAACTCTGTGGCAGATCTGGCAGGAACTGTCCTTCTTCTCCTCCTGTTCTATCAGGCTACAATGAGTCCCCGGACACTCGTTTCTCCCGGGGAACGACACAGCTGATGAGCTTGCCAGACGGGGAGCGCTGCTTGCGCCCTCCGCAATCCCTTGTAGTCTCTCTCCTCTTATCTCTCGTATCCACTCTCGTCTTATCTCGGACTGGAGGCGTACTGTCTCTTCGAAGTATTTTGACACACAGGTTCCCTCGATTTCCACTGAGGAACTTGTGCTCCCTCGTCATGCTCGCTGTGTCCTCTCTCGTCTTCGCTGCAATGGACACAGCCTTCTTTTAGGTTCCTATCTCTCCAGGATTGGCAGAATCGAGAATCCTTCCTGCAGCGCCTGTGGACACTCGTCCTAGGACATCTCTCATCTCATTCTGCACTGTCCAGCTACGGACTCTTTGCGACGCTCACTCTTTGGCGACTCTCTGTCTCTTTATGACCTCTGGTCCAGACCCTGGGGAGTTTCCCGGCTTCTGGGGCTCCATGGTCTTCAGCCATGCCCCCATTTCTCGGAAGGGGTCGGGTAACCAACAACAACAACAACAACGTCCTAGCCATCAATATTAACTTGACAATCGAACGCAGCAATACTATTTCATGTCACACTACCATCAATCTACCTGTAATTGTAGCTGCTGTACTCAAAATCAATCAAATGGAATGGGTTTCCGTCCAAATCTTCGTTGCATCGTAGAATGTTACCTGCAAACAATTAATCAACGTCACGTTATTTTGCATGCCCATGTTTATATCTACAAAGACAAGGGAGTTCAACCGCCCCAGGAACTTATGAAACCTCTTTTTAGACGTTATCTCCGTTGCACCTTATCTGTCTTTTCACGGAACTGCTAAGGTCTTTTCACGGAACTCCGCTAGTTGCACCTGCCCTTGAATGTAGGACATAATAGCATATTTTTGTGGCGCTAGCGCAAACGTTTCAAACTATTGGTTGTCAATAAAAAGAACATAGCCGCAGTGCTGGTAAATATGTTAACTGCAACATTTGTGTCTTGCAACTGATTTCTGTGTTTATTTGATCTTATTTAGGGTCAAAAAAATGAAACAACTATCTATCTGAACGAAGAAAACAATATATCCGTGTTTCGCCGGGTTAGAATAGAATAGTGAAGCTGCTCACCCAGCATGTCGTAAGAGGCGACTTTTGGGTACCCACCAATGGCAGTTCGCCTTGTTGGTGGTGGGGATACCAATCGGCAGTTTGCATCCACGACTGGTTCGAAATGGGCTGCCACTTTTCCCCTGGCCTAATTCAATTAGGTTGATGGCGTGAACCTGGATTGCTGTTCACGCCATACCTCCATCCCAAGAAAGAGGAAGGGTCAACCAACAACAACAACATCAAGAAAAAAAGAACCAATTTCAACATACCAAAATAGTTTGTTTCATTACTTAGAACTTTAATCAATCTTACTCGGATAAAATGATCAAAAAATCTATTCGAATAAGATAGCTAATAATTTGTTGTAAGTAATAAATCAAAACGTCTCACTTATGTATTAAACAATATAGATCCCTGTTTCTTTAAGTTTATGTCTTTTATTATATTTTCTACTATTCTGATGATGCTCTTCGGTTACTATGAAGAGCCTCGTCATTTCAAAAATAACTTGTCAAAAGAGCTTTTGATTTCCTTCAACACATTAGCTCGTTCCTACCTTCTTGAACATCATTATGGCAAAACACCACAACTGCATCCAGTTTCGCGATCATGTCTCTAAACAATGGAAGGAATTAGCAAGCATTATAGCGACGCAAGAAATTGGACCAATGCACTGGACAATACAGACACGACTTATAAAACACTTAAGCCAGTCCTTCCTAATTTTTTTCTACATTTTATTATTTCAACTCACCAGATTCACCCGCAAAGCACTTTAAGTCCCATTTTTTTTCAGTTTGATGAACTTTTTTGGAGCCCATGTTGCTAAACGTTGGAGCAAAATAAAAAGAAATTAGCGACTAGAAATAAATTTACCCCAGGCCAAGGAAAGTTACTTTAAGCAGCAGCGTTTCATTCATCCATTAATGTCGGCTGCGAGATAGGTTTGTTCAATCAATATGTCAGTCACATCGCGAAGAAAGAACATACCGTAATAAGGGAAAGAACTTTACAATAAATATTGTGGCCAGTTGTTTTCACGGCGTGCAGTTCAAAGTGGATTCAATTCTTCCACCCAACAAAAGTGACGGTGAAAACAAAGAGAGCTGCTGTTCTCAAGCCAAATGCAAGTTGTTTACGCTTCTACGGCCATTAACTCCTATAAATTTCCAAAATATCCCAAAAACTTGGGGAATATAAACAAAGCAATCAGTTACTTGATAAATTCAACTTCATTGATGGCACCATGCGCTATGAACTTGTTGAACAGGTGTTGTTGCTTCTTATCTTCGAAGTGGGCGCTTCGGGTTTTCTCCAAATAACTAGACAAAGAAAATTCACCACTAAGTAGATAATACTTTATATGATACCTATCACAGTGCTACAATTCAATACGCCACAATGAGATGTGGCACTATATAGAGAATTGAGGGTATAAGCAGATATGATTGTACCGGTATATACTCTGCATCGATCAGTAATATCTAACCTCATTAACATTGCTTATTCGTAGGGGAAGACTACGAATAAAGTGGTGCATATACCAAATGGCGTAAGGTACAATTCGCCTGCATGGAGTTTCAGTCAGACAACTAAGAGACATGATGAAAGGCAAGGAGTAAAAATGGATATCCGGAAGGGTATGACTAAAAGTAATAAATATTGTTACAAAAGCGATAATAGATGTATCAGGAGAGTAAACACTACAGAGCACCTTCACTTCTTAGCTGCGGTTCTCCAAAGTGCATAGCCACAACAGCACTTGTGTAACTGCACGTGGATTGACCGCAAACCAATATTCCACGTTATATACCAAGCATCATAAGTTGATTACTTAAGAAGTTTAGCCATTATAAAGCACGGGTCTTTCTTCACAGGCATTTGCAAGCGATGATATTCTGACATTCGGATCGCTATATTGCGTGATGCGGTTGAATCTTTTAAATCGTGCGTGTTCAGCGTATAACTCTACACAACAGAAAGTAATGTTTACACGCTAAACATATCAACAGAAATGCACTGATCACATAGATATTGGAAGCACGCCTAGTTAAACCGAGCCATCACAGACTGATAGTACCACAACTTGTAAGGCCTGCATCGGTGGGAAGCCAGTGGCCACTTTTTCACAACAACCCGATAACCACTGCAACACCAGTCACAACATTAATGAAACTTACGGGAACGTATTCTTCGATCCTCCCTCCAGGAAACACAGCGTACAGATGGGGTCCTATGCCACGTTCTGCCAGGATTGAAAATACAACGCTTTCCTGAATTTGAGCCTTAAAGTCCTGTCAATCACGATAATGAAAAAATTACACAGAATAGAGAGTGTTTAAAATAAACAATTTTTGGTTCGATCATATGTCTAGATACATTTTTAATAGCTTTATTGCAAAAAGTATCAGAAATTAGCTCATGATCAGTAGTTCACGATTTTGAAGTTTCATTTAACAACGTATCCTTCAAGCCTTTGGTCTCGCATATTTCATGAAAATCAGAAAGAAATCTTGAAAGTGAAAGGCGTTTATCTTGCACGCAACAAACCATTAACAAAAATTTTAGGTCGGTTACATCATTGCGTTCTGACCTGCTTCGGAGTTACCAGTACGGCAGGCACATCGCGTTTTTTACCGCAAGCGGCGCAACCAAGCAGAAAACATCGCCGTAGCGTGCCTTTCCTAACCACACAGGTGTGACCATCGTAAAGTTTAAGTGAACGATGCCACCGTGAAAAGAACTTCAACCCGCTCGACTACATTACCGAGTGTAGACTGTGGGTTCCTAATGGCCATCAAAGGCGCACGCCAATTCTAATGGCGAAAAGTTGGTTGCAGGACCGGCGCGATGGCGTAGTTGTTAGAGCGTCCGCTTCGCAGTCGGTAGACTTTGGGTTCATTTACTGAGTCGAGTCACACCAGAAGACTTTAAAAAATGGTATTCACAGCTTCCCTGCTCGGCGCTCAGCATAAAAAAAGGGATAGTGTGGAGAACAAGCCGGCAAGCTTGCTTGCTTGCTTGTGTCCTTGGGCAAGACACTTAACGGGACGCCTCTACCTTTATGTGGCAGACAGGTGGCCTACCCGTACTTCACCGGGTTACAATTGTGAAGTTGCTCACCCAGCATGTTGTAAAAGGCGACTCTTGGGTACCCACCAGTGGCAGTCCGCCTTGTTGGTGGTGGGGCTACCAGACACTCATGACTGGTTCAAAATGGGCTGCCATCTTTCCCCGAGCCTAATTTCAATTAGGTTGATGGTATGAACCTGAATCGCCTATCGTGCCGTACCTCCATCCCGAGGAAGAGGAGGGGTAATCACAGCAACAACAACAAAGGTTGGTTGCACGCAGCTTCTAAAACGATTTACACCAGACAATTATTTTCCTGTTTTAATTCATTATTAAGCCTGTATCTACCTGCAGAATGAGACCATACACACGAAGCAGTACGGTGTTAGGATACTGATGTTCATCTTCTTTATACTGGTAGTTGGATGACAACAAAGTACAAAGGTACAACTTGTTAGTAAGCCCACCACTGCAATACAGCAATATAAAGTAAACAAATGGCATATTACTTAGCTATCCACAGCTCGCAGGAAAATCGAGGCTCTTACATTGAGAATAACTCATTTACTTTCGCTTCGAGCATAAATCATTTCTCATCACCTTTTCTTTCTTGAAGCTAGTTTGTTACTTCACTAATACTAAGGTAAATGTATCTTTAAGCATAAACATGAAATTTATTTGTCATTCTCGATAAAAAAAATAAAGCCAAAATGCTGGTAGACATTTGTATCGAAACGCTTTGCTTTTACTCTAAAATCTCCAGTAAAATAAATAATCGTTCAAGAAGGTTAGAGCTTGTATAGAAGATGACTAATTTAACTTAAGATGCTTGAAAGTTAAAGCGAAACTAGTAAAGATTTTATTTGACTGGGCTAAGTTAGTACGTAGCATTTTCATTATAACCGATGATGCTTTGAGTATAAAGTGAAACCTTTTCAAATAAAATGTTCACTAGTTTTAAAATAAAATGTTCACTGGCTATCATATTTCCACTCAGTTAAGTAAAGAAAGCTCACTTTCATGCTCTTATAGAGAAACGTTGAAACAAAAATGTTTACCGACATTTTGACTTTATTTCCTTCGGTGAAAACCTATGATAGTACTCCTCACTCCTTGATAGTAATAACATATTCATTAAACAACTGACTGACCCCATGACTGTAAGCCGAAAATCTTTGTGGGTCATGCGAGCCCAACCTCCACCAAGGTATTCCTTGCAAAGCTGGAACGCCTCCATTGATATCTCAGAGCTGAAACAAATCAATAAGTTTAATGGGAACACAAACGCTAAATTAGGGCAAATACTAATAGGAGAAAAACAATGTTTTACTTTGCAAAAGATCCTCTTTTACTGACACAAATATTACTAATAATCATAAAATTTGCAGTCTACTTTGTTTACAACATTTCGATCAAAATACATGCGAAACACAAGTTTAATGGCGAACACAAGCGCTGAATCAGCGATTACTAACAGGAGAAAAGCAATGCTTTATTTTGCAATAGATACATTTTTGCTGAGACAAATATGCATCATAATCATAAAAGTAAACAGTCTACTTTGCTTAAAACATTTTGATCAAAATATGTGCGAAATACCAACGCATTTTATTACCATTAAGGTTGTTAAATTCTACTCATTTTATTACTGTTGCAGTTGCTTATACTTGGCAACTTGTGACTTGTCAGAATCCAACTTAGATGAGCGAAGCCATCAATTACTACATTTCTATGACCAATTTAAGTATTTGTTCTAAACAGTTATAATGTCACACCAGGGCCAGGTTAGGCTTTTCCGGGTGCTGAATCACAACCTATCGAAGCCCTACTCCCACATTAACATTGTTACAGGACATGCACATAATATTCAGGTGTATTATAAGAAACAAAGTTATCACAACAACTAATATTACACCTACTTACAAATTAAACTTTGTATCCCTATACTTATTAAAAGAAACTGGCAGAACTTGTGAAATGGTGTAGATTTGTAGGATCAGTCTCTATTCCAAGTACAATAATCGGAATCAAGAGTCGCAGGGCGGTACCTTTAGTTTATAGCAATTTTCGTTACTACTCTCATTAGAAATCAGCGGCACAGCCGACTGAACCGATATTTCTAGCCTGACATTACTGACAAATAGCCCTGCGGGCGACGCTAACTAGTAGGAGACAACAATAAAAATGCAATAAACTGGTATATGCCTAATACGTAATGATTTGTAAAAAGAAATGCGAAAACGTTCTTTTTTATAAATACCAAGTAAGATGCCAACATTACTGAAGTACTTCACGTGCTTTTTCTGCCAGTACCTTTAATTTATACCAATTTTCGTTACTACTCTCATTAGAAATCAGCGGCACAGCCGACTGAACCGATATTTCTAGCCTGACATTACTGACAAATAGCCCTGCGGGCGACGCTAACTAGTAGGAGACAACAATAAAAATGCAATAAACTGGTATATGCCTAATACGTAATGATTTGTAAAAAGAAATGCGAAAACGTTCTTTTTTATAAATACCAAATAAGATGCCAACATTACTGAAGTACTTCACGTGCTTTTTCTGCCAGCAAATTTATGAACTATTTTGTCAAAATTTGGCTTTTGTAATAGCTCGCTCTCAATACTCGTGATTGAAAAACCATTTAAACGTCACAATGACGCTGATGATCTAAGTTCATCTTTTGTCCGTTTCAGTGTTGAAAACGACTGTTTACCACAGCAGTTAGTAGTAGTAGTAGTGATTCAGTTTTTATTCGGTGTTGTCCCTTTAAAAAGAGATGGCCGGATTTACCCCATTCCTTCTGCAATTGCTCGCACTCGGTCCCTCCACTTGTCTCGTCTCAGGGCATCCTTCTTCTTCAAACCAATCTTCTCTGTCTCCTCTTCCACTTGCTTCTTCCAGGTCTTCTTCGGTCGCCCTCGCTTTCTCTTGCCACTCACTTCAAGATTCAGAGCAACCCTCAAAACACTATCGTCATCCCTCCTCAGCACATGTCCATACCATCTAATTTCATTCGCTGTTGCTAACCGGTCTATAGTTTCCTTCAACCCCAACATATCCATCTGTTTTTTAGTCGTCTCCCTGTCTACCACTTTCTGACCGCACATGGCTCTCACCATAGCTCTCTCCGTTCTTCTCAAAATTGCTTTTTCATTTTCTTTTAGACACCATGTTTCACTTCCATACAGTATTGCTGATCTTACACAACAATGATAGACTTTACCTTTCATCTTCAGAGGAAACCTATTTCCAAGCAACCATTCTCCACATTCCCTGAATCTTACCCAACCGATTCTTAATCTTGCTGTAACTCTCCGCTTCACAACCACCAATAGCATTTAGTCTTAAGTCTGTAGAACACATCAAAGACACACGCGCAAAATAAACGCAGTGTTGCTGGATATTGCATGTACAAGCTTAACGAAGGGTCACTAAAACTGTCGCTACTAAAGACCTGTATATGCGATATCGAGAATCTCAACCACAAAGTTTTATTGCAAAATTGTCTGATTTCTAATGCCAGTAAGTTTAACGAATTAAAGCTGGTTTCCAATAGGCGTAGAATAAAAAATCCTTTGTTTCTCTATTTAGTTTTATGCGCGCATAAAACTAAATCGAGAAAGAAAAAATTTTTCACGACGCGCCTGCAATCTACGCCTATCGGAAACCAGCTTTAATTCGTTAACAAAATTGGCAAAGATGAATAGCTGGATAGGCATTTAGAGAAAAGTGGCGGCGCTTACACTCTTTTTTATGCAACAACTCCTCTCCTAAAGTAGCGCCACGGCTTCGCCCTGCTTCGTCAAAAAAAAGCGCGCTGTTTCCGCTCTTCGACAAAAACAAGCTATTACGTCATACTGAAAACCAAATCATATTCGCCAACATACTTGTTATGAAGAACTAAATCCTGCCTTTCTTCATGTTGCTGAGTGGTGACCACACAATGATATGGGCTGCATACAACACTTACTTTTAAAAGCTGATCTCAAAATAAGATTTTAACTGACCAATTGGTCGATTTTTGAAAGTTGTTTGAAAATAGAAAAAAAGCACAAAAAGTGCACATCAAGCCTCCCGAATTTGACCCTGGGCCCAGGTCCACGGTTTTGAGCATAGCCATGTTAAAAGTTCACTAATATCCTGCTATACGTAAATAAGTGCCATAGCTATTCCTCTGAGAATGTTGGCCATTTTGGCCGACGAAACATTTGCCAAAATATAAAAACCACGAAGTTGTGTGGTTACAACTTATCAGCAAAACGAAGAAAGGTTGGACTTGGCGCTTCTGTAATGACTGGAAAACAGGTTCATCAATACACTTGTTCATCAATACACACCTGAAATTACCAAAGTGGTTTTTTAGTAGAATTTGCTTGAGTAAGGTAAATCGCCGGTGCTTTTTACGTTAAATTTCTGCTGCGACAACCACTACTGTTTTGTAAATAAGCAACTATTGCCAAAATTCTGCAAAGCTAACAAATAAGTTGTTTTATTACAACAAATGCCAAGCTGTTACGTCATACTAAATAAACTTCAGAAACATAATCAAAACAGTAATACAAACGAAATCAACACAAAGAGGAGGAAAACAACTGAAAGAAAAATGGGAAAAACAAAAACTTAACATTAGTGAAGGAGCTAGAGCAGAAAGAAAAATTCATAGAAGAATCTGCAGCATCTGCTCTTTGGCAAAAAAGCAACGCTTCCACTCTAAAAAAACCTGCAGTAGCGCTTCTGCTTTCGGTGAAAAAGAGCGCGTTCTCGTCTGCCTAGGCCGAAGTGTAGGCTAACTTGCAATTGTTTTAAATCGCAGGAAAATAAAATTTGACAAATACTCAAAAAACTAAGTACCGGTAAGCAATAACTTTGTTTACTGGGTTTAGCAATTAATTTAGTTTGCTAATGCAAAAAACATGCCCGCTCAATACTTCACTTTAATAGAATGATCACTGAACACTACGCAGCGGCATAGTTAGAAGGGCTGTATTGTAAACAAAAATTTGTAAAGGATATGAGTTAATTTTAACTCAAACAGTCACGACCATGACATCACACACACTGCACTAGGTGAAAGAAAAATCCTATTGGCAGGCAACAGTGGTGTCACATGGTGCAACAAACACGAGTTGCCGGAGGCATTTTGCAAACAATTACAAACCAATCGGGTCTATCACAAAATTGACTCTTTAGTCACTTTCACGAGTATTAAAGGTCGCTGTACACAGAATAGGCTTTTGTCCGGTTTTGCACGGTTTTTGACCTCAAGGATTTTTGTTTGAAAATTTTCATTTACTTGGATATTTACATAATATTTTGCATTGTGTGGTGCTCTTCGAATAAACGATTTACTCCACAAAGTACGTACCACAACAAGCGTATACAATTTTGGGGACAACAACGCACAAAAAAGTTTTGGTTGACAAAAACCGGATGTTCACACAAGGTATACTAAGCAGCATCATAAAAATATTCAAACGGACAAAAATGCTTGAAAGCAAAAACGGACCAAACTAGACAAAACCGTACAAAATGTAAACTGTGTACATCCACCTTTAAGCCCAATTCACACTCACGTGCAATAAGACAAAGATAGGAAATCCTCATTTGCTTCGAAATTTTCAAAAATCGATTTGACGCGAATAACAACTTGCTTTTTAACGGCAATCAGGGCTTCAACTTTGGAACAAATTTCCTTATTTGTGAAATTTGACCCCAAAATTTATGAACATGCAAATTTGGAGAAAAATAATTAAAATGAGGAAATCAAGAGAAAATAAAAAATTGTAAACCTTGCACCTAATTGGCAAAGCAGCATACGGGCGTAAGGGGCATCAACAATTTACTAAAATGGATATGCCAGGAAACGATAATGAGTATACCACCCAACCAATTTAGACGAGACCATTGGTTGGGTGGTATACTCATCATTGTTTCCTGGCATATTCATTTTAATAAATTGTTAATGCCCCTTACGCCCGCATGCTGCTTTGCCAATTAGGTGCAAGGTTTACAATTTCAATATCTTCGCCTATAATTTTCAAATAAAAAAATTGCAAATAAAATAGACAAAAAAGTAATAATTCCAGCTTGTTAGGTCCAAACGTAAAAATACTGGAAAAGAATAAACTCCTCATATTCTACAGCCCTGAGGAAATTACGGGAAAAAAAGTTTTGCTGCCTTGCTAGTAATTTAAGACTGTTTGACAAGGCAGCTTGGGCTTAATAAGTTATTTTTGATAGTTCTGGAGTGAAGCAGAAGCTAACCCAAAAGTGCCCAGGCCTGTAAGTTGAGCACCTCATCATAACAATCAGTCTATTGAGCGCAGACACCCTTAACTGGGTATCTGTATTTTTCAAATGTGCATACTATAGAGTGTATAAGAATTCTTTTTCACTCTTTTTTAGTGGTGCTTATTTTATTTTTAATTCTAATACTAAATACTGCTGTGCAGAGTTATTTTACTTTTTATTACTGATATTGAGTTGTTGTAGTAGTGTGATTTAGTTCAGTGGTGTTGAACCTGCGGGCATCGACGAGAAATTTTTGTGCCTGCGGAAGAGTTTGGTGGCAGATGGAAAAAATTTGGTAAAATATTGATGGCCAAAAAAAATCATTACTGACCAAATTGGAGAATTTAAGCAAATTTACAGCTGTGATCTGCAAAAAAATGAAACAGGTCTTCACTGCCATGTCCCATCAATACTGTCACTAATCACAACTGGTGAGGCCCGCAGAATTTTCAAAATGCCAGAAATGGGCCCCTTGCAAAAAAAGATTTCACAGCCCTGATTTAAATAACATCCTAACCTTTGCATTTTAAATGCCATGCGAATTTTTACAAAAATATTCCATTTCAAATTTTTTTGGAGAAAATTGTGTGGAAAAATTAGCGAAGCCTTTTACTCTTGAAATGAAGAAATAAAAAAAAAAATTTCCTGAGATGGAGGAAATGGAAAAATTATTTGTGGAAGCACTGACAGCTATGCACACTGCACACGGCTCAACAAAGACAATAAAACGCTTTGTCAACGTCAGGACAGAAAACAAGAAGTTTGTTGCTTTTTTAAGAAATATATTTAGTTTTAATTGCTTGCACACCACCTTGCGCTTTAAGAATGTGATAGAAGCAGCACGCCTTGCAGGGTTTAAGAGATGTTTTGTTTTCACTATCTCATTTATTATTCGTTAATTAAAGTTTGTTCGATCATGTTTGACATGATAAACTGATTGTTTTCTGCACAAACATTGACAAATTTGGTACATTTTGCCACTAACCAGCACATTTAACTATGTAGGCCCACATTGCAATTGAACAAGATAAATAAAATAGCTGTGAATGGAAACTACAAATCTAGCCTACAATTAAGTGCACGCAATCAAACATGTTGTAAGGGGGATGGGGCCCAAAACTTTCTAGGTTCTCTCTAAAAAAAGATCTTTATTCTGCTTACGGTGGTGTTCTGTGGCTCTAAACCGGTGCTCAAAGCAGAATGCAATTCTACTTCGATGCTATGTCATTAAACATAAAATCTTCGCATCTTTAGATATTGTATAGCTGGTTGTAATCTTGGTCTAAATCCCAATGTGTATTGGCAGTCCTAAACACGCGTCGCTATCACATCTTCACCGCTTGCAATGCCATAAAGACGGCAGCGTACGTTGGGCTTCATACAAACACAAAACATCCACAGCAAGATTTCTACACCTGGCCTAGGCCCCAAAAACGTGCTTAAGAGGAGTCGTGTTTCCGCTTAAATTTTGCTTTTAAACCTTTACGTGACATATGCAGCTTTGATTTTGGGGGCGCCTTGTATTAGGGGCCCTGTGGTGAGGGTCACATAGGCAATATGGATTGAGTTACATACACACATCATCAAAGATAGTAAACACAGGAACTTGAATAATCTTCAAAATAAGAAGCCAAATAATGTTTAAATTGAGATTGGTCGATTGTAATGCAAACATTCAAGTCTATTATAAAATTTGTCCGGACTTGGTTTCTATAACAATAATGAATGTCATGGCTCTCAAGCAGCAAAATGCGTGTAATTTTGAAGCAAAAAAAAGCAACATTTCACAGCTATAAATGATTCTAAACACTGTTCATTTCAATTTAATAAACTTTACGTCTATCTAAAAGACATTGGTAGTAGTGTGTCCGCTCCGGGTTTTGGGGTAATTTTCGAAACCCGGGTATTTTTTGGCGCAAAACCCGGGTTTTATTACGTAACAAAGTACCAATATTATACTACAACTGTGAAATATTCAAAGGCAATGCAATGGCTTTTAAACTCCCACCAGGCCGCTTAAATTTATTCTAACAGTAAAATATCTTACACAACGCCGACGTAACCTTGCATTTTCAAAAATGTAATTTTGCCATTGTTAGTGACAAAGGGTATTGTTTGTAATACAGTATAACAATAATAGCCATTTTTCGATCCAACGTAGAATAACATAGCAAATCACTCGGGCAATAGCTAACTGGTTGCAGTGTAACAAAGTTTGAACAACATGACCTTATTTACAGATATGAGTTCTCAGCGAAAGTTTAAAGTGTGGCAGCATTTTACTTATAATCAGGCAGAGGAAAAACAAAGTGCTCAGCAATTATTAAAACTTCAGGTTCCAGCACTAAAAGTCTTATTACTCATCTCAAATCTAAGCATCAAATGCATACGGAATAGTCCCTAGAAAAGAGTGTTGCTGAGCCTTCGTTTGAGAAACGGAAGATTGATTCATATTTTAAAAATAAAAACGCCGTGAGTCTTTGGGAGAAGTTGTGGCAAAGCTTGTGGCTGTTGACGGCCTAGCATTCAATCAAATTGCAAGCAGTAAATTACTGAGAAGAGCGTTGGCAACACATGGATACATTCAATCAGTTTTGACGAGTCAACGTCCACCCGTAATCGAAGATTTATCAACCTCAACTTACACTTTCCAGTTGGACTTCAATCGCTTGGCTTAATTCGCGTGAAAGGAAGCATGGTGCCAAAAAGGGCAATTAAGCTTGTGCAGGAAAGACTCCACGAATATGCACCATCCCTCAATGATGACATTGTGTCCACTACTGTATAACTAGGGTGTCGGATTCGGTTGTGCCTTTCTAAACCCGGGTTTCGGGTTTACTGGCTTTTGCATTCTGATAACCCGGATTTTATCTGCTTCTAAAAATAGATGCTTTTACTTAGCGCATTAAGAAAAATAATGAAACGTATTCAAACTATTACTTAGCATAACACGTGTAAAAAAATATAACCAAATGAATCATATTTTTAATTTAGCCTACATAGCAAAATCAAGAAATCGAGAAATGCATTTATACTTTACATAGAACATTAAAAAAAATCCCGAAATGCATTCATACTTATACTCAGATATTTTTCAAAAAATAATGAACTACTGTACTTACCTCTTTCACTTATAGCACATTTAAAAAAATTAACCAAATGCATTCATAATATTATTTAGCTATACAGCAGTAGAAATCACGAAAAGCATTCATACTTTTTTGAGCACATTTAAAAAAATAACGAAATGCATTCATATTTTTAGTTTTTCACTTTATGTAGTACCTTTAGTTTTTGTAAAATTGGCGCATTACATTCATTGCGTTTAAAGTGTCATCATTTAGCCTGTTTCTAATCTTGGTAGCAAAATGGCCCATAGCAGAAAATGCCCGCTTTGCTTCTACAGAAGTCGGTCTAATCGTTAGGAGAGAACGATAAAGGTTCTCTAAATTCTCCGGTTTCTTTTTGGTAGCTTCAAACAACTAGATCTCTTTGTTGATGATTTGCGCTCCAACACTTTGAACTTCTTCAATTTTCAGCCCGGGCTCTTTTAGAAAGGCTTGAAATTCTGACAATGTCATATTTTTGGCAGGCTCGCTTCATCGTTGCCATCATTGTTAACATTGAAATCGGATGGCGATTCCATCGTTTCGTTAACAGTATCTGTTGTCGCTTGTTGTTTGAACAACCGTTGTTGCAGCGCTGTAGACAAATTCGTAATTTTATTTTTTCAATTTTATACCAAATTCATCATATGACTATTCAAGGAAGTCGGGAGATTTCAAATATTCCAATAAATGGACAACTTCAACATTACGTCGCTCCTGAATATGTTTCTTAAAGCTTTCCAACAAAGCATTTCCAAATGGAGCTTTTAAATCACTTAGTTTTTTAATAGCAAAGACAATGACTTTTTCTGCTAGAATGAGATCTGTATTTTCTTTGCATAAATATTGCACAGCCATTTCAAGTGGAACCAGAGTATCACAAATTTTCTTAATCTTGTCAAGCTCTTCACGGCTGATATTGAAGTCTTTGTCAAGCCGAAGCATTGCAACTTTGACTTCTTTCCTCATTTCATGAAATCTTTGAAGCATATTCAGCAAACTGTTTCAGCGAATTTTGCAGTCCAGAAACAAACTTTTTTCCTTTCCGAAAGACTGCTGAACTTGTGGTTGCAAATTGTCGTCATTTTTTACAGGAGATTTGCGGAAAATTTTGACAATTTTTCTTACTTTTTGATAATATCTTTGATTTCTGGAATGATATCAAAACAATTCTGCTGTTCCTCATCACATTCTTGTTCATCAGATTTTTCCTCAGCTTTTTCTTCTCCGTCACTTTGATCATTCGCTGTAGCGTTACCAGTACCACCACCATCGCGAAACTCATCACTTATCTGCTTGGGCTATTCTGTATAAGGTACATCGCAAACACTAAGATGTATGGCATGTGCTAGACAAGAGAAATGTAATGGCTCAGTTTTACGGCCAAATTTCGTCATAATGGACGCACTGTCATCATTGAGGGATGGTGCATATTCGTGGAGTCTTTCCTGCACAAGCTTAATTGCCATTTCTGTTACCATCCTTGCTTTCACGCGAATTAAGCCAAGCGATTGAAGTCCAACTGGAAAGTGTAAGTTGAGGTTGATAAATCTTCGATTACGGGTAGACGTTGACTCGTCAAAACTGATTGAGAAACGATTATTAATTTCTTTGATGTCACGAATTTTCGTAACAATTTGACTCTGAATTTCAGCAAATTGTTTCATGAATACCTTCTTTACATAATCCCGGCTGCTTGGTAAACTGTATCCATGTGTTGCAAACGCTCTTCTCAGTAATTTACTGCTTGCAATTTGATTGAATGCTAGGCCGTCAACAGCCACAAGCTTTGCCACAACTTCTCCCAAAGACTCACGGCGTTTTTATTTTTAAAATATGAATCAATCTTCCGTTTCTCAAACGAAGGCTCAGCAACACTCTTTTCTAGGGACTATTCCGTATGCATTTGATGCTTAGATTTGAGATGAGTAATAAGACTTTTAGTGCTGGAACCTGAAGTTTTAATAATTGCTGAGCACTTTGCTTTTTCCTCTGCCTGATTATAAGTAAAATGCTGCCACACTTTAGACTTTCGCTGAGAACTCGTATCTGTAAATAAGGTCATGTTGTTCAAACTTTGTTACACTGCAACCAGTTAGCTATTGCCCGAGTGATTTGCTATGTTATTCTACGTTGGATCGAAAAATGGCTATTATTGCTATACTGTATTACAAACAATACCCTTTGTCACTAACAATGGCAAAATTACATTTTTGAAAATGCAAGGTTACGTCGGCGTTGTGTAAGATATTTTACTGTTAGAATAAATTTAAGCGGCCTGGTGGGAGTTTAAAAGCCATTGCATTGCCTTTGAATATTTCACAGTTATAGTATAATATTGGTACTTTGTTACGTAATGAAACCCGGGTTTCGAAAATTACCCCAAAACCCGGGTTTTCGGGTTCGGGGAAACCCGGGGCGGACACACTAACCATAACGGATGGTGCGTCCATTATGACGAAATTTGGCCGTAAAACTGAGCCATTACATTTCTCTTGTCTAGCACATGCCATACATCTTAGTGTTTGCGATGTACCTTATACAGAATAGCCCAAGCAGATAAGTGATGAGTTTCGCGATGGTGGTGGTACTGGTAACGCTACAGCGAATGATCAAAGTGACGGAGAAGAAAAAGCTGAGGAAAAATCTGATGAACAAGAATGTGATGAGGAACAGCAGAATTGTTTTGATATCATTCCAGAAATCAAAGATATTATCAAAAAGTAAGAAAAATTGTCAAAATTTTCCGCAAATCTCCTGTAAAAAATGACGACAATTTGCAACCACAAGTTCAGCAGTCTTTCGGAAAGGAAAAAAGTTTGTTTCTGGACTGCAAAATTCGCTGAAACAGTTTGCTGAATATGCTTCAAAGATTTCATGAAATGAGGAAAGAAGTCAAAGTTGCAATGCTTCGGCT